>CM044318.1:48057500-50557500 GCA_024291935.2 Okapia johnstoni
TGACAGCGGGGATAAGCCAAACGGCAGGTCGGGCCGGGCTTCCACCTGAACCGTGGCGGGAGCCAGGGAGGAGAGACGCGAGCGCTGTGGCCAGGCAACGGGAGAGGGACTCGTACGGTGGGGGTGGGGTGGAGGACTCCGAGGCCGCGGCGGGTCTGCCCGGGTCACTCGCGCCGGGCGCCGAAGGAAGCCGGCGGAAAGTGTGGGGAGCCTGATAAACCTCTGGGCGCGCCAGGGGATGCGCGGGCGGAGCGAGGCGGGAGCACTACTTCGGGGGCGGGGAGGCGGGCGGGAGAGGACCGGAGGGACCCCGAGCAAACTGGGGAGGCGTCTGCCGCCCCGGAGCCTACCGGGCTGGAGGATGTGGGGTCTACAATCCCGGCGACGAGCGAGGGCAGAGCTGACTCTGCATCCTAAGCCCTCTGAGTTCTGGAGGTGTCTGGACTGCCAGCCTCGCGGAGAAAGGATCCCCAGCCTGTGGCTGAGCTCTCGCGTCTGCCTCGCCGCCTTCCTCACGGGGAGCGCCTCACACAGGTGGTAACGCTTGAAAACAAACTTGCCTCTCAGGAGAGGGGAGAGAGTCCGTGCAGGGGAGGGGTTTCCACTCACACCCGGGTGCCTCTCGGGGAGAGGGGGAGCTTTTGATCCCACCCCCACCCGCACCAGCGTTTCCAGCTGCTTCGAATGACTCCCCTTTCCGCTCCTTCTAAACTCGGATTCATGAACTCTTTTTAGGGCAAAGGCCAGAACAGGATGGGACTGAGCCCTAGAAGGCTGCTCAGCTTCCCCACTGTCCGTCCCACTTAACCAGTGTCTGCGGGGGGCCTTCCTCCTTCCACTTGCTGAATTTCCAGCGGAGAGTCCGGGGCGGGAGGCAGGCAGGTCAAAATCACTGCGGTATTCCAAAAAGTTCACTCTGAAATTGTACCATACCTTTCAAATTACTTTCTTGATAACCAAGCTGTTAGAGCGCTAGCCTTCCTCCTGAATGGCAAGACACAAACTTTGAAGAAGAGAGAAAATCTTAAAGAAAAGGGGGAGACCCTAGACGGGCCGGGGTAAACTGTACACTGTACCTCCCCACCCCCACTGCCCCCATCCCTGCCTGCTCTGTATTTCCTAAAATGATGACAATTTAAAGAGCATCCTTTCTGTCCACGGGTAATTCTTCTATCATGTTTAGAATCTTCCGTAACACTTACATTCCTCATATTTACCTAAATCTTCACTTAGTCATTTAAATTTTTAGCATCTTTATTAGTAGTCCTTTAATTACTATTCTTGAGAACTCAATGTTATCCTCGATGTTCTATTTGGCCATTCCTTAACACTAAATAAAACAAAGTAGACAGAAGATAGATCAAGATTCTGAGTTGCAATCCAGAACTATTCACTGAAATCTAAATTTAGCCAAGGACATATATCAGTCTCAAAAAAAAGTGCTCACTTTTGCTTTTGAATACACAACCTGTTCTAAGAAAAGCAAAAACGAGAATGGGGAGGCGAATGAGGAAAAAAGGAGGCAAAAAAAGAACAGAACCAGCTAGCCAATGTCACCTTAATAAGCTTTTTGATTGAAAGTGTATTTAATTTTGTCTGTAGTTAAGATGTAAATGAAAAAGGATACACAATCCTAAGCATTCTACCCAGATGATAATTTAATTCTCTCACTACACATGGTATGACACAATTGTTCTGCTTTCCAATGTGGATGTTTTCAGAAGTGCATTTATTTCAGAAGTCATTGTACAAGGTGGATGATTCCCCCAAACAAACATGGATAACTTACAAATACTGAGAGAAGTAAATAGTAGCTCTGAATTATTGTTTTAATGAAAACTAAACCAAGCAGAAGTGCTCTGGCTTTGTATAACTGACTTTTCTAAAAGAGCTCCATGACATTTTCCTTCTCCCAGGCAAAAGGCCAAATTTTTATCTTATTTAGCCTATGGGAATTCTTTAATTCCATGGGAAAATATCGAAAACTTAATGAGACTCCTTTCCTATAGATCTATTATAGGGGTCCAGGAGCCCAAGAGTTTATGTCTAAAAAGATATCAGGAGCATTGTATAGGGGACATCATTAGACAACTGCTAAGCAAGGTTATGCTGTAAGGTTCATTTGAGGCTTAAATGGGGTTACTTAATGTCTTTGAGCAGCACAAAGTAAGAAAATTCTTCTTCATTTGTAGAAAGCTTGTCTACACATAAAAAGGATAAAAGAAACTAAAGCACTTTCCCCAAAAAATAAAAAATTGCATTTAAACCAAGGAAAAAAATCAGTTTTTTTTAACAAAAATGAAATTTCTTCCACTGTTATGTAAATATTTTTCACTATTTAAACTACCATAATCTGTGTACCACTAGAGGCTGTTACATTTTCATTTTAAATGGAATTCTTGTGATACAATATATTCCTTGATGAATCCCATAGTGAGAATCAGAAATCTGTTGTAATAAATGCAAAGAAAGTAAACAGCTGAGAAGATATGACTATTACAATTTGACTTACACTTTAAAAGATGTTCAAGTTATAAGAATATATTTGGCTTCATTACTGTATATAATGAAAAAAATAAAATTATCCTTAAATACTTTATAACTATATATGAAAAATCCTGAATTCTAGGCTTTTATATTTTTAAAGTCAAAAATAAATATTTTAAGTATTTCAGTGATATCCTTGACTGTTTGTTTAAATCTTGAGGGACACTGGTTTTCTATCTCTACCTTTTGAGTAATTCTAATATGTTCTTAAACATCTTTTGCATTGCATTTGGTAAATGCTGGAAATAAATTTTACCTAAAAGATCTAGGTGTTATAGTTTCATTTCAACAGACAGATATATATTTACTATATGTCTTACAATAAACTTAATTGGCTAAGTTATAATATCACAGATCACACACAAGTCTACTGTCTGCTATTAGGAAGTGGCTACCACAAATTTGGGGTGGAATGAAACTGCATATATTCAGCTTTCCCACTGCCTAGCTAGGATGAGGTGTTGATGTTAGATGCTAAAGCATAGAACAATGCCATTTTGAAGGAACTTAATTCATATACTGGAATTCATAGTAACTTTTCAGCAGTCTTTCTTTGTTATAGCTCTAACAGAAGCAAAATTCCAGTAGCCAGATCCACCTGTGGCATATTAATGCTCTTCAATTCTGCATGCAACCCTCATGATTGAGAATAACTAATACCACACCTTACTTAATGGGATGTCAGAATCACTTAATGAGACCTTCAGCTTTATCGTAATACTGGCCATTAAAAAAAAAAAGTCTTTTGAATGTATTTTTCTACGCTAAAAAAACATAGTTAGCCTCAAAATAACTGTGATAATTTTGTCATCCAGCTGCCCATTCCACTGGTGCTATGGACATGGAGGCCTGGCATGCTGCAGTCCATGGGGTCACAAAGAGTCGGACATAACTGAGCAACTGAACTGAACTAAACATTTCCCGCAAGAGTCCGAAAATCGAAATTCCCTTCTGTCGTTTCATGTACATGTCTTGAACAGCAAAAAACAAAACCAAAAACATAGCTAAGCTTTATAGGTCATGTCATCAGCCCCTTACAGAAGAATCTAGATATAAAGGTAACTAATAGTGGTAAACACACTAGCTTGCTCTAAAATGTTCATCTTAATCATGACCACAATAAAAATAACTAACTTCCTGGAACACTTAATGCATGACAAGCACTGTCCATGTAACCTTACGAGTTGGACATCATTTCCTTTTATATTTGAGAAAAGAGAGACAGAGAATCACTCACTTTGTGTTCAGTCTCCAAGCTGTGTCCGATTCTGCTACCCCATGAACTGTAGCACACCAGGCTCCTCTTTCCTCCGTTCTCTCTTGGAGTTTGCTCAAATTCATGTCCACATAGACAGTGATGCTATCTCACCATCTCATCACTCACCTAATATCAAATTCAGACCATTTGGTGCAGAGTTCAGTCCCCTACCCACTGCCCCTCACTGCGTTCTGCAAGACTTCCAAGGGTTGGTAATGCCTTCTTCTGGATCCAGAGTGATAAGATATTAATTAACATTAACTGGCCTGACTTTGGAGTTAGGGACATGGGAGAGGATAAATTTGGAAAATTGTAAAACAGTAGGAAAAATATTTTTTAAAAGTTCCTTTTCCCCAAATTGTCTTTACTTCAGCCTCATTTCCTCTTGGGTTGATGGTCACCAGCTTGTACCCATTTACCTGGGATTGCCCTTGTTTTAATATTAAAATTGGTTGAGACTGCCCTACTTTTTACACTAAAGTCCTAGTTACACCTTGGTCCTGGTCAAACCAGGAAGGTTGATCATCCTCTATAATTCAGGATTGCAAAGCCTCTCTATTTTACAAATATTTTCATATTTTGTATTCAAAGTTGCTGATAGAAAAGTAAAACCAAGGAAGATCTGCAATAATAATGCCTATTATTTTAAGCACATTACAAACCCACTTACACATTTGTTTCTGTGAATATGTTTTAGGAAAGCAATCATCCAATTTCAATGCATAATAATACACCACAGGAATTGTCTTTGGACTGTAAAGGGGAGATGAGTCAGACAATAGAATGTTAATTACTTTGATAAGTCAGAAAAGGATTCAAGGCTGTCTTTTTGGTTTGCTCTTATAAAAATCTAGAATTTAGACAGATTGGCTTCTTAGAGACTAAGCACAATGACTCAAGTTCCTGCTATTTGATTAACTCTTACAGGATTAGATGATTACAATTATTGTGTTTGGTGACTGGATTTGGTCATCAGGAATACATATTTAAATGAATATAAATAAAAATTCTAATGGTAGGGCTGTTCTGAAGTCACACTATCACAAATAATAAGTTGTGCATGGAAAAGGGAAAAAAACATAAAACATTAATGATGAAAAACTTACTGCAGAGAGATGGAAAGTCATAGTGCCTTGTACCATACTCACTAATGTGCTTAGAGTTTAATATCGAATTAGTGTCATACTTAATATTAGTTGAAATGAATTCTTATATTCCACTGCATAAGATGATGCTAAGTTATTACTGGACCTCAGCCTAAACTAATGTTCATGGAAATCCATGTACTATTTACCAAGAAGCATATTTCTTTGTACTCTTTACTCAGCTGATCATCTCCAAAGACCAGAAGAAATAAAAGTTTTTTAAGAAGAAAAGTATCATGTTTTCTGTGGTTTTCTTCATAAATGGAAAAGTTTTTAATGTGTAAAATGGAATTTAAAATGCTTTATTCACAAAATATTTTACTAAATTTAAGTCCAGTGAATATACACATGAGTAGGCAACATCCCTGTATCTGATTAATAAATTACAGTTTATCAGTTCCATTTCAGTAGTGATTTTTCTGGCAGATTAAATGTACATCATCTCCTAACTCAATGATCAGCATTTCCCACAAAGTATTCAAAAATATTTGCAAAGGTAATTTTGTATTTAAAACATTATTTGACAGCATGTGGCTTATAGGAGAACAGCTCTGAGTCAATGATTTTTTATTGTTCCTTTTATTTTAAATAGCATTTAACCAGTGATATAACTTGGCCGTTTCCCTCCCACTTGTTCTATAATCCAAATTTAAAGTAAAAGCAAAAAAACAAACAAACCAAAAAAACACTTCTCTAGAGAACTTCTTAAAATTAGTAAGGTGGGCAAGTACTGAAGATGTAATAAAGATAATAGAGTACAAGTTTCAGTGAATTGGCTTTCTGTCAGTAAATAACTTGGATGAACTAAGCAAGAGAAAGATGGAAAAATACAACTGAGAATGTCAGAGATTTGGAGGAGAGGGGAAGCTATAGCCAAAAAGATATAGTTGAGAAATGTACAGAAATCTTCACTCTCATGAACTTAATGGAAAAGTAAATATAACCTAGCTTCAAATTAAAGAAACTCTTGATATTTGATTTTTATATAATTATCATGAGATGGAAGTCCAAAAATCCATCTCTAATGATACACAAATGAGGTAGTCGGCTTGTAAAAACATAGATGTCATTCTAGGGTCAACATGTGGTACACAACAGTTATGAAAGCATTACCCTTGAAACAAGGATAGAGCCCAAGGTTGGGATTCATGAGACGCACACACTATGCTATGTATTTGTAACCAACTGTTAAAGTATCAGTCACTTTGCCCAATGTATATTTCTAGATGCTTTTCAATTGTGCTGGAGAAGACTCTTGAGACTCCCCTGGACTACAAGGAGATCAAACCAGTCAATCCTAAAGAAAATCAACACTGAATATTCATTGGAAGGAAAGATGCTGAAGCTGAAGCTCCAATACCTTGGTCACCTTATACTAAAAGCTGACTCATTAAAAAAGACTCTGATGCTGGGAAAGATTGAAGGCAGAAGGAGAAGAGGGCAGCAGAGGATTAGATAGTTAGATAGCATCACCGATTCAATGGATATCAATTTGAGCAAACTCCAGGAGACATTGAAGGACAGGGAAGCCTAGCATGCTACAGTCTATGGGGTTCAGTTCACTCAGTCATGTCTGACTCTTTGTGACCCCATAGACTGCAGCACGCCAGACCTCCCTGTCCATCACCAACTCCTTGAGCTTACTCAAGCTCATGTCCATTGAGTTGGTGATGCCATTCACCATGTCATCCTCTGTCATCCCCTTCTCCTCCCGCCTATAATCTTTCCCAGCATCAGGGTCTTTTCAAATGAGTCAGCTCTTCGCATCAGGTGGCCAAAGTATTGGAGTTTCAGCTTCAACATCAGTCCTTCCAATGAATATTCAGGATTGATTTCTTTTAGGATGGACTGGTGGCATCTCCTTGCAGTCCAAGGGACTCTCAAGAGTCTTCTCCAACACCTCAGTTCAAAAGCATCAATTCTTCGGCGCTCAGCTTTCTTTATAGTCCAACTCTCACATCCATATATGACTACTGGAAAGACCATAGCCTTGACTAGATGGACCTTTGTTGGCAAAGTAATGTCTCTGCTTTTAATATGCTATCTCGGTTGGTCATAACTTTTCTTCCAAGGAGTAAGCATCTTTTAATTTCATGGCTGCAATCACCATCTGCAGTGATTTTGGAGCCCCAAAATATAAAGTCTGTCACTGTTTCCATTGTTTCCCCATATATTTGCCATGAAGTGATGGGACCAGATGCCATGATCTTAGTTTTAGGAATGTTGAGCTTTAAGCCAACTTTTTCACTCTCCTCTTTCACTTTCATCAAGAAGCTCTTTAGTTCTTCTTTGTTTTCTGCCATAAAGGTGGTATCATCTGCGTATCTGTGGTTATTGATATTTCTCCTGGCAATCCTGATTCCAGCTTGAGCTTCATCCAGTCCAGCATTTCTCATGTTGTACTCTGCATACAAGTTAAATAAGCAGGGTGACAACATACAGCCTTGACGTATAATTTCCTGTTTGGAACAAGTCTGTTGTTCCATGTCCAGTTCTAACTGTTGCTTCCTGACCTGCATACAGATTTCTCAAGAGGCAGGTCAGGTGGTCTGGTATTCCCATCTCTTTCAGAATTTTCCACAGTTTATTGTGATCCACACAGTCAAAGGCTTTGGCATAGTCAATAAAGCAGAAATAGATGTTTTTCTGGAACTCTCTTGCTTTTTCAGTGATCCAGCGGATGCTGGAAATTTGATCTCTGGTTCCTCTGCCTTGTCTAAAACCAGCTTGAACATCTGGAAGTTCACAGTTCAAGTATTGTTGAAGCCTGGCTTGGAGAATTTTGAGTATTACTTTACTAGCGTGTGAGATGAGTGCAACTGTGCAGTAGTTTGAGCATTCTTTGGCATTGCCTTTCTTAGGGATTGGAATGAAAACTGACCTTTTCAAGTCCTGTGGCCACTGCTGAGTTTTCCAAATTTGCAAAGAGTCAAACATGACTTATCAACTGAGAAACAAGAATATTTCTACAAAACATTCAATAATTTCTAACTTGTTCAGGCTAGATATTTTTTAATTCACTTTTCAAAGTGCAGATATTTAACATGTTAGGTAAGAATACTTTAAATATTAGTTGCTCAGTTAAACAGACAAATGTGCAAACACCTATATATACTAAATAAGTTTGCCACAACAGCACTATGTTAAGTATCATATGGTTTTAATGCCCCACATAAATAAATATAAAATAGGAACCTCTACACTTTGGTTTGTACTAGGCAGAAAAATCAGAGTCTGTCTCAAGTTACTGCAATATGTAAGAATGTTTTTACTCAAAGATCAAACTTAAGGAGTTATTCTGAAAAATTCATCTAAGTTTTCCATAGAATAGGAGAGAGTCAAAATTCTAATCATTGGTCTTCCTTAGAAAAGCATCTATATTAAATACCAATTTTAAGTGGAAAAAGACATGATAATCTTCAAAACACTTATTTATGTAACATTAAAAGTAATTATTGCTGTTAGGAACATAGAGAACTTGATGAATATTGCTTGTTTCCACTTTGCAGGGCCCACTAAGCCAACACTCAGGACCAACAAAGAGCTCTGAGCAATCACAGAACTCTAACTTGCCTATTGTAACAGCATTTCCACCCATGGCCCATTACGTAGCTTAGTCACTTTATGCCCCTCTCATGGGCACCCCAAAATACAAAAAACTAAAGGACTGATGACAATATCTGCCATGGTTTGACACCCCAGCCCTCCTCACCTTCTAAAAGAAGAACCAAAAGTCTTATTCCTTATGAATAATAGATATCTCAGAATATTGAGTAAAAATATACCAGAGAGACTATGTATTTCAACACTCTAATTTCAAATTTCAGGAAATTTAAAGGGCAAGAAAGTTAAATGAGGCAGAGTTTAAAACCCAAATCTCCTAATTCTCAGCATACTGTTCTGAAAGTTATATTATGCATTCTCTGGACATTTTATTTATACTGTACATAGAAGCCTGATTCAGTTCCCATGAAAATCCTCTTATCTCAGTAATTAATAATTGTTAAAGTCAATTAAGAACACTTTAATTTGCTGCAGAGAACAAAATATATTAAAATGCCTTTAAATGTCTAATTATAGTGTGCCTCTCTCTATATTCAAACCATATAGAGCTTTTGTTGCTACTTGGGCATCTATATTACATGAAGGACTGTGTGTGTGTGTGTGTGTGTGTGTATGCCTCACAAGTATGAAAATTAAACCACACCACTACACTCTTCCTAATCAACTCTCATTTATGTCAAAGTAAAGTCACATCAGGTGGATGTATTTTTTTGCAGCCACCTTATTTGACAAAGATCTACATGTGGAAATACAGTAAGCCATCTCTCTTTTTCTCTTTCCAGATACACAGCTCAAGTGTCTTCGTATTACTGTGTTTTAAAAGTACTTAAAATATGAAACACATCACCAAGAAAGAGGGAATTTGTCTCCAACTCATAGAAATTAAAAGGTAACAACCAGGACTTCCCTGGTGGTCCAGAGGTTAAGAATCTGACTGCCAGTGCAGGGGACACAAGCTTGATCCTTGGTTCAAGAAGAACCCACATGCTGAAGGGCAACTAAGGCCATGTGCCACAGCTATTGTGCCTGCACTCTAGAGCCCACACATCCCAAGTACTGAGCCCCAGTGCTACAACTACTGAAGCCCACAAGCCGTAGAGCCTGTGTTCCACAAGAGGAGACACCACAGTGGGAAGCCCACTCACCACCTCACTACAAGGAAGAGTAGCCCCTGCTAGCTGAATACCTAGAGAAAGCCCACACACAGCATGGAAGACCCAGCACACCCAAAAATAAAAATAAATTAATAAAATAAATAATTTTTTTTAATTAAAAGGTAATACCTAAACTATGAACTCTCAGAATTCAAATAGTGACACTTGCTTTTAGTCCCTCAAATCACATAATTGTTCTGAGACCATTTGCCAATTTTAATGTGACCATTCAACTTTAGAATATGCCCAAATGTGATTTTATTCATTCAATATGTTCTACTGGGAGTACCCTGGGCTTCCCTAGTGGCCCTAGTGGTAAAGAACCTGCTTGCCAATGCAGGAGACATAAGAGACATGGGTTTGATCCCTGGGTCAGGAAGATCCCCTGGAGGAGGGCATGGCAACCCACTCCAGTATTCTTGCCTGGAGAATCCCATGGGCAGAGGAGCCTGGCAGGCTACACTCCATAGGGTTGCAAAGAGTCAGACACAACTGAAGCAACTATGTATGCACCCACACACTGGAGTACTGTACAAAAATTTTGCAAAGAAAAAAAGACAGTAAAGGTGTTATTTTAAAATACATTGAAATACACAGCATGTAAAATTTGCATTACATTTTTGTTTTCAAAAAATGATTTTGTACTTTTAACATTCTAAGTCTATGTGTTTTAATCACCTATACATCTATAAAGCAAAGTATTAACACATTACATAATTTCATATTCTGGAATCAGGGAATAGTCACTTGTGAGAAATTGGAATGACTGATGAAGAAAACACAAATAGCCAAGAAAAATAATACAGGTACAAAAGCTAAACTCAGAGGTCAATGGACAGCTTTGCTAGCAACCCAACAATTCTGAAAGCCCTCAACCATTAGAGCATATACTAGAACCCAGTATTCCTTCAAAATGTGAACTAAAGAATACTAGTTCCTTAAAATGGTGATAAGTATAATAAAAAAGTGTTCCAAGGCCAAAAAAGGTTTGTTTTGGAGACACTGAAAAAGTTCAATAAAACAGATTTCTGTCTACATTATTTCTCAGAACTTTTACTATTTCCATATGTTCTAATTAATCTCCAAAATAAATAAAAATACAGAAAGTTGATTTAAACACCTAGACTTTCTCTGTTGTAATACTTTAAGTGTTGAACTTGAATATTTAGTGTTTAAGAGTAAATTAGATAATTTATTAAAAACTACAAGCACCTTCCCCATTTGTGGAATTCCTTATCGGAATTTACCTACATAGCAGTATCAGGGACAAGAATGAATAGTTCTTTCTGGTCCCAACAACAGCACTGCCAGCTGACAGTATTTCCCCTTTAAAACCACAATTTACCCAGCTTATGACCACAGCCAATGACATGACAGAAAACCATGAACATACGACAAACATGGTGCTTACAGGAAGGACTAACATTGCCATTTGACCCATAATGACATTTCCTTTCTGTAAATTAGCCTGGGTCGTAGGACTATTGCTCAGGTGGGGAAAATATTCAAAGAAAAATGACAATAGGATTGCAATCAGGAGTGCAACTGAGTAATAATTAATTACATATATATTATTAAAAGATGCTTGCTCCTTGGAAGAAAAGCTATGACAAACTTAGACAGTATATTAAAAAGCAGAGACATTATTTTGCCAACAAAGGTCCATCTAGTCAAAGCTATGGTTTTTCCAGTAGTCATATATGGATGTGAGAGTTATAAGGAATGTAAAGAAAGCTGAGTGCCCAGGAATTGATGCTTTTGAACTGTGGTGTTGAAGACTCTTGAGAGTCCCTTGGACTGCAAGGAGATCAAACCAGTCAATCCTAAAGGAAATCAGTTCTGAATACTCATTGGAAGGACTGATGCTGAAGCTGAAGCTCCAACACTTTGGCCACCTGCTTCGAAGAACTGACTCACTGGAAAAGACCCTGATGCTGGGGAACATTGAAGGCAGGAAGAGAAGGGGATGACAGAGGATGAGATGCTTGGATGGCATCACCAACTCGATGGACTTGAGTTTGAACAAGCTCCAGGAGTCAGTGATGGACAGAGAAGCCTGGCGTGCTGCAGTCCATGGGGTTGCAAAGAGTCGGACATGACTGAGCAACTGAACCGAACTGACATATGTGTTATATTTTACTTCCTATAAATCTCCAGGCACCAAGAAATTTCAGCTTAACGTTTTAGAACTTTTCCACATGTTGTTCCTTTTCTGCCTGGAAAATCCGTCTCCTAACCTTCTCCACCATCCTAAAATACTAATCCCACTGCTTCTCAGTCACCACCTTTCTCACCTCTTGAGTCAGTAATTCAGTAATCTCATTCTTTAGTTCTTTTCTCATATACCACTTCTTCTGATAATCTTCTGTATCATCTCTATGATATTTTCCCTTAAAATAGCATTTTCATGACTTATAATTATATATTATTTGCAAGGATACTTGTTAATAGTTATCTGATCCATCAGACTGTAAACTGCAAGAAAGCATGGAACTCTAGCTTGTTCACCAACAACTAGAACAAGTAGGCCCTTCCTACATATTTGCTAACTGCATTGAATGAACAAAGGTAGGACTAAATGAATTCAACAAATATTTATTTAGTATTTACAACACTCCATCATCAATAAAGAGAAAAAAACGTCCCTTTCTCCACCAAGAGATCCAACCAACAAACTGAACTAACTGACCTTTGATGCAATATAATATGGGTTTCAGAGTTTGTACCCCTCACTAATGTGTCACTCAGAAATATATGTATCATAAGCCTCAAAAACTTCACTACAATTACCCATGAGGGGCAGGTATGCTAAATTCACAGGTCTCAGTCAGGAAATCTGCAAGTCATGTGATTGTCTGGGTTCCAAATAGCACTTGCAAAAAACAGCAAAATGGCTGTATGAGGAGGCCTTACAGATAGCTGGGAAGAGAAGAGAAGCGAAAAGCAAAGGAGAAAAGGAAAGATATTCCCATCTGAATGCACAGTTCCAAAGAACAGCAAGGAGAGAGAAGAAAGCCTTCCTCAGCAATCAATGCAAAGAAATAGAGGAAAACAACAGAATGGGAAAGACTGGAGATCTCTTCAAGAAAATTAGAGATACCAAAGGAACATTTCATGCAAAGATGGGCTCAATAAAGGACAGAAATGGTATGGATGTAACAGAAGCAGAAGATATTAAGAAGAGGTGGCAAGAATACACAGAAGAACTGTACAAAAAAGATCTTCACGACCCAGATAATCATGATGGTGTGATCCCTCACCTAGAGCCAGACATCCTGGAATGTGAAGTCAAGTGGGCCTTAGAAAGCATCACTACGAACAAAGCTATTGGAGGTGATGGAATTCCAGTTGAGCTATTTCAAATCCTGAAAGATGATGCTGTGAAAGTGCTGCACTCAATACGCCATCAAATCTGGAAAACTCAGCAGTGGCCACAGGACTGGAAAAGGTCAGTTTTCATCCCAATCCCAAAGAAAGGCAATGCCAAAGAATGCTCAAACTACCGCACAATTGCACTCATCTCACATGCTAGTAAAGTAATGCTTTTGAAGCATTGATGCTTTTGAACTATAGTGTTGGAGAAGACTCTTGAGAGTCGCTTGGACTGCAAGGAGATTCAACCAGTCCATCCTTTTAAAGGAGATCAGTCCTGAGTGTTCATTGGAATGTCTGATGTTGCAGCTGAAACTCCAGTACTCTGGCCACCTCATGTGAAGAGCTGACTCATTGGAAAAGACCCTGATGCTGGGAAGGATTGGGGGCAGGAGGAGAAGGGGACGACAGAGAATGAGATGGGTTGATGGCATCACTGACTCGATGGATATCAGTTTGGGTAAACTCTGGGAGTTGGTGATGGACAGGGAGGCCTAGCGTGCTACGATTCATGGGGTCGCAAAGAGTCAGACATTATTGAAGACTGAACTGAACTGAAATAGCACTGATTTTCTATGTTCTTCATGAAAATAATTGTGATATCTGTTGCCCTAGGAAGTTCAAATGTGGGTGTAACCACTCAAAAAAATCTACTTTGGTGAAAACTTTGAAACTAAAATATTGTGACCAAAATTAGCCTGGAATATGTGTGTATGTGTGTGTATGTGTGTGTATATGTGTGTGTATGCATACACAGCTGTATATAGATGCGTATGGGATATATGGTGTGCGTGTGTATATCAATTTAGAAATTTGCAACTTACAAGTGAATATAGGTAATGAATGTCTCTATAACATGGTAGCAAAAGGCAACATGAAAAATATATTGTTAATTTTTCAGAAAATGGATACTTTAGCCCTCTATACTTTAGCCCTGCATATTCTTTTTGTGTGGAATAAATCAAATTGATCAGAGGTTCAGTTTATACATGTGCTTTCTTTCTGCATAAAAATAAAAACTTAAACATCACTCTTTAAACCACATATTTTCCTGATTAAGACTCATGATAACTGTGCTTTCTACCTGCCATCCTGAAATATTTCTAGGAAATGCTATTTTTTGATACCCAACCACCTTTTCAAATTACACTTAACAATCAACTCTCTAATGCACCTTTAAATTGCTATAATCTCAGAGTCTTTCTTATTTGAAACTGATAATATATTGTGTTCAAGGTTCAGTGATCTTTTGTATAACACTGGCAGCATCCATAGCATCATCAAGTCTGCAATTTTTTCCTTTTGTTCCCCCCAAAATTCTCTTCTTTTGTTCACAAGTTCTAGCTACTCCTTCAAAAGGCCAACTGCTTTCTTTGTATTTGGCCTGTTTTTAGTAGGCCTTCTTAATACCTACATCTTTAGAAAATTTGTTTCATATTATTTTGAGGGCAGATGCTTCCAGTTATAAGTACCCTATGGCAGTGATTATTAACCAAGACTGTGCTCTGTCTGATCACCTCACAATGGTTCTGGAAGCTCAGATTGAAATGAAGTTCAAAAAGCAAATTTATCTCCAATGATACTTTAAATTCAATAATTTAATTCTTAAAGTAATATGCTTCTCTTCCTATCCTCTCTCATTCTTTCCTTTGCTCTTTCTATAGAATATCAGGAGGGGCCCTTCAAACAAAAGCATAAGCTTAATAATCCTTCAATGCTAACCTTCAGTTGTTAGCAGAAAGCTAAACGTTGAATTACTGTCCAATTAAGCCAAAAGCCAGGGGTGTAAAGTTTGTTAATGCAAAAAAAGGAATATTTCTCTGGTATATGTTTCCTATAACTTCAAAAAATCTGCAAGAAGGTTTCCTACATTATGCAAATTTACTGCACAGGTATATAGGTTTTGTGATAAAGCTAATTTTTGCTTAGAAAAACCTAAGCCAAACTTTTCCTATGAAAAAAACAAAAGGAGACCCCTACTTATGGAAGAGAGTCAAACTTGGAGATGAAAATTCAAAGCTTTGCACACATATGCTCCACTAATCTATATATATGAAGCTTTATACTACAATAGGATAAAGCTACTTCAGGAGAGAAATTGAAGTTTCTGATTTGCAACTATATGAAACTTCTGGATCTTCAACAAAAACTGAATGTTATTAACTACTGAATGCAAGAACTCTCTTGACATGGCATCATTTATTTCTAGTGGGTCTTCTTTACATATTTTCCTAAGAAATCGAGGTCTTGTGGTATTACAGTTACCAATATACATAATCCTTTTGGAAGCAGTTATTTCCCAAAAGGAAAAAATATTTTTGATCAACAGTAATTAAGCTCTATAAAAGAGAAATATCTTATTGAGATATGCATGCCTTATCTCTTTATATGTAAAAATAAATATTTATTCAGCTAAACACAATATTTTTTAGGAAATAGTTTCTAATTGAGATTTAAATTTGTCACTTTCTAAAAGTGCAAGGTTAAGGAAAACATTATATAATTTTGAAATTTATACTTCTCCTTTACATGACTTATTTTATTTTAAACACAATTCCATAAATAATGCACATTCAGCGAACAGTAAATTCTTCAAATTTTTCTCTCAGCTATTAAATGCTAATTTCTAAGGGCTAAAATGTAGAACTAAAGGTGCAATTGCACCCTCTACTGTTCACATGTTCTATTCCATATGAGTAGAGTACTATATATGTTTGTTTAACATAGTCATTATTGAAGTAAATCATATTGGCAGGTAAATCACATTGGCTTCCTTTGACAATAATGCAGACCCTCAAATAAGCTCTATTTGTTAAAATTTCTTTAATAATACAAATGGAAACTTGACATTTATATGGATACTGGAATTAAACTAATTTAGAAAATAATGACTCTTAGCAAGATACTTGAAATGTGAAGTATTCATTAACTTCCTGACAATAAATGCCACTGTTGATCACCTTTTAAAACTAGTCTTAACAAGGAAAAAATATCAACATAAGAACCAACAATTGGCACCCTCTTGACAATATATCAAGTTTACCCAATTTTTTTCAAGTTAGAATTAAAACAAACATTTACATTTCTCTAAAAGTGCACACTGACATTCTACAAAATTAATTTTAAGATCCTATGAAAATTATCAAAATTTAAAATACTAACATGAATCAAAATTAATAGCACATTTGTTCTTTTCTTTTAAACCACTCGTTTTAACTAGACAGTAGTTGTTGGATATTTATCTGAAAGCTTTCTTACTGATTATTCTTCTAGGGATAAAAAAATTATCTAGTTGCTGACCAACCTTCCCACCAAGAACAGCTAGAAAAGTAGGGCCAAATACGTTTAAGGCGCTGGAAATTCTCCAAGTAGTAAGGAACCGAAGGGCTAATATCTCAGACAAAGCGGGAGTTCAAGTCAACACATCTGCCCTTTTGAGGCATTTACCAACTACAAAACACTCCTAAGAAGATAAAGAACAATACAGATGAGAAGCTGCAGCTAAGAAGTAGAACACAGGTTCTACAAGTCTCATGGGTTAGAGAGGTAAAACTGGAGTCCAAGCCCAACCATTTCAAAATCATAAAGCTAAATCTTATGTGTTATTATTCCATTACTCATAAAGATGAAGACATCTTCAAATCTGCTCAATCCATAACTGGACTAAGGTGACATGACCCTTACCAGCCTGTGCATCAAGAGCAAAAGTAACTCTGCAATGAAGGAAGATTTCATGACCCAGAACCTCAAATTACAATTTTTCACATACCACATCCAGAATTCAATCATAAACAGCTAGGTATACAGAGATAATATTCCATAACCTAAAGTTACAAATAAAAAAAAAAGAGAGCAGACGGATGGGAGATCCTGATGTTGGAATTATGTGATATGGACATCAACATAATTGTGACAAATATGCCTTAGGAATATGATGGAAATGTTGATATTAATGGAAACCTGGAAACTATGAAAGAAATTTTAAAATTGAAAATAGCAGTAACTAAATTTTCATAATTCTGCATTTATGTTTAATAGCAGGAGACAGAATTAGTAAATCAGAAGATAAGTCCAAATAAAATAGCTAGAGTAAATAGAGGAAAAGAATAAAACACTGAAAAAAGAATATGAGATGTGGTGTTATAGGGAAAAGGTCAAATCTATATATAATCGGAGTCTCAAAAAGACAGGAAAGAGAGAAAAAGGAAGAAGCAATGTTTGAAAAAATGATTGCTGAGGATTTTCCAAAATTGAAGAAAGCTATATCAAGCCATGATTTCAAGAATCACTTCAAACCACTAGTGTAATAAATGCACAATACATTTGGAAAGACACACAAACACACATACCCTAGACATATCATTGTAAAACTACTTATAATCATAATAAAATAGTCAAGGAAGCCCCATAATAAAATAGGGAAAACACCTAATATCACATAGAGAAAAATATTCATACCCTACAAAGGAGCAGGAATAAGATGACAGTAGACATTTTTAATAGAAGAGTGAAAACCATAGAATGGTAGAGTAATAACCTCAAAGGATTAGATGAAAATAAAACTGCCAACCTAGAATTCTATACTTGACAAAAATATCCTTTGAAAATAAAGGCAAGAAAATATGTTTTCAGAGAAACAAAAACCAGAGAATTTGTCACCAACAGATCCACACTAAAGATGACACTAAAAAATATTCTTCAGGATGACAGAAAATGAAACTAGATGAATGCACAATGATATAAAAAACAAGTATTAGAATAAATATGAGGTTAAATAAATATGAATGATTACAAAATAATAACATCTGACAACAATAATACAAAAATGAAAGTGAAAGTGAAAGTCATGTCCAACTCTTTGCGACCCCATGGATTGTACTGTCCATGGAATTCTCTAGGCCAGAAAGAATACTGGAGTGGGTAGCCTTTCCCTTCTCCACGGGATCTTCCTGACCCAGGAATCAAATCAGGGTCTCCTGCATTGCAGGTGGATTCTCTACCAACTGAGCTATCAGGGATTCTTTACCAGCTAAGCCACAAGGAAAGGAAGGGAATGTGAAAGATAGAAGGAGACTAATAGAGTTAACAGTGTTGTTAGGTCACTGTACTGGCTGAGCAGTAATAAAAGCATTAATGTACCTTTAATTTTGCTAGTTCAGGATGCACTGCATGTTGTATTTACAGAGTAACTGCTAAAAGAAATAAAATATAAAAATGAAAAATTGAATAATGAAAAAGAGAATATTAAAATAATTTATTAATTCAAATATAGGCAAAAAAAGAGAAAAAAGTAAAAGAGACACAAGTAGAACACAAATAGATGACAGATTTAAGCTAAAATGTACCACTAATTATACTAATGTAAATAGATTAAATACTCCAGTTACTAGACAAAGATTGTTTGCATGAATTTAAAAAATAAAACAAGTATATACACATTATAAGAAATAATTTTATATAAGAAAAGTGAATTGTTTAGAGTAAAAAAGGTACACAAACTAAACACAAACCAAAAGAAAGCTGCTGTAGCCCTACTAATATGAAAGAAAATTTTAAGAAAATAAGTATTACTAGAGATAAAGAGGAACATGTCACAATAAAAAAGGATTGATTTATTAGGAACAAATTATAATTCTAAATTTATATCCACTCAATAACACCTTCAGAACATGTGAAGTTAAAATTCCTGGTGCTCAGAGTAGATATAGACAAATTCACAGTCTTATTAGGTAATTTCAACTTATTGTTCTCAATAACTGAGGGACAAAGCAGATAGAAAATTAAGATTTAGAAACTTTGAACAATATATTTCACAAACTTAATAGCAATAGGTAAAACACTCACTTCAAAATTGCAGGGCATTGTTTTATAGTGCATAAGCAATTTTATTAAAATTGACCACATTCCAGGCCATGAAACAAGTTTCAACAAACTTCAAATGATTGAAATCATGTACTCTTACTGTAGTGGGATTGAGGTAGAATTGAATAACAATTATCATCTCAGATACAGAAAAGGATTTGATAAAATTCAATATCCATTTATGACTTTAAGATAATCTTAAAATTTTTGACATTAAATTGTACTTAGCTGATGGATGATATCTACCCAAAAAATCTACAGAAACTTCAGTACATACTGGCAAAATACTGAAATATTTCCCCCTCATATCACAAAAAGAAATAATGCCCATCATCAGTGCTCTTATTCAACATTATAAATGAAGTCCTGTCTGCTGAAATCAAGTAAGGAAAAAGGACACAAAATGCATGAAGATTAGAAAAGATTACACACTTGAATACACAGAATTACAAACTATTAGAATAGGTGACTTCAGCAAGATCACTGTATAAAAAGTTAATATTAAAAATCAATAATATTTTTCTATACTAACAAGCAAAGGAACATTTTTTCAAGATAACATTTTTAATATTAAAAAACAACATTTATTTTGGAATATAATTAATGAAATATTTAAATGTTTTCTTCAGAGAATTACTGAGACAAAACGAAAGAAGGCATCAAATATGGAAAGTTAAGCCATGCTTATATATTAGAAAACTCAATATTGTAAAAGTGCCAGTCCTCTCTAAGTTGATTCAAAGTTTCAATTCAATTCCAAACAAAATTTCAGCTTTTTGTGTGTGTGTAAATTGCAAAATTTATAAAGAATTACATTGCAAAAATGTAAGGGCTTCCCTTGTGGCTCAGCTGGTAAAGAATCACCTACAATGCAGAAGACCTGGGTTTGATCCCTGGATTGGGAAGATCCCCTGGAGAAGGGAAAGGCTACCCACTTCAGTATTCTGGCCTAGAGAATTCCATGGACTCCATAGTCCATAGGGTTGCAGAGTTGGACATGACTGAGCTACTTTCACTTTCACGTTGCAAAAAAAAAAAAATCTAAGAGTATCTTGAAAAAGAACAAATTTGAAGGACATACATTACTGCATATCAAGAGTTACTATAAAGCTACATGATTAAGAGTGCGGCAGTGGTGAAAAGATAAACAAATGGCTCAATAGACTAGGATATGGATTCCTGAAATAAACCTATATTTGTTTGCTACTTGATTTACAACAAATTTATTACTACACAAATGATAGTCTTTTCAATAAGTAGAGCTGTATCAATCAACTATCGATATGAAAAAAATATTAATCTTATGCTTCCTGATACCATGCACAGTAATTCAATTCCAGATGAATTATAGATTTAAATGTGAAAGGCTAAAATATGAAGCTTCTAAAGATAACATAGAAAATCATATCCATGAACTTATAATATATGAGGATGTCTTAAACAAGATGCAAAAAGTTCTCACCACAAGGAAAAGAATTCATGAAATAAACCACATTAAAATTAGAGAATTATTTTGACTAAAAGACACCATTAAGGTGGGTACATGTCATTATACATTTGTCAAAACACATAGAATGCACAACACCAAGAAAGAATCCCAATGTAAACTACAAACTTTGGGTGATAATGATGTGTCAGTGTTGGCTCATCAGTTCTAATAAATGTACTACTTTTAGACAAGACTTTGATAGTAGAGGAAGCTGTGCAAATGTTGGGGCAGGGCGTATATGTGCAATCTCTGTACCTTACACTCAATTTTGCTGTGAATCTAAAAGTGCTATAAAAATAAAGTTTTTTTTTTTTAAAAAAGATAATATTAAAGGATTCAAAAGGCAAATTACAAAATAGGAAAAGATATTTGTAAAGTATTTAATCAGCAAAAGGTTTATATTTAGACTACATCTGGAATTTCTAAGAGTCAGAAGACATATAGAAATTGACAAAAAAAAACTTGAAAATTTCAAGTACTTTGACTAAATAAGATACTCAAATAGCCAATAAACATATGAAAAATTGCCCAGTTTCATTAAGCAGTAGGAAAGTGTAAATTAAATTCAATGAGATAATCACTACATACCTACCCAAATGGCTAAAATGGAAAGAAAAAAATCAAAACAACAAACATTAGAGAGTTTGTAAAACAAGAAAAGCCTCATTGTACTACTACTGAGGGTAAAAATTCATATAGCCACTAGGGAAAACTGCCAGTTTCTACCTAACCTGAACATATGACTATCCCTTTATCTAGAAATGCCAAATTTAGGGATATACCAAGAAAAATAGGTACATAAATCACCAATAATGTGAGCAAGAATACCTGTGAAAACACTGTTTATAACAAAACTGACAACATACTTATAAACATTAGAACAAAAATAATTGCTTTTAAACAATAGAATACAGAAGACAGTAAAAATAAGTAGGCATTGCTTCAAGCAACAATAGCAATAAAACTCATGAGCAACACTCAGCAAACAAGGCGGAAATAAAACGATACATACTGTATGGTTTCTTTTTTAAAAATTCAAAACTGGGCAAAACAAATTTATGATGAAGATAATGGTAACTTTGGGGGCAGAACTCAGGACTCATGATCAGGAAACGGTATAAAAAGACTTCTGAGGTGCTGGGAAAGTTGTTTCTTGATCTGAATAGTGGTTATAATAGTGGGAGTTCAGATAACTCACTGAACTATAAACTTATGACTTAGGCACTTTCCTCTGTGTGTTATAACTTATTAAGAATGTTGTTGTTGTTTAATTGCTAAGCCATGTCCAACTCTTTGTGACCCCAAGGACTGTAACCCACTATGCTCCTCTGTTCATGGGATTTCCCAGGCAAGAATACTGGAGTGAGTTGACATTTCCATCTTCCCAGGGGATCTTCCTAACCCAGGGATCAAGCCTGCGTCTCCTGCTTGGCAAGTGGATTCTTTATCACTGAATCACCTGGGAAGCCCCAACTTACTAAGAAAGCTTAAGCCAAAAGCCTTATTTAGTTCATTAGGATCAACAGTTGGCAAACAATTATTGGACATTATTTTAGATATCTTCAATCTCAAGGAACTGTCTTAGGTGATCAAGTGAAAAGTGAAAATCACTCAGTCGTGTCTAACTCCTTGCAGCCCCATGGACTATATAGTCCAGGGACTTCATGGATTCTCCAGAATACTGGAGTGGGTAGCCTTTCCTTTCTCCAGGGGATCTTCCCAACCCAAGGGTCGAACCCAGGTCTCCCGCAGTGCAGGCAGATTCTTTACCAGCTGAGCCACAATCAAAGACTCCAATTATCCATTCCACTATCAAATATTTATATTGTAAAATCAATTGTTATATTTTGAACATAATGAATTCATATATACATCCTACCCTCAAAAAGACAGAGATATAGGGGTTTTTAGGTAAACTGACATTGTACCATGATGTGTGTGTGTTTATACACATATTTATGTGTACATACAAACACATATTCATATACATGTAATGTATATATTCCAGATTTCACAAATATCTTTACTTAATATAATCTTAAATGTTTCAATATAAGAATTCATTAAAGGTGTACAAGTGAAAGTTGTTCAGTTGTTTCCAACTCTTTGTGACGCCATGGACTGTAGCCTGCCAGGCTCCTCGGTCCATGGAATTCTCCACGCCAAAATGCTGGAGTGGGTAGCTGTTCCCTTCTCCAGGGGATCTTCCCAACCCAGGGATCAAACCCAGGTCTCCCACGTTGCAGGCGGTTGTATATAGCTCAGGTATAATTTTCATGTATTTATATTCAGCACATCAGAGGGGAAAAAAAAAACTTTTGGTAGAAATGTGTGTTAAGAGCTAGAGTAAAAAGGATAAATAGGATCTGAATAAATGAAAAACAGGGTGATGTTTGGGGGGAGGAGAAAGAAAAAGCACAAAGATACAATGTGGGGAAAGCAGACGTGGACTCAGACATTCATTTTGGGTAGAGTAGAGAACTTTGGCAAGCAGAGAGGTGAATGGGAAAAAAAGTCATCTGAGAAGGCAGATGAGTGCCAGACCAAAGTGAGTCCTGAGATGCCGAGCTGACTAACGTAGACCACGTGCACTCCATCACAGAAAGGAAGAGCCAGGAAGTGACATGACCCAAGTTGTGTTTTAGGAAAATTAATCCAAGAGCATGGTGTTGAATGAATTGAAGATTGAAAAGACTGGTCAAGGATGCTGCTTAAGAACCTGCTGCAATACTAAGGTTTATCACAATATGGGACTGAGGATGGAGAAGAGAAAAAACGATCACTATTGAAGACATCTTTCATTCCTTAATATCAGCTTTGATTGTTTCTGTAATCCACAAATTTTCCTAAGTAATCATTTTTTAAACCGCTGTACGTGTGAACCATAAACAGAGATCAAACACCTGTGTAACCAGGTGGGACTTATTAAGAATGTCAACTCCTTTTATTGAGAAGCATTTCTGAGCATCCTCAATCTTTACAGAACCAAGGCTCCCTTCTGGAAGGTGCCCTCCCTACAATCCCACTAAATACAAATGCCGTGCCTATCCCTGGCTGGATAATAAGAGAATGTCATTTAAGAGCTATTAAAGGGCACACTGTATACATAATTCCATCTCTAAAGTGCTTTCATGAAAAACACTGCCCCTTCACACCCACACAGGCCTGTCTCAGTGCCCAAACCTCCAAGTATTTCCTTCTATTCCTCAATAAACATTTCAAAGTTTCTGAGGTGGTGCCAGTGGTAAAGAATCTGCCTGCCAATGCAGGAGACGCAAGCAACTTGTGTTCAATCCCTGAGTCAGGAAGGTCCCTTGGAATAGGAAATGGCAACCCACTCCAGTATTCTTGCCTAGAGAATCCCATGGACAGAGGAGCCTGGCGGGCTACAAGTCCTTAGGGTTGCAGAGAGTCGGACAAGACTGAAGTGACTTAGCACGCATGCAGGCTTTCATTGAGAATACAGCCTAATTAAATCAACAGATAGTTGATTATAACCAGAAGACAGTAGAACAGTATCTGCAAAGTGCTGAGAGAAAATTAAATACAATAACCTAAAGCAATTGCCTGGGAAATCCCATGAACAGAGGAGCCTGGTGGGCTACAGCGCATGAGATCACAGAGTTGGACACAACAGTACCTCACAGCACAGAAAGATCATAGGAAGTAAAGCAATTACAATGATATATGAAAGCAATTTAGATATTTTCTTAACAGAGGGGAAACTTAGTTGCATTTCATATCAACTCATTAAAGGAGCTGGCCACTCCAATTTCTCCAATCCTGATTTTAAATGGAAATTTGGGGAGAAGCAAAGTAAGTGGTTAGAGGATTAAGAGCAAACCCCAGTACTGAGTACTGATGAAGCTTCACATGGCAGCAGACCCCTTAGGTTATTCAATGCCACTGCTGAGATCCTCTTGTACTAGAAAAGGGAGCAAACAAAACATTGCATTCATGCAGCTCTTGGTAGGTGTGTATATTACACTTTTCAAACCCAGGGTATAGTCAGAGATATAAGGGGAAACTGAAGGAAGGAGATCATAAATAATAATTAGCATAAATAATCGTATATGTTATAATGGTGGTGATGGTTTAGTCACTAAGTCGTGCCCAACTCTTTCGACCCCATGGATTATAGCCCACCAGTCTCCCCTTCCTCTGTCCATGGGATTTCCCAGGCAAGAATACCAGAGTCGGTTGCCATTTCCTTCTCCAGGTTATGTTATAATATCTGACACTTAATGAACGCTTATTATTACAGTACCTTATGAGTATGAAGTACTGTGCTAAATACTTTTCATAGATGATCTCAAGCCTCACAAATTTTTGAGTTTGATCTTTGTGTTATTATTCCTATTTTAAAGGTGGAAAAAACTGAGAATGATTAACACTTGTGACTTGTCAAAAGCTATACAGGCTAGTAAGTACAGAGCTCATCTTTAAACTCATGAATCCTTGACTCCAGAGCCACAGTTTTTAGAATTCTGCTATGATGCTACAGCAACTGTAACAATGAGGATAATAATAAAACTTTTATTAATATCTATTCTGTGCATACCTAGGTATGGCCATCAGTAAAACCCATGTTTTGGTAACATGTTACACCATTGTCTTCTCAGGGTTTGACTCCTACAGAAGGTTATAACAACATTTACCATAATGTAAACTGAGCTTCACTCTCTTTTTAAAAAAATTGAAATATAGTTTATTTATGTTTCAGGTATACAGCAAAGTGATTTAGAATATATACAATTTTTTCTTATACCCATCAAGTAGTCATCACTATTTTATTACCATCAGTGCTGGGTTGACTTATTCGGACACAAATTTCTTGCCTACTATTGGTTTTTGTATCACATTCTTTCCTACGAGTTTGATTTTTGAAGACAGCTTTTAGTAGGTTTTTCATTAGGATTTACTAGTGGTAAAAAAAAAAAACAAAACTCAGATTTTGTCTGTCTGAAATGTCTTTTTTATTTTCTCATTCATCATTCAGTTGAATATAGATTTTTAGATGGACAATTTTCTTTCAGCACTCTGCAAATACTATTTTACTGTTTTCTGGTTTCTAGTGGTATTATCGAAGAGTCTGCTGTTGAGCTTCATTCTTAAAGCCTAAAGAGGCCTCCTTCAGGGTTCTGCTGCTGCTGCTGCTGCTAAGTTGCTTCAGTCGTGTCCAACTCTGTGTGACCCCATAGACAGAAGCCCACCAGGCTCCCCTGTCCCTGGGATTCTCCAGGCAAGAACACTGGAGTGGGTTGCCACTTCCTTCTCCAATGCATGAAAGTGAAAAATTAAAGTGAAGTCGCTCAGTCGTGTGCGACTCTTAGCGACCCCATGGACAGAAAATCCTCCATCCATGGGATTTTCCAGGCAAGAGTACTGGAGTGGGGCGCCATTGCCTTCTCCGTTCAGGGTTCTAGAGCCACCTTTGTTGGAAGAGAGCATCTATGAAGTCAATTGTATAGCTACGTAGCATCAATCTCTCTACCAACATTGAATTTTTATTCTAAGAGTTGAATTTAGAAAAAGTTCAAAAACTTAAATCATTTTCAGGAACTAATTTTAAACTTTATTCTTCTACAGAAGAAAATGTTTAAATTATCTTTGCTATTAATAGCTTTGTGACTCTTTTAATGCCTTCTATGTGATTGCATTTTAAAAACAGAAAAGGAACACATTTCTTGGAGCTAGAATTCTCCATGGACTATTTTTCCTTCTATGAAATTTTAGCAGAGAAATGATTGCGTGTGTATGTGTAGTTTAGTTCAAGATGAGGTTAAGTTCATGATGAGAACACTTCTCAAAACTAGGATTTATGATCAAAAGTTAAAGCTCAATGGGGCAAGATTTTTTTTTTTAAGGAACTTTTTATAAAAAACGGCTGCTTCATAAATAGTCTTCTACTAAAAAGTGGATAAACACAGTTACGTCATTTTTACTGTACTTAGTTTTGGAAACAAAGTTGGACTCAACATAAAACAGAGTACACTAAAGAAGCAGTTATAAATATTTCATTTCACCAAGAGGGTGAAAAGAGTCAGCTGCCAATACACAAACCCACAAACCACCAACTTTCCCAAACTTTAGTCACGATGTCTCAAAATATTGAAACACACAAAGAACTGACAGGAACTAGTAAATACCATAGGCTGTGTGGGTCTCCACATTCAAAACTTAAACTGCTATCTTATAGTTTAATCTTTTCTATAAATTACTCGGATTTTAAGCCAAAACTTTTAGCTTTCACCTTATTTAAAAAATACCTTTTTAATGTACCTTGTGAAGATGAAAACCTAGTCACCGAAATACTAAATGAAAAGAGGGCTCATATACAAACATATTGGCAAATATTGGAATGGGGATTTACTGCAGGAAGCTAAGGACATGTACTTCTGAAGATGGAAAAGGTCCAAGATACCACAGAAAAGACATTCCTAATAATGGGGATAATTTGAAAAGGCCAACCACACAGATCCCATGTGCTCTCAATTTGCCAGGATAAAGCCACTTTCAAAAATCTGTTTTGTACTAACATTATGTGCCTCAGGGTTTTTTATTTGGAGAGTACATCCCAGTATTTACCAACTATTACATCGGCACAATAATTACTACTTGAAATTAGGACATGGGGATGGGGTAGAAATAATTAACATAAAAATAAAAATAACCATTTTAATGATTTTAAGTATCATCTACTGGGACTTCCCTGGCAGTCCAGTGGTTAGGACTCCATGCTCTCACTGCCAAGGGCACTGGTTCAATCCCTGGTCAGAGAACTAAAATCCTGCAAGCCACTCAGCACTGCCAAAACAAACAAACAAACAAATATCATCTACTAGTTACTCTAAAATGTTTTTAAAGGTCTGTCAATCTGATGGCTCTAAATCTTCTGTCTACTCTGCTGCTGCTAAGTCGCTTCAGTCGTGTCCAACTCTGCGACTCCATAGACGGCAGCCCACCAGGCTCCCCCGTCCCTGGGATTCTCCAGGCAAGAACACTGGAGTGGGTTGCCATTTCCTTCTCCAATGCATGAAAGTGAAAAGTGAAAGTGAAGTTGCTCAGTCGTGTCTGACTCTTCGTGACCACATGGACTGCAGCCTACCAGGCTCCTCCGTCTATGGGTTTTTCCAGGCAAGAGTACAGGAGTGGGTTGCCGTTGCCTTCTCTGTCTGTCTACCCAGAGTCAGGCAAAATGGTAAAAGCACTGTGAAAGATTAACTGTTTTGGTAAAAAATCTATTCTCATAAAGAAAAAAGCTCTAAATTGAAAACAGAAATATTATTAAGGATTCAACAGAAGAACATTTCAGATTAACAAATGATCCCTAATAGCCATTTATTTTCTACCATTTGGGTTGCTATTAATTCTTTACCCTTAAATACAGCTGTATGTTTACTAAACCAAAATCAACATGGTGTATGAAGTAGGGGTTATAAGGCTAGGTGAAAATAAAACAAGTGAACACATTTTGCATTCTAAATAAATTGTCTACATTCAATATTTAATTTGGGGAACTTTCTTCCGAAAGCTTCTGAGTAAATAAAATGGTAAAAAAGAATTTGTGCACATCTGTTTATGTATTCAGGAAAAGAATATTCAGGCTGGGCATTGGTCCATGGGAAAGCCTGCACAACATAATCCAGCCCACCAAACACACTGTTCGTTTATTAATAAGAAAATTCCAGGTTAGATTCTTGCCAAGATGTGTTTTCTTTTCCAAAAATTATCTGTGGCTATATTTTACATTTGATTTACTCCCCTCGGTACATAAAAGAAATAAAAGAGTTATTGTCCAACATTAGTGGCTGGAATCTGTCTGAACTCTGATGAAAGAAATAGAAATTTATGCATTGAGATTATTTTCAGAAATAATATAATTTATAAAATGTGCTGATTGACTTTTATTTTTATTGTGCTATAAAATCCATAGTGATTTTGTTATAAACCATTTCCAAAACATCCTTCAAACAAGTATAATTCAATAAATCCTATGTCTTATTTTTATTACCAATAATAGGAACTCAAATTTCAGCTATATATTTTTATTTATTAAGATATTTTCACATGAGCTAAAATAGGTTAGTTAGGGTTATTATTCATTTGTGGTGTTAACATCCTAGATTGATTCTCTTAGGCCTTAGAAATATGCTAATGAAGGCTTATATGTAAAACCTTAAAAAGTGCAACTTTGCAATGTGAGTTAATGATACTTGATTTTCATGCAAGATGTCAAGGGGTGATAACAGGTCAGTGTATTCTGGGGAATTACAAAAGAATTAGATTCTTAGTTTATTTAGAATAGAGGGTTTGGACAATGAATCTAAAGCCCCACAAAAGAAATCCACAAACAGCGTTTTTAAGTAGAGGTCAATTGTAGCTAAACAAGAAAATGCTTATGTGTTAACAGATATGTTGAAATCACAGGATCAATCAAGACTTACTTTGAGATGGTAGAAGGGGACAGATTTGGGGATGATGAAAATAAATCTGATTGACAAATAGCAAAGTGGGGAATACATTTAAAATGAAGTAATGAATATGTTAAGAGTTTGCAAAGCTATTGGGGGAGAATACTTACACAACTATAAACATTTTTACCCTTTGAGGATGAGGCATAAATAATATGTAGAAAAGCTGAGAGCATTTAGGTTGGGGGAACCAAGTGGCAGAGGATTTGCCATGACCAGAATTTAATGACAGGTAAGGAAACTAGAAATTTCCATATACATTCATAAATGGAAGTGATATGCTTAACTGAGCCCAAATTTTATAAAGCCTACAATATATTGCCATGTGTTCAACCTACAATACCCATGTCAGGCATATGGGAACTTTTGAATTTTAATGTAGATAAAGCAAGAATTATGTTATTACAAAAGTGTTAAACATATTAAAATGGACAGTACACAAAAATACATGCCAATTATAATCAGTAATTATCCTGTTAATTGGGCATAAAATAATGTGCAAGGTGTCACGGATTGGTAAAATGAGTAACAGAGAAGATACAACTTTGTTATTATCAGCAGTAGCAGCAACAAAACATGTAGAGTGGTTCAGAGTTTGAAAGTTAAATCATACAAGTAGATAGCTATCTAGAAACTCAGTATTTACATTAAAAAAGACAAGATACACAGGAGCCAAGTGTAGATAAATAAGCACCATTCTCAGAGAAGTAAGGGAATGAAAATGGGTGACAAATGGAGGAAATGAGTCCCCAGAATCAGAAGCCTTACTCACATACTCAGCATTTAAGATAAGTTTGGGGGACTTCCCTGGTGGTCAGTCCAGTGGTTAAGAATCCACCTTACAATGTAGGGGATGTAGGTTCTATCCCTGGTCTGGGAACTAGGATCCCACATGCTGCAGAGCAATCAAGTCTGTGCGCTGGAACTACTGAGTCCATGAGCCAGACCCCATGCACCACAACAAGATCCCACATAACACAGCTAAATAAATAATTTTTTTTAATTAATTTGTCCCTCAGCCTAAAAAATTATGCATTATGACACCATGCACAGTTATTCATACTACAATGACAGTTAAGAGTATTAATTTGTGCATGTTCAGGTTTCAAAAAGAGGGAGTTACTAAGGATGTTCACAATAAACCAAATCCCTCCCATTCCAGGCACATGGAAAAACTGCATTTCCCTCCTCCTTGAACTCAAACACAGCCACACAATTCTAGTCAGTTGATAAAACTGAGCAGACACATAATTCTTCTGGGTAGAGTCATTTAGCAGCCAGTGTGGGACACTGTCTCTCTCTCCACCCGCAACAGCGGTCATGGAAGCATCTAGACAGAGATTATGTCAGTTTCAGTTCATGAGCAAAGCCCCACCAAATCCAAATGGGCAGATGAGCAAAAAACCAAATCATGGCTGTTTTAAGCCCAGTGGCTTAGAATTTGGGATTGTCTGTTACTACATCCTAGCCTAGCCTTGGAGAAGGCAATGGCAACCCACTCCAGTACTCTTGCCTGGGAAACCCCATGGATGGAGGAGCCTGGTGGGCTGCCGTCTATGGGGTCGCACAGAGTCAGACACGACTGATGTGACTTAGCAGCAGCAGCAGCCTAGCTTTAGTGACTGATAATGCAGAGCATGGTAACAGCATTGCAAACTTGTTTTTTTTTAAACTCACTACATTCTACATCAGTTTTGACTTTTTTCCTCAGTTCAATCACCCCCTAAAAAGTTGCACACACATACTACTAAAGTAAATTAATTATCACTTATAGCCTTATGTCTGGTGAAAATTATTACTTTCCTTCGGCACAGCCGTGACTTAAGCAGGACGTTTGTAATTGAATTCCCATGTCTTTAGCACTTTGAACAAAAGACTAGCAGATCCTAGCTAAAGTGAAAGGAAAGGGATCTTTTCCAGAGAAATAGTCACATGAAGTTCAATACTCTTTGGGACAGTGGATGTGGTTATATCATTGATTTGAAGCTCAAATCATAGGAACCAAGATTTATGTAAAACATTGAGACACTGAAAAAGAATTAGTTGGGGAAGAGAAACTAGCCTGAAAAATGGAAAACGGTGCTCTGGAGGTGGGATTTGTAGTTTTCGTTGTTGTGGTTAGCCTCTTTGTAAAATAGAGACAAATTTAGAAGGAAGATATAACTAGACAATCAAATTATAAGGACTAAAATACATACACATGTACCATGGAGGAAGGGAGGGAGGAAGGAAAGAAAGGAGGGAAAGAAGAGAGAGAGAAGGGGGAAGGAAAGAAGAAAGGAAGCTGGCTGTTAAGGAGGACTGAAATCTGGTGGTGCAACAACTCCCAGGTTTGGGGGAAAGGCGACATATAAGGTTTGATGTGAAATCTCTCGACTTTAGTATGTCACTCAATACTTTTTTCAAAATTTCGGAGGGAATTAAATAAATCTGCAAGCTCCATTTAGTTCATGAGCCAGACACGTTACCTTTTCTAGCCAGCTTTCTAGAAAACTAAGTCAGGCTACCCCCCTACAAATCAGTTAGCATCATGGATTTCACACGATGTGCCAGGCAGTGGGCTAAGTGCTTTGCATAAATTTTCTTACTTGCTTTTTACTGGAACCCCATGAGTACAAACAGAAAAAAAGAAAATGACGCTTACAGTGTTTCAGAAACTAGCTTTAACATCAAGGTAAATGATTAGAGTGGAAATTCAATCCCAGAGGTAGCCCAGCCCTTTCACCACCTCTCACATTGTTTAAGTGCATATCCCAGACCACAGACCTTGAGACAGACACCTTTACATGGTATCAGCGAAAAGACTGAGAATTGACCAAGAGGGAAACACCCTCCATTCCATGTGAGAGAAACATTTATTTCCCTTCCAGTGTTATTTTTCTCCTTAAATATTGTGGTATGAAAAAAAATAATATTATGGTCTGCTTTTCCAGAAAGAATATTACATTGTTATTCTATTTATCAAAAATGTCAGAGAGAGAACACGGGTATTTCTGGTTGAGTTTCCAGTACCGACCGACTCATCTGCAAGCATCTGCTCCATCCAAACAGCCTGACATTTCTGATGAAAGCACATTCCGAGCATGCTCCAGGAGGAGACGTGCCAACTCAGAGGCATGAATCGTCTGACAGTAATAAGAGCATTTAATATTCCCCAAATCTTCTCCTTCTGAGCATTCAACAAAGACCCCGTCAAGCCTAATCGCAGTTTTGTGCTGTCTAGCAGGGTTGACACATGTCTTCCACCCATGGGCTCTGACTGGCCCAAATCCCACAGGTTGAATATGGAAACCGTTTTCATTTCCGCTGGTCTGACAGTTTCACGGTGTGTAGTCAACCTTGCAGCAGGCATCTGCTTAAGACCTGTGGTCTTTCTGCAAAAGCGACAGCTCAAGCCTGTGCAAACTGAAGATGTGCTGCCAAAGTAAAAATAATTTTTCTTTCCCAGGAAAGACATAGCCCAGATTCTTTGAGGATAACCTGATTTTCATCCTGATACTCTGGACTTTCTTCAGAGTCAAATGAAGATTTATGTTGGACGTCCTTTATCAACACAACACCTTATCCGTGGTCCAACACTGCATTTTCTCTTAGATTTATACCAAGTAAAGCACTGCAGGCCAATTTGGATTTTCAGATTCCAAACTTCCATCATCAGAGTTCACATTTTCAATGAGCAGCTCTTGTGTTTGGGGCTCCGTACAGAGGACCCCCTAAAGCAATTCAGTCAAATAGCCAGAAAGCACTGATTTGATGTGTTAAAATGGTTAAATCCACTGTTGATGAAGATGAAGAACAATCTTCAGAGCTTTGTTGAAGCAAGGTTCCTTTGTCAACAATTGTTACAGATAGGAGGGATCTTCATGTGCTCTTTTATTCTGCAAACTCTTTGGTTTTGGTGGTTGCACATCTGAGACTGGGATTATGTTCTGGTGCTACCACCCTCGGGAAAGTTTAGTGTCTGCCTCAAAATACACTGCTTAGTAAAAGAATAGCTTTAGTGCCTATGCGGCCATATGGTGTTTTACAACTTTTCCACATTAAGAATATTTTTTCAAGTCTTAAATGTAGAAAAAATTATACATTTGCTGGTGATTTTAAATTACCTATTTAAATGATAAATAAATTAGTACAGAGGGATTTGTTGAATCAGACATATTGATTTAGTGGAAATTATGAATGCATTAAAATTGTACTTATAAAAACTATAGTAATGTAGAAACAATTTTATGACATGGTGTTTAGTTTAAACCAGTTAAGCATCAAGTTTTATAGAGACTACAAGCACATCTGTGGAAGTGTACAGGTGCATTGCACTTCCCTGGTGGCTCAGACAGTAAAGAATATGCATGCGACACAGGGGACCCAGTTTGATCTCTGGGTTGGGAAGACCCCCTGGAGAAGGAAATGGCAACCCACTCCAGTATTCTTGCCTGGAGAATTCCACAGACAGAGGAGCCTGGTGGGCTACAGTCCATGGAATCGCAAAGAGTCGAACACAACTGGACTGAATGACTAATACTTTCAGTTTCATATGGATGAGGACAGGAGATAAAAATGTGGAAAATTAAAACAGTTCCTTTACAGTGGTAAGACTTAGGACTTTAAAATACTTCTCTATGACAGTTCTAAAACAAGAATTGCTTTTCAAATACATGTATATAATTTAAACGAAAGACAGCCTGATAGTATTCAATCTGATTTTTCAGAATCAGATTTCTAGAAGTCTCTAAGCATGACCTAGAAGGGTTTTTTGATCATTGCTGTGAATGTCACTGTTTATTTCACCAAGCAGTAAAAGTAAACATATTAAATGTGTTTTAGGATGTAATTTTCATCCAAGAATAAAAATGTCTATTTTTTTAAAAAACAACATACACCCCTTTCCACAGGAAGAGGTACTAAATAAATACGTTAAACTATCATAGCAGGGCCTAATAATTTCCTCCAGGGTTTCCTTGGAAGCAATCAGCTAAAATCCATCCCCAGACAATCAGCTTCCAGGACTTTTTTTTTTTTTTTTTTAATGGTGTAGTCATCAGGCATTCAAACTCCATCCAGTTTTCAAAGTCTTTCCTGGAAATCAAACAATTCAGGATTTCCTTAAGGGATATCAATTTGGAGGAGAGTGGGATGCCTGGACACAGCCGTAAAAGAGCTCTGTCCACAATCCCACCCAGCCTAATACTTCATAAGGTGCTAGAATAGCTTGACATTGGTCACAACTGACCCAAGCCATCACAGCCTGCCTTTCCTAAGAACAGGACTCTGTGAGCCATCTGTCATGGCAAATACAGCTCTCCTGTTCTTCATTTCTAGTAAAAAAGTAATAATAATAATACTTTTCTCTTTTCCTATGGAGCTCTTACTGAAAACACTTAAGGTTAGGGACTTATTTATTTATGGTTGTGCTGGGGTTTCACTGGTGTGATGGCTTTTCTCTAGCTGTGGCGAGTGGGAGCTACTTTCTAGATGTGGGGCACAGGCTTCTCATTGCCCTGGCTTCTCTTGCTGTGGAGCAAGGACTCTAGGATGTGTGGGCTCAGTGGTTGCAGCTCGTGGGCTCAGTAGTTGTGGCACACGGGCTTAAGCTGCTCTGTGTGGCCTGAGGGATATTCCCAGACCAGGGATTGAACCCAGGTTCCCTGAATTGGCAGACAGGTTCTTAACCAGTGGGCCACCAGGGAAGTTCCTAAGGAGGTTTTTGATGTAGGAATTTCCTATAATTTTTTCAAGGGGAGCGCCTCCAGAGGACAGGAAGAAGAGCCTATGCCTGGGGAACTCTGGTATGTGATCTCACTGCCCTCTACTACCCTCCATGCCTATCACAGGGCTTACCACATGTTCAGCACCTCTCGTATCCACAGGAATATATTCACTGAAACTCTTCTGAGAAATGGAGGTGTTCCATTAATTCATCCCTGTGACCTTCTCACAACCCAGTTTATGCACATTCATCCACATAGAATCTAGCACAGGCAAGGGCCCCAACATATAAAGAGAATCAGAGAGATTCAGAATGTCTAACGAAAGAAAGGTGCAAAATACAAGAGTGAATGTGTTGATCTCATCACTGGGGTGAATGAAAATCACGGAGAATAAAAGTCTGTCATTTCTGCCACCGCAGCTGTGTGCCTCTGGGCAAGTCATTTAACTTCTCCACACCTCAGTTTCATCATCTGTAAAATGGAGATAGCAATAGTATTTTCTTCATAGAGCTGTTATGAGGATGAAATGAATTAAGCCATATAAAACACTTTGATAAACACTAGGCTGAGAGTAAGGGTAGCTAGTTTTGCCCTCCTCTGCTTATAATTGACAGATCCTACTTCAGGAGCTCTGATCACTGGGAGTGAATATTATCAGGAGGCTGAGGCTCTCTGGACAGCCTCCCTATTCCATGTCATTATCTTTACTGTCCCTTCCTGAGGGACATTTCATCATTCATTCATTCATTCATTCATTCACTCACCACTTCCCTCCAGCAAAGTGTTCATCAGTCTCAGACTACATTCCTGGTACTATGCTACAGGATAAAGCAGTAAACAAAACAGATGCTGACTCTATTCTTGTAGAGCTTGTAATATAAAGGGTAAGACAGGTGATTAAGCAGCCAATCAAAATATCGTGGGGAAAATGCTTAACAGTAAGAAAAGTACAAAGGCAGGCGGTTCTTGCCCACTGCATTCTAATGGGGAAAGAGGCAAACACTGGAAATTGCCATATTGTTTAATAACTATTATAACAGGATTATATGTACTATGAAAGCCAATGGGGTGGCCAGTGGCTTACTTTAGGGTGGCAGGGCATAGGCTGGGAAAGTTTCCACAGGAGGTGGAAGAGGTTTCCACAGGAGGTGAAAAGTTTCCACAGGCGGTGGACACAGAAGCAAAGATCTAACGAATGACCGTGTGTGTGCATGCATGTGAGTTAGATTTATCACAACTGTCCTATGAGATAGCTATTTATATCCATAGTGGTAAAACCCTGTTTCTCTGCTCCAGAACACAGGCATTTACTTATTCTCCAGCTGCTGGGGGCATTGATGCCAAGAGATTTCAGCTGAGTCCCTCTTGGGGACCAGCCCTCAGCTGGAGAGAGCAGCCTCACTCAAGGTCACCCTGGCTTCCCCAATGCTGCCATATCCACTGCTTGGTCAATGAGGAGTATAAAGGCTTAATTCCCTGGTCCCTACTCAGGCACTCTGAAGTGTCCCCTGTGGCACTGGCTCGGCCTTTATTAGACAGCAAGTCAGGGGACGTCTTGCTCAGTCAAAGCCTATTTTCTTCTCTCTACAGATACTGATCTGAGAACACTCCCTAGTAAAATTCTCACCAGCAAATATGGGGCAACAACCCCTTTTTATGGACAAGAAAACCAAGTTTTGAAACGTTAAGTAACTTGTTGAAGACAAGAAAGCATGGCTCATTGAGAGAATAAAAATAGCTCAGTGTGGCTAAAGTGCAAAAAGGGGAAGCTAAAGATAAAGCATATCTTGAGTTATCATGCTATAATAAGAAATTAGGGTTTTAGGAGGCAAACTATTATATATAAAATGGACAGACAACAAGATCCTACTATATAGCACAGGGAACTATATTCAATATCCTGTGATAAACCATAATGGAAAAGACTATGAAAATAATACATACATATGTATATTTCAATAAAAAATTTTTTAAGAAATTAGGGTTTTAACCTGAGGCAGTGGGGATTATTATAAGTATTGAGAGTCTGATGATCGGTTAAGGGATTTAGCATGATAAATTAGGTACTGTAGGCATAATTTTAATGGGTGAAAGCATTTTCTGACCAGGGAGGAGTTGCCAGGGTTTGTTTGGTTTTTTTTCCTGATTAACCCATTACTAGTTGTTGTTTTTCTATGAGTCAAAATATTAGGAGAGAATGGTGTGTTGTGATTAAAAGGGTAGAGAAGAAGAAACATCTCAGAGACAGAGAGCACCATGTGTAGGATTCCTGGCCAAATGAGCTGTCTCTCTTGATGCGTATAAAAAGGGGACAAATGCTTACTCCACTTCACTGTTCTGGCTCCAAGAACATGGTCTAAACTCCGGGCTCTGGTTCAGATGAGGGAGAGCTGCCTCCTCGCCTCCTCTCTTGCCCCACTCATAACCACAAGTGAGCTGAAGGACTTGAAAAACACCGGGTTTCAAGACTCCATTTACCCTCTCCTTTTGAGACTGTGTTTATTCAAAGGTACTGTGTTCTAAAAAAAACAAAGCTAAAAGCAAACCAAGATCAGTGGTACCACTTCTTGTAGCCATGCTTTTTCCCACATGACTTAAGTCTATCCCATTAAAAGACAGAATGCACTTCTTTGACTTCTGATCTTGGATTCAGCCATTTGACTTGATTTGGCCAATGGAATAACAGTAGATACAATGTAATGGGAAACATGAAATATGCATGCCTACTGGGGCTTGCACTCTTATTTCCACCATCACCAGAAGACTCATGTGGAGCAGAACTGCTCCAATGACACATGGGCTTTCAGTGAGAGGCAGAGCCTCTTGCCTCCATAGCTTGAAGCCAAGTCCTCGGTGAAGCTCAGTAGAACCCCAGCCAATCCACAGACACACAGTATTTATTCATCTCCTACTACGTGCTCTGTGAGAACATGAAAGATGGGTTCTTCAAAACCCAGTCTCAGAAAGCAAACTTTTCACTCCTGCCTGAGAATGAAAGAAACAATAAATTCTGAAGAAAAAAAAAAAACATAAAGTGATGCCAAGGCACCAAATATAAAGTCCAATGTGAGTACAACATGTTTTATGTGCTCCCTGTAACTACTCCAACTGCCTAGGGCACCAGGATAATGTTCTAAAAGATTACAAAAATCAGGCCAGTGCTTATGACTATGTTGAAGACTAATTATAAGGGTAAAAGGTGATTTTTAAAATTATGTTAGGAGGCATCCAGAAGGCTCTCTTAAAATATGAAACAATCAGACTAAAATGAATGAAAAACACTGGGATCATTTTCAAAACACAGAATAACTTATTTAATTTGACATATGATTCTTATTACCCCTTCTGTTAAAATCATTGAAGTCTCCTAGCTAAAAGCCAAACTCTAATAACACTACTAATGATTTTCATCTCTAGTTACCAAAAAGGATGTTACAAATATGGCAGTGGACAGTAAACTGCCAGTAAGATTAATGCAAAACACCTGAGCAACCTCTTTCATACTGCATAGATGGTACTAGTGACTAGAAACGAACTTAAATTTGAGAATTGAGTGTTTAAAAGCATGCATCTGTAACTATCTCACTAAGTTGAGCATAGCATGTAGAGTAAGAATCCCAACAGGAAAAAAAAAATCACTTTTATTAAAGCCTATAAGCAGAAACAGGCTTGAACAACTCTGTTGTCGGCTGGCAACTTCCCAGCAAGGAGGTAAGAAAACCTTGGTGCTGGCCTGAAATTTAGTAACTAAGAAATAAAAACTCTATTGAATTGAAAAACAATAAAGTAAAAATTTTATAACCTCTGTTAGGTTCATACACTTTTGATTAAAATAATAAAGTTAATACAAAAAAGACTCTCACTAAAATTTTCAAGTGCGAGGCCATTTAATTAACCACCTCTGAATGACCTCTTTATAAATACAATCTTTTTGGTCTGAAAATTCTTTTAATTTTTAATACATCTCCTGCAGGTGTTGGTAAAATGGGTTTTTAAGTGATTTTACTTCTATATATTAATGTTTTAATTTTCCACTTTTCTTACTAATTCATAAATCAGAATCATCCAAGATATACCTCAAAGTTTCCTTATGAAACAGAATTTAGAATTTGTTTACATTAGCCAAAAGGCATTTCTTCATTTCACCCAAGAATTCATTCTAATATTTTGACCTGGGAAAGCAGACTCAGGAGTCATATAGTCCAGGGTTGAATTCAGGTCCCTCCACAATAATTCCTACGTCTCAGAGTTGTTGAGAAGCCTGAATGCAACGATGTAGGAAAATCACTAGCATATTATAGGCACTCTATAAATATTAGTCTCTTCCCTTTCTTAATACCATGTGCAGACATAGAGCTGGAATGTTTTCAGTCAAGTTAGGAGCTTGGAATTGGATTCTTTGACTATAACTCAGATAGGATACATGTCTCCATTTACTTAATCACCCAATAAATAAATGAAGATTCTGTTTCCCTTCCCATTGCTTCTAAGAATTTTATTCTAAAGGTCAGGGGGATAAACTGAAGCTCTTGATGGAAAGAGTAAAAGGAAAGGATGAGTCAAAAGAAATATTTTCACTCTTCTTCCCAGTCTTTCTGTCATCAGCTCTTAGCCCCAGAACTCGCCCCAATACGCCCTGCCCACCCCCTAGATTCACACCATTCCTGCAGGATCATATCAAACACACCCAGCTCCAAACAACAAACCTTCATAGGAACTTTCAGAATCGACCTTTTAGCATTTTCAGATGAAAATAATATCTATCCCATACTGATTGAACAAACACACGCTGAGCACCCTTTAAGAGCAAAGCAGTATACTAGAAACTAAGGTTATCATGGCGAAACTAGAAAGGGCCTGGTGGGAAAAAATTAGAGGACAAAAAGATCAAAAGATAATCATTCAGGTAGACTCTACTGTACTAGGGACTTTGATAAGCAAAGCGAAGGGTATCATGAGAACACATTGGTGGGGGGATGGGGAGGAAACAACAAGAAGCATGTCTGGAAATATTTAACAATGGTGAATCCCATGGACAGAGCAGCCTGGTGGGCCACAGTCCATAAAGTTGCAAAAAGTCAGACGTGACAGAACACAAACACACATATTTTCATATAAAAGCATAAAATGGAGTGCAATGTAAATGCTAAAGAATAAACATTAGGTAACTTGTATATACTAACTAACAATAATATTTCAGAAGAGTATGTGATGACAGGGTCATATTAATTGTATATTATTTCATGAAAGTGTTAACTACCCAAAGTCTTTACCATATTCCATTTTTTGTTCAAAACAAAAGTAGGTATGCATAGAAAATAGCAGAAAGACACATAATAAAATGTTAGTTTATCCCTGGGTAGTAAGATTATGAATGATTTTCTTTTTAAAACTTGTCTGTAGTTTCTAGATTATTCACAAACACATAGTAATTTGGTACTTTATTAAACATATATATTTTTAAGGAGTATCTGAGCAACTTGCATTTAGCAAATGGCTGCCATGCATATAAAGTACTGTGCTAAGCACTGAAGCCACAGAGTTATAAAAGGACTGCCTCGTGCCCTGGAGCAGCTCCCAGCAATGGGATGCAGACATGTAGTAAAGACCCACAGTAAGATATTGCCCAGATATTACATTAATAAAGCCTGATATTTACCCAGACCTGATTGTTCCCTAAACACTACCACCAAGACAACAGGAAGGCACTGCTGTCTTTGTCTTTTGTGACAAACAAGTTATGAAACATAGGATGCTGAACATACTCTTCTGCTGTCCCCTCATGTAACATCTATAACTATCAGGAAATTGGTTTTTGTTACAAGGTGGTGTAATTTTTTAAATTAATTTTTATTGTAGTATAGTTGATTTACAATGTTGTGTTAATTTCACTGTATAGCAAAGTGAATCAGTTATACACATATATATCCACTCTTTTCTAGAGTCTTTTACGATACAGGTCATTACAGAATATTGAGTTCCCTGTGTTATACAGTAGGTCCTTATTAGTTATCTATTTTATATACAGTAGTATATATATGTCAGTCCCAATCTCTCAATTTAACCTGCCCTCCCCCACTCCCCCTTGGTAACCATAAGTGTTTTTTTTTTACATCTGTAACTCTATTTCTGTTTTAAACATGTTTATTTGTACCATTTTTTAAGATTCCACATATAAGTGATATCAAAGATTGTCTTTCTCTGTCTGACTTACTTTACTCAGCAAGATAATTTCTAGGTCCATCCATTATTTTTTGGCATTATTTCATTTTTTTTTATGGCCGAGTAATATTCAATTGTATATACATGCCACATCTTCTTTTTTTAAATTTTTAATTGCAGGATAATTGCTTTACAATGTTGTGTTGGTTTCTGTCATACATCAACAAGAATCAGCCATATACATATATATGTCCCCTCCCTCTTGAACCTCCTTCCCACCCTTGTAGGTTGTCACAGAACACCAGGCTGAACTCCTTGTGTCACACAGCAAATTCCCACTGGCTATCTATTTTACATCTGGTAATGTTTATATTGCAACACTACTCTCTCAATTTGTCCCACCTTTTCCTTTCCCCACTGTGTCCACAAGTCTGTTCTCTACATCTTCTTTATCCATTCCTCCGCTGGTGGACACTTAGCTTGCTTCCACATCTTTGCTATTGTAAACAGTGTTGCAATGAACACTGGGGAACAAGTATCTTTTCAAATTATGTTTTTCTCCAGATATACCCCCAGAATGGGATTGCTGGATCATATGGTAGCTCTACTTTTAGTTTTTTAAAGAACTTCAGTTTAAGAGCCACTGTTCTTCATAGTGGCTGCACCAATTTATATTCCCACCAACAGTGAAGGAGGGTTCCCTTTTCTCCACACTCACTTGAGCATTTATTGTTTGTAGATTTTTTGATGATGGCCATTGTAACTGATGTGAAGTGATACCTAGTTACAGTTTTGGTCTGTATTTCTCTAGTAATTAGGGATGTTAAGTATCTTTTCATGTACCTTTTGGATATCCATATGCCTTCTTTGAAGCAAACTTAATGCTGTTCAATACACTGTGAAAACCAAATTTAACTGAGCACCCTTTCACATAATAATTAAACAATGCTATGAATTAACTAGCATTGTTTTTTTTTTCCATTTTATAGGTGTGGAACTGAGTCACAGAGAGGTGAAGGTCACAAATAAAGGAAGCAAAACTGGAACGCAGGCAGTCTGAACCCAGAGCCCAAACCTTGGTGAATTACAGCCTCCCTTTTATAAACATCACCATCATCTCTGTCCCTTCCCTGCCACATACCTATTTTAAAAAATTTGAAATAAAAACAAGCAATCACAGAGAGCTGGGGTTAGAGACAGTTGGGGAGAATAATCTGTGGACAGGATTGGTGTCCTTAGCTCCCATCACACAAGGTTCAACAAATAAGTTCTTGTATGAATGACGTAAGATTGCCAGGAGAAATATCAATAACCTCAGATATGCAGATGACACCACCCTAATGGGAGAAAGAGAAGAGGAACTGAAGAATCTCTTGATGAAGGTGAAAAAGGAGAGTGAAAAAGCTGGCTTAAAACTCAACATTCAAAAAACAAAGATCATGGCATCTGGTGCCCTCACTTCATGGCAAATAGATGGGGAAACAATAGAAAGAGTGACAGACTTTACTTTCTTGGGCTCCAAGGTCAATGCAGTTGCTGACTAAAGCCATGAAATTAAAAGATGCCTGCTCCTTGTAAGAAAAGCTATGAAAAACCTAAACAGTGTATTAAAAAGCAGAGAAATTACTTTGCCGACAAAGGTCTGTCTAGTCAAAGGTGTGGTTTTTCCAGTAGTCATGTATGCGTGTGAGAGTTGGACCATAAAGAAGGCTGATCGCTGAAGAATTGATGCTTTTGAGCTGTGGTGTTGGAAAAGACTCTTCAGACTCCCTTGGACTGCAAGGAGATCCAACCAGTCAATCCTAAAAGAAATCAATCTTGAATACTCATTAGAAAGACTGATGCTGAAGCTGAAACTCCAATACTTTGGCCACCTGATGCGAAGAGCCGATTCATTAGAAAAGACCCTGATGCTGGGAAAGACTGAATGCAGAAGAAAGTGATGGCAGAGGATGAGATGGTTGGATGGCATCACTGACTCAATGGACAGGAGTTTGAGCAAGCTCTGGGAGATGGTGAAGGACAGGGAAGCCTGGCATGCTGCCATCCAGGGGATCACAAAGAGTCGAATATGACTGAGTGACTGAACAAGAACAACAATGAAGGATGAAGAAAAACATTCAGTCTTGAAGCCCTCTCAGTCCCAATATCAGATTAATTTTTAAAAAATATTTTCCTCTTTCTTCTAAAAAAAGACAAAAAAATAAGAGCACAACAGGGAAAGGTCTTTTTACCTAGGATTTTCTATGTATATTTTTCTGAATTTTAATAGCATTTTATAGTGACCCTTTAGGTCAATATATATATTGAAAAGTGAAAGTGTTAGTCGCTCAGTTATGTCCAACTCTTTGTGACTGCATGGACTGTAGCCTGCCAGGCTCTTCTGTCCATGAGATTCTCCAGGCAAGAATACTGGAGTGGGTTGCCATTCCCTTCTCCAGGCGATCTCCCCAACCCAGGGATCGAACCTGGGTCTCCTTTATTGCACGCAGATTCCTTACCACTGAGCCACCCTATATTACATAAAGCTAGTTGCTTATTTCATTATTTTGGGCAAAAATGATGTGAATTATACGTGTAAATTCCTCTAGTTAGCACAGAGAGCAATTAGACTTTTTTCAGCTAGAATAGATTTTATTGGAGCATTATGACAAGTCAATTTTACAAACTGTGAACAAAACCAAACTGCCATCAAATGACTGTACAAATTAAGGTTTTCATGAAAAAGACATATGGATAATTGTATATTTCTAGAAATGGAAGCATTGCTCGCATGACTGTGAAGTGCAAGATAATATTCTGTCTGTCTCACATTTAGATTAACATAAATCACCAACAGACTCCTCATTACTCATTGCTTGTGGAATAAAGATATCAGGTCACTTCCATTAGTTCCTGTCCTGATGTCCTCTGCAACTTAACCACTGCCCAGAAACAGAGAGAGAAAGGATTCCATTTTCAAACCTAGATGAAAAATTAATTAAAGTATAAAGAAATATACATAGTATGGGTCTTAATGCCTAGATCCCTGAAGAGTCCTTGCTACAAAATTTTTTGAAAGTTAAAGTTAACATTTCCATTTCCAAATGCAATTTTTCATATATTTCACTTAATAATCATTGCATCCCTTTTCCTCTGCTTGAATCCTAATCATTGTCTAGAAGCATCTCATTGCTTCTGGTGTGAGGCCATGCTGTGCCATATATAACACTCTGAGTGAGTTAAAGAGAAGAGGTAGTCTCAAAAGATTTAAACCTTAAAGGAGATAACAGAGAAACTGGCAGGCATAAAAATAAATGAACATACATGAAATAACAGCAAACATTAGGGTATAAAGGGATGGAATGCTTCAATACAGTGAGTTGGGAGTATTTACTTCTTTCCTTCTTCCATGCACTCAATTAGATTAGTATAAAAATGGTGTTTACTTTGCAAACATAGCTCTCTGTATGACAGATACTTTCTGCAGCAATTTTCATTACTAATGTTGGACACCATACCTGTATGAGATATGTGGCTTAAAATAGTTCTTCATACTGAGATATGCTTAGAGGACTGTGTGATGGATACAACACAAATAAACCGATTATCTCCTATGTGCAAGTTCAGTTCAGTTCAGTTCAGTTGCTAAGTCATGTCCGACTCTCTGCGACCCCATGAATCACAGCACACCAGGACTCACTGTCCATCACCAACTCCTGGAGTCCACCCAAACCCATGTCCATTGAGTCAGTGATGCCATCCAGCCATCTCATCCTCCGTCGTCCCCTTCTCCTCCTGCCCCCAATCCTTCCCAGCATCAGGGTCTTTTCCAATGAATCAACTCTTCGCATGAGGTGGCCAAAGCATTGGAGTTTCAGCTTCAATATAAGTCCTTCCAATGAACACCCAGGACTGATCCACTTTAGGATGGACTGGTTGGATCTCCTTGCAGTCCCAAGGGACTCTCAAGAGTCTTCTCCAACACCACAGTTCAAAAGCATCAATTCTTCGACGCTCAGCTTTCTTCACAGTCCACCTCTCATATCCATACATGACTACTGGAAAAACCATAGCCTTGACTAGACGAACCTTTGTTGGCAAAGTAATGTCTCTGCTTTTTAATATGTTATCTAGATTGGTCATAACTTCCCTTCCAAGGAGTAAGCATCTTTTAATTTCATGGCTGCAGTCACCATCTGCAGTGATTTTGGAGCCCAAAAACATAAAGTCTGACACTGTTTCCCCATCTATTTGCCATGAAGTGATGGGACCAGATGCCATGATCTTAGTTTTCTGAATGTTGAGCTTCAAGCCAACTTTTTCACTCTCCTCTTTCACTTTCATCAAGAGGCTTTTTAGTTCTTCTTCACTTTCTGCCATAAGGGTGGTGTCATCTGCATATCTGAGGTTATTGATATTTCTCCCCGCAATCTTGATTCCAGCTTGTGCTTCTTCCAGCCCAGCGTTTCTCATGATGTATTCTGCATATAAGTTAAATAAGCACGGTGACAATATATGCAAGGTGCCTATGTGCAAGGCAGTGTCTCAATTAGCCAGCTTAAGCAAACACCTTTCACTCTGACAAAGGATAGTGAAACTCAGTGCCCTCACTCAGCGACAAGGATTAAGCAAAGTAGTGTGGATAAGGGCACATGTCAGGTAGAAGACCAACTTCAAATTCTAGCTCCATTACTTAGGACTTACTGGCTGTTTCCTTAGAAAAGGAAGCTAGGATAATGGCTGGCCCAGATGGCTTTCAGTAAATGTTTACTGTAATTATTTTTATTATTATTTAGAAATGACAATACAAATATGGAAATGAGGTGCCATTTTTGTAAGGATATGATAGAGTATTAGCTATTTAGATCAAGAACAGTTCATCCAAATGGAGATGTCCTATGAACAGCCGGACACAGAAGTCTGAGACTCAGAGATCAGAATAGGAGTAAGTTTGGAGACTTGAGAATGTAAGCTTTGACAGCAAGCTTTGAGGGTTCTGGGCTTCCCTGGTATCTCAGACTGTAAAGAATCTGCCTGCAATGCAGGAGACCCAGGTTGAATCACTGGATTGGGAAGATCCTCTGGAGAAGGGAATAGCAACTCACTCTAGTATTCTTGCCTGGAGAAATCCATGGACAGAGAATACAATCCATGGGGTTGCAAAGAGTTGGACATGATGAAGCAACTTTAACTTTCACTTTTTCACTTTGAGGGTTTAAGACAGAGAATATAGCAAGACATGGAAGTTAGGGGACAGGAAAAAGAGAAGGAATACAGAGTAATTAGACAAGTAATTAGGAACTTAAATATAAATAAGATACCTCAGAATAAGGAAGGATATGTGCACATACACGCACATACATTTCTTTGGTATCAATGTATATATAAATGTATATATATAGTCAACATATATAATATACATATATATTTATGTATTACATGGAACACATACATTTATCTCCACTGTTTCAGGAAATGAAATCTATTAAGTTTAAAGTACAGGAATTAAAAACAAAATCAGCAATGGCAAAGAAGATGGGAGAGGAATTAATAGCAAGCAAAAGCTGTCAGCAGAATTATAGGAAAAAAATTAGCAGAGCAGCAGAACTAACAATGTTAATACCAAATACCTGCAGAGGGTGGTACCAGTGAGCAGCCAGCCAAAGAACATCCAAGGGGCAGGTATCAGAGACAGCAGGTAGACCCCGCCTCTCCAGCCTGCTGTCTCCCTGCTCAGCTCTAAGAACACTGGCAGCTGCTCAGGAGACTAGAATGCTCTTCACAGCAGACACTGAACAGCTGAAAGGTTTTCCCACTAAAAGTTCACTTCCCCAATTGAACTATACTACAGTGAAGCTACCAACTTTAATGTTTTTCCCATGTAAACCATCCCACCAGATCTGAAATAAAACTGATTTATATAAATAATATTCTGTAATGTTTTGCAAGTCTTTTATTGCAATAGAGACCTCAATGTTTATTTAGGCTTTGTTGTTCATTCGAGAAAAACCACAGGGTTAGTTAATTTGATAGTTTTAACACTGTATCTTTTCCTGCTTAACATCCCCAGTAGTACAGTCATACGAAATGTACAACAAACATTTATATAGTATAATACTGTGTTAATAGGAAAAGAATATAGGCAGGTATCAGGCAAACCTGCATTTTGGCTGCTAACTTTGCCACCAACTAGCTGTGTGATTCTGAATAAGTCACTTCTCTGACCATTAGTTTACCTACAAAATTGGGTCATATTTATTTTTCAGTGATGATAAGATAAAATGAGATACTACATGTAGATAATGAAGAATGATATACTTGATACATAGTAGCCACTTAATAAACATTAGTTTCCTTCTTTTCTACTCTTCCCCATCCACACCATAACCTCCACTAAAACCCTTGGGCCTAGAAAACAAATATTTAGAGGCTCTTTGTTTACAACCATTCTAACGCCTTTATTGAAAATTTCCCACCTCTCCATCTTTCTGCTAAGTGTCAGATCTATGAGACTGTCTATGAAGAGGAGCTGGTCCTCAAGAAATTTTGCATTTAGTTAAGGACATCAGTACCACACCAACTGAATGGTTATAGCTGACTCATTTTACAAACAGTATAAATATGACTCTATATAAGAACAGCCTAGGGAATAAATGCTAATTTTTATTTTTGAAGGATAGTTGATTTACAATATTGTGTTAGTTTTAGGAAAACAGCAAAGTAAGTGATTCACTCCTGAGTGTACATCTGAAAAAGACAAAAACTCAAATTAAAAAAGATACAGCCACTTTTATATTCATAGCATATGATTTACAATAGCCAAGACCTGGAAGCAACTAAGTGTCCATCAATAGATGAATGGATAAAGATGTGGTACATATATACAATGGAATATTATTTAGCCATAAAAAAGAGTGAAATATTCTTATTTGGACCTAAAAAATAGCTAATAACATTTTATTCACCTCCTATGAATCCCCATATTAAAAAGCAGAGACATTACTTTGTCAACAAAGGTCCATCTAGTCAAGGCTATGGTTTTTCCAGTAGTCATGTATGGATGTGGGAGTTGGACTATAAAGAAAGCTGAGTGCTGAAGAATTGATGGTTTTGAACTGTGGTGTTGGAGAAGACTCTTGAGAGTCCCTTGGACTGCAAGGAGATCCAACCAATCCATCCTAAAGGAAATCAGTCCTGGGTGTTCATTGGAAAGAATGATGTTGAAGATGAAACTCCAATACTTTGGCCACCTCATGCAAAGAGCTGACTCATTGGAAAAGACCCTGATTCTGGGAAGGATTGGAGGCAAGAGGAGAAGGGGACGACAGAGGATGAGATGGCTGGATGGCATCACTGACTCGATGGACATGAATTTGGGTAAACTCCGGGAGTTGGTGATGGACAGGGAGGCCTGGCGTGCTGCGATTCATGAGGTCACAAAGAGTCAGACACGACTGAGCAACTGAACTGAACTGATGAATCCCCATCTACCAGGTAGGAATCTATATGAATTCTGAAGGAAAATGTTTAGAAGGTTCATCAGTGAATACTTTTGAAAATGGAATTAGAGTCATGTTTGATTTTTCTTAAAGATGGGAGGCAGACTAGGAAACAGGTGATTTTCTGAGTCTCATTTCATCAGGCTCTCTAACTGATAAACAGATTAAAACCAGTGGATTATATGAGACCTTCCAAAACTGAAGGCAGTGCACCTGAAAAAATCTGCACATATCTTTCTTTGATTATGGAGAGTAAGCTGCATCAGGAAGTACTTTCTATTGTAAATAATTTAAGCAAATTTTAAAGGACAAGTAATCTTCTGGGAAAAAAAAAATGATGCTTTGAATCAATATCACACTGATTTTGGGGGTGAAATTCAAATTTATGCAGTCCCATGAAGTAGCAGGTAAGCAAGAACAAGTGACAATGGTCCACAAGTTTAGATCTTCACAATTCTAAATAGTATGAAGTACTATCATCTTTTGAAAGAAAAGAACCTATGTTTGAGAGATGTAATTTGTGAATAAATGATCCCAAGGCTCTCTATAAAAAATGTACATATTGTCATTGGTGTTCATTTGCACCCAAAGATAAATATGGTGGCCCACTTACTACTTTTCCAACATTTAATTATTGAACATCTATTATGAGGGAAGGGGCTTTCCAGGTGGCACTAGTGGTAAAGAACCAGCCTGCCAATGCACAAGACATAACAGACACGGGTTCAATCCCTGGGTGGGGAAGAGCCCCTGGAGGAGGGCACGGCAACCCACTCCAGTATTCTTCCCTGGAGAATCCCATAGACAGAGGAGCCTGGCAGGCTACATCCATGGGGTCGCACAGAGGCAGACATGACTGAAACGACTTGGCATGCATGCATGCACTATGAGGGAGGCATCATAGGAAAAACATACTAAGTTCACTGAAAGACTTGTATTTCTGTTTTTCCACAAGAACACAAATCCACATTTGTTGGCTGCTTTCTCTGTTAGGAAAGTATTCCTTACTTGACAGGCAGAATCCTAACTGATCTTCAAATAGTTCTAGGAGACAGCTGTTCGTTATTATTTTCGTCACAATCATCATCCCCATTAAGCACATGAGAAGCTAACTTGCTTGCCCCAGGTTCCCCAGACAGCACATAGTGGGGTCCTGGTTTGAACCATGGAAGTTTAACTCCTGTGCTTACACTCCTACATTTCCATAAACATTTCAGCATCCATAAAAGTCACAGTTTCACTTGATCCTCCCAAGAAACACATAACATGGGAAAGGCATGTGTTTGCTTGCAAGTTTGTCTGTTTGGAAGAAACCATCCACAGGATCAACTTGCTCATGCCAGAGCTAGCCCTGGAGCCTGCTCTGTGGTTGGCTGTTATTTCAGCCAGTTCTCCGACCGCTGAATCCAAGGAACACAACTTTTCACACCTCTTATAACACATCCTCTAAAATCTCACAAGGTGTATGACTTCCAACATTCTGGCATAAGAAATATGCAATAAAGGCAAGAGAAGAGCTGACTTTTAAAAACAGTTACGGGCGAATGACATGGATTGTTAAACTCCGGGTTGCTGAGACCTTTCTCAAATGCAAACCATTAGGCAAAGATGAGGCACTTCTCTCCAGAGCAGCAGATGCTGATGACAGCCCTTGGTGATAATGATTTCATTTCTCTGATGCCAAATGAATGATACCTGTGTGATCACGCTGTAGGATGGATGCTGGTGCAGCCCTGTGACCTTGCTCACCTCCCTGTTATTGAATTGTTGCCATCAAGGTTGAGTCTTCATTTTCCTAGCCATTATTTTGAAGCCGATTTGCCTGAAGTGAAATGGCAGCTCATGCCTTTTGTAACCTTACACTGCACATCTAATAACTGACACCAGGCTGAAATAATAAAATGACTTTATTTGGTATTGTTCCAATCCTACATTGTCTGTGGACAGGGGGAGTTGGAAGAAAGGAAGTGGTCTTGTATCCTTTGAGAGGGAAGCTGTTAGTAATCTATTGGTTATTTGCTAAATAAAACTTTGATTAAAATAAGCACAGACGGTGCTACTTGTGGGGCTTTGAAACACAGAATTAAATTTAGGAAGGCAAGTTAGTTTAGGTGACTTGGTAAACTGTGAGATTATATTCTAGAATGATCAAACACCTAACTGAAAACCCCTGCAAAAATAAAAACTCAACCAGACCTAGTTCCAAAGGAACAGTATTCTGTCTCATTTTGTAAGTTTTCCAGGGTAAGAGCTTCTCACTTATTTGGGCCAACAACCTTAAATCCACTGTTGATTTGATCTGGTATCCTACCTGTTCTCCTTTCCTGACAATTTTCTATGTTTCCTTTTAGTTATCTTTCCACTCCATCTATCTGAATTCTTCGTGGTTTTTCAATTTTTTGTTTGTTTTTCGATTCTTCTGCCTTCTCTTCCCTCTCTTTTCCTAGCACTATGACTAAACAGGGTATTCTGATTTTGTCGTGGAAGCTCTCTGTAGTCCTGCCAAGCTCATTCTTTGCTAAAGCTTTAGGCTTTCACCGAGAATATAGCCTAATGAAATCAACAGATAGCTGCCACTGACTTATGTGTAGGCACATAGGGAAACTGTGCCACTAATTTTCATTGAGCCCCTGGTTTTTCAACCTGGATTAAAAAATAAAAAGTCCTTTTATTGTCTCTGATATTTAATCATCAGATTTCATTCCTGAAAGCCAGGAGGAAAATAACTCAGGGATTCCTCAAAGACATTTCTCATTTGAAAATTCTGATAAATTAGAATATCTGATCTTTAAACCAGGACTTTTTTTAGGAGTAATACAGGGCACAGGAGCTATTTATCTTTCTCAAATATTCATTAGTTTCCCCTTAGTGGTTCTGAATAACAGAAATAAGGTCACGGGAATAAAGCTGCTTCACAGGGAAAAAGATCCTTCACATTGATTGTCTCAGCCCTGCCTTAGTGTGTTAATCTGTGATAAATGCCTTGTCTTTGTCTAGCATTATCTACCAAAGAGAAATCAACTGTATATGATTATTACAACCAGGCAATCATTTCTTTTCAGTTTGATATTTTAAGAAATGAATGCCTGTCAAAACCTGCTGACAGTGAGGACAATTAGGGAGTTTGTTTCCTGGCTTGCATACAAGAACCTAAGAGCCTTACGGAGCAAAATATGGTTAGTTAATAATCATTTTCCACTTGGTGTCACTGTGTTTTGTTCTGTTGACTTAATGATCTCTGAACATTTGGGGATTCTCTTCCTGTCTTGCAGTAACGCTAAGGAGATATAGCAAAAATTAGGATTCTCTTACATGTTTTTAAAGTTTTATTTGCTTTCATCTTGGAAAACATTGAAAATAGCAAGATTTAATGATAATGATTTTGATGTGATCATTTTAATTTCTATTACAACATATTGTTAAATATTAAATTTGAAATAGATCTCAACAAAAATTAGGTTAGTGCTAATAAATGAGGGTTTGCAAAAGGAGTGGGAATAACAGTAAGTACCAAATTTGATTATGCAATAATCTTATTCAGAAAACTTGACAGCCCATAAACAAGCTAGGAAAATGGCCTGTCCATTGAAATCCATGGAACACTAAACTTTCAAAAAGAAGAGTAGGTCAATACACCTTTGAGACATCTAGTGAAACAGATACCATGTTATTTCTCTGTTGAAACACACAGGATCAGAGCATCCCTGGTGGTCTAGTGGTTAAGAATTTACCTGCCAATGCAGAGGACATGAGTTCGATCCCTGGTCCAGGATAATTCCACATGCTGTGAAGCAACTAAGGCTATGTGCCACAGCTATGGAGCCCTCCAACCCTAGAACCCTTGCTCCACAACAAGAGAAGCCACTGCAATGAAAAGCCTGAGGTCCGCAACTAAAAGAAGTCTCTGCTTGTCACAACTAGAGAAAGCCTGCATGCAACAATGAAGACCCAACACAGCCAAAATGAATAAATAAATTAACTAATTGTTTTTTAAAAAACCAACACAGGATCAATGAGATGCTTAATCCACTATTAAGAATTTGTGCAACATTCAGATTTGTCCACTGTTTCATGAGCAAAGTGTTAGGGAAACACCATAGCAGGGGCAGCAACCTGGGCAGCCACACAGGACCGACTTAATGCTTTAGAATCACCATTCTAAGACTCTTAATAATTATTTTTTAACATAAAGCCTTGTCTTTTCATTTTACACCTGGTCCTACAATCTATGGAGCCAGTCCTGAGCCAGAGATTTGGATTCAGACAGATACAGAGTTGATTCTGGGTCTAGCACTACCAAAGTAAAATGGGAATAATTTGCACAATATTTCTGAGCCCCCATTTCCTTTTTGGGAAACATGAACACCCACTTTCAGAGTTTTAATAATTAAGGAAGATGATGCATCACATAAAATGTGTCGCATGGCTCCATCACATATAAGTACTTAATAAACGTGAGTTCTCTGTCTTCTTCTCCACCTTGGTTAATTCCTGCTGCTGCTACTGCTCCTAAGTCGCTTCAGTCGTGTCCGACTCTGTGCGACCCCATAGACAGCAGCCCACCAGGCTCCGCCATCCCTGGGATTCTCCAGGCAAGAACACTAGAGTGGGTTGCCATTGCCTTCTCCAATGCATGAACGGGGAAAGTGAAAGTGAAGTCGCTCAGTCATGTCCGACTCTTCGCAACCCCATGGACTACAGCCCACCAGGCTCCTCCGTCCATGGGAGTTTCCAGGCAAGAGTACTGGAGTGGGGTGCCATTGCCTTCTCCGGGTTAATTCCTACCCATCACCAAAAACTATTGCAAGAATGTTACTGAGAGAATGAGCTGTCTCTAAGGTCAAAATCCCGAAGTGATCAACTGGCTGGTCTGACTTTATAAAGAAAACAGAGATCAGACCTAAGCCACACCTCAGCATCCAGCCTGAACACAAGGCAGTGTGGGTCAGTGAGTATTGCTTGGCGCTTGTCCTTCCCATGAACGAAGAAATTAGTGTCACTGATTGGTCTTATTTTCCCCCATATTATGTGCCTGGTGCTTGTCCTTTTCATGAATGAAGAAACTAGTGTCACTGATTGGTCTTAGGTTCCCTCACACTGTAAAGTGAGGTGCCAGGCCACCTAGATGGCCTGCAAAGCCCTCCCTGTAAAGGGAGGGCTTAAAATCTGTCCTGTTCATTTCAGCAGATCCCCCACCTCAAGGTGATGTAAGAGGTTGAATCTGGAGACTGAAAGAGAATTACTCTGGTGTCCTCTATTCCAACCCTGCCCATGTGAGCATGAGAAAGAGATACAGGATATTTATTTCCCTCTGTACCAGTTTCCTAGGGCTGCTGTAACAAAAGCCGGCAAATGGAGTGGCTTTAACAACCAAGATTTCGTGTCTCACATCTCTGGAGGCTAGAAGCGCAACATCAAGGTATTAGCAGGGTAGGTTCCTCCTGAGGATGGAGAGGGAGAATCTATTCCATGCACCCCCTAGTTTCCAGTAACTGCTGGTGGTATTTGGCATTCTTTGACCTGTAGTTGCATTATACTGACCTCTGCCTTCATATACACATGACATTCACTGTTTGTGTCCAAATTTCTTCTTTTTATAAGAATACCAGTATAAGTGGTATTCTTATAAAAAAGTTGAATGCCATCACAAACTTGATGGACATGAGTTTGAGCAAGCTCCAGGAGTTGGTGGTGGACAGGGAAACCTGGGATGCTGCAGTCCATGGGGTTGCAAAGAGTTGGACACAACTGAGCGACTGAACTGACCAGTTATATTGGTTTAGCACCATGACATCATCTTAACTGAACTAATTACATCTGCAGTGACCCTATTTCCAAATAAGGTCACATTCTGAGGTAGCAGGGGCTAGGGCTTCAACATATGGTTTGAGGAGGTGGGGCGGTTCAAGATTCATCACACCAGACTCTCTTTCAAACCAAGTAAGATGGTCTGCTTTACAAAGCTCACAGAACTTTGCTCTTGTCTTCTGTGGTCTGTGATCTGACGGAGCTGGATGCTGAGAGGTGTAAAGCTATGCCTGGGGGGGTTCAGCCCAATGACAGAATATAGGTTGATGGAGTGCGATCTACTTGTTCTCCTGCTGACATCTGGATAAAGGAGAGTGTTTCAGGGGACCAAATGTGGATGTAACCTGAAGCAAGCATGAGAAGATCATCTGGAGGGGCAGAGGGATGCCAGCAAAGGGTCTGAGCAGGACAGAGGCAAGCAACCAACAAGAGGAGAAGCGAGCCCCCATGAAAAGAGTTATTCAAGGAGGCTTCGGCTAGAGTGCCCCTGAGGAATCTGAACAAGTGTCCAAAACAGAAAGAGTTAGCTTAGCTTATCAGCCTTCATCAGAAGGTGCCAACATTCCATGACATCAGAACCAGCCAGTTAGGTCAGGTCCTTTCCTTTGATCAGACCTGGTAGCTGATGAGTACAGGGGAGAAGAGCAAGCAAGAGAAAAGATGCCATGCACACCACCATTTTTACTGCAACATTCAAGCCTGATAAAGGATGTAGATGAGGGAGGGAGAAATTTTAAATTTGAGTGAGTTTGAGATTTGGATATTCCATCAGATGGAAAATTTTAATTTCCTAAAACGGGACTATTCTTGTGATTGAAAGAGACAAGAAAGGTATGGTACCTACACAAGATGTCATCCAGCAAAGAGGACAAGCAAGTCTATGGAGCAAATTTAGAAGGGAATGGTGAAAATTTTTTAAATGGCTTTTAAGCCTATACCCTATCAGTCCAGAGGGTGAATCACCAGAATACCTGGGCTTTATGGTGCTCAAGGTGGGGAGAGGGTGATTCATAGTGCTAAGGGGGTAGAGGTAGCATGTCAGGTAGGGGCTCCATGTTTACAGTTATGTAAAATACATACATCTTTCAAATTACCTCATCACTCAGCCTCAATTTTTTCATCTTTAGATGAAATGTATGATGTGGCCACTTTTTAAAGTAGCCACATCATAAGGTTATTGTGATGAGAAATTAAATTAAAATAGAATCAAAATGTGTAGAAATTAGCACAATCTTTATACATATGTGGGGAAAGTACATGTGCTACCAATGCTCCAGACAAACAAGGGGAAATAAAAGTCTGTTCTGTTTAACACTGACCCCTAACATAATGAACCATCATTATGTTATGAACCATCATTATGTACCATCATGACTGGCCATAATTTGGGTTTCAAAAGGAAAACATATTGATTACTCATGGAGGTAAAGATTTACTTAAAAAGTACAAATTATTATAAGTACTGCATGCTAACCAATACTGAAGAAGATCTTGATTTAGATTTAGAAGCATTGCCTTTATGAATAAATGAACATCAATGCCAGTCACATTCAGCAGTGAAGGCTGCTTAGACATCAGGAGTTCTGATATAGAGGCTGTGTTTGAGCAATGGAGACATTGCAATTTGAATATCATCTACTACCCTAAAATGCTGGAAATAACAGGGTCAATTAAAATGACAGAAATATTTCACCATTTTAAATGATAATGCTTAAAGCATGTAATATTCACCTGGAAATCTTTGAATAGCAAAATCTCTGCCAGTTCTGAATGTTCTTGGATAAGTTTTAAAGTGAAAATTATTTTGTGCTACTCAGCTTTCTTTGTGTATATTTTCCTCACTGCACAAGCAGACCTATCAAAACTATGAAGATATTAATAATTTGGTGAATACCAGCAGAAAACCTTGTCTTACATTCCAATTGGAATTAAATTATGAAAATCAGTGAATTCTGAGAGCCATAGAAAATGCCCAGGTTATACATTGTGTCTATTTCTAATTTGTTTTTTGATTATGATATCTGTTTATGCTATCTGAGATAAATTTAAACAACTCCATCTGCTTTGATTTACTGGAAACCGTCTCTGTGAATTTACCCAGGAAAAGGATAAAAGTCAGTATAGGATGGTATTAGTGCCCAGGTCACGATTTCATCTAGCTTCCTGGGTTTCATCTCTCCTTTCATAAGCCTGACCTTTGACACAATTATTGTACCAAACTTCTCAATGCCTTATAGATAAATCCCATTGGAAAAGTCACTGTGGAGAAGACTGCCACTTTCCTTATGTCCTTAAAAGGCACAGTGTTTAGGCTAAGTTTTTCACGTGGCAAATTTAGGCAAGTGTCTTTATTCAGTATATGATGTCCGTATAGGTAGAACAGCTATTACACCATCATAAAGGGTTTGAACTATTAGGGCATTAGAGATGGTCTAATCTCATCACCTCATTTGCCCTCTGTGGAAGCTGAGGTCCAGAAATGAGGTCCACTTAGTCCGGCTGTCTCACTGGTTTATGTGAGTACCTGCTTATGGATACTCATATTTTATCTCTTAGCTTATTTAAGCATATATGTTAAATCTTACTTTGGATGAATCCATTTATCCCACTGAATTTGTTATTCAGAGTACGAGTGGACAATAATCTTTTTTTTTTCTACTGGGGCAAAAAATTAATTTTGTGTTCCTACATTATGTTCATTTTTTGAATGTCAAGCAGCTCACCCTGACTCAGAGGAGGTTTATATTAAAGGGCTGAGAGCAAAGACACTCCCTTCCTGTCTTTGGTGAAATCCCATCATACCAAGTGATACAGGAGGAAGTAGGGACAGAAGGGAGGAACTTGGAGAGGCAGCAAAAGGGAAGGAGACATTCTCAGACCTGGAAGGGAAGGGAAATCAGTGTCCCAAAGGAGAGGGGAGTCTGCACAAGGCTGAGAAGCAGCGCCCTGAAGAGATGTCCAGTGATAAGGCATGCCTGGCAGGTGAAACCCACATATAGTGGTTTCCAGATATACCAAACACTCTTACACCCTAAGGATAGCCCAGAAACAGCACAGCCCCAGACCTGAGGTTGCCATACAAACTTGGACAATGAATTTCTCAGCAATGACTGCCACAGTCTGATCACTGATGACTGGAAAGACCTCACCAATGTTTTATTGATGGATCAAGATCTTTGGACCTTGGCACAACTCCAAGGGAGAGAACTCTGGTACTGACTAGGATTGAATACCCCGATAGGGGTTCAAGGTCAGATGTGCACTGATTTAAAAAAAATAAAGAGATATGTTTCTTGCATATCTCAGTTTGTGAAACAAGATTCATAACAACTACATGAACCAGACTTCTCTTTTGAGTTAGTAAAAGATCTGCAGGCAATGAGATATGGAGAAAAAGAAACCATTTTATATCCTCCTATCCCAAAATGTCTGCCAATCTGGTAAAGATAAAAAACTTCCAAGCAAGGCACTTGACTTAGCTGGCAAGAATTCTTCCTGTATTTTTGGAAATGTATGAGAATTATTAGCTGAAGATAGAATTGTGATGGAGAGACATGTTGAATAGACAAATAGGGAAGTTTCCTAGATTTGATAGCAAGTTTTAGCAGAAGTTATATTTGTTGAGAAATGCTATGGGAACCAAGAGGCTGGACTGGTCCTTGGTAAAATGCTGAAGGAAATATAGTTTGTCATCAGGCCCTAACCCTATGGAATTCTTCTGTTAGATTCCCATCAGGAGCAATAATCCTACAGTGCCACTGTTTCCATCAGATTTCTTTGGACTTTATTTTTCTTCCTTCTGTTCAAAATTTACCTCTCCTTCCAAGACCCTGTGAAATAACTTGAGTAAACAATAAGGTATTTGATAACTTCTGGTCTTGATTTAATAGATTAAACTCAATAAAACATGTTGTGATAGGGATCTTCACAATAAAATGTATGTTTTTATAGGGATCTTCACTATTTTAACTAACACATACACACACTTAGGTATTTCAGTAGAAACAGTTTAGGGACTTAAGAAACACTTTATTAAACTAAATATGATCTCTACATTCCAAAGATAGTCTCAACAACATAACCCATCTCTCACACTCTTACTGTGAAGTAACGTTGACATTCCTCCATTAAGAGATGGGATTTAAGGCTTTTCTCTGGTCTTAAGGGGATAATGGCACCCAGATACCATGCTGTGAGGATGTGAAACAGCAATAGAAGGGTCATATCTATGTGTTTCAGCAGCAGCCATAGCTGAGGAACCAGTCAACATCTGGGATAAACAGCCAGACATGTAAATAAGCAAGTCCTCAGATGATTCCAACTTCTAGTCCACAATCAGTAGAGATGAGCTATAGTGAAGATTTGTGAGCAAAATAAATGTTGTGGTATTTTAAGTTCATTTTTTAATGTGTCCATACCTCACTACAATTCCCTCAAACCTTAACATATGAGTGATTGTCCAACTTGCTTATATGCTTAAATGGCCTTTTTCCATTTAAAAAAATTTAAGTATAAACATTTGTGAAAGTTAGCAAAATGACACAGCAGCCTTGGAATTTACATAAGGTTTATTTGCTACCAGTGTGAAGTTGGGCATCATAGTTCATTTACAGTTAGCCACTGGAGAGGAGGGAAGCTTCCTTCTAGAGATTAGGATTGTTTAGATCTGAGAATGAAAACTAACTGGTGAACCCTACAATGGTATATTGAGTAGTTCTGACACAAGCAGGTTTTTAGTATTAAAGACACTGATAAATGCTGAGAAATTACTTCCTTGGAGAAAGAAGGACTGATTAAGAGACTGTAAGTCTCTTATAAAGAGCTATGGATGCAGATACACAAAAATCACTGTCTAACTCCACTTCTTAAATAGAAGTTCTCTTAGCCCCTTAAGTTAGTAGCCCATCCCGCCCCTCTCTGGTAACCACTAATTTGTTCTCTATATCTGAGTCTGTTTCTGATTTGCTATGTAGATTTGACTGTTTCATTTTTAAGATCCCACATATAAGTGACAACACTTGTCTTCCTCTGTCTGACTTATTTCACCAGGCATAATACTCTATAGGTCCATCCATGTTGTTGCAGATTTTCATTATTTTTTATGGCTGAGTAATATTATACTGTGTGTGTGTGTATACTGCATCTTTATCCAGTCATCCTTTGATGGACACTTAGGTTGCTTCAATGTCTTGGCTATGAAAACGGGGGAACATGTATCTTTTCAAATTAATATTTCACTTTCTTCAGATATACCTAGGAATGTAATTGCAAGATCATATGGTATTTCTACTTTTAGGTTTTGAAAGGTCTCCATACTGCTTTCCATAGTAGCTACTGTACCAATTTACATTCCCTCCAACAGCGTATAAGACAGGACATGGGCTAAGTGATACAAACTGCTATGTATGAAATAGACAAGCAATAAGAATATATTATACAGCATAAGGAAATAATTTTAGGAAGTAATAAAGATCTCACAGATCTAGCTGATTCTAGACAGGGTAGAATACATGGCTAGAGCATCACAGTTAAAGGGCACATCTTCTTTCACTGACAGCAAAGTTTGGAAAACAAGCGATAATGAAACATTCCTTTGAAAGTCCATGAATAAGTGCAGAGGGAGCAGACAAACCACATGAACTAAGGTAAAAGAAGAAAACAAAGTGATGTCTTTGTGAGAAGATTCTTTAGACTTCATAGCCAGTTGGGGAATAAAGACGGTTTTTGTTGCCAAAGTGCAAAGAAATGATATTAATAATAGGTGTAGAGGGCACCTGGAGGTATACTGTTTTTTCTTAATTCACTTAGAAGTATTGGATAAATTATTGATCATTACATGTTTCTTCAGTGTGGACCACAGCCCCAGGAGGCTCCTTGGTATTTTCCAAGTGGATTTTTTTTTTTAAGCCAGCCTATATTTAGTTTTATAGGCAGGTGACCTAACCTCATAGATGTATTTAATATATGATCTGATTAAGGATTATTAAAATGGTTGTCTGAGGAGGCCTTATAAATAGCTGAGAAAAGAAGAGAAGTGAAAGGAAAAGGATAAAAGGAAAGATATACCAATCTGAATGCAGAGTTTCAAAGAATAACACAGAGAGATAAGAAACCTCAGCGATCAAGCAAAGAAATAGAGGAAAACAATAGAATGGGAAAGACTAGAGATCTCTTCAAGAAAATTAGAGCTACCAAGGGAACATTTCATGCAAAGATAGGCACAATAAAGGACAGAAATGGTATGGACCTAATAGAAGTAGAAGATATTAAGAAGAGGTGGCAAGAATATACATCAGAACTGTACAAAAAAGATCTTCACATGATGGTGTGATCATCAACCTAGAACCAGACATCCTGGAATGCGAAATCAAGTGGGCCTTAGGAAGCCTCCCTATGAACAAAGCTAGTGGACATGATGGAATTCCAGTTGAGCTATTTCAAATCCTGAAAGATGATGCTGTGAAAGTGCTGCACTCGATATGCCAGCAAATCTGGAAAACTCAGCAGTGGCCACAGGACTGCAAAAGGTCAGTTTTCATTCCAATCCCAAAGAAAGGCAATGCCAAAGAATGCTCAAACTACCACACAATTGCACTCATCTCACACGCTAGTAAAGTAATGCTCAAAATTCTCCAAGCCAGGCTTCAACAGTGCATGAACCAAAAACTTCTAGATGTTCAAGCTGGTTTTAGAAAAGGCAGAGGAACCAGAGATCAAATTGCCAACATTCACTGGATCATAGAAAAAGCAAGAGAGTTCCAGAAAAGCATCTATTTCTGCTTTATTGACTATGACAAAGCCTTTGACTGTGTGGATCACAACAAACTGGAAAATTCTTCAACAGATGGGAACCAGACCCCCTTACCTGCTTCTTGAGCAATATGTATGCAGGTCAAGAAGCAACAGTTAGAACTGGACATGGAACAACAGACTGGTTCCAAATAGGGAAAGAAGTACATCACGGCTGTATATTGTCACCCTTATTAATTTAACTTATATGCAGAGTACATTATGTGAAATGCTGGGCTGGATGAAGCACTAGCTGGAATCAAGATTGCCAGGAGAAATACCAATAACCTCAGATACACAGATGACACTACCCTTATGGCAGAAAGCGAAGAGGAACTGAAGACCCTCTTGATGAAAGTGAAAGAGGAGAGTGAAAAAGTTGGCGTAAAGCTCAACATTCAGAAAACTACGATCATGGCATCTAGTTCCATCCCTTCATGGCAAATAGATGGGGAAACAATGGAAGCCGTGACAGACTTTATTTTCTTGGACTCCAAAATCACTGCAGATGATGACTGCAGCCATGAAATTAAAAGACGTTTGCTCCTTGGAAGAAAATCTATAACCAACCTAGACAGCATATTAAAAAGCAGAGACATTATTTTGCCCACAAAGTTCTGTCTAGTCAAAGCTCTGGTACTTTCCAGTAGTCAGGTATGGATGTGAGAGTTGGACCATAAAGAAAGCTGAACGCCAAAGAAGTGATGCTTTTGAACTGTGGTGTTGGAGAAGACTCTTGAGAGTCCCTTGGACTGCAAGGAGATCCAACTAGTCCATCCTAAAGGAGATCAGTCTTGAATATTCACTGGAAGGACTGATGCTGAAGAAGAAGCTTCAATACTTTGGCCACCTAATGCAAAGAACTGACTCATTGGAAAAGACCCTGATGCTGGGAAAGATTGAAGGCAGAAGGGGACGACAGAGGATGAGATGGTTGGATGGCATCACTGACTAAATGCACATGAATTTAAGCAAGCTCCGGGAATTGGTGATTAACAGGGAGGCCTGGCATGCTGCAGTCTACGGGGTGTCAAAGAGTCAGACACGACTGAGCGACTGAACTTACAACTTATCAACTGCATTATTAAGGTAACTCAGTATTAATGAACTAAATTAGTGTATTATAGGAATTTATTTACCTGTCTCACTCAGCATTTTATCAAGAAATTTGCCATTCAATCTTTGGAAACTCTGGAAAGCTTGAATGCACATGCCACACGCAGGTACTTGGAATTTCTATAATTATCTGCAAGCTAGCACAGCAAAATGCTTCCTTGACTTGGCCATGGTTTTCAATTACTTTCAGTCTTTTTAATACAAATTACTGTCCTTGTGAACACATCATCACTGTGAATTTCATTAATGATGGGTTGTTTTGTTAACGCTGCAATAATGCCTGTATGACTATAACTAGACATTAAGTCATAATTTTCCAATTATTAGTTTCTAAGACATGTATGTAATATATCTTCTACACCCTATTGCTACTGCAAATCTATAAATAATACCTATCACTTAACTCACCCATTCAATTTTAATCAGCCATAACTTTATTGGTGATGAGCAACCAATGAATTCACATGACCTAAAAAACTTGCAGCACAACATATACATTAGCATATGAAACTTTATAGTTATTTTTACATTTTTAGTCCAGTTTTATTACATAAAATCATGATTACAGGCTCATACTTCAGTGTTTTAGTTAATCCTTTTCCAATTTTTTCATAGCACTGTTCTTTTTCCACTAGAAAGGAGGAATATTTGGGGGAAAGAACTGTAAATGGGCTGAATTTACAGTATATATATATACACACACACACATACACACACACGCATATATATATATATACACATGTATATATACATCTATATGTATATATATATATATAATCTTTTAACTTTATAGAGTTTATGATAACAAGCTAAGATTCTAAAAAATTAATTCCCAATATTTTCACAATTGTGGATCCCTTTTGAAACCTTCACTCATAAATCCCATTATCTGAAAGTGTCCTATCCCACAAAGTCCATTCCTTAAGTAAAATTTAATTTTCTTAAATCCTTATTTCAACACCCAAAAGCATATGTGATTATCAGAGTTTCTGATGTGCAAGAGAAAACTAGATTAGCACACAGATGTTTTGGTTCCAAATGTGTCCCTATTTGCATCACAAGTCAATTTATAATTTACAATTTTTAAATTCTCTAACTTCCTAACTGATCCCTATTTTCTGTAGATCAAGGCAATACAGGATTGGAAACAACTGCTCTGACTTTTTACAAAATATTTTTTTTAATGTATAGAAAAAGTCAGGTATGATCCCATTCTCAGTGCTTAATAGAAATGAGCACAATGGCCTGGCAACCAAGAAGTCCAAATTCACCTCTCTCTGCTTCAGTGGTCTTATCTAAATACTAACGGCTAACCTTTAAAGAAAGTGAAGTGAAAAGAACCTTCCTGCAAACCTGGGTTTGATCCCTGTGTCAAGAAGATCCCCTAGAGAAGTGAATGGCTACCCACTCCAGTATTCTTGCCTGGAGAATTCCATGGACAAAGGAACATGGCAGACTATAGTCCATGGTGTTGCAAAGAGTCAGAACATGACTGAGCAACTAAACACACACAACTTAAAGAGGCAGCATGGCCTCTTAAGAGCATGGTCATTAGGGAAAAATTTCTGAAGCTGAATTCTAATTCCACAAAATCACTTAACCTTACCAAGGCCATCATAATCAAATTGCTGAAAACCTTTGCTAAGAGAAAATCTTAAGACCAGACAGAAGGGGAAAAAAAGACATACTGCATACAGAATAACAAATATAAAAATGTTCACTGATTTTGTGTCAAAAAAAAAAATTACAGCCCAGAAAACAATGCAATAACACCTTTAAAGTGCTAAAAGACAAAAAGAAGCCAATGCAGAATTCTATAGCCAGCGAAAAATATCTTTCAAACATCAACAAGAAATAGAGACATGTTTCTCATTTGGAGAAGGTAAGTAATAATAGCACCTATATGTTAGAGTTGTTATGGATATTAAGTTAATTACTATATGTAGAATATTCCAGATAATGCCTGGGCAGATAATAAGCCAGAAAACCTTAAAAATAAAATTTATACTAAAATAAGCTTTTCCATCTCTTTCATTTTACATAGTGATCTAAAAATGGTGATTTAAAATGGCATATTTCCCAGTGAAAAGACAGTAAGAATGGGAGGTCAGGGCAACTGTTTGTTTCATGTCTGGGTCATACCAGTAACATGTCTCCCCCAGTCAAATCTGGCTATTATAACAAAGTACACAGTCTAGGTGGCTTATGAACAACAGAAATGTTTTTCTCACACTTAGATGCTAGAAGTCTCAGATCAGGGTACCAGCATGGTTGAGTTTTGGTGAAACAGCTCTTCTGAGTTGCAGATTACCAACCAATCTCTTGATTCTTCAAGTGTATCTTCAAGAGGCTCTTTGGCCTCTTTTTGTCGTGCTGTGCTTAGTCACTCAGTCGCGTCCGACTCTTTGTGACCCCCATGGACTTCAGCCTGCCAGGATCCTCTGTCCTTGGGATTCTCCAGGCAAGAATACTGGAGTGGGTTGCCAATTTCATCTCCAGGGGATCTTCCCAACCCAGGGATCAAACCCAGGTCTCCCACATTGCAGGCAGATTCTTTACCAGCTGAGCCACCAGGGAAGCCCAAGAATACTGGAGTGGGTAGCCTATCCGTTCTCCAGGGGATCTTCCCAACCCAGGAAATGAACCCAAGTCTCCTGCATTGCAGGTGGATTCTTTACCAGCTGAGCTACCAGGGAAACCCGGTCTCTTCTTATAAGAACTCTAATCCTATTCAGGAACTCCACACTCCCAGCCAAATTACCTCCCCAAGGCTGAACACCCAATACCATTACATTGAGGGGTAGGGTTTCAACATATGAATTTTGAAGGGACATAAATATTCAGTCTAAAACAAGGTCTATTCAACTAGAAAGTATACTCTTTAAAAGTTTGAAATTACATCTTAGTATTACACTTTTTCCTCAATGATTTGACTAAGAACATCTCTTACTGTAAGTCATTTATAAAGCACTTTCACATAGATTATTTCATTTTAATTAGAACAAGGTTTTAATTACTTCATTTTCTCATCCGTTGTGCCATGCTGTGCTTAGTCGCTCAGTCGTGTCCAATTCTTTGCGATTCCATGGACTGTAGCCCGCCAGGCTCCTCTGTCCATGGGAATCTTCATGCAAGAATACCAGAGTGGATCCCTCCAGGGGATCTTCCCAACCCAGGGATAGAACCCAGGTTTCCTGCATTGCAGGCTAATTCTTTTACCAACCAAGCTACCAGGGAAGTCCAAGAATACTGGAGTGGGTCCCTTCTCCGGGGACCTTCCTGACCTAGGAATTGAACCAGGGTCTCCTGCACTGTAGGCAGATTCTTTACCAGCTGAGCTACCTCGTCCAGTGAATGGTTATTGGAAAACTTCTCTGAGGCAAGTACTCTATTAGGATTGGGAATCCCATGAGAACAAGATGAGATACTACTTTCAAGTTGTTTGGAGAGAGTGCAAGAGACAGATCTGCAAACAATACAAACAAAGCATTAAATATCAAGCAAAGCACTACAATATGAGTAAGTGCAGGGCATTATGGGAGCTCATAGGAGGGACATCCAACCACTGTGAAGGGATCAAGAAAGGCTCTCTAAAGGAGGTGCATTTAAGCAACAGTCAAAACAACAAAGAGAATAGTGTAGCCAAAATTGACTGGAGGCTCAAAGAGTTAAAGGAACAGAGTTCCTTATGGGGTCTTGAGCAAGTCATTTGATCTGAGCCTCACTTTTCTGAGCTTTAAATCAGATATTTTTCTTTTTTTTTTTTTTCTCATTTATGTATTTATTTATTTTTATTTTTCTTTTTTTTTTATTTATTTATTTTAGTTGGGGGCTAATTACATTACAATATTGTAGTAGTATTTGCCATACTTTACAATATTGTAGTAGTCTTTGCCATACATCGACATGAATCAGCCATGGGTTCACATGTGCTCCCCCTCCCGAACCCTCCTCTCACCTCCCTCCCCCTCCCATCCCTCTGGGTCATCCCAACGCTCCATCCCTGAGCATCCATCCCATGCATAGAACATGGAATGGTGTTCTGCTTCACGTATGACAATATACATGTTTCAATGTTATTGTCCCAGAACGTCCCACCCTCACCTTCTCCCTCAGAGTCCACAGGACTGTTCTATGCATCTGTGTCTCTTATTCTGTCTCACATATAGGGTTACCGTTACCATCTTTCAAATTCCATATACATGCATTAGTATACTGTATTGGTGCTTTTCTTTCTGGCTCACTTCACTCTGTATAATGGGCTCCAGTTTCATCCATCTCAATAGAACCGATTCAAATGTATTCTTTTTAATGGCTGAGTAATAGTCCATTGTGTATATGTACCACAGCTTCCTTATCCATTTGTCTGCTGATGGACATCTAGGCTGCTTCCATGTCCTGGCTATTGTAAACAGTGCTGCGATGAACATTGGGGTACACGTGTCTCTTTCAATTCTGGTTTCCTCGGTGTGTATGCCTAGCAGTGGGATTGCTGGGTCATATGGCAGTTCTATTCCCAGTTTTTTAAGGAATCTCCACACTGTTCTCCATAGTGGCTGTACTAGTTTGCATTCCCACCAACAGTGTAAGAGGGTTCCCTTTTCTCCACACCCTCTCCAGCATTTATTGCTTGTAGACTTTTGGATAGCAGCCATTCTGACTGGTGTGAAATGGTACCTCATTGTGGTTTTGATTTGCATTTCTCTAATAATGAGTGATGTTGAGCATCTTTTCATGTGTTTGTTAGCCATCTGTATGTCTTCTTTGGAGAAATGTCTGTTTAATTCTTTGGCCCCTTTTTTGATTGGGTCGTTTATTTTTCTGGAACTCAGCTGCAGGAGTTGCTTGTATATTTTTGAGATTAATTGTTTGTCTGTTGCTTCGTTTGCTATTATTTTCTCCCATTCTGAAGGCTGTCTTTTCACCTTGCTTATAGTTTCCTTTGTTGTGCAAAAGCTTTTAATTTTAATTAGGTCCCATTTGTTTATTTTTGCTTTTATTTCCAATATTCTGGGGGGTGGGTCATGGAGGATCCTGCTGTGATTTATGTCGGAGAGTGTTTTGCCTATGTTTTCCTCTAGGAGTTTTATAGTTTCTGGTCTTACATTTAGATCTTTAATCCATTTTGAGAAGAGCTAACACCTATCCTACTCAAACTCTTCCAGAAAATTGAAGAAGATGGTAAACTTCCAAACTCATTCTATGAGGCCACCATCACCCTAATTCCAAAACCAGACAAAGATGTCACAAAAAAAGAAAACTACAGGCAATATATCACTGATGAACATAGATGCAAAAATCCTTAATAAAATTCTAGCAAACAGAATCCAACCATCATATTAAAAAGATCATACAATCATGACCAAGTGGGCCTTTATCCCAGGAATGCAAGGTTTCTTTTAACATCCGCAAATCAATCAATGTAATTCACCACATTAACAAATTGAAAGATAAGAACAATATGATTATCTCAATAGATGCAGAAAAAGCCTTTGACAAAATTCAACATCCATTTATGATAAAAACTCTCCAGAAAGCAGGAATAGAAGGAACATACCTCAACATAATAAAAGCTATATATGACAAACCCACAGCAAACATTATCCTCAATGGTGAAAAAACTGAAAGCATTTCCCCTAAAGTCAGGAACAAGGCAAGGATGCCCACTTTCACCACTACTATTCAAACATAGTTTTGGAAGTTTTGGCCACAGCAATCAGAGCGGAAAAAAAGAAATAAAAGGAATACAGATAGGAAAAGAAGAAGTAAAACTCTCACTGTTTGCAGATGACATGATCCTCTACATAGAAAACCCTAAAGATTCTACCAGAAAACTACTTAGAGCTAATCAATGAATATAGTCAAGTTGCAGGATACAAAATTAACACACAGAAATCCCTTGCATTCCTATACACCAATAATGAGAAAACAGAAAGAGAAATTAAGGAAACAATAACCATTCACCATTGCAACAAAAAGAATAAAATACTTAGGAATATTTCTACCTAAAGAAACAAAAGACTTATATATAAAAACTATAAAAACACTGATGAAAGAAATCAAAGAGGACACAAACAGATGGAGAAATTCGGTAACCCGTGTTTCATTGCGAATAGTGAAAATGAGTATACTACTCAAAGCGGATTCAATGCATTGATCAATGGAACAAAATAGAAAGCCCAGAGATAAACCCACCCACCTATGGGCACCTTATCTTCGACAAAGGAGGAAAGAGTATACAATGGAGAAAAGACAATCTCTTTAACAAGTGGTGCTGGGAAAACTGGTCAACCACTTGTAAAAGAATGAAACTAGAACACTTCCTAACACCATACACAAAGATATTTTCTTTACTGAGCTGTGTTTAGAATTTTCTTTAATTCTAACAGAAAATTGTTTTAAAAACTGTAAAGCCCTGTATGGAGATAACACACAGATATTGGCAAAAGGTAATGCACACTGGCCTTTAAACTGCATTAGGAAACAAATGATATTCAGTAAAAGTAGAGAGATGACATAGCATTGTCCATTCATTATATAAAAGCCTGAAATGGATTTTTAGTTAGCTATTCTAGGTTGAAATATGTGCAGCATTGCTGTCAGCATAAAATAGTTATTTTACTTGATCATAGTAACAAAGATTTCGTAACAGTGACGAAAGCAAAAAAGCAAGACAGGGCCACTGGCTGAGAAAAGAGACAGACAATAAAAGTTTTAAAACCTGCAAGTGAAACAAAAAACTGGCAGAGCATTGAATACAGTAAACCCGATTAGGCTTTAATGCCTGACTAAAAGGTGAAAGAGAGGGTACCTGCCTCACCCACTCATCTTTAAACCTATGTGCCTTTCCCCTTGTCAAATAAAATGCACTCAATAAAAGATATATATTACATGGTCTTTGACTTGAAATTAATTACTTTCTAGAAGCCTGATATCCGGTACACATATATGTGGAAATATAATACCTAGCACCTAGATGCTGCCTTATAGGAAGCTTTCCTGATGCCCCCTCATTGCTGGGGCACACGCTCTCTTTCCTCCTGGTCCCTTCCCCCGCATCCCCACTATGCTTCAATCATAGTATTTACACTGCCTACAAAAATACTCTCTTGAATAAGCTCTTTCCACCCATTTCTCTGAGCTCTCCAATAACTGTTACTGGCTGGCTTTTGTTCCCACGGGTCTTAACACAATGCCTGGAATGTTGTAGACACTTATTTAAACATTTACTGAGCCACGCTCACCCAAAATAGAACTAAGATTGGGGTCTGAAGGAATGACTCCTTGACTTCAGAGATAAAGGTGACCCTCTCTTCCCAAACTCCAACTGAAATGGATAATTTAATGATGAAATGGAATACTTGATATATAACAGTCTTAGAAAACCGTGCAGTATCTTGAACATAGTAGGTATTAAATAAATATTTGATGAAGATAAAGTAAGAAACAATGCTTAGTAGTTGTAACTTGGAACTCTTGCAAAAGCCTGGGAAAACAATTTAACTGCAATCTGGACATTCTTTCACAGTTAAGTTATTATTGTCTTTAGAAACTTTTTCAACCAGAATTGAAATGAAAATGTTTTCTCATTAAAAAAGAAATGTTACTTAGCCAGAAGACTCTGTTCCATAGCAGTATCAGTGGGGTCTTGTTGCTCAACTACTTAGTAACCTTTTTTTCCATGTATTAAAAAATATTTGGTAGGAAATCATTTGAGTTTCTATCATATAATCATCAAAGATACTTCTTGCTCTATGAAGTAAAAATCAGCCTTCCCCTATATCACTTGAAAACCAGGAGGCACATGAACCAAATATTTCAACTCGGTCTCTGCATTTGGTTTATTTTTAGCCCAGAGCCACATCTAAGTCATAAGGCACAATTGTAGGATTAAACAAGTAAGTGTGAGGTCACAGATCAACTTTCTCAGTCCTTCATCTCTTTCGTCTCCACTGCCCTTGGTAATACGTGCAGCCAAACCAATGCTGGTTTATAGTTAAACCAGCATTAACTATACAAGCAGCCTCATCTCTGATAAGGAGTGCCTTATCAGAGACCTGAAGTCTGAAAGAAAAAAAGAAAGTTTCCAAGATAATGCCTTCCTCCCAAAGCTCTATGGCTTACAGTTGGGATTTGATTACTATCATTACTCTTTTAAGAATTGATTATCCTCACTGCAAGCTATAGCAGACAACTCTGGTTCATATAAACAGAGATGACACCATCTTCTATTGACTGATAGGATAAGAAACTGATAGCGTTCTTTGGGCATCTCAGAACCTGAAGGAGAGAATGCCTGTACCCAGCAGTGGCACCCACAAGGCAACACCAGCTTATTCCACCAACAAGAATCAATAACCTAATGCCCCAGTGTGCTTCTATCAGAGAGGGACATCAAGGGCTTAAAAGCAGAAACCAAAAGCTATATGAAGAAAAGAGAATGCAATGCAACTAAGAATACAATCCCACAGAAACCCAGTTAACATATATTAGCCATGTTCATGGTCAAAAGAAGTTCTTTCAGGCTCTCATAGCTTTTTAGAATGTCTAAAATTTCCTATTTTTAGGGACCCAGAAGCTTATTCTTAATAATTAGATTTTATTATTATGCAAGTATCCCGTCCTGCTTATTACTATATGACAGCTTAGAAAACATGCTGGCACCGCTGAATGAAGTTGTTTAAAACAAATCCTCCTTGGATGTTGAGTGGCCTATCTACATTATTTGCCAAATAAATCAAATCATCTGAAGGGACAGCTTTGATTTTTTTTAAAAAAGGGTTGCCCTTTTACAACTTAACCTATTTTGTTGGGGATGTCACATTCAAAACTTACTTATCCTACAGTAATTATGCCTGTTTTCTGACTAGGTTCACATTATTACTTCTTGTTTAAAAGTTTTACAAAAAGGTCCAAACTGAAAAGCCCTTCAGTGGCTTTTCCTTCTTGGGATAAAATCCAAATTTTTCTTAACATGATCGACAAAGCCAGTGATGATGGTAGTAGCAGCAGCAGCAACGTCTAATTCTGCAACTGCAAGCACTATTCTAAGTGTTTCCATATACTAACTCATCTAATCCTCATGATTACTCCAGGAAGCATATGGTTTCAGTGCTCCATTTTCCAGATGGAACAATGAGGATGAATAAAGTGAAGTAACTTGAATGCAGGTTCTCTGGCTCTTTGGTCTGTTTCCTTATTCCCAAGCTTTACCTCTTCCCTACCTGAGCTGGACCCTCTATATTTCTGGAACTTTAGTTCATGCCACATTTTCTGTCACCCATTATATCCCAGCTACATGGTTCTTCTTTCTGGGGCCCAAACATGCAATGTCTTCCTCCATGCTAGGCCTCTGCACGCCTTCTTCCGTCTAAAATGGTTTCCTACTGGTAGAACACTCACTCTTTATCCTGTAAGTCTCTATTTAAATACCACTCATAAGAATTTTCACCTGTGACCACCCCACTTTAAAGAGCCTCCTCCTTCTCCAGTTTCTACCACAGCACCATTATTTACTCCTTCCTAGCATTCACAATTTGAAATTTTACTTTTTTAAAAAAATTTGTTTCCTGATTTACTGTTTGCCCTTGTTACTAGAGGGCTTCCCAGGGGTCAGACCCAACTGGTGCTACCAGGGTAAAGAACCCAAGTTTGCCAATGCAGAATGTAGATAAATAAGCATGGTCTTTCAATGTTCTAAAATGCATGTTTTCATTCACAGAGAGAAGCCTGGTGAGCTACAGTCCATGGGGTAGGAAAAAGTCGGACATGACTGAGCGACTAACACTTTTATTTTTCACATTTTTCATAATTTACAATAGTAATATAATATATAACATATTGTTCAGTTGCTTAGTTGTGTCTGACTCTTTGAGACCCCATGGACTGTAGCATGCCAGGCCTCCCTGTCCTTCATCATCTCCCGGAGCTTGCTCAAACCCATATCCATAGTACAGAATAAATACCCATATATCATTCAGAATAATTTTCAACCTAAAAATGATTATTCTTTATCAAAGTTAGTTGTCAACAAATCTCTCCTGGTTGTAAAGCAGTTCAATCTGGAACCATCAGGAAGCTGTTAGAAAAGATTCTCCACACTCTGGGCACGAAACCACCACCGTCACATGCAATCATTCGTCTACATTCTACCTAATGAAACCATGTGGAATCCATGAGATACCAAAACACAAGTAACTGTTAAAGTACCCAGGATGGAGCAAAATGCCCCTCTTGGGAATAAGCAATTCTGATTAAGGTATGAATAGCACATTTTAAGTGACCACAAGTCCTTTATTGAATAAAATATCATAAAAATAAATTTTTTAAAGCTAGCAAAAAAATTAACAGTATGTTCATGTACTGATGTACATGAATCACATCTCCTGGTTGATTCATAAAGTAATTACAGGCAGTCCCTAGATCTTTCACAAATGTTTCCATGAGGTCAATTCTAATTGTGAAATTTGTTCCATGGTTCCTTCCAGGGCAAAGTTTTTTTCCCCGATTCCCCATTAAAACATATTTTTGTTCAGTTCAGTGTTTTGAATCGTGGGTGAATATGCCCTCAAGAAGAAAACAGGCAGTATCTGGAAATATTTTTAGTTGTCCTAACCAATAGTGTGGATAGGGCACTATTAGCATCTACAAGAAGCTCAGATGCTGCTAAATATACTACAGTGCACAGGACAGCACCATCTCCCACACCTTTATGTCCCCCACCATAAGACAAAGAACTATCCCCACCAAAAGTTGATAGTTTCAAAGAAAGAAACTGTTAGCACAATGATTCTCAGTGGGGGCAGTAGCGCCCCCTTGTGGGAATTATGGAAATTCTCGGGGTGCTTCTGTGTTACCATGGTTATCCTAAATCCAGCAATCTATAGAAAACTGCATATTGAAGAATTATTCTACAATCCAAACAGCTCTAAATTTCACTCTTAATTCATGCAGAGGAAAAATTCGTATACAATTACCCAAGCCTTTAATTTAACTCTGTTTTACTACATGTAAATGAAATAATTATTTTTGCCTGGCATTAAATTATATTTTGTTTGCCAGGACTGCAAATTATTTACTACCATGGAAATTAAGAGGAACAGATACTTTATTTTAAAAGAAACTTAACAGACCACGCTTAACATTTTGGAAAACTGGGTCACTTGACAGAAATGTCATTAGTGACCAGAACAAATTATATGTTTTCAGTTGTTATATGAAATGATTTTAGGAAAAAATGCAAGCACTTCATACCATTAGTTCAGATTACTATGTAGTCCTGTTGTGTGGTCATCTACAACTTGGAAATCCATGAACTTACTTATTAAGCCACAAATTATTTGATTATATTACATTATATTCTTTTGTCTTTTTAAAAATATTTTCATTAAGATACTATGTATACACACACACATAATTATGTGTGTGGATAAATTGTATTACTTGTGAATTTCATTCAGGATACCCAGGGAGTATTAGGAAATATTTGATATGAATAGGAGGGCACTGGGTGTATTATGATTATAAACCATTTCTCTCGCCCATCATAGCCTTTTGGGATCTTGATTCTATTTTCAATATAATTACTAACTCATAGTATGCCAAGATATTATTGATATTTTCACCCAGACAATTCATAAAGATGCTTACTACCGAGTCCCAATGACTAATATTGGGTAGTAGAATTCATTTTACTGCACTTTCAACATGGAATTCCCCATCTACCTTTCAAATTACCTTTATACATCTAAGTACCTAAATTACAACAAGTACCAAAGATGGCCCTGGAAAATTTCCACAAAATAGGGACAATTACCCATCCCAAGGAAGCCACCCTTTGCTGACTCCTCCTCCCACTACTGGGAGGATATTTCCAGTAAAGTTTGTATAAAATGAAATGGCTATTTGAATTATCCCTAAGATCTCTTCCAACGGTGAGAAGACAAACTTTCTAAAAAAAAAAAAAATCAGATGGCAGATGGACAGGAGGCAAGCAAAACAAAGGAATATACAATCTCTAGAATAGACACATGTACCTGAATAGCACAAGTGTTCCATAGACTTTTTTTTTTTATTTCTAAAAAGTCTCAATGCGTCCATACTGAGCAATTGCTCAGTCATGTTCAATTCTTTGTGAACCCATGGACTGCAGCTGCCAAGCTCCTCTGTCCATGGGGATTCTCCAGGCAAGAATACTGGAGTGGGTTGCCATGCCCTCCACCAGGGGATCTTCCCAACTAAGGGATCGAACCCAGGTCTCCTGCATTGCAGGCAGATTCTTTACCCTCTGAGCCACCAGGGATGCCCATATTTAATCATTAAATATTCTATATCATCCAGAAGCCCAAAACCATTCCCAGAAACCTAGATTCTGTGAAGCATCTTGGATAAGAAGTGTTTGAGAATTAAATATATTCAAATAGAAATATACCTGTACTATCATACATTTTTAAATTGTATCTTCAAATAAGTTGATTTCCTTTATTGCATAATTTTATATACTGTCTTTTGAATATTTCTTAACTGTAAAATTTAAAGTTTAAATTCTGAGTGGTAGGAATACAATTTGTATTACAGGATATATTAACAAAAACCCTCTAGTTAGGTTACAAAGTATGTGTGTATACACCTTAGCTTGGGGCAGAAGTGAGAGAACAACTTAAATTCTACTTCAAAATATATGAAATAATGTCAACCTAAAAAAGAGTCTATACCTAAATATAACCCTGCTGTTTAAAAACATATAATTCTAATTGGCCGAAACATTCAGAAATTTTACAAATGAGTTTGTATGCTGACATTGACTAGATAAATGTGCCAAAGAAAAATTGCCTTTATCGTAATACATCTATTTGAGGTTTATTCCACTTGTTCTTTGTAACCCTAAGGAAACAATTTACCAAAATTATAGGGAAGTAAACTGTTGAAATTACAGCGTAAAAGTTTCTTTCCCTCTAAAATTACAGGTAAGAAAACTACAGTCTACAGAAATGAAAATCACAAGTTGTCTCCAGTTTTAAGCCCAATTTCAGTTTCCTGTAAATCTTTATAAAAGTCACACCTCGAAAACAAGAGAACCATAAACCACCAGTGATTTATGACATTTCGTGGAACCACAAGAGATGTATACTTTCATCTCAACCAAAGAACTGTCAATCAACATCCTACCTTTGATAAATAAGAAAAGGAGTGGGAAGAGGGAGGACAGCTAGAAACTCCAGGTGAAAAAGCCTCTATAAAACCATGCATCATTACCTAGCTATGTCCTTCACCCTTTATCTCATTTGCCATAGGCCTTAGTGGATTTCTGAAGTCACAGCTTTGTACCTTGGGCCGGAAGGAAGATAAAAAACAGATCCATGGTGTATGAGTTGAATACCAGCCCCTCAAATTCACGTCCATTGGGAATCGATGGGGCTTCGAAAGTGGTGTTAGTGGTAAAGAACCCATCTGCCAATGGAGGAGACATAAGAGATGCAGGTTCGATGCCTGGGTTGGAAAGATCCCCTGGAGGAGGGCATGGCAACCCACTCCAGTATTCTTGCCTGGAGAATTCCATGGACAGAGGAACCTGATGGGCTGCAGTCCGTAGGGTCACAAAGAGTCAGACACGACTGAAGCAACTTAGCACGCATGCACAGGAACCTATGAATGTGATCTTATTTGGAAAGAGGGTCTTTGCAGATGTAACCAGGATGAGGTCATCCTGGATGAGGGTGGGTCCTAAATTCAATGACTGGCACACACACAGGGAAGACAGTCATGTGAACAAGGGCAGAGATTTGGAGCCATGCACCTACAAGCCAGAAACACCAAAGAGCTCAGAAAACCACCAGAAGCTCGGAAGAGGTGAGGAAGGATTGTTCCCTAGAGCTTTCAGGGAGAGCGTGGTCCTGCTGACACCCCAAATTCAAGCTTCCAGTTTCCAGAACTCTGGGAAAGTATATTTTTGTTGTTTCAAGATATCCAGTTTGTAGTTATCTGTTACAGCAGCCCAGGGAATCTAATTCACATGGTCCCCCTGCCTACAGAATATACCTCAGGAGATGTTTCTGCAGGACCACCTGACAAGCGTCCTGGTTTCAAATTTCCCAAATCTATTAAATCTGAATCTTTGTGGATGGAGCCTAGGGATCTTTGTTGTAACAAACAGTTCCCATGAGATGTTTATATGGACTAAAGTTTAGGAACCACTGGGCCCTGGAATAATCTAAGAGTCTTCACTTTCCTTGTGGTTCTCCCTGTGCCTCTGCTGTGATTATCATCTAACACAGTGTCAGAATCAAACAGTGTCCTGGGCCAGAGAGCCTCTGACTAAGTCACCTCATTGATGTTTGGACCAAATCTCCTCATCTATGCAGAGCATATGGAATCGGTCCTACCTGGCGGCACCTTGAGAAAACATGGGATGACTGAAAAGGGCAAATAGTAGTGTAGAGGTGTTAGTCATTCAGTCATGTCCGACTCTGTGCGACCTCATGGGCTGTAGTCTGCCAGGCTGCTCTGTCCATGGGGTTCTCCAGGCAAGAATACTGGAATGGGTTGCCATTTCCTTCTCTAGGGGATCTTTCTAACCCTGGGATCAAACCCTGGGTCTCCTGCATTGCAGGCAGATTCTTTACCATCTGAGCCACCAGGGAAGCCCTGAAAAGGGCAAATGGGTTCATGTAAATAAAGTGCCTTGTACAGAGTAAGCTCTCACCAATACTGAACTAATATTTCTTATGTTCCCAATTTATCTGAGCTAAAATTCTTCCCGGATCACATTTTTCACTTGGGAACAAATTGACCTGAGTCTCTAGAACTCTAGCATTAAAATTGCAGAAGCACTAGCTGTCCTTTACAGCATGCTTCCAATAGGTCTTTGGCATACCACCAGTTTTAGGTGGGTCTTCTTATCCCTATTTTAGGTCCAAGAGGTTAAACAACATGACAAAGATATTAGCGGCCTTAAACTGAAGCCTATTTGATTCCACAGCCTCTGTGCTCAGTCTTTATACCGTACAGCTGTGCCTGCCAATGATCTAGAACAGGAAAGAATACTAGAATGCTTCTTCTAGGCTTTCCTAGATAATGAGTTAATCTTATAATGTAATCCATGTTAAACGTATTATTAAAACATTAACTTGCACTAGTGCACCTGATTGTACTTTATTTGCATAGAAAACTTGAATAGCAAAAAAAAAAAAAAAGAAAGATGAAAGAAGGAAAGAATCAGAGAAAAATCACGGATTAATCCCTTGCTATTTAAGGCTCTGAAGGCCAGTAGCATCAGCATCATGTGACAGCTAATTACAAAGGCCCCTTCCCAGAACTGTTGAATCAGAAACTGCAGTTCATAAGATTCCCCAGGTGATTCAAATGCAGTTGAGAAGCCCCGGGTTTATTGAACTCCGAGAGCAGAGAGCTGAAGAGGGGGCCTTAATCTAAATCTCTACTGGTACAGAATGGCGAAGCCCCAGTATGGCGGGCTAGTGGGGGAGGGGTGTCAAATGTGTACCAGGAAGGCTGACACGACGCTGTGAATGAAGAGCAGACAGGAAAATTCGTCCTAGAGACGGCCTCTGTCAGAGTGCCATCTGTGATTCAGGAAATGACTCCAAAAATAGGGTCAGAGCTAATGAGCAGAATTAGAACCGAGCATGGAGTTAGAAATAAGGGAAGAGTATATATGGATATCCTGGCACAGTGTTAGAAGTCATGATATATTTTGTGAATGAAGTCAGAATCGGTAAATAACAATGAGAGCTAAAGTTTATTGAATGACTACACAAGGCAGTGAGCTAAATCTATTACACAAACCACCTCACTTACACCTCCCAACAACCTCACCAGGTTCTCAACAATTACAGAAGCTGAGGTTTGGGGTGTATTTTAATGACAGTGTCAGGCTGGCAAGGAGAGAACCTGGCTTTGGTTATGACATATGTCCATCCCTATCTGAGCTGATGGACTGATCGATGAAACTGCCTTGGGTGAAACAAAATCTGGACTAGTATTTGTCCAAATTGAAACGCTCTAATACAGTCAAATCAGCCTCTAAATTGCAAACAGGAACTGACAATACACAAATACGTAAGCTTAATGTCGACTTGGGGAGAGAGGGACAGACAGGGAATGTTCTTCAGGCTGTTAGAACATCTACAAAAGCCTCCACCCAAATCTCTAGACCTACAGCTCCACTGGACATGAAAAGATGTGCCCTCATCAGTTACAAGGACTGAACACTAGACAAGGAAAGAAGGAACAGAGAAGCTCCTGGGAAATAGGGCTCCAGTCTGATGGAACATGACACCTGTCAATAACCCCTCGCCCTGGAGAGGCTCCTGCTGTGCAGAATCTCCACCCCAAAACTCTTCTGTGCTTCCAGTGTCTTTTTCTAAGCCTGACATAGCTGGTTTCCTGAGCATTCCTGTCTTATTATCATCCTTTCTGGGTAGTTCATGGTAGTGTTTCATTTAAATCCAGGATCTTTAAGAATCAGCTCTTCTAAGAAACTTACACCAACAGTCAGTCTCCCAGAGTTGCTTGGGGTGCTAAATTGGATAATAGCACATTCTGAGTCCTCAGCTCTATTTTATCATATGAGGTTGTACAGTTTACTTTTTTTTTTTATAAAACATAGAGACAGCATTTAACCATCTCATTTCCACTTGTCCCATTGTTCCAATTTACAAATTTCTAGTTTTCCTCATTTCACTCATCACTTCTGATGTTTAAGATGGATTTAAGGAGAGCTGGAACGGCAAATAAGAGACCGAGGGATCTAATCTCAGTTTTGTCAATAACAACCTTCATGTCATCAGCAAATCACATTATTTCTGAACTTCTAGATTCTTGCTTAATTGTGTATCGTTAAAGTTTTGTTCAGGAAAGGGGATGAACAAGGATATCTCCTAAAATTCTTTCTAGACATGAGGTTCTATAATGTGTTAATACCAGAGCTAATGTTGTTAAAAAAAAAAAAATCTGTAGAATTTTTCAAACCTTTCATTGTTACACATTTGCTAGCACTCTTACTTAGCACTGTACACTCACCTTCTTTTGTTAAACTGTGTACACAGAGAGTATCCCCAGTATACAAAGCCTTTGGGAAGGAAGTAGCATCATCCTCATTTCATGCAAGTAGAAACAAAAGCTCAGAGAGATAAAGCAATTTGTGTACCTCAGGTCTGTGGCTCTAAAGCCCATTGTTTTAATTATCACGATAGTTTCAGGTCATTTCTCTCTAAGACTGGACTAGAATCTCTGAGATTACTCTTCTTTCTCTCCAAAATCAGTTTCATTTTTTGGCTTCAGCCTCATGATTGAATCTATGTGATATGACTGAATTCTAATCCAAATAAATGTTTGCAAAGTTACCTTTCAGTAAATCTAGTTCAATATCATAACAGTGATCAAAAAAAGCAAAGTAAACTCTCCCAGAGGTTGCCATCCTATAAAAAGAAAGCTCCACTGACTAGTTACAATACCATATATGTCCAAATCTTCCCACTAGCCTTTAAAAAAAATGTAGCTGAGAGATTTGGAATTCATTATTTTCCCAAGTGGAAACAAGCTCCTCAGAATCTTTAAAGTATCAAAAATGTATTTTGAAGAAAGAAAAACAAACCACAGTGATTCTTAAAGATGGATTTTAGTTATTTAAGAGCAGTATATACAAACAATTGTATCCTTACTTTAAAAAATCACTTTGTAGGAATTCAAAAGTTTTATTCAACTTAAAAAAAAAATCAAGCCAAATGTGCAGTATGGACTTTATAAATCTGAAAAGTAAAAGGGCACGTAAACAGTGCTTCAGAAAAGAGTGTTTGCGCGAATGTAACTCAAGGAAAAAAAAGAAATAAGAACTTTCCACATGTTTCTGCAATAGTTTTATGTTTGGCTGTTTTTTAAAAATTCTGTTTTTAATATAGAAAATTGATTTTGTCAGTGCCATCCACGTGCTTTTTATTTTTTAATAGAAAAGGTTAGAGATCATTTATCTGATATAGAAAGTTTATGCATAATCACAAACTAAAATAGTCACATGGAAAATTAGCAACTTTTTTGACCTGCCACTCTCACTCTTTGGAACTTCTCCTATATATAAATAAAAGACATATGAGGAAATGTGTACAAGAACGTTAGCTGCAGTGTGGCTTATGCTTACAGAAAATAAACAAAACAAGTAACTATCAATATTAATAAGCTTAAGTAGATACATGGATACAATGGAATAATATGTGGCTGTTTGATAGGAACTACTCTAGAAAGAAGAAGCTATAGTTGAGGAAAGAAAGCAGGTTGCTGAGGAGTGTTGTGGGGTGAGTCTCCTTCAGTTAGAAAGGCAAACAATAAACCCAAACTCCAAATGAACACAGAGGCTTTCTATACAAAAGTGTGCATAAAAATACAGAAAAGTTAACACTGGCTGCCTGCTGGCGGGCAGGTGGGGAACATCGGGAGGAGAAGATCAAGTTTTGTACATCTTTTTATTGTCTGACAACCAGCACACATTACAGTCAGCAATTAAAACAACCAGGAGCATAGTCATGATCCAAGAAAAGCTTAAAATCAGCAAATCTGAAATATCAAAAGGTGTCTCCACATTTTAACATGGCAACACAGCTGCAGAACCTCACAAAAGAAACTTTTAAAAATCGCCCTAATATCAAGAAGCCCAGTGAGTCCAAGGCCTGTCTCATACTGTGAAGACATCCTTGGTAATGTCCTGAAGAGACCAGATAAACCGAGGATTTCAAGGCAGGATGCCTCAGACCCTGCCTCCACACTTGAGGAATTTGTCTTGCCTTGATAACAAACCAGAAAGATCAGAGAAAACAAAAGCCATTGGCGCTTATCTCTTGCTTCAGTCTTCTCTGTCTAATAGTGACTGGACTTTCTCTTTTTTTAGCTCTGCAGACAAAAGAAAGGATCCCCTGTGTGTGATATACCCTTGATCCTTGCTCACAGTCATAGACCCTATGACATTAATTCTTCCTAACCTAGGAAAAATATACATGACTGCCCTTAGGAGCAGTTTTCTAACTGGCGGCTTCAAATAAACATATCACAGAGTTTCAGAACACCTTTCACAAAGGCAACGTGTTGTCAAACAGGGTATCAAAATGTACAGTGTTGAATTTTCTCTCTCTCCCCTCGTGCTTGTTTATCTAAGTACAATCTAACACAATATCTGAGCAAAGAAGCCCATGAAAGAGGCCACATGATTACACATGAATTCTTTTTTATCCACAGTACGACTTCATTTTGGCATCAACCCTTGGTTACAGGGACAGACAAAAATAAGTGGATTTCTCCTCGGTGTTAAATCACAAATGTTGTCATCACCAAAACCACTTCACTTCCAGTCCCCTGGGGGGTTTACACGAGAGGGGTCACGACTGAATGCAATGGCCTTTTACAGGAAGGCTGAATGGCACTTTCCAAGGGAATATTGATTCAACAACCTTACAGTCCATTAGGTACGACCCACAGTCTATCCCTTTGTGGGAGGTCAGACCACAGTCATTTCTTTTTACTCTAAAATTGTTGAAAGGCGATGTATATTTTGGACACCCCATAACAGACTTGGCTTTCCTCTTGAAAATATACAATGTATATGAATAATATTAACGAGAGTTTTAAATTTTATTTCTAAAAAGGACCTGAGACTGCAACAGGCCATGTTAGGATTTATATAATTATGTTCCAGAAGTGCAGATTTATCAAAGACAGCAAACAACCCATTAGCAGGTATTGAAGTTTCTTCTAACAGCTAATCTTTTTCGTATAATAATTGTATTTAGTTCTTTATTGGGGGAGAGAAGACTGAGTAGTAAGACATCCCCTTTATTCTATCTCCTCACACATATGTATTTTTTGCTATTTTTAATTTTCCACTGTTTCCTCAGTTTTCTTTTCTCAGCCAAGTGTGAGTCCAGAGCCTCCTCACAGGTGCTTCAGGAACTTCCCTCAGACTGATATCAATGTTCAAAGAGTTTCTCCATGCCAAGTGAACTCTTGGTTTCTCTTTTGGTTTAAACACTAAAAGGAACACTGCACTTCGGCTTTTTAAACGCATTCCTCAAAATCACTATTTATTGGAAAACTATAGTAATACATGTATTCAATGCTACACGTTCCAAACACTTGAATTCTCATATTAAGAACATTTACACTTGAATTCCTCATTTACATGTGGAAGCTAAAATATAAACAAATAGAACAGAACAGAAGCAAAAGCAGAGATTTAGACATCAAACTAGAGGATACCAATGGCGAGAGTGAAGGGAGAGAGGCAAGAAAGAGGTAGGAGGTTAAGAGACACAAACTACTATGTATAAAAGCTACAGGAATGTACCGCACAGCACAGCAAATACAGCCAATACTTTATAATCATTTTAAATGGAGTACAGTCTCTAAAAACAATGAATCACTCTGCTGTATGCCTAAAACTGATATAATATTGTGAATCAATTTTACTTCCATGAAGAAATTAAGTTGTGTGTTTGAGAATGTATTTTAAAACTCAACTAAAGGCCATTTCAAACTACTAGTTGTACAATTGCTAAATATTATACTCCTGCTGCCATCTTGTGGTCATTTTTGGAATCTTCTTGTTGGCTCTCTTCCTCCCTTTTCCTTCTCCTCACTTCACCTCCCTTTTCCCCTACCTTTTGGACAGGACCTATATCCAAACCTTAATGAGCCCCTTTCTTTTTTTTTTTTTAAATTAGTTTATTTATCTATTTTTTTAATTAGTTTATTTTCTATTTTTTAACTTTACAATATTGTATTTGTTTTGCCATACATTGACATGAATCCACCATGGGTGTACATGATTTCCCCTTTCAGAACCCCCCTCCCACCTCCCTCCCCATCCCATCCCTTTGGGTCATCCCGGTGCACCAGCCCTGAGCACCCTGTATCATACATCGAACCCGGACTGGCGATTTGTTTCACATATGATAATTTACATGCTTCAATGCCATTCTCCCATAGCATCCCACCCTCGCCCTCTCCCATAGAGTCAATAATACTGTTCTATTTATCTGTGTCTCTTTTGATGTCTCGCATACAGGGTCATCTTTACCAATTAACTAAATACCATATATATGTGTTAGTATACTGTATTGGTGTTTTTCTTTCTGGCTTACTTCACTCTGTGTAATAGGCTCCAGTTTCATCCACCTCATTAGAACTGATTCAAATGTATTCTTTTTAATGGCTGAGTAATATTCCATTGTGTATATGTGCCACTGCTTCCTTATCCATTCATCTGCTGATGGGCATCTAGGCTGCTTCCATGTCCTGGCTATTATAAACAGTGCTGCGATGAACATTGGGGTATATGTGTCTCTTTCAAGTCTGGTTTCCTCAGTGTGTATGCCCAGCAGTGGGATTGCTGGGTCATATGGCAGTTCTATTTCCAGTTTTTTGAGGAATCTCCACACTGTTCTCCATAGTGGCTGTACTAGTTTGCATTCCCAATTGAGCCCCTTTCTTAAGTGGTAGGCAGACAACCTGCACCGTATTCTGAAGTGAGAATTGATTGTTGTCAACTCCTCCTCCTGCTTGCATAAAAGGAAGGCTGACTACTGAAGAATTGATGCTTTTGAACTGTGGTGCTGGATAAGACTCTTGAGACTCCCTTGGACTGTGAGGAGATCAAACCAGTCAATCCCAAAGGATCAACCCTAAATATTCATTGGAAAGACTGATGCTAAAGCTAAAGCTCCAATACTTTAGCTACTTGATGTGAAGAGCCAACTCATCAGAAAACACCGTGATGCTGGGAAAGACTGAGGGCAGGAGGAGAAGGGGATGACAGAGGATGAGATGGTTGGATGGCATCACAGACTCAATGGACATGAGTCTGAACAAACTCTGGGAGATAGTGAAGGACAGGGAAACCTGGCATGCCATAGTCCATGGAGTCACAAAAAGTCAGACACGACTTTGCTACTGAAGAACAACAATCTCCTACTTGTAATATATTCCCGTCTTTCTCCTTATACTTTTCTCATTTTTCTGCAAAACTATTCTTTAAACAATAATACCTTTAAAAATATTTATCTTTTACATTCATCGAATTTCTTACAAGTCAAGGAAACACAGACTACAGGAAAATGCATGTGTATTTTATGAAAGACTTTCCCTTCCAAACCTTTTCCAAATTGTATTTTTACAGAGAAAGAAAAAAATCTTGACTTTCTGGCTGCAGGATGCCATACTACTGTCCTTCACAGCCACAGATGTCAACTCATAGGATCAAAGGAGAAGCCCTGGGGACACTCTCTGGGAAGACAGAGCTGCCCATGGACCCTAAGCTGGACAGAGACTGGACGCCAGGCATCCCTTTATAATCCCAGCTGTCCTGTTCACCTATGTCTGTGGCATGGCAAAGGAATTCATAAACCTGGGGTAAATCAGACACTTTTCTGCAGATATAGTGAAGTGAGTAATTCTTAACCAGACTGACTTACCATTAGAGCAAGAATATATCTTATAAACCCCACTATTTCCATGCAAATCTATGTCCTCACTCCAATTCCTATGGAGAAATTGAAAGCCATCCAAGGAGTCATCCAAAGACAGGTCCAGCGAGAACTCAATTAGCCAAAATTTTCCACAACATAGACAGGGTGAACATGAAAACAATCTGTTTCATTCCTTGTTGAAAATGACTTTAAAATAAACTTTCCCTCTTTTGTGTTATTCATAGCTGTTATTTACAATCTATATTTTTCTACGTTTTCCTTTAAAACCTATGAACCCTTAAAACGAAGCTTTCTAAGCAACAGAAGCCACATGGCATAGGTTTAACATGATTATTACATCTTGTCCCTCAGTACATTAAAATTCTTTATTAATACAAAACAAATTAACTGGTGTGCCACCTAGAAGCACCCCAATGCCATCAGTATATGAACACCACACTTTGGGAAACAGGGCTCTGATGTACACATGCTGTGTAGAGTATAGTAAACCTAACAACAGTTATTTATAAATAAGTAGCTTTAAGAGTTGCAGCAACCAGATGTTGATATTTTAGACCCACAGTTCAGATCACAAGTTCTCAAACATTGCTTATGCAGTGACTCACAAGACGAATGATGTTCCCACGTGCATCACACTCTTGTGAAAAGACAAGACTGACTGCGGGTTCTGTGCTATTTCCTGCCATATATTCGTCATCCTCCCAGCCTGGGAAGCCAATCGGAATGCAGGTCAAAAACCATCCCTTGAGAGGTACCTGTGAATGCACTCAACCTTATTTTCTAAGAAGCAAATAATTCACAAAGTTTGATTTTTAACCAACTATTTACTCATTTTAACCTCACAACTAATCAAACACATACCACCGTGTGCCATGACACTACAGCTACAATCTGCTGGAATAAGACCCGGAATATTGTCCTGCATATTTTAGAGTGAACTTGCTCTGTGAGAGGAGATTGAATTGGATATGAATTGGTTTGATCCTCTAGATGGTTTCTGGGTGAGTTCTTGTTTGTTTGTTTTTAACACCTTCTAGGTATGTGCTGTTTTTACCCTGCCTCTGAAATTTAGCATGTGGGAAGAGAAATACACGGTAAGCCGAAGGTTTTATAGGGTTGGAATTTTTACTATAAACAGACCCGGTTTCTACCCTGGGGTTTACAACCTAAGATATAAAAGAATTTTCTATTTTGAGAATTTTTAGCATATGCAGTTGAAGTTCCTTGGTGGCCATGCAAGACATGAAATTAACATTACCCATGCCGTGAGGGCAATGAGAGGCATCAAGCAAAATACATTTACTCAAAGGCTTTGGATTTGCTCACCAGGCAATATCAGTATCATACTGTTGAGCAAATAGGCCTACGAGTATTTTTAAGAGGCAAATATACAAGTACTTTTAGGATTTTCTGTAAGGTTTGTCAGCAGTATTTTTGCAGTATTTGAAGTCAGAATGCTCAAATAAAGACTTCTGAGGATTGAAAACACATTTTGAAAAACTCTCTAAACTGATTTAGAAAGGAAGAGCAGTACAGCATAATTTAAGAACTGTACTTGCATAATCTTTATCACAAGTGAAAAAAAACACTCAAACTAAGTCCTAACAGGGTAATTACAGCAGACGTCTTACTGGATTTGTCTTATTAAGGCAAATTCACTTATTAAATAAACACTCAGATGAAATCAGCATGTTATCCCCTTACACACCAAAGTGCTATCAGTGCATTCATCCACATAATAAAATCAATCCAAATCAACTCCAAGGATCAAGATATTAACTGTTTAGGACTAATTTCCAAGAATATGTCAAATCAACACGCACTAAAAAAAGGTTAACCATGCAGCCAACCCCTTGTACAAGACAAATTACAGAAAGTATTTTACAACTTTCTAGCCAATATAAACTTGGTATTGACTGAATTTAAAACTATGCTTTTTTCTAAGATAGCATGAGTTTCCACTATAACCCCACATTAAAAAAAAAGAAGTACAGAATGTTTAAAATAAAAGCAACATAATGTACACTGAAGTTTCTAATCCACCAGCAATGTTTCGGAAGCAGTGCAGAGTAAGTTTAGGAGTTTTAAAAAACGAGTCTGCTGTTCATAATGACAATAAAAGATTATTTCTATCAGCTTTTACATAATAAAAACAAACCTATTTCAAAGATATACATTCTTCGGAAATATCCAGTTTTCATTAAAAAATACTTTAAAGCATCATATATTTTCAACATGAAAAATTACTTTTTAAACTTTAGGAAATTCAAATTGTACAATATCTGAAATAACTTAAGACATGAAAGATTTTGAAAAGTTAGAATACTGTTCTGAGCAAGACCTCTGTTCTACATTTGTGGTTGCATGAGTTTTGCAAATAACACTGATAGATCTGGCACGAGTTCCAGATGTCAAGCTAAAAAAGAGGAACCAGGGACCCCAAAGAGAGATGCGCAACACGGGCAGATCCAACAACAAATAAAAACAGGTAAAGATCATCATTGGGTAAAAGGTGGGATCAACAAGAAGCAACGGAGACTGATTCTAGTACCCTGCTCTGGGAGACAATACTGGACTACGTGTCTAGTATCAGACACAAGCATTTGACATGCTGCAAGATGCTGTCATCCATTTTACGATAACAGCCCAAGAAGTAAATCATCCTTTCCCCAGGAAACTGATTGGGCCAAACTAGAAGAGCTTACTGTAAGAAGTGTAAAGTCATAAACTGAATAAATTGGCAATTTGTGTGTATGTGTATAGGTATACATATATGGACATATACATACACATATAATCATACACATAAACATACACACACACACACACACACACACACATATCCTTTTCTATTCAGGGATCCAACAGCACATGACACTAACAAAGTGAGGCTCCATGTCAGTGCTCGTTTTTGACTAATTCCAAACTTCTAAGCTTTCACTTTTGTGAAACAGGATACACTACCTCTGGTTTATCTCAGAGCTCACAGTAACTTCCAAGAGCTACAAGAATTCAAGATAACATAGGGTCCTGAACTCTGATAAGCAAATTCTCAGTGGCAAATGAAAATAATTATTCCTACTCTGAGCAGCTATGAAATCACCTGAAAATCCTATCAAGAGAAAGGGTTTTAATGCACTCTTAGCACCTCCTACACAAAGTGGGGAGAGGGCACTGGGAAATGAGCAGTCAGTAAAGAGTAAAAACATATGACATCTTTTGTTTATTCAGGTCTTTTAGAAATATTTTCATAAGGGTCAGTCAAATCTCCTATGAACACATAATTAAATTGAAACTTGCAAACTATACACATATCAGCGATCCAGATAGAACAAGAACCCTTGCTGTATTACAAATACACCTGGAAAATGAACATCATCCCAAAACCCAAATCAATCCCAAAGTGGATATGTCTTAAAATGTAAGTATAAACGATGATAACTCAGAGCTATCAATTCACCAACTCGGGTACTGATGCAAAACTGAGGAACCTACATTGTTCTTCTTGTCCCATTTCTGAGATCCTTTAAAAGGCACTTCAGTAGTGATTTGCTCAGGTTTCTCATCACTAAAACCAGGGTACTGTCTGCCTTCTGTATTGCTTTGACTAAAAGTAGGAGTGAGGTGCTTGTTCACAGAACCTGTCCTCTTCAAATTACTCTTGGCAAGACACAAGGATCAAGCCTGCCTTAGCACCCTCCCATCTTCTCCATAGCTCTTTCCCCTTTCAACTCTCATCATAAATACTACTCATCAGAATAAACTAGATGAATGTCCTCTCCCAGAAGCTCCTGTTAAAACACCACTGTGTTAATCCAGAAAGGATAACTGGTCAACAGAATGGTATGTGGTCAGGTAGTAATAAATTCCTTTGGTTGGAAGGATTGGTAGGGATGATGGGATTAGCAGGAGGAATCTGTAAAGCAAAAGGCAAAGGATATAGTGGACGATATACAAAGGCAGCCACAGAGATCCTTTTCACACTAACCCTAACCCTAACCCTTCCTTACCTGCACTGTATCAGTTCCACCTATGACGTGAAGGAGGAACGACTGGGAAATGACAATTCCAAGAGAAGGACCTGAGGAAATTCTAGCCAGCTCAGCACACTCGAGGTATATGTGCTGGATATGCCTATCAAGGCATATTTGCTTAAGCTCACTGGACATTTTTTCATAAGGTCAGTTTTGTGCTGGCTATAAGGCAAAAAAAAAAAAAAAAAACCACCACCAACAACAATGTATTCTAATTTAGGGCATGTTCTTTTCTTCCTATTCAGAAAGATTCACTAGTTAATAAGAAGGAACTATCCTGATTCCAAGGCTATAGAGTATAGCAGCTGAGAACTGGGGCTCTAAAAATTGCAAAATTGGGATTTGAAACACATCCGGCATTTCCTACCTGTGAGATCTTAGGTAAGTGACTTCTTTGAGCCTCAGATTCCTCATATGAAAAGTACATATGTGATTTACAATCACTGGGGAAAAAACAATGAGCTGCTGAAAGTAAAGAGCTTAGCACTGTGTTAAGATCAGTAGGATTAGCTACTTTTAATATTCTTACCTATGCTATTTTAAAGCATTGTGTATTTTCTATTGGAACAATTAATAAGGTGGGCCCAGAATTCAGTGGGTGTACCCACTCATTTCATTGAAGCTACTTATATCAAAATTAGGCCAGATCCCTTGATTTAGTCTGAAGGTTAAATCAGCTGAAATGAATCAGAGACTTGCAAAAGGCAAACAGTTCTCTGGGGCATCCATTCCAAAGCACCCACGTCCCACTGGAAGAAGGTACAAGTTCCAAAGGATGAATTTACATTATCAAAAATCAAGGGATCTGTGACAGGAATAGCTCAATAGCTTTGCAATACAATACATTATTCCTGTAACAGAGTAATATTGATTTCAGCTTTTCCTTAAGCTAATTTAAAAACAACAATTGTCTGCAGTCCTCTGAGCTAACTGGGTGGTCAAAATAAGGAATTTAGGTGTAAGTAAAAAAACAGAGGGGAGAATCAGGATATTGGGTAATTCTTGATGTGGAGTATATGCATGCAGGGAATTGAAGCTCATAGAAAACTATGTGAAAGACTCAGTTTTGGTAGAAAGTTATATATGAATGTAAAATATCATCATCATCATCCAAAACAGCCTACGGTTTTCAATGATTATCACTTGATCTCTACTGGGCATTTCTAAGGGGTCTGCAAATGAGGACTGTAATAAGTTGGATGTTTTCTTTTTAAACATGATCATCATACTGTACACTTGATACTTATGCTGAGAGCTCAGATCTTCCCTTTCTCTAGCATAATTTTCATCTAAAGCATTCCTCAGATACTTAGATCATTCTTAATGGAGTTTGTGCATTATGTCCTCTGCGGACGCATGGAAATCTGGCTAATTGGACTGACTTGATTACAACAGTCGTTGAATTCTCCCATTTCCTTCCACTGCAATAAATGCTCAAGATATTTTTACCAGCGATTATGTAAATATTTCAGATTGCAATCATTTTCCAAAACAGTGGTGATAGGCAAAAGCACTTTTGTCATTCTGCCCACCAAACAGAATTCCTATACTTTCAAAACATATTTATTTCTTTTCTTGTTAGTATAAAAACTGGTGGTGCCCTAGTAGAGTTTCAAACAAACCCATAGCATGAATAGCTCTCACTAAATCCTATAGCCACTACAATTGAACATTAGCTTTGTGATAAAGCAGTCTCTTTCAGTCCCAGTAAGTGCATCAGGATGGCACAACTTTTAACAAAGGATGCATGAGCTGATGGGATGTCTATTTCCCAAATTCAAATATCTGAAAATTAGCAAATGCACTTTTATTTTGAAAGCACTGTGTTTGCTGTTAAATGCCGTATTCCAGAAATACTTTTTTAATGATATCTTTTCTTGGCCAAAATAAGGTGCCTCACCAGTAAGTCAGTACTGTCTCTTTAAATGCTAGGATAAGTACCTAGTTTCAGAGGTTACTATTCCCGTGTTCTACCTGTCAAAATTCTTTAAACTCTAATGAGTCAGCTTCCTGAAAATACACGCCAAGCTTCCATTTGAAAGTATAAAACTACATGCTGAGTGGGAAAAAGTTTACACTCAGTCCCAGGGTAAATCCGCGCACAGAGGAAGTAGAAAATCACTTGAGCTAGTTTCTGCGGACGCAAATATGCGCCCGACCAGTCTTGACTGCGCATGATCCACTCTTTTGATGAATGTTCCTACCCCTAACTAGAAAGCGCTGGGAGTAGGGGGGAGGGATAGAATAAGGAAGATGATGTGTACGTTTGAAAGATCAGCCATTTCCTCTAAGTACACGCAAAAACGACTCTCATTCCTAGGGAGATTTCTTATCAAGGAAAATAAAAGTGCCTCTTTGACAGCTAGCTCCTGAATGAGAGGGGACCCTGGGAGGGAAGTTTTCTTCTATCCTCTCCAGACCCCGGTGAAATTTCCTTTTTGCTGCGCCGAGGCAGTGCTGGCTACACTTTTTTTGGAGGGGCACAGTCCAGACACAGAGATCTGAAATTTCAAAAATGCGATAGAGCCCCAGCCGGCCAGCCCTAGGAGGCGAACAGCTGCTGGGTGACCGCTGATGAAGTGGCTTCTTAAGGAGGTGGGCAGATTGATTCCAGCTGCTGAGCGCGGGGCAGGGCAGCGGCCGAGGAATGCGCAGCTCAGCTGAGGCAAGACACAGCAGCTTCCCAACCAATGGCAAGGCCAAACATTAGCTCCGATTGCAGTCTTGGCCGGAGAGAAGGAAGAATGCCATTGTTCCATTTGATAGGAACTTCCAAAGCAGCGTGGGCCAAAAGGTGCCATGTGGACAGTGTCATTTTGTAAGTGTAATATTGCTCAGGAAACCTGAAGGCTGTCCCTTGAGACGCTGGTTCAGAGTGGGCCTGCAGTTCCTAAGGTGAAATCCTTCCTGCCTGACCCAACCTACTCCCAGCTCCTGGTCCTCTTCTGATAGCTCTCAAATCCTGCACGGTCTTCACCGATCCCCTCCCCATCCCACATACACTGTAATCAGTACACAATTGAAACAGACAAGGAAAGGGTGCAGGGGAAAAGCGAGGGGACATCGAGAGTCCTGCAAGTGGCCTGGATGGAGACCGACAAGAGGACGTGCTCTTTAGAAGCACTGGCCTGAAAGTCAGCTTAGGGGGAGGGATTAATTTAGGGGTCCCCTGAGGGCCCCAAACTCAGACAACGAAGTGATCTAACAAGAAGGAAGGGGTAAGAGGTAGGCAGGCATGAAGGCACGCCTAATGGAATATTCAATATCCTGCGAGATGCACTTTCGGCGGTGCACTTCCAGAGACTAAAAGCCAGTAATGGGCTTTGGAGTCTGCACTTCCTCTCCCTAATGTCCAGAGGCGCTTTAATGCTGCAGCCAATCGATCAGCCTTCTCCGGTGAAGGCAGCAAGCGGAGAGCAAATACTTCCTACTTATGGCCCAAATCGCCGGGCCTCCTCTGCGCACCACGAAAGAGCGACACACAACTTTGAACTGGCAGGACTTGTCTCTCAGCGTGGCGGGAAGAGGGAAGGAAGGAGCCCGGAGGCGCCCAGAGAAACAGCTCCCCTCCCTCTTCGTCCCAACTTTTCCAGGGACAGACTCCGAAGACGAACAAGAGGGGGCGGTAGTATCGACTCTAGGACAGGGCTGACCAGTAGCCCCAAACCTGCTTCAGGTGCAAGGTCACCGAGCCACCTCCAAGCCCTAGGCAGCCTAAGACGTGGACACTTCTGGAAGGGACACAAACTGAGCAAACCAACATCCAAGAAGCGGTGTTACTTTACAATTTCCTGCTGACATCACTTGCTGCCTGGAAAGTGACCCTCGGAGGCTGATCCCTGCAGTGAAGACGCACCCTAGTCCCGCCTCCCTCCCCTCACCCCCTCTGAGCTTTCCCAGCCGGGCTCGGGCTCTGGGCAAGTTCACTTCCTAAACCGAACGCGGTCGCCCTGTCCAGCCTCCCGGTGCCGCTCCCGGGAGGCTCCAGCGGCGCACTGAGCATGCCCTGTGGCCTGGGTCTGGGGGTCACCTCCGGGAAGCTCTCCAGGCCCCGGGATGGGCCGGGTCCTGTCCCGGGAGGTAGTCTCCCCAGGGGTGCGCGAAGGGAAGACCGCGCAACTTCAGCGGGGTGCGCAGCGGCCAAGTTAGCGGGCGCACCAAACTTTCCACGCTCCTTCTCCCCACCCCCACGCCACAGGGGCGCGTCTCCCCGAGGAGCTAGCCTTTCCCAGCCCGGCGGAGACCAGCGCAGCACGTGATGGGCAGAAATAAAAATAAACACTCCCCATTCCGGGCCCGCCAGGGCCACCCCCACTCCGCGCGCTGAGGAGAGCCAGGGGCGCCGGGCACCGAGCAGCCCCCGCCGCCGCGGCCGGGAGCCCCCAGTCCCCGAGCCGTCGCCCGGCCCGCCCGTCCGTCCGCCCAGAGTGGCGGCCCCGCTCCAGCCCGCCGCGCCCGCGCCCCGGCGGCGCCTACCTTTCGGATTTGGTGAACTTCCGGAATGCCTGTCGGAGGTCGTGGAAGGACCTGTAGGTCTGCGGCTCGGCCGAGATGCCCTGTGCCCGGGTGGTCCGGGGGCCGATGTGGGTCGAGGGCACGGGCAGCACCGACTGGCATTTATGGAGTTTCCTCTTCAGCTCCTGGATTTCTTCCTCCTTCTCTGACAACCGCTTCTCCAGCTCTTTGATCCTCTCCTCCTTGAGCATGAGAATCTTAGCAAAGTCTTCCTCCAGCTCGCTCATGTTTTTCCCTAAGCCCCTCCGCGAAACTTTTTCTCGGGCGACGGCGGCTGGGACGACAGCCGGGCGAGGCGAGAGCGGACCGAGCGAGTGAATGGGCGCTAAGTACTGGAGCGCAGCGGTGCTGCCCCTAATGCGGCGCGAGGAGCCGCGTTCTTCGATCCACTTCTGCTGAATGGACTAAAAGCATCGAGGGAAGGATGAGAAGTCTAAAAGCGCTGGAGAGGAGAGGCAGAGTGCTAATCCCCAGCCTCTCCGGGGAATAGGTGATTATCTTTCATTGAGAAACCAATTAGAGCTGCCCTTCCTCCCCTGAGACCCCCTCCCCCGTCCCCCTTTCCCAATCACTTCGTGAGAACACGGCGTGCGCGCCACCCCACCGAGAGCCTGGTTTCTCGTTGGGAGGGTTGGACCAGTGAGCCTGGTCTCACCCCATCACACAATAATCACTCTTGCACGCTATATGGTACCAAAGGAAAGGGCTGGGGTGGGGTGGGGTGAGGGGGGAGCTTTATGCCACTTGATCCTTGAAATAGCAACAATTACCATGTGATCTGGTAGATGACGCAGCGCTTGTAACTGGAGCCTAAAGACTTTGTGGGGTGTGTGCGTGTGTGTGTGTGTGTGTGTGTGTGTGTGTGTGTGTGAGAGAGAGAGAGAGAGAGAGAGAGAGAGAGAGAGAGAGAGAGAGAGGGAGACATTTCATAAATATTAAACTGCCTTTAGACAATAACGTGCGTGAATTCATCTTGTTTTCACCTTTTACTTCTCTTCTGCCCTGGATGGTAAGGGTGTACGTGTGTGTGTTCCTTAGTATGAAGTCTTGTGGTTGTGACCCCAAGTAATAAGAATAACAGGGCATTCGCGTTACCAGGTCTTTTCACCATAAACTTTTAGTGGAAATAGTAAACTGAAATTGTTGGTGGGTAAATTGGATGAACATGTGTATGATAATGAGCCAAATGTTTACCAAAAAGGAAAAGGCCATGCATCCATTGGAAACTTCTTCGAGTTTGGTTTCTATTTCATCTGCTACTATTAAAATTTGTATACTGAGCACCCAAATTATATCACACCACCATCTGGTTGTGAAGTGGGGGCCACCAGTGCTGAACTGCAGGCTCACCCCAACAACTCCCGTTTTAGGGAAAAATAGCTTCTGCCAGCTGTATTTCTCCCTCACCTCTGCATCAATCACCACACTCAGTGCTAAAGGGATGTTTGTACTCATTTGGATCCCAAGTATTTGCTAATTCCTACACTTTATATATATATATATATCTCACAGGGAATATTGTTCACAAATCACAGCTAAAGAGTTTGGATGTGTGGGAGGAACATTTCTTCAGATAAAGATCCACAAATCTATTTTTTAAAGAAAAGAAAATAACATGCAAACTAAAATACCAGAGTTTTTGTAGAAATAGTAATTTTCCTTAAAAAGAAATATCATTATATTATCCATTGGATGCTTATTTTTATAAAAACCTTTCTACCTTGTCTGAAATACTATGGTAAAGGAAAAGCAGGCATGTGTGTGTGTGTGTGTGTGTGAGTCGCTCAGTCATGTCCGACTCTTTGTGACCCCATAAACTGTAGCCTGCCAGGCTCCTCCGCCCAGGGGATTCTCCAGAAGTGGATTGCCATTCCCAAATCAACCCTAAAATATATTTTATTCTCAAGATTTCTCTTTTTACTGTTAGTTCTACTAATCCAACTATTTAAAATTAAAAACATTTTAAGCCACATCTGATTTTTTAAATCACACTAGATAATCCAGATTGGCTTCATCTACTCATATTTGAGAAAGGGTTTTCTATCTTGACAGTTACTGTTCTATTGCTTCTATCTATAAACAACTTAATCTGCTATCATCCCTTTAGAAACACTCAAAATAATTGGCATTTAAAAATACATTAGAAACAAATTTATCTCCTTAAAAAATCTAGGCATAGGTTCAACTTTATTTATGGGAGATACAGAAATAGTTTTATAATGACTCTGAAATGGACAGGTTATTTTCAAGTCTTATATACTAATCTTAAATGCAGATATTCAAATATGTTTCTCCTGCTTATTAAAAAAAAAAGAAACCTTTAGACCAATATTTTACACACATCTCAAAACCCTGAATTCATCCATATCTTTCAAAATCAATCTTATTTTTTTACTAAATCAGTTTTAACTTAGGTGACATTGAACTTTGTAGCCTTAAATCATGTCCCTTGGCTTATGAAATATTCAATTAAGAGCACAAGGAATATTTGAGAAAATACAACCTGGTAGAAGAGTAAACATTGAATTATTTAAAATCATAACATTTTAAATCTGTAAGCAACACTGAAGATGATCTAACCTAACCACTTCATACTATAAAAGAGGAAAATGAGATCTTGAAAGGTGAAGTCCAAGATTACCTAAGGGCAAGTGTTTGAAGCCAGGATTCCCCAGACCTTGCTGCTCCTAGCTTGAAGCCTGCAAATCTAGAAATTCTACGATTCTGACACTCTAGTGTTCAAAGAGGTGATTCTAACCTCGGTTCTTTGCTTTTAAATCTGCAGCAGTAAGTTTCAATTGTCAAAGCAAGAAGTGTTAATGAATCCTTAGTTGTTGTTGTTTTTTCTTAAAGGAGAAGATCGCCATCTAGTGCTCTTGGAGAAATTTGCTAAATAAGTATCTTTTTCACAGTGAAGTTGAGGTTGGTGCCTTAAATACCTGTGTGAGTGTTTTCATGTTCTAAGTTTGAGAGAAATAAAGAAAATACACAGAATTTTGTGTCAGAATAAAACATTTTTTAAAATGAAATTTTTTTTTATCTTTTAGCCACTGGATAATAACACCAGTGATGGTAAATATTTATTGAGTGTTTAATATGCACCAGCACAGGGCTAAGCCTTTTATATGACTAGCTAGTTTTAATCCCCAAGATGACTCTCTATGGTAGGTATTATTATTTACTCTCATTTTATAGATGGGGAAACTTATAGTTAGCCAGATTAATTCGCCCATGGTCACAGTATGCAGGCTGTCTTAATCCCCATGCATACTGCTTCTACCTGAATTCAAGTGTCCGCTTTTCTGTGAGCCCAGTGACAAGCAAAACTAAAAGTTCTTTGCTAATGAAAACACACTAAATTTGAAATCCCATACAAGCTCAGATTAAGTATCTAAGACTCTGGCTTCTCAACAACCAATCTCTTTACCAATGTTGTTTTCCTTATAATACTGTGGGATCTATTTTACATTTAATATACAGTTTTAAATGTTTACTTAAAAAGTACATGTACGTTCAAATATTATGATGGTACTTTGCCTCTCCATCCCCACCGTTCTAATAAAGAACACTTTCTAAAGAACCTGAAGCCTTATAGATGTGAGTAGCTCATAGGGACCTCCTGTCCTTTAATCTAGGCCAGTGTCACAGGGGGCAATGGGAAGACAGTATCTTTTGTGTAAAAAAAAATTCATTTCCAACACTAAAACTAACTAAAAGTCATTCTGCTTTTTATTATCACTAAATGCCACAAGTTCTCACCGATGTCAGCCAAACACTTCTCTTGGTTACAATGATGACAGTATTTGTGGAAAGTTGCATGCGATACATTTTTTTTTAATCAAGGGATGCAATTAGTAAACCAAGAGTACTGGACTGGAATCAAAAGTCTATATTTATGTGTTAGCTCTGTCACATCCCAAGCTGTGTGCTCTCAGGCAAATCCCCAAACTTCTCAGATTTACTTTTTTTAATTTGTAAAATGGGGAGTGAGAGTCCCCCTGTATCTGTTTTACCTTTCCACTTTTAATGATTCTATGGAGTTCTGCATTCCCTGTGACTTACATTTTTAAATCATCAGTATGCTTTTATAGACGACATCCATTTGTCTACTTCAGCAGCGTTTGAAACTGAAAGGAAAGATTTACTATGGAGTCTGGTTGGTCCTATAGAGATCATGGTGACTTTGTGATTAGCAGAAGCTTGGAGCACTTTCAGTTAATTCTGCATCACCCTCGATGTGGCTTCAATTTTGTCACCTGAATCACTTTCTGGTGACCATAAAGTATGGTCACATCTTGGGCAAGATAAAAGTTTCAAGTCCTGAAATACACCCACATCTATGTTAACCACCACAAAGAACATGAAAATAGCAAACGAAGTGTTGCCTCAGTGAATCAAATTTTAAAATTAGTTTCAACTTACTGAATTTACTTCAAGTATCATAAGTTTTTTATTCTTTTTAAATATGTTCCTACAGGAAAGCATGCATAAATACTTTCCACTATGTGGTCCTATTAGTGTTCATGGAATTCTTTCTCATGCTGCAGGCAGTAGAAAGACCATTGCCTTTTATGATTTTCTGTGATAGCAGTCTAGAGGTTTTGAAAAAAAAAATCCTAGAAACTCTGAAAAATTGAAATAAGAAATGATGGTACTTTAATATTTTAGAAATCAAATGCTACAGTATATTAAGAACCTTGGATCTAGGGAGATAGAGATGCTGTGAGACTTCAGGCAAATAATTTCACCCCCTGAGACTTAGTTTTCCCAACTGTGAGTCAGACACATGGATATTAAATTCTCTTATCTGCCTCTTTAAGGCTCAGATGAAGTGAGATGAAAATAAGAGGTTGTTATCATTCCAATGTGACCCTAAGTAAATAATACAAATAAAATGCTAATGGATCCTCTGCTTTGATTCTTGATGGAGAAAGTAGCCCATCAGAGAGTTGAACAGACTGGTTTAGTGGTGGTGGTAATATTTACACTATATTCAGCCTACTTATTACTTGTGTAGGCAGAATTCAAAGACAGCTCCCAAGCTTCTCACCACTTGGTGGTGTGCACCTTCTCCCAATTGTGTGTGCGTTAGTCGCCCAGCCCGGTTGTGTCCGACTCTTTGTGACCCCATGGACTGTAGCCAGCCAGGCTCCTCTGTCCATGGAATTCTCCAGGCAAGAATACTGAAATTCCCTTCTCTAGGTGATCTTTCTGACCCAGGTATCAAACCCGGGTCTCCTGCCTTGCAGGCAGATTCCTTACTGTCTGAGCCACCAGGGAACAAGGTGCTGCTGTGAAGACATTTTGCAAAAGTAATTGATGTCCCAGGTCACTTGGTTTTAAGATAAGAACTTCTGGGTAGGTCTGACCTAATCAGGCAAGCCTTTCGAAGGACTGGGCTCTTCCTAGAGATGAGGATTCCAAGCATGAGAGGAATTTGACTAGGGGTAGATTCTCCACCGCTGCCTTTGAAGATAGAAGGGGCCACATGACAAGGAACGCAGGTGGAACCTATGTGCTGAGAATACCGCTGACAGATGGCCAGCAAGGGAATGGGGATCTCAGTCCTACAACATCAGGAAACTGACTCCTGTCACAACCGCAAGACAAGGAAAAGATGAGAGTACAGCATGGCTGACACCTTGATCTGACCTTGATCAGGGAACCCAGCCATTCTGTGTCAGATGTCTTCTCTTCACAACTTGAGATAAAAAGCAAGTGTTGCTTTAAGCCTCTAAGTCTGTGGTGATTAATTAGATAACAAGATAAAACTAATGAATTACTCAACTACAATTTTTAAATGTCCACTAAAAATGCCAGAAATGTTATACTACTCTCAGAAGCCTGACTTTACAAAAGAGTCATTTTTAGTGAAATCACTTGAGTACTTTTCAAATGGGTACTTGGGGACATAAAAAGTTGTTATAAATCATAAACTGCTTAAAGCACACTGATGACATCACAAATAGCCTTCTGAGTATGACAAATTCTCTTCCATAAAAGATATTTATGTTTGATAGTTGTCTTTTTATGAATGAAGTATAAATCCTTCCAACCATAGGTTCTAGAGGGAATCAGAACCACTCGCTAGTTTAAATTTTTGTGGGGTAGAAATGTTACCGTATTTTACCTTGAGTAGTGAACATGCTCTGTGACCTTGGGCAAATTACTTCATCTGCCGAGCCTTATAGTTTTCTTATCTGTAAAACAGTAATAACTTTTATATAGCTGTATATGGTTTCATACTATGTTCAGCTCTGGGAATACATTTAAATATCTTCGATTCTTATTAATTGGAAATTTCCATAGTCATTCATGGAAACCAAATGTCCCCATAACATACTATCTTTCAGGTTCAGCTACTAATCAAATATTTGAGAAGAGGGGTGAGGAAAGAATACAAATCCTTTGAGTCTTTCTTTTTATTTAACAATGTTTCGATTTCTTATTGAGGTATAGTTAATTTATAATGTGTTAGTTTCAAGTGTATCACTGAATCAAGTGTATCACTGAATCAAGTGTATCACTGAATCACTGAACATATATATATATCCAGTTATACATATATTCTTTTTCAGATTCTTTTCCATTATAGATTATTATAAGATATTGTATATAGTTCCCTGTGCTAAACAGTAAGTCTATATACAGTAAGTAAGTCCTTGTTGGTTTGCTTTTTTATATAAGTTTTAAAATGTTTATTTATTTGTTTATTTCTGGCTGTGCTGGGTCTTCACTGCTGCACGGGCTTTTCTCTAGTTGTGGCGAGTAGGAGCTACTCTCTAGTTGCAACACTCAGGTTTCTCATTGCAGTGGCTTCTCTTGTTGCAGAGCACAGGCTCTAGGGTGTGCGGGCTTCAGCAGTTGCACAACTACATGGGCTCAGTAGTAGCTCCAGGGCTCTAGAGCACAGGTTCAATAGTTGTGGCACATGGGCTTAGTTAGAGCACAGGTTCAATTGTTGTGGTGCACTGGCTTAGTTGCTCCACAGTATGTGGGATCATCCAGATCCAGGGATGGAACCTGCATTTCTTGGATTGGCAGACAGATTCTTTACCACTGAGCCACCAGGGAAGCCCCTGGTTTGCTTTTTAAAGTGAGAGACACCAGACTCATCTACATGGAACTTCTCTTTTATAAATTGTTATAAAATTTAGAAAACAGATGTACATGATATAGAATTCAAAAAAACAAAGGATATGCAATGAAAGGTAGGTCTTCTTCTCATCCCTATTCCTTAGCTATCTAGACTCCTTTTATGGAAGCAACCATTCACTATCACCATTTACCTATGCAAGCCTCATAAAATGGCATATTCATATATAAGCATATTCGTATATAAATACATAGTTATATGCAAATTTGACACAAAAGATTCAATATCTGGCTTAGATTTTAGCCTATTGCCAGCTTAGTGCTGTCATTTCCTGACTTCCAGAACCATTAGTTCAATGCAACATTGCACAGCTGTCCCATTTTGTGATAAAATGCTCAGTAACAAGGGACAAAGACTGCTATAGAGAATATGCCCTTTCTTTACAGAGATGCTATAGGTCTACAGTCCTTCTTACCTTAAAAAAAAGGCATTTGACATTTTATTAAATATTTTAATAATAACTCAGAATGTTATGATATTTTAAAAGAACAAGCCAACTATTATTACATATGTTTTTAAAGAATATGATAAAATCACCTCCAGTTTTAATATTTACCACCTGCTTTTTGTTGATGGAGATATTCCTCTGTGCTTCTCTCAGGTTATTTCAAATTAGCGGTCCCCATGTGAGAAAGCTAGCAAACCATTACCAGGCATAAAGAGTCCTGTATTTTGACAATCTCTCAATCCATTATAACTATCATGAATTTTCTTGGTCATAAATCAAAACTGCATAGTTAGTTCAAGAGTTCATTTACTATTTCTGATGCAAAGGAGACACGTTTATTTGGAAATTATTTTCTCAAAATGTCTAGTCACTTATTATAAACATATATAACTTGTTTTCATAAAAAAATAGTTCTACTGAACCTACAATATTCCAGGAGATATTAAAACTCCCATATTTACAGGTAATGTTCCCGAGTGCCATATTGACGATATTTTTCCCATCTGTGTTATGTATGGCTTCATTTCAACAGCTTCAATAAAAGTGGGAAGGTGGTAGAATCACTGAAAAATTTCCTATAACAATCTTAAATAATTGCATTAGTTACAACAAGAATCTCTTTTGTGTTGAAAAATGCTTGGGCTCAGCAGAATTCTCCCCTTCCACAGCATCATTTCCAGCCACCCACAATTTGCAGAGGGCAAAGAGGCGGCAGAAAGACAGAAGATATTGAACTAAGAAGACACTGCACTGCCACCCTTCATTCAAGACTTCATCTAATAAAGGGAGATCACTTTACAATGCTCAGGCAAGCAGACATTACTCACACTGTGGCTAAAATCATCAGCAAGAAACTCTGCCAGGAATACCTTCATGCAACATGAGGTGTTGCTGGAGGGTGTGAGGGTGTGAGGTTGTGTGTGTGTGTGTGTGTGTGTGTGTGTGTGTGTGTGTGTGTGTGTGTGTGTGTGTTTCAGTCACGGCACTTTTCTCCTAAAGTCATTTTTCTAGCTTGAGTATGTCCTTTAAAAATGTCTCCATTCAAAACATGTGGATATTTGAATGTTAAGAGCAGAAATGGAGTGATGTTCAGAATAGATGGGAAATGCCACAAGTTGCTGGGGATTAGATACTAGCACATCATTATCAATCAGGAGTGACAACTTCCTCCCCTCCACAGCCAAACAAGCTGATTTACCTTTCCAATAAATGTCAACTTGGTATTCTAGGAAAGGCACAGGAGAAAAGCCATTTATGCCAGAAATCTTATCATTAAGAAAGATTTCCTGAACCTAGCACTTTCCTTTGAATGGGAAAATAAAAATTAATGTTTGTATTACCTGAGCAGACATACTTGGTTTCATTTATTCAGCAAGTATTTTTTGCTCGATTTCCACATATCACCGGCATTCCCTAGTCATTAAGGATACACAGGGACAAGTCAGACCATCTTCCCTAAAAATGATACAAATGAACTTATTTACAAAACAGAAACAGATTCATAGATCTCAAAATCAAATTTATGGTTACCAAGGGGAAAATGTTGGGGGGGGGCAGAGAATATATAGGAGATTAGGGTTAACAAATGCACAGCACTATATATAAAATAGATAACTAACAATGGCCCTACTGTATAGCACCGGGAACTTTACTGAATATTCTATAATAACCCATATGGGAAAAGAATCTGAAAAAAATGAATATAATCACATATACATGAATCACTTGCTCTGCACCTGAAATTACCACAACGTTGTAAATCAACTACGCTCCAATAAAAGTTTAGTTTTTTTTTAACGTATATGAGAATGTAGAATGAGCAGTTTAGAGTGAGGAATAATTGATACCGAAATAACTAATTTTAAAGCAAAAGTGAAAAACAAAAAGTTATCATAGTTATGACAATAAAGCAAAAGTGACTAAAAAAAAAACCAAAAAGGCTATAACGGAGGAAAGAGAAGGAAAAGCAGTAAGGTGTGTGTGTGTTTGTGTGTGCATGTGTGTAAGAAAAGAGAGACATACACCTGCAGAAAGCTCATCACCAAATAGCCAATGACACATGCCTACTTTGTTGAAATAAAAGGATTAATTTGCTGAATTAATGAACTAGTTGAATTTCTGTAACTTAGAATTGACCAATAACTTTCATGATAGAAGAGCCTTTTTGAATATGTGTGTAATCCCTTGGAATGATTCTTCTATGAGTAGGTCCTGGAAACCATAGGTAAATTCTTGGTCAGAGGATCTCAAAGTGATGGGGCTGGCATGGGAACGACAAGGCCACATGCTTGTTAGAAAATACAAGTGGACAGCCCTTCCCCAAGAATGTGAAATTTATCCTAGGAGGCACTGAGGATTTCATAAAATTCCATAAGCAGGGAAATTTTACAGTAAGTAACATATGGAAGATTCCAAAGTGGTATTTGGAAACAACCAAATATTATTGGTGGCACTATAAAATGATGCTCGAGTCTCCTCTCTGGGTTTCATGTTTTGTTTAAAATTAGCCTCCTTTTTTCCTTCTCCTATCAAGACTGCGTTTTCCTTCCTTTTCTATTTATCAGAAAAATCAGGTTAAAACAATTAGATTGCTTAAAGAAACAGAGTACTCTGACAGAGCCAACCTTGGAAATTCAAATATGTATATTTGTTTCATAGAGAAACATAGTATATGGTTGAATTATCATTATTCTATTTCTTAGAGAGCAAAAAGATCCATTTTTTACTTTAAAGATTAAATCATTTCCCAATAAAGACAAAATTAATATTAATAGCTAATACACTGTCTAATAGAAAATGTGAATGGTGAAGTGTGAAGTGTTAGTTGCTCAGTCGTGTCCAACTCTTTATGACCCCATGGGCAGTCCTCTGTCCATGGGATTCTCCAGACAAGAATACTGGAGTGGGTAGCCATTCTCTTCTCCAGAGGATCTTCCCAACCCAGGGATAGAACTGGGGTCTCCTGCATTGCAGGCAGCTTTTGAATTGCTAGTATGGATGAGTCACTGAATGTAAGACATTACAGGAAAACTGGAAAATATGGGCATCAAAATTATAAACCATTTTATCAGTAAGAATAATTTTAACAGTAAAAATTGAAAACTACTGTTAGAAAACTAAGAATAGTATAATTAATCAAAATTGCCTGAACACTAATCACGATTTATCACTCCAGATAGACTTATCTGTAAATTCAATGTAATTTCAACAATATTTTTTAAAATAGAAGTTGATGAATTGATTTTAAAATTCATACAAAACAGATATTGCAGAAAAATATATTGGAAAACCAACAGAAACAATACTCATATCTTACCACCTACCAAATGTACTATAAAGCTATAGTAATTAAACCAATGTGATCAGTAATATAAAAAACAATCTAATGAAAACGCACAGCTTACAAACAGATTCATAACTATAGGGAGGCATAGTTTATTATAAAAATAGGACTTCAAATTACTAGGGAGAGAACAAATGTTAACAGACTAGGAGAAAACATTTCTGTAACACACGATTTTAATATATTTACCTGTTTATTTAAGTTTATTTATATAAACAATGTTTTTTCACTTTCTTAATATGGTAAAATAGACATAACAAAAAGTTACCACTTTAACCATTTTTAAGTTTATAGCTCAGAGGAATTACATACACTCAGATTATTGTACCACCATCTGTCTCCAGTCACATTTTCATCTTCCCAATTGCAACTCTGTACATTAAACAGGGCTTCCCTGATGGCTCAGATGGTAAAGAATCTGCCTACAATGTGTAAGACCTGGGTTTGATCCCTGGGTCAAGAAGATCCCCTAAAGAAGGGAATGGCTACCCACTCCAGTATTCTTGCCTGGAGAATTCCATGGACAGAGAAGCCTGGTGGGCTACAGTCCATGGGGTCACAAAGAATCAGACATGAATGAGAGACTAACTCTTTCACTTATTAAACAATAATTCCCCATCTCTTCTCCCCAGCCCTTGGCAACCAACAGCTCTGCTTTCTGTGTCTATAAATTCAATTTCTCCTGATACTTCTTATTAGTGGAATCATACAGCATTTTTTCCTTTTTTAATTGGTTTATTTCACTTAGCAAAATACCCTCAATTTTTTTTCATGTTGCATTATATGTCAAAATTCCCTGCCTTTTAAAGGCTGAATAATATTCCTTGGTAACTATAAACCACAATTTGTTTATCCACTTATCTGTTATACACTGATAGCTATCAGTGCTATCAGTTGCTTCCACCTTTTGGCTACCATGAATAAGACTGCTATGAGCATTGGTGTACAAATATCTGTTTGAGTCTCTGCCTTCGTGGAATTGCTAGGTCATATGGTAATTCTGTTTAATCTTAGATGATGTCTTATAAACATTCGTTTCCAAGGCAAACCATTCATTATCATTGTAATCCAAGTCTATCCCCCAACCAGTAACCCTGAAGAAGCTGAAGTTGAATGGTTCTATGAAGACCTACAAGACCTTCTAGAACTAACACCCCAAAAAGTTGTCCTTTTCATTATAGGGGACTGGAATACAAAAGTAGGAAGTCAAGAAACACCTGGAGCAACAGGCAAATTTGGCCTTGTAGTACAGAAAGAAGCAGGGCAAAGTCTAACAGAGTTCTGCCAAGAGAACGCACTGGTCATAACAAACACCCTTTTCCAGCAACACAAAAGAAGACTGTACACATGGACATCACCAGATGGTCAATACCGAAATCAGATTGATTATATTGTTTGCAGCCAAAGATGGAGAAGCTCTATACAGTCAGCAAAAACAAGAGCGAGAGCTGACCTGGGGGGGACGCAGTTTTCTAAGTGAAGTAAGTCAGACTGAGAAAAAATACTGAACAGTCTCACTTATATCCCCTTCATGGGTATTGTCATGTACGGATGTGAGAGTTGGACCATAAAGAAGGATGCTGCTGCTGCTGCTGTCAATTCAGTCGTGTCCGACTCTGTGCGACCCCATAGACGGCAGCCCACCAGGCTCCGCCATCCCTGGGATTCTCCAGGCAAGAACACTGGAGTGGGTTGCCATTTCCTTCTCCAATGCATGAAAGTGAAAAGTGAAAATGAAGTCGCTCAGTCGTGTCCAACTCTTAGCGACCCCATGGACTGCAGCCTACCAGGCTCCTCCATCCATGGGATTTTCCTGGCAAGAGTACTGGAGTGGGATGCCATTGCCTTCTCCCCGTAATACTGATGAAAGCCTAAGTTTTTAAGGTCTTTTATAGCAATTAATCAATTTAGCAACAGCCATCCAAATTGTAAGTATATATTTGCTTTTACTCAGGAGCCCTACTTCTAAAAACTTAAGCTTGTAGAAATGATTCATGTTGCTTTTTATTTTACTATTTGTGAACATGAAAAAAAATTGAACCTAAATAAATGATTAAATAGTTGGTGATACAGTCAACTCATAAAATGCTATGTAACTATCAAAAGAGAATAAGATAGATCTGTAGGAAGATCTTCAAGATATGAGGAAAGATGCAAACAAAAAATGTTGTGCTTTCATTTATGTGACCAATTTTATATGATACATGTAAAATACTTGTATATGTACTTAAATTTAGATCAAAGAGTTAACAGTTGTTATCCTGGAGGAGGGGAAATAGGAGTGAATGTGAAGGTAAACTGTCATGTTTTACAAGGTACACACTGAGCTTTTTATAGTGAGAGTGTGTTAATATATGTTGTGTTTTTACAATATGACTGAAGATCATAGATCTTTAGATATAATATAGACATATTTAAATTTTGCATTTTGATGAGTTTTCTTAGATATTAAACACCCATGAAATCGTCACCTCAATTAAGATAACAGATCGTAGTTATTTTTTAAAAAATCATTAAATGTCTAGTTTTCAAGTTACCCTTCATGGATGCAATGTCCCATCTTAAGATGTGCTCTGTAAAGCATTAGCCTTCATGTTTGCTGGCTTTCACTAACTCTTTAGGCTTCTTCTGTATGGAATCTTCCAAGAAAGTAAAATAAATAGGAAGCATGGTATCTTACAGGTCATCAGACTTTAGAAAGAATTTAATCCCCTGAGCATGTACATGTGTGTACACACACATAGACACACACCCTTCTAAAATATGCCTGATAGCCATCATACCCAATGGCTATATATCTAGATTGTTTAAGAAATTTGAGAAATTATAACTAATGCAACATTCATATTCTATAAATCAGCATTTTATAAAACCCAGAACTATTGACATTTGGGGCTGGACAATTCTTTGTTATAAGGGACTGTCCTGGAATTATGGGATGTTTAGCAACATCTCTGGCCTCTATTCATTTGATTCTAGTAGCACCTCCCTCACCCAAAATTTTAACAACCAAAAATATCTCCAGAATTTTCAAATGAAAATTTCCCCCAGTTGAGGTCTACCTGGGCTTCCCTTGCGGCTCAGATGGTAAAGAATCTGCCTGCAGTGCAGGAGACCTGAGTTTGATCCATCGGTCAGGAAGATGCCCTGGAGAAGCGAATAGCTACCCACTCCAGTATTCTTGCCTGGAAAATTCCATGGATAGAGGAACCTGGCAGGCTATAGTTCATGGGGTTGCAAAGAGTTGGACATGACCGAGTGACTAACACACACACATACATAAAGTGATGCTAAAGTTTATTATCAAATTAATCTTCTATGAAATATTTCAAATCACCTCTTTCCATATTTTTATCTTAAGCTGCATCCAACTTGGAGAAGCACATGGGAAGGGTAGAGGAGCAGTGTGTGCCATATTGTAACACTAACCTAAGGAAGTTACTGTAGGATCAAGTTAGGTATAAAGTCAAATGTTTCACCGAAAAGAAAGGCTAATGTGACTCCCTGCCAGGGCTGTCTATTCTCCAATTATCTGCCTTTCTTGTCTAACAGAGCTATAAAGAACTAAACCAGAGAACCCCACTCTTTTTATTTTTTTTTTATTTTTTATTTTTTTAGTGTTTAGCAATGTTTTATTCTTTTTTTTTTTTTTTATTTTAGTTGGGGGCTAATTACTTTACAATATTGTAGTAGTTTTTGCCATACATCGACATGAATCAGCCATGGATTCACATGTGCTCCCCCTCCCAAACCCTCCTCCCACCTCCCTCCCCCTCCCATCCCTCTCTGTCATCCCAACGCTCCATCCCTGAGCATCCGTCCCATGCATAGAACATGGAATGGTGTTCTGCTTCACATATGACAATATACATGTTTCAATGTTATTGTCCCAGAACGTCCAACCCTCACCTTCTCCCTCAGAGTCCACAGGACTGTTCTATGCATCTGTGTCTCTTATTCTGTCTCACATATAGGGTTACCATTACCATCTTTCAAATTCCATATACATGCATTAGTATACTGTATTGGTGCTTTTCTTTCTGGCTCACTTCACTCTGTATAATGGGCTCCAGTTTCATCCATATCAATAGAACGGATTCAAATGTATTCTTTTTAATGGCTGAGTAATATTCCATTGTGTATATGTACCACAGCTTCCTTATCCATTCGTCTGCCGATGGACATCTAGGTTGCTTCCATGTCCTGGCTATTGTAAACAGTGCTGCGATGAACATTGGGGTACACGCGTCTCTTTCAATTCTGGTTTCCTTGGTGTATATGCCTAGCAGTGGGATTGCTGGGTCATATGGCAGTTCTATTCCCAGTTTTTTAAGGAATCTCCACACTGTTCTCCATAGTGGCTGTACTAGTTTGCATTCCCACCAACAGTGTAAGAGGGTTCCCTTTTCTCCACACCCTCTCCAGCATTTATTGCTTGTAGACTTTTGGATAGCGGCCATTCTGACTGGTGTGTAATGGTACCTCATTGTGGTTTTGATTTGCATTTCTCTAATAATGAGTGATGTTGAGCATCTTTTCATGTGTTTGTTAGCCATCTGTATGTCTTCTTTGGAGAAATGTCTGTTTAGTTCTTTGGTCCATTTTTTGATTGGGTCGAACCCCACTCTTATACTGTGTCTATCCTCGCTTTGATTTCAAGTTAATTATAACAGAGCCACCAAAGAATTAATGAGCCATTCTCACTGAACTTAAATCTGAAAAGTATCATTCAGTAACTAATTGTGACAGACTATTTTCTCAGACTCTATTCAGGTAAATGAAAGAATGTTACCAATTGTGGAATAAATTTGCTTCTCATTTCCTTAATACATCTTTTTAAAGATCATTTTCCTATTCTTTTCTCAACACGTGCCTGAAGCAGAAGTGATATATATATTCACTATGTGACATTTAACCTCCCTCCCTCAAATAAAACCTTTTACTTTAAATCAAAATAAATAATAAATGACATCCACAGAGATTTGAAAAAGACAGTCTTTTCCATCACTGAAGAAATAAGAAGTAGAAGTTATCCAGTCATTTAGTGTTTTGGTAATGTGCAATAGCTTTGGATTTAATGACACAGCTTAATGGATGGTGCTTTAAAAGTTTTGATTGTTTAGTAGTGAACAAAGTTTTATGACTTCTCTGAAAATTAGAGTTTATGTTGCATTTGCAATCAGTTCCAGTTACAGCAAAATATAGAACCGATTATAGTGATGTCGATAACAGGAAATTTAATATGTTAGTGAATTCTTAGTTTTATAGCTACACACAGTCTAACTTTTAAAATAAAATAACCTTTCATGTTCAATTATGACTATTAATATTATAATATTAATACTCTGTCCATATACTCATTGAACACTATGGAAGGGCCATGTTAAGCCCATTATATATATTAAAGTAGCATATCCTTAGAGCTGCCCACGTATTAGTCCCTTATTGATGGTGACATCAAGCATGTCCTACGATTTCTCTAAGTCTCATTTTATTCCATGTGCAAAATAAGGATAATAATAGTATCTTCATCATGGCTGATTGAAGATCAAATGTGTGTTAGTAGTTGTGATACTATTAAGAGCAATATTCAGGCATGTATTTCACTTAAATAATAATATTTAATGTCTCCATGTGATTTTTAAGCAGAACAATTGAATTATAGTAAGGCTTTTCAAAAAATTGTGTGAATATGTTTGCTGCTTTACTACTATACATTATCATTTTGAGACTGTGTCCCCAAGACAGGTTGTTTGCAAAAATCCCCCTAGTAATTCCCTTCCCATATCCATGGCTTTGTAAATCCCCTCTCCCACTGACGCTGGGCTTCACCAGGTGACTTGCTTTGGCCATTGGGACACTAACAAATGTGACACAAGCTGAGGATTGAAAAGAACTCATGTATTGGGACTTGTCCTCCTTTGCTTCTCTGGGGAACACTGACCACCAGATGAGAATGAGCCTGGTTTAACTTGCTGGATAATCAGTGGGACACACAAGAGAGTTGGGTCACGGTGGAGAATTCTGACAAACTGTGGTCCACTAGAGAAGGGCATGGCAAACCACTTCAGTACTCTTTCCTTGAGAACCCATTACCAGAATGAAAAGGTAAAAAGATAGAACATGGAAAGATGAACTCCCCAGGTCAGTAGGTGTCCAATATGCTCCTGGAAATCAGTGGAGAAATAACTCCAGAAAGAATGAAGAGATGGGGCCTAATCAAGATAACAGCTAGGTGTGAATGTGGCTAGTGAAGGAAGTAGGTCTGATGCTGTAAAGGACAATATTGCATAGGAACCTGGAATGTTAGGTTCATGAATCAGGTAAATTGGAAGTGGTCAAACAGGAGATGGCAAGGGTAAACATCGACATTTTAGGAACCAGTGAACTAAAATGGACTGGAATGGGTGAATTTACCTCAGATGACCATTATATCTAGTACTGTGGGCAAGAGTCCCTTAGAAGAAATGGAGTAGTCATCATAGTCAACAAAACAGTCCAAAATGCAATACTTGGATGCAATCTCGAAAATGACAGAATGATCTCTGTTCGTTTCCAAGGCAAACCATTCAATATCAGGGTCATCCAAGTCTATGCCCCGACCACTAATGCTGAAGAAGCTGAGGTTGAACGGTTCTATGAAGACCTACAAGACCTTCTACAACTAACACCCAAAAAAGATATCCTTTTCATTATAGGGGACTGGTATGCAAAAGTAGGAAGTCAAGAGATACCAGGAATAACTGGCAAATTTGGCCTTGGAGCGCAAAACGAAGCAGGTCAAGGCTAGCAGAGTTTTGCCAAGAGAACGCACTGGTCATACCAAACACCCTCTTCCAACAGCACAAAAGAAGACTGTACACATGGACATCAACAGATGGTCAATACCGAAATCACATTGATTATGCTGTTTCCAGCCAAAGATGGAGAAGCTCTATACAGTCAGCAAAAACAAGAGCGAGAGCTGACTGCAGCTCAGGTCACAAACTACTTATTGCAAAATTCAGACTGAAATTGAAGAAAGTAGGGAAAACCAATAGACCATGCAGGTATGACCTATATCAAATCCCTTATGAGTATACAGTGGAAGTGACAAATAGATTCAAGGGATTAGATCGGATAGACAGAGTGCCTGAAGTACTATGGAAGGAGGTTCGTGACATTGTACAAGAGGCAGTGATCAAGATCATCCCCAAGAAAAAGAAATATAAAAAGGCAAAATGGTTGTCTGAGGAGGCCTTACAAATAACTGAGAAAAGAAGAGAAGTGAGAGGCAAAGGAGAAAAGGAAGGATATACCCATTTGAATGCAGAGTTCCAAAGAATAGCAAGGAGAGATAAGAAAGCCTTCCTCAGCGATCAATGCAAAGAAATAGCAGCGGAACAAAGGAATGGGAAAGACTAGAGATCTCTTCATGAATATTAGAGATACCAAGGGAACACTTCATGCAAAGATGGTCACAATAAAGGACAGAAATGGTATGGACCTAACAGAAGCAGAAGATATTAAGAAGAGGTGGCAAGAATACACAGAAGAACTATACAAAAAAGATCTCATGACCCAGATAACCATGATGGCGTGATCACTCACCTAGAGCCATACATTCTGAAATGCAAAGTCAACTGGGACTTAGGAAGCATCACTACAAACAAACAGTGAAGTTGATGGAATTCCAGTTGAGGTATTTCAAATCATAAAAGATGATGCTTTGAAAGTGCTGCACTCAATATGCCAGCAAATTTGGAAACCTCAGCCATGTCCACAGGACTGGAAAAGTTCAGTTTTCATTCCAATCCTAAAGAAAGGCAATGGCAATGAATGCTCAAACTACCACACAATTGCACTCATCTCACACACTAGCAAACTAATGCTCAAAATTCTCCATGTCAGGCTTCAATAGTATGTGAACTGTGAACTTCCAGATGCTCAAGCTGATTTAGAAAAGGCAGAGGAACCAGAGATTGAATTTCCATCATCTGTTGGATCATTGAAAAAGCATGCGAGTTCCAGAAAAATATACTTCTACTTTATTGACTATGCCAAAGCCTTTGGCTGTGTGGATTACAACAAACTATGAAAAATTCTGAAAGAGATGGGAATACCAGACCACCTGAGCTGCCTCCTGAGAAATCTGTATGGAAGTCAAGAAGCAACAGTTAGAACTGGACATGGAACAACAGCCTGGTTCCTAATCGGGAGAGCTGTACATCAAGGCTATATATTGTCACCCTGCTTACTTAACTTATATGCAGAGTACATCATGTGAAATGCCAGGCTGGATGAAGCACAAGCTGGAATCAAGATTGCCAGGAGAAATATCAGTAACCTCAGATATGCAGATGACATCTCCCTTATGGCAGAAAGCGAAGAAGAACTAAAGAGCCTTTTGATGAAAGTGAAAGAGGAGAGTGAAAAAGTTGGCTTAAAACTCAACACTCAGAAAAGTAAGATCATGGCATCTGGTCCCATCACTTCGTGGCAAATAGATGGGGAAACAATGGAAACAGTGAGAGACTTTATTTCTTTGGGCTCCAAAATCACTGCAGATGGTGACTGCAGCCATGAAATTAAAAGACGCTTGCTCCTTGGAAGTAAGCTATGACCAACCTAGACAGCATACTAAAAAGCAGAGACATTACTTTGCCAACAAAGGTCCGTCTATTCAAGGCTATGGTTTTTCCAGTGGTCACGTATGAATGTGAGAGTTGGACTGTAAAGAAATTTGAGGGCCAAATAATTGATGTTTTTGAACTGTGGTGTTGGAGAAGATTCTTGAGAGTCCCTTGGACTGCAAGGAGATCCAAACAGTCCATCCTAAAAGAAATCAGTCCTGAATATTCATTGGAAGGACTGATGCTGAAACTGAAACTCCAATACTTTGGCCACCTGATGTGAAGAACTGACTCGCTGGAAAAGACCCTGATGCTGGAAAAGATTGAAGGTGTGAGAAGAGGTCGACAGAGGATGAGATGGTTGGATGGCATCACAGACTCAATGGACATGAGTTTGAGTAAGCTCCAGGAGCTGGTGATGAACAGGGAAGCCTGGCGTGCTGCAGTCCGTGGGATCACAAAGAGTCGGACATGACTGAGCAACTGAACTGAACTGAACTGAACTGAACTGAATTGAAGTCGGACATGACTCAGTTGTCCCTGCCAAGAGCTAGGCCGCTGCCAGACATATGAATGAGATCATCAGCTGATGGCAAATATGAGTGTGTCCAACCAATATAACCAGGAACAGAGATGCATCTAGCAGAGGTGAGCCCAAGTTGTTGACTCACAGAATCTTGGAATATTTGTACTCATCAAAGATATTCATTTACTTGCCCATCTCTCTTCAGAGGTTATAGTTAAGGAATATTTTTTCACTTACTGGCACCATATTAAACAATTTTGGTTCAGGTTGTGAAGCTGTCATGGAAATATACTGTGTAATTATCCTCACTGGAAACATAGACTTTGTTTTTTTCTAGTACAGCCAAGGATGTTCTGAAGCCTGCATACTGGCTCCCCGTCCCTGCTCCCAGCAATCTAATCCTCCCAGAACAATGAGTCAGGGAAACCACTGAAAGCAATGGTTATCATCACAAGAATTAACAGGCAAGAAGAAGGTTCATCATGAAGCCTGCTGATTTGTTTGTTCACTCAGACCACAATGCCTGGGGGATGTTTGTATACTCAAGCCCAGAAAATAAGTTCAAGAGAGAACTGAAGAAACACAAAATACAGCCTGGCCCATCTGCTTATTTTGTTTTTTTCTTTAATTTTTATTGGAATATAGTTGATTAACAACATAGTATTACTTTCTGTTGCACAGCACAGTGTTTCAGTTATATATATACAAATATCTACTCTTTTTTACACTATTTTCCCATACAGGTCATTACAGTGTACTGAACAGAGCTCCCTGTACTATACAATAGGTCCCTATTAGTTATCAATTTTATATATAGTAGTGTGCATATGTCAATCCCAATCTCTCGATTCATCCCTCCCCCCCGCTACATACCCAGGGTAACCATATGATTGCTTTCTACACCTGTAATTCTATTTCTGTTTTATAAGTTCATTTGTACCATTCTTTTTAGACTCAACATATAAGCGATATCATATGATATTTGGCCTTCTCTGCCTGACTTACTTCATTCAATATGGCAATCTCTAGGTCCTTTCATGTTGCTGCAAAAGGCATTATTTTGTTCTTTTATATGGCTGAGAACCTGTGGTCACCTAATCAAGGACAAAAGAGGCAAGAATATACAATGGAGAGAAGACACTCTCTTCAAAATGGTGCTGGGAAAACTGGACAGCTACCCATGAAATAATGAAATTAGAACACTCCCTAACACTATACGGGCTTCCCTGGTGACTCAGACGGTAAAGCGTCTGCCTGCAATGCAGGAGACCTGGGTTCAATCCCTGGCTTGGGAAGATTCCCTGGAAAAAGAAATGGCAATCCACTCCAGTACTCTTGCCTGGAAAATTCCATGCACAGAGGAGCCCGGTAGGCTACAGTCCGTGGGGTCGCAAAGAGTCAGACACGACTGAGTGACTTCACTTTAACACTATACACAAAAATAAACTCAAAGAGGATTAAAGACCTAAATGTAGGGCTGGATACTATAAAACTCTCAGAGGGAAACATAGGCTGAATACTCTTAAATCACAGCAAGATCTTTTTTGACACACCTGCTAGAGTAATGAAAATAAACAAAATTAAAAAATGTGACCTAATTAATCTCAAAAAATTTTGCACAGCAAATGAAACCATAAACAAAGCAAAAAGACAGCCCACAGAAAGGGAGAAAATATTTGCAAACAAGGAATCCAAAAAAGGATTAATCTCCAAAGTACACAAACAGCTCATGCAGCTCAATAACAACAATAAAAAAACACCAAACAACCCAATCAAAAAATGGGCAGAAAACCTAAATAGACATTACTCCAAAGAATACATAAAGATGGCCAAAAAGCACACTAAAAGATGCTCAGCATGACTAATTATTAGAGAAATACAAATCAAAACTATAATGAGGTATCACCTCACATGAGTCAGAATGGTTATCATCAGAAAATCTATAAATAAAAAATGCTAGAGAGGGTCTAGCCCATCTACTTTGAACCATAAGTCCCTTGCCTTTTCCCCTTCATTCCAATGTCTGTATTCTATTATTTTATTTCTATTTAATCAGTTCAGTTCAGTCACTCAGTCATGTCCAACTTTTTGTGACCCATGGACTATAACACGCCAGGCTTCCCTGTCCATCACCAACTCCTGGAGCTAATGCAAACTCATGTGCATCGAGTAGGTGATGCCATCCAACCATCTAATCCTCTGTCATCCCTAACTCCTCCCACCTTCAATCTTTCCCAGCATCAGGGTCTTTTCCAAGGAGCCAGTTCTTCATATCAAGTGGCCAAAGTATTGCAGCTTCAACTTCAGCATCAGTCCTTCCAATGAATTTTCTGGACTGATTTCCTTTAGGATTGACTGGTTGGATCTTCTTGCAGTCCAAGGGACTCTCAAGAATCTTCTCCAACACCACAGTTCAAAAGCACCAATTCTTTGGTGTTCAACTTTCTTTAGAGTCCAACTCTCACATCCATACATGACTACTGGAAAAACCATAGCTGTGACCAGACAGACCTTTGTTGGCAAAGTAATGTCTCTGCTTTTTAGTATGCTGTCTAGGTTGGTCATGTCTTTTCTTCCAAGGAACAAATGTATTTTAATATCATGGATGAAGTCACCATCTGCAGTGATTTTGGAGCCCAAAGAAATAAAGTCTCTCACTGTTTCCATTGTTTCCCCATCTATTTGCCATAAAGTGATGGGACCAGATGCCATGATCTTAGTTTTCAGAGTGTTGAGTTTTTAGCCAACTTTTTCACTCTCCTCTTTCACTTTCATCAAAAGGCTCTTTAGTTCTTCTTTGCTTTCTGCCATAAGGGAGATGTCATCTGCATATCTGAGGTTACTGATATTTCTCCCGGCAATCTTGATTCCTGCTTGTGCTTCATCCAGCCTGGCATTTCACATGATGTACTCTGCATATAAGTTAAGTAAGCAGGGTGACAATATATAGCCTTGATGTACTGCTTTCCCGATTAGGAACCAGGCTGTTGTTCCATGTCCAGTTCTAACTGCTGCTTCTTGACCTCCACACAGATTTCTCAGGAGGCAGCTCAGGTGGTCTGGTATTCCCATCTCTTTAAGAATTTTCCATAGTTTGTTGTGATCCACATAGTCAGAGGCTTTGGTATAGTCAATAAAGTAGAAGTAGATATTTTTCTGGCACTCTCTTGTTATTTCAATGACTCCAACGAAGGTTGGAAATTTGATCCCTGTTTCCTCTGCCTTTTCTAAATCCAGCTTAAAAATCTGGAAGTTCACAGTTCACATACTATTGAAGCCTGACATTGAGAATTTTGAGCATTATTTTGCTAGCATGTGAGATGAGTGCTTTGTGCGGTAGTTGGAACATCCTTTGGCATTGCCTTTCTTTGAGATTGGAATGAAAACTGACCTTTTCCAGTCCTGTGGACATGGCTGAGGTTTTCAAATTTGCTGGCATATTGAGTGCAGCACTTTCAAGGCATCATCTTTTAGGTTTTGAATTACCTCAACCACAATTCCATCACCTCCACTGGCTTTCTTTGTAGTGCTGCTTGCTAAGGTCCACTTGACTTCACATTCCAGGATGTCTGGCTCTAGGTGAGTGACCACATCATCATGATTATCTGGGTGATGAAGATCTTTTTTTGTACAGTTCTTCTATGTATTCTTGCCACCTCTTCTTAATATCTTCTGCTTCTTTTAGGTCCATACCATTTCTGTCCTTTATTGTGACCATCTTTGCATGAAGTGTTCCCTTGGTATCTCTAATTTTCATGAAGAGATCTCTAGTATTTCCCATTCCTTTGTTCCACTGCTATTTCTTTGCATTGATCACCAAGGATGGCTTCCTTATCTCTCCTTGCTATTCTTTGGAACTCTGCATTCAAATGGGTATATGTTTCCTTTTCTCCTTTGCCTTTCGCTACTCTTCTTTTCTCAGTTATTTGTAAGGCCTCCTCAGACAACCATTTTGCCTTTTTATATTTCTTTTTCTTGGGGATGATCTTGATCACTGCCTCTTGTACAATGTCACGAACCTCCTTCCATAGTACTTCAGGCACTCTGTCTATCCGATCTAATCCCTTGAATCTATTTGTCACTTCCACTGTATACTCATAAGGGATTTGATATAGGTCATACCTGCATGGTCTATTGGTTTTCCCTACTTTCTTCAATTTCAGTCTGAATTTTGCAATAAGGAATTTGTGACCTGAGCCGCAGTCAGCTCTCGCTCTTGTTTTTGCTGACTGTATAGAGCTTCTCCATCTTTGGCTGGAAACAGCATAATCAATGTGATTTCGGTATTGACCATCTGTTGATGTCCATGTGTACAGTCTTCTTTTGTGCTGTTGGAAGAGGGTGTTTGGTATGACCAGTGCGTTCTCTTGGCAAAACTCTGCTAGCCTTGACCTGCTTCGTTTTGCACTCCAAGGCCAAATTTGCCAGTTATTCCTGGTATCTCTTGACTTCCTACTTTTGCATTCCAGTCCCCTATAATGAAAAGGATATCTTTTTTGGGTGTTAGTTGTAGAAGGTCTTGTAGGTCTTCATAGAACCGTTCAACCTCAGCTTCTTCAGCATTAGTGGTCGGGGCATAGACTTGGATGACCCTGATATTGAATGGTTTGCCTTGGAAACGAACAGAGATCATTCTGTCATTTTCGAGATTGCATCCAAGTATTGCATTTTGGACTGTTTTGTTGACTATGATGACTACTCCGTTTCTTCTAAGGGACTCTTGCCCACAGTACTAGATATAATGGTCATCTGAGGTAAATTCACCCATTCCAGTCCATTTTAGTTTGCTGATTCCTAAAATGTCAATGGTTACTCTTGCCATCTCCTGTTTGACCACTTCCAATTTACCTTGATTCATAGGCTTAACATTCCACGTTCCTATGCAATAGTGTTCTTCACAGCATCGTACTTTACTTTCATCACCAGTCACATCCACAGCCTGGTGTTGTTTTTGCTTTGGCTCCATTTCTTCATTCTTTCTGGAGTTACTTCTCCACTGATCTCCAGTAGCATACTGGACACCTACCAACCTGGAGAGTTCATCTTTCAGTGTCCTATCTTTTTGCCTTTTCATTCTTTTCATGGGGTTTTCAAGGCAAAACTACTGAAGTGGTTTACCTTTTCCTTTTCTAGTGGACCATTTCTTGTTAGAACTCTGTACCATGACCCATCCATCTTGGGTGGCCTTACATAGCATGGCTCATAGTTTCATTGAGTTAGACAAGGCTGTGGGCCATGTGATCAGTTTGGTTAGTTTTCTGTGATTGTGGTTTTCATTCTATCTCCCCTCTGATAGATAAGGATAAGAGGCTTATGGAAGCTTCCTGATGGGAGAGACTGACAAAGGGGAAAACTGGGTCTTGTTCTGATGGACAGGACCATGCTCAGTAAATCTTCAGCTCAATTTTCTGTTGGTGGGCAGGGCTGTGTTCCCTTCTTGTTGTTTGACCTGAGGCCAAACTATGGTGGAATTAGTGAAGATAATGGTGAACTCCTTCAAAAGGCCCTCTGCAGGCACTGCTGCACTCAGTGCCCCCAATCCTGCAGCAGGCCACCGCCGACCCATGCCTCTGCCGGAGACTCCTAGACACTCATGGGCAAGTTTGGGTCAGTTTCTTGTGGGGTCACTGCTCCTTTCTCCTGGGTCCTGGTACACACAAGCTTTTGTTTGTGCCCTCCAAGAGTTTGTTTCCCCAGTCCTGTGTAAGTTCTGGTGGCTCTATGGTGGGGTTAATGGCGACCTCCTCTAAGAGGGCTTATGCCATACCCAAGTCTGCTGCACCCAGAGCCCCTGCCCTTGCAGCAGACCACTGCTGACCTGTACCTCTTCAGGAGACACTCAAACACTCAAAGGCAGGTCTGGCTCAGTCTCTGTGGGGTCTCCTGGTACGCACAAGCTTTTATTTGAGCCCTCCAATCATCTCTGGTGTGTATGGGGTTTGATTCTAAATGCGATTTCGCCCCTCCTACCATCTTGCTGGGGGTTCTCCTTTGCCTTTGGACATGGGGTATCTTTTTTGGTACAATGCAACATTCTCCTGTTTACAGTTGTTTAGCAGCAAGTTGTAATTTTGGAGTTCTCCCAAGAGAAAATGAGCACATGTCCTTCTACTCTGCTATCTTGTAATTGGAGAGTAGTTATTTCTATTGCTTTTATTCTATTATTCTTACTACTATTCCTGGGTTTAATGCCCACCCCACCAAAATATAAACATCTTGGCTAAGGATACATCGTATGAAACTTTTTCCATGTTCTCCCTATTTCCAAACAATCCCCTTACCAATAGCTTTTATGATATTTATTGAATCTTCATTAGGTGCCAGATAGTATGCTAGACTGCACATAAATGAATTCATTATTATAAGTCTTATAACAGTCTTATCTGGTGGCTGAAACAGTAAAGAATCTGCCTGCAATGCATGAGACCTAAGTTCAATTGCTGGGTCCAGAAGATCCCCTGGAGTAGGAAATGGCAACTCACTCCAGTATTCTTTCCTGGAGAATCTCATGGACAGAGGAGCCTCACAGGCTACAGTCCATAGGGTTGCAAAGAATCTGACATGACTAATAGACTAAGCATGCACACGCATAAGTCTTAAAATAATTCTAAGGTAGGCAACATTTCCATTTCACAGATTTAGGAACTGAATCTTAAAGAGGTAACGTAACTTACCCACGGTTACTCTCTAACTAGGTTACAGAAACAGTTTTGGAGCTGAGATCTTTATGACTGCCAGAACAAAGTGCTTATCCGCTGTGCCTCACCGCTTCTCAGTGTTTGAATGCATTTCCTCTGTGTGCACAGAATGGTAGTTAAAGCCAAAGGCACAGATACAAATCTCTACATCAGCATTTTAAGAGCGTGATCTTCAGCAATCCCTTAACCCCTGTGGGTCTCAGTTGCCTTATTCATAACATGGTTTATACTCAGTTTCAGAGAGATATGGATAATATACACAATATAATATTATTAAAGAAGGGCTTAACAAATAAATTCTTTACACAGATGAGATCTAAATATAGGGGAAACCACCACTGACAGTGAAAGACTCTGGTCCTGCGAAAAGTGACCTAGACAGTGTATTAAAAAGCAGAGACATTACTTTGCCGACAAAGGTCTGTATAGTCAAAGCTATGGTTTTTCTGGTGGTTGTGTATGGATGTGAGAGTTGGACCATAAAGAAGGCTGAACACCAAAGAATTGATGCTTTTGAGCTGTGGTGTTGGAGAAGACTCTTGAGAGTCCCTTGGATTTCAAGGAGATAAACCCAGTCAATCCTAAAGGAAATCAATCCTGAATATTCATTAGAAGGTCTGATGCTAAAGGTGAAGCTCCAATACTTTGGCCACCTGATGGGAAGAGCTGGCTCCTTGGAAAAGACCCTCATGCTGGGAAAGATTGAAAGCAGGAGGAGAAGGGGACAACAGAGAAGAGGACAACAGAGGATGAGATGATTGGATGGCATCACTGACTCAATGGACAAGAGTTTGAGCAAGCTCTGGGAGATGGTGAAGGACAGGGAAGCCTGACATGCTGCAGTCCATGGGACAGCAAAGAGTCAGACACAACTGAGCAGCAAACGAACAGCAAAAAACCCCTATGAGGAGAAAAAAAAAAGGTAGGGGAGGGAGAGAGCATAGGAGCTCTTGAGAAAAGCTGTGATTTTTAGGACAGAGTCTCAGTCTGTCCAAGGAATGCCACAAGGAAGGAATCGGCAAGCTGTCCCCTTTTTCTCCCTCACTCTGACCTCCTGCCAGAGCCTCCTGATTGCCAGCCCCACATGAACTAGAAGGAAAGGGAGCCCCTCTGAGGTAGTCTGCTTGGGTCAGTCTTCTGGGGAAGCTGGAGAAGGGTGCAGAGTGGATCTGTAGGATCACATGTAAAATAGTAAGTCACGTGTCAGAATAATAATAATAATGCCTTCTAACAGGGGTTTTGGGGGGTTCCCAGAAGGAACTAGTGGTAAAGAACCCACCTGCCAATGCAGGAGACACAGGAGATGCAGATTCAGTCCCTGAGTCAGGAAGTCTCCTGAAGAAGGAAATGGCAACCCACTCCAGTATTTTTGCCTGTAAAATCCTATGGACAGAGGAATCAGGCAGGATACAGTCTATGGGGTCACAAAGAGTTGAACATGACTGAGTGATTGAGCACAACAGAGTTTTATTGATGATTAAACAAGCTAATGAATATAAATCACTAGAAATAATGGCTAATATTCAATAAATATTGACTATTATTATTTTAACTCACTCATGTGTTTACCCAATAAACACTTATTGAGAACTAGAAGGAAATGGCAACCCACTCCAGTATCCTTGCCTGGAAAATCTCATGGACAGAGAAGCCTGGTGGGTTGCAGTCCATAGGGTCTCAAACAGTCGGACATGACTGAGCGACTAACACTTATTTACCATGTTTTAGGCATGATGGACTCGAACTGTGTTCTAGGAAAGTGCACAATCCAGCCATGCTCATGAAAGCAAATATAGAGTGGAAATCTCAGAAGAAACCTAAAGAAATCCAAAGTTGGAGTCCAGACATGTCTGAAAGTGAAATGAAAGTCACTCAGTCTTGTCTGACTTGCGACCCCATGGACTATAGAGTCCATGGAATTCTTTGGGCCAGAATACTGGAGTGGGTAGCTGTTCCCTTCTCCAGGAGATCTTCCCAACCCAGGGATTGAACCCAGGTATCAAACCCAGGTCTCCTGCATTGCAGGCAGATTCTTTCCCAACTGAGCTATCAGGGAAGCCCCATGTCTGGAAAAGTCTGGCAAACTGATGTGGTAAAGATAGTGTTTTTCTCTTTCTCTCTCTTTCAGTGATTCAGTTTTTTTTTTAATAGATGGCACTCTATTTAATATTTGGAGAAGGAAATGGCAACCCACTCCAGTGTTCTTGCCTGGAGAATCCCAGGGACGGGGGAGCCTGGTGGGCTGCCGTCTATGGGGTCGCACAGAGTCGGACACAACTGAAGTGACTTAGCAGCAACAGCTATTTAATATTATTACAAAACAGTGGCTATATTTCCCTGTGCTGTACAATATATCCTTGTTGCTTATCCCTTTAATATATGGGCTTTTATATCTCTTAATCCTATACCCTTATCTTACCCCTCCCCCTCAGGTTCCCTTTTTCTTTAAGTGTCCTTCAACGTCTTGTTGGACAATGGCACATTCTAATGAGAGAAGTAGCAGGCCCACATGGCTTAATCAGTAACAAAGTCTCAGCTGTCAAAAGGAAGGACAGTGTGGAGTGCAACATGGTATTTGCCAGATCAGTTTGTCTCTTGGCTCAGCCTTTAAGAACTTTGGACTGAGTCTTGTAATGATGAAGTTGGGAAAGCTATAAGGAAACCAAGAGTTAAAACTTCAGAGGTGCTGAAGGTTCAAGGATAACTGAAACTAGAGAGTCTTCCTCCTCTGTTTTACAATCCCACCATGTTTTGGCAGTGGCAAAGGAAGAGTTTGGAAGGGCACCCTGTGGGGGGTGGGGAGGGGAAGCAGGGACCATATCACCTAGCTTCTCTGACAAGTGGAGTAATGAAGGAAATGGCAGTGTTGGACCCCACAATACCCATCTAGGTAGGACTGAAGCAGAGTAAGAGCACTGTGTGTGTGCTCAGTCGTGTCCAACTCTTTGCAGCCCCACAAACTGTAGCCTGCGAGGCTCCTCTGTCCATGGGGTTCTCCAGGGAAGAATACTGGAGTGGGTTGTCATGCTCTCCTATAGTGGTTCTTCCTGACCCAGGTACTGAACCTGCATCTCCTGCATTGGTAGGTGGATTCTTTACCAGTAGTGCCACCTGGGAAGCCTGAGTAAGAGCAGTACAACTGCCAAAGCTACATGGTAACAGACCAGATACCTGTGAGTTCCTATTGATGACTTCCAAGAACACCTGGACATACTTGGAAGATGTCAGCTACTATAAGAGTCCAGGAGAAAGAACTAGTGACACTCAGGTTATACAAATTACAATAACATATGGTATAAAAGTGCCAAGCATTCTAAAACATAACTGAAGAGAAAGGATCACAGAGGTTGCAAAGATGGAAGCACCGATGTTCAGTATAGAGAATCAGGTAAGGTTCCTCAGTTAAGTTGACTTGGAGCCGAGAATCAAAGACCTAATATAATTTCAACATGAAAAGGCAGGAATAGATGGAAACCAGAGAATGAAGAGCCTTAGGGTAGAAGGGCTTGTCTGATGAGGGGGCAGAGGAGTCAAGTAGGGTAAGTCTGGAGAAGAGCAAGCAATCTGAGTGGTTTGGCACAGATCCTAGAACACCAGCCTCAGGAGTATGGTGCTTCTTCCATAAGCTATTGAAAATCACTGAAGGTTTTGAAAGGAGCTACAAACTGATGACTGCATGCATGCCAAGTCACTTCAGTCGTGTCTGACTCTGTGTGACCCTATGGACTGTAATCTGCAAGGCTCCTCTGTTCATGTAATCCTCCAGACAAGAATACTGGAGTGGGTTGCCATGCCCTTCTGCAGGGTATCCTCCTGACCCAGGGATTGAATCCACGTCTCTTACATTTCCTGCATTGGCAGGTGGATTCTTTACCACTAGTGCCATTTGGGAAGCCCATGAACTTTATCAGTATGTGGTAGCAAAGTAAAACCAGAAGCAAGCAAAGCAAGGGAAGTTTCTCAGAATTTACCTTGATTGTTAATAAAAATAAACACATACATAGTGTTTTTAGGGACCAAACACTATCATTAAAAACACTGGCATCACAGCTACCATTTATTGAGCTCTAGGCTCAGTGAGACATATGCTATCTCAAATAGTCTTTGCAAAAGTCCTATGGGCTAAATATTTTTATTTCCGTTTCACAAAGAAACTGCAAATAAAGAGAGATGTAGTCCAAACTCCCATACATGTGAAGTCATGTTTGGACCTAAGTCATTCTCTAACCATTGTAAAGCCAAAAATTCTGCTGAAATGCAATTGGGAAAATAAATAAATAAATTAACTTTTACTGAAGTAATCCTTTCAAAAGAGACCATGAATTCTGAATTTAAAAGAACTCTAATGTGCTAGAAGTAGTTTAAAAAACAACTCTGAAAATAATCTTCATTACTAGAAGTTGTTAAGAACAGCTCAGGAAAGCAAATGACAAGCAAAACCCCACTCAAATTAGCATGATAAAGCAAATAAGCAGGTAAGTAGCATTTGTGAGAGACCCGGAAGAATTATGACCCAAGAACATTCAAGGTTCTTCTGAATGCCAGGATTGACATGATTGACCTTTCTATGAAGCCATGAAGGTATAAGTGTGGATCTCCACTCACAGTGCTGAACAACACAAGTGTTTCAATGCTGGCCATGTCCTTAGAAATAGTTCCTACTATAGCTGTTACATCCACGAGGCACCACAGTGCTACAGAGGCTATGGATTTTTCAAGAGCTAAATATGTGTGAGAAAATTTGTTGACTTTACCCGTCAAAGGAAAAAATATATAAAGTACATCACATTATGTTAGTCTCATTTATCCTTAAATTTAATGGCTTTATACTGTTAAATTTAGGATCTATTGTTAGATAAGAAAGAGAGAGAGAAAAATAATACTAGCTAATAAATGTAGAGGAAATAATATTAGAAGGTCACACTCTTGTATTCTCCAATGTAATCATCGATTCAGGCAAGGATTATCAACAAATGCTAAAACCATTAGGTAAAGCGTTACTGATGAACAGTATATTTGCACAGTGCCAAGATCTATAGTGCACATTACTCAGCAATTATAAAACAGAATGTGTACTTCTATAGTGAGAGAACTGGGGTCACCACACTTACCAAGTGGTCAAGCTTAGGACTCTGATGCTGGAACAATCTGAAATGGACCTCTCCATTATGATGCAATACAAAATTCACTACATCACTATGACAGGGACTTACAAAAATGTTGAAACAACTCAATCAAGAGTCATGAACTAACTCCCAGCTTATAAGAAATAAAGGATATGGAAGATGAAGATACACATGAAACCACACCATGAAGAAATAAATAAATCCATAAGGGAAGCATTCTAAAAGACCAGAGACCTGAAGTCTTGGGGAAAAAAAATCAGTGTCATAAGAGGTAAAAATGTTCTATACTAAAAGAGCAAGAGAGACATATCAAATGCAACCCTGTAACTTTACTGATATTGGTTCCAAAAAGTCAGTTACAAATGAAATGAATATTAGATTATATTACAGAACTTATGTTAATTTTCTAAAGTGTAATAAAGGAGTTATGATTATGTCAGAGACTTCTGCTGAAGTACTTAGGGGTGAAGTGTTATAGTATCTGGCAACTTACTTTCAGATTTTTTTCAGCCAAAAAAGGGGGAAAGAAAAAAATATACATAAATATATATATATATATATATATATATATATATATATATTTGTGTATACAGAGTAGAAATAGAGCAAAATATAAACAATTATTAAATCCAAATATAGGGTATCAAGGTATAAATTTATCCGTTTTTATCAGCATTTATGTGTGCTAATTTTTCCTAATAAAAAGTTGGAAGAAACTTTCTCTGCCTATATGGGACCTAACCAAAAATTAATATTTATAAAAATAGTATTATCTTGAAAAAAAATGTAGATTTGACTATCACTTCAAAAAAGTTTCAGTGTAAGCACAGTGATTTCTAAGCAATGTAAGTTAAATAAGTTAATACTAAGCAATTTTTTAAAAAGCAATCAAAATCTTTTTCAAAATTTTACAGACAAAAGGATATTTAATGTAGGATGTGGATATATGTTAATAATGTTTTATGAAGTATGAGACTGAACTTAGAAATATAAAAGTACCAGTTAGATTCTTAAAATGAACCTGGCCCAAATTGGACTTGAACATGTAGCATTTCTTTCAAATCCCTGAACATAAACCTCTCTTCACATACCTTCTGTCCTCTGGATTTACAAGTTATTAATTTAATATCTACTGCTTATTAAACATTTTTTCCTGTGTGTTAGGACACTGTAAGCTTACCTAAACTTGATAATACCTCCATGAATTAAGTCCTATTGTTATGCCCATTTTACAGAGAAGGAAAACTGATGGTCTAGATATAATTCAGTAGCCTATGTTCATACAGCTAGTCCACGGAAGAGTTGGAGTAGAACTCTGCATGCATCCACAGACTCTTTGGTAACTACGCATTGCTGCTGGAAGGCAGACAGAACCAAAGTCTCTGGGGGTGGTCACTTATGAAAGTGAATGTGTTAGTTGCTCAGTCATGTCTAACTCTTTGTAACCCTATGGACTGTAGCCTGGAAGGTTCCTCTGTCCATGGGATTTCCCAGACAAGAATACTGGAGTGGGTTGCCATTTCCTTCTCTAGAGGATCTCCAGGGGATCTTCCCTATCAAGGGATTAAACACAGGTCTCCTGCATTGCAAGCAGATTCCTTATTATCTGAGCCACCAGTGAAGCCTGGAAACTATTAGTTGAAATTTTCAAGTAGGGAGAAGGCTCTGTGGTCAGTTGATGAGAAAAATGGGACATTTTGGAGCTGGGATCTTTTAATTATGTCATTTGAGTCACACCTTGGGATGCACCTATTCTTCACAGCAGAGAGCTGGCCCAGATCTGAAATAGCACAGAGGAAAATGCAATCCAAATTTAGAACTCTTCAAAAGCATCTCATTGTATGTGTGTCGATGGAGAGGTTTATCTCATAAGACATGATCAACATTCTATGAACCTAGAGCCACAAACCTATAGCATTAATTTCATTATCTCCTTGCTTACAGTATCTAGTGAGTTCCCATGGCCTGCTGGAAAACAGAAACCAGTTTTGGCAAACTTAAAGCAGAGCTGCCAGAAAGGCTGGGATCATGGGAGAGAAGCACTGGCCCAGATGTCAGAATTGATGTTTCTGATGCCCTCAATGTTAGCATTGTAACCCTGGATGCTGGAAACTTGGCTGTTGGTCACTCAGTCTCATGCCACTGGACTCTCAATTCTGCTACAAGATCATCACTAATTGACTCTTTGGCTTTTGCCTCCTTCTCACAACAACCTCACCAGGTCTCCATCAGAGCATTTGATTGGCTAAGCTTGGGTCACGTTCTCAGTTTATTTGCCAGAGAACAGGGAGAAGGTTCATCTATTTCCATAATCTTCAGTACACCCAGTGGTGTGTGGGTGTAATTAACCAGGGTTCTCCAGAGACATAAAACCAGTAGGATCCCTGTTGCTCTCATCCTGTCTGCACATACATACTTATGTACAGGTATATGTATGCATATACCTAAGTATGTTTATACCTAAGTATGTATATATAATTAGGCAGGGGAAGTCCCAACTTGTTCAGCCTTTTTGCTCTATTCAGGTCTTCAGTCCACTGGGGAGGCCCATCCACATTAGGGAGAGAAGTCTGCTCTACTTGGTCTACCTCTTCAAATGTTCATCTCGTCTAGAAACAACCTCACCTAGAATAACGTTTAACCAAATGTCTGGGCACCCCATGACTAATCAGTTTAGTTCAGTTCAGTTGCTCAGTCTTGTCCAACTCTTTGCGACTCCATGGACTGCAGCACGTCAGGCCTCCCTGTCCATCACCAACTCCCAGAGTTTACTCAGACTCATTTCCATTGAGTCAGTGATGCCATCCAACCATCTCATCCTCTGTCATCCCCCTCTCCTCCCACCTTCAATCTTTCCCAGCATCAGGGTCTTTTCAAATGAGTCAGCTCTTCCCATCAAGTGGCCAAAGTATCAGAGAGTCAGCTTCAGCATCAGTCCTTTCAATGTATATTCAGGACTGATTTCCTTTAGGATAGACTGATTGCATCTCCTTGCCAACTACAAAGCCCTCTTTATAGTCCAACTCTCACGTTCATACATGACTACTGGAAAAACCACAGCTTTGACTAGATGGACCTTTGTTGGCAAAGTAATGTCTCTGCTTTTTAATATGCTGTCTAGGTTGGTCATAACTTTTCTTCCAAGGGGCAAGTGTCTTTTAATTTCATGGCTGCAGTCACACATAAAATTAAGCATCACAATGGGCCTAGAATTTTTATCTAGTCATGGTTACTTATCAAAATTTTCTGTCCATCCAGACTTAGATTTCATGCATCCGGGCTCTTTTTGCCAGAGAAGCTGAGTCTCAAAGGTGTGTGTGAGGTTTATGTGTTGTAGGATGGAGGAGTGGTATCAGTTTCAGCTGGCCTTCCCTCATATGTCCCCATCTGGCTACAAGATCTCCAGCTTTCCTCCTCTGTGACTGGGATAAACATCTCTGTAGGCCTCCAGGTCTCCCTGGGGTTTCCAGGTAGTACTAGTGGTAAAGAACCTGCTTGCCAATGCAGGATACATAAGAGACCTGGGTTCAATCCCTGGGTGGGGAAGATTCCCTGGAGGAGAAAATGGCAATGCACTCCAATATTCTTGCCCGGAGGATCCCATGGGCAGAAGAGCCTGGAGGGCTACAGTCCATGGAGTCGCAAAGAGTTGGACACAACTGAAGCGATTTAGCACCACACAAGCACAGAACTCCCCACCTGTTCATCACTCCACCTTTGATTTCTCTGTCTTTTCTGTTATCTGGGGACTTGTCCGTATTTTGGAGAAGGCAATGGCACCCCACTCCATTACTCTTGCCTGGAAACTCCCATGGATGGAGGAGCCTGGTAGACTGTAGTCCATGGGATCTCAAAGAGTCAGACACGACTGAGCGACTTCACTTTCACTTTTCACTTTCATGCATTGGGGAAGGAAATGGCAACCCACTCCAGTGTTCTTGCCTGGAGAATCCCAGGAACGGGGGAGCCTGGTGGGCTGCCGTCTATGGGATCGCACAGAGTCGGACACGAATGAAGCGACTTAGCAGCAGCAGTCCGTATTTTGAGTTCAGATAGATAAGTGTTGAAATTGTAACAACTGTTACCTTTTATCTGTCATTTCCTGTGTAATAATACAACTAAAGCCCCTCATATTTAGGTTTTGTTGCCAGAAATCCCCACTCTGTTTTAAAAATATTCCTCTGTATTTAAGGCATATGATAGTGATTTTTTATTTTTTTGTAACAATAAAAATGTTTCCTCTTAAAAATGAACTTATTTAGGAAAAGAGCAAGTAACTATCAGACCAGGTGATATTCAGATGCAACAAATATCAGGAGAAGAACAGATCAGTGGCAAACATGAATCCAGCAAACTGCCTAGCATACAGCAAGCTCACAGTAAATATCAGATGATTAACTGAGTAAATAGAAAAAATACGACCCTCCTCAAAAGTTTTCCTTCTTCATCTACTGTAAGGCATCCAGAGCAGTGATGTCCACACTGTGAAATTCTTAGAAACTTTTCTTCATCAACATCAGACATTTAAATCAACCATGTTCACTAAAAAATTGAATAATGCAATGTCTTTTATCATCATAAATACTGGCTTGTTGTTTAATGAAAATAAGTAACTTATATGAACTTAAAGAGAAGCAAAATTTATCTATGACAAAAATCAGAAGTGTGGTTGCCTATGTGCTGTGCTGGTGAACTGGAAAGGGGCATGGGGAATATCAGGGGGGATGTGAACATTTTGCTGTGTGCTGTGCTTAGTTGCTCAGTCATGTCCAACTCTCTGTGATGCCATAGACTGTAGCCCGCCAGGCTTCTCTGTCCATGGGGATTCTCCAGGCAACCTACTGGAGCGGGTTGCCATGCCTTCCTCCAGGGGATCTTCCCGACCTGGGGACTGAACCCAGGTCTCCCGCATTGCAGGTGGATTCTTTAACCATCTGATCCACCAGGGAAGCCTTTATTATCTTTATTAACTTTATTAGCCTTTATTACCTCTTTAATAAAAAATAATAAAGACATTGTATGTTAGGTGTGAAACCTAGCCTTATCTCACTTGTAAAAGCTATGGAAAATCTGGTTATTTATTCAAGAACAATGATAAATCTACTGGATAGATTCAAAGTATTTCCAAAGGAATTTCTTATAATTTTGTTTCGTTTGAACATCATATATACTCTGAGATGGATAGAACAAAGCCAAATGTCACTATTTCATGGATGGAGATTCAGAAAGGTTAAATGATTTGCTGAAGATCACATCATTGATGAGGGGCAAAAATTATAAGTCAGGTTTTTTGGGGCCTAGTACAGTGTTATTTTTATTCCAAGTGAGACAAACAACTATTAAAGTGAAATGAATTAATATAGTGTTAAGGCTGGAAATTCATTCCCTACTTCTGTTTACATTTACAGTTCTAAATATGGAAATGGAAAACACACTTCCAAATCTATTTAAGAGCAAAGTTTCATAAATAGAACACTACTGTCTAATGTTATATATTCAGCTAAAAGCTATTTTACCCAGTCAAAATTAAGAAAACTTGGATTCATCTAAAAGTAAACAGATACAAAAATTTTGGAGTACTATTTGAACATACATATCAAAAGCCATAAACATGATCAGCCATAAACACTGACTCAATAATCCTGAGACTTGGCATCTGCCCTAAGATGCAATGGGAGACTGACTGGTCAGAGTATAGTTAATGGTTTAATTACTGGATTATTTAAAGCTTTCAAAGCCTACCTTCAAGAGGAAAAATCAAATACATGATACCTTGCAAAACCACTTCCATTGTGTCCGACTCTTTGAGACCCCACGGACTGCAGCCCACCAGGCTCCTTGATCCATGGGATTTTCCAGGCAGGAATACTGGAGTGGGTTGCCATTTCCTTCTCCAGGGGATCTTCCCTACCCATGGATCAAACCCTTGTCTCCTACATCTCCTGCATTGCAGATGGACTCTTTACCCACTGAGCCACCTGGGAAACCCATAAATATATGATAATAAATCCTTAAAATGAAATATTAGTCTGTAATTCAAAATTGAGGGTGTTAAAATCAACTATTGACTTTGGGAATTGTTCATATTAGTGTTAAGTGAAAAAAGATACAAAATTGCATAGAGTATGATACACATGTGATGGAGAAAAGTAAAGACTAACAGCAAGGTTGTAGAGCAACAGAATCTCCTCTTTATTCTCAGCAGGTTAAGTTAGAATAACAACATTGAAAATAGCATTTCCTGGAAAAGTTAAATATGAACCTACCTTTAGATGCACTCCCACTACTAGACATACTGTGCTTGTTCAACTGAGTTTTGACCAATGAACAGCTTTTGAAAAGTCAACTTAGTGGGCTGTAAGCAGCATTATTTTTTAACAGAGATTAGAGTGCATTATACACCGTAAAAGATAGCACTGTCATGCAAATTTTTGTTTCAGGTATATATACATGTGTATGTTTCAAGGTTGTGATGTAAAACATATTAGTTATTTTTGGTCATGATTAAAAGAGTTTGAAAGCATACCTGACTCCTTAAGTGCCAACAAAAGCAGACTACTGGAAAAACCATGGCTTTGACTAGACAGACCTCTGCTGGCAAAGTAATGTCTCTGCTTTTTAATACACTGTTTAGGTTTTTCATAGCTTTTCTTGCAAGGAGCAAGCGTCTTTTAATTTCGTGGCTGCAATCACCATCTGCAGTGATTGTGGAGCCTAAGAAAATAAAGTCTTAATTGGATTAGGCTAAAGGGTAATAAGCCGGGTGACAATACACAGCCTTGACGTACTCCTTTCCCGATTTGGAACCAGTCTGAAGTTCCATGTCCAGTTCTAACTGTTGCTTCCTGACCTTCATACAGGTTTCTCAAGAGGCAGGTCAGGTGGTCTGCTATTCCCATCTCTTGAAAAATTTTCCACAGTTTTTGTGGTCCACACAGTCAAAGGCTTTGGAATAGTCAATAAAGCAGAAATATATGTTTTCCTGGAACTCTCTTGCTTTTTTGACGATTCAACAGATGTTGGAAATTTGATCTCTGGTTCCTCTGACTTTTCTAAAACCAGCTTGAACATCTGGAAGTTCACAGTTCATGCACTGTTGAAGCCTGGCTTGGAGAATTTTGAGTGTTACTTCACTAGCGTGTAAGATGAGTGCAATTGTGCAGTAGTTTGAGCATTCTTTGGTATTGCTTTTCTTTGGGATTGGAATGAAAACTGACCTTTTCCAGTCCTGTGGCCACTGTTGTGTTTCCAAATTTACTGGTATATTGAGTGCAGCACTTTCCCAGTATCATCTTTCAGGATTTGAAATAGCTCATCTGGAATTCCATCACCTCCACTAGGTTTGCTCATAGTGATGCTTTCTAAGGCCCACTGGACTTCACATTCCAGGATGTCTGGCTCTAGGTGGGTGATCACACCATCGTGATTATCTGGGTCATGAAGATCTCTTTTGTACAGTTCTGTGTATTCTTGCCACCTCTTCTTAATATCTTCTGCTTCTGTTAGGTCCATACCATTTCTGTCCTTTATCAAGCCCACCTTTGCATGAAATGTTCCCTTGGTATCTCTAATTTTCTTGAAGAGCTCTCTAGTCTTTCCCATTCTGTTGTTTTCCTCTATTTCTTTGCACTGATCACTGAGGAAGGCTTTCTTATCTCTCCTTGGTATTCTTTGGAACTCTGCATTCAAATGGGTATATCCTTCCTTTTCTCCTTTGCTTTTTGCTTCTCTTCTTTTCACAGCTATTTGTATTAGCACCTTTATGTCTCCTCAGTACACAAAGAATAAGTAATTAATGTCACTGAAAAATTCTTTAAAAGACAGTATAATCAAAGCATTTGAACACATTTGTGAGAGTAACCTTCCCTTTGGAAATAATGATGTCAGATCTAAATTAATCTTTCAATTCCTCACTATGAGCAGCCTAAATAACACAGCACCAGTGTATTTTTGATAGTTCAATGCTTACATAAATATTAGCACACTGAATTTAAATCCAAGGTTTTTAACCCCATATCTTATTTTCTATGCCACCTAATCAGTGCGATGGATTAAGTTTCTAGGAGAAGCACACAGCTGTTTGGTGCCACAAATATATTAAGCCATGAAAGTCTATTTGAAGGCAACATTTCTGAAAAAGGCTCACCACCTCATCTGTGATAAGTCTTAGAGCCTTTCGCTCATTATAATTAGGTTCAACAGCCAAATAAAACTATTGCATTGAAGCCTGACAACTGAAGGTCATGTTCAAAGTGTGAGGGAGGACATAGCAGAAGACATGAGATGGAGTTTCTATAAAAACATTCTCTTACCCGTTAGTGTTTTATCACACATAATCCATAGTTGAGGGCTGGTTATTTGTTTCAGTCCTACAGATGCAAAAAAAAAAAAAAAAAAAAAAAATCAACCCCAGGCTGGAAAAGTCTTACATTAGGGAAAAAATAGCATTCAGAAGTTTAAAAAATGTACATTTTAAGACAAAGCAACCTACAGATTCAATGCAATTGTTATCAAAATCCCAATAGCATGTTTCTCATAAATAGAACAAACAATCTTAAAATTTGCATGGAACCACCAAAACAACCCTGAATAGCCAAAACAAACTTGACAAAGAATGATGCAGGAGGCATCACATGGACCTCAAACTAAGTTCAAAGTTATAGCAATCAAAATGGTATGGTATTAGCACTGTTGTTCAGTCACCCAGTCATTTCCAACTCTTTGCAACCCCACAGACTGCAACATGCCAGGCTTCCCTGTCCTTCATCATCTCCTGAAGTGTGCCCAATTCATGTCTATTGCATCAGTGATGCCATTCAGCCATTTCATCTTCTGAGGCAATCTTCTCCTTTTGCTCTCAATCTTTCCTAGCATCAGGGACTTTTCCAATGAGTCAGCTGTTTGTATCAGATGACCAAAATACCAGAGCTTCAGCTTCAGCATCTGTCCTTCCAATGAGTATTCAGGGTTGATTTCTCTTAAGATTAACTGGTTTGATCTCCTTGCTGTCCAAGGGACTCTCTGGAGTCTTCTCTAGCACCACATTTCAAAGGCATCAATTCTTTGGCATTCTGTTTCCTTTACAGTCCAGCTCTCACAACCATATGTGACCACTAGGAAGACTATAGCCTTGACTATATGGACCTTCGTCAACAGAGTAATGTCTCTGCTTTTCAACACACTGTCTAGGTTTGTCATAGCTTTCCTACCAAGAAACAATTCTCTTCTGATTTCATGGCTGCAGTCACCATCCACAGTGATTTTAGAGCCCAAGAAGAGTAAATCTGTCACTACTTCCACCTTTCCCCCTTCTGTTTGCCATGAAGAAATTGGGCCAGATGCCACGATCTTAGTTATTTTAATATTTAATTTTAAGCCACTCTTGGTTTTACCCTCATCAAGGGCACAGAAGGTATTAATAAATAGATTCATAGTTCAAAATGCATTGAGTACTTGAAGGTAAGACCAGAAACCATAAAACTCCTAAACGATAAACTCGTTGAGAATGGTGCTGGTAATGACATTTTTGGACCTGAGTCTGAAGGCAAAGGCAACAAAAGAAAATATAAACAAGTGAGTCTACCTCAAACTAAAGAAGCTTCTGCACAGCGAAGGAAACCATCAACAAAATGAAAAAGGAAACCCACCAAATGGGAGCCCTTGATATTTCACTTCTACATTTCAAGGGAATTTGGGTCTTCACAAACATCCTTAACTTGTACTATAATCTGAACATCTAACCAACACATATTGCCTATAGTTCAATGGTGAGTTAGTCATCTGCTTTTGGACTGCCCTGTTTCCTCCATGGGTAGCTGACTTGTGATATAGGGGTCATAACATCTCCTAACTAAACACACATAGAACTAATTCTCCCACTCTTATTCTCCACTCTCCAGCATCCTGCCTGCATGCCTGATAAAGGGGTGGCGTAACAATGCCAAGGAACACACAACACTTGATACACAATAAATGCAAAGTTCCTTGGGAAGTTCAAGTACAGCCTCACTTTTTTCTGAATATAATCCTATTGAGTTAAAAGTAAAATTGCTACATGAAAAATTGCTGCATTATTGTATCATAAGTTAAACTACAATTATAAATGTAGTCTTTAAAACCCACCAAAACAGAAGGCCCTTCTTTCCCTTGAAGTTTGGGTGGAAGGAAGTGATCACAGTAGCCTCTTAAGAAAGCTTGTTTAAACATAAAGGGATAAGAGAAAGATGATTGTTTCTGAGGGAGGCAGTCATTCAAAGGCAGGTGAGAAAATATTAATTCTAAGAGACTATGCCTTTAAAAGTCTCTAACATAATAACATAGGTAATATCTTTTTCTCCTTTAAAATTTTTATTTTGATATAATTTCAGACAAAGCAAAATACTGCAAAAATTGGACAAAAATTTCTATACATCCTTTTATCCTTTACTCAGATAAACTAAATGTAAACATTTCACTCTGTTTATCCTTCTCTCTTTCCCCGACCCTCTCTGTGTGCACACACATACATACACTTTTCCCTTTCTGCATTCAAGATTAAGCATGGCTCTTTGCTCCTTAATATATGAATGTGTATTTCCTAAAAGGTACTCTTGGATAACTATAATATAATTAATACAATCAAGAAACTAATATTGATGCAATACCATTATCTAATTGAGACTTTGTTCATAGTTTGCCCATTGTGCCAGTTAAATTCTGTATAGGAAAAGAAGGTCCCAGATCTTAGTTGCCTTCAGCTATATCTTTTTTAACCTGAAATCACTTCTTACTATTTCTTGTGCTTTATGACAAAGATATTGATATTTGAAGAGTATAGGTCAGACAATTTAACCTTTATCTGTGTTTCATGATTTGATCTAGGTTTGCACTTTTGGCAGGAATCAAAGATGTTGTGTTGTCTTCATGTACCATATCAGGAGGCACTTGATACCAATTTGTCCCATAATAGTGAAGATGTAATCTTGATCATGTGCTCAGGTGGTAATTGCCAGGTTTCTATACTATAAAGTTATCATTAGTTCCCTTTGTAACTAATAATCACCTTGTGAAGGAGATATGTATATCCATCTTAAAAATATTACTTTAAATTTCATAAATTATAAATCAAATGATTCCCCCCTTTTGATCTCATTAGATAGTATAAACTATTTGCAATCCTGTATTTTCAAGAGTTTAAAAATCTACTGTATCTGGAACACTCATGTATTTTAAATGATATTAAATTAGCATAAGTCCATTCTACCTAAAATGTGAACATTTACCATACATTTTTAAGGGCAAAAGTGTTCTCATGGTCATAAGTTAATAGCAGATTGATGAAGGATAAAACATTTCAACTTTCATAATCATTCTTATTTTTCTTTAAACTAGAATCCCCTTCATCCAAAACAATTAAGATGTTAATTGACTGTAATTCAATGTAAGGCAAGGTCTGGTAATATATCTAAGAAGCATTTATTTTGAAAATGTCCCCATTGGCACATCTTATCCCTCAGCATTAAATATCTAATTGTCTGCAGCAAAATTCAGTATTGGAGATAGTTTAGAATAATTGTGACTTTCTGTTGAATAAAGTAGGGAAACATTTTCTTGTAGACATGTCTATCAATAGATCCCCTCAGAAATCTTATTATTTAATAAAGGAAACTTTAAGTTTTGCAAAAATCACCCTGCTTCATGGAGAACGATTTAGAGTACAGGAAAGGGTGGAAACAGAGAGACCACACAGGAGGCTGTTGCAGTCATCCAGAGAAGGGATGAAATCCCAATTTGAGATATAATTCAGAGGAAAAATCAGTAAGAATTGGTGATTATTTAGATAAAAGGAACAAGAGTGGGGCTTCCCAGGTGGCTCTAGTGGTAAAGAACCCACCAATGCAGGAGACCTAAGAGATATGGGTTTGATCCCTGGGTTAGGAAGATCCCCTGGAGGAGGGCATGGCAACCCACTCCAGTATTCTTGCCTGGAGAATCCCTTGTATAGAAGAGCCTGGCGGGTTATGGTCCATAGAGCTGCAAAGAGTCAGACATGACTGAAATGAGTTAGCACGCATGCAAAGAGTAAGAGTAAGATACAAAAACATGTCAGGACAATCCTCTGGATTTGATTTGAACAGCTGTGTGGACAGCTTGTCATTTACTGAGAAAGGAGACTGGGGAGGTAAGAGGTTTTACATATGTTGCCACGGTGGCATCCCAGTGAATATGACCAGGAGGCATTTGGATGTACAAGTGTGGAGCACAGGAAAGAGGTCAGAATGGAACCACGGTACTAAGTGTTCCCATATGTTGACATGAATCCAACACTTTCTATTTTTCAATTAGGTTTCAACAAATGGAAGGTTTTTTTTTTTAATATCCACAATCATCATATTAAACAGGTTAAAGTAAGCATGAACCAGTTTTATGGTTCAATGAGATACTACTTTGCAATAAAAAAGAATGTTAAATTCAGCATATGAGTCTCATCTGAATCTCATATGCATTATGAGGCGTGAAAGAAGTCAGAGTCAAAAGGTTACATCCTGTATCATTCCATTTTTATGACTTGCTGACAAGGCAAAACTATGGAGATGAAGAACAGATCAGTAGTTACTTAGGGTTAGAGTTGGAGTTTGGATTTGGTTACAAAGAGGCAGCATGAGGAAATTTTTTTTTTTAATAAATTTATTTATTTTAGTTGGGGGCTAATTACTTTACAATATTGTAGTGGGTTTTGCCCTTCACTGACATGAATCAGCCATGGGTTCACATGTGTTCCCCATCCTGAACCCCCCTCCCACCTCCCTCCCCATCCCATCCCTCTGGGTCATCCCATTGCCCCAGCCCTGAGCATTTGTCTCATGCATCGAACCTGGAATGGCGTTCTGTTTCACATATGATAATATACATGTTGCAGTGCTATTCTCTCAGAACGTCCCACCCTCATCTTCTCCCTCAGAGTCCATAAGACTGTTCTATGCATCTGTGTCTCTTATTCTGTCTCGCATATAGGGTTATCATTACCATCTTTCAAATTCCATATATATGCATTAGTATACTGTATTGGTGTTTTTCTTTCTGGCTTACTTCACTCTGTATAAAGGGGTCCAGTTTCATCCATCTCAATAGAACTGATTCAAATGTATTCTTCTTAATGGCTGATTAATATTCCATTGTGTATATGTACCACAGCTTCCTTATCCATTCGTCTGTTGATGGACATCTAGGTTGCTTCCATGTCCTGGCTATTGTAAACAGTGCTGCGATGAACATCACTCATTATTAGAGAAATGCAAATCAAAACCACAATGAGGAAATTTTTTTAAAGGTGAGGTTAATTGTTCTGTGGCCTTTCCCAGTGGCTCAGCGGTAAAGAATCTGCCTGCAATGCAGGAGACGTGGGTTCAATCGCTGGGTCAGGAAGATCCCCTGGAGGAGGTCATGGCTATCCACTGCAGTATTCTTGCTTGGAGAATCCCATGGACAGAGGAACTACAGTCCATGGGGTCACAAAGAGTCGGACACGACTGAAGTGGCTGAGCATGAGCACAACTGTTCTGTGTTTCAATTGTGGTGGTAGCTACAAAACTTTAGGGATTTGTCAAAACTCAGAGAACCATACAAGTAAAAAGTGAATTTTAATGTGTGCATATTTCTGAGTGTCCAGTGAAAGGATTTTAAGCAAGGGAGTGTGTTTTAGAAAGATCGCCCTGGCTCCAGTGTGACGACTGGATAGGAGGCACTGAGCCCCAGAGGCATGAGACTTGATTGAGGGCTGCTGATTAATCCAGTAAAACGTGACTATGGCATGAACTAGGGTAGTAACTAGGAGGACAGAGAGAGGAGACAGATTTGAGAGATGCTACATGGTGAAACTAGGAGGAGGTAAGGAGTGGGAGATATTGCTCATATGTTTCACTTGAGAAGTAGATGGATGGTGAGGTCATTTGCCAGGAGAAAACTGGATTCAAAAAGATTTCAGGGGAAGGGGAGTAACTCAGTTCAGGATATGTTAAGGTTTGTGAAATAATTGCAAATTTCTAGGCAGATGTTTACATGGTGTCACGGCTAAAGGAAAATATTTGTATTCTATCCAAGTAATGGAGCTGAAGGGTGACATAATGCACTATATTTATAAACTGACATTTCCAGGAACCCAAAGGCAGTGCATAAAAAATGCAAAGTGGTTTTTTGTTATTGTCTTGTTTTTGATTTATTGAATTATTCCTCCTGGAGACATTTCCAGTTGGGGACCTGGGGCCTTTAAATTTGTTGCCCACACCAAGGTTCAAAACTGATGACTAGAGTTTTAATAACAAAGGTCAGTAGTTAACAGTACCTAGTTCCTCTTTAGCTTATGCTAGATCTCAGCTCCAAGGATAGCAGGCTCTTTTGCCTAAAGAAATATAATTAAATAGCTGAGTAAGACATGTTTCTAGAAGTCCTTGAAAACCTTTCTCCAATAATGTGGGCTAAGGTAACTTTTAATTTTACAGCTCAAGAACAATGAGGAAAAATATATCTGCCTATGTCACATATTATTTCTCAATAGGCTTAATTATGTTGATGGTATTTAATTCTTCAATGACTGGTTGGGTTTAGTTCTCATTAGTGCTAGAAGAATTGACATGGAGCCTGCCCTGCAGAGTTAGAAATAGTTATTTTCCTTACTATCCTTTCCAACAAAGCAAAAATCAGCCAAAAAAGCATAGGGGTTCTCAAAGCCATAGATAACAATACTTGTTCCTATGATGTTTTGAGTTCTTTTAATTGTTGCAGATATATAGCTCTGATTTTCAAGAATACCATGATCTTTTTTTAAAAAGCTATTTTAATTGTGGCAATATGCACATAAAATTTAATATTTTAACTATTCTGAGGTGTAGAGTTCAACCTCACTAAGCATATTTACATATTGTGCAACTGTCAGTACCATCTATTTCTAGGATTCGTTTCATTTAGTAAACTGTGATAGTTGGACCATGAAGAAGGCTGAGTGCCAAAGAACTGATGCTTTCAAATTGTGGTGTGGGTAAAGACTCTTCAGAGTCTTTGACTACAAGGAGATCAAACCAGTCAGTCCTAAAGGAAAGCAATCATGAACATTCATTGGAAGGACTAATGCTGAAGCTGAAGCTCCAATACTTTGGCTACATGATGTGAAGAGCTGATTAATTGGACAGGATCCTGGTGCTGGGAAAGACTGAGGCAAAAGTAGAAGGGGTGGCAGAGGATGAGATGGTTAGATAGCATCCCAACTCAATGGACATGGATTTAAGCAAACTCTGGGAGAGTGGATGATGGAGGAGCCTGGCTTGCTGCAGTCCTTGGGGTCACTAAGAGTCAGGCACAATTTAATGACTGAACAACAAACCAACTCTACACAATAAAAATAACTCCCTCTTCTTCTCTTCCCTACCCAGAGAAACTACCATTATTCTCTCTGTTACTATAACCTAGTGGCTCAGACGGTACAGAATCTGCCTGCAATGCAGGAGACCTGAGTTCAGTTCCTGGGTTGGTAAGATCCCCTGGAGAAGGGCATGGCAACCTACTCCAGTATTCTTGCCTAGAGAATTTCATGGACAGAGGAGCCTGGCAGGCTACAGTCCATGGGGTCACAAAGAGTTGGACACGACTGAGTGACTAACACTTTCACTTTCACGAGGTGCCTCATATAAGTGGGATCACACAGTATTTGTCCTTTTTATTTCACTTAGCATAATGTCTTCAAGTTTCATCATGTTGTAACTTTTGTTAGAATTTCCTTCTTTTTTAAGGCTGAACAATGTTCCAGTGTAAGCAGCATTTTGTCTATCAGTTCATATATGATGAACACTTAGCTGATTATACCTTTTGCATACTGTGAATAATGTTGCTATGAACATGCTATAAAAATATCTCTTCAAGTCTTCCCTTTCAGTTCTTTGGGGTGTATAATCAGAAATAGCATATTTAGATTGTGAGATTAAGAAGTATGTATCTACTATTTCTGCTGAGTTTTTTCCTATTCTTGACACAGGTGAACACACACTCAGAATTCAAAAGTACCAATTGGTTGTGATGTATGGTAATGAATTAAAATGTTTTTGGGTTTGCTTTGAGTCAATATTTAAGTATCTATATTTCTCTACCTCAGATATCAATAACCTCAGATATGCAGGTGACATCACCCTAATGGCAGAAAGTGAAGGGAAACTAAAGAGACTCTTGATGAAGGTGAAAGAGGAAAGTGAAAAAGCTGGCTTAAAATTCAACATTCAAAAGACTAATATCATGGCATCCGGTCCCATCACTTCATGGCAAATAGATGGGGAAACAATGGAAACAGTGATAGACTTTGTTTTCTTGGGTTCCAAAATTACTGTAAACAGTGACTGCAGCCATAAAATTAAAAGCTGCTTGCTCTTTGGAAGAAAAGCTATGACAAACCTAGACAGCATATTAAAAATCAAAGATATCAAAAAAAAATCAAAGATATCACTTTGCCAGCAAAGGTCCATATAGTCAAAGCTGTGGATTTTTCAGTAGTCATGTACAGATGTAAGAAAGTGAAAGTCGCCCAGTTGTGTCCAACTCTTTGCAACCTCAAGGACTATACAGTCCATGGAATTCTACAGGACAGAATACTGGAGTGGGTAGCCTTTCCCTTCTCCAGGGGATCTTCCCAACCCAGGGATCGAACCCAGGTCTCCCACACTGCAGGCAGATTCTTTACCAGCTGAGCCACAAGGGAAGCCCACAGATGTGAGAGATGGACCATAAAGAAAACTGAGCACCGAAGAATTGATGCTTTCAACCTGTGGTGCTGCAGAAGACTCTTGAGAGTCCCTTGGACAGTAAGGACATCAACCCAGTCAATCCTAAGGGAAATCAACCCTGAATATTCATTGGAAAGACTGATGCTGAAGCTAAAAGCTCCAATACTTTGGCCACCTGATGCAAAGAGCTGACTCATTGGAAAAGACCCTGATGCTGGAAGGATTGAGGGCTGGAAAGATTGAGGAGAAGGGGGCAACAGAGGAGGAGATGGTCGGATGGTATCATCAACTCAATGGACATTAGTTTGAGCAAACTCCTGAAGATAGCGAAGGACAGGGAAACCAGGCATGTTGCAGTCTATGGGGTCTCAAAGAGTAGGACATGCCTGAGCAACAACAACAATAGCTTTCCAACAAAATCACTAAAGAGATTTTTAGAATATGATTCTAAGTACTCCATCCTCATGGAAAAATTGAGACTAAATAGTTCAGTATCTGTTAATCAGCTGAGAACATGGAGAGCGTTTTGGGAAAATTGACCAAAAGCACAAGAGTGAACTCAATATTTGGAAATATCTCAAGTAATTCATTATTGATGGAGCTTGAGGTTACAAAACAGGGCATAGCAAGGCATGAAAATGAAGAATAGGCAGGTCTTGATGCAGTGTCTGAAAACTGGGATTCCATCTGTAAACCATGGCTTGCCAACTCCAGTCCAGCATTTGTGGCTTCCTGAAGAGCTTGTAAAGAAAGAGGCTGGAGTTGCATTTGGACTTATCAAAAATGTCATGATCAGAGGGCAGGGAGAAGAGTGATGGCACACATGTCAGGTTCTCATGCTCCTGATTTGGCAATGGGGAACTGCCAAGGGTTCTTTTCCCTGGCAGATGTGGCCTCAGACACACATCGTTTACATCACCAGAGTTTATTCCTTAAATTGGCCCATTGTTATAGATGCTGAGAGATCACTGATCAATATTAGATGATTATGTTCACAGCATCCGGTGTGTCCTCCTGGTTCTATTGAGACATTCTAGTAAATTGAAACATATGCTGATTTAGCAAGTAACACTGATCTCTTCTGATTCCTGATCAATTGATCAGTACAAGTTTCAAGTGAGGCACAACATAATGTAACCTGTAGTTTAAGGAGCCTCTCAAAAGCTGCTTTGAAACTGATCTGCTAATTTGCAAGTCACGTTATTACCTTAGGAACTAACCCCAGGTTCCTCGTAATTCAAGCCACGAAGACTTGACTTCTCATTTCCAAGATTTTCCTTAGGTTTTTAAGATCTCCATTTGAATATACTCAATTATAAACTAGTAATGGACTTCCCTTGTGGCTCAGATGGTAAAGCGTCTGCCTACAATGCAGGAGACCTGGGTTCAGTCCCTGGGTCAGGAAGATCTCCTGGAGAAGGAAACAGCAACCCATTCCAGTATTCTTGCCCAGAAAATCCCATGCATAGAGGAGCCTGGTAGGCTATAGTCCATGGGGTTGCAAAGAGTCGAACACAACCGAGTGACTTCACTTTCACATAAAACTAGTAAATCTTTTAAAAAGAGTACTTTATATTGTAAAAAGAATTACCTTTAAGATTATGTTAGGAGGAAAGGCTAGGTACACAGTCTGGGTAGTGTGGTGGTGTTCAGTGGCTCAGTAATGTCTGACTCTTTGCAGCCCCATGGACGGCAGCTCACCAGGCTTCCCTGTCCTTCACTATGTCCCAGAATTTACTCAAACGCATGTCCATTGAGTTGATGATGCTATCCAACCATCTCATCTTCTGTGACCCCTTTCTCCTCTTGTCCTCCATCTTTCCCAGCATCAGGGTCTTTTCCAATCAGTTGGCTCTTCGCATCAGGTGGTCAATTTAATTCAGATGACCATTATATCTACTACTGTGGGCAAGAATCCCTTAGAAGAAATGGAGTAGCCCTCATAATCAACAGAAGAGTCTGAAATGCAGTACTTGGGTAATGTGTTGAGGAATGCATATTGAACCATAACAGAATTAAAGAGGAGAAAGTAGATAAGAGGAAAAAGATAACTGATTTAGATTAGGACTATCAGGCTACTAAATGTGCAGCCAAAGTTTGTGTTATATCATTATAAAAACATATATTAGGAACTGATCAATAACCGATCCATAACAAACCTCTTTGTAGAACATTATAAATAAGCTTTTAAGATTTTATTATTTAATAAATAGTTGCAAATCTTTCAATGTTTTAGTAGGTTTTCCTTTCCAGCCATTTAATTATCTTTGTGGCTCTCCACCAAGTTTTCTGTTTTTCTATAATTTTGGTTCATGAAATTGAATGTAATACAATACCCAGGACTGGCAAATTTTGATATCATGACTTCTTAATTTTTCTCAGTTCTGTTATAGAGACAACTATTAGATGATGTCACTTATATGTGGAATCTAAAAAATAATACAATGTATCACTATCAGTGCAGTTCAGTTCAGTTCAGTTCAGTCGCTCAGTCGGGTCTGACTCTTTGCGACCCCATGAATTGCAGCACACCAGGCCTCCCTGTCCATCACCAACTCCCGGAGTCTACCCAAACCCATGTCCATTGAGTCAGTGATGCTATCCAACCAACTCATCCCCTGTCGTCCCCTTCTCCTCCTGCCACCAATCCTACCCAGCATTAGGGTCATTTCCAATGAGTCAACTCTTCGCATGAGGTGGCCAAAGTATTGGAGTTTCAGCTTCAACATCAGTCCTTCCAATGAACACCCAGAACGGATCTCCTTTAGGATGGACTGGTTGGATCTCCTTGCAGTCCAAGGGACTCTCATGAGTCTTCTCCAACACCACAGTTCAAAAGCATCAATTCTTCGGCGCTCAGCTTTCTTCACCGTCCACCTCTCACATCCATACATGACCACTGGAAAAACCATAGCCTTGACTAGATGGACTTTCGTTGGCAAAGTAATGCCTTTGCTTTTAAATATGCTATCTAGGTTGGTCATAACCTTCCTTCCAAGGAGTAAGCGTCTTTTAATTTCATGGCTGCAATCACCATCAGCAGTGATTTTAGAGCCCAAAAAAATAAAGTCTGACACTGTTTCCTCATCTATTTCCCATGACGTGATGGGACCGGATGCCATGATCTTAGTTTTCTGAACATTGAGCTTTAAGCCAACTTTTTCACTCTCCTCTTTTACTCTCATCAAGAGGCTCTTTAGTTCTTCTTCACTTTCTGCCATAAGAGTGGTGTCATCTGCATATCTGAGGTTATTGATATTTCTCCCAGCAATCTTGATTCCAGCTTGTGTTTCTTCCAGCCCAGTGTTTCTCATGATGTACTCTGCATATAAGTTAAATAAGCAGGATGACAATATACAGCCTTGACGTACTCCTTTTCCTATTTGGAACCAGTCTGTTGTTCCATGTCCAGTTCTAACTGTTGCTTCCTGACCTGCATACAGGTTTCTCAAGAGACAGGTCAGATGGTCTGGTATTCCCATCTCTTTCAGAATATTCCACAGTTGATTGTGATCCACACAGTCAAAGGCTTTGGCATAGTCAATAAAGCAGAAATAGATGTTTTTCTGAAACTCTCTTGCTTTTTCCATGATCCAGTGCATATTGGCAATTTGATCTCTGGTTCCTCTGCCTTTTCTAAAACCAGCTTGAACATCTGGAAGTTCACGGTTCACGTATTGCTGAAGCCTGGCTTGGAGAATTTTGAGCATTACTTCACTAGCATGTGAGATGAGTGCAATTGTGTGGTAGTTTGAGCAATCTTTGGCATTGCCTTTCTTTGGGATTGGAATGAAAACTGACCTTTTCCAGTCCTGTGGCCACTGCTGAGTTTTCCAAATTTGCTGGCATATCGAGTGCAGCACTTTCACAGCATCATCTTTCATGATTTGAAATAGCTCAACTGGAATTCCATCACCTCCACTAGCTTTGTTCGTAGTGATGCTTTCTAAGGCCCACTTGACTTCACATTCCAGGATGTCTGGCTCTAGGTGAGTGATCACACCATCGTGATTATCTGGGTTGTGAAGATCTTTTTTGTACAGTTCTTCTGTGTATTCTTGCCACCTCTTCTAAATATCTTCTGCTTCTGTTACGTCCATACCATTTCTGTCCTTTATCGAGCCTATCTTTGCATGAAATGTTCCTTTGGTATCTCTAATTTTCTGGAAGAGATCTCTAGTCTTTCCCAATCTGTTGTTTTCCTCTATTTCTTTGCATTGATCGCTAAGGAAGGCTTTCTTATCTCTCCTTGCTATTCTTTGGAACTCTGCATTCAGATGGGAATATCTTTCCTTTTCTCCTTTGCTTTTCCCTTCTCTTCTCTTCCCAGCTATCTGTAAGGCCTCCTTAGACAGCCATTTTGCTTTTTTGCATTTCTTTTCCATAGGGATGGTCTCGATCCCTGTCTCCTGTACAATGTCACGAACCTCTGTCCATAGTTCATCAGGCACTCTGTCTATCAGATCTAGTCCCTTAAATCTATTTGTCACTTCTACTGTATACTCATAAGGGATTTGATCTAGGTCATACCTGAATGGACTAGTGGTTTTCCCTACTTTCTTCAATTTAAGTCTGAATTTGGCAATAAGCAGTTAATGATCTGAGCCACAGTCTGCTCCCGGTCTTGTTTTTTGCTGACTGTATAGAGCTTCTCCATCTTTCGCTGCAAAGAATATAATCAATCTGATTTCGGCGTTGATCATCTGGTGAGGACTGCAAATCAAAACTATAGTCAGGTATTACCTCTCATCAGTCAGAATGACCATTATCAAAAAATCTGCAAACAATAAATCCTGGAGTGGGTGTGGAGAAAAGGGAACTCTACAATACTGTTGGTGGGAATGTACATTGGAACAGCCACTATGGAGAACAGTATAGAGGTTCCTTAAGAAACTAAAAACAGAGTTACCACACGACCCAGCAATCCCATTCCTGGGCATATATCCAGAGAAAACCATGGTTCAAAATGATACATGCACCCCAGTGCCCAATGCAGTGCTGTTTACAACAGCTAAGACCCGGAAGTAACCTAAATGTCCACTGACAGGTGAAAGAATAAAGACGATATAGTACATATATACAATGGAATATTACTTGGCCGTTTAAAAGAGTGAAATAATGACATTTGCAGCAACATGGTTGGACCTGGAGATTATCATACTAAATGAAGTCAGTTAGACAGAGAAAGACAAATGTTGTATGATAGCACTTATATGTGTAATCTAAAAAAAAAAATAGATACACGTACTTATTTATAAAATGGAAACAGATTCACTGACTTAGAGAATGAATGTATGGTTACCAGGGGGAAAGGGTGAAGAGGAAAGTTAGATTGGGAGTTTGGGATTGACATGTACACACTGCTATATTTAAAACAGATAACCAACATAGACCTACTTGACAGACGGGCAACTCTACTCAATACTCTGTAATAACCAAAATGGGAAAAGAATTTGAAAAAGAATAGATACATGTGTATATATATATATAACTGAATCACTTTGCTATACACCTGAAACTAACACAACATTGTTAATGAAGTATATTCTAATATTAAATTTAAAAAAATTTTAAGTTGTCTTAAACTATTCAAAAAGGCAAGGTCCCAAAGGAGTAATCAGATGATACATACAAGTATGTGATTCAAAAAAAAAGAAATATAAATGTCAATAAATGAAAATAAATATATTTTCAATAGTAATTTTTTTCATTCTGCAAAATAAAATAATGGGGTATAATTTTCACCTATTATCCTGGAAAACACTTAAAAGAATCAGAAAATCCACTATTGGTATAAGGGTTGGGAAAATAACCCTTTGAAAAGCTCTTGGCAGTAAAGGAGATAATTTGTTCAATAATTCTTATAGGCAATCTAACAATATGTATGTAAAAGTTTTAAAGATATACACCATTTAACCTAGACATTTAATCTGAGAAAATAATTGGAAAAATGCAAAAAAAATTTTTTTTGATACTAAAGATCCTAATTTCAGCATTGTTTATACCAGTAAAAAATTTTAAAAACAATTTAAAGTTAGAATAGGTTGGTTAAATGAATAAATATGGCACATCTACTCTGTGGAAAACTCTGTAATCATACCTTTTCTTTATGTTGATGTATATTTAATGACACAAAAGATGTCTGAGGTTTATTCTGTAAAATGCATATTATAAAATACCATTTTTCATGTATCAGATCTATCCTCTATAAATACTTATGTCTGCATTTAAAGATCTCAATATCTCAAGATTTACCAGAAATTTATACTGGATATATTTGAGTAACAAGACTGTAACCTGTTCTTTACCACTTATACTTTTAAACAAGCATTATTTAATAACAGTTGAAAAGGGACCATAAGACACACTCAGTTAAAAGCATTGAAGAGCATAGAGATACATCATATTTGTTTCTATATCTAAGCTATAGCCTGCTACCTCAGGTATCTGGTTTTCTCAAAGCTAAAAATTTCTGATTTGGAGAAGACTTTCCCTTTCCATGAATGGGATTACATAATAACTCTACCATGCCATCTAGTAGAATAGCCTACTCCCAACTCTAAGTAACTATAATACTGCGTACCTATATACAAGGCTGTTTTAATGAAACAAACATCTGAAAAGATAAAGTCTCTGCTAACAGGGAACTTACAGACTAATGTGATTTTCTTAACTAAATAAGATCTTGCCAGTTTGAAACCATGTACCAAGTAGTTCAAATTTTTCCTGCTTTAAAAAACAATACTCAACTGAATAAATTTGAAAGTCTAGTTGGTTTTACTGTATGACTCATGAATTGGGCATCATCTCATCTAGTAAAAAGAAAGGTGTTCCAAGGAGCACCTGTTCAATATGGGTAGCTTTTACAGGCAGAAGCTGGATGGGATAAGAAAGTTATTAGTAAAAGAAAAGAAGGGATTGATTCAGTCAAGGTCACCTTTATTTGGGAGACAGACAGCAAGGGTTTTACAGTTCAGTTCAGTTCAGTTGCTCAGTCAGGTCTGACTCTTTGTGACCCCATGAATTGCAGCACGCCTGGCCTCCCTATCGATAACCAACTCCCGGAGTTTACCCAAACCCGTGTCCATTGAGTCGGTGATGCCATCCAGCCATCTCATCCTCTGTCGTCCCTTTCTCCTCCTGCCCCCAATCCTTCCCAGCATTAGGGTCTTTTCCAATGAGTCAACTCTTCCATGAGGTGGCCAAAGTATTGGAGTTTCAGCTTCAACATCAGTCCTTCCAATGAACACCCAGCACTGATCTCCTTTAGGATGGACTGGTTGGATCTTCTTGCAGTCCATTAGCTCATTAATGTTGGCCAGGAAATTCCAGACCGATTGCTTAAAATTCCACCTCAGACAGGGGTTGAAACTACAATTTAGTCATAGTTTGCTGTCCTGGGGGCAAGTGACTCTACCTTGAGCCTGTGGTTTCTTTTCTTTCTATATTTTAATAATGCTTCCCTGGCAGCTCAGCTGGTAAACAAGCTGCCTACAATGCAGGAGACCCTGGTTTGATTCCTGGGTTGGGAAGATCCACTGGAGAAGGGAACTGCTACCCACTCCAGTATTCTGCCTGAAGTTCCACGGACTGTATGGTCCATGAGGTTGCAAAGAGTCGGACAGGACTGAGCAACTTTCACTTTCTATGACTGACAATTTTATTTCTGGGAGGGTATCTTAAAAAATACAAGAAGAATTTCTCACCAGTTTATAATAGTGACAAATTGGAAGCAACTGAAATGACCAAAAGTAGAAGATCGGTTGGGTTTCCTGAGTGGCGTTAGTGGTAAAGAACCCACCTGCCAATGCAGGAGACATAAGAGACGTGGGTTCAATCCTTGGGTCAGGAAGATGCCCTGGAGGAGGTCATACCAACCCGTTCCGGCATTCTTGCCTGGAGAATCCCATGGACAGAGGAGCCTGGTGGACTACAGTCCATAGGGTCTCAAAGAGTTGGATACGGCTGAAGCAATTCAGCATGCATGCACAGAAGATTGGCTAAGAACCATTTTTTCAATAGAATAGTATGTAGCCATTTAAAATGTTATATCAAAATTTTTAAAAATAATTTTTGCAAATAAAATTCCTTCACATGAAAGAAGGAAGAAACAGTAATATGTGAAATATCAGAAGCTCTTCAGCAAGTGGGGTAATCATGGATGTCAGAGTTTCAGCATCCATAATGAGCAATGGGGATGGAAAAATCCCAAGACAAAATGAGATGGTGGAGTTATCCAAGATTCACAGGATTCCCTAAAGAAAATCCCTAACACTGTGACAGGGACATAGACAACCAGGTTCCCTCACAATCCTTTACTGTGCCTTTCCTGGTAACTTCCCACAACTGGTCGCCCCCCTCCCCCTCAACATCTTTTATCGTTAGCAGAAGATGGTATTTAAGGTGGTGGCTTGGTTTATTTGAGGGGTTACTCAGTTTTCCTGGGTATCTATCATGTATAAAGGTGGTATACATGTTATTCAATTTCTATTTTTCTCCTGTTAATCTGCCTTTTATCACAGAGAAGTCTCAGCCAAGAACATAAAAGAGTAAGGAGAACATTAGTTTTCATGACTCCCTCCCCACCCACCAGAGTGACCAAGCAAGGCTTACTTCCTCTTCTATAAAATGAATTGCTTGACCAGGAGTGTTGACATGCTTTTTTCCAGCTTCCTAATGTATTGAATTGGCCTTCAGTTCCTACACTGGTTAGAGTTATATGTGTCCTTGCCAAAGCCCTGGAGGATGATCCAACTTGTGATGAAACCAGATGTCACAGGGGCCAAACTGGCAGTCAGCAGGGACTTGGGTTGAATCAAGAAATAGATAAAGTTTGTTTTCCAAGCAAAAATCAGCACAGAGCTCTTTCTGTCTCTTCTTTCTGCATTCTCTCAGTAACTACAGCTTAATCTAGACACACCAGCCTTACCAGAACTGCCTCAATGAAATAATATACCCATCCACAGTAGTCATTCATTCAACACAGGTTGAGAATATTCTCTGTTCCAGGCGCTAGGCCATAGGTAGAATGGAGATGAAAACAATATTCACAGGCCATGCTTTTCTGAGCTTTAGTCCTCAGGGCAGAGGGGAAGGTGAGCAGGTGAGGAGAATGATGGATGTTAACTGCATAAACAAAACTAAGAGGGTCAGAGAAACCACGAATGAGAGGCAGTGAGGGCTGAGCTCAGGGGGTCAGGTTAAACATCACGGTCTTTGTTGTGAGTGCCAGAGGCCGCAGGTCCACATACAGCTCTGTCTCTGCCTTCTCCCTCCCTTCAGAGCAACCACATCGTCTTAACAGTCACAGTTCCAGTTTATCTTCTTCTCCTTTGTAAAATGAAAAGGTTGAATTAAATGTTCTCTATGGTTTATTCCAGCCATGCACTTGTTCTTTTGATAAGATTTGCAGTTTACTTAGGCTTAAATCACTAGAATATTACAAAGATTCTCAAGGATGTGTTGTGATCATGAAAACATGAGCCCTTGTAGATCCTATTAAAAAAAAAAAAAAAAAAGAAAGATTTTGAAATAGTCTCCATACCAGGAAAATTGCAAAGTAACAATTGTTGACCTGAAATAGACTTCCAGAAAACATAAACAAACAAACAAAAAAATACAAAATAGGCTGTGAGATATTTCTCCAGCAAAGATGGGCTCACTTGGGATTAGCAGAGAATTGCAATTTGAGAGTTTGCAACCATGACAGGCTACATGCAAATCCCTGCACAGCAAAGGAAGGAGAACAGTTTTTTTTATAGAGAGAAAGAGTTGGGAGGGCTATAGTAAATATGGTTTTCCATCGACTGAGTCCTGGCCAGGGAACAGGAGACTTTTTTCTTCCTGTTAGGCTCTACGATCATCTCAGGGAGTAGGGCCTCCTCACCCAAACTTCTGATCTCCCAACTTTAATTAATCAACACTTCTGTTTATTTTCTTTAAGAGCATCTTACAAAGAAAATGGATGGAGAATAGTGCAACTCAATCATTTTAGCTGTTATTATTATTTGTTTCCTTAGTATAGAACACAATGTAGTAAATTGCAAGGAAAGTTTCAGCTGCACAATCAATGAACTCTAATGCTTCCCATACTAAAGCTGACTTGGAATGATGCTAACATTTATTCAAATGTTTTCAGTTCCTTTTTTTCTTCTAGCCAGAGCCTTCTACCTTAGCAAAATGTGTTCTGTTGAACAAAGAACATTCTTTACAGTATTATCCCACTTAGTGTTAGGTATCTTGCAACTTAGATGTTGAACCTTGTTTTTGTTCTAACTCCAGTCTAATACAGCTTTTTTATACAGTTTTGAAGAGGGCTTAGTTTTGTTTCCCTCTCAGGGTACATTTCTAAATTCACTCTCATGTTTTATTATGGTTATGAATGTCAAGAATAGGAGAGCCTGAGTATTAAATGACAGCTCAGAAAAAATAATTAAACACCTTTACAAAACCCAATTGGGCATAAATAATAGTAATTATCACCTGCCTAGTTTTAAGACATTTTTGCCATCAAATTCAATCGAATCCTTTCAGGATGTTGTGAGTAATGGACACATGTTCTACTTGGACAATGGATTGAGTTCAGTAGAAACACTAAATTTCTTTCTTCCTCCACAGTGAGTTTGTTATAACAAGTTTGTTATAACAATGCTTTATGATTTAAGACGTGAATGTGAGGCAAAACAATTTTCTTAGATTTTTTTTCAGTTTTGTCTAAGTGGTTGGTACAAATGTTACTGCTTTTGTTTGGGGCAGGGAAGGGCTGTTTGCTTTGTGTAAAGAATCTGCAATTTAAAGTTTAGAACACAGTGGCTTTCCCAGATGTCATGATAAGTAGATATATGTTGAATAGAATGAAAATGTCATTAAAAAAAGAGCCTGAATGAGGTTACAAATATGAGAGATAGGCTTTAAACATGAAGAAGAGATGAGAGTACTTTGGGTATTCAACTCTAAACTTTAATAGGTTTTTTTTTCCCTCTGATGAGTTGGAGTTTGTTTGTTTTTAGTTTTTTAATTTAAAAAGGTAGACATTTGTGTCTTTTCAGGGAAAGGCAGCAAGTGGTATGGTGACAGACTGATGGGTAGTAAAACTGCCCAGGCTGATGGACAGGCTGCCCAGTGATTGCCTCAACTGTAGGAAGGGACTACGGTGGGGTGATTAAAGGTGTGGATTCCCAAGTTAGCCTGCCAGCTCCATCATCTCCTCCTCTGAGTTATTTAGGTTGTGATGGCTTTAGATAAGTCTCTCTGTGCATCAGATTATTCACTAATGACACAGGTCTAACAGCACCAACTTGCTAGGATTTTGTGAAGATTGAAATTAGATTATACATACATAGTGTTCAGAAGAGTGTTTGTACATAATCTAATCAACTTTATAGCAACATCACATATGACTTAAGCTGCTGCTAACAATAAGTGATAGATTTTAATAGTGATCACCCCCATACCTGAGAGATTAAATGAGAACATTTATCTCAAAGTTTGTCAAAAGTAAGTAAACTTACTGATGTTGAACAGAATGCACAAATCAATGGATAATTCTAATGCTGGAAGCACAAGCTGGAATCAAGATTGCCAGGAGAAATATCAATAACCTCAGATATGCAGATGACACCCCCCTTATGACAGAAAGTGAAGAGGAACTAAAAAGCCTCTTGATGAAATTGAGAGAGGAGAGTGAAAAAGTTGGCTTAAAGCTCAACATTCAGAAAACTAAGATCATGGCATCTGGTCCCATCACATCATGGGAAATGAATGGGGAAACAGTGGAAACAGTGTCAGACTTTATTTTTTTGGGCTCCAAAATCACTGCAGATGGTGATTGCAGCCAGGAAATTAAAAAACGCTTACTCCTTGGAAGGAAAGTTGTGACCAACCTAGATAACATATTAAAAAGCAGAGACATTACTTTGCCAACAAAGGTCCATCTAGTCAAGGCTACGGTTTTTCCAGTAGTCATGTATGGATGTGAGAGTTGGACTGTGAAAAAACCTGAGCACTGACGAATTGATGCTTTTGAACTGTGGTGTTGGAGAAGACTTTTGAGAGTCCCGTGGACTGCAAGGAGATCCAGCCAGTCCATCCTAAAGGAGATCAGTCCTGGGTGTTCGTTGGAAGGACTGATGTTGAATCTGAAACTCCAATACTTTGGCCACCTCATGCGAAGAGTTGACTCACTGGAAGAGACCCTGATGCTGGGAAAGATTGAGGGCAGGAGGAGAAGGGGATGACAGAGGATGAGATGGCTGGATGGCATCACTGACTCGATGGACATGAGTTTGGCTAAACTCTGGGAGTTGGTGATGGACAGGGAGGCCTGGCATGCTGTGATTCATGGGGTCACAGAGTTGGACAAGACTGAGCGACTGAACTGAACTGAATGCTTTCAGAAAGATCAGGTGTTACATTTTAGTGCAGAATCTTGACTGTGCACTCAAAAATTAATTATTTCATGCAGAAAGTTTCTAAAAAGAACCAAAAGATATTTTTTCTCCTCAATATAATAACTTGTAATGTACTAGGAAATTGGATTTATAAACACTTTTGTTTTTCTTTCGTGCCCTAAACATAGAGTGAGTTTGACCCATCCTACAAGGTTGGCCTCCTTTCTGTGAAGACAATTTCAGATCATTATACCTTAGTGTAAATTGCTACCATAGTATGAAAATACTTTTTAGAATTGACATTTATTGTTAAAATTGTTAGTAGGCATTCTTTTAAGAGAAAATCAGATATGCATTATTCTTTTAAATGGTCTTCTAAATATGTAAGAAAAATTAAGTTATTACTGGGTGACAAGTATGAACATTTACTATATCAATTTAACAGATACTGGATCAACATGAAAAGTCTATAATATATAATTTATTATTTGTCGATAGTGAAAACAACCCAAATCAAGTAGTACTCAAATCATGTCTGGTGTCATAGCATATCAGGAATTGACTGTTTAAAAACCTAGGGATTTCTTGGCCATTTAATGTGAGCATGAAAAAAAGAATCTAAATTGAAATGTTAGGAGGAAAGTACAGAGATATAGCTGCTACTTAAAAAGGAATTTGATAACCTAAAAGTACGTTATAGGTTATAAGTGAATTTATAAATAGATTTGAAAGGGGTTGGGAAGATCCCCTGGAGAAGGAAATGGCAACCCACTCCAGTATCCTTGCCTAGAGAATCCCATGGTCAGAGGAGGCTGGCAAGGCTATAGTCCATAGGGTTGCAAAGAGTTGGACACAAGTGCCTTAGCACAGCACTCACAGCACAAATACCTTTTAATATTAATTTTATACTCTCCATGACACTGTATTAAGAAGTACTAAGCATATACATATTACATATTAAATATATATATATAATTGGAATATTATTCAGCTTTAAAAAAGAAGGAAGTCCTGCCATTTGCAACAACATGGATGAACCTCTACAGAAATATGCTAGGTATAATATAACAGACAGAGAAAGACAAATACTGCATGGCTGCATTATATCATTTATATGTAGAATCTAACAAAAAACCATTCAAAATCATAGAAACAGATTAGAATGCTGGTTGGCAGAGGTCGGGGGAAATAAAGAAATGCTAATAAAAGGGTAAAAACTTTCAGTTACAAAATGAATAAGGTCTCAGGATATGACATGATAACTATAGTTGATGATATTGTATTATACAACTGAAATTTCTTAAGATAGTCGAACTTAACATTCACACACACAGAGAGAAAGGTAAATATGTAAGCTGATGGATGTGTTATTAACTCAATGGTTAGAGTCTTTTCACAAAGTATATCAAATTATCACATTGTGCTCTAAATATATTACAAATTTTATTTGTCAATTATAGCTCAATCAGGCTGAAAAAGAGAATTAAATACTGATTATTCAACTTCTTTGTGGAGAGCCACTTTAAATCTTGGTTTTAAAACCAGATTTAATCTTAAAATATGCATTGTTGCTGGAGGTGTGCATTTAGAAGAACAGTGTGGAAGAAAGTCTGGAAGATAGGTATTATCAATAGGTTTTGCTTTCAGAGCATTTCCTGATACAGTACAAGTGAATGCAAGAAACAAGTAAGAGAGTTAACACCTCCACAGTCCTCATAGTTGTGGGGTCACATAAAATTAAAATGATTTTTGAATCTACTGGTTCATAAAGCTCACATAATTTTAATTTTTTTGAACATTTTATTTTGTATCGATAATGTTGTGATAGTTTTTGGTGAACAGTGAAGTACCTTGGCCATTCATATACATGTATCCACAGAATTTTAATTTATAATGCAAGAATTAAAAGAGGGAGAGTCTTAAGACAGTAAGCATGGGAAGATTTCCTGTGGCTTTAGGAAAGCAGATGGGGATTTATAAGGAATCAGAGATCAAGAGCCATCTGGCCTCCTCTTCCATCTCAAGAGAAAGGAAAAATCATCTTCCTCCTTTGACAATAAGGTAACTGGGACTGCTAGCAGGTAGGTTAATTGGCCTAAGGTCATGAAGGTAGAAAAAGAATGAGGACTCTCTAATCCCAGTGCAGGGTTTATTCTTTCTGTTACATCTGAATAGAAAGAAACTAGGGCAAAATCAAGTAGTACTTACCAGAGATTTGCTATTACTCAGAAAAAAAACAAACTGGTAGGCTACAGTCCATGATGTCACAAAGAATTGGACGTGACTGAAGCAACTTAGGGAAGAGGCAGGGGAAAATATATCCTTATTAGCTGCTTTCTGGAAGATGTAGTTTGTGTCTACATGTTTATAACATAAATGGCTAAATTATCTTTGAAAAATCTAAGAACTGGTTGAATTCAAACTGGACAAACCTAAAAGAACAACTGTTAAGTTTGTAGTGGACTCAATTTGGGTCTTTCCTGGTTCTAATCCCTTTGAACTAGAACCTGTATTCCCAATATCCACATCCATTATCTTTTTTTTTTTAATAAATTTATTTATTTTAGTTGGAGGCTAATTACTTTACAATATTGTAGTAGTTTTTGCCACACATTGACATGAATCAGCCATGGGTCCACATGTGTTCCCCACCCTGAACCCCCACCCCCACCCCCCCTTCCCCATCCCATCCCCCCGGGCCATCCCAGTGCCCCAGCCCTGAGCATCCATCCCATGCATAGAACATGGAATGGTGCTCTGTTTCACATATGATAATGTACTTGTTTCAATGCTATTGTCCCAGAACGTCCATTATCTTAATATATGCAACACTGCTGCATGTAGGGTGGCCATCTTCCCCAGTTATCCAGGATGCAGGGTTTTCCGTATTAAAACTAGGACAATCCCAGGCAAATCAGGACAGTTGGTCACTAGCTGCTTATTGCTCATTGAGGAAAAAGGCTGGCAGTGATGTGGCCACAAAGGTCTGCTCTCCAAGAAGTCTGATTCACTTATATGGGTCCCGTTGTTGAGAACTGGACAGATGTGCAGTGAATAGCTTGGATGAGAAAAGGAAAAAGAAAATGGCCTGGATTCCCAATGGTTTCCAGATTCCTGATTTCAGTGGTCCACAAGGACCCAAAATAAACTTGCATAACAAATTGCCTGGGTTTTATTTATTGTTCTGGTTTAAATTAGTGGAGCTCAGTTTCTGTTATTCAGGACTAAAATAACTTTGGTTAATATAATATCCATCACCAGCACTGTCCAAACAAGCAAAAAAATGTTTTAAAATCTCACATCCTACTGAGGGTGGGTCAGTAGTATCTTGTTTGTGCACCATAGGGAGAATTATTAATAGTTTCTGGAGCAGTAGCAAGATCTATCCATTAATGCTTCAGAAAGCAAAGCACTAATGGAAAAGTGGTGCCTAGTTTCCAATTTTCTTTGTTAATGAGCACATTTCATTCTCAGGCCAACAATGACTAGTTCCGATTCCCTGGTGGCGGGGAAGTTCTAATCTGAGTGCTATCCTGGTCTGTTTTGAAATCACAGTGCAGATAAAGGCTTAAATGTCCGAGGTTGAAAACAGGTTTGGAAACTAAAACTGTACAAAAGCTAGAATGTTTTACAAAGTGTTGCCCTGGGACATCTAGAGTCAGAGGTATAGTGATGTCTAACTTCCCAGGTAGCTCAGCTGGTAAAGAATCTGCCTGCTATGAGGTAGACCCCAGTTCAATTCCTGGGTCAAGAAGATCCGCTCGAGAAGGAGTAGACTACCCACTCCCGTATTCTTGGGCTTCCCTAGTGGCTCAGATGGTAAAGAATCCACCTGCAATGCAGGAGACCTGGTTTGATCCTTGGGTTGTGAAGATATCCTGGAGGAGAGCACGGCAACACACTTGAGTATTCTAGCCTGGAAAATTCCCATGGACAGAGGATCCTAACAGGCTACAGTCCATGGGGTTGCAAAGAGTCGGACACAACCGAGCAATTAAACACACACACGCCATCTATGACACATTCATACATGCACATATACCCTGTGTCTGACAAAATAAGTCACTATTGTGGATAGTGTGGAAAACCAGAGTGTCAGAAAGGTTTCAATTTGAATTTAAGTTGTTTCTGATATTGTCGGCCCTCCTCACTAGAATATAAAGTCCATGAGGGCAAAGTCTTGTCTTCTCAAATACTGCTGTATCTCCATTTCCTGGCACATAGTAAATCAGTGAGTGAATGAACAAGTGAATGAATGAATAGGTGGATGAAGAAAACAAACCTCAGTTCAATTCCCAGCTCTTCCACTTCCAGGCTATGTTGCCCTTAGCAAGTTGCCTGGCTTCCCTGGATCCTAATTTCTTCATCTCTAAAGTGAGCATAATTATCACCTCCCCTAAGAGTTGTTATAAGGAATAGCTGAGATGATTTGTCTAAATTCTCTAAATAGTAGGCTAGAATTTGGTATGTATTCAACAAATTTTCCTTCCCCCTCAAGTTATCACCTTCCTGGGGATATCAAAAGCACTGTAAAGTGAGGCTTCACAAGTTATCAGAGTAACTACTGGGTTATGTGTCATGAATTTATAAATGTACCCAAATGTTGAAATACTATCATTTACCCAATAAGATTTCCCTGCCACTGTACATTCCTTAAAAATAGAAGCATTTCTCACTAAAATATTCATAAGATCATCTTTATCTTAATAAAGTGAAAGTGAAAGTCACCCAGTCGAGTTCAACTCTTCGTGAACCCATGGACTATACAGTCCATGGAATTCTCCAGGCCAGAATACTGGAGTGAGTAGCCATTCCCTTTTCCAGTGGATCTTCCCAAACCAGGGATCTAACCCAGGTCTCCTCCATTGCAAGCAGATTCTTTACCAGTTGAGCCACCAGGGAAAACCAAGAATACTGGAGTGGGTAGCCTATCCCTGCTCCAGCAGATCTTTCCAACCCAGGAATCCAACCAGGGTCTCCTGCATTCCAGGTAGATTTTTTACCAGCTGAGCTACCAGGTAAGCCCATTTTAATAAAAATGACTTTCTTTTTTTTTTCTATGACTTAAAAAGTCCTGTAGAAGAAATAGAAAGTATAAGCCAAGGATGCCAAAGAGCAGCTTCAGAGAAGTCTAGCTGCTGCTGCTGCTGCTAAGTCGCTTCAGTCGTGTCCGACTCTGTGTGACCCCATAGATGGCAGCCTACCAGGCTCCGCTGTCCATGGGATTTTCCAGGCAAGAATACTGGAGTGGGTTGCCATTTCCTTCTCCAATGCATGAAAGTGAAAAGTGAAAGTGAAGTTGCTCAGTTGTGTCTGACTCTTCGTGACCCCATGGACTGTAGCCTACCAGGCTCCTCCGTCCATGGGAGTTTTCCAGGCAAGAGTACTGGAGTGGGTTGCCATTGCCTTCTCCAAGAGAAGTCTAGAGAGTTCGTTTAATCTAAAATCACAGCTTGAAATTAGAGTCACAGCCAAATCATCAGAGATGAGACAACTGGTTCTAGGACAGGAATAACTAAAAAGACTTTCCTTAAGCGTGGACATCAATCACTAAAGGTTGGCAGGTTTGCTGCTACATGACCAATGGGTACTCATGGTGGGAAATTCCCAAGTGGCTGATCCAGAAACAAACTGAATTGTTTTATTGGTTAGTGGAATGATCGTATTAAATTACACTAGAGATATGATTGTTCCAAAAGACCTTACAATTTCATCATAGTTTAGCTAATATAGCCCCAGACCTAATGTGATTCAGTATATTACCTGTGCTTTCTTTTACTCCTAAAGGTAGAAAAGAGAGGAACTGGCCACAGTCAACTACTGTCTTTTTTCCTACCATCCCTCCCACAAAGGATGCACTGAAACAGTCTTCTTAAGCTGCTCACACTACCACTCTAGCCTTTGAAGTAGACTGGGCCTCTGACATTGGTACCTTCTCATCTCACATCTCTTTACTGGCTTTGAAATACCTCACCAACTCTCATCTCTTCTGTCCCCATAGAGTCTGTAGCCTAAAAATGCCTGGAATCCCTGGATCACAGAGAATTTAGAATCAGGGAAAAGTCCCTTGAAGCATATTAGCTTGTGGACCTATAACATTGGGGGACTTCAAGACTTCCCTTTATTCACTGAATCTTCTTCAGTGACACGCTTCCCTAGCCTACCTCCATCTGCCACCCCTGACCCAGAAAACCTTTAGAACTGGAAAGTCCTTTTAAAAGTAAAATTCTATATTTTAATAAAATTTCTTTTGGTTGCCTAGATATATTTTTAATAGTCTATCACATCCAAGTATGTGCAATTATGGGTGGATTGTTGCTAGTCAACCTGGTTTGGCTGAGATACAGCTTTCTCTTATCTCTTTACACATCCCCTTGTGTAGTTTTGAGCCAATATTGGATGGCTCTCAACTGAATAAACAGACATAAATAAAACAGTTCTTTTTATAAACATAAACTTTATTTTTATAGAATGTAGTGCTCATGTTTGTTGCTTTTTAACATACTCATACCTGAAGTCCAGCCAAAACTGTCTTCTCTCTTACAGAAATCTGCACTGCTAATATTTCTTAGAGAATGAATTCTAAGTCAGGGAGGGAGGGATGACCTAAAAATCTCATCAGTGTCCTAAATTCTGTACTAGCAATTTTAGAACCGTAATTTTAGAACATGAGATTGCACTGAGGAGCTAATAATATTACTAAAACAAGTTGCTATCTTTTCTAAGCCTAGATCAAAGGTTTTATAAGTAAAGAACACCAAAGCTATAAAAAAAATTAATAATTGCTATGCCATGTGCAGCACGACCGAGATTAATCTTTCATTTCAAGAAGCTATGTTATATTCTCTATATACTAAAGGTAGAAAAAGTAGGAAAGAACAACAAAATCTTATTTACTATCAGTTTATCTCAGTGGTTAAAGGCAGGTTTTTCAACTATAAAGTCCCTGATTTATGGCTTAACATTTCATAAAGATTTCCTTTGTTATTTAAACTTTCCCGATTCTGAAGAGAAGAAAACAGGAGACACTTCCTGGGGTCATTGTTTATTATTTATTTAAAGGTCTTCCAGGAAACTCTCATGATCCATGATAACTACGCCCAATTCATTATTTTCTCTATCATCAATTAACATTTTAAACTGTTGAATGTTGCTAGAGGCTACACACTTCGCTAAGATCTAAGAGTAAAATGTTAACCCTAACCCTACTTTCAATACAATAGCTCAGTGAAAGCTCACTTTTTCTGAGCTTTCAATGCCCCTCTTAGAAAGACAAGATCTTCATCATTTGTTTCTGGACTCCCCCACCCTCCTTTTAGTCCTCTGCCTTTTCCAAAGGCTCTGCTCTATAATGCCACTTGAAAAATAGTTCACTTTAATGTGAGTAGTCTATGAATAACTTCTTTCCCTCTCTTAACCTTTGCCTACAGTTCACCTTCCCCCATAGACAGAATTTACTATAATAGAAGTTATAATAATATATAAGCATAGTCTTTCAAGGAATAATATATTTTTAAAGAGAACCATTGGAATGGATAAAGTTTAACTCAAGATATGAAGCCTTCAGCAATGAACTTTCAGGCTATGGGGGTACCTACTGTCTTCCATTAATTTTGTTTACAAGAAGCAGAAATACATTATCATATACACAAAGTAGGACTGATAATGAGAGTACAGGCATTTCATGGGCCAAGAACAGAGAGGGAAGAGTAAATGGGCATTTGGTAGAATTTTAACTAGAAACTAGGGACTAACTGATTTCTAACTTCTATTCCTGAGTTTGGTCCATTTCCTTTCCCAACTATCTTTTTCTACTTCACCCCGCACATGACTCAGTGTGACCAGCAGTTCCAAGTCTGTGTCAAAAAGTTTCAGCCCTTCTGCCCATCACCAACTATAACCAGTCTTAGTTCTTCAGTTTAAATACGAAGGAGGGAAACAAGGAGAGAATATGAGTCAGTCTGATTAATCTAACTCATCTCTTCAAGCCAAGCTATAAAATTTGCTGGCTAGCCAGTGCATAGACAGATATTGGATAATATGGTTACTCCTGGCCCAGTTATCTGGGTCCAGAAAGTATCAAGATACCAAAGAGAGGGAAAAAAGATACCAAAGAAATAGTCTCAAGAGTGGACATCTTTATCTTGTTCCTAATCTTAGAGGAGATGCTTTCCGTTTTTCACCATTGAGGATAATGTCTGCTGTGAGTTTGCTGTACATGGCCTTTATTATGGTGAGGTAGGTTCCCGCTATAAAATAAGTCAGAAAGAGAAAAACAAATATCATATATTAACACATATATGTGGAATCTAGAAAAATGATATAGATGAATTTATTTGCAAAGCAGAACTAGAGACACAAACATAGGGAAGAGACATACGGATACCAAGGGGGCACGGGGCAAATGGAGGTGAGATGGATTGGGATATTGGGATTGATATATATACATTCCTGTGTGTAAAACAGGTAACTAATGAGAACCAACTGTATAACACAGTGAACCCTACTCAATGCTCTGTGATGAACTAAATGGAAAGGAAATTTTAAGAAAAGATATATATGCATATATATCTATATATATAGATAGCTGTGTGTGTATATATATATATATATGCATATCTCTCTCTTTCTCTCTCTCTCTCTCTCTATATATATATACACACAGCTGATTCACTTTGATATACAGCAGAAACTAACACAACGTTGTAAAGCAACAATACTCCAATAAAATTTTTAAAAAGAGAAAAGAAAAAAGATACCAAAGTATGTAGGTCTGTCTAAAGTGGAATCTGCATAGGGAAGAATGTTTTAGAAATCTGTGGATAGGGGCAGGCAATGAAACATATTTAGTGGACTCAACTTCTGTATTCCTGCCTTAAGATATCCATGGGTTGTTTTATAGTATGTTCAGCCCTTCCTCTCTTCTTTTTTTTCTGATTATTAAAGATTTTCTTGATTCAAGTCCACTTCACATTTGTTTGCTAGCTTTTCACATCTTTTTCACTATCCTTCACTTTAAGCCCCCAACCTTCAGAATCTACTTCATATTGAATCAAGGCAAAACCCACATGGATCATCTATCCAGTGACCATGATTGTCCACTTCTACAGCAATCATAAGAGGGTGCTCAAATTTTCTCCATCTGCTGCAACACACTATGACCATAATACTGAGTATCATTGAGACAAGTGAGCAAGAAGGGTACGTTTATAAGTGCCCTTTACAATGGATCCAAAGAGGAATGAAGGGGCCTCTACATTGCCCTCTTTTTAGTTCACAAAAATGGATGGGTTCTGCCTCAAAATGAAATAATTTGGTTTCTTTGTTACATCGACCTGGCCTCTTTAAATCTCTACCTCCCTTGCCTTTCTCATTCTCTGTCCTCCCAGTCTGTTATCCATAACCTCAGCTGTTGAGGGAAAACACATTTTACTACAAATGGCAAATTGTCCCCTTGCACACAATACACAGGGGTCCAAGAAACTATGCCATGGAAGATAGAAAATAAAATCATCTACCCTAATACAAAAATCCTTTATGAAATGCTCCCTCATTCCACAGATTCAACCATCCTATGGTTATATCACAAACTTCATTTAATAATGATGTATTTGATGACATGTGAAACTTGCAAAGTAAATACTATTTTGTGTCCTTCAGATACAACTATCTGATGCATAGGAATGCTTGAATATCAGAGGAATAGTGAAAAGATTAGAAGGAGAACTCAACTTAGTCCCCTGGGTCTATTATTGGATCTGTCTTGACTAACCTTGTGACTTTGGACAAAGTGTTTAACTCCTACAGGGGCTCAGTTCCCTCCAAAATCAAGTGCTGAGTTAGATGCTAAAGCAAATGATGTTGGTTTCCAGGAGTCATTCTCCCCGCTTCTTCCTTGCTGGTAGAGTTGATCTCCTACTATAAAGCTGAAAACATCATCTGACTTCTACAGTTTTGACCTAGCAGCAGCATAGTGAGAGTAAAGAACTGCTGATAACAATGTGACTTAAAGAGCACAAGCTATGAACTTACCTGAAATATCTCCCACTGCCTTTGTTCCTTGGTTGGGGGAAGAAGCATCGTAGCATCCTGTGTAATATCTTGACTGCCCATCATTTGAACACCCTCCCTCTATTTTAGGAATCTATCTCCCACTATGGAAGTCAAAGGGATTTTAGACCTCTTTCTATGCCTGGTAGCCAGTGTAAGGGAAGATGGCTAAGGCCTGGTCAATCTAGTGCTTCTACACTGGAGTTTGAATCTTGAGGACTGGAGATGAGGGATATCAAAGCAATTCTAAAATTATCGACAGTGGAGTCCTTGGCAGAGACAGGGCAGTGAAGGGCTCACTGATGATGACTCTTGAATCAGACTGTTGCTATGCTGTGAATTTGAATGAAAATTCCTGATGCCCTAGTCTCCCTTAGTCCTGCCTGTATTTCGACATTGGTTCTCCAACAGCTATGGAGAGCTATCCCCAACATATTCTAAATAGTTCTCTGGTTTTGGTTAATCAGAGCTTGTTTTTGTTTATTACAACTAAGAAATCTGACTGGTACAAGCCAAAATCTTGAATGTGAAAAAAAAAAATGTGTCTTCAAAAGTCTAGATTTCATACAAACTTGTGCAAATAAAATTTGGAAGAACAGCTGGAGTGTTGGAAGAACAGTTGGAACATTATGATACCGTCTATCTTTCCCAAAAGAGGGACATCAGTCTTGGGAGACACTGAGAGAAGTGAGCCAGATTCTCTAGTAGGCCTACGCATCTCTGCTGTTCCCCTTCTTATGAACACGACACCCCCTTCCCCAAAGACTTTAGAACAAGTGTTTACTCATGGTACAAGCAAATGATCTCATTCCTTACTGCCATCTCTTAGGGAGAGGTGTCCCTGTCCTTCAAATGTATGTCTGAATATACTTAGTGTGTTTGAGAGGCAACAGTGAGAAGAGTATGACTCTTACGATGTGTGACCCCTGCAGAAATGGGTAGAGAAAAAGAGGTCTACAAATTTTCCATTTATGGTGGAATTATTCCCCTCTTCCCCCAAAGACCAAACTTCCTGCTATAATGATAAAAAAATTAAAATAAATAAAACTGAAGGAAAACATAAATGATAGCTATAGCAAAACAAAAATGAGCAGATAATTGGAGGTTAATGTTGTTGGAAAAAAAATACAATGAATAAAAGAAGAGGGAAAGTATTATTGTTAAAAAAGAAAACAGGTGAGCATATGAGTTTTGTCCTGTTATCAGTTAGACAGGTTTGAGACCAAATCTGCAATCACTAGGCTATCCCATCTCTTTCGTACAGTGCTGCTGAGGCCTAGTTTAATGTCTGAGACAGAGAAGATGATCAATAAATAAGTTGACTAAAAGAAATGAGCTCTATAGCCTCCCAGGGCAATAGAAATAAATGCAAAAATAAACAAACGAAACCTAATTAAACTTACAAGCTTTTGTATGCAAAGGAAGCCACAAACAAAACACAAAGACAACCTACAGAATGAGAAAAAGTATTTGCAAACAATATAACCAAAGGCTTAATTTCCAAAATACACAAACCGCTCACACAGCTCAACAACAAACAACCCAATCAAAAAATGGGCAGAAGAATCTAGTAGACATTTACCCAAAGAAGACATGTTGACAGTCAAGAGGCATATGAGATCCTCAATATCACTAGTTATTAGAGAAATGCAAATCAAGACTACAAAGAGGTACTACCTCACACCAGTCAGAATAGTCGTTATTAAAAAGTCTACAAATAGCATTGTTGGTGGGGATGTAAGCTGGTTTTGGAGAACAGTATGGCAGTTCCTCAAAGGACTAAAAATAGAGTTGCCATATGATCCAGCAATCCCACTCCTGGGCATATATCTGGACAAAACTAATAATTCAAAAAGAACATGCATTCTTATGTTCAAAGAACCACTATTCACAATAGCCAAGACAAGGAAAAAAACTAAATCCATTGACAGATGAATGGATAAAAAGGATGTGGTGTATCTGTGTGTGTGTATATATATATGCTGCTAAGTCACTTCAGTCGTGCCCGACTCTGTGCGACCCCATAGACGGCAGCCCACCAGGCTCCTCCGTCCCTGGGATTCTCCAGGCAAGAACACTGGAGTGGGTTGCCATTTCCTTCTCCAGTGCATGAAAGGGAAAAGTGAAAGTGAAGTTGCTCAGTTGTGTCTGACTCTAATTCACCCATAAAAAAGAAGGAAATAATGCCATTTGCAACAACATGGATGGACCTAGAGATAATCATACTAAATGAACTAGTCAGAAAGACAAATAACATATGATATGACATGTATGTGGAATCAAAAATGTGACACAAATGAACTTAACTATGAAACATACTCACAGACATAGAGAACAGACTTGTGGTTGTTAAGAGGGAGGGGAGGTGGAGGAGAGATGAAACGGGAATTTGGGGTTAGCAGATGCAAACTATTTTATATGTGTATATATACACAGACACACTTACACAATGGATAAACAACATAGTTCTACTGTATGGCACAGGGAACTATATTCAATATTCTGTGATAAAACATAGTAGAAAAGAATATGAAAATGAATGTATATATGTATAACAATCACTTTGCTGTACAGAGGAAATCATCACAACATTGCAAATCAATGATTCAATTTTTAAAAAAGGATCTCTACTCAGCCAAGAGACATATTTGAAAAGTTGTCAGATGAGGGAGTTTGACAAGGAGCTCCTTGTTAATTTTTACATGCTCTTTCCACAAACATAGGATATCCATAACATGCAACAGATTGTGCCCTGCAGGTATGGAAATGGACTGAAAGTGGTCCTTGCCCAGAAGCACCTGGAGGACATAGAATCCCCCCATCTCATCTTGTACCTCTTGCTCTCTACCAGACACACATGTACAAAAAAAGAAAACAGGAACCAGGATGGTTAGATTATAATATAGAAAAAGAAAAATACAAGATTCAATAGATAAGAGATACAGAGAAATCCAAAGATAAGATGAAAATGAATAATGAAAAGGAAAATAAATCAGAGATCCAAAAGATCATACAAATCCAAAAGGGAAAAGTTTTTTGGAAAAACCTAATTCAAAGTAAGAAAGTGTACCAGACTGACGCAAAACTCTCAATGATGCGTGTATGTGTGTGCATTTTAAGTAATAGTATAACTCCATTTTCAGTAAAGCTAAGAAAGACATAAACAGCTGAAGCAGGCAGCAAAAATCAAACCATTTTCTTTATGGGAAATATTGAGTGGTTTCCATGAACAGAGGCTAAGGGGACAGAGATCAGAGAAAGGACAATCTATAACTTCCTAGGACAATTATCTTCCTCAGTTTCTTACCCAGTGAAGATATACTGTCTCAGAATACAACCCCAGTGGGACTTCCCTGGCAGTCCAGTGGTTAAGACTTCATGCTTCCAATGCAGAGGGCACTGGTGTGATCCCTCATGGGGGAACTAAGACCTGCACATGCCAAATGGTACAGAAATAAAATATGATAATAGTAAATATTATTATTAAAAAAGAAAAGAAAACACACCGTCAGCAATCATACAAGCATACAACTGTCAGTGTTTGCTTTTGTTTCTTTGGTAACCAAAATACCCTTTGCTGCTGCTGCTGCTAAGTCGCTTCAGTTGTGTCGACTCTGCGACCCCATGGGCGGCAGCCCACCAGGCCCCCCTGTCCACAGGATTCTCCAGGCAAGAATACTGGAGTGGGTTGCCATTCCCTTCTCCTAAATACCCTTTAGCAAGCCCCTATTGTATATATGTCAAGTTGTTCAGTCGTGTCCGATTCTTTGCAACCCCAGGGGCTTTAGTCCACCAGGCTCCTCGTTCATGGAATTCTTCAGGCAAGAATACTGGAGTCGGTAGCCATTCCTTTCTTCAGGGGATCTTTCTGACCTAGGGATGAAACCCAGATCTCCCACAAGGCAGGCAGATTCTTTACCATCTGAGCCACCAGGGAAGCCCCCAAAATAAAGCCAGCCACTTTCATATTAGCTATCTTATTTAATTCCCTGCACAATGCTAGTGAGGTTCAATATTCTCAAATATTTTCCATACCCTGTGTATTCATGTCCTACTACAGCTGTAATAAATTAGAACACACTTAGTGGTTTACAACAATACAAATTTCTTCAAACAGTTCTGAAGGCCAGAAATCCAAAACGAGCTTTACAGGGCTAAAATCAAAGTGCTGGGGCAAGCTGGATCACTCTGGAATCTCTAAGGGAGAATCCATTTCCTAGCATTTTCTAGTTTCCAGAGGCTGTCCTTGAACCGTGGCTTATGGCACTGCATCAGAATATCTTTTCTTGCTGTTTCTTTCTGCACATTGCCTTCTCTTTTAATTCTGATTTTTTGCATGCATCTCTTATAATAATAAGGATGCTTGTGATTATATCAGGTCCATCCAAACAATCGAGGGCAATCTCCCCATCTCATAATCCCTACCTTAATCATACTACAAAGTCCATTTTGCCATAAAAGATAACATTCTTAGGTTCTCAGGATTAGAATGTGGGCATCTTCAGAGGCCACTACTCAGCCTGCTACAGATTGGTTGTGTCAGAATTACCCAAAGGGTGGGTAGTTAATAGTATTGAGTCCATGTTCATTTCTGAGTTTGGGTAATTAAGTTAAAATTATATAAGCTGGGTAAGCGGTATATGTCAACTCTCTTACAATTTTGGTAACATTTCTATGAGTCTAAAATTAGTGAAAAACAATAAAATGTCACTGAGGACATAAACAGGCACAAAGCATTTCCTGGGTGTTTTGTTAAAAACAAAGATTCCTAGGTTTCTAGGTTCCTCCCAGCATTATAGAAACACATTTTCCAAAGACAGAGTCTGAGCATCTATTGTTTAGACAAGCACATGATCTCACAGGCATGTTTGACAATTGCTAACTTGAGATTATGACAATACTATCCAAAATAGGATACACTAGCAGCAACATCATCTGAGGTCTTTCCAAAATGTACTTTCTCAAGCCTACCCCAAACCTACCAATTCGAATCTCTCCTGGTTGTGGGGACCAGGAAGCTTGTGTCTTAACAAATTCTTCATGTGATTCTTTTGCATAATATATTTCAGTAAGTACTAGGCTACACATAAATAAGGCATGGGGCATAACTCTCCACCTATTATTATCTCCAGTTACTTCAAGCCTGAGAGAACTGAGGATCAGCTAAATGAGGTACTCAAAGTAAAATCGCTAGTATATGCCAAAACTGAGACAAAGTCCAGGTTTGACTGAAATCTACAACAATTTGTCATTTCATTCTGACATTTCATCTTTAATTTAAAAGCCTTCCACAAAATGCACATATATTACTCTGCATGAAAGTAAAAGTGAAGTCACTCAGTCATGTCCAACTCTGCAACCCCATGGATTGTAGCCTGCCAGGGTCCTCCATCCTTGGAATTTTCCAGGCAAGAATAGTGGAGTGGGTTGCCATTTCTTTCTGCAGGGGATCTTTCTGACCCAGGGATCACATTATTCTACATGGATAAATCATTAAGATGAGCAAATTATAGTCATTCATTGAACATGAATGAGGTAACCTGTTACTATCAGGGCCTTGAAGGAATGAGACTCAGAATAGTCAGTTTGATGGTCAAAGGAAAATCTGATATCATAGCTCTTGGACATACTGACCCAACCATATATTTCAAAACTTTCAGTCCAAATAGTTCTTCCTTCAATTTTCTTATTGTTATTAAAAAATATTTACACTTCTTAGATATTACTTAGGTATAACTTCCATATTTTCTGGGATTATGATTAATGCCAGAAAATATGATTATCTTACTTACAAAGGAGGCAGATTCATGTTTGGTAAAAGGGACATTTGGTAAGGCAACTCAAAGCAAAAAAGAATATGCTATAGGAAAGCACTCTACGAGGCTGAGCATCACAGCAGAGTGTGAGTCTGACGGTCATGGTGATGTAGCACATGCATGTTCTGAGCATCTTCCTCTGGACCACTCTCCACTGTGGTCCAGCCTGATGGAAGAGATGGAACTGAATGATTGACAGCCAATGCCAGAAAAGAGGCCCCAAGAGAGAGGCTCCAAGAGAGGCAGCAGAGGAGGAAGAAATTTAAAAGCATAGAGGAAGGGAGAATTTTGCCCCAGGACCTTAAGAAGCGTAATTAACTGTGAAGTGGGACTCATGAATGGCCCACCTTCACTGAGGTCAGAGGACAAGTGGATGAGAGAAACAGAACCCCTCACACACTCTCCTCCAACTGTGGATTCTACGTGAGTTAAAAGACACAAATCAAACTCAAGTTATGGTTTCCAGGACTCCGGTGTGCTTGTCCAGTGGATTGAAGGATGTTTAATAATGGGTTGAACTCCCATCCTATCCACAGGCAGAGACAGAACTCTGAGTGAGCAGCAGGGCAGGGTGGGAGTGGGCTTGAAGCCTTGAGGTTTGCAGGAAAAAGAAAATCATCTTCACATAAGCCAAGGGGTCTCAGAGGGTGAGCCCCAACCCACCATGTGGGCCTCAGTGCCAGACCATCCTTTCTCCAGACTCCAGAACTTGGTCTTACGTATTGAGTGGGAAGCTGGCCTACCATGGGCTCTGAGCACTTCCAAATGCCAGAGACACTTCAAAGGCTTACTAATTTCAGATCCCATAAAGCCTCTGGCTGTGAAGAAAACCGATTGATTTTTGAAGGGACAAAAGTGAGGGAAATAAATCATAGAAATGATGCTGGGATACTGTTTGACATCGGTTCAACAACTTCCATCATAAGCACCTACAGCCTGATCTGAATTAATTTTAAAGTGCTTTGTAAACCACTCCAGTACTTAGCAATTCTTTCTGAAGCATGGAGGCTAAAAGCCCACAAGCAGAATGTTGGGAAGGGAGAGAGATGCTGTCTGCTATCTGAGCTGTCCTGACTTTCTGGCTGCCTTCCAGGCTGCTTGATTAGATCAGGACCTAAATTTGTCACTGACCTGTTTTCACATCTCTGCTACAGGCAGGTAATGTAAGCCCAGCACTCTGGCGTTATCTACGCATGAAACTTGGATTTAGCCAATTCTGTGTTTCATATCTGAATTCTGTGAATAGTAGCCTACTAAGTACAGTCTATGCCTATAGTTATTGTTAGAGGTGGTAAGAGCTTCTCAGGTGGTTCAGTGGTAAAGAATCCACCTGTCAATGCAGGAGACTAGGGTTCAATACCTGACTTGTGTCAGGAAGATTCCCCTGGAGAAGGAAATGGCAACTCACTCCAGTATTCTTGCCTGAGAAATCCCACGGACAGAGGAGCATGGCAGGCTACAGTCCACAGGGTTGCAAAGAGTTGGACATGACTTAGCAACTAAACAACAGCAAAGAGCCTAATAGTGTGGGGGTAAAGGAATTTCAGGAGCAATTCAAGCAGAGAAGATAATATGCACCTCCATGAATGAGCTCATACACAAACTACCACCAGATTTCTGCTGAGGATACACAAGGCTATGGATAAATCAGAAAATCATTGGACTGACCTGATTTCATTCAAAAATTTTGAAAGCCATAGCTTTGCACTTATACACTGCACTGCACAAATCTCACCATTCCAACGCCCCGGGATTGAGAAGCTTCTTGGTTAGGTGTTCCAAGCCTAGAATTCTAGAACAATAAATATAAATTGCACAGCTCTTGGCTCTAAAGAATGCACATTATCATGTAAATTTATCTACAAGAGAGTGCCAGAAGTCCTGTGATGGAGTTAAGCCCTTGTGTTGTAGGAGCAGAGAAGATGGGCTGCCATCCCAGGATGACATGGCTCAAGAGCAGAAAGAAAGGTCAAGGATAGGAAGATACGGGGAAGAAGAGAAGAGGAGTGAAATCCTAAACTACCAGGGTTGCTGCTGCTGCTGCTGCTAAGCCGCTTCAGTCGTGTCCTACTCTGCGTGACCCCATAGATGGCAGCCCACCAGGCTCCCCCGTTCCTGGGATTCTCCAGGCAAGAACAATGGAGTGGGTTGTCATTTCCTTCTCCAATGCATGAAAATGAAAAGTGAAAGTGAAGTCGCTCAGTCGTGTCCGACTCTTAGCGACCCCATAGACTGCAGCCTACCAGGCTCCTCCGTCCATGGGAGTTTCCAGGCAAGAGTACTGAAGTGGAGTGCCATTGACTTCTCTGAAACTACTAGGGCAATGACTCCCAAACTTTTGTGAGCAAGAGAATCACCAGGGAGCTTTGGTCAAAATTCAGATTCCCAGGCCACTCCTCAGCCTCCCAAGTTTATTATTAACTGGGACCTGGGTGGATCCCAGGAACCTGATTTTTCACAAGCATTCCCAAATGATTCCATCTCAAGTGGTCCTGAACCCCATCTGGGGGAAACTTTTACCCAAGCCAAGACCAGCCCCACTCTTCAGTGTGCTATTCCTAATCTGAGGTAGGCAGCATCACAGTTGGAAAAGTCATCATTACTGACTTGATCTATATTTTCTGCATTCTTTCACCTGCAACCTTTTAAAATCGTGCCCCTCTTCACTTAGTCTCTCACATGCTCTTCTCTATGGAAATATGTTCTCTGGAAAGTGCACCCTTCATATCCCAAGGTGAAGTTAGGATACCATGACTTCTTGAGTTACCATGATCAGGATAAATTTGCTGTTTATCCTGACCTCTGAAGAAGAAAAATCTTTGTCTTCAATTAAAGGAAGGTGAACATTCTCAGGGAGGCAGGATTATTTGCAGAAATGCCAGGGAAATTTATTGACCAAAAAGATTAGACCTTGAAGGTGACCATTTATTTAGCTCATGAGAAAAGGTCTCCCAGTGCTCCGGGACAAGCCTCCTCTGTGGACTGCTCACTCTATCCACACTTGCTAGCTCTGACACAAAATGAATGATGAACGAGTCTTCCCTTCTTTGTGGCCCAATGAATTTTATGCTTCCCTCCGTATTTTCAGAAGATAAGGTCTGAAAATAACCTCTGAATAACCACCAAAGCCGGAGTCCTTGAGAAGTCCCACCCTTCCTTGAATCCCTGAGGAGAAAGGGAAAGAAGGCTGATGGCAACAGGAGCCTTCCCAATTAAAGAGTTTTCTAAGACAGTTTACACATATCCCCAAACACCAAAGGAAAAACAACTTAGAACACACAACTGGGCACTAATTGTCCTAACTAGATGAATCCTATTTCTTCAAGGTCTCCTGGAGCCCCTTTCTATATCCTTCTTTCCATATCTAATGTGTTCCCTGACTCCATGTGTGTCTCACACTTCCATCTTTACACCTCTGCTCTAGTTGCGTACCACCACCCAGGTCCTCTTTGTATGTCTCTTGGGCGATCCACAGAAGCAGGCTCAGAACCAGCCTACTGACTCCAAACCATCCCACCCGCGTGGCTAGATAAGCACTTTAAAAGCACAACTAGTCTTAGGTAATTCCTCTGCTCAGTGGCTCCCTGATGACTACATGGAAGAGCTTCCTCAACACTGGAACTTGACTTCACCCTGTGCAACAGCGTAAGAGTTCTCCATGCTGTTTTCTTCCAAGGACTATCTCTGCTTTGCTTTGGTTGCTGCGGCTTGTGGCTGCTTTTTAACATTACTTTTAAATTTTTATTTATTTTTAATTGAAAGATAATTGCTTTATAGTATTGTGTTGGTTTCTACCAGACATCAGTGTGAATCAGCCATAGGTTTACCTATGCCCCCTCCCACATGAACATCCCTCCCACCTTCCTTCCCATCCCACTCCTCTAGGATGTTACCAAGCTCCAGTTTGACTTCCCTGAGTCATACAGCAAATTCCCATTGGCTATCTAATTTACATGTGGCAATGTATGTTTTAATGTTGTAAACACACCTAGTAAATATTCAAGCAGTGCAAAAGGGTATGAGGCAAAAAAGTAAGTTTCCTTCCTCCACTGACTCCCATCGGGTACATTTTCCCAGAGGCAACAATGCTACCAGTGTCAGAGCTATTCAGTTCATCTATAAGCACAATAAGCAATATCCCTATGTAGATTAATACTCACGCCCTTTTTTAAAATAAATAGCAGCATACTATGCACACTGTTCTGCACTTGGCTTTTGTCGTCTAATAATGTCTTAGAGATTGTTCTATATTGGTACACATGGATAGATCTTCCACATCCTTTTTAGCAGCTGTCTGATATTCCATTATAAATATATCATAAAACTACTCTACTAATGAACAATTTTATTAGTCTAGCCTTTTGCTCAGAGAAGGCAATGGCACCCCACTCCAGTACTCTTGCCTGGAAAATCCCATGGACGAAGGAGCCTGGTAGGCTGCAGTCCATGGGGTCACGAAGAGTCAGACACGACTGAATGACTTCACTTTCACTTTTCACTTTCATGCATTGGAGAAGGAAATGGCAACCCACTCCAGTGTTCTTGCCTGGAGAATCCCAGGGACGGCGGAGCCTGCTGGGTTGCCATCTATGGGGTCACACAGAGTTGGACACGACTGAAGCAACTTAACAGCAGCAGCCTTTTGCTACTAAAAATAATGCTAAATTACACATCTAGTTCTATTAAGAACAGATTACAGTGAAGCTACTGAAGCTCAAGCTTCAGAGTCCCTCACTTTCATGGGCCCTTGAGTGTACTTTTCCCCTTAAAGAGAAAACCATAGTTTATACATGCTTCAAGATCTACAAAATCTGGATCAGCACCTGAATGTAGTATAAATTGCTTATGGCAGCAGAGTCAAAATGCATGTGTATTTTACATTTTGAATAATGTTGCTGAAGTCTGAAATCAAGTCTATAATCCATGTTGATGGACACTCTCATCACCTTCAATTCTCAGAGGGAGTCTATTGACAACTCCAGTAGAAGGCACCCTTTGGAATCTTGCTTTAGTTATTCAGGTACCAGTCTTGTCTTCTTCCTGGGGCTGTAGGCACTTTGAAGTCAGCACTCAAGTCCTCTGTCTCTATACTGCTCAGAACATGGCATAGTTGCTCCACACAGGAGACACTCAAATATTTGTTGACTCTGCTGGAAGTTCTTTTCAGACATGAAGGATGTATAATCAGACAATAAAATACTTATTGAGTGAACAATAAACCACTTCTGTATCACCTTCAATACAATTTAATTTTCTTAGATTTCATCCCTAAGATACCAGGTCCACCAACTTTGCAGATTTAATGACTATGCTTTCCCTTCCATTATTACAAAAGTGTGAATAGCTCAGGCATGTCTGACTCTTTGCAACCCCATGGACTGCAGCCCACCAGGCTCCTCTGCTCATGGAATTCTCCACGCAAGAATACTGGAGTGGGTTGCAATTCCCTTCTCCAGGCAATCTTCCTGACGCAGTGATCAGGGATCGAACTGGATCTCCTGCATTGCAGGCAGATCCCTTACTGTTTGAGCCATGCCCCTTTAAGTTTCCATCATTAGTCATGTAAAAATAGTTACACAGCAGTGGCCCAAGGCTCAAGGCCTACAAAATATTACCTAATAAGTTCTCTTGTCCTTTTTTAATATTGCTATAAATCCACTGATATTGCAGTCTAAATATAGCCTTGCATACAAATTAAATTTGCAAATATGAAAAAGAATCAAAAGCTCATTTAAGCTAAAACACATACTGGCTACTTCTTTCTCATTATTTTCAATTAGGGGTCCATTATTTTGTCAAACAAGCAAATTTCATCTATTCAACATAGTTGGTTCTTTACAAAACAGCACCAGGTATAAGAAAACCCTTCAATTTGTCTGAAGTGTTTGCTAGTAAGTTCAGAGGCATTCAAGTTAAGGTAACCAGCATATGTAGGCATTAATTTGGATGGGATATGTAATTCCTCATTTTTGAAATTAGTGCTGAAGGCATCATTATTTTAATACAATAAAAACTTAGATTAGAGGATCCTAGAACTCCACTTAAGCATTATTGTACATTAATCTTTGCTTCTTTGACTGTCGTTAGATATTCACTTGATTCCAATTCAGCTGTCCCTCCACACTTTCTAAAATCTCTTTTTTTCTTTCATTCAGCCCAGAAGTTTTCCAACTTTGATATGCACCATAATTACTTGGGGAATTATTAAAAACACAGTTCCCTGTTCCCATCCCTACAGTGTCTGACTCAGTAATTTTCCTAGACCTTGCTGCTGGAGGAGCTTGGTGTATACTTAGAATCTCAGGCCTCAACTAGCCCTATTGAATTAGAACCTGCACTTTTACCAAGATCTCTAAGGTATTTGCATGCTCTTTAAAGTTGGAGAAGCACTGAGCTATCCCACTCTTACATTCAGCTTTTCAGTTTGTTTCCTTGATTCCATCCTCTCTTATCTATTCAAAGACACTATTTGTTAAATCACCTCCTTATTTTCTTATATTGTCACTGGGCAAGGTACTTGAAATTCAGCAGTGAATGAGTCAAACAAAGTTCCTACCACCAAAGACTTTATCTTTGGGAGGAAAGATAGTAAATGCAACCAACAAATGAAATGAAATAGGTGATGACCAGGATAGGTTAAGAAGGAAATAAACACAGTATAATAAGAATGAAATGGGTGCTAGTATTTTTTTTAAGTTTTTTTTAATTGGAGGGTAATTGCTTTACAACATTGTGTTGGTTTCTGCCATAAAACGAATCAGCCATAACCCCTCTTTCTTGAGTCTCCCTCCCATCCCATCCCAATTATTATTTTACAGACAAGGAAATTGATTTTGGAGGTTACACAATCAGTTGAGAGTCACACAGCTAGTAAAGGACAGAATAGTATTTAACCTAAAAGAGAGCCTATGGTCTTAAACTACTCCACTAACACAGCTTCACTGAAAGCCCAAGGGGATTCATCCATACCCCATTTCTGGCCACCTATGGCACTTTTGCATTTATTTTTTCAAGTGTTCTGACCCTTCTGTTCCCCGTTCCAGGTTTTCTTGCCCTGATAAGTTTGGATACATTGCTCAAACTCTGATCCTGCCTCCACTTCCAATGTATTTACCCACTCTCTGCTTCTCATACCACATTGGAAGAACAACAATCGAACTTTTTACACCAAACTCAGAAGGTCCAACTGCCTCCCTACTGGATAAAAAATTGACCATCTTACCCATCATGTTTTCTAAAAATAAAAAAAGAAGACAGAAACCAGCTTCTCTGTTACTACAAATCACCAATAGTATCTCCTTGAATGCTTTCCTAGAGGTAAAATAGATAGTAAATTAAAACACACACCTAGGGTATGTAGAAGAGATCCTACCTTTTCTCTCAAAACCATAAAATGACAACTGTTCTCTCACTCAGGTTATAGACACTTGTGTGTCTAAAACCAGTTAACTTTAGGCAAATACCCTCCCTAATAGCAGCTTTCAATTTTCACAGTACCCTGCTAAAATACCCTACCCAACTTTGATTCTCTGAAATGTTGATAACATTTGTGAAATAATAGAAGTATTCAAGTACTAGATCATTCTAACAAATATCTGTGAAATATTGTACATGTTTGTTCCAAGAAAGTATTTTACAGCTTTGCTCATATTTAAATATGACAACTGCAAATAGATTTTACTTCATACAGGAATTCCTTAGAAAACTTGATGCTTGGGATAGGAAGAGATTTTTGTTTCAATAATATTATTAAACTTGAAAGTATGCCTTGGGGAAAAAAAAGTGTCTTGACACAGTTTGAAATAAAGAGAAAGAAAAGCGCTGTAGTGGACCCTTCTGGCTGCCTCACAACATTCTCTCCATCTTTCTCTTGAATACACCAACCCATGTGGTTTTCAAATTTGAGACTGATTAATCTTAATCGTTGTTCAAGCTAGTTTTAGAAAAGGCAGAGGAACCAGGGATCTAATTGCCAACATCTATTGGATCACTGAAAAAGCAAGAGAGTTCCAGAAAAACATCTATTTCTGCTTTATTGACTATGCCAAAGCCTTTGACTATGTGGATCACAATAAACTGTAGAAAATTCTGAAAGAGATGGAAATACCAGACCACCTAACCTGCCTCTTGAGAAATCTGTGTGCAGGTCAGGAAGCAATGGTTAGAACTGGACATGGAACAACAGACTGGCTCCAAATAGGAAAAGGAGTATGTCAAGGCTGTATACAGTCATCCTGCTTATTTAACTTATATACAGAGTACATCGTGAGAAACTGTGGGCTGGATGAAGCACATGCTGGAATCAAAATTACTGGGAGAAATATCAATAACCTCAGATATGCAGATGACACCAACCTTATGGCAGAAAGTGAAGAAGAACTAAAGAACCTCTTGATGAAAGTAAAAGAGGAGGGTGAAAAAGTTCGCTTAAAGCTCAACATTCAGAAAACTAAGATCATGGCATCCGGTCCCATCACTTCATGGCAAATAGATGGAGAAACAGTGGAAACTGCGGCAGACTCTATTTTTGGGGGCTCCAAAATCACGACAGATGGTGACTGCAGCCTTGAAATAAAAAGACGTTTATTCCTTGGAAGAAAATTATGAGCAACCTAGATAGCATATTAAAAAGCAGAGACATTACTTTGCCAATAAAGTTCCATCTAGTCAAGGCTATGGTTTTTCCAGTAGTCATGTATGGATGGATCTTTGCCAACAAAGGTTCGTCTAGTCAAAGCTATGGTTTTTCCAGTGGTCATGTATGGATGTGAGAGTTGGACCATAAAGAAAGCTGAGCGCTGAAGAATTGATGCTTTTGAATTGTGGTGTTGGAGAAGACTCTTGAGAGTCCCTTGGACTGCAAGGAGATCCAACCAGTCCATCCTATAGGAAATTGGTCCTGAATATTCATTGGAAAGACTGATGCTGAAGCTGAAACTCCAATACTTTGGCCACCTGATGTGAAGAACTGACTCATTTGAAAAGACACTGATGCTGGGAAAGATTGAAGGCGGGAGAAGAAGAGGACGACAGAAGATGAGATGGTTGGATGGCATCACCAACTCAATGGACATGAGTTTGAGTAAACTCTGGGAGTTGGTGATGGACATGGAGGCCTGGTGTGCTTCAGTCCATGGGGTCACCAACAGTTGGACAAGACTGAGCAACTGAACTGAATCTTAGTCATGAGAATCTAATTTCTCTTTGCCAATAATTGACTTAGAAAACCAGACTTAAGCCGTGCAATAGATAGCTTGTCTCTACAGAGGTTAATTGAAAAATGAACCCATGAAGATCTTTCTCTTCATCTAGATTTTGCTATGTGAGAATGTGAGTTCTGAAGCAAATTAACCGCAAGGGGCTGATACATTAAACCAAGAGTGTTAACTGAAATACGGAACCAGAAGCTCCAGAACAAACCTAAAACCTGAGGGCATCCGGCTGCCATATTTTATCAAATCTAATAAGACATCCGTCATAAGACATGCCATTATGACATGTACCACTAAGAAAAAACTCTGTCCCTGAGACAGAATGCTTTCTTACATTCAAGGGTTATTTGTTTTTCTTTTTAAACTTAGTTTCTGAAATAGCTCTTTTAGACTTACCTGGGCATAGATTTGTATTATATCACCTTATTATGCATAATAAAAAGGATGCATACCAAACAACTTTAAGATCATCTCAGAACTTCACACTCAGTCTGGCTTTCCTTGGATCCTGTACACTGAACTTCTTTCTCTATGCCATTAAGGGTACTGGCAATGAATTTTCTTCTCTTGTACAAGAATGGTCCACTATCATCTTCAGGATTTCCTTTCAACCCAGGAACACCTATTCTTATATTGATATGCACATGGAGGCAATGATATTATACTCACTGCCTGGCCAACAGTGATTTTAAGACACACTGAGATTAATATATGGAAATTGTGCATATTAGAATCACTGAATACAGAACGGTGGTGCTGGTCTTCAGTCATGTCTGACTCTTTGTGACCCCATGGACCATAGCCCACCAGGCTCCTCTGTCCATGGGATTTTCCTGGCAAGAATACTAGAGTGGGTTGCCATGCCTTCCTCCAGAGGATCTTCCTGACCCAGGGATTGAACCCACATCTCCTGCTTTACATGCTGAGCCACCTAGGAAGCCCACAGAATATGGACATTTGGATCCTAACCATTGATGTGAGAACATGCCTGCTGAGAGGCTACCCAACTTTTCACTATCATGACTACAAACTATTCCTTCAGAATCACACTAAACAACTGGAGACATGGGGCCAACAGCAGGGTCTGTGCTGAAGGATTCTCTAAGGCAACAGTGATTTATGGGTTGAATGGTGAGTCATTGGTGAAATTTTACATAGTATTTGTTTTTTTCTTTTTAATAAATTTATTTAATTGAAGGCTAATTACTTTACAATATTGTAGTGGTTTTGTCATACATTTACATAGATCCGCCACGGGTGTACGTGTGTTCCCCATCGTGAACCCCCCTCCCACCTCCCTCCCCATCCCATCCTTCTGGGTCATCTCAGTGCACCAGCCCCAAGCACTCAGTCTCATGCATCAAACCTGGACTGGCGATCCGTTTCACATATGATAACATACATGTTGCAATGCCATTCCCCAAATCATTCCACCCTCGCCCTCTTCCACAGAGTCCAAGACTGTTCTATACATCTGTGTCTCTTTTGCTGTCTTGCTTATAGGGTTATCGTTACCATCTTTCTAAATTCCATATATATGCATTTGTATACTGTATTGGTGTTTTACTTTCTGGCTTACCTCACTCTGTATAATAGGCTCCAGTTTCATCCACCTCATTAGAACTGATTCAAATGTATTCTTTTTAATGGCTGAGTAATATTCCATTGGAAGGAAGGTTATGGCCAACCTAGATAGCATATTTAAAAGCAGAGACATTACTTTGCCAACAAAAGTCCATCTAGTCAAGGCTATGATTTTTCCAGTGGTCATGTATGGATGTGAGAGTTGGAAGGTGAAGAAAGCTGAGCGCCGAAGAATTGATGCTTTTGAAGTGTGGTGTTGGAGAAGACTCTTGAGAGTCCCTTGGACTGCAAGGAGATCCAATCAGTCCATCCTAAAGGAGATCAATCCTGGGTGTTCATTGGAAGGACTGATGTTGAAGCTGAAACTCCAATACTTTGGCCACCTCATGCGAAGAGCTGACTCATTGGAAAAGACCCTAATGCTGGGTGGGATTGGGGGCAGGAGGAGAAGCGGATGAGAGAGGATGAGATGGTTGGATGGCATCACCGACTCGATGGACATGGGTTTGGGTAGACTCCAGGAGTTGGTGATGGACAGAGAGGCCTTGCGTGCTGCAGTTCATGGGTTCGCAAAGAGTCGGACACGACTGAGCGACTGAACTGAACTAAATATTCCATTGTGTATATGTACCACAGCTTTCTTATTTATTCATCTGCTGATGGACTTCTAGGTTGCTTCCATGTCCTGGCTATTATAAACAATGCTGCAGTGAACATTGGGGTACACGTGTCTCTTTCAATTCTGGTTTCCTTGGTGTGTATGCCCAGTAGTAGGATTGCTGGGTCATATGGCAGTTCTATTCCCAGTTTTTTAAGGAATCTCCACACTGTTCTCCATAGTGGCTGTACTAGTTTGCATTCCCACCAACAGTGTCAGAGGGTTCCCTTTTCTCCACACCCTCTCCAGCATTTATTGCTTGTAGACTTTTGGATAGCAGCCATTCTGATTGGCATAAAATGGTACCTCATTGTGGTTTTGATTTGCATTTCTCTGATAATGAGTGATGTTGAGCATCTTTTCATGTGTTTTTTAGCCATCTGTATGTCTTCTTTGGAGAAGTGTCTGTTTAGTTCTTTGGCCCACTTTTTGATTGGGTCATTTATTTTTCTGGAATTGAGCTGCAAGAGTTGTTTGTATATTTTTGAGATTAATTCTTTGTCCGTTGCTTTGTTTGCTATTATTTTCTCCTATTCTGAAGGCTTTTTTTTCACCTTGCTTGTAGTTTCCTTTGTTGTGCAAAAGCTTTTAGTTTAATTAGGTCCCATTTGTTTATTTTTGCTTTTATTTCCAATATTCTGGGAGGTGGGTCATGGAGGATCCTGCTGTGATTTATGTCAGAGAGTGTTTTGCCTATGTTTTCCTCTAGGAGTTTTATAGTTTCTGGTTTGATGTTTAGATCTTTAATCCATTTTGAGTTTATTTTTGTGTTTATTTTGTGTTAGAAAGTGTTCTAGTTTCATTCTTTTACAAGTGGTTGACCAGTTTTCCCAGCACCACTTGTTAAAGAGATTGTCTTTTCTCCTTTGTATATTCTTGCCTCCTTTGTCAAAGATAAGGTGTCCATAGGTGCGTGGATTTATCTCTGGGCTTTCTATTTTGTTCCATTGATCTATGTATCTGTCTTTGTGCCAGTACCATACTGTCTTGATGACTGTGGCTTTGTAGTAGAGCCTGAAGTCAAGCAAGTTGACTCCTCCAGTTCCATTCTTCTTTCTCAAGATCACTTTGGCTATTCAGGATTTTTTGCATTTCCATACAAATTGTGAAATTATTTGTTCTAGTAGTGTGGAAAACACCATTGGTAGCTTGATAGGGATTGCATTGAATCTATAGATTGCTTTAGGTATTATACTCATTTTCACTATATTGATTCTTCCAATCCATGAACATGGTATATTTCTCCATCTATTTGTGTCCTGTTTGATTTCTTTCATCAGTGTTTTATAGTTTTCCATATATAGGTCTTTTGTTTCTTTAGGTAGATATATTCCTAAGTATTTTATTCTTTTCGTTGCAGTGGTGAATGGAATTTTTTCCTTAATTTCTCTTTCTGTTTTCTCATTGTTAGTGTATAGGAATGCAAGGGATTACTGTGTGTTAATTTTATATCCTGCAAATTTACTATATTCACTGATTAGCTCTAGTAACTTTCTGGTAGAATCTTTAGGGTTTTCTATGTAGAGGATCGTGTCATCTGCAAACAGTGAGAGTTTTACTTCTTTTCCAACCTGAATTCCTTTTATTTCTTTTTCTGCTCTGGTTGCTGTGGCAAAAACTTCCAAAACTATGTTGAATAGTAGTGGTGAGAGTGGGCACCCTTGTCTTGTTCCTGATTTTAGGGGAAATGCTTTCAATTTTTCACCATTGAGGATAATGTTTGCTATGAGTTTGTCATATATAGCTTTTATTATTTACATAGTATTTGAAAACAATTCTTTTTTGTTGTTTTTGTTTGTTTTGGCTGTTCCCAAGTGACTAGGGGGATCTTAGTTCCCTAACCAGGGATTGAACCCGGGCCCTTGGCAGTGAGAACTCAGAGTGAGTCCTAACTACTGGATCACCAGAGAAGTCTCTAGAAAGCAATTCTTAAAGTGCATGGAAACAGGCTGGCAATAGGTGTTACCATTCACATTATAATTCATTGTCCAGGACACCCGTCATGCCTGAGTTGAATTAAATATTATTTGTCACAATACAAAGGGAGATTTACTACCATTGGTTTAGAGGATGACAATATTCTAAGTAAGTGGAATAACTGATAGTCTGTGTTCAGGGTCATTAAAAAATGTGTGGATCATGTTTATCGAAGAGTATGAACAGTTGAACAGAGCCATGGAGATGTCTTTATAAATTAGATTATAATTTAAGAGTAAATGTATTCAAGTTAATAATATTTTTGCCAGAAAAGTAGAGCCTCATCTTGAAACTAAATATCCTCAAAAATTAGTCACATGTAGCTTACGGGTTCTCAGTTTGAGTCTCCCTATATTTCGTATCAGTGCTCCATTAAAACAAAACACTTAGAAAACACTCCAATAGGTTTTAACCTCCAGAGAAGGGAATAACAATGATAACAAAAATGAAAACAACAGCATCATGCATTGAGTACTTTGTATGCTACGAGCACTATGTCATGTACTTAATACACAAGGCCCCCACTTCATCTTCACTTACAAAATGGGCACTTGGATTACCACCATTTTATAGACAAGAACTCTGAGGCTTGAAAGTTCTTGGGAACTTGTTTCCCATTGGGAAACAGCAGAGGCATGCATCAAACCTAGCCCTTCCATCCCCTAAGACTATCTGCCTTCCACTCACTGCCCATTGCCACTAATTTTGGCCACTAAGGTGGCAAAATAAAGCCAGGGGTCCTTTCTGAGCCTTTCCATGAAGATAAGAAGGATGCTCTATTTGACTGTCATCAGTATATTGGAATAACGTATGTTGATTTAAATATATAGCTTACTCAAATTTTGGAATTTCTCCTGCAAACCAGGATATGTAAGAATTTGTTGGAAGTTATGTAATGTATGCGCTGAGTGAAGGACTAGCAAAATTCAAATTTTTTGAAAATTATATTCACTTTTTTTGACCCTATTTATGACAATAGATAATATTTTAATTTTAAGTATGACTAAAGAGAGCAGTAAGGAGATAAATAATGAGAATGCAATTATAGACACATATAACTTTATAATTAGACTGTTGAAGATCTTTAATATATTTCTCAACTGCAACATTCAGGGCTGCCATGCACATCAAGTCAGGCAATCTCGGGTTCCAGTTCCTGCCTACCAGCTGTGTGACTCTGGTCAAGTTACTTAACTTCTCTGAATTTAGTTCCTCCACCTGTAAGATAGGGAATAATAATGCTTCCTCTTCAGAATTATTTTGAAGTTTACAAATGATATATGTGATATGCCTTTTACAGTGTCTAACACACTCACTTACTCATTCATTCATGTATTTAGCCCTTCAGTATTCATTGAGCACTTACTCTATTCCAGTCACACTTGTAAATATTAAAGACACAGAGGTAAACAACTAAACTCAGTAAGACACAAACTTGTCCTCATAAAGTATACAATTTTTGTGAGGAACTGCATTAAGTCAATGAATCATAAAAATATATTTATAAAGTCACAACTGTGAAAAGTACACCTAGAGAGAGAAGCTAACTGAAAAAGCTCCCAGTGGTCAAAATTGAAGCAATTTGAGGAGGAAAAAAAAAGTATCATTAGATTATAACTCAAAGTATAAAATAAGTAACCTCCAAAATACCCATGAAACCCTCTTACACTGTGGGTGGGAATGTACATTGGTGTATCCACTCCAGAAAACAGTGTGGAGGTTGCTTAAAAAAACTAAAATAAAGAGCTACCATATGATCCGGCAATCCCACTCCTAGACACATATCCAGAAGTGATGAAAAATAATTCAGAAAGATACATGCCCTCCAGTGTTCCCAGCAGCACTACATACAATGCCAAGACATGGAAACAAACTCAAGGGTCCACTGACAGAGGAATGCATAAAGATTTGGTGTATATAGTTCAGTTCAGTCACTCAGCCGTGTCCTACTCTATGTGACCCCTTGGACTGCAGCAGGCCAGGCCTCCCTGTCCATCACCAACCCCCGGAGTTTACTCAAACTCATGTCCATTGAATTGGTGATGCCATCCAACTATCTCATTCTCTGTCATCCCCTTCTCCTCCCACCTTCAATCTTTCCCAGCACCAGGGACGTATCAAATGAGTCAGTTCTTCACATCAGGTGGCCAAAGTATTGGAGTTTCAGCTTCAACATCAGACCTTCCAATGAACATCCAGGACTGATCTCCTTTAGGATGGACTGGTTGGATCTCCTTGCAGTCCAAGGGACTCTCAAGAGTCTTCTTCAACACCACAGTTCAAAAGCATCAATTCTTCTGCACTCAGCTTTCTTTACAGTCCAACTCTCACATCCGTACATGACCACTGGAAAAACCATAGCCTTGACTAGACGGACCTTTGTTGGCAAAGTAATGTCTCTGCTTTTTAATATGCTGTCTAGGTTGGTCATAACTTTTCTTTCAAGGAGCAACTGTCTTTTTGTTTCTTGGCTGCAGTCACCACCTGCAGTGATTTTGGAGACCAAAAAAATAAAGTCTGACACTGTTTCCACTGTTTCCCCAGCTATTTGCCATGAAGTGATGGGACCAGATCTTAGTTTTCTGAATGTTGAGTTTTAAGACAATTTTTTCACTCTCCTCTTTCACTTTCATCAAGAGGCTCTTTAGTTCTTCTTCACTTTCTGCCATAAGGGTGGTATCATCTGCATATCTGAGGTTATTGATATTTCTCCCAGCAATCTTCATTCCAGCTTGTGTTTCTTCCAGCCCAGCATTTCGCATGATGTATTCTGCATATAAGTTAAATAAGCAGGGTGACAACATACAGCCTTGACGTACTCCTTTTCCTATTTGGAACCAGTCTGTTGTTCCATGTCTAGTTCTAACGGTTGCTTCCTGATCTGCATACAGATTTCTCAAGAGGCAGGTCAGGTGGTCTGGTATTCCTATCTCTTTAAGAATTTTCCACAGTTTGTTGTGGTCCACTCAGTCAAAGACTCTGGCATAGTCAATAAAGCAGAAGTAGATGTTTTTCTGGAACTCTCTTACTTTTTCAATGATCCAGTGGATGTTGGCAATTTGATCTCTGGTTTCTCTGCCTTTTCTAAAACCAGCTTGAACATCTGGAAGTTCACGATTCACGTACTGTTGAAGCCTGGCTTGGAAAATTTTGAGCATTACTAGCATGTGAGATGAGTGCAAATGTTCAGTAGTTTGAGCATTCTTTGGCATTGCCTTTCCTTGAGATTGGAATGAAAACTGACCTTTTCCAGTCCCATGGCCAGTGTTGAGTTTTCCATATTTGCTGGCATATTGAGTGCAGCCCTGTAACAGCATCATCCTTTAGGATTTGACATAGCTCAACCGGAATTCCTTCACCTCCACTAGCTTTGTTCATAGAGATGCTTCCTAAGGCTCACTTGACTTAACATTTCAGAATGTCTGGCTCTAGGTGAGTGGTCACACCATTGTGATTATCTGGGTCATGAAGATCTTTTTTGTACAGTACTTCTGTGTATTCTTGCCACCTCTTCTTAATATCTTCTGCTTCTGTTAAGTCCATACCATTTCTGTCCTTTATTGAGCCCATCTTTGCATGAAATGTACCCTTGGTATCTCTAATTTTCTGGAAGAGATCTCTAGCCTTCCCAATCTGTTGTTTTCCTCTATTTCTTTGCATTGATCGCTGAGGAAGGCTTTCTTATCTTTCCTTGCTATTCTTTGGAACTCTGCATTCGGATGGGTATATCTCTCTTTTTCTCCTTTGCCTTCTATTTCCCTTCTATTCACAGCATTTGTAAGGCCTCCTCAGACAACCATTTTGCCTTTTGGTGTAGATGCATATTAATATATATTATAGAATATTACTTAGCCATGAAAAAGAATGAAATAATGCCACTCAGTTATATGGATGGACCTAGAGATTATCATACTAAGTGAAATAAGTCAGAGAAATACAAATATCACATGATACAGCTCATATGTGAAATCCAAAATAGTGATACAAATGAACTTATTTACAAAACAGAAATAGACTCACAGACAAGCAAATAAACTTATGGCTACCAAAGGGGAAAGGGGAGAATGAATTAGGAGTTTGGAATTAGCAGTTAATAACTATTATATTTAAAACAGATAAACGACAAGGCCTTACTGTATAGCACAGGGATAACAATCATTTGGCTGTACACTTGAAATTAACACAACATTGACAATCAACTATCCTTCAATAAAAATTAATTAAATGTCCATGATTCCATTGTGGTCTAAATATTAATAAATAAACAAATAGATAAATAGGGGAGAAGAGCCAAATCTCCCATGCAGAAGAATTTCAAATAGATTATGTAGGTAAATACTACACTCTAAAGGAAAGGGAATATAGCTCTCTATTCTTTAAAAGCACAGTCTTGTGCATTGTGACTCTTTGCCAAAGAGTACAGTATGGAAAGGGGAAGATAAAGAGCAACTTTGCAGGAGAGAAATATGACAAATGTTACCAGCCAGGGGATCAAGGTCAACATCAATAGTCATAAATCACGTTTATAGTATGTACCCTTGATATGACGTGATTAAAATAGCACTTCACCTCTGTGATTTTCCGGAAAATCTATAACTCTAGTCTAATCATGACAAAGACATCAGATAAAAACCAATTAAAGGATACCCTAAAAAGCACTTCATCAATATGCCTGAAGATGGTCAAGGTCATCAAAAACAAGGAAAGTCTGAGAAACTCTCACTGCCAAGAAGAACTTAAGGAGATGTGATGACTCAATGCAATATCTTGGATGAGAACCTGTGATGGGGAGAGTATATCAGGTAAATTTAAGGAAATCTGAATAAAGTATGCACTTTAGTTAGAAATAACGTGTCAATACTTGTTTATTAATTGTAGCACATGTACTATGCCTATATACGATGTTCATAAAAGGGAAAACTGGGTGCTGGATATAAAGGAACTAAGCACCATCTTCACAATTTTTCTGTAAATTTATAACTGTTCTAAAAATAAAGTTTATTTTAAAGAAATATTTTAAAAGTCTATAATGTGCTGTTGTAAACTTTGATAAACATATTTTCAAAAACTTTCAGACATGCTCCTAAATAGAAACATATGAAACCTGTAGAGTAGGCAACTGCTAGATTTAACGTCCAGCTTCTGGATTTATATGTGTGTGTACAACAGTTTTCTTGAGGCAGTACTGGAAGAGCTGAGTTTGGACTCATTCAGCAGTAGTTAATTTTTTATTCTGATAAATTTTGCTAGATTTTTTTTAAAAAAGAGCTCTGCCTCCTAAGTGAGAAATCTACTCTGTTGGAGTCACTGACTTGAGTTATGCAACCTAAGGGCCATTGCCTGGGAGAGGGGACAAGATCCCTAAGTATGACAGTTTCATCTGAGAGTCCAAGATGCTGCCATAATTCTATCAGTCTAAGAAGGAAACTAACATGTATCAGACACTTGCGTGCTCAGCATGTAGCAAGCTCTTTAAATAGAACCAATCTCACCTACTCTTCATAGACTTCTGAAGTTTGAAAACTCCCATTTTACAGATGGGGAAAACTAAGGCTCAGAAAGCATACAACCAGATTGGCCAGAGTTCAGACTCTAAAACTGACTATTTCTGGCTCTCTGTTTGGATCTTCCTGACTTGAGGATCAAATCCATGTCTCTTACGTCTCCTGCTTTGGCAGGCATATTCTTTACCACTTTTGCCACCTGGGAAGCCACTCAAAATAATTGCTCATTTTGTATTTATAACACAGAGAGCATAGCCCTAATGAGATGAGTAATTTTTAAAGGCCTATCCTAGTCACAGTTATATGGGAATGTAAAAATCACAGAATGGTGAAAATGTCAATCTATTTCCCTATTAAAAATTGAAGAAAAAAAAAAAAGAACACAACAACTCCTCTGGCATAAAGTCAGCAGTCAGATGTTTGAACTCGAAAGATCTCAGCAAAGTAGGTCTTGCTAAATTAAATATGCCTTTAATTGGTGTTTTGGGTGAATGTCCCTTTTGCAGCAAAGGGATCCACAATAACCGCCATTAACATGGAGCTCATTTTCCAACTGAGTGAACAGAATTGGGTGATGTTGTAAAGTTTGGTTGTTCTCTTTTCAGCGGTGCTCCGCTGTGTGAAGTTAATGGGGTAGAAGTAATTCTGTGGCCAGGTCAAAATATTTCCAGCAAGGAATCCAGGAATATTTGAGTTGGCCAAAATAAACACAACCTGAGATGTGTTTTATGTCTTCCTCTCCAATTCTCTTGCTCCAGCATTCGGGCATCATAGCACTTCCCTGAACACCAAGCACACATTTTAACTCACGTTTTGACCAAGACTGGATATACTGTGAGCCCTCCCACCCTCTCTTGCATATTTCTGTCAAATCACAATGTAAAGGAAGTCTTCCCTTCCTCATTTATTGAGAAATCTTTCTGTATAGTGACCTCTTCATATCATGGGAACTTGGTTTTACTTCAAGAACCTATAGCTAACATCCATTGAATCCTTAGAGTATGCCAGGCAATGGGTTACATGCTTAATATAATTATCATATTACATAAATATATTAATCCTCAAAATGCTTCATGTTAGAGAGAATGAAGACAAGCACCAAAATGTCAAATAATTTCAAGATTTCGCAAGTAGTGAGTGGGGAAGCTACACTGTAAATAAGCAGGAAGTCAAGCTTGAGAGCCTAAATGCTTCATCACTGCACCATGTCACCAGACATTACTATGCAGCCATATCATCCAGAGAATTCTAGTCTCAGCCTCCAAATTCAAACCTAGAACCAAGTTTTAAAGTTGGAATTCAAGTTTTGGAGTTGCTTATCCTAGAACTTGATGGTCTCCACTAAACTAAACCTTTTGTCAGCCTTGCACAGCTCACTTCTTTCTGGGACTCAATTCCCTTAATCATAAAAAAAAAAAAAAGAAGAAGAAGAAGAGGCAGTGCTTAAGGGTATGGATGATAAACCAGGTGGTGAAGACACCTCTCTCTCCAAAGCCTTCTTTAGAGCGTAACTGCCATTCCTATGATGGGAACAAAATTTAAAGCGAACCCTCTCCGTCTTCTCCTTTCTTGACTCAGCTTCATTCCAACGTATCAAATACAGTTTTACAAAGTAAGCATCTCTTTATCAACCAATTTAGCACACTCGTTACAACAGCAGTATACAGATTCCACTTTTAAAATAATTAGTATTAAAAATTATACCTAAATATACTCTTACCTAAATATACTCTTACTCATTTGAAATTCAAATGATGAAGTATTTTCACTTGCCCAAGATTTCTTTTTCTTAGTAGCCTATTCTTTTAGTTTTTGTTGTGGGGGCTTCCCTGGCGGCTCAGTGGTAAAGAATTGTCTGCCAATGCAGGAGATGTGGGATTGACCCCTGGGTCAGGAAGATCCCCTGGAGTGGGGCATAGCAACCCACTTCAGTATTCTTGCCTGGAAAATCCAATGGACAGAGGAGCCTGGCAGGCTACAGTCCATGGGGTCGCAAAAGAATTGGACACGACTTAGCGACTAAACAACAATAAATTCTTTTTTTAATAAATACCAATTCCTATTAAATATCTGAGGATAATAATTCTTGGACATGCGATGTTTTGAATTTGTTACTATGTTTCACAGATTTGCTGCTAAATTGCTTCAGTCATGTCCGACTCTGTGCGACCCCATAGACGGCAGCCCACCAGGCTCCCCCATCCCTAGGCTTCTCCAGGCAAGAACACTGGAGTGGGTTACCATTTCCTTCTCCAATGCATGAAAGTGAAAGGGGAAAGTGAAGTCGCTCAGTCGTTTCCGACTCTTAGCGACCCCATGGTCTGCAGCCTACCAGGCTCCTCCATCCATGGGATTTTCTAGGCAAGAGTACTGGAGTGGGGTGCCATTGCCTTCTCCAATTTGCCTTTCCCCAAATGCTTATTGGGGCTTCTTTGGTCGCTCAAACAGTAAAGAATCTGCCTGCAATGTAGGAGACCCAGGTTTGATCCCTGGATTGGGAAGATCCTCTGGAGAAGGGAATGGCAACCCACTTCAGTATTCTTGCCTGGAGAATTCCATGGACAGAGCAGCCTGGCGCGTTATAGTCCTTGGGGTCACAAAGAGTCAGACACGACTGAGTAACTAACACACATAAATGTTTATTGACTTTGTTCATTTCTGATTTTATCATCTTTTTTTGATAATTATCAAATTTCTAATGTAGGTTTTATAGTAACTTGCCTCCAGCAAATATTTGTGTGTGTGTGTGTGTGTGTGTGTGTCTATTCAGAGAGAGACAGAGACAGAGAGACAAATAGAGTTTAAGGAATTAGTTCATGTAATTCAATCCTGGAAGTTCGGTAAGTCCAAAACCTGCAGTTGGCCAGCAGGCTGGAGACTCAGGGAATAGTCACATTTCAAGCCCAAAGACAGTCTGCTGACAGAATTCCATCTACCTTGGGGAAGGTCATTTTCTCTTAAAGCGTCAACTGATTGAATTAGGTTTACCCACATTATGGAGGGTAATCTGCTTTATTCAAAGTCTATGAATTTGAATGTTAATCTCATCTAAAAATCTCATCAAATCTCATTCTGTGGATGTTTCTCCACAGAAACATCTAGAATAACATTTCATCAAGTATCTGGGTACTATACACCAGCCACATTGACACATAAAATTTATCACCAAAAAAGCTCCTTCAGTTCAGTTCAGTCCCTCAGTCATGCCCAACTCTTTGCAACCCCATGAATCGCAGCACGCCAGGCCTCCCTGTCCATCACCAACTCCCAGAGTCCACCCAAACCCATGTCCATTGAGTCGGTGATGCTATCCAACCATCTCATCCTCTGTCGTCCCCTTCTCCTGCCTTCAATCTTTCCCAGCATCAGGGTCTTCTCAAGTCAGCTCTTCGCATCAGGTGGCCAAAGTATTGGAGTTTCAGCTTCAGCATCAGTCCTACCAATGAATATTCAGGACTGATTTCTTTAGGGTGGACTGGTTGGATTTCCTTGCAGTACAGTTAGTCTCAAGAGCTCCTAACTGGATATAAATTTTCAAGTGATAAAACAGATTCAGAGACATGAAGTTGTCTCTATAATTATTAATTTATTATGTATATGACAATTTATCACTCTAGACAAAAGTTCATGAGAGCAGAGACCATGCCTCTGGCTTCAATAACTCCCATTTCAAGCGTGATCCAAGTGCTCAATGAACATTCTTCCTTTAGGTACAATCCTGTACACTAGACCTCTTAAAAAAAAGTGTGATAGAAAGACTAGTTGCTTACCTTAGTTCTGTCCACATAGTAAAGGAAACCTGATCTTATTTGGGGCAGCCTTAAAAGAATAATTCCTCCAACTAGGATCTAAATAAGCCCATATGACCAAAGTTTGGCCAATGAGATGTAAGCAGAAGTGTTGAGTGGGATTTTGGGGAAAGGTTCACTAAAGAGAAGGCATATGACTTCTAAACCCCTTTCTGTACCCTGCTGCCTGGATCTTAGAAGTACTGGCTAGTTTAAGCAGGATTCTGGTGTATGAAGATGACGGTCATGATATAGCTGAGGGCAGGAAGGAGCCCAGGTCTCTGAAAAAAGCTTATATCCACCAGGCCAGCTTTTACTGCCTCCTTGTGGACTGACTTTACATAAATCAATTTCTATCTAAGTCACTGCTATTTGGGGTTTCCTATTATATGAATCCAAAACCTAATTCAAATATGTATAATTTCCACTAAAAGACCTAGAAATGTGGATAGAATATAACATACTCATATGAATGCATAAAGACAATAAGAAAATAAGAAATTGACAGAAGCTGATTATTAGTAACCAAGTAAAGTGGATCTTGGTAACCAGATGGGGACCTCGGACCAGAAATAAGCGTGGTATTAGCATTGGTATTGAGTGCCTTCATAAAGCCAAGACTTTTGAATGTAACCGCACCATCCAAGATGAAATGCAGACTGGAAAATATTTGCCCACTGGCAAAGGAAAATTAAAGTGGAATTTGTCTGTCTCAGTCTTAGATCTAAATGAGATAAAATTTCTTCTAATATGTATAACCTAGTATATCCTTATGCAAGTTTTAAGGTATACACACACATATATGATGTATGTCTATAAATATATGTGTGTATAATATACATTGCATAATATCATAAATAGCAAGCTAAAAAATTAATATAGAACAGTGTCCCCAGAGGATTTCAGATACAAAACCTCTCTGGAGAGACACAACCCAGCTGACAAACCCAGGTGGTCCATGATTTCTACGTATAAAAGCACATATGAAATATAACCTCTATATGTTAAATATAACAATCTAAAAATGACAAAACTAAAAGAACATAAGACATTTTAAAAGAGAGTCGCAAAAACAAAAATAATTGGACACGCATCATTTTATAATACCATAATCATATACAGACAATAAATAAATGTTTATCATGATACACAAAATGAAAGATGGAACTGAAAACAAAGAAAAATAAACAATAACACACAGTTCTGTTAAAAAAAACAAATAGAACTTCTAATATCTACATGCATGGAAAGATGAGAGAGAATCAGTTCAGGGGCAACATTTAAAAAAACAATGATGAAAAGTAAGCGATGAAAGACTTAGATCCTTAGATTCAGGAAACAGAACGCTTCTCAAGCTAAATAAAAATTGATTTGTTACTGAAGAAGCAGGATAAGAACCCTAATCTGGATGGATTCCAATGTGGTAGCAAGAGACCCGGAGATAAGACAGGAACTTACCATGTGTCAGGCATGGTACAAACACAAAGCTCATTTAACTCTTTGGTTGTTGTTGTTGAGTTGCTCAGTTGTGTTTGACTCTTTGTGACCCCATGGACTGTAGCCGGCCAGGCTCCTCTGTCCACAGAATTTTATAAATTAGAGATTACCAGTTCCATTTTACAGATGACGAAAAATTGATATTCAGAAACATTAGGAAACTTTCTAAGGCCACATGGTGAGTAAATGGCAAAAGCCTGTGTGCTTTGCTTCATCTTTGCACTATTTCCTGGTATAACATTACTTTGTTAAAACATTTAACCTCTTATTAGCTCATCTTCTCTTCCTCAAAACAGAGGAAATTGCCTTCTTGGCTTCATCGATTCCTAGAGTTACTATGAAAGTAAAACATACATCTTAATGTATATGACATCTTAACTCCTACGGTGATCTATGATTCCCAAAGCATGTGCACACTGTTTATTCTACACTGTAGATGCACGCTGTCCACCAAACCATGTGAATGATCTTGGAGCATCTGACAGGAAACAACAATTTTCAGAGCAGTACATTTGAGACCACACAGAATCACAGTTTTCTGTTCACTGGAATGATGGAAGGACAGCTAACTCTCAAGGTTCCTTTTAAAACCAATATACAACTAATAGGTAAATATTTGCTATGCATTTGGCATTGGACTAAGCTCTTTCCACACCTTCTCTCCTTTGAGTTTCATAGGAAGTCTGAGGCAGGTGTTACCATGATTCCATCTCCAGATGTGAAAATAGAGACTCTGAGAGATTAAAAGACTTGTCTGAGGGGAGGCAGATACTGAGTGGTTAGTTGAGATTATTACCCAAGTGAATGGACTGCTAACATCTTGACGTTAAACATTAAACTCTACCAAGTCCTAATCCAATGTGGTTGTGGTGAAGATCCATTAGCAGTGCTTTGGAAATAAAAAAGTGCATTTGAAATGTAAGTTTTTATTTTGTATAAACCACAATTAACATAAATTAGGAATCAGGCCCATTAAACAGCAGCTTCGGTCATGTTTGAAAAGTCAATGTTCTCTTCCTAACCATCTCAACATTAATTTCAGCTTTCTTTTACCATTTGAAAATGATTAATGCAAATAATTAACATTGTATTGTTCCATTTCTGCTATCCTTAACCCCAAAGTTATTCTAGTATTTAAGAAAATCAGAAAAAAAGTCCCCTCTTTATATCTAATACTGTTTTCTATCTGAGCCACCTCCCCTGGTGGCTCAGATGGTAAAGAATCTGCCTGTAATGCAGGAGACCCAGGTTTGATCCCTGGGTTGGGATGATCCCCTGGAGAAGGGAATGGCCATCCACTCCAGTATTCTTGCCTGGAGTATTCCATGGACAGAGGAGCCTGGTGGGCCACAGTCCATAGGATCCCAAAGAGCCAGACATGACTGAGCAACTAATACTTAATGTTTTCCTGCTTGGATGTGGAAAACCTAGATTTGCTAAATTAGCCAGATCTAGTTTTATAGGAAAAAAATTCAAGATGCTACCCAAATTGCCATATAATACTTCTCAGATGTTTTGTGAACCTGAAGAATTCAGTATACCAGTTGATCATAACAAGTGGTACACTGAATGAAAATGAGGGAAAATATGATTATGCCATAATCATGTTGTCTGGGATGTGTATGTGTGTATGTGTATATATGTGTTTTAACTTTGCTTCCCCAAGAATATCTCCTTCCTTTTGAAATGATCTTTTATTTCAAAACTTAGTAAAATTAACTCAAGAAAATGGGTAATATCATAATCATTAAGAGAGACTGTATAATAACTTCCTCTCTAGAAGTTATCTAAGAGCTTAGTGGAGATTTTTCTGTGGGAAATATTTTTTTTAAAGAAAATTGAACCCAGGACATTAAACAGATTAAAATCTAATGAGCAGAAATATCTAATATCAAGAAAGGAAAACACCAGGTTGCCAACTGGATTTCCTTTTCTAAAATTGTTCTTTAAAAAAAAATATTTGCTTTTGCCTTGGGGTTGAACTAAGTAATATTGCTTTAAAAAAGCAATATGATCTTTGCAAACTAAAATTTCAAGAACATTTATTTCAATATAGAAATGCCATCAAAAGGACCAAGGATTATCAAATGGAAGGTACTCCATTCATGCTTAAAGGACAGGGCCAGTGAGGCTTCCCATTGGCTGCTATGATTTTTAGATTAGTCTACACTTTAGATAAATTCTCAAGACTTCTTTTAATCCTACAATTATGTGATAGTGAAAATACCATTCAAAAATGTCAGGAGAACCTAATGCAATTTCCTCAAGCACAAACCAAAGAAGAGTGTGTGTGTGTGTGCATGCGTGCTCGTGCATGCATGTGTGCGTGTATTTGCAAGTGTGTGTTTGAATCAGTTCAACACTAGATGGCTCTAGTTACAAAACCAATAACGTCAAAAGTCTAAAATCCTGGAATATGGCATTTAAAGAACAGATGGGTTCTAACCCACTGAACCAAATTCTACTGTCTTCTAAAGTCTTGCATGTCTTAATAATAGTATCAGGCTTCTAGGCTTGACATGTTCTAAATCTCTAAAAGAGCAGGCTTAAAATCCTGGAAGACTGTGTATTTCACAGATTAAAACAAGAAGCTGCACTGACATAACCTCAAGTGTGTAATTTCATCTGCTCTGTAATCATTCTACTCTGTACTCTTCTATTTTCAAATCATTTTCACATATACTTTGACCCTCTCAATAATCGATGAGGTAGATAAGGGAGGTAGAGGTTTGCCTCATTAAAGGCAGGGACGCAGGCTCAGACAAGGGGCAGGAACCTGCTCAGGGTCAAGTAGCTCATGAGTGATAGCATCAGGCCTGGATTCCTCAGGCACCGGCTCCATGCTCAAAGCTCTTTCTGCATCATAGACAAGAAAAGACAGTTAGGCTTGTGCCCTAGGTAATGTGACCAACATGGCTCTTACATTATCTAGGATGCTCCTTTCCAGGGAATGAAGTAACTCCACCAACCCATCAGACATCCAAGATAAATTTTGCATTCCTAAGAAATGGAGAACATTTTTATTAAGGTAGGGGAGGGAAGATTATTACTGGGACTAAAGCTTCTTACACTTGGTAACCTTCGGCTTTGAATTGTATCTTAAATTTTTTTAAAGTTTCGTTTTACCGAAGTCAGCAATTATCAGCAAATTTTGCCTAAGTATGCCAGCTCTGCTAGGTGACAAAGTCATCTGATATTAAAGGCAAGATTATTTAAAGTCCACAAGCCAAAGAGCAAATGATGGATGGCAGCTCCTATTTAATGAGCAGTTCTACAGACCTGATGGCTACAGTCCACTTTGCAAAGCTTTTACTCTTATTCCATTCTTTCTTGCTCCAGTGCCACCATCCTAATCTTTACCACCATGAAGTCTGTTAGATGCTTTGCCTCCTTCAAATCCAAACGATTAACTCTTATTTAAATACATACATGAATCAAACAATTCTAAGAGAAGCATATTTTGATTTTAAAAAGGATAAACTAATATAATATATCAATTATATATGACCTGACTCATTGGAAAAGATCCTAATGCTAGGAGAGATTGAAGGCAAAAGGAGATCACCTACTCAATGGACATGAATTTGAGTAAGCTCTGGGAGATTATGGAGGAGAACAGAGCTTGGAGTGCTGCAGTCCATGGGGTCGCAAAGAATCGGACAGGGCTTAGCGACTGAACAGCAGCAACATATCAATTATACCTCAATTTTTTTTAAGAAAACAAGAGAGAGGTAGACAGAATCATCTCACGATAATTTTTTTCTCAACTCTACACCCAAAATATACACAAATAGAGAATGTGATTCATCTTAGAACTCTTCAGTGACTTTCCCTTGCTGGAAATCTGTAACACCAAATACATGGCCCTCTAGGGGCCACTTTCCCCCACTACCTCCCTCTCACCCCTCACAACTGGCTTTCTACCAGTTATTTGAATGTACCACCCTCAGGGCATTCAGTTCGGCTCAGTCACTCAGTCGTGTCCGACTCTTTGCGACCTCATGAATCACAGCACGCCAGGCCTCCCTGTCCATCACCAACTCCTGGAGTCTACCCAAACTCATGTCCATCGAGTCAGTGATGCCATCCAACCATCTCATCCTCTGTCATCCCCTTCTCCTCCTGCCCCCAATCCTTCCCAGCACCAGGGTCTTTTCCATTGAGTCAACTCTCCACATGAGGTGGCCAAAGCATTGGAGTTACGGCTTCAATATCAGTCCTTCCAATGAACACCCAGGACTGATCTCCTTTATGATGGACTGGTTGCATCTCCTTACAGTCCAAGGGACTCTCAAGAGTCTTCTCAAACACCATGGTTTAAAAGCATCAATTCTTTGGTGCTCAGCTTTCTTCACTGTCCAACTCTCACATCCATACATGACTACTGGAAAAACCATAGCCTTGACTAGATGGACCTTTGTTGGCAAAGTAATGTCTCTGCTTTTAAATATGCTATCTAGGTTGGTCATAACTTTCCTTCCAAGGAGTAAGTGTCTTTTAATTTTATGGCTGCAATCACCATCTGCAGTGATTTTGGAGCCCCCAAAAATAAAGTCTGACACTGTTTCCACTGTTTCCCCATCTATTTCCCATGAAGTGATGGGAGCAGATGCCATGATCTTAGTTTTCTGAATGTTGAGCTTTAAGCCAACTTTTTCACTCTCCTCTCTCAATTTCATCAAGAGGCTCTTTAGTTCTTCTTCACTTTCTGCCATAAGGGTAGTGTCATCTGCATATCTGAAGTTATTGATATTTCTCCCAGCAGTCTTAATTCCAGCTTGTGTTTCTTCCAGCCCAGCGTTTCTCATGATGTACTCTGCATAGAAGTTAAATAAGCAGGGTGACAATATACAGCCTTAACATACTCCTTTTCCTATATGGAACCAGTCTGTTGTTCCATGTCCAGTTCTAACTGTTGCTCCTGACCTGCATACAGGTTTCTTAAGAGACAGGTCAGATGGCCTGGTATTCCCATCTCTTCAATAATTTTCCACAGTTTATTGTGGTCCACACAGTCAAAGGCTTTGGCATAGTACAAGCTTGTTTTAGAAAAGGCAGAGAAACAAAAGATCAAATTGTCAACATCCACTGGATCATCAAAAAAGCAAGAGAGTTCCAGAAAAACATCTATTTCTGCTTTATTGACTATGCCAAAGCTCAGGGCATTGGCACGTGCTATTTCCCCATATTAGAATGCCCACCCTCCACTCACACATGCCTTGGATCTCAATTTAAATAGTTGCTGTTCTGAAAGGCTTTCCAAACTCCCACCCAGTCCCACACTAGGTTAGGTTTCTGTGTTGGTGGTATTGCTTCTGTTTCTTTTCAAAATGATTATTACAAGTGATATCAATGAATATCCATCATCTCATATAGGTACAAAATGAATGGAAAATTTTCTTGTGATGACAACTCTTAGGGTTCACCCTCTTAACAACATCCATATACAACATACAGTAGTGTTAATTGTATTTATCATGTTGTACATTACATCCCTAGTACTTATAATGAAAGCTTGTACCTTTTGACTGCCTTCATCCAATTTCCTCATGCCTGCCTCTGGTAACCACAAATCTCATCTCTTTTTCTAGGAATTTGTTTTTTAGGTATAATTGTAGACCCCTGTGATTTGTTTTGTTTAGCATCCTGTACTTCTCTTTCATGATACTTATAACTCAATTAGTCTTTGGGAGGAGAATTTGCTCAGTGCATATACCCTGTATCTGGTTTGTTAACCACTGAATACCTAAAGAATAACACAGTATTCTGCAAGCTTTTCAAGCTGTGCTTCACAATACAAAAAATAAAATTTATATAAAAAACAGCACACACATATACATAACTGAAACAAAAGTTTCAGGAACATTACATACCCTTTCTAGAAGCAATTCACTTTGCATTTTCTATTCTATTCTGGCTTGAATATGTTATATACGACTCAGTATCCTGATTTTACAGTCTACTAATAAATTCAACCCTCATTTTAAAAAATTACTCATCTAATCCACTGGACTACCGTGGATAAAACAGAAAAAGACCAACATTTTATGCTTAATGTATAAAAAACTATATATATGGATCATAAAAAGTAAAGATGGTATGATATGTCATAAGAATAATTAGCCTTATCATTATTATCATTAGTATTTTATATTCTACTAAGGCTGGGAAAGAAGTTAATTTTTAAAAATTTACAAGTTTAAATGTAAGAAAATAAAAACTTAAACACCTTAGTCAATGAGTCCTACACTAGCCATGGAAATCAATTAACTAGTACCAGTGTGCTCATACATGCCCGTTTATAGCAGTTTTATGGTATTCTGAAAATTGTAATAAAATGTGTGAACCTAAATAAATAAATGTCCATCTATGCTTAGCAAATTGTAAGTCCTTGGGTAATTGAAGAATAAACAAATGAAAAATATTTATCAGTCACTATTTAAACCAAATTTGTTTGTTTACATTGTATAACATTTTGATCATTGCTCTATCTCTCCCAGGATAATGAGGCCCCAGGAGGGTTAACCTAGGTTTATTTTTACATAGTGAAAGCAAGCCTTTCTATTCAAGGAACTTCATTTCCCTTGATTAGACGGATGAGATCAAGGTCATCTATTTGATCTCATTCTGATCAGTCGGTTTTTCTCTGTCCCAAGGCCACAGAGAATGCCAGGACCCCTCAAATAGGATACTGATACATTTTTAAATAATTAGTTAATATAATGCCTTCTTTTACTGTCATATTTTGCTACTCCATGAGATACCTCAAACCCCCTGGCTTTCTTTTCATCATCTCCACTCCTCACCATTCAGGCACCAACCACACCAAGCAACCAACAAAATCCTCCCAGGCCGACCATCTCACAGTATCAAAAGTTCTCTGCAGCACCAGGTGAATTCAGGGTAAGAATTCCCCATACACTGGGAAATCATACACACCCAGACTGAGGCTTCACTAGGAAAACCAAAAAAAACTGCCCTGTGAGGGGCATCCACTCCCGAGGAGGTCGTAGAGAGATACGATCCTCAGAGAGCTGTCAGTGGGGAGGGACCTGATGCCTCCCTCAGGATTCATTCCAGTGTCACAATTCCAGGGCAAAGCAACAGTTCCGGGAGTGTTTTTGCTTAACTTTGTCAGGCATTGCTCTGGGAAAAGTTTAGGAATATCTAGACTTCCTTGTGTTTGAGAGCTGAAAACTGTGGACAGAACTAGCATTCCAACAGTACGCTTTATATTACCAGATGTCAGCAATCGACTTATCTTCCTCTATGTCCATATTATGGAATGATTGATTGTAAAAAAAATAATAAAACATAGAATCAACAAGTACTTCTGTTAGTAGTTGGTTCCTAGAAAAGCAGACTCCTCTTATTAGAACTGAAGCTAAGCATGTCCTCTAATTTTAGTATTGGGGCCTATGGTTTATAAACCCTTACAATTCACTCAAAATTAGGAAGGTTTTTATTTTTTTCAGTGGGCTTTATGACTCTTAGAAATTTCCTCCATAGACTGGAGCTCTTATCAGAGAATTGAGAATGCTGAGTTTATATCTTTGGAAATATATTTGCCTATTCTTTAAGAAACACAGTTGCCACTGAGATTTCAAATAATGAACAGCCTTGGTTCTCATGTAACCTCAGTACATGGCTGATTATGAGTCTCTTAAAATCTGAATGAGCAGCTTGTATAAAAAGAAGCCTGCTTTCCCCAACATGATCTGACACTATTTATTTGGTTATGTAAATACCTTGTGTGTTCTATTTTTCTAAGCCTGCATTTGTCTGCATACTTGACCTAAAACTCCACACTTTATTCCATGTAATACAATGATATAAGGAGTGTGAAACATTCTCTTAAATTACCATAGGCTTAATATCATTTTGGCATAGCAGAAAACAAGGGAGCTAATATAAAGGAAAGCTTAGTTATCCAAATTGCAGTGAGCTCTACTTTTTAAAATATATGTCACTTAAAACACATCAAAATAATATTCACCTCAATGATTTTTAATACAAAATTCATTTTAATATGGTAAACAAATGACAACAGTAATTTTGTAGATTCTGCTTGGCTTGTAGTGACCCAATTATCCGGTCAAAGGGCTGCATGGATGCAAGAGACAGGGTGAGTTAAAGTTTAACTCCCAGGAATTGTAAACCAAACCTAAAGCCACTGAACCTTTGGAGTTTGATATGATGATTAGAGCATAACCAGAGTGACATGTTGAATTCACCATAATCAAGGAAACCTTTTCCGGGTGGGGATCTCTGAAATCACTCAGGTATGGTCCATGTGTTTTGATTTTTCTATTTCAACTCTGTGAAACTGTGCCGTGTGGATCAGTGGGAGTGCAGTGAAACAGCTTTTACACGCTTCCACAAGAAAGCTGAATTCAGGGATTTTTCTAGTTTGCATTTATACTGATAAAGCCATCTGAAAACAAAAGAAAATATTAGAATGATCATATCATCTCAAAATGAGACAACAGCCAGCTCTTGTTCTTTGATTTAATCAATTTCTGAGGGTAAAAAAAAATAATGTAGATTAATCACGTCAGGTTCAAGAGTAAGGCTAATGTTTCTGAGAAATGTATTTAGCAATAGCCGGACAGCCCAGAGAGTTGTGGTCGACTGTCTGTTCTGGTCCTCAGATCCGGGGAAGCATAAAAGTGTAATTAACAAGAGAAATGGTGTTAACGTCACTGACAGATTCTGCGTTCTCTGTGGGGGTCATAATTTCTACCATACTTTCGATTTCACATATTCATTTATCTCCCTTCCTTTCCTCCTTTATCCTGCACCACCACCCAAAACACAAGAAAACGAAACAAAAACAGTCATGGAAAATTTTTGGTCTTGAGTGTATTAAATCTCTACCTTCAGATGGCTTAATTATTAGATCTTTTCCTTTCAGGGTGGTTTGGGCAGCTATGCTGCAGTGGATATATTTCACATGATCATTTTGTTCACTTCGAAAGGATGATTCACAATCAGACTATGATGGTATTCTATCCAAAAAAGGAAATCAATCAGGGCACTTACCAGGAATATCCCATTCCTCCCAGAAATCTCTTAAATATTCTAATTGAAATAGTTTTGTTCTATAATTGCCAGAGTAAGTTCCAGGGAGAATGGTAAAGAAGCGTGTTCCAAGTCAACCAAGTTTCTTGGACTGTTCAGCTGTGTACTGTATGTCTTCAAGAAGATGACTAACATAGCATTATTTTGCTTTGGGCAGGATTAGTGTTTTGTAAAACATGTGTTGCCAAATTTAACTCTTGCTATAATTTAGGAGCATCAAAGATGTGGTGGTCTGGCCTGAAAAATTCTTTATTATATGTGCTGAGATGCATACAATAGAGCATAGGTTAAGAAATAAAGGTGAAATCACTTATTTTAAAGCACTGAAGCCTTCCTCTGCTAAATATAGGTGATAAACAAATGACTTACAGGTTCATTTTTAAGGACCATATGTTCTGGAATAGTATGGATACTCTCCATTTGAGACAATTCTCACATTTTACTGTTTCAGTTTATTATTTATCAAATGTAAGGGAAGGGGGAAGATGGTTGTTCAAAAAAAAAAAAAAGAAATTAGTTATTATGGACAAACCTAAAGTAACATAGTGGATATGAAAACACTGAATATTTAGTTATTATGTTCACCTGAACTAATACCAAGTTGGTTTTGTGTCATTTCAAATGTAACATTTCCTACACTGTATTCAGTGGATGTTAATACATGTGGCTTCCAAAGGGGGACTGTGTTGTCAAGTAAGTTGAGGAAATGACAATTAGACAATTAAAGCAGGTCTTGTTACTACATGAGTATTTTGAATAATAATAACGATAACAGACATTTATTAAGCATATGGCCAAGTGCACATCTAACTACTTTTCATGCATTTATTTCAAGCTATTCTTAGAATAGCCATATATGTTAGATACTATTATAACATTTTACAACTGAGGCATGAATAAGTTACTGAATGGGCTGAACATCACCCAGTTAGGAGGTGGCAGAGCTAAGCTTCCCATCAGGTGTTCTGACTCCAGAGCCCAAGCATAAAACCATGAGACTGTCTTCACAAGGAGATGTACTCTGTGTATAAATAGCTTCCTTGGTGGCTCAATGGTAAAGAACATGCCTACCAATGCAGGAAACTTGGGTTCAATCCCTGGGTTGGGAAGATCCCCTAGAGAAGGATATGGCAACCCACTTCAGTATTCTTGCCTGGGAAATCCCATGGACAGGGGAGCCTGGTGGGCTACCGTCAACAGGGTTGCACACAATAGGACATGACTGAGCAACTAAACAGCAACAAACAAATATGTTCATTCACCATGATTATCTAGGAGAGTAGGCAATGTTTTGTTTCCTAAGCTTAATTTACAAGAGTGCATCTTCTTTTGGTGACATCTATTATCTCAGAAATGGTATTCCTCAGAACACAAATGAAGACAGAACAAATCATTTTTATAGTCCATGTCCAGTATCCATAGCAACCAGAATTGACTGAAACCATCACTATTTCAGTCATCATGATCAAAAACCTCTAAGGCAACTTAGAGTCTAACCATCTTCTGTCAAACAGGAGCATGTCTATCTTAGAGATTTTTCAAATTAATTATAGACAGAACACTGGACTTTTCTCCTGACAGAGCTAGGGCTGGAACGCCTGTTCCCAAATTCCTTAGGTTTGTGACCTTAGGCATGATATTCAACTCTGAATCTCGGATTCTTCAAATGTAAAAGTGAAGTGAAAGTCGCTCAGTCATGTCTGACACTTTGTGACCCCATGGACTGTAGCCTGCCAGGCCCCTCTGTCCATGGAATTCTCTAGGCAAGAATACTGGAGTGGGTTGCCATTCCCTTCTCCAGGGGATCTTCCCAACCCAAGGATTGAACCCAGGTCTCCCATATTGCAGGTGGATTTTTTACCATCTGAGCCACCAATGAAGCCTCTTTAAATATAAAATCGGGATTAAATTTGTCCTGCAGAATTTAGTAAAGATCACAGGAGATAATAAAGCAAAACTAGTTAAGCATACTCCTTGGCAATGTGAATTCGAAAATTCAGCAAAACTCTCTTCCCTGTCCATTTCCCTATTGGTATAAACCTCCAATAGTTTCCTAAAACTTTCCAGAATTTCTTAAAACTTTCCAAACTTCCCCATTAGCTCCTCTTTGTCAAAACAATGCTAATATCATTTCAATCAAACACTGTACATAAACAATGAAGTTTTGATGAGTCACAAAGAGAAATCCTATTTGTTCAGAAAATGCGAATTTATCATTTTCTTTTATTCCAAGAAACAAGCATCCTATACCATTTTTATTTTAGACGATGTTTCTCAGGAAGACTCTCAGTTAGGAATCCAAAGCCTTTTCCACTGAAACCCACAGGACACCCTGTCACAGTGTGTGTTCGTTTCATCATACAGCCAGTTGATGTTACAAATCTGTTTCAATAACTGTCTTTTAAAATATTGTCATCCCTCAGGATGCTGGGTACTACTCTGGGTACTATTGCACAATGGCTTTCATTACCTTCTGTGTCTCTAAATGACTCAATAAGTTCAAACAAGATGGTATTGATCCACAGAGGATAAACACCATTTTATCTTATTCATGGAAACAGTAACCAGGCTCCTCTAAAGTGCAGTCCTCACAGTCCAAACTCCCCCCAGGGAAAGCACCTGGAAAAAGGAGCAGCAGGACAGCAGTGACCTTCTATACAGAAATCTAAGTCCCATCTGCTCCTTGGCCTGATAAGGTAAAATCCAGGCAGTAATTAACAAATATTTACTGCTGATTCAATCAGCAGTTTTTCATTTTATTCCATTAAACCTTATCCAACTAGGTTGTCAGCTTTAAAAACTACTTTAAATTTTTAATTTAATACATTGACATTTTGTGGTGAATAGTTTTGATGGATCCAAATCCAAAATTAAAATATTTCCCTTTATAAAAATGGTTGTGTTGACTAAAATATGCTGGTTTCTTAAGCTCTCTAATTTTATTTTCTTTTAAAAACGTACAAATTAAGCTTTTTTTTTTTCCTTATTTGGATATATATGTGGAATTTTATATTTGTAGGTGTTAACAATCATATGGAAGATATTTTCCAGATTCATCCCTGCTAATATTAAGAGGAAAATAAGAAGAAGAATTAAGATAACTCCCTCTCATTTGCAAGATTATATACAGGGTTCTGCGCCAGTCAATAATATGGCTAAGGAGAATTAGCATATGACAATTTGGCCACACAGAATGACTAAGTGAGCAAACTGGTTTGCAGTTCTATAACAAACATTCCTTCCTTCAATGACATAATAATGTCTTTTATTCCTGTAGCAGTTAAAAAGCCACCATTTTTTGGAACGCTCAACTGGCTTAAGAATATGAGGTTTATTGATACATAGCAAAATTAACAACTATGATACCTTATTTCTATAGACTATTCTAGCATTGAATACAGAAGAATTTAGATTTTTTAATGCAAATTTCTTCACAGTCAACTTACTAATCTTAGTTTCTTCTAGGTTATTGTCATTATTCATCATTGAATGATCTCTCACCTAGAGTTTATAAGCCCAGCTTTGTTTATGTAGCAATAATGCGGACTATGTTGGGAGCCTTCAACTACAGTTCTTGGCATTAACTGATTTGTCTATGAATGAATTAAGAAGTTTGATGAAACTGTGAAGAGAAGGCATAAGGAACCCCATGGAAGGTGGGGAGAGAATAAGTTCCATGCAGGTCCCAGAAGAAAACAACCCTGAAAAGATTTAAACCAGTGCAGATGCTGCAACTAACATAGTGAAGGAAGCAAAGAAGGGACAAATCTGTAACATCTCCTGAAAAACTGACAGAGCACTGGCAGGATATTAGGTATACATGCAACTGATTTTCATTCCTATTAACTCATCTTTAGTATAATTCTATCCAGCTTGTCTCTTAGGTTTATATTTAGTGCTTACCTGGGGCCTTCTGCATGAGGTGAATTGACTTGTTAGCCTAAAACCTCTGCTTATTTGCAATGGAAGTCAGAAATCAGAATCTGATACCACGGAGGAGAAAACTGTGTTGGCACATACAAATGCTCACTTCATGAATCCTTTTTTCAATCTTCTGTCCTGAAGAACCCTAACACTGCCTCGCAGTTTAGGCATTTACTACCAAACATTTGACACGCTATGATAACAAGGATGAGAACAATGATATTAATAACAGTTCTTATATCCTGACATAGCTTATGCCATGTGCTAAACACACAGATGAACTCATTTAACCCTCTGGAATCCTCTGGAATGGCTACCAATGCAATACCCCCTTTTCAAACAAGAGGTGAGGTCTCAGAGACATGGAAAACCTTGCCCAAGATCACCCAGTTAATCAGTGGTAGAAACAGGAGTGCACTCCAGCCGTCTGGCACAGGGATCTTGTAAAAAGAGTAAAAATAGAACACTGAGAAGCCTTGAGTCTTGGAGTTAGAAGAAAACTTTGAGGTCCTTTATTTAACAGAGAAAAAGCTAAGTGAGTGTCCCAAGGATAAAAGACACTTTTATTAGAGTGAGAACCCATATGCAGGACTCCAGTCCTCAGGCAGGTCTTTTCCATTGGACCACCACCCACTGGATAGCATTTCTAATTCAGCCAGATTCTCTGTACACATTCTTAGAGAAAGAATTCCACAATTCTGAGAAATATTCCCTCCATTCTGAGTCCTCCTCTCCCCACTCTGCTCAGATTCACAGATGACACAGCAGAGACTCAGTCAAAGGAGACCCATCTTGTGAATGAAGAGATAGCAAGGCCCACATCACAGAGGAAACACATGCAGGCACGAGCCAGGAATACAGTGGAGATATCTCTAGAAATACACAGTAGTTGTCCTGAAGGACTTGAATTCTTACACTAGAATTTTCTGCTATGAAGAGGACAGAGCACCTCCCACCTAGAGGGCACACCCTTCTCCCCAGGGAAAGGATAATTGGGTCTATGAATGCTAAGGGAATCCCATATTTAAACTGACCTCATTTGGAGCTTTAAATGGAGACCCAGATGCACCCAAATAGCAGTTCCACCAGCCTCAAGAGTGTTTTTCATTTAGCTTAAAAAGAGTATGTTTCCAGAAGTTCCTTTTTAAGATACAAATTAGTTGGGATACAGAGTGAGAGTGACCAGGGCACTTTGAGGTGTTAACATTCAGGAACACTGTAGCCTAAAACCATCGAGCATAGTTACCAGCCTGGTAAAGTGTTAGTCGCTCAGTCGTGTCTGACTCTGTGCAACCCCATGGACTGTAACCCACCAGGCTCCTCTGTCCATGGGATTCTCCAGGCAAGAATACTAGAGTGAGTAGCCATTCCCTTCTCCAGAAGATCTTCCAGGGATTGAACGTGGGTCTCCTGCACTGGAGGCAGATTCTTTACCTAATCTGAGCCACCAGGGAAGACTAAAATCACCTAGCATAGTCACCAGCCTGGTCAAGTCTTATGGAAAGAGGACTTAGGACAAGTCAGCTTCAATGGTGGGGAAGAGAAGATGTTGAGAGGATATGACTCAGTGTGGAAGTGTCATGGCTAATCAGAGGACAAGGGATTTGAATGGTATTTGATTTTTGAGAAAGAATTTACTTATTAAACAATTTTGATTTATTATTAAAGTCATTTGAACATCATGCCTACCAGATACTAATTCCTCCATCTCTCCCTCATTTCAAAACAGTTACTTAATACAAGTGCATTTACTTACATTGGAATCAATCAGAGAATGCCATTATGTGGTTCCAGAGAGAGTACAGATAAGAGAAAATTTTATAATGTCTACAAACTCTCATTTTTATTTGCCTTTCAAAATAAGCCATAAAATGAAATATTTACTATAATAATAATAATTCAGTTTAATACTTCCAATAATAATAATTCAAGATTTCAAAGTATTCCCACAATTCTGATGAAAACAAAAAAGCTGATTCATGGTGCTGGCATGGCCAAGAGGAAGATGATTCCAATGTTAAAGCAGAGGGCTCCGGACTCAGAAGGCCTGGGCTCAAACCCTAGCTTCACCACTTACTACCCTTGTGACTTTTAGCAAGGTAATTTCTCTGTACTTGTTTCCTCTGCTGTAAAATCAAGGTTGCTTTGAGATTGGATCAGAAATTACACATGAAGTTCTCAGAACAATGCCAAGTAAGTGTACACAAACCTCAACTATTACAGCTGTAATTCTCATCTCATTTCTGTGTTGATTACACAATGCTTTACTAAGATAACGGTTAGGAGAGAGATGAAGTCAACATGTAGAAAGTATTTTAGCGTGGAAGTCAGTGACTTAGAAGTTATCTATCCCCACGACTGGCTTGCTCTGTAAATGGGGAGAAATTTTCTCCCTGACTCTGTGGTATCTTTTCCAAGGCAGAGACATTCTCTATCACAGGCAGGGCCTCCTAATAAAGTCAGGATAAGGTGATTTAAAGGGACCTGGGTAATTATCAAGGGCAGAAGCCTAAAAATATGATATGAAATCACCCCAGAGAACAAACCTCTCAGGTTTTATTTTCATAGTTACTACAACAACAACAACAAAAATTATCAAACTATTCAAAGGCACTTAAAAAGGTGCAGATTGCTGAATGACGGTCATTAGCACAGCAAAAATGCAAGCATGCACTAATACAAACTGCTCCCAAATCAGTCCTCTGCACAGGCATGATAACAGACCCCTGAAGAGGAAACTGTATGTGGAGGAGCTTTGGGGCATCAGCACTGCCATGGAAGGGGCTGGTGTCAGTGTTCATTTTAAGGGAAGTGGCAAGATGAAAGGGCACCATGGAGATTATAATGTTAACTTGCCCACTGGGAATTGATTTATTGAGACTTTGTTGAGTTCACCATTCTTCTAGATGTTGTGTTGGATACAAAGATACATTGTACATTTGTCCCTAAAATCAAGGAACCCATGAAGGATTCTCCAGAGCTCCCACAGCAGCTCTGGGATAATTAATCACTCCCTTCTTCAAGGCCTCTTACTTTGTTTGAAATGAATATTATTTACAAAATTAGGAGTTTCCAAAAGGCAAGAAAAGTATCCTATTTAATTTCCAAACTTAAAAGTGTTATATACATATGCATAACAGATGCATAATACTGTTTATTGAATAAAACAGCTACCTAATTGGGGAAGAAGGAGAAGAGGTAGAAGAAGTAAAGGAAAACATTAATGAGTGCCATGTACCAGGCTGTGCACTCATCCAGTCACTTTGGATCACTATAACAACCCTACAAGGCAGGTATCATCATCCCCAATTGTGAAATTAATAAACTGGGACTTGGTTAAATAACTTAAACCAAGTTTGCAAAGTTCTTAAGGGATGGAACTCAACATCTGAACCTAAGTCAGTATGAATTTGTGATCCCATAGTTTTTTGTTCATGACTATGACACCCTTAGCCTTATGAACCAGTAATGAATAACACAGAGCAAAATATTGTATATTCCAATATCATGTGGTGAAACTAGAAAGTTAAAGAGCACAAAGTCTGGAATAGTCAGAGAGGTTATATAAAATTTCCATTCTGTTCAGCAAATATGCATGAAGTGACAACTAAGAATGAGGCTAAAGGCTAAGAAGATGAGTGTATATCCTTGGGGAGTTTAGGGCCCTCCTTCTCTTCTAATACTTCATATTAAGTTACACTCCATATTAATTTCCAGCGTATACCTGGAACTCAACTATAGTTCTGCCCCTTTTTCCCCATCTGTCTCTAACCTAGTCTTTCTGCCTTTAAGCTATCCTCAAGATAATGCATCAGGCTTCCCTGATGGTTCAGTGGGTAAAGAATCTGCCTGCAATGCAGGAGACATAGTCCATGTGGGTTTGATCTCTGGGTTAGCAAGATCCCCTAGAGTAGAAAATAGCAACCAACTCCAGTATTCTTGCCTGGAAAATTCCAGGGACAGAGGAGCCTGGCAGGCCACAGTCCATGGGGTCACAAAGAGTTGGACACTACTGAGCAACAAGGCATGCATGCATGCAAGAAAACTCAAGAGTTATCTTTCTAAAGTACACAGGGTCCTAGAATTCTTCCAAGGTGATCTCAGTGACTTCATAATACAACAAGAATGCTCTATTATGCCAATAGAGAGATTGATTTAATTCCTGCCTGCCTTACCAGCCTTATCTACTGTCACTTTCATTCCCTTTCCCTATTCTATTCAGGTCCTCAGTTGATTAGATGAGGCATACTCACATTAGGAAGAGCAATCTGCTTTACTCAGTCTACAGATTCAAACATTCATATCATCCAGAAATATCCTCAAAGACATACCTCAAGAAAACCCTCCCCAAATTGTATTCAACATTCTAATCATACTCAACTTCTCAACCATCCATATTCTTTCACTTACATCCTGTCCCCTAGAGTTCCTTTCTCCTCTTCTCCCTTCACCTAACTCCTAGCCATCCTTCAATTGGCCTGAGTAAGAGAAGGTATACGCTGGAAACTAATATGGAGTACAACTTAATATGAAGTATTAGAGATGTTTGATAGGTAACAAAATAGAAAAATTGACATTAATTGATAGTTATATGAGGCCATTGGAATTATGTTAATAGTAGAGTAATAATAAAGATATATTTAAGAAAATTAAACAGTGTTATACAGATGGCATTAAAGTTAGAAAAAACTAGAGGTTGAATTGTAACAATGATCTAGATATTAGATAAGGGTTGCATAAATGATAAGTAATGGCAGTGGGAATTCAAAATAAAGCTAAATATCAGAACACGATGGCTGAGTAGAAATAAGGAGACAACAATTTAATGAGGGACTTTTACACCAATGCATGGAAGTTAGAATAAAATCAGAATTTATATAAGCTGCTTTTTAAAGGGAAACATAATGTTGTCCTTTACTGCAAGTGTCAGATTGCCTCAGGGTCACTGTAGTACAGAGCTTTAGATAGTTGATTTTGTAAGATTCTCTCCAGGATTGAATGTATCCCATTAGTCAGTGATTGGCAGCTTTGGTAAGAATTGAGTTTTCAACTAATTTTTTCCAAATTGGTCTGAGGATACAAGATGCAGCAAATAAGTTCAAAAGGACAATCTCAACAAAAATAAAAAGACACATGGTAACAACAGACCTCACCAGCTAATCAGATCTCTGTAAACTGTGACACCAATTACTGGTCCCAGGACTACTGGGTAAGTATCTGCCTTTAAGCTGAGGAATATCTATGTTGTATGCTGATTACACTTTACTAATTTCTAAGTCAACTTAGAAATTAAACATACATGCAAGGAAATTCGGGGCTTCCCTGGTAGCTCAGTTGGTAAATAGTTTGCCTGCAATGCAGGAGACCTGGGTTCAATTCCTGGGTGTATGAATTGATGCTTTTAATCTGCGGTGTTGGAGAAGACTCTTGAGGGTCCCTTGGATTGCAAGGAGATCCAACCAGTCAATCCTAAAGGAAATCAGTCCTGAATATTCATTGGAAGGACTGATGCTGAAGCTGAAGCTCCAATACTTTAGTCACCTGTTGCAAAGATCTGACTCATTGGAAAAGACCCTGATGCTGGAAAAGATTGAAGGCGGGAAGAGAAGGGGACGACAGAGGATGAGATGGTTGGATGGCATCACCAACTCGATGACTATGAGTTTGAGCAAGCTCCAGAAGTTGGAGATGGACAGGAAAGCTTGGCATGCTGCAGTCCATGGGGTCGCAAAGAGTGACTTTGACTCTCGCAAAGAGTTGGACATGACTGAGCAACTGAACTGAATTGCAGGGAAATTTTACTCTTGTTAGGTTATATGATTCTAGAATTTCTAAACTCTGCCAGTTCTCTTTCCCAGGGATCTTTAAGAAAGTCAGGCATAGGGTCAGAGTTGAACATTATTATCGAGTGAGTGTAACATGATAGCCATCTGATGATGGCTGATACCCTGATGTTACATGTACCAGGACAATAACAACACAAAAACCATGTATGTATATGTGTTAGCCAGAGTTCTCCAGGGAAACAGAACAAATATTCCAATTGAAATCCTAATTGGCTAATATATACATGTACATGGTTTTAGTGTTGTCAATGTTCTGGTATCTATAAGATAAATATAAATCTGTTTATCTGTCAATAGATAAAGTGGTTTATTATGAAGAACTGGCTCATCTCATTATGGAGGCTTATAAGTCTCAAGATCTGCAGCTGGCAACCTGGAGACCCAGGACAGCCAACATGTAATTCCTATCTGGAAGCCAGAGGCCTAGAGATCCAAGAAAAGCCAACATTTCAGTTCAACTTTGAATGTAGGAGAAGACTGCTGTCCCAACTCAAGCACTCAGGCTGGGCAGAATTCCCTTTATTTAGCCTTTATTCTATTCAGGTCTTCAGTTGATTAAGTGAGACCCACCTACATTAGAAGAGCAATCTGCTCTACTCAGTCTACAGATTCAAACATCTGTCTCATCCAGAAACATCCTCAAAGACACACCCAGAATCATGCTTGGCCAAATGTTTGGGCACTCTGTGACCCAGTCAAGTCAATACATAAAATTAACCATCAAAATATAACCCTAAGGGAATAGAAAGTCCCTATGATGTCTGGTCTTAAGGATCTTCATTTCCTCTCTATTACCCACTCCCTCCTCCAACACATGCACAGTTTCTGCCTGTTGTTAAAATTTTTCAATGTATTTTTTGTATTAAAAAAACTTAATCATCATTCAATCTTCAATGTTGTCAAGTACAGATCACTTATAAGGATCTCTGGTTCAGAGTTTCTGATATTCTTATCCAAGTTAAGCAGAGGCTGGAGGATTTGTAAGGGAGTGGTGGTGTCAGAACCAGCTATGAAAAGAAACTTCCTGTGTGGTGATGTGCTGTCAACACTGGTCACCAGTTTATTCACCCTTGTGTACATATGCATATTCATAGCCACACATGTGTGCTTGTTCATTCCTATATATGTACAACCACACACAACCTGGTGGTACAGGCATAAATTCATCTCAGCCAGGGAAAGTGTGAAAGGAAGGATGGGGACTCTAGGCACATGGCAAATGGGAAACAAGTACAAAGAAACCTAAGAAGTAAGAAGTCACTGATGTATCTGGGAGACCTGACGGGCTTGAGCACAGAATAGCTCTAGATATGCACTGAAAGATAGTCAGGAAAGTAGAGTGAGGACCAGATCATGCTAGATGTTGGATGTCAGGCTAAGGAATTGGACTATTTCTTCACAGTGATGAGACCAATAAAGAATATTAGAAGGGATATTTTAGGAAGATTGATCTAGCAGTGGTAGACAGTAACTAGGGGTAGGAAGCAGTGAAGCTTCTTTCTAGTTTGACTAAGTCCAGTAATGGAAGAGAGGGAAGAAGGATGGTGATAGGAGTAAGAAGAGCAACAAGCATGGATATATATGCATAGTGAGTGAGCAGAAAAAAATCAAGATCCAGACTCCATGAGGAGCCTATCCTGGAGACTGTTCTGGAAAAAGAGGCCTTAAGGACTTCAGCTATAGGGATTCATAGACCTGCTAAGTTGCTTCACTGTTAACTTGACTGAAATACTTTTTACAACTGATCCTCTCTCTTCTGAAAGCCATCCTGACTTTCTACCCTCTATCCTATCTCTACCTCACAGCTTTTCCTTCCCCTCCATATATAGAGCCATGACCTAGAGTTTTATGCATACAGTGGTAATACAAATATCTTATTGGTTGGTCCTCATGGAAATGGATTTGAATACAAATCACCTATGCCAAAATCTAGGAAGAATGTGGGGGTTTTTGGTATTTCAAGGACATTATTTCTAAATGCTGGCAATTATGAAAACATTTACTCATTGAAAGTAATGAAAATGTAGACAGGACAAATATTAAAGACAATTGTGAATTATTTTCTTTCCCCTGTAACCTAGCCTCTGCCTTTCTTTTATAGAATTTTTTAGCAATTTTTAAAAACGTGTATATCCCAACTATTTGGCAGGTGGAATAAATTACTCTCTGTATTTCATTTTGTCTGACATTTAACAAATATAGTTCAGTTCAGTTCAGTCGCTCAGTTATGTCCGACTCTTTGCGACCCCATGAATTGCAGCACGCCAGGCCTCTCTGTCCATCACCAACTCCCAGAGTCCACCCAAACCCATGTCCATCGAGTCGGTGATGCCATCCAACCATCTCATCCTCTGTCGTCCCCTTCTCCTCCCACCCTCAATCCTACCCAGCATCAGGGTCTTTTCCAATGAGTCAGCTCTTTGCATCAGGTGGCCAAAGTATTGGAGCTTCAGCTTCAGCATCAGTCTTTCCAATGAACACCCAGGACTGATCTCCTTTAGGAAGGGCTGGTTGGATCTCCTTGCAGTCCAAGGGACTCTCAAGAGTCTTCTCCAACACCACAGTTCAAAAGCATCAATTCTATGGCACTCAGCTTTCTTCACCGTCCAACTCTCACATCCATACATGACCACTGGAAAAACCATAGCCTTGACTAATAGACTAGAGTATAATTCAGAAGTTCTAAACTTTCCTGCATATTATCACCTGAGGAGGCTTCAGACCATACCATTTTAGACTATCCCGGGTTCCATTCTGGACCAGCTAGATCATAATCCTCTAGAGGTGTTAAGGATGATTCCCAAATACAGGTGAATATGCCATGAAGCCAGGTAGGGAATCTGTTCTTTCTCCATAGTTTCTGCTAAAATTCAGGAACATTTGCAGTTAAATCTCAAAGTCCTAGTTTGATAAGACAAGCATAGGTTAACACTTCTTCTCCTGTCTTTCCTCATGTAATTTATAGTTTCAAGCTAAATTCCAGGGGTTTAAAGACTCTTTGTTGATATTTAAAGGGCATTTGAAGCAAATGAATGGTGAAATATCTTTTGAAGAAGATAAAATGTACCTCTGTAATATCCACTTAACAAGAATATGCTAAATAGCAGGTGTTTCTACTGGACCATAAATTTTGCAGCTTTAAACAGACTTTTAAAGTGAAAATAAAAATTTTGACTATTTGAAATGACTTTTTCCTCAAAGAAAACAAGAAGGATTTCCAGATGTCAGGACTGTTTTGCAGTAACAATGATCTGTGGCCCAGATCAATGTGCTTAACTTTCCCAAGAATTTGGCTAGTCTTTTCTTTCCAAAAGAGATTGTGTGTGATTCCTGATTTTTAATTATTAAACAAAAGTTGAAGAGCCATGCCTTCTCATCACCCAAATGTTCATAACGCTCTAATTTAGTCCAGGTGTAAGTATAGACACAAATAAATGTACACAAACTGCAATCCAATCATTTGTCTATTATATTTCTGCTTCTTTTTTTTTTCTGATAAATTCTAAGTTGGTAGCCCCAATAGTATTTTTTCTCTGGTACAGTTTTATTTTTCTCCATAGATATTTTTACTGTGGTGCAATTTTCCCAGTATCTTAGGATTTGCTATTTCAAGTTACTCTATTTAGGACTCAGAATGACTCCAAGTAGGATGGTGTATGGATTTAAACATCAACAAACAGTAATCAAAGTATCAGCTGGTCCTATACATCTTTGCAAAAATAGCCATTTATTTAGAAATGGTGTCTGTCAGTATTGCTTCTCTCAACTGTTAATAACTTGTCTTAAAAACATGGTATACCTTCTGGATGGAATCAGCAACTTCTTTAGCCATTGGTGTCACCAAAGGAGCAGGAGAGAGAATAAAGTACAGAATTAAAGAGTGGAAGACAGTAAGATAAAGGAGAAGGAAAACAGTAGTTAAATGGATGTTTAAAGGAGGAAGGAAAGGAGGGAGAGAGAAAGAAAGAGAGAAGACCCTGTTACCAAAATAGTTGTGTTTGGTGACCATTAGAAATACTTGTGGCTTTGGTTACCCACCACTGCACTACTGCATAAGATTATTTGGTCCATAGCTGACACCCTCCTCTCTGACTTTCTAAAAATCCAAAAAGCTAAAGATAAACGAGAAGCAACTAATGCTTTAATTTAAATATAGGAATAGAAATTAACATGAAATTCCAATCAGATCCTGTTAAATGATACATGACTTGGTCACCTATGAAGACTCCACACTTTGCCAAAGAGTGATGTTTTAGTGAGATATGACCAAGTACGTAACAGAGGGCTGGTAAGGACCATGTGTCCATTCTGGATTATGTCCAGCGGGTGTTAGATTCTAAATTCATCCAACTGAACCTTCAGACTGTCCATCCACAGCACTATTAAAAAATTATAACAATAGCTCATTTCATCCAAGCAAAGAGGCTAACTTACCATATTGCTTCTAATGACCAATAACCTCTGTCCCCATGGAAGAGAACATAGACTGACAGTATAATCTTCATCAGTTTCATCATGGTATCATGATTTTCACACTCTAAGGGAGGTTGGTAGATATAATCTCCCTCTTCTCCCTGTCACAACTTGCCTATTATTTTTGAGATGTTGCTGATGTTTAGTTACTAAATCATGTCTGACTCTGCAACCCCATGGACTGCAGCACATCAGGCTAGCCTGTCCATCACTATCTCCCAGAGTGTACTCAAACTCATGTCCATTGAGCCAATGATGCCATCCAATCATCTCATCCTCTGTCGTCCCCTTCTCCTCTTGCCCTCAATCTTTCCCAGCATCAGGATCTTTTCCAATGAGTCAACTCTGCATATCATGTGGCCAAAATAGGTGAGAAGTCAAATTTAGTAATTAAGAGCACAGATTCTGGGCCCAGGCTACTTAGATTCAAGTCATAGCTGTGCTTAGTCCCTCAGTCGCATCTGACTTTTTGTGACCCCATGGACTGTAGCTCACCAGGCTCCTCTGTCCATGGTGATTCTCCAGCCAAGAATACTGGAATGGTTTCCATGCCCTTCTCCAGGGGATCTTCCCAATTCAGGGACTGAACTTAGGTCTCCCACATTGTATATGAATTCTTTACCATCCAAGCCACCACAGAAGGACAGATTCAGGTCATAGTTCTTCCATTTATTACCAAGTAACCTTGGGCTCATTAACCTTACTTGGTTTATTACCTATATCATAGGAATAATACCCACCCCATTGAGTTTTAATACAGATTAAATAAATTATATATTAAACTTTTAGAACATAGCCAATAGTAATTGTTCAGTTAATGTCAGCTAGGTTTATTATTATTTGTATTACCTGTATTATTTGAAAATTTTAATTCTGCCCCATAAAAGGCAAAAGGGCTTTCCTGGTGGCTCAGTGGTAAAGAATCCGCCTGTCAATGCAGAAGACCCAGGTTCGATCCCTGGGTTGGGAAGATCCTCTGGAGATGGAAATGGCAACCCACTCCAGTATTCTTACCTGGGAAATCCCATGGATAGAGGAGCCTAGAGGGCTACAATCCACAGGGTCGCAAAGAGTCAGACACGACTTAAAGACTAAATACCGCAAAAGGCAGAACCAAGTATCTTGGTTTTGATTTGTCTTTTCTGTCACTAAACATAAATAACATATTTAAATAAATTTATAAACTACTTTTTTCTGTGAATTGACTGCTTGTGTCCTTTGCTCTTTGCCCACTTATTTATCAGTCTCTTTGCTATTGATTTTAAGTACTCTTTGTATATTATAGATATTAATTTTCTGTATATTATGTAAGAAGCAATCATTTTCTTCTAGATTGTGGCTCCTTCTTAACTTTATTTTGCCATTACAGATATTTGTAATGTTTACATAGTCACATCTATTAGTCTTTTCATTTCTGGCTTTCAATATGCTTAGTTAGGAAGACTTTCCACATTGCAAGAGTATAAAAAATGTTCTCCCATACTTTCTTCTAGCAGTTATACACTGTTTATAAAGGTTATTTCTTTTCCACTTGCAATTCTGGTATATGCTGTGAGATGGTATGCCAACTTTATCTTTGTCTCAAATTGTCTATGATCTCCCTATGATTACACCTACTGGCAGTTCCAATACAAACGTAACTATGGGGGTAGAGTTTTTTAAAATACCATTAATCTATTTGTTTATTCCTGTGCCTATTTTAATTATTTTTATTGAATTATAATTGATCTATAACACTATGTTAATTCTATGTACACAACATGGCAATTCAATATTTCTATGCATTACCAAATGATTACCATTGCCTGTTTTAACTTCTGATTAGGCTAGCTCCAAGTAACTTTACAATTTCAATACATGCTGTGATAAATGTTGCCATTTTTCTTGCCAGATGAACTTAGAGTCAGTTTGTCAAATTTCAAAATAATTTAATTGGAATTTAAATTGGTATTGCACTGGTTTAATTTTAGAAGAATTAATCTTTATAATAAGACCTCCATTTACCAAGGCTTTTAGATCCTTCAGTAGAATTTCATATTTTCCTCATATGGATTTTGGATATTTCACGTTGTTTATTGTTATTTTTATAATTTTGTTTATATTTTTTAGACACTCATTTGTTTCTTTCTGCTTAAGCATGAAACATTTTTATAACTGTCTTTGTAGTATTCTTTATTAGTTCTAATAGTTTTCTATAGTTGATTTACTTCTTTTTACTGAGAATGAATTATTGCGGTATTTCACTATTTAGTATAATGTTTGCTGCATGTCTCTGATAGATATTCTATCAATTTAAGAATTACTATTCTATTACTAACTAAGAGTTTTTTCCTTTTTTTAAAACAATAGTGTGTGTTGAATTTACATTTACTGGGATGGTCATATTTTTTCTTCTTTAAATCAGTGAAAAGCATTAAACTGATAGAATCCCTGATGTTGAATAATCTTTGTAGTCTTGGTTAATCTCTTGATATTTTTCTGTATGCAGTTCATATCTATACTTGTGATATTAGTCTATAGTTTTCTGTTTTGTGATATATTTGGCTTTGTATAAGAGATATGCTAAATCTGTCAAAATTTCACGTTTTCTGTTATTACTCTAGGCTTCAAAATCTTTCTATAATAATATATGTTTCTTAAATGAGTCTGTAAAACTCAACTTAAAGTTTATAACAGGTGGCACAGTGGTAAAGAATCTACCTGCCAATGCAAGAGATGCAAGAGACATAGGTTTGATCCCCGGGTTGGGAAGATCCCCTGTAGTAGGAAATGGCAACCCACTCCAGTATTCTTGCCTAGGAAATTCCATGAATAGAGGAGCCTGGTGGGCTACAGTCCATGGGGTCGCAGAGTCGGACATGAATGAGCATGCACAGACACATACAAAGTTTTTAAAACTTGCCTAATAAACCCACATGGACCTGTGTTATTTGGGAAGAATACAATGATTTTTTTTCAATACAGTTTACAGTCATTGGTATATTCAAATGTTTAACTTACCCTTGAAGCAGTTTTACAAATTCACAGTTTCCCAGGTAATTGACTACTGCATCTTTCAATTTATTGATAAAAACATTTTCTTTAAAAGTCTCTTGATTTGTGGTTATATTCACTTTTTTCTTTGTTTTTGAAATAGTTTTCTTCGTTTTATCTTGTCAAGATTGCCAGAGATGTGCTAATTTTACCTTCTCTTCAATCAGCTCTTACATGTATTTATCTACAAATTTTTGTTTAATTAATTTATTTTTATGTTTAATTCCTGCAGATTTCTTTTAGTCTATGTTGCTCTTTTCCTAGCCTCTTTAGTGAAATGATTATCACTTAGAAAAATGCTGAAAATAAACAGTATCCTCAGAACAGAATGTTGACCATATCTCATAGTTTTTGATGCTTTGCTTACACTGACATTCATTTATTCATATAATTTAACTTTTCAAAGTTAGAGTAAGAGCTGTATGTTATAGAGAGCTAAGATAGTTAAATAAGCAAGAATGATGAAACAATTTTTAATTACCCACCCAGATATCATCAGTTAGCCTTTTATGGTCAGTCTGATGATTACAATACAAAAATTAACACAAATTAAATCAGCCTATACAGACTTTTGTAACCTGCCTTTTTTTTTTTTACTTTATTATATTTTACAAATATCTGCTTAAATGATGTGTTCTATTAGAACATGAATTTTATTAGCTATACTGTACCACTGCTTATTAACATATTTCTTCATCATTGGATATTTAGATTGTTTCTAATTTTTATTAAAAAGTTAATGTGCTCTATAAGACATCACACATACATACACACACAAGCACACAAACACTGAGGACCCTAAAGATTTTTCCTACTGATAAATGAAGGCAAATAAATGAAATAACTAGATTATTAAAGCAGTAAGAAAGAAGTCAAGATAATATAGTACATTCAAAACTGCACTCTCTTCCCCTCAGTTTCTAGAAAGGAGAATAACCATTCAGAGAGTCACAGATCATGATGGCTAAAAAGTCAGCCAAATCAGCAGATAAGGAACAAGTAAGGAATGCTTATTAAGTGTCTTCCGTATGCCAGGCACATTGTAAGATGCTCTCATGTCCATGAACTGATTTATTTAATCCTGTGTTTAAAAAAAAAAAAGGAAAGAAAAACATGTAAGTATCTATGTTCCTATTCTTTTCTTAAAATAGGAAATAGTGTCTCAGAAGAATGAAAATCATGGTGGCAGAACTGAAATTTAAATGCAAACTTGTCTTACTCTAAAAATGTGCAGGCTACTCTAAAAGGAGGATTTTGTCAGTATTTACCAGTAAAATTAATGTAACTACTATGAACAAGTTTATTATTTTATGTTAAGCTTTGTCTAAGCTCAAACTGACCATGACCAACTTAATGCATAATCCATTCCTAATGCTTGAAAAAAATAGAAGGTATTCTGGTTAATCTGACTTGTTGTTTCTCTATATTGTTTTTTAAAAATAAGACGCCAAGTATTAGGACTTTGTGAGATGTTTTTGTGGCTACACTCTGGAATTTTACGTACGCATATTCTGGATTAATTTTGTTACCGTTCATGATTCATGGCCAAATAAAGAACTATCACATCAATTCATTTCAAAATGAGCTTAAGACTGATTGTAAACACTTTTCCAAAGAGATTGGTAGAGTTAATTTAAAGTTTTTTTATGAAGTAATACAAAGTAATTTTTACTGAGTCTCACTAGGCAAATGTGTAAACTTTGGTCATAAATCCTTCACAAACCATTTCAGTACAATTTGAAACTCCTGTGTAAGATTCCCAGGGGATATTAGAAGGCTGAAATTCATGATAAAATCACTTGTACAACTTACATGTTGCCTAAGAGTTATGTCCAACCTGGTGTGTTAGTAGCTCAGTCATTTTTGACTCTTTGTGACCCCATGGACTATAGCCCACCAGGATCCTCTGTCCATGAGGCTTTCCAGGCAACAATCCTAGAGTGGGTTGCCATTTCCTTCTCCTTCTCCAGAGGATCTTCCCAATCCAGGGATTGAACCCATGTCTCCCCCATTGCAGGCAGATTCTTTACCATCTGAACCACAAGGCCTACATCATGCAACAATAAGACTTTGGGGAAAGACTGGATTTGGTTTGGAGAGGTCCCAACAGCAAGTGAAGCTCCCGTCAATTTGGCACATTGCTAGTACAGGATCCCATGTATCCTCAGTCACAAAGAACAACTTTTCTGTGCTTACCAAGTCAGGAATAGTGTTACTTTCCATTCAGTTTCCCTGTCCATTCTCTTCAGAAAAAAAAAGCAAAATACAAAACAAATAAGATAGAAATAAATTAACAAAACTACTCCATTTGCTAACTCTGAATTGTCTAACCCAATGCCTGGCGTTATACGTTTGCAATAGATATCAAGTATTTGTTGGCCTCTTGCGTAAAGTTGAGGACGATTACTTCATTTAGTTTTTCACCAAGAAATATTCTAACTTTAGTTCTGTCTTTACCCTTCATCTCCTTTTTGCTCCTCTCTGCCTCTCTTCACAGCTACCATTTCAGCTTTTGCTAAGCCCTTCTTGCTTCGTCCTGTAAGCGTGCTTTTCCACTGGGCACTTCTCTTACCTTTGACTCATGCCTGCTCAGTTTACTGTTTTGAAAGATTTTAAAAGCAAACAAACAAAAAACTTGTTTTCCCACTTTCTCTCTTTCCCTAGTAGCCACCAGGGCATTAAGATCTTCCCATATTGTTATAACTTCAGGCAAATCTAGATACAAATATCACCTAAATTCCCCTCATATTTTCATATTTTTCCTTCAACAGCTAGGTTCTCCATGTGAGCCCAATTTTTATGTTCAACTTTTATGTATGCTTTTCTTCTTTACAGATTAGGGCTCTGATTTAGAAGCAGCATACAAGGAGAGAAAAGAGCATCATACAGTGTATTTCTGACAGCTCTAGATTTGGAAAAGTCATGATCTTCCCCTCCTACCTGCTTCTTTCTTCCAGCTTCCTTCTTATCTCTGTTCCCTGCTACCTTCCCTGGGCCAGGACCCACTGGCATTGGAGGCCATCAGGCTCAAAGGTCAGGAACAGCAGCTCTGATCTTGTCCAATAGTGGACTCTGGAAATTTCTATCAATCAGTCTCAGCCAAGTGATGAGGTGATTGCTCATTCCAATCTACCTGTGACTTTTAGGCAGGCAGAAATCTTGATCCCCAATAACTTCCAGGTTCACTTTATGTTTATCAAATAGGCACTAACATTGCAAATATGAAAGACCAGAAAGGCCTTGAGAAGAAAATTAAATCCAAACATAAGCTCTTATTTTTCAATCACTTTGCACTAAAACTTTTAATTTTATAAAACTGTATTCTCCCAGATATGATGACTCATTCATAAATGCAGAGAAACCTGCAAATCAATTCCTTACATAAAGCAAATTCATTCTAGCATAGAACATTCAGGAAGTGACTGGAACAAGCATAATAATAAGTATTAGGAAATTAAATGCAGACTCATTTTACTTATGATCAGTGCAAGTCACTACAATTTATAAAATGCCCATGCAAAGTCCTCCCTTTGTTCCACAGGTATTTACTAAGCAATAAGCATAAAGTCAGGCTAAACCTTCTGGGCAAAGATGAGTACAACATACTTCTTATGTTCAGGACGTTCACAACTTAGTTAAGTAAGCAAATAGTTATAGTACTATCTCCAGCAACCGAGGGAGGTGCCAGCTTTCATGAGAGAATTAAGGATGTGGCATCTAACATTATCAATAGAGAGGATCAAAGAAATCATCACAGAGCAAACAATATTTCAGCAGTCTGGAAGGATGAACAGGGCAGGTGTAGTCAGGGGAAATGCAAGAAGGGAATGGTAGGGAAGAGAAGGGAAGAGAAAGAAAGAGCATTTGAAACAGAGATCTCAGAAGTATTAACACAAGAAAACATGGGAATTCCCAGCAGCAGGGTCTCTTAGTGACACTGGAAGGGGAATCTGGGAGCTGGTCCTGAATACGTGATGTATCATCCTAAGGACTTGGGACTTTACCCTCCCAGCAAGTAGTTTTGCAATTCTACCCCTTGGAATTAGAGATTAATTATAATCACAATTAAATAATAAAACAGCAAACACCTTCTGGGTAGTTTTTAAGTGTCAATACCCATTTTAAATATGAATACATTTAAAATACTTAATCCTTAAAAACAACCCTATGAAGTAGGAACTCATATTATCCTAAATTTTAAATGTTAGGAAACTGAGACTCAGTTTCCACTGAATGGAAGAACAAAAGAAGGCAGCATATTTATGCAGCAGGTTTGGTGGTGAGCACACACTTGAACAAAGTCTTCCTCTGCTAAGAAAAAACAGGATGGGGGACGGGGGGTGGCGCTTGAGGGCAGATGAATGAAAGTTGGCAGAGCTGGAAGAGATCTCTAGGTTTTCATACTATTAGCCCCTCTTTCACCTCATTTTCGTAATGAATAAGGAAGGAGGAGAAGGAAGTGCTGTCGTGTCTAGAAAGACCTTTCAGCAATCTCTTTGCTCTTGCCCTCCTCTGCTTCTTCCCTCCAACATGAGCAATTAGCAGTGACCGAAAGGCAGACGGGAGTACCTAGTGTGCTGGACCTAACTCAACACTTCACAGATGTTTTCTCATTTCATCTCCACAGCAGCAATGTCACAACCTGCATTTTATCCTGATTCACAAATAAGCAAACTGATGCTGTGGGGAGGGGAATCCATGATTCTTTCCTTCATTCTTTCCTTACATTTCCCATAACCTCTCTCTCTATCCAACTTCCATTTCTTTGCCTCTTTCTTCTCTATCCTCATCTAGGTAACCAGCTGTTCCACGAACCTATGGAATTTCTTACTGTACAATCTCTGAGAAGTTGGGGTAACTGCCTCTTCTTTTTTCCTTTTCTATTTTTACTTATCTGTGCCCAACACAAATCCAGCACTTACTACATTCCAGGAACTCTTCCGAAGCCCTCCCAAAATATTTACTCATGTAATACTCACCCAATGATCCCCAGAGAAAGACCATTGCTCCCTCAGTGGAAGATTTTGAGTGACCAAGAGGTTAAGGAAATTTTCCAGGGCACAGAGTAAGAGGCCAAATGGAAACTAGGAGGTCTAGCTCCAGGGTCTGCATCCCTATTCAGGCTTCATCTTACTTCCCTTAGCAGGTCTTGGCACACCTGACCAGGTACTTGATCTCAAAATCCTTTTTGTTTCCTTCTTGGCTTCCAATTCGCCTCTCTGACCTGGTTCACCTCCTACCTGTCTGGCTGTTTCATCTCATTCCCCTTTGTTGATTCCTCTTTGATCCCTGGCTTCCAAAAGTTGGAGTACCTCTGAGATTAGTCCTTTGACCTGTTTTCTAATACCTGGTCCCTGCTGATCTCATACAATTTCACAGCTTAAGCATCATCTCTAGGCAGATTGCAGCCAAATTGGTATCTTCTGTCTATAAATCTCCAATAACATTCTGACTCATATATCTAACTGTGCATTGAACCTCTTCACACGGCTACCTAATGGGCATCTTAAAATCAACGTGCCTCCACTGAGTTCCTGCTCTTTTTCCACAAACTCCTTATTTCTCATCCAAGTAAAATGGCAACTCCATTTCTCTAGCTGCCCAGGCCAAACAACAGTATCATCCTCAATCTGTCTCTCTCCCAGTGCATACAACTCATCTGTAAGATGTATTCCAAAATTTGATCACTTTTCACCACACCCACTATCACCATTCTACCACAAGCCACTGTTCTCTCTTATCTGGATGTCGCAGTGTTTCTAACTGGTCTCCTTCCTTCTCCTCTCAACCCTTCCAACCAGAGTAAGGGAAGCAAGGCCCTGTCTTAGACGCAAAATGTAAGAGGCATCATAAAACTCAGCAGTTAAGACAAATGATAAATTAATGGAATATTTTTTTAAAAAAAATCAAAATCAACGAAAATAATTCATGGTGAACAAAATGGCAGATTTTAAATGAAAACAGAACCAGATTGTTTGCCTTGCCTCCCTTGCGTCACCCTCACCTAGGCCTGTCTGACTCCCTTCAATGTATTTTCTTACCTTTTTCTTTATAATTGGAGTATAATTGCTTTACAATGCTGTACTAGTTTCTGCTATACAACAAAGTGAATAAGCTATATGAATACATACATCCCTTTCCTCTTGAGCCTCTTTGACAAAGGATTAACCTGCAAAATACAGAAGCAGTTCATGCAGCTCACTGTATACAAAACACCCAATCAAAAACTGGGCAGAAGACCTAAATAGACACTTATCCAAAGAAGATACACAGATGGCCAACAAACACTTGAAAAGATGCTCAACATCACTCATTATTAGAGAAATGCAAATCAACATGTTCCTAATGGTTAGAACTATTCCATTAAACATGAGTCACATCTTCACATCTCGAGGCAAGAGCCAAGGTCCTTCCTGTGAACTGCAAGATCCTTCACAACCTGGCCCGCCATCATCTCTCTGATACCTGATCCCATTTCTCTTCTAATCACTCAGCTGCACCCTCTCCACCTAGGCCTCCATTGTTTCATCAACAAGCTTGCACCTCAGTGCCCTCACACCTGCCAAGCCCTCTTCTTAGAATGCTCTCTCCCAAATACTTCCCTCACTTCAGCCAGGTCCCTTCCCAAAGTCACTATATCAGGATAACACCATCTAAAATTCTATGCCCTTCCCAACACATATACTTCACATTCATTTTCCATTCTTTTATTCTTCTCTGAAATGAACATAAGCACAGTGCATATTTTGCCTATTTATCTTGCCTTCTATTGTCTATCACACCCACTATAAAGCTTCATGAGATCTGGGGGAGAAAGAGATTTGTTTTGCTCTCTGCTTTATCCCTTGTGTCTCAAAAATTCTTGGATGACAGTAGGTACAGAGGAGCCTGATGGGTTATAGCCCATAGGATTGCAAAGTGTCAGACATGACAGAAGCGACTTAGCATGCATGCATGCACCCAGTATACAGCTTTTGAATGAATAAGTGATAAATGTTTATGAGTGCTTTTCGTTTAGCTCTGAATGTCTGCTATGTATAGGTTTTGAATTCTATTGCCTCAATAAATTATACTGGAAATTACTCTTTCAAAATTCAGAAGCTCAGATCTGATGTATTTATAAGGAAATTAGAAAATGTATTGCAAAGCCTTTTTTTCAAATTGACAAAATTTTTTAACAAAAGTTTGACTTGCTTAAGAATATATTTATCTTGGATTTAGGTTCACTCCTTAGATTAGGCCAGTGTTGAAAGGGGATTGTTTTTGAAGAATAAACAGATCGTCTCTTGTCCAAATTTTGAATTTTATTTTCATGTTCTAATTTCCAAAGACTTGATACTATGTTGAGCTATTCTATAGATTTTCTCAATAATATCGGAGTGAACCTGTATGTGATCAAAAGGCCATTCTGAGGTCAAAATGTTTTATCACCTCTACTAATAATTAACCAAAACTAAAGGTAAGTTTTGCAAATAAAACTTGTCATTTCACCACAAATTGTTATTTCCTGATGGAGAAGATGAAGTTCAGCAAAAAGTAAATTTATAACTTGGCTAGAAGACAACAGACTTTGCCTTCTAACATCTGTAACACACACAAGACTAACCTCATCAGACCCCAGTCCATCCACGACCTCCTTGCTCTTATGGGTTAAATCTAGTACTGTGGGATCATTTGAGAATATCCTGATGAAAAGGCAATTTTAGTAACATTTGGGAAAAGTGAACAAGTTAGACTTAGTCTTAACTAGCTTTTTTTAAATAAATATTCAAAATCCCTTTTGGGTTTTTTTAACTTATAAGTTTTTGAGGTATAGTTGATTTACAACGCTGTGTTAGTTTCAGGTATACATCACAGTGATTCCATTTTATACACACACACACACACACACGACTGAATATATATAGAATATATATATTCTTTTCAGATTCTTTTCCCTTATAGGTTATTACAAAATATTGAGTATTGTTCTGTTTGCTATAGAGTAGGTTCTTGTTGGTTATCTATTTTACATACAGTAATGTGTATATGTTAATCCCAAACTTCTAATTTATCCCTCTCTCCTCTTTTCCCCTTTGGTAACCATAAGTTTGTTTTCTATGTCTGTGGATATATTTTTGTTTTGAATATAAGTTCACTTGTATCATTTTTTTAGATTCCACATATAAATGATAACATATGATATTTGTCTTTGTCTGCCTGACTTCACTTAGTATGATAATTTCTAGGTTCATCCGTGTTGCTGCCAATGGCACAAAATGCCTTTTTTTTTTAATACAAAATGCATTCGTAGTTTTATTTTTTAGGATGATTTATATTGTTTCATAGAAACTTCTATAACTATTTCATCAGAAGTTTAGAATTATAAACTAAATATAGGTCTCATTTTATGCCTACCTTGTAGTATGCATAGAAATTATTTATACTATAAATGTATCAGTAAAGCTACAAGTCATTGCTCCATATATGTATATCAAACCACCACTATCAAAAAATACATTCCAGTTTGTCTTAGCCAAGATACAAAATTAAAATGGAAACAAACAAAACTCTGCCTTTTGTAAAGTAACAGACACAGAAACTTAGTCAACTGTCCATAGAACACAATGCCCTAAAGCTGGGCAGAAAATGAAACTGGCATACAGACAACACTAACTAATTGCTTCTTGAGAGAATGAATGATTGAGCACTGAATCGATCTGGGTCAGAAGCAGGCAAGAATTATGAGAAAATTCTGGGCAAGAATGGCCATGCTTATATGCAGAACAAGAAACTGTTCTATCCCTTTAACAGTTAAAGAATATGCTTGCTGGAATCTCGATTGAGTGTTCTAAATTATATGAAAAACATTACTTTCTAGATGATGTTTGTCTATTAGTTTGAAAACATTTTTATTTTATTACTTTTAATAATAGAATACTTTGAAGCTGCATTTTACTCAAATGATTATCTCAGCTTCACTTTTGTCACCTAATTTTTTACCCATTCCCTGTATTGTTAATGGTACATTTACTCTGAATCTTTAAATGAAAACCAAAGTAGTATAGGAAACCCCAATGCATAGGACAGAGAAGTTTTTAGAAGGCCTATAGCGATATGTATAATATTTGCATGTGATTCAAATCAGTGTAAAACAAGCTTCCTCTGTCCTGGTTGGCAGAGTACATCAGGCAGTGAAAATCCAGCACAGAAGCTTCAGTGAGTCACTCCCGCTCATCCCTCTCTGTACATGGAAACCCACAGGGCCTCTCACCACTGTGAACTGGGACATTCACCATGGATGTGTCCTTGCCCTGGGAATCTGTAGATTTGAGCAACCATCAAATTGGGAATGGGGCTCAAATCATGTTCCCAAATAAAAAGTATAGATAATGAAATGCTGAAGTTTCCTATTTTTAGCTACAAAGATCAGCATGTGTGCTCAGTCACTCAGTCATGTCCATATCTTCACAATCCTATGGACTGTAGCCCACCAAGCTCCTCTGTCCATGGGACTCCCCAGGCAAGAATACTGGAGTGGGCTGCCATGTCCTTCTCCAAGGAATCTTCCCGACCCAGGGATCGAACCCGTGTCTCCCGCATTGGCAGGCAGGTTTTTTACCACTGAGCCACCTGGGAAGCCCACATAGATCGACACTGACATATGCAAATTTTTGTAATTTCTTAGATTTTACAGAGGCCTCACATCCTTTCCTGAGTGGTCCATGTCGTATATGATCCAGGTGTCAGTAGGCACTTCCAGCACCACTCAAAAGGATCCATTGTCCTTGTTCTGCTAAACCCCACTTGACACTTTTATTACAGAGTAGTTTGCATGACTTTTGTATATCTGGTACCAGCACACTCTGGTCTAGAAATTTATCTTTGAAGAATAGGTTAGTAAATGTCCTAGGTAACGGAACAGATAAATGAAACTGAAACTTTCAGGCTCTTCATACCATATCCTAGTTGATTTGATTTAGTAACAGTGCTTTCTCCCCACATTTGCAAGGACCTTTCTATATATTCTTTTAATTGGTAAGAAAGAATTTGTTTTCGAGCATTTGGTGACATTCTGGGATAATTGGATTGAGAAATACTGGTCTGCCTTCTAAGTGTAAAAAAAGACATTATTCAATTTTTACTTCTAAATTTCATCTAAAATTGAACATTTTTAAAAAGCTCTTTTTTAACGAGGATTAACTGGTCTGGTTTGTGAGTGACTGTTAGTTACTCTATCCTTAGTGACTCATTTATAGAGAATGTTTCCTGAAGATGTCCTTCATGAAAGGGACACATTTGGACTAGGTAATAGTAATTTACTTAATTTATCTTAAATTTGGTTTCAGTGAGCAACCCTAATTAACCTGATTTTTTGCTGATAATCACTCTCAATGGAATCAAATCACAAATCCGGGGATGGATTGAGCGGAACCCAGAAGGAAGCAGCCCTCCGCGCACTGGTCCAGCGCACAGGATATAGCTTGGTCCAGGTAGGAACTTATCGTGCCATCTGCTGAGGCTCACCACTGAACTCAGAGTGGTGGGAATATCGGTGATCCTAGCATGTAAAATGTGACTGGTCAGCTGTATAACTCTTAAGATGGACATTCCTTTCCTGGGGCAGAGGAAGTTGGATCCTTTTGGTCTTGCAGGGGACCTTACAGGTGATATTCTCTCTACTCTGGGTTATCAACTCAATTTTGCCTTGTCATTTGGAAGCTGAACTAGTGTTCACAATCATGAAGACTATCACAGTTCTGAAAGGCCAATTTAGAATAAGAAAAGGCATCTGGAATTCACCACTGAGAGCAGTCAGTGAAGTAGAACCAAGTTGGTGTTTCAAGAAATCAGCAGAAAACAAACTATCCAGAGACTTGCTTTGGTTTCCAGAGAGGTTTCTGACTATGGAGGTATGACAACTTGTAGATTAAGGATCCAAGAACTGACCATTTGGTCAGCGTAGCTATTCCAGGATGTTTTCTCAAAATAACTACTCAAGCCATTTAGGATATATAATAATTTCTCTCCATGTCCTGAAACTAACTATAGTCACTAGTTGTTCAGAATTATCTGTGTATTATTGTCTTTATGATAACCTCTGTTAGAGAGTTTACGATACATCGAAAAGCAAACTAGTATTATACATATAAATTATCTTATCTGAAGAAATAATGCTGCTCTTTTTTTTAATGTTGCTCTTTTTACAGTAAAACAAAGTGTTAATATTTTAATTCTCAGCTGTTATCTTTTTCCTACATACTTCCCTGACTTAACCAAAACTTTGTGCTATTATGAAAATGAAAGTCATAAGTGGATAACAATAAAATATACAGTAGTGTCCTTTATTGCAAGTTCCTTTGTCGGATCAATTGAAAACCAAACGCAGCACACTTTTTAATAATGTTATGAGTCATGGCACACTTTGTTAGAGATAATGCTCAAAGTTATTTCTAATTTCTCATCCTAATTAAGAGTATTTATTTAGTCTTTTTAAGATTTCAGAAAGTATTATGTCACAGAAGACTCCTAAAAGTTTAAGCCAAGGGGGATACTAATGCATTATTAGTTTTTAATACTTAATAAAAGTCTATTTTAGGATCATTAATAATCTAAATGCCTTTATCTTCAAATTTAATGTGCTTCAAAATTAATGCGTGACTGAAATTTTTTATGCAGTCTTTTCCTATATAAAGGGGTTTTCATAAGCCACAGAGAAAATTCGATAGCATTTACAGTCTATAAAACAGAAATATTTAGAATAATTTTTTACATTTGCTCAGGTATGGTTAGATGAAAAAAACTTTCGTTTTCTTTTGTAAACAGCAGTCTCATAAATGTTATAAAATCAGTAATTTTAAATCAGTATATCTTTTTAACTTCTTTGTATCTGAAACACTCATATAAGAACAGTGGTAGTGAAAAGAACTTAAATCTTTTTGAAAAGCAATTTGTCAATATTCATACATAAGGGTATTCTCCTTGTGGAAACAAACCTCTAATGATCTGAAATATAATGATGAAAATATATATAAACATTTCTAGTGTGACACTATTTCTAATATCAATGTCTTAACTGTGAATATATAATTACCCTCAACAAGCAGAAGTTTATGAGAAATTACCCTAAAACAATATGAATTGTCCATTTAACTTTATTCTGGGCACTGGTTCTTTCATTTCCCCTAGATGAAATTCAGGGCAAGTCTCATGACTTTTCTGGTAACTTTCAGCTAATAAAAAATCAGCCACTAAATAATGAATATGTCTAGTCCAGTAGAATAAAAACTTAACTTCATTCAAAGTGAAAGCTATTTCCCTTTCCCGTGCATATCAGGGTGGAAGGCAATTTCTATTTTTTTCTCTTTATGCTAGTTCCCTACATCAGTTTACTAACCAGAAGAAAGGGATGAAAGTAAAGGAGAGGGGAGAGGAAAGTTTTCGCTTGACTGCTTTTGGCATTGGTCTCTGGGCCTGGCAGATGTGTAAAGCTCCTAGGGTACTCTCTAGAGTCATCAGAGACACCCTGAATTCCACTGCCAGGGGTCCCTCTAGCTAGAGGCTACTTCCCTGAGACCCAGTCTCCTTCGACAGAGCTCTTTTTAACACTCCTTAGCATCCCTCTTGGAGGAGATGGAACTTCAACCCTAATTCCTACATGTGGCCAAACTCTAGACCCCTGGAAACTCACATTCTGACCCAGTAAAATCTGAAAGTGCAGGTGAGATGAAGCAACCAGTTCTCCTTCTCACCAGCATCAAAGCAAACGGCCAGCCTATTGCTCACCTTGAGATACTCCAGGGGTAAGTTAGACCTACCATCCTTGGGTGTTCCCAACTGCAGGGAGTACATAGCAAGCTCCATGAGCTTTTTCCTTACTTCCCTCCTCTGCTTTAGGTGGGCTGAGAAGCAACTCAAAATTCCTCCCAGTTAGGGGGAACTAGGATTCACAACACACCAGCAATGGGCTCCAGAGATATTTGAATCAATTCCAAAAATTCCTCTTAAACTCTTCAATATTTTTTCTAAACTCACAGATGGGGAAGGGTAGGAGGTGTTCAGTTAAAGTTGTTAAACAGTTTCTCCCTACCTCCTTGTCCTGCTTGCTGGTCCAGTAAGTTTCATATCCACATCAGAGGCCAGAAGAATTCCATTTCATCTTTAAATCCTGTTACAAATGAAACATAAAAAGTCACTAACTAATCATTTAGAAAATTCCGCAGAATAGAAAATTTTAGCATATTAAAGCAATGTAAAAAGCTTGCAAAAAACAATTCATTTTTTTTAAAGGTTCAAATAGCAATGGAGACCTTTTCATGATCCTAATAATTTAAGAATATTTTCATTAAAAAGGAAAAAATAATAGGGCTATTCTACCCTTATTATGTAAAATGTTTTCAAATAAAATACACCTAAAAATATATGGCCTATCTGCCTATTACTTTGGTCTTACATAATCAATTAAATTCAGAAGATATTAATAATAAGGATTTAGATCACAAGTTAATAGCAATTACAAAATAGTAAACAGTTATTGGGCACTTATATTCCAACTGCTTTATGTCTATTAATTCATTTAGTCCTAACCACAACACTGTGAAGTAGTTACTATGATCATCTCCAATTTCCAGATAAGGAAAACAAAGCTCAAAGAGTTGGATAGTTTGCCCAAATGGGCCATAATTCCACTGCAATTGGCTAAAATTTCCAGGAAGATTTACAGAACTAAGTGCTACTATAATGTTATCTTTAAGATTGCTATTTGAGAGATTAGCATGCCAGAGCATGCTAAAAGCACTTTGTTGAGCTTAAACTTTGTAACATGATTCACTTGAAGTAATCATTTATTAGCAGAATGACTACTGGATCAGAAATTTTCTAGTGATGTAGAAACCTAAAGTTCTGAAACCTTTGCTATGCAGATCAAAAGCCTCTAATCAAGATGTAAATATGCACACGATTCCGTTCAATCATTTTGAATGATTTGGAAACTCCTTTCTGATTTTGACTGCAAAGCATAGAAAGTCACCCAAGACTTCAAATCAGAGACCTGTTATTTAACCCAGCCTCTACCACACACAAGAATAATCATTTTTTTCTCTTTTAGTTCCTTTTTTAAATTGAAGTATAGTTGCTTTACAATGTTGTATTACTTTCAGGTATACAGCAAAGTGATTCAGATTTATATATAAAAATATATGTAAGTATATATATTTGTAGGTTGCTACAATATATTGAGTATAGCTCCCTGTGCTATATAGTAGGCCTTTGTTGTTTACCTATTTTATATATACTAATGTGTATATGTTAACCCCAAACTCAAGTCCCTTAACAGCTCTCGGTCTTAACTTCCCAGAAGATTGGCTAGGACCTACTCCATTCTTAGTCAAAGTTTTGTTATTCTAGCATATGCTCAATCTAGTTATTGGTCAGCAAACTTGTTTAATTGGAAAAGGAAACCAGCATGTACTGAGACATAGCTTCAAACTCTGCAGTTTAGGGAAAATCCTTTAGTCTTCTCAGTATTTCAGTCTCCCTACTCTGGATTAGAGAAAGCATTAGCATCATCATCAAATAAAAGAACATCAGATGTACTTTTTAAAAAGTCTTCATACAAAAGTACAGATATTAATAAGTATATTAATACAATTCAGGGAGTTGTACCTATATAATGATATTTTTAAACATTGCAGTATTCGCTAAGTTAGGGTTTGAAGGGTTTGCTTCAGCTGTACCTTTGCAGCCTCTGATATTGAATGCTGAATACTTGCAAAACAAGAATTCCAAAAAGAGAGTGTGACTAATCTGTGCACTCTTATCACTAGCAGGACAAATACAGCTGCCAAAAATAGAATTTTTCAGGTTACTTAATAACATGAGTCAGTCTCTTATATCCAGACTGATGCAATAAAACATGCTCATGAGGATCTGAAAATATGCCTTGTGATATTCTTTTTAAATTGGATATCTTTAGAATTGATAACTAAAGTTTTTATCAAATTTCTTTAAATGATAAAAGAATTTTAATGAATAGAGGTTCAATAAATATTGTTATAAAAACTGTGTAATGTTGACAAACTAAACTTTCAACTTAGTCGCATTATGCCACATAGAGTGATTTCAGATGTGTGCTGCAATGCTAACTTGTAAATTAAATTTGTCTCTAGGCAATGGAATTAGATGTGGAGGTTTTTTTCATTCTTCCACTCTTAACTGTACTTCCCAGATCTTCCAAAACTACCATATATTTGAGACACAAAGGGGAAAAAAATAACATTATGATGATCTTTTCCTCCAGAATGTATTACTAGTGTGGGTCATCAACTCTGTGACATCTGATGTTCCTTTCATCCAGAATTTTCTCAAAACTAGAAAAATACATTTTCATAGATGAATATTTTCAGAAAACTTTCTACCCAATGTGGAGTCAGTTTACACCAGATCTACTACAATGAAGTCTAAATATATAGTTAATAAAGATCACTCTTAAGTAGTCTGAATATATTTTAAAGAAGACCCGATGGTTATAGAGTATTTTTAAGCAATTTAAAATATGGTGTGTGTTAATACTTTGTCCAATTACCCTATAGATAATCTATTTTCTATAAATTACAACACAAATATTTATGTGCTATGTCAGTCATACTGTTTGTCTAACGCAGTGGTTGTTTTTAACAAAGTTTTCTTTGCTGTTTTCCCCTAATCCTTATTATGAAACACAATGTGTTAGTATTAGTCCTTGAGATTACAGAAGTATAAATTATAGCAGCTGACCTAAAATGCATATCAAGTAATTGCAATGAAAATTAATTTATCTAGAATTTAAAAGGACACATTAAGACTGCATTAAACGGGTGTAACATTTCTGTTTAGAGCCTTAAAATTGACCATAGTCTTTGACCCAAGGAATAAGGACTAATATTTAGACATAAGGATATTCATCATAGTGGAATTTATATGTTTAAAAATATTGGACATATCATCATAAATGCCCAATAAAATATTACTGGTCATATAAAATATGTCACCCTTATATTTCCAAACTATATGGTCATATAAAACTGTGATTTCAAAGAAAGACATGGGAAAATGTCCAAATTTTAAAATTTAGTTAAAAATAAGAAAGCAAACCTGTATGTATCAGCTTACAGATCATATTTTAAGAAATTATTCACAAACACAAATATTAGAAGATAATAAAAGGTAATCTCTGATAAGGATAGCTTTTTCTTTCTTGTGCTCTTATTTATTTTTCAAACTTTTTGTAATGAATATGGATTATTTTTATTTCGAGGAAAAAAATCTCATAAAGTAGAAAATATTTCTAAGAAGCATTCAGTTAGGAATAGAAAATCTGGGAAAATTTCATGAAGAAAACCTCATTATTGAAGCTGGATGATAGATGCTTGGGTTCACTAGGTGATTCTTTCTAATTCTTTATATGTTTGCTGTGTGCATATTTAATACTGATATAATCCAACGTTTCCATTTCACTGTTGGAAAACAAGCTCCAGAGTTATACAGTTCAGTAAGGACGTAAGCCAGAGGTCAGCAAACTGGTCCATGACTGAAATGTGGCCACAGCCTGTTTTTGCAGTGATTCAAGGACATGAGTGGTTCTCACAATTTTAAAAGGTTGTTTTTTTTTTTTAATCCGAAAATATCAACTATCTGACCTTTTACAGAAAAAGTTTGCGGACTCCCAGCTCTAATCCTTAATTTAGTACTCTCTAAGTTAATCTATAGGTTTTTAAAGTATTGAAGTACAGTTGATTTACAGTGTCATGTTAGTTTCTGGTGTACAGCAAAGTGATTCAGTTATACATATATGTGTGTGTGTGTATATATATATACATATATATATGTATGTACATATATATATTCTTTTTTCATATGCTTTTCCATTATAGTTTAATACAGGATATTGAATATAGTTCCCTGTGCTATACTATAGGATCTTGCTTATCCACTATATATATATGTATGTATATATATATGGTTTGCATCTGCTAACCCAAAACTCCCAATCCAATCCTCCCCTGCTTCCCCTCCCCCTTGGCAACCACAAGTCTGCTCTCTAATCCACAGTTCTTAAAGAAAATGCCCTATAACATAGATGAGGGTTTAAGATTCCTTAAAGGAAGTAGGAGCATCCCTCCTTGTCCTACCCACCAATTCAAGCCTGAACTCTTATCCCTTCACTTATTTATTTGCTCCACAAATAGAGACATGGTGCCTGCCTTCATGAAAATTACTCAAAGGAAGACAGAAAATAAGCAAGAAGTAAAATAATAGCGTAGCATGTTAAATGCTATGAATATCATAAATTAGGTCAAGTGACAGAATGGTAGAAGGCCTTCTTCAAACAAGATGAAATTGAAGTTGAGACATAAAGGATGAGAGCAAACAAACATGGCCAGGAGCCAAAAACAAAGCAGCATCTTTGGCAGAGGGGATCACTTGGGGGGTCCTGATTAACCAAAATATTTGTAAAATGCACAACGACATGCAAGCAGTAAAGACAATAGAGTGCCTCAATTTCAGTAAGATTACAGCAGATAAATAAGAAATCAGTGCACTTCATCTTTCTCTCCCTTTTTCAGTCAGTCATCAGTCTGCTCCTAGGAGCAATTCCCTCAAACTAGGAACAAATTACAGACTTTAATTCCGTTTCTCAAACGTCCCTTTCCATGAGTGTTCTCTTATTTGGAGTTTCACTGAAACTATATATTTTAATTTTCTAATTTGTTCAATTCCTAAATAAATATCTACAAGCCAAAAGGTACAAAAGATGGCACTAGATCAACATTAATCTGATTAGAAGACCATTCTCTGCTTATGTGCCTCAAATTAACTCCCCTCTCTCTTTGGTTTGGTATAATGTGCTTTAGTAACTTTCCTTAGGTACTTTTGAAATGGCAATTTTTTCTACAAACAATGCCATAAAAATAAGTAACTTGGGATCCCAGAGTTTACAACTGGCTTCAACTAGACTAGATCAGTGAGAAGCAGATGGAAAAACCCTGTGGCAGTGACATTCTTTTCCAACCACCACACAAAAATCCTAGGGACAGAAATAAGAGTTTGACTCCATGACAAAATATAGCTCTTGGGTCCTCCTTTTTCTTTTGTTGCCTGTTCTTACCACCTGCTTCGGTCCCCATTATTCAGGGACTTATGTCATTCATCAAGTGCATGAATGCTAATTCCTTAAATACGTGGCACTAAACATGAGAATAGGATTGTACCATTAGATCATCACAGGCGTGATTCCATAAGGTCACCACCCCAGCCACCCGTAGGCTAACTTCATTGTCAAGCTCCTAAGAAGCTTTGCTTTTACTAGCCAGCAATACCATAGCCTGGTGTGGAAGACTCCAAATGAAGGAGCAGCTCTGTAAATCCTTTTGTGGAGACTGCATGTACCTGACCTGAGATGGGAACTTCAGCATCCCAAGAATTAGAAATGCATTCCAGGAGCTATTTTCAAACAGCAATGAATTTCTTCTCCACTTGCCTAATAGGGAGTGGGTTACATATGAGGTCTTCAATATAAGGTTCAAAATATTTGCAAAATATGAACTATAGTGCTTTCCCTTAAAATAGAAGGACATGACCGTTTCTGTTTTGTTGGCTTAAAAAATGGTGTAAATTTCATGACTCACACAGAAGCATTGATGGCAGTTTTGAACTTTAGACTTTGTTTGCAGGTAACTTCAGGACTTTTAAAACTGTTACCTGTTGGTTTAATATCAATCAGCAACAAAAAATAAGTGGCTCTTAATCTTCACCTAAAATTTTGTTATGACATGCAAAGAGAACTCTCTAACATAAGCTAAACAGAAAAAAATGAGATCACAAAAGCATACAATCGTGAAGCTGGGTGGGATTTCAGTAGCCCTGATCCTTTTTTTAAACACTGTTTCAGAGATGTAGGGCAGAGAGCTGAAGTGATCTTGAACAATACATTGACAGAACATTCAATAACCTTGAATTTCATCGTGAGAGAATTATTCCACTTTCAATTGTCTTTCAAGTTTTCTGATGAGGAAAGTTTTTAGATCTTAAACATCTCTCCTGCCCCTGCTAATCTTTTAAAACAGAGAACAGGACTAGGGATCAGTTTTTAGTAGATAACAATGTCTGGCTAGAATTTGATCCTGGTTTCCTTCTTTTGTAGTGTTTAAATAATGACCTTCCATTTGTGGGAAATGATACTCTACTTAAGAGAATGATATTTTCTTTTTTGCATAAGTTTAAGACAGTGAATCAATGCAAAGAAAGTCATTAAATATTGAATAATTAATGGACGAAGTGTCAAGTGGATATGCAATTGGATTTTAAAAATCCCTATATTTCCTTTAAGGATCCTATTGACTAACTCAAAACACATTCTATGAATATGTTTCCACACTTAAATATGGCAAAAGTCAGACTCCATTTCACAAGCATCCTAATACCCTCCCAAGACCTCTGCAATCACCTCGTTAATCTTTTTCCCTTTTAAATGAAGAATTTCCTGAGGAAAGATTTAGTGCCTTGCTGAGTCCCTTAGCTTGTCAAAAATTCTTCTGGGTGTGGCAAGGAGAATAATTACTGTATAAGATTTCTCACATGCTGAAAGAACAAGTGTATTCGGAATTCTCCTTGGCATATGTTGAACTAGAAAAGGAGAGAAGAACAATTAACCCAAAGCAAATGTTTTTTATCTCCATAAGGTCAAATCTGCATGTGAATATCTTTATGTCATTTAACCAGATCTCCGAGTGCTATCAGTTAGTCAATGCAAAAGGGCAAACTGTATCTATAATAAAAAGTTGGACGGGCCTATTGAATACATTACACATTCCAAGATGATAAAAGCCCAAAACAGATAAAGGAATCACCACAGCTTTCATCTAGCTATTTCTTAGATGTAATTTATAGGTTCCTGCAGGTTGGAGCAGTGAGACAAGACACATACCCAGAGCCAGAAGTGAACATGAACACAGTAAATCCTGGTCTCAAGATAATATATGCTTTTAGTGAACCTCAGGGCAAATGTAAACAGAGTGTCTTAGAAGTGAATTGGCATTTCACTAGTTCTCTTATGCAGAAGCACACATACAAACTCCAAAAAATATATTTTCTGATTTCTAAATTTGTATAAGGATATTCTTGAATTTCATGTTCCCATGAATTAGCCAAAAAAGTCTAGGAAGATTTACAAAACACAAGTTATTTTTAAAAACCTGTTTGCTTTTAAATACTTCAACTACTGAGATACTGAAATCCTAAAGGGTGATTGTCACACATAAACCTTAAAAATAAAGGGGAAATATTAGAAGATATCATTAAAGTCATCATTTGATAACGAGTTAGTTCTGCCTCCATAAGACAACTAACAACGTGAAATCAGAACTCTTCCTAGGCAATAGGATTTCAACAGTCACTCTTCCAAAACAACACATCAGGAACATGATTCATAATTTGCCAACAGTTGTTTCTATGGACAAACCATACATTTTTCAAAGATCAAATGTGAGAGCCTTTTGAAGACTGAAACAAATAGATAAATTTTCAAGAGCCAAAATCTATTTGCATCTGTGTGATTTTTGCCATAAACACATACCACCAACAATAATATTTAGAATTTATTAAAAAATTTGAACAGAAATACTGTTTAGTTTTAAAAGTAGACTTTTTCTAACTTATGTAAATAGGAAAAGTTTTACATTCCTAATGTGCAATAAAATAAATGCATAACTATTAAAATAAAACATTGACTATAAACTACCTAATATCACCTCACATATGATATTTTGAGAAACCCTGGGCTGTATGATAATAAACTAAATTTATATCCATGTATTATAGTCATGCCCTGGCTTTGCCCCTTTGTTACTAACTATAGTACCATGTTTCTACAAATTCTAACATCCCACTTATTCAGTTTTATACTACAATTGTTATTTTTCTCTCTATTTTAAGAAAAGTATCTGGCATTCATATTGTGTATGCCTTGCAAAGATTGTAAAAAAAAAAAAATGCCTAACAAGGGTAATGCAAACTTCCAAAGTATATAAGTTAGATAAATTCCACCTTGTAAAAATTCTCAGCCTAAAGTAGATTTTACCAATTTGAAGTCACTGATCTTAAGATGTGTGGGTAAACAAACAATACACAAAACAGACTGTTATCTTTCATACAGAATTAACAAAATAAACATTCCTTATAGCACTGTCTGTTGTCCTCCACAACAATAATGGTATTAGCAGGCAAAGGTAAAATCACAACTAAGGAGATTCTTTTGGTACCTCTTATGTAAGGCCCCTAAGATTTGCCTTGAACCCTATCACATATTGAGGTATATAGGTGTTTTACAGGTGGAAGGTAATAATGATAATGTCTAGTAAAGACCTTTATTCAATTTCACAAATCAGCAACTAGGAAAACATGGTAGTAATGTATGGACACAGTCCATAGAGCTGTTCTCCATGTGTAGGCATCAACCATGAGGACAGACCACAGGAGTTTAGCCATAGAACCATTGTTCTTGGTATGACGCTGGTGATTGGCATGATTGTGAAGGCTAGAAATGCCACCAAACTTGGGGAGATTCTCCAGCACTTAAGAGAACAGGAGCAGAAATAGATACAAACATAGTCAATTGGAAAATAGGTTGGAGAATATCTGAAAGCAGTTTAGTCAGGAAACATACACAGTTTCTTCCCTCTTGGCAAGAAAAAACGAAGGACCAAAGGGAACCACAAAGATGATTATAGATTTGGCATTTCAAATTTCCAAAGAACCAGTTAAAGGAGTTGAAATTACTACTCAGGAAAATAGACTGAATGAGGGTTCATTAATTAATGTCCTTCTAGTTTATGAATGGGTTCATTTATGCAAGACAACCAACCATCTGGTATCCATGTTTGATGAAGTTGAACAAGAAAGTGAGTGTGGCACACAATTTGCAAAACTGTGAGACTGCTAAGCCTGAGAAGAAAGGTCATCATGAATTTTGAACAGTACATATGCCAAGTTCACCAGATTGAGAACCAGAGGACTTTTAGTCTATATTTTCTGCAATAAATTAAACCAATGTAACCTTACAGAAGTCACATAATATCTCTGGATTCAGCTTCCTCATCTGTAAAATGAACATATTAGGTTAATATCTTTAAAAAAGAAAAATAATGCTAAAATTACAAGCATGGACTCGGGATTCAAATTTTGTCCTTATCACTTCCTGCTTGTATGTCTTTGGACACATTCTGTGCCTTGAATTTCTTACCCACAAAATGAAAGTAATCATAATATCCTCATATGCTTGTTGAGAAGATTAAATTAATTAATACATGGAAAGAATTTGCACAGATCTTGACTCAGGGTTAGCTGTTGTTTTTTCAGTTGCTGTTACTATTATGGGCAAGTATTAGGTAAACTCTGGCTGATTAAGAAGAAAAGGAGTTTATTAAAAGGGTACTGGTTTCTAGAAATTTTGGACTTGGAGAACTAGATTCAAGAGTAAAAAAAGATGTAAGCTTTTACGAAAATATATATATAAATAGATATGCACATATAACTGAATCACTTTGCTATACAGCTGAAACTATTAATAACACAACATTGGAAATCAACTGTTTCAATTTAAAAAATAAATAATAATACTAAAATAAAATAATTTCAAAAAGGGTAAGCTCTTAGAAACGAAACCCAGAACCATGCACAAATCTGGAATGGTAATAAAATGTATCCACCGTCAATGCTAATGTTAGCACCATGACAGTTTCTGCACCAGAACCCAATTTAACTTTATTATAACCAGAACTATCCCAGCTACAAGGGACACTAGAAAAGCAAGTATCTGGGCATTTTTAACTCTTATAGGAAAAAGGTAGTTTTTGCCCAGATTTCTCAGATGTAGTCAAAGATCAGATGCTAGGTGGCCCAAAGTAACTCAGTCTGCTTGTCGTTCAAGCTAAGATTTATTGCTCAGAATCATTTATTAAAGGTTGGGTGGTTTTATCCAAGGTGAAGAAGACGGTATATAAAATTTCTTAAAGACTCTGTGGTTCCTACGTGAAAGGGCTTAAAATATCTGTGGCAGAAGGGACTTCCAAATACTCTTAACATATAACTGAGTTATGGGTAAGCTCAGTATTCAGTATCTAAATTAAAGCCACTGGACTTACAGTTAGAATTAGATCTTTAATTTTGAAATTTACATAGTTGAAGATTTTCACCTATTTGTATGTGACATTCACGTCTTTGAATGGAAAAATAAAAGATCCCAGAGTTTAATGAACATTCTCTCATAGAAAACAAAACCTGTATTTTTTATCTCTAACTATTTATACATGTATGCTGCTGGAAGAATACACCCCATAAGAAGGACATCAGCCAGGAGAGGGAGGAGCAGCTCTAATTGTGCTTTATCTATTTTAAACTCCTCAACTATAAACATGGTGCCTAAAATACCAGCAATTCAGCTTCCAACTGTCCTTTCCAAGTAATGGACAGCTATTCTAACCCAATGACTAATGCGCAGAGCCTGTCTTAAACTGGCCTGGACCTCCACTAACTGGTGCATTCTGAGCCCAGTGGGTCGTTCATAGGACAAATCTGCCCCAGTATCTGAACTTCATGGCATCTCTGCACCAGTCAGACTCTTGGTGATTCCCCAAAATACTCTTGGTGTTACAGAAACAACAGAATTAATAATCTCTCCTAATCAATCATTTTGGCTCATAATCGCATGAGTTCTCCTATATATATGATATGCAAAAAACAGTTTGGTGACATTTTTAGCAATTATAGCAAGAAACTTGAGGAGGAAATTCTAAAGGTCAATCTGCCAGTTGCCTATTTATTTTCAAGCCATCAAAACTTGTCAAATGAGAAATTCTGGAATAGCCACTTCACTATTATGCAATGAAACTTTGTTTCCTTAGGTTGAAGAATACAAATATTGCCAAGTTTATACTAAATTTATTCCAATAATCCATTGAGAAGTATATCTCCAGATACTTGAGATAAATAGAAATGGCCTCAGAGGGATCTGCATCAATTCAATGGTAACAGTCAGTCCTAGGAGGTGGACTATAGAATGGGCAATAGAAATATTTCTCTCTGTAAGAAGTAGGTATGAGATATGTTCTTTCCAAAATTTGTGTAGTAAAATGATTGGAAGTTGGAATGATTTTAAAAGCAACAGAGAGTCTGCAATTTAATGGCATGATAATTTTTTTCATAAATAAGTAACTGAACATATGAATCTGTTATAAGTGATTAGGCTTTCATATAACAAAGCAAAATATAGTAGAAATTAAGCTGATAGACTCTGACACCAGACTGCCTGGCTTTAAATTCTGACTTCCCCACTTCCCAACCACAGGATCTTGGCAAATTACTTAATCTTTTGTGGGCTTCAATGTCTTCTGTAAAATCAGAATAGTCATAGTCCATAACCTATAAAACTGAGAATTAGAAGAGAGACTGGTATGTAGTAAGCACTATATAGATATTTGTTAAGTAAATAAAACCTTAAATATGTCTCCAAAAATATCAAATTCATTTTTAGGGAATTCTTGGTTGAGACATAGCTCATTGCATTCTTAAGTTTTTTCCTATAAGTATAAAACATTTCATTTCTCAGATTTCTCAGTGAAAGCTCTTTTAATGAATAATCCTAAAAGAATATAGGGGAAGAAAAAAATACAAGAACTCTTGAGGCAAATATTTCCATGTTTAGTAAAATGAAAAGCACCTACTTGTTTGAAGCAAAAAGTAATCAAGGCAAGGAAGAACACCCGTATGACATCTTTTTAATTTAAAGCAACATGATTAAATTATTAGGAATTTTAAACATGATCAGAATTAGAGACATTATTTAAATATCATAATCCAAAAATCTTTTGTATTATCAATTATAAAATAATTGAGAAAGTCTCAAGTTAGTATTCACAAAGATTTAACAGTTAAACTAGAAACTGCTTTATTTTTAAAAATAAAACTAGAAAAAAGGAAAAAATAGAAGCTAATTACATTTGGGCTGAGAATAGCATTGGTTCCCCACAAAGATCCAACATTAGTGAACACCTCTCACGAGTCTCATCAACTTCAAAGACAGATTTAAGTCCCTCACTGGGGACCCTCCAAATTAGCCAGTTCCAATGCTAACCTTCGTGATGTTTCTAATTAGGGGTTCACATTGCCTTGCTCATGAAACAGCCTCAATCTAGGCAGGCAAGAAGAGGATTAGTAACTATTGAATATATACCACATGCCAAGACCTGTGCCATGCACATCTGCAACATCATCTCCTTTAATCAAAAGCTGATAATGTCTCCATTTTGTAGATGAAAAACACTCAGGATCTGAGAAGTCAAGACATTTGTCCTAAGTCCCACAGCTAGTGGATCCCAGAGCCAAATAGTCCAGGTCCAGAACCCTCATAGACTTCAACATTAAATCAGAACCCCAGATTCAAATTATGGTCAAGCATTGGTGAGTTTGATGATCAGGCATTGGAGTGTTTGAATGGCAATCAAAAAATAATAATTACCCTTATATTTGTCCAGCACTTTATAAGTTTTCACTGTGCTTATATGGAGCAAGTCCCTGAAGCAAAGAACATGGTGTTAAAATCCACATTGAAGAGACTTCAATTTTTATCTGACCAGTCTACTACTATTACTTGTCAATAAGCATCTTCCTTATTAAGAAATGATTTTGAAAATGCTCGAGGAACTCAAACTAAAGATTGTATTACTTTTTTCTCCCTCCTATACTCCATATGGAATTCGCAGGAAAATGGACAAAGAAAATACGGTGGTCCCCCACCTGGCTGGGATGCTGCACCTCCAGAAAGGGGCTGTGAAATTTTTATTGGAAAACTCCCCCGAGACCTTTTTGAAGATGAGCTTATCCCACTATGTGAAAAAGTGAGTCTGAAGATGATTTTTTTTTTAATCTTTTAAGGAAAAAGATACTATTCTCTTCACCTTGCTTTCACACTCATTTTTCTCGTCAGTGACGGTTTCTCTTCCAATTGCCATTCCTCAATCATGGACAAAGTTAAAACCTTCCTAGCTATTAGTGATTTACCTCTAATTATCAATGCCTTGAATTCTCCCTACTTGATTACTCACAGCTGAAACTACCATTGCTGATGACTATTAAATCTGTATTTCAATCCCCCATCTCCACTGGCAAAGCCATCTTACTGCAAACTCAACATATCTGTCAGTCTAGAATAACACTACAACCACCTGTCTAAAATAAGATATTGCTTCAACTTGAAATGTTACTACGGTTTTATAAAGTGTAAGACTGTCCCTCCCCCCAAAAATGTGTATGTTTGTTGTGGGTCAACCATGTACGTGTATATATTGATCCAGAATGAAAAAATTTCTTTCTAAAAATTTGAATGTGATGAGCAAGATTAATAACACGGTATTCAAAGTTATTACATAATTGAGGAATAAATTTCCTCAGTTTTAACTCTAAATTATATTTTGCTACTGAACCCAAAGTTAAAGCAAAAATGCAAAATTGACATTCTTGATAATTTACCAAGTGGTGTTTAAAACAACCACATTCCTAGAAAATTTAGTGGAAATGAGAGTTCAGCTATTTCTTTTCCTAATGCCAAAATCAGCCGTGTGTGTGTTTGTATGTGTGTAGTGCAGCCTCAGTTTCAGAACTACTTCTAATTTTATACAAACAGCATCAATTGGCACATACACAAATTATGAAGACTTCATCCTGTAAGAATCTTATATAATAAATGTGAAAATAAGTGCCAAAGCCACCTAAAATGCAGAGATGAAACATGCTTGAACTTTTTCCTAATGAGCCTGGGAGAAACAGGTGTCCATCACCGAATACCTGGGGTGGTATGGGGTGGGGCTGAGCTGAGGGGAAGCCACCACTGCAATAATAGCATTTGCTGAATAATGCCTCTTCTCACACGTGTCCCTCACATCTGTGTTGGCCATCCTTGTTACAGCAGCCATCAATAATGAACTACTGTATCTGATTATGGAGAATAGTTGGGGAAGCAGGAGATGGTAGTATAGAGGCAAAGCAGGAGCTGCACTGAGGGGCAGAGGGAGTGCCCTGTGGACATGGAGGTCTGGCCCCAGATCAGTGGCATTAACACTAGCAATTGCCTTAGGCCTACAGATGAAGAGAACAGGGCTTCCCAGACCATCCTCTGAAATACACCTGCTCTGTTCACCTTTGTATCATGATGGGGGGAAGGATAGCAAATAAGTCAGTTTTGCAATGTTCCAAATGAGTGTTCCTAGTTTTGGTTTTTAAACACTAAGGGTAGAGTACAATCAAGTAAAGGTAAAACTATGGAGACTTCAGAGGTCAATGTAGAGAATAAGGACAAATCTGTCAAGAAATTGTACTTCTGATGACAAATGTTTTTTCTGGTCCCTAAAACGGTGTATAAATCCCCAGATAATTGTGTGATGAAAGGTCACTTGCTTTGTCAAAAATATATATATTCTGGCAACTCAGGCTGAAATGCCACTTGCACACATTTTCTTTATTTATCTTGACTTTGCTGATGAGTCAGAAGACAAATTTGAACCCAGCATGAAAGCATGTGAACCATTCATATGGGATGCAAATATCAAATGTGGTAGAGGCAGACTTCACAAAACATTGTGTGTATGTGTATTTAAATATGAATTCTCTCTTTTCATTACTTGTAGATTGGTAAAATTTATGAAATGAGAATGATGATGGATTTTAATGGCAACAATAGAGGCTATGCATTTGTAACATTCTCAAATAAACAGGAAGCCAAGAATGCAATCAAGCAACTTAATAATTATGAAATCAGGTAAGATCTATCTCTTCTAGATTAAAAGTGAATCAATGTACCTTTATCTATTCATTTATCAAGTTTATCTATATTTTAGTATATGCAAAAGATAGCCAAAATCGGGGGGAAAAAATAGGTTAGTTCTTTTCCTTGGAAATCAATTTAATGAAATATTTATTTAGACAACACTATATAAGGTGCCAGACAACATTCTTTAAACTATTCAAAGAAACAAAATTCATTCATTTATCCATTTCATAAATATGTGCTGGCCACTGTTCAAACCATTAGAAGTATCAAGGAACACTTGCCTACACTCATAGAAAGCAATTGGATGTATTCAAAAAATTTTGAAAAAATAAAACCAGGAAATGGGATAAAGCTGTGTGAAGAGGTTGCTGTTCTAATTTGATGTATTTAAGAAAATACTCTTCTGGGAAGCAAAATTTGATCTGAGACTTGAATGAAAAGAATTCACCATGATAGTCAGACCTAGAGGAAGATCATTGCAGAGAAAGAAAGAACAACAAGTGAACAAGGTCTCAAAATGACAGTAAGCATGATGTTTTAGGGGAACAGAAAAAAAGCCAATGTTCAGAGCAGAGTAAGGAGAGGAGGGTTGAGGGCAATACAGTTAGTTGGAGGGTCATATTTCATCTCTAAGAATCTGGATTTTAGTCTCCTAAAAAGGGAAATCACAGAGGAGTTTAACTAGAGTCATACTTTTTAAAACATTCTTCTAGCTATTAAGTGCCCAGGGTAAGGACTAAAAGAGGGAAAATCAGTTCCAAGGCTGCCACCGTGTCTAGAACCAGGCAGGAAACGGTGGTGGTTAGACAAAGGGGTTGGTTAGTGGCGTAGGTGGTAAAAAGTCAGACGTGGGAGATATTTTGGAGGTTGAATAGACAAGACTGGCTAAGTATTGGATTTAGAAGAAAACTGGATTTTGGCCCAAGTCTCTGTGGGTGTGATAGTGTCACTGAGATGGAACAGGCTGGGAGAATAGCAGGAAAACATGAAGCGCTATGTTTGGGACAGGAAGCACCTGAGATGCACATCACACGTCCCAGGGGAGATACTGAGGAGATGACTGTGTGACATTAGAGTCAGGAGAGTGGTCACAATTGGAGTATAAACTTGGGGGTCAGCCAAATAAAGGTGATGTTTGAAGCCATGAAATTAGCAGAAGGTTCCAGGACAGAACTGACCCTATGCAATCAATAAATTGGCAATAGGACTAAACTTCATGAAAATGTTTGAGCTCCAAAACGTAAACTAGAAGGAACTGCCATAAATCCTTTCTTAAGGAAGCCAGGGTCACCCAGAGCAAAGATTAGTGTACTAAGTGAAAAAGTACTAAGCTTGGGGTCAGACAGGTTTCAGTTGAGTGTCAAAAAGTGACTTGACCTCTCTGAGCCTCAATTTCCTCATCTACAAAGTGGGAATAATAATAATACTTATTTCATAGATTTATTATGGGGATGTTATCAAGATTTTTAAATGTTTAGCCCAGTGTTTAGAACATAGTAATAGGTCAGTAAATGATAGAAATCACATATTAGCAACATTAATTCTGAGATGCTGTTTTTCACAGGAAGGAAGGAAGACATTCCTTCCTGTAACAGAGTCGCACCTTAAAAGTGATGGAATCTTAAGTTTGATGACTACAAAGACAGATTTCCTACCATTATTTTCTCTCACTTCTTATAGACCCAAAATAAGTTCCACATTATCCCTGTAGTTCTGTAAGTCAATCAACTACCGGATCATTTTTCTTAAACCCCTTAGCCACAATGAGATTGACTAGACTTGGCAACTACTAGCAGTCTAGCCATTCAGTCTCAAGACTGGATTCTAGAACAGAGTCTTAGAAAAAACATAAAGGAGGCTCCCCCAACATATGGCTCCATGGATCCAAAAGAGTTCGCTATGTGCAGAATTTGGGGGGATGAGAATCAGGAGATCTGAGGTCTAGTCCAGGTTCCTTGGAACAAATCCTTTGACCTCTTTCAGCATCATTGTTATACTATCATGTGATCACACAGAGTTATTCTGGGCAACCATCATATGAAATAATACATACCAAATTGTTTCAGAAAGGGCTATAAAAATCTATATCCTAGTATAGCTTTTAATATTAGTTATATGTTCTCAGGAATTAGAGGATTCTCCATTCCTTGACCTCCCATGGTATCTGGATATCTTTACAGTAAGGATTATTACCAAAAGAGCTTTTAAATTGAGATGGATATAGAATTGGCTGTGTAGGGAATCAATAGTGTTTGCTGGATCTTCTTAGCATACTGTTACACACTGGAGCCTGTCAATACTTTTTTGAAAATAGATAGGGTATGAACAATAAACACAATCCACTGAAAAATAACACTCTCCTCTGTCAATTTCAATGTCTTCATCTGTAAAATAGAAATAAAAGTATCTGTACCCCACGGAGGGGCATAATGAAAAAAAAAAGTGATAATGCATGTAAAACTCAGTGCTGACATGTCAAAGGCTCTATAAATGTCTGCTGATGGTTATGGTGATGGCAGGAGGAGGGTGAGAAGGAAGAGGAGAAATATGACAAAGTATTTGGAAAAAGAAAAGTGGTGGCCAAAATTCCAAAGTTAAGGTTGGATGCCAGAAGCAAGGTGAAGGCACAGAGTGACTTTAAATTTTAATGAGTAGGATAAAGGGAATGTGAAATAGCAGAATAAGCACCAGATCCTCTTTGCCTGGGTCCTGCCAGAGAGAGAACCTTTCTTGTAGAGAGGAGAATAAACTTTGCTTTGTTTTTAGCCACTATCTCTCAGGAGACAGATACAGTTCTTATCTGGAAAAGACTCAAAATTGTCATGTCATCCTCCTCCTCATCAAATATTCACTGAGTATCTTCTAAATGCCTGGCTTCTGGTGACATTAAAGTCATGCCCTCAGCTTTTGAGAAATAGTTTTTCATCTCCAAGGAATTCTTGGAAAAGTGAAAGTGTTAGTCGCTCAGCCATGCTGGACTCTTTGTGACCCCATGGACTGCAGCCCACCAGGCTCCCCTGTTCATGGGATTTTCCAGGCAAGAATACTGGAGTGGTTTGCCTGACAAATCATACAGCTCTGAAAACAGGATATGGAGACTCCAGGCTCCCCCTACTGGTAACTGATAAGACCAGCCCCTTAATGATTAATAATATATTTTCTAAATAAATAATATCTTGAAGCAAAAGGTTTGTTTTTTTTTTTATAAAAAAAAAAAAAAACAACTGAAAGTTTGTTTTATCACCCTTTCACCCCTCCAGAAAAACCACATTCCTAGGACAATGTTCACCAAATGGAGACGGACCTGTCACAGGTCTGATATGCAGTTATTGATTCTTCAGCAAAGCATAGACCCTGGTCGAACATCTGCCACACAACTGAGAACCACTAGATGCAAGACTTAAGAGCAATCTCCCACTTAAGCACTTTTTATTCCTAATTAATGAGTGGTTTCTGTTAAGAGAAATTTACCCATTTGTAATAACTTAGTGTTATTACAAAAGTTACATAATACACAACACACAAAAACAGCCAAAAAAAGAAGTAATAAAAGTTCAAACCATTCCTTCCTTGCCCTATTGCCCAAAGATAAGATAATAACTACGTTGAATTTTTATAGTCTTTCTAGACTTATATACTCATTTTATAGTCTTTTTCTTTAACCCAACAGCACAGACTAAACTGGTGCTTTCAACTATCAAATACTCTCCTATGTTACTGTGTTTATTGACTACAGAGCATTCTATGTTACGAATGCTCATCTTTTATTTACCAGTACATCTCAGCCAGGAGCAGTATTGTCTACCCTAAGGGATGTGAGATGGTGAAGAGGCTTTCTTGGATGACCTAATGGGTGGCTACTGGCATTGAGTGGGTGAGAACTAGGGAGGACAAACACACAACAGTATACAGTGAGGAAATATCCAGCCCTAGAATCAATATCATCTCAGCTGAGATACATTAAACCAGTTCTCTATGATGGTATATTTTGCTCATTTCCAATTTGGGAGAGATTTTAAATAGTAGCAGTGAATAACTTTACACAAAATTCTAGTGCTCATCTCTATTTCTAAGGACACTCCCCAGAGGGCCATTATATGGCCAAAGGTTTCCCACAGTGAAGACTTTTTTAATGCATTTTGCCAAATGCTCCTGGAAAAGGTGAACCGATCTCACCTTGGCAAACCTACTCATTGACTTGCTAATAAGCAACACTGTACAGTGTGAGAAGCGGGGATTGAGTTGAGCCCAGAGGCCAATTTTATATCTTAAAACCTACAAAATTGTAAGCAAGTCATTTCATTTCTTGGAGTTGCAAGTTCTTCAACTTCAAAATGGAAACAATACCTATTTTGCCCATCTCACATTCTCCTTGGGTCAGGCAAATAAGACAATATGTGAAAATCAGTTCTGTATATGGCCTATCTTGAATAGTGATCATGCCAGAATAGCTTCTATTTGGTTGGAAAAGAAAGGAAACTCCAGGGGTTGCAACCTCAGATACCTTCAGCGCAGCCAGGCAAGTTACCTGTGTAGGTTGGGCCAGGTCTAAAGGCCTCAGGATTGGTGATATATTAATATTTGGGAGGGCTGAGCATTGGCAATAGTTAGCAAATTTACAATGAGTCTAAAGAGAGCAGATACTACTCAGCTTCAATTTTTTTTTCTTTTTTAATATAGCAATGGAAAGCTGCTATATAGCACAGGGAGCTCAACTCCAGGCTCTGTTATGACCTAGAGGGGTGGTATGGAAGGGTGTGCGGAAGGCTCAGGAGGGAGGGAATATGTGTATACATATAGCTAATTTGATCTGTTGTACAGCGAAAACTAACACAACATTGTAAAGCAATTGTACTCCAATTTAAAAAAAAATTTTTTTTAAAGCAGAATTTCTCAAAAGCAGTTACCACTCTCTAAAAGCAATCTAAACCTTAAAGGTAGCCAAACATCACACATCCACAGACCATAAAAGTTCCAAGGCCAGACATGTTCAACTTCTGTCTTAAACCTTAACCACACAAGGATTCTCACCAATCAAAACACCTCCTCTTTTGGCAGAAATGGGCGTCTCTTAGGGGTTTGTGCCAGTGTGGACAACTGCCGATTGTTTGTCGGGGGAATCCCAAAGACCAAAAAGAGAGAAGAGATCTTATCAGAGATGAAAAAGGTCACCGAAGGAGTCGTGGATGTCATCGTCTACCCAAGTGCTGCAGATAAAACCAAAAACCGCGGCTTTGCCTTCGTGGAGTATGAGAATCACCGGGCAGCTGCCATGGCCCGGAGGAAGCTTCTCCCAGGTTAGGACCATCCTCAGAGAGGAGGCTTCACTCCCTCCTGCCTGCTTCAGGCTGCTGTGCTCCTTAGCAAAGGAAGCAAAACCCTGCAGTTTGTTTCTTTGCTCTTTATCTCTCATTATGTAACATTTTAAACTCTTCGTCTTTCTTTTCTCACAGTTAATTCTGTCTGTTCTCTAGAGTTTTCACAGATTAGGTTCTGAAAACTATTCACTCTGTGCATTAAATCCAATACACATGCACAGGAGAAATCTAGAACCTCGAGCTATACTGAATCTTTAAACTGAAGAAATCTCCTTAAATTTATCAGTCAACAGTTATATTTATGTATCATTTTCATTATCAGACTTATTAGAAATAAGGTATATTATCCATCATAATGAAGAAATAATGAATATGCAAGTGAAACATCCCAATGACAATTAAGTGGCATACTTTTATTATGACTCCCTAGCAGCATCACCGACTCAATGCACATGAGTTTGAGTAAACTCCTGGAGTTGGTGATGGACAGGGAGGCCTGGCGTGCTGCAGTCCATGCGGTCGCAGAGAGTCGAATACGACTGAGTAACTGAACTGAACTAAGTGTCTAATAATTTGTAATTTCAGCAATTAGAAATAATAGCTTTCCATAAAAGGACACCTTAGGTGCTATAAATATAAGGTAGGTCCTATCTGGGCAACAACCATAAATTCCTAGGTTTAGAAAGTTCCACCAAGACACTGTTTCAGTCAGATCAACTCAGGAAAAATTACTGAAAATCTTGTGCTTATTTTAAAATGTTTGCCAAAACTTACACAAGTAAGATATTGAAATGAATTAACATGAAAATGATAAGGATTTCAAGAATAATCGATTGAACACACTGGAATCAATGTTTCTCTTAAGCACTATGGAAGACCACCTTAATTTGAAACAAAGCAAAACAGCAACAATACCTAGATGTATGCTGCCCTATACACATTCTTAAAAAATACTAACAGGATTAGCCCTCTAAAAATTTTCAAAATTGAAATATGGTTTCGGAGCTTGAAGAATATTTTTTAATACTATGAAAGCAGCTTAAAATGGAAAATATGAGCTAGCCCCCCAAATTGCTGAATCTACTGAGGTGGATATTTTTATATCTAAAGTAATATTCATAAATTTTGTACATGTAGTCCATGGGGTCGCAAAGAATTGGACACAACTGGGTGACTGAACAACAACAGCATCAGTATTATAAAACATAGGAAAGGGGAATTTTACAAAGATTAGGGAAGATGAAATCAATATTTAAAATTTAACAGTAAAAATGGTTTGTCCTGAGAGGTGGATAGGTTCAACATGGAAGCTTCCATTAAAAAGTGAACAGTCAAAAAAAGAAAATTGAACATAAATTCACGACCCAGTGGTCAAGGTGCCTGACTCATAGGGGCATAGAATCACTAAAACTCCTCACACTTCTTACCTCACCTCTCAGTGACCAGAACTTAATATTTTACTGTCCTCTTCAACACCAACAATTCTGCTCTGGAAAAGCCCCTCATTTCCATCGAGTTCTTGGGCCATCATTGTAGGCTAAACACGTATATGCCCAACCTTGGATTATTTATTTTTATCAAGGTCTCCTAATCTCTCAGCTCTGCTTCTCTTCAATGGACCCCACCTTCAACCGACTCCATCCTGAACGTTACCACCAGAATAGTGTTCCTAAAATATCCTATCTTCCTTTCTACAGGTTCTTTTACATAGCAGAATTTCAGCCTCTCCTTGTTAAGAGGCTGAATGTTGTCACTCACTCATTAGTTAAAAAATATTATTTGAACTGTCTTGTTGCTGCCTACAAGATAAAGCGTAAACCTCTGAGCCTGCCATTCAAGGCCTTTCACTAAGAGTTTCAGTTCTTTTCAAACATATTTTGTACCCTCTGTTTCCCAATAAAAACCCCTCCTTTCTCTCAGGACAAACTCAGTGGCCTAGACAACACCTTGCTCATTTTGTATCCTTTATTCCCAATGCTTATCTCCTACTAGAATGAGTTACCCTTTCCACTCTCTCCTGACTCTGATTCTAAGGCCCAGCTTAGCCATCACTTTGTGAAGAAACCAGCTTACGCTGTTTTGGTGCACACTAATTATTTTTTCCTCTTTTATTACCTGTACAGATATATACAATCATTTGGGAGGGGTAGCGGGAGAATGGCAGTGAAAGAGAACCCAAAATAGGAGAAAGGGTTTTCAGAAGCCAACCAGTGTTCCTGGGGAATTAAAACTTCCCATCAGCTTCCTTTCTTCAAAGAAAACAGCACAGTGAGTCACAGAAAAAGCCTCTGTCTTTACCTGAATTGAGCTGACTAGTCAGGTCAGGGCTGAGCATCTAGGCTGCAGGAATTCTCAAGCACTATGTTAAGCTTCCACCCAAGATCCCGACTCTTCCCTATGATTCTCTGGCCAGGATGCAGCAACACAGCGGCAGCCCCACTCTCTTCAGGTGTTGCTCATTTCACTATCTGAGGCTGCCCTCCTTGCCTGACCTTTTAATTGGCCTCAGCTGTTGGAGTTTCAGTCCGTTGCATTTAAGTCAGGGTGCTTCAGCAGCAGACTAACAAGATGCAGCAAATGAGCCAGTCAGAGCAAACTGTTTTATTTCTACAAAAGCCTGAGAGTAAAATCTGTTACCCATTTGGACCTCACCGGTTAAACGACAAAACAGGATTTCAGTAATGGGCAATCCTCTGGAGAGCCTGGTTTGAAAGGATAAGATCTTTCAGAAACATGATAAGCAAGGACCACAAGAAGCTTTTCCTTCTTAATTGATCCAGACTTGAGACAGAGAGAAAACTGTGGTCTGAAGTGGTGTGTTGACTCTCCCTCTCCCCCACCTGCCTTCTCAACAGTAGCAACTCTCTCCTGACACTGCATCTTTGCCGAGGCATATATGGAGCAAAGATGATGCATCCAGCACACAGTTTATCAAAGCATTCTAAGGATGCTCTGAAAAAGAGTTCCAAGAGTGTTTTTTCCATTTTAGTCTCCATCACAATCACTTGGAGGGCTTGTTAAAGGACAGTGCTGGAGGCCCCACCACCAGAGCTCCTGATTCAGGAGATCTGGTGTGGTTTGTTTTCTTGTTGTTGTTTTTTAGTTGCTAAGTCATGTCAGACTCTTTGTGACCCCAGGTTTGGTGTGGGGTCTGATCAGTTGCATTTATAACAAATTGCCAGGATGCAACTGCCCCTGAGACCTCAAGCTTGAGATTTGGTCATTTAAGTCAAGGATTGTCCATGACGGGCTACAAATTGGAATCACCTAAGAAGGCTTTAAGATTTACTTATTTTATTTATGGCTGTGCTGGGTCTTCATTGCTGCATGAGGGCCTTCTCCAGCTGTGGTGAGTGGGGTCTGCTCTCTAGTTGCCATGCCTGGGCTTCTCATTGCAGTCGTTCCTCTTATTGCAGAGCACGGGCTCCAGGCATGCAGGCTTCAGTAGCTGCAGAACACAGGCTCTTGAGTGCTGGGTCAGTCAATAGTGTGGCACACAGGCTTAGTTGTTCTGAGGCATGTGGGTTCTTCCTGGACCAGGGATCAAACCCATGTCCCTGCTTTGGCTGGTGAATTCTTTACCACTGAATCACCAGGGAAACCCTTGAGGAGGTTTTTAAACAACCCCAGTATCCAAATCAATCTCTAATCAATTAGAGATTCTCTGGAAGCAGAGAGTATCCTTACGGCACTGATATTTTTAAGTTTTCAAGGTAAGTCCATTGTGGTACCAAATTTTGTGATCCACTGCTATCAACTAATGATATTAAGCCATTTACTTGCATGGGAGATATAGGAAAACCTGGGGAACGACTCAGGATAAAAACATTTATTAAGCATCTACAATGTATATTGTTTTCTTCTAAAGGACAAGGGAGATTCTAAAAAAAAATCATTTGTAATTTGACACCATTTACATTAGACTTAAAGAACGCATATTCTTTATAAACTATACATCTCCATGATGCTGGGAAAGATTGAGGGCAGGAGGAGAAGGGGACGACAGAGGATGAGATGGTTGGATGGCAACACCGACTCAAAGGACATGGGTTTTGGTGGACTCCATGAGTTGGTGATGGACAGGGAGGCCTGTCATGCTGTGCTTCATGGGGTTGCAAAGAGTCAGACATGACTGAGGGACTGAACTGAACTGATACATTTCCAAAATAGACCAAAAAGTATCAAGAGGAAAGTACATTATTGAATTAACATGTAAAAGTGAAAATTCCCCCTTCCATGAATCATCTTCTTTGTCTTCACAACAACCTTAATGAGTAGGTATTTTTATTATCCCAATTTTACAGATGAGGAAAGTGAAGCTAGAAGGGTTGTTCCCTAGCCAAGATCATTGATCTGATTATGGAACCTGTCTGACTTCAAAGTTCACATTCACAAATCACTTTCCAATATTGACTTTCACAGGGATGTTTATGGAAATCGCTATTTCCTGCATCCCCTCTCACTTCTATCCATTTTAACCTTTTCCACATCTTCACACTTGTGAATGACTAAATGTGGTCTCAGCCTTGGTAGGCAAAAGTCAATGAGCTAGAATAGTGTTCTCAATTTTGGATGAATTAACTGAGATGCTTTTCAAAATCCTGAAGACTAGGCCACTTAGATCAGAATTTGAAAGAAGGATCCAGGATCAGCGATGAGGCAATTCCTAGGGGAAAATCAAAAGCCTTGGTTGTAGTATTTGGGGATTTCCTTAGTATTGACACTCCCATTGTGGCTCATTTCAAGCTACCAAGGTGACATCAGTTGACTCAAAAAATTCTGAAAATTGAAGTCTATCCTTGCAGGTAAAAAGGAACTCAGTCCAGCAGATCCAGTAGAGCCCAGGTTTTTTAAGCTCTTCTACTGTGGGGTCAAGACTAAGAACCACTGAGCTACAGAAACCAGAGTCACCTGGGAACCTTAGGGATCTTGGGAAAAGACCTTTAGCAAAGTCTATGTAAAGCTTAGAAAAGGAAGGGAATGGTATAAAAAGGGAGGGAGGTATAGAAGGGGAGTGGAAGGCAGGAGGGAAAGAGAGTGATGGACAAAACTGTCCTCTAGGATGAGGACAGGGAAGGAAGAACTGAAAGAGTAGGAAACAGCCTCCCCAGGACTGGCTGACCCTTTAGGCTGTGTCTATCTTTTGTTTGGGTTTTAGAATGTCAATGCCACATATGCTTTCACTGACTGCTTTTTAAAGGATAAAAAGATGCATTTTGATTGACAATAATTGCCTTAAACATGTAATAATTAAACAGTTAAACTCTTACCAATACTGAGGATTTCTGATTTTATTTTCTCACACTTTTTATTGCTTCCAGGATATAACTTGTTCCAAAACTAATAAAAAATAAACATATTTCCAATCAAACTTAGAAACTGAGTTGACCCTCACTCTCCTCTTATCACTTCAACATGGATCTTCACTGTATAGGGGTACAAGATTGAGTAATAAAAAAGCAAAAGGGAGCAGTGGAGAAGTAAAGTGGATCTGGGCAATGTATCCTCTCAAAAGTTCATTTCCTTTTCTGTAAAACTGAGAAAGTCATACCCTCCCCACAGAGTTACTGTGAGAAGTCACTGTGAGACAGAATATGAGAAACATATAGTAGAGTGCAAGACACTCAATTAATTACAATTATAGAAATGCAAAAATATATGTAGGATAACAGCTACCTTTTTAAGATGAGTTCAGTTTCCCATCATATACTCTACCATTGCTCTTTATCTTAATTTGGAAACATAACAACTTTTTCTATGTTCTGGCAAAGAACTAGGAGAGAATCCTGTTGATCAGAGCTCTGAGTGTAAGGGAGAGAGAATGCACCTGAGCCCTACACACCTTTCACATGCACCATTTTTTGTGGACAGTTCTGTGGTGGTACTTGATCACAAAGATTCTAGTGACCTTTCTAATGCTTCATGAAGCCAGACTCTATGTCTGAGCCCTAAATTCATTCTTTTCCTTTCTCCCCTTTTTGCCATTTTCAGTGACTACCTTCACCGTGTGAGAACTGTTCTAAGATCCAAACATGACATCTGCTGCCTCCTTTCTGTTCCACTTCAAATCATGCTCTAGGTCCCTTTATACCCAATCATTATAATAAGCCACTTGTCGTTCAGAACTCATTTCTGTGTGTGCGTGCTCAGTTGCTAAGTTGTGTCCAACTCTTTGTGGCCCCCTGGACTGTAACCTGCCAGGCTCCCCTGTCCATGGGATTGTTTCAGGCAAGAATATGGGAGTGGGTTGCCATTTCCTCCTCCAGGGTATCTTCTTGACCCAGGGATTGAACCCACATCTCATGTCACCTGCAATGGCAGGCGGGTTTCTTTACCACTAGTGCCACCTGGAACTTGCTTCTAGCTAGCTCTTATTTGAAATGCCTTTTAGGATCAATCATCACCTCTTTTAACATTAGTATTCTTGCTCAATCAACATCTCAAGGTTCAATTTAAAAGGCCATTTTAGTATGAACTGAGATGATGTCCTAATTTCTATGTAATTAATCATATCTGATCTTTCTCAACAGGAAGAATTCAGTTATGGGGACATCCTATTGCAGTAGACTGGGCAGAACCAGAAGTAGAAGTTGATGAAGACACAATGTCCTCAGTGAAAATCCTATACGTAAGAAACCTAATGCTGTCTACCTCAGAAGAGATGATTGAGAAAGAATTCAATAATATTAAACCAGGTAGGGCATGTAAGACAAGATCACTTTTTCAAAGTATGTTTAAAACCCTTTTGCTTGAGCTGACTTCCCATAACTTTAAATAAGATAGCTTTCAATTATCATTCTCATAATTGTATACAGACTATTAAAACTATATTTCTACCTTTGGATTAGAAAATGTGGACATAGGTTTTATAACATTTATCAATATTATGATTTTACATGTTTCTGTGTGATTAGTTAATACATATTTCCTTCACTGAACTATAAATTCCATGAGCTCTTTTTCTTTTGTCTCCTCAGCTCCTATTTCTGTGCCTGGGACTTAGTTGATGTTCAATAAATATTTACTGTGGTAATGAATGCATGGCCATAACTGAAGATCTAATGCAGGTCTATAAACCTTAGTATTTGTGACATTTTTGGCCAATAATTCTTGGCTGTGGGCGTCTGTCCTGTGTATTCCAGAGTGTAATGTTTTGTAATTTTCATAACCAAAAATGTCTCTAGAATTTCTTGTGCCTGGAAGAGCAAATTGCCCCCAGTTGAGAACCACTGGTCTAATGGAATATGATTATGACTTTAGATACATAAGAAAGTAACAGTTTGTTCTAGAAAACTAATTTGAATGAATAGAAAAGAAAAAGGATGGTGGAGGAGAATTTATTACTCTTCATTTTGTCAATATTTTTCATTGTCAGTTTTAAGCCATGAGATTGACTCCCTATCTCTTTTTCCTCATATAGGAACTGCAACACTGAGACAGGTAAAGCATTTTAAGAAACAATGTCCAAACAAGTATTTCTCAAAGCCAGTACTGCAGAACACGAATTCTATAAACTATCAATAGATGTTACTTTTTAAAGGGATCCATGGTCAAACAAGTTTGCTAATACCAGATTCAGTGAAATTAAAAATTTGTTTGTCTGTGGGACTTATCATAGTTCTTAACCTTCTAATTTGCTTTGAAAGTCTCCAAAAGAGGAGATGTAGAATGACTCACTTCCCAATTTTAGCGCCATGGATCCCATTTTTTTGGCAGACCATCTTGCTGGGATTAGCATGCCTTTGAGCATGTTAGTCTAAGTTTATCACTATGGTGACATCTTTCCATAAATGAGAATTTGCTAGGTTGTTGATAAGCATGGGCCATGATACCATCACCTTAGAACTGCCTGAGAATATTCACTTCACATAGTTATGTTGCCTATTTCCAACTCTGACTGCTCTGTCAAGTGTACTAGCATAAACTGATGGTTTAGTCTAAAGGTAATTAGTAAGGATCTCTTTTCTCCCTTTTTAAAGATTCACCAGAGACTTGTCTTTTTCCACACTTCAGGAACTCTGCCTTCCTTGCTACTTGAGTATAATGGTGTGTTCAACAACTCTGTGATGTAGGGTACCTTAACTACTTCCATTATTTTAAAGAAACCAGGACCCAGAGCAGATAAGTTGCTTGTCCAGGGTCATACAACCAGAAAGTAGCAGGTTCTGGACTTAAATCCAGGTCTAGTTAAGAGGTTGTTCTTGACAACTCAAGGACCCCCGTGACCTACACATATTCCATTCACCCACCCATTCACTCACCTGTCATTGTTTCAGTAGCTCCTAGGTGCCAGGAACGGTGGGGAGAACTAACAGGTAGGATGTGTGTGTGTGGAAGGAGTTCAACAGCAATGGCAACCTAACTCCTAGGGTTAGGTTGTTTAGGAGAAGTGACATGTAATTGGAGATCTGGAAGTTGATGCCGTTGTGAGCATAGAAACTGATACGTGCGTGTATAAACATTGTTCCACCATGACTTAGCACTGACTTCCTTCCTTCCCATATGAATAATACTTATTTTGTGTAATTAAAACATTACTCTTTGGGATGGGGTGGGGGCAGAAAGGCTGGAATGAGAAACTACTAAAAGGCTGCTTCCTTTCATAGTCACTGGCTATCAGCTTTCTAGTCTGCATGTTGAAGAGAGACAGGTGTCTAGGCTCTTTTAATTGTAGTGAAAATAATAAATGCCAGGTCTGTTTCTCTCTCTCTGAGGCTGGTGGCACAGCTCTTAGGACTCCATAATGATATGTGGCTGCTGCTTCTTGGCACTCTGCAAAAAAAAAAAAACAAAATTAATTGCAGAGGGTTGTCGACTAGCAGACATCTGCTGTATTGGGGGAAAAAAGAGCTAACCAGTTTCTTTTCCAGTGGAAATGATAACTTTATACTTACCTATAGAAATTTGAGAAACAAAAAAATAACTTTTTAAAAATTCTATTGAAAGTTGGATCCCTCAAAGGACCCTGAGTATTCTTGCAAATAATTATCGATATATTATTTTAACCCTTATTAAACTGAAAAAATTATATTGCTATTCAGAGAAATAATGATAATTAAAACAAAAACTAGAGCCAGAAAATGTATGTTCTTCCCCAGCGTAGCCTAAGAGTATCTGCTGAAATTCCAGTTATAAGCATTTTACAAAATCTGATTTTCTTAAAACAGTTTACCTTCAGAATCACCTGAAGGGCTTGTTAAAAGATTACTGGCCTCGCCCACCTGAATTTCATATTCAGTAGCATCACTGACTCAGTGGATATGAACCTGAGCAAACTCCAGGAGGCAGTGAAGGCCAGGGAAGCCTGGCATGCTCCAGTCCATGAGGTTGCAAAGAGTAGGACATGACCAAGCAACTGAACAAAAATAGGTCTGGGATGGGTCCCAAGCGTTTGCATTTCCGTTAAGTTCTGGGGAAGCTGATACCGCTGGTCTGAGAACCATACTTTGGGAAACATGACCTTCTGATAGTCTCCCCTTGGGACTGCAGATGTGTTTGTCTTCAGGTAATTCAACTGCTGCTGACAAGTTGATAATGAACAGAGTCATGGTTTTCCAATTCCCTGTATTAGAGTCTTATGGATGACCACTGATATTTTATTGCCTTACCCTCTGCAAAATGATGATTGATCAATAAACAAGAAGAAACATATTAAAATAAGCCATATGATAAACACCATTGTAGAGAAAACCAGTTTTTATGATTTTAAAAACTCTCATTTTTAATCTGTCTGCTTAATGAGGTTACATTTTCACATACCATGATTTCTACAAACATGTGTGGCTAAATATTTTTGTTCAAAAAACACAAGCTGATTTCAATATCTGAAAGTAGAATATGAGTATGCCAAAATCTATTATCATCTGACATGCCACCTAATTAATGTGAATGATAACAGAATATGAATTGACTAAAATATTTGCTCATTCCAGGAATATTTATTGAATAGCCCCTGTGCACAAAATACTATGCAGGAACTAGATAAGAACAATATCAAGATGCCTCTGGGAGCCTGGCTGGAGGATGGCACTGCAGAGTGAATGGGGCAAAGACCAGGAAGGTAGAGGTCCTCACTGGCCCATCTTTTACCTGTTAATACCCAAGAGAAGCATGAGGTTAAGTCACAATAATTATTCCAACCTGATACTGAAGGAATAAAAAGACCATGTTAGCAATGCAGTTAATTACATGTCTGCATGGCTCATGGTCTCAAATACCTTTATTTTCTCAACTTAGCCGTATAACTTTGTTCTGTATGACCACTGTCATAAGAAGTAAAGAATCAAATACTGAGGGGAAAAAGAAGCATCACAATGTTTTAAAATTATCTTTATATTAGCACCCTATCATTACTCCAAAGGAAGACAGTTTATAGCCATTGAAACATGTAGCAGAGTAGAAACTCAAATTGTCTTTGTGACCTTGAATCTAAGAGGGTAGATAACTGAACTTTGACAGTGAGAGGGAAAAAGGAGAAGACATATCCTTTTCTGATCCTCCCTGGCATAGGGTACCATCCTCAGTTGTCCCTGGAAACTAAGGATGGAAGAAAACCTGAGTGCTCAAAATATACCCAAGTGACTAACTGAAAAAGGATAGTAAACTAGCATGGTAAACTAACAAATTAATATTAAACAAGTTTCTATCTTTAGGCAAAATTTCTATTTTTAAAATTGAGTAAGCAAGGACATTTTAGTAATAAAATGTAAAATCTAAAGTTCAGCCATCTTGGTAGAACTTTATTTTTACACATGTCCATCAACATGTACAGCAATCCCTATACATAATAATAGGTTAGGTTGATTTGTTGTTTTTTTATTACACAAAGAATATACATCAACATTGCAAATATTTGTAAAAACACCAAAGAACACAAATTAAAATATGAAAGTCCCCTTTATTCTCCCCAACTTTTTCCCCCATTCCTGTTGTTGTTGTTCAGTCACTAAGTTGTGTCTGACTCTTTGCAATCCCATGGACTGCAGCATTCCAGGCCTTTCTGTCCCTCACTATCTGCTAGAGGTTGTCCAAGTTCATGTCCATTGAGTCGGTGATGCTTTCCAACCATTTAATTCTCTGCTGCCCTCTTCTCCTTTTGCCTTCAATCTTTCCCAGCATCAGGATCTTCTCCTGAACTAACCCCTATTAACAATTCAATCTTGATGGTTTCAGTTCTCTTTCTGTGTGTATATTCATATTTATGTGCAATAAATGTGTGGGTTGGGATTTTATAAATATAAATGCTATAATATTATACTTATTATAGTATAACTTTTTAGATTTAACAACAGGTTCTGAAGGTTTCCATGTAAGTATACATGAGCCTATTTGTTCTCTTTAAAGACTTCTTAGTATTATTTAATACAAATGTACCAGATTTAATCACTCATGAAAATGACATTAAGTTGTTTTATTTTGCTATTTCAGCTGAGTAGTGTTATTAATATTCTTATGCATGATCCTTTTGCACATGTGTGAATACTTCTATTAATGAGATTCCTCTAGTAGGATTAGTGGATATGTACATTGTTTCCAACCTTTGATATTTTAAACCAGCATGGTAAGAAACTATCTTGGTTCTCAGATGTACTTTCAGAATCCTTGTTTGTTTGTTTTGATCAAATAAGATAAGCAGATGAGAGATCTGAGTTCTAGTTCCTAGCTATGTGAGCTCATAAATTTCACTTACTTTGTCAGAGATTTAGAATCAGAATCTTTAAGTTGAAAACAAATAAAGGTAAAATGAATTAAAAATTAAATTATTGCTAAGTCTCTTCTAACTCTAAAATTTTATTGTACAAATCAAACAAGTCAAGATGTCTTTCTGAGGAAAGAGCCATAAAATTTAAAAAGGTAATTACCTAAATATATAAGATGACCAATAATTGAGTTCAACTCAACAAATATTTTACCATGTATATATCCTTTATATAATATACTGAAAAAGATACCCTTCTATCCTCAAAGATAATAATCTAGGAAGTAGAAAAACAAATCCACAAATAAATCTATAAATAATAAGGCAGAACATAGTGTTATTAAAGAATTACAAACAAAACCTGTTGAATGTGTGGAATTTTAAACCTGAACACAGGAAATATTCTCAATGAGCTCTTTAAATAATGAATCTCCAAAAAAAAAAAAAAAAGATTCTTGCAAGCTAAATGTTTAAGTATATCATGTTCAGAGCTAGCTCAGGTTTGCTAACGGAGCTACTTTCACTCCGCTTGCAGGTGCTGTGGAAAGGGTGAAGAAAATCCGAGACTATGCTTTTGTGCACTTCACTAACCGAGAAGATGCAGTGGAGGCTATGAAAGCTTTAAATGGGAAGGTAATGTAGGACAAAGAAAAACTATGTACAGATTCCACCAAAGTTTGTTGTGGAGGTTTTATTCAGGAGAACAGTCCTGCAAGTCCATCTCACTCAGGCTTCCTCCATCTCTGACATGGCTGCCTTAGTCCATCTAAGATGAACAAGAGTGATGGAAAATTCAACGGAGATGTGGCTTATATGTCCAATTCTATCTCTAATTTTGGCTGATTTGGACAAGTCACTGTCCCTTAATTTTTTTAGAAATAGAGAGTTGGAATGGAGTATCCCGAGGTGATTTTCCCAATTTCAGTTTTCTCATTATTTCAAAGAAATTATAACCTTTGTCATACAGTATTTTGGAGACTGATGATCTGACAAGATGTCAAGGTTATCATTCTGCATTTATAGTTTGATATTCCAAGTCTGGAAAGCTTGGAATCTCTTCACCTTGCCAAGAGTAAGCTCTGGGGAAAACAACTAGTAATATTATATTCTAACTTGTGATTTATATTAGAAACCGGTATAATATTTACTTATTAATCCCATATATTGAAAATCTTCTGTAAACCATTTATCACGCTAAATATTATTTGGAATACTTAAAGGCTCAAACCAAAGATGCTTATCAAAGGGCTAAAAAGTCAACTGAGGATTAAGACAAGTACTCAAATACCTTTGCAAAGTCCAGTCAGATAAATTTTGTTTAAAAAAAAAAAATGGATAAGAAGTGGTGACAATGTTCAAAGAGGAGCTGGTCATTAAGAATCAGAAAATCTTCATAGATGTGAAAAGATAATACTTAAGAGAAGCCATGACACTTGGGAAGAATTCCAAAGGGGGAAAAAAAAAAACATGGCAAAGGAGAGGTAATCTCAGACAGAGGCATAGAATTTGTAAAGAGCAAAGTATAACTGGAGAACATTAAATATGGATTGTCTTGCTATGAATCAAATGAGTACAGGGCTGTTTCACCTGCCAGGCCTTGCGCTGGTCAACCCTAAAAGGAGACAGCTGGCAAAGGGACTAACTATAAAGATATGAGCCTGGGGCAGGAGAATTAAGAGAGACAATGCAGGAACCTGGGGCACTCCTGGAGCCAAGGAGACAAAGGACTAGAGAAGTCACAGGAAACCTAAAGAAGAGAGGATTGTAAAGAGCAGATCTTGTTGAGAAAAGTAATGAACTTTGGCTAACGGACATATTCAGGCCAAGGTCACCTCATAGGGAGGGAGCCAAGAGAAGAAATAGCTCACACTTGCTGCTCTCTCTCCCTCCAACCTCTGGCCAGGCCTCCCCATTGACTAAATTCAATCATAATCCAGGAGGCCCAGAAGCCCTGAAGGGAAGCTGTGCAGAACTCCCTGTGGGAGCTTGGAGGCTGGCAGCCAATGGGGAGTGGATCTACCGGGCAAATAGAGGGTCTCCCAGCACAAGGCCTTCAGACATAGTGGGGCCTGGGCTTATGAGCTATTCTCGGTCTACAGAAGTGCGTGAATCCTGCTGTGGGGGGGGGGGGGGTGATGTGGGGGCTGCACAGTTGGGGAGACTTCTGACTCCAAAACACAAAAAGAAAACTGGAAAGCAAAATATTAATGCATATTTAAATATATGTCTAGGTAGCAAAATATTATTTCTTCTTGATAATTACATTTAGTGTCATAATAATATTTCCTTGAAAAAATTTGATAGATTAGTTTCTCAGTTTGAAAACATTTCTGAGGATACATGATGCTTGTAAAGAAGGGACCATCATCAATTAAATGCTAAATAATTGCACTGGAATCATCATAGTGGAAAAGTATTCAAAATGCTTCCAATTTTTGCAGCTGGCATATTTATGGTGGTTTAGTCACTAAGTTGTGTCCAACTCTTGCTACCCCATGGACTGTAGTCCGCCAGGCTCTTCTGTCCATAGGACTTTCCAGGCAAGAATACTGGAGTAGGTTGACATTTCTTTCTCTAGGGGATCTTCCTGACCCAGGGATCGATATTTTTATAACAATGTATACATGTATTATATAGTTAAATACATATCCAATGTTATTATTATATATATATATTAATTATAATACTACTTAACTGTAATGTGATATGGGAAAATCAAAAGTAAGTTTGCCTAGAACTATGAAAGGTTTTAAGTATCCATATGGATATTTATATTTAATCTATTAGACAAGGTGAGGCTTTGAAGTTTTTGTGCAATGAAGTAGTGATCCCATTAACAACTTAGGGAAATCAACCTATTAATAATTGAAGTTTCATAGAATAGGGAGAGAGATGTAATTGGAACTAGTTAAATAACTATTAAAGTCACTCAAATGGGAAGAAATAAGGGCCTGAATGAGGGTGAGAATGGAATGCAGAAGAAAGCTCTACACAGAACTATGCAGGGTGAATTCAAAGGATCCAGGAACTGACTGGATAGAATAGTGGGAAAGAAGGATGAGTCATTTTAGGTTTTCAATACAGAGGACCAGGATAATGACATTAGGGAAGTCAGGCAGGGAAACCTATTTGGACAGAAAGGTGATGAACTGAGCTTTGCACGTGATTATCACTTATTCTACAAATACCTGTGAATGTCTACAATGAGAAAGAAATCTTGCTGGGCTTGGGGCTATACAGGTTAATATGATATTGTCCTACACCTTGAAACACCTAAACAAAATAAGTAAACTACAATACTGGGTTTAGAACACTGTAAAGGAGCAGAGTCATGCAGAACAAAGTCTATTCAGTAAGAAATCTGACTTTTCGGTAAAGAATTATTCCGCTAAAAACATCTCTTGATATAGAAGTGCCTATAAGTACAGACCTATTTAGGTGTCTTATCTTTCTTAAGACAGGAACAAAGACAAAGAATTAAATCCAAGGTATTTCTTTAATACTCCAAGTCTGTTTCTTCTAATTACATCAACATCAATATAATATGGTAGAATCTGAGCTGAATTCTCTCTCTCCATGTGTTCGACTTAAGATATTTGATAGATATTTGATACTGATTCCTGCTACTAAAAAGGAGGGCAGATACATGTAAGTAGGAACAAGAGGCTGATTCCAAATGATCAGGATGATCATAAAGCATGAACTTTGTCCAGCAGACATCAGTGATCCAGGAACCACTGAATCACCCATGAAATCATCAGCTGCTGTGAAAGGGAATATTTGCAGGGACACTTAATATTTCTTTTCTTTATTAAAAATATATTCTTATTTGAAAGAAGCTACAAATGCCTCCTCAAAACACCTTGTCTCTTTGATAGTAAATATATCAATGTATCAAGTAATTGTTGAGAGCCATCTTTGTCTTTTATGTATGCAAACAACACATAAAAAAGCAAATCACACTTGTAGATCTACACATGGCTGCTATTTTCAACATCCAGATCTGTTTGCGAAATGTAAAAAACTTGTATCAGAAAAGAACCACTTCAGAAATTTTTGAAGACAAGTTTTAAGTAGCACCTGACTTGAGAAACATTAGTATTGACCTGCTATTTCTGTTTGTTTAGCACATCAAAAGTTTGCTTCTTAAGGAAGTACCTATAGAAAACAAATGCAGTACTCTCAATGATTTCACTTCCTTAAGTAGGGTCCTACTTTTATGCCTATCTTCTTTTCCAGTAAAAACTCAGCTATTATGTAGCTCCAAAGAGTAAGACACTTAGCTGGCTGGCAACTGGAAAGGCCTGACTAGGCTGCTCATAACAAACTGTGAACAATTGATAAGATCTTTTATTGATCTCCTTTCATCTTCATTGCACTGTGCTAGGTACTGGAGATTATATTCCACCCATAATTAACCTAAAATTTCTTAGAATTATATAATTATATAAGTATGTATTTTAAAATACATCACATAAAAATATTACATAATTCTGTCTCAGTGACTATATTCAGTTAATAGATTTGTAACTAATATGTCAATAGACAGTGGCCAATTATTGGCCTGTTGACAGATTACATGCAATTTACCAACAAACCATTCAGGGAAAACTCAACTGGCACACAAAACAAGAACCTATGAAAAGATGATGCATATGTTGACTGGAAAAATTACACAACCTAAAAGTTGAGAACTATGTTTCATTGTGAGGCTATTCTGCGGACTTGAAGCCTGGGAGACAGCCTCTCGATAGTTATAAAGGACTGCCCTGAAGAGGTAAGAGAGGAGCCAGATATATAGGAGTTTTGCAACAAAGACCAGGTAGTTAGAACAACAAAAGATAACTAGTAAAGAAAACCTGATATCTCAAGTTAAGGAATTTAGCACTTTTCAGTATATGGGAAGATGCAAGAGTCTGGGCTCACTGAAATCATTCCTTTGATATGCACCTCAGCTATCTAGAGCCAGTGTCCTGTTCTTTCCCATCCTGAGTTCCTTCGATGTCACCACTGGGGGCAGCTGTAATGTGATGGCTTGATGGCCGCAACATCCTTTGTTTACTGACATGACAGGCAACATTTTCCATCCAAACAGATAAGTGAAATAGTAAACAGCAGCAAATAGACTAACCCTTAGAAGGAGATGTGTTACTAGGACTCAGCCACACCTGGTTGTCTTCATATCTTCTCACATTGCTTTTTCCTTACTGTCTACAACAGGTATTGGACGGGTCCCCCATTGAAGTGACCCTAGCCAAACCAGTGGACAAGGACAGTTATGTTAGGTACACCCGAGGAACAGGTGGAAGGGGCACCACGTTGCAGGGAGAGTATACCTACTCTTTGGGCCATGTTTATGATCCCACCACCACCTACCTTGGAGCGCCTGTCTTCTATGCCCCCCAGGCCTACACAGCGATTCCCAGCCTTCATTTCCCAACCACCAAAGGACATCTTGGCAACAGGGCCATTATCCGGGCCCCTTCTGTTAGAGGTAACATTAATCAGCTCTTGTCTTAGACGAAGCTCTGCAATTTCAAATTATTTGTATTGCAATAGACTTGTGTCTAAGTTATGTCTAATTGGATGAGTCTACTGGGAGAAACAAACTGGAAAATCAAATATTACATTAATATTTTTCCTTTCGTAGGAATCTTTTTTCACATTACAACTGGTTATTGAAAAACTTGGTCAGAATACTGTGTAAATGAATTTAAGGTATGCACTTGATCTCTGCATAGGCTCATAAAATATGCATACACTAAAACTCAGATCCACAATTACTAGTCTCTTCCTTATCACTGTACTACCGTATTACAAACATATGTGACTCATTACAAAACTTTCAAATGGGAGCAGTATGGTTCACTAGAAACCAACTACCTCAAATGTCAAGACACATGTGTGTTGGATGATGACTCAGTGCCATCATGTCCACATATAAATCACAAATTATCATAAATATATTCTAACAGATACATGAGATGCTCTCATCTGACCTCCCCTGAGAAATATGTACAATGCCTTCCAAAAAGCCACATTACTAGGGAAATCAACTTGTTTCTCTAGGATATGGGGAACTAAATAGTAAAAGTCCAAATAGAAAAAAAAAAAAAAAAAAACAACTCTCAATCTCATTGCCAAACAAATCTTTCCTACTGAATCCTATGAGAATTCCAAATGTTCAAACAGTTCTCTGAGTTCAGCTATTTCAAAAAATGTCAGAGATAAGGAAAGCATTTTTTCAAGAAACTGTCTTGATTTTGCCTAATGGGATCCTTCAGAATCATTCTGCTAGGAATCAATGCCAACAGAATCTCAATTTTGTCTTCCAAATATGACAACAGTCTGGGCAATTCAATGACAAACTGTGTACTTAAATCTATTCTTGGGTTTGACTAGAAGCAAGGGGCATGTCCAAATTACTGTGGAAACAATTATCTTACTGTGTTTTACTATTTTTCAGGAGAACTGAATTGGCCATCCTAGGAGTTCTAGTCTTCAACTGCCTTGAAAGTTCCATACTCATAATACAATCACTTCACCCAAAGTTGTAATATACAAGAAACCTTTAGGAACCTTTTCCTAAAAGAAATCCATTCAGGAAAATCTATTTATATGTTTGATGACAAATTATGTCATTAGACCATTGTACATTTATCATCTAAAATCATGTCATTAAACAATCCCTACATTAAGTATAAGTTGTCAACCAGTTGTAATGTAGGAAAAAAACAAACTCTACTCCAAGGGGAAAAATACCTGTCTTATAACAAGAAAGAAATCAATGAATGATATTCATGGATGAAGGGTAATCAACTTTTTATCTCTTTACAACACTAATAGGAAATCAAAGTAGCAATGTGGCAAAACAAAAAATCAAAAGTAATCTATTAATGAAACTCAATGGAAATTTAAGCCTCACATTGATAGAATATAAGAAAATGGTGTATTTTAAAACACATTTTCTAAACATTGGTTTTCCAACAGGTCATCAGGAATGGAACATTAGGGAAACTAGAATTCATTTCTAATTTACTGGTCAAGGACAAAAGGGCAAGACTTATTTTAATACATGTGGTCATAGTACACTGTGATGTGAATATATACCTCCCAACATTTATTAGTCTACAAAAAAATGTCAACACAAAATTAACTGAAGAGAGAAATTGCAAATTTTTTCTCTATACCCAAGTTTTAAAGTGGCATGTGTACTTATCCATAGCTTTGATAGTATCGCTTTCTTCTATATACAGTTTTTAAAAAAAGAAGATGCCTATGGTAAATGCTGTATTATGTTGAGTTTCATTACATTAGAATCCTGGAGTTTTCTATCCATCTTCAGGGCAATAATCAATGTGACTTGGGCTAACTTTTCCATTACAGTAAGATTCAGGGTGATTTTCTGGTGGTTTGATTCAGTTTAATGCCTTCTTACATTCCTAGAAATTTACATGAATGTACCTGTAGGGGCTGCGGGAGTGAGAGGACTGGGCGGCCGTGGCTATTTGGCTTACACAGGCCTGGGCCGGGGATACCAGGTCAAAGGAGACAAGAGAGAAGACAAACTCTATGACCTTTTACCTGGGATGGAGCTCACCCCAATGAATCCTGTCACTTTAAAGCCCCAAGGAATTAAACTTGCTCCCCAGGTATGTAATGTTATTCCAGAGGTAGCTTGAATGGTTTGTATAAGTTGGGTCAAAGACCATCATCCAGCATTTGTCAATGGATTTGACTTGATCCCTACTTGGGCTGTTGTCTTGTTTTGTTTTCTTTTGTTTTATTACATAGATAAAGTGATCAATCAACATAACATATTGTGAGACAACAGTGGGCACTGAATACCATTGGTCCACTTCAGACTCTTGTTTTTTTTAATTATAAAATTTGACATCTTAAATCATCATCCACTGAAATGCAAAAATCCTGAGTACTACTAAGAATTATCAACCAGTACCTTAAATGAAAACAAAATAAAGCAAGGTTGGTTAGCAAATGAAGAGCACTCACAACAGGGAATGAATGGATTCATTAGAACATCTTCTCTTGGAAATACTGGTGAAGTGAAAACACCGTGCAATCTATGGTGTATCATTGCTCATATTAACTATGATACGCCAACAGTCATATCAAATCAAGTCTTCTACAGTGATTATATTTGGGCAGTGGCTTTATGGTAAATTTTTTAGCTTTCACTTCACAGTTCTAAGTTTCCATATTCCTGCATGAGGGTATGATTTTTATTATTGGAAAATTTAAAGCTATAAAAGTTGTTCCAGTATGGAAACTGAATCACAGGGTTAAAAATAAAACGAAACATGATCTATGTTAACCCTCAGACTGTTCCCTCTGGATGTGCATTACGTGTTGGACTCTGCAAAGATACTTTGGCTGAATAATCAATATCGAGTTGACAGTTTGCACATCCTAAAGGAAACTTCCTGACTCCTACCCCAAAGGTATAAGCCCCAAATTAATGGAAGTAGCCTTATGATTATAATCAAGTAGAGAACTTGATTTTCTAAAAGTTCATCTTGAATGTTTTTTTTTTAGTTGATTATTTTTGGTAGGATTAATAGCTTTCTTATACATATAAAGGAGCTCATTTATAGTTTCTGCAACCCTCCCCAGGTAATTTTTTTTTAAAGGATGCCTATTAGAGTAGTAAACAGTAATAATGTGTCTGTTTAAAACCATCTGTGGGGCCAGCATTATGCACCAAGTATTATGCTAGGAGCTAAAGATGGAAAAGCAAATATAACATAATCCTTGCCATCAGAAATCACATGGCAATCCAGTGAGAGGATCCTGACACATAAATAACTACAATAAAATCTAGTTAAGTACAATGACGGAGCTTTGTTCAGAAAACACAAAAGCTAGTCATCCAATGTATCTCGGGTTAAAACCTAAAATAAACAATCTAATTAAAGTACTGGGATATCCAGAAACATTTTAAGGAAAAAAAAAAATCATTGTCATGTGCATGCTGCATGCTAAATCACTTCAGTCGTGTCCAACTTTTTATGACACCATGGATGGTAGCCCTCTTGGCTCCTCTGTTCATGGGATTCTCCAGGCAAGAATACTGGAATGTGCTGCCGTACCCTCCTTCAGGGGATCTTCCTGACCCAGAAACTGAACCCACGTCTCATATGTCTTCTGTTTGGCAGGCAGGTTCTTTACCACTAGCACTACTTGGGAAGCCCCATCATTGTCATAAATTCTCCGTAATAGTTCTAAGAGCTACTATAGAGTGTGTAATGATCTCTGCTTTTATATTAACCCAGGTGAGAAATTGGTCATGCTTTATAGTACCATCAGTAACCCTCTCTATGAACTAGTGCAAGTTTTTAAAGCTTATCTCTCTGAATTTCTGCAACTGTGGCTTAGAAACTAAGGGTCATGCCACCACCAACCAGCCTAGATGGAGCCTTGACAAATCTTGGAGGGGTTATGAACTTCCAACAAGAAGAGCAGAGGTACTAGAGCTTCCCTGCAGAGTCAGGAGTTAGAGTTAAAATCCTTTACAGGTGTCTGCACAATGGGCATAAACAAGCAGGCAAAGTATCTACTAGCTCAAGTAACTGACTATTGCCCCGGAACCTTAGAGAACACTTTGTAGATGAAAAAAAGATGCTACAAAGCTAAGTGTACTAAAAAGCAAAAGTTAGTAGAGGAAATAGAAACAATGTAAAAGTTTAATAGACAAGAAAATGTGCCATTGCTGCTGGACGAGTGTTTGAGTGAATGAGATAAGAAGATCCATGGACTCAGTCTAGGGAACAGTTATACCCCAGGAGTTATTTTTTCAGATTTATGCCTTATGTTGCACAGTTTACTGAATCTGCTGCCCAGTGGGAGCATCAGGGCTTGTGGGCCAACAAAAATGGTTTCAGGTTGAAGAGAATATGTGCCATTAGGAAAGATTTGGTTTGGAATAACGACAGAAGGCAGCTTCTAAAAATCAGATCATTGTAAAAACAGCCAGAAGTGGTGTTTTGCCAAACAAAAACATGGCAACTATCAACACCCATCTATTCATGTCCATCAAGAAATACCCATCAAACTTTTTAATTCTATTTTTGTGAAAAGGTAAAGTTAAAACCCTATGACAAATGCCATGAAATAGGAATAAATCCTTAGGTTATTTTCTCTAAACCATTATAAACAGAAGGATTCACAGTAATGATGAGTAAATCCAGCTACACAGTGCTGGAATATCAATTAAAAAAAAAAGAATATATCAAACAAATCAAAAAAGTAAAGTATTGGTAAAAAGTTAGAGCTAATGGACTAAACTAAAAGCATATTAGATTAAATGGTGTGAAAATGATTTTTATGAATTAATAGACATAACATTTTAAATGGAGTTCAAATTGAGTTCATCTTAAATTTTATGAGTCATTAAACCATGTGGCATTTTATATCTTCTTATATTTTCTTAAACTCTGAAGATTCAATTTAAAAACCTGAAAGCTGGAGAAATAATGCAAATGTGACATTTGAAAGAAAGTCACTTTTTTTTCCCACTCTTGTAGATATTGGAAGAAATTTGTCAGAAAAATAACTGGGGACAACCTGTGTATCAGCTTCACTCTGCCATTGGACAAGACCAAAGACAACTCTTCTTATACAAAATAACCATTCCTGCCCTGGCCAACCAGAATCCTGCCATGTGCGTAACTTCTCATCATTTAGATTTTAGAATAAGAGTCTCTTGTAAATGTAGTGTATATTTATCACTATCTAAAGAAGATAAATATTCAAGCTTACTACTGACTCATTTTATTCAAAGCATACGTTGAGATGTGTATTTGGAATATATGTGTCAGCTATGAGACCAGCATCTCAAAGCCCCTAAATTTCAGAGACAATGAAGACTGGGTACTCTCATCAACCAATGGAAAACTGCAGATATTAAGTGTAATAGAAATGAAAACTATAGCCCATGTTTTTATCTGTGTAGTATACGAAATTACAATTTTATACCTAATAACACCATACTCTGCCATTTAAATCTTGGACGAAAGACATAACCTCTCTGTTAGTGGTTATTACGTTCAGAATTTTACCTTGAGCCTGCATTTCTACACGTTTTAGGGACCATCATGTTTCACGTATATATTAGAAAAGGTTTATAATGGGTTGCAAGTACATTCCAGGAGTGTCATCCCACCCATGTTCTAAATAAGTTCACAAATATTCTGACATGCATAGATACTTAAAAGGTTTAAAAGCAAAAAGAAAGATAAGTACCCCCACAAAATCCCATTATCCAATCATCTTAAAAAGCATACAGCGACTTAGGTTTTCATCTGTCTCAGCAGTACACATTTATTAATAAAATGTGCACCCTGACTGACTCTGCTTTCCAGCCATCCTTTCACACCTCCGAAGCTAAGTGCCTATATGGATGAAGCAAAGACATACGCGGCCGAGTACACCCTGCAGGCCCTGGGCATCCCCACTGATGGAACCGACGCCCAGACCGCAGCTGCTGCCACCGCTTCTGCTCCTGCGTTTCCAGGTTTGGAAAAAATAGCGCCAGAAATGACACCCTACAGAGAGAGTTTGGGAGACCCTCTTGGGTACCATGGACTCACAGATTTGTCTGTGAACTACATCTACTCTAAATCTGATTAGTGAGCCTTTAATGTATAGGCGACGGAATAGAGCTGGCTGCAGGGGTGGGGGCACCTAGTCTTAGCTCAGCTATAAGCATCTGTGTGATCGAGAACGAAGCAGTCACTCTGCCTCTGGTTTTGTTTTGGTTTTTACTTTTAGTAAGAGAGTTTAGAACTGCCTATAAATAGCTGATATTTATTTGAACTCTATGTGCCAGGCACTCACCTATCTCAGCAATGCTCATGACACCACAAGAGACAGACTCTACCATCATGCCCATTGTACAGATGAAGAAACCAAGTACTAGAAAGATTAAGCGATTGGCCAAGGTCAATCAGCTTTGAAGCAATCCTTGGACTCCCTCCCCAGTTCTAATCTTCAGTTCTATTCAATCCTACTTTTATTACTGTGCTTTCTGTAAGAAATATGTAGAGCCAATTTTTTAAAATTATTTGAAGTAAATTCTGTATGTGAGAGAGAGGGAGAGAAAAGAGAGAGAGAGACCCTTTCAATAAGGGGATAATCAGGCTCATTTTATTTGTTATATAATTTAGGTCTGGGGCGTATGCTGATCACTTAAAGTAAAGCCTATCTGTAGATCAACATGCCTTCAGGGTCACATGTAAAAGACTTTCCCCCATTTATTATGTATCCACAACAAATGCTAATAATTAAAATGAATCCTCTAGAGATTAAAGAGGACCAGACAAGAAATGTCTTTTGGAAATTTTCCTTCAGCAGTTAGTCTGAGCAACTCCACTCTTAATAATAAAAGTTTGTGTCTTTCAAAGAAATCTGTCATTCTGACTTGTCACTGTTGGCATACTTCCCATAAGCCCAAATCAGACTAGACTTAGAAATAGGACATTCCTACCAATTGATTAATTTATATACTGATCGCATGTGGGTATGAGAACTGCTATATTCCTCACATCCATAACACCTGAGCCTGCTCTCATTACCTTTTATTTCTCAAAATTTGCCAATATGTCTTCTATTCTGGCAAGTGAGTCTAAAACTAATGATGCTTCATGCACAAGTATGATCTCAATTCCAGCTTTGTTCTGTAGAATGTGGAGAAGATGTGTGATGCACACCTTCAAGGTTACCAAGGCAACAGCAGCCACTGCCAAGGGCCAGGTCCCTCTTGGGTTATGCTGGGGCCATGAGCTTTGTGCTCGCTTTCCATACAACAGGGTGTTGACTCATCTACTTTCTGGGCACTTGTGCCAGGCTTCTCAGTTCTTGCAGCAAGTTAAACCCCTGTCTTACAGAGAGCTGTACCCCAAAGATATCTAATTCATGTACTGTAAAAATAAATGAGCCACTGCCAGAAGAGTTTTAAAAGTTTGCTTTCACACTGCAAAGGATTTGCTTTTTACTCAAAAATGGTTTATCTTATCCTCATTTTTATTTGCCCCTACAAGAAATAAAAAATTATTTAGAGCAGGAGAATCATCTTGGGAATGCCTAAGAATTTGAGATTATCTTTTATAACTCACTACGAAGTCAAGCAAAGAATAACAGGCTCCAAGGGAAGACTCTGTTTGGAACACAAATACTCTTGTACTTTAGAAATTAGCCAAATTGATAAAGAAAACTCAAAATCCCTAAAGATAAAATCTATGCACACACACACACACACATACATATTTTACTTACTTACTTTAGAAATACTGTTTCTAAAGTTATGAAAGTAATTCTTAACACATTTCTCATATCCGTGGAAAATGTACCAAACTCCGCTTGTGCATTAGTCAGCATTACCGCCCCAAGTTCATGAGCCAAGGATTGGATTCAATTTTTTAAAAACTAGTCCAGCCAGCTTCCTACCACCACTTCCTGAGAAGCCACCAGAAAGAAATCAATGTGTCTGGGGTTGGGCAGACTTCCACAACACAGAAACCAATGGGCTTTTTAAAACATGAAAAAATCAGGTCCCCATTTGTTGCTTGAGCACACTTTCCCCTTTTTCTTGTTATCTTTCACAATTTGGGGATCATTTCAGAAAGAACCAGGTTTTGATCTAAAACATTAACAGGGAAATATTGCTTGTAGATAACAGCTATTATGCTCTTTTCTTCAAAAGGGAATATTGATCAGCTAGAAAAACAGTAATATGAAAGTACATGATTATGTCCTTATTACTGAAACCCCTTGGTTCTCTGACAGTTAGGACGAGCATCAGGGCCTCCACATACACCAAAGACAGACTGATGGTGGGGTTAGGTATTTTTGGCCCTGTCCAGTTAGGTCAAAATGTGGCCACACTAGGTATTTGCTTTTATGCTGCTACATACAAATGTGCTAAAATGTTAAATATTTATCCTACTGGTCTATGCAGTCCTTACAATCCTGAGTACAGCAATGGTTTTTAATATTCTGTTTAGGTGAGGTGGGGGTGCAGCAGAACCGGACCCACAGAGCCCACCCCCCATGCCTGGCCAACCCATCAATTGCTTACCCTCCTTTATAAGTTCTGAGACCCTCTGAAAAAGTTCTGAACCTCAAGCTTTTATCAACTCAGCATCCTGTGAAGTGTCTGTTTCTTGGGATCTTATCCCCAATGTTTCTGGTTTTGCAAGAGTGAAATGATTCTGACGTAGGTGGTTGACTCTACTCTGAGAAACACTGTTCCCTAATGCATGAGTCCAGATATTATGTCTTCAGAGGGCACCTTTTAAAATGTACATATTAATTTGGGGCTTTAAGCAACCATGCTAAATTGTCATCTTTCAAAAAGAAGACAACAAGCCAAAGGGAAGCAAATCTAAACACCCTTCATGAAGTCTTCTCTGCCTCCTCCTCCAGGCTACGCTGTCCCCAGTCCAACTGCATCTGTGTCCGCAGCCCAGCTCAAGCAAGCGGTTACCCTGGGACAAGACTTAGCAGCATATGCAGCGTATGAGGTCTACCCCACTTTTGCAGTGACTGCCCGAGGGGATGGATATGGAACCTTCTGAAGACATCTTTGTCTTAAAAATAAAACACACAAACTCAGTCTAGAAGAAATAAACCTCTAACTCAGTCCCCCAATGATCACAATACTTGTCCCAAAGTGATGCCTGTCCTGAGACTGTACAGCTTATACTAATTGTAAAATTACGTTAAGAGAACTTTATTCCTAACGAAATGCAGTGTTAAGGAGCCATTTATCTAACAGATAGCTAAAGAGTTATTGTCTCCCAAAGTTTTTTTCTCAGGGTTCCTGAGGGTTTGGGGAGCATGTTTACAAACCTTGACAAAGTAGAGAGAAACCTTTTAGCCAGCAAGAATTCAGGAGCTAAACAGATATGGGCAATCAGTAACAACCAAGGGATCCAAGTAATTCCAGTCTTAGCCCCTGGCTTACAGCTTTAATACATAGTCACAAAAGGCAAAGGGACAGTAGGAGATGCCTTTCCAAGTACATTTCCCATTGCCCACTGCATGGGGCATGTTCACAGCCTGGAGCTTGTGATTGTCCAAGGTTTAAAGGAATCAGCATCATGTCAGTCTGAAAATCCCACCCAGTCATTTTGCTGTAGGTCAGGATCTTTTCATCCCCTGCATCCCCTGGGGACTTGGTAATTGATGTGATATGTTATAGCTATTGTTAAAACAAATCCAGGCCCATTGTTTGTTAACTCATTAGCCCACACCTCTTTTTCCCCAGAACTCCTACCAATTCCAAGGATCTCCAGAACATAATTGTCGTACCAATATGAAATGACTTTTTCTCATTTTAAACATCCTGACTTGTTCATATTGATTTATTTTCCTCTCAGTCTCATTTTGCTCATCTCCAATATTGTAGAAAATTAAATCAAATCTACAGAATACCATTTATACTTTTTCCTATTCAAATTGGCTGAAAAGTCACTTCAAACTAAGAGAGGGGTGAAGATTTACTCATATTTCTTTGATATTTTTGCAGCACCTAGCCCACCATCCAGCATTCAGAGACAGTTATATCATCTTACGTTCAGCCATGGACTCTCTAACCCACTTGTACTAAATCTACTGAGAAATCCACTGCCTTCTCTTCCTTTTACTTTCAGTAAGTATCAGACCGCTTTACCATATCTGAATCCTTTAGTCTTGAAAATTATCACAGGAGAACCTCATGTCCATCACTGAATATCAGAAGCTGAGTCTTCAGATACTCAGCAAAGGTGCTATTTATCAAAATCTTCCGAGTTTGGGGCCTCTTCTCTAGAACATCCGAGGTGAGAGTGCTACAGAAACTGGGATGGAGATGGGAGTAGAAGGCGCTGTTTTCTTTTTGTACTTGTAAATGATAGCTTTTTGTTCAAAACAGAAATAAACAAAGTCCAAACACAGAATACCTATTATGAACCACTGCAGTCTCATTGGTGGTGAAAGACATTCAGTACTCAAGTTCCATTTCAAAAATCCCTTAGCTTTTGTAAAATTCTGCAAGACTAAAGGACAAATATAAACACCAAAGTGTAGAAAAATTTGTCAACTCTTGAATGGAATTCTATGATCCAATGATCAGGCCAGATTCCAGTCAAAATCAGGTAAATTCCAACAACAATTATGAGTCCTTGTAACCTTTCAGTTCTGTTAACTCCAATCAGGTATCGAAGGCTTCAAGGCTACAGCTGAAACACTGAAAGGCCTCATGCTTTCAGTTTTATGTTTTACTTTTCCTATTTCCAAGGACAGTGTTTCCCAGACTTGACTGCACGTTAGAAACACCTGGAGAGCTTTTCAACCCACCAAAGCCAAGGTCACACCTCATACCAATTACATCAGAACACCCTGGGATCGGAGCCTGACATCAGCAGTTTTGGGTGTGTTGTTTTTTTTTTTTTAAGATCCTTAGGTGATTCAAGGATGCAGCTAAATTTGGGAACTGCTGTATTCTTTGTATTTCCACTCTGTTTTGTTTATTTTTTCTTTAACTTCACTTCCATTAAGTAGAAAGGTGCAAGGAAAAAAAATGTCTGAATGAAAACAAATAGCCAGATCTTATTCGTACACATATTCATCTCATGAGAAGTGTAGGTGCGACTGTAATTCCTACTGGCTTCAAACTAACTCTCGGGCCAAACCAAGTCCAAATAGAAGAAAGTGAAAAATATTTCCTTAAGCAATTCTTAGGTTCAAATTTACACTCCCCCATGGACCTGCCTTCATATTCAAGGAGAGTAATTACAGTGAAGGCAGGCAAATTTCTACTCAGTCCAAAGAAGCATTTCAAACTCCAAGGACAAAAGTTTTAATGCTCTTTAAAATCTTTGAAAATAAACAGAAAAAGTCACCCTGCGTGGCTAGTATATGTACAATAGAAGGTCTGATCCAGAGTAGCTTAAAATGCAATCAAAAAGAACAATTAGTTTATACAAGGATCTCTTTATGAGAAAAAAATTATTCTTCCAAATTAAATCATAATCACTTTGTTAAAGATTAAGAGCAGAAACATAAATATACAATAATACCAAAGTATAAAGAAAATTTCCACTGGAATATCATCTCATTCTTGGTCAAGGGAAAACAAGTATTCATGACATTTACTTTCCGAGTACTAATTCTATTCAAGCGAGTAGATATAGTTTTATTTTTTTTGCTAAAACTTTATTCTAGTAAAATTTAGGGAATCCCATTTAGAACATAAATCATGAAAGTTTCAGTGTGTTCACCATGCCATATGTTTTCATTTCCTTTGCCCAAATTAAATAATGTAGAACAAGTCCCACTATGATGAATTTTAAACTTTAAAACTTGAGATTTAAAAAAAAAAAAAGCAAATGTAGAACCAAAGTTTCTTTTTGCATGTTTATGTTTTTTGGGCTTCAGAAATTCGCACTTATCTAATGCCTACCATTCTTTGTGTATTGATGTTTTCCTAGTTCTTAATTTATTGCTTAGTAGAAAAGAAAATCTTCATAGAAAAATTTAAAATCAACCTACAAAGTGATAATAACAAAATACCCAAGCCAATAATTTAGAAACATCTAGTAAGTTAGAATTGGGTTTCTAAATTTGGGTATTAATAGCTTAGTGAGAATTAGAATCAGTACTATAGTTCTTAGGAGGAAATGAAATAGCAGTGAGATTAGATGTCAATTTTTCTTCTCTGTAAAAATGCTCCTCTTCTTAAACTGTTGAATTTCTCTCCCACCCCATTCATATAGCTAGAACTGCCCTTAACTGCCACAAAATGTAATTTTCCTAGATGACTATCCACACCTAGCCAACCCTGCCCAAACCTAGTATCATGCCAAACCACACTGTATTCGGGTGACAGCACCCAAAATGCTGCTAGGAAGCTACCTCATGTTAAGGAAACATCAACTTCAAAAAATATCTAACAAATGAGAAGATATTTCCAAACCACAGATATGAAACTTTTTAATGGTGGATGGAAATTAAATTATAGCTATGTATTGATAACAGATATGCAGGAAATTACTTTCAGTCTTACTTAAAAGTTACAAGTTTTTTTAAAAAATAAAACAAAATATTCTTCCAATCATATAGATTAGCTTTTCAGAAATATTACCTCGATGTAATTTTTAACTTGTGTTCTTTTTCACTGTCTTTTTAAATGGCTATTTTATAGTTCTTTCTTGGGCAACTGGGTCACAATTTGAATTCACGGGGATAGGGAGATTTCCCAGGGTGCCTTGGCCGAATAAGCGTCAATAAAGAAAGCTAGGATTTTTCAGTAAACTGTCTTGTATTCAAAGCTACGAAGTTTGATAAAGTTTGTTATTATTGTGCAACTCCAGCCCTATCCCAGATTTCCCAAAAGTAACTTACAACTAAAAGGGAACAATACAAGGCCATGGTCATGTATCCCTTTCACCCTTGAACTCATAAAGAAGTTTCCAGGAGGTGAAAACATAGCTACAGTTTAAACTAGAGAATCCGTACTTTTTATATTTTGTAGATACATTTTTATATATTGTAAAGACATCTATTAAAGACAAACTAAATTTCAAATATGATACCACAAGTGAACTTTGTGATAAACACTTTTAAGAGAAAATATTAATACCACAACTTAGGAATTTTAATATACTTATTGAAAGAGAAGCAAGGCAACAGACATTCCTACCTGACAAGCAACTGGTTTTGTTAATTTGTCAAATCTGATGTTGATATTTCACTTCATTCTAGTAATATCTTGAAAATACTCTCAGTTTAATGAGGACATAGTCATAAAACATGTCAAGTATTCACCAGGCTGTATATTTGTATTTGCCAACATTAGAACAAACCAAACATATCCTGCTATAATTAGTGAAGCTTCTAGGAAAATAAGATTTTTTTTCTGATTCCCCACATACCTGTCACTTTACTTATGGGGTAAAACATTAAAAATTGTTTCACTTAATAAAAAATAGGTATAGAATATTCTATTGCCCCTCAAATGCCAACATTGTAAAAGCCAGCTTTTTCTTGCAATGTTATACAGCATATAGAAGGCTCCTCTGTCCATGGGATTTTCCAGGCAAGAGTACTGGAGTGGGGTGCCATTGCCTTCTCTGCTCTCTTGTGGACATTTCTCCTATTTGGGGGGAGAAATCAAGAAAAGAAGATGCCCCCATCCTCTCTTCACATGTTACTTTGCCTAAGGGGAGGAGAAATAGCAAGAAACAGCTCTTTAAAGAAAGTAGGTTGCAGCAGGAATTTCTTAGAGACCAACGAGCATCCACACCAGTCATTGTTCAATAGCATCTCTCTGGAGTGACTGTACACCCTGGTTTGCCAGGACAGTGTAGGCTTACATCTGTTGTCCCATTATAAATATTAACTATCAACAATTAAAATGAACAATTGTCCCCCTTACTCTCAAATGTGTCTCAGTTTAGACAACAAATTATACAGTGACTCCATCTTTACGGCTCTTTTTGTTTTCTTAATGTTGTCAACATGGCTTTATTCTCTCCAGAGCAGGTATAGCTTAAACTAAAAGACCTGACCACTTCTTTCTGACTGGGGTAGGAGCACGGTGAACACAAGAATGCATCTTCTCCTGCAGGATTACCCTCGATCCACTGTCCATCTAGCTGAGTCTCTATGACCCCAGTCTGGCCCTTGCTTTCTTCCCACTGCCCCTGGGTGCTGGGTCCTGAGTTCTGCCTTTCATTCACTGAGCTCACAGCCCCTTGGCCAAAGAGTGCAGCAGAAAAGATGAAAAATAGCCCTTAGGGGCATGTGCTTGGTATGTCAAAATCCAGAGGGCGTTAGCAAGGTCTTAGAGCACTTGCTGGCTTCTTTCTTTCTTTCTTGAACCAAATTACCTGCACCTCAAAACAGAAAGGATTTCCTATATAAAGCTTCACATTAAGAGGCAAGTTGCCTTTTTCCCTCCTTCTGTGTCTTACAGATTTGCTCAAACACTAACTCCCTTGCATTTAATTCACCATTATGGTTATTCATCAACTATTCTTCACCCCCAATCCTCATATAATCCCATATAAAGATTTTATTATTTGTAATGGAAAATAATATTAATAGATAGAAATTCCTGTTAAAAAGGAAAGTTTTTCACTCTTCCTTTATTCTCTTTACTAATATTGAGTGTTATTGGTCTCTTTTGCTATTAGCCCACAAAAATATTCATAGAATGTATGATCAGTCTATTTTTACTATGCACTTACTCTGATGCCAGAAACTGTGAATACAAATTTTTTAAAAAGTTTTTTCCCTCAGTGGGGTACACAGTCTGGTGAGCCATTATGAGGCTTTAAAAAATGAATATAACTGCACATATTTAAGTGCATCAGCTAGCAGGTTTTGTCATTTAGTTAGAATCCCCAAAATAAATCAATTCTGCTCTAAACTGTGTTTCTGGCCAAACACTAGGTTGGTACAGTAAGCCTTTTTAAAGACAAATTTAACTTGATCTATTCTTATTGCTACTTAAGTAAAAATGAGTTTTCAAATATTTTCCCCAGGAGAAACATAACAGACTACCCAAAAATTTTAAAAGAAGAAAAAATTATAGAGATCTAGAGGAGCTTTAAAACATGGAGTTGACAAATTCACATATTGACTTATGATCTTAATGAGCAGGGATCCATGCTTTTTATTTGAGAACATTTTGGTTATTAACTATTTCTATTTTTTAAATATACCTGTTTATAAAATTTAACAATGTTTAACAAGCCTTGCCTATACCTTTATTTCTTTCCATTAGATGATTTACAATGAAGTATACATACTTTTCCAAATGTAAATTTTGAAACTTTGCATTTTCTGCAATAATTCATATGAGATATTTGAGCTCCTAGGCTGAAGATCAGTCTGTTTAAATCAATTTGTCATTATCAGTGGTTTAAAGATGTGATGTAATTATTGGCATTTTATCCCTATTTCTTCATGAGTTCTTTTTTTTTCTACTTTTCTGACTATAGTATAGCCAGATATTATCTCTTCTCTTGATAAAAAGCATGCTGTCTGCAAAATGCATCTCTAGTTTCTAGATGTTAAGCAATCTCTTGCTTCTTTTCCTTCTTGTTATTACTGACAGTATTTATGTGAAGTTAGTTAGCTGAGGTACCAAAGAAAGAAAAGAAAACAGTATTAAAGAGTGTGCATCAGGCACTTATTTTTGTACTTTGCGTACAATGTTTTATAAAACTCTGTGATCTGTCTAAATATACTGAGTAAAATTACAACATTCATTCATCGGGAAAGTAATCATTGGTTTGAAAGATATAATGTGCACTATAGAAGCATAAATCTTATTAGATAATCAATAATGTGATATTGTAATGACTAGTGTACAGGATGGTAAAATGATTTTAATTGAATTTTCAAGTACCATTATAAAGTTTTAAAAAGTATCAACATGTGTTGCTGATTCATTTTCCTTTCCTGAAAACTAAAATTTCTCTCTGAGTAAATACCTAAACACTAATGATCCATAGTTGCAATGTCCCTTTGGTGACTTCTTTACATTCACATCTTTTATAAAAGTTTCCTCTGGTGCAACTTCTGAGAGTAAATGTAACTTTTAATGATTGAATGCATCATTTACCAATCAATAAAGAAAACAAGAATACTCAGAAACAAAAAATAATGAGAAAACATGGCTCCAGAAAGGTAAGTGGGCCCTGAAGTCAACATTTACCCTGGGGTTCCTACTGTTCCTTAAGGGACAAGAGCAGAGAGGTCAGCACACCATCCCTGGAGACCAAATACAGCTGCCTGTGTTTTGTTGGACCTTGAGCTATGGATGGTTGCTGCTGTTTAAAGGACTGAACTGTTTTTACATTTTAAAAAGTTGTTTTGAAAAAAAAAAAGGAAGAATTTGTGACAAGGACCATAGACGACCCACACAGACTAAAGACTTTACTATGTGGCCCTTTACAAAAAGTTTGCCAACCCTGTGCTAAACCAAAACCACACATTTTGACAGTACACAAAATAGCAGTTTAAATAAGATAGCAATTTACTGTCCCTCCCCTGAAGTCCCAAAAGGCGATACAATGCTGATATTGTGCTTCCCAATGTCATAAATAGAAAGTCTCTCTTCTAGTTGTTTTACCTGCATGGTGTCAATCTCATGACCTAAAATGATGGCACTCAGGCATTCCAAATAGGAGGATAGAGGAAGCACAAAGAAGAGCAAAGGATACCTACTAGCTGTTCCAAAAGGGGTTTATTGGAAGCTGCCACACAACACTACAGCTTCCAACCCATCAATGAAACCTAGGCCCATGGCCACCTCTAGCTGCCGAAAAGGAATAGGAAATGTAGTCTTCACCTGAGCAACCATCAGAAATTTTGCAGTCCATGGGGTTGCAAAGAGTTGAACATGATTTAGCAATGGAACAACAACAGAAAAGAATGGAAGAATGAATATTGAGGGAAAGCCTCAATACATCTGCCACAAATACATCACAGGAAAGATGTGGGAGTGAAATAAGTAAGGTACATAAGATCATTCAGCACTGGGCTTGACACAAGGTAGATGCATATAAATCTTGGCTCCCTCCCATTCACCAAATAAAAAGAAACTGCAAATTTACCTCAATTTCTTGAGATACTGGCACCCATTCAAAGTATAGTTATGGTAGGGATGGTTCCACTGATCCCACTTCCTGGTATTTACACCATTAAATAATCTCTTCTCCTTGAGTGCAAGGCGGACCAAGTGGCTCACTTCTAATGAAGAGAATATAGGATATCACTTTTGAGATAAGGTTATAAAAGATTACAATTTCCATTCGCTGGCATCTTGCTAGTTCATCTCGTTTGCTCATTCTGATGAAGCCAACTGCCATGTTGTGAGCTGTGTTATGGAAAAAGCCATATGGCAAGGAACAGCCTGTGAGGAACTGAATCAGGCAAAGAACCACATGATTGGACTCAGAAGCAGATTCTTCCCCAGCACAGCCTTGACAGAACCGTAGTCCAGGCTAACAGGGTTAATGGCAGATTATGAGAGATTCTGAAGCAGAGAACCCAGCTAAACTGCATCTGGATCCCTGCTCCATAGGAGGTAATAAGTCTTTTCTAAGTTGCTAAGCTCCAGGATAATTCGTTGGGAAGCAATAGATAATAATAAAACAGGGAAAAGTTATCAAGTTAGAGTGAATGTAAATGTGTTTACTATCTGAGAGTCACTGAAGCTGTTAGCAAAATCAGAGAACCCAACTCAGTTTTTGAATTTGTGAATCACTTTGCTGTTGTCCATATGCAGGAGCATTTGCCCACTACTGCAGAGGATTAAAACTAAGGAGGTTGGCTGTACCTGACAGGAGGTGCTCAGAATTGCTGGCTGAATAGAAGGAAGAAAGGAAGGGAGGGGTGGATGAAGGGAGAGAGTGAAAAATGGAGGAAAGCAGAAAGGGAGAAAGGGATGGAGGTATAGAGAAAGAGACAAAGGGAAAGAGAAAAAAAGGAAAAGAAGGGATGACATTAACTTACTTCTGCTCTCACTGTATTTGTCCCCCTTTCTCAGCAGGTCTATCTGTCTACATTGCTTCAGTAAAGGTACCTGGCCAAACATTGGAGATTCCATGCAAGGATATCTGGCTGTGTTTTTCCAAAAGCTTTATCAATTCAAAGAATTTACAGGAAGTGAAAGGGCAGGAGACAGTGATTCATAGTATAGACCGACTATCATAGAGAATAAAGAGGATGGAGATGGGGAGAGAGAGAACAGTGAGATCTGAAAAGCCAAGAATATAGGGAATTTGGCTTCTGCATCCAAGCAGCACCCACCAGACAGTAATAAGGTCTTAGAGAAGAATGGCTGCAGAGCAAGTTCAGGCAGGCTTGAATAGACTCCCATGCCCCCAACCTCAGCAGGGACTTCTCAAAGGAAAAAGGCTGTAACAGCAGAGACATTGATGTCTGAGTCTACCACTTCTATTCAGCAGTGTGATGGAGGTTCTTGCCAGTGCAATAAGAAAAGGAAATTTTAAAAAATCTAGATTGAAAAGGAGGAAGTAACACTGTCTTTATTCAGAGACATGAGTAGATAGATACACCATGTTCATGAGTCAGAAGACTCAATGTTGCTAAAAATGTCAATTCTCCCCAAACTGATCTATAGTGTCAATGCAATCCCAATCAAAATCTCAATCCCAGAAGATATTTTAGATATTGACAAGATGATTCCAAAATTTATATAGAATGCAAATAGAATATGCTAACACAACTTTGAAAACAATGAAGCTTGAGGTCTTACACTACCTGACTTCTAGATTTGTTATAAAGCTAAAGTAACCCAGATCTTGCAGTACTGGAATCAGAATAGTGAAATAGATCAACAAAGTGAAACAGTTTAAATACACACACACACACACACAACTGATTTTTGACAGAAGTTCAAAGTCAAGTCAGTGAAAAAAGGCTACTCTTTTCAACAAATAGTGATGGAACAATTGGATATTTATATGTAAAACAGCAAATTTTGATCCTTACCTCACACTGTACATAACTACTAACTCAAATTGGATGATAGAATAAAATTTAAAACCTAAAATATAACTTATAAAATAAAAAAATAAGGGAAAAAATTTTGTGACCCTCAGACAAAGACTATTTAGATACAATATCAAAAGCATCATCTATACAAAGACAAACTGATAAATTGAGCTTTATCAAAGTTTAGAACTTCTGGCATTCAATAGAGAATGAAACAAGACACAGACAATGAGAAAATGTTTGCAAAGCATGTATCTTATAAAGGACTTGTATTCAGACTGTAAGTTCAGTTGCTTAGTCGTGTCCAACTCTTTGTGACCCCATGGACTGCAGCACGCCAGGCCTCCCTGTCCATCACCAACTCCTGGAGTTTACTCAAACTCATGTCCATTGAGTCAGTGATGCCATCCAACCATCTCATCCTCTGTCGTCCCCTTCTCCTCCTGCCTTCAATCTTTCCCAGCATCAGGGTCTTTTCAAATGAGTCAGTTCTTTGCATCAGGTGGCCAAAGTATTGGAGTTTCAGCTTCAGCATCAGTCCTTCCAATGAATATTCATGACTGATTTCCTTCAGGATGGACTGGTTGGATCTACTTGCTGGCCAAGGAACTCTCAAGAGTCTTCTCCAACACCACAATCTATGTAAAGAACTCTCAAAGTTCTTTCTTAACACTAAGAAAACAAACAGCCTAATAAAAAAATGGGCAAAGGATGTGGCTGGACACTTTAATGAAGTGGCAAATAAATACATAAAAAGATGTTCAACATTATTAGTCCTAAGGGAAATGTAAATTAACACCATAGGAAATTCCTATACATTTATTAGAGTAACCAAAACTTAAAGAGATAGACCTACCAAACACTGGCAAGAATGTGGAAGAGCCAGAACTCTTACTACTGTGTGGAAGGTAAAGTGATACAATCACTCTTGAAAACCCCACTTTAGAAAGTTAAATGTACATGCACTATATGATGGAGAAGGCAATGGCACCCCACTCCAGTACTCGCCTGGAAAATCCCATGGACGGAGGAGCCTGGTGGGCTGCAGCCCATGGGGTCACAAGAGTCAGACACGACTGAGTGACTTCACTTTCACTTTTCCCTTTCATGCACTGGAGAAGGCAATGGCAACCCACTCCAGTGTTCTTGCCTGGAGAATCCCAGGTATGGTGGAGCCTCGTGGGCTGCCGTCTATGGGGTCGCACAGAGTCGGGCACGACTGAAGCGACTTAGCACCAGCAGCAGCAGCACTATATGATCCAGCCCAAGAAAAATCTAAGAATTTTGTTGTTCAGTCCCTAAGTCATGTCTGACTCTTTGTGACTCCATGGACTGCACTACATCAGGCTCCTCTGTCTTTCACAACCTCTCAGAGTTTGCTCAAATTCATGTCAAATGAGTCACTGATGCTCTGTAACCATCTCATCTTCTGTGGCCCCCTTCTCATTTTGCCTTCAATCTTTCCCAGCATCAGGGTCTTTTCCAATGAGTTGTGGCCAAACTATTAGTTTATACATGACTGTTCTTACCAGCTTTATCTGTAATAAACAAAAATACTCCCACATAATGGAATACTACTCTTTAAGAAAAGGGAATGACATATTGATACTCTTCAGCATGGATGAATTCTAAAATAACTATGCTGGGTGAAAGAAAATAAACACCAAATAACATACTGTATGACTACATTTTCTAAAATTCTAGAAAACACAAGCTAATCTATACTGAGAAAAAACAGTGGTTGCCTGAGCTTGAGACTGAGAAGGGCAGAGTGACAGTTAAGGATCTTGAGGAAACATTTCTGATGAATATGTTTACTATTATGAATATGGTAATGTTTTCACAGATGTATAAATGTGTCAAAACATCAAATTGTGTAATTTAAATATGTACTGTGTGTTATAGATCAAATGTAACTCAGTTAAGCTTCATCTAAAAATGTTAAATACATACCTATTCTATTATCTAGCCATTCTTTTACTAAGTCTTGATCCAATCAAAAGTATCAGTTCAGTTCAGTCACTCAGTCAAAAGTATAGATGCATGCAAAGACCAGGCATGCAAAGACCAGGCCTTCCCAGGTTTCTCTAGTGGCAAAGAACCTGCCTGCCAATGCAGGAGACTTAAGAGATGTGGGTTCAATCCCTGGATCGGGAAGATTCCCTGGAGTAGGGCATGGTAACCCACTTCAGTATGCTTGCCTGGAGAATCCCATGGACAGAGGAGCCTGGAAGGCTACAGTCAACAGGGTTTCAGAGTTGGACACGATTGAAGCAACTGAGTACAGACACAGGCATGCACATACAAATGAACGTTCATAGAAGCTTTATTTGCAACAACAACTGGAAAAAGTCTAAAGGTCCATCAGCAGATGAATGTTGCTCAGCAATAAATAGAATGAATAACTGATACACACTAATAAGTATGCCAAGTGAAGGAACTCAGACAAAAGAGATTCCTTTATATAAAATTCTAGAATATGCACTCTTCTACAGTGAGAGAAAGCATGTCAGTGTTTGCCTGGGGTGGGGGGTGGGGAGAGAAGGAAGGATGGATTACCAGGAAGCAGTCGGAAACTTTGGAGTGTGATGAATGTGTTCATCATCCAGACAATAATGACGACTTAGTAAGTATATATATGTCATGCATGCGTGCTCAGTCACTCATTCATGTCTGACTCTTTGCGACCCTATGAACTGTAGCCCACCACTCTTCTCTGTCCATGGGATTCTCCACGCAAGAATACTGGAGTAAGTTGCCAAATTGTATAGTTTTATTTTGCATAGTTTATTATATGTCAATAAGACCTCAATATTTAAAAATGGGTATGGAATAGTAAAAGCATCAGGGTAATTCGAGAAATCAAAGGATGAGAATTTTGATGATATGGGTACAAGAAAATATTGACAAAAGGAAAAAGAAAGGAAAAATGTATTGGCTCAGCTAAATTGCTATGGAACCCAGGGACTCTGTCTCCTCTGGACCCCTATTTCTGGTTGTGTGATGTGAAAATGGTTAGACTTCATTCTCTTTAACATTTGCTCTACTTTTTACAGACTATGCTACAATTTCTGATTGCTGACATAAGAGTTCTTCAAATTAGACTTTAAAGAGACTGCCAGTGAGCTTCCTTTTAGAACCTTCAAAATCTTATCAACTAAAGAGACAGGCTTGCTTCACTCTCCACACTCCTGGCTGCCAGGGAAGGGACCACAGCCTTCCCAAATTGTGCAGAATATCCCAACAAGGGCCCTAAGTCAGCAGTTCCCAACCTTCTTGGCACCGCGGACTGGTTTCGTGGAAGACAATTTTTCCATGGACCAGGGGATGATGGCAGGAGGATGGTGTCAGGATGATTCAAGCACATTACATTTATTGTGTACTTTATTTCTGTTGTTATTACATCAGCTCTACCTCAGATCATCAGGCACTAGATCCCAGAGGCTGGGGACTCCTGACCTAGGCAGTAAAATGTTCTCAATGGAAGCCTGATTTACTCTTATCTTGGTAACTCCTATAGGCCTATAATTCTGCTGACCCTGTCCCAGAAAGAACCTTCTGCTATTCTAAAGAGAACACAACCAGGGAAATCTAAATTTGAGAGATAATTACCCTCTCTGACCTTGTTTTTCCAAAGGTGGTGGGTAGAGTATGAGCAATATTAGTGTATATCCTCTGTCTGGTAGTTATGAAAATTTAAACTCCTGTGTAGTTGTGTACGGTTACATTATAACTTATTAATACTCAGAGTGAGCTCTGTTGGCGTGTTTTTTTCTGATAAGAGTCAGGATAAATCATGACCCTTGGCTTGTCTTACTGATTTCCTGTTAGAGGTTGTGGACTTTATTGTTAGCCTAATGTCTCTCTGCTAAGTGCTTTGGGAAACATGTTCCAATGTCCAAACACAGTCCCAAACCCCCAGCCAAGTTTATGAGATAAAACATTCATAAGATAAAACTGTCCATCTAGTGCTGCGGTGAAAGTCAAAATATTCTGAGGCTTGTGGTTGAACAGAGCTTAGGAGAGAGTTTCAGATAATGAGCCCTCTCAGCTGCTTTCGTATGGTGGAAATTTCCTAAAGGTTCATAATCTTGATGCAATCTAGGGTAACTAGCTAAATATCAGGGACAAACCAGGGAGGCAAGTGGCCTGATTTACCACCAACTCAACCTATGTCCTTGGTCAAACCATGTAAGGTGTCTGGGTAGTCAGTCTCCTTCTCTGTAAAATGAGATCCGGTGCTCTACACCCCATTGCCTTGAGGAACCAGGTGGGTAACCCAGATGAATGAAAGGCCCAAGTAGGGCTGTACAGATTAGAACAGGGCTCCCTCTGCCTGAGTGCATTTATGTTCCATTAAAACTTAACAAAATAAAACACAGGCAAAACAAATTTCAGTTTTCAAACTCCAGCTCAAACTCTGATTCAAAGATCACTAAGGTCCACTTGAGCTCTAAAAGCCCAAGACCTTCCAGAGCCAGAGTGCGCTGGACAAGGTAGGTGCAGTAGCTTAGATCAAGTGTGACATCCAGTGGCCTATTTGGCTAATGACACTTAGAGACTTTCAATAGCTTGGGGAATTCTGATCTCTCAAGCACTCAATTTTGCTGAAAAGATTCCAGTGGAAGAAAGGGAACTGGAACTAACAAGTATTCTCCCCTGGGTTGTAAGCACTGTGAGAACTTTCCCCATTTAGCCTACCCACACTCCACAGTGAAAACAGTATTATCATCCACCAAAATGGAAAACGAAACAGAAGGCAGCATAGAGATGAGCTAACTTGTCGAAGTAACTTGTCAAGCTTGCATGGAAGAAATTGTAAATACAGGGCTGGGATGGGGTAGAGGGTGGGAGGGAAGCTCAAGAGGGAGAGGACACATGTATACTTATGGCTGATTCACATGGTTGATGGCAGAAACCAACATGACATTGTAAAGCAATTACCCATCAATTTAAAAAAATATGCAGGGGAGGAAAGGAAAAAAGAAATTGCAAATACTGTCTGACTCCTGAATCCATGCTGCATCCATCATTCTGGGACTGTAGAGTATATGTCTTCAACTTTCTATTTTTAATGTAGAAATTAGTCTGAGGAAGGTTAAGTGATGTCAAACAGTTAATAGCAACTAGGGAAAAGGCTGAGGCTGAAACTCAAGTCTTACAGAAGACCCACCAATTAATATTTCCATTATAAACTGCACTAAACAGAAACATCTTTTACCTCCACCAGGGCCCCTGAAATACAAAGACCCTTTGTTTTTTATCAGAGAAAAGCTCCCACTCTGACCACTGAAGGTTAGAAATGAACTTCTGCTTCATACCAAGCATTGGCAGCAGAAAGGAGAGAAAGGAACGAATAATAATTAAAAAAAAAAAAACTTGAATGTGATGGCAGTACCATGAATACAGGGGCAAGAAGTCTGACACACTCTAAGTTCCAAAGGTCTCACTCTGTACAACCTGGCATAATAATTAATGTCCATAATGATGACCCCTGAGTCATTAAAGCAAGTAAATTATTCTTAGAGTTCTATGTTTAATCAAGTAAGGAAATATGTAATCTAATTGAGAAAGATTTAACATCCAAAATAATGAGAGTGAACGTTTTCTCTGTGGTTAAATAGCTTATCTTACAGACTGGCTTTAGTTTGCCGCATTCTAAACCCTTGAGAGCAGTCTGCAGGAGTAGTCAGATGACATCCATCGTCTGGCCAGAAATTCTTCTGCCATTAGTCTTTGGTTTAGGCTACAAATATGGGGGCACCATTCCCATATAAGGAACCATTTTTTAATACCCCTTGCCTATTTTTCCCAGATAATATCTAGTCTCTTTCAATTTAGTCTCAGAGTCACATTCAAGAAGCAATTTATAAGGAATTTTACTCATTATATTTCCCAAGTGACTCTGAACGGCATTCAAGTACAAAATCTGCAATAAACTTGGTAAAGGTTATCACCTGTCCTCTCTACTTTTCTCACATATTGTGTCTTCTCTGGGACCTATCCCTTCAAAATCCCCAAGAAAAGCTTTCTCTGCTTCTTTACCAGCCATGTCTTGTCTTATGCCTGGAATTTCTCCCCTCATAACCATCTCCCTTCTACTCTTCCTTATCGGTTTAGTCACTCCCACTTGTAATGAGTTAACTCCCACTTTAGGGTTTCACTCAAATACAGTAAAATTTCTCCCTTCACAGAACTCCCTGTGCCTCTCCCTGAGAGGGAATTCCTTATTCTACTGCATCACAGCTTCAATTTTAGTTCATGCTTGTTCATTCTTTCAATTAGGCCTGACATTTCAGTTGTTCCCATGCTCTATCTTCCTGTTAGAATCTGACTTCCTTGAGAAAAATGACTCTATACCTTGCTGTTTTGCATATAGTAACACCAAAAAATAAATACTAATGAATTTTTGAATACTTATAAGTTGCTGGTTAAATAGAACATTTCAGAGAAAGTCAGAGAAATCTCCAATAAGTATTTTACTTGCAACATTTTTCACTGAAGACCTCGGTAAAATAAGTTTGTCTCCTTTTTCAACTTACAGCATCATTGAACTCCTAATAAAGAATGCTCTTTCTTAGGAAACAAAATTATGATTGCTGAGGGGAAGGGAGAGTTAGGGAGTTCGGGATGGTCATGTACACACTGATGTATTTAAAACGGATAACCAACAAGGACCTATTGCATAACAAATGGCACTCTGCTCAATGTGATATGGCAGCCTGGATTGAAGAGGGGTTTGGGGAGATTGGGTACATATAAATGTATAGCTGAGTCTCTTCACGTTCACCTGAAACTATCACAACATTATTAATCAGCTATACAACAACACAAAGTAAAAAGTTAAAAAAGAAGAAGCTCTTTAAGGATTTCTGGGTCCTTATTCATTCAACAGATATTTATTGGGTTCCTACAATGTGCCAGGTAATTCTAAGTGCTAAAGATTCCATGGTAAACAAAAATTCTCTTTTACTCTCTTCCTTTCTTTCTCTTTCTCCCTCTCTCCCTTTCTCTTTTTCTTGGTAATTATACAAGTTTAGAACGTATGAAGTTGGGTTTGAAGTTCAGAAACTTAATATTTACACCATATACCAGCTTTTCTTCTGTGAAATGCAGACGAAAGGATGTGTTTATTGGAGTTCTCTGGAAAGCTAGCTTCCAGTTGGCCAAGCTTTTGCCATATGTGTTATCAAATGGAACAGAGCTAGCACTCCTGGAGCATCTCTTTTACTTATTTACTAAATGAGTTTACTTAAACTATTTCATTTACATACTACAATGCTCTGTGTTGTTGTTCAGTAGCTAAGTCATGTCCTACTCTCTACGACCCCATGGACTGCATAACGCCAGGCTTCCCTGTACTTCACCATCTCCCAGAGCTTGCACAAACTCACACCCATTGAGTTGGGGGTGTCATCCAACCATCTCATCCTCTGTTGTCCCCTTCTCCTCCTGCCTTCAATTTTTCCCAGCATCAGGGTCTTTTCCAATGAGTTGGTTCTTCACATCAGGTGGCCAGAGAATTGGAGCTTCACCATCAGTCCTTCCAATGAATATTCAGGGTTGATTTCCTTTAGGATTGACTGGTTTGATCTCCTTGCTGTCCAAGGGACTCTCAAGAGTCTTCTCCAGCTCTATGAGGTACTTGCCATTTCCACTTTGTAGATAATTAAACTGATCTTAGTTGAACTTAAGAAACCTGTTCAAAGACACACCTGGTAGGTTCCACAGGCAAACCAGACCATGATTAGTGTAAAACTGTTTCTTTCCTGAAGATCGCTGCCTCTCTAATTCAAAACCTCCAACAGGAAAATCTTTGGAAGTAAAATTTGTTTCTGTTAAACAAGGAGGCCATTGGACTGAGGTGGGTCTAATGCTATGATGGCCTACACATGGAAACCTAACTCTAAGCCTGTAAATGTCTAGATAGGAAATAGAAATCTATAGATAACTGATCACAGCCAAGTTGTAGTCGATCAAATAATTTGCTTTGGCACTTTCTCTGTATGTCTTTCTCTTGGTTCCTGTGGGCAGAGAGCACACTTCCAATCTGGTGCTGCCCAGTTCCAACTGATTTGTGCTCAAGTAAACTCTGAAAATTTTTAATACATTTCAATCTATTTTTTAACACCTCTAATTTAAGTCAAGAAAAATCTGGTCATCTAGGAGAATGAAAATAATCCCACGTGAATTCAATAATTTTGCTCAGAGTCCTGTCCTCATGTGTTCCTTTCTCCAAAGAAATGTATATCTAGGGAGTCCCCTAGTGGACCAGTTAGGACTTGGTGCTTTCACTGCCAAGGATGTGGGTTCAATCCCTGTAGGCAAGCCCTACAGCATGGCCAAAAAGGAAAAAAATAGCATCTATCTAAAATTTCCTCTGATGGGAAGAAATGCCCCACCCAGGCCGCTTTACTTTATAGCTTTGCTGCTGCTGCTGCTGCTGCTGCTGCTAAGTAGCTTCAGTCGTGTCCGACTCTGTGTGACCCCATAGATGTCAGCCCACCAAGCTCCGCCGTCCCTGGGATTCTCCAGGCAAGAACACTTGAGTTGGTTGCCATTTCCTTCTACAACTTGATAGTTTAGTTGGAGAATTACACTGTGTTGGGCCAGTTAGGAAAAGAGTATTTTTGGCACAAAACTCTAGTATTTCTAGTATTTCCAGGGATTTTATTATTCATCTATTGGAGTGACAACTTCACAAGTGCTGCTCCATGTCGGCTTTGGAGGTAAGACTGCTCTTATTCATTTCCTGTTAACTTTAACAAGGGATTCTTGCTCCACCTCTGCAAAAGTGATAGCAGGTTGCTGTTGCAGTTAGTTGCTAAGTCGTGTCTGACTCTTTCGCGACTCCATGGACTATATCCCTCCAAGCTCCTCTGTCCATGGGATTTCCCAGCAAGAATACTGGAATGGGTTGCTATTTCCTTCTCCAGGGATCTTCCTGACCCAGGGATTGAATTCAAGTCTCCTGCATTAGCAGGCAGATTCTCTACTGCTGAGCCACCTGGGAAGCCCAATAGCAGATTGACTAGCTAATACTTTAGAGCTAAAACAGTGCTCAAAGAACCACTGTAGATATCACCAACAAACATGGAAAGCATGTATTACTTGTATTGCTAAATCACATTACATACATATATACACAGGGCCCTAAACTCTTATCAGAGTCACTTTGCCTACTTGTTGTAAGCCACAGTATCCCCAGCACTGTTCCCAAGTTACTATTTGCAAAAGGACTTTGGAAGAAATATATGAAGAAGAATGTGATATTGCTATAAAGTCTTCTGAGATGCATGAACTGCCATCAGGCAAAATCTCCTGACATTCTCAACATATGATCCTGGATTTTTCCCTGCTGCCATCTTTTCCTTGAAGTCTCCTGGGAACCATCTCACTATATCTTTTTGTCTTTTTCATGGCTTTTCTTCTAATTGGGCTTTTCACATTAAATTCAGAGTAATGTCCTTATCTATCTTTGCCTGGAGACTAGAGTTTCTGAGTATTTCAAACATCTTACTAATATTTCATCTTCATGCCTGACCACTGACTATACTCAGTAAACATTTGAGGAATGGGACTTCCCTGGTGGCCCACTGGCTAAGACTCTGAACCTTCAATGCATGGGGCCTGGGTTCAATCCCTGGTCAGGGAACTAGATCTTGCATGCTGCAACTAAGAGTTCACATGCTGCAACTAAAGACTGAAGGCCTGGCACAGCCGAATAAAGAAGGAATGAAATAAAATATATGTGAACTAATTTGGTGTTGTAGAGTATTTGGAGATAAGAACAGCTTTAAACTTCAAATTCCTAGGAAAAACTACTTGAGATGTTGACGTGCGCAAATGAGATTTTTCTCTACCATATAACCACAGGAGGAAAGAATCTAGGTAAGAACTAGAAAAAGGGACCCTGTGTGGTAGCCACACAGTTCAAGTTTATGAGGATTTCAGAGAACTCCCTCCTGCTGCACAAATCCTAAAATAGTACTACAAGAGTCAGCAACATTCTACACTGTGCCTAGGATACTTTTAATATTTGTAAAATAACTAAAGAAGAATAGAGTGGACACCCTACAATATTGACAAGAGCAATAAGTAGACTGAAAGAAGAGAATAGGTTCCAGAGTCACCAATCCTATTTTGTCTACTGCCATTGATTCCACGTGAAAATCTGTCTTCTATGCATTTCATATGTATTAACCCTTTAAACCTCACAGCTTGCCTGTGAGGTTTACTATAAACCTCATGATTTTAGATGTGATAACTAGGGCTTAAAGAAATGAATAACCAAAGAGCAAATAAGTGGCACAGACAAATTTCAAACCCTAAGCACTCTCATGGCCATGGAAGGCCACCACTCAGACCTTCTTTAAGAGAACAGGAAGCGTGGTTGGATCTACCATGTCATTCATGACAAGGCTACACTTAACCCAGGCTGCTCCCAGACAACGAGCACAGCAGAGATATTAGAACTGGGCCATTGTCGCCCAGCACAGGACTCCTCTATCAATCAGACTTTGCTCAGAGATTCCCTATCAGCCTAACCAAGACTTGCTCAGGACTGCACTGTGGTCTGGGGAGTTTCCTATGCAATAATTCCTTCCCTTATACAAGTGCCAGGTCTGCACCACAGCCTGTAGGTTCTCTAACCTGCTTCTGTTCCCTTCCCTAAAGGGGTATTTTCCCCAATAAATCTCTTGTATGTCTAATCTCATCTTGGTAGCTGCTTCCTGGATGACACAGGTGATACCAGAAGTGGTCCAAGAAAACAGGCAGTATTATGAAGTGTTTGGACTGGCTCACTCACCACCTGACTGTCAGGGATGACTCCATTCTGAAGAGACCGCAGGGCACAGTCTCTGGCACAGTGGGCAGCCCAGTTGCTGAAGATTTCACTGGTATTGATCTGGAAAATGCTCTGTGAGAAGAAAATGCTCTTGGCCGTACAATGACTCAGACAGTTGAAAGATATTGGGGAACAATTCCTACAAAGACAAGAGAATTAGTCTCTTGAGTTAGTTACCAAGTTGTTCTGATGTGAAACAGGTGTGGTGGTTGCTGGCTGACTGAGAGAAGCAGAGGGCCTCTTTGGTAGCTTATTTCTTGCAGGGGAAAAGCAAACACAGCTGAAGAGCAAGTTTAGAAGTTAATAGTGTTGCAGAACTCCAAAGATGGTGTTTCAGTAAGAAACAAAACATCGCTGGTGGCTCTAGAACCTGTTCTCATCTTTTATTCGAGTCCCACATCACTCTCGGAAGTATCGGAGGGTGTCCACTCTATTCCTCTTTATTTCATTAATACTGATTATCTACTGTGCACAGTATATAACTTGTCTGACTCTTGCATTGCTGCCCTTGGATTTATACAATTACTCCCATTTCAAGACTCAGCCAAAATATGTCAGTTAAGCTAAAGCCAGGGCTCTGGTTGGGAAAACATGGAACCCTAGAAATGTGGGATGGAGACATCTGGGTGGATTCCCTCAAGGATTTCACTCCATAGACCTTCCCTCAAGAGTTTCCAGAGGTCCCATCCACAATAAGAACTAGTACTTCTCCTGTGTGAGAAGACACTACCAAAGCTTCTCCTTCCTACTCCAACAGGTAACTCCCACAGTGATGCTCCCACCTCCTCTCCTAACTGCCAGGATGATAGATAGGGTTAAATCCAGCATAATTCATCTTGGACCATGCTAGGCTCAATAAGAGAGAAAAGACATTATATCCCCAGAAGGGATAGCAAGAATCGCCCGGCAGGTCCTCCAGAGACCCTGGGGTTAGATGGTGAGTGTGCTTGACCCAAGGGCAAAAGTGTGAGGCTGGGTAAGAAAGAATTAACTGAGGACTTCCCTGATGGTCTAGTGGCTAACACTCCATGTTCCCAAGGCAGGGGGCCCCAGGGTTCATCCCTGGTCAGGGAACTAGATCCCACATGCTACAACCAAGAGTTTGCAAGCCACAACTAAGACCCAGCACAGACAAATACATATTTTTTTAAGAAAGAACTGATTCAAAGGCATTTTTGAAACATAAAATGTAACATTTTGGGAAAAATCCCCAGAGAAGGGCCAAACTCAGGATATCAGTTTGGTTTCCTAGCGCTTCTATAATTTAATGGCTTAAAACAAACTCAAATTTAGTATCTTACCAGTATAATCAGATGTTCAAGATGGATCTCACCAACTAAAATCAAGGTGTTGGCAAGACTGTATTCCTTCCGGAAACCGAGGAGAAATGTGTTTCCTTATCTTCTCCAGCTTCTAGAAGCTGCCAGCATTCTTTGGCTCAAGGCCTTTCCTCCATCTTAAAAATCAGTGGTAAAGCATCTTCAAATCTCTCTCTCTGACCATCCTGCCTCCATCTTTCACTAATAAGAACTGCAAATGAAGAATCAGCTCTGGGCTTATTACCGGGCTCTTGTAAAGACAAAATACTTGGCAGCTGCTTCTCATACACTCCAAACTAACGCAACCACTCTGTTAGATTAAATCTTGTGTTACAGCTCCCCTCCTCCAAGGACAAAGAGTTGTTCTGCAGGAAGGTAGGCTAGAAGCCAAGCGGAGGACCCCCACACCCTGAGACATTCCTTAACCCCTCCCTTGCAGCTGCTCTCATCTCTCCAGGAAGAAGACGCACAGCAACCCCTTAACAGACTGAACTCCTCCCCCGTCAAGTGCAGGTTGTGATGTTTAAATGATTTCCCCAGAACCAAGAGTAGTTTTGCAGATGAGCTGAGCCGCAAGGGTCAATTTTCTCTCACCTCAGGCACCTGGATTTCTCAGGCAACTAGACGGACCTCTGGCAGGTCTGACCTTAAATCTCTGGAGTTTTGAACACATTGCCATTTCGTTGCTTGGGTTCTGGTTGTTTCTATAGTTCTTGGTTGTCCCTTACTCCTTTCCCTTATGATTCGATGACTATCTTTAGTGTTATGTTTGGATTCCTTTCTCTTTTTCATTTGTGTATCTATTATGGGGTTTTGGTTTGTGGTTACCATGAGGTCCATATGTAACAACCTACATATAACTATTTTAAACTGATCTGATTCCTATGCACGCTAGCTACCCTGCATTTTAACTCCTCCCTCCACCACATTTTCTATTACATATTTTACATTCTTTTGTTTTGTATGCCCCTTAACTACTTATTATAGATACAGATGATTTTGCTGCTTGTGTCTTTTTAACTTCCTGCTATCTTCATAAGTGGCTGATCCACTATCTTCAGTGTATGTTTGCTTTACCAGTGTGATTTTGCCTTTCGTAATTTTCATATTTCTAGTCGTGGCCTTTTCTTTTCCACTTAGGGAAGTCACGTTACCATTTCCTGTAAAGCTTGTTTAGCGGTTCTGGACTCTCTCTCTTCTCTCTGGATGATAGCCTTGCTAAGCATTCTTGATTAGAGGTTTTGCTCATTCCATCACTTTGAACGTATCATGCCGCTCTCTTTTGGCCTGCAATGTTTCTGCTGAAAAGTCAGCAAGAGTCCGGCGGGCTTAAGTCCACGGGGTCGCAAAGAGTCACACGTGACTTATGGGACTTTCCTTGTGTGTAACTAGTTGCTTTCCTCTTGCTGCTTTTAAGATTCTCTGTTTATCTCTAACTTTTGCCATTTTATACAGAGTGAAGTAAGTCAGAAAGAGAAAGACAAATACTGTATATTATTGCATATATATGGAATTTAGAAAGACGGTACTGACAATCTTACATGTAAGGCAGCAAAGGAGACACAGATGTAAAGAACAGACTTTTAGACTCAGTGGGAGAAGGTGAGGGTGGTATGATTTGAGAGAATAGCATTGAAACTTGTACATTACCATATATAAAATAGATAACCAGTGAAAATTCGATGCATGAAGCAGGGCACCCAAAGCTAGTGCTCTGGGACAACCTAGAGAGATAGGGTGGGGAGGGAGGTCAGGGGTTTCAGGATGGGGGGGACACATGTATACCATGGCCAATTTATGTTGATGTATGGCAAAAGCCATCACAATATTATAAAGTAATTATACTCCATTAAAATAAATTAATTAATTTTAAAAATTATAATGTGTCTTGATGTGGGCTTCTTTGGCTTCATCTTGTTTGGGACTGTCTGTATTTCCTGGACCTGGATGTCTATTTCTTTTCCCAGATCAGGTAAATTTTCCGTTATTATTTCTTCAAATAAGAAGAAATACCATTTACTCTCTTTTCTTTCTGGGATTCCTAAAACGCCAAAGTTAGTACACTCAATATTGTCCAAGAGGTCTCAGACTATACTAATTTTTAAAAATTCTTTTTTTCTTTTCAGCTTGGATGATTTCCCCAACTCTTCTTCCAGTTCACTGATTCATGCCCCTTTATCATCTAATCTATTGTTGATTCCTTCTACTGTATTTTTTATTTCAGTCATTATATTCTTCTGCTCTGTTTAGTGTTAGTCACTCAGTCATGTGTGACTCTGCAACCCTATGGACTTAAGCCTGCCAGACTCGTCTGTGCCTGGAATTCTCCAGGCAAGAATACTGGTGTGGGTACCCACTCCCTTCTCCAGGGGATCTTCCCAAGTCAGAAACTGAACCTGTGTCTCCCACATTGCAGATAGATTCTTTACTGTCTGAGGCACCACCACCCCCAGATAGTGGGTACCCTCTACTTTGAAGGGTACCCTCTACTTTGTTTGGCTCTTTATAACATCTTGTTGACATTCTCAATGTTCATCCATTTTTCTACTGCATCAGTGAGCATCTTTATGATCATAACCTTTAACTCTTTATTGGATAGAATATCTCTACTTTTAAGTTCTTTGTCTGAGATTATGTCTTATTATTTTATCAGAAATATATTTCTCTATGTCCTCATTTTGCCCAATTCTATGTCTCTGTGTTAGGTAGTAGGTTGTTTATATTTGCCAGTTTTGGACAAGTGGCCTCATATAAATGTCCTATGTGGCTCAATAGCTTTGTCCCCTATGGTCACCAGAGCTGTGTGCTGTAGGTGTGCCCTCTATGTGGGCTGCACATGCCTTTCTGCTGTAGTGGGCTGACTCTTCTGGGTGTGCTAGGCAAGGATGGCCTCCAGTCTGGTTGGTTGTAAGGCTGAGCCTTGTGCACTGGCTGCAGGACTGCTGGAGATAAAGACAGGTTTCTGCATAGTTGGCTGTATGACCCAGGCATGTGGGGACATGGAGCTGATGTCAGTCTTCTGGAAGGTGGGACTGGACTTCTAGGGTTAATAGTCTAAAGAGAGAATTCTAAAATACTGCTTGCCAGAATCAATGTTATTATGGTAGAATGAGCTCTCAAATAGGCCTGCCACTAGCATCTCCATCCCCACAGGCAGTCCCTGTTGCCTCCTGGATCAGCAAGTGGGTCTTTCAATCCACTACCTCTCTACCTGGACTTCAAGAGTGTGAGATTTTGCTTGTACCCTCTAAGAGCAGAGTCTGTTTCCTATAACTCTCTGGCTCTCCCAAACATAAGCCCTGATGGCTTTCAAATCGACATTCTGTGAACTTGTCTTCCCAGTGTAGGACTCCCAGGGTGCGGAGTCTGACGTGGGACTTGGACCCCTCATTTCTTGAGAAGGACTTCTACACTTGTCATCCTCCTCCTGTTTGTGGGGCAGCAACCTCGGGGAGTGTGTCCTGACTAGACCGTGTCTCCGACCCTCCTACCTGTCTCATTGTGATTCCATTCTGTGTGTCTAGTTGTGGAAAAATCTTTTCTGCTAGTCTTCAGGTCATTCTCATAGACGGTTGCTCAGCAAGTAGTTGTAATTTTGGTGTACCTATGGGAGGAGACGAGTTCAGGGTCTTCCTGTTTCACCATCTTGGCCGCCTCTCTCCAGATCAAACTGTTAAAATTCACTTCCCTTTTAATCTACCATTTGAAGAGGTGAGGGAATCCAAAACATTTTCTACATCATGGGTCAGACATGCAAGTTTCCTTTGCCATATTAATAAACCTTGTCAGTTGTTTGTCCACATTGTTGTCTTTGCTGTATTTTATAGACTTATAACAACTTGGAGTGGGAGAATGCAGATCTTCAGGATCTCATTTGGTACTGAATTCAGCCTCAAGTACTAGGTACATTCACTTCCTTTCAACACCTGAGGAAACCGAGACTCAGAATCACACAGAAAGCAAGAGTTTCTGCCAGGTTTTAAAGAGCCCATCTTTTCCTGTCCTCTGTCCTAAAGGCCTGCTCTCATCCAACTTTCCTACAGAAAGTCCCCAAAACAGTATCCCTAAAAATAGCTTCTTGACAAGTGACCTTCTGAAGTTATCTGTTCTTTAATAGCTATTCTTTACTAGTAAGGTACAAAAGCTATGATCACTTCAGGGAAGTGACTTTGAAAATTGAATCTCAGAGAATTAGACTATAAATTCTGCTTTCGTGGCTAACAAAACCAGTGCCTAGTACAGACCTGGGAAGAGACTAGAGGCAAAACATCTTACGCAAATTAAGAATTCCCTAGGGACACTGTTTCTCTCCAGGTATTCTCCAAAACAAGGGCAGCTGTGGAAGTAGATGGTGAAGGTTCTGAGGAGTAACACGCAAAGACCAGCTAGTTCAGCAGGCCATGATTTCTTACCTTCTGGAGAAGAGAATCAGCTGCTTCTACAAAAGCAGACTTTGAAAGTATCTCTGCCCCAGGGAAAAGCCAACTGAAAGCAGGGCTCTTGTGACTCCCACCCCCTTGTCAAGCAGAAGATTCTGTCCTCAGATATTTGGTACCTGAAAGGCCTTGTTGAGACATCCTGTGATACATTTAGAAACAGCAGCTTCTGAGGAAGCAGGCAGGCCTGGGTTTTAAGTTAAATACTGCCACGTCCTAATCATATGCTCCACAAATGTTGTTTCAACAATTTAGAATCAAATGACTGTAATGAAGCATAAATCAGTTAACATATATGAAGCACCCCACGCTCTATCTGGCATACGAAAGACCAATATTTGAAATCGTTGCCATCTAGTTACTGAGTCATTTCAGACTCTTTTGTGACCCAGTGGACTGTAGCCTCCCAGGCTCCTCTGTCCATGAGATTTCCCAGGCAAGAACACTGGAGTGGGTTGCCGTTTTCCTTCTCCAGGGGATCTTCCCAACCTGGGACTGAACCCAAGTCTCCTGCATTGGCAGGAGGATTCTTCACTAAGCCACTAGTGAAGCCTAATATTTGAAATGCTTCAACTAACTTTAGGAAGCACTGAATTAGACAAATTAAATAAATTTTTGGCCTTCAGAGTGTCAGAAAACCTCTATGATTATAATGTACATTGTGAATCTGTGAGATAGGGGTTGAGCATACAGTAGTTCCCAAATTTATTGGATCATGAAACTGTTTTCATGATACTGGTATAAACAGTTCTGCCAATACTAATTTGGAGCAAAACCTAATAGACTCAAACAAACCTTACTATGGCTACAAGGACATCAGAAATGTACTTTGGGGTTTTGGGTTTTTAATCTTCGACTCTATGATTTAAAAAACTAATTTAAAAAAAGGAAACAGGTGATTCAACATGTATCAACAACACACTCATGATTGTTTACATGGATTTAAAACTGCTGTGAGTTTTTCAAAAGTGTTCTCATGTCAAAATATTATAATGAAATTGCAGCTAAATTATGAGATTAAAATATATGGTCTTAAATGAAAAGCAGATTTCCTTTCATTGTCATCTGCAATGCTTTTTTGTTGTTCAGTTGCCCAGTCATGTCTGACTCTTTGCAACCCCATGCACTGCAGCATGCCAGGTCTCCCTGTCCCTCACCATCTCCCTAAGTTTGCCCAAGTTCATGTCAATTGCATCGGTGGTGCCATCCAGCCATCCCATTCTTTGACTGTAAAATGCTTTTACAGTCTTTGTATTATTTCCTACCTGATTCAGTAGATGGCACTGTAGATTTAACACAGAGAAAAATCCCACAGACTAAATGTAGATTCACCCTTCCTCTCTCTAGGAGAGGCTATTATCTATCAGCAGTGTATTTTGCTGGAGGGGAAGAAGGTTGAAGTTGGATAAGAAATGTTTTTCTTCCCCTTCTGGGAACTATATATATATAGAGTTCCTGAAAAGTTTCATTTATAGAATTCTGTAGATCAGGAAAGGCAAAGACCATTATTTGATCACTAATCTAGACCCTGGGGCTTCCTAGATGCCACTAGTAGTATTCTTGCCTGGAGAATCCCATGGACAGAGGAGCCTAGGGGGCGACAGTCCATGGTGTCACAAAGAGTCAAACATGACTGAACACAAGCACACACAATCTAGTCCCCACACATGTTAGACAGTGCAAATCAATGAGATCACAATTTCCCACTGGACCCAAAGACCACCTCTCAATTCTCTTTCGTACACTTCTCCAAGTAGCTACTGAGTCTACAAGAGCACTAAAGATGAAATCTACTTATAATACCAGCCATAGAGTTCAGAGACTTCAAGGACCAAATGCTTGGTGAGACACAAAGAAACTTATCCAAAACTTACCAGCTGGTTTATGACAGGACCAGGACAGGGATCCAGGCCTTTTGACTCTCACTGAAGAGTTTTCGTTCCACCCAGTCTTCATCTCCTCCTGCTAAGAGCCAGGCTATTTAAGTATAAGTCCTGAGAACCAAGTCCAGATAATTTAAGTGCTAGGGGTCTTTCTGTTCTTACACAAACCAATTACCCACATGGAGAGAATGAGGTGGACAAAAATAGGCAGAAGTTAACCCCAAAAGCTGTCTAGGGGGAGCCTAGTATTATTTGTGCAACCAGCCGGGCAGGCCAATTTTATCTTGATCCAACAAAATCCTGTTCTGTTGCCCTCTAGTCGCTCCTTCCCCAGAGTTCACCACCTCAATATGCCAAGGCTTTTAATCCCTTGGCACTTAAGGTGATCAGGTATTAATTTTGAGCCAAATGGCAGGTCCCTTTATTAATACTGCTTTTCAGGAACTTTCCACAGTTTTCAACTTCTAATTGTGTTGCTCTAAAAGTACATCAGGAAAAGCTGAGTGTGAAGCCCTTAAACGATACCCTAATACTTTTCTTCTCAAAACTGATGATATCAGAATGAACATTTCCAGGAGGTCTGGGGGCATTTCTAGATGAAATGCAGCCTGAATTTTAAGTATTATACATCCAAAAGTGGTGCTGTCATCCTCTGTTTCATTCCTGATTTCCATTTAGCAATGGCAACTTAGAGGCATTGCTATTCTGCAGTCACCCAGATTTGAAATCTCAATCATCTTCAATTCCCATTTTTTTTCATGCCAGTCTTTTTTTTTTTTTTAAGATTTATCTATTCATTTATTTTTGGCTGTGCTGGAATTTTGTTGCTGCCACACGAGCTTTCTCTAGTTACAGAGAGCGCAGGCTTCTCATTGGGGTGGCTTCTCTTGCTACTGAGCACAGACAGGCTCCAGGCATGCGCGTTGCGGTAGTTGAGGCTTGAGGGCTCTAGAGCACTGGCTCAGTAGCTGTGGCACATGGGCTTAGTTGATCTGTGATGGCATGTGGTATCTTCCTGGAGCAAGGACTGAACCTGTGTCCTCTATCTAGGCAGGCGAAGTCTTAGCCAGTGGACCACCAGGGAAGCCCCCTCACCCCATTCTCATCAATTATATTCATTCCTGTCTGTTCTGCATCTGTGGTGTTTTTAAAATTATCAGTGCAGTATTTTAAGCATACAGAAAAAATCAAAAGAATAACAAAATGGACATCCATGTACCCACCTTTAAGCTCTATCAAATATTTGTGTTTTGCTATTATTACTTACTGTTTTTTAAGAAAGAAAAGTACCATTTATAGTTGAAGACCTTGTAAATTCTTTCCTGACTTCATTTCCCTCCCCTTTACCCACTGTCCTAGTAAACAAAAATTTTTCAAACACTACTAAGTGCCAGGCACTGGTCTAGGAAAGAAAGTCCATCAGTAAATGAAACAAAACCCTCTGCTTTCATGGAGCTTACACACAGAAGTATCATTCCAATTTTTTTCTCATATCTTTTCTCATTTATGACATTGTATATATCCAAAAATAGTATACACTGTACTTTTGCACACTTTATACCTATCTAAATGGTATTCTACTAACATGTATATATGATCTGCAACTTACCATATTTTTCCTCATATTTTGATAAATTACTTGAGAAGGCCACCCTAGTTCACACATGTTAACTTTTATATAGCATCTCCTTGTATGGAATACCATAGTTTAGTAATCTGTTTATTCTGTTGAAAGATTATTTTACAATTTTTCAGAATTAAAAACTATACTGTAATCAATAGCCTTTCTCCCCAGTATCATCTTCATGTGGTTTTTTTCATAATCTCCACACTTGGTACAATGTCTTGTTCCTAGGAGCTCAGCCAATATGTGCTCTCTTGAATTCTCCAGAATTTTCTAGGGCCTATCAGAAATTCATTAGTGGACTCCTCTAGCTTCTAGGGGGAGTTCCAGATCCCCTAGATAGCTTCAGAAAAGAACTGACATACTCTAAGGATAAAATTAAAACTGTGCCCCATTACTAAAGATGTATATTGTCACCCTGCTTATTTAACTTATATGCAGAGTACATCATAAGAAACACTGGGCTGGAAGAAGCACAAGCTGGAATCAAGATTGCTGGGAGAAATATCAATAACCTCAGATATGCAGATGACACCAGCCTTATAGCAGAAAGTGAAGAAGAACTAAAAAGCCTCTTGATGAAAGTGAGAGAGGAGAGTGAAAAAGTTGGCTTAAAGCTCAACATTCAGAAAACTAAGATCATGGCATCTGGTCCCATCACTTCATGGGGAAATAGATGGGGAAACAGTGGAAACAGTGTCAGACTTTATTTCTTGGAGCTCCAAAATCACTGCAGATGGTGATTGCAGCCATGAAATTAAAAGACTCTTACTTCTTGGAAAGAAAGTTATGACCAAACTAGATAGCATATTAAAAAGCAGAGACATTACTTTGCCAACAAAGGTCTGTCCAGTCATGGCTATGACTTTTTCAGTAGTCATGTATGGATGTGAGAGTTGGACTGTGAAGAAAGCTGAGTGCCAAAGAATTGATGCTTTTGAACTGTGGTGTTGGAGAAGACTCTTGAGAGTCCCTTGGACTGCAAGGAGATCCAACCAGTCCATCCTAAAGGAGATCAGCCCTGGGTGTTCATTGGAAGTGACTGATGTTGAAGCTGAAACTCCAATACTTTGGCTACCTCATGTGAAGAGTTGATTCATTGGAAAAGACCCTGATGCTGGGAGGGATTGGGGGCAGGAGGGGAAGGGGACAACAGAGAATGAGATGGCTGGATGGCATCACCGACTCGATGGACATGAGTTTGGGTGAACTCTGGGAGTTGGTGATGGCTCCAGCCTGGTGTGCTGCGGTTCATGGGGTCACAAAGAGTCAGACACGACTGAACGACTGAACTGAACTAAAAGATGGGATTGTATTGGAAGAAGTGTAAATAAGGTGACTTGCAAGATATCACTTGTTCCCATTGACACAAACTCCCTTGAGTCCATCACTCCTTTATTCTTCTTACAATGTAGTAATAATACCTTTAACAGTGCATCTCAATTCTGGCTGCCCATTCAAAGTACCTGGGAGATTTTAAGATTTATTTATTTAATTTATTTATTTGGTTGCACTGGGTCTTCATACAGGATCTTTAGTTGTGGCATGTGGGATGTGGGATCTAGTTCCCTGACCAGAGATCAAACCCAGGCCCCCTCCATTGGGAGCACAGAGTCTTAGCCAATGGACCACCAGGAAAGTCCCCTATTTGGGATATTTTAAAGCCCATTGACATTGGGACTCTTTTCCCAGCAATAAAAGGAAAACGTCAGGAGTGGGTTCAAGGCATCGGAATATTTTGAAAGTATTCCTTGGGTATTTCTGATGTACAGAAAAGGTTGAGAACCTCAAAGCAATGGTGAGAACCACAGGGCTGAGAACCACTGCCCTCAGTGGTGAGCCTCAAATTGTGGGCCATGGTGCACTGCTATGCTGAACTCTTTGCCAATGTGTTCAATGCGCACAGTTGTTTGGGCTCCAGCTAAAGATACATATTGTTCTTACACTCTAACTGATCACCCTGAGCAGTCTGTTGTTATCTGAGTAAAAACATTTACTGCCCTGACTGTGCGCTTCTGTTCAGTTCAGTTCAGTTCAGTCCCTCAGTCGTGTCTGACTCTGTGACCCCATGGACTGCAGCACACCAGGCTTCCCTGTCCATCACCAACTCCCAGAGCTTGCTCAAACTCATCTCCATCAAGTCAGTGATGCCATCTAACCATCTCATCTTTATCAAAGTATGAAGTATTATCTAATCTCAGGTTCTGGAATAAATACAAGAACCTGTATTTTTATTTCATCATGAAATTTGCTCTTTATCTATACCAGTGATTACTTTTTAATCACTTCAAATGTATTACTTTTAGTATTCTAAATATACTGTGAACCTTGAAAGATTAGAAGCCACAATCCAAAAAGCTCATGTTAGGCTGTAGGAAGAAAAATGAGTCAAATGGCTATTTTGTCTGCTTTTACTATAGGTCAGTATTTTTTCAAACTGAGGTCTTTCCAGGAGTTCAATAATTACCTTTAAGAATTTTATATTTTACATTCTGATGCCAAGAAAAGTCTTACAATATTTACATAAGCCATCAATGGACTATATCGAATGCTTGCTATATGGGAGGCACTCTGGTAAGTGTTTAACATACATACCTTATTTATCCTCACAACAGCCATGAGATAAAGTATTCACTCTTATTAGAGATGAAGAAAAAGCATAAAACACTTACCAACTTGCCCCCAAATGCACAGCTGACACCTAATGACATTGAGATTAAAACCCAAACCATGTAGCTCCCAGGTTCACCTTATAATCAATAGTTTATGTTACTCCTTGAAATATTACTACAGTGGCATTACTTGGTCACCAAATACTAAGAGAAGAAGATGAGCTTAAATGTGATTGGTGCTTTGTGCCATATGAAGACCAACTGATGCCATAGCATTTACTCAAACACAAACTTTGCAATAGAACAAACAGAGAAGCTGCTGCTGCTGCTGCTAAGTCGCTTCAGTCCTGTCCGACTCTGTGCGACCCCATAGACGGCAGCCCACCAGGCTCCTCCATCCATGGGATTTTCCAGGCAAGAGTACTGGAGTGGGGTGCCATTGCCTTCTCCCCAAACAGAGAAGAGTGATGATTAGCAGTGAGTCATCATTGTTCACTATAGCAGAGACAGAAAGGCTCAAAAGAGCTCATACAAACCAGCCAGAACCATAACCACATTACAAGTGGCATTCAATTTCAGCAAAACAGTATCAGGCAATAACATTTAATAGCTGTTGTTATCTGATTCTTACTAGTTTGTGGTTTTTCAGTACATTTAAAAATTTTTGATGTATTTAGCTTTTTAGATTGGTGAATAAAATGAGAGAGAGAAAACAGAGGGAAACTCATTCACTCAGTCATGTCTGACTCTTCATGGTCCCATGAAGTGTAACCCAAAAGGCTCCTCTGTCCATGGAATTTTCCAGGCAAGAACACTGGAGTGGATTGTCATTTCCTACTCCAGGTGATCTTCCGGACCCAGGGATTGAACTCGTGTCTCTTGCATCTCCTGCATTGGTTGGTGGGTTCTTTACCACTAAGGCCACCTCAGAATCCCCATAAATAAAACAAATGTATGCCTAATGTTGTTTCTGCATATTTAAACAATATTTTATTAAGAGGTTTTAAGTAAAATTATGGTATCTGTAATAAATTTGGTTTTCCTTTTAACTTCAGTTAATTCATGACTCAAGTTTGATAAACACTGCTGTAGACTTATCAAGAAATATGTATTAGAGTTCCTACACTTCACATATGGTCCAGTCCTGGTCTCTAGGGTTTAGGACCCAAAGCCCCAATGTTGCCTTGACCAACCTTGTTCTCTCTGCCTAGATGAACATTAACAAATTATCTGGGGCAGCTAAATGAGCATCCAGATTTGCCAGGATCTTGGCTGCTTTCTTCCATTTTCTATCCTACCTAGCTTGTCCACAGAGTTATCCACAGTCCCAGGTGACTACACTTTGAAATGAATCCCCTTGTATTTGGAAAGAACTTTAATTTCAAACATACATCAGTTCAGTTCAGTTCAGTCACTCAGTCGTGTCTGACTCTTTGCAACCCCATGGACAGCAGCATGCCAGGCCTCCCTGTCCATCACCAACTTGCAGAGTTTACTCAAACTCATGTCCATCGAGTCGGTGATGCCATCCAACCATCTCATCCTCTGCTGTCCCCTTCTCCTCCTGCCTTCAATCATTCCCAGCATCAGGGTCTTTTCAAATGAGTCAACTCTTTGCATCAGGTGGCCAAAGTATTGGAGTTTCAGCTTCAACATCAGTCCTTCCAATGAATATTCAGGACTGGTTTCCTTTAGGATGGACTGGTTGGATCTTCTTGCAGTCTAAGGAGCTCTCAAGAGTCTTCTCCAACAGCACAGTTCAAAAGCATCAATTCTTTGGTGCTCAGCTTTCTTTATAGTCCAACTCTCACATCCATGGCTACTGGAAAAACAATAGCCTTGACTAGATGGACCTTTGTTGGCAAAGTAATGTCTCTGCTTTTTAATATGCTGTCTAGGTTGGTCATAACTTTTCTTCCAGGGAGTAAGTGTCTTTTTATTTCATGGCTGCAGTCACCATCTGCAGTGAATACCCTTGTATTTGGAAAGAACTTTAATTTCAAAGATACATCAAGGCCTAATCAAAAGACTGACTTTCCTCTTCTATAGCAGATTAAGGAGCTATATAATTTCTGCCTGGGGAGAAAGGCACCAAAAAACAGGACAGAAATTGTAGTACTCTTCTCTTCTAAAACTTGTGTCTATCTCTGGGCACATAAAAGATGCATTCACTCTTTCATTTACTCATTCATTTCAGAAAAGTTATTAATCAGGCCATGTTCTAGGTACTGAGACCACAACAGTAAACAAGACAAATAATTCCATAGGTCAATTTCATAAGGTGACAATTGCTGGGAAGGAAATAATACAGACAAGAGAAAAAAGGGGAGGGAGCTATGTTAGATAAGGTGATCAAGGAGGATGCCTCTGATAAGGGGAAATGCAATTACATGATAAGAGTAGAAGAAAGTGAAAGTCACTCAGTTATGTCCAACTCTTTGCGACCTCACGGACTATACAGTCCCTGGAATTCTCTAGGCCAGAATACTGGAGTGGGTAGCTGTTCCCTTCTCCAGGGGATCTTCCCAACCCAGGGAATGAACCCAAGTCTCCCGCATTGCAGGTGGATTCTTTACCAGCTGAGCTACCAGGGAAGCCAAGATAAGAGAAGTACAAATATGAGAAAGAGCACATGAAAAATAATTGGAAAACCAAAGGGAAATTTTGAAATATCATGAAAGACTGTTTTGTACAATGCTATCAAATAAATATAACTTAGATAAAATTGATAACTGCCTAGGAAATTAGTTGAAAGTTTAAATAGACCAATCTCCACAGAAGTAATAATGTCAAAGCACTTCCCATAAATTTTAAAAAATAAAAATAAAGCCACCAGGCCTAGATGTTTCCCAAGAGCATTATATAAAACATTAAACTATTATGTAAACCTTGACACATTTTAAATGGTCTAAAGTACAAAAAGGGAAAAATAGCTTCAAATTTTCAAAATCTTTATATAAATTCAGTATAATGTTATTACTAAAAACCAGGAAAATACTGAAAACATACACACAAAGCAGATCAATTTAATTTATAAATATTGTTGCAGAAATCTTAAATATTTTGAGGACATAATTCTACAATTTATTAAAAAGTACATAATTACAAAATTATTTTTATTTCAGGAATGCAAAAGTGCTCAATATTAGAAGCTCTATGAATATGGAATATCATATTAATAGAGTTAAACAGAAAAATCATACAATCACTCCATAGATGTCAGAAAGAACTTGACCAAAAAAATTAATAAAGAATGCCAAGGCTAAGGCCAGATTGGTTAATTAAAACCCCAAAAAGACCAGGGTTTCAGTGAGCTCTACAAGGCCTTATCTAAGGGGCACAAATTGTGAGTGCCCTGGAAGATAAGGGGCATTGTTCTATCATAAGGACCACTGAGAAAGTCATATCAGGAATTTACGTCTACTTATGCCTCTGTGGGTAATTATCTAGAGCACACGTGGAATGGGCTAGTGTCAGCTGATGGCCCCTGCAAGACACATGACCACACAAAATGGATGCCAAGGAAGCAATATACTGGAATTTAAACTCTTGACAAATATCTAGAAGTCCAAGTCCTTTTATCCAAGTGCACTAAAGATTTAGTAGTTAATAAAGACAGAATCTCAAATCAGTGAAGAAAAGATAGACTTGAGTTAGTATTAGGACAGTTGGATAGTCATTTGAAAAGACAGAATGGTGTATGATCCATACACCAAGGTAAATTCAAATGGATTAGACTTCTAAATGTAAATAATGAAGCCAGGTAAGCACTAGAAGATCACATGGGTAAATTCTTTTAAGGCTTAGAAGCAGAGAAAATTTTCTTTACTCAAATCCAGGTACAAAAAAATAATAAGTAACATACAGCTAATAAAACTTCAAATTAACATGGAAAAAAACTACTATAAGCAAAGTCAAAAGACAAGCAACAAAACTGGGAAAAAAATTAACTAATTAAATTGCTGAATAAGGGCCAATATACCAAATATGTAAAGACTATCTAAAACTTAAGAGAAATACTCCTGATTCCAAACTATACAAAGTTATAGTAATAAAACAGTATAGTATTGGCATAAAAACAGACACATAGATCAATGGAATAGAACACACAGAGCCTAAAAATAAAACAATGCATACATTTAAAACAAAGGAGCCAAAAATATATAAGGGGAAAGGACAGTCTCTTCAATAAATGGCATTGGGAAAACTGGACATGCAAAAGAGTGAAACTGGCCCACTATCGTACACTATAAAACAAACCTAGATTTAAAATGGATTAAATAATTGAGCACAAGACCTGAAACTTTAAAAGCCTAGAAGAAAACATATGCAGTAAAGTCAACAAGTGTGGTAAGGATGTGAAGGGAACCCGTGTGTACTATTGGTGGGAATGTTAACAGATGGGGCCATTATGGAAAACAGTACAGATTATCTTTGAAAATTAAAAATAAAACTACCCTACAAGCCAGCAAAATCCACTTCTGTGTATTTATCCAAAGAAAATGAAAACTTTAACTTGGAAATATATCTGTACCCCCATGTTTATTGCAGCATTATTTACAACAGCCAAGATATGGAAGCAACCTGAGTGTCCATCAATGGATAAATAAAATGTGATATACATATACATGGGAAATTCCCAGATGGCTGAGCAGTAAAGAATCCACTTGCCAGTGCAGGAGATGTGGGTTCGATCCCTGGTTCAAGCAAATCTCCTGGAGGAGGAAATGGCAACCCACTCTAGTATTTTTGCCTGGACAATCCATGGAGGAGCCCAGCAGACTATAGTCCATGGGGTCACAAATAGCTAGAATTGACTGAGAATGCATGCATGCATGCAAACATACGTATATACACATACCACATTTTATTATTAATAATATTGTCCACATTTTATTATTAATAATATTGTATTGGATATTCAAGACTTGCTAGGAGAACCGGTCTTAAAAGTTTTAATTATAAGAAAAAAGTTGTATAACTATGTATGATAACAGATGTTAACTAGACTTACTGTGGTGATCATTTTACAATATTTCATAATACATACAAGTATCAAATCAACACACTGTACACCTGAAATTAATACAACTTATATATATATATTTATGTCAATAAAATAATTAAAATTTTAATTAATAAAACAAAACCTAAGAAAAATAGACATACAGCTAACTAAAATGGAAAAAATATATAAATAATAAATGGGAAAATGTAAAGAAAATGTGATCTCAGTCTTAATAAGAGAAATCCAAAATAATAACATTGAAATACCACCATTTACCTAACTGGTTAGCAAGAATTAGAAAACATGACAGTATATACCATTAGCATGGCTCTAGGAAGACAGACATTCTCACTCAAATTGAAGAAAATATGAAATGATACAAACCCTGTGAAGAAAAATTTAGCAATTAATAATTGCATATACATTCACCTTTTATCTAGCAATCTCATATCAAGGAATCTATCTCAAAGATATACTGGCAAAAATATACTTGATTTGTAATAACATAAGACTGGAAACAACCCAAATGTTTAAAACAGAGGACTGATTAATACATTACAACATATGCACAAACTATGGTATTGGAAAGCTATAAAAGTAATAATATTGATACAGTGAAGTGAAATGATCTCTTGGTATATTTTAAGTGAAATAAGGAAGATGCAAAGGAGAATGTATAACATGCTGCCTTACGAATAGGAAAGGAACACTCTCAAACTCATATTACAAGGCCAGTGTTACTTTGATATCAAAGCAAAAAGACACTACAAGAAAATTATAGGCCAATAACTCTGATGAATATAGATGCAAATATTCTCAACAAAATATTATCAAACTGAGTTCAAAAGCACATTTAAAGGATCATACCCCATGATCAAGTGGGATTAACCCCTGGGGTACAAGTATGCTTTAACGTCTGCAAATAACAGGATAAACTTGGGGGTGACGCATTTTTCTAAGTGAAATAAGTCAGACTGAGAAAAAATACTGAGCAGTCTCACTTATATCCCCTTCATGGGTATTGTCATGTACGGATGTGAGAGTTGGACCATAAAGAAGGATGCTGCTGCTGCTGTTGCTTCAGTCGTGTCTGACTCTGTGCGACCCCATAGACGGCCGCCCACCAGGCTCCACCGTCCCTGGGATTCTCCAGGCAGGAACACTGGAGTGGGTTGCCATTTCCTTCTCCAATGCATGAAAGGGAAAAGTGAAAGTGAAGTCTCTCAGTCGTGTTCAACTCTTTGCGATCCCATGGACTGCAGCCTACCAGGCTCCTCCATCCATGGGAATTTTCCAGGCAAGAGTACTGGAGTGGGTTGCCATTGCCTTCCCCGTAAAGAAGGATGAGGGCCAAAGAACTGATGATTTTGAACTGTGGTGCTAGAGAAGACTCTTGTGAGTCCCTCGGACTACAAGGAGATCAAACCAGTCAATCCTAAAGGAAATCAACCCTGAATATTCACTGGAAAGACCGATGCTGAAGCTCAAATACTCTGGCCACCTGATGCAAAGAGTTGACTCACTGGAAAAGACCCTGATGCTGGTAAAGATTGAGGGCAGGTGGAGAAGTGGGTGACAGAGGATGAGATGGCTGGATGCCACCACTGACTCAATGGACATGAGTTGGAGCAAACTCTTGGAGATAGTGAAGGACAGGGAAGCTTGGGCTTCAGTCCATAGAGTTGCAAAAAGTTAGATACAACTTAGCAACTGAATGACACAACAAATCACTTACATGTGGAATCCGAAAAAAAAAATTGAACACATAGAAACAGAGAGTAGAATGTTGAATTCTGTGAGATGAATAAAGTCTGAGGATCTAATATATAACATGGTAACTGTCAATAGCATTGTATTGCATAGTTGAAATTTGCTAAGAGCATAGAGGGCTTCCCAGGTGGCACAGCGGTAAAGAATCTGCCTGCCAATGCAGGAAATGCAAGTTTGATCCCTAGGTCAGGAAGATCCCCTGCAGAAGGAAATGGCAACCCACTTCAGGATTCTTGTCTGGTAAATCCCATGAACAGAGGAGCCTAGTGGGCCACAGTCTATGGGGTCTCGAAGAGTCAGACACAGCTTAGCAACTAAACAACAACAAAGAGAGTAAAAGTTACGTGTTCTCAGCAAAAAAGAAAAAGACGAATAAAAGGTAAGCATTTGAGGTGATGGGTGTGTTAATTAACTCAGTGGTGAGGATTCTTTCACAATATATGCATATATAAAAGTACCTTATACATTTTTAATATATTAAAATTTTGTTGGTTATACCTCAGTAAAGGTAAAAAATAAAATTACTACTTTGTAATTCCTAAAGAAATAATGGATCTAATTAACACATCTATGGCTGTGAAAATCAAAGATCAAAGGTTGACAGGGACCTTTATGATGGATGGATCAGGCTGACAACTGAACGTCATGTCAATCCTAAGTGGGACAACCAGATATTATGTATATCCTATTTTATGAAATAAAAAGTAAACAGTCCTAACAATGAAGCATTCTTGCCAAAAGAAAACAAAAATATTAACTTGAATCTAACCAAACTTTTAGATTTATTTGTAAGAAAAGCAAGGATAGAGAAAATTTTTTAAAAGTTAAAACATACCATGAGAAAGCAAAAGGTCAGAATGTGGGAAAATATATTAGATAAACACTATGGTTTCTTTATTAAGCAAATAGCATGCAGAGGGGGTACCACGAGGAGAAATGTTACATATTAAGAGCAACATAAGAGATAAGTAAACCAAATGCTATATACTGAACTTATTTGGACCCTTTAATAAAGAAACTTCTGTAAAAGGGCATTTTTTAAACAATTAGGGAAAGTTGACCATGGACTAAATAGTAGGTGAAATTAAGGGATTATTTTGTTAGATATAAGAGTGATCTTGCAGTTAAGTAAAACACTTTTATCTGTTAAAAAAATATATAATGGAGTATTTAAAATGGAAACACTGCAGCTTCCCCCCACTCCTACCCCACAAAATGTGAAGGGAGAGATGAAATGAGATAGGCCAAATGTTTATAATTTCTGAAGCTGGATGATGGAATGTAGGAGGTATTATTGTACTATTCTTTCTACATGTTTACATGTTTCAAATTCTCCATAAGAAATATTTTTTAAGATCAAGAAGTTCAATGAACATCTAACCTTGGAACCATGATGGAGGCATAGGAAAGATGATCTCTCTGGAAAGAGATTTTTGGACCTCACTGTGTGGCTTCATGCCCCCACCAGAAGCAAACATCACATTTCCCACAGGACCCCAATAAATTTATTCTAAAAATGGGCACTGAGATGCTATTTGGTTAATCCAGAGAAAAATAAAAGGCCCTCCGAAAACAGAAAGATTTGGCTTCAATAGTCTTGAAAGCATTCTTATTCATAAAAACATTTCTTGAAATAGAAACCATTTATTTAAACATGCAGTGAGTCACCCATTGAGAGGGGGGAAAAAACTCACTACTTTTTGCAATCACCTTCTACAACATGAATACAAACATATTCTGCCTTAATTTAAAATTGGCACAAATTCTTGAAGTATATCATGACTTTCTTTTAGCTTTGTCTCCATGTAAATACAAATATGGACCCTACAGTGACCTGTCCCCTATTTGCTGTATAATAAATTGGGGAGGAAAAAAAACCAACTCAGTTCAATAAGTACCGAGAATAAACATGCATTATTGTGTGTGTCCTCATTCTGTCATCTCATAAATAAATATAGTAGATATTCATAGTCTTATTCACAACCCATAAAAGATTGATTTCCAAATTACAGAATGTTTATTCTCCATAAAATTTTAGTTAGAGCTGCATCATAGCTGACTCATTTGGCTTTTTAGTATATGTAAATTAGTTTCAGAAAACTAATAGTCTGTGATAGTGATGGATGATGCTCACTGGCAGTCAGTGATATAATAGATGAGTCCTGTTGCCAAAAAGTGACCATATTATCCCCGAGAGTAAAGGACATGTTTCCTAGGTCCTCCAAACTGGGAGCCTCACAAAAGTCTCTTTTGGCAAGGTGCCTTAGGGGTGGGAATTAATCCATTGGCCAGTGAATTTGTTTCCTAGAATTTCCATAACTAAATACCACACACTGGTAAGTTTGGACAACAGATATTTATTGCCTCATGGTTCTGGGGGCTGCAAGTCACCAGGGTTGGTTTGTTCCAAAGACTGTGAGAGAAGATGTGTTCTGTGTTTATTTCCTTGATTCTGATGGTTTACTGGCAATCTTTGGCATTCCTCGGCTTACAGACCCAGTACTGTGATCTCCACCTTCTTGTTCACATGGTAGTCTCCTGCGTACATCTCTTTATATGGCATTCTTTGTATAAAGGTACCAGTCATTTTGGATTAGGGACCTACTCTACTCCAGTATGACCTTGCTTTAACTAATTACCATCTGCAATGATCCTTTTTCCAAATTCTGAGGTACTGGGGTTGAGGACTCAGCATACCTTTTCGGGGAACACAATTCAATCCATAACAGCCAGAGAGTCCAAAAATAGAAGAAGTCACCATACTGTTTTCTTTAGGTCAGTTAGTAAAGATCTGCTTTCTGATTTTATACAAATATATTGATATTTTTCCAGCTACAGCAGAAGAAAGGATCTAAATTACAGTCCTCATGGGGGTTATACTCAGTATAGCAGTTAGAATACTGCTTTAAACTACTCTACCAAAAAAATGTAACAGTGGAAAATGAGGTGGAAATTTATTTTCTCTTCATTTAACCATCTGAGAATAAGCAGTCAAGGAATGATTTGATTATCAGGTACTATCATGGACTCAGGCAAATAGTGGGGTCGTAGGTTGCCTGTTCTTCTCTGACTAGTGTTGAGCCAATACCCCCAAGCTTCTAGTTTGCTTATTATCTTAAAATACAGCCAGAAATTAAAAAAAAAAAACGGAGACTGGGAATTATGCATGTCAATGTACTTTGAAATTCATGTGGGTGGATCAGTTTTTTCAGTGCTTATAAGTACTTATAAGATATAGGATACAGCTCTGGAACTCCATCCAAAGGGAGAGAGTGATCTTTATTGGCTACACTTAACAACTCAGCAGGTATGAAAAAGCAAAAGGAACTCAAGATTTGAAAACATGAGATGTACAGAAGCAAAGGAGTCTCTTAAATTCAATTCCAAGAACAGTCCATGAAGACAGATGGGTGGTATCTAATATCACTGCAGACTGAGAACCAAAATCAGTTTCCTTGGGTATAAAATATATCTTTTACCAGTATAGCACAGGGGAAATACATTCAGGCATATTTATGTTATCAGTGACAAGTCTCCAGGAGAAAAAATGCTAATATAAATCTGGAACCAAAATTGCTTTTATGAGGGCAAAGTTCAATGCTGCATTTCTGACCACTCCTCCCTTGCAATCTAACTGTAGCCTTGATAAACTACTTGATATTCCCTTTACCTGGAATAGTCTACTTCTCTTACACACATGCAAGTACACGCATCACACATACACAAACCCCTTTACCTTCCTCCTAGCTAATACTCTTTAGGTCTTAGCTTAGATGTCACTTCTTCCACGAAACCCACTGCAATATCACTTTCCAACCTGATTTACATATAATCTACTGCCATTTGTTCCATCTCTTAAAATTAAAAAATGGCTCAAGTGTCTACATCTCTCATTAGAAAATAATGTCCCAGGTGCAATTATTAATTTATTAAACATTCTATTGAATACTGACAATTTACATAATACTGATTGAAAATATAGACAGATCATTCAGTACTTTTTAAAGAAGTCATAGCATCTTTAACACCAGAGTAGACAGAGTACAACAAATAAAACACAGACACTTTGACATGAGAAACAAAATCTTCAAAAGAATTCTCCCACACACTCAGTCGTCCTTTATCCATTCTCCACCAATTTCATTTTCTCATGTGCTTTGGCTCCAATGAGCCACTCCCAGCAACAGCCCCAGATACCGACTAGATCTGTTTTTATGTGGACAGATCAGATCAGCATCTATGTGCTGTTTTTCATGTTCAAGTGAATAACTATAAGATTTATGATGTAGGGATCTGGTTTTGTTTTTACTTACAAACTGCAGAAATGGAACTTCAGTTGGAAGAGATGGCAGCTAGTGAGAAAACATGTTTCTGGGAGTTACATGTGGCCAAGAGCACTGGTGGCAGAGGGTGTGGTGCAGAAGGATCAGCAGGCAATAGAATGGCTGCTTTGGTGCAGCTGCAAGTAAACAGCAGGGAATCGCAGGCTAGCTGAGAAAATTTTCAATGGGAGGCATGGAGGTGGTGGAAAATAATTCAAAAGCTCTTCTGAGTCATAAGAAATACTTTTAAAAACATTATCATCAGCTGTAACATAATTTGTCTTTCTGAGGTCAACTACTTTCAGAAGCATCTACTCTTCTGAATTTTTATCCCAAATAGTGTGGTGTCATTAGGGAAAATGATCACTACCCATTGAAATCGTAATTGGTTAATTCTCCACAATCAACTTGCATATAAACGGCCTCTAGAACAGCAGTCCCCAACCTTTTTTGGCACCAGGGCTGGTTTTGTGGAAGATAATTTTGTCATTGACCAGGAAGAGGGGATGCTTTCGGGATGACTCAAGTGCATTGCATCTCTTGTGCACTTTATTTCTATTATTATTATATCAGCTCTACCTCAGATCATCAGGCATTAGATTCTGGAGGTTACGGACCCCTCCAGCATGTTCCAGGTTCACTCTAATACAATACAGCATGTTTAAGTCTTATGTAAATGGATGTAAATATTATTATTGATATCATTTTATTTGCAAACTTGAAAGTTATTTTTTAAAGAAAAGTTGATTTTTCCAAAAAATGCTAAAGCATTTATACCCATGAAAAAGCATGACTCAGCTTTGAGAAATTTATTTTGCAACCTGGGAGCTCCTAGCTAACTTGGATAATTTTAAATGCAATTACTACTTTCAGGCAATCAATGTCAGATCGTCATAGCTTATTCTATGGGACATTAGACTGGATATTTCACAATACCCAAAAATAGCTTTCAAAGCAAGTTTTTCCAAATTGCCTGGAGCCGCAGTTTACCCCCTAGTTAGAATACTCAGCAAAGATGATATACAAGATGTGACTTGAAGATTATTGATTTTTCAGTGCCTCCTCAGAATTTACACATAATTGAATATTTTCTCCTTTGAAATAGTGACCTTTTGACACTTATACATTCATCCTAAATATGCTCTAATTGTCAGAGCTACACTAGTACTGTGCTGGATATGAGAATATGCCTTCATAAATATTCTACGATTGAACAGGTCCATGAGTGAGTGAGTGAATAAGTAATGACAGATAAATGAATTCAGAGCCTCTTCTTTGAGGACTCCTTTTCAAGCCCATATCATTTTTCATTTTAGTATCTACAACTAATAGCAAAACTTTGTGGGTTGGCGGTGAATTTGATTAGTGAAAACAATCCAAAATCATTGAGATCAAGTCATGGGAATATGAGACTGAATTCAGTGGGATAAGGGCACTTAGGGAAACACAGGCAAGATCAAAATATTACAAGTCTGACTTTCCCACGATTGGGCTCTAAAGGCAATTCCAGAAATGATCTGAATATCCAAAAAAACTCTGGATGGGCCATATCAATCCCAGGGTGACTGCTTGAGAAGGCTACCCCTCAGTATAGGAAAGACTGGCATGCTAACTTTCTCTAACTGGGCTTATACATTTATGGTCAATGTTTATATAATACTTTTTAAATGTGACTGAAGGGAAAGGTCCTAGCCTTATGCTAATCTTAAATCCATAAAACTTCATTTTCCCATCTATAGAATGAAGGATCCAACTAGATAACCTCTTTCAGCTTTTTCAGTGCTAACATTCCATAATTTCTATAAATAAATAGTTTAAACATTGTTCACACATCTTCAACCACTCTCACTAACGTCTCAGAGGTTCCATATTGAGGGGAACTGTCTCTTGAAATAGCCTCAGGGCCCCAAGGGAAATTATGCTTTAGGCAGCAACCATAAGGTAAAAGTAAGCTACAATAGCAAGGTAAACAGGATACACATCTCTCCCTCTCACACACACACACACACACACACACACACACACACACACACACACACACACACACACACACACACACACACACACACACACACACACACACACACACACACACACACACACACACACACACCTGTCCCATTAGCCGTAAACTATCTGTCCCCAAAGGACAATTATTGAAGTCATCATAATAGATTACATTCACATGAAATCAGTCAGATAAATCATACAGAGTACAGCTGCTCTTTAAATGTTTTATCAACTTTTCATCAAGTAGTTACGACTTCAAAAACAGAGGGAGTGCTTTCAAATGAAAGTAGGACAGCGGGCTTGAGTAAGTCCTGCTTCCGACTGTGTCCAAAGTATTTTATTCTGTAGGTTCCAGGCTGGGCAGTATCTGGAATGTGCCACTGTATTGTTGCATTGCTAAGACCCAGTGATCCTTTGTGCCAATAGAAACTGTTGGTAGGAAACAAACAAACCCAATTTTACTCTTAAAAATGTGCAATTAAAAAGTGTTCAATTAGTCAATAAATGAATATTAAAAGAGTACCGACAATAAGCAAGGCACTCTATTAGATATTGAGAATATAGCACTGAACAAAACAGGGATAAATACTTGCTAGAAGCAGATCTTCAAGAAACAGTCATTTGCAGAAATATCTTTACTTGTTTTACCTACCTACCTAAATTCTATCTATCCTAGGATAGCCTTACCTGATATTCAGAACAAAGGATGCCCCCTGCTTTAGAATTGCTATAGTAGCCCTTGTCATCCTCTACTTCAACTTGACACTTTTTGCATCTAGATTCATTTGTTCAAAATATGCATTTCATGAGCTCATGCGCCAGACTCTATGCTAGAGGTACTGAGAATACCGTAGTGAATGAAACAGACATGGTCCAAAGTTTCACAGAGCTTATGGTCAAACTAAGACAAGCGTAGTAAAAAGGCAATAAAAAAGTAAACCAACAAATAATTTTAAAAGGGAAAAGTGAGGGGCTTCCCTTGTGGTCAAGTGGTTAAGAATCCACCTGCCAAGGCAAGAGATATAGTTTCCATCCCTGGTCTGGGAATATCCCACATGCCGCAGAGCACCGAAGCCCAAGCACCACAACTTCTGAGCCCATGCGCCCTAGAGCCTGTGCTGTCCACAACAAGAGAAGCCACTGCAATGAGAAGCCCATGCACTGCAATGAAGAGTAGTTCCTGCTTGCTGCAACTAGAGAAAGCCTGAGAGCAGCAATTGAAGACACAGCGCAGCCAAAAAGAATAAATAATTTAAAAGTAAAGCTAAAAGGATAAGTGAAATGAAGAAAGTAAAAGACGGATCTCTAAGGAGATGTCCTTTACACTGAACGCACACATGTCTAGTAGAAGAACATTCTAGAAAGAAGGAACAGAGAATGCAAACTGTCTGAAGCAGAAGCAAACTTGGTGCAGCCAAGAGACAGAATGCATGTGAGCAGGATCAGGGCAGGATGGTTGCGATGATAGAATCAGATGGAATCAGATCACGTTGCTCCTTGTAGATCATGGCAGGGAGGTCAGCTACTAAATACAGAGAGGCACAATGGGCAACCTGACTGATACTCTCGGTTACGTAGAGGATAAACCCCCTGGGCAGAAGGGTGTGCTCAGCATCCTATGTTTCCTCAGTATAGGTCCAGAGTTCTCTATAAATAGCTGGTGATACTGCTGCTTGCGAACAAGGCTGAATACTACATTTCCTTGGTGTTAACTGCTGCTGCTGCTAAGTCACTTCAGTCATGTCCGACTCTGTGCGACCCTGTAGATGGCAGCCCACCAGGCTCTGCCGTCCCTGGGATTCTCCAGGCAAGAACACTGGAGTGGGTTGCCATTTCCTTCTCCAATGCATGAAAGTGAAAAGTGAAAGTGAAGTCGCTCAGTCGTGTCCGACTCTTTGCGACCCCATGGACTGCAGCCTACCAGGCTCCTCCGTCCATGGGATTTTCCAGGCAAGAGTACTGGAGTGGGGTGCCATCGCCTTCTCTGTGGTGTTAACTACTATTCTGATGTCAGGCTTTTGAAACTAAATTATCTTTTTTTGTTACCTGTATAACCATATTTTAACAATAAATATGCATGTATTACTTGTTTAAATATTATCTAGAGTCTTAAAGATCAGAGGAAACATTATGCCCATAATTTTGGGAGGCTATCAAATAGGCCATAATAAGGTCAAATCTCTATTTTCAGTTAACCATGGAAACCAAACTAACATACAAATAATCACTTAGCTTGATGTCATTTGAATTAGACCAAATGACCAAAAATTTTGCTCATGTCCATACTACTGTTTCATGGTGTGAAATTTATATACATAGGAATGGAAACATTTCCAAACATAGTTTCAAATCTTCATATTATCTATTCAGCTCAGGTATTTGATAGCAAAAAGCACAGAGAAAAGTTTCTCTGAGAAAACTCTATAAGCATATTCCTTTCCTACTTGGGTCAGCAAGAATTAAACACTCTAGCTTATTGTATTTTAGTAATTCAAATGAAGAATCATTGACCACATACAAACATGCAACACATGGTAAGTATAGATTCATTATTGTCTCAGGAGAAATATCAAGCTCCACAGAGCCATCTCATACACCTTCACCCAGCAGGCCTTGCAATCACTTTGCAGGAAGACTAATTCGCTTTTAGGGGTTATGTCTGTGACCATAGAAAAAAACAAAACTATCAGATATTTGTAAGCATGGAGGTCATAACCTCATTAGCACCTAATCTTACAGACGCACACAGCACATTGTTTTGTAGAAAAACAGGATCAAGATGAAATCTAATAAATCAACTAAATAAAGCCAGAAGGCTTTTGGGGAATTTGATATCATTAATATCATGCACTGACTTAGTCTTCCCATTTGTCTTCTCGCATTACTAACCAACTCTTTTCAGGGCTTTAAAGACAAAATATTCAACAGACATGCTCACCGAGTCTCCCAGGAGGCATCATTATGCATTATCTGCCATGTTGCTGATGTGGCCTCATATTTCTCCACAGTGAGGAAGGTCTGATGGGTCTGAAATGCAATTAATATAACTGATCAGACACTGCACAGTCACAGAAGAAATCTAACTGCAGAAACCCCATAATCCCCTGTTGACCATTGCTAACCTCCCGAGATCTAATGAGTATATGTATTAGAATTTCATACAAATCCTCAGATGTTCCTCCTAACAATCTATGCAATGTCTTCAGAATGTTAACTCATCCAGTCTATTAAAAACCATGACTTCTCTTTAGAAAATTGAATGAAGAACAATTTTAGAGCTGACAGCAAATTTTGGAAATTAGAGCAAAGAAGAGACTAAATAAAACAAGATTTAGGAAAGGCAGCAAACCATTTCTGACATGTTCATTGATCTGTATTCTAAGACTTTCTCTAGTCACCTCCAGATTTAGAAGGGAAAAGTGGGAAAATTTCCTCATCTTTACATCTCCAGGTAAACGAGTTATTAGTATATACCTGTCTGAGTGAAAGAATTGAAAAGTATATGTAAATATTCTTACTCCTGGGGAGCTAAAAGTAATCCTTATATTTTGTCATAATGGATGCCTAGAAACCACATTATAACCACATTTTCCACTGGGAAAATAAAATTTTCCACATTGGTCATAGTAATTTGTTTTAGACCAAGAATTCAGCTTCAAATAAAGCACATACTTAAATAATATAATAATAAAACATACAAAGGCCATGAATCTCCAATTTTCCTTAAAAATCTTTAGATCTTGGCCCTTAAGATCAGGTAGTTGTTGTTTAGTTGATAAGTCGTGGCCGACTCTTTTGTGACCCCATGTAGCCCGCCAGGCTCCTCTGTCCATGGGATTTCCCAAGCGAGAATGCTGGAGTGAGTTGCCATTTCCTTCTCCAGGGGATCTTCCCAACCCAGGGATCAAAGTCGTATCTCCTGCTTGACGGACAGACTGTTTACCACTGAGCCACCTGGGAAGCCAGGACTTGTGTCTAATTCACCTTTATCCATTACAACCTTGTCATTTACAGGTGTTCAAATAAACTTTGCTGAATGAATCACTTATTTATAGCTGGACCATGGGATTCTTTAAAATTCTTCTTTAATTACTCAACTTTAATGACTTGCTCAGTCATGTCTCTTTGCAACCCCACTGACTGTAGCCCGCCAGGTTCTTCTATCCATGGGATACTCTAGGCAAGAATTCTGGAATGGGTTGCCATTTTCTTCTCCAGGAATTGAACCCGGGTCTTTGCATTGCAGGCAGATTCTTTACCATCTGAGCTACCAGGGAAGCCCTGATTACTCAACTAATGGATAATATTCAATTAAAAAAAAAAAGTTTCCATAACCACAGTGACTTGAAAAGAGAATTGTTCATGGCCATTTAGGGCAAAGTGACACTGTGAAGGGCTTCAATGGAGAAGGAAACAGGAAGGGCCCCAGTGTATAGGTCTAGAGTGCAGATCTTGTTCTCTAACAAGGCTCGGATGCCAAATGTGCAAACTCTGTGACCATCCTCTCCTCGTCTCCCAACCTTAATCTCTTCTAGATACACAATTAGTTCATACAAGTTACTTTATTTCTCTTGGTCTCACTTTATTCATCTGTAAAACAAAGATAATAAAATGTATCTCACTGGGTTGTAAACTAAGATAAGTGAAGTCGCTTAGTCGTGTCTGACTCTTTGCAACCCCATGGACTGTAGCCTACCAGGCTCCCCATCCATGGGATTTTCCAGGTAAGAGTACTGGAGTGGATTGCCATTTCCTTCTCCAAGGGATCTTGCCAACCCAGGGATCGAATCCAGGTCTCCCGCACTGCAGACAGATGCTTTACAGTCTGAGCCACCGTAGCGCTTCCCCATTGGGTAGTAAGGAGGATTAAATAGATTGATGTGATGATGTATGTAAAGCCTTTAGCCTACTAACTGCACATGGTAAGCATTCAACACATAGTGGTAAGGATGTGATGATCACTAATAGTAAAGGGTACCAGAAATTGTTTTATGCCAAGTCCCAAAAAAGCCTTAGGAATTAATTCTGTTCTCATAGTTTAGTCTCCTGCTTCTCCAGGCAATAATGATGATAGTATTTCTCCACCCTAAGGATGTCAGGTGACAGCTAATCCTGCAGTCTTGCTACAACACTTTAATATCTTTAGAAAATAAAGTTGCAAACATGTAAATATTCTGGCATGACTTGACTGCCTAGAGAAATTATTTCAAACAGGTGCATGTTGACTATACAAGCAGTAGAAAAATCTTTACCAATATTATATCTGACAATGTCACATTGTCACAACTTTATCAAAGGAATCATATTTTAATAAACAGAAATGGGAAGGCTCACTTGAAAGAAAGGCATTTTGGATAATAGGCAACAATAGGTTCTAGGAGGAATGACTCTTCCATAGAGTGAATGCATTCTCTGCCACAGAAAAAAATCTCACCTTGAAATCACTTTCATGGACCCATTTTCTTTTTCCTCTATATATGTCTTTATTGTTTGAAATCTTACAGATAGGACATATCTAATTATTGCTTATATAGTTAAAAGAATATTCCAAGGGAGTTCCAGAAGAATAAAATTACTTCATTTTATTCATAGATAATATATACTTTATCATATACCTAAATACAGATATATGACAAAAAAGTATGAAATGATGTGTAAGAAATTGGTAACAGCGACTGCCTCTAAAAATGTTCATGAAAAGAGAGGTGCTTTCACAGTCTGTTTTAAGAACTTCTGTACTGTCTGTTTTTACATGGAATCTGTATTTCTTGTGTCATTTTTCAAGATTAATAAATAAACACTTAATTAGTGCCAGTAGTAAGGAGTACGGAAATGGCCAGTGCAAGAAAAAGGAAAGCATGCGTGCCAGGGCTCAAGCTACTAGAGTGTCTGCTCTAGGGATCTAGGGATCTAGGGATCCATGACCATTCCACAACCATGGAAGCAGGACCAGAGTCAGGGGTGCACAAGAGGAGAGGAGCCAAAGAGGGGTGAAAAGGAACCAAAGATACACTTCACACTGGCCCTTGGATTATTTTATCAAATTCAGTAGAGTTTTAAAATTGGAATTCGTAAGTGGGAATTGTATTCAAATCTACATCATCGCAAGAGACAACGCAGTTCTCTATGCATTGTGCTATATGTGGTCCTAAATAGGGCCAATTAAATATTTCCTGGGGGCTATTTTTTTAGACCCAACTCTACATTAACTGTTCCCCCTGAAAATTTTCACACTTATAAAATATGACGAAAAGCAAGTTGGAACATTCTATCTTTATTTTTTAATCTTCAGAAGGATACGCAAGTGAAAGGCTAAAGAAGTAGACTTAAATTCGTAAAAAGAATCATTAGTGCTTACCCGGTTTTCTGCTGAATTCTTCGGGTTAGCACCTACAAAGGTAACTTCAACAACTTCTCCCTGAAAATAAAAACTCATTTCATGAGTTCTAATAATGGTATTTTTCCACGCTCATATATGGGCCATTATTTATGAAACATTCCTAGGAGTCTGGGTACCTGTAGAGATTATATTGTAATTAATTGAATCTTCTGAGAATATTAGAGGAAATACCCTTGTAACAATGGGAACAGGAATTTGGACCCAGTAAATTACTTCAGAATTTTGGATCAATGAATTTGCTTTTGGTAGATTCAGATATAGATGAAGATATAGATCTATATATCTACAAATCCAAATAACTTAGATGAAATGAAATGGAAAAATTCCTCAAGATATAGAAATTACTAAAGATTACTCAAGAAGTAGATGCCCTTAATGGTAAAAACTTACCAAACTGTACTTTTTAAAGATGTAGTTTACTGTATGTCATTTATACATCAAAAAAATATTTTAAATAACAAACTAACAAATAAGTCCTCACATGACTTACCATGGCATACAAGACCTTTTATAGGTAAGTTCCCACCTGCTGCTGCACCTTAAGCAGGTGGTATGTCTTGGGGTGTCCCTGGTGGCTCAGCCAGTAAAGAACCTGCCTGCAATGCAGGAGATCCAGGTCTCTTGATGGGCACTATAAACTCCTTCCTATCCTCCAAGACCTAGCCCATATTAAAAACATTTTTTGATAAAAATATTCCATGGGTTCATAATCAATGATGACTATCTAAACAGAGATGTGCAGCTCAATTATTTACTGTTAACTCCCCTGAATAACTACCATCAATTTATTTTTTCTAATTTTCTTCATTTTCACCAGTGAGATTATCAAATTAGCCAGCCTCACCAATGGCTAGCAAAATGTTTCAACAGCAGTTAAAATTTTCTGCAAAATTCACTCTATCCTTTATATAGAGCAATCATGCCTGCAAACCATACCATGGTTCACTTAAAAAATAAAATTTGCACATGATTAGCCAAATTTTTCCTAATCCTTACATGTTGTTGTCCTTGATTTTTTTCCTACCATCACAATTCCTGTTCACTCACACTGATCTTAATGAGAGACAATCCTTCTACAGATAAAATGTGCCAATTCAAATGGTAGTGCTATAGAACAGACATTTCTCACATGGCAGCATGAGGAGGTCAGTATGTCCTTTCCCTAAAAAGCAAGTACGTATATTGACAAAACTATCAAAAATAACCACTTTTAAATTTTATTTTTTTAAATATAGTCAGTTTACAATGTTATATTCATTTCTGGTGTACAGTGGTTCAATTATATATTTTGATATTCACTTTCATTTTAGGTTATTATAGGTTATTAAAAGATATTGAATATAGTTCCCTGTGCTATACTGCTGCTGCTGCTGCTAAGTTGCGTCAGTTGTGTCCGACTCTGTGCGACCCCATAGACGGCAGCCCACCAGGCTCCCCCGTCCCTGGGATTCTCCAGGCAAGAACACTGGAGTGCGTTGCCATTTCCTTCTCCAATGCATGAAAGTGAAAAGTGAAAGTGAAGTCGCTCAGTTGTGTCCAACTCTCAGCGACCCCATGGACTGCAGCCTACCAGGCTCCTCCGTCCATGGGATTTTCCAGGCAAGAGTACCGGAGTAGGGTACCATTGCCTTCTCCTAGTGGAACGTTATTGTTTATTTTCTACATAGTGTTTTGTATCTGCTAATCACAAATTCCTAATTTATACCCCCCATCCCTTTCCCCTTTGGTAACCAAAAGTTTATTTTCTATGGCTATAAGTCTGTTCCTGTTTTGTAAGTAAGTTTGCTTGTATCATATTTTAGATTCCATGTATAAGTGATATCATATTTGTCTTTCTCTGCCTGACGTATTTCACTTAGTATGATAATCTCTAGGTACATCCACGCTGCTGCAAATGGCATTATTTCATTCTTTTTCACGGCTTAGTATTTATTGTATATTATATACACCACATCTTCTTTATCCATTCATCTGTTGAAGGACGTTTAGGTAGCTTCCATGCCTTAGCCATTGTAAATAGTGCTGCTATGAACAGTGGGGTGCACGTATCTTTTCAAATCACAGTTTCCTCTGGATATACTTCCGAAGTGGGACTGCTGGATCACATGTAACTCTAAAAACAACCTTTCTGGCACTTCAAATAACTGCAAACTGAGAAATGTTTGTTCATTAAAACAACTAAACTTAAGGTAAGCACAGTACAAGTTTTTGGTTTTCTTACCAGGGTTGTGCTTCTCCTCTGCGGTACTATAGTTCAACCAGAGTGGGGAAGGCCACAAAATCTCTACTAAAGTGTCTTTTGGGATGAAAATAAGATGACTGGTGGCTGGGAGCTTCTGCATAACCTCAGAATGGGAGTTAGTTGTCAGGGGAACAAACCATGTGATTAGAGAGTTAGAACTTCCAACTCCAACTCCCTGATCTCCAGGGAGGGAAAAGAGCTAGAGGGCGAGTTAACTACCTATGGCCAATGATTTAGTCAATCATGCCCAGGTAAGGGAGCCTCCACAAAAGTCCCTGAAGCATGGGATTCAGAGGGCCTCCAGGCTGGTGAATGCGCAGAGATTCTGGAAGGTGGAATGTCTGGAGAAGCTCTGCATTCCTTCCCCTATACCTTGCTCTACGCATCTCTTCCATGGGTTGTTCCTGAGTTGTATCCTTTTATAATCAGCTGGTGATCTAGTAAGTAGACTATTTTCCAAAGTTCTGTGAGCTGTTCTAGCAAGTTATTAAACCTGAGGAGGAGAATCTCCAATTTATAGCCAGAGCATCTTCAATTTATAACCAGGCTGTTAGAAGCACAGGTGACAACTTAGATTTGCCATTGGTGTCTGAAATATGTGTGTATGGGGAGAAGAAGTGGGAAGGGAGGGTGCTGTCTTGTGGAACTGAGCCTTTGTGGGGGAAAAAAAAAAAACCAAACAGTGAAAGTGTTAGCAGCTCAGACGGGTCCAACTCTTTGCAACGCTATGGACTGAGCTCCTCTGTCCATGAGATTCTCCAAGCAAGAATACTGGAGTGGGGTAGCCATTCCCTTCTCCAGGGACTCTTCCCAACCCAAGGATCGAACCTGGGTCTCCTGCAGTGCAGGCAGATTCTTTACTATCTGAGCCACAAGGGAAGCCCACTGAGCCCTTAACTCCAAGTAAATAACATCAGAATTGAATTGTAGGGCATCAAATTGGTGTCCACAGGGAATAGGATGTCCACAATTACTGTGGGGGAACCTCCACACAATTGCTGTCAGAAGTATCGAGAGTGGAAGGTTAAGAGCAGAAACAGAGTTCTTTTCCAAGTCCCTGATATCAGGGAAATAGCTAAAAATATACATAGTAAAAAACCAACAGAGGAATTTATAAAAGGACACTACACATAAAAATAACATAAGCATCCACCTTAAGAAATGAGAAGTGCAAAATAAAATCAAAGCAGGCAGAAGGAAGGAAATTAAACACTAGAGCAAAAACCAATGAAATAGAAAAACAACAGATAAAATCAATGAAGCTAAAGGACGGCTCTTTGAAAACACAAGTCAGCAAAACCAGGAAGAAAGAGGGGACATCATTATTGACCTTACAGGAATTAAAGAATTATAAGGGAATGTTATGAACAAGTTTCTCCCAACACATTAGACAATTATATGAAATGGGAAAATTCCTAAAGACAAATTAAACTGCTAGAAAGATATACAACTAACTCAAGAAAAAATAGAACATCTAAATATGCCTAAATCGAGTAAAGAAATTGAATTATTGATTTAAAATTTTGCCATAAAGAGAAACCCAAATTTAAATGACTTTGCTGGTAAATCTGATCCAATATTTAAAGAATAAATAATATTAATCTTTTGCATACATTTTCAGATAATATGAGAGGAAACACTTCCTACTCCTTTGATACCAGTATTACCCTGATAGCAAGAGCAAAGACAACACATGAAAAGAAGACTACAAATGCCCCTCATAGCTGTGCCCGACTCTTTGTGACCCCATGGACCGCAGCCCAACAGGCCCCTCTGTCCATGGGATTTTCCAGGCAAAGATAACTGGAGTGGGTTGCCATTTCCTTCTCTAGGGGATCTTCCCGACCCAGGGATCGAACCCAGGTCTCCTGCATTGCAGGCAGATTCTTTACCGACTGAGCTACAAAGGAAGCCCACATGTTGTTAAACCAAATTTAACAACATGTAAAAAGTATTGTATACCATGACTAAAGGGTATTTATTTAATATCTGAAAATCAACTAATAAAATATTAGTTGATTAATAGATTAATCTATTAATAGATATTAATAGATAAAAACAAAAACCACATGATCATCTCAGTAGACACAGAAAAGTATTTGGAAAAAAGTCAACACCATTTCTTCATAAAAACTCTCAACAAAATAGACATAGAAGGGAATTTTTTAACCTAATAAAGGGCATCTACAGAAATTCTAATGAAAACATTATACTTAATAACTGAATACTTTCCCTCCTAAGATTAGAAACAAGATAAGGATGTCCATTCTTACAACTTCTTTTCAAAATTGCATTGGAGACTCTAGCCAATGCATAAGGAAAAAAATAAAAGGTATCTAGAAAAGAAATTCAAAAAGAAGTAAACCTGCTTTTATTCACAGATGACATACTATACATAGACATTTCTAAGGAATCCACACCAAAAAAAAAAAAAAAACTTTTGAAACTAATACATGATTTAGCAAAGTTACAAGACACAAGATCTATATAAAGTACTAGTGGTGGAAAACCTGCTTCATTTCTACGTGTTTTCCTACCCTTGATTTAAGAAACCACTTTTCTATGCTGCAATGAATGGTTCCATGCCTATCTCTTTAAAAATTCAAAAAAAAAAAAAAGAAAGAAAGGAATAATTTGAATTTTAGATATTCAGTTTTTCCAAAATTGCCATCTGAAAAATAAATACTTCCCCATTCTCATGTTTGCAGAGCCTCTACAGAGATAAGAACAATTTTCAAAATCATTGCTAACAACCAGTCTGTGGCATGATTCAAGGCAGGTGGTGACTTTTAAACATCTTTCCCCTCATCTTCAAATATAGGCTTCAGAAGGATCCCAAGATCCCTTTGCAAGTCTTACCACTCTATATATAGGATTCGCTGGCAGCAGGACATCCCCAAAAGTTGTGCCTTCAGGCGTTCTATCCACAATATTTGGAATTAACGGAGACATCAGTTCTTCAAAAAATGGAGGCTCTGGACCACTGCTCAGATTGGCTACAGTATCCTAGAACAGAGAGCATTTACTTAAGGGGCATACAATGTAGAGTGGAGACCTTTTCCCCTGACCACACCCCCCTCAAAATGTCTTCATTGGAACACACACACACACACACACATTCACTTTCACTTTTTCTCTCTCTTCCCAAGAGCTAACAACTCTAACAAAATATGCGGGGAACTTTGCTGAAATCAGAGCCTAGATGTCCATAATTTTAACTTTTGTGACAGAAGAATGTTTTGGTCACAGGAAACACTTTCGCTCCCCTCCTCAGTATAATCTGAGTGTAAGCTAGGAATTATGCTACATGAGTTTAGACTCTGGGACAACCATTCTTTACGTGTATGACTCTGAATAGGAACACATGGTCAGCCTCTGTAACATGACATTGTAACTATTCTTTTAAATGTTTAAAAAGTATTAAGTCTCTCTTATCCAAAGTCACTACCAAGTATTTTCCTAAATCCTTCTCTGTGCTAATTAATGAATATAACAAATATAATTTTAATTTAAAAGTTAAGATCAGCCTATAACATGCCCAGTTTAATCTATGTTTTCATTAAAATGTGTCACCTTTAATAGTGCCATCAAAATTCTAATCTCAAATTTTAAATAGCCCTTCATATGTATTTAATATACTTTAATTCTTGCTCTATATACTTAATCTTTACACCAGCCATATAATCTACTCATTATCATTCTCATTTTGTAAATGGGAAAACAGGTTTGCAGATACTCAGTTGTATTTCTGCCCAAGATCACATAGCTATTCTTAGACACATAACCATAAAATTCTGAAACAAATTTCTGCGAAGTGAATCACACTTTCTAAATATCACTATAAAATTTGATGCCTCTATTTCTATGGGAAGAGCTATAATTGCATGAAAGTTAAACAGTGGTTATCTCTAGAGATGGCTTATAGGTTTATACATATCTTTATAATCTGAAGATTCTACAAATAGGTACAGGTTTTATGATAAAAACTAAAAATAATTCTACTATGATAAAAACTAAAAATAATTGAAAAGAAATTATCAGATCTAAAATTGAAAGGTATATTATGATAAAACAATAATCAGGTAATTAAGATACTGGGTTGGCTAAGAAGTTTATCCAGGTTTTTCCATAAGATGTTACAAAAAACTTTAATGAACGTTTTGGCCAACCCCATATATCTTAAAGCACATTCCTTCTACTGAGATTTCAAATACACAGTCAATAGCTAATTAGGTGGAGGCATATGAAATTTCCAATATTTCATTGTTTCGACCTACAGAAACAGCAGTTTTATTTCAATTTGATATATCCAAGCTTTTTCTTTGAAAGGACTTTATTGTCTTGGCTATGCCATCCTTGCCTCACAGCCTTTTGGGGCTTATGTGGTATTAAACAAGGATCATTTATTATCTTAAAGTCGTTATCCTGCATATTGACTAATCTTCTGCCACCAGAATGCACCTTTGTATATAAACTATATACCAGAGGTAAGATTTACATGAGTGTTGTTTCTTTAAATAAACTTATTTAGGTGTACATATTTTAGGTATACATATTTTAGGTAGATACAATGTATATGTACATTTGAAGACAACTCTTATACTTTATCAAATCTAAGGCTCTATTGATTATAATAACTGTTATTATTTTTGAACAACGAAGAAAGTAAAAACATGCTAAGGTATAATTGTAAGATTCCTTTGATTGGAAGATACATCCCAATTTCAGAGATGTTCTAATACAGAAAATGGACATGTCAGAATTGATAAACCACTCAATTCATGAAGCAAATGGAAAGACACTGACCAGGATTAGGGAGCACTGGTTCAACTCCCAGTTACAGTAAACTCGATCACTTCTCATCTCTAAAACTATCTGCTCGTCTGAAAAATGGGGAAAAATGATACCTCTATACTTCGCACGATGACTGCGAGAATAATATGAGATACTGTATATGAAAAAAGTGATCACCACCAAAAGATGATTAACTGACTCTGAATTCATTTTACCAGTTTCAATTTTTAGAGATACCTCACAGCTATCATATTTTTAAATATAAAGATTTTTAAAGTCAAACAGTCAAAGGGAAGGTCTTTTTTGCTTCCCTCTTCATCTCCCCACCCCTGAGACACACAAACATACAATTTTTGATTACCGTAGCAATGGCCTTAGCAAGGACTCTGAAAAGCTGGATGTAAGCAGACAGAGTATGTGGTCCATAAATTGTGGATGCTGCCTCATACCGCTGAGCCTGCAGGAGAGGCAGAGCAGAGTTGTACACCATTCTGCATAGTTTGATCCATTTGCAGGTGTTGCATTTTAGTGACAGGTGATGATTGGACATCTTGCATAATCCAAACTGACATCATTCAAAACTAATTATGACAAAGGAGGGTGAGCATTTCCATTTACCAGCTGAAGTATATGGTTCCCATCAACTATTCGTTAAAGGCAATGAAGTCTCTTGGTTCATGCCATTTGGACAGTCAATCCATTTTATTTGAAAGAGGAATTTATTTGAAAGAAACCACTCTGAATAAATTGGACTGTTATAGAACCATCTGGAAAAGGACATTTAACCCACCCTTCTTGTTGTTGTTTAGTTGCTAAGTCATGTCCGACTCTTTTGCGACCCCACGGATTGTAGCCTGCCAGGCTCCTCTGTCCCTGGGATTTCCCAGGCAAGAATACAGGAGTGGGTTTCCATTTCCTTCTCCGGGGGATCTTCCTGACCCAGGGATTGAACCCACATCTCCTGCATTAGCAGACAGATTGTTTACCACTGAGCCACCCGGGAAGCCCATTTAACCACCACAGAACTATAAAATAAAACCAAATACATCTCCTTTCACCTGCGGTCCAAAGATTTGGTTATTCACAGAAACCTTCAATTCATCAAATCTAACATGGAACTTATCCCTCCAAATATATCCGCTTTCCCTGCAACATTCTTCATCTCAGTGAAGCCTATGCCAGGATCGTCTGGCAGTCATCCTATAAGTCGCCAAGTCATCATTCCTTAAAAATCTCTTGAATTCTTTCATTTCCCTCTTTCTTTACTGCTTTTACCTTGGTCAAACCCTTATCTCTCACCCAGATCATAACTACAGCTTCTTCATCATTTATTTCTCTGCCTCCACACTTGCCCTTCCAATTCATTTTCTACACTGCCATCTAGTGAGCTTTCTAAATCAGAGCAGTCCGTCCTTTGAATTTGACTACAGTGCCCTAAAATCCTCCTTATTGAGTCAGAGCTCTGTGGCATAGCACAGAAGACTCTTCATTGACTAACCCCTGCCTCCCACTTTAGCCCATCTCACTATCCTCCTCATATTTATTCCATGGTATTCAGCTAAGTACAACCCCTTAAATATACTAAGCTTGCCCCTCTGGTCCTTTACATATGTAACTCCCTCAATATGGAACACCTTCCCTAACTTTCATTATATTTGCTTAATCAGTCCTATTCATTCTCAAGAACTTGACAAACACTACATCTTCATGAAAATTTGCCAGTCCCTAATGTCAAACATCCAGTCTATATGATGCTCTTTCTCTGTTCTCATAACACCTTGTGCATCTCTTTCACAGAAATGGAATCATCTGCTTTCTTCTATGTCTTTTATGTCTTTTACTGACCCATAAATTCTAGTGGTCTGGAGGGCAGGAGCAGATTCATAACCATTATCATGTCCAGACAGTGGCTAATACAATATCTGTCACAAAACACATCTGTTGAATGAATAAGTGAATAAATCAATTAATTAATTAATACTAATTTTTGCATGTCCCTAATCATGAGACAACCTAGTAGGGGTTTCTAACTGTTTGTACGATGGTCTCCTTTGGCAGGCTGTTGAGGCCTGTGGACCCCTCTAAGAATAATGTTTCTAAACACATAAAATAAAATAAAGTACATGGGTAGACAAAGGAAACCCATTAAACGAAATCAAATAATAAACTAGCTTTGTGACAGAGCAACGTTTGTGTTTCTGTGTGATGCCCTTGAATAACAAGATCTTGTAGGAGATCTAATAACTACTGTGATTTTAAAATAGCAATGAGAATAAGAGACTTCCCTGGTACTTCAGCTGATAAAGAATCTACCTGCAATGTGGGAGACCTGGGTTCGATCCCTGGGCTGGGAAGATCCCCTGGAGAAGGAAATGGCTACCCACTACAGTATTCTGGCCAGGAGAATTCCATGGACTGTATAGTCCATGGTGTTGCAAAGAGTCGGACACAACTGAGTGACTTTCACTTTAAATGAGAATAAAAGATATTTCCATATACGCAGTAACTATGTGTGATATAAAAATATTCATGGTTCCTATTGGTGACAAAAGTCATTGTACTGATAATATTACTGTCATTTGTTGCCTACATTCATAAATAAAAGAAGTGCTAAATAACATGTGAGCATGCTCAGTCATGTCTGACTATTTGCAACACCATGGACTATAGCCCATCAGGCTCCTCAGTACATGGAATTTTCCAGGCAAGAATACTGGAGTGGGTTGCCATTTTCTCAGTTCAGATCAGTTCTGTCACTCAGTCATATCTGACTCTTTGTGACCCCATGAACTGCAGCATGCCAGTCTTCCCTATCCATCACCAGATGCCGGAGTCTACCCAAACCCATGTCCATTGAGTTGGTGATGCCATCCAACCATCTCATCCTCTGTTGTCCCCTTCTCCTCCTGCCCTCAATCTTTCCCAGCATCAGGGTCTTTTCAAATGAGTCAGCTCTTCGCATGAGGTGGCCAAAGTATTGGTGTTTCAGCTTCAACATCAGTCCTTCCAATGAACACCCAGGACTGATCTCCTTTAGGATGGTCTGGTTGGATCTCCTTGCAGCCCAAGGGACTCTCAAGAGTCTTCTCCAACACCACAGTTCAAAAACATCAATTCTTCGGCACTCAGCTTTCTTTATAGTCCAATTCTCACATCCATACATGACTACTGGAAAAACCATAGCCTTGACTAGACGGACCTTTGTTGGCAAAGTAATGGCTCTGCTTTTTAATATGCTGTCTAGGTTGGTCATAACTTTCCTTCCAAGGAGTAAGCATCTTTTAATTTCGTGGCTGCAGTCACCATCTGCAGTGATTTTGGAGCCCAAAGAAATAAACTCAGCCACTGTTTCCACTGTTTCCCCATCTATTTCCCATGAAGTGATGGGACCAGATGCCATGATCTTAGTTTTCTGAATGTTGAACTTTAAGCCAACTTTTTCACTCTCCTCTCTCACTTTCATCAAGAGGCTTTTTAGTTCTTCTTCACTTTCTGCCATAAGGGTGGTGTCATCTGCATATCTGAGGTTACTGATATTTCTCCCGGCAATCTTGATTCCAGCTTGTGCTTCTTCCAGCCCAGCGTTTCTCATGATGTACTCTGCATATAAGTTAAATAAGCAGGGTGACAATATACAGCCTTGACATACTCCTTTTCCTATTTGGAACCAGTCTGTTGTTCCATGTCCAGTTCTAACTGTTGCTTCCTGACCTGCATACAGGTTTCTCAAGAGACAGGTCAGATGGTCTGGTATTTCCATCTCCTTCAGAATTTTCTACAATTTATTGTGATCCACACAGTCAAAGGCTTTGGCATAGTCAATAAAGCAGAAATAGATGTTTTTCTGAAACTCTCTTGCTTTTTCGATGATCCAGCAGATGTTGGCAATTTGATCTCTGGTTCTTTTGCCTTTTCTAAAACCAGCTTAAACATCTGGAAGTTCATGGTTCACATATTGCTGAAGCCTGGCTTGGAGAATTTTGAGCATTACTTTACTATAATGCTAAATTACAGTTACAGATAAAGGCAAAAATGGAATTATTCTCATCTAACTTATTATTCTCATCTAAGTTTATCCCAATTAAGAACCTTTATTCAACAGGAATTCCTCAAAGGCAGGGACCTTCAGTAACATCAACAGAGGGCAGCAGGGCAGACTCCACTGCTGGAATTACTGAGCATCTGTCAAGAGGCAGCCTGTGTGCCACATTATGAATTGCCAAGTTATACCTCAGATGTATTAGAAACTAGTAAGTATGGACTTCTACCCTGTTTTCACGTTTTTAGCTACTGGTGGTTAAAAGTACTTAGGCTACTTTTCGTACTGTTTGTAACAAACAAAATAAAAACATCCCCAGTCAGCAGCCTCCCTAATTTTTTGAGGCTCTGTTTCTTAATCTGTGTCACGCTATAATAATACCCTACTTCAGTCAGGGCTAATTGAGAGGATTACATAAAATCACATTTTCAAGATGCTCAGCCATGCTTTCACTAGATAGTAGCTGTCAATGGGCATTTTCTCAGGTTCTACAGAAGCTTAAGGCACCGAAAGCATTATGGATTGAGTTAGAAATGTTGTATGCCATAACCCAGGTTTATTACCAGTGCCCTTGACCAAGTAATTTATTTCAGGGAAAGTGGAAGTCAGTGAGACTAGAATTCTCAACTGAACTTGGAAATGGTCAACCTAGAACTCCCAAATATGACCTCTGGCTTATCCTTTTCTTACCTGCTCTAAAACAAAATCATCTCTCAAAAAACACGATTAAGGAAGTCCAGAGAGAAAATTTGCATTTGATACAATAGTCTTGGCAAGGATATAATTCATTTAAATGATGAGAACTTTTTACTTTACCTGGTATTCTTCATATGTGGTAATGTAGTGTGTATATACATTACATAGACCTGAAATAACAACAGTCATATTCAGCATCCCATAAGCTTCAAATTCCTAGGGCAAAAGGGAGAATGCAATAAAATTACTCTTCATCTTAAAGTGTATTATCATTTCTGTTATATTTAACATACAATTATCACTATAAATTTTTATTGTAAGATATCTATCTTAATATTTTTCCCAATGATCAAAATTGCCCAGGAATACAGGAGTGTCAGAGAGTCCTTGGTGAAAAGTTAAAAGCCTTAACTCTGCACTCCAGTTGGGCAAGTCAATGGATCTATGAACATCCTAATGATTGTATTTGCTGATGCAGAACCTTATTACTAAAAATATAGATGTTTTATCAATTTTCTAAAAAGTCTAAAGGGAGCATTATTAGCTAACCACAGTAGCTATTTCCAGCTTCAAATAATAAGATGTTTGCTGATTATGTCATTTTAGAACCATTGACAATACTTTCTGAGATAAAGAAAATCACAAATATAGATAAAATGCATAATTTTCAACATGTTAGATTTTTTTATACAGGACTTTAAAATATGAATGTACTTGGGGTCATTTAGTACTGAATCCATAAAACTCATCAATTTTAAATTATTAGTACATAAATATTTTTAAATTATTAGTACATAAAATATTTTAATCCTACTATATTTCCTTTATATTTTTTAAGTTTATTCTTATGCCATCAGTATTTCATATTCACCTCCAGCCTTTACTTTCAAGAAGTGTAAAAGTCTTATCATCTTAGCAAAGATTAATTTAAAAGGTATCAGATCATAAGGATAGGGAATTCTTCTTCTCTTTTCCAAATAAAAATGCATAGGTATATTATTTCATTTGTAACTTACTTCTCTAACTGCCTGCCGAAGTCTTCGTCCAGACATGGTCCTGAGTCAAGAAAACAGAATTATCTAAGTGGTTTCCTATTCAGAATGTATGCAAGGTACACAGAAAGACTTGTAATGAAAGCCAAAAAGTTAGCCTGGCTACACAACAGTAAAGTAAAGTGTACAGAAACAACACATACATCAGTAAAGTGTATGGAAACAACACAAGTTCTAGTTGAGCTTTTTTGCACACTGCCCTATCTTCAAAATAAATCCTAAACCAAAACCAGACAAGTTGAAGGAGGAAAACAGAAACAGTGAATATCACTGGCAAAAGATCACAATTGTCTTCCATTCACTGAGTTAACAATTGGTTGCATTCTATGTTAATAAGAGTTGAGGCAAGTAGAGAGTACACTATTCCTGCCTACAGAGAACTTACACTTCATTCATTTATTTAGCTCATATGGTAAAGAAACCACCTGCAATGCAGGAGACCTGGGTTCGATCCCTGCGTCAGGAAAATCCCCTGGAGGTGGGAATGGATACCCACTCCATTATTCTTACCTAGAGAATTCCATGGACAGAGAAGCCTGGGGGGTTACAGTACACGCGGACACAACTGAGCTACTAACTTTATACCAGACCCACTTCATATTGCTGAGGACTCAACCGTATGAAGCTTACATTCTCAGAAGAGAAGATGGCCAATAGAAAATAAAAAAGTGAGATGACAATAAGTGCAATGGAGAATATAAGGTAGGATAAGGATGAAAGAGGATGGTGGTGGTCATTGTGGTGATGGTGGTAGCGATGCAATGGTGCTTGTAACAGTGGTGGGTGAAAACAATGTTATGTACTGTAAGCAGGACTGGCATCTGTATTAGAGTTTTCAGCAGAGAAATGAAGGAGTGAAAGAGTTGGCCATGGAGATATATGGAGGGTAAGTGTTGCAGGTAGAAGGAGCTTTTTAAGTTCAAAAGCCCTAAAACAGGAACGTGCTTGGTAGTCTGAGAATTACAGTGAAGCCAAGGTGGCTGCAACAGGTGTGATTGAGGCAAATCAATTTTGTATGGAGCGGTACAAAATCAGATCAGACAGTTTGCTGAAGAGAGGATCGCAGAGGGCCTTGCTTGATATTATAAGGGTGTGAGGGTTTGTCTGGAGAGTTGGGAAGCTATTGAAAGGTTATGATAAGTGACATAATGCTTTTGCTTGTATGCTTATGCTTTATAGGGATAACTTATGCTTTATAGGGATAACTCTGGCTATAATGTTGAGGAAAGACTATAGAGGAGTAAGGGAGAGGCAAGGAAGTGAGAAGGTTATTGCAGTAATCCCGGGGAGAGGCAATGGTGACTTAGACCCAAGTGGGGAGGAGGTGGGTGAGGGGAAGAATGATGGAAAGTGTTGGATAGAACACGCACAATTTGCTGAGGGATTTAAAGCGGGGAAAATTGAAAAAGAATTCAGGGATGACTGAGATTTAGGCCCTGAGCAATGGAAAGATACAAAATTGCTACTTACTAAGACAGGAAATATGGCATAAAGAGCAAATTTAAAAGATGTTTCCATGCTTCTAATACCTAAACTGATTGTTTCATGTTTCTATATTTTAATATTATTTAAAGTCTTTCTGCTGACATAATAAGTCACTGCATAATTTTAATCTGGAATGATAACTTCTCAAATTTTTATGTTTACTTCAAGATACCCACTAGTGAGAGGCATAAAGAGGTTTATTCTTCAGAGGCCCCACCAAAATATGGTTGGGAATATTTGTCACTGTTGCCATACATAGCAGAGTAGGATACAAAAGAGTCAATACAGGGTTATCTGCCCATGATAAGAAGTGATTCCAACAGAAACACATCTACAACTATCAGAAAATCTCACAAAATAAAAAACAGGAACTTACGTAAACTCCCCAGGGATGGCAGTGATGGCCAAGAACCCAAGAGTAACAATCTGAACATCAACAATATCTGGGTGCCAGGGATGAGGTTTTAACAGCTAAGAACCAAAAGCATGAAAACTGTGTTAAGAATATTACTCTCTTTGCTCAAGAGACCAATGCTGCTCACAGAATTCCTTTGTTAGTGGATATTAAATGTTTCCAGTTGTTTGGGGTGTCTTATCCTACAGTCACAGATTTTTTTCTAAGTCATGTAGTATTAAATATTCTGTCTAGTATTAATATGTGAATTTCAAATACCAGTATTACATTAACCTGGAATTATTTTCTCATCAATGAAGATTTTGGTGGCTTTATCTTTATGGAATCACAATGTGTAACAGATAACCAAGGTTCTCCTATATTACCATGGTGACTATCCTTATACAAGACAAATAAGGAATTACCATCATTTGGAATAACTTAATTATTTCTCTTTTTACTCTAAACAGCGCTTTAAATCTTCAGTTACCAAGTCTTGCCTTACTTTTCTTCTCCAAAAGAGTATATCCTTTACCATGTTCAGATTAGCATAGAATCTTTCCCTCTATTCCTTCTATTCCTTCATTTCCTCTCCTTCTTGAAGAATTTCTAAGTAAATGTTAGGAAAAAACTGTATTTAAAAATTGTTTCTACATCAAAAATTCATGGTATTATGAACACTGGCATGAATATGAAAATCCATGATCCAAAGGGTATTTAAAGAATATTGGTTTAGTTAATAATGTTGCCTGAGTTGTAAAAAATAACCTGAGATGTCTTTCTCTGTGAGGAATTCTGTGCTCATAAATCTTAATCTTATTCTTCCTTTTCCTCTGTTCTAATTGTTTCAGTTATTTACTACGGATGTAAAAATCTAAGTCAGTATATTTAATAATCATACCCCTTATTTCTTTAGTGTTAAACTTATGGCATCCATATTTTTAATACTAAAAATCTGATTTGGGAACATTTGCATAATACACGGATCTACTATTTAACACAGACCTATTCATATCTGATAATTCATAAATTTAAAACTAACAATATACTAGTTTCACCATGATAATCCAAATGCATTACCTCTCCAGTATGAAGAAGGACGGGCTTTGGTTTATGGCATTCTTTGATTTCTTCAGATGGCTTGCCCAGAACCTGATCCCGAAGAGTGTCCCAAAATGAATCCCCTTCTGTCATCCCTATTAGGAATGTTACGATTAATATGATTGCAACCCTCTGAAAAATACCATCATTTTGACAAATGTTGTACAACAATGCTTTTAGAACTTTGAGAGATTTTATTAAGGTTGCTGTTCAATGATTTCAAACAGTTTGCATAATAGAAGAGGTAAAATTTCCTGTACATATTAAAGTAGGAGCCATTATTTAATTAGATCCTCAGTGTGGTTGATAGAGTAAAAGAATATATGTTCTACATCTTTCAGATTTTGTTTTTATTGTTCTTCCTCAACCATGTTGCCAATTTTTAAAATATGATATAATTAAATGCAGGTCAATGAGGTGAATTATCTTTTCCCTATTTTGAAAGCTATAAAAGATATCTCCAGTTTGAAGTGTCAGCTGTTTAACTTGTGATCTCTAAAGACCCTCGCTTGATCTCCACTTAAATTATGTGTACTCACACACACATGAGCAATTAAAAACCACCAAGCCTAACACCCATAATCTAGGAAAAAGCTATGTTAACTACAAAACCTAAGAACATAGAATATACAATCAGGAAAATATAATTACTATGAACATATTTGGACCTACTTACATAGCACACATGGGACTCTCAAAGAACTCTTTCAGCTCAATAATAAAAAGACAAATAGACCAATTTAAAAATAAGAAAAATACATGAACAGATATTTCTCCAAGAAAGACACAGTAATGGCCAACAAACATAAGAAAAGATGCTCAATATCCCAGGAAAACACAAATCAAAACCATATTGAGAACACCCCAGGGGAAGTTAGAATCAAAAAAAAAGAAGACAAAAACAAGTTATTGGTGAGGATGTGAAAAAATTAGAATCTTCAGAGAGAAACTGATGAGAACATAAAATTGTGCAATGATTTGAAAATACTCTGGTAGTTCCTCAAATAATCAAACATAGAATTTTACCATGTGATCCAGCAATTCCACTTCCAGGCATGTACCAAAGACATGAATTCATATGCTCACACAAAAGCTTGGACATGAGTATTTATAACAGCCCAAAACAGAACAACCCAAATGTCCATCAGCTGAGGAGCGCATAAATAAAATCTGACAAAACCATACAGTGAAATATTATTCAGTCACAATATGACATAAATGAACTTATCTACAAAACAGACTCAGACATAGAGAACAGACGTCATTGCCAAGGGGGAGGGCTGGATCGGGAGCTTGGGATTAGCAGATGCAACTATTATATAGAGAATGGATAAAATACAAGATTCTACTATATAACATAGGAAACTATATTGAATACTCTGTAATAAATCACAAGGGAAAAGAAAATGGAAAAGAATGTGTGCATATGTATATATACATTATATATATATACACATTTGTGTATAATTGATCACTTTGCTGTACAGCAGAAATTAACACTACACTGAAATCAACTCTACCTCAATAAAACAATTTTTAAAAAGAAAAAAAGCAATGAAATTATTTTAGAAACCATGTTACAACATGGACGAACCTTGAAAACATGATGCTAAGTGAAAGAAGCCAACACAAAAAGCCACATATTTTTATGATTCCATTCATACGAAATGTCCAGAAGAGGTAAATATAGAGATAGAGATTAGTGGTTTCTTAGGTCTAGAAGAGATGGGGACTGGGCTGTGATAGCTAAAATGTACAGGGTTTCTCTTTGAGGTGATGACAATGTTCTAAAATTGTTAGCAGTGATGGTTGCATGTATCTGTGAATACATTAAAAACCATTGAATTTTATGTTTTGTGAATTATATCTCAATAAAGCTATCAAATATTATTTATTTTAGAACATTAGACCAACCTAGATGAAATATTTCCAGGAAAGATGATGCCAACTGTATCATGTTACAACTGGTTGGAACTAATGGTTCCAAAATATACATGCATATAAAAGACAAGAATAAAATAAGCCAAAATATTGCCTGCTGGTGCTACTCTTCAATTTTTTTAACTTTGTGTATTTTTCAATGCATGTTATCACAGTGATAATCAGGATAAAGTATAAAACCTATAATAATGAGTTATAAATTCATGGAAATACACACAGGAAGAAGACCCAGGATCACACGCTTTATGCTCCTAGTCTTCTGTTCCGAGGAATTTGGGCTCCAATAAGGAATTCCAGGAAAGAGACACTAATAACCAGATGGAAAGGCCAATTTATATTGTGGGTGTTAAAATGACACTCCTACTCTGCACCACTCCAAATCCATTCCTGCCCCACTCAAAACTGTTCCTCCACAGGTTTAAATGCAGAGAGAATTTCTAATTCCATCTGAATCAGTGGAAAGCTAAATTATGAAAGATACCAACCCCTGAGAAATCATGTACAAATGTGGAAAGCCTACCTACCCCTAAATTTTAAAAATTAAAATAGTAAATGTATTGGCTATGTGAAACCCTGTTAGGGAGCAGAACCCTGAAGTTCAGGACCTAGAATCATAAACCTGATCAGACTGCACCTCACCCTGAGTAAAATTGAGGGTTCCAAATCCATCGATTGTGCCAGCTGCAAAACTGTAGCCCAAGGCTGGTTTACATGTTTTTGCCTAAAGGAAAAAAAAATAAAAACAAACAAAAGACACAGAAGTTGAATTTCAACGAAAAGATCAGCCCAGAGCTTTTCCCTTGTGGCACATAATCAGTATGACTTGGTGACACTTACTGTGTGTGTAGAATTGAGCCAGACGGTGACATCCGTCATATTCACCCACTGATGAGCTGAAGCCAGCGGCCCAATTACCTCCTGGGAGGCAGACTCGTACAGTTCCTAGAAAACCCACACAGCCTTAGCATGAAAAGCAAACGAGCTAAAACGAATACTATACACTTTTACCCAACAAGTGCCAATTTGGAAAAGCATCTTTCAGTCAAGTTTTGTGTTGCTGGCTGACTACCCAGAGCATTTTCAACTCTCCACCAAACCCACAGTGACTTCACAGAAACCTGAAGGCCCTGAGACTGTTGACCCGGGTTTATTGCCCACAAACATGAAATTCCAGCAATGCAGGCTATGGCACAAGACGCTCCAACCTCACTGGAAAGATAGTCAAGAAAATTTAAGGTTAGGAGTGAAAGCATTAGTTGCTCAGTCGTGTCCAACTCTGCAACCCCATGGACTGTAATGTAGCCCGCCAGGCTTCTCTGTCCATGGGATTCTTCAGGCAAGAATACTAGTGGGTAGCCATTCCCTTCTCTAGGTGATCTTTCCCATCCAAGGATCAAATCCCGGTCACCTGTATCACAGGCAGATTCTTTACCATCTAAGCCACCAAGGAAGGTTAGGAGTAGGTGGACCAAATTATCTTCTTTGCAGAGAACAAGAGTTTTTCCTCAGGGACTCTCATGGAGTTTTCCCTCTCATAGTCCTTGAGTTCTCTGGCAGGGCTAATACCAAAGAGGGGCTTGAAAGAATTCAGGACCCACTTCATCTGCATCAGTTCTCCCACCCACTATTCATCTTTTGATGTTCTTTTTGTCCAATAGGATCAATTGATGCTTTTTTAATCTTATGAGAAATATGGATTCCTTTTTTAATCTTACGGGAAATGTGAATAAAAATATATTTAGAAATGCCTGTGTTCTTTCAAGTCTTTATTGTATCTGTTACAATATTGCTTCTGTTCTGTGTTTTGGTTTTTTGGCCTCGAGGCATGTGGGATCTTAGCTCACCGACCAGGGATCAATCTGCACTGGAAAGTGACGTCTTAAGCATTGAAACACCAAGGAGGTCCCTGGCAATGTTTGTTTTTATTCATCTCTATCCTACAGTAGAGGAGGCAAACTCTGCTTCAGCACCAGTGCCCTTACCTGACATCTAACTCATTTTCATTCTATTGCCATCCCAGTTTCCGCTGCCATGTGGGAACTCAAGGGATAAGTCAGAAACACCAGCTGCAGCCCACCTCTCCTGATTTTGTTATTGTTGCTCCCTGATTAACAGGAAAGCTGTGCCTTGCTGAGAATGTGGGACCGATCTCTATGTCTCTAGGCTCAGAATGGTAACAAAATTTCTGATGCCAAATTGTGTCACAGGTGTACACCCTAAATAGAATCTGTTAATTTAGAACAATCCGCTGATGGTACCACAGTAATTTAAAAAGAAAATGCAGCAATTAGGCTGGCTGGTGTCTTCTGTTTTTGAAGGTGCTTTTGTTCTTCCTTAATTGCTCCTGAAACATTTTAGAACCCTTGAGACACAATATTTACATAAACACACACACACACACACACACACACACTGACAGGCATGCTCATTAAAGGTATGGGTAAGCTATAAAAAGGCAGAGATTTAACTATCTTTATCAGAGATGGTGGAGCTCAAAGCTATCCTTTGTCTTTTCCTCTGGAAACATCTTCATCGGAGCTGATACAAAACATGTGAGCAAACTAGAAGGTAAAATTTAGGAGAGGAAGGAGCGCAGAGTAACTGGTCATAAGCTCTCTGGAAACCAGATTCTCTCTTCATCAAAAGATCTTTTAAAAAAGAAAAGAAAACACAAGGTGGATGATCTTTGCCATATCAAAAAAGACCAGGGACTCATTTGAACGCAAACTGCAAGAACTGGGAATTGTGCCACTCAGCTTTACCTTGTCTCCAAAGAAAAAGATAGGAAATGGTCAGGGGACTTGGCAGGCAAAGGCCCCAGAGACTTCTGAGAATTTGGGTCAGTCTGGTCATATCTGATACTACATTAATTGAAAACTACAATCTATCATCTAACTGCCTGAAGCAAGCACTCTGGCTGAAAGAATGTTTTCCTGATTACTTGCTTTTAAATATACTTCCTATAGGAAGTCAGTCACAAGCAGTCAGAGAGAGGTTCCTGTGCAGTAAGTGAAACAACCTTCCTGACTGACAATAAATAGCATTCATACCTTCAGACTCCTTGGTGCAGCTTGAGCTCTTGCTGTCTTCCTTACAAAGACCAACTTCCTAATGAAAAATGTCAGTGGATTCGAAGGCATAGTTTTGAAAAAAGATAAAAGCAGCAGGGCCCACAGCTTACCTTTGCTTTGTCATATATTATCCGTCCTATGATTTGTGTACTTTCGAACATATCCTGCCCAGGTCCCATAGCAACACACATGCTAGGCTGGAGCAAAATGACACGAGATATGCTCTTAGTGAAATAAGTGATTCTTTCAAGGGATGGAAAACAATAAGCGAATCTGAGCAAACAGACTTTCTTTCTGGCTGTGTGGCCTGTTGGACCTTTGTTCCCCAACTAGCCAGGGACTGAACCCAATTTCCCTCACAGGAAGCAGAGTCTTAACCACTGGACCACTAGGGAAGTCCCAGCAAAGAGATTTTTTTTAAAGCCACATTCCAGCTTCTCTTTCCAGATGTTCTCCCAATTTACAGATTATGAAAAACAAAATCATTCTGGAATTAGAGCAATGAACATTGCTGCTGCTGCTGCTGCTGCTAAGTCGCTTCAGTCGTGTCCGACTCTGTGCGACCCCATAGACGGCAGCCCACCAGGCTCCGCCGTCTTTGGGATTCTCCAGGCAAGAATACTGGAGTGGGTTGCCAGTTCCTTCTCCAGTGCATGAAAGGGAAAAGTGAAAGTGAAGTCACTCAGTCATGTCCGACTTTTAGTGACCCCATGGACTGTAGCCTACCAGGCTCCTCCGTCCACGGGATTTTCCAGGCAAGAGTACTGGAGTGGGGTGTCATTGCCTTCTCCAATGAACATTGCTAGAATTCATCTATTTCAACATAAGACATAAAATTGATGCATAATATTCTATTGTAAATAAATATAATTTATTTAACCATTTCATGTATGGATATTGGAATTTAACAAACAATCATCCCCTCTAATGTGAATTAATAATGTGTAAAAATTTTGCAAATGAAGGGTAACAAAGACTGTTTTTTATTGAATTATAATTGATTAAAAATGTTGTATTCGTTTCTGGTGTAGGAAGACTTTCTTTTTTCTTTTTTAAAAATTGGGGTATCATTGCTTTATAATAGGAAGACTTTCTATATAAAAATAGTAAAGTATAAGAGAAAAGTATAATTGTTAAAAATATATTTCTCATTGGGTGGACATGACTGGGATAAAATAAATAGCCCAAACATAGTGTTTAATACAAGCAATATCACAGGTGAAATATTCTATAAACACAAAGAATAAGAACCAGAAACTAGCACCTGCTGCTCATGTCCAAGGTGAAAAATCTAAATGGATATGAGGGGAAGCAGTTAAATAAACAACAGTATAGCCTCACTTGTTGAGTGTAAAGCTTACTACACAGAATCTGAGTGATAAAGAGATTTTTTTTAAAGACAAATTAGGTAGAAAACTCAAATCCTGGACACAAAAAAAACCTCAATAAATAAGTTATAAAATGTTGTTCATGGATGCACACAGTTAGGAAGAGGTGTGATAGTGGTAATTTTGGGGAAAAGGAGTAGCTGGAGGGGAGGAAGGTAAGCAGGGACTTTCACTTTTTACTACTTTTTAAGATTTCCATGCGGTTTGAGTTTTTGTGGTGGTGGTGGTGCAGTTGCTAAGTCATGTCCGACTCTTGCAACCTATGTAGCCTGCCAGGCTCCTCTGTTCATGGGATTCTCTAGGCAAGAATACTGGAGTGGGTTGCCATTTCCTTCTCCAGGAGATCTTCCTGACCCAGGAATTGGAACCGGGTCTCCTGCATTGCAGGTAGATTCTTTACCAACTGAGCTACAAGGGAAGCCTAAAGTTTTTACAGCAACACTTTTTTTTGTGTTTTGTAATTTATAAGAAGAAGAATTTTGATGTTACATTTTTAGAAAAACCCTCAAGACGTGATAATCGAAGAGAAATGTCTCAGGCAGGCAGTTTTTGTACTAAACTGTGACTTCAAAAATGCCAAGGCAAGATGTATCAAGCTGTCCAAGTTTAGGAAAGGATATTTAATTTCAGACATTTACTAAATCGTCTTACCATTCAAAAAATATAAGCATCAAATGGAAAACTATAATGTTACCCAATCAAAATTTAGTGGGTGCTTTTGAGAAGAGCAAATGCTAGCAGTAAGTAGGCCAGAGTATACTTGAGGAGAACATAACTGTAAATTAACAGTGAATACTTAAACATAAAATGTCCGTGAGATGCAAAAACAAAGATTTAATGTCATTATTACCTACCCCACCAACGGGACAAGAGCTATTGGCGTTATCACAAGACTCTCCTGTGTCGGTGCAAAGTGGGCCAAGAATGTTGGGGGAAACATCTCCCAGATTTGATGAAGCAAAAGCTGCTACATACGGTCCCTGCCAAAAGAAACATCCAATCACCTTGTATGCTTTCTTATTTACTGCGATGAGTTCCATTAAAAAGGCAGACATTCAACCCGCTCTGGTGAACTATTCAAAATCATTTGCATAGGATAAAAGGAGGATATTTCTCAGGTACAATATTCTGAGAAAGATTTTTGTTTCTGTAAAGACTCACATTGCAGTCCACATATATATTATTACTCATAATATTCCAATTATCAATGAAACTATTTTAAGGAAGAGAGTTTAAAATTTGTGTCTCAAACAGCAACATTTTGACAAGAAATACAATGTGCAACAAGTTATAAAATCCTGACCCATAATCTCATGTTTGGTGTTGTACCTGGAACTCAGAGAGTCATTTTTCCTTTAAAAATAAATAGCCTATTGACTTAAAAAGTAAAGAGTCAATCTGGATATTTCTGTTGTACAACTGAATCTAAATATAGTATCCACCATCCAGACTTGCCCTCCATGTATCTTTTCTCTATCTCTTCAACCAGAAATAACTAAGCATAATCTTTTTTCAGTAGGGCAAGACCTTAATCTCGACCTAACTTGTCTACCATTTCACCTTAAGTGTCTTAAATTTACTTAAGGGAAAAGATAATCAAGAATAGGAGACTATGTGTCATTTCTTATACTAAAAAAAAAAAATGGGAAATCACTTTTTCCTAAAAAATAGGCTAAAATGAAAAAACAAATAGAAGATTGTCAATAAAGGAGCTAAAAAGTCAGGTCAAATGTTCACGGGGCTAATATTGTTATAACAGAACACTTAGTCTTGTCTAGGGCCTGGGGTTCTCATCTCCTCATATATTCTTCTACATTTCAAGTTTGGATGCTGTGATCAAGCAGAGCAGGGTCCTTCCTCACCACTTACCTATCGGCAGTCCATAATCTACACAGAGCTGACTAGCTTCCTGAAGTACACGGACTAGATTCCGGGACCCCCCAGCTCTATTCCCATCACTCATTGCATTTCAAATACCAGTCTAATGGATTAGAGTTGTCTCTGACTTAGGCCATACTGCAGGAAAGTAGAACAAAGTCTTTCAAAGAAAATTAAAAGGGAAGGCTGGACCAGAGAAAAGAATTCATTCCCTGTCCTCATTTGGATTCCTACAACATTAAGAAGGTGCTTAATAGTTTTATATCTCTGAAAACAAAAGTAAACATCAACAGTTTCTCATATCTCCAAGTTGATCAAAAACTATTACATGTTGCAAAAATCTTTAATTTGTTCTTCCTAATCCAACTAATTACAACTTTATGAAGTCATCAGTATAAGTAGTATTTGACACAAAGTTAATAATCATTTAAATTTTTTCTTTCCTGATAATAGAAGATGGAGAATTCTTCCTATCCAAGCACATCAGTATGTGATATCCATGATGACACTTTCCTCTGAAGATCTGAATCAGCTATTCTGAACACTGCATGAATGATGATACTCAGTGAATTAAGATGAAGCTTTCAGTGACATAAATTCTTACCTCTCCAGGTAGATAACCTTTGTTCTTCTCTTGTTCAAAAAGGTAAGATGCATAGCCCACGTTGTCACTATTTACAAGATGATTGGTGTTTTTCATGCTGACTGGGTGGATGGCAAACCAGCTGTAAAAGAACAAGAAGACCTAAGTTAATGATAAGAACCAGATAAATGGAGTCACAAATGATATCTGGGAGCTTAACTTTCCACCAACAGGAAAAAAAAAAGTGCTTTTGACAATAGGCATTCTTTCATTGTTAAAGAACTTAAATTACAAATAATATACTCAGGAAGTCTGATCACTTAAATTAACAATACAGAATTATTGTTACAAATATTCCATTACTGTCATCTTCATTGTAAGCTTTTAATAAGAGCCAATACTTGTTAGTTACCAGACAATATACCTACAGAATTGTATCAACAAAGACTTTGTCCTTCAAGCAGGTACATACATAATAATTATTTGAATCAATCCTATCCAATTCAATGGACATTTACCGAGAGTCTGCTGTGTACCAAGCACTGAATCAATCACAGTTTACTCTAGAATCTTGCAGAGGACAAAGACGTAAACAAATGGCCTTGATACAGTGTGACAAATGCTATAAATAAGGAGTCATAAAGTGTTTGGGGACCACAGATGACTAGCAATTAATTATTAAAGGCATTCCAGGGAGAAAGAACAGCAGAATAAATGCACAGGGGTATGAAAGAGGATGCTATGCCTAATTCAATATACCCTTATGCATGGTAATACCTTGTTTAATTGTAGAGCTATAGAGTTTACAAGTTAATTTCACATCTGTTATCTCATTTTAACTTCACAGCAACCCTGAGAGGTAGGCTCTTATTACCTGCACTGTACAAGGTATCTTAAAGAAGCAATATGGTGGCTCACTTGTCATAGAGGACCAAGGCTAAAGTTTGGGCCTTGTGACACCTTGTCCAGTGGCTTTCATAGGATCAAAGCTCCACACAGGTGAAAAAGGTGTTTACAGGATAGAAGGCTGTAAAGCAGACTATCAGAAATATTCAAGAAAAGAGAGATTCCAATTCATAAATTTTCAAGCTAATTTAGGATGTTTAAAAAATCTTTTGATTTTTCTTAACAAAAAGCTTTTTAAATATTTTTACCCAAGTAATAATGGTGCACAAAACCGAACATTCAATAGCTCATTCAATATACATGTAGTTAACTCTGGCTCTGTGCCAGACACTGGGGACACAGAGATGAATGGAGCATCACCTCATCCTTGAAAAATGCTTCACCCTTGAAAAATGTGACATCTGAGCTGGGTCTTAAAAGATGAGTAGGAACTTGGCAGGGGAATGACTAGAGAAAAGTCATCTGCAGCAAAGGAGATAGGAAGGAAAGGATGCAGTGTATTCAGAGACTGGATAGTCAGGGTGATCAGGGTAGAAAGGATGAGGGGAAGGAGAGAGGGCAGTTGCTCTTTTCATTCAATCAAGATGAAAGCATTAGTAGTGTGTGGTTGGCATTATGTTAAACCTCAACACTAGAGTCAGGTATATTCTCTGCCATCAAGGAACCATAATAATATCCGGGGAGAAAGCAAAAGCAAAAATTTTTGGTCTACTAATTAGACTATAAACTTGAATTGTTTGTTTTCATTTACTTTAGGCCTTAGAAAATTGATTGAACTTTTCTCTACCAAACTGAAAGAAATAGTAATCAGAAAAGTTATTTGCATTTCAGAATAAAAAATGCTGTATCTTTCCTCCTCTGCCCTTTAAAATATATGCTATAAAAATATCAGGTTTGTTAAAGCAAACAAAGTACTTTGGTAAGAGATGAATATTTATAAAGATATGCAGAAAAGTGGTCATTTTAATTTTAAAAACACTTACTGTTTATTTTATCTGGTCAAAAAATATTCATCTAAGTAAAGTTCAAAAGAGAGGAAGAAAGGTTTAGGTAATTTCAAAAGAAGTTAGAATACAGCCATAAAAAGATGTTGATGTCCTTGATAATAAACATTTTAAAATAATCACTTTAAAATAATGTCATAGCTAGAGCAAGACTCTACTTGATTCATCATGATGCAATCAAGGTACTGAGGAAAGTCAAGAGATTTGAGATCTAATCATCGTAAGTAGCAAAGTTAGTTCAAATTTCCAAAAAACTTCTGAAGAAAATCAATTTCAATCATGCTCAATGGTCAAGAATCTGTCTGCCATTGCAGGAGACTCAGGAGACAGGGGTTTGATCCTTGGGTCACAAAGATACCCTAGAGAAGGAACTGGCAACCCACTCCAGTATTCTTGCCTGGAAAATCCCATGGACTGAAAAGCCTGGCAAGCTACAGTCCATAGTGTCGCAAAGAATCAGACACAACTGACCACACACACATATACACAGTGAATTAGTAAACTGCAGATTAATACAGAATAATTATTCTCTTCTCTTGTGTAACTGAGGTATTTCTAGTGTCTCTTTCACTTCAGACATTGTATATTTCCAATTGTGAAACAGAAAAGCCAAATGCAGAATTGAGCTATTTAAACATTCTGAAACAGTAATACCCATCCCAGGTTCTGTTCTCTCAGATCTGAGCCGCCCTCTTCACATGGAAGCCAAGGTCTGCACAAAGGTGACTGGCAAAGGGGTAAGTGAAGGCTGAAATATGGCTCCCACTCAGCTCCCCAAGTGAAGCACACCTCCATCAGCCCAGATAAGGGAGCATCCTTATGTGCTATGCACCAAGACCTATGTGCCAGGTATGGCCATCCCCAACCTAAATGTCCACCAAAGGGGAGAATGAGAATATTGTACCTCCATTAAAAGGCAATATTCATGAAAATGTGTAACAACATGGGAGATCTTTGGACAAATACAATATATATGACACTGTTCAGTTCAGTCGTTCAGTCGTGTCCGACTCTTTGCGACCCCATTAACCGCAGCATGCCAGGCCTCCCTGACCATCACCAACTCCTGGAGCCCACCCAAACCTATGTCCATTGAGTCGGTGATGCCATCCAGCCATCTCATCCTCTGTCATCCCCTTCTCCTCCTGCCTTCAATTTTTCCCAGCATTAGGGCCTTTTCAAATGAGACAGCTCTTTGCATCAGATGGCCAAAGTATTGGAGTTTCAGCTTCAACATCAGTCCTTCCAACGAACACCCAGGACTGATCTTTAGGATGGACTGGTTGGATCTTCTTGCAGTCCAAGGGACTCTCAAGAGTCTTCTCCAACACCACAGTTCAAAAGCATCAATTCTTCGGCACTCAGCTTTCTTCACAGTCCAACTCTCACATCCATACATGACTACTGGAAAAACCATAGCCTTGACTAGATGGACCTTTGTTGACAAAGTAATGTCTCTGCTTTTTAATATGCTGTCTAGATTGGTCATAACTTTCCTTCCAAGGAGTAAGCGTCTTTTAATTTCATGGCTGCAGTCACCATCTGCAGTGATTTTGGAGCCCCCAAAAATAAAGTCAGCCACTGTTTCCCCATCTATTTGCCATGAAGTGATGGGACTGGATGCCATGATCTTAGTTTTCTGAATATTGAGCTTTAAGACAACTTTCTCACTCTCCTCTTTTACTTTCATCAAGAGTCTCTTGAGTTCTTCTTCACTTTCTGCCATAAGGGTGGTGTCATTTGGACTCAAAAGTGTCACCCCAAAATTCATGCCCAGCAGAACCTCAGAATGGGATCTTATTTGGAAACAGAATTTTTAGAAATGTAAACAAGGTAAAATCATACTATCTTTGGTTGGGTCTTAAGCCCAGTGACTGGTGCTCTCATAACAAAAGGAAAGGGACAGAGAGACACCCAAATATGGGGATGTAGGAAATGTGAAGATGGAGGCACAAACTGGAGTGATGTATCTACAAGTCAAGCATTGCTGGCAGTCACCAGAAGCTAAGAGAAAGGCATGGAACTGATTCTCCCTCAGAGCCTCCAGAAAGAACCAATCTTACTCTTAGGTAGGAAATTAGGCATGAGCAACCAGGAGTGTCCTAGACAAAAAGGATGCAGGTTGATCTCTAAACCCCATCCCAGACACATCCAGGAGAGCTCACAGATATACTACAAAAATAACCACAGAGACTTTTCCAACTCCTGCACAGGTGCCCTCTGCACACAGTGGATACAAACTAACCTCTGGGGCTTCTTCAAGTAACCTTAGACATTTAGGAGCCTATTAAGGATTCATAAATATTCTACACATGTATATGTCTGATTATAACAGACTGAATTATGGGAAGACATGTGCAACAAAGCCTGGTGTTATATAAGTTGCAACTGTCAATCAGCCTCGAGTATATGCCCATTTGCATTTCCTTTCCTTATTGGTGGTGGATACAAGCCCTATTTTGCACAGAGCACCACCAAAAGGAAGAAGAGATGGGAAGTATAAAAAGGGGAAGTCAAGAGGGATCGTTACAATTCCTATGTCTCAGGAGTGTCTGTTTAATAAAAGATCTATCTGCCTGTAATTTGTCTGTTGTTTTAAACCCTTTAGTCCATCATTCCAAATCTTTGTAGCAATGAGACAAGAACTGAGGGAGAGAAACAAACTAACCTGACACTGCCAAGACCCTGACTTCAGACTTCTAGCACTTCTTGAACTGTGACAGAACAAATTTCTGCTGTTTTAAACCAGCAGGTCTGTAGTGATTTGTTATGGAAATCCTAAGAAACTAATACAGAGACCATACATTTTAGTGGCTTAGAGCTCTGGCGTTGGACATAAGTTATTATACCTAACCTATTTGAAACTCCATGTTCATATCTGTAACATGATAGGTAGTATCCACCTCATGGCATTTGACAATTAAGAGGACAAATATATCTGAAGTGTTTAGCACATAGACTGGTCTATGCTAAGAATGGAATAAATCACTGTGATGATGCTATGCTGATTTTGATACTGCTGCTGCTGCAGTAATGGTGATGATTGAAAGGAAAAAAATATACAAAGCAGTGTGTACGTATATGTAGAGTTAATAAGATAAATACAATATTAAAATATATGATGCACGTGCATGTATGTATTCAACATATGTATATCACCCCATATAATATAAGCTTTAAATAATTAAAAAAGAAACCCTTCCCTCTTATGACAGAGACTTGAGGGCTTACAGAATACCAGTGTGCCCTCTATTCCCCAATTCCACTGGCAGGGTAGAGCCTGTGAATATGGCCAGTAACATATTTGCAGAAGGACCACCCAAATTTTATGACATTTTGCATGAGTGGCAAATGTGTACATTAAAATCTGTCATGTGTTAAACCACTGTTATTTCAAGGTCTTTTGCATCGCCTAGCATTAGTTAATGCATCTCTTAACACACACCTAATCAACACACCTCTTTTTCACTTGTCTTATGTTCCTCCTTGCCCCACCCCATTACAGACAGTTGGAAAAAGGAAAGCAAAGAATGTTTCATTGTGCTATATTGGAAGGGCTATTAGGCCCAGAATTTTATGCAAAGGACAACTTGAATCTGAAACAAGCAGATGTGATGACTACAGACCAGATTGCTCAGATTAAAGAAGGACAATGAGCCATAGCCAGAGTACAGCTTCTGAAGTTATAGGTAAACTCGGCTGCCAGTATCCTGGAGAATTGACCATCTCTACTCCAGAGAAGAGATGTCCATTCTCACCTACTCATTTTGTTTTCTTTAAAAGTCCTGGATGGAAAAAAAAAAAAACACAACTCTCAATACTGTTAATGGAGAGATATTTGGTTTGGGTGGATTCCATTAAGTTCATTAAGTTACTGCAATCAAAATTCTTACAACCTAAATAGTATGCTTAAACAAGCAACAGTAGTAAAGCAAGAAGTGGCCGATAAGAGTATTTATTTTAATTCAGCCTAACTACCCAGGAATTGAAGAAATTGAAAGGAAGACAAAAATTATTCAGCTTTTTTGGGTCTATCACTTAATATGTGTAAAGCCTGAAAATACTAAGATTGGCAAGAGCACTGAAAACAATACTCCATGCATGCTTGGGTAGAAGCACTGTAAACTAGCAAAAGTTTGCCAGAGGATCATGTGGAAACTCATGAGATGATCCTTAATAATAAATGTTCCTTTTTGACTCAGCAACCCCACTTCTAGGAAATCATTGGCAAATATATATAAGATTATTGTTTTGTTTTAGTCACTAAGTCATGGCCGACTCTTTGCAACCCCATCGACTATAGCCTGCCTGGATCCTCTGCCCGTGGGATTTCCCAGGCAAGAATACTGGAGTGGTCTCTTCACAAGTGCTTATAACAGTGTATGACAGAAAAACTATAAACTAAAATGTCAAATGATTGGTGACTCATTGGATATACTATCATACATATGGTAGAACACCGTGGACAATAGCCTGCCAGCCTCCTCTGTCCATGGGCTTTCCGAAACAAGAATACCGGAGTGAGTTGCCATTTCCTTCTCCAGGGAATCTTCCCAACCTAGGGACTGAACCCATGTCTCCTGTATTATAATGAAATACTATACAACAATTTAAAAATGGTGATTTAAAAAATACTAAGTAGCACTGAAATAAATTCATAAAGAATTTCCAAATGAAAAAGTTACCAAATTGTATATATAATAATCTCTTTAAAAGTAAAGTCTCTCTTTAAAAATAAAAAGATATAAACATGATTAGGAAACAAATAGGAAAGAATATATAACAAAATATTAGAAATTATTGAGTCCTAGAACTTCCCTCATAGCTCAGTTGGTAAAGAATCCACCTGTAACGCAGGAGACCCAGGTTCGATTCCTGGGTTGGGAAGATCCCCTGGAGAAGGAAATGGCACCCCACTCCAGTATTCTTGCCTGGAAAATCCCATGGACCGAGGAACCTGGTGTGCTACAATCCATGGGGTCACAAGAGTCGGACATGACAATGACTAAATCACCACCACTGAGTCCTAGGATTACCAGATAGTTTTAAATTTTATTTTGATTCACTATTGAAATTTTTAGGAAACATACAAAGAAAAGGAAGATTTTAAAAAATACAGCACCAAGCTTGAATGCTAATGTCAATTATGATTCTGGGTAACAACAATGTGACAGTATAGGTTCACTGATGGTAACAAATGTACCAGTCTGGTGATGGGGGTTAGTAATGAGGGAGGCTGTGCCTGTGTTTCCGGGCAGGCATACATGGGAAGTCTCTGTACTTTCTGTTTAGTTTTGCTATGAACCTAAAACTGCTCTAAAAAATAAAGTCTACAGAAAAAAAAAAACCTATCACAGCCCTGGCACAGTGTCACTTCTCTCATCTTTTATTGACCAAAGTGGTCCCAGGGCTGACCAAGTTTCAAGGGCTGGAAAAACTTTCATTTTTGATGGGAACTGGCAAGGTCACTTTGTATAGACTATGTAAGACAAGAGCTGTTGTTCCACCACCTTTGGAAACTATAATACTCCACTTAAATATTTTTTTTAAATCTCTATCAATCCTAAAAGGGGAATAAAAATCATTGAAAAGTGAGACAAATAACACAAAGTGAAGAGCACAGTAATCACAACTCATAAAAATAAACTCACTCATTAAAAGATGAAGATTGTTAAAAACCATATAAAGCTATATGATATTCATAACAGATACCTTTAAACGTACAAGCAAACAAAAAGTGAAAGAAAATAACAGAGAAATATATATGGCAAATTCTAACCTACAGAGAGCTGAGTTAGTTATAGGAACATGAAAATACACAGATTTTGAGACAAAAAATTGATCGCTGATTGCGATCATTGAAAAGAAATAGAGGAAAACAATAGAATGGGAAAGTCTAGAGATCTCTTCAAGAAAATTAGAAATATCAAGGGAACATTTCATGCAAAGATGGGCACAATAAAGGAGAGAAATAGTAGGGACCTAACAGAAGCAGAAGATATTAAGAAGAGGTGGCAAGAATACACAGGAGAACGATACAAAAAAGATCTTCAGGACCCAGATAATCATGATGGTGTAATCACCAACCTAGGGCCAGACATCCTGGAATGCGAGGTCAAGTGAGCCTTAGGAAGCATCACTACGAACAAAGCTAGTGGAGGTGATGGAATTCCAGTTGAGCTATTTCAAATCCTAAAAGATGATGCTGCGAAACTGCTGCACTGAATATGTCAGCAAATTTGGAAAACTCAGCAATGGCCACAGGACTGGAAAAGGTCAGTTTTCATTCCAATCCCAAAGAAAGAAAGAAAGTGAAGTCGCTCAGTTGTGATTGACTGTTTGTACCCCATGGACTGTAGCCTACCAGGCTTCTCCATCCATGGTATTTTCCAGGCAAGAATACTGGAGTTGGTTGCCATTTCCTTCTCAAGGAGATCTTCCATGGGATTTTCCAGGCAAGAATACTGGAGCCGGTTGCCATTTCCTTCTCCAGGAGATCTTCTAGACCCAGGGATTGAAGCCAGGTCTCCCACATTGTAGGCATATGCTTTACCGTCTGAACCACCAGGGAAGTCAATGCCAAAGAACGCTCAAACTACCTCACAATTGCCCTCATCACACATGCTAGCAAAGTAATGTTCAAAATTCTCCAAGCCAGGCTTCAACAGTACATGAACCATGAACTTCCTGACATTCAAGCTGGATTTAGAAAAGGCAGAGGAACCAGAGGTCAAATTGCTAACATCTGTTGAATCATCGAAAAAGCAAGAGAGTTCCAGAAAATCTTCTACTTCTGCTTTATTGACTATGCCAAAGCCTTTGACTGTGTGGATCACAACAAACTGTGGAAAATTCTTCAAGAGATGGGAATACTAGACCACCTGACCTGCCTCCTGAGAAATCTGTATGCAGGTCAGGAAGCAACAGTTAGAACTGGACATGGAACAATGGACTGGTTCAAAATTGGGAAAGGAGTAAGTCAAGGCTGTATATTGTCACCCTGCTTATTTAATTTATATGCAGAGTGAAGTAAAATCAAATGAAAGTCGCTCAGTCATGTCTGACTCTTTGCAATCCCATGGACTATACAGTCCATGCAATTCTCCAGACCAGAATACTGGAGTGGGTAGCCTTTCCCTTCTCCATAGGACCCTCCCAACTCAGGAATTGGACCCAGGTCTCTGGCATTGCAGGTGGATTCTTTACCACCTGAGCCACGAGGGAAGCCCTATATGCAGAGTTTATCATGTGAAATGCTGGGCTGGATGAAGCACAAGCTGGAATCAAGATTGCTGGGAGAAATATCAATAACCTCAGATATGCAGATGAAAACCATCCTTATGGCAAAAAGCAAAGAGGAACTAAAGAGCCTCTTGATGAAAGTGAAAGAGGAGAGTAAAACTGTTGGCTTAAAAGTCAACATTCAGAAAACTAGGATCATGGCATCTGGTCCCATCACTTCAATCACTTCATGGCAAATAGATGGGGAAACACTGACAGACTTTATTTTTGGGGGTTCCAAAATCACTGCAGATGGTGACTACAGCCATGAAATTAAAAGACGTTTACTCCTTGGGAGAAAATCTATGACCAACTTAGACAGCATATTAAAAAGCAGAGACATCACTTTGCCAACAAAGGTCCAGCTAGTCAAAGCTATGGTTTTTCCAGTAGTCATGTATGGATGTGAGAGTTGGACTATAAAGAAAGCTGAGCTCCGAAGAATTGATGCTTTTGAACTGTGGTGTTGGAGAAGACTCTTGAGAGTCCCTTGGACTGCAAGGAGATCCAACCAGTCCATCCTAAAGGAAATCATTCCTGAATATTCATTGGAAGGATTGATGCTGAAGCTGAAACTCCAATACTTTGGCCAACTGATGTGAAGGACTGTCTCATTGGAAAAGACCCTGATGCTGGGAAAGATTGAGGGCAGGAGGAGAAGGGGACGACAGGATGAGATGGTTGGATGGCATCACCAACTCAATGGATATGAGTTTGAGCAAACTCCAAGAGTTGGTGATGGACAGGGAGGCCTAGCATGCTGTGGTCCATGGGGTCACAAAGAGTCAGACACGACTGAGCAAGTGAACTGAGACAAAAAATTATTAGATATAAAGAGAATCACTACAAAAAACAAAAGTCACTGAGATACATGGAGATAGCATTAACATTTTTCACAGTATTTTCAAGTTTCTAATACCCATAGTATATGAGACTAAGAGAGCATCTATCTTTACAGAATGACCTTTTAATCATGCATATTTCTTATCATACATTCTACATAAGGAAATAGGCAGAAGAAAATGTACCTGAATATGAACCATGGTTGACTTTGGGAAGTAAGTCCAATGTCTTCTGCCAGTTATGACAGCTGGCTTTTATAGCTTCTAAACTTGGGACCATTTACATTAACTAGCATGATTAATCTGTTATCAGTCAATTATCATCACCCTTGTCATCAGAAAGCCCTTATTAAGCACCTTCACTTTACATGGGGATGGACTAGACACAGAAGACTCATCACACAACCAAGGCCTACTCTTACTTCACTGGAAAGAAACAGCACAAATAAGCTGATAGGAAAGTTGGAGCAGGAAGAGAGTATCAGGCTTCACGACAACATAGAAGAGTAAAGAGAAATTCAGGATGCAGAAATGACAGTGAGGCTTCACAAACCAGAGTGAAGGCTAATGGAGAATGTATTTATAAAAACACAATGCAATGAGATGGAGAGAAGATAAGAGGTCAAGAAGGGCTGATGAAGGGCAGTCACTGAGATTTCCGCATTTGCTCTTGGTGTCAGGTTAAGCACACTGAAAGGAGAATGCAGCGGGGAGGACAGTAAGCCATAGAGAATAAATAATTCTCAAGTAATCCAGAAAGTCATAGGCAGAGAAGATTTACACACACACATACACACACACACCCCAAAATGAGCTCTATAAGTCAGCATCATTCAAATGAATTAATTTTATAAATTGGGATTTTCTAAGTGTATGCAAAAATTCTTCAAATAGGTTGAGCAAATTACTGTCCCTTGCTATCTTTTTAAAATGTTCCTTGAAAGGCTCACCCCCTTCCGTAATAATAAAAGGATTTGCCACACATAAAACAGAAGGCAATAGAGAAATCATTCAAAACCCTGCTCAGACCTTTCTTACAGCTCTGACAAATAGAAGCCATGCCATACTGACTCCTAGAGGGCTAACGAGATGAGAAAAAAAAGGAGGGTCCATGCCACTCCTGCATACTTGAGGAAGGAGACTTGGCAAATGCAATGAGCTAGGAGAAGGGAAAAGAACTGAGACAGAAGCTGTCCTGCTGTACTACCCTTGAGGAGGTCAGTGCTCCCAACTGCCACTCCCAGAGCCACCTGCACTTTATCAACTGTATAGGAAGGGACTGTCCACCACCCAGAGCAGCCATTCAGATGAACTGCCTGACCCTATCGGAGAAGGCAATGGCAACCCACTCCAGTACTCGTGCCTGGAGAATCCCAGGGATGGGGGAGCCTGGTGGGCGGCCGTCTCTGGGGTCGCACAGAGTCGGACACGACTGAAGTGACTTAGTAGCAGCAGCAGCAGCAGCAGCAGCAGCCTGACCCTATGACTTTCTCTTTGGTGCAGACACTTGAAACATGTTTTTTTTAACTTTATTTTATATTGGAGTGCAGCTGATTAACAACATTGTGATAGTTTCGGGTGGACAGCAAAGGGACTCAGCCATACATGTACATGTGTCATGTGTCCATTTTCCCCCACACTCCCCTCCCATCCAGCCTACCACATAATATTGAGCAGAGTTCCATGTGCCGTATGCTAGGTCCTTATTGGTTATCCATTTTAAGTACAGCAGTGTGTACATGTCCATCCCAAACTCCCTAACTATCCCTTCTCCCTATCCTTCCCCACTGGTAACCATAAGTTTGTTCTCTAAGTCTGTAAGTCTGTTGAAACCTGTCTTGTTTTCTCCCTTCATCATTCAGGGTCTCCCAGGACTCGTCATCATCTCCACTGGATGACTCCTTTGAGATGCCTTCCAGAATCTCCCAAAGTGAATTTCTGACTTCCACACAGCTTATATTTTAATTCAAAACATCCCAAACATGTTCTCCGCGTTTGGGGAAAAATCATTTACTGTGTCTGCATATAGTAGTAGTAGTGTTAAGTCATTCAGTCATGCCCGACTCATAGATCCCATGGACTGTAGCCTACCAGCCTCCTCTGTCCATGGAATTCTCCAAACAAGAATACTGGAGTGGGTTGCCATTCCCTTCACCAGGGGATCCCTATCCAGGGATCGAACCTGGGTCTCTTGCATTGCAGATAGATTCTTTACCACTGCAGCACCAAAGAGTAGTATTAGGCAAAAAGAAATATTTTCCTTATAGATTGATCAACCAAGGCAAGTGTTGGCCTTACAATTGTAGAGGACTTAATGGTTTATGAAATAATTTCATGCACATGATTCTTTCATTCTTCAAGTCATTACTCTTCCTAACCCTTCAAGAGCCCCCAATTCCCAACCTCAGCTTTAAACACTTCAGTGATTTTCTATTTTTTTGTATAAAGACCCAAATCTTTATCATGGTATCTAACCTCTACCTCTAACTTTTAATTTGCAACACCCTACCTCACTGTTCTCTGTACTTCAGCCACACAGACCTTCTACATGACTTTTGCACATGTTTTTCTGTGTTAAGTGCTCTTCTCCACCCCTACATTTTGCCAGTTAATTCTCACCCTGCCTTGGTTTTCAGTTCCACTGTCTTACCCTTGGGGACAACTGACATCTGCATGTGTACTCAGTCATGTCTGACTCTTTGCAACCCTTTGGAATATAACCTGCCAGGCTCCTCTGTCCATTGGGATTTTTCAGGCAAGAACACTGGAGTGGGTTGCTATTTCCTCTTCCAGGGGATCTTCCTGACCCAGGGATAGAGCCCGTGTCTCCTATCCTGCATTGCAGCTGGATTCTTCACCCACTGAGCCATCAGGGAAGCCTTTCCCAACTTCCCTGATCAGGTCAAGTCTCTTTACAGCTCTGCATACCTTCCTTTTTTGGCACTTAATGCAGCTATAATTATACATTGGTTTGTATGACTATTTGATTACTTTGTCTCCACCAATAGACTATAAGTTCTATAAGGAGCAACACCTAGGACATTGATTTTTTTCTCATCAGTGCATTCTATAGTACTAGTTCAGTTCATGACACATGTATTCTACAATATTTAATAAATAAATGAATGCATAACAATATGTGGAGGGATGTTATCATATTGTACATCTACATCTGAGAAATGTGAAAGTGAAGTCTCAGATTTTAAAGGATTTGCTCAAGAAGCACAGACACAGGTATCTGACTTCTGACTTGAGGACCTTTTACTAGAAGTGAATCGTTTCAAGGACTAGAAAGCACTGCCTGGCATATAGTAGGTGACTGGTGCAGACTTGTTAAGTGAAGAAATGAAAATAAAAATGAAAGTAGCAAAGAATAAATGATGAACTTCAACATGGTTTTCATAGTGAAGAGAATAGTCTTGGCCATGACACTGGGCAGGTTGCATCACTTTTGTAGGCCTCAGCTGAAATTTAAATTTGGTGACTTTATACTCTGTAAATCTGAGATGCTGTGCTTCCAGACTCCTCACACCTTGGGATTCTATCTCACAGCAGGAACCTACATATGGTGGCTGAGTAACTTAGCAGCCCAGATTTTACATTATGTTTTGGATCATTTTTAGTGTATTCAGAGAGCAATTATCCCTATGCAACAAGAGGCAATTGCAGGGGCAATTACATCAAGGATAACATATGGCAGCTATAGAAACAATAGAAAGTTACTGCAGGCTGTTAAGCACGGCAGATGGAAAAGCATCATTATAACCTTGACAGTTGACCCTGGGACTTCCAGATATATTATATAGTTATATGCAAGGAAGCAAAACACATCTGGCCCCCAAAATATCATTGAGTGTTCTCTTAGCATTGTTCAATGACTCAGAAACTAATAAAAGGGAATCATGAATGATCTCAGTCATTCAGCCAAGCATTAGGTAGAAACTATAAGGGAAAAGGCATCTTCTTTTCCTAATTTGGGGATTTTTCATCTAACTAGTCATTCACACGTGTTCTTATCCTGACTGTCTCCTAACCAAATTCCCCACGAAGGTGCTCAAAAATCAAGAGGTAGCTTACTTTTCCAGATTCATCTCTCACCCACTCCCTGACCTAAGCCCATACTCTGGCCTCATAATGCAGTTTTCTCATGGCCCCCCTGAGAAATCTCATGGCTCCTTCAAGTCCAGTTCAAATGTCATTTCCTCTTTGAAGCCTCCCACTATGCTCCCAGGTAGAGCTCAGTTCCTCTAAATTCCCAGGTGATAGAACTGAAAACCATCTGATTTACGTTATTATTACTTGTCTGTCTGTCTCTGTCTCTTTCTCCAGCCCTAACCATCCCAGTAGCCTGTAAGACTCTTGAAGATAGGGTCTACATTTGATTCATAATAATATACCTCAAGAACGTAATTGCATGTATAACATTTACGAAGACTACTGCGTTAAAGGCTAGGTGGCAACTAATCAATAGATGAATTAACTGTACCAAAGAATGAATTCTATTACATCAACCCACATAATAATGTTTATTTTATCAGGGAATTTTTAGTGACCTCACTTTAACCCCAATGAACTAACTCCAACGCTAAGAAGTTCAAGCACACCAATATGCCAATGATGGAATTTTCAGAAGAGGTACTGTATTATTTACTTCTTACCTTTCAGTTAAAATTACTAAATTCTTTCTATGCCAGGCACAGAACTAGAGTTTTGCATGCATTATCTCATTTAATCTTCAAATAATCCTAAGAGGTATTACTATTCTCATTTTCAAACAGGATAGTTGAAATATAAGTAGATAAGTTACTTTCCCCAGGACACAGGGTTAGTAAGTGACAGGGCTGGGGCTTGAATTCAAATCTGCAAACCTGTACCTAAGACTGAAACATGAACTCTTTGCCACCAGGTGTTCTCCAAGCAGTTAGGACCAATCCTAGTATCTGAACTGACTAATCATAATCTTTAACGTTTTTCTTCACCTCTTATTACTTTCAAGTTACTTAATTTTACTCACATAGAAACTTTCATCTAGATATTTTATAATCCTCCCTGATAGATCCCTACTTCCTTTACAAAGTTATTATCAGTATTTAAGGACTCATTTTATCCCTCAATTTTAGAGTAAGAAAGAGACACAGAGAAGTTAAGAAACTTGACCAAAGTCACACAGCTACTAAGAATGAGAGTCCAGAGTGAACCCAAGCCATTTGACTCCTGCACCCATGTGCTGTCATCCACTTCCTTAGGGCATTTGTGCATCATTCTGGAAGTCCACTGGACAAAGTGTCTGGAACTGTTACCCACCCAGGGAACTCCTTAACCAGTTCAGTTACAGGGACCAAAATCACATAGGAATACAAATGTCTTATTTACAAAGAAAACAAAATCCATGTGTTTTCTTACATATAAAATGGAGCCTAAAATCTCTGCCAAGCTGTAGTTTTACCTCATCTGCTTCCATTAGGTGGTCTCGGTTGTGCTTTCATCACTAATTGGCATTGTACTGCATTAGACTTAACTTATTCCTTTCAAATAACACAGGTCAATAATCTCAAACTCATAGTCACTTGCCAGGTTGGTCAGATTGTTTTCTCATTTCCAAGAGATCATTGTCCTCTATCTAATACATGATATCTTGATAAAGTAATAATCACCTCCACATGAGATCTTGATACAGTAATAACCACTAGCACTTACTGAGTCTATCATATGTCAGACACTGTAATAAACTCCTTCACTCAGATCCCTCATTCACATAATCCTTTTATTAGACCTGGGATGCTGAGAACCATACCCGAGGGCCTGTGGCTGGATCCGAGCTCCAGCTCAACCACTCAGCTTATTCTTAGCCTCTGCTGCCACTATTCTGGTCTCTTTTTTCCCTCGCTGTAATATAAAGAAATTTACCCAAACAGAATTAAAAAAAAAAAAAGTAAACAGAGTACCTGATGAGACCCAGCTCTTCTCCATTCAAATCTACCATTTTCAAGAGCACCATTTCCTTGTCTGTATTTGAAGAATACCTAGTCAGCAAAATAAACAAACAGTGAGTTCTAGGCTAGAGCCTGGCCCTTGTGCATGATAAAGCAGAAGCTGACACAAAAAACAAAATGACTCTCAGTAAGCAGGGTTCCCTGATACCTGTAATCCTACAAACTGCATCCAGGGTCTTATTTCTTAGCTAAAGAAATGTTTCCAACTGTTACCAAAGTTAGGGGCACAGGTCAGCTAACTGGAGATGAAATGTGCATTTTTATATAATATCTGCAATATTATATGACATATATTATTTCTTATGGAAAGGATTAGTCTTTGAAATGTCTACTCGTATCAAGTTTTAGTGAAATCTCTTAAAAATAGCAGGGAATGTGCAAAATCAAAAGCATGCCTGCCTACAACTTAAAGGGTTCTTTTATGTCCTTTTGAGGGAAATCAGAGTATATTTTCTAAAAATCAACTCCTTTGAAATCTATCAAAAAATATATAAACAAATGTAAAATGTCAGGTTGAACTGAGATATTATTTTATTCTGCCATAGTAGCCAAGTACTTCTCTTCTGTCACAAACCCAGTTTATCACATTAAAAATTTTTTTAAATAATGGCTTTCTTCAGTTGTCCCATTCAATTATGCCAGTTTTATGGCTTGCACTTCACGCCAATTTCTTTCTTCTTTTACCTTATCTAACTTGCTACATTCCCCTGGACTAAAGTGATTTCTTCTGAATAATGTAATAAAAAGAGCTACTCATTAATTGAACAAATATGTTATGCATATTTTTGTATTTTACAGATGAGAAGCTGAGAGCCAATAAATTAAGATTTAAGTAAATCAATAAAGGTCACACAACTACAAAGTGATAAAGCTAAGACAAGACCACAGTTACCTGATTTGAAAGCCTAGAGTCCTTCAAACATTCACATCCAATTCCCACAGCCAGCAAAGTGGGAATATGTGTACACAGGTTTTTCAGTGCTTCTACAGTCTCATTTTATTTCTGGTTGTCTTAGATTATAGACAGCTTTTAAATTATTTCAGCTTTAATACTCCTTCAGGCTCTCACCATATCCATCAACTAACAACCCTGCTCTTAGATTTTGTTGATAGTTCCTAAAGGAAAGCACATGCATTTCATTCCGATAACTGGCCCCCTCACCTTGCTCTCTCTGACTGTGGATTCCAAAGGTAAGAAGTAGGACTTCGGTTGATCTGTGCACCATCCACAGTCCCTTTATTGATAAAGATTTTGCCTGGTTTCATATTTGTGTGTGCTATCTCAATGCTCTATGGGTTAAAAAAAAAAGTTGTAAAGTTAGAAATCGTAGTGGGCATAAGAACTTAGTTGATATAAATAGAACAGCCCTGTACAATTTCTTTTGTCTCCAACTTATCGCTGCTATGGGATGAAAGCTGGAGAGCCACAGGGCTGGTGTCATTCTGGGCTGGTATCCGAGATCTTATAGGGATTCTCTGTATCATAAGAGACCTCTCCTAAGGTGCTGTAAGCAATGCTAACTAACAGTTGCCTCTAAGTCCCGTTGCCTACCTTCACAATGCCAGTGACCATGTACTCAAAAGTTTGATTGCTAAATCCTTCACTGGCAATTACAAATGTTGTATATTGGAAATATCCTGCTGGACCCGAGTGCGTATGTGTGCCACTCAGAATAACGTTGTCTCTTCTGTACAGGGAGCCGTATTTATTCTGCAGCCTGCTCAGGACCTTGAAGAAAAAAAGAACAATCAGAACTAAGAAGGGGAATAACACAGGTCCTTAGCCTGAGAAAATGCTCTGATGAGGCTAATCACTGAGTCAGGCATCCCTATCAAGTGACCTTTCACTCTAGGCTTGAGTTTATCATCTCAGTAACAACGACATCAACAATAATTGCAATTGCTAACATTTTATAGATTCTTGCTGTGTACAAGCACAATGCTAGGTATTACATCATGCCATTTAAAAATCTTTATAACACCACCAAGAGGTACGTATTTTTAATCTTATCTTTTAGCTAAGAACATTGATGTGTTCAGAAGTAAAATAAGTTGCCCAGTGATATAATAAATACCAGAGTCAGAATCTAGAACCAAGTCTACCTATAGACCTAGTACTCTCACCAGTTCATTGTCCAGACACTGTTCTAAGCACTAGGGATATATGAGGTCCCTACCCTGAAAAAGTTTTTATTCTAGTGAGGGAAGGATACATATGCAATATTATATTCAGTTCAGTTCAGTCGCTCAGTTGTGTCCGACTATGCGGCGCATGAATCGCAGCACGCCAGGCCTTCCTGTCCATCACCAACTCCCGGAGTCCACCCAAACCCATGTCCATTGAGTTGGTGATGCCATCCAACCATCTCATCCTCTGTCGTCCCCTTCTCCTCCTGCCATCAATTTTTCCCAGCATCAGGGTCTTTTCCAGTGAGTCAGCTCTTCGCATCAGGTGGCCAAAGTATTGGAGTTTCAGCTTCAACATCACTCCTTCCAACACCCAGGACTGATCTCCTTTAGGATGGACTGGTTGGATCTCCTTGCAGTCCAAAAGACTCTCAAGAGTCTTCTCCAACACCAAAGTTCAAAAGCATCAATTCTTCGACACTCAGCTTTCTTTATAGTCCAACTCTCACATCCATACATGACCACTGGCAAAACCATAGCCTTGACTAGACGGATCTTTGTTGACAAAGTGATGTCTCTGCTTTTTAATATGCTGTCTAGGTTGGTCATAACTTTCCTTCCAAGGAGTAAGCACCTTTTAACTTCATGGCTGCAATCACCATCTGCAGTGATTTTGGAGCCCAAAAAAATAAAGTCAGAGTGATAAATGCATGGCATGTCATGGGGCATGTAGGATCTTAGTTCACTGACCAAGGATCAAACTCAAGCCCCCTGCAATGGAAGCACAGAATCTTAATCACTGGACCACCAGGGAAGACCCAAAAGAGTGCCCTTTTTGATAAGCAGTGTGGTCCACTTTGAGTATGGTATAGGCAGTAGTATGCTGATAAACAGTTTCTCTGAAAGAAAAAAGAAAACCCTTATTTGTATCATCTGCCAATTTCCATGGTGTAAATACTTCCACTATAGTGAATTTCAAGCTACCAAAAGTTTAACCAGCAGTTCACAAAGTTTCTAAATATTTAACAATCAACCCTCATGAGGTGGTACAAGCCAGTTCCAGCATACCACCGGTACATAAGGAAGCAGCAGCAACTGGTGTGTTACCTACTGAACCTACATAAACACATCCATTTAACTTCTTCTATTTTAGGTAAAGAGCTCCACCACCCTCATTCTAGTCACGTGGTCATTGAATCAGGAAGAGATATCACAAACCATCTGGTCTCCTTAACCTCTCCAAGCCCCAAATACTGATTGCTAGGTTTACCATATCCACATAAGCAACCATATAATACCAGGAAAATGTGGAAAGGAAATAGAGAGTAATTAGACCAACACTGGGCTTCCCTGGTGGCTCAGTGGTAAAGAATCTGCACTGCATGCCAATGCAGGAGACACAGCTTTAATCCCTGATCTGGAACGATTCCTTGGAGAAGGAAATGGCAAACTACTCCAGTATTCTTGCCAGGAGAACCCCATGGACAGTCCGTGGGGTCGCAAAGAGTAGGACACAACTTAGTGACTGAACAACAACAATAAAGACCAACATTACAAGCCCACATTCTCCATCCCAATAAGGTTCCATATTCTTTCTGTTTGATTCTAATTCCAGCCCAACTCTTCATCACTCTTACATATTCTTTTACACAGTAATTATTACTACTTCATGAAAAATAAATGTCTGTAGGGAGAAGGGGAAATAATCAATGAATGGACAACATGAAAGCTTAAGCAAAGTAAAAAGCTGATGTTCTACACAGCTATACTTAAAATGGATAACCAACAAAGACCTACTACAAAGCACAGGGAGCTCTGTTCAATGTCATGTGGCAGCCTGGATGGGAGGAGAGTTCAGTAGAGAATGGATAAGTATATATGTATGGCTGAGTCGCTCTGCTGTGCACCTGAAGCTATCACAACATCGTTAACTGGCTATACCACAGTACCCTGTATGCGAGACATCAGAAGAGACACAGATATATAGAACTGTATTATGGACTCTATGGGAGAGGGCGAGGGCGGGATGATATGGGAGAATGGCATTGAAGCATGTAAATTATCATATGTGAAATGAATTGCCAGTCCAGGTTCAAAGCATGATACAGGGCGCTCGGGGCTGGTGCACCGGGATGACCCGGAGGGGTGGGATGGGGAGGGAGGTGGGAGGGGGGTTCTGGAAGGGGAAAACATGTACACCCATGGTGGATTCATGTCAATGTATGGCAAAACAAATACAATATTGTAAAGTTAAAAAATAGATAAATAAACTAATTTAAAATAAAAAAAAAAAAGGAAAGGGAACTTAAGTACATCTTTCTAAGTGAAAGAAGCCCACCTGGAAAAGTTACTTACTGTATTATTTCAATATAACATACTGGAAAAAGAAAAACTATAAAAAAAAATAATAATAAATGTTGAGTTTTAAGCCAGGAAAAAAAAATAATAAACCAAAAATTTTATTAAAAATAGAAGCTGATATTTTTACAAGTCTGTAACCAAGGCAAGAAGGTCATGGAAAAGAAAGAACTGCCAGTCAACTTTAAAGTTCTCATGTCCCACCCATCTTTATTTCTAAGGAACTGTAACAGGATTTTTAGAATTAAGCACATTAAGTACATTCTATGAAAGAATCAAGCTCTTAAAAACATAGAAATTATGAATCTTGAATTTTAAAACAAAAAGACTACAAAGAGCTCACAGAAATCTTGTCCTAAACTATAGTCTCTGAGATGAAGTCAGACATGTGAAACTTCTGGAAAAAAGAACAAACTTAAAGACTCCATCATCTAATAACAATGCCTGCCAATAACCATTATAAGTAGCATGTTTCCTACTTCATGAAAGGAGGAATATTTTTATCATAGACCTATAAAGTTATATTAATGTCTATAGCTCAATTATCTGACTTCAGTTTCCATTCCATTTCCTATTGCTGACACTCTTGGAAATATGACATCGAAAGAGCTAGAAAAGTCATTCTGTTTTCCTGTCTGGCATCACTGCTTGGAGATCTTTTCTTTAATCTTTTCTCCATGCTGAAAATGTTATCACTCTTAAAGGTGAGACTGAGAACCTGACTAAAACTGGGTGTTATAATAAACTTCATGGCACTAGTCTAGTTAGATTTATGTTTCACACTTTCCCCTTGGATTAACTTGGGATAAGTAAGTGGGTTCATTTCAAAGTCTTTCCTCTGGGTGTCAGATTGCAGGGGGAAGTAAAAATTGGAAGAGATGGTTAAACGGTGTCCACTATTGACTGGATAGTGGTCTCTAACCCAACACATTAAATCCCCATCCCCTCCATACTCACCCCTAAAGGTAGAGTGTGGAGAGGACAGAAGTTTGAAGTCTTATTTCTACTTAATGACCCCACCATTTACCAGTCAGAACCATTTTTGATTCCTCAGGAAAACAGTATAGTGCTGTGGTAATGACCATACTCTCCAGCAGGAAGACTTCAGTGTTTGAATCTCAGTTCTGATGGTTCCTAGCTGTGTACCCTTGGACAAGTTATTTGGTCCTCTGAAACTCAGTTTTCCAATCTGTCAAATGACGTAATAATAGTACGCCCCTCATACAGTTGTTTGGAGGATTAAATGAATTAATATATAAGGAGCACTTAGAACAATACCTGATTTATCACAGGAACTATGTTAAGTGTTAGTTCTTATGCCAATTCTTCCCCAAATCACATTAACATTTGACTTTCTAGCACTGTATAGTCTCACTGCTGTCCCACTGACTTAAGACTTTTCTGCCAGCATTACACAATACAGGGGGAATTGCCAGGAAAAGTGGAAATCCTTCCTGCAATGCTAGTTTACCTTTCCAGTTCTTTTAGCCTTCTAACACCTTGTAAAATCTCCCCATACCTTATCCCCTGTTTGAAATGCCTGGTGTGATTACTGTTTTCCCAACTGAACTCGCATTAGTAGAGCCTTGATGTTAATTTAAGGACTCTCCCAATGTGTGTCTTCACCTCTAGCTCTGGTCTATTTCAACCCACCTCAAACATCACTGAATAATCATCCTAAAGCAGAATTGTGTTTGCCTCACTCCTTTGCAAAAGTTTTCTAAAAATCTCCGTCATTCAGAATTATAAACAACCAAGCATTCCAGAGGCCTGCAAATTATGACCAACATATCTTCTAGGCATATCTCCATTTACATTTCTCCCTGTGTTTCTGTGTATATGATTTGTACACGTACAAATCAAGCTGTCCCCTGGATTTGATAGCTCTCCCCCCCAAGTCAACCAATTCTACTCTTTTAGGGACTTCCCAGGTGGCCCAGGGCCTAAGACTCCATGCTCCCAATGCAGGGGACCTGGGTTCAATTCCTGATCAGGAAACTAGATCTCACATGCTGCAACTAAGATCCAGTGCTGACAAATAAATAAATAACAACAAATATTAAATAGATAAAATTCTACCCATTCAAGTGTCACTTCCACTGCTCTTTTGAGTTACTCACTATAAGGGAGGTCAGCTTCTCTGTCATGAGAATATGGACAGTGAGGAAACTGTCAGTTGCCACAAGAGTGGACCATCCTGAAAGAGGATCTTTTAGCCTACTTGAACCTTCAGATGACTGCAGCCTTTGCCAACACCTTGACTGCCAACTACCCTAATTCAGAGCCACCCAGCTAAGCCAGCTCTGAATTCCTCATCAACAGGATGATGAGACAAAACAAAAAATGTTCATTAAGTCCCTATTTTGGGGGAGCTGTTTATTACTCATGAGTAGGTAACTATAATATCCCATTGTCGTTTATTCCAATAAATTAAAGTTATTTGTCTATTTCTGGTACAGTCCTTCCTCTAATCCCCCAACTAGGTAGTGAGTTCATCAACATGGCTTATGATTCATTTAGCTGTGTGCCCCCTGAAGTGACTAACAAAGTGCCTTGCAAAAAGCCAATGCTCTCCAAGATAATAGAATGACCTCACTTTTAAGAATGTAGGCTCTGGTACCAGGCATATATATGTGTTCAGAATTCAGCTCTACCATTTGCTAACTGCGTGAACTTCGGGAAGTTACTCAACCTTCTCTAAGACTCAGTCTCTTTATCTATAAATTGGGGATAACAACAGACCCACCTCATAGTTGTGTTAAGTGCAGGGCTTGGAAAAGCACTGCATCCTCTGCTCCTTATGCTTCCACAGATGTGAGAGGCTCCCATCCTACTCCCCGTAAGTGGGTGACACTGGAGACATGTTTTTAAGCTCTCTCGTCATCCCTCTTCCTGGCTCTTTCACACAGCCCTTGCACACAAGAGGAGCAAGTATTTATTTGGTGGGGTTGACAGAACATGACACTGAATAGTGGACATTTGGTGGTCATCATTCTGGATGTCCTAGACTCGCCTCTTTCTCACATTTGTGAATATGTGAGAAGACACTGAGAGTATACTTTCTTTCTGTGTCCTGATCCCTGGAGAAAATATAACTGGATCAGGGTCCAGAAATTGGCTGAGAGACAGACTTGGAAGTCCATCTGTCTATCACTAGTTCTCTCTCCCTCCTTTACCCCTTGCATCTTACAAGCTGCCTGCCCAGGACTCCCAGGTACCTTGCTGCTGAGCTCATCTTTCCCACAAGTGGGGTAACATGATCTAAATTGGGGGAAAATCACAGGCCCTGCAATATTCTACAACACAGTTTAGAGATTAAGAGGGCTAATGTTGTATTCTTCTAAATTTTATTATGGACATTTTCAAACACGTACACATCAGAATAGTACAATGTGCCTTTCACCCAGCTTCAGCAATTAATGGCCAATTTCATCTCAGAGTTGCATCTGAATTCTCTTTCATTCCTTGCAACTGTTTTCAATTGTCTAAAAACTTGAGGGAAGGGTTAGTAATTAATTGGCACTCTCAGACTTCTAACAAGGAAGATTAAATGACAGCGTGTATAGGAAAGTAACCTGGGACATAATAAGCTTGTGAAACATATTGGCATTAATAATAATGACAAGCCATCAGCAGTATGGAAAGCAAGCTCTGGCCAAGCTGACTTAGAATGGAATAATGAGGCTCATCCTTCTCACCTGATTATCAGCTGGATTGTCAAAAGCTTATAATCCTGAGGGTAGTAGAAATTCACGGGGTGAGAAACCCAGGAGAGCTTAGTTACTTAGTTACATTCACCTGCAGGCTTTGCCTTTAAACCACGGCAACTCTTTTCTCACCCCAATCACTTACCTCCAGCCTGAGTCGCTGGGATACCATGCCTATGTCGATGCTGACAAACACTACGCGATTGGACCCGTCCGGTTCCGCCATGATGAACGCACGACTGTACAACCTCGTAAGGATGCCCCGTGCATACTGGCCAGTTTTGCTGTAGCCCATCTGAAGAGGAAGAGAGCATCAGACCACTCCTCACTTCTCATTCCCCTGCTACCAGAAGCCAGGCACAACCACCTAAGAGACTACTTAGGAAAGGCAAAGAAAAGCAATCCACGTGACACTGTGGCTCTGAGTGAGACAGGATATGTGTTTTCAAGAGTAAAGCCAACACCACACACACAAAAAAAGTCTTTAATGTTCTGTGTAGAAAGAAGCAAACTAATGGCTGGGTTGGAAGAAGCTATTCGCTGGCCTGTGGGCAAGGCAGGAGCTGGTGTGACTTGGGAACTGTGTTATAATGCTGGAGACCTTTCAGGGTTTTTCTGTTCTTTGAAACAGGATCTTTTTTCCAGCCTATTAAGATACTACAGAAGGAAATATTTCCTCAACTATCATCCTACATTTCCAGGAATACCCTGAAGACTGAAGGCCTCTTCACTTTGGTTATCTGGTGTGTGCTTTTTTTTTTTTTCCTAAAGAAAATGGTTTCTTTAGGACACAGTTATCTTTATTGAGGGTACCTCACCATGGCTTTTACAGTGTTGTCCCTCCCAATGTTGTAGCCCACCAAATACATCAATCTTAAACCTCTTTTCTCACCATGTCACAAAGTGTACCCATTAAAAACTGCACCCAGGTCTTCAGCATGTTCCCTCTACTGCTTGCCTTATCCCTCATGCAAGTGCTCATTTAAAGTTTACATTCCAGAGTCACTTTTCAGAATGGACAACAAGGAATAATTTCTAGAATCTAAAGATTATTTTGTTGGAGGGGAAAAAAATCCTATCAGGAAACCTCATGCTCTGGTTCCCTAGGAAACGGTAGCTAGAAGTGTGTGTCTAACATCACCGCCAGGAGGTTGCAAGCTGGCAGCCCATAGGCTACCCCTGGCTCTGGAAAGGGTTTTACTTGGCTAACACAGTGTTGGCCCACACCAGATTTCTGGTTTTAACTAGACTTGCTTACATTTTCCAACAGAGAGATTTAAATCCTCAGATTTTCAATCCAGAAACTTTTTCACTCTCTCTCTCAGTCTCTCAGTCATGTCCGACTCTTTGTGACCCCATGGACTGTAGCCTGCCAGGCTTCTCTGTCCATGGAATTCTCCTGGCAAGAATACTAGAGTGGGTAGCCATTCCCTTCTCCAGGATATCTTCCCAAACCAGGGATCAAACCCCAGTCTCCCACATTGAAGGCAGATTTTTAATCTGTCTGAGCCTCTAAGGAAGCCCTGGCTTCTCTTTAAAACTGTAAGGTGAGGCAGCCCTAGTGTTGCACTCCTACATGGCAATGATCAGCTAAAACCACTCAAACTTTCTAGATGTATCACAGTCCCCACCACTTTCTGTTGCCCCCCTACACTTAGGATTTACTAGACATTTATCTTATATTGGCCTGCTTCAGTCATTTAGGGTACCTGCCCATCCCCTGTAATATCAGAGTTTGCCCACTCTGCCACTTTCATTCATAAAAAAAGGGCCAGATGAGTTTACAAGGGAGTTGTGGTTAAGTAAAAGGTCCAGCTTCCTTATAGTACAATATTCAAAATGTTAGCCAGCAGTGAGGTCAGTACAAACGGAGGAGATTAAGACATAACAATTAGGAATAAATGCAGGGTACTAAATAATAAAATTACTTGTTTCACAGTCTCTTCAAGGATCCCATGATTTACCTACCAAATTGATATCTGATACTTGTCCTGTGCAGTCAGCTCGCCCAACACCAATATGGTAGCCACTGAAGTTCTGAAACAGGGTAGGCTCTGGGGTGTTGGGTGTTGGAGATGCCTGGGTGGTTGTGGGGCCCCAGGAGGGTGTTGAATTTTGAGGGGCTGCAGAGCCATGGGTAGCTGGAGGGCCCTGGGTGGATGGAAAACCTGAATCAAAAACCAAAATAAGATATTTAAGAAACAACATTTTAACGCATGCACTTGGCCTCAGTTAGGACACACAGATTCAGGTTCCTAAGGAAGAATCTCTGTATATTCTCTTACATTCAAGATACACTATGAGAAACATATCAGGAACTTGGTTTATATCATAATCCCAAGGAAAAAGATCCATGATCTTTTTCATGGATCAGAAATGTTTCAGCCTAACTATAAAGATCTCTGACAAATGTCCTTCAACTTCTCTCTCAAGCTGTTCCTGTTAAACCTGTAGCCTTCATTCACTTACCTGGCACTTCTATTCCAGCCAAACAAATCAGGCCCCAGGTTCCTGGCACAGAGTCTACTAAACCCAGCCTCTGGGTTCTAATAGTCTCTCCATCCAGAGACCTTACTCCTCTCCATTTTACCAATCTCCACAACATTTTACAGTGGTTCATTTCCATCCTACCCAAATCCAGCTCAACTCCTTACCTCCAGAATGTAACCCCAACTGTCTCTACCCTGCTCTAGATGTTCTATTCTTACTGTAACCTAGATCTTTTATTCTTAATGCAACTTAGATTATTGTATACTTGTTCACACAGTCCCACCTTCTGTTAACTGTTCTCATATCACCATATAGGTATGCACATTAATATATATATACCCTATATTAACATCACACACACACCCCAATATAAAGGAGGCAAAATGGGATAGAGACTAAAAGGGCAGATGTCAGAAACAACTGGGATTTGAGAATTAACTCTACCTTTACTAGCTGAATAAATGACTTAACCTATTTTACCCCAACTTTTCTCATCTATGAAGAAAAGTAACATAGCTTTCTCATAACATGAATCATCTCCTACTTACTAGGGTTTATTGACAATTAATATCTTAATACATATTCAAAATTTAGAACAATGGCTGACATATAGCTTCAGTTTTATTTACACATTTAGACATCTTACATATTTCATTTGTCTGTTTCTACCCCAGACAACAGCCAGGGTTGGCCAAAGCAACACATGTCAGTGTTACATGCATCAGTGGTCAGAAAGTCCTTAGGCAAGAGATATACAGCAGACTTCTTCTGGGTTCCAGGATTCTGGAACTCAAGAAAGTTTACAGATCACATCGTCCAATCACCTCCATTTTACTTATGAGGAAACTGAAACCCGGAGAAATGATTTAACCAAGTTTTCGTAGAAAGCATATGATGAATCAGGTGCCAAATCAGACCATCCAACTCAGAATCAGCTGCTCCTTCATCCACATTCTAAGTGCAGTTAGAATTCATGCCTTTCTACCCCTAAGCCCAAGTATTCTACAAAACATCAAATATTGCAAGGAAGGAAATAGGCACCTTCGCTACTGCCTCACTGATACCAACATAGAAATGTGGTGCAGGCCAGCGCCAAATCTAGTCACATAGCCAAGGGGCTTATTTTCCATCTCGGAGTTTCAGATGTCTAAAATAGTACTAAGGCTATCACCTACCTTTATGGGAGTTTTGCAGGAATTAAATGAGAAATTTACATAAAATGCTTACTATTTTCATCATAGAAGTTATTGTTTATTGAAGGATTGCTTCACATCAATCACTCTGGTAAGTACTCTGTGTAAATTTCTCATTTTATCTGCCTGCAGTACAGGAGATATGGGTTCAATCCCTCATTTGGGAGATCCCTTGGAGAAGGAAATGACAACTCACTCCAGCATTCTTGCTTACAGAATCCCATGGACATAGGAGCCTGGTGGGCTAAAGTCCATGGGGTCGCAAAGAGTTGGACACGACTGAACAACTAAACACACCTGTACACAAAATGAAAATAGTGGCTAGTATTTTCACTATAACCTCCCTGAGCCTCAGACTCTAGATTCTCTAATTTTAAAACAGAAAACTAGGTAAGTCTTATGGATTCTTTCATTTCTAGCAATAAAACTCATTCTGTCCACTGCCAGAAAAGAGGATCTCTGTGTCTCTGGGTTTTCAGGGAATCCAAAATATGAAGAGAGGTAGAGAATGTACTGGAAAAGAGAAGAGGCCACAAAAGAGAAAATCGAGCTGAACAACACTGCCTCTTTCTCCACTGGGCCTGAGGACAGGACTCTCTCCACCCCCCTTTTTTTGGAATGCATTTGCTTTATAATGTTGTGTTAGTTTCTACTGTACAGCAAAGTGAGTCAGCTGTATGTAAACATATATCCCCTCTTTTTTGGATTTCCTGCCTATTTAGGTCACCACAGAGCACTGAGTAGAGTTTCCTGTGCTACACAGTAGGTCCTCATTAGTCATCTGTTTTATACACAATAGTGTTTATATGTCAATTCCAATCTCTGGAATCTAGAAAAATGATAGAGATGAAGTTATTTGTAAAGCCCACCCTTTACTTTGGTCAAAGCATTCAATCCCCATCTGTCTTTTGTACTGTTTATTAGTTATCGTTGTTGTTCAGTAACCAAGTCATGTCTGACTCTTTGCAACCCCATGGACTGCAGCATACAAGGCCTCCTTGTCCCTCACCATCTCCCAAAGTTTTCCCAAGTTCACGTCCATTGCATCAGTGATTCCATCCAGCCATCTCATCCTCTGATGCCCTCTTCTCCTTCTGCCCTCAATCTTTCCCAGCATCAGGAACTTTTCCAACGAGTTGTCTGTGCGCATCAAATGATCAAAATACTGGAGCTTCAGCATCAGTTCTTCCAATGAGTATTTAGGGTTGATTTCCCTTAAGAATGACTGGTTTGATCTCCTTGTTGCCCAAGGAACCCTCAGGAGTCTTCTCTAGTACTACAGTTCAAAGTTATCAATTCTTTGGCGCTCTGCCTTCTTTACAGTCCAGCTTTCACAACCATACATGACCATTGGGAAGACCAGAGCCTTGACTATACAGACCTTTGTTGGCAGAGCAATGTCTCTACTTTTCAACACACTGTCTGTCATAGCTTTCCTGCTGAGAAGCAATTGTCTTGGCAGGAAAATCTCGGCAGGTTTATTAGGTATATAACCTATCAAAGAAGAAGCACCATCAAAGACCTATAGACCTGATATTGCCTGTAAATGTAGCCTAGATAGTTTTCAAAATCTAAATTAGTTTCCAACGTTAAAAAACATTGGAAGGTGTCTAAACTGCCTCCCCCAATTACTAGCTTTCATTGAAAACTCAGGAGAGTTGAGTCCATGTGACAACATGACAACAAACAGTTGGCACTCAGGAGGGCCTGGGGACCCTCTTCACCAGAAATACACCTGCCCCCACCACGGGCCACCTCCCCTCATTATGCAGCTTGATTGACCTTCGTAGGATTTGAGTTCAAGATCCCTTCTCTAAAGTTTCACAGACTAATTGACATTCAGCAGGTCTTTCCTTCTCCTTTTGCCCCCCAGGAGAAGATGATGCCAGAAAGAAGGCAGAGAGAAAAAGAAGAGTCTCGGGAGTCACTAGGCCTTGAAGAATCCTAAGCTGTATGTAGATCAATGGAAAAGTGAGTCAAATAAGTGCATGTCAGAACACCACACTAGCTATTTGGGGGCAAAGGTAAACTTGATAAAAATTGCTATCAATGCATAAACAGCAACAAATGGAAATGTTAGATGACCATCCCTTTGTGCTTAAGTACACAGTGAACTGCCCTATTACCAGCAGTATCAGCAGACACTGTTGCTTGCCTTGGTGCTTCCCATAATGAAGAAATTTCCTACAGGCTAGGAATAGCATCCAAGAGTACTCACGATACTTGCCTGTGTGATTTTCAATGGTCCCACTGGTGATAAACAACAGACTGAGGAGAGCCACCGTGATCCCTGTCATCATCACAAGGAGGAAAATCAGGAATATTTCGAAGCTGGAAAAGGTGTGTTTGGCCATTTTTTCTGAGGAAAAGCAGAGTCAGAAGGATAACTGTGAAAGAGACAGGTAAAAGAATAACAAAATACACAGGTTTCAAGCTGCAAAGGCTAAGATATCTTAGCTCTTTCATAGAACAGATTGTACCAGGAATGCCACTAGGTCCATGTTCCATGTCCCATGGTCCCATTGGTCCATGACCAATCAATTACAGCACTCTTTGATGAATTCACATGGGGTTTCCAAATGCTTCTCAGCACAGTGCTCATCCTGGAAGCCACCACCCATCATCTGGCATTGACAACAAAGCTAAAACCTATATGTACTCCTAGGATACATCATACTGCTTTCATTCACATCAGTGGTGCTCTCTGTATATTGGTCTCAGTTCAGTTCAGTTCAGTTCAGTTCAGTCGCTCAGTCATGTCTGACTCTTTGTGACCCCATGAATCACAGCACACCAGGCCTCCCTGTCCATTACCAACTCCCAGAGTTCACCCAATCTCATGTCCATAGAGTCAGTGATGCCATCCAGCCATCTCATCCTCTGTCGTCCCCTTCTCCTCCTGCCCCCAATCCTTCCCAGTATCAGGTCTTTTCCAATGAGCCAACTCTTCTCATGAAGTGGCCCAAGTATTGGAGTTTCAGCTTCAACATCAGTTCTTCCAATGAACACCCAGGACTGATCTCCTTTAGGATGGACTGGTTGGATCTCCTTGCAGTCCAAGGGACTCTCAAGAGTCTTCTCCAACACCACAGTTCAAAAGCATCAATTCTTTGGCGCTCAGCTTTCTTCACCATCCAACTCTCACATCCATACATGACTACTGGAAAAACCATAGCCTTGACTAGATGGACCTTTGTTGGCAAAGTAATGGCTCTGCTTTTTAATATGCTGTCTAGGTTGGTCATAACTTTCCTTCCAAGGAGTAAGCTTCTTTTAATTTCATGGCTGCAACCACCATCTGCAGTGATTTGGGAGCCCAAAAAAATAAAGTCTGACACTGTTTCCACTGTTTTCCCATCTATTTCCTATGAAGTGATGGGACCAGATGCCATGATCTTAGTTTTCTGAATGTTGAGCTTTAAGCCAAGTTTTTCACTCTCCTCTTTCATTTTCATCAAGAGGTTTTTTAGTTCCTTTTCACTTTCTGCCATAAGGGTGGTGTCATCTGCATATCTGAGGTTATTGATGTTTCTCCCGGCAATCTTGATTCCAGCTTGTGCTTCCTCCAGCCCAGCGTTTCTCATTATGTACTCTGCATATAAGATAAATAAGCAGGGTGACAATATACAGCCTTGACATACTCCTTTTCCTATTTGGAATCAGTCTGTTGTTCCATGTCCAGTTCTAACTGTTGCTTCCTGACTTGCATACAGGTTTCTCAAGAGGCAGGTCAGGTGGTCTGGTATTCCCATCTCTTTCAGAATTTTCCACAGTTTATTGTGATCCACACAGTCAAAGGCTCTGGCATAGTCAATGGCTGAAGCATTTCTGCCAACAAGGATAACTGATGTACCCACATGGCTTGTACTTAGCTGGCTGAGGTTAGGGCTGTACTTTGTGGCCATGGTTAAATAACTTGTCCACAAGGAGGTGAAACCCATAACTCTGGCCTTTAAACCTCCTGTCCTAACTTTTGATTTCTACCCGAATAGAAAACAATGTGGAAAAGGTGATTGGCATCTCTGATCTAAAGCCAGGCATTTGTAAAATTTCTCTCTTCAGTGATTGGAAGGATCCCACACATTTTGCAAACCCCAAGTCAAAGGATGAGCATAAAGATAATGCCATTGTGTGCTACAAAAGCAGAAAATGTCCTTATTGATTCATGAAGACATTTTAGGCCTGGAATTCATCACAACTCCGAGGGACTAGAGAAACTACAGATTCACATAATGAGCAGGAGGAAGTATAATATGGTTACAAATTGGGTTGTGAGGTCTGATGTCAGAGTTCAAACCTCACATCTGCCACTTACTAGATGACCCAGGGAAATTGTGCCTGACACTGAGCCTCAGTTTCCCTATCTGTAAATAGGGATGTGATGGTGATAATTTTAGTACATGTTGTATTAAAGTTTTTATAAAAATGAGATGACGCAGTAATACTTTGTTACGTGGAATGTAGTAAGTGTTCAGAATGTTAGCATTTATCAATTAGGTTCTAAAATAGCAAAGACTGTGCTCCTCACTGGCATAAGAGAGTTTATATGAGACTAGTATTCAAGAATCACGAATCCAAGGTGGGAACTTCAGAGTCTATTTTCTTAACCTTAACGAAGCTTGTGTAGTACGGTGGGACTGGAGTCCCAAGCCTTGGGTATGATGGTGCTACCCCCAAGAGCTGTAAATTGACAACAATCAGCTGTGTTTATTATGGCCCAATTTTTCATTTCAATTTGACTTAGACAACAAGATGAAAGATAGAGGTGACAATTTATCTGTAAAAATAGAATCTACATTTACAAATACAAAATTTCAGGCTTCCTTTCAAAATATTCCATAATATATGGCAACACTGAGCCAGCATTCCTGTGCGTCAAGAGTTTTGTAAAACTTAGTAGCTGCTGTTCCCTTTCAATGGGGCAGCCCTTCTGCAACCTGCCACTGTCTGTACCCAGTGAGCCTTATCTATATGGTCTTTGTCATCATTTTATTTTGCAACCCATGGACTAAAGGTTAATAATCAGTCTGAAGCAAACACTTCAGAGGTAGTGTTGAACTGGGAGTGGACAAAGAGCTTGAAACATCTTCCTGTACTTCTTGGTTGTTTGTTAGTAGGCATTCCTCAACCATTTATCACCACTGCAGTCAGTCTCACCATCACCGGTAGAGACATCTTCAAATTTAGGGCAAAACAACTTTCACTGACAGCCTTGAGTCAGAAAGCGAACCTAAGATGTGCATCTAAAATTTTGATAACTCAAAGAAGTTTGCTAGTCAGTTGCTGTTGTTTTCAGTAGCAAACTTCAGACCTTGTAAACCTAGTTCTTACTTAAAGCTTTGGTTCCTATGAGCCTTCCTGCTAGCTGAGATAGCACAAAGAAGGCCATTAAAAATGGTCCAGACTGGCAGATAGACCCCTCAACCCTAAAGCATATATATGCAGATCACATGTGTAAATGCGGCTACATGGTAAGAGCTTATGTAATAGACATGATATGAAATATGAATATGCATGTGTGTGTGCAGAGTTTTTTTTTGCTACTTTTGCTCTGCTGAACTAATTGTCACCACTGACCTTTTACACAAGTCAACAATGGCATTTGATTTAACATTAAAGTTTACTTCTTACGTGGATTACAGTGATATATCTCATGTATTTCACCACTCTATTTAGTTGCCAAAATTACCACCAACATATTGGGTTGGCCAAAAAGTTTATATAGAAAAACCTGAATGAACTTTTTGGCCAACTCTTACCTTTTTTTTTTTTTTTAACACACTATCCTTCAAAAATGATTAAAATCTGAATTTAAACATGAAAGCAAATGTCTTATACCTCTCTTCAAAAGGTAAATGTGCCTTGGAGAGTTGAACCAGTGATTATATTTTAAAGGACTGTTATATACTTCTGTGGTGGTCCTGTGGTAAAAAATCTGCCTGCCAATGCCAGGGGACATGAGTTTGATCCCTGGTCCAGGAAGATCACACATGCTGTGGAGCAACTAAGTGCATGCACCACATGCACTCTCGAGTCCATGAGCTGCAACTACTGAGCCCAAATGCCCCTAGAGACCATGGTCTGCAACAAGAGAAGCTACTGCAATGAGAAGCCCATGCACTGCAACTAGAGAGTAGCCCCCGCTCACTGCAACTTGAGAAAGCCCACTCAGCACAAAAAGTAAATAAATCAATAAATTTTTAAAAATAAAGAACTGTACAGTTTCAAAGACTTCCCACTTTAGCACAATCCTGCAAGGTCAATGGTAAGGCACTAATGATACAGTAGCATGTCACTTGCCATATCACCCTGCTGCTGCTGCTGCTGCTAAGTCGCTTCAGTCGTGTCCGACTCTGTGCGACCCCATAGACGGCAGCCCACCAGGCTCCCCCATCCCTGGGATTCTCCAGGCGAGAACACTGGAGTGGGTTGCCATTTCCTTCTCCAATGCATGAAAGTGAAAAGTGAAAGTGAAGTCGCTCAGTCGTTTCCAACTCTTAGTGACCCCATGGACCGCAGCCTACCAGGCTCCTCCGTCCATGGGGTTTTCCAGGCAAGAGTACTGGAGTGGGGTGCCAATGCCTTCTCCGCATATCACCCTGAGGTCCCCTATGTTTCAGGACTGCAACAGTAAAAAGTAGTGTTTTGGCAAAGTGGGTTTCCAAAGCTAAGAAAACCAGGTTTAATTAAGATCCCTGAGACAAGATGATTCAAGATCCCTCCCTCCAAGAAAATGCAGGCATTCTTACCAGCTCAACCACTCAGATGAACTTGTGTATCCTGGTAAAGCAAATGGTGGCCCAGAATCTTGTCCCCCGTTCCCTGGAAAGCTGCTCAGTTGAGACTTCTCAGCACTTTCTGAAACCTACTGAGGAAAGATCTTCACAGTCATGTCCAGGCAAGTGAAGAGTTCTCATTAGCACAGTTTTGTGGGTTTGGTACCTGGAAGAGATTAGTGTATTGATAACAAATAGCTTATTAGCGAATTCTCCCCTGGCACAGCCTGATACTGAGGAACTGAGCTGCAGAAGGCCTGTCAGGCTGAAGGTCATTTCAGATTTCAACAGAACTCTTTCAGTGCATCAAGGTCTGTGCAATAGCTCTAACCTGGATCACACACACACAAAAAGTACCTGTTTTATTTATTTACCCCTAGTCACTCAACCAGTTTATCAAGAAGGAATGATAATGTATACTAGACCTTAGTGTGGGCTATGGGCCCCACTAGGCAACATCTACAACAATTTCAAGACATTTAATTTTTTCCACATCATTAAAATTTCAAAATTTTATGATCTCATTTTTGTAAAATACACAATATTTACAATATTTTCCAAAATATACAATATATATAAAATGTATAATACTTATGTGTGATCATAGAAACTGTAAAAAGGTACAGCAAAAAAATATTAAGAAGCAATTATCTGGTGAGAAGATCATGGGTGAGTTCTGTTTTCATCTTTTTGGTTCTTGGCACTTTCTATAATAAACCATGTAGCTTTTTTTGTAAATAAACTGTCTTACCTCATCTCAGAGAATGTATCCTATATAACACCATGAAGTTAATCAATGGCCCACAAAACACAGAGACAAGAAATAGACCAAAATTCTCCTTTTTTCCTGGTAAATCCATGTTGTTCAGGAAGCAATTTGAAGACCACATAGGCTGCTAAGTTTTACACAGTTTTAAGAGAGACCAACTCCAAAGTTCTGATGGAAACATTAGATTTAAGTGCTTTCAGATAGGGCATTTGGTAATGTGTCTCAGCTACCTCTTTGCTACAACAGAGGGGAAAAGGCTAAACTATGGTATTAGATAAGATTTTGTTTTCCCTTTTCATGCATATTTATGTTTGTTGCTTGACACCAAGAATTCTGAGACCAAATCTTAAAGACAGCTTGGGAAAGAGAAAAAACAAAATTTACCTGAAGGCATCAACAGAAGTTGAAAATGAAGGCCCAGGAAGGCCAGAAGGAAGCTCTAAGGATCTATGTGGCAGGAGCTATTAAATCATCTCTTCAGGGCATCGCCATCAAGATGGATGCATGCCAATTACATTAGGTCTTTCGATTGCTCCATTCTGGATTCAGTACCTAAAAGACACCATCTGCCTGACTTAGTTCAGATCATATACTTGTCCATATACCTGTATATATACCTGCCCATCCCCATATTACATTGAAGGGATATTTAACAAGACCATACCCAAAGAAGGAAGGTTAGTTCTCCAAAACACAATCAAGGTACAACAGAAACAACATATCCACCAGTGACTTGGCATTAGACTTCCTTCCCCCATCTTTCTCTCTTATGGGGGAGGCCCCCTACACTGGCCCTTTGATCTAAAGTGTGGTCTCTTCGGGACCTCTCAAGCCATCTTTCTCTCTATAATATGGAGCCACACCATGATCGTTCCCACTGAGTCTACAAGATGATCCACAATGGAGCCAGATAAGATCAGTTTAACCAGGGTGTTAGAAGATAATCATGGCATAATATATCATTTCTCCCAGACAACAGTTCAACACCCATACCAGAACACTAAGGACATGAGAATCAAGGAGATTCCAAGCACTGTGACAGAGTCAGTAAAGGAAAAATGTTGGGCCAAGGGGATTTGTGGGGTCCAGCAAGACACTGGGCTCCCACAGTCAGCAATAAGACTATCTCCAGGTAAGGGGAAAATGTAATCACTGTGAATATTTTGTACATGTATTTTTATTTCTGTCTGAATGGCCACACAGCCAAGATCATATAGTAGTTAGTACTCTGCCTTGTGAATGGCCAGACAAATCCTGTTTGCTAGGATAAGGATGGCTATCCTTTTCAATTCATCACCTGAAGACACTCACTTATGTTCTACCCATTTTACAGATGAGGAAACACACAGAGGTTAAAGGGCTTCCAGAACAGGAAAGGATGGTTAAAAGTGAGCATGGTTAAATAATAATTATTCTAGGATGTGAACCCAGGTATCCAGATTCCCAGACAAGACCTCTTGCCTTTCATCAAACTCTTGCTGTCTACTGCACTCCCACCCTGGCCCCAGCATTGCAGCCTCTGGAGATAGACAAGTCATGTGTTCACTCCTCATTAGCAGATGATGAAGCTGACCATGCCCTCTGTCTCTTAACATCCTGACACTGAGGGAGAATTTCCCAAGTGCCCAACTCCTAAACCATTAACCAATAGTCATCAACACTATGAATTCTCTTAATATTTTACTTATGCCTGCAGGGTAGGGGCCTTAAAAGGTTTCATGCTAATTTCATATGCTCCATACTAATGGTCACATCCTTTTTCATTCTTTAATTCTTGGAATAATTGAAGAATAACTTACTTTTTAAAAGGAAAGTTATGACCAACCTAGACAGCATATTAAAAATCAGAGACATTACTTTGCCAACACAGGTCCATCTAGTCAAGGCTATGGTTTTTCCATTGGTTATGTATGAATGTGAGAGTTGGACTATAAAGAAAGCTGAGTGCCGAAGAATTGATGCTTTTCAAGTGTGGTGTTGGAGAAGACTCTTGAGAGTCCCTTGGACTGCAAGGAGATCCAACCAGTCCATCCTAAAGGAGATCAGTCCTGGGTGTTCATTGGAAGGACTGATGTTGAAGCTGAAACTCCAATACTTTGGCCACCTCATGCAAAGAGTTGACTCATTTGAAAAGACCCTGATGCTGGGAAAGATTGAGGGCAGGAGAAGGGGACAACAGAGGATGAGATGGTTGGATGGCATCACTGACTCAATAAACATGAGTTTGGGTAAACTCCGGGAGTTGGTGATGGAGAGGGAGGCCTGGCATGCTACAGTTCATGGGGTCACAAAGAGTCCAACACGACTGAGCAACTGAACTGAACTGAAGTATTTCATATAACACCCAGATTGTGGTCTCTGTGGAACCTGATTCAAACTGTTTTTCAGAATTATGAGACAATTGGGAAAATGTGAACACTGACTAGCTATTTGGTGATATTAAGGGGTTATTATTTATTTAGAATGTTAGTGAGATAATGCTGCTGTGATTATATATTTTTTGAAATCTTTATCTTTTAAATACATTCAGTATCAGGGTTTTTTTTGTTTTTTTGTTTTTGCAAAAGGAAACAATACCAAAAGTGCAAAACTCAGATCAATGGATGGGTGATAGACAGAGAGGACAGGTGAGAGGACCAGTGGAGGGGAAGTCAGCTGTGCTCTTTAATATGCCGGTGGATGGCAGAGAGGCAGTTTAAAGCCCTGCAGCAGATACTGTGGCAAACTTCACTCCACACTCTTTCTAGGCCCACCTGTGTGCAGAGGCTGGATCCTCATTTGCCTTGAATGCCAGATGTAGTTTAGGTTTTGCCTTTCAGAGGCACTCATGTGAGACCTTGATTCAAAACTGGGCTACTTGGGGAGAGAGGGCATGGGACATCCGTCTTACTAGTTTATGGCATGGCAGCATGACTCTGAGCTGCTTCCTTATTCCATGACTATGACCAAGACAGCGCATCTCTAACCAGATCAGTTCTGCAGTTTAAGTTGCTGGTGGTGGGGGAGAGAGGCGGTGGGGGAGGGGTTGGGAGGGGAAGCGCGTGTGGGGAGGGAAGATATTCCTAGAAGCTTAGTCTCAATTCTCTGTCTTCAACCTTCACAAAGATTCTGCAAGTGACCTTTCTCCCTTCAAAAAGCCCTTTCTTCTTTAGCTAACAGGAGGGGACTCTGTTATCTCCAATAAAGATCTCATCCAAGCTAAATCTCACAAGAATGAATATTGGACCTCTTAGGAGAATATGTGCATTGGACACTGTGTATGCCAAGCCACCTCTGAGAATACTTTTAAAGCTAAAATTGATGAGCAGTTTGGCACAATGAACTTTTCATTATGCTGGCAAAGAAATTAATTTTAAGTACACAGGACTGACATAGTGATACCTTACCACCTTATGGGTTTTACAAAGGGCTGAAAAATCCCTTTGAACCCAAAAGCAGTCCCATCTTCAGTTGACTGATGTTTTCACTTGTTACAGCTGAATTTCGACCTCAAACCACAAGGAATAGAAGAAAGAACAGAGTTCTTTCTGTTCCAAAATGGAGAGAATGTTTATTGATTTCCTTATGTACCTGTCATATGTTAAACCTGAAAATACAACTAAGGAATGTTATTCCCTTCAGTTGGGAGCCCAAATTCCCTCTATAAAGGAGGTCCCAGCTCTGACCATAGTGGGAGGAAGACTGCGTGTGATAGAGAGCTCACCATGGCTCTCCTTCCCCTAGGAATTTCCAAACCCGTATTCCCAGGCATGTTCCCAGGTTCCCAGGTGGCACCAGTGTAAAGAACCTGGCTGCCAGTGCAGGAGACATAAGACATGTGGGTTTGATCCCTGGGTTGGGAAGATTCCCCAGAGAAGGAAATGGCAACCCACTGAGGTATTCTTGCCTGGAAAATCCCATGCACAGAGGAGACTGCAGGCTACAGTCCATGGCGTCATAAAAGAGTCAGACATGACTTAGCTTAGTCAGAAGCAACTTAGCATTTACACACATTCCCAGCAACACTGACAGTCCTGCTTTTCTCAACAAAAGGGTAGACAAACTATTCCAAGTCTACAGAGCTCCTCTTCACAAATTTACCCCAGTCCTACTTTCAACACAAAGGGCAAAAGATAAACAGAAACATTGAGGGTATGGAAAAGATTGTAATTCAGAATCTAAAGATCGAGGCTTTTTTCTCAGTGATCTTTATCCCTCTAAGTTTCATTTTCCTTGTGTGAAAAATAAAGACTAACACAAAAATCACCTGATTAATATAGGCATTTTTTTTTAAAAGTTCTTTTCTAACTCTACAGCATGATGCAAATGAGTTATCAAATCAAATGTGGATGCCCAAGTGTGGCAGGTTCTGTACCTTTAAAACCTTATAGCACAGTCATTTTACTGGTGTATTCCTCAAGCTTGGTTCTATAGACCTCCCTATTAGAGTTTGACATACTCAACCTTGGGGAGAAGAAGGTTTTTGCTATTTTCAAAACTTCCAGACGATTTTAAAATTTAGATAAAATTGGAATTGCCAAACTTCCCTATTTCTCTACTGTTAGATAAACAGTATGGAGCTATATAACTTGGCAGAGCATTTGGAAATTTTTCTGATGATTTGTCTCTTTCCAAAACCACACATAAGAATCTACTGCATTTGGCAGTGACAAATCTGACCTGTTTGCCATACAAGATTATGAATGCCGATTGGAGGAAAGCGGGCTACAGCTGCATTTATCATGATGATTTCAGGGACGAAGGGCAATATCTTTGATGTAATTTTTCCTTCCACATAAATCTCAGATGCATAGCATCTCCCATCTGTACTGTGCACTTGTGGGGAAAAGTAGCTCACTGTCCTTTTCGTTGCTGTTGAGGTTTTGGCTGCACCTCACCACACCTGGGATCTTAGTTCCCCAATTAGGAATCAAACTTGTGCCCCCTGCATTGGGAGTGCAGAGTCTTAACCACTGGACCACCAAAAAACTCCCAACGCAATCCTTTGATAGAACTTGGAAAAGAAAGGACCAAGAGAAACAGAAAGCAACTTGCTTATCAAAGTCCAATAGGACTCAACGCTCTCTAGGGCCGGTGGGAGCTTGACAGTAAAGCACATTGTCAGAACCTCCCTGGTGTCCCAGTGGTTAAGAATCCCCTGCCAGTGCAGAGAACACAGGTTCAATCCCTGGTCAGGAACTAAGATCCCACATGCCGCAGGACAGCTAAGCAGCTCGGAAGCCTGTGCACTCCAGAGCCCATGCTCTGCAACTAGAGAGCACCCTCCCCTGCTTTAGAGAAAACCTGCCACTAGAGAAAGCCTAAACAGCAACAAAGAGCCCATGAGCCAAAATGAAGACCCAGGATATACCCAAAAATAAAAGTAAAATTTTTTTAAAAGAGAGATAATCAAAAAAAAATTTTTTTTAAAGTACACTGTCTTTTTGTATTGAGCAGAACCAGCCTGAGAAGGAAGCTTGCCTGGTGAGTACTGTCTCCCCTGCCTGGAGCAAATGTACTTGAACCATTCACAGAGGATTCCATCCCCCACCCCACCCCCCACCCCCACCTTGGATCAACCAAAAAGCAACGGGGAAGGCAAGCAGGCCATCCCCGTGCTATAGAGCAAATGCATACCAATTCTCATGCTCTTTCTTGCTGCAATTTGTCTTTTTCCCAAGGATAACCCACTTAAGATCCAGGGGAAAGAAGAAAAAGTTCTTACTCACGTGTTCTACCTGGAGTGATAAAACATCTGCAGGAGAACTTAACATTGTGGGTGGTTATAAGCTTAGGTGGCCTCTGAGATAGCCAGACTCAAACAGTATGGCCAATGAATTGAGAGGGGTATCTGTCTGATACTCCCTCCACTGTGTGAGGCCAGGACCAAGCCTCAGTGTGAACCAGAAGCTGAGGAAGGGTTTTGATCCTGAGAGGCTGAGATTAGGGTAGGGAGGTCCCACTGGAGGTAAGTGAATTCCCCAAGAATCAAGGAGGTCGGCCTATGAACCAGGCAGGAATCTCAAGCTTGCAGGAGTCAAAGGCAGGATCCATCAGATATGGAGTTAAGACAGGGCCAGGCAGGGATGAAATCTAAGCTAAAGCAGATGAGACACAAATCCCAAAGGGTTAGCGGTCTTGTGTAAAATCCCAGATCACCTATAGCTAGTGTTTGTGACTCTGTTTTGCAGATCAGTAGATTAAGGAGATTTGCATGGGTTGGGCTGGCTAATCACACCAACACAAAGGGTGACAATTTACTGAGCTGCTGCCATGTAGAGATTTATTAAAACAGGACAAGGAGGACTTTTTATCCTTTTAAAATAATAATAAAAAAATAAAATGAAATTAACTTATTGAATTCTTTGTATGTTCCTGACCTCTTCTAAAAACATTACACAACCTGCCTCCTTTGATACTCATTCTTTGAGGATGGTATTATTCCTATCCCTATTTTCCATTTGAATGAAAAGAAAAACAGTCATAGAGAAGTTAAACAAATAGCCAAGAGTCCTACTGCCAGTAGGAGATGAAGCTGGATTCAAAACCAGATCATCTGTCTTCAGAGCCCTCCAGCTTGACTATCAGCTACACTATGCAATAAAAGTCTTTTACTATTAATGGTATTAACATACCGACCTTCTTAGTGAAAGTGAAAGTGTTAGTCACTCAGTCGTGCCTGACTCTTTGCAACCCTATGGACTGCAGACCACCAGGCTCCTCTGTCCAGGGGATTTTCTAGGCAAGGATACTGGCATAGTTTGCCATTTCCTTCTCCAGGGGATCTTCCCAAACCAGGGATCAAACTCAAGTCTCCTGCACTGCAGGCAGATTCTTTACCAATTGAGTGACCAGGGAAGACCGACCTCCTTAGGATAACAATCAAATAATTCCTACAAAGTAGTCAAAAACACAGAGCTGGGTCTTCCCTGGTGGTCCAGTGGTTGAGAATCTGCTTTGCAATTCAGGGGACATGGGTTCGATTCCTGGTTGGGGAGCTAAGATCCCACATGCCACACAGCAACTAAGCCCATGCACCACAGCTAGAGTCCATGGGCCAAACAAAAGGTCCCAAGTGCCACAACTAACACCTGACACAGTCAAATAAATATATGAATAAACATTTTTTTAAAAAAAAAAACCAAGGCTAACAGGTCAAATATTTAGACTTAGGAATTGTGAGAAGAGGTAAGGATTCTAAAATCATCTAGCCCAACCCCCATGTCATACAGATAAGTTACTTGCCCAAAGTCACTGTCACTGAGACTTCATACTCATCCATATCTGATTCTCCATCCCTCTGCAGACACACAGGAAGTTCACACTTTCCAGCCCCCTGGCAGTCATTTCATTGGTCAATGGGCTGGAGATGGCAGTGACGTGTGTCACCTCTGGATTGAAGTATTAATGTGGAGGCATTTGAGAACAAGTGTGAGTTCTCCATGATCTCTCTGCCCTGGTGACCCTGGTAACTGCATATCTCCCAGGTTACAAGATCTCCGAGGCACCATTTGGAAGAAATCTACCTCAGAGTCCTCAGACGGGAGTGTGCTTTGCATCAGGAAGTAAATGCCTATGTGTTAAGCAAATAAAGATTTTACCAGGGCAAAGATCCCCACCCCCATCCATCTTGATTAACACAGTCACCTAATTAATATCAGCTAATGACACTGACTCCTTACCCAAATTATAAATCTTCTTTTAAATTTTCCTTCAGTCCAATAAATGCCATGAATCTAATGGTTTTACTTCCACATATAGAAAATTGAAATTGAAATCCTATCTCACAATACTCACACAAATTAAATCAAAATAGATTAAAGGTTTACACATAACACCTGAAACTATAAAACTCCTAGAAGAAATATAGGGAAGATCATTGATCTTGGCAAAAATTTTTTTGAATATGACCAAAAAAAAAAGCACAAGCAACAAAAATCAAAAATCAATAAGTGGGACTACAGCAAATGGAAAAGCTTCCAAACAGATGAGACAATCAACAAAATGAGAAGACAGCCTATAGAACAGGATTAAATATTTGCAAGCCACATGTTAGATAAGAAGTTAATATCCAAAATATAAAGAACTCATACAACTCAACAACCAAAAAACAAACAATTCAATTTAAAAATAAGCAGAGGAAATACATAGATTTTTTTTTTCCCCAAAGACATCCAAATGATGAAAGGGTATATCAAAGGATGCTCAACATTACATTTTGATATATTAAAATTTCTCTAATACAGAGATCACATTTCATGTACTCTCAACTCGAAGACATTGCTAAAATGGGGAAGAAATATAAAAGGCTCCCAGGTCACAGAAACTTATGAAAGGAAATCCACGCATTTTATACCATAGGAGAGTCTCTTCAGCTCATGCAGGGCTTGGTGATTTTTAATTTACATAAAGTTCTAACCAACCAATCTTTGTCTTTCAATCACAGATTGTTTCTAGAAGCAGGCACACAGGTAGCAAAAGTGATAGCTGAAAGAGGGCTCAAATGAAAAATGACTCAGTCTATGACAATAGTCAGTGATCAGAGAAACAGCTTGAGTCATTTTTGTTTAATAGTCTGTAAGTAAGCAGAAGAATGTGTACAATATTTGAAAACATTTTCTTCCAAGATTTGTTTTTTTTAAGTTTGGGGTTTAAAAGAAAGAACTCCACGTTTTAAAGCTATTAAAAAAATAAAAATGAAGATGGAGACAAAAACAAACGAATCTGTTTCCAAATGCTACAAGGTTTTATTAAGTTAGGATTTGGAGAGTTTTTATTTTCTGCATTTTACTTAAACATTTAATTTTTGTGCAATGACCATGTATTATTTGTGTGATACAAAGATAATTTTTTTTAAAGGATGAATGCAGGGTATGAAAAAGTCACACTGAGTAACTAATTCAACTAGGTTAAAAAAATGGTCTCAACCCTGCTAATCTATTCTTGGACAAGGACATGCTTGCATGCTTAGTTGTGTCCAACTCTTTGCAGCCCCATGGACTGTAGCCTGTCAGGCTTCTCTGTCCATGGGATTCTCCAGACAAGAATATTGATATGGGTTGCATTTCCTCCTCCAAGGGATCTTCCTGAGCCAGGGATCAAACCAGCATCTCCTGTGTCTTCTGTATTGCAGGCGGATTCATTATCCACTGAGCCAATCTCAGGCATCCTTAAATGAAAAACACCACTGCAAACAGTTTTTTGGGTTTTTTTATTGGCAACATGAGGCAGACAGTGCTCACCTGACTCCATCTTGGTTGAGCTCCTAACCAACCAATCCATCACTGATCGGATCACATGGTACTTTTAGAAAAACTGAGGCATCAACTAGTGTAGTCAGGTCTAATGGAACAGAGCGGGTTCCATCTGCTTATTAATTTCTCTCATCAGTAAACAGGCTGAGCTGCCTCTTCATGCCCAGGTGAGCTAAACCTTGGATGCATCATAAGAGATCAAGGTTATCCTGAATTTGATAAGGTTATTGGTGTTTTCCTAAAAGGACAGATACCATAATGTGACATAGGGCTGTGACCAAGTTGTGCAACCTATTGCCTAACAAATGAGTCCACAGATATAGACAGGATGGAAGATTTATACTTTTTCCATTCCAGTGTCAATTCCCAGGTTGCTATATTCAAAAGATTTAATTACTGAGGTTCAGCCTGATCACTGACAAATTTAAAGAGATGCCAGGGTAAACAACTGGTCTGTTTATATCAATGCATTCTTGCTGAACATCAATCAGCCTTAATGAGTTTCTTTTTAAAACCTGGAATTATGAATTGGCTGAGGAACTATTTCTTTCAAAAACCAAACCATTGAGCTATAAGCCTTTCAAATAGAATGAGTAGTCAACCAAAAACAAAAAAGAAAAAGGGCTTCCAATCTCACCTCACACTGCTGAAAAACTACCTCAAAATGTCTTGAAAGAGACAGGCCACCAATAGCAGGTTTTATGTAGGCCCTTAACAGCACCATTAAAAGGAGAAAAAAACATCAGAAAATTGGCATGATGTTCCTGACAGGCCTGCCAGCACTGCTGGGAGAGGACATCTCTAGCCAAACCACAATTCCTGCCATAATCAAACTGAATTATGAAACAAAAGAAAACATCTTGCTCTAGTTTAAGCAGGTCATAAGCCAAATTATCCTTGAAAAGTCTTTGCAGGGAGAAAAAACAAACCCAATTTGTAGAGGAGAAAATGAGATGCTAAGCAATGCTTAAAGTCTTGCCCAGGAAGGAGACCGCCTACATCATACGCACATTGAAGGTGGAAGTAAATAAGTAGACATGTTTATCAGCAACTCTCCCAAGGATCCGGGTGTGCTTTAGCTGACTGAAGCTCAAAGACATCTGCAAGATAGGTGCATCATGGCAACACTGGGTGTTGAGGAGACACTAGGACCAGTGAGGATTGTCACAGTCAGAAAGTGTGTGCCCGTCTGAAGGGGACGAAAGCCTGGTATTGACAGATTTTCTCATTTTTTAATGAAAAGTCAGTAGGTAAAGTATAGTTGATCTATAACGCTGTGTTACTTTCAGATGTACAGAAAAGTGATTCCATTATACACATACACATGCAAATACATATATATACACATTTCTCAGAATCTTTTTAATCATAGCTTATTACAAGATATTGTATATAACACCCTATGCTGTAACAAACAGGTCCTTGTTGTTTATCTGCTTTATATATAGTAGTGACTGTGTTAATCCCAAACTCGTAATTTATCTCTCCCCTCCCTTCCCCTCAGGTAATCATGTTTGTCTTCTATGTCTGTGAGTTTGTTCCTGTTTGTTAGCAAGTTCATTTGTATCATCTTTTTAGATTCCACATATGAGGTATCATGTGATATTTGTCTTTCTCTGACTTCACTTAGTGTGATAACTTCTATGCCCAAAAAAGCCAGTGATATAAGTGTTTATTGTTTAACTTATTTTTTTGATTTTAAATGCAGGCAAACAATTCTGAATAAATATTTTATCATTATTTAGGTCAACACTATGTGTGACAAACTTAACACATGTCAACCTCCATGCAACCTCCAATTTAATCCATTACTTCCTTTATTCAAAATTATTTTCTGAAATACACTCACAGACATAGAAAATAATAAAAATTAAAATGAAAAACAAAAAATATTAGTCAGATAAGGAAGGGATGTAGAGAGGGGTTGGGGTTAGGAGATGTAAGCTCTTATGTATAGAATGGATGAACAACAAGGTCCTACTGTATAGCACAGAGAACTATATTCAATATTCTATGATAAACTATAATGGAAAAAATATTTTAAAAAAGAATGTATATATATCTAAATCACTTTGCTGTGTAGCAGAAATTAATACAACATTGTAAATGAATTATACTTCAATTTTTAAAAATTGGTAATTAAAAAAAAAAGGATGCTGAAAAATATTTTGGAAGCTAAAAAAACATTTTGGAACCTGGGGTTAGAGATAGACAACCATTTAAAAAGAAAGGTGAAATCCCATTTGGGAGGGAAGCAGAACCAAGGTGGTACATGGAGGTGGCAGTGGGAATGGAAAGAGGGCATACACTTGAGAAGTATCGGTGAAGCTTGTCACCAGGATGTGACAACTGCTCAATGCAGGAGGTGAAGGACAGGGGGAAACCAGACATTACTTTAATTTTTTTTAAGATTGAGAGAATTTGATGGCACTAACCAAAGGAGATGTGGGAAAACAAATTGTTAAAACAGATTTGAGTATCAGCTATTTAGGCAGGTCTAAAAGCATTAGAGTGAAACCTGAGGTTAATGTTTGTGACTACAACACAAAACAGAAATCTCATGAATATAGCAGTTCTTCCAAGATTCTAGCAAATTGGAAAAAAAATGCATATGGGAGAGAAATAGACTTAATTTCCCCTAAAAGTATTACAACCTTGTTCAAGATTTCTGGCAGAATCCAGAAAAGGAAGAAAGGTGAAAACATGGTTGCCAAGGAGTGTTGTTTTACTTTTGCGTAAGAAACATGGGGAGGAATGACTCCTGTTTCGCCTAATGGACCACGGCTGAGTGAGCTGAAACCTAATGTTTCACGTTCCATCTTCCAAACTCTGCTCTGTGTCTGAAGTTCCCACTTAATGAGATACATGAGAGACTCCATTAAATTATGAAATCTACTGTTCTGCTGCTGGTTGAGATAGGTTTTCACGCAACAAAAGTGGGGTCTCATGTACAGAGGAAAGGGGCTGGAGTTTTAGCCCTTTCCTTGGGGTCACAAAGAGTTGGACATGACTGAACATGCACGCACATCAAATTTGCATGGAGAAGATAAATAATTGTGGTTTAGAGTATGGGTTTGGCTCAAGATTTCTTAAGTTCAAATCCCACTACTGCCCTAACAAGAGGAAGTCACTTAACTTCTCTATGCTTCTAGTCCCTCATCTGTAAAACAGAAATAATCATAACCTCTAAAGGTTGTTGTGAGGATTAATTAAGAAACACATGGTAAGTGCACTTAAAAGTTATTAAATAGGATTGCTTCACAATTACTCTTTTTTTGGTATAGATACTTTTACCAAGCACTAATGAATAATTCCTTTCATACTTTAGTCTAACCCATGAGGAGATCTATTTTCTACAACAAAAATTTCCCTTGACTTGGCATGAATAGAGGAGGAACTGTAAGACCTGTGAATGAATGAATGTATTTTGTAAAGGGAATTCTCAGAGGCCTCCCCACTCTGAGAAGACATAAGAAAACACTCGTCAGAGAGTTAACCTCCTGTGAGGTGTCTTTCCTGTATAGGAAGTTAGGCAGACAATTATTCATCCATAAAACAGAATGAAATAATGCCATTTGTACCAACATGGATGGACCTAAATATTATCATGCTAAGTGAAGTAAGCCAGACAAGAGAAAGATAAATATCCCATGATGTTGCTTATATGTAAAATCTAAAAAACAAATGAACTTATTTTCAAAACAGAAAGAGACTCAGACACAGAAAACAAATTTATGGTTACCAAAGCAGAAAGGGCGGGGGATAAATTAGGAGTTTGGAATTAACATATACTCTCTACTATATAATATAGGTAACCAATAAGGACTTACTGCATAACACAGGAAACCAATAACCTATGAGGAAAATGAATCTGAAGAATATGTGTGCGTGTGTGTGTGTGTGTGTGTGTGTGTGTGTGTGTATAACTGAATCAGTGTGCTGTACACCTGAAAATAACACATTGTATATCAACTATACTTCAATTTTTTAAAAAGCACACAACACAAAAACTACTCCTACAATGGCTGATTTCGAGCAACCAAAGGAATGTTAAGTTGGAAGATCTATACACTGAGCCAAAATAAACTTTTTCTTCAGTACATCATTGTCACTACACAAACCACCTCTTAAGCCACCAATGAGGCATTTCTCATGTATAGTCTCAGATGACACTGTTGTCCTGAGGGACAACTTTTGGAAAAGTTTGGGGAAAATTCCCTCATCTGAATGGGAAATTAGCTGAGAGTACAGCTTAGAGTCACAGCCAGAAGCATCCTGCATCGCAGGGAGCCTGGGTGTCACAGATCCATCTCTTTAGGGTGACCTCATACATTTATGTCCAGTGACACGGGGTAGTTGTCCTCTGATTGGGAGTCTTGATCCTGGGAATGGAAAACTGGCCATATCAAAATTCCTATTACCATTTTTTCAGGGATACCCCTTCTGTCCTGATGTCTGCCCTGAGAGATGGTCCACGTAAGCTTAGTTCCTCCCACCCCTCTCAACAGGGTATTTGTGGCTGCGACGGTGCAGGAGTGGCAGAGAGGGGCTACCCCACGTCCAAGGTAAGGAGTAGCAGCTGCGCTTTGCTGGAGCAGCCGTGAAGAGATACCCCACATCCAAGGTAAGAGAAACCCCGGTAAGACGGTAGGCACTGAGAGAGGGCATCAGAGGGCAGACGCCTGAAATCACAATCACAGACAACTAGCCAATCTGATCACATGGACCACAGCCTTGTCTAACTCAATGAAACTAAGCCATGCCATGTAGGGCCACCCAAGATGGATGGGTCATGGTGGAGAGGTCTGACAGAATGTGGTCCACTGGAGAAGGGCATGGCAAACCACTTCAGTATTCTTGCCTTGAGAACTCCATGAACAGCATGAAAAGGCAAAAAGATAGGACAGTGAAAAATGAACTCCTCAGGTCAGTAGGTGTCCAACATGTTACTGGAGATCAGTGGAGAAATAACTCCAGAAAGAATGAAGGGATGGAGCCAAAGTAAAAACAATACCCAGCTGTGAATGGGACTGGCGATAGAAGCAAGGTTCAATGCTGTAAAGAGCAATATTGCATAGGAACCTGGAAAGTTAGGTCCATGAATCAAGGCAAATTGGAAGTGGTCTAACAGGAGATGGCAAGAGTGAACGTCGACATTCTAGGAATCAGCGAACTAAGATGGACTGGAATGGGTGAATTTAACTCAGATGACCATTATATCTACTACTGTGGGCAAGAATCCCTTAGAAGAAATGGAGTAGCCATCATAGTCAACAAAACAGTCCAAAATGCAGTACTTGGATGCAATCTCAAAAATGACAAATGATCTCTGTTTGTTTCCAAGGCAAACCATTCAATATCATGGTAATCCAAGTCTATGCCCAGACCAGTAACACTGAAGAAGCTGAAGTTGAACAGTTCTATGAAGACTGACGAGACCTTCTAGAACTAACACCCCCAAAAGATATCCTTTTTATTATAGGGGACTGGAATGCAAAAGTAGGAAGTCAAGAAACACCTGGAGTAACAGGCAAATTTGGCCTTGGAGTACAGAATGAAGCAGAGCAAAGGCTAACAGAGTTCTGCCAAGAGAACGCACTGGTCATAGCAAACATCCTCTTCCAACGACACAAGAGAAGACTTTACACATGGACAGCACCAAATGGTCAACACCGAAATCAGATTGATTATATTCTTTGCAGCCAAAGATGGAGAAGCTCTAAACAGTCAGCAAAAACAAGACCAGGAGCTGACTGTGGCTCAGATCATGAATTCCTTATTGCCAAATTCAGACTTAAATTGAAGAAAATAGGGAAAACCACTACACCATTCAGGTCTGACCTAAATCAAATCCCTTATGATTATACAGTGGAAGTAAGGAATAGATTTAAGGGACTAGATCTGATAGACAGAATGCCTGATGAACTACGGATGGAGGTTTGTGACATTGTACAGGAGACAGGGATTAAGACCATCCCCAAGAAAAAGAAATGCAAAAAAGAGAAGGGAAAAGCAAAGGAGAAAAGGAAATATATTCCCATTTGAATGCAGAGTTCCAAAGAATAGTAAGGAGAGATAAGAAAGCTTTACTCAACAATCAATGCAAAGAAATAGAGGAAAACAATAGAATGGGAAAGACTAGAGACCTCTTCAAGAAAATTAGAGATACCAAGGGAACATTTCATGCACAGATGGGCTCGATAAAGGACAGAAACAGTATGGACCTAACAGAAGCAGAAGATATTAAGAAAAGGTGGCAAGAATACACAGAAGAACTATACAAAAAAGATCTTCACGACCCAGATAATCACGATGGTGTGATCACTCACACTCACCTAGAGCCAGACATCCTGGAATGTGAAGTCAAGTGGGCCTTAGAAAGCATCACTACGAACAAAGCTAGTGGAGGTGATGGAATTCCAGTTGAGCTATTTCAAATCCTGAAAGATGATGTTGTGAAAGTGCTGCACTGATATGCCAGCAAATTTGGAAAACTCAGCAGTGGCCACGGCACTGGAAAATGTCAGTTTTCATTTCAATCCCAAAGAAAGGTAATGCCAAACAATGCTCAAACTACCTCACGATTGCACTCATCTCACATGCTAGTAAAGTAATGTTCAAAATTCTCCAAGCCAGGCTTCAGCAATACGTGAACCGTGAACTTCCAGATGTTCAAGCTGGTTTTAGAAAAGGCAGAGGGACCAGAGATCAAATTGCCAACATCCGCTGGATCATTGAAAAAGCAAGAGAGTTCCAGAAAAACGTCTATTCCTGCTTCGTTGACTATGTCAAAGCCTTTGACTGTGTGGATCACAATCAACTGTGGAAAATTCTGAAAGAGATGGGAATACCAGACCACCTGACATGCCTCTTGAGAAACCTGTATGCAAGTCAGGAAGCAACAGTTAGAACTAGACATGGAACAACAGACTGGTTCCAAATAGGACAAGGAGTATGTCGAGGTTGTATATTGTCACCCTTCTTATTTAACTTATATGCAGGGTACATCATGAGAAATGCTGGGCTGGAGGAATCACAAGCTGGAATCAAGATTGCTGGGAGAAATATCAATAACCTCAGATATGCAGATGACACCACCCTTATGGCAGAAAGTGAAGAACTAAAGAGCCTCTCGATGAAAGTGAAAGAAGAGTGAAAAAGTTGGCTTAAAGCTCAACATTCAGAAAACTAAGATCATGGCATCCAGTCCCATCCCTTCATGGCAGATAGATGGGGAAATAGTGGAAACAGTGTCAGACTTTATTTTTCTGGGCTCCAAAATCATTGCTGATGGTGATTGCAGCCATGAAATTAAAAGAAGCTTACTCCTTGGAAGGAAAGTTATGACCAACCTAGAATGCATATTAAAAAGCAGAGACATTACTTTGCCAACAAAGGTCAGTCTAGTCAAGGCTACGGTTTTTCCAGTAGTCATGTATGGATGTGGCAGTTGGACGGTGAAGAAAGCTGAGCGCCAAAGAATTGATGCTTTTGAACTGTGGTGTTGGAGAAGACTCTTGAGAGTCCCTTGGACTGCGAGAAGATCCAACCAGTCCATCCTAAAGGAGATCAGTCCTGGGTGTTCATTGGAAGGACTGATGTTGAAGCTGAAACTCCAATACTTTGTCCGCCTGATGCGAAGAGCTGACTCATTTGAAAGACCCTGATGCTGGGAAAGATTGAGGGCAGGAGAAGGGGACAACAGAGGATGAGATGGTTGGATGGCATCGCCGACTCAATGGACATGGGTTTTGGTAGACTCCGGCAGTTGGTGATGGACAGGGAGGCCTGGTGTGTTGTGGTTCATGGGGTCACAAAGAGTCAGACACGACTGAGCGACTGAAGTGAATTTGGAGCTGGCTCTTGACATCTCTGCTTTAATCAATGAGGCTCAGTCTCCTGGTATCCCTTCATAGCACAGCTGTTTCCTTTTGGCAAAGATGACTGGGTCGGGGGCATACCTTTCCTCATCTTCCTGCTGACAACCTACTTCACAGGATGTGGAAGCCATACACAGAGGAAGTGTATGATACTGCTGTGAAAGCTTCAGAGTGCTGAAAAGGCATTAATTATCCTAACAGTGATCCCCTAGATGGAGTCAAGGGCTTAATTTATTTCTTCCTCTTAAACTTTATACATTCTTCTACTCTGGAACTTACTATTTAATGAGCATATGTGAATTTGGTGTTCGAGTCCCATTCTGTTCCTCCCTGTATCACCTGTACCATCATAGCGTTTCACACACAGAACCCTAAGTTTACAAATGATGCAACTGAGGCTCAAGGAAGTTCAAAGAGCTAGTAAGTTGCAGATACAGGATGTGAATTCACATCGTTTGATTCCAGTAGAAGCCATCACATCGCCCTGACACAGGAGAAGTGAACAATAACATGCCCGATAAACCCTCCTCTTCTTCAACCCTTGCCTGATGAAAATTTTCCTCTACCACTCACACTCTATCTTCAAATCACCAGGCAACTACTGAATACAAAATCAGTCAATCAGCTAGTTCATAGAGGAAGTGATACAGGGGCTGAGTGATGGACATGGCAGGATCCTGAAGCTGGGGTAGGGGGTGGAAGTAAAGATGCAGGAGGCACAAAACAAGGAGTAGACTCTGGGGCTCTCTGAGCGCAGAGGCATTTGCTGTCAGGCAGGCATATCACACCTCAAAGATAATACAGACCAGTGGTCTTCACAAGCTTTGGCTCCTGGAACCCCTAAAAGAATTTTCTACTTCCTTGTGTGTGTGTTTTTTTTTAATTAATTTATATTTTAATTGAAGGATAATTGCTTTACAGAATTTTGTTGTTTTCTGTCAAACCTCAACATGAATCAGCTATAGGTATACATATGTCCACTCCCTCTTGAACCTCCCTCCCCATCCCACCCCTCTAGGTTGATACAGAGTCCCTGTTGAGTTCCCTGAGACATACAGCAAATTCCCATTGGCTATCTATTTTACATATGGCAATGTAAGTTTCCATGTTACTCTCTCCATACATCCCACCCTCTCCTCCCCCCCCCCCATGATCGTAAGTCTGTTCTCTATGTTTGTTTCTCCATTGCTTCCCTGAAAATAAATAAAAATATGGAACGCTTCACAAATTTGAGTATCATCCTTGTGCAGGGGCCATGTTAATCTCTGTATTATTCCAATTTTAGTTTATGTACTGCCAAAGCGAGCACTCTCGTGTGTTTCAAAAGAGGACATCTAAAGCTCTTACATGCTGAAATACTTGGAAAAATTGTATTTTCTAAATTTCTGCATACTGTACACATATTTTAAATTTATTTTGGCCAAAACTTTAAGCAGAAGAAGCTGTATGTGAGATTTACAAATAAATATCCACAGACCTTAGTCAAACCCATTTTTATCAAATCGGGCTGCCAAACCAGAATTACTATTAGAAACTATCAGACTTCAGTTTCAATTTCAATAGACATATTCATACATACACTTTATCTATGTGATAACCTTCTCACTCCTTCATTGAAACTCTGAGAGAGACAAAAGACAGTCCTTGGCACGAGTTTGAAACCTAGAGAAAGAAGACGCGGTCTGTTTCTGCTTGCTTTGTGCTTACCAGGCTCCCTCTCTGGAACAATGCGCTCTGAAATCATCTCTGGGGTGATGCCCAGGAGATTTCTATATGTCTTGAAACCAGAGTGAGACTAATGCCCAGAATGAGGCTCCAAATAAGTAGAAGTTTGCCTTTACTTTCTGAAGCAGAACTCATATGGATCCTCCAGCAAAAGAGTTCTTGGAAAGCAGCTCAAATGGAAGTTGAGAATCTGGAAGTTATTCCCCTTCAATGCTAACTATGCCCAGCAGCCCCTGAAATCTTCAGGTACCTTCACCTGCACCACTGTGAACGATGCCTTCTAGACCCTGCTCTCACATCCCCAATTTCCCTCTTTCATGACTCCGGATTCTCAAACCGGCCCCCTGGCCACCACTGTAGTGCCCATCCAGAGATTTCTCTCTCTAACCCTCTGCCTTCAGAACCTAGGCTTCAAATTCCTGATTCTCACCACCTTTCCTTCATTCTGGAAAAATGCCTTTACTTCACGAAGAGAAATTTTAAAGAGGCACTAAACTGATTTGAATGAAGGTATTAAGGACTGAGACAGCCTACCCAAATCTTAAGGTATTGTTTGCATTTTTCAAAGAAAAACTTGTTTACCAAAAGGGGTCTCCCATGGGCTGGAAGCTGTGGGCCCTGGGGGCTTCCCTCATAGCTCAGTTGGTAAAGAATCCATCTGCAATGCAGGAGACCCCGGTTCGATTCCTGGGTCAGGAAGATCCGCTGGCGAAGGGATACGCTACCCACTCCAGTATTCTTGGTCTTCCCTTGTGGCTCAGCTGGTAATGAATCCACCCACAATGCGGGAGACCTGCGTTCAATCCCTGGGTTGGGAAGATCCCCTGGAGAAGGGAAAGGCTAACCACTCCAGTGGGCACTGGGGAGGAAATATTCTAGGTAATTCCAGGATGATTAATGACCAGTTTTGATCACTGTGCTGAGAAGCAGTAACTTGTTAAGTAGGGTTTGAGCCTGACAAGGGCTTCCCTGGTGGCTCAGTGGTAAAGAATCCTCCTGCCAATGCAAGAGACATGGGTTTGATCTCTGGGTCGGGAAGATCCCATGGAGAAGGAAATAGCAAATCACTCCAGTATTCTTGCCTGGGAAATCCCACGGACAGGGGAGCCTGGTGGGCTACAGTCCATGGCTTTCAAAAGAGTCAGACACGACTTAGTGACTAAACAATAAACTCGACAAGTAGCAACGCCCCCGGCCGCCATTTTAAATCTTGCAGGTACTAACTGGTGAAAAGGTCATCAGTGTCAGCTGATAGATGTTGCTGCAGAGTCAGAATGGAGATGCAACGAGATGCAGACAAACTTAAGTCCCTGTATCCTTGGAAATTTCATCCAATCCAAGTTTTTGGAGTAGTTCTAGATCACTCGAAATCTGAGTTGTTCTAAAATCAATAGAATAGAGAAAGTCACTAAAAGTGTTGGGAAAGCCCAGGAGATCCAGATGAGGGGATTCATTTAAAAAAAGAACTGAGATTCTAAAGGTTATTTCAGGTCATGCTGCACATACCTGAGATGAAAATCAAGCTGTAAGAAAGATAAAGACCGCATTCAAATGCGACTACTCTCACTCAGGCATTTGGTGAATTTGGAGAAGTTTGTTCTTTAAGCTTAAGAATATGAACCTCGCTTTCCAAAATGAGGTAGGAAAGTGGATTTCTTCCACTTGGCTTCATCCATTCAGCAAATAATTCTGCAAACTCAATCCATATCTCCGAATGTAGATAATGATCACTCACAGACAGAATAGCCAAAATGATACCTTTTGAATCCTACTATAACCATGACATTCAAATGACCTGACCACACAGCACCAGAATTCAGATAAAAATTAAAGAAACTCGGCCACTGCAATCAGAAACATAAATGAGTATTAAGAAACTGTTTCCCTGCCCCTCTACTATTTCACTACAAATAGCAGCTAAAAAACAGCTGTTCCTTTTCAGTGTGCAAGGGTTCTTGTGTGCAAACATGAACAACCACTGCTTTGTTCTCACGGGAGAAAACAAAACACTATCAATCAAAGCAAAGCTGCGTACGTACCTAGACCCACTGCGGCAGCTGCTTGCTCAGAACCGCATGTCACTGCTCCCTCAAGCCCGAGTGCCAGGATGCTTCTGAATCCTCGGCCACTGCTCTTCTGAGTCAGCCTGCAGGCTAACGCTTGGAGGCTGAATGCTCTACCCCAGCAAGCCAAGGCTCGCCAACCAACTTAACTACTTACGTGCTGACTCATGCACGGGGCAGGACGCACCCCAGCCGAGCCTGCTTATGGGCTGAAGCCCTGCACCATCCTTGAAAGGTCACACCTGGAGCTCATCTCCTCTTTTTGCATCCTGCCTAGTCGGGAAAGGATCATTCATTATCTCACACTAAACTGATCCTTCCATTTGATTTGGAAAATACTAAATTTTTCCCCCACCACACCCACTACACACCACTTAGAAGAGACTTTGCAGGACAAATCAGCACAGAGATGTAAGTTAGGACCTTGTTAGATGAATAATTTCAGCTTGGCTTCCCTGGCGGCTCAGATGGTAAAGCATCCACCTGCAATGCTGGAGACCTAGGGTTTGATCCCTGGGTTGGGAAGAACCCCTGGAGAAGGGAATGGCAACCCGCTCCACTATTCTTGCCTGGAAAATCCTATGAACAGAAAAGCCTGGTGGGCTGGACTCCATGGGGTTGCAAAGAGTCGGACATGACTGAGTAACCAACACTTTGGGCAAGGAGATGCCCCCTCTTTTCTAGAAAGCTTGTGACCAGAGAAACTTGATTATACATAGTTACCTTGGTAGTTTGGAGAAGCATCTGCTAGGACAGTGTTTACATTTTCCCTGATGTCTTTCCCAGGCTAAACCAAACATCAGTTTCCCACAAGTGTCTTTGTTTTCAATCACATGGTTACTAGGATCCCTAGTGAAAATGTTCATTCTTCTAACCCCTTGGGGCCCAGATCAGCAGGTATCGAAGGCAGGGAAAAGAAAGCAAATCAAAGATTTCTAATATTTTATTAAGTCTTTGAAGTCCATTTCATTCCACCCAGGTCACACACAGAAGGCACAGAAGGTTAGAATTCCTAAAGAAAACCTGTACTGCTTTTCCAGTTATTGGTGGGTCCCTTGAATTAGCAGCTGCCAGGGCAAAAACTTGCTCCCAGCCTAGGTCAAGTCCTTGTTTTTCTTCAGGCTCTAGCTGAGTCTAGCCTAGGATTCACACGGAGAGGAAGTTGAGGAGGGAGGAGTGTACAGGGAGGGGCATTTGTTTGGAAATTAATTATTGCAGGCAGGCTGCAAATAGACATGCAATTGTGTGGGGACTTAGTGCAAGAGTTCCCTCTTCTTCCCCTTTGACTGTAGCTGCAGAGTTGCCAGATCGGGTTTATCAGCTACTAATTGGGCTCCAAAGCTCTAGGGCCTCCTTTGCCTAAAGTCGCATCTACCTTGGGGGCCTGTAAGCTCCAGCAAAGGTAGTGCAAATCCATCTGTGCATAGAACACAGCCTGTAAACTGAATGTGTAATAAGGTGATATTGTAGCAATAGAAGCAGCTACTATATTAAATGCTTACTGTCTGCCAGCAAATGAGCCAAATGCTTTACCTATGTTCTATAGCAAGAATTATGAGCCAAATGCTTTACCTATGTTCCGTAGCAAGAACTCAGTAGTTCTTGTTACTGAATCTGTGTTCGTCTCTTTTTCTTCGCCTCTCCTGCTATCAGGAATAACTATACAACTGGAAGTCTGACCAATGGAAAGTGAGCAGAAGTGATATGTATCAATTCCATTTTTTACCTATAAAATCTTCCTGTGTGTGGTCTTCCAGGCTCCAGGCAAAGATTTGGAGGGAGATACTGCTAGTGAGTGACCTTGGAGGTTATGGAAAGAAGAAAGTGAAAAGCCTCCATCAGCCTGAATGACCACATAGAGAGAGCTGCTAACCTTCGTAACGACAGGCATACTTCATTTTATTGCTTCACTGTATTGTGCTTTGCAGATGTTGCAGTTTTCATAAATGGAAGATTTGTGTTGACCGTGAAAGGAGCACATCTAAAGGAGCCATTTTTTTCCAACAGCATTTGCTCACTTACTGTCTCAGTGTCACATTTTGGTCATTCTCATGATATTTCAAACTTTCTCGTTATGATCAGTTGTCATGGTGATTTGTGATTAGTGAGTTATCTTTGAAGTTACTATTGCAAAAAGATCACAACTTTCTATAGGTTCAGATGATGGTTAGCAATTTTTAGCAATAAATTACTTTTAGAGAAGGTATACATGTTGTTATTTTAGACATAATGTTGCACACTTTATAGACTACAGTATTATATAAACATAAATTTTATGTGCACTAGGAAACCAAAGATTTCATGTGGTTCTGACTGTTGTTGCAGTATTTGCTTTATTGAAGAGGTCTAAAACTGAACCCACAATGTCTCTGAGGTATGCCTGTGTTTTTAAATATGAGGGAAAAAATTGGATGCCAACCTAAAAATGCATGTTTCTGAATTCTTTGAGAGATATGTAAGCAAAACAGTTTAAAGACCTCTTGTCTATAGAACAAAGACTAGACCCACTAACCAGGTATTCAGACTCACCCAGTCCAAGTCCTTTCCTTTATTTTTGATATTTCTCCTGGTCAGTCTCCCACTCTGGGCACATGGATTCTCTTTACAGTTCCTAAATGTACCTGTCGTATCCCACCCCTGCTCAAACTTTTACCCGCACCCAGAACACTTTCCCAAGTACTCCCCACTTAACTGAATCATACCTTGCTGAAGCAGCTTGAAAACGTTGTTGCATATCCTTTGACATGCCATCCATAGAAAAGTGGGGATCTATGTCGTCTTCCCTTGAGTCTGGAGGGCCAGTGACTGCTTATGCCTGACAGTAGAGACTGGAGAGTGAAGCCACGTGACTTCTGAGGCCAGGTTGCAAAAAGTCATGCAGCATCCATGTTTCCTAGAACAATAGCTCTTGGAAATATTAACAAAATTCAACTGAGTACAGTGTAAAGATCTTACTGGGTTTCATTTAGTGATTCATGAATCAGGCAGCATGGAGATTTTGCTCCAGATTAGAAAGTCATTACAGACTTTGGAGCAGTGCAGTTGCATGATCTGGCTTTTAGAAAGCTTACTCTAGTATCCATCACCTGGATTCTATGTGAAAGCGCAAACAATCCACAGGTTTTAATTTGGAGGCTTTTGCAATATCCAAACAAGAGCCTTAGACTAGAATGTTAGGAGAGGAGGAGATAATGTTAAGTGGTTATCACATGGATGTGTTGTAGGGTATAGTTCGGACGAGGCAGAAAAGGAAAGACGACCTCAACGGAAGTAGGTCACCTTTATTCAGGCAAAGAGGGGTGACAGTCAGCCTAACGACAAGGCTGAGCACCGAGAGGGGTCAGGGAGGCTCCATATTTATAGGGGAGTTGTGGAAGGTTTCTGGACAGAGGGTGATAAGTCTTCTGGGCAGGTGTAGGGGGTGGAAGGTTTCTGGACAGGGGGTGATAAATCTTCTGGGCAGGTGTAGGGGGTGGAAGGTTTTCGGACAGGGGGTGACAAGTCTCAGATAGATGCAACTGGCCTGGAGCATCAGGGCGGGACCTAAAGTTCTGTTTTGTTTTCTCCGAAGTTAGATGATTCACCAAGGGCCTTTGAACTGTTGTTTTCTTTTCTAGGCCCAAAAGACTCTTTCATGTGTTTTGAAGGCAGAGTCAGCAGGGTCTCCTGTTGGGATTCATAAATGAGAGAGAAAACAGGAGTCAAGAATGATTCCGAAGATTTCTAGAACTGGTAGAATGGAGTTGACCTCTGCTGAGATGGGGAAGCATATAAGAGAAGTAGGTTTGGTTGGAGAGAATCAAGCACTGGGTATCTATCAAAATAGTTCTGGAGGGATTCTTTAGCTCAAGACTTTATGAAAATGACCAGCAGAGGTTGTGATCTAATATCTGCAAAGATAATGAGAGCAAAACTCTGTCCCAGAAGGTAATAGGATTCTATTTGGTACAAGGTGGACATTTTTGATAGTTATGAATTGGTTTTGATGTGAATTAGAAATATAAATTATAGAGTCAGGCTAAAGCAATTTATAAAGGAATTTATTGCAAGAAAGTTATTAATTAATAGTACAAGTGATAAATAGTTATGGGGAAAAATCATATCAACTATTCACTAATGGATGAACTTTGGGACAAAGCGGTGTATAATTTAATATCCAGTTAATTTAAGTATCTTTAAAGGTCAGTCTCTGAGAAGCCTTAACCATTCAATCTGTTCTGTTCCATCCAAGTTCTCACTCATTTACAGTTGACTAATTGTCTTCTGTGATTTCCCCCAAACATAATTTTTTTCACATGAGATTAGTGCAGGAGGGGTGTGTTCTATATCGAAGGCCAAATATAGCGTTTGTAGATAATTCTCATTCGGAAGTGAAGTGAAGTCGCTCAGTTGTGTCCGACTCTTTGCAACCCCATGGACTGTAGCCTACCAGGCTCCTCCATCCATGGGATTTTCCAGGCAAGAATACTGGAATGGGTTGCCATCTCCTTCTCCATCTCATTCGGAGGCTATATGCAATTATTCAAAGTACACTCTAATTGCTGTTCTTGTAGTTCATTTCCAGAAAAGAAGATGCTTTGCTTCATAAGTCCTGCCTTAAGCCCCATTCTCAGATCCCAGCAAATGGCCTCACCTGAGTCTGTAGGCAGCTCCTGTGACACCATGATCTTCAGTGCTTTCAGTTCAGTTCAGTCACTCAGTCGTGTCTGACTCTTTGCGACCCCACGGACTGCAGCACGCCAGACCTCCCTGTCCATCACCAACTCCCGTAGTCTACCCAAATTCATGTCCATCGAGTCCGTGATACCATCCAACCATCTCATCCTCTGTTGTCCCCTTCTCCTCCTGCCTTCAATCTTTCCCAGCATTAGGGTCTTTTCCAATGAGTCAGTTCTTCACATTAGGTGGCCAAAGTATTGGAGTTTCAGCTTCAGCATCAGTCCTTCCAATGAACACTCAGGACTGATCTCCTTTAGGATAGACTGGTTGGATCTCCTTGCAGTCCAAGGGACTTTCAAAAGTGCTTTAGCCAACAGCATTTCCTGGGAAGAATCCCTTCCTGCTTCGGGTAGGAACTGGAAAGAAGTTATCCCACGAATCCCAGAATATGACCCTACTACTGCACCCCCAACATACACATAAGTTCTTCACCCTCAATCCTCAAAGCAGCCCCTGTGAAGTAGCTGCTATTAATCTACTCAACTCACAACTAACACTCAAGGCTCAAGTACTGGCACGGCCAAAGTCACATGGCTGGTGAGTGACACAACTCATTTTCTGCCCCCTACTTTTTCACTGTTCAGTGGAGGCAACAAGCAACTTTGCTGGGTCCCTTTCTCCTAGTTTTGCCTCCTCCCCAACTACCCTCACCCTGCACCCAGGACATCTTGGGGGAAATTTTCAGGGATTACTATTTTAGCTAATGATAAGGTGTTTGCCTTGCTGAATGAAGCACACAAATGGAGAGGAATATGGAGAGAGAATACAGAAGAGAAACCTGTAGGGGGCTGCAAGGGGAGGTTTGGGGGAGAGAGAAGCGGGGAGAGAGCTGGAGGAGGAGTGACGGGTTTCTAATGGGGCTGTCAATTTCATCTTTGTGGAGCACTGGTATAATTTCTTCTTCCTGAAATGTTTGGTGGAATTCACCAGCGAACTCCATGGGGCCTCCAATTTAATTTTTTCACCTTTAACTCTGATGGTGTGTGATACAGCCCTATTTCCTCAAGGCCCGTGATACGGGTAAAGCTGCTGTTCCATCTGGAGGCCAGCGACTTAGGTATGCTCAGTTTGTGAAAGTTAATCTGTGTATACTTTTCTGTGTTTCTGGAATACTCTGGTAGATTTTCTAAAAATAGTTACACTCTGTTCAATTTTTTAAAGTATCTCTGGTTCAAACTGACTTAATAAGGAACACTGTTAACCCACATAACAAGTCCAAGGAAGGCAACCCCAGCATCTAATAAAATAAAGTCATTAAGGACCCAGTTCCTCAATGATACTAAGTCGGTTATGCCCTCAGAACTTCTAGGCATTATATCTAGACTCAACCTTGCCAACATGAAGGGAATGTTTTCAATGTTGGGTCCCTTGTTAAGAGCAAGAAAAATTTCTTGGAAGTATACTAGGTCTTGTAATTTTTTTATGAAATCAAACACACCCTGACCCAACAATCCCATACCTGGCTATTTACCTATGAGAAAAGAAAACATATATACACATGGGCATACCTCAGAGATATTGTAGGTTTAATTCCAGACCACTGCAATAACACAAGTCACATGAATTTCCCAATGCTTATAAAAGTTATGCTCGCACTATACTATATTAAGGGTGCAATAATAGTATTATGTCAAAAAAATGTATATGCCATCATTTAAAAATACTTTCTTGATAAAAAATACCAACTATCCTCTGAGCCTTTCTGGTTGAGGGTTTGAAATATTGCAGAAGTTACCAAAATGTGAGACAAAGGCATGAAGTGAGCAAAAGCTGTTGGAAATGGCAGTAATACTTGATCAATGCAGGGTTGCCACAAACCTTCAATTTGTAAAAATCCAATATCTCTGAAGCACAATAAAGCAAAGTTCAATAAAGTGAGGTATGTCTATATATACAGGCACATATATACACACATGTACACGGACAGAAAACATATACAAGACTGTTCTGACCTGCCTGATTTATAACATCCAAAATTTGGAAACAGTCTAGATATCAATCTATAGAAGAGTGGATAAACAAACTGTGATACATTTATTCAATTAAATACTAATAAAAAATAAATTATCAGTACACATGACAACATGAATAAATCTAAAAATATTATGCAGCGTGAAATAAGCAAGACACAGAGTGCTTACATAGTACATGGTAGGAAAAAAAAAATCAATGGCAGGAAAAAAGGATACATGCCTCTGGAGTGAGAGGGAGAAAAACTGGCCAGGATTGACTGGGAAGGCATAGAGCACTCTGGGGAGATACTAATGTTCAAGGTCACAACAGGTGTTTGAGTTACATAGGTCTGTGCATTTGTCAACTTGGTAAATACGCACTTAAGATTTGTGTATTTCTTCTGTTATAAATGTTACCTTGAAAAAAACTGAATAAATTTTGAATTTTGATTAATAAATGCCAAAGTATTTAGACAGCAGTAAACTGACGTCAGCAATTGACTTTCAAATGAATTTGTAAAGAGTAACTGACATAAAAAGATAGACAAATGGACTGGTATGTGTTACAGCAAGTTAAAAAAAATTATGGTAGAAACTGGGTGGTGCCTCCAGGGGTTCTCAATGTCAAAAGTGAAGTTGCTCAGTCGTGTCCAACTCTCTGCGACCCTGTGGACTGTAGCCTACCAGGCTCCTCCGTCCATGGGATTCTCCAGGCAAGGATACTGGAGTGGGTTGCCATTTCCTTCTCCAGGGGATCTTCCCAACCCCGACAGAACCCGGGTCTCCCGCATTGGAGGCAGACGCTTTAACCCAGTTCTTCTCAATTTAGTGTACACTTACATTTTTTCATAATAAAACATTAGCAAGGAATGAGTTTATAATGAAAAGGATTTCAACACCAGATAAATTTGGAAAATATTAGTTAATGAAATTTAAGTAGATTTCTTTAAAGGGAAGATTTATTAGAGTCTTAAATACACTGATATGAATGCTGAATTTATATACGTGTGTGTGTGTTTGCCCGTGTGTATTTTCTAACTTAGATTTTTCCCCAACATCGAAACCAAACTGCAACGGAAGGGAAAACTGGGAAACAGAGAACGCTGTGCTTTCTGGTCCCCAGTGGCCCCTTGCCCTCCAGGGACCACTATTCAATGCCTCTCATCCCGAGGACTCAGCCTGAATTCCACCAGCTCGTTTGCCTTCAGTCCTGGGCATATGATACAAGCTGCTCTAAATCAGAACAGAAACCAGCAGGTCTTTCTAGTGAGCTTGGCTGCCTTTCCCGCTCTGACCTCCTTTCAGCAATAGGAAGATTGCCATCCATTCCGCATCATTTTTGTCAAATGAAAAAGACCTGGATTCAGACTCCTTTCATTCTCAAGAAGAAAATGGATTTCCTAGGGTCCAAGCAAATTCATTGTCATTACTGATTTTAATTGGTGATTAAGCTCTGAACATCTTGAGAAATTAAGCCAGTTTTGATAGCCCAGATCTACGGGAAGCCAAATTGTCACAGTTCTCCATACTCGCCATGTGTTAAAGTGACATTTCTGCTACCTTCCCATCTAATTTTGGTGACTTTGTTTGAATTCAGACTTGTGTGAATGTTAATAGCATGTGGCGGTTATATGCACTGAATGCATTGACATTTTCTCTCCCGAAGAACCATATCACCACCCCACACCCCCAACAACTTTTGCTGTGTGTTGGGTGCAATTGGTGCAGAGGATTGTACAAGAACAAGACTTTCTGGCTCTATTCCTGGCTGCAATTCCTCTGCCTCCCGCAGCGGCTCCCTCAAGGCTCAGGAAACAGGAGCCCTAGGGGAAATCTCATTAGGCAGCCCCTTGTCCCCAGGGCTCTGAGTGTCCACTGCAAGCTGAGTGAACAGGAACATGAGCTCTGTGGAGTCATCCAGTGTCAGCTCACAAACTCAGGAATGCGCTCCAGAATCCAGGGCCAGCAATGCTTCCAAAGCACACATGTGCCAGGAGCACTAATTGGACACAATTCCTTTCAAGCCATTTGCTTTTACATGTTTATCCCTGGAGCCTATGGAGAAATGGAGGTAGCAACTGCCTGCAGACTCATCTGCCCGCCTCTGGTAGGGAGCCTGCAAGGGTCACTGAAACAGTTTGTGATGTTGCCTGCTGTAAAAAGGAAGTTTATACTGCAAACACTCTTGTCTTCTCACTTTTTACCCCTGTCAGGGGCCTCAGTCACAGTCAAACACCAGCCAGAGATCAAAAGTCTCTCGGCCAATAAGGTGTGTAATGAATACATTATTAAGTGTGGCAGTGATTTGACTGTGGCCTCTAAAAACTCAAAGCCAAAAAGGAAAAAAACAAAACAGACAAAACCCCTAAAGGCCAATGATTTCAGAGATGACTTCAAAACAAACATTTTAAGTCAGATCATGCATTTTCCAAAATGACTTTTTCCCCACTTGAACCACCATCCTAAAGTATCAGGAAGTTTTCGCTACACATCCCAGTGGGAAACCCAATACTTGCCTTTCCACGGTCACAGGCCCTTCATTACAAACAGAATGTATAAAAGACAGACTGCTTTGGCTGAAACCATCTTTTCCTCTCCTCTCTCAGGCTGATAAATAGTATTAGCAGAAAACAATTCAGACAAATACCAGTTCTTGCATGTGACAGCACAGAGCTGGCCTAGGGAGCAGACTCTTAAGTGCCAACAAATCACGAGCCATCCATGTTTTTCTTCATTGCTACCCTGGCTCATCCCCAAAGATTAGGTCATACTGTTTCACAGTCAACCAATTCTTCTAACAACCATTGTTCATGCACATCAGACATTCAAATTCTGGGGCAAATATTTTACCAAAAACAGTAAGATGTAAGGGCTTCCCTGGTGGCTCAGCAGTAAAGAATCTGACTGCCAGTATAGGAGACCCAGGTTTGATCCCTGGGTTGGGAAGATTCCCTAGAGAAGAGAATGGCAACCCACTCTAGTATTCTTGCCTGGAGAATCCCCATGGACAGAAGAGTCTGGCGGGCTACAGTCCATGGGGGTCTCGGAGTCGGACACGAACTGAGTGACTAAGCAGGTAGGTTCAGATTACTGATAATGTATACTCACTCAGAAGTTCAAATAAAGGCTGAGTGTGGTCTTGGTTTTTCTCGGTGTCTCAGTCTCTCTCTGGCTGGGGCCAGTCTTCTCCTTGACTGGGGACTTCTTTCTTGGCTCCACAGGGCTTTCATCTCTCTCATTTTCCTCTCTAGAATGACAGTGGTTGTTAATGAGCACTTAACTTGAATGAACGCTGCATCACTGCCCCACATTACACCACAACATAAGTAAAATCACCTCTATTTTATAAGCGAGGAAACAGGCTCAGAAAAAATTGGTCAAGGCATACAGTGCCTATAAGCTTTCAGAGATGGGATTTGAACACATCTGAGTCCCCGGTTCATGCCCCTAAGGATACACCCTATTTTCTCTTTGAGTTCTTCTCCTGCCCTAGAAAATTACTCCCATTCTTCATAAAACAATGGAGCCATTCATTCATTGACCCTTTCAACTACCATGCCTTTATCAAGTACCTAATACAAATTTAAACAGAAAGAAGCGCTTATTTACTTCCCAAAGAGAAGGCATTTCCTTTGAACCTGTTATTTTCCTCTACTTCTGCCCCACAAGGTTTTTTCGGTTTTCACAAACAAGCAGGTACCTAAACAATCCACGATGGTCTTCAGAGTCCATGGTTGCATGGTTTTTATTCCAAAATGGCACAGAAGTAGATGGTCACATTAAGGATTTCTAGAGAAAGCATGACTACAGCAGACTGTTAAAATTAGGATGTCTCTAGATTAGATTACTCTAACAATGACCTAAATGATTCATGTCCTTTTAGGAAGCACCCTGGGTTTATATATGAACGTGCCTTCCTTTGTCTAAGAACTAGTGCATCTAAGACTCAAATTCAAGAGAGAGGAATTGGACAAAGCTCTAGTTGGGAAATAAAGGCAAGTGTGATATCAGTACTCTTGCCTGGGAAACCCCATGGACGGAGGAGCCTGGTAGGCTGCAGCCCATGGGGTCGCGAAGAGTCGGACTCGACTGAGTGACTTCACTTTCACTTTTCACTTTCATGCACTGGAGGAGGAAATGGCAACCCACTCCAGTATTCTTGCCTGGAGAATCCCAGGGATGGCAGAGCCTGGTGGGCTGCTGTCGATGGGGTCGCACAGAGTCGGACATGACTGATGCGACTTAGCAGCAGCAGCAGCAGTGATATCATGGTTGAAGTTTTTGCTGGAAATAATATGGATTGGGACATCTAAAGAGATAAAAAAACAACAACCCTTGCTATTTCCTACTCACACAGGAAAAATGTGTTGGGTTACCAGATTAAAAATATTTAGAACTTGCATTAGTTCAAACTAAAAAAAGGTACTCATCAAAAGAAATGAGAAGCTACTGACTAAATAGAAAATACTGTACAAATATAAAAAGTAGAACTTGGTAGATATCAATTCAAATATACATATTAAGTTTAATGTGAAAGATCTAAATACACTAATTAAAAGGCAGAGATTCAAAATACATTTAAAACAATCATATACTGTCTATAAGAAATCCACTTTAAATATAGACTCAAAGAGTCTAAAGATTAAGGGGTGGAGAAAGATCTACCATGCAAACACTAGTCAACAGGAAGCTCAGTTATCTTAAATTATCTTAATTTCAGACAAAACAGACTTCACAACAACAAAAATGATCAGGAATAAAGAGAGAGATGGCTGGATGGCATCAGCTATGCAATGGACATGAATTGGGCAAACTCCGGGAGATGGTGAGGCACAAGGAGGCCTGGTGTGCTGCAGTCCATGGGGTCACAAAGAGTCGGACACGACTAGGTGACTGAACAAATAAACAGAGAGATGACAGATGATATAATAAATGATATAATAAAGGTGGCACCAATATTCACTGCAGCACTGTTTACAACAGCCAAGACATGGAAGCAACCTTAATGTCCATTGACAGAGGAATGGATAAAGAAGATGTGGTACATATATACAATGGAATATTACTCAGCCATTAAAAAGAATGAAATAATGCCATTTGCAGCAACATGGATGAACCGAGTGTCACACTGAGTGAAATCAGTCAGAGAAGGAGAAATACCACATGACATCCCTTATAAGTGGAATCTAAAAAAGAAATGACACAAATGAATTTACAAAACAGAAAGAGACTCACATAAAACAAACTTAGAGTTGCCAGGGGGAAGGGATAGTTAGGGAGTTTGGGATGGACATGTACACACTGCTATATTTACAATGGATAACCAACAAGGACCTACTCTATAGCATATGGAACTCTGCTCAATGTTACGTGGCAGCCTGGATGGGAGGGGGCTTTGGGGGAGAATGGATAGACGTATATGTATGGCTGAATCCCTTCGCTGTTCACCTGAAACTAAACCAAAATTGTCCATCAGCTGCACCCCAATACAAAATGAAAAGCTCAAAAAGAATAATAAAGGGGTCAGTTCTCTAAGAAAATGAGAAACAGCCCTAGTATGTGTACACCCAAGAACAAAACATCAAAATATGTGTGGTTCTAGGCCACCATGGGGTTAAGAGGGGACTCTGGGTTGGCTCCTCTTGGGTGTTGGAGCCTTTCCTTACCCTCACCTGAAATGCCATTCCTGCTCCTTGTAGCCACACACCTTTTGACACAGAAACCATGACACTGGAGGTTACATAGGCCTCTGGATCTGCACTCTTTTTTGTTGTTGTTGTTAAACTTTGGGGAAAAAAAAAAGACTGCCTATTTCACTGAACTCTGCCTTATAATCTCCGGTAAGCTTTCCCCAAGAAGTTTCAAGAGATCCTCAAAACTTTACACACAAAAACCTTGCTATGTTAATGGAATAATGGCTCTTATAAATAAGTACTATTCCCATTGACCAAGCAGTCCATATATGCGATTGTGATTAATAAACCACAAATTCTCTTGAGGATGTTTCTAATTCATAGTATGCATTTTCTCAATCATTTGATGCTAAACCATACCACTGTGCCACATCAGGGCTCAAGAATTAACAGGATATCTGAAACACATGATAAATAGGAACTCTTACAGTAAATCCTCACTTCATTCTTCTCACCGAGAGCAAACCAGAGCCATTTGCAACATCCTTCTGTGCCTTCCTGGAATGCTGCTGCCTCAGCCACTCTCTGAACCTTCTATGTCCTCTGGAGCCCCGCTCCAGCCTTCTTGTCACTTCCCCTCACTCTTAGTCCACCTCTCACTCATCATGCCCATCTCTGCCCTCCTGTGGGAGCTGGAGTCTGGGCCCTCTAAAGGCAGGCATTGTTTAAGTTTCTTCTTATTTGTTCTCTGGGCCAGCAGACAGACAAGAATGTTAAGGTGCTGATAAGCAGAATTTCAAGACAGCAGCTTTGATTTGCTCAAAATGAGTTTCCTCACCAAAAAGAGAAAAACTGTGTCAATACGAAGGGCTCCAAGGAGCATACCCCATTTCCCAGTTAATTGAAAGCCTGACTTTTTGTATAGTGGTGGTCAAATTAGTGTTAGCAGGCTGACAGGGGAGGCAAGAATACACAGTGAAGAAAAGACAGTCTTTTCAGCAAGTGGTGCTGGGAAAACTGGACAGTTACATGTAAAAGGATGAAATTAGAATATTCTCTAACACCATGCACAAAAACCAACTCAAAATGGATTAAAGACCTAAATGTAAGGACAGACACTATAAAACTCTTAGAGGAAAGTAAAAGCAGAAGATTCTTTGACATATATCATAGCACATCTTTTTGGATCCACATCCTAATACAATGAAAATAAAAGCAAACAAGTGAGACCTAATTAAACTTAAAAGCTTTTGCAGAGCAAAGGAGACCATAACAAAATGAAAAGACAACCCGCAGAATGGGAGAAAATATTTACAAACAAAGCAACCAACAAGGGATTAATCTCAAAACAGCTCATGCAGCTCAAAAAAAAAAAAAAAAAAAACAAACCTCACTCAAAAAATGGGCAGAAGATCTAAATAGACATTTCTCCTAAGAAGACATATGGATGGCCAAAAAGCACATGAAAAGTGCTCAACATCTCTAATTATTAGAGAAAGGCAAATCAAAACTACAATGAGGTTATCATTTCACGTAGCTCAGAAAGGCCATCATCAAAAAACATCTACAAACAATAAATATCAGAGAGGGTGTGAAGAAAAGGGAACCTTCCTACGCTGTTGGTGGGATGTAAACTGGGACAACCACTAAGGAGAACAGTATGGGGGTTCCTTAAAAAAAAACTAAATTCAGAACTACCATATGATCCAACAATCCCACTCCTGGGCATATATCTGGAGAAAAACATAACTCAAAAAGATACACGCACCCCAACATTCACAATAGCACTATTTACAATGCCAAGACACAGAAGCAACCTAAATTATCATCAACAGAGGAATGGATAAAGAATATGGTACCTATATACAGTGGAATATTACTCACCCATAAAAAAGAATGAAATAAAGCCATTTGTAGCAACATGGATGGGTCTAGAGATTGTCATATGGAGTGAAGGAAGTCAGAGAAAGACAAATACATGATATTGCTTGTATGTGGAATCTAAAAAAATGGTACAAATGAACTTACTTACAAAACAGAAACAGTCACAGACGTCGAAAACAAACTTATGGTTATCAGAGGAGAGATAAACTAGGAGATTGGGATTGACATATACAGATATAAACTAGGTAATTAATAAGGACTTACTGTATTCTATAGGGAATTCTACTCCATATGCTCTATATAATGACCTATATGGGAAAAGAATCTAAGAGTGGATACATGTATAACTGATTCACTTTATGGTAAAGCTGAAACACAACACTATAAATCAACTATACTCTAATAAAAACTTAGAAAAAAAAAAGCTAGCAGGCACTCTCGTTTTATGTAGTATTTATAATTTTGAGATATTTATCATATTTATCAATTTTGGTTTTTGCTTGGGATACAAATAAAACAAATACAACAATCTGAAACTGGCAAAATGAGTCTCTCTACCTCATGGTGTGAATTTCCTGCTACTTGGTTCACAGTCAGTCAGTCGGCTTAGTTTGACTTCCACAGGCAGATTTCTCACTGTGGACTCTTGCTGAAGAATTTATGAAAGCTCACAGTATGTGGGTGGAGGGTGTCGAGGAGTGGGTGAAAACTTGAACTTCAGATTTTTATCAGTTGCATGCCCTTGGGAAAGTTATTAAACATACTTAAATCAACCTCCATAAAATGGGGTTAATAAGGAACTTTGTGGTGATGTGAGGGTTAACAAGATAATGCTTGAGAATTGAGTAACTCTTAAAGAGTGTTAGATAAAGAAGCTATGGTCTAGGGTTCTGGCTTACTAAACCAAAGCACAGAAAAGCACATGTCCTCATTCAGGCAGTCATTATCAAGTGTACTACAATTCTCCAGAACATAAGATTTCTCTTTTCCTACCTGGAAGTTGCAGACTTGAGAGCCACAAGATATGTCAATTCATGTTTCCACACAGCCAAGCATGAAGTACAACCATTAAGGGAACTTCCTGGTACAAATGTAGTAGGTAAAATTAAAATAATTATTTTTAAAATATAACTTTTGATTTAGGGAAAAAATGCTATTTTTAGCATATGTCAAGAATTCATTTTCATTATTCAAGTTACTTACCTTTTTAATATATGGCATCTGGTCCCACGCAGGAAATCTTTCTAGTTTTACAGCTGTAGCCTCCCAGGTTAAGACAACAGCTTCCCTTCATAAGAACAGGTTTCCACTGTTAACATCATTTTTTTCCACATCAATAACAACATATTTTTTTCCTTTCAAAAGGTTTTTCTTACCATTGATTCTCAAAGTACTATGACCATATTTCTCATTTCAGAATTTACTTTCCCTTTCCATCTAAACCGAAAAACTTACATTACTTTCAGTTATAGGGGGAAAAAGTAAGTGACTTGATTGAGAATCGGAGAATTGAAAATTATTGGTATACAGTGGTCTGCAGTTTGAACTTACCTGTAAGTCTTTTCTTATGTTTTTAAAAATACATGCTATCTGTCGAGGTTATACTGAAGTTTAGAGTACATTTCAAGGAATCTCAAGGGAAAAGAAACATGATTATAAAGGCCCTCTCTCAAACAAACTAAGCGAGGAAATGCAAAAACTTGTTTTTACATCTTGCTTCAAGGACTTCACTTATGATTCTTGTGAAGAATGTGAACATATCAGAAAGAGCAGACATTTTTTTAAGTATCAGTTTTTATTAAAAAGTGCATCTTGATTAATTTATGATCTAAGTTAGCTGTTAAGATAATCAGTATACTCTCTGGAATAATAACTTTACAAAGATTTAAAACAAACAAAATTTTAAAAGCCTTTTTATTTCCTTCACCATTATTGTTTTACAATACAAATATCACCTTGTGAATACACAAAAAACCCTACGGAAGATAATTCTGCTGCACGTAAAATACAGAATGGATATATATACTTCTTCATCCTTAAAAAACTATTTTGTTCTCCACATTGGCAAGTATAGAATAGAATACTTCCCCAAACATACTTCTGTTAGGAGTAAAACTTAGAACTACATGCAGTTCCTGCACAAATATATTTTAAAGAAATAGATCTCTTTTTTGTTGTTCACCAACAAAATTGTCATGAGAGTACGGATAACTAATTTATAGCTTTCAAGTTTTAGTTAAGTGATCCTTTTCAAAACTCTCTTTTTAAAAACAAAGTATTCATGGCTGTTTTCATTGTATAGTTAAAATCGAACTACCAAATAGATGGTAAAATAATTGAAGTGGTACATGTCATCGCCACCTGCTCACAATATGGGAACAGGCTCTGACTTTCCAATTAATTCCCCCATTCTTTAATTCATAGCAGTTTGAGAACCATAAACAGTCTTCTGATTGAATTTAGCTATAAATGCAAAATTTAGTAGTGTATACATACATATATATTTTCATGGAATATTTATTTTAAATAAAAACATTGAAGATTGCCTACTGACCATACAATCAAGACAAGAAAGGCACTAGAAACATAGACAAATTTCTCTCCCAAGAAGCATTTTTAAATGTTAACTCTCTGTTCTCTGACATGTAAAAATCTTTAAATTTGGTTTTCATAACATCATTTTGAAAAATAAAGTTAGGAAATACTTAGAAAATCACTTTATAACAGAATCTTTTTTTTTTTTTTTGTACTTTTGACACACTGTCTCTGCTGATTTTTACAAAACCCAAAGTTACCAAACCTTCCTGTGTCTGTCATTTTTATTTGAATATCGGTGCAACAGGTAGAAAGATTTCAGAATCGAACCCCATTCAGGTACTTAAGAAACCTTCATAGAGACATTTGCTAGAAAATGGCTTACAGCCCAATCTTTGGGGCAAGAGATATGAAAAGTATGTTTTCCCAAGAAAATAATACGCTTTATTTCCAGATGTGACTGGAAAGACCAGAACTGATGATATAAAAGCTTACATTTATGCTGTTGCATCATATACAAAGGAACATGGTGGTCGCAGATTATGTAAATCCCAAACTTATGAACAGGAAATGTGTACAGTGTATGATAGGTTGTTTTCTTTATTGTTGTCCAACGCAGGTCCTTTGGAGAGAAAAAAAGATCACAGTGCTGACCAGGTAACTCAATAGGTTAAGTCAAGGTAATTGTTGAAAGATAATAGGATTAGGGAGTTGTTTATTTTATGGCATCTTCTCTCATGGAGTTCTTAGCACTTCGGATAGTTCCTCTTTCTCCACCGTGTAGAGCTGTTACGTGTCATTCACCAGTCGGCTGTATTTAACTTGCCTACTGAGGTGGATTACCGGCCAGGGGAAGGGCCAATGGTAAGATCGAGGTACAATTCCTTGGACATTCTTTTCAAAGTACTGAAATGGCCTGTACCACCACACTCTGGCCAGGAGGTTCATCTGGGAAGCTTCTTTTAGCACCTAAGAGAACACAGAAAGAGAAAACCAAGTCAGGAAGATCAACTGATTTTATCAGTCCCGATAGGAACATACACACGATTCCCATAATTTTTCACTTTAGGTTCAAATATTTTCTGTATCAAAATTCACAAAGGCCCCCAGATCCAGCCCCTGATCACCTTTATGGCCTCAGGTTCACACTCACACCACCTTCTACACTCTGTACCCAACTACAACACCTGCTGCACCTGTTTCTTTAGTAGAGAAACAAATAACTCCAATGCCAGGAGTATATGGAGAACGTGTGGCTTACTTAAGTCTCTTGTCTATAAATAAATACTTCAATTAGTGTTTTAGTTACTCTCCTATAATGAAAATGGAGAGACTTAATTAGATGTTAAGCATTCATCTGGTGAGGGGCCCAAGATGGAAAAAAAGGTAGGAATGCAAGATCAAGCAAGAGGTGGGCACAGCTTAAAAAAATATTTTCCAAGGACGATGAGAATGTGATACTTGTTCCAGAAGGATGCCATATCCTATGTCACTCAGTTCAGTCGCTCAGTCATGTCTGACTCTTTGCAACCCCATGAACCGCAACACGCCAGGCCTCTGTCCATCGCCAACGCCCTGAGTCTACCCAAACCCATGTCCATCGAGCCGGTGATGCCATCCAACCATCTCATCCTCTGTCGTCCCCTTCTCCTCCTGCCCTCAATTTTTCCCTGCATCAGGGTCTTTTCAAATGAGTCAGCTCTTCACATGAGGTGGCCAAAGTATTGGAGTTTCAGCTTCAACAACAGTCCTTCCAGTGAACACCCAGGACTGATATCCTTTAGGAGGGACTGGTTGGATCTCCTTGCAGTCCAAGGGACTCTCAAGAGTCTTCTCCAACACTACAGTTCAAAAGCATCAATTCTTCGGTGCTCAGCTTTCTTTACAGTCCAACTCTCACATCCATACATGATCACTGGAAAAACCATAGCCTTGACTAGACGGCCCTTTGTTGGCAAAGTAATGTCTCTTGTTTTTTAATATGCTGTCTAGGTTGGTCATAACTTTCCTTCCAAGGAGTAAGCGTCTTTTAATTTCATGGCTGCAATCACCATCTGTAGTGAACTTGGAGCCCAGAAAAATAAAGTCAGCCACTGTTTCCACTGTTTCCCCATCTGTCTTCCATGAAGTGATGGGACCGGATGCCATGATCTCAGTTTTCTGAATGTTGAGCTTTAAGCCAACTTTTTCACTCTCCTCTTTCACTTTCATCAAGAGGCTCTTTAGTTCTTCACTTTCTGCCATAAAGGTGGTGTCATTTGCATATCTGAGGTTATTGATATTTCTCCTGGCAATCTTGATTCCAGCTTGTGCTTCTTCCAGCCCAGCGTTTCTCATGATGTACTCTGCATATAAGTTAAATAAGCAGGGTAGAAACACATTTCTGGTTCAGTTTTGATTCAGAAGTGGATCAGCATCACAGGAGACAATATAGTCTCAGCTGACTCTCCCTGTTGCCACACCAGCAACAGCTAGTTAAGAGCATCAGGAGTTAACACCAAAGGAGGAGAAAAACTCACTTGCTGATTGGCCATAGTGTGGTACCACCAGAAGAGTCTTGTGGTGATGTAGTATGCCACCACCACGTCCACAGTGTAGTGGTCATGCGCTAAGAGAATACAGAAGATTCCCACCACGCTGAGAAGCCAGCAGATCCAGTGGTACCACCACAGTCGTCGAGGGGAATCTGAAAAGGAGAAATTTGCAAGAGTCCTATTATTCAAGTATGACGAAGGGCACCCAATCACACCTCAGCTATTCATTCTGAATCCAATTACCTTGGATCCTTCCTTCTGAAAACACATCGCTTAGGGTGGCAAATCCAAGGGCTTTGGCTTCTATGTAACCAAGGTTAGAAGGGAAGCAGCTTATTTCATCAAGTGATTTTATTAGCCACAGTAATTTATATGTGGTTATTACTTGACCCATATAATCATAAATACAGTTTCAAAGGACAAACAAGGACAGGTTAATATATCACACTCCATTAAAAACAAAACTGTCTATTGATAATTAAATTTACCTAGAAATAATATGGGGTTAATGCTCTGTACAAAAATCAATACCTTTTGGTCTATGGATCCTTATACACAGACTAGGCAATTATAATTGATACAACCACCCTATTTGCTTTCCAAGCTCTGCAACCATATGCTACTTTTTAAGTCTTGGAGGTGTCCATTTCTCAAATACAAATAAGAGTATCCAAGTGACCAGGAATTCTAGCCCATGTCCACTTCCAAGGGACGGACAGTGTCTGGGAAGTCACTTGATGGGAGATTCAAAATCTCTGCTGGTGTAGGCCCTCCTACCTTGTATTCTCCATGAATGGGCTTCAGAGGGTCTGATACATGAGGCAAAAATGCTGTCTGAATGTGGTCTACCGTCCTCACCCTGGGGAAGACAGTTTAGCCTTTTATAGGATTATCAGGGGGTCCAAGTATCAGTCATTCATTCACCCACTAATTATTAAGCATTTACAATGTAGCCAGGACAAGATCTAGTCACTAGATCTTGGGATCAACTAACGTCACAGGCAAACAGTCTGCCTTTGTGGGGAGATCCCTTCCCAGTAATGAAAAGAGACAATAAATAATAATTATAATCAAGTAACTTATACTCTATGTTAGAAGATGTTAAATACTCTGGATTTAAGATAAGTGCGATTAGCAGCAGAGAGGATGAAGGGAGGGAGGTTTGTGATTTTAAATGGCATGGTCAGGGGTTGGGGCAGAGGTCTTAGTGTACGTACAGGGCTCCATGTTCCCTTTCCAGGAAGAGTTGTATTTGATACCATAACAATACAACAACAAAGAGCAGCTACTGTTCATTCTCCACGTTCCTCTATTAAATAGTGTCCCCATATGCCATCTGTTTTCATTTTCACAACCTCTCCCTCACTGATGAAGGAGTTGTGTGTGTGTACTTAGCTGCACAGTTGTGTCTGACTCTTTGTAACCCCATGGACGTAGCCCACCAGGCTCCTCTGTCCATGGGATTTCTCAGGCAAGAATACTGAAGTGGGTTGCCATTTCCTCCTCTAGCAGATCTTCTGGACCCAGGGACTGAACCTGTGTCTCCTGAACTGGCAGGTGGAATTGTTTTATCTGCTGAGCCACTGGGAAAGCCATGAAGGAGCTATCAGTAAGTATCTGATTCTAAGGATGAGGAAACTAAGACTTACAGAGATTAGAGGTTTTTCCCAAGGTTACAGAGCGAGTAAGTGATAGCACCAGGATTCAGAATCAGTTTGTGACCCACGTTATCCAACTTGGTTTACAGTCTCATCGTCAAGAATAAAGCTTAACCCCATTAAAGTATTTCAGGGACCAACCAGCAGCAGGTAGGAATCTGGCTCCCAGGGCTGCTGACATTAGGCCTGTTCTGTGCCCATTTTCCATGCTCAGTTATGCTCCAGTGCCAGGGCCAGATCATGCCCTGACAGTTCTGAACAGACACTGCTTGAATTCACTCTATCTGGTCACTTACTAAGAACAAGCAGAGCACCTACTGTCTCTCCTCTCACTCAGTGCCCCAAAGTATGTCTTCTCTTCTCTTCCTGTGTTCCCCATCTCAGTTTTTTTAAGACCAAAGCTGGGCTTTCACCCTTCAGTCAATCACCTGTCCCCTGTATCCCCACAATCAATCATGTTACCTGTAGACTCCTTTTTGTGAATTTCTCCCAGTTTCCCCCACTTCTCTCCACACCGATGTCATCCTGATAGTTTGGGCCACTCCCATCTCTTTCCTGGACAATAGTGGCAGCCAGTCTGCTAACTCTACTCCTGCTCTGCCCTCTCCAACCCATCCTGTGAGTCATTACAGGAGTGGTTTCTCCCTCTCTAAAGGACAAGTCAGATGACACCGCCCCGGTGGTTACAACCGCTCGGTGGGCACCTCACGTCTGTCAGAATGCAAATTCAGACTCCTTCTTGTGACTCAAGACATGTTCCACAATCTGGTTCCTACTCACCAGTTCACTTTTTAGTTCTCATTATTACTACCTCTCTGAATTCCAACCACACTGACGTTCCAACAGGTGCCAAAGGCTCTCAAATACCTCCAGAATGCAATGTGGGTCCCTCCTCTGTGATACCCACAGCTTGGTTTCTCTTGTTGCTCTTCATGGGAACTGCCTAGATAAAGCTCACTGAGACTATTTCTAACAGTAGAATATTAAGGACAATGGAATTTTCTACAAGTAGAGAAAGGAATAAAACATACCTGAGAAATAACAGAGGAAAATGGGAGGGGGAAGGAATGAAAAACTTTAGATATATATTAATATTTTATTATTATACAGTAATAATACACATTATAATTATTATATTAATAATAGGAAATATATATTAATAAATATTTCCTTTGCTTTGACAAGGGTCATCTGAAACAGATATGACAAATATATTAAATCTGAGCAGCATACAGGGGTACCTGTAATATTATTTTTTGTATGTTTCATAATAAAATATTTTAAGTACATTTTTTAAAGAAATTTCCCATTTAATGTCTGCATCATTTAGTTTCCCTGAGACCAGAGCTTGTCTGAGGGAAGAGACACCAACCCCCATGAGCTTCTTTAGAGCAGATGTTTCAGTGCCTAGTGCTTGAAAAATGGCTGCCAAGTGAACACAACATCTACCATCATCCAGCCAGGCCTGGAATTTGTCTCCTCCCTTCTGGCTCCTTCCAGCAGTCATAAAACACCCTGATACCACAGCTGACAGCTAAGGAAATGAGACACTTCCCCCAAGAAGTACAGGTACTTGTGACATATATTTCCCTGGGTGCCTGCTGGGTGTGAGCACGCTAGTGAGATGAGGGGCTGCCCTCCCGAGATCCCATCTTGCTCCTGTGGACTTTCCAGAAACCGAGGGAAATGGCAGGTGAGGAAATTCTCACGAAAGGCCGCTCTAGACTTACACTCTTTGATAAATAGGTAGGTGAGTGTGAGCATGACCGTGTGGCCGCTGTACAGGTAGTCCCCACACATGTTGTGGGAGCCTGTGATGGACAGGCCGCCGCCAGCGATGAGTTTCATTATCCTCCGCAGCTGGGCTTCCCAGTCTCCAAAAAGCTGGTGGGAGAAGAGGAAATCAGACTCATTACTAACCCACATACAAGTATGCCATGATTACAATTTGTGTCCAGAATTAAGTTTTATCATATTGTGATTTATAGTAAGAAATATATATTTGGTCTTCATCCCTGTTCCTGGAATAGAGCTCCTACAACCTTTGCAACTTTCTAAGAGAGATGAGATAAAGGTGTCTGCATATGTGCTCAGTCACCTTAGTCATGTCCAGCTCTTTGCAACCCTGTGAACTATGGCTCGCCAGGCTTCTCTATCCATGGAATTCTCCAGGCAAGAATACCGGAGCAGGTTGCCATGCCCTCCTCCAAAGGATCTTCCTGACCCAGGGATTGAACCTGCACCTCTTATGTCTCCTGCATCAGCAGGTGAGTTCTTTACCACTAGTGCCACCTGGGAAGCCAAAGGAGTCTTTTGTTATTCATAAAAGCCCCTTTCAACCACACTGGGTTCACGTTCCTGAGTTTAAAGTGACTTTTGGAAAGTCCCGAAAGATAGGGGGTGATTGCCAGGAGAACCAACCAGGTGACTAGAGGGTTAGAATTTTCATTCCCACTTCCTCCCACCTCCCAGGAGGGGAAAGATGCTGGGGGCTGAGTGAATCACCAATGGCCAATGATTTAATCAACCATGGCTATATAATGAAGCCTCCACAGACACCTAAAAGGATGGGGGTTTGGAGAGTTTCCAGGCTGGTGAACATGTGAAGATGTGGGGAGTGCAGTACACACTCCTTCCCATATGCCTTACCCTACATGTCTCTTCCATGTGACTGGCCTTAAGTTATACTCTTTTATAATAAAACTGCTCAACTAATAAATAAAATGTTTTCCTGAGTTCTGTGAGAAGCTCTAGCAAATTAACTGACTCCAAGGAGGGGGTCATAGAAACCTCCAATTTACAGCTAGCTGATAAGCAGTACAGGCAACAATCTGAACCAGCAATTAGCATTCTGAAGTGGGCAGGGGGGGCGGGGGGAGGCATTTGGTGTGAGATCTGATGCTATTTAACCTGTGGGATCTGATGCTATTTCCAGGTAGACAGTGCCAAAATGGACTTAAAGAGAGACATTTGCTTGTTTGGAGGTAAAAACCCATACACCTAGTTATAGAAATATTCAGCGGGGGATTTGAGACTACAGGAGACACACTGGAGTGTTTTTCCTTTACAAATTTACATTAGGACGTGTAAAATCCCCCCCGCCCCCCAGTGAAGTGTGCCTGCTCAACATTCACTGCTGTTCCGATGGCCCCCAGAAGAGTGTGGTCCTAGAGATGAAGCATACAGCTTCAGAGCTTTCCTTAGATGTCAGCTCTTTTCACAGCAAGTGTTAGCAGATGGTTCAGTTCAGTTGCTTAGTCGTGCCCAACTTCGCGACCCCATGGACTGTAGTACACCAGGCTTCCCTGTCTATCACCAACTCCTGAAGCCTGCTCAAACTCATGTCCATCGAGTTGGTGATGCCATCCAACCATGTCATGGTTAGTTACTAAATATTTTTCTTTACACTGATAAACACTGACTGATTTACTACCTTAACTGACATTTGGGAGGAAAACTCTGAGAAAAATTTAAAGATCTATTTCACACACTTGGCCCAGGGCAGCAGTCTCCAACGTTTTTGGCACCAGGGACCAATTTCACGGAAGGCAATTTTTCTCTGGATTGGAGATGGGGGATGCTGTCAGGATAATTCAAGCACATTACACTTATTGTGCATGTTATTTCTATTATATTACATCAGCTCCACCTCAGATCATCAGATACTAGATCGCAGAGGTTGAGGACCCTTAGCCTAGAGGACAAATGTTCTGCTGACTTAATAGCTAAAGCAAGTGGAGACTGGAAAATCAAATAAATGAATTTTGGGGGGTACATGATTTTAGGGGGCCAAACTAAAGCTAGGGCCTGAGTAGAATGTACTTTCAACCTTCTGAAATTACGTGGGTAGTGCAGTTTAGTCACTCAGTCGTGTCTGACTCTTTGCGACCCCATGGACCGTAGCACATCAGGCCTCCCTGTCCATCAATAACTCCCATGAGTTTACCCAAATTCATGTTGATTGAGTTGGTGATGCCATCCAACCATCTCATTCTCTGTTGTCCCCTTCTCCTCCCGCCTTCAATATTTCCCAGCATCAGGGTCTTTTCAAATTAGCCACCTGATGTGAAGAGCTGACTTAAGTACTGGAGTTTCAGCTTCAACATCAGTCCTTCCAAAGAACACTCAGGACTGATCTCCTTTAGGATGGACTGGTTGGATCTCCTTGCAGTCCAAGGGACTCTCAAGAGTCTTCTCCAACACCACAGTTGAAAAGCATCAATTCTTCTGTGCTCAGCTTTCTTCACCGTCCAACTCTCACATCCATACATGACTACTGGAAAAACCATAGCCTTGACTAGACGGCCCTTTGTTGGCAAAGTAATGTCTCTGCTTTTTAATATGCTGTCTAGATTGGTCATAACTTTCCTTCCAAGGAGTAACCGTCTTTCAATTTCATGGCTGCAGTCACCACCTGCAGTGATTTTGGAGCCCAGAAAAATAGAAGTGTATGTTTTTCCTTTTAATAAAAGTTTACAAATAAATCTATCTTTCTCTGAAAGACTGGATACTAGAGCAATCAATGGCAAGAACAACTTATTCACTGAAGCTTTTATTTGCTCTGGCAAACGAAATATGTGACTGTCTGTATTCTGTTTGTCAGCACTCTCTTAAATTCTGCTTAGCCAATTTAATGACCATAATCCCCTTTTGACATTTAAATGATAATATTTCAGGCTCTGGGAAGCATGCTTCATTATAACTTTCCTTTTAAAAACTGATCAAGATTTCTAGTTAAGGATGTTATATTGAACATATCACATAGAGGAAATGGATTTCTAAACTGCAAGGGATCACTGAAAGCCCAGCTCAATAGAAGCAAACATATTACACAGCTAAACTCAGCTGTATTAGGAACTTCAGAAACCTGGGGTAAACAAGAGACCATAAAGCAGCCAGAGATCAAAAACAAGCTTCACAGGAAAAGATCAAGAATCAGGTTTTTTCAAAAGCAGTAATAGAAAAGAAAAGGCTTCAGGAAAATGCCTCCCAAATTCTGAGGGAAAATGATTTTCAACTTAGAATTCTATACCCAGCCAAGCAAGAATACTGGAGTGGGTTGCCATTTCCCTTCTCCAGGGGGGTCTTTCTGACCCAGGGATCAAACCCTCATCTCCTGCATTGTAGGCAGCTTCTTTAGCGACTGAGTCATCAGGGAAGCCCCATTATTAACTGAGCATAAACTTAAAGAATAGATCAAGGATAGATAAACTAAAGCCATTTCACATATATAAGATTTCAAAACATTTACCACCTATGACTCTTCTTGCAGGAAATCACAGGATATACACTCTACAAAGCAAAGGAGTAAACAGAAAAAAGAAGAAATGGGATTTGCTAGGATGCCAAGGAAGGGAGAACTGAGAGCTCTGGCCTAGAGAGGGAGCCCTCCCTAACAGGACACCCAATCCTGTGGCTTGGACTGAGTCATAAAGTGCGTTGGGGGTGGGAGGAGTAAGTACACAGAAAACTAACAGAACAAAAAGCAAGGCAATTACCAACTCTGCAGGAAACAAAATATTGTGTTGAAAAGGAAAAGTAATTATAGGAAAGTATATGACTAGGCTATGAATAGCATTTACAAAACTGTAATAATGTAAGTACTGAATATTCAGTTAAATCAAAGACAACAAACTACACTGGGGAGATAAGGTAAGAAGCATTAACTCTGGTAGTGGGCTGGTTGGGGAGGGAAAGAAGGCAAGGAAAAGGCACTGAATGCATGCAAGCTGATGGATGTGGGGGTGTAGAGTACAGGGCTCTAAATCCTGACCTTCACCAGCAGGAAGTGGGTAACTGCTTGTATTAGAAATGATAAAGAAACAGCATTGCCATGTCACTTAGACACCTGAGGGTAAGCACATACACAAAAAATCCTGTAAAAAGGGAAATGAAGGCAAATATTAACACCATGCGATTCAGTTAAAAAGAGTTGCAAGAAAGTAGGAAAGTGGGTTGGAATAGAGGAATAGGGTTAGGGTAAGGGCTGGGGACTACTGTTTTCCATAAGTAGTGTAAAACAATTTTGTTTCTTAAATTATGTGCATGTATAAACATGATAAAAATTTTCTGAAAGTTTTATGTTGAAAGCTTTGTCTAGTTCTGTCATAAGAATGGATAATATACAGTAGAAAATTATGGCAAAAAATGCTTAGGGAAGTCTTCATTTTACATTATTTCAAACTGTCCTTCCCAAACTCCCTCTGTGTTCTGAAGAGTATAAATCATATCCTTGAGCACTATCCCCCCCTCAAATCTGCCCTCCCATTTTTGCAGGAAAATGTCTGTGGGGAAACTGTATGAGTAGGAAAAGAGGGAGAGATTATGAGGTAAACACGGCCTTGAGGAAAAACGGCCCCAAATTGCTGCATTTCTTACAAGTACCCTTAATGCCTCTATGTATGCTTTCTTTTTGAAAGTATCTATCTGTGACTGTCAAGCCTCTGCAAGGGGGAAATCGCTTAAGCTCAGTGGGCAACAGGAAAAGAAAATGGATGTTTATAGCTACACTAAAATGTTTAATTATGCTTTAGAAAAGCAAATAAACTGTAAGACAAACTACAAAACAACTGCAACAGAAACACGTTAACGTCTTTATCATGTACACGGCACATATAAATCAAGTAAATAAGACCATTTAGGATCCAAAACTTATCAAAGGACAGAGGATGTGACCAGCTGAAGGCTCTGGCTCTGTCAAACAACTAGAAATAAAAATTAACATTAAGAGGAGCTCATTCTTTTCTGTATCGAATTAGGAAAGCTAAGCAAAGAGCCAATGGTGGGGCACAGGCAATGTCACTGATCTTTTCAAACAGGCTCCTTTAAGAGGAAGGAACGAAGGTGGTGACTGCAGCAGCCAGCCAGCCAGCATGCAGGGAGGGACAGGCAGAGTGGCTTCCGAAGCAGACAGGCTGGGCTAAAATCATGGCTCTTCTACCCATCAGGTGTTTGATCCTGGGCAGCCGAACCATTCTCAGCCTCAATTTGCTCATCATCAACCTGGAGAGTAATATATTTATTACAACTGGCAAAAATCCTCTGCAAAAATAATCATCAATGCTGACCAGCAATCCAAACAGCCAAGACTTGTGTGTGAGTCAGTGCTTAACTGCTTCTAGGAATCTACCTCCACGAAATGATCCGGAATAGGAAGAAAACCTTTATGAACAACAGCATTTATAAAAGCAACAAACTGGAAACAACCTAAATGGGAATTATTAAATTGCTGCTGCTGCTAAGTCATTTCAGTCGTGTCCGACTCTGTGCGACCCCATAGACGGCAGCCCACCAGGCTCCGCCGTCCCTGGGACTCTCCAGGCAAGAACACTGGAGTGGGTTGCCATTTCCTTCTCCAATGCATGGAAGTGAAAAGTGAAAGTGAAGTCGCTCAGCCGTGTCCGACTCTTCGCGACCCCATGGACTGCAGCCTACCAGGCTCCTCCGTCCATGGGATCTTCCAGGCAAGAGTACTGCAGTGAGGTGCCATTGCCTTCTCCCTTGCTATTCAGAATTTGGGCCAGGGGAGTACTGGCAACACCAGGAGTTGGCTGTGATTACAGACAGATCTTGGGGATATTTCGGGTTCAGACCACCACAATAAAGTGAATATTCCAGTTCAGTCAATTTCACTAATTTTTAGGTTTTCAGTGCATAAAAAGTTACATTACACTATATTGTACTCTATTAAGTGTGCAATAGCATTATATCTGAAAAACAGGACTTAAATTAAAAAATACTTTATTGCTAAAAATGCTATCATCTGAGCCTTCAGCAAGTGGTAACATCAAAGATCACTGGCCACAAAGCACATAACAAATACAGAAAGTTTGGAAAACTGTGAGAACTACCAAAACATGACACAGACATGAAGTGACCAAATGATGTTGGAAAATGATGCTGACAGACTTCTTCAACCCAAACTTTCAGCTTCTAAGAACTGCAGTATTTGTAAAGTCTAATAAAGTGAAGTTCAATAAAATGAGGTGTGTCTGTACCCTCTCAGGACCTAATGAACCAGAATCTGAAGTAATTCAGAAGTATACTATAGCAATTCAAATGCACTGAACTAGGCTATAATTGTAACTTAAATTATTCAAAAATAAGTATGCAATGACTATGTAGTACGTAAAATATCATAAATATTTTCTTCTACCAAGAGGAAAAAACAAAACAAAATGTTTGGTGTAAGTATCACTGTTTAAAAACAACATGCACAGAAAAAGTCTAGGATGTACACACTACATGTTAGCATGGTTTGCATGGGAATTGGTAGAAATTCTCCTAGTCTCTGCCCCAAGGTTAACTTCCATTCAATTCCCTTGGAGTTGTGCAGTTCTGAAATGTATGCTCCCTTTGAGTATAGGCAGGAGATATGGGGAGAAAACAGAAGAGGAGGAGGAGGGGAGGAGGGTGACGGAAGAGGAGGGGGAAGAGAAAGGAGGGAAAAGGAGGAAGAGGGAGAAGGGGAGAAAGGGGGAGGGGAAGAGGAAGAAGCAGGAGCAACGAAAACATGAGACTCGCAGCTGGATTCTCCTTACTTTTCACTTCTCATTTCAGTCACCTTCTCCACTCTGCCCGCTACCATTTTCCAGAGTCATCAAAGAGCTGCTCCAGACACCATGGCATGTGTTTTGGGTTGTGTTCAGAGGGAAAGAGGGTGGAGTGTCCCTGGAGCTGTAACCTCCCCACCAGGAGGCTTTCAAGTGTTCATTTCTGAAAGCAGAGATATTTGGGGGACATTCACACAAGCACTTTCTCAGTGGGCATTTCAAAGCTGTGCCAAGGTCTTGTATCTACATGCTTATGTGAATTATGGTCTCCCGGGGTCCGAGGAAAATCACTTTTCAATAAAAACAAAGCAGTTTTCTTTGACTTCTAGTAAATGGTCAAGAAACTAAGTAAACTAGCCAAATCACTTAAGCAATACAGGACACAGAAACTGAGAGCAGAAGGCAGAGGGAGAAGCTTCTGAATGAGAAAGACCACTCCAGAGGGGTTCGAACCAGTGAGCCTTCGGTTACTAAATGCAGGTTCCCCCAAGTATGTTTTCAATGCTGAGTACACAGCTCTCTAGTAATGGGCTGTTAACCATTCATTGTGGAGATGGCCTTGTGCACTTCCCTATCTCTTAACTACATCTGAAAAGCCAGGACTTTCACTTATGCTTCACCACCTACTGGCAGGAGAGGGAGAACCTGGAACCCAAATTCATCAAACAACAATGCACGAATCCAGGGCTTTGGTATAACTTGAAGGAAGGGCTGAAAGTGAGTGCTAAAGAGGGGAAATGCTTTTTATTATAATCTTTGCCTCTTACCAATGCCTCATTTCAGCAGCCCTGAAAAATCAGCTAGGCTTTATTTTACACATGCCATTCAATATAGCCGGAGAAGGCAATGGCACCCCACTCCAGTCCTCTTGCCTGGAAAATCCCATGGACAGAGGAGCCTGGTGGGCTGTAGTCCATGGGGTCGCGAAGAGTCAGACACGGCTGAGCGACTTCACTTTCACTTTTCACTTCCATGCATCGGAGAAGGAAATGGCAACACACTCCAGTGTTCTTGCCTGGAGAATCCCAGGGACGGCGGAGCCTGGTGGGCTGCTGTCTATGGGGTCGCACAGAGTTGGACACGACAGAAGCGACTTGGCGGTGGCAGCGGCGGCAGCAGCAGCAGCATTGAATATAGCTGAATAGTTTAAAAACTTTGTTCATTATTCACTAAAGATTTCTCATTAAGTGCTTTTTCCACTTAAATCAAACTTCTCATTTCTAAAAGTTATTTTCATAGGAATCTTTCACAAACAAATTGCACATCTTCTGCCTTCTTAAACAAGGTGTTTTCAATTTGATTTTAACTTTCCTTGCTTTATATTGTGCTGTATTGGAGGGATGCGCCAAAGATCTCGAAGTTTACTTTCATATTTGCATGTGATGCAGGGAGTTCAGCCCAGTGCTCTGTGACAACCTAAAGGGGTGGGATGAGGGTGGGGGCATGAGAGGGAGGCTGAGGAGGGAGGGGACATGTGGCTGTTGATGCATGGTAGAAACGCACACAATATTGTAAAGCAAGAATCCTCCAATTAAAACAAAACAAAACAAAAAGAATGACAAGGAGCATAGTCCAGTTTTGGGCTAGCTACCCAGGTAGCTCTGGACAAACCATTTTATCCACTCTAGCTCAAGTTTGCTCATCTGTTAAATGGTGACAGCACTACCTCCTCACCCTCAACCCTCACCACCAAACGGAGATAATGTTTGTAAAAGTGATTGCTAAAATTATAAAGAGCTATACAGATATCAGACAGCATTACCATGACCGAGTCCATTACAATGACAAGGTCCATTTCTTGGGCAAGAGGTTCCTTAAGTGAGAACTCAATGCCTAGCAGCCAAGAACTGAAATTTGGATTGTTCTCTTTAAATACACAGCCCTCATGCATGTTCATCTGTGATCACTTTAATGAATTCTTCCTCAGATGGTAATCTGAAAGATTTAGTTTCACCCCTGGAAAGATTTAGTTTCACCTGCAAATATTATATCACCTCAAATGATCTGAAGTAGGGAGATTCCCCTATGCATGTTCTCTTAGAACCCAGACATACAACTTTGAAAAAACCCTTTCCCTCCACTAAGTTCTGAGGGGTTTGGTTCTCTGTTTCTGCTCCATTATCCAATGTAACCATCAGTTCCTATGCCAGGTAGGCTAGGTGGGGAGGGGGTCTTTAAATAGTTTATTTGTTGTTTAGTCACCAAGTTGTGACTGATTCTTTAGTGACCCCCATGGACTGTAGCCTGCCAGGCTCCTCTGTCGATGGGATCCTCCAGGAAAGAATACCAGAATGGTTTGCTATTTTCTTCTCCAGGGGATCTTCCTGACCCAGGGATCAAGCCCGAGTCTCCTGCACTGCAGGCAGATTCTTTACCACTGAGCCACCAGGGAAGCCCATTTGAAATAATTACCAGCAGTAAAACACTAATCCTCAATCAGCCTCCCTTTTTCCCCAGAAAAAAACGTAAAAAGTTTTGTCATGGCCTTCAGTAATGAGACTTATCAAAAGCTTCATAAAATCTTAAATATAGGTCAGCTATGGATTTGCATTTATCCAGATACTTATTTGCCACATTAAAGAAATCCATTATGTCAGTCAGGTAATATTTCCCTTCAACAAAAATTATCACTTAATTATCCTAAGTGATAATTAGCCTACCTGGTCATGAAGTGAAAAAATATTCCCTCAGATTGTTGCTTTGAAAATGTGTAAATCTAAAGAAAAGAACGAACATTTAGACTCTTCACTCAGACTCATCAATTATCAGCAGTTTGCCACGTTTGCTTCTCCTCTTTCTCCTTTTTCCCCTGGGCCACATGAGAATTAAGTTGAATACATTATGACACTCTACCTTTAAAGGTGCCAACAAGGACATTTTCTTCTACAATCACATTCATGAAACTTAACAATGATACAATACCCTTGGGGTTAACACACATCCTTATTCAGGCTCCCCCCGACAGTTTCAACAATGTCCTGTATAGCTTCCCCCCAAATTTGGGACCCAATCAGAGGAGATGAATTGAGGGTACCTGTCACCCTCTTGAATATTCTTGTTCTACTACAGTTTCTCAGTCACTTTTTAATGACAATTTTTTAAAGAGTGCAGTCTAGTTTTTGTTTTTAATAGAATGCCCTTCCACTTAGTTTTATCTGATTGTTTCCTTAAGTTTAAATTCAGGTTAAATGTTATTGGCAGGGATACATGATGTGCCCTACCCAACGTATCAAATCAAAGAATGTCTGGTATCATTTGTCCTGCAGCTGGTTTATCAGGTGGCTGCCAGAATGTGTGACAGACTTCTCAACCAAATACACACCTTTGCCCCTTTATTATTTTTGAAATGATTTAAATATTGCATTGCCCCATCTTTCACCCAATGGTTTTAGCATTTATTGGTGATTTTTGTTTAAAATATTACTACAGTGCTTGAAAAATGAATATTTTATATTTCCAGTATTTCTTTAATATCTAGTAGTTAATTTCTTCTCCCTTGTCACTAATTTTTAAAATGTTTCTTATTAATGTATAATTACTGTCATAATTTCATTGTGATGCTCAAACTGTCTCACACGTGGCCTGTGGGAATCTCTCAAGCAGGACAGTATGGCTTCTGAGTCGAATCCACTAGCCTGTAGTGTCTGGAAAGATCTGGAACCTTCCTTGGGACGAAACCCCTGTTGTCCATCTGCCTGTACTCTGCATTGTGCTTCATGTAGTCATACAGTGTCACCTCTGCAGCTCTTCTGGATGTCTTTGGTGAATGCCCTCTGACCTCAGTGACCTCTTCACACTAGATGGCCGCTGCTGTGCAGGAAACCTTTGTCACCTTCCCCATGTCTGCCCTGGTCTAGATCTTCCTCTTCTCTAAATTCAGAAAAAACTGTACAAAAGCAGCCTCGTCTGTCTCCCTCACGTGAAGTGCCAGGAACAGAGACAAGGCCGAACTTCTTGCCCCTGCCACTTAGTACCTGCAGGACAACAGGCAAGTCCAGCATCTCTGGACCAACTGCAACTTCCTCTCATTCACAACTGTGAAAATGCAATGAAAACAACATCTAAAATCATACCTGGCATGAAAACAGGTACACATAAATTGGCACTACTCGAAGTCTACCTCCTTCCCCACCTCCCAAATAGCTTACTTGCCATATTACAAGAGAGAGAGCTTTCTAAGAGACAGATGTCATCACATCAGATTCCCTGCTTCAACCTTTCTCGGCTTCCTGTGGCCAGACTCCTTGGAAAGAGTGACCAGACCTCTGAAAATCTGCCCACAACTTCCCTCTCTGGCTTAATCTCTGGCCACGTAGCCCACAGGATCACATGCCAGGTGTGTCTAACTTTACTGCGTCCTCAGACTCCCTTTCGCACCCTCTCTGTTTTCTCCACCTAGCAATCAACTCCACTTGGCCAACTGCCTCTCATCCGTTTCAGACTTGGCTCGGACAGCACCCCCTGAGTGCAGCCAACACTCCCAGGAGAGTTTGCCACCTTCTTCCCTGTTTCCATGGCAACTGAGCTCCAAATGTCTGTTAGAGTGAGGGCTATAGTCAGAGAGGAATTTTACACGTTACATGTCTGTCACAGTTTCTAGATGCCCATTTGTCTGATACATTTGTTGTTGTTCAGTCACTCAGCTGTGTCTGACTCTTTGCGACCCCATGGACTGCAGCACACCAGGCTTTCCTGTGCTTCACTATGTCTCAGAGTTTGCTCAAATTCATGTCCATCAAGTCAGTGATGTCATCCAACCACCTCATGCTCTGTCGCCCCCTTCTCCTCTTGTCCTCAATCATTCCCAGTATCAAGGTCTTTTCCAATGAGTCAGCTCTTCATATCAGGTAGCCAAAGTATTGGAGCTTCAGCTTCAGCATCAGTCCTTCCAATGAATATTCAGTGTTGATTTCCTTTAGGATTGACTGGTTTGATATGGGCTTCCATGGTAGCTCAGCTGCTAAAGAATCTGCCTGCAGTTCAGGAGACCCTGGTTCGATTCCTGGGTTGGTAAGATCCACTGGAGAAGGGATAGGTTACCCATTCCAGTATTCTTAGGCTTTCCTGGTGGCTCAGCTGGCAAAGAACCTACCTGCAATGTGGGAGACCTGGGTTCAATCCCTGGATTGGGAAGATCCCTTGGAGAAGGGAACAGCCACCCACTCCAGTATTCTGGCCTGGAGAATTCTATGGACTGCATAGTCCATGGGGTCGCAAAGAGTCAGACATAACTGAGCAACTTTCACTTCATATTTTGTGACTGACTGATACATCTATGTACCCTCAAAATTTACCCCACACAGGACAAGTCCTCTAGAAATGTTTTTTCAGAAATCAGAAATCTGGGCTTCGCTAGTGGTTCAGTGGTTAAGAATCTGCCTTGCAAGGCAAGGGACATCAGTTCCATCCTTGGTCCAGGAAGATCCCACATGCCAAGGAGCAACTAAGCCCGTGTGCCACAACTACGGAGCCCATGTTCTAGAGCCCTGGAGCTGCAACGACTGAGCCCACATGCCTAGAGCCTGTATTTCAGAAGAGAAGCCACTGCAATGAGAAGTCTGTGCACCAGAACTAAAGGGTTGCTCACCTGCTCGCAGCAACTAGAGAAAGCCTGCATGCCTCGATGAAGACCCAGCACAGCCAAAAATATAGATAAATAAATGAACGAATCTTAAAAAAACAGAAGTCAGCAATCTGCTTGTTTAGGAAGTCATCTATAATCTCTCTGCCTCACAATCCCTGGTGACTTCTCATAAACTAAAACCATTTAGAAGGTTTATAAGATCATGTAAAAATGCATATAACAAATGTTAACTATAACGACACAGGAATATATGCATAGAAAGCATGATTAGAACTACGCAAGAAAAATATGCATAAAGAACTAAGAAATATATTGAAACATAAGGCTGAGAGTGTAAATTTTGTTTTTTTATTTTTACAATGTCTCTGTAACGACTGAAGAGTTTCTTTAAAATGGAGGAAAAAACATCTTTTTTTTTTTTTAAAGAAAAAAATATGTGACTTAGTACATTTCTTTATTTTTTCTGTTTCATTCCTGAAAAAGGAAGAGAACAGTGGAGAGAGAAAAGCAAAAGTGAAGAGGAGACTTGGAATGGGGAAGGATATCGGAAATCATAAACAATAATTTTTTTTAAAAAAATGAGAATGAACAAAGTGAAAACTATACTGACAAAAAGAAACTGGGAGGCAAGCAGAACATCAGGTAAAATCAAGCAGTGACAATTCAAATTCCGTGCAATTCAATAGGATGACATAAAGTTATTTTGGTAACAGAACAGAAGCCATATTCTGAAATGCAGATAAGGTTAGCAAAAGCTAATCAGAATATCAAAGTTTGTCAGCTAGGAGGGCAGCTTTCAAACACTCAAGCTGTTACCTAAGAAAGCAGGAAAGAACTTAAGAAGATATAAAATCCTGAAAAGCAATGAATCCTGTGTCTCATAAGACTGAACATATGCCAGTAAAGAGACCCAGGAGGGGGAGAATTACTACACCGTGGCTTAGCAGTGAACTGAAGGAGTGCTTTGATCATTCTAATTTGTGCAACGCACACACACAAAAAAGCTGACAGTGGCAGTAAAGAATACGAAGATCTCTCTGTTATTACACGTGTATTTTACTGTTCCACTGAACAATTAATCTCAGATGCCACCCAAACATAACCCTTGTCCAACAGTGGGCTATGTTCAAGTACATTTCAAGGAAAAATAAAAAGACATATCTTTGAAGTTCAAGAGAATTATTTCACTGAAAACACCATGTCAGATTAAGGCATTAGCCAGCTAAGTACCCAGGCAGGAACATAACTCTCTCGTTTTGAAGGTTTTCAAATCTAAGGTCACCATGGAGACCAAAAAGCAGAACCAACGTGAATCTCACTTTAAAGCGCAGCCACTCGATTAACACATGTGATTATTAAAATGAGAGCTGAAAACAGCATAAGTTATACCCTCTCTTTCAATAACATTAGTGTATCTGTATATATGGGGCCTGGGGTAGATTTGGATTTTTTTTTTTTCTTGTCGAGTCTGCTAAAACAACATTTTTTCTTACAGAAGTCTTAGGACACAGAAGAATGCTTCTGCTTTTTTTTGTTTTTAAAAACTGAATCCTAGAAAGTTGGAAAAGATGACAAGAGGGTGTTTTCTGGTTTGGATACATGCTCCTTGGAGAAAAGCTGCGTTGAGATTATTAACAAGAGGTAATCAAGGGGTCACAAACTTGGCCACCTCCTAAGCCCAGCACGTCATATACTGGGACACTAGTCAAATGCCTCCCAGAAGCTCCTGACCCAGGAAGTGAATGCCTCCTTCCCTTCCCACACCCCAGCGGCTCATCTCTGTTACAGGAGTATTTGATGAGACATGCCTCCTTCTCTTCCTCACCTCATCATTTCACATGACAATTACTTCCCTGAGCTGTAACATTTTATGAAATAAGAGAACACTGCCATCAAATGAACAGGCACTAGGGACGATATTCATAATTAATACTGTATACCTGCTGGAACATTTTTCTTAGAAGCCATACCTTTTGAGAATGGGTGTTAAGAGAAGAATTAAATATATGGAGATTTGTATGATGACAGAATCAAGTTCACACGCCTATGTTAAACGAAATCATATTCTAAAGATCAACTCTCTACCCTTGGAGTTTAATGACAATTGACAATCATTAAGAGTATCCACCAACTGACAGGCCTTGGATGGTGTCTCAAGTCAAGGGATAACCAGTTCTGGAAGCCTTGTACTTTTATGTCCTGTCTCTGGCCTTTTCCTCCATATCCATCCCATCCAGGATATGATGAATCACAAATATTTAATTTCTAGCACTGATTTCCCCCTCAACTTCAGACGCACACTATTCATCGGTCTGGATACCACCAGTTAGATGTCTCACAAGTAGCTCAATCTCTATTTGTTTAATTTGAAGTCGCCTTTGAAATCCTTCCTTTATCTCCCCATTCCCTGTATCAAATGTATTGCTAAGTTGTACTGATTCAGCTGCTCAAATACTGCTCAGATTGGTCTCCTCCTCTCTATCCCTAGGGCCAGTGGCTTAGCTTAAGGCCCTCATACAACAGCATTTCCCACATTATATAAGATGCAAGTTTGGCTGAGGTGGTCTTCAGGCATTTTCCACAAAGGCAGGGACTTCCATCAATTTTGCTCACCCTTGCTCTCCAGTACCTCAGTCACAGCAGGTGCTTAATGCATGTCATAAGCCCTGTCTTGCTAACAAAGGGACCAAAGCTCTGAGATGTTAGACGCAACTGCCACACACTAGCAAGCGCCGGGTGACACCACCCTCACTCTGACCCCAGCGCTCTTTCTACTGCTGGGCAGGTTTGCATTGTTACAGGTAATAACTCCCTCTCTGTGCAAAGGTTCAGAGAGAATTTGATTAAGATGGTGGTGGCGAGGATATCAAGACACTGGACTGGATGACTTTCAGTAAGGTTCATTTCTGTTCTGACTAACCCAGCCCCAGCTACAGCTCCAAGGCAGGCAAAGCTGGTCTCTGGGATCTCTCTAGCAACACCCTCTGCTCCCTTCAGACACTGTCCCCCACTGTAGTATTCTGGCCCTTGTCTGACCTCCAATTTCTTAAGCTTAATCTGACTCCAAGAGGTACCACCAAGCCTTCAAGACCTTTTCCAATTCTTCTATCTAGCTTCAGAAATCACTCTAGTTTACCCATGAAGTGTTCTTGCCAAAAAATTAAAATGACTGAATCAAGTCTCCACGACAACTTTCTATTTAGAGGAAATATGGAAGAGAGAGGAAGAAGTTTATTGAACTACAAAGAAACAAACAGATAAATCCAGAATGTGGTGTCTTCTACAGGACAACTGCTAGATCTGTACCAGTTACTGATGGGATTTAAAAAAGGGTAGGGTGGGGAGGAAAGAACTGCTCTAGAGTGTAGAGACTTAACAGAACAACTAAATGTTATATACGGTCTTTGGATCCTAATTTACACAAATCAACTGTTTTTTTAAAAAGGGCATTTTTAAAGACAATCAAGATATTCCATGAACTAGTAATTGCCAGTACCAAAAAATTACAGTTAATTGTGCTGAAGGTATCAACAGAATTAAAGTTATGAAATAAAATGTCCAAAAATTCAGATGTATATTAAATATGAATGAAGCAGTGAAGTAACATTGTCTGGGATTTGTTTTAAAATACTTCAAAAGAAAAAAGGAAAGTGAGATGAAGCAAATGCAAGCAAATCTTGATAAGAACTGAATCTTGGTGTTAGTATATGAAAGTTCCTTATACTGGTTTCTCTTCCTTGGGATATAGTTGAAAAATTTCAGAATAAAAAATTGTTATTTGAACCCATTCTTCCATGAGCTCTGTTCTACAAAAGAATTAGATTTAATGAGTTTTTACTAGTAATTTTTGCTAACATTTCACTCCCTCCTGTATACTTCACTTTAAAGACTCCAATTTCCAGAAGACTGTCACAGAAAGATGGCCCTAGTTGGGGTTTCTGGCAGCATGATAAACAAGCGACATGTTTGGGTTTGGTTGGGCACACAGTTCCTGTTAACCTCTATCTTTACCAAGAAAACCCACAAGCTATTTTTAACTGCAAGATCTTGGTTAGACATGCTGATGACTCAAGATATAAGTGCCAGTGCTAACCATCAGTGGGTTTGCTGGTGACTAGTGGAGCTGCAGAGGTCCTAAGAAGAAATAGGCTGCAACCAGATCTGGGAGAAAGGCTACACAGCACGACCCCTTGATGCTGGGTCTATCTTCAACATGGGCTTGACCAGACTCCACTTCTACCTAAACTGGTATGACATGCTCCTTGGTGGAAAAACTTCCCATGCACAGATTTTTTTTTTTTTTTTAAGGATTGAACGAAACCATCAATCAGCTGACTAATGAAAACACACTGCTTATCAAGCCAGCCTCACCGCAGGAGTCTACATCACTGGATCCTCAGTGACAACAAGAAACCTCCTATGAGTCAGGAGCTTCAGGCAAGTGCCGAAGAGTTTTCACTGAGGATAAAGAAGATGTGAGGCTGGCTTCTATAGAACGGCTGAATAAAGAGCAAGAAGGAGGTGCAGGGAGGCAGGACTGCTGAGGGAGACAATGGAACCTTGGGACCATTCACTCTCTAGGGTGGCTTCTCTAGTTACAGAAACAGATTGCAGCAAGAATGCAAGAGTGGAGTAAGAAACGAGATACCTCTGAGCACATATGTTAAGTCTAGGAAGGAAGGGGACTCACAATAAGCAAGCGACCTAAACAAATCCAAAATTTCAAATTATAAAGTCACCACTTGAAAAATCCTTCTTTCAAGGGATTGATTTTTTTCAGCCCTCTTCCAAGATTCTATCAAAAAGAATGTCTCTCATGCAAGGAACAGAAGGGCAAATGAATGAAACTGAAAGGATGTTTCACTAGCACAAGTGTGATACAAAGAATTGCTTCCAAACATTTCAAACATACAATAACAGCATTCCACATTTTCTCCCTCCCAGATAGAGGAAATGAGCTGCTTCTACTTCTTTTGCATTGAAGAGCTTTCATGCAGCTAAACATTTTAAAAACTAAATCTCCTGCTAGTTCTTTCATAAAATTATGATGATCTTCCCAGTTGAAATTATGCCAAGGCAGAGGCTGGGGTAAGGAGTGTTAGGTGAATCTGATGGGAAGGTAGAGACCGTGAGAGAGGAATAGAGTTTATTTTAAAGAAAAGCTTATTTGCTACTAGAGAAGATAAGGATAGTGAAGTGTCCCACCAGGGAGGAGAGATCTTATTTGGTGGGTGGAGGACATGAGTTTGAGCAAACTCTGGCACATGGTGAAGGACAAGGAAGCCGGGTGTGCTACAGTCCATGGAGTGGCAACGAGTCGGACACAACTGAGCAACTGAACAACAAAAGGGTGCAAGGAGACAGGAATGGTGTCTCCAGCTCTGCTCTTCTGGATTTCCACTGTAGGGCTTAATAGAAAGAAGGAAAAAATGTTATTTGAAATCGAACTTTCCATCTAAGAGAGGGGAAAAGCATATAAAAGCTTCTGGAGCTGTTAACAAGGGAGCGAATGATATTTTAAAAGTTTGGCAGGAAACCAAAGAGCTACACCCACACACAAAGCTTAACTGCTTCCATCACACTAACTAGACCACTTATTCCCCCAGCTGGGAAGAGCTGGCGGGGTTTGGGAATTTTGAGAAGGAGTGGGGTCACCTAACTATACTGCCCAGTAATGTTCCCAGATGAAGGCAAGGGGGGTTGATTCTAAAGAAATTTTCACCTCTGGCCTAAATCAAAGGACCCCCTGAACAAGATGAGAAAAAACAAAAAGGGAAATTACAGTGAGGAAAGGTTTACCTTCGGAGAGCAGTTGAAATGCATACCAGGTACTGGGAGTGTGGTTACATACATTGTAATACACCGATACAGGTACAGCGTGCCAACTATGCAGAAAAATCTTCTGCTAATTATAGACCTAGAAAAAGGGAAAAACAGGGCAGACACTCAGTCATGAAATTCTGCAGGTTCATTTAAGTTTTCAGTGCTCCAACAATACAAACCCCCAAACAACCTGAGAGATTGCTACTAGAACGTTGAGACTATAGCTAAGAGCAGATTAAGGTGAGGCTTTTGAGAATGATACCGCGCTTTTTTGTTTGTTTGTTTTAAATTAACTTTAAGGTCAAGGGAGTTTAAAACACTCCCCACTGCTATTAATGGGGATTCCTGAGGCCTGAAACACCAGCTGACATTCTACTGATGGACAAGGAGGGTTTAAACTAATGGGCCAGAGCTGAGTCAGGGTCTGTGGTTAAACATTTAGGGAGTGTCTTTCCTGTCATAAAAAAATAGGATGTTCAGAAAATTACAATGATATTAAATTGTAATGAATTTATGCCAAGAGAATTCAAAACTTTTCTGACATTTAGTGAGTCAAAGGCATTAAATCATTGTACCGGTATATCCCAGAAAGGGATTATCTTAGCTGATCTCCAAAGAAGCATGATGCCAAGAAAAGAGCCTGTCTGAATGACAGCATCCAACTCTCACCTCTCTCTCCTAACAATGTGGCTTCGGGATAGGCTATTGACACCTCTGAGTATCAGTTTCCTAATCTGTAAACCAGGGATAAGAACATGAGAAATAAGGTATGGACAATCTTTGCCGTTTATGCACAATGGTAGTCAACAAGTGTATGGACTATAAGCAAGAATTAGGCATCTTTTCCATTTCAAGTTTTTTGGTGGTTCTGGTGAAATTATTTGATATGTACACGTGAGCATGTATACTGAGTCTGATAGCTTCTCCTAATAATAAGTTTCATGTAGGTTTGGCTTTAGCTAGATTAAGTTGCACACACTTCAGTGTCTCCTTGGACAAGAATGTTCCTTCCCTCTCTGCTTCAACCTGCCCTATCCTGTTCTACCACAGGCCAAAATCTCAGTCCTGTGGGTCTCCTCCTCCTCAACCTTGAGAAGTTCAAATTTTTCCTCGGCCCAGGGCAATCTGACTTAAACACAAATATCTTTAGAAACAATGAACAGGCTTTCCTCTGAGGATAATGAACACTTAATCACTCTATAACTGTACAATGTAGCTCTATTTTTACACAGGATGGACATTCCTACTGGAATCTGGTTGTTGGAGGAATATCTGTGTTATCTGTATTTTTCAGCAAGAGGGATGAAGGGATATGTCATTCGGTTGACTGAAAATTAATTTAAAAATAATCCATGTGACCATATTAGTGTTTCATTCATAACTACACGGTTCAGGTAAGGTCCTTAGGTTGTAAAGGTAGGGTTCGGGTCTTGTTACTCTTAACCCCAATTTTAGACACTGGGTCAAAAAATTGCTTACCACAGAGAAATGTCTTATTTTCTCTTATTAAAGCTGTGCTTGTCACCCCCAAGGACAAGAATTTATTCAGTACAAAGCTGTCTTTTATAAAGGTATGTGCCTCTAATTCCAGGAATTATGAAAAGCACGGTATAATTACGCAATATAGAGAGGGACAATACTAGATCACATTACTAGATTATAAATGTCTTACCAAAATACTTGAAATAACCAACTGAATTTTACATTGTAAGATACAATGATCATTTTTCTTAAAAAGAAAATGCCCTCTCATGCCATCCTGTTCAAAGAAACAGAAATTACTTTCAATTTTACTTGAATGATACAAGAAACATCTACAACAGAAAACTGTTCAGTCTATTTAGATATGCCAGTCTCAAAATGACTGCTATCATTCCATTTTGATGAATATTACTACCTTAAAATTACTCTGCCTGATTTCCATATTTCCATAGCTCAAACCTGAGTCACATCTGAATAGCAGTGAAAAGACTCAGGATTACTTGAGAATGAGGTATCCAAAAAAATGATGAAGAATGAGAAAAGACAAATTCTTTTACGAAAAGCAAAACAAAACATTTTAAAGGTAACAAACATTAAAGATTCAGTCACATTTACTCTTTGAAAAACTCAAATGACTTATACCCACGTGATGTCATCAACATTAACATGGTGGCAAGATGGAAGTGGTTGTTGGTAAGAATCTTCTGATCTTTGGCATTTACTTAATCTTTTTTGAGATTATGCTTAGAGTATCTTCAATGTATAATTTTAAACACGAATTTCCTACTATACACTTTGGAAAGCAGGATATTAAAAAAAAGCGTTTCAAAATCTTATATCCTGTTAAGGTATTATTTACTTAATCAAAGAATTTCACACAATAGAATTCTCTTAAGTTTAAAAGTTCAAGATGTGTTGTTTTTTTTTTTTAAAAAGATCTAAAATAGTTAAAAATGTAACTAAGGCAACAAAAAAGCCACAGAGGAAACGCTAATGAGGTATTTATAGAGATTAAGCAAATGCCAAGGACAAGATGCACATTACAGTTCTCAAAACCATGGTTATGTTCTTCTCACATGGGAAATGTCTCTTTCCTATTGGAAAGAGGTCTATTTCCTATCTGCTCACACTCTGCAATGACTGTCACGCCATAGACACTTGTGTATGATCGTGGTTGACTGTCACGCCATAGACACTTGTGTATGATCGTGGTTGACTGTCACGCCATAGACACTTGTGTATGATCGTGGTTGACTGTCACGCCATAGACACTTGTGTATGATCGTGGTTGACTGTCACGCCATAGACACTTATGTATGATCGTGGTTGACTGTCACGCCATAGACACTTGTGTATGATCGTGGTTATCTATTCTTCTCCCAAGTATTTGAGTAATAGGGTCATGACTACTTTCTGTGACAGAAAAGAAAACATACGTGCTAAATCTGATATACATACATATATATATATATATAAAGAAATATGAATAAAAGTGTTAATATTTTTTAAGATCTGCAAGAATAGTATGCTATGTTCAGAATAACTTTATTAAACTTTTTATTCTCCCAACTCAAAGAGAAAAGAGTACTCAGAACCTGCTTACTTACTACACCAAATATAGGCTGAAAAGAGCAGTACTACATTGTTTTTGGCATTTGAAATGATAGTCTAAAGTTCTAGGAAAAATGAAGAAAGAAATGAATACATTGGAGAGTAAAAGGAAAATACTGGAAAGTTCCACTGTTTCCCACAAGTTTTCCCAACTAAGCCACAACCAGAATACACATAGTTCTTTCAGTGCTCAGGCCTGCTCTGCCAGCTCTTGAGGGAAGTTAGTGAAACAACAGGTCCTAAGACATGGCAGTGGATCCAAGTGACAATTCCAAAGTAGGAGGCGATCAACGAGGGGGAGGGCACATGAATCTGGGCAAGGATCAGGAAGCCCCACGTCTCCGGAGAAACCATGGAAGCCAGTGCACGGTTCAGGTCCTTCCAGTACTGCCACAGGGACAAGGTGTCTGCAGCTCATCTACACACAGATGCTGGCTCTGCCTTTAACAAAGGCCCACTTAATGATCTGAATCATCTCAATTAACTTCCTTGAAAATTGGCTTCCTAACCAGCCAAAGGATATTTTCCTTATGATTCAGAGAAATGCTACTGAAGAATTTCCCCAGACTGTTATTAACAGTAACTAGGGTTTTGCCAAATTTCTCCTCTATGCCAAACTCTGAGCCATTTAGTTCCTAGGAACAACCTGCACTGCAATGCTATGACCCTTATTTTACAGATGGGAAAATTGCAGTTTGGAGAATTTAAGCTGAAATATAAATATATTACCCAAGACAAAAAGGTTCAGGAAATGGATTCAAATTGTGTAAGAAATCCCAATTTTATTTTGAGACTACACTGCTGTGAACCAACAGATGAGCCAACATCCGATCTCATTTAAGTTACGAAATCTACTTAACTCACATTTTTTACTTAGGGTTTTAAGTCACATTTCATATTGACCCAGACCTCTGCAAAGTAAGCATTTTTGACAGTTATTTTAATGATAAGCATGTTAGTTATTAAAGTACTTAGAAAGATTCTTCTAGGTATCAAACAGGAAACCGTTCATTTTCCATTATTGCTTGCACAGTCTGTGCCCAGTAAGGTTTGCTTACACTCCTCCAATGTTTGATCAGTCTGGTGGCTCAGCCTGCAATGTGGGAGACCCAGGTTCAATCCCTGGGTCGGGAAGATCCCTTGGAGAAGGGAATGGCTACCCACTCCAGTGTTCTTGCCTGAAGCATTACAGGGACAGAGGAGCCTGAAGGGCTATAGTCTATAGGGTCGCAAAGAGTCGGACACAACTGAGCAACTAACATACTTTCCTGAGATGTTATCCACTTCTCAACATGCTATCTCGCCTGAACTGCTACTATGACCTTTGACCTACTGTCCCTAATTCCATTTGTACCTCCATAAAAGCCTTTCTACAGAGAGAAGCCAGAATCATCTTTTTAAAAACAGTTAAATAGAGCATATCCTTTAAACCCCTCCAATAGCTGCCAAATATATTTTGAATAAAATCTAAATCCTTTACCAAGCCCACAAGGGCCTAGATGATCTGGGCCAAGCTCCCCTCCCTCTGTTCCCCATCATTCCTAAACTTCAGTCCGATGCCCTTGGTGCAAATGAACACATTGCACCAAGTCCCTCCACCTTAGGCAGACCTCTGCGCCAGCCATCCCCTCTGCCCGTACCCTGGGAACACTGCCTGTCGTCAGGTCTCTGACAGACCACCTACTCTACAGAAGGCACCTGGGGCCATCTTCACCTATTTTACTTTCTTCATAGCCTCCCACTCGCATGCCCACATTCTGAAGCTAACACCAAAGAGTTTCTTAAATCTGTTTTCCTCCCTTTAATTCCTTGCTACTAGCCCTGGGATTCCTTGGGTTATGATAACCGCTTGTCATCACCTGAAGTTCCAATTCCCATCATGGGCTCTTCTCAACATGAACCCAAGCTACTTCCCATTTTATGTCGCAGATATGAATTCCACCAGCCTGGGCAAAAGGGGCTCCACTCACCAAGTTTCTTATTCTTGCCTGCAAATCTCGTTGCCTGGCCTTTCCTGTTACCCCAACCACCTACCTCACATACCAGCTCTGCGTGCAGCTTCCCACAAGTTCCCAACTGGAGAGAGCCACTTCATTCTCCACATCACTTCAGAACTTGGTTTCCAGTTTATGGTATTTTTCAATAGTGAGATTGGCATTGCCATTATCAACAGAGGCCCTCATTCCTTCCATCAGAGAAAGCTCTTAAAGAAAGCTGCTCCTTACTTATGTTTTAGTACTAGTGAGACTTACGATGGTGCCTGTAACATGGGCAATATCCCGCAGGTCTGTGCTTTAGAGCTTCACTTCTTCCTACTTCTAATAGTGCTTTCCTGCTTCTTGCCACAAATGTTTGTCCTTTAAACTCTTTCATTCATCTGCTGGAAATAACCTCTGCTGATGCTCACCAGTCCTTCACTCTACATCGTTCCCACACTTTAATTGACAGCAGTTGTCAAGACAGCTGCATTCATCCAAGTAGAGCTGTGGGTCCTGCCATCCTTCTCCCTTGCCTCCCTTGTCTCCTCACTGCCCCTTCTGGCCTTTCTACCCATCACAGGAGTCACAACTCTCCAGACGGTGGATCATGAAAACCCAGGGCTTAATATTTTAAGAAGGAAAGTCCCAAGGAAAGGGTTGTAAAACAAAAAGGAAAGAATAAATGCTATAGAATGAAAATAGAATAAGCAGAAAAGTAAAAATATATGCTCTCCGGGGAGATCTAGAACTCATTTACTATTTCCTAGTGTGTACACAGGAGGATGGCAGTTTGAGAATCAGGAGAATGAGATGGAACTATGCACCCAGCCCAGAAATGAGTCTGTACAGCACAGTCCTTCTCCATCTTACAAAAGTCCAACTCAAAGAGACCTTTGCATTTTTGGTATTAATTATTTTAACCACATTACTGTGCAGCATATACTATCATCCCATTTTACAGAAGGAAGAATTAAGATGTAAAGACTCTCTAGCCCAGGGCCAGAGAGTCAGTCAAGAAAGAGCCACAACAAAAACCAAGACTTTATCCTTTTAATTGGGCTTCCCTATTGACTCCTGGCAAAGAATCCGCCAACCAGTGCAGGAGATGTGGGTTAGATCCCTGGGTCAGGAAGATCCCCTGGAGATGGAAATGGCAGCCTACTCCAGCATTCTTGCCCGGGAAATCCCAAGAACAGAGAAGCCGGGGAGGCGGGGGGCAGGGGGTGACAGTCCTTGGTGCCGCAAAGAGTCAGGCACAACTTAACAACTAAACAACAATAATAATACTTTCGATTAGCTGCTGTTTTCACTAACAAAACTGTCAAGTTAAAAAAAAAAGGTACGGACATATTTTTTCCTAAGTCTTGTGTAAAAGATCTGCAAAATAATGCAACAGTTGATTAAACTTAGAAAATGATCTGTACTGGTTTAGGGAATCTGTAAGGAACAGATCAGATGATAAAACTGTCTGCACTAAAGCCACCTTAAAGAAATTATTTCCTGAGTTAAATATAGATTGTAACAAGAGATAAAGAAAAAATATTACCCTCTAAGATTATATGGTCTATGTGAGAGAGTTTAAAAGAATCAAAATCAAGCATTCTCCAGAAACCACATCACGTATATGTATCAAACAAAAGAAGTTACCTTTCTTGTTAGTATTTTAGGCTATTAGCAAAAATAGTATGTGTGCATACATACATACATGTGTATAATACAAATATATGTGTTTGTGTGTGTGTGCGTGCTCAGTCGTGTTCGACTCTTTGTGACCCCGTGGACTGTAGCCCACCAGGCTCCTCTGTCCATGGGATTTCCCAGACAAGAATACTGGACTGGGTTGCCATTTCCTCCTCCAGGAGATCTTTCTGACCCAGGGATTGAACCCAAGTCTCCTGCATCTCCTGCACTGGCAGGTGAATTCTTTACCACTGCACCACCTAGGAAGCCCATGAGTGTGTACACATAATGCAAATAAGTATTATGTAATGTAGATCTTTCCTCATTCCTTTCCTTCATCAAAACTTACCCACCCTGAATCACATTCTTAATGTTTGTTCAGTTACAGCTGGCTGAACTCAGCAATTAATGTTTGCCCTTAAGCTCATGGATCACCCTTAAAAGTAACACTTTCACTTTAACAGGGGGTTGGTTTTAGCAACATAATAAGCACATACATCACCAGCAATGGCTAACGTTTATTAAATTCTAGGCATAGTCATCAGCGCAGTGCAATACTCAATAAACGTTAGCTGCTGTTATTATTTATTTAGTCTCCTAATGAAAATGTGTATGTGCTAGGCCTTATTCTGGAAATACAGCAGTGAACCGAATGGACAAAAAGCTTGCCTTGTGGTACCTATATTCTAGGAGAGAAAGCAGACAATAAACATGTAAGTAAAATATAGAGCATGCTGGAAAAATTCTAAAGGGTAAAATTAAGCAAGAGTGTCAATGGGGGATAGGAGGTTACAGTTTGGGGTAAGTTGATAAGAGAATGTCCCTACATGTGAGCACGGTTAATTAACCATGAGGATATCTGTGGGAGAAGATTCTTTTTTTTTTTAATTAATTTATTCATTTTCACTGGAGGATAGTTGCTTTACAATGTTGTATTGGTTTCTGCCATACATCAACACGAATCGGCCATACGTATACATTTGTCCGGCCCCCCAACCTGAACTGCACCCCCCCCACCGCCACTGCCTTCTGCGGGAGAAGATTCTAAACAGAGGCCAGTGTGTGAGGGCACTGGAGACTAGCAGGAGGGTCAGGGAGAAGGAGGGCATGAGGACGTGCCGTCTGACCTCCCTGGTCACCGTAAGCACCTCCGACCTAAAAGTTGTAATGAGGTGAGAGAAGAGTGACGCACACCCACTTACTCGTGAAGTTACACATTCTGTCTGAGGAGCTGACAAGTGACGTAAGGCAAGCAAGAATGGAAGCAGACTGGGAGGAAGCTCCGGTCACCACCCAGGTGAGCGATGACAGCGGTGACACGCAGGGTAGCAACTTGGTGAGAAGTGGTGGGATGAAGACCAGATGTGGGGTGGAAGCGGTTATCAGCAACAAAACCGAGACATTTGGCCTGCGAGTCGGGGGAAAGACAGACACACTGTTCCCAAGTGGTGCTGGGGGGGAGGTAAAGGATAAGCCTGCAGATGCAGGAGACGCTAGAGATGTGGGTTCAATCCCTGAGCCGGGAAGATTCCCTGGAGGAGGAAATGGCTACCCACTCTAGTATTCTTGCCAGGAAAATCCAGGAACAGGGGAGGCTGGTGGGCTGCAGTCCATGGGGCTGCAGAGTCGGACAGCACTGACCGACTGAGCGTAAGGTGGGAATGGGGGTGGGGCAGGCACAGGAACCAGGAGGACGCCAAGGACTCAGTTAAGTGCTCCATACATATCTCACTCCATCGGCACAACAACGCTGGGACAGACACTATTTTTATTGTTCCCATTCTGTAGATGAGGAAGCAATGCTACTACAAGTAGTTAAGTAATCTGACCAAACTCACCTCAAGTCAGTAGGTGCCTGTAGGGTTAAGATGATCTTAAACTAAGATTTACAGTATAACTTATGCTTAACTGCCATTGCCCTGATGCAAACAGGCTGGGAGGGACAGATGCAGTGACTTCTAAATAAGATCATGAATACTTAGACTGACATTCATGACGATTTTCTAAGAGAAAGGGACAGAGATGATCCCTAGGCACGTTGTAAAATACAAGGCAAATATGGTACTAAAAATACACACATATACAGATTACACCTATATGAGCATACGGGAAAATATTAAACCAAATATGAAATCAGATGTTAGCATTATTTATCTTAGGTGCCATCAGTAAATTTTTCCTTTTTGTTTATTTTTACCTTCTAATCTGCCTATAAGCAAGGTACACTGCTTAGTTTCTTTAGTGTCATAAATAAAAACTCATGAAAACTATAACTTATTGCACCTCTGTATTTTTTTTTCTTTCTCTCCCTTTTATCCTCTCAGTTTAAAAAGCCACTTATAATATTTATGCTAACTTAAAACCTAAATTGCTGTGATTACTGAATTTAGTTTCCTGACAATTCCTAGAGTTCAGGCTAATATTTAGGTCTTGAGACTGAAATTGATAAAAGAAAAGGTGAAAGCAGGTAAGACCATCTGTTCGCTAATGTGAGGATGAGAAGTGAGACAGAGCCTGGCAGCAAATCCATCATTGAGGGCTTCGAGTGGCTGTTCTTCGCCATTCCCAGGGAGGTGGAGCAGAGGCCGGCAAGCACCTAAGGAGGTCCAGATTACATGGGAAGATAATGGGACAGGAAAGGTCCCCAGAATGAAAACAGGATCTCAGTCCAGGCTCTGCAGCCCAGATGGACAATGGGGTCAGACTCAAGGGGAGAAAACTGGCTAGAAACAGCAAGGAGAAGAAGAACCTATTTGCAAGGCAGCATCGGAGATGCAGATAGAACACACTTGTGGACACAGCAGGGGAAGCAGAGGGTGGGACAAATTGAGAGAGTAGCATGGAAACATACGCATTACCAAGTGTAAAATAGACAGCCAGTGGGAATTTGCTGTATGATGCAGGGAGCTCAACTTGGTGCTCTGTGACAACCTAGAGGGGTGGTGTGGAGTAGGAGGTGGGAGGGAGGTTCAAGAGGGATGGGACATACATATACCTATGGCTGATTTGTGTTGATGAACGGCAGAAACCAACACAATATTGTAAAGCAAATTATCCTCCAATTAAAACTGAATAAAATAAAAGAACAAGGTTGGGCACTCCTGATTTGTGGTCTGCAGTGGAAAAGCGTTACTGCATTTGGTGGCACTGGGGGTTTCCTAGACCCGTGGTGAACAGGGACCACACCATACCTGGCAGGTTAGAGGAGAGCAGTCAGCTGGGACAGAACTCAGTACACTTCAACGAACTACGGTGGGACAGCAAGACAGGCTGGCCTGCAGGTTTGGCAGGTCCAATTCTGGGGCAAGTAGGAATGTCTCCTAGTTTGTATGCAATGTATAAACCTTATTATTCAACGCAGGACTTTTCTGTTTTCATTCTACCTCTCCTCTGCTTGTCTAATCAATGGTACTATATCTGCTAAGAAAATACACTTCCCCAGGACATTTCAGTGGACTTACAATGAAAAATTTTCAATTTTCTAAATATTCTGTGTGGGATCTCAGGCAAGTCAACATCTTTTCTGTGTCTCGGTTATCTTCACGGAGACAAGAGAATAGTGCTGCCTATTTTAATAGCTGACTGGATGAAATAACACAACGCATGTAAGAAACAAAAAAAAAATCCCTGTTACTCAAATGTTTGGAATGTGCCATGTGAACGGGGCGATAATGATTTTCGACACGGATGAAAAGGAACAGAAGAATAGAGACTTTGAGTAAGTATATAATAGATGTAGGTACATGTGTAGAGAGAGAAGCAAGGGAGGGAAATGATGACTTCTGAGCTCTTATCTTGCTTTATGGCTGGAGAGGAATAAGATGGTTTATCAGTTGATTAAGTAATGCACTAAGTGTCCCTACAGCTGCAACAGCAGGAGTGAATTTTTGTCCTCATGACTTTTGTACTTTAGGATAGTCTGGGACAACCCACACTTCAAAAACCTGAGATGTTACTGTGAGAACACACAAAAATTCCCAGAAGATAACTAGGTAGCTTTTTTTCTATGAGGCTTTGTTTTGCTCAGTGCTACATCTCTAGCAGTAGTCTTCAATAATTCTTGATAAACTACTAAATGTAAAGATGCCCTGAGGTTCCATTTAGAGACCAGTGTAGTGGCCCACAGGGCACTGTTGATTTCTAAGAAAGTGAAATGGCCTTTTTAAAAAAAGGCTCTTCTGGAACTTCAAAAATAAACATTATTGGAGGCAACTCCTTCACATTAAATGCTCTACATCGGCAGCTTTTAAGAACTTTACTTAATCACAATCATCAAAGACTTGAAAACAAATTTTTTAAATGTTGACAATAACTGTGGTCATAAACTACGTTGAGGATTAGAAGAGGAAAGCGATAAGTACTTTAAACCAATCAACTTAATGTGAAAAGAGACACTGATGGAATTAAACTGGGGTGAAATGAAAGATACATGCTGATGGAGAATCTTCTCTACTGAATGAAACACAAAACAAACACAAACATTCAATTAGCATCTGAGAGCAGCAGCTGCCAATCAGCACAAGGATTCTGTCCTTGGAAATTAGATTGCATCCACAGGAGAGAGGCAAACGCTGCAGACACCCTCCTGACAAATAAGGCCTCCAAACCCAGGGCATGTTATCGGAGGATAAAACACTAAGTCTTTTCCAAAGCGGTCTCTGAACATAAAAAAACACACTGCTGCCAAACACCTAAAAACCCACGGCAGTGTTCTCAGAGTGTAATTCTGGGAAGCCACGCTGGAAACCTGTACTAGTTTCTTCCTGTGTGGTCAACGAAGCCCAGAGAAGCAGTTCTGAATAGAGACATCAAGTCTTAGTGCAGGATCGGCCAACACCATTCCCTTCTCCAGTTCCTTCCCTTTTGGCCTGAGATCAATTTTCAAAGAACCTACATGGTGACCATTCTCTCCATAATGTTACACAACGGTTTGTGCCAGAATATTCTACTCCATTGCACTGGAGAAGGAAAAGGCAACCCACTCCAGTATTCTTGCCTGGAGAATCCCAGGGACGGCGGAGCCTGGTGGGCTGCCGTCTATGGGATTGCACAGAGTCAGACACGACTGAAGCGACTTAGCAGCAGCATTCTACCCCATGCCGCTCAACCACAAAGTTCTTTCAACTCCAACTCATGTCCCAAGTATCCCGTGGCTCCTTTTCTTTTTTCTTTCTTCAAATCTTTTCACCACCGGTGGACCAATACAGGCTGCAATATTTAATTCATCTTTATACCATCCACTCCCACCCGCCAAATGGCTAGTGCTACTCCTTGTAGGCAAACGTGTGTGCGCAGTTGCTCAGTCATGTCTGACCGACCCTTTGAGAGCCCATGGACTGTAGCCCACCAGGATCCTCTGTCCATGGGATTCTCCAGGCAAAAATACTGGAGTGGGTTGCCATTTCCTCCTCCAGGGGATCTTCCCAACCCGAGATTGAACCGCAGTCTTTGTCTTTTGCATCTCCTGCATTAGCAGGTGGATTCTTTACCACTGCACCACCTGGAAAGCCCTGCAGGCAAATATCTGATCCAAAAGCAGCCGAGACAGAAAACAAATATGAGAATATACACATCACCCGACTTTGCTCTGAAATAAAATATATTCCAGCAAAGCTGTGAGAGCTCCCAAATAAGTGAATTCAATCTCAATCTATGATTCATTCCTCATTAAATTTCATATAAAATTCAGAGATTCAGAGACAGACCCAAAAACCTTATGTGAGTCTCTGTAACGGAAGCCAGCCCTGTGGCTATAAATGATAAGGAGCTCCAAATGTAACAGAAGCCATGGCTTCTACAAAGAGTTCGTCCCTTCCCACCATTCCAGCACCAAATCTATTCATTGGCCAAACGTGAGTCTACCTCATGTTCATCTCCCAACGGGACCATTTGCAATAGCATCCTAACCCATCCCCCGCTTCCAGTCTCATTGACCTGTTCTCTTCACTGCAGCCAGAGTGCTTTCTTTTAAAATACAAATCTGTTCATATCATTCTTCCCTAATGACTTATCATCACACCTGGGACAAAAACCCTGCCTCATTTTCTGTGACCCACATGCCGTCCACACCTCCCTGACTCTGTATGGCCACTTTCTCCCAGCTTGCTTGGCCTGTGGCTTTTCCCCAGGTAAACCTCAGAGACTCTGCACTTGCTGTGTCTCCTACCGGGGCTGCTCCTGCCCCCAACACCAACTGGTATCCCCCTCATTTGACTCAGGTGTCTATTCAACGGTCACCTCATTAGAGGCCTTTTCTAAACACTTGATCTAAAATACCACTCCCTCCCCACTCTCTCCAAAACTCTCTAACCTTTTAGATTGCTTTATTTTTCTCCACTTCTCTTACCCACCTGGTAGCATATATTCATTTGTTCACAAACTGTTTCACCCTGGTGAAAATACAAGCTCCGTGTGAGCATCAGGGGCCTCTGAGCACTGCAGCAGCCCCAAGTCTACTACAGTGCCTGGCATACAGGAGGGTCTCGGTGAATGAATTTTAAACAAGCACTATCTATGTGCCAGACTCTATACGGGATACCAAGATGAATGACAAATAGGATCTGGTCTTTTCCCTTGGGGAACTTAAAGTCTAGCAGTAAAGGAGACACACACACACACGTACACACACAAAGAACAGGTCGGAATGTGACACGAGCTTGGAGGGTTCAAGGGAAACCGCTGAGCAGAGTAGCTACAGATGAGGTCGAACAGCCTGGGGCCAGATTATGAAGGACCTTGAGCTTCAGGCTAGGGAACTGGGCCTCCGTCTGAGTACTCACTATACATCACCAGGCAGGAATGAAAAGAGGTAATGAATCTGCAATTAGAATTGACAGAACTTAGCGACTATTTATATGAAAGGAACTGAGAAGTTCTAGGTTTCTCGGAAATGCCACTGCCTACATAGAAGGAAGAAGTTGAAAGAAAAAGATGATAAATCTGGTTTCAGAAAAGTTGAGTTTGAGTGGAGGCTAGGGAGAGGGGTCAAGTGTCAGAAGAGTTGAGCACAGAAAACATGAGAGGGTTACTGCTTTTAAACAGAATATTCCATAACCAGAAGGATCCATCTTCCCAACATGCTGAATAACAGACCGCTACACTGCCACAGCCAAATAACTGGAATAGGGTGTCTCTCTGCCCTAGGAAACAGTTCAACCTTTACGAGGGCCGGGGAAAGGGAGCTCACTAACAGCCACTGCTTGCTGTGTCCATCTCTATCTTTCTTCCTGCCTTTCCCAGGTCTGGTGTGCCATACACACTCCAGAGAGGCCTCAAGGAGGGAGATGGGAAGCTAGGGATGTGGCCCTAGTAGTAGGACAGGGGTGGGGATGATGAAGACTCTCATGAAAACAACTGGGTTATCCTGCCAACGTGGAAATCAGAGAGAGGACTTTAAAGAATCTTTAAAGTTGGACATATTCTGAACTACAAATGCTCTGCAGCTAATAACACTCAAATGTAACTGGCTCATTCAGTGATTTTGTAATCAAATAAAACACAGTGGTATAGAGCAATAGAAATCATCTAGACTGAGAGGTCTTTATTGTATCTGTGAGGAAAACAAGGCTCCTGAGATTTGGAGATACATCCACTCTATCCAGAATGCTAGCACATGCCTGGGGCCAGGGCCCAGGCTGCCTGTATCCCAGCCTTGGGTTAATTTTGCCCCAGGCATGCATTAAGTGATTTATGGCTATAGAACAATTTAAATATACAAATGACTACAGGATTAGCAACAAATACCAGTAAAGCACAAAATTAGAAAGCTTCAAGAGAAACAGATTTGAGGAAAGGTCCCTGCTGAGAGAAATACAAATAGTAATATACTTTAAAGAAATCATCCCTGTGGCTAGGACATTTCTTAGAACAAGAATAAAATTATTCAAAAGTCACAGTTCTGTGAAAGGTTTCGATGTATACACACAAGTACATAAATGTTCTTTTCTGGGCAGTAAATTATTAGCTGGCATGTAAGAATTTTGATAAAAACCAGAAAACAAACCCATATAAACAAAACAACAAAAATCAGGAAGATCCCAGGAAACCTAATTTTGAGTTGACCTTGCCTTTGTTAAAGGAAAATATACAGACATTATTTTTTCCCCCCTAATGAGCTTCTAGGGAAAAAACTTTGCAAGTCAAAAGCAGAACTGAAGTCTGACAGTCAGAAGAATGTAATTAGTAAATTTTGAGCATCTCATAGTTCTACGGCCTAGTCTTATCTATTTAGCCTCTTAAAACTAAAGCGAGCAAGAAACAGTCTTTCTTCCACCAACTCAAATGCATCCCAGACTGTTGCTCCTGTATCAAATTTAGCTTAAACTCTGTTGTTGTTTTTCAGTCATTCAGTCATGTTCAACTCTGTGCGACCCCATGGACTGTGGCACATCAGGCTTCCCTGCTTAAACTTGGGGATAGCCAAACCAGCCCTCAAATAAAAACTGGCTACTTAAATAGCTTCCTATGTACAACATAAAGATAGTCCTTTACTGGCAAAGACTCAGGAGTTGCTTTTATTTCCACTTGTAGATATCTAATTTATAAGGGAAGAAAACACAGACTTTCTAAAACATACAAGAAAAAACTCATCATTTCCATTAAAATTCAACATAAATTTTCGGTCTGCATTTTGTTTTCTTTATTTAAGATGATTTCTTTAATATTCAACCACACTGTGGGTCATGCAACATAGTCTACCAGAGAGAAACTCAGTTCCTTAGCAAACCAATTTCCAACTCCCATGCGTGGAAGCCATAAAGATGTTCTGCTAATGGAAAAATCAGGCACCCGTGATGAGGGCAAAGTATGTGTTCAGTTTGCTATATGCAACTCAAGCAAACAACTTTGCTGCATTGAGTTTAGAGCCTGGGACATGAAAGCCACTTTGGATTCACCTGAAACTAAAAGGAGATGGCTATTTAAAATCCTGAGAAACTTGAATGGAATACTGCTTTAAATGCTACACATTCTAAAAAAAGGTGGAAAGCCATGCAGGTTCATCCACATCCCACCTAAAGTGGGTATCACTCTCCACTAGCTCAAGTCACTCTGGACTAGCTGTTCTGAATTCTATGTGTGAAGCATCTTCAGATACATATTACTAAGGTTCAGCTATCTGATTCTGTGTGGAAAAAGCTATAGGGTCATTCACAGCCCACAGGCCAACCGTCAACCATTGATTTGACGGGTTAAACACACCAAGACTGGGTAGTTTTCTGTGGTTTAATAGCCTGTACTCTCTGAAGATGTCTGAGGGTTTTCCTTCCTGTGTTGTGAAACAGAAAAACCTCATCTCTAACAATCCTGTTCATCACTCTGTATGATTCTGGTACAAAACACAGCACTTCCTTAAAGCTACCAGAGCTTTGGTTGGTTCAACAGACTATGTGGTTAAAAAAAGAAAGGAAGAAATGTGCTTTGATTCCTACTGCTTGATCAATTTCATTTCCCAATAATGAATAGTAAACATCTGCCGTGCCACCTCCCAATCCCTGAAACTGCAGACTTGCGCTTTACTTACTTGTACTTTAAGAGCAGCCACTGAATTAACCAGAGTCCCACAAGGATCATGCCGTTAATTTCACAAATAGAAAAGGCCCACTGCACCCGGTTAAAATGGTCAAAAAACGTGTCCGGTAGTGGAGGCTGCACCTCCTTGGGAGGTACTCGTTCATGGACGACCGAGATCATCACTGTGGTGAGAACAAAGCAGGAAAGTGCATAAAGAAAGGCCAGGAAAGTCTTGCCCCACTCCATGGGGTACTGGGAGCGCTCCGGTTCTGGCATGGGGATCTTGATCATTTCCTTCCTATACCCATTGGGCATCCCATTGGGTTTGACCTTGATGCTGAAGCTGCCGTTAGGGGCGGGGCCGCCGGTGCCAATGCTGAGGTGCCCGTTGGCATGGCCGTTCTTGTGTGCTTCCAAGTGGTGCTCCATCTTCAGGGTCTCTATCATGTGCAAGAGCCGCTGCCCGTTGTCAGAGGTGACTAGGCACAGCGGGGGTTTTGTGAAATCCTCCTGGGTGAGGTTGATCAAGTCCCGGCCCGTGAAATGTTCCAGAGGCTCACAGTATTCTGGCATAGCATTCTCCTGCAGCCAGTCTGCCACCTTCTCGGGTGACCAATAGACCACTTCCTTCATTGTGCTGGCAGGCAATGTGAGGCCCCCCTGCTTGCTCACGGTGGGTCAGCAGTCACCGTTCCGACAGGGCAGGACACTGTCCCTCCACGCTGCATTCATCCTGTCAGGCCTCATAACAGAGCTGTGTGGCGAGATGGTCAGGGCAGTTTTTAAACACCTCATGTAGCTGTCCAGGGTTCTTGAGTGCCCGAGCATTAATTCACCTCATTTCTGAAGAAGATTCTTCCTTCTGTGGAGGCAAGAGAAACAAGTCAAGCTACTGGCACTTTCAAATTAATCTCTCAAGATTCATAACCTTCACATGAATAAGGAAAATGGAAACCCAGTTATTGGTGGAGTCCATAGTTTTCAAACATATATTAGTTTTAAGGAACCAATGACTCCCTGGTTAGAATTCCCCAAAAGAGGCATTAAATTGGACCTCAGATGGATCAAGTCAAAGATAGTGGTAAGTTTGCTAAGAAACAATTCAACAGTGCTTTGAACATTGCTCAGCACTGATCAGGGATTATTTTTGTGCTTATTACGTGGTTCCTGAGATCAGCTGAAAGACTGCAGCAAATCTGCTTAATCTACAGCTCTAGATTGGTAGATTGGTGAAGAAATCTTCTAAATGTACAGAGCACACAGAACTTAACAGACATCATAAAAGAGAATCATAGACATGTCGAGCTTTAGGATCATCAGGTCCAACAATTTTATACTCTTCCACAAAAAAATCAGTGAGTTCTTCTTGCAAATATGCTTGGACCCCAAATCTATAAAAGAGTTATAAGAGTGGATGCTTGAGTGAAAACAGATGGGAGTAAAGGGGCAGGGTCCTCTCTGCTCTGATGACATCTTTACCCCCAGCCCCCAGGAGACTGTGTGGAAAACCACAGCTTCAAAACCAGTGATCTGAGCCAACTCCCTCACTTATCCACAAGGAAACTGAGTTCCAGGAAGGTCAATGAACCTGCCTACAGTCAAGCGGCAGCTCATATAAAAGAGCTACAGGATAAGTTTCCAAGTCCTGGTTCAGTGTGTTTATTAAAATACTTTATCAGTGATGCGGCAATAACCAAAATGCACATCTGTATGGGAGATTAAAAATTATATATATAGAAAGAGTATAAAAATGTATGTTGTACATACATATATTTAACCACAATTATGGTTAATGAACGTTAACATTGCAGAAAACAACGGGAAAGAAATCACATGCTGACTGAGGTTCTACTTGATGATGGGCATGGGGGGGGTGGTTTCTACTTCTCTCTCACCTACTTATCTTTAGTAAATATATATAAATTTTGTAATAATCATTTAAAATTTTAAAAAAAGCAAGAGAAGTTAAAAAAAGACTGAGCTCTATAACAAAGCATTGTGGTTAATGAAATGTGGCCTTTGGCAAAAGGCAGACCATGGTTTGACTTTCAGCATCTCCATGCATAACCTACTGTTTGAACTTCAGCTTACTAAGCCACAAAATGGCCATGATCAAATATTTCCTTCACAGGGTTGTTGTCAGTACTTTAAAATCCGTATGTGAAAGTTTAGGATATACAATCCGGCACTGTTTCTGTTTTCTACGACTGAGTAGTACTCCACAGTGTGTGTACACACACACACACATACACACACACATCTTTATCCATTGATCCATGGACAGACTCTTAGATTATTTCCATATCTTGGGTATTATACATAATACTGCAATGAACAAAGGGAATATACATATATCTTCGTGAATCAGTGTTTTCGTTTTCTTCAGATAAATACCAGAAGTGAAATAGCTGGATCACATGGTAGTTCTCTTTTCAATTTTTTTGAGACCCTCCATACTCTTTTCCATAGTGACTATACCAATTTACTTTCCTACCAACAGTGTACACTTGCCATTTTGTGACAAGTCTGTCACAATATGTATGAACCTAGAGGTTATTATGCTAAGTGAAATAAGTCAGACAGAGAAAGACAAATACTATATGATATAACTTACCTGTGAAATCTAAGAAACAAATTAATAAACACAACAAATCTTATAGAGAAGAGACTGGTGTCTACCAGAGGGGAGAGGGTTAGAGGTAAGTGAAATAGATGAAGGAGGAGTCGATTAAATAGTGACAGATGGTAACTAGACTCACCGTGGTGATCAATCTGTAGTATATGCAAGTAACAAATTATGCTGCAAATATAAGACTAAAATGTTACATGTCAATATGCCTAAAAATAAAATGATATTTTCTTACTTTCTCAAATTTTATATCATAACCACCAGCTACTGTTCACTACAGCGCATGATGAAAATGCACTGTCCAATTGTGGACTAACTTCTTTTCTCAGGAGAATGTTGTGTTAACTGAAAAAAACTTGCATCGATTTGTAGGTTCAAGAGCTAGAAATTAGGAATGACAGTGTCCCCTAAGTATGCTTTGTCGAATAATAGTCTGAGAAAATGCTCCATGTTTTAAAAAATCCAAATGAGCCTAGGAACTGCAGAGTAATCCTTCCAAGGGCCAGCAGCACACATTAGTATGTCAGAAGCGCCTGAAAATCCTCCAATAAAGAAACTCTACCGGGATTTCTTAAACTGACCTCACCCGGGCTGTCCTGCTCTAAATCCTGTTTCCTCCCTGGTAACTATGAGCTCCCAATGGACCCACTGGGAGGTACAGGCACAAACAAGACCCGAACTCAGGCCTTCTGATTTCAAAGACCAAACTTGTCTCTACCGGCCCCCTCAGACCCAACTCTGGTATGAAAATGGACAGTATGTCCAACTCCCAGCTTTCCAGACTAAATAACAACCAATCAAATGGTGGTAGAGCTTGACAGCTAGTCCAGGCTTTGCAAAAGAGTTCTCTTCTGAGAGCCCACAGTGCTTTGCACCTTCCTGACATACCACCTCATGCTTAAGGGTCTGTCTAGACTGCCCCAGGGGACTCTGAGGGACCATGGAAGGGCTACAACCTTAAGCATCCACACATCTCATTTCAAAGGGGCCAAAAGGTGCTCAGTCAATATTGTCTCAGTGTCCAAGGAAACGTCCGTTAAAACTAGCAACGTCTAGCCGGTTTAATGGAAAGTAAACCTACTGAAAATGCCACTGATACACAAAACTGCTTTCAAACAATTTGAATGGTCAAGGAGAATAAGATGGGTATCTTCCAGAGAGAAATATGAAACCAAAGTGAATCTCTGGCCACTTAAAAACCACTACAGAGGGGCTTCAATCACCACTAACCTACCTAGAGTGACAAGAAGACATCTGCCAAATTGGAGTCCTAGCAGAGGTCCCTGTAGGAAAGGAAATCTCTTGATATCAGACCCCAGGCCTCTCCCCAGATATCCCTCAGCAATCAGGATAGAGCCAAGGGAACGCTCATCACCTTGAAGTGGCTATGAGAACTCTAAAGAAAAATTAGTGATTGAATGTTCAGGCTCAAAGAAATGAACATGGGCTTTTCATATATACAAGTTCTTCATTTCTCCCCTTGCCCAATGCAGGAAGTCTACCAGGAGGGGAAAACCCCTCAGGACCACAAAGACCAGACCAAGGACAAGGTATTATTTCACTTCTCTTTGATGGGGAAACACAGTAAGATAATATCCTCCTCAGACACAATCTTCTCCAAAGCAGAAAAATATCAAATGGGAGGAGATAACACAGGGCCATGAGATACATACACACACACACCACATACACACACACACACACACACACACACACACATTCTGGCACTGTAAGCTTCTATCCAAATGAAAGAACACTAATCTTGCAAAAAACAAGTCCATCAGGCAGTTTGAAATAACCAGTGGAATTCTTAAAGAGACAGCAAAATAAACCAATAGCTTCCATTAATTAACTGGGACAAAAAAACTCTTCACTCCTTAAGACAGTCCCTGTGATCTGCCACCCCCAACATGGAGTGCTCCATCTACTCCTCTTCAACAAGTCCAGATTATTCCCTTAGTCTGTAAGGTCCTTCTCTGCAAAGCCTTTCCTGGTCACTCCTTCACAATCTTTCCCCACTCTCTGAATTTATACACCTCTAATATCGATGCCACAAAATCCAATTTAACTGTCTTTTGTGCAAGAGATGGTAGGAAGAGCTCCAGCTACCTCTTTTCTTGACAAAACCCTTTAACCTCTTCAAGCTCAGCTTCTGATGGAAAATGGCAATAACAACTAACTACCTCACCTGTCCTCACATGGGCTGCTAATGCTGTGACGATCACGTAAAAGGAATGAAAGCTATTAAATACTCCAAGAAATATGTCTTGTTCTTTTTGTAATATCCTGCTTCCTTTCTAATGCCCACCAGGGCCCACAGTGACATTTCACTACTATTTAATGAAGCAGCCACTTCCAAATGGCATTTTTAAAAGCCCAAATCATTCGGACACAGGAGTAAGCACATCTTTCCAAATTTCATGAGAAAAGAAAGTTTCTTTTTCAAGTAAGATTTGAAGCTTGAAAATCAAGGCATACATGTAGCTTTCCTGAAGCTAATACTGAAATCACACAGTAAGGAAAAAACTCATTTCTATGGAAGTAACCATTAGGCAGCTACTCAGTACTTTCCAGCCTTTTGGCTAAAGCTAAGATTAAGTGTAGTATGGGTGCTTCCCAAGTGGTACAGTGGTAAAGAATCCATCTTTCAATTCAGGAAACACAAGAGATGCAGGTTTGATCCCTGGGTCAACAAGATCCTCTGGAGTAGGAACTGCAACCAGCTCCAGTATTCTTGTCTGAAACATTCCATGGACAGGGGAGCCTGGTGGGCTACAGTCCATAGAGTCAGACATGACTGAGCATACACACAATGAGTACTTCAAAGGTGACAGTGAAAAGATGAGGACTTACTCAGAGACCCCAGAGCCTGGCTGTAGGAGGAGAAGTGAGACAGTGACTGTCCCTTGGGCCTACACAGTCAATTTATAGCACACCGTTGTGTCTGAGATGGGAAAGGCAAAGTGCTTTCTTATCTAGACCCAGAAGACTGTATGTAAGGCTGGAATCAGAAAACTACTATTACCACCATCATCCAGAGATGCTACCCTGAATCCATTACTAGGAGAAAGTTGAGAAATAATGCAGAGTGTAAATCTTTAAACTTAGTTCTCAGAACTGGGAAGATGTAAAAGAAGAATAAAAGCTGCACATAAACTCTTTATTCCATAACACTACAGAATTTGAGTGTTACAGTTGATCAGTCTTGTCCAACTCTTTGTGATCGCATGCACTGCAGCCCATCAGGCTCCTCTGTCCATGGAGTTCTCCAGGCAAGAATATTGGAGTGGGTTGCCATTCCCTTCTCCAGGGGATCGTCCCAACCCAGGAATCAAACTTGGGTCTCTTGTATGGCAGGCAGATTCTTTGCCATTATTGAGCCACCAGGGAAGTAGACAGAATTTGAGATATGGAAAAGGTGCTGAAACTCCTGTTCATCTGTAAACTACAGTCTGGGGAGATTTGTGATTTGTCTAAAATCTCATACATAGCAAGGAGTTAGTTCTGGGCCTAGACAGAGACCCAAGATGCTTTTCAGGGCTTTCCCACTGCAAAGAGTCAATGGTCTCACAGATTTGAGCATGTATGAAAGATAAACTGAAAAGTCTTTTAGAAAATTATGGAGTCCTAGAAGAGAAAGGGCAGGAACAGCACTTAAATATAGATTTCAAACTCATTAAAGTTTTTCTTTTTTTAAATCAGGCCTCAACTAAATAAAAAATAAACCTATGAATACGATTTGGCTCTAATCCTTAAAATAGGTGTTTCAGGCTTTTACATTAGAAAAGCCATTAGATAATATGCCACCACACACTATAACTTCCTTATCGAAGCCAGATACCTGAAAACAGAAAAGTAAGTTAAAGCAGTTATACTGGTGATTGGAAAAAAAAAAAAAAGTTAGCAAAAGCACTAAATAAATCACTTAAAAATATTTGTTAACCCTTACTCAAAAAGAATCTATTATCTCATTATCTGCCATTATCTAAAAATAAGACATTGCTGTATTAACAAAGAGCAATCATATGAATTACACACTGAACACAATTTTTAAAAAATCAGAATACCACAAAATATACAGTATAAATATCCACACAGAAAATGCTCAAAAACTTTGAGCTTTAATGCTTGTTCTGTCATTAACTTGTACTACATGCCAAGGGCCTCAGCATCCTGTAGTGGAACAGTTTATTCCCTTTCCTTGTTCCATTAGTTAAGGGAATTTCCATGTACCTGATAGTACATGTAAACATAACATAAAGCAGTACATTCAAATGTATAAATTATTATACCAAATGCAACTTATTCTTCTTTGAAGATTCAATGAGCCTTTAAAACAAGTGCCATGAAATGAAGAACTAAAATTTTTTTTAATTTATTTATTTTAATTGGAGGCTAATTACAATATTGTGGTGGGTTTTGCCATCCACTGACATGAATCAGCCACGGGTGTACATGTGTCCCCCATCCCGAACACCTCTCTCCCCATCGCATCCCTCTGGGTTGTCCCAGTGCACCAGCTTTGAGTGCCCTGCATCAAACTTGGACTGGTCATCTATTTCACATATGGTACTATACATGTTTCAATGCTCTTCTCTCAAATCATCCCACCCTCGCCTTTTCCCAGAGTCCAAAAGTCTGCTCTTTCTATCTGTGTCTTCTTTGCTGTCTTGCGTATAGAGTCATCATTACCATCTTTCTAAATTCCATATATATATGTTAATACACTTTAATGGTGTTTTTCTTTCTGACTCACTTGACTCTATATAATAGGCTCCAGTTTCATCCACCTCATTAGAACTGATTCAAATGTGTTCTTTTTAACAGCCGAGTAATATTCCATTGTGTATATGTACCACAGCTTTCTTATCCATTCATCTGCCAATGGACATCTAGGTTGCTTCCATGTCCCAGCTATTGTAAACAGTGCTACAATGAATATTGGGATACATGTGTCTCTTTGAATTCTGTTTTTCTCAGTGTGTATGCCCAGCAGTGGGCTTGCTGGGTCATATGGCAGTTTTATTCCCAGTTCTTTAAGGAATCTCCACACTGTTCTCCATAGTGGCTGTACTAGTTTGCATTCCCACCAACAGTGTAAGAAGGTTCCCTTTTCTCCACATTCCCTCTCCAGCATTTATTGTTTGTAGACTTTTTGATAGCAGCCATTCTGACTAGCGTGAGATGGTACCTCACTGTGGTTTTGATTTGGATCTCTCTGATAAGGAGTGCTGTTGAGCATCTTTTCATGTGTTTGTTACCCATCTGTATGTCTTCTTTAGGAGACATGTCTGTTTAGTTCTTTGGCCCATTCTTTGATTGGGTTGGTTATTTTTCTGGTATTGAGCTACATGAGCTGCTTGTATATTTTTGAGATTAATTCTTTGTCCGTTACTTCATTTGCTATTATTTTCTTCCATTCTGAAAGTTGTCTTGTCACCTTGCTTATAGTTTCCTTCGTTGTGCAAAAGCTTTTAAGTTTAATTAGGTCCCATTTGTTTATTTTTGCTTTTATTTCTATTACTCTGGGAGGTGGGTCATAGAGGATCTTGCTGTGATTTATGTCAGAGAGTGTTTTGCCTATGTTTTCCTCTAGGAGTTTTATAGTTTCTGGTCTTACATTTAGATCTTTAATCTATTTTGAGTTTATTTTTGTGTATGGTGTTACAAAGTGTTCTAATTTCATTTTTTTTTACAGGTGGTTGACCAGTCTTCCCAGTACCACTTGTTAAAGAGATTGCCTTTTCTCCATTGTGTATTTTTGCCTCCTTTGTCAAAGATAATGTGTCCACTCTCACCACTACTATTCAACATAGTTTTGGAAGATTTAGCCACAGCAAACAGAGATGAAAAAGAAATAAAAGGAATCCAGATTGGGAAAGAAGTAAAACTCTCACTGTTTGCAGATGACATGATCCTTTACATAGAAAACCCTAAAGACACAACCAAAAAATTACTAGAGCTAATCAACAAATATAGTAAAGTTGCAGGATATAAAATTAATACCGAGAACTGAATTTTTATGAGTTGTTAAAGGCACGATGGACCCAAGATTGAACAAACATAGCTGGCATGTCAGGGAAGAAACTATAGGGAAGTTTCATTAGTTTCTAAATGCTGATAATGGCAAAAGAAAGTAGGAAACAAAGCATGCGTAACTGCGAAGTAAACTTTTGGCTCCATGTATCAAATCTCTAAAAACAAAAGCTACCCGGGGTACACATGTCACTTTACTCCACTAGCTTACATAATCAACTTAATACAAGATCAAAATTTGGTGAGCATGTAATATTTAGCTCAGATTTTATAACATGAAATTACCTGTGGAAAACTTGCTAAAGAGAAACACAAAGTATTGATATTATTTTATTAGGAAATAGATGAACTGCCTTTTTGTGAACACTTCTAGTCCAGATAAAGGTCTTTACGTCTACTAGAACTTTCCATAAAAGTCAACAGTAACCTAATGGGCATTTTAGGGTAATGCAGCCCAATGAAAGACTCGTGAGGTAGGTGTTTACATCTTCTCTGACTCGATTTGGATAGCTCCTGATTGCTTTTCCCCAAACCAATCTAAGTAGCTATAACAATTTTTTGTTGTTACTTAATGAGTAAAGAAATCACTTAAATAGGCACAAGTCATAACACTGTTATTTATCAGAAGAAGAAACAAATGGCTAGAATAACAATCACATAGCTTCAATCTACCGTTGAGGAAATTTCAGATTACTTATGATGCCTTAACCTTTAAACTTCAATTTATTTTAAATTGCTATTATGTACAGTGTTCACAATTTCATAGTCAGACTCTGGTTAGCAAATGAAATCATTCCTTTTGAAACGGATCCTTGAAATTGAGAACTAAATACATCATGATATAACAGAATATGAAGCCTCCACTGAAGACTAGACTGTACTTCTGTATTTATTATGATACATATTTATATGTATGTATGTACATGTCGTTTTGTCAAACAGGTTACAAAGAGAATGATATCACTTTTGGAACACGAATCACAAATACCCATAGTAGAAAAGTCTACAAGGTATCAGTTCAGTTCAGTCGCTCAGTCGTGTCCGACTCTTTGGGACCCCATGAATCGCAGCACGCCAGGCCTTCCTGTCCATCACCAACTCCCGGAGTTTACCCAAACCCATGTCCATCGAGTCTGTGATGCCATCCAATCATCTCAACCTCTGTCGTCCCCTTCTCCTCCTGCCCCCAATCCTTCCCAGCATTAGGGTCTTTTCCAATGAGTCAACTCTTCGCTACAAGGTGTATATCACCTCTAAACTGTTATCTTTGGGTGACAAAATTATGAAATAATTTTCGACTTTATTTTTTCCAATGTTTTCTAATTTCCTTGATAAAGACACATTACTTGTGTTTAGGAAAGAAAAAATTTGTTTTTCCTTCAAGTATGTTTTATGTTTTTAAAGGCATAGGTAGCATTGCAAAATCGAAAATAGATGCTTTCTACATTTGCTTTCTTTAAAAATATGAAATGGGCTTGCAGATTTCTGTAAATAATTGGAACTTTTGCCCTCTGTGTGTAATTAGGTTCCAAAGCCATCAAATCCCCCAAACATAATAGTCTCAAGATATGAGCCAAACCACTGACAAGGATAAAGCTGAAATCTGAACCTAAGTGCATAAAAAAATTCTGGTCTCAGATACTGTCTTTCAATCTAGAGAACAACAAACCACCAGAATGACAACTCTTCTATCATCTAGATTTTCTTCAGTATCCATCTTTCCAGCCTACTGCCAAAATGTAAAACCCATGTGAAAATTCTGCCTTATTGTCATTACAGTAAGGAAAACTTTGCATAACACTAATGACAACTAATCATGATAGTTTCCCCTGGGTTTTCATCCTTAGAACACAATTACCAAATCTCTGAAGAGTCTATTCCCACTCAACTGATGAACTGCCTTTCTAGGTCTGAAACAGCAGGGCTATTTTATAACATTCATCAAGTTAATCTGTAGTTCTGGGACATGGACACAATCTGGCGGCACTCAAGACTGTTGGGACATAACTGATGTTTCCAAATTCCATCAGCTCTCATGTCCAGCTGATGTGCAAAATGGTGATCTATCTGCCTCAAGAAGCCTGGGAACAGCTAACCCAGGTTCTTATTTCCACCACACCTCACTCCATTCCTCTTTTTTTCCCATTCTGCTTTTTTAAAATAAGAGCTAAACCCCTTCCATTGGACTGCTTGTTTAGCTGGAATTAAAAAGATTGCACATCCCTTTGAATCTATCATAAATGAGGGCTGTGAAGAAAGTCACTGGCTTAGGAAAAAAGATGAGGCCATGCTTTACTATCTTCTGTTTTAAAGAAACTTCAAGAAATTAATGTAAATTACAAAAGAGAAGTACATGCACAACAGCCCCTTAGAGACTCTTCAACAAGCAAGAGTTCACAGGTTTCCCATGGAAAAAGCAATCTCAGTTAGGGATAAACAAGTTGCTGAAAAGTATAAATCATATAAGGATATAATCCACCATGAGGTAAACCTAGCAGGTATGACAAACAACATGAGCTTGAGAAAATAAGTTTAAAGAGGTGGTTAAGTGAGTACACTAATGATATAAAAGAGAATTAAAACATTAATAAAAGAATAAGACATGGTAGGGAAAAAAAGAAAAGACAAGACAGGTGTGTTGAAAGAAAATACAGGAAAATCACAGCTTCTCTCCTTGGCCTGCGGTGGGCTAATACCTCAGGACGAAAGGGAGAAAGCACAAGGTTAAAGGGAGGTCATAAGAGAAGGGGAAATGAGCAAAAATATACAGTATATGTTTAAATGCAATTGACAGGTTTTTTTCTAATCCCCCAAACTCAAGCAATCCAGCACCCGTACACTCTTTGTAGGCAAAAAAGCAGTGGAAAGTGGAATCCAGTCCATCAAAAGATGGAGCTTATTTTTAAAAATATATTTATCATCTAACTAAACATGGGCATTAGGGGCTTCCCAGGTGGTGCAGTGGTAAAGAATCTACCTGCAATGTAGGAGGCGTGGGGTCAACCCCTGGGACAGGAAGATCCCCTGGAGAAGGAACTGACAACCAACTCCAGTATTCTCGCCTGGGAAATCCCATGGACAGAGGAGCCTGGTGGGCTGCAGCCCATGGGATAACAAAGAGTTGGACACAACTGAGCGCACACACACATGCATTAATTTCCACTGCCTCTTAAAACTCTCCTGAAATAACAATACAGGGATGAAAAAGGAGGGGGAAAAGGGCAAAGAGAACAAGAGACAACTAATTTAGGAGGTTGGGAAGCAGATGGACTTAGTGGTAGCTGAGAGAAAACCCAAGAAAACAAAACCCTAAGCCAGTAAGGAGGAGAAATGAAAAGCAGTCTGTGTAAAAACAGGCCTTAGAAGCATGAGGAATTGGAGGCATAGATATATCGCAAAATGCGGGTGCTGCTGCTGCTGCTAAGTCGCTTCAGTCGTGTCCGACTCTGTGCGACCCCATAGATGGCAGCCCACCAGGTTCCTCCATCCCTGGGATTCTCCAGGCAAGAACACTGGAGTGGGTTGCCATCTCCTTCTCCAATGCATGAAAGTGAAAAGTGAAAGTGAAGTCACTTCAGTCGTGGTGGAGCTAAAAATAGGACTGGCTGAAAAACCACCGAAAAAGTGCCCTTCGGATTCTCACTTCCCACAGCTGAACAACTACCTCTCCCCAACACCAGAGAGGACGGGAAGTTTATTGTCTGGAAAAGGGAAATGGAGAGTTGCTAGAAAAGGGACAGAACACAGTTGAAAGTGGCATACTAACTACAATGGATTGAATAAAAGTTACAAACAGATGTTGCCAGACCTGTCCTAATCCTTGACCTCATTAAACAACCAGCCTGCTGGGAGCCAGGATGAAAACGTCCAGGCAGACATCCCCCACCCCTGGAACTCCAGACACTTTATGAGAAAAGAGCACTGATTATCTTGCACTGAAATCCATGCAAACAAGTTCCACTACTGCAAAGTGCTTTCAAACAGCATTTTTAGTGCTTTTTAAAAAATAAGAGTGGGTCAAAAAAATTAATAGACATTTGAAGAAACTCTAATAAATATGAAAGCCAGAGCTTAAAACAAAAAAGAACTTGGAAGAACACACTAAGCAGGGAAATTATAATGTTAAGAAAAACGACTATGAACATTCTCAAAGAAACAGTGAACAAAAACAAAATGGTAACAAAAAAAATCATTTTTTTTAAAAGGTCTTGGAAACTCATGGTAAATATGAAAATTTCAACAGAAAATAAAGTTGGAAAAAATATCTCAGAAAGCAGAACAAGACAGAAAGATGGAAAACTGAGAGAAATGCTAAGAAATGTTCAAAAAGTCATCTAGAAAGTTGAGTATGTGACTAGCAGGAGCTCAAGAAAGGGCACAGGAAAAAACGAGGAAGTTATAACCGGAGAAATTATCTAAGAATATTTTCCAGAACTCAAAGGGCTATGAATTCCTACACTGAGAGTCCAGCACATATTCAAGTACAGTGATTGAGAATGTTTGTTATTATTATTCTGTACTAATTTATTTCTAATTTTTAAGGAGACGAAATCCTGAAGAATGCTCTAGCCCCACCCTGGCTATGTTCTCTTCCACCTTACCTCTAACCATAGGGAACCCGCCTGCCAATGCAGGCAGACGTAAGAGATCCGTGGGTAGGGTAGATTCCCTGGAGGAGGGCACAGCAACCCACTCTGGTATTCTTGCCTGGAGAATCCCATGGACAGAGGAGCCTGGTGGGCTACAGTCCACAGGGTCACAAAGAGTCGGACATGACTGAAGTGACTTGGTATGCACATACCTCAAACCACAACTGCCAATCTCCATCCTTGACATTCCTTACTGGTATTTCTGTCCCAGGACCACTGCAGGCTGAAAGCACAAAGACCATGTTCTGGTCTTAAAGGGGAGCACAATATACTACTCCGGCAAATGATTATTTTGAGCTGAAGGCAACTGAGAAGAAGTGAAACCAAGCAGGATGCTATGGGGCCCTCCCAGGCACAACAGCCTTTCGGTGTCACCTTCCTGTTTGTAGGAAAAAGGCTTTCAGGTTCCTAGAGCTACTCTGAGCTCCAAAGGGCAGATTCAAACAGTTACTAATCAGGGGAATTAGGGAATACAGAAAGAAGCAATAGCGCAGGATAGGACAGGGTCCTGGTTCCTCCTCAGCGGAGGTGCATAACACTTTGATACATATCTCTGAGTTCTTCTGCAGGAAGTAGGGCCCCCACCCCAGGCTGACAATGGTAACTTCAGGCTGGGCTCAAACAGTGGACCCCAGACTGGCTGGAACCAGAAGACTGATGACTGAGGGTCCAAGAATATCAGCCTGTTAGCTTACACCAACCAATCAGGGGAGGGCTATACACCCTGCAGTTCCCCTGCCCCCCAAATCAATTTTTCCTATAAAAACTCTTCCCTGTGAAAAGAAAAAGAGTCGGAGCAACTGAGCGACTGAACTGAACTGAATTGAACTGAGGAGTTCAGGCTTTTTGAACTACCTGTTATCCTTGCTTTGACCTGCAATAAACCTTTCTGAGCTCCAAACTTCAAAATCTGGTGTGGCCTCACTGGGCATCCAAACATGGGCTTAACAACAGAAGCAGATTCAGAAAAAGCTCTCTGCTATCCCCCTATTTGCCCAAAAGTAGGACTGCAAGGAGATCAAACCAGTCAATCTTAAAGGAAATCAGGCCTGAATATTCATTGGAAGGACTGATGTTGAAGCTGAAACTCCAATACTTTGGCCACCTGATGCAAAGAATTGACTTACTGGAAAGACCTGATGCTGGGAAAGATTGAAGGCAAGAGGAAAAGGGGACAACAGAGGATGAGATGGTTGGATGGCATCACTGACTTGATAGACATGAGTTTGAGAAAGCTCTGGGAGTTGGTGATGGACAGGAAAGCCTGGCATGCTGCAGTCCATGGGGTCGCAGAGTCAGACACGACTGAGCAACTGAATTGAACTAAGGGCATAAATTAGTAGACATATTCCCTTTTCCTGCTCTACAAGGAAGGACAGAAGTTAGTCACTGGAGACAACTTTAAGAGTCTAAAAATGCATCAGCCCAGAGATGGTGCTGGCGGACTCTATATAACAAACCCTGCTAACACTAACCCTTCTCCACCATTAGTTTGCCAATGTATCTGCCTTCTCACCTTTGCCTCCTCTAGAAGCTCAAAGTCCTTTTCCTTTGTCCCGTCGCTACTCTAAAAATTTGCTGGAGAGTAACAGTACCATAAATTTTAGATGTATTTTCTAAACGATAACCATATCCCCATATTTTCTAAAGCAGTTCAGTTTTCAAATGTATTTTTCTCATTTCATACATCATCAAAATGTACAAGAAGGTTTACTATTTCAGTTCCTAAACTGATTCTCTCCCAGAATGCTTCCACTACCTAGAAATTGTTAAAGAAAAGTTTTAGTTAGATGTGTGCTAGTAATTTTAAACAGAAGCATCACTTTTTTTTTTTAAGTCTCTATCGAATTTGTTAAAATACTGCTTTTGTTTTATGTTTTCTATTTTTTTTGGCTATGAGGCATATGAGATCTTAAGTTCCCTGGCCAAGAATCAAACACACACCCCCGGCATTGGAAGGCAGATTCTTAACCACTGGACCACCAGGGAAGTCCCAAAAGACTACTTTTTTAAAAATTGATTTTGTTTTATTTTGGTTGTGCTGGGTTGTCACTGCTGTGTGAGCTTTCTCTCATTGAAGTGAGCAGGGGCTGTTCTTTGTTGCAGTGGCTTCTCTTGTTGCGGAGCACAGGCTCCTGGGCTCTAGAACACAGGCTCAGTAGTTGTGGCTCATGGGCTTAAGTTGCTCTGTGGCATGTATGATCTTCCCAGATCAGGGGTCGAACCTGCACGTCCTTCACTGGCAGGCGGATTCTTTACTACAGAGCCACCAGAGAAGCCCAGCATCACGACTTTTAATAATCTACAGATTTTGGAAGACTGATGGGGGCCCTGATCCCCATGTGTAATAACAAAACACAACTAATTTAAAGTACACCTTTGGTGTTTACACTGGGACTGCCTAGTGTTGGTAACAGATTAATAGTAGGTCAAGAGAAGACACAATTTCTTGATTAATGTAAAATAAAAAAAATCTGATCTAAAGTGAAACAACTTTTTATAGTCTACTGGGGATCAGAAATCCCCACCGGCTGGAAAACGAAAGCTTTTCCCTCTCAGTGAGAAAAATATCTATCAAATCTCTTCTAAATCTACACTAATAAAAAATATATGTGACTCACTGAGTAAAAAAAAGCTAATATAAGGAACACGACCCTGGTGACAAACACCACACTGTAGAATTAGCAACAAGGCACAGGCCCAGAGAGGAGAAATCAAGTTCAAGTCTATGTCCCAAAATAAGTTCCTAATACTAACTTTGAGAGCTAGGTGAGTTTTAACTATTTTCAGGCTAGAGGTGATCTAAAGGGGTAACTTCTAAATTGACGGCACCTAAATGTACATCCTGTGGTCAGTCCTAGCCAAAGTTAATTATACTAACTCTTAAAAATGAATACCCATCAACTGGTCAACTCTTGTCTAGGGATCACTGGCTGTCTGCTTGGCTCCAACGATCTGGTAATTTCCCAAATTTCCAGGGTTCACCTTCACTGAGCTTCTTTATCAATTGGCCAATGGTTAGCAGAACCAAAGCTCAGCTGCACAAAAGGGATGCTCCTCATTCATCAAGCCAGTCAGCACGGGAACACAGATTCAGGTTGTAAAGGGATCTGTAAAAGTTCCAGCTGTGGACTGAGGTAGAATACCACCAGGGGGCAGCAGAAAGCCTATGAAATTACAGACTCATCTTGGCACCCTTCCCAAAACTATGAAGGGTTTGAGAGACATCTTCCAACAGAGACCCTACACCTAAGCAATACATCTACGGGTGAAACTGCAAGAACTAGAAGCCCTGTTTGCTAAATCATAAATTGAGGCTCCTTACACCATTACCCATGTGATTCTAACGTGGCTCAAGTGACTTTACAATTAGTAACATGGCCATTTCCACAGTCTCTCAAACATACTGTGTATCTGGGCTATTCTGCAATCTCACCTTAATGAGACTATGCCTAGGGTGCAGAACCTCAAAGAAGTGCAAAGGCCTACAATTAAAGAACACAGTTTATCAGAAGCACTAACCTTAAGACAATCACTTAAATATTTATTGTTGGTTTACATAGAAATGTAATAGGCTTTGTTTTCTGGCTTCCTTAACTATAACTTAATGCAACAAAATTAGAACCCTGCAACTAAATCAGTGATGTAAAAATATGTAAGTTTACCTAAGTTATTAAATCAGTTAACTTTTTTAAGGCATGATGAAACTGAAAGATCTGAACAAGCACAGCTAAAGCTATTGTGCATCAGGTGAAATAAATTCTTAGTTCTTAAAAAGCCTTGAACATATATTACTATGTTACGTTATAGTGAACTAATTTCAAAATAAGTCATATATAAAGTATTATCTCAACTGAATGCATGTTCACATGCATTTCCGAAATCTCTTAACATTAACACATGTGACATCAAATGTATAAAACACAGCTTTAAACAACCATAAAAATATCAATCAAAATATTCCACAGATGGAATTAAAAAACAAACAACACAAGACAAAATATTTTTTACATTTGTCATAGATCACAAATATCAAGAGCTCTTAAAAATCAGTTAAGGAAATGATTTTAAACAATCATTAATCAATCATCTAAACAATCATTAATCATTTTAAACAAATCATTAAACAATGATTTGGCCCAACTGCAAATAGGCCACATACACACACAAAAAATTTTTTTTTAATCTCACAAGTTAAAAAATAAATAAATATATAATAGCAAGGTGCCATTCTTCAGTGATTGAGTTGGCAAAGATGAAAAAGAACTATAACTTAAAACAGCAAAAATGTCACCAAGCATTCAAGTTCTGCCAATTGTACCACAAATCCATTTACTTCTCTTTACTTCATACGACCACCATAGTTCAGCCAAGACTACATTTCATTTAAATTACTGCCATGGCCTCCTCAATGATGTTCTTATGCCCAAACCAAGTGTATTTGTCATGGGGCAGCAAAGAGAACTTCTTCACGTATGTGATTCCCATATTTGAAATCCTGCAATGGTTGCCAATGCTCTTGGAATAAAATCCACACTTAATTGTTACACAGCTTGTAAGACTGGTCCTGCCTTTGTATGGCCAAGTACCTCCACTGTGTACTACACAACAGCTATGCTAGTCTATTTTCAGTTTCCAACCACCCCAGGGCCTTGGAACATGCTGTTAACACTATCTGAACACTCTCACTCTACTCCTTCTTCACTATAGACTTCCACTCAACTTTCAGGCCTCCACTCCTGTATGTCATCTCTTCACCAAGCCTTTCATGACCATCCTCTTATTGACATCATCCTACTTGCTGAGTGTCCTTCTTCCCTGCCAAAATGGAAGCTCCAAGATCTCTTGTGTTTTTTTCATTACGGTATCCTTGGGAGCTAGCATACAGCAGTCATTCAATATCAGTATCTGTTTCATGAGTGAAAAAATAAATACTAGAGAAGGAAGGTAGTTGACTGTATTTGATTCTAAGAACACAGATGTTAAACCCAGATTCTTCATCATCTGAGGCTGACCACATCAGTCTCAATAATTCTTTACAACTCCCACCTAACTAAAAAAAAAAAAAAAAAAGGAATAAATCTATAAACCATTTCATCAAAAAGTTACTTTAAAATATAATCTCCTGAAAAGAAATAAAGCTAGGATTTTTTTCAGATGGCAAAACATACTTCCTTTAATCATACCATTTTTCCCTTTTAGACCTTCTTTAATACAAGAAGAAAATAACGGTGATCCCTGTTGGTAGGAACTTAATTCCTTAAACATAGGAAAGGAATCACTATCCAGTTGTTATGCCTAAAGAGAAGGTTCAGAGAGGTTCCTTAATTTTTATTCTTTGTTATGACCAAATTAAATGAAAATGCAGAGTCAATGCCATAACACAAAAACCAAAAGTATTCAAACATTTATAATTTCATATTTATACGATAATGAATTAAGTAAAAATACTTGTGTTTATTTTCCCCAAAATTGTACACACAGCCATTTTCTACCTAAAATTAACCCCTCATACTTTTCAAAGTTACCCTCCCAGTCGCATGTTTAATCAGATTTTTAAGTGTCACAGTGGGAAGAGCCTAAATATGAGACCGTACAGATGTTTTCCAACTGCTTCTGAAGGTGTGACTCCCAGATCCTTTTTGGATGCGCTGTTCCCATTAATTTGCATTAGCTGTTGACACACTGGCTGGAATAGTAACACAGGCACATCTGAGCAATGGCATGGAGACGGCAAGTCCCTAATTACTCACTCCTTATTAGGCCCTTGGCCACTAAAACAGAACTACAAGTATCACTGTTCTGAGTTGTGTTTCTTAATGTTCAGATCATGTAGTCTCATCTTTCTTTCAAAATTCTATATGCATTAATACCTAAACCATTTGACAAAATGTCAGTTTTACATACAATGAGAACATTGTGTTATCATACCTGAAAAGGTGACAAAGCTCATTAAAAGCATTTCAAAATCCTGTCAAATGATCTAAAGATGTAAAATGTGAGATCAAAGAATTTAACTTTCAAATGTCACAAGTTATTTCAGTATAAAAGAGAAAGAGGAGCAGGGGAAAATATGGATTTAATTTGTAAAGATATAAAACACCAGTCACAAAGATGGAAACTGGAAAAATGACTAAGAACAATGATAGACTACATCTAGGACAAAAGAATCTCTCAGTGTCTCAATAAGCGGGAGGGCAGATAAAATTTTCCCCTAAAATGCCCAAAATGGCACTTCAAAGTATTTCTGAAAACTACATTCTTACCATAAAATAACAGTGGCAATCCCATGGGTTTCTAATCCACATCTGATTATGTTCCACACCTGTGCTGCAAGGATCAACTCGCACGCATAATAAAAGATCTGCACACCTAAATTAAGTTCTTTTTTGTAAAGAGCTAAGTCTGTATTACAGAGATATAGTTCTTTAAAGGAACTTGATAATCAGCATTCAGAGAGCCTATTAACAAAGCACTCTGGCAAGGTGCAAGGCACATCAACTTCACTGAAAACACAGCTCAAATTTATTTTCTATTTATATTCATAATGAGCTTTTCTTTTGGGCATAACAAAGCCAGCACCAAAGAGCCAAGGACTGAAAAATATACGTATCAATAAAAGCCAAATCACTGAATCCAAATAAAATCAAACATTAATTAAGTGTGCACTATGCATAAAGCATTGTCATGGGCATCCTGAGAGACAGGGATGCATACAGCATGGTTCCTGTCTAACTAGGCTAAAAAGTCCAAAAACCAAATTCCAACTCTTCTCCAAACCTACTCCTTGTGCATGCCTTCTTCATCTTAGTAAACTTCAATTCCATCATACTACATGCAACCAGATTAAATTGCCAACATCTGTTGGATCATCGAAAAAGCAAGAGAATTCCAGAAAAATATCTACTTCTGCTTCATTGACTATGCTAAAGCCTTTGACTGTGTGGATCATGACAAACGTGAAAAATTCTTAAAGAGATGGGAATACCAGACCACCTTCTCTGCCTCCTGAGAAACCTGTAAGCAGGTCAAGAAGCAATACTTAGAACTGGACATGGAACAACGGACTGGTTCCAAATTGGGAAAGGAGTATGGCAAGGCTGTATATTGTCACTCTGCTTATTTAACTTACATGCAGAGTACATTATGCAAAATGCCAGGCTGGATGAATTACAAGCTGGAAGCAAGATTGCCAGGAGAAATATTAACAACCTCAGATACAGAGATGAGGCTATAGATGATGGCTATATATATAGCCACCCTAATGGAAGGGGCTTCCCTGGTGGCTCAGATGGTAAAGTTTCCGCCTGCAATGTGTGAGACCTGAGTTCGATCCCTGGGTTGGGAATATCCCCTGGAGGAGGGCATGGCAACCCACTCCAGTTTGTTTGCCTGGAGAATTCCCATGGACAGTGGAGCCTGGTGGGCTACAGTGCATGGGGTCTCAGAGTCAGTCATGACTGAGCCACTAAGCACAGCACAATGGCAGAAAGTGAAGAGGAACTAAAACGCCTCTTGATGAAGGTGAAAGAGGAGAGTGAAAACTTAAAACTCAACATTCAACAAATGAAGATCACAACATCTGGTCCCATCACTTCATGGCAAATAGATGGGAAAAAAATAGATGGGGAAAAAATAGATGGGGAAATAGTGGCAGCCTTTATTTTCTTGGGATCCAAAATCACTGCAGACAGCAACTGCATCCATGAAATTAAAAGACACTTGCTCTTCGGAAGGAAAGCTATGATGAACCTAGACAGCATATTAAAAGCAGAGACATCACTTTGCTGACAAAGGTGCATATAGTCAAAGCTATGGTTTTTCCAGTAGTTATGTACAGATGTGAGAGTTGGACCATAAAGAAGAATAAAGAGCACCAAAGAATTGATGTTTTCAAACTGTGGTGTTGGAGAAGACTCTTTAGAGTCCCCTGAACTGCAAGGAGATCAAACCAGTCAATCCTGACGGAAATCAATCCTGAATATTCATTGGAAGGACTGATGCTGAAGCTGAAGCTGCAATACTTTGGCCACCTGATACAAAGAGCCAACTCACTGGAAAGGGCCCTGGTTGTGGGAAAGATTGAGGGCAGGAGAAGAGGGCGACAGAGGATGAGATGGTTGGAAGGACTCATCAACTCAATGGACATGAGTTTGAGCAAATTCTGGGAGATAGTGAAGGACAGGGAAGTCTGGAGTGCTGCAGTCCATGAGGTCTCAAAGAGCTGGACACGACTGAGTGACTTAACAACAACATATACTCTAGCAAAGACATCACCGGCAAGCTTTCTTTGCCGCATTCAATCCATTAGCGCATATGACCCATAATACTCAAAGAAGTGAAAAGTGAAATTGAAGTCGCTCATTCGTGTCCGACTCTTTGCCACCCCATGGACTGTAGCCTACCAGGATCCTCTGTCCATGAGATTTTCCAGGCAAGAGTACTGGAGTGGGTTGTCATTTCCTTCCCCAGGGGATCTTCCCAACCCAGGGATCGAACCCAGGTCTCCCGCATCATAGGCAGACGCTTTACCATCTGAGCCATCAGGGAAGTCCCAAGAAGTATCTGTGAACTAATGGAAAATTTTTATTCCAAAATACTCCAAACCTTGAGTAGAAATAAATAGTCATACCTAAAACCTTCAATGGACTAGTATAACATCTAGCACAGCATAGGCTTTCAATAAATATCTGTTGAATGAATGAATGAATGGAGTGGAATTAATCATTAATAGTGTCTAGTATAACTAAGCACTTAATTGATAACCAAGTACTTTAATTGATCAAGTATAGTAATTTATTTTGTTTTGTTTTGTTAGCTTCTGGTGGACAACAAAGTGATTCAGACATATATCTTATCAATATAAGGCTATAATAAATAAATAGCTATTTTAAAAGTGGATGCCCTCCCCCAATTCACACACGTTCCCTCTCCCCACTAAAAACCTTCAGACACACCCCCATGTCCTCTATTATCAACAGAAACTGAGAGGAGAAACTGTCAAGCTGACAGACTAAATTTGGCAGACAGATTCAAGTTAAGAGTTCCTCTTAAAGCACCCCCTGAAATAGCTCTGGTTTTACCAAACTAAATTTCCTCGGTCTGTAACTCTGGGCTTCATTTTATGAGCTTCTGGTTTTATCAAATGGCCACAAGGAATTATATACTATTAAAAAACAGCAGCACAACATGCTGGTTGGTGTAACGTCTTGGCAAAGAGAAACTTGTTTTCTGACTTTCCTTGAAACACCTAACACATGTAAATCAAAACAACAAAGGTCAAAGTCTTTAGAAGCAAGATAACTTCAGGAGTTACAATCAAGAGTACAATAGATTCTTAATAAGAAAAAAAAAAGAATGCTTAAATCTCTTATGTGAAGGTATATAAACTATAAAATTATCCAATTCTTTAAGCAAAAATTTTGGATAAGTTTATTGTACCCATTTTGCAGCTGAGGACATGGAGGCTCAGAAACTAAGCGACCTCAAGTTAGATCTTTAGCACTAGAATAGTGCCACAATTCTATATATCAAAGAATTATCCAGAATTTATCACTAAATTATTTAGACTTGAACAAAGCCAACTGATCCACTTCTTTTAAAGTTTAAAAAGACTTCCACTGTAATTATATTTTATCAAGATTTTTAAAACTTACAGAGGATTTTTTTTTTTTTTTTGCATCCTCCTGTTTGGCTTGAAGTTTTAAAACAATTTATCCACTTTTTCCCCCAAATATCAATCTTTTAATAAGACAAAAATATGGCTTTCTTCTTGGATCTTTTGCATTAAACAGTATTAGCTTCACTATGCCAATGACATTTATAGAAAAAAGTTTGAGAGAGCTGGGTAGCAAGAAGAGACAGAAACATGAAATTTTTAATTTGGAGATGTAGGATGTAGAAATTATTTGAAAAAATAAGAGCTTTATAATGAATAGTTTTCATTTTTGTTGGTAAAAATTTATATAACTTTGATTTAAAATTCCCTTAGGTATAAAATTCTCTATTTAATATTGCTCCATATATACACACAAAATTTATCATGTAATTTTATAATAGTAACAAAATATATGCATTGCTTTTTTTCAACAGGCACTAAGTTGCTGCTTTTTTTTCTCCCTTCCTAGTATAAGGGCTGTCTAACGGGGATGGAGTTTAGCTAATGTTTGAACACACATATTTAAACATGAGGCAGCCATAAAGCATGTGATTAAAATGAGCTTTGGAAATCTCCAAGACTGAGCTAGAATTCTTCCTCATTCCTTCACTAACAATAACTACCATTTGTATGATCTTAGGTGAGTTACCTAACAGTTGAAATTTTTGTTGCCTCATCTCTAAACTGAGAATATACAATATTGATCTCAGATGGCTTAAAATATTTTTTATTTTATACAATTGTAGATTTATATAAAAGTTAAAATAATAGAACAGAAAACTGAGGTATACCCTTCACAACATTTCTCCTGTATTAACAACTTAATCACAGTAGCTATCAAAATCAATAAATTAACATTGCTATATTATTAACTTAAAAACAGATCATACTTGAATTTCACCAATTTCCCCCAATCTCCTCTTTGTATTCCCACAATCTCCTTAATCTCCTCCAATACATGGCAATTCCCCAATCTTTCCATGCATTATGACCTTAATACTATTGAATTGAAATGGTTATGCTGTAGAATGTCTCTCAGTTTGGGTTTCTCAGATGTTTTCATGATTAAAGTTATGTATTTTTGGCAAGAATACCTAGAAGTGATGTTGTGTCCTATTCAGTAATCATATCAAGAGTTAATTACATGACCTTTATACATCATACTGGGGCAATGCGAACCATGATTCTTTAAGAAAGTTGTTTTTCTATGCGGTGGTTCTGGGAACAAGCTTTCAACCAATGGCAGCTATTGTTACGGTAAAATCCAAATTAAGAACAAAAGTTTTGGAGGTATGTAGACCTGGGTTCCAACGTTCATTTTACAAGTTCCTGCCATGTGACCGTGGACAAGTTTTTTTAACTTCCCCAGTTTCCACAATGTCCAGTCAAGACAAAACTACTTGTGAAGCTGTTACGAAGCTGTTATAAAGAAGATGAAATGAAATAATGTAAGTAAAGTACTTAGTGCCTGGAATTTATGAATGTTCCATGAAATCAATCACTACTATTATTTTTTAAGTAAGGTACTATTTTTCTGCAAAACCAGCACTATGGCTTAAAACAAAGAAATCTGAGATCTGAGGGGGGAAAAAAAGTGAGTTAGAGCATTGTGGGAGTAGGAGTAGGCTGGAAAGATGTCAGACTGGGGGAAAGGCATGGAAGAACAAAGAGCACATCCCTTTTATTTCATCTCATCTTTCCCTGCAGAAACTAGCATTGCAAGTGGGGCCTGAGAACCCAAAGGCATCCGTGCTTGATTTCTGGCAGAGAACCCCATGATGCAAGAGTCAACTACCTGCTCCATGCCATGGAGGCTCCTCCCTTCTTTAATCTTCTCTTGTAAAATCACTACCTTCTGCTTGCCAGGATCTCTTGCAGGGATTTTTAGGCTGTTGACACATGACATCAAACTGGTTACAGCTGCCTCTGCTGTTACACTAGGGTGTAGATAGGAAAGGAATTCTAACACACCTAACACACGGTAGTTAAAATACATTCTTCCTTTTAAAAAATAAGCCTAACCTTAAAGAAACCAGAAAACAAATGTAAAACTAATCCTGGGGGCATCTGGACTTTAAACACTTCTCAGATCATATGAAGGATCATAGAAGTAATTACTGCACCACAGCCTTTGTGGATTTAACCTCAGCTTTTGAAAGCCACGCCACTATTCACAGACATGAGAGAGTAACAATAAGAACTGTGTTACTTCATAGAACATAAATACTGATTACAAAAGTATCAGAGCATCATTAAGTGTTAAAGTATTGATAACTAGAAAATCAGCCTTCTATAAGATACTGTTATTACTAGCCGAGCTCTACAGTATCCATACCTTAGAGACTAGGATGTTAACAGCCATCTAACTTCTCGCTATGCCAAAGTGGGAACCTGTATGTCCACAGAGCTCAAATAAAATGCACATGTAGTTCTCTGAAAAAACCAATCTGCCAGATGGAGCCTGATGCATTGGCTCCCAGGCCAGGACGACGACCATGTGACCTATAAATGACAATGAAGAGCACTGAATTTTCAGAGGATGGTTTAAGCAGAGAACTACGTGGGATCAAGAGTCCAAGGTCCCTTCTCAGCACGTTTCTGCCCCACGTGTGAGACGGAAGGTCCAGTACTTACCTGCTCTCTCACCTCCCTGCTCTACCTTCTAGCTAACATCAATGAGAGTTTACTAGGACCTAAGCTTTTTAGACTATACATTCATTGAAATCCAAGCAATCCTATAAAAAGAGTTAAGAATGCCTATTGACAGGTGAGGGCTGAGGGCCCGGAAGGAAGGCCTGGTGGTCAAGGTCACGTGCCAGAGCAGGGCTCCAGCACGGGCTCCTTCCCCTGTGCGCTCCACACTACGCAGTGCACCTCGAGTGTGATGCTGTCCCTTCCCTTCAAACCACAGAGAAAAGCTGACAGAAGACTCTGGAACGTGTTTTCAGTTCCTTAAGATAAGGTGCACTATTGCCACAAGCTCTGTGACTGACAAATTCTTCTCTCTTCTTTCCCTGTGGTCTCAGCCACATTACTTCTGGGTCAAACACCCCACCCACTGGAGAGACCTAAAACCAACACAGGCTTCTCCCACCCCCTCCACCCTCTGCCCCAGCCTGGCTCCATCTGCTGGGAGCCAATGCAAGCTTCCCGTGGAGCCTGAGCTGAGGACACCGCCTTCCTCCCAGGCTCTGAGCGCCCCTCCTGCTCCAGGGCGCCACCTGCACGTCCTGAACACCAGTCACATCTGCAAAGGTGTGGGCCACGTGGGGGATGAACTTCCTAGAGAAGGAAGTTTCACACAGGCTCACTTTCCTCAACCCGTTGAGCAAAAGTATGAGAATGTTTACTGGGGGATTCTTTCAGAGTGCTCCCTTGCCCAGGTCAGAAAGCTCTCCCCACCCATATTACTACTCCCTCAGGTCCCAAGCCTTAAGGAGCTATTAGAAGGACCAAATAACTGATTTACACCTGTTTGCATGAACTTATTTACCTTATGCTATTTCTTTCTTCAAAAAAGACTTTCCCTCTTATAAAACCAACATATTCCCTTAAAAGAGATTCGCATGATACAGAAGTACATTCAAGTTAGATAGGAAGGAAGAGGGGGAGGGAGGGAGGGAGGAAGTGCAAGCAAGCTTCCTCAACCACATCCTTCAGAGATAACTAGTTCTAACAGTTTGATGTTCAGCCTTCAGGACTTTAAAAAAAAATGCAAATCTAATTGTTAAAAGAAGAAAGAAAGGGATAGGACTTACCTGTATTGTATAATATCACCTGTCTAACGGAGAGGGAGGGAAGGAGACAGATACCTATTTGTTAACATATCAAATATATACATAAAATATCACTTGAAGGCTTCAAAATAAATAGTCATAGCAACTGACTCCAGGAGGAGGACCTGGGTGGCGAGGATGGGAGGTACACTTGTCACTGTACATCCTTTCTTATCATTTGAACTGGAAACCATATGAATGCATTGTCTACTCAAAATACTAACAGAGTTAAACATACAATGGAGAAAATGGACTTATTAAAAGTCCAAACAGGGCCTAGCACAGAGCCGTCACTCCACAGATATTGCAGAATGAAAGAAGCAAATGAGTCTATGTCTTCCAATATAGTAGGAATTATTCTGCCTACTTTAAGTCACATACAAGAGCAGAACAAAAACACTTGGCAACTGACAAGGAAAGGTGACCATGATTGGTTCTTATAAGAGAAACGGTATACACTAAGAGTGAGAGAAGATTTTAGATTTCATCTAGCAACTGGCAAAGATATCAGTTATCATTCTAAAATTTCCTCCCAAGATTCCTGTTGGCAGAGAGAGAGAGTAAATATAGCCATCCAAAACTCTGGATGCACAGACTCTGTAAGAGGGACACTTTTTATGTTTAGTTGACCTTAAAGTTACACTTAAATTTTGTATTTTGCTCTATAATAAGGGTTATGTTCATACAAAAATCACTGTCTTTGCTCAAATCTTTAAGAAATATGTTTATCATGTTACTTCACACTTCTCGACCCACCACCTCACATATGGGTGAATTCAAGCACTCCAATGTAAAAGTCAGATTCTAGCTGAATCTTAAATTTTAAACAAACTGGGGTCATCAAAACCAGTGCTTTGCCCAAGATCACACAGCAAAGACTGGCAAAGCTGAGATCAGGCTGTGAGAGCAGTTTCTCATGAGAGCCTACGTCTTTCTGGGTGACTTTCTCCCCACCTCCACCCATCCTGCACACAGCTACCACTGACTCCCCCAAATAAAAACCCTCTCATATCTACCTGAATCTGGGGGCCCACATCCATTTTGCAGAACCACTCAGTCAAGCTGTGCCCACAAAACATAAAACCTCCCACAAGCCCTGTATCTCATTAGACTTTGTATGAAGACATTTTTTGTTTTTGTAAACAAAACTGTTTCTAAGCACTTTAGTAATTATCCTGAGGATACCATTTGCATATTGGTTAATGCACTAATTGCAGAACTGTGTGTTTTATTTATTTGATAAGACCAGAACCTTGGTATGAAAACATTTGGTTAACCAACCATTTTGACTAACTTAATGTTTGAAAACAGTACTGCCTATTGCTTAACATCTTCCATAATACACAGCCCCCTGATTTTAGCTGGATTTCCCTTGACTGTTTGTTTCAAAATGATGTCATATTAAAATCTCATTAACTGGCCTTGCCTGGTGCTCAGTGGTAAAGAATCTGCCTGCCAAAGCAGAAGACATAGGTTTGATCCCTGATCTTGGAGGATCCCACATGCCATGGGGCAACTAGGCCCATGAGCCACAATTACTGAGCCTGTGAGCTACAGCTGGGGAGTCACAACTACAGAAACCTGCACGCCCTCCAGCCTGTGCTCCGCAACAAGAGAAGCCACTGCAATGAGAAGCCAGCGCACCACTAGAGAATAGCCCCCACTCTCTGCAACTAGAGGGAAAAGCCCATGCAGCAATGAAGACCCAGTGCAGCCAAAACTAACTGACTAAATAAAATTATATTAAAAAATTAATCCATTTTATACAAAGAATTCATTGAATAATAAGCATGGGTTAAAATATCTGCACTGAAATTATGTTCCATTCTTCCTCAAAATATTTGGTACTTTATATGTGTGTAATGTCCATAAATCAAATGCATAAATCATGTTTTACGAAAGACACCTGCAGCAGGCAAAACACTTTAGCAGGAAACCAATTTTAACTGGTGAAAGAAAAAAAAGCTATCTCTGGGAGAAATAAGTATATACATTTTTAGACTGCTACTATAAAAATGTTCTGAACAAAGCATCAACTCTGAAGAATCACTGTATTCCCTCAGGGAATTTAAGCTAATAGAACATTCACATCTAGATTTTTTTTTTTTTGGAGGGACTGAGATATTTAGAGCTTGCACAAATTCCTATGGGAGTGAAGGTATGTCTGAATAATTTCTCTACTGGATCAAATATCTCTAGTCCCTAGGAAAAATTTCAGAGATCTTAGGCTCAAATGAAATCTACTCTGTCACAAAAGTAACAGTGCATGAAGCTAAAGATGGCAATGGGAGTCTGGGTCTGGGATAACAGTGGAGAGAGGCGGAAACCATGTCATAGGGAGGGACACTGATGGTGGCAAGCAGACAGCTCCACAAGGGTTCTGCTTGCTGCCCCGGCCCTGCCTGGGAATAAGACCCAGTGAGAGTATGGCCTTCCCCAAGTATCTCCAAGACCTCATCTGAGGTGATGCAAATTTCCCGACTATTTAAAACAACAATGTGTAAGTATAAAGGAAAATGCAAGTTCCAATTTCACAACACATTCTAAAGCAACTCAAAAACCATCCAAAGCATAAAGACTTCTAGGCAAGAAGACATAAGACCTCCGGTCAAGTCAATGACTACGTCGCTCATCTTCCAATTTCTCTGTTGACTTCATTGAGCAGAAATTTCTTATCTTTCCTCCCTCACAATGCTATTGTAAGACTTGAATACGACAAACCTTCCAAAACTGTGAAATGTTACACAGATCACTACAGTATCCAAAGGATGGCAAATTTATAAACGATTAACTTGTAACATCAACAGTTTCCTGTCGAGGTAACTAAAGAAGCAAAACAGGATCCACACACAATCCTTCAGACAGTTTTATTCAAGGCCATGCTCTCTGTATGAGTTTAATAAATAATACGAATCATTATGACTTAGATGTGGGCCTACTTCTTCTAAACATACCATCACACAATAAAGGCCTAGCCGCATACCCGACTCCACAGGCTAAGGAGGCAACAGGCGTACCTCTGGGTCCTACCGGTAACTGGACCATGAATGTCACATCAACAGTGCCGTCCTCCTCGAGATCCCTGAAGACCAACCCATCGAGCACCATGCAGAGGACAATGCCTCCAGAGGAGCACACCTTCATCATGCCACCAGGGCACAGTCCAAGGGTTATTTCAGTAACAAGAGAAAGAAAGGTCAACAGACAGAAACTAGATAACTGAACAACAAACATGAGAACAAAGCACTGGGAAGGAAATGGCAATGATGTCTGAAGTTTGCTTTGGCTCCCTCTTCTGCCTCCCCTGACCCTGAACAAAGTAAGGCAGAGGCAAAGACGGAACAAGAGTCACGGAAAGCCGATGGCTGTCAATGCTGGGTGATAAGCATATAGACTGTGCTACTAGTCACTCCATATTTTCAAAAACCGTCACTGCAAAACGTTTTAGCCATAATACAGTGTGGATTCAATTTTTGTTTTGAAAATTACACACAAACACACACACAAACATAAGGCACCTGGGAAAAAAGAAATAAGAATGGTGAAGATAATTAAGAAAAGAGATCTTACGAAAATCATAAATGGGGACAAATTTTTACATCTTGTGTTGAATACTCAAGGGAAACAACTCTTTGCCTCAGGAGAAATAAAGTTTTAGCAAGTTGGAACTAAAAAACAAAACCAACATTAAAGGAAACATGCAGCTAAATTGTTCTAACTAAAGTGAAATTCTCACAAAAAAGATTTTTGAAGAGTCTGTTCTGAAGCCCTTAACCACTGGGCCATCCATCACTATCCGTTTATTAAGTGAAAATTCCTATCATCAGCATATAGATACAGGCCATGTGAAACAGAATCTACTGAAAAGAGTAGTACTGAATATACCAGTAGCAGTCAACCAATACTAAGTATCTAAGTCATTATTTGAATTAGCAGTATATCACTATTCTTACTTTTCCTCACAGCACAGTTACTTTTCAGAAACTACCTTTGATAAGAGTTTTCCATATTAAAAACAAAAAACAGTATGCCCATTCTAGAAAATTTTATAGAGAAAATAAAGAAAAAATAAAATTATGTCATCAAAGGCAACCTATGCCAACATTTTACTTATTTCCTTCTGATACGGTTTCAAGTCATGACTGTACACTCTGTTACTACTCTTCCTGTTACCCCAACTGCAGTTACTACCACCACCTTTTCACCCATCATTTACTCAAAGTAACACTGTATTTTTACCACTCTTCACATATTTTTTCCAGTTTTATTAAGAAATAATTGACATACATCACCATATGTATTTAAAGTGTACAAAACAGCATGATGGTTTGATTTACATATTGGGAAATGATTATCACAATAATTTTAGTTAACATCCATCATCATCTCATGTACATAAAATAAAAAGAAAAAAAATTGTTAAATTACCCTGTGGTGAGAACTCTTAGGATCTACTCTCAACTTTCTTATGTATCATATGGTAATGTTAACTATAGTCATTATTTCGTACATTATGTCACTAGTACTTATTTATAACTGGAAGTTTGTACCTTTTGACCAACTTTTCTCAAATTCTTCCTTCCCCCACATACCACCTCTTGTAACCATAAATTTGATCTCTTCTATGAGTTTTTTGAGATCATAGAGTCTTTGTCATTCTATTTGATATATTTCACTTAGCATAATGACTTCAAGATTCATCTGTGTTGTTACAAATGGTGATTTTCTCACTTTTTAGAGCTAAATTACATTCCATTGTGTATCCATACCTATACACACCACAACTCCTTTATCCATTCATTCATCAGGCATGCTTACGTTGTTTTCAGGTCTTGGCGACTGCAAACAATTCTGCTATGAGCATGGTAATGCAGATACTGTTTCCAATTACTGTTCTCACTTCCTTTGGATATATTCACAGAAGTGAATGGCTGGACCATACAGTAGCTCTAGTTTTAATTTTTTGAGGAATCACCATTCTGTTTTTCATAGTAACAGTACCAATTTACCTTCCCACCAACAGTGCACAAGAGTTCCCTTTTCTCTGCATTCAAACCAGCATTGGTTATCTCCTGTCTTTCTGGTGATGGACATTCTGATAGCCATAGGGGTGATATCTATCGTGGATTTAATTTGCATTTCCCTAATGACTAGAGATGTTGAGCATCTTTTCAAGCCCTTGTTGGTGATTGGCAATTTTAAATACCATTTTACAGGTCATAAAATGAAAATTTAGAAAAGTAAAACAACCTGCTCAATGTTTAATACATGTCAGGACTAGGATTGGGACTCAAATATATCTAATGTGAAAGCCTATTTTCTTTACATTTCACACACACATACTTTCATATTCTAAAAACAATTCTGTATCCTGCTTTTTCACTTGAAAACAGTATAATAAATCATCCTATGTCATTAACACTCTTCATAAAGAATTCAATTGCCTCACAACAGTCCATTTTAAGTATATTTTTTACGTTAATAAATTTTACATTGTTTTCACTTTGATGTGCACCTTTTTATCAACTCAGAACCAAATCATTACAAAACGTCATGTGTGAAGGCTGGAACAGTTAGACTGAGGTCTAGAGTGGAAGTCAGGCAGAACTGGGGAGCGCGGACACCATAGTCAGTGTTCACTACGCAGGTCGCTTCCCTGAAAGCCACTCATTAAGCAAATGAGGATAAAGACCGGCTTGTAGTCAGATGGTTTCCAAACTAAGATGTTCAGTATAAAATTCCAGATGTGTTGCTTGCCCTCCATGTTGCTAAGGTCTTTTTGTTTGTCTCAGCCAGTTTCTGACTTCTCTGACAATACTCTGTGCAGCTCCTGACGCAATATTTCTCCCTTTCCCTTTACTTTGATTTTTATATCCCAGGAAGTCGTCTGGCACTCCTTATCACAAAGAATTAAATGATCACCCCTCTTTCAAGTTCTGAAAAACTTCCCTGTTACCACGGATTCTCAGAGAATTTGTAAACATGTTCCTCACCGACTACCTCTTTAATCCCACGTCTGGGCCATGTTGTGTAAAACAACTTGCTCAATAGAGTTTTATCTGCCAGTCGGCCTGGTTACCTCAGTTTAAGCTGCTTGAAGAAATAAATATTCAACTATCACATTTATACCAGTTATTCCTAACAGTTAATTAAGTATCAATTCTATACCATTTTTTTTTTAATCCAACATACTTCTTGAACACCTGTACTTTAACTGACATAGTAGACACTGGGCATATACTAGAGAAAAAAAATAAAGATGATCCCTGCCTTCATGGAGCATAACATCTAGTGGAAGAGGCACCCAAAAAATAAACAAATTGTATTTTACTGTAATGGTGTGCAGTACAATACATCATGATATTCTTTTATAATATATGACAATAATACTGTGTGTTCTATAAAATTTTGTTGTATTCTGTTCCTATTCATTCTTTACCTAAGTTGCAAGCTTCCATTTCAAATGTTTGTCCACTGGCTTGCCCATGATCTTTGGGTTTAAAAAGGTCCTAAAACAAAATGGAATTGTGTGATTTTGCTTATTTGTTGGTCCCATATTCATTAAGTGATAGGTAAAGGAAAATTTCTCAAGGTCTTTCCTGCCTCCATGGAATTATTCTGTTCTCAGGTCCTCAACCTCACAAACTGAAAGCACTTGTCAGTTGCACCAGTAAATCTTCTCTCTCTTACCACAGGTCCAAGGATCTCATAAAGGAGGCCATCCTTGACAATGACTTTATGAAGAACTTGGAGCTGTGGCAGATCCAAGAGACTGTGGATTGTATGTACCCAGTGGAGCACAGCAAAGACAGCTGCATCATGAAAGAAGGAGATGTGGGATCACTGGTGTATGTCGTGGAAGGTATGCTTTGTAACCACATTCCCCTGACTTTCAAATATTCTCTTTTCCTCTTATCAGTCTGCACACAGATGGCAACGTGTTACACGAAACAATTCAACTTTTCTTTTTTTGTTGTTGCTTAGGAGCAGTTTGAAAAGAGGAAGAACACTGCTTAGACACAGTTGTTGATCAATCGTTTGAAGTGTCTGTGTTTAGAATTATTAATAAGAGAATCTAGTATTTCTTCAGACATGGGGAAAGGATGATAATGTGAAAGAAAGAATTGATACTTATTGCACCGAATAAGACCACACACTGTCAGATCATTAAGGTAACACAACGCTTCAAAAGAAGTTCAAGTCTATTTGGAAGTATTTTTTGTCATATAATCAAAGCGTCTTCAACTTTGCTTTTACCTCCCAGTATATGACTAACTTTCCTGCTATGTTGCTTCTATAAAAAGAGAATGCTTTCAGTGTTTCCTATGTGTCTGATAGAGGTGGATCATAAAGGCTGGATGGTATATCAGCTGTCTGATTAATAAGAGTAATAGCTTTTTTCATAAATACTGTACAAATTAAGATAGAATCAATCTCCCTTGGGGGAAAAAAAAGTGAGGCATGTGCTGTAAAATTTTCTCAATGTGTATTTCTAACTTGAAACTTATAATGGCATGTTTTTCTTCTGGGGAAAGAAAGAAGCCTGAAATCATGATTGAATCAACTGAGAAGAAAGTGAGTTCAGAGATGTCTGTAATAGAGGACAGCTGGCTTAGAAAAATCACAATCAATCCATTTGATGGCAGTTAGTGTTTTACCGAAAGCATTCATGGCAGTGTCCTGTAACTGTCAGGTTTATAGGTCATTTAGGGGAGGGGTATATTTGGGCAAAACAATTAACTTTTTAGAGTTTCACCCAGCTTATGAAAAAGGAGATACTATTTCTTTCTGGCAGTGGTTCTCCACTGGTGATGATTCTGTCCTCCAGGGATATCTGGTGATGTCTGGAGACATTTGGTTGTCAAAATATGGGTGAGGGTGGGGGTCGGGAGACTCCTGGCATCCAGTAGGTAAAGACCAGGGGGGTGCTACTCAGCAGGAAAATGGCGCACAACCAAGAATGATCTGTCCTTAGTGCCTGTGCTCAGAAACCTTGCTTTCTCCCTTCTTTGCAGGACTGTTATGAAGTCTTTCTGGAATAAACTGTGTGGATCTGTAATGTAAAGTATAAAACATTGTAGAATAACAATCAGTATTATTATTTCTATTATATACTTGACTGTAAGAAATGTTCTTTCTACATGTCATTCACCTTTTAACTTTCCTTCGAGTCTTTTTTGACGTATATCAGGCATTTGATATTCAAGTATTAATTTCTATCATTTTTATCTCTTCGTAGTTTTCAGTTACCATTTTGTGTCAATGGTGTCAAGTTTTTTTCCCAGGCCGAAACTACATAAGTGTTCAGCTGGGCTTTCTTCCGACGGAAACAAAATACGATAGCTAAAAACACAAACAATATACACTTGGCAGAGAATTGGAGGAGGAGGAGGTGAAATCACAGGGCAAGTGTGTACTTGGGTAGTGAGCAAGAAGGACGAGATAAACGGAAGAACTATACAGAGGCCAAGTGGAGACTGTTTAAGTATAGAGGCAAAATGTTAAGAGCTATTTACAACAAATACATCAAAAAAATTATGTTGCATGGTAGAATGAAACACACAACTACTAACCAGAGAGCCAGTACTCACAGTAAACAGAAGCTCTTTCCACCAAGCCTCACGCATTCACCGACATTGACTGGAGCTCCTACCGCTTGTTTTTTTAAGCTGCACAACACAATAAGTTGATGCACAATATACTGTGTGAAACCACTGTCTATTTAATAACCTACCCACTCACACAACATGTTCTGAGCAAGGTGAGACCTGAACCTAAAAGTATACCCAAATATTACCCACCCTAAAGTCCCCACAGGCGATGGGGCTTTTACCCATAGCTCTTCTTCAAAGAATGAAAACATTTCCAGATTCTCTAAGAAACCTAGATGTCCACTGACAGATGAATGTACAAAGAAACTGTGGTACATATTTACAATGGAATACTACTCCGTCATAAAAAGGAATGCATTTGAGTCAGTTCTGATGAAGCAGATGAACCTAGAGCTTATTATAGAGAGTGAGTGCGTTAATGCATATATATGGAATCCAGAAAGATGGTAATGATGAACCTATTTGCAGGACAGCAGCGACACAGAGAACAGATTTGCAGTCAAGGGTGGGAGAGGGGAAGGAGAGGGTGAGATGAATGGAGAGAGAAGCATGGAAGCATACACACTAACATATGTAAAACAGATAGCCAGCGGAAATTGGCTATATGACTCAAGGAACTCAAACTGGGGCTCTGTAATAACCAAGAGGTGTGGGAAAGGGTGGGAAGTGGGAGGGAGGTCTAAGGGGGAGGGGACATATGTACACCTATGATGAATTCATGTTGATGTATGATGGAAATCAAACCAATATTATAAAACAATCATCAATTAAAAATAAATACGATTATATATATATATTAAAAAAAAAAAATCAGGTCAAGTCAACGAGGGAAAAAAAGGGCAAAAAGATCAAACTCTGACAAGCAAGAACACCTCACAACAGATGGATGATAAAAATCTAAGGACTCCAAAACTCCAAAACCTGCCATTTACCAGGAAGATACACACTAAAGCTTTATTCTGTGTGTGGTGTGCGGGTGGGGTGGGGTGGGGTGTTATCATTGTTACTATTTCCTCACTCACTCCACATTTCCTTTTTAGGTCCAGAGGCTGATAAGGAAATCAGGAAGTATCTGAGAAACTCTAGCACTGGGAGATAAGGAGGCGGGTTAAGCAATGATACACCAGAAATTCCATTTGATAAAGGCACCGAGTTCTGAGAAGAATTACTGGGGATAATTACACAGACTGTGGATCTGATATCTGTCTCTCAACAAGAAAAAAAGATTCTCTGGGCAAAATGTTTTCTATTAGGATGGACATGCAGAATACCGGTAACCAAAGCAATGGCTGAACAGGGCAGCTGAAAAAGATGTTGCAGACAAACTGACAAAAGTCCCCAAACAAGGAGAACGTTATTGCTCATATGTGTCCTCTGGAGACTGTGCTCAATCTTCCCTGAGCAAGGTACTCCCTACCCAAATGTCCAGATTCCTGACCTTTGCCCCCTGAGTCATACATCCTCTTTATTTATAGACACATAAAAACTGGAGGAAAAACCCTCATGTAAGGACATTCTCTGGGTTAAAGGGCAAAAATATTTACATTCCATTTTCACATCCTTCCTTTTTGAACTTTTTTTGGGGGGCCATGCCTTGTGGCGTGTGGGATCCTAGGTCGCAAACCAGGGTTCAAACTCAACCTCACTTTGTGCCCCCTGTAGTGGAAGCGTGGAGGCTCAACCACTGGACCGCCAGGGAAGTTCCTCTCTGAACTTTTAGAAGAAACTTGTTTTTCTTAAAAAACTGGTCAGTTCCCATCTTATGGATAATATGAATCTTACAATGTTTCTCATTTTGCTGTGCCCACCAGGAATCCCCGAGCCAAATCAAACAACTGGACTAGACGTAAAGATTCAGCGCTGATACTTAACAAGTCTGAGTGTCTGCTATGTGGATCCCAAAACAAAATGTCACCAGCCACGTGAATTTCCTCTTCAAGAGAAATGAGAGTCAGGGATGGTGACATGGGTGATGGCATAATGCTGTTTTTCCCCTGGTATGTAAGATGTCTTCTGGAGTGTATTTTATGACACATGACAGGGAAGAATTTTTCTGGACTTGATCAAGAAACACTTCCACTAAGAAATTATTGGTAACTTTCAAAGTGTGAATTTTCTCAGAGGGTGTGGTCTTTCAAGAGGTCTAAACAAATTCTGGTGCCAGGCATTATGAAACGCAAATCACAATACATCTGAGATTATGTGAAATAAACATGCAACAGCAAAAAAACTAGAATTTTGGGTTTTTTTTGTTTTTATTTTTTATAGCTGTCTATATACATTCTGCTTTAAGTCATAGCTAATTTAATTTGAGAGGCAGGAAAGCAAGACAAGTTTGACCCCACCGTTCAGGCTGTTAAGAGTCAAAGTTGCTCTTTTTCTAGGTTTTTGCTTCTCACTCAACACCAAATGGTTTATCAAGTTATGAGTGGTATGAATTCTTCTGTCCAGTGTTAGTTGCTCAGTCGTGTCCAGCTCTTTGTGACCTTGTGGACTGCAGCCCACCAAGCTCTTCCATCCATGGGATTTTCAAGGCAAGGATACAGGAGTGGGTTGCCATTTCCTTCTCCAGGGGATCTTTCCAACCCAGGGATCGAACCCAGGTCTCCTGCACTGTAGGCAGATTCTTTACTGACTGAGCTACAAAGGAAACTGCTGCCTAACTAAAAAAGCAAAAATAATGAAAGGTAATGACTGCTTCTTAAAAGTAAATCAAGTAATGTACCAAATTTAACAAATCACTACATGAACTGATTAGACTCTGTGAAATAATTATCATAAATAGAATAACACTGTAATCTGCATGGATTCCTTTTAGTTTTTACGTAACAGGAAGAGCTTGGCAGAAGCACTTGAGTTAGCTGGGAGTTTTGGCTCACATCTAACTCAGGAGGTTATCCCTCGAATCCAGGGATATCATGAGATAGCAAGCCATGTGGTCAGCTGTTCAGTCGTGTCCAACTCTTTGCGACCCCATGGGCTGTAGCCCACCAGGCTCCTCTGTCCAGGGAATTGGCCATTTCCTTCTCCAGGGGATCTTCCCAACCCAGGGATCGAATCTGTGTCTCTCGTTCTCCTGCATTGGCAGGAAGGTTCTTTATCACTGTACCACCTGGGAAGCCCAGCAAGCCTTGAGGTAATGGCAAAATCCATGCCCTGCTCACTCTAGCCACATGGTTACTTGTTTTGGTTGATTCAGTTCAGTTCAGTCGCTCAGTCATGTCCGACTCTTTGTGACCCCATGAATCGCAGCACGCCAGGCCTCTCTGTCCATCACCAACTCCCAGAGTCTACCCAAATCCATGTCCATCGAGTCAGTGATGCCATCCAACCATCTCATCCTCTGTCGTCCCCTTCTCCTCCTGCCCCAATCCTACCCAGCAGTAGGGTCTTTTCCAATGAGTCAACTCTTCCCATGAGGTGGCCAAAGTACTGGAGTTTCAGCTTCAACATCAGTCCTTCCAATGAACACCCAGGACTGATCTCCTTTAGGATGGACTGATTGGATCTCCTTGCAGTCCAACGGACTCTCAAGAGTCTCCTCCAACACCACAGTTCAAAAGCATCAATTCTGCAGCGCTCAGCTTTCTTCATCGTCCAACTCTCACATCCATACATGACCACTGGAAAAACCATAGCCTTGACTAGACGGACTTTTGTTGGCAAAGTAATGTCTCTGCTTTTAAATATGCTATCTAGGTTGGCCATAACCTTCCTTCCAAGGAGTAAGCGTCTTTTAATTTCATGGCTGCAATCACCATCAGCAGTGATTTTGGAGCCCCAAAAAATAAAGCCTGACACTGTTTCCACTGTTTCCCCATCTATTTCCCATGAAGTGATGGGACCAGATGCCCATTGATTAGATACCATTTAGATACCAAAAAACACCTTTATGGGTTACTTTGATGATTAGTGTCTTAAACGTCTCCAACTCACCACACAATTCATAGTAAAAAGCATAGTAACTAGTTGGTGGGGTTCCCTGGATACCTTAACCAATCTTAGACTAGATTAACCCCTCTCTCACAACATACTAAAGCATGTGGATGGCTAAGTAACCACTCACTGTCACCGACTGGAATTAACTAAGACAAGCCTGACAGCTCTGTTCCTGCTGGCAGATGTGCAATGCTTAACCAAGACTCAAGTTACATCTGTTTCTAAACTTGTTTGTGCAGGTTGTACCTGTTTCTGTTACTACATAATTTAACAAAATATGAAGTAATAAATGAAATCTGAGTTTGAAAAAAAGTGAGCTGTTGTTTTTGTAAAACTAAACTGAATGCTTTAGAAACACCTGAAATATGAAAATAGCTAAAAATGACTGCTGAAAAATTGGGTGTATTGGAGGTAAGATTCTAATGGGAAAATGTAACTTAAAATCTAGATGGATTCAGTACTGAGCTGCTTGGAAAGTCTTCATGTTCTGGCTTTAAAGAAATAAAGACTAGACATCATCGATGGTGCGTCAGACTATGGTTTGTGAAGGAAAGACAATATGGAATATGAAACAGAGGGCTGATATCCAAAGAAAACACCCTCGACACTAAATGAAAGACTAACCGATCCCTTTAGCATTGACATTTCTAAGTTTAATAAAACGTTGATGGTAGGCATGTGTCATTTTTTCATCTCTACTCTCAAATGATTAATCATCCAACTATGGGTCTTAACTGTACTTGAAAAAACTTTCTCTAAGGAACTAAACCAAGATCTTGACTCTCCCACTCTATTTTCTTCTTTGCTTGATAAAGAACTTGATCTTTATCTTTCCTTGATAACGAACTTGAGCAAAAATGAAAGGGAGACACTTGGCCTTGATGAAGTCTCACCCCCTTTTCAGCAGTCATGTCCTCTGGAGTTTGCACTTTCCTAGGCTCTGTAGAGGGGGCTCTAAGGGCAGTCTGTCTGGAGGCCAAGGTTAAACACCACCTCTTTTCTCTCCTTTGCATTTACAACCCTCTGTATCTCAAGTCCAAGTCTGCTCAGCTAGGAGCTGGGCAAAGTAAAGCAAAGTCAACTCACACTACAAAGGTGTTTCTTTTCCCCAGGATGTGGCCATTTCAGAAGATCTATCTATAAGTGGTAGCAGATTGCTGCTGCTGCTGCTAAGTCGCTTTAGTGGTGTCCGACTCTGTGCGACCCCACAGACAGCAGCCCAACAGGCTCCCCCGTCCCCAGGATTTTCCAGGCAAGAACACTGGTAGCAGATTAAGAGTATACAAAAAGGAAGTTAAAATACAGGACTGCAGAGCGGCGAGATATTTTGGAACCAGGGACAGCAAGGAACAGGTTAGTTTGAAAGTAAATGAGTTATGAAGCAGAAAGAACTAGATTTAAACTCCATCCATGACTTTGCGAAAATTAACGTTTCTAAGTCAGTTTCCCTGTATGTAAAGATAAGGACACCACCACCTACTTCATAGGATTAATTGAAATAAATAATTACAAAGTACCTATTACAGTCCAGGCATACAGTAGGTGCTCAATCAATAATGGCTGCTTTTAGTCGTCTACTTCCTCACATCAAACCCCACCAACAACCACATCCCCCAAATGGCATTATTTTTCACATCTTGCTTCCCTAAAGAACTCAAAAGATTCTCTTATAATTAGCTGGGTTCCCACACCTCAATGATCCCCTAAGCAAGAACTCAGGGGCTCTGTTAATGAAGAAAGCTATACATGGCAAGGTAACATTATTTACAAGGTATACACTTGTAAATAATGCACAGTCTTGTGAAAATATGGGGCACTCAAAATGTGAACATCGGTTGATTTATTAAATTTACTAAAAATTAATGTTCTATAAGATCAAAAACAAACAAAACCCCTCAGAAAACAGTCCATCTCCTTTACATCCATACTCCCACAACCTGTTCTCTTGCAGTGAATCTGATCATCTAAGATATCTGATGTGCTAGATTTAGAGATTCAAATTGTACACTCTTTGCAAACAGCAGGTTATCATCCTTGAGGTGCTGGTTCACTGCACACCTAGATGAGAGCTCACTCAGGATGGGGTGCTCTGTGGGTACCAGGCAGGATATGTGGTCACAGGCAGTGTCTGTGTATACTGTCATTGCCCAATTCAAGAGAAGGATCTTGCAGCTTGAAATCATACACACTCACAATAAAGCAAGATGAAAGAATTGAAGAGTACAGGAAAGAGTAAGTATGGGAGTGAGCTGGCCCCATCCTTAAATGGAAGGCGTCGGCCATGACACGAAATCAAAAGAGAAAGGGGCAAGGAAGAGGCCACGGCCAGCTCTAACGGCATTCCGACAGCACTCAAGGACACGCACAGCTGATCACGGCTCCCTCTCCTTCCGTGAAAGAGAAAATCAATCTCTAAAAGTTCTGAAGAACAAAGTGCCTGGGTGTACTTAGATGTCTACAACTCTCTACCTCTGTACACACGACCTACCTTTTCTGGGTAAGCATCGACAACTCTACATGGATTCAGTTTTCTCTGTGGAGGGCAAACGCAAGTTGAGAAAGCTGCGTTTCCCATTTGCCAAAGATCACAAGATGCAACAGCTGTTACCTAAGCAATCATTCAGGTTTCAAAGGTATTCAAGATAAATCTGTTATTGCTTTTAAAGAAAGAGATTTTCTCTTCCACAGAAGTTAATCACTGACTCATAAAGGAGCCACTAAAGGCAAATGAGTTTGGGAGCCTATGCAGGGATGGTGATGAAATTTACCTCAACATGCGATGTGGCATCTGAGAACTGTGCTGCTGAATCATTTCACATCTCTTCAGTGTATGACTTGGGAGTATCTTTTCTATGTACCAGATACTTTCAAAAGACTACACACAGAAATAATCTCACACCTGGAGATTTGCGTTCTGGTGTGCTAACAAATATTTTCAGTTCAGTTCAGTTCAGTTCAGCACTCAGTCGTGTCCGACTCTTTGCAACCCATGAGTCGCAGCACGCCAGGCCTCTCTGTCCATCACCAACTCCCAGAGTCTACCCAAACCCATGTCCATCGAGTCTGTGATGCCATCCAACCATCTCATCCTCTGTCGTCCCCTTCTCCTCCTGCCCTCAATCTTTCCCAGCATTAGGGTCTTTTCCAATGAGTCAACACTTCGCATGAGGTGGCCAAAGTATTGGAGTTTCAGCTTCAACATCAGTCCTTCCAATGAACACCCAGGAATGATCTCCTTTAGGATGGACTGGTTGGATCTCCTTGCAGTCCAACGGACTCTCAAGAGTCTTCTCCAACACCACAGTTCAAAAGCATCAATTCTGTGGCACTCAGCTTTCTTCCTCATCCAACTCTCACATCCATACATGACCACTGGAAAAACCATAGCCTTGACTAGATGGACCTTTGTTGACAAAGTAATGTCTCTGCTTTTAAATATGCTATCTAGGTTGGTCATAACCTTCCAAGGAGTAAGTGTCTTTTAATTTCATGGCTGCAATCACCATCTGCAGTGATTTTGGAGCACAAAAAAATAAAGTCTGACACTGTTTCCACTGTTTTCCCCATCTATTTGCCATGAAGTGATGGGACCAGATGCCATGATCTTAGTTTTCTGAATGTTGAGCTTTAAGTGAACTTTTCACTCTCCTCTTTCACTTTCATCAAGAGGCTCTTTAGTAGTTCTTCACTTTCTGCCATAAGGGTGGTGTCATCTGCATATCTGAGGTTATTGATATTTCTCCCAGCAATCTTGATTCCAGCTTGTGCTTCTTCCTGCCCAGCGTTTCTCATGATGTACTCTGCATATAAGTTAAATAAGTAGGATGACAATATATAGCCTTGACGTACTCCTTTTCCTATTTGGAACTAGTCTGTTGTTCCATGTCCAGTTCTAACTGTTGCTTCCTGACCTGCATACAGGTTTCTCAAGAGACAGATCAGATGGTCTGGGATTCCCATCTCTTTCAGAATTTTCCACAGTTCATTGTGATCTACACAGTCAAAGGCTTTGGCATAGTCAATAAAGCAGAAATAGATGTTTTTCTGGAACTCTCTTGCTTTTTTGATGATCCAGTGGATGTTGGCAATTTGATCTCTGGTTCCTCTGCCTTTTCTAAAACCAGCTTGAACATCTGGAAGCTCACAGTTCACGTATTGCTGAAGCCTGGCTTGGAGAATTTTGAGCGTTACTTTACTAGCACGTGAGATGAGTACAATTGTGCGGTAGTTTGAGCATTCTTTGGCATTGCCTTTCTCTGGGATTGGAATGAAAACTGACCTTTTCCAGTCCTGTGGCCACTGCTGAGTTTTCCAGATTTGCTGGCATATCGAGTGCAGCACTTTCACAGCATCATCTTTCAGGATTTGAAATAGCTCAACTGGAATTCCATCATCTCCACTAGCTTTGTTCGTAGTGATGCTTTCTAAGGCCCACTTGACTTCACATTCCAGGATGTCTAGCATATAGTTAATATCATACTGCATTTTTTCTCATTAATAAAAGAGGCAGGCTTGTTGCTTATTTCTCTACTCTCTCTGAGCTTCTTAAAAATGAAAAGCTCTTTGGGCAATAGTAATTACTTACTTGAAATAACAAAAATAAATGTGTGTGTACTTCAAATGGAAATCCCAAAACAGATGATATAAAAACAATCAGATTATTCACACCTCTACAAATGCAGGGAGCAGGCATCTAAAGTATTTGCAGGGATAATCAGATGTTGAAATAATAAATATTGAAATGAAATTATCCTAAGTTTTAAAATTATCAGCTTTTCATTCAAAACAGTTTATAAAAGCATTGAATGGCAACTGTAACTTTTACAATTTTTAAATTATTTTAACACTACAGAGTTGTTCAGTCCAAACGGGTTGCCCAACTTTTCTAAGCAATATGAAGGTAACACTTAGTACCCCAAACTGGTTTGGGATATCACAGCTAAGAACTTTTTGGCACCCCTTCTCAAAGGTGAGGTTCTGGTCAGTTCTTGACATGTCTTAGTAGCATGTCTTCTGTGAAATCAGCACATATTCTCAAACTAAGTCAAGAATCTCCATTATTATCAAGCCACCACATGAAGAAATTAACTTAAACAAGTTGAAAACCACCCAACAGTTCTCTTTTGATATGGCAAGGGTTACTGAGGAAGCCTCACAATCGCAGCTTGTAGAACATAAGATAAAAATGTATAATAATAATAATAATATTCAAGAAAGACAGTACTAAGCCCTAATATAATGAATTAATTCTAGCCAGGAGTTTATGTGAGCCAAATTATTCGAGAATAAGAAAAGAAATACTGCTCATGGATATTAAACTCTTAAAAGTGATAGGGTACGTGAAATGTCCAGGAAAGGCCTGTAGAGACAGAAAGTAGATCAGCGGTCATTTGGGGCTGGGAATGAGAATGAGGAGTAAGTGTAAAAGGGCAAAAGGGATCTGGGATCTCACTGGACCAATGAAAATGTTCCATTAATATAAGTGGTGTATGGCGCTGGTTTCTTAACTCAGTATATTTATTAAAATTCTCTGAACTATACACTTAAAAGAGGTAAATTTTACATTACGTACAGTATGTAAAATATACCTCAATATTAAGTTTGGTTAGGGACTGGGAAGTAACTAAGTAAGGATGTGCCCACATCCTCAGTTGTGAGAATGCTCATCCTAGTACTTTCTAACAACCTGAATCTCGTAAGAGGAAAGTTAGTTATAGTAATTTCACATAGTAAAATATATGCAGTTACTGTAAATGGTGTAGGGAAAAGTGGGTAACGATCTAAATGTCCATTAATGAAAGCAGTACACTGGAAGAAATTATGGTACAGTCATCCTCTGAAGTAGTACAATTCATACTAAATTATCAGTCAAAATATATGTGTTAGATTATATACAATACATAGAGAAATATGTCCAGCATATACTAAGTGAAAAACTGCCTTGCAGAACAATACATATGTTAGGACATTAAGAAATGGATGTGAATTATCTATGCCTGTGCATGTGTTTGCATGTATATTTGGGAAGACAAATAACAAGCTGTTCACAATGCTTCATTAGCCCTTGGAAGTAGAAATGGGGAGAGAGGATTTTCCATCAAAGTTCAAGGAAGAAATTTGGAAGTAAGTGAATTGAAGTGCTAAAAATGGATGTCACCGGATACATAGGATTTATATGTTTTTTTTTTAAATGTTCTTTTTAACTATCTTAATTTTCTTATTGAAGAGGAAGGTTGATATAGTAGTAAAGAAATGACCTGGATTTAAATCCTGGCTCCTCTGTTTACTGCTGTGAGATCTTGAGCAAATTACTCAGCCACTCTGTGCCACAGCTTTTTGTCTCTGTAAACCAAGGATAATAATATCACCTACACTATAGTTTATGAGGATTAACTAGGTATATAATATATACAAGGCACTTAGAGTACAGGACATAATAAGTATTACCTGTTAGTACTTAGCATATATATAAATACATTATTAGTTAGAAAAAAAAAACCATGAAAAGAAACTTTCCTTTTGTGGGGGAAAAGAAAGCAGCATAAAATCACATGCACTTGTCATGTGCGTGTGTGCTCAGTCTCTTCAGGTGTGTCCAACTCTTTGCAACATGGACTATATAGCCTGCCAGGCACCTGTATACACGGCTATATTCAAAATGGATAACCAACAAAGACCTACTGTAGAGCTCATGGAACTCTGCTCAATGTTATATGCCAGCCTAGACAGGAGGGAGTTTGGTTGAGAATGGAGACATGTATTACGTATGGCTGAGTCCCTTCACTGTTCACCTGAAACTACCACAACACTGTCAATCAGCTATACGCCAGTACAAAATGTTTCTGGGGTTAAAAAAAAAAAAAAAATCACACGCACTCACTTTTTGTTCCACTGCCGCCAGTATGTTTAATATGAGGAAGTGAGCAGGATGTATCAGGCACTGATTGAAGTCTGGACCGTCATCAGAGCCTGTCTTATGACCAACAAGGATGTAATGAACCTCCCTGTGAACCACACGGAGGCCAGAGGCTACCTGGGCGGGAAGCTCCCAAGTGCCCTGGCTCAACGTGCTGTGACCAATTTTTAACGTGGCTGCCGCCAAGGCAACTTTGCTGTCTCACAGTGACGATAATTAGCCTGTGTGACCAGACCCAGTGGCAGAGGATTCCAGAAACACAAACGCCCCAATATAAATACTTCTGCCTCTAATTGACCTCAGTGGGACTCGTAGCTTCATCTCGAGACATACAACATAAACCAGGGTCAATTATCTGACACTTGAGCCAGCAATGGGAAAAATCATTAACTATCACATTCTAATAACAGAGCACATCTCTGCCTTCCTGAAAAACAGCAAGTTCTCAACTAGCCCCATTTCCCATACCCGATGTTGTAAGAGGTCCACTCAGTGTCAGCAGGCCCAGATGGTTATTGGCAGCTGCACTCTCCATCTGCACAACACCAGAAACTTCCTTAGAGGAAGGACATGTATTTGTCCAGTGATGACTATCTACCAAATTCATCTACTTCTCTCAAAACTCTTTAAGGTAGGTCTTTCAACCTCTGCTTTTACAAATTAAAAATTCGGGGGCTTGGAGAGAGTATATTCCCTATTTGGGAACAGCCCTGAGGGGCAACACAAGAATCAAATGCAGAAATTTCCATTTTCAAAGCCTCTGCTTTCCCACTCACTGTACATCTCACTAGTTTCATTCTCAAGGGGATCACATTTTTTAGTTCAACTGCAAAGCATTCCTCCAAAAGGTGTATACACCACCAAAAATTTACACCAGTTAATCAAAAATATCCCACAAAAGTCCTGCATTTTCTCAAAGCATCTATTTTTTTTTACAATGGTAACTGTTGATATTAATATTTTATTTTTCATTTGCTTAGTTTCTCTAAGGCCCACTTGATGCCTTTTGACAAGGCACCAAGTTCTCACCTGCCACCCACCCTCACTGAGTGGAACAAACTACAGACATCCCTGATTTTAAAAACTCATTTTTCAAAGTAGAGTCCATTCGTGTTATTCATTTATCCCCCTGTATAAAATGTCAAAGACAAATTTACAGAAGAATTTCTGTCAGCCTTATTTAGTCAACTTGATTAATAAGCTAAAGCTGGGGATACAAAGTGGATTACAGTGGTACAAAACTATTGTGCCCAAGAAATCATTTGTGAGCTTCCCTTTGTCACAACACAGGAATTTTTAAACATCTCCATTTATCTTTCATTTTGATATCCTGTTTAGCAAAGAAAAGTGCCATTATCAAACTACAAAAAAATTTATCTGGTTAAGACCAATTAATGACATCATCACTTATTTCAGCAGTCTGCACTGAAAGGAAGGCTTAATAAGCACCATGATCATCTAAAACAACAATGGCTAGTTCTCTAAATGTTCTGATGTCCAATTATTTTTGCACTGAGTATCACTGAACAGTTGCAGAAGTTAAAGCTTAGCATTAGCTTTCTTCAAATAAAGCATTAGTTTTATTTCAAAAATAAATCCATCTTCCTATTGTAAGGCTCTTATTTCAGTAAATTCAGCTTAACAGAATCAACTGCCTTCATGGAACTATGAAAAGTAAACAAAGCCATTAGACATCTCATCTTAGGTCAAATGGCTTGAAGAAGAGGCAAGGATCCCACTGGAAATTAAGATTTATTGATATTTTTCAGAGAGTAGCATTGTAGGTCAAACCAAGAAAATATTGTACCATAATACTGCCCCTTTGGCATAGTCAATAAAGCAGAAGTAGATGTTTTTCTGGAACTCTCTCGCTTTTTCGATGATCCACTGGATGTTGGCAATTTGATCTCTTGTTCTTCTGCCTTTTCTAAAACCACCTTGCAAGGAGATCCAACCAGTCCATCCTAAAGGAGATCAGTCCTGGGTGTTCATTGGAAGGACTGATGTTGAAGCTGAAACTCCAATACTCTGGCCACCTGATGCGAAGAGCTGACTCGTTTGAAAAGACCCTGAGGCTGGGAAGGATTGGGGGCAGGAGAAGAAGCGGACGACAGAGGATGAGATGGCTGGATGGCATCACCAACTCGATGGACATGGGTTTGGGTGGACTCCGGGAGTTGAAGATGGACAGGGAGGCCTGGCGTGCTGTGGTTCATGGGGTCGCAAAGAGTCGACATGACTGAGCGACTGAACTGAACTGAATACTGCCCCTTACAGGATACCGTTAAAAGGCTTTCTGTATGTGTGAAAGTATGAAGTGTATATAATATATACATATATTATATAAACTTTCAAGAAATCCTTAAAATCTTCTCTGGAGATATTTAATTAAATAAAGAACTAGTGAAATAAATATTTCCCTTGGATATAGGCTGAGTTATAATTTATATTATATATATAATGAGCCTTTATACACTCAATTCTTGTTAACCACAATCTTAAATTTTAAATGTTCAAATGAGAAGTCTGTTCTTTGAAGAAATTTGGCGAGCTATCCATTCTTGATCTCTTCATGATTTTACAAGTAGATTAAAAAATATTGTTTTGGTAACACTCTACTCACAAGAGAATAGATATGATTCTGACTGGCCAAGGGACAGGTAACCATGTGAACACAAAGAAAGAAGAGATTGGTTTCAGTGAACTTGGAGCCAGTTCACTATTTCCACATTCAGTATTCGATAAAATTTATCATGAGATAAATAATATATCATTATCTTAGAACCAACCCTGCTGTCTAGAAGCTAAATGAAGAGGGGTTACGATGGCAGGAAATGAAGTGCTCTGGCCCCTAGGGATATATGTAGGTCAGGCATGCACACATCAAGCTGACTGGAGCATTCCAAAGTCAATCCTTCACTCAAGCTCATTATTCCTGCTCATCTCTTACTAGAATTTCTTGTTCCTCCTGGTCTCCATCCATAAATTCAACACACAGTGTTTCATTTCAGGGACTGTGCTAGGTGCTAAGATACAGAAGTGAGAATTACCCATGGTGTCTGGCCACCTGGAATGATCCTATCAAGTGGCTAAATTTGGCATTTATAGATATGGCTGTTCATTAGCTCACCTGCTCTTAAGAAACCCAATAAATTACTGAGGACCTAGGCAAATTCAGAAGGACACCAATACCCATTACTCCTTCTGAGTGGTCTCAGTGTGTCAGATGGCATGGGGTTTCCAGGGCTAAGAAGACACACTCTCCCAAACCACAACTACTAGGACTTAAACATAGCACAAAGTATGGCCAACTTTTCTAAATTCCCACCCTTCTTTCATTTCTTAAAAAGGAAAAAAAACGTTTTATATTCCTTACAGCAACAATGTTTTTAATGAACACTGAAAGACAGGATTCAACAGGAGAAAAAATATTTGCAATACATATATAAAAGGACTAATTTCCCTAATTTAAAATGAGCTCATGTAAGTCAATTTGACAAAGATAAAGAACCCTATAGGGAAGAAGAGGAAAAAGAGGAGGGGGAAGAGGAAGAACATAGTACAAGGTAAAGCACAAGAGAAGACAATTTACAGAAAGAAATTCAAATGCTCAACAAACCTATGGGAAGATATTAAACCTGTAATTAAAGATAAGCAAGTGAATACACAGATAACATTTTTAACTTATCAGATTGGCAAAACTGTTAAAGCCTGGTGATTTACAGGGGCTGGGAGAGGAAGATTGAGAAGAATACAACCTTGGTAAAAGACAACAAATCTCTGTAGCTTTTCTGGAGTACAATTTGACAATGTTTATCAAAGTTAAATACCAGGCCACTTCACTTGTCTCCTGAGAAACCTGCATGCAAGCCAAGAAGCAACAACTAGAACTGAACATGGAACAAGGGACTTGTTCAAAACTGGGAAAGGAGTACATCAAGGCTGTATATTGTCACCCTGCTTATTTAACTGATATGCAGAGTACATCAAGCAAAATGCTAGGCTGCATGGATTACAAGCTGGAATCAAGACTGCCAGGAGAAATATCAACCTCAGATACATAGATGATACAACTCTAATGGCAGAAAGTGAAGAGGAACTAAAGAGCCTCTTGATGAAGGTCAAAGAAGAGACTCAAAGAGCTGGCTTAAAACTTAACACTCAAAAAACTAAGATCATGGCATCCTGTCCCTCATGGCAAATACAAGGGGAATAAATGGAAACCATGACAGATTTTATTTTCCTGGGCTCCAAAATCACTGTGGACAGTGACTGCACCCATGAAATTAAAAGACAATTGCTCCTTGGAAGGAAAGCTATGACAAACCTAGACAGTGTATTAAAAAGCACAGACATCACTGCCAACAAAGGTCCATATAGTCAAAGCTATGATTTTTCCAATAGTTATGTAGGGATGCGAGAGTTAAACTATAAAGGCCAAGTGCTGAAGAATTGATCCTTTTGAACTGTGGTGCTGGAGAAGACTCTTGAGAGTATCTTGGATAGTGAAAGTGAAAGTCACTCAGTTGTGTCCGACTCTTTGCGACCCCCGGGACTATACAGTCCGTGGAATTCTCCAGGCCAGAATACTGGAGAGAGTAGCTGTTCCCTTCTCCAGGGGATCTTCCCAGCCCAGGGATCGAACCAAGGTCTCCCACATTGCAGGCAGATTCTTTACCAGCTGAGCCACCAGGAAAGTCCAAGAATACTGGAGTGGGTAACCTATCGCTTCTCCAGCAGATCTCCCCAACCCAGGAATCAAACCGGGGTCTCTGACACTGCAAGCAGATTCTTTACCAGCTGAGCTACCAGGAAAGCCCTTATAGCAAGGAGATCAAACCAGTCAATCCTAAAGGAAACCAATCCTGAATATTCATTGGAAAGAATGATGCTGAAGCTGAAGATTCAATCCTTAGGCCACCTGATATGAGGAGCTAACTCACTGGAAAAGACCCTGATGCTGGGAAAGATTGAAGGCAAGAGACAGGAGCGATAGAGGATGAGATGGGTAGACAGCATCACCAACTCAATGGTCATGAATCTGAGCAAACTCTGGGAAATAGTGAAGGAAAGGGAAGCCTGGCGTGCTGCAGTCCATGGGATCCCCAAAAGTTGCACACAACTAAGCGACTGAATAATAACAAAGTTAAAAATGCACTTATTATCTGACTTAGCAATCTCACCATTAGGAATGTAACCTACTGATACCTCAGCAGGATGTTTACTTACAAAAAGGCAAACTACAGTAACTCCACTAGGTAACCACAACTCCTCCCCACAAATACCTGGCAGTTACTAAACTAGCTAGAATTAAGACACAGGTAAAATCAATTACTACACACCCATAATGTGGAGAAATAATGAAATCTTAACCATATCATATTAAAGTGAATAAGGAAGATATATGTATGTTGATGGGAAAGAGCTCTAAAACACACACACACACACAGGAAAAATACCAAAAATAGTACAGAAAATGTGTAATTGAATCATTTTATGAAAAAAATGTGAAAACCAGAGACAGACAGATACAGATATATGCCAAAAACATTTTTCCCCTGGAAGAAATCACATGAAACCTAACAGTTACATTTGAGGAGAGGCTTTTCCTTCTCTTTTTGTACCTTTTGGTACCATTTGTATGCCACATACATGCGCTGTTTTTTATTTATTTTCAACATCAACATGGGTTACCTAAATGTAAGCTTATGGGCAGCTATCTCTCTATATACTGTTTTTCAATAAAATCTAATTTTTTAAAAATTTAAAGTCTGAACCTCTGAAAATATATTTAATGAGCTTAAGTTTTTTTTTAGGAGAGTTCTGAGGGAGAAAAACACACCAAAATAAAAAGCTAAGTAGAGAAAATGAAAGCAGCGCAGAGACATCAAGAATCAACTTGGGTTCAAGGTCAAGGCTGAGTATTTGTCCCTTTCAAATGTTTTAAAAAATGATAAATTATGCATTGCATGGTGTTGGGGAGCAAGAGACTGCCGTGCAATGTAGTAGTTGAAAGCTATGGAACGCAGAAAACAACCTGGAGGGAAAATCTTTAAAAAGCTTTTCTGGAAGGTCTATTCTTCCAAATTCACAAGAAAACAATAAAAAAAATGCACTAGCAAACCAAATAAAAAACCCAGTACAGACAAATAAAACCATAACCCTATATTATATTGTGACATCCTTTGGCAAATATTTATAAAGCCTCAGAGATAAATCTCAAATTGAATTATTTCACATGTTATTATAATTCAGAGGATGAGATGGTTAGATAGCATCACTGACTCAGTGGACATGAAAGTAAGCAAACTCTGGGAGATAGTAAAGGACAGAGGAGCCTGGCGTGCTGCAGTCCACGGGGCTGCAAACATGACTTAGCGACTGAACAACAATTATACTTCTAGGTTGGACCAAACATCTTCACAGGCATTAAACAAAAAGCATGGCGTGTCATCTGGCTGGATGACATTTCATAAATGACACCAACTCTTGTTTATCCATGTATTTATCCGAGGTTTAAGAGGCAAACAATAAAAAAGAAAAAGAAAGAAACAATCTTCAGCACCCTTAGTGATAAGTCACTATATGGATAACATAGGTAATCAAACCATATAGTGTTCAAAGCCTGAGGATGTTCACTACTGCCCATGCAGCATGGGGCTGCCAAGGAAGGAGCATGACGGACCCAGGAGGCACAGGGCTTTCCTCCCAGCAGTGTCCTTCTGGCATCTTCTACCATCAGTGGTTAACAATATCATGCCAGTGAGCTAGTGAAAAAATATTTCAGGGGTCCAGATCCATTTTTGCAGATCAGGCAGTAAAGTGTGAGCTTTTGACTGACAAGCAGTAAACTGATAACTGGCATAAGGAGGGGAAAAAGCCCACCCTTTTCTCAGAACTTTTATTTTTCTTTCATTCAATCAGGCAATTTACATTCTGCAATTGTGTCCCTGTTTGCATGGCCTTAAACTTAGCTATATTCTCTCATCCTCAGTTGCTCACTTCTGGGAAAAAAAAAAAAAAATATATATATATATATATATCATTTTGCTATCTATAATATAGCGCTGTGAGGATTAAGTTAAGCTAGCATAGGTGAAACACAAATCCAGCACCCAGCCCACAGTATCTGACATGCCTTTAGTTATCCACACCTGGCACTCTTGACACATGGAGAACCTGAGCCCTAATCTGCTGAGTACTCCAGGCTCCAAAGATCAGGAGATCTGTTCAGAAAACAAATATAGCAAAAAAGGGAGACAAGAAAAATCCGACATTTCCATTCCTCACTTTTCAAGTTACTCTCTCAACAAAACTCTAAGTAACAGTTATAGAAGGGCAGAAAGTAAGAAGCTCTATGATTTGTCGATTGTATTAAAACTGTTTTCCCACTTAGATGAAAATTACTTTGGCGGAAAAAAGCACGGTTCTCCCTAGAGGATCACCTGGTTAGATTAGACCTGTGTAATTAGTTGTAAGCTTAAATTCCATGTCGTGAAAAAAAGGACTTTTTTTGGAGTATGAGGAGAGGAAGAAAAAGACCAGTGGGGAGAGATGCTCTCTTGTAGGTCAAGAACTGCCATCACCCTGCCCCACTCCGTCCCTTTCTCACATAAACATGGTCACCAAATCCCAGTGATTCTATTCCACAGATTTCTCCTAAATGGAATATGTCCCCTCCTGCTTGGAAGGGGGACTGTCGCTGGCCTTCAGAAGGGGTCATGTGGGTTATTACAATCCAGGGAGATGTAAGATCCTCCCTGCCATCAGAGTTTCTCAGCTTAAAAACAAAATTGTATGTTATTTAATCACCCCCGTGACACCACCATCATCCTACAGGAGACCACTCTACCTGCCTCTGCATTTTGGTCTGCCTCAGTGGCTCAAGGAACCCCAAAGTGCCAGGCTGTTTGAGGGCTCCAAGTCTTCACATGGACTCTGAACCTGGCCTCAGATGTCTCGTGTGGGTCCCCTCCTGTTCCCAGCAAGTCCTGCTCCTCTAAGGCCCCTGGAAGAGACCCCCTTGGATACAGGATTAGTTCCACTGAAATGGACCCAACGTTCAAGGTCTTGAACCCCTCTAGGGTAGACACCAACTCGTACATACTCTTCTTTGAACATCTAGCCATTACATGGAAGCAGCAGCAAGTTTATTCATGACTGGGAATAATATTATCGACCTTACACAACAGCTGTGAAGGAAAGAGATAAGGCTCAACCACAGTGAGCAGTTGTAAGTAAACTAATATTACTACACGACATAGTGTAGATAATGAAACATACAGGTTTAGATCAGCACTCTCCGCAATGATTTTGTGTTATGAAAAACAGCCAAAGGCTTTAAATTATGATTCCTAACCATATGCCCATTCATTTACTGAACATATATTTATTGAATACTTACTTTATGCTAGGTGCAAATTTACTGTTATCATAAATCATCACACGAGTCAGGACAGTAGTGGGCTCAGTGTAGAAAATCTCTGAGATTAGAATAAATTTTAAAATATTGGGAGAAAAAGTCAAAGCTGACAGCATACCAAGAATTGATTTCTCTTCTATAATACCAGGAATTACATTTCTGTATAATCAGTGCCTAGTATTTTTAGTTGCCGGGGATGTTCTTTTCAGAGGCCTCTGCTTTTCCCTAGTTGGGGCCAAAATGACAAACTGCAGGGATTCTGAGAAGCTAGCCCTTGTGATAAGTAGGCTCATCCAGACATTTATTTATGAGACCCTAATGAACTCCCCAGAAGGTTCCTACCCTGGTTCCCTATCTCCAGCCCCTCCCCTCTCCTGCTCTTCTTCTTACTCATGTTACTATAGTCCTAGGTTCCTCATCCTTCCTACCCTCTAGGAGAGGGCACTGGCAGCTGCAAACATATTGTTTAAAAAAAGAAAGAAAGAAAAGTTTTCTGAGAAACACATCTTCCAGAGAATGTACTTTAGTAAGTTGTGAACCAATCTGTTAAAAACCTAAACATGTACCCACTATGTGCCAGGGGCCCGAAATACCTAGATGCTTGGAACACACTCCCTGCCGCCAAGGAGTTCCGGGTCTTCTCAAGAGAGAAACACAGAAAGCAATCTGGTAAGAGCAGTACAGAAAACTGCACGATTGCGCATGCCTGCCAGGGACCACCTTAGGAGGTCATCTTATACATAATAGCTGTCTCTATCAACAGATCCCAGTTGTGTCAGTCCTGGGCTAACAGATCCATCCCTTCTGGTCCCCAACTCTGCTCTGCAGAGTCACAGGGAATCAACCTGCTGGATTCAACCAACAGGAGGCAGTGGCAGAAGACTGGAGAGCAGAGCGGACAGCAAAGCAGAATGCCTCTCACCTTTCTATTTGTTAATATCTGCTGGTATCTTGGGTTCTCCTCTGGTGCTTTGGATCTTACCTGCCCCTGAGCTTCATTAACAGCCTCTACCACTAGTCCCTCCAGCCTGAGGATAGTAGTGACTTCTGGCTGGGGCTAATCTCTAGGTTTCTTTCTTGGGCTTCTGCTGTACCATTACCTATGGAGGAACTTCACTAAATACCCTCAATTGTAAACAAAATGGCTTCTGTTTTCCTACTTAGTCCCTAATGAACCAGTTACATTATCATGTGCTGATAATTCACCTGGACTCAAAAGCAGTCATGCTCTGCTGGAATTCAAAATTGAAACTGGAGGAAAACTATGATTTTCGATAATACATCTTCATTTGGCCTAAAAGACTCAACTGCTAGATCCTAGAAATGTTTTAGTTATATAGGAATTCCTTGGAGATGGAGCCAGTACATAGGAAAATGGATCCAATCCTTTCTTATGGCTGAATCATCTTCCTGGGGTGAGATGATGAAAATGTTCCGTATCTGCTCCATCCCACAATGCCAGCCACTAAGCATGTAGCTTCTGAGTACCTGGATGTGGTTAGCATGACTAAGAACAGAATGTTTCATTTAATTGTATGTAAATATCCACAAGTGGCCAGGGGCTACAGTATTGGCCAGCAGAGGTCTAGCATATGGTCTTCTCTATGGTGGGGAAGGTCTCCTGCTGTGGGTGCTTTTGTGGACTTTGGTGGGGAACAGGTGGCACAGAGAGAAGCACAGTAACTGTAGAACTATCAGCCCTTTTGTTCATTCTATTCACAGTGTAAAAATCTAACCACCTCTGGCCTACCTTATCCCCAACCACAGGAGCACACAATTTACTCAGAGACCTTGGTGAACAAATTTTTTAGAGAATAAACTTCCTTTAAACACAATGACAGCTTGAGAATGAAGGTCTGGAGGAAATGTGGGTTGTTGAGAAATATAGGCTTCACTCCAGTAAGAGGAGGAGCTCTGGAATTGTAAGTAACAGAATCCTTGCTCTGTGTTTCCTATTTTTCAACCCAATGGGAACTACCCCATGCTAATTTCCTATTATCCCAGCCCAATCCTTACTCTCTTTCCAAGAGGATTCCTCTAGAGTCTTCCTGGGACTGTGCAGTTGCCACATGACATACCTTCATCTATCCTGGCGCTGCTGCAATTGTGAAAGACATTCCCTTTGATATAGACCAGCCATGACTAACTTCTGGGTTAGAAACATTCACTTTCACATCTCTGACCTTTACATGGACATCATCAGCATAAATGACATCAGGCTCCTGCTTCTCCCAAGAATTCTGCTCCTGGAAGTAAATGCTAAAGATTCAAGAAGGTAACTCTCCCAGTCTGGTAGACTGGTATTATCCAACCATGCCTCAACAGCACACAATCACTTCCTATCAACAGTCCTTAACTTCAGGGAATCCTTTCAGTATATCTGTGGGAATATAATAATATTAAAAGGATAGTTTTATGTGAATAGACTTTACAAGTACCACAGCTTTTGGAACCAAATGCCCCCAAAGACCTGGCCATGTTATCCTGAGAACCAAATAGAAGTATGCTTTATAAATCTACAAGAATTTTAGCCATTCTAAATCACACTGAAAAATGCTACTGTGAAATGCTGGCTATGAACTGCTTTGACTGGGGACTTTGGCAATTGTTTAGTAATTCGTGCCATCTAAATGAGAATTATAGGATATGTTAACTAGCAAAGTAGGAATTAGTTTACATTGTAATTGTAACAATAACAATGTACTCTAGCTAGCTTTATTCATGTTTACGTGACTCACTAACAAGAGACCACTGCATTTCCAGCATGATAAAGCACTGTTATACTCATTTTTATTCTCACCATTTTCAGAAAAGCAAAAAAGATACTACCATTAGGATGGGCATCACCCTCTTATGTTGCTGGTCATATAGAAAAGGGTACTCAGGGCAAAGACAAACACTGGAGAAGCCAGCTAGTTTCCACAAAGTACCATCATCTTGGTGTGGACTTGCCACAGTTCAAGGCTGACCCCTGAATATTGCAATTCATAAACGTGGTGATCAGGAGATGGCTCAGGCTAACCACACTCAGGGTGACATTCAAATGAAAACGTCAATTTGATACCATCATGTAGACTAGATGTTGGATGCTGATGTGTGCTGATTCTATGTCTCCCAAAAAGCACAATTCATGAGGAACCCAAAGTATAATCAGAAGAATGCATCATGGGCACAGAAGGGCTTCTGTGGCTTCCTGTGTGGCCTGACATGTGTGTGGCATGTGTGTGGCATGTGAGTATTAAGGTAGGCTCAGAGGTGTTCAGTGATGAGGCCAAGATTACAGTCTAAGCCAGGTTTGGAACCTAACCAACTGATGTCAACCCACAGATGGCCCCACCATTGGGGTAAGATCCATAGGCGGATCCAGTGATGCTATATGAGGGGCAGGGGACCTTCTCTGATAGAAAGGCCAACCTGACCTCTCCAAGTTTCACTCCACTGAACTCCCCTTCAAACGGATCCTTTTTCAGACTAAGACGTCAGTACCTTTGACTAAGTTATAATTTTACCCTGGAAGCCATTTAATCTCTTTACTTACTTCACCTATCTTTTCTGTGATTCATTATTATAGAGGTATTTTGCAGTTTCTTTTGGGGTCTCATCTTTTAATGCAGGTCAGAAACCAGAAGGGATTGCCCTGCTGGCCCTCATGTATGGTATGCATACCACACTTAGGGTAGAAGCCAATGGTTCCAGAGGGAGAAGAAGGTTTTAGGAATTTCAGGGAAGGGGGATGGACTGCTTTAAAAAAAAAAAAAAAAAAACCCTCCACCCACAACTTATATTGAAAGACGTACACTTTTTAAAAATCATTAAACGCCAAAAATACAAACTAACAGACCTTAGATGTGGAGGGTGAGCTATCCTGTTGCACTCTACTTTGACATTTTAAATCTCTTTGTTCCTTTTATGTCTAAAATTTGTTGGGGTCTTTTGGTGAGATTCTAGTTTCAACACTCAAAGAAATCTATCTTTAGGTCTGTTGACTCAGCACAAGGTTAAAAGTTGGATTTTGGTACCCACTACTGCCCAGTTTCACTAAGCTGATGCCCAGGGGCCTTTGCAAACCCATAATCAGCCTTCCAACACTTTCAACAACACTTTCAGCAGCTTATGGAATTTTCTGGACTCACCCACATTAGAGAAATCAAAATGATATATATAAAGATGTATCTACAAAATGGAGCAATTGTCTAAGCTGTCTCAAGAACTGTGGTCACTGGTACTATCTAAAATTGTGATGCCTCTGTTAACCTCATTTAGTTTATTATTAACCTGACTTTCAATTTGGCTTGAATATCAAACTCTTGCCTTCTGACCCCACAGAGGTATGCAATTTTGTGTAACCAGTTCAAGATTCTCCATTAGAATCACTGAGCTTTCACCAAGACTGCTTACCAAGCAACTCAAGGGCAGCTGGAGACCACGAGGGTCTGGAACACCACCTTCTATTTCTGTACCATCAGGAGAGTTAAGCAAGCTTGAAGGTTAGCTTAATGAAAGCCTCCGAGCACTAATAGGGTTTAGTCTGTGTTATAAATTTCTCCTAAGTGTAAGTTGGTCCTCAAGTTATTCCCTTCCACATGCCACTGAGGCTGTGGCTACTGCACTTCACTTCGCGGCTGCCATCGCTCTCGTGGTGTGAGCCAGCCACGAGTTCTCCCCACCGCTCCAGGAGGAACATTTCTAGATGCCCACAGAGAGGCCAGCTGTCGGGAGACTAACACCTCCTCCATCTAAGGGCTCAGCTCATGTGTTTATGTGAGTTTTAAACAATTCAGTTCCAACACAGTGAGGACTGTGAGAAAAGTTAGGAAGTAACCTCTCTTTAAAAAATCACCAACTTCCACTCTCCAACCTGAGTAAGAGTCTCTTTCAAACTCAGGGAACCTTTCATTGCTACCTCCTTGAAAGATGAACATTGCTACAAAGCATTCTGCTTTTACAAGGTAGACAGCAGGTAGGTTATACACACTTGGGGATCTTTCAATCCAAACCTTCTCTCTCTCTCTCTCTTCTCTCTCTCTCTCTCTCTCTCTCTCTCTCTCTCTCTCTCTCACACACACACACACACACACACAGACACAGACACAGTGAAACTTGTAAGCCAAAGACATTAACTTTCAACTGATTTTAGGGATATGCTAAAGAAACCTGCCCCATGTCACAGAGCCAGTTAAACTGGAAGGGCTGAGACTTGAGCACAGACTTATCAGATTCTCAAACCACCATAATATATCTCTCCCCGGAATCGAGCAAGTGATACTTTACTGTGTCGCTGCTGATAAAATGTATATGCTGTACACATCTGCAGATTGCAGAATATGTTAACTCTCAAAGGCCCTTTCATAAATATACTCTTCAAGCTACTTTGTGATGTTGCTAAAGCCAAGATCAGTACTTAGATTTCACAAATAGAAACACAAATACTGAAGAGGTAAGCCAGGGTTTCTCAAATGTCAGCCCTATCGACATTTGAAAAGGATAACTGTCAGTTTGGGGGCGTCCTGTGCGTTGCAGGATGTCAGCAGCATCCCTGGTCTCTACTTGCTAAATACCAGCAGCACTCTTTCCACCCTAGCTGTGTCCATCAAAACTATGACCAAATGTCTCCTGAGGGGTAACTCACACACATGGAAAGCCACTGTGTTAAGTTAACGGTCTGGTTAAAGATTGCACTGATAACCAGAAAAGAATCCCACTGAATCTTAGTTTAATGGAGACCTCTTTTATACCAAGCTACAGTTCCTTAAGAGAAAGCACTTAGACTGGATGAAGTATCTCAGAATTCAGAAGCGATCATCTCTGGTCACTTCTCAGTATACGATCACTGTCTCTAAGCTGTTACACTATGGTACACATCCTCAGCATCTTTAACCATTGTTCATAGAGTTTCTAGACCCTTTCCAAACACCTGATTACTCCATTCTGGACACACACTTAAACATAAACCCAGAAATAGGCACAACACTGCCATAGGAGAAAAAGCAGTAGCAACAAAGAAGACTAAAACATGGCACACGCAATTTACGGTCAGACTCCGTTTTTAAGCAGCTGGGTTGAATAATCTGATTTGATCCTTTACCATCTTCAACAGCCATGTGAAGGAAGTAGTATCACCTGCATTTTATGAATGAAGAGACTGATGCAAAAAGCACTCAAATAACTTGCCCAAGATCAGGCTCCAAAATCCCTGTTCTGAACCACTATCTACAGGACTTCAAAGAACTGTGGGGTTATCACCTCCTGGGTTCTAAACTCTGTCTCTACTAGTGAGTTTTGTTGTCCAGTTGTAGCAAATGCCCTCATCAAGGCATACTGTGGGCACCTTATTCAAGTCTGAGGTGACCCTACTGATAATCCCTCCTTGGGTATGACAAGACATAAACCCAGTTATTGACACTGCTGTCCACCCCATATTTGTCCATCTTGAGTAAAGAATACACAGCACGTTGTTCAATGTTTTCCCAGAACAGACATGTCGTATCCATAGCATGGCACGTCCATGTCCTTGTATACTTTTTAAGTAACAGGTGGCACAGGTGCTAAAGAATCTGCCTGCCAATGAAGGAGACACATGAGATGCAGATTCCATCCCTAGGTCAGAATATTCCCTGGAGAAGGGAATGGCAACCCACTCCAGTATTCTTGCCTGGAGAATCCTTGGACAGAGAAGCCTCGTGGGCTACAGTCCATGGGGTTGCAAAGAGCTGGACATGACTGAGTACGAAAAGCACACACAAGATCCAAGAGATTGAAAAAGAAATGAGGTCTATTGGAGATGAGTGATGCTACATACTGATCACCACCACTTTTTTTAAAAGTGATCCAAAGTCATCTTTTCAAATATGTGATTTATTATTCTGCTAAACAGCAACATACACTCTGCAGCTGAAGTTTCCATAATTTACCATCTCCCCAGTTGTGAAAATCAAAGTGGACTGGCACACTTCCTCCTCTCCACAATTTTCTCAAGCTCACCCCCAAATGGTTTTACCAGCACAGGGGCATATCCTTTCAACCCCCTCAAGAATTCCATTCACTTAAAGCAGCTGGGGGTTCAGAGAGGTTTAAGGAGGAAGCCAAGGCATCCTTGTTTTGCCTGAGAAGGTGGGTGGGTATTCAGTGTCAAATAGATGCCAAGAATGATGAGGTGGCATGTGAGCCATATTCCATCCTGGAGCAGACAATGTAGTTCTTTGTCTTCTAAGAAAGTGGCATTGTTCTGTATTATGTGGCATCCCAACAGATGATCCCCTGGTGGCTCAATCGGTAAAGAATCTGTCTCAAATGCAGGAGACATGGGTTCAATCTCTGGGTTGGGAATATCACTTGGAGAAGGAAATGGCAACCCACTCCAGTATGCTTGCCTGGGGAATCCTATGGACAGAGGAGCCTGGCAGAGAGGCTCTGTGAGGTTGAAAGTCAGACACGACTTAGCGACTGAACCATCACCAACAGATGGTCCAGCAGATGGACTCTCAGAATTGGCCACCCCCGGTGAGACTTGCTGAGCCTACCCTACCTTCAACAACAAAAAAAATCTTTAGCATTCACAGAGCATGCTTTTCACGACCCTATCATTCCTAACAAATAGGTTCAGCACTAACCTAAATACAAGTAGAAACTTTAAAACATTTCACATAGCATATGAAATACTGTAGCAGTGCACTTAGACATTCAACCACTGGATGACCATAAACTCAGTTGCTTGGTGTTAAAATCAGAGAACGGCCGAGCCATACTTGGTGAGAAACAGAAGAATCTACACACACTCAACTAGCAGGGCTTCAGGAAAAAAGGTAGGAGAAAGTTCCCCCAAACCAGCAACCATGAGGCAGCCTAGCTATCAGTAGGGCTTGTGAAGAAGAGGGCTTGCTTAGTAAAGACTTGAAAATGGCAAGCTTTCAAAGTAAATGCATTATTCCTTGAACCTTGATATTCTGGCACTGGGGCAATGAGGAGCTTAAAACCCCTTCGAAAATCTGCTTTGAACCCAGAACCTCCTCTGGATTACTTCACACAGAAAAATCGAACACTACATTAGGAGCAATTGGGGCCACACAGGGGAAAAGGACAAACTTTAAATGTTACCTTGTAAACTAAATTAACCAGCTGCAAAATTTGGAGATGAGGTAACCTTGCTGAGGTTGTTTCTTCATCTAGAAAGCAGAGCTGAAAATACCTCTACCTCTCAGCATTACCGGGAAAAATGAAAATGCGGCTGCAGGTGTGAAGCATCTCACTTAAATGTTCCAGTCTGTTACAGCTATCAGGTGAAACGCGAAGCAAAATTCGGACTTAATTATCCCTTTAGATTTTAGACATCTTAGAGTTAATTAAATATTTTCCCATTCTCACCACCTGGGGCAGGGGGGTGCACTTTTCCAACTACCCCAGTGGACTTATGGTCATTTCTGTCAACATCACAGTCTGTTTTCCAAAAGAAATGGGATCCCAAGATGTCACCTTTCACGCAGAGGCCTTTGATTAGTTAAACTCGAAGCAACTGAATCTAACCATGAGTGTATGAGCACAAAAGGAGTGGAACTAGGAATTCAAAGCTCAACTGATTAAAAATTCTAGCAAACTACTTTAATTATTCCACTTGGAAGTGATTTCTTTCCAGAAGCATTTCCTTTATAGAGTTTAAAAAAGTCAGCTGCTTAAGCACTTAACTCATTCTCTCTGTTGCATTAGTTTGTATCTTCAAAAATGAAGAGTAAAGGTACTATTCATACCTTTATAATTCGCAGGTGTAATTTCATAATTCATTTACCGTTTCCTGTCATCCTTTATGCTCTTGCGGTATCTTCAGCCTGACTCTCCAGTACAGAGTTTCTGGTGGTGACAACTGTCACACTGTGTCCTCAATAAAACAGCAATAATCACAGCAATCATCTGCTTCTCCTCTACCTCCTCACCCCTCTTGGAAGAAAATATTTGCCTCCACCATACAAATCGCTATGCACGTGCTGATAACTTCTTAAATAAAAAGCAGTTTTAAATAAAAGCATATTTTTCAAAGAGGCTCACTCTTTCTACATAAATTTAAAAGTGATCACTTCAAACAGAGTCAACAGACCTTAGGTCTTCTGGCTCCCGTTACAACTTAAGTAACATCTACACATAGCATATACAAACAGGTGGGGCAGTGGGAGAAAGCAAGTACCATGCCTTCTTCTCAGTGTTTTTATTTCCCCAAATTCCACAAGAGCAGTTACCTGGCCACAATAAACAGAAAGCACGGCTGTGGAGTAAACACGCTCACTCCAAAATACCGGGAGAACGTGCTTTCTTCTGACACTGCGCGCTGAGCTCACTCACCAGCTGCTCCCAATCAGGCAAAGGAGTTGGCTGAAGGATCTTTCTGTACCAGGACTGGAGTTTGAGAAAGTGAGTGCTTCCCCAAAACGGAGCAACCAAGCTGTAAATACAACCCCACTCCCTCAAAAACCTCCATTAGGAAAGCCTGATAACCCCAAACTGAAACCACCCCCTCGCCCCTTGACTCTCAAACGTACCCCCAACACTCAACAGCATCTATTGATTCAGTCTACCTACTTCTACTGAGACCCCACTTTCTAAAATCAGCTACCGTGTTAGAGTTCTCAGGTATCAACAGCAATTGCCTGTTTGATCATCAAAGAGCATCCAGTAAATACTAAGAGTCCCTTAAGAGAGGGAATAGCAAAGCTTGCGGTACCGAGTGTTTTCTGCAAGGCAGGGAAGGCTGTTTCTCCCAGCTTTTAACCAGGTCTCACTGTCTGAGAGTGGTACCACGCGGCCCCCAGAGAGCCTATTAATGAAGCCAAGCATCCCAGAATGAGCAGTACTTACGGTCTCTCCTCCCTGGAGGCCAAGTCTCCAGAAACTTCCTGGGGCGCCAAGTCTGTGCGCGGGTACGGCGCGCTCAGGGTGCGCGCTGCCCGCGCGGACTCCGGCGGGGAGGCGAAGGCGGCCGGCGGCGCGCCGAACCCCGGCCCCGGCTCCCAGGCGCGCTCGCGCCTCCGCCGGCCCTGACCGCCTTCTCCCGCGGCCTGCGGGGCGGGCGTGCGAGGACCGCGGCGCTTCGCAGCCGGCGCCGTGGCGGGCGGGCGGACAGACGTGCGGCGGGAGGATCTCTCAGGGGCAGCTGTGAGCAGGCACGCCGGGTCCAACCCCAGAGGCTCCGGCAGGGAAGCCGCGGGTGTGGCCGGGCAGCAGAGGTTTTTTTTTTTTTTTTGGAATTCAGGGTGTGGCCCTCTAGCACAGCAAAAAAGAAATGAGTCAGCCCGTGCGATCCTAACCAATAAGCGTGTTCACAGTCCGTTAAGGCGGAACTTGCCTTTCTTGATTTATGTCAGGCTTAGGAAGCTTTTACAGACTTTTTTTTTTTTTTTGAAAACTTAAGCCTTTCACAACGTCAAGAAAAACAAGGATAAATTCTGTTATGATAGATAACTTGATCAGTGGATATATGTTAATTTCTGTTACTTAGTAAAAGTTAATTGAGTTAGGATGTAATGAGCTTGGAATCTGGCGTCAGAGCAGATTGGGATCTAACCTCTAAGATTGACATCTAACCTCTGACATTGTTTAGTCTTGCGGGGGTTAATTTTCTGCAATGAGGGAGATAAAATGTCCATCCAGCACTTTGCTGGACAGATTATACATAATAATACAGGCAGAGTATTTGACACAGTAACACGTAGAGTAGGCACGCAGACAATGCTGTCTGTCCCTCTGAGTTGGGACTCAAAATCTCCAAACTTGTGGACGAACTGGCCCCTAATTTTTCTGTTTAAATTCTGGTTAAGTTAAAATATCCAAAAAATTTTCGAACTCAAATAGTTCTTTGGTATTTGCATGGTGTGAGTGTCCCTTATTTAAGCGGTAAAAAAACTCAAGAAGCTTTTGGTTTAGAATTCTTGAATTTGGTGTTCTTGTTTTACCAGAGAAATTTAATTAGTAGCAAGAAAGAAAAAAAAAAAGCTTAGAATTGGAATGATTCCATTTATGCCACAGTTAAACCAACTTTTAAAAAGTAACCGTGATTTTGGAAATATTCATTCTATCTTGGTCACTGTACCCTAAACACCATTTTGGAATAGAAAGATTGAAAAGAGAAACTTGAAGTAGTTTGGAATTGGCAAATTATAGGCTCCCACAGAACTGCTAGATCCTGAGCACCAGTTGATTACTAGTGGGGGCATAGTTTTTACAGGGGAATAATTTTTTTATTTTTTAAGTTACCAATTAAACCGTCTTGGCTTTGGAGAAGATCTCCTAAATTTAACTTCCTTTGTATTTGTTTAAAACCGGTCATTCCATAAGCCAGGATTTCCTTAAAATACTCTTTTAAGGCAAAGATAAAATCTCAAGGGAGATCCAGGGCTCTTTCTAAAATGCTACTCTTTTCTGCGAACCATCATGGAAGACTAGAAAAACACTTCAGAGGAGTCCGAAGGTCCTGTCCTCATCTCAGCTCTGCCAGTAAATGATCAAGTACGTGGCCCTGCGTAAACTGCTTCATCTCTCTCTGCAGATTCCTAAGCATTCTTCCATTTTTAAGAGCAAGTTATGGCCCCAAACAGGGCAGGCACAAGATAAGCCTATGACCTAACATTTAACCTTAGCAACAGGCATAGTTAGTCAGTTCAGTTCAGTTGCTCAGTCATGTCCGACTCTTTGCAAGCCCATGGACTGCAGTCAGGCTTCCCTGTCCATCGCTTGCTCAAACTCATGTCCATCCAGTCAGTGATGCCATCCAGCCATCTTATCCTCTGTCGTCCCCCTCTCCTGCCTTCAATCTTTCCCAACATCAAGGTCTTTTCTAAGGAGTCAGTTCTTCGTATCAAGTGGCCAAAGTTTTGGAGCTTCAGCTTCAGGCCTTCCAGTGAACATTCAGGACTGATTTCCTTTAAGATTGCCTAGTTTGATCTCCTTGCAGTCCAAGGGACTCACATAAACTGGGCCTATATCCTAGATGATGAAACTGATAAATCTCTCTTGACTCTCATATTCCTTATAAAGCTAATCTTATGGTCTTAGACATTGTAAGTTAAATTCTAGAATCTTCTGTGCTCCCTCCCTCCCTATTGACAATTCACTATCACCTGGCACAATGACAGCTTCTTAATGTCTTTCATATCTGTACTGATTTTTCCATCCTGGTTCAAGCATCCATGCCCTCATGCCAGGGTCACTAAAGTTGAATCTCCTAAGTGCTGCTCCTGCTGCCAGGTCCAATCCTCTCTGCTTCCAGTACATCATTGTCACATGATAACTGTCAGAGTCCAGCGTGATATCATGTCATAAACCCTTCCTCTCTCTTATCAGTTAAAGAAGTAGAGTTTTGTAGTAGAGATAAGAGGAAAACATGCACGTTACACGCAACTTTCTTCCAACAGTCATTGAAATTAATACTGATTTTTAGGCACATTGATTTTCTGCTTATGAAACCATTATTGTCAATTATACTGGCCAAACTGATAATATGTTGGCTATTACATCAAGAACTGCAGCTTTTTAATATTATATGAAAAGACTATATATGTGTGTGTGTGTGTGTGTGTGTGTATATATATATGTATATATATGGGGCCACCCAAGAAGGACGGGGCATGGTGGAGAGGTCTGACAGAATGTAGTCCACTGGAGAAGGGAATGGCACACCACTTCAGCATTCTTGCCTTGAGAACCCCATGAACAGTATGAAAAGGCAAAAAGATAGGACACTGAAAGATGAACTCCCCGGGTCAGGAAGTACTAGAGATCAGTGGAGAAATAACTCCAGGAAGAATGAAGGGATGGAGTCAAAGCAAAAACAACACCCAGTTTTGAATGGGACAGGTGATAGAAGCAAGATTCAATGCTGTAAAGAGCAATATTGCACAGGAACCTGGAATGTTAGGTCCATGAATCAAGGCAAATTGGAAGTGGTCAAAAAGGAGATGACAAGAGTGAACATAGACATTCTAGGAATCAGTGAACTAAGATGGACTGGAATGGGTGAATTTAACTCAGATGACCATTACATCTACTACTGTGGGCAGGAATCCCTTAGAAGAAATGGAGTAGCCATCACAGTCAACAAAAGAGTCCGAACTGCAGTACTTGGATGCAATCTCAAAAATGACAGAATGATCTCTGTTTGTTTCCAAGGCAAACCATTCATTATCATGGTAACTCAAGTCTATGCCCTGACCAGTAACGCCGAAGAAGCTGAAGTTGAACAGTTCTATGAAGACCTACAAGACCTTCTAGAATTAATACTCAAAAAAGATGTCCTTTTCATTATAGGGGATTGGAATGCAAAAGTAGGAAGTCAAGAAACACCTGGCATAACAGGCAAATTTGGCCTTGGAATACAGAATGAAGCAGGGCAAAGGCTAATAGAGTTGTGCCAAGAGAACACACTGGTCATAGCAAACACCCTCTTCCAACAACACAAGAGAAGACTCTACACATGGACATCACTAGATGGTCGACACCGAAATCAGATTGATTATATTCTTTGCAGCCAAAGATGGAGAAGCTCTATACAGTCAGCAAAAACAAAACCAGGAGCTGACTGTGGCTCGGATCATGAACTCCTTATTGCCAAATTCAGAATGAAATTGAAGAAAGTGGAGAAAACCACTAGACCATTCAGGTATGACCTAAATCAAATCCCTTATCACTATACAGTGGAAGTGAGAAATAGATTTAAGGGACTAGATCTGATAGACAGAGTGCCTGATGAACTATGGATGGAGGTTCATGAAACATTGTACAGAAGACAGGAATCAAGATCATCCCCAAGAAAAAGAAATGCAAAAAAGCAAAATGGTTGTCTGAGGAGGCCTTAAAAATAGCTGTGAAAAGAAGAGAAGTGAAAAGCAAAGGAGAAAAGGAAAGATATTCCCATCTGAATGCAGAGTTCCAAAGAATAGCAAAGAGAGATAAGAAAGCCTTCCTCGGCGATCAATGCAAAGAAATAGAGGAAAACAATAGAATGGGAAAGACTAGAGATTTCTTCAAGAAAATTAGAGATACCAAGGGAACATTTCATGCAAAGATGGGCTCAATAAAAGACAGGAATGTTAGGAACCTAACAGAAGCAGAAGATATTAAGAAGAGGTGGCAAGAATACACAGAAGAACTGTACAAAAAAGATCTTCATGACCCAGATAATCATGCTGGTGTGATCACTCACCTGGAGCCACACATCCTGGAATGCGAAGTCAAATGGGCCTTAGGAAGCATCACTACGAACAAAGCTAGTGGAGTTGATGGAATTCCAGTTGAGCTATTTCAAATCCTCAAAGATGATGCTGTGAAAGTGCTGCACTCAATATGCCAGCAAATCTGGAAAACTCAGCAGTGGCCACAGAACTGGAAAAGGTCAGTTTTCATTCCAATCCCAAAGAAAGGCAATGCCAAAGAATGCTCAAACTACCGCACAATTGCACTCATCTCACATGCTAGCAAAGTAATGCTCAAAATTCTCCAAGCCAGGCTTCAGCAATACGTGAACTTCCAGATGTTCAAGCTGGTTTTAGAAAAGGCAGAGGAAGCAGAGATCAAATTGCCAACATCTGCTGGATCCTCGAAAAAGCAAGAGAGTTTCAGAAAAACATCTACCTCTGCTTTATTGACTATGCCAAAGCCTTTGACTGTGTGGATCACAGTAAACTGTGGAAAATTCTGAAAGAGATGGGAATACCAGACCACCTGACCTCCCTCTTGAGAAACCTGTATGCAGGTCAGGAAGCAACAGTTAGAACTGGACATGGACAACAGACTGGTTCCAAATAGGAAAAGGAATACATCAAGGCTGTATATTGTCACCATGCTTATTTAACTTATATGCAGAGTCCACCATGAGAAACGCTGTGCTGGAAGAAACACAAGCTGGAATCAAGATTGCTGGGAGAAATATCAATAACCTCAGATATGCAGATGACACCACCCTTATGGCAGAAAGTGAAGAAGAACTAAAGAGCCTCTTGATGAAAGTGAAAGAGGAGAGTGAAAAGTTGGCTTAAAGCTCAACATTCAGAAAGCTAAGATCATGGCATCCAGTCCCATCACTTCATGGCAGATATATGGGCAAACAGTGGAAACAGTGTCAGACTTTATTTTTGGGGGGCTCCAAAATCACTGCAGATGGTGATTGCAGCCATGAAATTAAAAGACGCTTACTCCTTGGAAGGAAAGTTATGACCAGCCTAGACAGCATATTAAAAAGCAGAGACATTACTTTGCCAACAAAGGTCTTTCTAGTCAAGGCTATGGTTTTTCCAGTGGTCATATATGGATGTGAGAGTTGGACTATAAAGAAAGCTGAGCACCGAAGAATTGATGCTTTTGAACTGTGGTGCAGGAGAAGACTCGTGAGTGTCCACTGGACTGCAAGGAGATCCAACCAGTCCATCCTAAAGGAGATCATTCCTGGGTGTTTATTGGAAGGACTGATGTTGAAGCTGAAACTCCAATACTTTGGCCACCTCATGCGAAGAGTTGACTCATTAGAAAAGACCCTGAAGCTGGGAAAGATTGAAGGCAGGAGGAGAAGGGGACGACAGAGGATGAGATGTTTAGATTGCATGACTGACTCAATGGACATGGGTTTGGGTGGACTCCGGGAGTTGGTGATGGACAGGGAGGCCTGGTGTGCTGTGGTTCACGGGGTCGCAGAGTCGGGCACTACTGTGCGACTGAACTGAACTGAATGTATAGAAAACCTATGTGACTATGAGCAACTCAATAAGCTTTGTGACCTTGCAGTTTAAAATGTGTAGTTGGGGACTTGCCTGGTGGCCCAGTGGTTAAGACTTCACACTTCCAATGCACTCGGCGTGGGTTCAGTCCCTTTTGGGGGAACTAAGATCCCACATGCTGTGAAGCATGGCCAAAAAATAAAAAATAGAATAAAATATGCAACTGTATGCATGTGTGCAGCCAAACATAGATGCACTGAGATACATAAAAGAGGATGGGAAAGGTAACCCACACAAGAAAAGAGAGAGATACTCTAGTTTGTTTCTATTGTCTGGGATCCAGTCAAGCTGAAAATGTGTAGAATGGGTGCTCCATTCAAGAAGAAAGAAGGCTTCATAAATAAGTGCACCTGTGATCATAGCTCAAGGCACCTGAAAGATGTTTACAATGATGCTTATGCTTTGGAAATAAGGACACAATTACCAACGTTATCAGAACGTTCTCACAATAGAAAAAGGGTCACTATTTCTAGGATATCTTTGTTGTCCAGAGTTAAAATGACAATCTTTGTACTTTGCAATCTATGGTTTAAAAAAAGAAACAACTAGCTACGATTCCAATGCCATGATGCTGCTGTTGTTTAGTTGCTAAGTTGTGTCCGACTCTGCGACTGCATGGACTGCAGCACACCAGGCTTCCCTGCCCTTCACTATCTCCCACAGTTCGCTCAAACTTGTGTCCATTGAATCGGTGATGCCATCTAACCGTCTCATCCTCTGCCTCCCCCTTCTCCTCCTACCCTCAATCTTTCCCAGCATCAGGGGCCATGATGTTCCGTCATTCAAAAGCTGGCTTTCACCTCTTCAGCCCCCCATCTTCCACTTAAAAAACCTTTGGCCAAATAATCCCACCAGCCTACTTCTTGTTCCCCTAAAGCAACGGGCACATTACCACCTCCACACCTGGGCCCACGCTGTGGCCCCTGTCTCTCCTACTCTCCTTACAAGTTACCACCTTTCAGACCCTCTAAAACCCCTTCCTTTTCTGGAACCCTACTGACTGGTTCAAATCCTAGGGAACTCAAATCCTCTCTTCCAAATTCCTACGGATTTATTAATACCTCCATCTCAAAACTAACTAAGAGAGCCTAAGTGTCTTCCTCCTGTTTGAAATCTCTGGCTTTTCTCTCTCAGATAACAAAAGTCCATTGGAGACAGAGACAATGTTTCAGAGACCTTGTCTCCCCAGGACCTAGCAGATTCTGAATAAATAGTTGTTGTTGATATAATGGTGTTTAAGTTGTATAACAGCCACAAAGGAGAAAGGAAAACTTTTTTTTTGACTGCTGACACATCAAGAATACTCAAATATTATAGCTGTTCAACCCAGTTGGCAATCAGAACCCAAGTGACAGATGTGAGTCTTTGCTGTTTACGACATGTTCCAACAATAAAGAATGCCTCTACTGAGAAAGCAAATCTGATACTTCCTAAAAGGAAGTACAGTTTATAAAAGAGTGTCAGCACATACCATCTCAGTTCCCCAAATACTAACCCACTCACGAGAACAGAAGGACTAAGTCATTCTATCTTCCCTTTAAAATAAGGAACACATACATACATATTTGACAGTCTTACCAAAGACCAATTCCTCCTTAAATAGAAATATCTTTACCTGTTTACCTTAAAGTGCTCCTAAGCATAAAAGTTAGCAAATGGAAGTTGTCCGAGGCAACATATAACTGTTAGAATCATCATAAGTTTCAATTTGCTTATATGGTTTAAAATAAAAAATATGACATTTGCATTAGAGCAAGCCTCTATTCAAGTCATTTTCTTCCATACAGAGTCAGTCATATCTTTTGATAAGTACTAATACAGTTCTACTTTTATGAGATTGGAATAAACACTACTGTTGTTCTAAAAGAGCTGTGATAAATCAGCTGCCCTACTATAAAATTACACATTTATTATAACTGCTCATGACAAAGACACACTTCTTAAATATTCCAAATATAAACAGCCAAATTAATTAGTATTCTTTAACTTGCAGGTAACATGGCACTTGAAGCCGCAGAGGCAAAAGTAAGATAGATCGACTGACTCTGCTTAGTCACTCAATCATGTCCAACTGTTTGCAACCTCACGGACCACCAGGCTCCTCTGTCCACAGAATTTTTCAGGCAAGAATACTGAAGCAGGCTGCCCATTTCCTCCTCCAGTGGATCTTCCCAGTACAGGGATTGAACCTGCGTCTCCTGTGTCTCCTGCATGGCAGGTGGATTCTTTACCTGCTGAGCCATCAGGGCTAGCAACATGAAAGTCACAGGGGTCGCTGGGCTTTAGGGCCATTTCACTGTGAACTCCACCAGGACAAGAGGACATCTTTGCTTCTACATGTTAGCTTTGTTCTCCCTTGCTAAAATCTGCCTTCTTCCACTTAACTCCCAGCTCTGGCACTAAGAGGGACTATTCCATAGTTATAATCTTAAAATTTCTGAAGAAAAACTCACACTGCTCAGCATGGGCCATGTAGCCACCCCAGTGGTCAACGTCCCCTGACTGGCTGGGCTACACTAGAACTACCTAGCTGAACTGGAGGAAAGAGCAACGAAGTTCTCCAGAAGGTGTTTACTTCCCAGAAGTAGAAAGGAGGGCTCCTCTGTCTGTCCCCCAAACATCAGCACCTATCAAGAAATTCCATTTCAAGTCTAACACAAAAGCTTATCTAAACAGTCTTCAATCTGGTAATAAATTACATTCTGAAAGTTGTTTAATGAACTCTAAAGTTAATGAACTCTTCTGTGGCACTTGAAATGCATTTCACTAGAGACCAGATGTAGAGAGATTGGTTTCTCTGGACAGTCTTTAAAGACCTATTTAACTCATGATTTATCTGAGGTATAATGTGAATATTTCTAATATGATACTCAAACCCCATTCATAACATTGTTCCTATAGGAAAATGTATTTGAAATTCCACCTACAGCAAGAAAAACATGCTCAATTGAATTCATTTACTAAGGATCTAGTAATGATGGTGGCTTCCATTGTGCACATATCACTTGACATTTAATCTGTACACAGTACAGCAAGGCAGGTAATAACAACTGCACTGAACACATGAGGAAACTGGGCGTTCGAGAAGGTTTTGAAACCTAAGGTCAATCGTGAAGACATGTCACAGCCTGCTTCAAAGCTATGAATGTCTGACCCCAGAGCTGGTAGTATTCTGTCTGCTATCCATAGCAGCCAGACAAGTGGACAGAATACTGTCCACTGTTTTAGTTCAGGTGACTGAGAGCTGAGCTAACGTTTCCAACTCTGTATAAATATCTAGATTACCCTGCAGAGAAGAGAAGGAACTAGTGGGCAGTCATAGTCAATAGCCAGACATTAACTTTCTATATCTTCCCAAGAAAAGGTATTTCTCTGTAGCAAAACAAAAGAAAAAATTTCTCTGGGTAAACCTTAAGTTATACAAATGCTGGTATTGACATGAAGATCATCTGAAAATTAAGGGTCTATAAATAGGATCTTCATAGAAAATTTGTTGTGCCCTGTTGAAAAAAGATGGCATTATCTTAAGAGGGCACTTAGACAGGTGTTATAAAAAAAGATTAAAATTGCAAAAATAACTGAAGTGACTCAGTCCTGCCAAAATAAATGTGATGGATGCACTTTACAGCTTTAGCTGTATATCACATTTTAAAAAATGTGTTTGGTTAAGGAGTATTTATTACATATAAGAGAATATATTTAACATATTGGTCAGGAAAAATAATAATAAAATCAACAATCATAAACCTATCACCCAACCTAAAAGCAGACCATCAGTGATAAACTAGGGCCGGTCCCTGAGTGTCCCTTCCCATCTGATGGAGGTGGACAATCCCTTCCTTCTGTGCATGTTGGACAAAAAGTTTAAAAGCCCTTGATCCAAGAGGGGACTTTAATAATAAATTCACCTTGTTATGCCTTTTGAAATCAAACTGGAGAGATAGCCAGAAGTAATAAGATAGAAAACAGCTGAATTCAGTCATAAAGCAAGGGGATGGCTAGATTGTACCCTGTCTTCACCTAGCAACCGCTGGCCAGACAGACTTGTAGAAGCTTCTGATTTTACTCCATCATCCAAAGCCAGGACTAGTCATTAGTCACATTATTAGGCATGTGATCTGAAATATGACAAGTCATCTGGAAATTATTCCAAATTGAGGTAAGGTGTTACTAAGCCAAGACAAACTGGTTCTCTCATGCAGAGCCTTAAGCACATCAGATACCGTAAGAAGGAAAAAAAAGGAGCACATGGATTGACAACCATGAACTTCACTCCATATATCATGGGGAGAAGAACTCAAAACTTGAGAGTGGGAAAAATCAAAGAAAAGAGTCAATCCTTTATTAAGAATATAATTTTGTTTTAACAGTATATTAAGCAACTTAAGTTGTAGGGGAAAATTGAGGTAAAGAAGTTAAAGAGTTTGCAACCCCATGGACAGGCTCCTCTGTCCATGGAATTCTCCAGGCAAGAATAATGGAGTGGGTAGCTGTTTCTTCCTCCAGGGGATCTTCCCGACCCAGGTATCGAACCCAGGTCTCCCGCATTGCAGGCAGATTCTTTACCAGCTGAGAGCCACCAGGGAAGCCCAAAGACTTTATAACCATGTGTCAGAAAGAAAAGGCATACACACTCAGTGAGCGAGTCAGTGTAAACTGTTTGACTAAAAACTACATACTGAGAATAAGGAAGCCTAGCATATAGTACAATCAAATGGCACAATAAGTACATGCTAAGGAAGAGATGGAAAAAGGAAGATAAGCTTAACTAAGAAAGCAACAATACTTAAAGAACATCTTAAGGATGGCATACAACAAAATGGGGACACCTATATGAACACCTGCAGACACCTTCATCAAAGTGGCACTCTCCTTCACCACCCGACATTGCCTTCTTTTATAGCTGTTAGGATTTGCTGTTGTTCAATCGCTAAGTCGTGTCCGACTCTTTGCAACCGTGTGGACTATACCTTGCCAGGTTCTTCTGTCCATGGGGTTTTCCAGGCAAGAATACTTGAGTGGGTTGACGTTTACTTCCCCAGAGGATCTTCCTGACCCAGGGATCAAACTTGTGTCTCCTGCATTAGATACACAGCATCCGACTGCATCAGACTCTTTAAGATTTCTAAAGACCAGGACCAAGGCTTGGGTTTTTTAAACCTCTAGATGTCCAGACTTTGACATGGGACACATTCTACAAATGTTTGAAGGAAAAAAAAAAAATAAGGGTCAAGTTGGTCAACCCTAAGTACCTAATTTAAATGCCTTATTTAAAGTAATAACGTCTGATGAAGGTGGGCCTCTTCAATGCAGGAGAGAGGGTGTAATACAACTGATCATGGGGAGCACTGTTTCTCAACTTTACAAAGATGCTCTCTGTACAAAGTATCTGTGTGTGTCTTGAAAGGGCAAGAGAGTGGTATTTAAGGGGTGAAAAAGGGATGTATCAGTTCAGGCTAAATTATGCTGCAGTAACAAGTAACACCAACATTTTAGAGGCCAACAACAGAGGAAGGTTTATTTCTGACTCCTGTTTGGTTCCCTGCAGGTGAGCTGAGATTGGGCTCCATGTCCTTTTCCCTCTGGGACCAAGGCAGAAGTAGCAGCCCTAACTGGGACAGGTTGATCTCATGCAAAGAGAAAAGAGAGATGGTAGAACCAGGCAATTTGGATTCCATTTCTGCCTGGAAATGGCACATGTCATTGTTATTTACAAGTCCAAGCGCCAAGACAGCCATGGGGCTCAACCCTCAGTGGGTGTGACAGCATAATTATCCCACAGGATGGAGCGTGGGTAGGAAGGAATAGCAAATGTTTTGATGGTTAAGTGTTTTGATGGTAATGTAACCTATGGCAAAGGGAATGGAAAATGGCTAGAGAAGTGCTTTCTTCCCTTCAGTAATGAGAGAAGAAGATGTCCTATTATAAAAAGCAGCCTTTTCATTTCTATGGTACTTTATGCTGTTCTCATAAGCTTTCAGATATTGTCTCACTGTATTCTGACAACCATCCTAGTGCGATTCCAGGACTTGCCCAAGGCCCCAGCAGAGCCTGAACTGGAACCCAATTCTGGTGATCTCTCACCAAAGCAGCCTTTGAGACTTCGGTTTCACCCACAAAATGGAGATAATCTTAAACACTTTATAAGACAGTTGTTGAAAGATTAAGTAAAACAATGTATTTAAAACACATAAGCACATAAAAGTACTTGCTAAATATAAAGGCATATTATTATTAAATTATGATATTTATCCCTTATCCCATATCTTTCCCAAATTATCTTTAAATTAAACCATAAATAGTTTGTTTAAATTTCTTAAGTAGAAAATGCATGTATTAATGATATTTTCTTCCCCCATCAAAACCATAAGCTCCCCTAGTCGAGTTTTTTCTATGCACACACACATACTTTTCCCATGACTTCTCTTACTTGTTTACTTCCTAACTGCTCAGTTTCTTAAGACTCTCAAGAAGTTTCAGAAGGCAGCACCATTAATTTTTTATTTCTTCCCAAACAAGAGAAACGAGCAATTAAAGACAGTCTTCATTTCAAGTATGATAAAGATTCCACACGTGGCTCCCGACGGAGAGTGAATAAAGGACTTACCATCAAAGATGCTTCTACCTCTGTCTTCTACCTCTAGCCCTAATTAGCACTACCTGCCTTCTCTCTTTGCATTCAACCAAACTACAATTCTGGCCTTTCCCCAGAATGGAATCTTCCTTTCCCACCTCTCCCTCTTGGCTCAAAAACTGTATGTTCTACCTAGAGTATTCCCTATGCACTTTGTTCAAAGATCCTGTCCAAATAATTGGTTAAGGGTACCACAGTGCATACACAAAGATGTTCATCACAGTGTGCTTTAAAAGAATGAAAAGTTGAAAACAAACTAAATGCTCACTAGTAAGGAAATGGCTAAATACATTACAGATCACATATACATGGGATGCTATAGAACAGTATCAAAAATGATGTAGATTATACCTATTGATTTGGCGTGGTCTCAGTTTATTATTAGTCTAATCAGGTTTCCAAGTAATATTAATAATGATCCATTTTAGGAAGAAAAATATCTAATTTAGACACAGGAACAGTATGCAGAATACAAAAAAAAACCTAATAATCGTATCTCTGGGTAGTGATAATGAGTTTTCTAATCTTAATAATTTTCACATTTTAACTCTTTCAGCATTGTCTTTCCAATTAGCATTAATGTAATGACTTTTATAACATAAAAAAAGGCTAATTTAATTAAACAGGAAATGACAGTATGATCAGGCTTGATTATAAAACCCAACTGGTGCTTTCAAATGTCATCTCCCTGGGTAGGTGAACACTCCACCCCAGCTCTAGGGGATCTTCTTATCATTTTCAGGTAATTCCTCTCATCTGTTTCCAATTAGCTATTGTATGTTGATTTATATAATTGTTCTGCAAAAGTTTGATCATTAAATAATTCAAATGTCCACAGAAGACATTTTAGGGTCCATTTTGGAGAGAGAAATCATCAGTCAGGATATTTTATCTGTGGCAACATTTCTCTATTAATCATTACTCCCATGTTTGCTTTCAGAGTTACCAAAGACACCCTTATTCAACTTGTTTAAGATGTAAGTCAATATTTCTTAGTCCAGAGATTAGTCTCTCAGATTTTTATCCATGAGCTTCCTCTTCAAAAAGATAAGAACTACTTTTATAATAATCCAAGTCCAATCCTGACTCGGTAGGAAATATAAATACCTATTGTTTTAGGAAGAAATAAGGGAAATAAATGTTCTAAGATTATGTAAGTCTGATTCAGGGAATTGACATAAACGAAGGTTTTGAAATAGCCGAGGCATTTTTTTTTTGAAGGTTCAATAAAGAACGCGTTTTGAGAACTAGGTGGGTGAGATTTAAAATAAATACAAGCACCACGATCTTAGCTGTTACTTAGCAATTTCAGGCTTCAATTGTTCCCTTCTAAAGGGCAAGTGACAAGACTGAAGAAATTGTTTCCAGAAGGAGCACTGAGATATCTGATCCATTTTCTTTTCTTCTCTCCATTTTACTCCCTAAGATCTTAACCCAGTTGGTATGAACTTTAAACTTCTCAGGTTTTTGGTTTTGGTTCATTCTCTTTGGAGACAATTCCTTTTTCTTAATTTCTGAATCAAAAACAAAGCTACGTGCCATCATTAGTCAGGAGGCACCCCAAAGTGTCACTACCTGAGGAAATGCAGACTCACCGGAGTACAGAGAAGGGAAAGAAAAAAGTTCAAAAGTGAGTAAACAGTCTGACTTATCTCCACACACTATCCGTCAAAAGCCAGAAGTGAGGGGTGCCAGGGGCCAGTTACAAAGCCGAGTTAATAACATGAGAACTCTAGTTACACACTTAAGAAAATAGATCTAAATTCTGGATTGATCTTGGCACTTATCTTCATTCCAGAAGCTGTGGGGCCATGACAACTTGGGTTACCTAGCATGGATTCAAAAACAGACCTTGCTTTTATCAACCAAACCAAACTCTTACCACCAAGGCTGAGAAAGATAATGGAAGATTTGTGGCTTGGAAATGTCTTCACAACAGGAAACTTACCATCATTGGTGTGCTGAGGCCAGCTCATGTATCAGTCCCTTAAAACCTTGCATATTCCCAAGATTTGGGGCAAGGCAATTGTTAAACACACCATCAGTAAATACTAAATTATATAAACATACAATTAAAATAAACTGTACTAAAATCAAAGATCATAAGTACTCAAAACACATCATTTCCTGTTTTACTATGATCAATGATCTTTGATGTTCTTTGCAACTGTTGTACCTGGTTGGTAGGAAATCATATAAAGGTGTGCTCCTGCAATCACTTCTCAACTCTGCTGGGAGTAATGCTTGCTGGTAGCATGAAATCAGCGATGGTGGGAGTGTTCACACCACAGAAATCGGCAAACGCTACAACCCCCTCCCCCGATCAGGGCAGACTCTGAACATTTACTTGCATATCAATATCTGCAATGTTCACCCACCACTGCCTGACGGTAGCCTAGGAAGTTGAGCTGGTCAGTCTCCTAAATCAAAATAAAGGTTTGTGAACTATAAATCATGATACAAATATAAGGATGGAAAGTAACTACTTTTACTGTGGCCCTGTAATGTAACAGTCACAGCACAAAGTACTACCCTAACAGTCTTTCATTTCATGAGAAATATTATCAAATCCAGGATACTGATGAGTCAACTGAGGTGGAGAGGCTGAGTAACGACTAAAAGCACAATAGCCAGAGTCAGGTGTATGAATGTCTGACTCCAAAATGTATGATCTTTCCACTAACTACACACTTACTAACATTATGACTACCATAATGAAACCAAAACCAATCACGTATAACTGTCAGATAACTTGCAAATACTAATGGCCTCTTACGTGTCAAAAGAGCTCAATTTTTTCACATTCACCAAGTTTATTCATATTTACCTCCAAAATGTACCCACAAAAAGTGAGTAAGAAATGAGGCCCATGGAACCAGTGGAAGAAAGAATGATCTGCATTCGAGACGGGCTAAGTCCAAGGTTAATGTAAGAGGGATCCCCTTTCAGTTTTTTAAGTATTTATACTCTATCCACCAAACTGACACACCCAGCTTAAAATGAGACACTCTGCAGAGAAAGAACAATGCAAAAGAATCTCTGAAATGCTGGCACCAAGTTTCTGAAGTACTTACTTAACTCAGATACTTACTTTTCAAAATTTTCTTTTTTAAACTTTTAAGGTATTTAATTGGGCTATTATTTTAACTTTGTTTCTTACAGAAAATTCACCCCGCAGTCAAAGGCATGCCAAAGAGCTAACAAAATTTTACTCACTGATTATTTTTTAAAATTCTTGTCATCTTGGCTTCCTATAAGTTACCGGCTTCTCCCATTGTTCCTGTACATTTCCATCACCTGCCATGAAAAGAGAGAATCTGATTATATGTCTCATAAAGTCCATTCTCAGTTTCTACTACATTAGTCTTCTCCTTTCTTGATAACTTATACACAGAGAGAAATATGGTCGTCTCTTCCTTTCTCTCCAAAATCAAAAAGGCAGGAGAGAACAACACAGAAGATCACCTCAAGAGAAAAAACTTTAAAGAGCACGATTTCTACCGTGGGGGGTTGGGGTGAAGACTTTTAAAATACCCTTATGTTTTTGGGAAGAAATTTTTAGTCTGTCTCTTGGAAGGAAGCAGTATTAGAGTGACCCACTTTCCCTCTCTCCCCCTCCCCAGACCTCTTCTTCCTTCTCACAAGTGAGTGACTAACCACTTGGGGAGGCTAGAGGAAGCACTGGTTTAGTGCTGAGGCCCCACACGGAGCTGGGCAGCAAGGGTCTTCCCGCAGTTCTCTCCAACACCCGGAGTTAAGCTAATTTCCCCACAATAAACAGGACAACAGCAGCCTGTTTCTGGGAGGACCAGCCAGCTCTCTCTGCGGGCTTCTCTCCAGCAGAGTTACTGGACTAGGATGACTCCATTAGGCTTACTGGGGTCCAGTGCATGTTTTAGAGAAAGAGGGAACTGACATTTCTGAGTTTTCCAATCCTGCTTTTATCAGTAATTAAGTTACTACCTATGTTGATTCTCATTTAAATTGTTACTGTATTTTACAAACTGTTTAAAGATTACAGGATAAAAGAGATAAATGATTAGGCAACCCAAAACACCATCTGTCAAAGGACAATGCCTAGATAAAAGCTTTGCTCAAAGTCCTACCACTTTCTAGTCACATGAAATTGGGAAAATCCATTCACATTCCCCAGCCTCAGTTTCTTTATCCAAAGTCAAGCATGCTTTGATCTCACAAGGGACACTCAGTGCTGAGACTTGCTAGTTTGTCCATACTTCCAGTTCAGATATCAGTGATCCATATAATTTGTGGACTAATGGATCACACTGGTCGAGGCATAGACTTGGATTACTGTGATACTGAATGGTTTGCCTTGGAAACGAACAGAGATCATTCTGTCGTTTTTGAGACTGCGTCCAAGTACTGCATTTCAGACTCTTCTGTTGACTCTGATGGCTACCCCGTTTCTTCTAAGGGATTCTTGACCACAGGAGTAGATATAATGGTCATCTGAGTTAAATTCACCCATTCCAGTCCACTTTAGTTTGCTGATTCCTAAATTGTCGATGTTCACTCTTGCCATCTCCTGTTTGACAACTTCTAATTTGCCTTGATTCATGGACCTAACATTTCAGGTTCCTATGCAATATTGCTCTTTACAGCATTGGACTTTACTTCCATCATCAGTCACATGCACAACTGGGTGTTAAAGAGGAGAGTGAAAAAGTGGCTTAAAGCTCAATGGCTAAGATCATGGCATCTGGTGTTGGACGGTGAAGAAAGCTGAGTGCCGAAGAATTGATGCTTTTGAACTGTGGTGTTGGAGAAGACTCTTGAGAGTCCCTTGGACTGCAAGGAGACCCAACCAGTCCATCCTAAAGGAGATCAGTCCTGGGTGTTCATTGGAAGGACTGATGTTGAAGCTGAAACTCCAATACTTTGGCCACCTCATGCGAAGAGTTGACTCATTGGAAAAGACCCTAATGCTGGGTAGGATTGGGGGCAGGAGGAGAAGGGGACGTCAGAGGATGAGATGGTTGGATGGCATCACTGACTCGATGGACATGGGCTGGGTAGACTCCGGGAGTTGGTGATGGACAGAGAGGCCTGACATGCTGCAATTCTTGGGGTCACAAAGAGTCAGACACGACTGAACGACTGAACTGAATTGAACTGACATGGGGAGTTCATCTTTCAGTGTCCTATCTTTTTGCCTTTTCATACTGTTCATGAGGTTCTCAAAGCAAGAATATTGAAGTGATTTGCCTTTCGCTTCTCCAGTGGACCACATTTTGTCAGAACTCTCCACCATGACCCGTTGGTCTTGGGTGGCCCTACACAGCAAGGCTCCTAGTTTCATTGAGTTAGACAAGGCTGTGGTCCATGTGATCACATTGGTTAGTTTTCTGTGATTCTGGTTTTCAGTCTGTCTGTCCTCTGATGGAAAAGGATAAGAGGCTTATGAAAGCTTCCTGATGAGAGAGACTGATGGAGGGGGAAACTGGGTCTTGTTCTGATGGGCGGGGCCATGTTCAGTAAATCTTTAATCCAATTTTTTTGATGGGTGGGGCTGTGTTCATTCCCTGTTATTTACCTGGGGCCAAACTATGGTGGAGGTAATGAAGATCCTTCAAAAGGTTGAAGACCTACAAGACCTTCTAGAATTAACACCCGAAAAAGATGTCCTTTTCATTATAGGCGACTGGAATGCAAAAGTAGGAAGTCAAGAAATAACTGGAGTAACAGGCAAATTTGGCCTTGGAGTACAAAATGAAGCAGGGCAAAGGCTAATAGAGTTGTGCCAAGAGAATGCACTGGTCATAGCAAACACCCTCTTCCAACAACACAAGAGAAGACTCTGCACATGGACATGACCAGATGGCCAAAACCGAAATGAGATTGATTATATTCTTTGCAGCCAAAGATGGAGAAGCTCTATACAGTCAGCAAAAACAAGACCAGGAGCTGACTGTGGCTTGGATCATGAACTCCTTATTGCCAAATTCAGACTGAAATTGAAGAAAGTGGAGAAAACCACTAGACCATTCAGGTATGACCTAAATCAAATCCCTTACGATTTTTCAGTGGAAGTGAGAAATATATTCAAGGGATTAGATCTGATAGAGCGCCTGAAGAACTATGGACGGAGGTTCATGACATTGTACAGGAGGCAGGGATCAAGACCATCCCCTAGAAAAAGAAATGCATAAAGGCAAAATGGTTGTCTCAGGAGGCCTTATAAATAGCTGTGAAAAGAAGAGAAGTGAAAAGCAAAGGAGAAAAGGAAAGATAGACCTATTTGAATGCAGAGTTCCCAAGAATAGCAAAGAGAGATAAGAAAGCCTTCCTTAGTGATCAATGCAAAGAAAGAGAGGAAAACAATAGAATGGGAAAGATTAGAGATTTCTTCAAGAAAATTAGAGATACCAAGGGAACATATCATGCAAAGATGGGCTCGATAAAGGACAGAAATGGTATGGACCTAACAGAAGCAGAAGATATTAAGAAGAGGTGGCAAAAATACACAGAAGAACTGTACAAAAAAGATCTTAACGACCCAGACAATCACAATGGTGTGATCACTCACCTAGAGCCAGATATCCTGGAATCCGGAGTCAAGTGGGCCTTAGGAAGCATCACTATGAAAAATGCTGTTGGAGGTGATGGAATTCCAGTTGAGCTATTTCAAATTCTAAAACATGATGCTGTGAAAGTGCTGCACTCAATATGCCAGGAAATTTGGAAAACGCAGCAGTGGTCACAGGACTGGAAAAGGTCAGTTTTCATTAGAATCCCAAAGAAAGGTAATGCCAAAGAATGCTCAAACTACCACACAATTGCACTCATCTCACATGCGAGCAAAGTAATGGTCAAAATTCTCCAAACCAGGCTTCAATAGTCCGTGAACCATGAAATGCCAGATGTTCAAGCTGGACTTAGAAAAGCCAGAGGAACCAGAGATTAAATTGCCAACATCCGTTGGATCATCGAAAATGCAAGAGAGTTCCAAAAAAACATCTACTTCTGCTGTATTGACTATGCCAAAGCCTTTGACTGTGTGGATCACAACAAACTGTGGAAAATTCTTCAAGAGATGGGAATACCAGACCACCTGACCTGCCTCCTGAGAAATCAGTATGCACGTTAGGAAGCAACAGTTAGAACTGGACATGGAACAACAGACTGGTTCCAAATCAAGAAAGGAGTACGTCAAGGCTGTACACTGTCACCCTGCTTATTTAACTTATGTGTAGAGTACATCATGAGAAATGCTGAGCTGAATGAAGCACAAGCTGGAATCAAGATTGCTGGGAGAAATATCAATAACCTCAGATATGCAGAGAACCCACCCTTATGGCAGAATTTGAAGAACTAAAGAACCTCTTGATGAAAGTGAAAGAGGAGAGTGAAAAGTTGGCTTAAAGCTCAACATTCAGAAAACAAAGATCATGGAATGTGGCCCCATCACTTCATGACAAATAGATGGAGAAACAGTGGAAACAGTGGCAGAGTTTATTTTGGGGGGGCTCCAAAATCACTGCAGATGGTGACTGCAGCCAAGAAATTAAAAGACGCTTACTCCTTGGAGGGAAAGTTATGACCAACCTAGACAACATATTAAAAAGCAGAGACATTACTGTGCCAACAAAGGTCCATCTAGTCAAAGCTATGGTTTTTCCAGTGGTCATGTGTGGATATGAGAGTTGGACTATAAAGAAAGCTGAGTGCTGAAGAATTGATGCTTTTGAACTGTGGTGTTGGAGAAGACTCTTGAGAGTCCCTGGGACTGCATGGAGATCCAACCAGTCCATCCTAAAGGAAATCAGTCCTGAATATTCATTGGAAGGACTGATGCTGAAGCTGAAGCTCCAATACTTTAGCCATCTGATGCGAAGAAACGACTCATTGGAAAAGACCCTGAGGCTGGGAAAGATTGAAGGCGGGAGGAGAAGGGGACGACAGAGGATGAGATGGTTGGATGGCATCACCGACTCAATGGACATGAGTTTGAGTAAACTCCGGGAGTTGGTGATGGACAGGGAGGCCTGGCGCGCTGCAGTCCATGGGGTCGCAAAGAGTCGGACATGACTGAGCGACTCAACTGAATGGATTACACTCAGCAAACTGTCCCCCTTTACCGAAAGGAAGTGATTCAGAGTATGCTTTACTTCTGTTTTTCAATTTCATAACATTTTAGGGCCCACCACCAAGGGATAGGAAGTTCCACTTTGCCTTTACAGTACAGCCCAAATGAAAACATCTCACTTCTACCAAGCAGAACACAAGGACTGCTCATTTTATGTGAAGAACATAGGGCTCCGAGTAGACAACACTTATAAAACAGGCACCTGTTAACTTTCCTCACTTGAAGCCTCAGTGTTAAAGGAGTTCAGAGACAGGAGATAAAATTAATTATAAAATGGCTCCACACACTGAGATACCATGAGACATGGTTAACCTCAGTTACAGAATAGGCAGAAACTCCAAGTTATCCAGACCATTAGGGTGTGTGTGTGTAAGAGGGGCATAAGAAGGGAGAGAAATGAGAAACACCACACCAATACAGACAACTTCCTAGTTCTTGTCAACACCAACAAAAATAGCAGGGAAGGAATGAAGAGTCAAAGATTTGTAGATTATACTCAACACACAGTAACTTGCTCATAGGCTGGCCGTAGCTTTATACTCCAGGTCACTTGGCATGGAAGCCTTTTAAAAGCATGGAAAATGCAGAGGATTTGACGTAAGTTTAAAACACATAGGCGTGAACTCCACCCTTTGCTATTTAACAGCAATGCGCGTGGTCTTTGCCAAGTAATTTAATTAAGCCTCAGTTTCCAGGTCTGTAAAATGGGGACAATAATACGTCCCCCTAGGGAGTAGTTGTGCAGATTAGAGATAATGCATGTACAGTGTTCACCACAGAATATGTCTCCCAAATATAATTATAATTATTGTGTTTGCTACTGCCAGCATGGTAGTCTATTATATTCATAGCTACCAGCGCAATTATGGTACTGAGTCCATTAAATTCAGACTCTTTCTGTAGGTGAACATTTTGGAACGAGTTTCAGGTGATACTTTTGACAGCAACATGAAACATTTCTATGTTGATCCTAATGAAGTGTTAAATAAAAATCTCCATTTTCGTTGGCAGCCTTTACTAACATGCAAACCAAAAGTTCTAGTTATGCATTTGTTGGCATTCTTTGTATCAGTACCAAGTTTCTTTTTTTGATGATAAATTCTTAAAAGAGGGACATGGCAGTTTCACCAGAGCTCTTGTATAATAACACATGATTGCTTTCCATTTTTAGCCTCTTTTCTCCTAAAGAGTTCATGAAAAGTGCTTAGATTTTCTCTATGGCAGATGGTGTCCTTCCATCATTAAAAGTATGCGCTTTGCAGTCACACAGAACTGCTTTCCCCAATCTACCATGAAGAACTTAAAGGTGTCATTAAATTCCCCTGAGCTTTGGTATTCCTGCCTAGAGAATCCCATGGACAGAGGAGCCTGATGGGCTACAGACCGTGGTGTCGCAAAGAGTCAGACATGACTGAGCAACTTAAACTTTCACTTTTCTGTTTCTTCATCAATAGAATGGGAGTAACAGTAGTACTATAACTTCTTGTTGCTTTATGGGCTAAAGATATACTGCCTGCACACAGTTTTATAAAGCTCATGACAAACACTAAGTGCTCATTAAATGTTGTGCTACTGGAAGCAGTAAACTATCCTCATCTTTAGGAGGTTTGCAAGTTCCAAGGCAGCACTAACCAAAAATAGAGGTATCCTCATAAGCTCAGAAATGTTCTGGCCTACTTAACCAGAAAAAAAGGCTTCGTCTAAAGTTTCAGTGAGTAGTAAAGCACACATCACTCTAATATCTGTGCACGTATCTTGGGAGCAAAGTGAGAGCAGCAGCTGCGAGTAGAGGCTTGTTGGCCAGTGAGAGAATCAGAACAGTTCACAGCAGCCACCTGAAAACAAAACTGCATCACTTGCTCGAGATTCCTCAGCTAATAAATGGCAAAGCTGAGATTCAAAACTAGGAAGCCTGACTTCAGTCCTTGCTCTTAACCCGATACTATGCTGTCTCCTCAGCAATGAGGAAGAGCAGTAACTGGAGACTGACCAAGTCACAGGCCAGGAGCAGGCCAGAGAAAGGCAAGAAACCCTGTAAAGATGACTGAAGAGAAGAGGGTAATAAGGGAAATGACACAAATGGGCAGCTACCAGAGCCAATGATTCTAAATTAAAATCTAAAACATAGTCATAGCAAGAATTCTAAAAAGATGGCACTGGGAAAGTGAACTAGCTTTGGGCTTCAGCACTTGTTTAAAGACAACAGTGAATAGAAGACATAAAAGCTGAGAAGATTCCTCTTAGGTCATTGATGTTAGCCGCATTATGACTTACACCCCATTCCAGTACTCTTGCCTGGAAAATTCCATGGACGGAGGAGCCTAGTAGGCTGCAGTCCATGGGGTCGCTAAGAGTCGGATACAACTGAGCGACTTCACTTTCACTTTTCCCTTTCATGCGCTGGAGAAGGAAATGGCAACCCACTCCAGTATTCTTGCCTGGAGAATCCCAGGGATGGCAGAGCCTGGTGGGCTGTCGTCTATGGGGTTGCACAGAGTCGGACACGACTGAAGCGACTTAGCAGCAGCAGCCGCATTATGACTTAGAAAAACCTGCCAGGAATCACATCACACACACAAAATACGAGCTGTTACAGGAGAGAGTTTCTTACCGAGTTTCCTGCTACCTCTTCCTGGTGTTTCTACAGAAGAAAAGAGTTGAAGAAAGGCCACTAGGGTGTTGAATTCCCCCTGTTGGTCAGAAGGAAGGGATAAGACAGAAGAACTGTGCCCCAAGTTGAGTAGAAGAATACCCAGAGAGGAGAGAAGTGATAGAAAGAAGTCATATTCCTGGCTAGACTCCAAAACAGTCCCCATAACCACCATCTCTTATTATCCATGTTTGTGTAATACTCTTCCCTTGACTGCAAGTGGGACTTGTGATTTGCCTGTAACCAAAAGAATAAGACAAAAATGATAGGGCACGTAGTTATATCACATGAGACAGTAACATCCATTCTGCAGCAAGATTCTCTGTGGGAAAGCTGAAACAAGCTGCCCAGTGGTGGACTGCCTATAGAGAGAGCCAGCGGAAGGCAGCCTCCAGCTGACAATGAACAGGCAACTGAGAGCCCACCAGAACCTGAATTCTGCCACCAATTACGTGATCTCAGAAGAAAGCCCTTCCACATTCGAGCCTCAGATGAGACAGCAGCCCTGGCTGACACCCTGGCTGGAGCCTTATAAAGTACCAAGACAAACCACAGCCAGACTCCTGACACACACAAATTGTCCCCGAGAGTTTATGCACTAATTCAGCAACTAAGTTGGAAGTGGTGCTGTCATGCAGCTATGCACAACCAATATAGAAGGGAGGTGAAGCACAGGTTCCTGATGCAACCACTTGCTCTTCTGAGAGAGGAGGGGAAGGAAGGAGAAGGTCAGGGGCCAGGGCCTGGAAGAGTGATCCTGCCGTCATACTGGCATGCCTCCTCCTATTCAACTACCTCTGACTCAGACCCTGTTTCCTCTCTTACCACACACATCCTGTCATCCATTTTTTTAATGATTTGGAAGACAAAGTGGATTATAATTACCAAGGAAATAACAATTTTATAAATGGCAGTCAGGTTCCCTACCTGGCCTGCAAAGGCTATTTAACATACCAAAAACTGACACAATTAAATGTCACTGGTAGCAACATGGATGGACCTAGAGATTATCATACCAAGTCAGTAAGTCAGACAAAAAAAGACATACCTGATATTGCTCATATGTGGAATCTAAAAAATGATACAAATGAACTTATTTACAAAACAGAAACAGACTTACAGAGATAGAAAACAAACTTATGATTACCAAAGGGGAAAGGGGGGGTGGGAAGGAGGTAAATAAGAGTTTGGGATTAGCAGACGCACACCACTATATAATAAAATAGATAAACAAGGTCCTACTATATAGCACAGGGAATTATAGTCAATATGATAATAAATTATAAGGGAAAAGAATCTGAGAAAATATGTGTGTGTGTGTGTGTGTGTGTGTGTGTGTGTATATGTTGCTGCTGCTAAGTCACTTCAGTCGTGTCCGACTCTGTGTGACCCCAAAGACAGCAGCCCACCAGGCCCCGCTGTCCCTGGGATTCTCCAGGCAAGAACACTGGAGTGGGTTGCCATTTCCTTCTCCAATGCATGAAAGTGAAAAGTGAAAGTGAAGTCACTCAGTCGTGTCCGACTCTTCGCGACCCCATGGACTGCAGCCCACCAGGCTCCTCCGTCCATGGGATTTTCCAGGCAAGAGTACTGGAGTGGGGTGCCATTGCCTTCTCTCTCTCTATATATATATATATACACACACATATATAGTTGCTGTTTAGTAACTAAGTAATGTCCAGATTCTTTGCAACCCCATGGACGGTAGCCCACCAGGCTCCTCTGTCCATGGGATTTCCCTGGCAAGAATACTGGAGTGGGTTGCCATTTGCTTCTCCAGGGGATCTTCCTGACCCAGGGATCTAGCCTGCATCTCCTGCACTGGTAGGCAAATTCTTTACCACTGAACCACAGGGAAGCCCATATATATGTACACACACATATATACAAACTGAATCACTTTGATGTACACTGGAAACTAACACATTATAAATCAACTATACTTCAATTAAATTAATTAATTAAAAGAAGAAAAGAAACAGCAAAAGGACTTTAACCATCTTATGAACTATACTATGACCCTACCTATAAATAATTTTAGTAAAAGTGTGTCTTAAATCTGATATAATGGACTTAAACACTTTATAAAACACATATTTAGAGTGACACATTAGAGACTTTCTACTTTCTGTAGCAGTGTTTTTGAAGACAGAATAAAATTTCAGACATCTAAAGTTCCATCCATTGCTAATATGGGCTCTTGAAAAAATCAGACATGTAGTTTGAAATCTGCTGAGCAAATACCTAACAGCTTCTACAAATTAATTCCAGTAACAATTCTCAGGCAGAGCAAAGAGCTACGACTCACTGAGCCAGAGATCTTTTACCTAAATAGGCCGTCTTGCTACACACAGAAACTGGTAGGGAAATCCTACAATCACATCATTTGAAAGCTGGAATATCCTCATTAGTTTTTTTGTCTTAGCCTCAGAGTTGACAGATAATGACACATAGACCCAAAGACTTGAGGAAACCTGTTCAGAGTCACCCAGCACAGCCTGGACCTCCTGTTTCCCAGGCCTCTTTGTACTCAAGTCTACCAAACTTTGGGGCTTCCTTGGTGGCTCAGACAGTAAAGAACCTGCCTGCAATGCAGGAGACCCAGGTTCAATCCCAGGGTTGGGAAGATCCTCTGAAGAAGGAAATGGCTACCCACTCCAGTATTCTTGCTTGGAGAATTCCACGGACAGAGGATCCTAGCAGGCTACAGTCCATAGGGTTGCAAAGAGTTGACGACCTAACACTACCAAACCTTATCTTCAACTCCAGACATAATAAAATCAGTAGTATCAAATATTCCGTGAGGAAAAAAATTGGGACTAACTTTCTCTGACCCTACAAAACCCTAACTTGTAAAAACTAAGATCTGTGAGGGAGTTTGGGATTGACATATAGACACTGCTGTATTTCAAATGGACAATAAGGACCTGCTGTACAGCACATGGAACTCTACTCAATGTTATGTGGCAGCCTTGATGGGAGTGGAGTTTGGGGGAGAATGGATACATGTATATGTATGGCTGAGTCCCTTTGCTATTCACTTGAAACTATGATAACATTGCTAATGGGCTATCAGTTCAGTTCAGTTCAGTCACTCAGTCATGTCCGACTCTTTGCGAGACCATGGACTACAGCACACCAGGCTTCCCTGTTCTGCACCAATTCCTATAGCTTGCTCAAACTCATGTCCATCGAGTCAGTGATGCCATCCAACCATCTCATCCTCTGTCATCCCCTTCTCTTCCTGGCCTTCAATCTTTCCCAGCATCAGGGTCTTTTCCAAGGAGTCAATTCTTTGCATCAGGTGGCCAAAGTATTGAGTTTCAGCTTCAGTATTAGTCCTTTCAATGAATATTCAGGACTGATTTCCTTTAGGATGGGCTACACCCCAATACAAAATAAAAAGTTAAAAAAAAAGAAATCTAAGATCTGTGGCAAGAGGGAAAAATAACCCTGAATAGACATTCACATTAAGTGTTCAGTCCATTTCCGAAAGCAATGTGTGGAATTTTTATCAGTAAACTGCTGCTGCTGCTGCTGCTAAGTCGCTTCAGTTGTGTCCGACTCTGTGCGACCCCATAGACAGCAGCCCTCCAGGCTCTGCCGTACCTGGGATTCTCCAGGCAAGAACACTGGAGTGGGTTGCCATTTCCTTCTCCAATGCATGAAAGTGAAAAGTGAAAGTGAAGTCGCTCAGTCATGTCTGACTCTTCATGACCCCATGGACTGCAGCCTACCAGGCTCCCCCGTCCATGGGAACAAATACATGTTTAAAACAAACAAAAAAGAAATAGGTCTTATTTTCTTCTAGGTAGCCAGCAGTTTTCTCTACTCAACATGAACTTAACACTCTATGGGTATTACCCTCGCTGGGACTGATTTAACCCTTGTTTTAACTACATGTGAATGCTTTGACAGAGTATTACAAATACTGATATTACTCAAGGTAAAAACAAACTGCTTACCACATCCGGGACTTTTTCTAAATGCTTCACAGGTTCATTTAATCTTGACAAGAGCACTATGAGGCATGTTACTATTGTTATCCTAGTTTTACAGAAGATAAAACTGAGATAGAGTTACTGACAAGGCAGGCACAATTACTCAAGAAGCACATTTAACTGAAGCCTTAGCAGAAACCTCCACTCCCCCTGCATCAAGTTTCCATGTGGAGGACTTTCCATTAGCCCAACAGTCCAGTCTCCTCCCAGCTTCCTCCCCAGGTGAGAAGTGAACTATGTGGAAGGTGAGTCTGTGGGCAGGGTCTGGACAACATGGCCCAGACTCTCCTGAGTTCTTCTGTTTTCAGTGCTGGCCTGCCCACAGAGGAGGCTAGGGGGCAGTCCAGAGGAAATTGGTCTCACTCGAGTGTGAAATACCAGAAAACCCACTTAGCCACAGTCCTCTAATCAGCTTCAATACTAATGGCTAGATTGACCAACGGGAGGTAGACAAGCACAAGTTTATTAGTATTGAAGATCTTTGTGAAAAAGGTAAATATTTATTTCACAAAATAAGTAAAACAAAGGAAAGGAAAGTGAAGTCACTCAGTCGTGTCCAACTCTTTGCGACCCCATGGACTGTAGCTCTACCAGGCTTCTCCGTCCATGGAATTTTCCAGGCAAGAATACTGGAGTCGGTTGCCATTTCCTTCTCCAGGAGATTTTCCCGACCCAGGGATTGAATCTAGGTCTCCTGCATTGTAGGCAGACGCTTTACCGTCTGAGCCACCAGGGAAGTCCACAAAACCCTCCTCAGAGAGATACGAGTACATAAACTAAACAGTTCAACAAGGCATCTGCAGAGTGGATCACTAGTGAACCTGCTCTTTGAACTCACTATCACGTGGTGTCTAAAACACAAGGCTATTCCTCCACTTTCTTCTCTGTGTTGGACCTCAAACCACCATCTCCTTTCCAGACAAAACCACATAGGTAACCTTCTCTACTGTTGTACCCTAATCCAAGATAATGGAAAATTCCTTAGCTTTGGTAGCCAAATTATTTTCACAAAACAGGTTATACATTTCAATAGCATATGTTATCTTCAACCTGGCCAAGTCTGTGTTTTTATCAATTGCATCAATTTCTACTATAGAAAGTACAGTGACAAAAATACTATCCACAATTCTGTCACCCAGAAATAAAAATATCTCTAGTTTCTAGAGTTATCATTTGATCTTTCCTTTAACCTCAAAAAGCAGTATGTCTGATTTTAAACATACATTTAAAAAGGCTTTCATTCAGTAATATTGTTTGGGAGGGGGATGTTACAGATTTTAATGCAGATAATTTGAGCATTTTCCATAAAGGACCAAATAGTCAATATTTTTGGTTTTGCACAGCATAGAATATCTTTTGAAACTATTCAGCTCTGCCATACAGTCCAAAAGCAGCCACTGGTAACATGAAAATGAATGAACATGGCTGTATGCCAATAAAACTATTGACAAAAACTGCTGCTGCTGCTGCTGCTAAGTCGCTTCAGTCGTGTCCGACTCTGTGCGACCCCACAGACGGCAGCCCACCAGGCTCCCCCGTCCCTGGGATTCTCCAGGCAAGAACACTGGAGTGGGTTGCCATTTCCTTCTCCAATGCATGAAAGTGAGAAGTGAAAGTGAAGTCGCTCAGTCGTGTCCGACTCCTAGCGACCCCATGGACTGCAGCCCACCAGGCTCCTCCGTCCATGGGATTTTCCAGGCAAGAGTACTGGAGTGGGGTGCCATTGCCTTCTCCATTGACAAAAACTAGTCCCCGGCCAAATTTGGCTGTTCAGCTTTAGTTTGCTAACGCCTGGCCTAGACAGTTACTTGGCCTCAACAGGAAGCCTATGACATACTAAAGAAGCAAAAAGAAAGATGCTGCAGCAGACAGAAAAAAAATCTAGGAACAACATAATCATTCTGCTGGTAGCAGGTACCCTGAGTGCTGCTATTCCCATAAATACCGAGTCTGCTGGGGCTTAGCATGGCCTTCTGATCAGGTGACTGTGTGATGCCTTTGTTCAGTAATAGCTTATCTGAAGTTATTCACATGCAAAGAACCAATCTGTAAAATACTGTGTTGATTATGATTCACAGAACTGTTAAGTCCAGGCTTACCCTATATTTTACATGGATGATTATAGGAAAAATCATCCCAATGTTTCAAAAATAAATACAAAAGAAAACTGAGAAGCAACAAAAGCAACTGAATGAATCCTAGCTTATGTCTCTGACAGTTCCTTCACCTGGAAAACTCTCCATGACTTTCCCTGTCCCATTTCCCAAACCTACATCTTGTTCCTCATTTAGGTGTCTATTTAAACACCCTTTTCTCCAGAAAAACATGCCAGGGAGGTCGAGACACCTGCCATACACTTCAATGACACTGAACTTCATTACTGTCCTATAATTCCTTCCTAGATTAATGTCTGCTTCCCTTCTAGACTACAAAGTCCAGAAACCTGCCTTGTTCAACACCTGGGTACAAAGCTAGAAATGAGACCTTGATTCAATAGAAGGCTTGAGTGTTTCAAACTGACACCCTGCACTGAGTGACTAAATATACAGCTGGTGATGATCAGCAATGCATGACTTCACAGGGCAATTCTGGGTCTTTCCCAGCCTCAGCAATGTACGATATGATAAAGCAGAAAAGGGAAGGCTATGACTAGGTGCCAGTAAGCAAACTGCCCCTACGTTTAAACAGACTCAGAGCAGGCTACCCATTCTTAGATGTTTGAGGGGTGCAGGGGAAAGCAAACATGGTTTTAGTTAATAATAAAATTTTCATTAGCCTAGGCCCTAGCATATTCAAATATATTTAGCAGGATAGATTTAAAAGAAATATCTGCACAGTTTCTTTATGTACATACATACATAAAAGCACAAACATTCACATGCCTATAGAACTGCCTGAACTACTTGGGTATGAAAAATGGGTTATAAAATACATAAAAGTATAGACCAAAGCAGGAAAATAACTAAAAGGATGTATGCCCTCCCCAAAGTGGTTGTACCTGGTAGAGGAATTTGGGTTAATTTTTTTCCCTTTTATTTATCAGTATTTTCTTCTTTCTATACAGTGATCACACATTTTTAAAAGACGTTTTTTAAGTCATTTAAAATAAAAATCCCTGCTGATTAGACAACACTTCAAAGCTGTTTGAAAGGAATATACATAATGAAAATGTGAAAAAGGACAATGCTGTATTACTTAACACAGCTTTGCTGACAGAGTTTAAAAAAAGTTTCTGACCTCCTTAAATGTTCACCCATTCCTACCAATACCATAATGATGATACATCTTACCATGGCGAGCATCAGCAGACAAAAGCGAAATAGTACCAATGCTGAGGGTGTTAATTTCAGTTTCTAACTACATCCTTACTTTTCCTGGAGCATGATATATTTTAAGTTGGCCTAATTTCATTCTGGTCTTGGACTCTGAGAACTGCACTAACTTACCTAGCCAATTTTAGTGACCAAAATGCAATAGGAGCAGATAAAAAACTTTAAAAGTGAGATCTTCTTTCTTAAAGGTTATTTATATAGGTCAGAAATTGGCAGCCAGACATTGGAAATTCTGAAGTACTTACTTGAAATTTACTTCCATTGCTTACACTGGAGTCTTTAAATACATATAATAAGTATCTTTCATTAGAATTCTTGTGGTTATCTAACACCAGCCTATGACTAAATCAGAGAGTTTATCAAATTTCCCATCTTAGAGTATGCTTTAATAGGTTACATTTCTTTTCATAAACACTAATCATTTCATAAATATTGTCTTGTGTCTAAACAATGTTCTGTTGGCCAATAACAAAAGTTTAATCCATTATGCATGACTTAAAGGTATTTTTAAACTCCAAATGAAAATGAGATTCAACACCTCTTTACAAATGGCTGAAATAAACCACACAAAACAAATTATTTAAGACACTGGCTTTATGGTAGCAGAACTGCCCTCCAACCAATAACAATTATAAACATATATAAAAGGCAATTTTGAAGGCACTGAAAAATAACCAGAAGCAGGCAAAAAGTGTATAATCTACAGCCCTTAAGTAAGGGAGCCACACTGAGTAATAATTTACATTTGTACCACTTATTCTGTTAGGGCACAACCAAGAGGTTTATGTTGCAGCAGACAGAACTCAAGCAGCAAACCACAGCCTTATTGGTCAGAACACAGGTCAGCCAAGGTAGCTAAAAACTGAGAAGAAAAATCCCACCAAATGAGGAAGTCATGGATGGTGGAGCCCCAAATTTGCAAATGAATTCTACACTTATTGGCTACACCCAGAACTATAAGACTTCCAGAATCCCAGAGAGGAAAAAAAACAACAGTTGAAAAGTTTTCAGAAAGCTGACAAATTCCAACAGCTGCCCACCTCAGAGGAGTTTGAAGCTCAAGCTGTACCAGGTTTCAGGGGCCTGTTAAAGGCCTTAGACTTTTCTGTGATGCCACAGAAGCATCATGGATTAAGAAAAAATAATATCCTGACTATAGGATATTTCCTGGGAAATATAGGCAAAATGGAAATAGCATAAAAACAAGCATGTATAACATTCAAGATGATTCCCAACTTAACTACTTTTTGAACAAAACTCAACTCTTCTCTAGGGAACACAACAGAATCCCCAATCATTACAATGTAGCACCTACAATGTCTAGCATACAATGAAAAATTAATAGATATTTGAGGCAAGTGGAAAAATGCAACCCCATAATTAAAAGATAAATCAGTGCACAGAAACAGAGCTACAAATAATCCAGAAAATGGAATCAGAAGACAAAGACTCTAACAATGCAAAACATGTTAAAAGATTTACAGGGAAACATAGATTTACTGGATAAAGAAATAGGAAATGTCAGGAGACATATAGAAACTGCAAAAAGTAAAAATAAAAAAAGAAGTTCTAGAACTTAAAACTACAATATCTGAAATAAAAACAAACTGAATTAGATTAATAGCAGGTTGGACATAATAGAGAAAAAGACCTGGTGAAATTTAAGGTGTATCAGTATAAAGAATTCAGGCTGGGACTTCCCTGGTGGTCCAGTGGTTGAGACTTTGCCTTCCAATGCAGGGGGTAAGGGTTCAGTCAGGGAACTAAGATTCCACATGTCTTGTGGCCAAAAAACCAAAACATAAAACAGAAGCAATATTGTAACAAACTCAATAAAGACTTTAAAAATGGTCCATATAAAAAAAAAAAATCTTTAAAAAAAGAATCCAGGCTGAGGTACAGAGGAAAAAACTATGTTTTTAAAAGAACTTCAATGACCTGCAGGGCAGTATCGAGTGGTCTAAACATGTAAACGTTAGAGAAGAGTAGAGAGAATGGGGCAGAAAAAAATGTGTAAAGAAACACAGGCCAGAAGTTTTCAAAATTGAGCAAAAACAGCAAAATACCAAAGCAGAAATCTTAGCCACAAGAAAACCTCACATAGTCATGAAAACCAAAGGTAACAACAACAAAATCATAGAAGCAGCAAAAAAACCAAAAAAGGACATATTACACAGTGAGCACAATAGTCAGAATGAAGGCAGACATCTCATCAGAAACAGGAGGCCAAAACACAAAAAACCAATGTCTTCAAATCACTGAAAGAAAAACAGAGAAAACATGGTCAATCTAGAATTCTATTGACAACAAAATTATCTTTCAAAAATAAAGGAAAAATTTAAAATCTCCCTATAAATAAAAACTGAGAGAATCTGTCTGATTGCAAGAAATACTAAAGAAAGCTCTTCACACTAAAGAGAAGCGATACCAGATGTAAATTTTAAGTGACAGAAAGAAATGAAGACCTTGACAATAGTGAATTTATAGGTAAACATGGAAGACTACTTCTCATAATTTCCTTAAGATATACTATTAGATATACTATATTAAATATAAATATAGTTTATGTATAGAAGTATTTTATATATACTTAACGTATTATATTAAAAGTATAATATTGTATCATACAGTTTGTAACAAATACAGATGTAAAATGTATGAAGACTATAGTGCAATGGATGAGGAGGGGCAAATGAAACCGTATGTTGTAGCTTTCTTACATTTTTATACAAAGTAGTAAAATATTAATTCAACAAAGATTTTTTATTAAGGATAAATATCATAATCTGCAGAGAAACTACAAAAATTATGCAAAATGGTGTAGCTGAAAATCTGAGAAATTAAAATGTAATAGTAAAATATATTCAACTAAATAACAAGAAGGCTGTGCTGTGCTTATTCACTCAGACTCTTTGTGACCCCATGGACTGTAACTCACCAAGCTCCTCTGTCCATGTGATTCTCCAGGCAAGAATGCTGGAGTGGGTTGCCATGCCCTTCTCCAGGGGATCTTCCCAACCCAGGAATCAAACCCAGGTCTCCCGCATTGCAGGAGGGTTCTTTACCATCTGAGCCATCAGGAAAGTCCAAAAAACAAGAAGGGAGAAAAGGGATTACAGGATTTAAGAAAAAGTTTAAAAGATGGGACAAATAGGAAGCAACAAAATGATATATATAAAACTAGCTATATCAATAATTACAGTAAATAGACTGAACATTTCAATTAAAAGGCAGATTGCCAGAATACATCAAAAATAATCCCCAACTATTAATAACACTGGTTTTTAAATGCAAAGATAGATGTGTTTTAAATGCAACACATGTGTTTTAAATGAAAAGACACAGATAGATAAACAGGTGGATATACCTATACAACCTTAATACAAAAACCAGGCAAAGAGAGTAAAAGACAACTGTAGGCCTCTATCACCCAGAAAATATATATGCAAAAACCCTTAATAGAATACCGTAAGGTATAAGGACAGATGAATAGAAAAATGCAGGAGCATAGAAGTCAGAATAGAGGAATACATAGATGGTCAACTGTTTCTCTTTTTTTACCAGGAGGCCAAAATAATTAGTCGGTTTAAGGATGGTCTTTTCAACAAATTAGACAGGAACAAATAGATATCAATACGGAAAGAAGAATGAATCTAGACATCAACATCTCACACAGAACTGGAGTGAAGTGAAGTGAAAGTCACTCAGTCGTGTCCGACTCTTTGTGACCCCATGGACTATACAGTCCATGGAATTTTCGAGGCCAGAATATTGGAGTGCGTAGCCTTTTCCTCCTCCAGGGTATCTTCCCAGCCCAGGGATCAAACCCAGGATTCTCGGATTACAGGCAGATTCCTTACCCACTGAGCCACAACTAACCAAAGCTAAAACTACAAAGCAGTAAAACAGGAGAATGTCTTTGTGCCCATTAAGTAGGCAAAGTATTATCAGTTCAGTTCAGTTGCTCAGTCATGTCTGACTCTTTGCAACCCCATGAACCGCAGCAGGCCAGGCCTCCCTGACCATCACCAACTCCTGGAGTCCACCCAAACCTATGTCCATTGAGTCGGTGATGCCATCCAACCATCTCATCCTCTGTCGTCCCCTTCCCCTCCTGCCTTCAATCTTTCCCAGCATCAGGGTCTTTTCCCATGAGTCAGCTCTTCACATCAGGTGGCCAAAGTATTGGAGTTTCAGCTTCGACATCACTCCTTCCGATGAACATCCAGGACTGATCTCCTTTAGGATGGACTGGTTGGATCTCCTTGCAGTCCAAGGGACACTCAAGAGTCTTCTCCAACACCACAGTTCAAAAGCATCAATTCTTCGGTGATCAGTTTTCTTTATAGTCCAACTCTCACATCCATACATGACTACTGGAAAAACCATAGCCTTGACTAGATGGACCTTTGTTGACAAAGTAATGTCTCTCCTTTTTAATATGCTGTCTAGGTTGGTCATAACTTTCCTTCCAAGGAGTAAGCTTCTTTTAATTTCATGGCTGCAATCACCATCTGCAGTGATTTTAGAGCCCAAAGAAATTAAGTCTGACACTGTTTCCACTGTTTCCCCATCTATTTCCCATGAAGTGATGGGACCAGATGCCATGATCTTAGTTTTCTGAACGTTGAGCTTTAAGCCAACTTTTTCACTCTCCTCTTTCACTTTCATCAAGAGGCTCTTTAGTTCTTCTTTGCTTTCTGCCATAAGGGTGGTGTCCTCTGCACACATGAGGTTATTGATATTTCTCTGGGCAATCTTGATTCCAGCTTGTGCTTCATCCAGCCCAGCGTTTCTCATGATGTACTCTGCATATAAGTTAAATAAGCAGGGTGACAATATACAGCCTTGACATACTGCTTTTCCTATTTGGAACCAGTCTGTTGTTCCATGTCCAGTTCTAACTGTTGCTTCCTGACCTGCATACAGGTTTCTCAAGAAGCAGGTCAGGTCGTCTGGTATTCCCATCTCTTTCAGAATTTTCCACAGTTTATTGTGATCCACGCAGTCAAAGGCTTTGGCATAGTCAATAAAGCAGAAATAGATGTTTTTCTGCTTTATTAGGCAAAGCACTATTGATAGGAGAAAACATTGATAAACCGGACTGCATCAAAATTAAAACTGCTCCTTTTTGAAGGAATCAAAACACAATCAAGAAAATGAAGAAGCAACCACCATCTGAAAAATCTTTAAAGTACATATATCTGACAAAAGACTTGTACCTAGAATACATTAAGAATTATCAATACTAAAAGAATTGAAAAGCATAAAAAGTCAAGAATAAAAGTCATGAAACCCAGTTTTTAAAATAGAAAACAACTTTACTAGATACTTCATAAAAGAAGACACAGGAATAGCCAATAAGTACATGCAAAGTTTTTCAACATCATTATCATAAAGGAAATTAGGAAACCACAAGATATCACATTATACCCACTAGAGTGTTAATATTGAAAAGACTGATGATAATAGCAAGTGCTGGCAAAGGCTTGGATCATATTGGAGATTCTCATACATTGCTGATGGGCATGTTTAATTATATAACCCCTTTAGGAAAATATTTGACAATTTTTTATAAAATTAAACATACACTTATCCTGTGATGCACTTCTAAGTGTATATCCAAAAGCAATGAAAACATATGACCACAAAGAGACTTGTATAATTATGCTATATTCATAATAGCTGAAAATTGTAACCACCCAAATGTCCTTCAATAAACAGATAACTTCATATGATGGAATACTATTCAGCAACATAAAGAAACACTTATTGATACACATAACAAATAGAACTCTCAAAAACACCATTAAGTGAAGCAAACACAGCCAGACACACAAGTACACTCTGTATAACTCTACAAAGTTCTGGAATAGGAAAAACTGAGCTCTGTGGATAGAAATCACACTACTGTTTACTTCTGGGGTGGGACAGCTGACTGGAAGGGAAGTTGGCAGAAGGGAAGTTTCTGGGTGACGGAAATGTTCTATACCTTGGGAGAGACGACAAAATTTGTACATTGTATAGTGTGCAAAATTATATCCAAATTTTAAAAAAGTTCACAATTTCCTTTGAATTAGTTCTGAAGGAGATATGGTCTGTCACGGGTCAAAGCTATCTCTCTTATTATCTTTGGGGACAACTTCTAAAGCCTCAAAAACAGAAGGTGTATACTTAGTCACGCCGTATTTTAAAATATACACCCAAACAAAGCAAAGGAAAAAGAACCATTATCTGATTCCTATCAAAATTCTCTTTTTGATATTTGTTCCAACTTAGTGGAATTAAAACAATCTTCCCTTTGAAACTGTAAAGTGAAAGTACAAGTTGCTCAGTTGCATCCAGCTCTTTGCGACCCCATGGACTACACAGTCCATGGAATTCTCCAGGCCAGAATACTGGAGTGGGAAGCCTTTCCCTTCTCCAGGGGATCTTCCCAACCCAGGGATCGAACCCAAGTCTCCCATATTGTAGGCGGATTCTTTACCAGCTGAGCCACAAGGGAAGCCCAAGAACATTCTCCAGTGGATCTTCCCGACCCAAAAATTGAACCGGGGTCTCCTGCATTGCAGGCAGATTCTTTACAAACTGAGCTATTTACCCCACTAACAATTTAAAGTTTACTTTTAACAGCACAATGAAAAAAGGAGTCAAAAAGTAAAGTGTGAAACATAAATCCAAACGTTCTAATATCTTACTATTCTAAAATATTTATTAAATTCCTACTGTATTCCAGGCAAGATGACAATCACTAGGGAAATGAAAATGAAAAACTTCCACCTTATTAATGAAGAGTTCTCGGTCAGGGGGAAGATAAACTACTGCAAAGTGTAAGTAAATAAATAGAATATAGTTTGGTAATTTACAATTACCAATTTAATTTTGGCAATTACATTTAAATTGGTAATTTAAATTTCCCCACTGGGGGAAAATATATCACTTTTTTTCCCTCTAAAACCATAATATTTAATAATGATCAATAATATACAAGAGGTAAACTTAGTAAATTCAGTTATTCTTTTTGAAGGACAAACCTTTTTCTAACCCAAGAAAAAAAATAACCCCAATACATTTTAAAGGAAACGATCTCCACAGCAAAGGGGATTAGATAACTTGTACCACTTGCCCACATTCTCCATCCCAACCTTCCGGCTGGTTTGCTTTAGGTGGGTGCTTATCGGAGGTAAATCTGAAGCCTGGTCAGACTATGCCTCAAAATGAAGCAGTGGGCTGAGTCAGTTCTCACCCTCAGGACTCTAATTGTGATACAAATCCCTTCCCTTCTGTTCTCTCCTGAGCCTACTTTTATTCCCTCTATTGAAATTACCCATTTCAAAATCAGCGGTGACCTCCAACACTGCCAAAGCCAATGGCTGATTCTCAATTCTCATTTATGGGCAGCACGCTACATGGCCGTCCTCTTGCTTGCATTTGAAGTGCTTTCTTTACTTGGTCCCCAGAATCCTGTGCACTCTCGCCACTGTCCGCCTTCCTTCCAGCAGTTTCTTCCCACTCTCCTTTGTGTGCTCTTTCTTATCTCTGTGAGTTCTGCCCAGAAGTTCATTCAATTCTCAGGTCTCTTCCTTATTATCATTCGCTCTCTAGGTCAGCAGTTCTTAAACATGTTGGTCTCAGGACTCCTTTACACTTTAAAAATTAATAAGAAACTCAAAAAAATTTTTGTGTATGAGCATGATACCTATAGATAACTACTGCATTAGAAAACTGAGGAAATTTTTAAATATTAACGCATCTAAAAGCAACTATAAACCCATTGCATATCAACATAAATAACATACTTCAATAGAAATACATTTTCCAAAATAAAATTGTATACATTAATAAGAAGAATAGCATAATTTTACATTTTTAAAACATATTCCTCATACCTAGCTTAATAGAAAAAAGCAGATTCTCACATCTGTGTCAGCATTCAATCTGCGGCAATGTCACACATGCTTCTGGAAAACACTACTCAATGGCATATTCAGTATTATTATAAAATGTTTTAACTCTGTAGACCTCCTTATAAAGGTCCAAGGAACCCACAGATCCCTATTATGCTTTGAGAACTACTTTAGATGCTCTCATCCAAGCCCATGGTTTTTAAATACCATTTCTTCTAGGACAGCTCTCAATTAAAAACATACCTCTGGGCTGGATTCTTTAAACTCTAGGTTCAAACAGCCAACTGCCTATGCAACATCCTCACTCAGATGTCTAACAGGTAACTATTTTAACTAATAAAGTCTTTACTCCCCACCTACCCTACAACTCCAACATTTTCCTCCTGCACTTTTCTCCCATCTCAGTAAATAATAACTTTAACTTACCAACAACTCAGGTCAAAATCTTGGGAGAAACACAGGATGCCTCTGTTTGTTTAAATCCACATCTAACCTTGTATCCAAATTTGATGAGCTTCCTTCAGGAATATATCTGCAACCCCACCACTTCTTATCTCTCCACTACTCCTTCCACCTGGTCCAAAATTACACATCTTGGCCTAGGCTTTGGCACCAGCCTCCTACTTGGTCTGCAAGCATCTTCTTGTGTCCCCTAGGCATAATCTTCACACAGCAACCAGAGGGACTTAATGTATAAGTCAGATCATAAGTCACTTCTCTGCTTAAGACTGCAGGTACCTTCTCACCTCACTCAGAGCAAACGTTAAGGCTCTTCATCAGAGCCTACAGAGGTGAGAGCTGGGCCGGGACTAGCTCTCCAAACTCTTAAAGCTCTCCCCTTGCACACTGCACTATAGCCACCCCGGGCCCTTGGTCTACATGCTTACACTCTCTCCTCAAGGTCTTTGCAATTACAGTTTCTTATGCCAGAAGCCCAATCCCCTCAGAGCATCTTGACTGAGGTTTGTTCCCTGGATCAGCATTAAATACTCCACATGGAAGATGCCATTCTCACCGCCACTTCATAACCTTTCCCTGTTTTATTATTCTTCCTAAAACTTGCCATTACCTGACACACTTGTCTGCTCTTTGTCTGTTTCCTCTGCCCTCATGCAATGAGAAGACGGCCTTTGTCTGCTTCAGTGCTGTATCCCAGGACCTAGAACACTGTCTACTGGGGAGCAGGTGCTCAATGTGTATTGCTTGAGTGGATGAACAGAGATGTGAGTCCAAGTAGCTTTGGGAGTTGAAGGTGGAAGTGATGAGGTGGAAAGGCCAGGAGAACCACATGCAACCAGCACTGTGAAGAAGAAACCGTAAAAGTGGAAAAAGCAGCACTACCAAACAGAGGCCATAAATAAGAGAAGACAAGAACTATTGTTGGATAGTACTCCTACCAGGTCAGAGAATAAGTAATTACCAAACACTTGTTCATCTCTAATAGTAGCTCTCAAAATTCATTCAAAATACACAAACATATTTGGAACAAGAATGTTTCCTTTGAATGTCACCTGAATCAATTCAGTACAATCTTATACTCTTTATGGAAATAATTCTCTTCTTATACAAAAAAGAAGGAAAGGCCCACACAGAAGAAAATAATTGGCCTACTTAGCCTCCTTGACAAACTTTCAGGCTCTACCCTAACTTCTCAGTCATCTTCACAAAGTGGTTCCAAGAGGGAGACGACACTAGAATAGAAACTAGGTTCTTATTGCCACTGAAATTCACTGAAAGTGACCAGAAAACCCCACAGTAAATCACTCTGGTCACGACTCTAAGAATGGGTGTCAGGGTTACTTCATCATAATTAATATCAAATTCACAGTGCCATAAACAGCACCTACATTAACAAATGTTTTATCCAAAAAGAGTTTTTAAAAACATTTTTCTTCATTCTGACCAAAAAAGAGAAAAGTAACACATATGGACTCAAATCACAGCTAGTACTGGTGCCCCAGTGCAGAATGACAGTTGTGACTATTCATCAGCTGTCCCTCTTGGAGGGAACATGAGAATGTTAGAACAGTAATCATATCTTTAAATGTTTGTCTTAACAGTTGTTTTTCTGACTGTGTGGAAGTTTGAAAGTGATTGCATTAATAATTAACATTTTCCCATCAAATATTTAGGAAGAAAAAAAATTCTAGAAATGAGCTATTACTTATATAATCTTTGTTTCATTTCTATTATGGTTTCTTTCCCAAATTAACACAGGTAGCAATAAATATATACAGTCAAAAATACTCATATATCTTCAAATGTGATATTAAAAAAGATATCAGAATAGTGCTCCAAGATTAAAAACCTCTGCATAAAAAAGACAAAAAGACCTACTCACATCAAAAAAGTTTTCTTCATTGTATTAAAAGATTCAAGCATTCATCGAAAATTAGTGAACTTTCCTTGTCAATTTAAATGTATTCAATTTATTAAAAATATCAATGGTATAACTTTCAGAAATGCACTCTGCTGAAAAATATAACTGTGATGAGAAAAAGAAAACACTAGGAAAATTCTATGTTCTCAAAATTTGAGCAAAAATAATAAATAGTGATTCTTTGGGTTGAATAGTTTGAAAGTTTGAAAATATTTGCAACATGGGATGCAAACCAGTTTCCTCTTTAGAAACTATTTCCACCAATGCCAATTCAAAGTAAACACTACAATATTTTTAAAATAAACAAACAGCCATTTTTTCAGAACTAAATGTGAAGATCTGTTAAGCTAACACATTTTACAAAATTAAAACTTCCAAACACAGCTACTAAAAAAAAATCATAATAAATAAACACTCCTAAGCCCCTCAAATATTAATCTTAAAATTTCTAATCATAATGTGGTCTTATGTAAATGTACAGCTGACAAATCATGCTATTAATCCAGCTGGCATGCTTACCAGGTTATGTTTCTGATTCCTTCCACAGCAAATATTTAAAACACACTACTAATTTTCATAACCTCAAAATACATAAATGTTCCAGGCAATCATTATCCCTACCCTACACATCATAACTTGAGCTTTCTTCCAATTTAAATCAACATTGATTCCATTTAACATTTGCTTAGCACCATACTACATACTGTGGAAAATTCTGAAAGAGATGGGAATACCAGATCACCTGAGCTGCCTCTTGAGAAATCTGTATGCAGGTCAGGAAGCAACAGTTAGAACTGGACATGGAACAACAGACTGGTTCCAAATAGGAAAAGGAGTACGTCAAGGCTGTATATTGTCACCCTGCTTATTTAACTTATATGCAGAGAACATTGTGAGAAACACTGGGCTGGATGAAGCACAAGCTGGAATCAAGATTGCTGGGAGAAATATCAATAACCTCAGATATGCAGAGGACACCACCCTTATGGCAGAAAGCGAAGAACTAAAGAGCCTCTTGATGAAAGTGAAAGAGGAGAGTGAAAAAATTGGCTTAAAGCTCAACGTTCAGAAAACTAAGATCATGGCATCTGGTCCCATCACTTCATGGCAAATAGATGGAGAAACAGTGGAAACAGTGTCAGACTTTATTTCTTTGGGCTCCAAAATCACTGCAGATGGTGATTGCAGCCATGAAATTAAGAGACGTTTACTCCTTGGAAGGAAAGTTCCATATTAAATGTTAAATGGAATATGTTAAATGGAATACTGCTGGCATATTAATTATTATTAATATTATATTAATTGCAACTACTTTCACTTTCAAATAATATTCCACTAATTCAGAATCAAATGAAATAATACTAAATAAATGAGCCAACATACACCAGAGCCTCTCAGGACATCATCATGTAGACCCATGGCAGATTGGCAGATATAACATAAGAAAAGTGTAACAAATAACCACCCATAAAGTGGGGGAGTTACTTAGGAATCTTTCTTAGAAGGGTAAACCTGTATGATATAGTAAAATATTAGACAAATAATTAATCAATCAAATCAAGGAACAAAAAAAAATCTCATCTCAGTAAGTAATGAGTCAAAGACATCAAGGTTCCTGCCAACTCAGACAGCATATTACAAGGAATTATTCTCCGCTTCAATCCTGATCTAGTTCAACTGTACGTGGCAATTAAAAGGGGAGGTTGGGGACTTCCCTGGTGGTCCAGTAGTTGAGAATCTGCCTGCCAATGCAGGGGACATGGGTTTGCTCCCTGGTCCAGGAAGATTCCATATGCTATGGGGCAACTAAGTCCACTTGCCACAACTATTGAAGCCCACACGCCCTAGAGCCCGTGCTCTGCAACAAGAGAAACTGCTGCAGTGAGAAGCCTAGCCCCCACAACTGGAGAGCAGCCCCTTACTCAATGCAGCTAGAGAAAGCCTGCACACAGCAATAAAGACCCAACACAGCCAAAACTAAAATAAACAAATTGTAAAAGGTGTGGGGGGAAGCTAGACTTGCATCTAAATTTTTAATAATTTTTTGAGCTCTGCCCCAAATATCTTCCCACCTCATCTATTAGAAGCACCTATTAACAGCAGAAAAAAAAGATCTCTTTCATTTCCACAAAATGACACAATAGATATCTTCAACTACTCTCCTAAAGATCAGTAAAGGAGAAAATATCTTTTTAAATGTACCTGTAGAGTGACAACAAAGTAAGAGATAGTAAAAGTAGAAAAGCTGGGAAGCAAGAAAGCACCCAAACCAGAACCCTGGTAACAATTACATGGGGCAAGAGAGGAGATAAAACCAGGACGGCTCAAGCTCATGAGTTTAAAGAGATCCCGTCTTAAAACTAGAACTTCACAGAACTATGCCCTCAGGATATGGGCAATGAGAAATAAACTTGCTCCACCATAAGAGAAGAGAAACTGCTTTTTAACCTTAGCAGTGTTTAGGGGGGTGGGGTGAGGCACGGCAGTGGTCTGGGTAGGAAAATGTCCCTTGAGAATTCACAGCCAACAACTACTACTCGTGTGGTTTGTGGTCTAAATTCATACTATGTGCTTTGAGAAAGCCCAAGCAGGGAACTTAATTTAAAGATTATCCAGATGGATGGTACCTAGAGGTACCTGGCAGAAGCAAATATCAATAAACCCTGGAAAAACCTCTCTTTAATCTTGACCCCAAAGAACTTGCACAGATAAAATTTTCAAGGAACATGAGCTCGCAGTCAATAAATCATAAACACAAGGAAATAAGATACTCTGAATGAGCGCCAACATGGAATGGGCAAATGAAATCAGATCTGAAAAGACCTGGAATCCTAGAATTATCAGCATAAAATAAGTGTACTTAATATATTTCAATAAAGCAAAATTTGAAAAGAAGCAAAGTTTTATTTTAAAAAATATTACTAAGCTGTTCTTTAGGGAAATTCTTTACTTAATCCACTGAGCTGTGACACAAACATAGCTAAATTGCCTGATTCAAGAAGGCTCAGTTCTGTGACTCATTACTATCCATCTTCAACTTAAGACAGCCCACCCACAAAGTTTTAAAAGAATCTAGAAATAGATAATGAAGATTTCACAGAATGTCAGGCTCAATTTCACTACCACATTACCTGATGACAAGAAAGCCTTGTACTACCCACATCAACCAGAACACAGAGGGCTAACCAGTCTCCTAGGGCTAAACTTTCAGGCATTACACTTAGCACCATTCACTGACCCCATCACCAAAGATTACCTTCAACCACCAATGACTGTAAGGTTATCACTTCATCTCTCCTAACCTTAGAACTTCTAAGGCACCCCTAGGGAAACCACTGTCCTAAAGCATGTCAGTCTATAGGAATTCCAACTGGAAGGTCTATGGTTAAGTAACAAATCCAAGACAGATTGTGTCCCTACAGGAGAATTATAGGCATGATAAAAACTGGAAGTAATACTGTTGTGAACATCTATTTTTTACTTCTTTTTAGGTTTTTTACTTCTGTGGGTTTTTTACTTCTGTAGGTTTACTTCTATAGGTTTTACTTCTGTAGGTTCTCTATGCCACAATGATTCTCAGTCTTTACTTCCTCAAGGAAGTAAACAAAGCTTTCTTTAAACAAGATTTTGTGGAAGTTCACTACATAAAACATATAAAAGCAGAGCTGCTGGAGGTCAAAAGTCTTGCCCTCCTCCCTCACATGTAACCTACCCCCAGGTATATTTGGAATCCCAAGGGCAATAAAGAACCATGTCTGAAAAACACTGGCCTGGTGATGATGGTATAATGATAATGATGATAATTTAACAATGATATCTTTATAGAAGAATAATAAGCATCAATACATTATAGTCCCATCTCCATGTCAGCCTGTTCTGAGTATTGTGTATGCTCAGATATGTTGGACTCTTTGTGACTCCTTCAGGCTCCTCTCTCCATGGAATTTTTCACACAATAACACTGGAGTGGGTTGCCATTTCCTCCTCTGTTGGATCTTCCCCACCTGGGGATCGAATCTGTGACTCCTGCATTAGCAGCGGATTCTTTACCACTGCGCCATATGGGAAGCCGCCATGAATAGAAGGCGTGTATTGAATGCTGACCCATCTCAGTTATAATTACTTTCTCTGTTTCAGAACTCTGACTCCTAGAAGCACAGAACTCTTCAGTTCAAGAGAAGCCATATTTGTACTGTGAACGTCTATTTAAGAGATTGCAAAGCAGCATCACTCAGGTTTCCACAGGTCACTATAGCTGTCTGACCTAGTGTTGAACACTTATAAAATATTTAGGCAAAAAAAAAAAGAGGGAGAAATGCTGAGCTAACCAGTATATGAACCATCAAGTACCTTAAGAAGCTCATAGGACCAAACTATCTACAAATCAGGATTCAAGAAGTTTCTTGTAACCACGGGAAAAACTGAAGTCACCCGTCATAGATGGGTTACCTCAATGAAAGAAAAAGGAGGTTTTCAATTTTACAGGTCAATGGGGAATTTCCAGTACTTCCTTCATGCATTTCTAATGGGAAATTCACAAGTCAGGTTCTTTGTATAATGTGTCAGAAGAAGTGATGTGGGTTTTCTCATCATACCGGCATTAGTTATTTTATAAGATACATGAAAACTAGTGGCATTTATGGAGTCCTTGTTTCTTTTAATATTTCTGTCCTACCACAGTGTCCTAATGTGGAGGGGTATTAACTGAATTGAATGAGAATTAGCTCTACCTAATAATGGGATGGAATAACTTATGTTATTATCCACATGGAATACTTTGTTGCCACTTCTTAGCATGATGTAAAAGAAAACTTAAAAACGGGGAAAACAGTTAAGTTATACTGAGCAAAAATGGATTTAGAAAACTTTAATTCTAATTTTGAACTTTATACAAGGTATACACAGTCCTAAGAATAAAATCTTGAAGCAGCCACAACAAAACATTATCAGTGGCTACCTCTGAATGGTGGCTTGTATTTTGTTGTTTGAACTTAAAACTTATCAAACCTTATACTTAGAATCAGGAAAACAGTACATTTAAAAACAAAAAGAAATTTCCCTTTAAGTAAAATTGATATAATATACCTGAAGTTCTAAGGTTTGTATGTTTCATAAATTTTGAGACTCATATCCAAATGCCAGACCTGTGTGACTGTGCAGCCAAACTCCAGCCACACATGCTTTGGAGGGAACAGCTGCTCACCAGGGCTCAGGTGAGCCAAGTCTAATTGTTCCTGGCAGCTTCCCTGGTGACTCAGTGGTGAAGAGTCCATCTGACAAGCAGGAGACGTGGGTTTGATCCCTGGGTTGGGAAGATCCCCTAGAGAATGGCAACCCACTCCAGTATTCTTGCCTGGGAAATCCCATGGACAGAGGAGCCTGGCGGGCTACAGTCCGTGCAGTCACAGGAGAGTCAGACATGACTTAGAGAGTAAGTAAGCAACACGCAGTGTAATAGGCTTAGTGTGGGAAAGGACATGCAGAAATAGGGAGGCACACTTCCCAGTTCTCAGCCCATCACAACAGAACTGTCACTGTTTGGCTGTAACTCCATCAGTGACTGCACCAGGCCTATCTAGAAGCCTTTGCTTCTGTGAGGACAAGGCCTATTTAACTGTTTGTTTTAAGACTGCCTTTGTATTAACACAAAGCAGAAAAAAATCCTTGGACACATTTGCAATCTGAATGTCACCACCGTGTAATCAGTGGGGCAGAGTAATTGTTCAAAGCACAGCCTGTGAAATCAGACAAATCTAGGTTCGGGTTCTGCCTCCACCATTCTCTAACTGCACAGGCTTGGGCAGGCTTTGTAATGTCACAAGCCTCAGGTTATCCATCTTTCAAAGAAGGTTGCCACACCAACCCGCCCAGAATTTTAGTGAAGATTCAAAATATTTCTCAGTATACAGAGCCTCTGCTAATTTAATAAAAATATTTTAGAAGTCTAACTATACAGATTTTCAACTCATGCAGCCCACTACTGGGGATTAAAAAAAAAAAAAAAATAGATACGATTTATTCTTAAACTCAAACTTAAAACACATCTTTCAGGGCAATGTCCAAGCTATATACACACTTCAAAACAATCATATGAGTCAAAACTAAGCACTTGAATAGATGGTTCTATATTTTAAAGGATTCAGGCTCTGAAACAAGTTTGTGAACCATGCAAGAAGATTTCTAGCAAAATCTCATCATTCCTTATCTATATCATCTTCAATAACTATATTGAAAGTTATCTGGGCACTGGTGCAAATGCTGGAGACACAGCAGGATTATATCAGAAACATCAAGGTCTACTCTTACTTCCAATGAAAGTGAAAGTGTTAGTCACTCAGTCGTGTCTGACTCTTTGTGACCCCATGGACCCCATTCAATTCTGTCCATTGAATTCTCCAGACAAGAATACTGGAGTGGGTAGCTATTTCCTTCTCCAGGGGATCTTCCTGACCCAGAGAATGAACCTGGGTCTCCTGCATTGCAGGCAGATTCTTTACTGCCTGAGCCACTGGGGAAGCCTTGTACTTCCTATACTAGCCTCATAAGCAATTCAGAACGCATCAACAAAGATATCAGAGCCTCTGTTAGAAAGAAGACATATTTTAATGATGCCTCATACTAACAATATATTCTCAGTAAAATTATAAAGTTAGAAAATACTTGATTTTAATTTGCTAATTAATGCTATAAATATAATTATAAACCAAATAAGAAACCATGAAATGGGAAAAAGTAACAAATAATTGTGAAAAAGGTAGAGCAGAAGGTTACAATTCCATAAACATTTGGATATTTTTCCAACCCTGCTTCAAAAAGGGGAAAGGGCACGGTATACTGTCTTTATTGCACACAATACGGGACAGACAGACCTAGTGCTGAATCCCATGTCTGCCTTTACTCTCTCAGAAATAGTAGGCCGGTTATTTAACCATTTTGAATCTCAGCACCGTCATCTAGAAAAGCAGGACTTGTTTAATGTTCTCATGATGGTGTGATGATTAAAGAAATAAACTACTTGGCACAGGGTACATTTAAAGTATTCTACATTGGTAGACGGGGAAAAAAACCCTAAAGTATCAACGTGACTTACAACATGACATAGGCTATGCCACAAAAAAAGAGCCAGTGAATCAAAAGATGGACATCCACTGAAAGTCACAAAAATACCAAATAATGAATGACACTGACCCTGATGATAAACTTAGTTGAAGAGATAAGAATTATCACTATGAGCAAGAAAATGAAGTTTACCACTTAACATTGTAACTTGGTTGGGGGTAGGGGGCGGGTGTTGGAAGGTCAAAGAGACTACTAGCAGGTTAAAGTCAGTGACTAATACGGAACTAGTGAATCCAATGCAGCCACCACCCAATCAGACTCAGATGTGGCCTTGATGTCACACAGGGTAGAGAAAAAGCCAATAAGTAACAGCTGATTCAAAGGACACATTCACTGAGCTTTGATACTGGCTGGCCCATTCTCAGAAGAGAAGATAGTGAGGTTTCTGGTTAGAAATTTACTATCGCTTTCAAATGTCCAGAGTCAAATATTGTCTCTATTGTTTATCATCTGCCAAGCAATAGGAAGGGCTCCAGAGGGGCTGAATCAGAGCTGCTTAAGAAAGAGTTAACACATCCCATTACACAGTCAAGTTCAGAGAACAACAGCCACTAGTGTATTTGAGGCCAGAGACTGAGGTTCTGCTCTCTGAAGGTTCCCAGAGAACGGCTCAACTTGACTTCCTATAGCAGAGTGCGCCACACCAGGTTCAGTGCAAGTTCTGTCATGACATACCTCCAACAGCGACTGTTTTGCATTTATCGCTGGGTTCCTTTAAAATTATTCTCATGTACGCTTCCTGAGGCAGAATCTTGTCTTCTATTTCATAAGCTTTCTAGTCAGATACTTTTGTGTATTCCAAAGAACTTAATGGTGTACCTAGAATAGAAGAGCAATTTAAGCTTAGTCACCGTGAAACTGGAATCATGAAATTCCTGTATGGAAAGAGACCTTACCAATCAGTACACTCAGTAAACAAGAGCATAACTAAGTTTGAAAGTGTCAGGCGGGAAACAAAAAATTCACAGCTGACCTTCCCCACCCCCATTCTTTCTCATTCCCAGCTTTTCGTTTCTTTCCCTTTTTCTTTCAAGCTTTTTATAAAAATTGTCATAAAATATGCAAAACATAAAACCTATCCCATCTTTTTTAACTGAAGACTAAAGTCTGTAATCCTCTATCTTGCCGCTATAATAGAGACAGCTCTCCTTCTATATATTATCTGTTATCTTCAATTGTCAACAAATAACTGATATTCACAAATTATAGCAGTTTCACCATGAAAACAAAGGGCAATTACTAAATTACCCACTTTACAAGCTGGTTGATAAAAAGGTGGTCATTCCTCCAGGCTAAAACATTACACTCATAAATGATACTTTTAATAGTTACATATGTATAGATGGGTGGGTGTATAATCAGAAAGCTGGAGATAATGTTTTGCATCCAACAAAGAACTAAGAAAGTTGTTCATTTAGTCCCTCACTGATGGTCATTTGTACTTATGTGAAAGAATGTGGAATCCAATGGCATCTATTTTGATCATGTTAGATTTAATCAGTAACATTCTATTTCTCTTCTTTATATTAATCTATTAGATGTGGGTTTTCAACTCTTTTCAGGATCACATAAGCCCTGCATCATGTGATATCTGCTGATAACTAAGCCTGTTCTGAAGTTAAAGTGTCAGTTGCTCAGTCAAGTCCGACGCTTTGGGACACCATGGATTGTAACCCACCAGGCTCCTCTGTCCATGGAATTCTCCAGGCAACAATACTGGAGTGGGTTGCCATTCCCTTTTCCAGGGGATACCACCACTCAAATTGCAGGAGGATCTTGAACTCTTAAAGCCTATCCCTGGACCCCCAGGAAAAAAACCCTAGGGATTTACATGGACCAAACTGGGTTCCTATCTTAAGCCAACTAGCAGGCTTAATTCTGTGATAGTCCCTAAGGACCTAGTTACACTAAGCAATCTCCCATTTTACCCAATCTTTATCCTATCTGTAAGAAATAATACCACCTTTGTAAATAATCAAATACAGTCAAAAGAAAGCTGTCACTAAACTAAAAACAAACAAAAAAGACTCCCTTGCCATTACCTTTGAAGTGTTCAATTAAAGCTTCAGAGAAAAATATATTTATACAAAAGAACATTATCATCTTCTATTTTCGAGGGGGAGGGAGGGGTATGCCAAATGGCTTGCAGGATCTTAGTTCTTTGACCAGGGATTGAGCCTGCACCCTTGGCAGTGAAAGCATAGAGTCCTAACCATTAGACTGTCAGGGAATTCCCAAGAACAACATCTTTTGACCAAAATACAGTGTAAACACCTAAAGGTAAATCAAGGGCTCCCCCGCACTTAAAAAAAATAAACCTCAGGAAATAGGGTGTCACCTTATACTCAAGACCCCACTAAGTCTCAGGAACAAAAATCTGTTTACTTTGAATAATGAAATAATGTTTGGGAAAATAACTTTAATTACTGCTATCCTTGGATGCTTATAGGTCACTTGACAGAAAGTGGTTAATAAAAAGAATCAAAGAAACAGATTGAACAATTATTTTCAGAGGTAGGATCTAACAATAGCAAATGTGAATAATCATTTTTTTAAAGTCTTTTAAATATCACTTTAAAAAGCAACATGGATTTAGGGATTATGGATGCCCAATGGAATAGGTCTGTTTATCTCTACTTCCTTCTGAACCCCATTAAAATTATAGCAAAGAGGACAAAAGATATAAATCCATAAGGACAAAGAGAACAGAAAATTAGTGAGGACAACACACATCAATGAATGGTATTCTGTAAGCTGAAGGCAGAGATGACTACTGAGCAGAGTAGAGCAGAGGAAAGCAGGCTACAAGCTCACTGCCTTAGAAGCAAACAAAAATCCCCGACTACTCCAGAAAGGCTCAGGAAATGGAGCTTCTGGTTCCTGGGAGAAGAGAGTAAGGAGCTGAGAAGACGGAGATGGGCTGACAGACTGTATAAAAGGCAGTTGGACCCTTACTTTATACTTTAAATAAAAATGAACTCAAAATGGATTAAAACCCTAAATGTAAGACCTGAAACTATAAACCTCCTAGAAGAAAACATGGGGCAAAATCTTCAAGACACTGGATTTGGCAATGATTTCTTGGCTATATACCAAAAGCATAGGCAACAAAAACTTTCAAGAGACAAATGAGACTGTATCAAACATAAAAACTTCTGTGAAGCAAAGGAAACAGAGTGAAATGGCAACCAATGAAACAGAAGACTACATTTGAAAATTATATTTGTGATAAGAAATTGATGCCCATAATATATAAACAATTTCTATAACTCAGTATGAAGAGCCAAATAAACCAAATAAAAAATGGGTACAAAACCTGAAGAGACATTTCTCCAAAGAAGATGTACAGACAGTCAACAAGCATATGATAGTATCCTCAAGATCATTAATCATGAGGGAAATGAAAATCAAAACCAGATAAGATACCATCTCACACCTGTGAGGATGACCACTATCAAGACCCAAATAACAAGTGTTGGTTGGCATGGAGAAAAGGGAACCCTTTGTGCACTGTTGGTAGGAACGTAAAATAATGCAGCCCCTTTATGGGAAACAGCATGAAGGTTCTACAAAGAATTAAAACTGAACTACCCCATGATCCAGCAACCCCACTTCCAGGTCTATTACCCCAGGCCCAAAACTGAAAGCAGGATCTGAAAGAAGTATTTGCACAAGCTTGTTCACTACAGCTTTATTTACAATAACCAGGAGGCAACAGATGCATGGATAAAGAAGATGTGGTATGTAAATATAACAAAATAGTATTTACTTTTTTTTAACATATAGGACTCTGCTAAATGTTAATGTGGCAGCCTAGTTGGGAGTGGGGTTTGAGGGAGAAAGGATACATGTTCATGTATGGCTGAGTCCCTTCACTGTTCACCTGAAATTATCACAGCATTGTTAACCGGCTCTGCTGCTGCTACTGCTAAGTCGCGTCAGTCGTGTCTGACTCTGTGCGACCCCATAGACGGCAGCCCACCAGGCTCCTCCGTCCCTGGGATTCTAACCGGCTCTACTCCAGTACAAAATAAAAAGTTCAAAAGGTAAAATGTTATTCACTCTTGAAAAAAAAAAAAAAGGAAATCCTGTCATATGTTACAAGGATAAACCTTGATTGAGGGTACTACACTAAATAAAATAAGCCAATCACAAAAGTAAATCCTGTAAGATTCCACTTAAATGAGGCAACTGGAATAGTCAAACTATAACTCTTTAAACAGAAAATAGAACAGTGGTTGCTAGAGGCTAGGGCAAGGAGAGTTGATTAATGGGTATAGAGTTTCAGTTTTCCAAGAAGAAAAAATTACAGAGACCTGTTGCATAACTATGTGAATACACTTAACACTATATTACACATTGAAAAGATTAAGATAGTATATTTTAAACTGTGATTTTTACCCCAATAAAAAAGTTAAGGAGATTATCTTGATTTATTTAGATGGGTTCAGTGTAGTCATGTGCTGTGTGCTTAGTCGCTCAGTACTGTCTGACTCTTTGCAACCTCATGGACTGTAGCTGCCAGGCTGCTCTGTCCATGGGGATTCTCCAGGCAAGAATACTGAGTGTGCTGCCATGCCCTTCTCCAGGGCAACATAATCATAAGAGTCCTCAAAAGTGAAAGAGGGAAGAAGAAGAGGAGGTCAAAGAAACGCAACATGAGATGTATTTGACCTGCATTGCTCCTTTAAAGGGGGGGTTGGGGGTGGGCTGAGAGCCAAGGAATGCAGTCAGCCTCTAGAAGCTGGGAAAGCAAGGGAATGGACTCTCCTCTAGAAAGGAATGTAGCCCTGTAGACAACCTTGACTTTACTCCAGTAAGACCCATGCCAGACTTCTGACCTACAGAACTTCAAGGTAATAAACTTGTGTTATTTTAAACAACAACCAAAAAACGTAGTTAATACCCCAGGTCTTCTCCCCAACTGGTAGAGCCAGACCAACCATCCCTACTTCCATGACTGAAAGTAGTTTACTCTCTGGAGAAAATGATATAGCAAGATTTCAGACTTAGAGGGCCAGAACAGATACATCAAGAGCTCAGCATTTATGGGCTTGGGTGGTGAGACCTCTTGCCCCCTACCCCTATGTGGCTCACCCAAATCCTCACAGGCAAGCTTTTACCCCACAAAAAGATGAACAAAGGAGGGCCTTCTGGAGAAATAGAAAGATTCAAGAAAAAAAGATTTGCAGATTATGATATCTAGGAGTCAGCAGCTCAAACATCTGGGTTCCTACCCCAAAAACCTATAGTGAAGCCCACTAGGTAAACAAGTTTCCAGTCCACTTCTTATAGTCTCACTCCCAAATATGAACAGGCTATTAAAGTCTCACCATAAAAGCCTCTAACATTAAAATCAGGGGCCAAAACAAGCTGATAAAAAGAAAACACAAATCAAGCTGATTAAAAAAAGAAAAGTATGAAGAGCAGGCAAAAACTATTCAACAGCAAAATAATTCAATTCATATTCTCAAGTGAAAAGAGAAAACATTATTTCCATGAAATAAGACCAGGATCCCATTTTTAAATGAAATATTCAGAGGCCAATGAAAAACTAAATTTGAAATGAAAAATATGCTGGCAGAAATTAAAGTTCAAAAAGTACTAAGAAAACCTCTTGGGGGAAAAAAAAACAAAGTTAGAAGATAGCTAAGAAATATACATAAGAAAATTAGAAAATTAGGCCAGTAAGTCCAAATATCCAACTAACAAACACAGAAAACACAGAAAAGGGTGTAGGAAAGGAAATTATGAAAGAAACAGTAAAAGAAAAAATTTCTAAATTACAGGATATGAGTTTCTGAATTGAAAGGATCATGTACATCGATAAACTGTAAGACATATGCTGCAATATGGATTTCAGAATTCTGGGGATAAAGAAGAGTCAAACATTTTCCAGAGAAATCAAACAGTTCACACACAACCAACTAGAAAACAAAATGGCCTGAGACACAGCTACACAAGTCTCAAAAAATTCAGTCATAAAAAAAAAAATACTATCACAATAAAGCAAACATTAAATATGTATTTAACCACAGACTGTGACATGACTGCATGAGACAAGAAGTGTAGATGAGAACTGAGGGTAAAGAATTGTGTATGAGAGGCAAATCCTCAGAAGGACAAGTGTGTAAGTCTAAAATTTTATTTTTATTTTTATTTTTTTTAGTCTAAACTTTTAAAAAAATTCAGTGAATGCACTTAAAGCATACATCATGCTATTTAGAAATTGGAAGGTGAGTATCAGAAAATATAACTAAAAGAGCTGAAAAATACTATCTTTGGATAAAGGAGCAATGGGGATATAAGAAGAACAGGAACGGCTGCACTATTTTAATTTTCAACAATGTACATGCAATTACCGCAAAATAAGTAAAATAAAGGAATAAATGGATGGAAGGAAAGGAGGGAAGAAGAAAGGAAACAATATTTAACAGAGCAAATCTACAAACTATTACACAGTGGAGATCTCCAATGTTCATCTATAAAGAATGAAAATAGCAACTGTTCTAACATTATGCAAATAGATCCTTGTGACTTGGAACAAAATTTCCAATTACAGCACCATACATGAATTCCAAAAGTGCTATATCACCAAGTAAAATGATAACATACTTGGAAAATAGTACTGGAAAAGATGACTCTGATAATAAAGACACTGACATCAAATACGGTATATAAAGAATTGGAAGGAAATTATTCTGAAGTAGGAAAAAGTATTACTTGTAAAATTATGTTTCATATAAATATGTTCTTATTAAATACACATGTGTAAGTAAATTAATTAAATGGCATAAGTACGTACTTGACTAACACTTCTATATCCCTAAAACATCTCTTATACATTGAAGTTGACCACAAAAATTGTTTTGTTTTTCTCAGTGGGAAAACGTGAGAAATGTAACCTAAACATAAAAAGTACACAAAGAAATTAATTCCATTTACCTGAATCATCGTATTTCTCTTTATCAGTTTTCCAATATAGAAGAAAATAGGAAGTAAATTAAAGTGCATTCTTTTGGTAATGAGCTGCTTATAAAAAAAAAAAAAAAAAAAAAAAAACTACTAAAATCCAAGGTAACTATTTACTTCTTGTTCCCTAGCCATAGCAAAAACTATTCTTCTTCACTTGCCAGCTAATTTCCAGCTGTAATGGTATTCAGAGTAAACTTTACAATACAAAGCCATGCAGAAGCAAGCATGTAAAGTCAATGCCAATAAAAATTGCATCCAAGTGCATCTAAAGGTATCACATGAGTTTTCTTTTTATTTTTGAAATGTATTTACTTATTTGTTTTACTTCTGGCTGCACTGGGTCTTTGTTGCTGTGCACAGGCTTTCTCCAGTTGCTGTGCATGGCAGGGGGGAGGGGGCGTGCAGGCAGGCGGCAGGGGATGGGGGGGCTACTCCCTAGTTGCAGTGCGCAACCTTCTCATTATGGTGGCTTCTTTTGCAAAGCATGGGCTCTAGAGTGTGTGGGCTTCGTAGTTGTGGTGCGTAAGCTCAGCAGTTGTGAAACACAGGTTTAGCTGCCCCGTGGCATGTGGAATCTTCCTGGACCAGGGATCAAACCCATGTCCTCTGCATCTGCAGGTGGATTCTTAACCACTGGACCACCAGGGAAGTCCTCACAAGAGTTTTAGAATCATATATTAATATTTTATAAATTAACTTATCACCATTCAGCTAAGTAACTGCTAACTGACAACAGTGAGAAAGATAAAGAAACAATAAAGTATATTTTCAAAACATAAGAATTGTAACTGGAGTGAAAAAGGTAGCAACATGTTTATATTCAGTATCCTGTGATAAACCATAATGGAAAAGAATATGAAAATGAATATATGTATGTATAACCAAATCACTTTGCTGGACAGCAAAATTAATACAACATTGTAAGTCAGCTATATTTATATAAAATAAATTTTAAAAAATAGCATAACAAGCGAAACTATAGACCATGTAAATATGTTTATGGGTGGCTCAGTGGTAAAGAATCCACCTGCAATGCAGGAGAAGATGAAGGAGACGCAGGTTTGATCGCTGGGTCAGAAAGATCCCCTGGAGTAGGAAATGGCAACCCACTCCAGGATTATTGCCTGGAAAATCCCATGGACAGAGGAGCCTGGCAGGCTACAGTCCATGGGCTCGCAAAGAGTTGGACACAACTGAGCAACTAAGCATGCACGCATGGTCAAAGAGTTTATAAATAGACTTAAACCCACATCATCTTAAAGGTTTAGAAATGCTTCCTCACTGACATTCATGAAAGACTTTCTCAACTAAAAATGAAATATAACCCTTCGAAAATATATATGTGAATATATACATGTGAATTACAGCATCTGCAAAAAGAGAGGGAAAATTACCTTCTAAAAAATAAACATTTGCATTAATGTACACACAAAGAAAAGCACAGAAATCTTGTGTGTGTGTGTGTGTGTGTGTGTGTGTGTGTGTGTCCTCAGTCATGTCCAACTCTTTCTGAGCCCATGGACTATAGCCCACCAGGTTCCTCTGTCCATGGAATTTTCCAGGCAAGAATACTGGAGTGGCTTGCCATTTCCTACTCCAAGATAAGCAGAGAAATCTTGAGTGGATTAATTTTCCTAAAGTGAACACATACATGTAACCACCACTTTCCCCCAAAGGTCACCACTGCCATGACTTCGAATACCACATGTTAGTTTTGCCTATCGGATCAAGGGTTTTTCTGAGCGTCTAAGGATCTCTACGTCTGAACCAAAATAAAATGCTTTAGGAAAAGAGAAGCAAGTAGTCAGAGACAGCAAGAAGATACTATTTCAGAAATATGTTCACGTGTCTGAGAGTGTACAGGCTGTTTGACTGGCTGCGTGGTTGTGTGGAATCAACCTGCAAGGTCTCCAGAGACTGGAGGAAACGGAAGCTGTTTTGTGATATAAATAGCAGAAAAGGGCCTTCCTTCCTGTTGTCCAGGATGAGTGTACTGCTGGGAGTGAGATACAGGAAGTGGAAGCAGAGCAAAGAGGGGAGAGGGCAAGGCAGTTTGAACTTCCTTTCTATAGATAGAAAGACACCTATAAAATAAAGACAATTACCAAACTAGTAAGTTTAGTCTGTAGTTGTTCAGTGGCTAAGTCATGTCTGATTCTTTTGACCTCGTGGACTGTAGCCCTCCAGGTTCCTCTGTCCATTGGATTTTCCAGGCAAGAATATGGGTGTAGGTTGCCATTTCCTTCTCTAGGGGATCTTCCCGATCCAGGGATCGAGCCCATGTCTCCTGCATTGACAGGTGGGTTCTTTACCACCTTCTAATAAGCTCGACTAAGTTACTGAGGCGTCATCTCATTTGATCTTCCAATTGCTCTGAAGATAGCCTATGTTATCTGCCTGTAGACAGGGAAGGATATTGAGTCTCAAAGCAGAGTGCCTAAAGTTAAACAGTTAGTAGGTGATACAAAGCTGTTCTTTACAGCTTGTATGCAGGGCTAGAGACACCAAAAACAAAAAGGAAAATGTTCACAGAAAATAAGCCATTGTCACGAGACGCAGAATATACTGTGTTACTCCTGCCCATGAATCATTAAAGTAAAAAGAATCAAGTAATTCAAATTCCCTAAAGTCTTTCTTCTGAATTACTAAAAAGTTAAATGCTTATTTTGCTTGTAAAGCAGGTCCACTCATCCTTCTGTACCTCAAAGGAGAAGTTTCAAAAGTAATGCTTAAATTTCACAAGGTATACATTTCTGACATGTTGATCTGTTTTAGCCACTCTGTATGGGGGACTTGCGGAGAAGGCAATGGCACCCAACTCCAGTACTCTTGCCTGGAAAATCCCATGGAGGATTTTCCAGGAGGAGGAGCCTGGTAGGCTGCAGTCCATGGGGTCGCTAGGAGTCGGAGACAACTGAGCGACTTCACTTTCACTTTTCACTTTCATGCATTGGAGAAGGAAATGGCAACCCACTCCAGTGTTCTTGCTGGAGAATCCCAGGGACAGCGGAGCGTGGTGGGCTGCCGTCTATGGGGTCGCACAGAGTCGGACACGACTGAAGTGACTTAGCAGCAGCAGCAGCATGGGGGACTTGAAAAGAACAAGGTGTCCCTCAGAGAAAGCCACAGATGCAGAAGGCAAGTGACCACCAGAACCTATGAGAATGTCACCTTCAAATGACATGCCAGACCTGCATGAATATCTAATACTGTAATAAGTACTTTCAAAGAGCTGGGGTCAAAAAGGGAACACTCTTCAAAACGGGAACTTTGTATTCCACTCCTTGAGAGGGAGAGGAAATAAAATATCTAGAAAAGCTGTTATCAGACTATGCGACAAGGCCTTCTTGCATCCTCACTGATAAATACAAAATAATGTGCCGATGACAGTAACTATGATTGTCACACATCATGAAATGCCTTCACATTTAATCTCGTAAGAACCCTGCAAGTGGGAAGGGGTCAACATCCCCAACTAATCAAATGCAGACACTGGGCCCAAACAGGTTATATATTTAACTTGTCCAAGGTCAGAAAATTGTCTTGTGACTAAAATCACAAGTTTGTCCAAGATCACAATGCGAGGAAGTAGGAAAGGGTCCCAAATCAAGTGTGTCGAATGCCCAAGACACAGGACAGTTTGGGCTTAATGATGAAAGCAACCAAATTTGGCTTTTCAATTTCAAATCATTTAATGATTATTTCACTATTTTCCAGTTTCAAGTTGTTTTTGATATGTCCTAAGCAAAGGTTATTAACCTGTCTTCCTTCTGTGAGATAGGAGTAAGTGTCTTGTTTGCCACTGGCTTGTGGACAGGAAACAAAAATAGGTCTGGATGGAGTCTTTTTATAGATTAGATAACTGCTAAAGCAGCTGAGAGCTCTCCAGCGATTGTCTTTATATGGGATCTAGCACAGGGAAAGCACAGTAAAAGCAGCAGGCTTCATTACAGTGGACACATGCTGAAAAGATACAATGTGAGTTCTTCCTAAGACTAGTGAGTAAGAGAGGTAACTATGTTCACCTTGCACACTAAAGCAGAAAAAAAAAATTACACTTGGATGGCCGTGGCCCTAAACGGTCAATGATAACGAGTATAGTAGGGCAAGGATCTTTGTAGACATTAACCCACTGACACTCAGAAGAATACTGGGGGAGGCGGGACAGAGGAAGGTGCCCTTTGCTTATTCACAACAATTCTGGTAGAGAAATACTCAAGCTCTTGTGTTTTTACTACTGGTGGCCTCTTCCCAAGAAAAAACCACACTGAAGTAAAAGATTCAAAGTAAAAAGGAGTGATCCTGAGGAGCAAGTTTGAGGAAGGAAAAGACTTGAGTTCACAGCATTCTCTAAGGCCTGGCACACTTCCACTTTACAAGCTTGTGTTTGTAGGAGGACCAGTCCTTCCAAGGCTTACGACCTCCTCTGAGATCAGAGAGCGCAATGGTTCACCTTGGGGCTGCTTGCTAGATTGACAGGAAGTGGCTGCCCAGGGAACAGCACTGGGAGACAATGCTGGAACCAGCTGCCACTGTCCACATGGACATAAGACACAGAAATCACAGCAGGCGTGCTTCGTTTTGTGACAGCTGTGTCCCAAACACTACTATTATAAGTCAGTTGCTTCTTCTTAGGGGGAAGACGGTGTAATTAGACTTGAACAATATAGAGAGACCAATAACAGCACAAGATTGATTTAATTATATTTTTCTATTTTTATGAAAATTTCTGTTAGAATTACACTTATTAGAATCTTAAAAACCACTGAAAGTTTCCTCATTGTCACTCATAAACAGCGTGCTATGCCAATTAAATCTTAATTTTAAGAGAATTCAAAATCCAAAGTACAGGGTTAGTGCTTTCTTCCTCTAATATCTAACTCTCAGTAAACACAGTTTAACTGAAACTTTCCTTTCTTTCTTGGCTTGGAGAGGAAACTTTACAGTCTTAAGACTACAGTTGCAAAGCCCCAGGCAACCTGTCTAGTTCATGGTGACTGAAAGTTGCAGTCTCATGCTGGAGACATCACAAGGCTTCCTCCTGTTAGCAGCTGGAACCAGCACTCTTCACCAGGGAGAACATGGTTCGACTACACTCAGTGAAAAAACAAAAAAAATTGAGTTGCTCAGTCATGTCCAACTCTTTACAACCTCATGTACTGTGGCCTGCCAGGCTCCTGTCTATGGAATTCTCCAGGCAAGAATACTGGAGTGAGTAGCCATTCCCTCCTTCAGGGGATCTTCCCAACCCAGGGATCAAACCTGGGTCTACCTGCATTGCAGGCAGATTCTTTATCATCTGAGCCACCAGGGAGGCCAGCCTTATTCGCTCCTTCACTGCAGCACGTCCTTACTTTTTCCAGATTAAAATAATAACAAAGAATAAACTGAACGTCTCCTCTCAGCCCTTCCCCAAAGCCTGCCTCAATTTGCAACCCATCTGGATTCTCTTGGGTAAATCACAAGAGTTCTTTCTTTGAGTTGCTTGGCTGAGGTGTAAGAGAAAACACAAAATATAAAAGACCATCCATTAACTAACTTCCCTGGGAGTTTAGCAACTGCCCGATTTGCCTCTCAAATGGCCTTTCCTTTTCGCTTTTCTTCTCTAAAACTCATTCGAATAGAGAACAAGTTCACTGCAAAGAAAAGGACAGGTTAACAAATAGCAGTCTATTAAAATGTGGAAACTGAAGAAGAGGATTTAATGGGGCATATCCAGTCAGCATCTAGACACTAAGTGGGGCTCAGCTGAAGGAATACCCACCCAGTGGAAAGGTACCGGGCAGGGGGGGCGGGTGGAGTTTGATTCAAAGATATTGAGGAATACCTGGGGCTCGGCTGAAAGATACCAAGGTTGCTCAGTTGTAGGAGATTGGTCTGTGTTGAATGTAAGGTAAGAGGCTGATCTGATGCTTTTCCTCAGTTCAGCTGCTGTAATAGAATTTGTCAAGATAAAAGTGAAGATATCGCATGAGAGGTTAGCTCCAAAGAAAGGGGACAAGACTTCTCCTGGCCAGTCATGGTTTTCTCAGGTGACTGAGAAATTTGCAGGAGTGGTGGAGACCAAGTCTTCATACCATGCAGTGGTCCCATAGGGAAACCCACTTATTAATTAAAACACTTGCTTACCCATTCAGCGATCCAAGCAACCACAGGTAGTCTTGGACTGCCAGAGGGAGAAACCATGACATGTAAAATCAGGTGAATCGACTCTGGGGTGATTCCCAGAGAAGTCAAGCTCACGGAAAGCACACTGACCCACCACACAATTTCACTGGTAAATTTTATCTAGTGATAAAAATTCAACTTAAAATGGGGAAAAGAGCCTCTCAAACAGAGAAACAAGAGGCATCAGAAAGCAGCCTCTAACTAACACCCCAGCCAGGGTTATGTACATAAAAACTTATACTTCCAAGTACCTACTTAGTTGCGGCAATTATACTAAAGGAGATCTCAACCTAAAATGGCTAAATCAGGTTTTTGTTGATATTTTAAAATGGATATTTTTGTGCACACAGCTAGAAAAGCTGGCTGTAAGATCAAACATACTGAACAGCATGCTTACTTTGGTATCTAGAAGCTTCTGAAAGAGGAAATGACAAAGTAACTTCTTTGCAGGAAACCAACAAGAAATTGCTTGAAACTTTATCAAAATTAGAAAAGCCCACTAGAACCAACTCTGCCTCTTCCTTCTTCTCTTCTCATGTATCCTCTTCTATTTGAACTCTCTGGCCCAGAAGCTTTTTCTCTTCCAACTCTTCTACCTCCTGATGCTTCCCTTTCCCTAGGAAAGGAGGGGGAAAAAATCAGGAGTGATTTTAGCTCCCTTAGGGAGAAGGGAATCGTCCTCAGTGCTTACACCCTGGACTCATATGAAACTTAGAGCCTTAGCTAAGGAATTTCCTGATCCAAGTTAAGATCCATGGGGATTTGCTAAGGAATCTGAGTTAACCATGCAGTCCTATGAGCCACGTTTTCAAATCTATATGAACTAACACAACTGTTAGTTTCTGAGAGCAAAGTGAGAGAATGAATAGAGAAGGCAGAATGGAAACACTCTTTAATGAACTTTGAATCACATAGTCCACAGACTTGTACTGAATGCAAGGAATTAGCTCAGAAATTATTCGAACCTATCCCAGAGCTCTCTCTAAAATCCATAAACTAGACAAAGATTCAACAATGCAAGCAAAGATGGGATGAATCAGTTCTGGACTATTACAAGAGACTGGAAAAAAAAGTTTTAAGCATTATTCGGACTTGACACCTGAATCATTCTCTAACCACCAAAATGATCCTTTGCTTAACTCCGCCTTTAAAGAAGGCCTTGATGAGTATTTGACTCTGGTCAAAAGACACAATCTAGGTTGGTCCATGTTACATACTAATAATGCCTTTGTTATTCTAGCTAACTAACTTTTCAAAACCATTAAAAAGAAAGAAAGGGAGTTATCTATGAAAATTATGAACCTGCAATTGTGCCAGTTAAGTACACAATGCCAGTCAAAGTTAATTGACCCCCAACCAATTTAATTCCCAAATAGCAGAGAAAGCTTGAAAGAAAAAATATCTCTTTAGAATTCTTACCCTAAGGGAATAACTCATACCAGGTGAATCTGATTTTCGTTCTCTGTTTCTTAAGATCAGAGCTCTCTGGATCACTTATTTTATCTGCCTACCTGCTCAGGCACTCAGTCCTGACCAACTCTTTCCAACCCCCATGGACCATAGCCTGCCAAGCTCCTCTGTCCATGGGGTTTTCTAGGCAAGAATCCTGGAATGGGTTGCCATTTCCTACTCTGGAGGATCTTCTCAACCCAAGGATCAGACCCGCACTCAGTTAGTAGAATATCAGATTTTTATCTTACCTAGACCATCTCCAGTTTCTGAAACTGGGGGTGGGCAGGGGGGAGGAGGGGAACAAAGCCTTTTAAAATTTTCTTATTTCAACTGTTATTTACAATAAGTGAGTTTTATATTGTGATATCTGATTCATGACTAAGTCTAGAAAATAAAGAAAGATCTCTTGTTGTGTCTGTCTGGATATATGTATGTCTCAGTATATATCTTTGTCTTTGAATAATATTGCTGAGGTTAATTTGTAAATGAGCTCTAATCTAACTGGCCTAAAGAAAAATCAGTGCTAACAAATCAAACAACTCTAAACACAAGAGAAATTAAGCTAAGTGAATTTCAGGTTCATGTGAACTGGGATATATTCAATATGAAATTAATACCTGGTATTAATGTTTGTTGATCTAATTAATATAGATATGTCTAAGAGTCATTACAATTAAGTATAATATTTCATTGTACCTAGGCTTAATATGTCTTGTTATATCTGTTCTAAATTTGTCAGCAAGGAAAGTAACTGGGGCAATGAAACTTCTAAGAAAAGAAAATGTAAATAACATATGAGCTTTTAGATAAACTCTATTAAAACTAATTGTGCTTTAGGAATGTCTGTCTCAAATAGTCTCTCCAGACTTGGGTAACTTAATTTCTAGGGTTGGGCTAAACTAAATGATGAAAGTTCATGGAATAGCCAGGTCATTTTCAGATAAAATGAGATTCTGAAACATTAGTTACTGAACACTAACTTCCTCTTACAGAGAAACAAAAGAGATTTTGGACTATTAATGAATATGTTTGGTGCCAGTCTGAGATGTTCTCTATAAGAAAGCAAATGTCTTTATAAATTATCACTGGTATTTATGTTCACCAATCTACAGAATACTAATATAAAAGACAGTTCGTGATTGCTTAAGAAAAATGGGATGTGTGTTTTTAGTTAAGAAGGTATGAGGAATGACATTGCATTTTGTTAGCGGAAAGAGAAGTAGGTCCGGCTTACAGGTGTCTGTCTCTGAATGGGAAAATTAAATCGTGAATACAGAAAGTGATAAAAAGATTTGTGGAAAGTGAATCCTGAGAAAAGAGTTTTGTGCATGGTCTGGATTGACTAAGTTTAAAATAAATTAAATTGAATACATGAATTTAGAAGTAAGCCGATACAAAACTGGAATTTGGCTTTTCTCTCTGTTGAGAAGATAAGCCTTCTTCAGATGTTCAATTACCCTTGATAATAGATTTTCAGCTTCCTTACTTAAGTGATCTCTTGTATTTGCCTTTGAAATCTTTTATTGTTACTTTGGTTAAGCGAATAACTATTGTCTCACAGTGACCTATGATCTTACCTGCCTGAGTGTCTTTAACCCTTTTGATATTTATTGACAAAACTTCCTAAATCAAATTCTAATGAAGCCCTTTTGACCTCTAGCTAACTTTGGGAGGCTTCAGTGGGCCCCTAAAATATCCCTAAGAGAGATATTCAACTAGTTAGGTTCATTTGATGTGTTGAATTACATGGAAAGTATTGTCAAATGAGTAATAAATCTCCTCAGGTTATAGTGTATGGTAAATTTTAGTAATATATATATCCTAGGAATCATATGGAGTTCCTAAAACTCTTATATGTCCCGGTAAAATGTTATCAGTCATAAATCTAGTTACTATCTTAAAGTTTTGTCACAGCAGTAATCGTCTCTTTGTCAATGGCAGTGTAATCAGATTTTAAACATGACTTCTAAAGTTTTTTGTCATTATAGACAGTTATGGTTTATTCTGATGCTTTTGCAAAAATTCTTTCTCTTCAAGAATATTTATAGAAAAGATTTGGATAAATGCAAGTTTCTGACTTTCACACCAAAATGCTGGACTGGGTAAGAAATTAAAGGATTCTAATGGGAAATCTGATGGCTTCATAAAAGGTTAACAAATGGACTGAATGAACTGGTGAATATGCTTATAATTTTTATAGTTTATATCTGAAAAATTACTGGTTTTAATCTGTGTTTTCCAGGTATATGGAAAACCCTTCCCCTCAAATTAATTATGACTTACAGTAATTTGGTAAAATTATAGCTTTGTAAGCAGAAACATTTCCCGTTTCTATCTGATCCCTCCAGAGACTGGAAACTGTTATGTTTCCAGTAGCTTTATCAGATAAATTAGGAAGACTATCTCAATAACAGGTACAAAAATCTCAAGGAATTTTGGAGATCTTGAGAAGGAAGGAATTCACCTAGATCTGTTAGCTATGACTTTCCTAGCCTGAGAGGTTTTTTTTAAAAGTTCAGTCTGAACTTTTATAAAGTTTCAGCAAAGCAAAAAAATTAAAAGGTCTACGATCAATTACAGTTACATAAATGATTGGGCCAAGTTTATTGAAATCAGACTTATTTTGCAAACAAACTAGTCTTAATTTGGTTATATTTGGTAAAAACAAGGGTAATTTTAGGGGGAAAAAAAAAGGATGTTTCAATGAATGTTAAATCCCAGTTTTGTAAATGGAGGTCTGGCTCTATTAAGACTCATTTCCTGGATAGTTCTTTGCTGCTATATTAATGTAAAATGTAAATGAATAATTAAAGAACATTCTAAGCTTGTTTCTGAAGCTTATTTCAGTAATCTTTGGATGAAGATCGGATGCCCCATGACCTGCAACAGGAAAATTATGTGTACTGGAAAAGACATAATTTAAAAGACTGTCTTCAATCTGGATGGAAGGACTTTTTATCAAGTGCTCTTAAGTAGTTCATGTACAGTGAAACTGAAGGGAAATTGACTCTTCAATTAATGCCCAGTTCTAAAGACCCCTACACAGACTGGCCTATAGAGAGGGCTGCTGACCTCAAACTCATCTTAAAATGACACTCAAACAGAGGAAACTAGAAAACACCAAGATGAGAAGAAGACAACATCAGAAGTAGGCTGCCTACCCAAGATGCTGGACCTGATTTGTATGATCATTTATAATGTTTTCTTGACTTCTTGGACCCCTGCATATAAAGCAAGTGTTTTCTATCATGCACACAATTCTATGCTAGTTTTCAATCCAACTGTAATACAGTTATTGGGTTTGTGGCCAATTACCTGTGTCTAGTACTTCTAAAGTACCTAGGTGGATTCCTGCACTCCATAGCTCTAATTGGATAGCCTTTAGGAAACTCATTTAGAAGAAAGAAAGTTCAGTCCTGTTTTGGCTTCTCCTGGTGGGATCCCAATACTAGGTGTGATCCTCTTACCTGGCCAATTAATAATAGCTGCCATGACCCTGGCCATGATATGAACTTTCCTCTAAAGTTACACAAGCTCAATCAGAGCAATAAGCAAAAATTTAACCAAGGAATAAAACCCTCCACAATTCTGGGATGGATTTATGTGGTTGACATCAGGCTGTGGTCATTTAAGTTTTAAGCTCCCTCCTTTTATCTTTTTTTTAATTTGAACAAACAAATTATACTAAGGATAAGTCAGCCTAGTAACACTAGGAAATTGGGCTGGGAGCCTTATGGACAATGCCAATACATAACTTCCCAAAAAGAAAGAAAGATTGGTAGAGAATAGGCTAAGTCAACCTAAGGACATACTGGGCTGCACCTGATGGAAGTTTCTGGCTTAATTCTCAGTTATGACTTTAATAATAATGCCAGCTGTGTTACTTGTACTTTTGACCTATTAAGACCTAGTCCAGGAATAGCACCCTGAGAGGTCTATCAGCAAAATCTTCACCAGATCTAGGAATGAGACTTCCTAGTGCTGTGGGACAAAACGGTCATGAAATCCCTCCCAAAGCATGGTCGAATTTGTAACCGTGAGGGAGTCCTCTCAATGACAAATTAGTGCTAGCCAAGGGCACTTGCCATCTGCCTCTGCAGGGATTGAATCCTGTGCTGCTTCAGCTGTTGACCTTTGACACGCCCTCAGGGAGTTCAGGGTAGATAACAGGAATGAGGCACTTTGTGCTCCAGGAAATCTGGTGGAACAGGTCTTTAGACAGTTCAATTGTTTCAGGAACTGAGTTTATGAGCCCAATCCTTGCATCTTCTCATATCTAGAAAAAGCACTAAATCCTTTCATGGTGACATCAGCAGAAAACCTTTTTGTAAGATAAGCGCTTCACTGCATGAAGTCTCTCCTTCACCAAAATCACATATACTGACCTCACCCCCCTCACAGCCCAGCTCTTGCGAGCAGTTTCTCAGAGCTTTCTGAGGTGCAGTTTCCTAAGCTACAGTCCTCATTTTGCCCCAAATAATACTTAACTCCCAACTCTCATGTAGTGATCTTTTTTTAAGTCAACATAATGAAATCTTCAGATACTCCCCACTCATACCCCAAATACAGTTTTAAATCCCTACTGTACCTTTTGCAGGCTCCTCAGAAGAGTCTCAAGATCCCAGAACTTTTACTGAGAAACCTACAAATTGAAGAAAGGACTTTCTAAAATAATAGGTCCTATTATCAAGGGCTCCATCAACAATGCCCTGTTTCTACTTTACTGGGGCAGGTTAGAGTTGTTATTAAATCCCTACCCATAGATGTGCCAACATAACCTTCCTCATATGTATGTAATCACAGCTCCTTGAGGGTAAGTGCCATACTTGACCAGTGTTCCTATGCAGGACAAACATTGGAGAGCATCCAACCAAACCCATCATGTTTCTCTGTTACTAATTCTAGCAAATTAAGCTTTTCAGTTCTATCATCAAGACCTCAGTTCACCTACCCTTACTTTTCACATTTAATCATTTTAATCAAAACTGGGTTGCTACCCACCCTCAAAAGATTCATTCATTCCTAAATGTTTGCCTCTGCAATTCCCTATAATGTCCTTCACCACCCTGCTCCTCACACCGTTCGTCCATGTCTGTCCTTGGACTCAGTAAAAACAACGGAAATAAACATATTTGCAATAATGAAGGAATAGTCCACATGCTCTTTTTTGACTTAAGAACTTTTTTCTGAAAATATTATATGTACACCAATAAATTCTGGATTGGCAATTATGTCCATGTAGTATTTTCTTATAGTTTATCTTCCAGTAAAACCAACTTTACAGTCTTGCATCACTATCAAAAAAGTTTCAAATAAAGTAGGATCAGAAACTACAAATGTCTTTTAAAAATTATCTGAACCATGTCTAATCTATTACTGTAGAAGCAGCCTCCCTCTGAAACAGTCTCATCTCTATCTCCCTAAGTAGTCAGAAAGTCTCATAGATAGAGGTTACGCAATATCCCAAACATACAGTATATACAGGTCAGCAATGTAAGAGATATTTTTAAAATGAAATATTTAAAAAATGCTTTGCCTTTTGGTTCTGGATTCTTTTCAGATACTGGCAATAAATATTTAATGGAAATTAAAGGAATTCACTGCAGATTCACTGCAGATGGTGATTGCAGCCATGAAATTAAAAGACGTTTACTCCTTGGAAGGGAGAAGGCAATGGCACCCCACTCCGGTACTCTTGCCTGGAAAATCCCATGGACGGAGGAGCCTGGTAGGCTGCAGTCCATGGGGTCGCTAAGAGTCGGGCATGACTGAGCGACTTCACTTTCACTTTTCCCATTCATGCACTGGAGAAGGCAATGGCAACCCACTCCAGTATTCTTGCCTGGAGAATCTCAGGGATGGCGGAGCCTGGTGGGCTGCCGTCTATGGGGTCGCACAGAGTTGGACACGACTGAAGTGACTTAGCAGCAGCACTCCTTGGAAGGAAAGTTATGACCAACCTAGACAGCATATTAAAAAGCAGAGACATTACTTTGCCAACAAAGGCCCATCTAGTCAAGGCCCATCTAGTATGGATGTGAGAGTTGGACTGTGAAGAAAGCTGATCGCCAAAGAATTGATACTTTTGAACTGTGGTGTTGGATAAGGCTCTTGAGAGTCCCTTGGACTGCAAGAAGATCCAATCAGTCCATCCTAAAGGAGATCAGTCCTGGGTGTTCATTGAAGGACTGATGTTGAAGCTGAAACTCCAATACTTTGGCCACCTCAGGGTTGACTCATTGGAAAAGACCCTAATGCTGGGAAGGATTAGGGGCAGGAGGAGAAGGAGACGACAGAGGATGAGATGGTTGGATGGCATCACTGACTCGATGGACATGGGTTGGGGAAACTCTGGGAGTTGGTGATGGACAGGGAGGCCTGGCGTGCTGTGATTCATGGGGTTGCAAAGAGTCGGACACGACTGAGCTACTGAACTGAACTTAAAGGAACTCACACCTGTGAGAATTTTCTATTAACAACTTCCTTTTTAAATACTTTGAAGTAAGATTAGAGCTTCAAAAGAAAATACAGCATGAATTGTCAAACCAAGCTACCATAACAAACTTTGCAAGTCACAAAAGCTGTCTTTTATGTTCCTAAAAAAGGAAAGATTTAGCTGCCTAATAAGAATATATCATGAAGTCTCAAATGAACTCCAATGTTGAAACAGATTAAAACGTTAAATTCCAAAGCAGATTATGAGAAATGTTTCTTTAACTGAGAATCAACTAATCTACTGAAAATAAATTTGCAGTAGACACATCACCGTGTTAGTTCACCCACCCCTATAAATATTTCGGGGGGATTCTACCACACCCTCAGGCTCAGTTGCTCTTCACCTGCCATCTTCTATATCATATGCAACAAGTCACCAAACACAGCCCTAGCTAACTGGACCTGGAGAAACATACAGCTGAAAGGCAGGCATTCATCAGTTTAGTTCAGTTCACTCAGTCATGTTCGACTCTTTGTAACCCCACGAACTTCAACACGTCAGGCTTCCCTGTCCATCACCAACTCCCAGAGTTTACTCAAACTCATGTCCATCGAGTTGGTGATGCCATCCAACCATCTCATTCTCTGTCGTCCCCTTTTCCTCCCACCTTCAATCTTTCCCAGCATCAGGGTCTTTTCAAATGAGTCAGTTCTTAGCATTAGGTGGGCAAAGTATTTGAGTTTCAGCTTCAACATCAGTCCTTCCAATGAATATTCAGGACTGATTTCCTTTAGGATGGACTGGTTGGATCTCCTTGCAGTCCAAGGGACTCTTAAGAGTCCCCTTCAATACCACAGTTCAAAAGCATCAATTCTTCGGCACACAGCTTTCTTTACAGTCCAAATCTCACATCCATACGTGACTACAGGATAGCCTTGACTAGACGGACCTTTGTAGGCAAAGGAATGTCTCTGTTGCCTAGGTTGGTCATAACTTTTCTTTCAACGAGCAAGCGTCTTTTAATTTCATGGCTGCAGTCACCATCTGCAGTGATTTTGAAGCCCAAAAAAATAAAGTCAGACACTGTTCCCACTGTTTCCCCATCTATTTCCCATGAAGTGATGGGACCAGATGCCATGATCTTTGTTTTCTGAATGTTGATTTTTAAGCCAACTTTTTCACTTTTCTCTTTCACTTTCATAAAGAGGCTCTTTAGTTCTTCTTCACTTTCGGCCATAAGGGTAGTGTCATCTACATATCTGACGTTATTGATATTTCTCCCAGCAGTCTTGATTCCAGCTTGTGCTTCATCCAGCCCAGCGTTTCTCATGATACTCTGCAAATAAGTAAAATAAGCAGAGTGACAGTATACAACCTTGAGGTACTCCTTTTTCTATTTGGAACCAGTCTGTTGTTCCATGTCCAGTTCTAACTGTTGCTTCTTGACCTGCACACAGATTTCTCAGGAGGCAGGTCAGGTGGCCTGGTATTCCCATCTCTTTAAGAATTTTCCACAGTTTACTGTCATCCACACAGTCAAAGGCTTTGGCATAGTCAATAAAGCAGAAGTAGACATTTTTCTGGAACTCTCTGGCTTTTTTGATGATCCAGCGGATATTGGCAATTTGATCTCTGGTTCCTCTGCCTTTTCTAAATCCAGCTTGACATCTGGAAGTCCATGGTTCACGTACTGTTGAAGCCTGGTTTGGAGAATTTTGAGCATTACTTTGCTAGCGTATGAGATGAATGCAATTGTGTGGTAGTTTGAGCACTCTTTGGCATTGCCTTTCTTTGGGATTGGAATGAAAAGTGACCTTTTCCAGTCCTGCAGCCACTACTGCGTTTTCCAAATTTCCTGGCATATTGAGTGCAGCACTTTCACAGCATCATCTTTTAGGATTTGAATTAGCTGAACTGGAATTTCATCACCTCCACTAGCTTTGTTCTTAGTGATGTTTCCTAAGGCCCATTGACTTCTCATTCCAGGATGTCTGGCCCTAGGTTGGTGATTACACCATCATGGTTATCTGGGTCATGAAGATCTTTTTTGTATACTTCTTCTGTGTATTCTTGCCACCTGTTCTTAATATCTTCTGCTTCTGTTAGGTCATTCAAAGGCTTATGTTAGGCATTCATAGGCTGACCAAAAGCTTTCAAATTATGTTTACTGGCTAGAAAGATGGGGCTAGCCAATCAAGATGCTCTGCCTCAAAAACTGGAATTAATAAACTCCAAAGGAAATTGCCAGTTCGAAGTTGGGGTAAAAAGTCAAGAGAGACACTCAGGGTCAGTGAGAGCTGAACCTGACCCAATTCCTAGGATTAGACTGACATCTTGATCTCCATCTTCACCCTCTACCTTTTCTTGAGTGAAATTCACCTAGTATTTGCAACCCCCAAATTACCAAAATAAAGAGCTTATGATATAAACCTAAATTAAATTTGTATGTAAAACCTACTACTGACATGTTTAGTTAGAATAAAACACCCACTTTTAGACTAACTGGGGGAAATAAATGGCTCATAGCACTTAGTAAGGAATCTGAGGTCAAATTTTTGGATAAATACAGGTTTAGTATTTTCAACTTAACCTTTCTTCTAGACTTCAGGTCTCTCACCTATAAAATAAGGTCAATTCATCAAAAAAAGTCTATAAGTCCTCTTGTATTGTTTACAGTCTCAGTATAAGCAGCCTCTGGTGTATCAGCATGCTCTTTTCAGCCCAAGGAGAATTGTACTTTGCGATAAAATGTTTTCAGGCAGTGATGGAAAACATTCTCTCCTACCTGGGCTGTCACATGATGAATTTTCATTCTATTAAATTCATAATTGGAACTAACAAATTTTTCTGTAAAAACTCTTAAAACCCATCACTTCCAGCAAGGAATACTCAACACAGTCACAAAGAAAGCAAATTACACATATCTATAGGGCTCCCCTATCTCAATGACACTAACCCATGCCGTGTGGGGCCACCCAAGACGGATGGGTCATGGTAGAGAGGTCTGACAGAATGTGGTCCACTGGAGAAGGGCATGGCAAACCACTTCAGTATTCTTGCCTTGAGAACCCCATGAACAGTATGAAAATAGGCAAAAAGATAGGACAATGAAAGATGCACTCCCCAGGTCAGTAAGTGCCCAATATGCTACTGGAGATCAGTGGAGAAATAACTCCAGAAAGAATGATGGGATGGAGCCAAAGCAAAAACGATACCCAGCTGTGGATGTGACTGGTGATAGACGCAAAGTCCGATGCTGTAAAGAGCAATATTGCATAGGAACCTGGAATGTTAGGTCCATGAATCAAGGCAAATTGGAAGTGGTCAAACAGGAGATGGCAAGAGTGAACATCGACATTCTAGGAATCAGCGAACTAAGATGGACTGGAATGGGTGAATTTAACTCAGACGACCATTATATCTACTACTGTGGGCAAGAATCACTTAGAAGAAATGGAGTAGCCATCATGGTCAACAAAAGAGTCTGAAAGGCAGTACTTGGATGCAATCTCAAAAACGATAGAATGATCTCTGTTCGTTTTCAAGGCTAATCATTCAATATAACAGTAATCCAAATCTATGCCCCGACCAGTAACGCCAAAGAAGCTGAAGTTGAACGGTTCTATGAAGACCTACAAGACCTTCTAGAACTAACACCCAAAAAAGATGTCCTTTTCATTATAGGGGACTGGAATGCAAAAGTAGGAAGTCAAGAAACACCTGGTGTAACAGGCAAATTTGGCCTTGGAGTACAGAATGAAGCAGGGCAAAGGCTAATAGAGTTGTGCCAAGAGAATGCACTGGTCATAGCAAACACCCTCTTCCAACAACACATGAGAAGACGCTACAGGTAGACATCACCAGATGGTCAACAGCGAAATCACACTGATTATATTCGTTGCTGCCAAAGATGGGGAAGTTCTATACAGTCAGCAAAAACAAGACCGGGAGCAGACTGTGGCTCAGATCATGAACTGCTTATTGCCAAATTCAGACTTAAATTGAAGAAAGTAGGGAAAACCAATAGTCCATTCAGGTATGACCTAGATCAAATCCCTTATGAGTATACAGTAGAAGTGACAAATAGATCTAAGGGACTAGATCTGATAGACAGAGTGCCTGATGAACTATGGACAGAGGTTCATGACATTGTACAGGAGACAGGGATCAAGACAATCCCCATGGAAAAGAAATGCAAAAAAGCAAAACGGCTGTCTGAGGAGGCGTTACAGATAGCTGGGAAGAGAAGAGAAGTGAACAGCAAAGGAGAAAAGGAAAGATATTCCCATCTGAATGCAGAGTTCCAAAGAATAGCAAGGAGAGACAAGAAAGCCTTCCTCAGTGATCAATGCAAAGAAATAGAGGAAAACAACAGATTGGGAAAGACTAGAGATCTCTTCAAGAAAATTAGAGATACCAAAGGAACATTTCATGCAAAGATAGGCTTGATAAAGGACAGAAATGGTATAGACCTAACAGAAGCAGAAGTTATTAAGAAGAGGTGGCAAGAATACACAGAAGAACTGTACAAAAAAGATCTTCATGACCCAGATAATCACGATGGTGTGATCACTCACCTAGAGCCAGACATCCTGGAATGTGAAGTCAAGTGGGCCTCAGAAAGCATCACTACAAACAAAGCTACTGGAGGTGATGGAATTCCAGTTGAGCTATTTCAAATGCTGAAAGATGATGCTGGGAAAGTGCTGCACTCGATATGCCAGCAAATTTGGAAAACTCAGCAGTGGCCACAGGACTGGAAAAAGGTCAGTTTTCATTCCAATCCCAAAGAAAGGCAATGCCAAAGAATGCTCAAACTACCACACAATTGCACTCATCTCACACGCTAGTAAAGTAATGCTCAAAATTCTCCAAGCCAGGTTTCAGCAATACGTAAACCATGAACTTCCAGGTGTTCAAGCTGGTTTTAGAAAAGGCAGAGGAACCAGAGATCAAATTGCCAATATCCGCTGGATCATCGAAAAAGCCAGAGAGTTCCAGAAAAACATCTATTTCTGCTTTACTGACTATGCCAAAGCCTTTGACTGTGTGGATGATAATAAACTGTGGAAAATTCTGAAAGAGATGGGAATACCAGACCATCTGACCTGTCTCTGGAGAAACCTGTATGCAGGTCAGGAAGCAACAGTTAGAACAGGACATGGAACAACAGACTGGTTCCAAATAGGAAAAGGAGTACATCAAGGCTGTATATTGTCACCCTGCTTATTTAACTTATATGCAGAGTACATCATGAGAAACGCTGGGCTGGAAGAAACACAAGCTGGAATCAAGACTGCTGGGAGAAATATCAATAGCTTCAGATATGCAGACGACACCACCCTTATGGCAGAAAGTGAAGAAGAACTAAAGAGCCTACTGATGAAAGTGAAAGAGGAGAGTGAAAAATTTGGCTTAAAGCTCAATGTTCAGAAAACTAAGATCATGGCATCTGGTCCCATCACTTCATGGGAAGTAGATGGGGAAACAGTAGAAACAGTGTCAGACTTTATTTTTGGGGGCTCCAAAATCACTGCTGATGGTGATTGCAGCCATGAAATTAAAAGATGCTTACTCCTTGGAAAGAAGGTTATGGCCAACCTAGATAGCATATTTGAAAGCAGAGATATTACTTTGCCAACAAAAGTCCATCTAGTCAAGGCTATGGTTTTTCCAGTGTTCATGTATGGATGTGAGAGTTGGACGGTGAAGAAAGCTGTGCACCACAGAATTGATGCTTTTGAACTGTGGTGTTGGAGAAGACTCTTAAGAGTCCCTTGGACTGCAAGGAGATCCAATCAATCCATCCTAAAGGAGATCAATCCTGGGTGTTCATTGGAAGGACTGATGCTGAAGCTGAAACTCCAATACTCTGGCCACCTGATGCGAACAACTGACTCATTTGAAAAGACCCTGATGCTGGGAAAGATTGAAGGTGGGAGGAGAAGGGGACAACAGAGGATGAGATGGTTGGACGGCATCACCGACTCAATGGACATGAGTTTGAGTAAACTCTGGGAGTTGGTGATGGTCAAGGAGGCCTGGTGTGCTGCAGTCCATGGGGTTGCAAAGAGTCGGACATGACTGAGCAACTGAACTGAACTGAACTGAAGACTTTGAAACAAGTGAAAGACATTCCTAGGTGCCTGTACCTTCAGTGAATGTTAGACATCACCCAGAGGGCCTTCTGGGGATTTTCTGAGTCAACAGGGCAATCCACCTCTGACCCACTGTTAATTTACAGCTCTGTAAAACTGACAGTACTTCCAAATAATTCTTATCCATACCAGTGGAAATAACATTTGACCTGCCTGAAATGAAAGATGACCCAAATGTTACATTTTATTGTTCTTTTAAAATTTATCTATTAATAAATTCATTATAGCATTTCTGCTTTTTTATTCAGTTTTTCAAACACTCCTTTAATTCCATAAATTGAACAAAAACTATGATATATATTAATTTTATACCTACATTCTATACTGTTTAAACTTTTTTAAAAATTACTCTTTAGCGATGATGATTTTAAAAATCACTCTGTTATAAACACCTAGAAGAGAGTTTGCTGTCACTCACAGCAACTGGTCATGGTATAACCTATCAGGCTACAAATAACTAGTCTGTGCTGTTTGGGAGCCAGATTCTTGCAATACAGTGACAAATGGAAATGACATCACACCAGTCTCATCAGTAAACAAGTTACATTCTTGGTCTTTTATGTACCTCAGTGGGTATCAAGCCTTGAATCCCAATTGCATAGATACATATCATGCATCTACTTCTTAACAGATACAATGTAAATAAAATCCAAATAAATTCATATAGAAACTTATATGAATGTGTGTGTGTGTGACAAAGAAAAACACAAATAAAAATACAGTCAGATCCATGCAACAAAGACCAGTGGGACACATAACCTACACGTGAAGCAACCCTATTTATTCAGAAAAAATAATAATAATTTTGGTTGTAATCTGTTGCTCTTATCCTGCTGTTCTTGTCCTTTCATTTTCTGAGCTAAGTAAGTACACGTCTAAATTAGCAAAGCAAGGCACTTACATGTAGGCAATTAAAAAAATAATTCTTGGCAACCTTTAAACTCCTCAAAATTGGGGGCTTAAGGTTCTCTACTCATCACTTCATAAGACTGTCTTAAAAGAAAAACATTAGCAGAAAACAGGGCTGAATGATTCCACTTTACAGAAACAGTGAGTGGGAGTAATTGAATCATTCATTTTTCTAAATGTTATGAAAAAGAAAACACCCATCAGCTGAGAGTCAATAGGAGTTTCTTGATATAAGTAAATATGATGCATGAAAATGTATTTCCATTAACTATTTATGCAGCCAAAATCACAACAATTTGCAAGTGACAAGTGTCCTACTAAGACTTAAAATAAGTTAATGTAATTTATAAAATGTGATTGAAACATACTTCTGAAGGCCTTGACAGCTCTTCAAGAAACCACTTAAAACTTCATGCACATGTAAAACTGCTGCTGTTGAAACCATATTCATGAAACACCAAGTTTCATGTCACTCCTAGATCTGTGCAGGGACCCCCTTAATGCATAGGGTCTTTTCCTCCTGCTTTTCAAGGACTACTCTTTCCTTTCAGGGCCCCATCCACCCAGTTTCCCACTGCTTAGAAGTCAGTCAAATTCTGCCTTTTAAAAACCCTTCTTTGGGGACTTCTCCAGTGGTACAGTGGGTAGGACTCTGCTACCTTGCAGGGGGTGCGGGTTTGATCCCTGGTTGGGGAACTAAGATCCCACAGGAAGTACAGTGTGGTCAAAAAAATAAAAATAAATTAAAACTTTCCTTGGGCAGTAATTACCTTTGCTCTGGAATTTCTCAGAAGCTCAAATAGACAAGTGAGCACAAGTCTCCAAGAAAGGGCTGCAGTAACATACCGCCTCTCACTTCTCAGAACTCCAAAGACTAGATTTTGGAAATTAAATTCCTAGGGAAAATGATGCTCTTGGCTTGGCTCCTGAGCTTCCTCCATCAGGTTTATTTCTCAGCCAAGAGTTAAGTATCCATCCAGGACAGCCACATGCAGGGACAAAGGGGCCTCACCTCCCAAGTATCACCTGAGAACGTGAAGAACTCCCCAAGAATTATGCATCCATTCACTCACAGCCCTGATGCTCTAAGTTTGCATCATTAAAGTAGTAACAACCATGGGCTACAAAGCATTGCCTCCCTTAGGAGACCTGGTTAAAACAAAAATCCTCAAATGGCTCAGTTATCAAACAATAATGTGGATGCTTTACTGCCCAGATGAAAGAAAAGTGACTTTCTGGGATAAATTTTTTGTTTTCTCTTTCAGTAAGTGAAGATCTTTCTGAAATGTATTACATTTTTTTTTCTTCCTTTCCCCCTGTTAGTAAAAGTAACAGATACTCTCTGAATGATATTAGAAAATATACACACAGACAAGAAAAATTACCAATAACCTCAGCCCTCAGTCAGAATCACTTATTATTTGGAAATGTTTCTTTCTAGCCTTTCTGTAGAACACCAGAAGGACTGGATCAAACAAAAATCCTTGTTCTTCTGGTGTCCCAAAGATATATATGGGCTTTCCTGATAGCTCAGTTGGTTAAGAATCTGCCTGCAATGCAGGAGACCCCAAATCGATCCTGAGTCGGGATATCTGCCGGAGAAGGGATAGACCACACACACTCCAGTATTCTTGGGCTTCCCTTGTGGCCCAGGTGATAAAGAATCTGCCTGCAATGTGGGAGACCTGGGTTCGATCCCTGGGTTGGGAAGATCCCCTGGAGAAAGGAAAGACTACCCCCTCCAGTATTCTGGCCTAGAGAATTCCACTATATATATATAGTGGTGGTTTAGTCGCTCAGTCATGTCCGACACTTTAAGACCCCATGGACTGTAGCCCGCCAGGTGCCTCTCTGTCCAAGGGATTCTCCAGGCAAGAATACTGGAGTGGGTTGCCATTTCCTTCTCCAGGGGATCTTTCCAACCCAGGAATCGAACCCAGGTCTCCTGCATTGCAGGCAGGTTCTTTACCAACCGAGCTATGAGGGAAGCCCATAAATAAATACTTTTTATTTCCTGTATAAATTTTGTACATTTTTTGCATAACTTTGTATATTTTGTGTAATTTTTATACAAACTTTTGTTTACTTCTCACCTTATAAATTCATTCATTTTACAAATTTAGGACTATGCATACTATTTTGTAATAATTTTTCATGTCACAACATATGGATGTTCCAGACTATTAAACTATTAAATATTCTTCTACATCTTAGCCCTCTGCCCCTCCTCTATTTTGAGATGGTTGCCTGACTATTTGGTGGAGAATCAGGATTTCCTCCCAACTTCTATTAATATTTTTTTATAAGAGTTACCCAGGTTAACTGTAAAATTTTGGAAAATGCCTTTGAGCTTTATCAAATTGAGGATATAGATACATACTACTTTGTAATTTGTTTTTGCTCACATTATATACTAAATATTTTCTTACCTCCTTAAACACTCCTGGGGTTATTTCCTGATTTTTCTAAAAAACAAGAATACTCAGAACCCAGTTTCACATGATCATCATGAGTTAAAGGTCCCCATTAAGAACACTGATTATTGTAATACATTGTAGCTCTGGATGCAAATCATACTTTATACAAATCAGGGTAATGATGCCAGGAGATACCAGTAAGTCTGGGCTGATTTATTGGTTTGTTTATGCTGTTTTTTAAAAGAGTTTTCCAATATCAAGCTCTCTAATCAGTGTTCTCTTCCTCATGAAAGTAAAAGAGACATAAAACTTCAATCAGTTGACGTGTCTGCCAAGTGAGTTATTAATCCAAACAGACTTTTCCCAAGTCATGCTCCTACTCTCTTAATAATGATAATAATAATGAGGAAGGGGAAGCAGATGAGAATGAGAAAAATTATGTTCCTGTTACTATGACTTGGGTGATTTCAAAACAACTTCTACTGTTTCTGAATCACTAATGAAAAGTCTATTTCAACAGTTTCAATGAACTTTTTCTTTTCCACAGTCAGTAAGAAACGCATATCCCTCATCACCTTCAAATTTGTATATGAGTATTTGGAGCAAGTTTATTCCAACATCTGCAAATTCTCTCTCATCATTCATCAGAAGACAATTCGACACTGGTCATGGTTTCTTCAAGCGCTGTGACTTAACTAATTAACCAAGATCCATATTTGAGGCCTAAGAACTCTGTGAGATTAAAAATGCTTTTTAAAAAGATAGAATCATCTGATGACCCTCCCACATAATGAATCAACTTCCTCATTAAATCTGTTCCCAAAAACACATTTGATATTCTAAAGGCATACACTTAAATGAGTGAGACTGGCACTATCAGGCGAAGATGTTTGCCAGAACTAACTTGTAACCCTGGTCCTATACAATAGACAATACAGTTGTATAGTGTCCTCAGTGGCTGTAGGCAAGTCATCTTTTTTAAGTTGTCTTTTATTGAAGATACGGAAAGGGTTTGGAAACAATCAGCACCACAAACAACAGGCAAAATCTATGCCCAACTCATCCATGAAAATTAAAACCTGTATCTGCCACACAATAGCCAATGAACAAATTTTCTGAACAATTAAATGTTCTCAAACAATATCATTCTTTCACCAAAATTCTTTCCTCCATGAAAACCACTGGAATTAATATATATGAGATTACTCAACCAACCTGTTATTCTACTTAAATCTGATGGGAGCTTGGACAAACATTTGCCAAGGTAACAATGACAAGCCTCATCAGATGTGTCCAGTTATGCCAGCACTATCAAACTGTAAAAAACCATGTGCAAAATAACTTTTCCAAAATAGCCACAATCTTGTACTGCAGTCTCTTGGCTTGCCTTTTCAACTCAATTACATCAACCCTCCAAATGTCGCCCTTAGCTAGTGGAGGTGATGGAATTCCAGTTGAGCTATTTCAAATCCTCAAAGATGATACTGTGAAAGTGCTGCACTCAATATGCCAGCAAAGGAAAAAGCAATCAGGGAAAAAGTCACTTTTCATTCCAATCCCAAAGAAAGGCAATGCCAAAGAATGTTCAAACTACCACACAATTGCATTCATCTCACAAGCTAGCAAAGTAATGGTCAAAATTCTCCAAGCCAGGCTTCAACAGTACGTGAACCATGAACTTCCAGATGTTCAAGCTGGATTTAGAAAAGGTAGAGGAACCAGAGATCAAATTGCCAACATCCGCTGGATCATCAAAAAAGCAAGAGAGTTCCAGAAAAACATCTACTTCTGCTTTACTGACTATGCCAAAGCTTTTGACTGTGTGGATGACAACAAACTGTGGAAAATTCTTAAAGAGATGGGAATACCAGACCACCTGACCTGTCTCCTGAGAAATCTGTATGCAGGTCAAGAAGCAACAGTTGGACCTGCACATGGAACAACAGACCGGTTCCAAATCAGGAAAGGAGTACATCAAGGCTATATATTGTCACCCTGCTTATTTAACTTATATGTAGAGTACATCATGCAAAATGCCTGGCTGGATGAAGCACAAGCTGGAATCAAGACTGCCGGAGAAATATCAATAACCTCAGATATGCAGATGACACCACCCTTATGGCAGAACGCGAAGAAGGACTGGGGAGCCTCTTGATGAAAGTGAAAGAGAAAACTGAAAATGTTGGCTTAAAGCTCAACATTCAGAAAACTAAGATCATGGCATCTGGCCCCATCACTTCATGGAAAATAGATGGGGAAACAATGGCAACAATGAGAGACTTTATTTTGGGGGACTCCAAAATCACTGCAGGTGGTGACTACAGCCATGAAATTAAAAGATGCTTGCTCCTTGGAAGAAAAGTTATGACCAACCTATACATCATATTAAAAAGCAGAGACATTACTTTGCCAACAAAGGTCCATCTAGGCAAAGCTATGGTTTTTCCAGTAGTCATGTATGGACGTGAGAGTTGGACTATAAAGACAGCTGAGTGCCGAAGAACTGATGCTTTTGAACTGAGGTGTTGGAGAAGACTCTTGAGAGTCCCTTGGAATGTAAGGAGATCCAACCTGTCATTCCTAAAGGAAATCAGTCCTAAATATTCATTGGAAGGACTGATGCTGAAGTTGAAACTCCAATACTTTGGCCACCTGATGTGAAGAACCGACTCATTGGAAAAGACCCTGATGCTGGGAAAGACTGAAGATGGGAGGAGAAGGGGACAACAGAGGATGAGATGGTTGGATGGCATCACCAATGCAATGGACATGAGTTCGAGTAGCTTCCAGGAGTTGGTGATGGACAGGGAAGCTTGGAGTGTTGAAGTCCATGGGGTCACAAAGAGTCAGACACAACTGAGCAACTGAACTGACTGACTGTGCTTCAGAATGGGTAGAGGGTGTGTTTGCGTGTGTGTCTGTGGGCATGTCTGTGTGTGTGTTTAACCTATAAAATAAGGATCTGAATCTGGAGGAGATGCTCTCTCTCATCTGTGATTTCATACTCAAGTGACTTGCATTAAAATTATTCCAATTATTCTAACTATTCCAAATTATAAGCAAGAGTTGAGTTTGATTACTGTTGATTAAAAAATTGCCGTGGGAGGCAATGTAGTATAATGACAAGAGACAAGTTTGAAATTAAGAAATGTAAATATGACACCTAATAGAAGAACAGGAGAAATATGTGGGAACATTTTTGGATGGCACAGTGATTGAGGTCCCTAGTGGAATTTAGTGAGTGGGCTCCAGGGATGCTAAACATCCTAAAAATGTGGAACAGACCCACACACGAGGTCCTCCCTTAAATCACAGCTGTGAGCAACAGGGAAGAATCTGGATTTCTGATCACATGGTTTCTCAGGAGTTGTGACCTTGAATGACCAGTGGTTAAAGTCATTTAATTCTGGGCCTCAAGGCTCCCTAAAGGTAAAATGGGAATGTAATTATCAATCTCAAAGGTTTCTTTTGTAGACTAACATATAAAACAGCATGAACAAATTGCCCATGTTCAAATCCTGGCTCTATAAATAGTAGGCCCTTGCATGTTTCAGCTTAACCTGCTCACTGTCCTTACCCATAAAACTTAGGCAAAAAAGTGCAAGGTTTTGATGAGCTATGGCTCAAGGCATGTTAGCTATTATTATTAGTGCAGGGCTGATTATTAACAGGTGTTCAATGGGTACTCCGACTCCATGGCCGCTCAAAGCCACATTACGGAACCTAGATACACAATTTCAAAAACTTAGTAACCATACCCATCTCAGATCACCACTGACAGGAACAATCAGTAAAAAGAAGTAGGGCCTGTTCTTCAATGATATTAACTGACATTTTAGCAAACTGTCTTTCAAAACAAATCTATATGCGAGTGGCTTTTTTTTTTTAAAGACATACTAATGGCATTGACTAATGAGGCATAGCCTACACAAGGTTTCCAGGTGTGTCCCAAAACATAATAGTTTAGAGGATTAAATGGCAAAGTCCAGGTTCCACACCCCCGGTTAAACACTGAAAAATCTAAACAAAAACAAAAACCCATTATTAGCTTTTAAAACCCCTCACACCCTGTGAATAACATTTAATTTTGGAAAGATGGTGAAAAATAACAAACACCGTTTGCAGAAATGCATTAACATTGATCAGAAGTTTAAGCCCCCAGCCCACTCAGCAGGTTGACAAGCATGAAGCTGGCAGAAAAATGTCTCATGAACTGGTGACACACAAGCACAGATGAACAACAGAGCAGCAACACAGTCTTTTGGCCACAATACACTGCAGGTCCCTCAGCAGCTGAAGACGGTCCTTTAACAGACATTTATCCATTCACCATACTCCTGGATCACGAGGTTTCTCATCGGGAACATGAATGGCTCCTGTGCTCACTAAGCTTAGCTTGAAGTTCTTGGATGTTAATGGCTGGGGGGTGAGTGGAGGGGGTGGGCGGGGGAGGCTGGCGACTCAGAATCAATATTGTGTTCTGTCAAGGGCAGGGCTTAATTAATGATTAAATTGTATCTTCCTGAAATAACATTTAATTGAAATACTTTTAGGAGTAAATGTTTAAATAGATGTGATATATTTAATCAGCATCTTTTCACAACTGCTGCCCTGGCATGATTAAAAACCATGTTAATCAAGCAAAATTCCCCAAAATGACTGATCCTTCACGCAATAGGTGTTCAAATTCCAGTTTCACTAAGCCCAAGAGTAAGTCTTCTAAGATTTCAAATCTAACTATACTTTGACAGAGAAGTTTATTCTACACATATACTCACACAGTGAGAAATAATGAGGACACAGAAAGGTATACCTCTCAATATTAGTTCTAAAGACATTAAGGTCTCAAAGTATGTTAGTTGCTTAGTCACGTTCAACTCTTTGCGACCCCATGGACTGTAGGCTGCCGGCTCCTCTGTCCATGGAATTCTCCAGACAAGAATATTGGAGTGGGTTGCCATTTCCTTCTGCAAGGGATCTATCTTCCCAACCCAGGGATCGAACCTAGATCTCCTGCATCACAAGCAGATTCTTTACCAACTGAGACATCAGGGAAGCCCAAGGTCTTCAATGGGGCCTGGTAAATAAATTCTGGTTCTTCCATTCATTGCCATTATATAGCTATTAAAACAAACAGGATAGATTTTATATGTGCTAATATGAAATCATCTTGAAAAAGTATAATATTACACAAAGAAAAGAGCAAAGCACTGAATAGTGTGTATATCTATACAGGATACAGTTACAGTAAAGTACAGTTCAGTCGCTCAGCTGTGTCTGACTCTTTGCAATCCCATGGACTTCACCACCCCAGGTTTCCCTGTCTATCACCAACTCTTGGAGCCTGCTCAAACTCATGTCCATCAAGTCGGTGATGCCATCCAACCATCTCATTCTCTGTCATCCCCTTCTCCTCCTGCCTTCAATCCTTCCCAGCATCAAGGTCTTTTCAAATGAGTCAGTTCTTCGCGTCAGGTGGCTAAAGTATTGGAATTTCAGCTTCAGCATCAGTCCTTCCAATGAACACCCAGGACTGATTTCCTTTAGGATGGACTGGTTGGATCTCCTTGCAGTCCAAGGGACACTCAAGAGTCTTCTCCAACACCACAGTTCAAAAGCATCAATTCTTCAGCACTCAGCTTTCTTTATAGTCCAACTCTCACATCCATACATGACTACTGGAAAAACAATAGCTCTGCCTAGACAAACCTTTGATGGCAAAGTAATGTCTCTGCTTTTTAATATGCTGTCTAGGTTGGTCATAGGTTTTCTTCCAAGGGGCAAGTGTTTTTTAATTTCTTGGCTGCAGTCACCAACTGCAGTGATTTTGGAGTCCAAAAAAATAAAGTCTCTGTTTCCACTGTTTCCCCATCTATTTCCCATGAAGTGATGGGACCAGATGCCATGATCTTAGTTTTCTGAATGTTGAGCTTTAAGCCAACTTTTTCACTCTCCTCTTTCACTTTCATCAAGAGGCTCTTTAGTTCTTCTTCACTTTCTGCCATAAGAGTGATGTCATCTGTATACCTGAGGTTATTGATATTTCTCCAGGCAATCTTGATTCCAGTTTGTGCTTCATCCAGCCAGGCATTTCTCATGATGTACCCTGCAAATAAGTTAAATAGGCAGAGTGACAGATTACAACCTTGAGGTACTCCTATCCCGATTTGGAACCAGTCTGTTGTTCCATGTCCAGTTCCAACTGTTGCTTCTTGACCTGCATACAGATTTCTCAGGAGGCAGGTCAGGTGGTCTGGTATTCCCATCTCTTTAAGAATTTTCCACAGTTTATTGTCATCCACACAGTCAAAGGCTTTGGTGTAGTCAATAAAGCAGAAGTAGATGTTTTTCTGGAACTCTCTTGCTTTTTCAATGATCCAGAGGATGTTGGCAATTTGATCTCTGGTTCCTCTGCCTTTTCTAAATCCAGCTTGAACATCTGGAAGCTCATGATTCACATACTGTTAAAGCCTGGCTTGGAGAATTTTGACCATTACTTTGCTAGCATGTTAGATGAATGCAATTGTGCAGTAGTTTGAACATTCTTTGGCATTGCCTTTCTTTGGGATTGGAATGAAAAGTGACTTTTTCCAATCCTGTGGCCATTGCTGAGTTTTCCAAATTTGCTGCCAAAAGTGCAGCACTTTCACAGCATCATCTTTCAGGATTTGAATTAGCTCAACTGGAACTTCATCACCTCTACTAGCTATGTTTATAGTGATGTTTCCTAAGGCCCACTTGACTTCACATTCCAGGATGTCTGGCTCTAGATGAGTGATCACATCATCGTGGTTATCTGGGTCATGAAGATATTTTTGTATAGTTCTTCTGTGTATGCTTGCCACCTCTTCTTAATATGTTCTGCTTCTGTTAGGTTCATACCGTTTCTGTCCTTTATTGTGCCCATCTTTGCATGAAATGTTCCCTTGATATGTCTAATTTTCCTGAAGAGATCTCTAGTCTTTCCTATTCTATTGTTTTCTATTATGCAGGATATGTTTGTATTTGCATAGCCCGTACATGAAAGATTCACCCCAAAAAACTGAAACTATCTCTGGAGAAGGCAAGGGAGGACTTGAATGAAAGGAGAATTACTTTTATCCTTTTATGTTGCTTAGGAAATTTTTTAAAACCATGTGCCTATTTTTCATTTTTTTGTTTTATTTTATTTCGGGGTTGGGGGGCCTTAGTCACAACATGTGGCTTTAAGGATCTTAGTTTCCAGACCAGGGATTGAACGTAGGCTCTGTGAGTGAAAGCACCAGGTCCTAACCACAGGACTATCAGGAGAATTTCTTGCATTTCATTTTTTAATTTAAAAAATAAACAATATATTTAACTTTTTTAAAGCAAAAGAGCAGATGTTCCCCACCTGTCAGTTTTCCTTTAATACTAAATCCAACACATTAAACAATAAGCATGACCAAGGCAGGTAGATTTTTAAAAACAAAGTGAAGAATTACAGTTCCCTGCTTCTCTATAAAACTGATAACCACCTTTCCTAAATTTTAAGGGACAAAATAAACAATTTCCATGGACCCCTACAAGAAACAGGCCTGTAAAACACTTGAAAAGACCATGTTTGTTTGCTGGTATAAATAACTCAAATGCCTCTGAATTTCTTGCTGCCTCTCTTGTCGAACAGGCTGTAGAGCCAAACACTGTCTTCCATAAAGCAAACATTACAGAAAGCACTCCACGGCTTGTTGACTGTTCGTTATCTCACAGCCAAATGCCTAGGGGACCGACAGAACCTGCTCACATCAATAAACATCTATAAAGAGCTCACTCATCAATCAGAATTACACTGTGTACTCTGCCACCACCCCCACACTTTGCCCATCACCCCACCAATGCCACATCCAGAAAAGCAGCTGAGTACCTGGGAGCACACAGCTCCAGTCAACACCCTCTCCTGGCCCATTCCTCCCCAAAACTCAGGCCATCCTGCTTGATCCTGGACAACAGCTGTCATCTATCCCAAGAAGGAAGAGACGTGGTCAGGGATGCACCATGGCTTCCAAACCCCAGTTTAAACACAATCAACCGCCTCTGCTCCTTCCTACACTACGTTCCTGGTGATCATTTTGGCTTTGAAAGAATGAAAACAACTCCTCTCTACCAGCTCCTCGTTCCCACCATCAAAATGATCGGTCTCTTTGTTCCTGAATTTTGTCATCTGTGAAAGGTACCAGTAATGCCATAGACCTACATATAGCTCACAGAGTGAGGACAAGACAAGTAAAGCTTTTGGTACAAGGTAGCCCTCCATGTGTGTCAGCTACTATCATCACCATCATCTTTGGATACAATCCTGCAGAAGCCTCCTGTTTGGTCTCCCTAATTCCCTATTCCTAATTCTAGCTTCTATCCAGCAGTAAAAGTGGCCTTCAAAGCAGGGAGTTTGAGAAAGAATGGATACATGGATAGGTATGGCAGGGTTTTGCTGTCCACCTGAAACTATCATGACATTGTTAACTGGCTACACTTCAATATAAAATACAAATTTTAAAAAATAAAAATAAAAATTAAATACAGGGAAAAAAGCAGGGAGGAATTTAATCATCATGGTTACATCTACCCTCCTCTCCCCACTGAAAAGTGATAACAGCCCCCGCTTGCTAGAATGAAGTCCAGAAGCCATGGGGCAAACCTCTCCAGGGAGCCCTTTAACTCAGGGCACTCTAGCTCCACCCATACTGCTCTCCTCCCAGAGAGGGTAAAGGCCTGTGCCAGATGCTCCCAACACTTCATTGAACTTTTCCCACCTGTAAATAAGAAGATGTGAAATAAGGACCATTCTGTGCTAGACTGTGAGCTCCATTCACCATGAGACACCCGCACTCAAATAACTGTCAACCAACAAGAAATGTCACAGACCCCTCTTGTCAAGTATTACAGTTCTTACAACCATAAAAAGCTGAAAGACAGGAAAACCAGCTTCACTGATGCATCACGTTAGACTTTTGGAATTCAACAGAACCAGTGAGACTCTGAACAATAAACCTAAAGGTAATCAGATATTAGTCACATTCCACATCGTTCAGTTGACCTGCTCAGACTAGGTGATTCATTCATCTACCATCCAACACTAGGCCTAACTGAGGAGTATGTAACTCTCAGTTACAAGTTTCACTTCTGGAAGCATCTCATTTATCTATTTGAACGTGAGCCCCTGGCTCTTCCTCTCAGGGTGAGAAAGCTGCTGCTAAAGTACTCAGAGTGAAAGGCTCCTGATACCACCCTGCAAAGAATTCATTTTCTAAGAAAAGTCTGACTCATTTTGCGTTGGATAAGATGAAGAGAAGGAAGGCTTCAAGAAAGTTGGGGATTAGGGAAATAAAACTCAACGTCTCCATGATTTTCCACCACCCCTGCTTTTCCAGTGAATGCTGTTAGGGTGGGCTGGAATAACTTAACCTGCAATATATGTGACTAAGATAAAAATCCCTTTTATCCTTCACAAGGAGGAGTTCACAGGCAGTCACTTCACTCTTCCCCCCAACCTTTTTTTAAACTATTATTTTCAATTGTGATATAACACACATAACATAAAATGTACCATCTTAATCACATCTAAGTCAAGTTCAGTGCCATTAAGTACCTTCACATTGTTGTGCACCCATTACCACCATCCATCTCCAGCACTTTTTCATCAACCCAGACTGAAACTCTGTACCCGCCACACAATAACTCTCCATTCCTTCCTCCCTCCAGATCCTAGAAACCACCTTTCTACCTTGTCTCTACAATTCTGACCACTCTAGGTATCTCATATAAGTGAAATCATATGATGATCCATCCTCTTTCAACTAGCTTATCTCACTTAGCATAATGTTTTTAAGTTCATCCATGTTGTTGCATGTAGCAGAAGCTCATTCCTTCTTAAGGCTGAGTAGTATTCCATCGTGAGTCTCTATCACATCTTGTCTTCCATGCACCCATCAATAGACATTTGCATTGCTTCTACCTCTCAGCTATTGTGAACATTGCTACTATGACCATGGGTATGCAAGTACCTTTTCAAGACCTCGTTTTCAATTCTCTGGGGGAGGTATATGTCCAGAGCTGAGATTTCCAGATTATATGTAAGTTCTATTTTTAATTTTTTAAAGGAACTACCATACGGTTTTCTAAAGCAGATGCACCATTTTACATTCCTAGCAATGCATGAGGGATCCAAATCTCCACATACTTGTCAACACTTGTTAATTTCTGGGTGGATTTTTTTTTTCCTTCCCTTTCTTCTTTCTTGATAGTAGCATCTTAATGGCAATCCCTTACTTTTTTAACTTTAAAATGGTTCACTGAATTAACTTTTTTTCCACCTATGGAGTTCGCTAAGAATGTTAGCAAATCTGATTCTCATGAGTGTGTTAAATATTCATCTTCTGAGAGGTAACTGTAATAAAACATCTAAGATTTTTAAAGTTTTGGACACCAAAACCCCCTTGTATTAAAATCTGAAACTGCCCCTTCTGAGGTACGGAAAGTACCATCTCTGAATCTTAGTTTTCTCATCTGTGAAATGAAGCTATACGCATTTCTTACAGTTGTGGGAAAGCTGAATCACAAAATTGTATAAAGTACACATTAGCATGTGCCTAGCACCTAATAAACGACATATGATGATAAGGAGCAGGAAGGTTTTATTATTACTAGAATACTACTAATACTAGTAGTAATACTAATACTGAGAATACTTACAAAAAAGGTAAGTCACAAAAAGATCTGCTACTTTGCCTTTTATATATGTATAGCCTTTCCTCATTTATTCAGGTATTGTTCTATACAATTTATCCATCTACTCCTCAAATCTCAAAGGTGTCACTGTAGCCAAGATAGCATTTTTCTTATATATAAATCAGTTCAGTTCAGTCGCTCAGTAGTGTCCGACTCTTTGCGACCCCATGAATTGCAGCACGCCAGGCCTCCCTATCCATCACCAACTCCCGGAGTCTACCCAAACCCATGTCCGTCGACTCAGTGATGCCACTCAACCATCTCATCCTCTGTCGTCCCCTTCTCCTCCCGCCCCCAATCCAACCCAGCATTAGGGTCTTTTCCAATGAGTCAACTCTTCGCATGAGGTGGCCAAAGTATTGGAGTTTCAGCTTCAACATCAGTCCTTCCAATGAACACCCAGGATTGATCTCCTTTAGGATGGATTGATTGGATCTCCTTGCAGTCCAAGGGACTCTCAAGAGTCTTCTCCAACACCACAGTTCAAAAGCATCAATTCTTCGGCACTCAGCTTTCTTCACCGTCCAACTCTCACATCCATACATGACCACTGGAAAAACCATAGCCTTGACTAGACGGACTTTTGTTGGCAAAGTAATGTCTCTGCTTTTAAATATGTTATCTAGGTTTGCCATAACCTTCCTTCCAAGGAGTAAGCGTCTTTTAATTTCATGGCTGTGATCACCATCAGCAGTGATTTTGGATCCCCAAAAAATAAAGTCTGACACTGTTTCCACTGCTTTCCCATCTATTTCCCGTGAAGTGATGGGACCAGATGCCATGATCTCAGTTTTCTGAACATTGAGTTTAAGCCAACTTTTTCACTCTCCTCTTTCACTTTCATCAAGAGGCTCTTTAGTTCTTCTTCACTTTCTGCCATAAGGGTGGTGTCATCTGCATATCTGAGGTTATTGATATTTCTCCCGGCAATCTTGATTCCAGCTTGGGTTTCTTCCAGCCCAGCGTTTCTCATGATGTACTCTGCATATAAGTTAAATAAGCAGGGTGACAATATACAGCCTCGACGTACTCCTTTTCCTATTTGGAACCAGTCTGTTGTTCCATGTCCAGTTCTAACTGTTGCTTCCTGACCTGCATACAGGTTTCTCCAGAGACAGGTCAGATGGTGTGGTATTCCCATCTCTTTCAGAATTTTCCACAGTTTATTATCATCCACACAGTCAAAGGCTTTGGCATAGTCAGTAAAGCAGAAATAGATGTTTTCCTGGAACTCTCTGGCTTTTTCGATGATCCAGCGGATATTGGCAATTTGATCTCTGGTTCCTCTGCCTTTTCTAAAACCAGCTTGAACATCTGGAAGTTCACAGATCACATATTGCTGAAGCCTGGCTTGGAGAATTTTGAGCATTACTTTACTAGCGTGTGAGATGAGTGCAATTGTGCAGTAGTTTGAGCATTCTTTGGCATTGCCTTTCTTTGGGATGGGAATGAAAACTGACCTTTTCCAGTCCTGTGGCCACTGCTGAGTTTTCCAAATTTGCTGGCATATCGAGTGCAGCACTTTCCCAGCATCATCTTTCAGCATTTGAAATAGCTCAACTGGAATTCCATCACCTCCACTAGCTTTGTTCATAGTGATGCTTTCTAAGGCCCACTTGACTTCACATTCCAGGATGTCTGGCTCTAGGTGAGTGATCACACCATCGTGATTATCTGGGTCGTGAAGATCTTTTTTGTACAGTTCTTCTGTGTATTCTTGCCACCTCTTCTTAATATCTTCTGCTTCTGTTAGGTCCATACCATTTCTGTCCTTTATCGAGCCTATCTTTGCATGAAATGTTCCTTTGGTATCTCTAATTTTTTTGAAAAGATCTCTAGTCTTTCCCAATCTGTTGTTTTCCTCTATTTCTTTGCATTGATCGCTGAGGAAGCCTTTCTTATCTCTCCTTGCTATTCTTTGGAACTCTGCATTCAGATGGGAATATCTTTCCTTTTCTCCTTTGCTTTTTGCTTCTCTTCTCTTCCTTATATAAATATAAATATTCTTCTTCAGTGTAGGCAGGATATCAGAAACTAGCAATAGTAGCATAGCCCCAAAATGCACTTTCCAAAATTTGAAAAAGCAGTAACAATAACTTGTTACATAGTTCAAAGTATACTTCGTCCAGTTACAGAAAAAAGGTGGAAGTACAGTGTGAGATAAGGTTGTTTTTCTCTGTTCTTTTAATTAAAGTTCAGTTCAGTTCAGTTGCTCAGTCGTGTCCTACTCTTTGTGACCCCATGAATCGCAGCACGCCAGCCCTCCCTGTCCATCACCAACTCTCAGAGTTTACCCAAAACCATGTCAAATGGTTATTTTCTGAAGTATAGCTTAGGCTAAATTTGCACACTATATTAAAAAAAACAAACTTTACTTGTTGAAGCCTCTCCAGGTATTTTTCTTTAATTTATTTATTTTATTTGACTGTGCCAGGTCTTAGTTGTGGCATGCAGGATCTTCACTTGCAGCACGTGGGATCTAGTTCCTGATCAGAGATCGAACTCAGGCCCCTTGCATTTGGAATATGGAGTCTGCCGCCAGACCACCAGGGAAGTCCCATCTCTAGGTATTTTTTACTTTACATCTTTATCTTGATTCTTGTTTAAATTCACAGGACCTGAGAGAAAGACTTAGAAATCATATAACCACTTATAGTTAGACATGTTTCTACTGACTTACTGATAAATTACAGTAATATATAAAACACTTGGGAACCTAAAGCAGGTGGAAATGATGTATGCATACTTCAAATTTAAGCAAGTCAAATAGATAGAAATTAATTTTAAAATAAAACTCAAATCAAAAGGGTACAGATTCATCATCAAAACACTTCAAGACTGCTCAGGGTGTGTGCACATGTACATTAGGCATTCTAAGGACTTTACATTTATTAACACTTTTGATATCTATAAAGGGTTCTGATTTGGGTTCCATCAATATTATAAAAGTACTTTAAATTATTCCTTAAAATTTGGACATATTACTTTCTTTATATACTCCACTGAGAAATATTCAGGTAAAACAATACTCCAAAACCTTAATTATGTTACTGGCTTCAGATTTCTAGATGGTCTTCATCTCTCCATCTTGGCTAATACAAACTCATACTAGACTCTTTCTCTTTCTCCACCCACCCAAACAAGTGGTTCAAAACATTGGGATGCCCTGATAATGGCATTTATTTCAGTTTATTAGTTTAGATTTAAACCAGCAAATTCTGTTTTAACCACTGTTATCTTATTTCAATTTTTTAAAAGATTTTTTGATGTGGACAATTTTTAAAGTCTTTACTGCATTTGTTACAATATTGCTTCCGATTTTTATATTTTGGTATTTTGGCCTAGAGGCATATGGGATCTCAGCTTCCCAACCAGGGATTAAACCCACACACCCTGTGCTGGAAGGCCATCTTAACCACTGGACCACCGGGGTCCACAACCATTATTACTTTAAACTGTTTTAAAATTACTTTCTGACTTCAAAAATGAATGCATATGGGCATATAATTTTTAACTCTTTCTTTGGTGTTTCAAGATTTAATGAGTGATCTCAGCTGATTTTTCAACAAACTCTTTAATCCTAGAAAGGCTCATGGTCAATGACTATTGCCACTGGCTCTCAGCGATCACTAGAGTCAGGTAGAAGGAATTGGGCTGAAGTTATTGTCCTATAAAATAAATCCCTGCAATTAGCTTCACTGCTTTAAATGACAAAAAGACGATACTTTCTCCACAAAGCTGTATGTTTTGAATACTAAGCTTTTCTCTGTGTCTCCACCTCCCTCTGAGTTTTCACTATGATCTGACCATCAAGAAGACACTGACAAGTAAGAATAAGAATATCAGTGCTAACAAACAAGATACCCTGTTAAGTCACTGTGTTTTTCTTCCTCTATTGGTTTTTGAAATGTGAATCCCACCCACAGAGGCAGCCACAGTTGACCTGTAGGTGTTCCTATCACCTCTGCCTGCCTAAAGTTCACGGCACTAGGACTAAGTCTGCTGCTCAGATCCAAAGTTATGTAACAGCTAGAGTCTCTGAGCCTCAGAACCCCAATCTCTGAGAAGAAACCATGGGCCAGCAGCTCAGTAGCAGAGCCAGGTCTCCAGAATCCCACGCCAGGGTTCCTTCTCTTATAGATCTTTCATCTGCTGCCCTGGGTCCTGAGGCACGGCTCAGGCCACCCAGAGATGTAGCTTCTGAATCCTGATAATTTATCCAGAGTTCAGCTGCACACAAGTACTCTAGCTCACAGTTTGTCCCCTCTCTCCTTGCATATTTCGCTTTCATCAAATATCCTAATGTCCTTCACAGAAGTCTTCTTTTTCCCAGGACCCAGCATAGGATCACAAATGCATTTAACTCTTAGGTTTCCTTGAGGTGAGGTGAAGTCGCTCAGTCGTGTCCCACTCTTTGCGACCCCATGGACTGTAGCCCACCAGGCTCTTCTGTCCATGGGATCTCCAGGCAGAAATACTGGAGTGGGTTGCCATGCCCTCCTCCAGGGGACCTTCCTGACCCAGGGATCAAACCTGTGTCTCTTATGTCTCCTGCATTGGCAGGTGGGTTCTTTACTACTAGCGCCACATGGGAAGCCATTACTGGTGGATTTCAACTCCTTGTTTACAGTGTTGTCCAGTTCCCCCACTGAAGTATTACTTTTTTTTCCTTTTGTAATCAATTATTATATCTGTGAGGAGAACAATGACACACTGATTTCAGAAACCAACCCTTGCATTTGACTGGTTAATAGTTATTTGCTGAGCACCTGCTACCTGCTGGGCATGATGGTGGTACTGGAAATGCTGCACTGGGAAAACAGTTATATCCCTGCCCTCAGGAGGTTTACATTCTAGTTAGAAAGGCAGATAATGGGCAAGCAAATAAAGCATACACTGTGCACCCTGGTCACAAATGCTTCTAAGGATATAAAGCCAAGACAGGCAGGGAGGACTGGAGAAAGAGTAAGTTGAGCTGGTGTTGCTGTTGTGGCTTTGAGCCCAGGATCCAAAAAGGTGTAGAACCTTCTAAAGCAGAAATTGCATCTTGTTCCTTCCTGCTTAAAATCCAAAGAGCACCATGCTCTCCAGACATCCAGGATCCTGGAGGAGTGCCCCAGCCTTGCCACATTCATCTCTTGTCATCTTCTCACGATGTTATGCGCTGGCAGTAACATCTCTGCTTCCCTCAATGTGCCCTCCATTCCCGTACCCCTCACTCACATGGAGGAACTCCTCTCCTTGTCCATTTCTAGCACGTCTCCAGGACCCGCGCTTCAATAGTGAGGAGGAGAGAGGAGGAGGGAAACCTGTCCACTAACTGCCATTCTTACTTATAGCTTTTCGTTGTAGACATTTTATACAAAATTTTGTATTATATCCAAGGGTACTTTGCCGCATTTTTAAATTACCCTAGGCAGAGAACTTAATGCAACTTAATGTTTGATTTTTCCCTCTTCTCTGGGTTAATTAAAGGAATTAATTTGCAGAGATAATTCCATATGATTCACACACAGACTAAGAAAATTAGCAGGCATTTCTTTAGCTTAGACAGCTTGTAAATAAACATCATGAATATGTGAACACCCACAAGCAAGTAATGCAGAATTCCACCTACATAAATGGACTGAGTCATGCTTCAATCCAATTCAACAAGTCGCCTCTAAGTCCTTATAAGGTGCTCTGTTCTCTATTCGGTACCACAGGGATAGGAACCTCAGGTTCCTATATTACAAGGTTAGACAATGTGGTAATATGCTAAAAGATATGGTATCATTAAAACTCTAGCCAAAAAAAAGAAGAAAACCTTAGGACTTTTTCTTAGATTACTACACATAGTTAATAAATAATTGCAATTTTAAGTAGGGGTATTTAACAAAATTAAAATTGCACATCTTGCATCACTGTCCATTTTTGTTGTTTATATGTATATTCACTGGAGGAAAGGCTGAGTTGGTTGGTTTTTAATTAGCTTAAACAGAGGTCTGGCTTTGTAGACAGTGTCTTTATTACACACTGTATTTGCACTTTAGAAATGCCTGGCTTAGGCCTTGGGCCTCGCCTCCTCCCGGTCAACAGGACCGGAGGGCTTTCCACAGACTCCCTCTTCCCTGAGACGCCTCTTATCTGACAAGATAGGAATCTGTGACTATGGCTGGTTAGAATACCACTTACCTGGGTAATCATCTCTACTCCTTGTAAAAAAGAAGATTTAATTTCCACCTCCAGCCTCTCCCCACACAAAGATGATTTCAGACGAGGAAAGAAAAAAAAAAGCTGAGACAGCAAAAGAAGTTGGGAAAGAAAGCTGCAGGCCCAGACTCATCCCAGAACCGAGCTCCTCAGGGAGTGGAGGGGAGTCCCCACTTCAGGCCTGCTTCCTCTTATCTGCCCACAGGACAGAAGAAGGAAAACTCACCTGCCCACGGACCCGCCTCCTGCCTTTTCTGCTGGGAAGGTTCAGTCCTTTAGGTCCACCCACAGAATGACAAACATCTGCCCGCATTTCACAACATTTCCCAAGTGAGGTCTTCTTAAATTCACTAAAATTTCGGGATTCTGTTACTTAATACTGTGCAGATAGAAAGTTTTGTCAGCCGAGACTACTAGGATGAAAAAGAAAAGCCTTTCCTATTCCTACCAACCTCCAGATCCTCAACTTTAACTGCAACCAGGTAGGTGTCCTTAAGACCTCACAGGCTTTTTCTAAGGAAGTAGTAATGTGCAAATTCATAAATGTACGTCAACTTTCCCATGTTAACAAGAGCTACAAACAGTGGATTGATTTGTTACAGGTCAGAAAATGAATTTATAATCCAAATAAGATTCTCAGCACAAATCAATTTCTCCCACAATAATGTAAATAGAAAGATACAATTAAGCCCAACCTGAAATTAAACTATCAGTATGAAACCATGACCAACATGAATAATGGCTGTTGAAGAAAATTCTTTACTTTTTTTCTCCATGCAGTGTGGCACGTGGGGTGGGGGAGACCTTAGTTTCCCGTTCAGGGATGGAACCCATGCCCCCGGTATTGGAAGCATGGAATCTTAACCACTGGACTGCCAGGGAAGTCCCAGAAGAAACTTCTTTTACACTTGATAGACTCAGACGAGAAAACAGCTACCCCGAGGTCTACCCGGCATGGGGAGGTACCACCTTCGAGACAATGAGAATCCTGTATTCCTTAGGGAGGTGTCAACTCCACTTGTGATGCCTGCAGAAAGCTCAGCCTTCAGAATAAAAAGTTTCAGATGTTCATCTTCCTTTGTCACTGATTCATTACTACCTGGCCCAGAGAAGGGAAATGAACTTGCAGGCTTGTGTGAAAACAACAAAATGCTGTTTTTCCAGAACAGTTGATTAAGAACATACTGTCCTAAGTGCAGTGGAGTGCAACGTTCCTTCCTGGTTCCCAGCTCTCATGGGAGCAAAGAGCAGCTCCTCAGGCTTGGCCTCCACTGAACAAAGCTCAGGGGTCGCTTCCATGCACAGACACTGCATCCATGGTCACTGCCACTTTGACAGCCTGGAATAACTGAGACCTTAGAGACTCCAGGGGACAGAAGGCTGCCAAGATACTTGAATGTGTCCCTGCATATATTTCACAGAGCAGATTAATAAGATCAGATAGGTTTTGTAATGAGAAAGAAAGGCAGCCAAGAAAGCTGAGTAACTTACACCAACATGGCTAATTTGTAGCTATACGTCCTCTCATGATCCTTGGAACCCAGAAGCATGTTATGTCTTCTTTGATTAGAGAGAAGATTCTGAATAAGATGGCGTATATACACGGTGACAGGTTTCCTATCTCAAAACTGGGACACATTCTGCCAAGTATAAACACACATTCAGAATTTAAACAGGATATCTGCAAGACCAGACAGTCTCCACCTGCGTTGCAGGAGACGTGGGTTCAGTCCTTGGGTCAGGAAGATCCCCTGGAGGAGGGTATGGCAACCCACTCCAGTATTCTCGCCTGGAGAATCCCCATGGACAGAGGAGCCTGGTGGGCTACGGTCCATCAAGTCGCAGAGTCAGACGTGACTGAAGCGACAGATCACAGCACACAGCACAGCACAGTCTCACAAAATCCAGGCCAGGTCAACACCCTGCCTGCTGAGCAAAATTCCCAGGCTTCCTCCCCTGGACTGAGTCAGTAAATCTGGGAGGTGCCTGAGAATCTGTATTTTCACAAGTACCTCAAGGAAATTCTTACATTCTGGCAAGTTTGGGGAACACTGAATTGAATCAATTATAGTCTATAACACTTAGTTCTCTTTAAGATACTTCTACATTTAAATCCCATTTAGTAATACCATCAATCATGTTAAGCTAATAAATGGTAACAATAATGAGTATCTGTCTTCTCCTAACCCCTCAAATAATAATACAATTTTTGTAATATCCATTGTAAAGAAAAAGGCTAAGTAACTTGTGCAAAGTTACAAGCTGGCAAATGATGGTGGGAGGGAGTGTGGGGAGGGATTCAAATAGAGGTGTGACTCCAACAGCTGCACCCTTAACTATTATATATACAATCTCTTCTTTCACAAGCAGAGATTCTGTTTACAAGTGGTAGCAACTTGATTTAGAACACAAAGTAAAAAAGATTTAGGGAACTATTTACAAATTGCTAGTACTTTCAAATGACCAGCCATGTAGAGATCCAGGGATCCAGCAATATCTCTAACAAAAGGTTTTTTATTCTGTTCTGCCCTCAGATTTCGCCTTTAAGCAAGTTTGGATCCTGGTCTCCATATCTTTCCCCTGCAAGTCAAAAAAAGATGTAATCAAAAAGTCAATGACCAACCCCTCCCAAAAAATAATAAGCTCAGAGGAATTACAAAATGCTATAATTTAGCCCCCAAATCTGAACAATATATCAGATGGAGGGCTAGATGTTTATACTGATTTGTAAAGAAAAAAAAAAGGTGTGATGTTCAAAAATTTTCATAACTGCCCTCTTCTATCACTTCTAACACTAAAAACAAAAAAAAGAAGAAAATCAAATTTTTCCACTCATCCCGCCTAGATTTAAAAAAAAAAAAAGACTTGATATGTCAAATGAACAGTGTCCCTATGCCTCTTCCTGGGCTTGGGTTAATTAGAAGTCACTCAAGTTTGAACAGGATACAAAAAATCAGAATGGAAATAATACTCCTGATTCATTCAGTGAGTATTTATTGAGGGCCTTCTATATGCCAGGCACTGTTCTGGGTGCTATGGATACACAACAGAGAATAAAACAGACAAAAATTCCTGCCTTTAAGGAGCTCACATCCTTTTAAGAGGATATATACTCTAAAGAAATAAGCAAATAAGCAGTTTGTCAGATGGTGACAGGTGCCGCAGGGAGGACTGCAGCAATGGTCTCCCTAACAAGGGGCCGTCTAAACAGAGGCCTCAGGGAAATGTACGGCAAGCCATGAACATCTAGGGGGAGTACATCCCCAAAGAAGGAGAACTGTGTCCAGCAGACACTCCTCATACCCCCCTAAACCACAATCCCCCCCAAATTTTCTGTCTGCCCAGACAGTACCACCCTTCTCCCAGATGCTCAGGACAGGAACTGCGCTGGGCTCCTTCCCTTCCCTTGCATCTCCCCATCCGGTCAATCAAGGTGGTCCTGTGGGCTGCGCCTCCTAAATACTCATCTCCATTCCCCACTTGAGAACAGGACATCGTAATAAACCTGGATGGCTGCAGCAGCTTCCAAACTGGTCTCCCCATATTTTCTGTGCTCCCATCCCTGAAAATCTAAGCTCCAATAAGAAACCAGAGTGACCACTTAGAATCACATATGAAGTCGCATCAAGGCCCTTTTCTAGCCCAATGCTCCCCACTGTTCTTTGGAATAAAATCTGGATCCTGAAAACATACACACACTGCTATATATAAAACAGATAATCAACAGGGACCCACCCTATAGCACAGGAAACTCCACTCAATATTCTGTAATGACCTATATGGGAAGGGAATCTGAGAGAGAATGGATATGTATACATAGTATGACTGAATCACTTTCCTGTATACCTGAAACTAACACAACACTGGAAATCAACTATACTCCAATATAAAATAAAAATTAGAATAAAAAAAAAAAATCTGGATCCTGGATGCCCAGGCCTGATGGCACAGTCCAGCCCTTGCTTACCTCTTCAAATCATTCACATCCTTGTCCCCAGAGCGCACCAGCTTCTGAGCCACCTTGGCCTTCCTCCCGTCTCTCTAACAAGCCTCGCTTCTTTCTGCCTTTGCCGGTGTGCTCCTCCTGTCTGGAGAGACGCATTCCTCATCTCCCCTGGCACACTTCCCTCTCATCCTTAGGACCTTAAACTGGAAGCCACTGCCCCAGGGTGACTTTCTGATCTTCCCATCACATGCGATCCTACACTGCCCACTTATTATACCCTGCATTTCTCCCAGCACCATCACAACTATAATTAAATCATTATTTCTACAATTTAATGGCTGCCCTGCTCCAGTAAACTAATCTCTATGGCGACAAGGACCACATCAGTTGAATTCATTTTTGCATCTCCAAATGCCTTAAAAATAGCAGAGTTCAATACATATTTGGGAAGTTAAGCCTTCCTCTTCACATGTCCCTGTATTCTCTCTCAAGGAAAATACGGGGTTGCATTTTTCCACCACATCATCTACGCCTCACAAATCTGTCTTCTCATGACTAAAGTTAGGAACTATGAAAAAGCCATGCTGAAATAATGAATTTACAAATTGAGAAGTCCCGAGTGGAGCCATTTGGGTCATGTTTGTTTTTTTAGTTTTGCTTCATGTTACAAAATTGTCTTCCTAAAGGGAAGCCCAGTTAAGCAGAGCCCACTCCTCAGACCACACAGGACTCCTCAAGGAGCAAATTAAAGTAACAGGAAAGAACAGACTTCCCGCTGGTTCACAGTTATCAGAATTTTTTCATTTTAATTAAAGTTAATGGGAGCCACTTGCTCTGTGATAAGAAAAGGACAGTGTCACAAGCTCCTCATATACCAGGCAGTTCACAGCTAACGGTGGGCGGCTACCCTGAGCTGCACCCTAACCAGGAACTAGATCCTTGGCAGAGTGCCTTCCCTACATACCACCTCATTTAACTGAACTGAATCTTGGCAGCCACTCCATGATCGAAGTGACTTGATCCCCAATCTGATCAAGGAGACCAAAGAGATAAAGTCACTTGCTCAGGCTCATGGAGGTCGTAAGTGGCACAACCCGGGCATCAGAAGCAGCTCTTTCAGGTTCCAAATCCTCAGCTAAGTATGTCAACGGGGACACAGTGTTCTAGTACCAACTGTGTCCAGAGTGCTGGTTCTGAGTGTGAATGACTTGGCTGCTCTCATCCCAGCTCCCCAGCTTACAGGACCAGAGAGGGGGAGTGACTGGCACAAGATCACACAGCGTGATGGTAGCTAGGGGCAGCCAAGAGTTCCATCCCTGTGGGACTGTCCTCCTGACAGATAGTACCTCTCCTCACAAAAGATCCCTAAAGCCCTCAGAATAAATGTCCCAAGTCGAGCTTTCCTAAGGAATGCTGTAATGTTATAAAAATCCTAAAGTAGCCTTTGGAGTTGAGCAAAAGCAAAACAGAAGGACTTTATCACTCTCCTTTCTTGCAGCTGCCGCTGGTCGGAATGCACACAAGCAGCCCCTTGTCTCCTGCCACCATGCAGCTCTTCTAAGCGACAGAAGCCCAGGAACACAGAGGCCCTGGGCCCAGGCCAGCCGGAGCCATGCTAAACAGGCTGAAAAGCAAGTGGTTCTGACATCCTTCATCAAATGCTCTTCACTCTGGAGAAGCAATAAACACAATTTTGCTCACACTGATCACACTTCTTTCTGTATAAGAGCAAGTTCAGGAATAAGACCTGAACCAGGGAAATCACTCCTGCACCCTGAAACAGCCTCCTGATTTTTATGATGCCAGCAGCAAAACCATCACTGCATCCAGGTCAATGTACCATGGAACCCAAGCCCTTGCCCTCTTCCCAAGTGAGCTGGCTAACAGCCAATAGCCTGGTATCACACTGGTTACCAGCCAGCGTGGGCTCTGCCAGACTGGACGAAGGCAGAAATTACACGTGCTTGGTGTTTGGAAGCTCTTCTGGAAAAGCAGCCTTACCGGGCCTCATGCAATCCTCGGGAGCGTCAAACCCCAACTCGCAAACACCCCCAAGCGGGAGTCCCAGAAGAACTTCTGTTCCAACCAGGCCTCCAGACCAGTGGTCCCCTGGCAACAGGGAGCCCCAGCTCAGCCCAGGACAGGGTGCAGCCCACGTCAGTCCCCATAGCAGAACCCATCAGGGTGACTCTCTGGGTGTCCTGAAGGCCGCCCACTGTCAGGAGCCCCCGCTGCCCAGCCAGAGCCACTGGTCACAACACACGAGTCCCTGGAGGGTGCTGTGTGGCAGCAATGCCAGATTTAAAACTGCAGTCACTCATTCCCTGAGATCTTTTTTTAAGTGAAAGTGAGAATGCACGTGAGGGCACCTCAAATATTCAAAGAGTTAAACAATCTAAGGGTGTCAAAAGAGTCACCACTTGGTATGCTGCCCACATCTGAGGACTGAGCTGCAGGGGGTATAACTTGAAGGGGTCCCCATTGTCCTTTGGGGAGGGGCAGGGTGATGTGGATCCCAGAGCCACAACCTGGACCAAGTTACACGAGCTTCTGCTGCTCATTTCCCTCATCAGTAGACTGGGGCTAACAACAGATCTCTTGGTATCACCATGGAACATGATGTGAGAAAAAGGAAGTTATCTGCTGGCACAGTGATTGGCACATAATAAACCACAAATTAATGCTCACTTCCTTCTTCAATGCTTGTAGAGAACTTCCGTTTGTATCACGTATTCCTTTTCTTTTCCCCTTTTATTAATCGCTTACAATCTTCTTTCAAAATTAACAACCCACATATATTCATATTTTCCTTATGAATGTGTGTGGAAAAGAATATCAAGATATATGTCCAAAGATGCTCACTCCAGCATTAATTGTGATCTTCAAAAAAAAGTAATACCTGCTCACTAGAATTCAATTACAGCACTTGCAATAAACGAGGCAGTTCAGTGAGTTCTAATAAAAGGAAAGTACTTTAAGGTATGGGCTTCCCTGGTGGCTCAGAAGCTAAAGAATCTGCCTGCAATGCAGGAGACTGGGGTATGATCCCTGGGTTGGGAAGATTCCCTGGAAGATGGCATGGCTACCGACTCCAGTATTCTTGCCTGGAGAACCCCCGTGGACAGAGGAGCCTGGCAGGCTACAGTCCATGGGGTTGCAAAGAGTCAGACACGACTGAGTGACTAACACTTTCACTTTCATAAATAAATACATTATGTATATACTAGCTTTGGTATCCAAATAATTTACCAGGGGGCAGAATAAAAGGAATAAGGGTAGGCAGATATGGTACACAAAATAATGGCCCCATGTCCACATCCTGTGGACAGAATCTGTGACTATGTTACCTAACTCTGCAGATGTGATAAATTATGGATTTTGACATGGGAAGAGTATCCTGGATTATCCAGGCTGCCCCAATCTAATCACATTGGTCCTTAAGATCAGAAACCCTTTCCTGGATTTGACTACAAATAAACGTCAGAGAGAAGATGGAGGAAGAGGCTACAGGCCAAAGAAGAGTGGCAGCCTCTCGCAAGTCTCAGACCATGCTGATTTTAACCCGGAAAAGGCCAAAAGTCTCAAGACATGCTGATTTTAAGCCAGTGAGACCCGTGTTGGGCTTCTGACTTAAAGAAGCATTAAGATAATAAATTTGTGCTGTTTCATAACAGTAACATTGTGGTAAAAATTAATTATACCAGCAATAGAAACTATAAGAGGAGTAAAAGGGATAATTTACTTATAATTTTATATCCTTCTAGTATTCCAGTATTTCTAGTATAATTTTATGTATTCTTTCTAGTATTTATCTATATTCTAGTCTGAATTTTTATATTATGACTTTAACTCTTATTTAATTGGGAAGGAAGAGAAGAAATTCTTTACCCTGCTTCAATGTTATGATTCCCTGATCACAAACGCTTTCATATGGACTTGGCTCATTCTGCCTGAAAAACTGAGTGCTCTCTTTCAGGACCAAACAAAAGTCTACTTACAAGGCCCAACTGAAGTGACGCATCCCAGGTCAGGGCTTCCTCCTTAGGGGGTCTCTCCTGCAGCTGCACTTAAGGGGGCTGCACACAGCTCGGGTGACCATGCTGGATGGTGAACTCCTTGAAAACAGGGCTTGCGGCTTATTTGCCTTTGCAAACCCAACCCTCATAATAGGCATTACAAGTGGTTAATGATTAAGTGTTTGCCCCGCTGAAATACTGGATTGCATTAAATCCAAACCAACCTAGTAAACCCCAGTTTTAAATTAACAAGGAGTCTTCTACTGGGAAAAGACTGCTGCAATCTCACATGCATTATCCAGCTATCTGTTCCCTAAAGGGAGAAGTTATATCCTTCAACCCTACAAATCAAGCAAAGTTCAGAGTTAAATCTTCCTTCAAAATCAAATTTTGACTTCGATTTACAGAAGATGGTGGTTATCAAGAGATACTGCTTCAGAACTCCACTGACTTTTCAGTCTAAATCTTCTAGTTCCTGCTATCAACATTTGCGAGTTATATTTAAATTATACTGGCTATAGTGACGAAATAAGCCTTCTTTTTCCCATCCAAATCAAAACTTGGGTTTTTCCCAAAACGATATTGTATCATCCATTCTAGGGGAAAAAAAAAAATCACAGCCCAGTTGTTAGAGCTGAGATTTAAAACAATCTAAAAATGTATGTAAGTCTACTCCATTAATTACTGTTCTAACGGCAAAGAAGCCAGGAAAGGAGATAAAGCGACAATTGATTAAATGCTCACACACTAAAGACTGCATCTGCTAAAGCAAGAGTCAGAAGCTTTTGTTTTAATCTCCCAAAAGCATTCTGTTTAAAAATATTAGAACATCCATCTCTACGGTCATAGTTATTTCCATTGCTCAATTAGAGGCCAAAGTACTAAAGAGGCTACACTTTGGTGTTTGAACAAGACATCATTGTAATCAATGACTTCACAAATCCTTATCCAATCACGGGCAAGTGACAGACACTGAACTCTTCATGAGTATTTAAGCTAAAGAACATCATTAATTATTCACTTTTGTTGGTGGTGGTGTTTTCATCTTAAAGTCAAGATTTATCGGGATATAATTTACATGCAGTTCTCCATCCTTTTTAGGTAACAGTTCCATAAGTTTCAACCAAAACATACAGTCATGTCATCATCACCACAGTTAAGATACAGGTAAAAGTTCCCTATACCCTTTGTTAAGTCAAGCTTCTCCCCAATTCCCAGCCCCAGGAAACTACTGGTCTTTTTTCTAACCCTATACTTTTGCCTTTTCCAGAATGTCATATAAATGGAATCATGCACAGAATGTATCTTTTTGAGTGTGGCTTCTTTCACATAACATAATGCATTTGAGATTCATCCAGTTAGTTGTGTTTGTTCTTTGTTAGTACTGAGTAATATTCCATTGATGCCCAGTTTGCTTATCTACTCTCTTGTTGAAGGACATGTGAGTCTTTTCAAGTCATGGGCAATTAGAAACAAAGCTGTTGGGAGGTCCCTGGTGGTCCAGCGGTTGCCACTCTGATCTTTCACTGCTGAGGGCCTGGGTTCAATCCCTGGTCAGGGAATTAAGTTCCTGCAAGCAGCCAAACTAAATAAATAAAATAAATAACACTGTGGCAAATATTAGCCTACAGGTTTTTGTGTGAACAGAGGTTATTTCTCTGGGGTAAGTATCTAGGAGTGAAATTGCTGTCTTGCATGGTAAGTATATATTTAACTTTGTAAAAAAAAAAACAAAAAAAACCCCACGTTTTCCAAAGTGGCTGTACCATTTTACATTCCCACTAGCAATGCAAGAGAGTTCAAGTTGTTCTGTATCTTTGCCAGGACTTGGTAATATCTATTTTTATTTGCCTTTAAATAACTTTTTTTTGGCCGTGATACACGGCTTGTGGTTAGTTCCCCAACCAGGGATTGAACCCTCGCCTTCAGCAGTGAAAGCACAGAGTCTTAACCACTAGACCACCAGGGGATTCCCAAAATACTTTGAAACTCATACAGAAGTTACAAAAATAGTAGAGAGCTCCCATGTATGCACCTCTTATCTTACATAATCACAATAAAAGTATTAAAAGGAAGAACTTGACATTGGTACAATACTGTTAACCAAAATACAGATTCTGTTAAAATTTCATTAGTTTTGACATGTTCAATTCCTGCCTCTTTATTTTGTGTGCAGTTCTGCAGTATTTCATCACATGTATAGATTCATATAAGCACTACTATAATCAGTCTTAGTTAAGACTTTCACTGAATCAGCACCCTAACCTCTACCACCCCATGGATGCGACTGTAAAACCCCCTAAAGAGGGGAGTGAGCTATGGGCAACCTCACTTCTGCCTCCTGAAACACCTATCAAGTCTCAGGGATGACCTGCTTGGAGAACCACCGGTGATGATCTGAAATGTATTCAGAAACTAACATAGGGACAACAACTCTTCCTATCAGTTTCACTTCCAGTTTTTCTGTTATGCTCATATACGTGTAATAAGTGCTACCATTACAATGCTAGTTGCTAAAAATTTTGAGCACCCCAGATCCAGGGTGCTTAGTACCAGGAGGTTTGTGGTACCTCAAGTTCGAGTCACAAAAAAATTGCTTCCACTCTCTCTGTTTTAATTAAGGTTTCAATCCAATTCCTGGTAACAGAATACAGCATAGGGCAGAGCAGAAACTGACAGTCACTAGGTAGTTTTCAGGGGCTACTGGGGAAAAGAGCAAAGCGAGTAGAACTGCCCTGACCAGCTCCAGCTCACAATTGTCACCAGACACTGCAGTGACCCTCTAGGCCCAGAGTACTGTCAACTGAAAAAAATGCACAACCTAAAACTGGAGAGGTATGTTTGTTCGCAGACCTCCCTAAGGACTATAGCCAGGGACTGCAGTCCTGCAGATAGCTTTGAAAAACTCTTTCCAAGAGATAAGGGAGGAGCCAGGAGATACAGGAATTTTTCCTACAGGGAAATAAAATCTAGTTAAACATCAAAAGATTGCTGTTAATCACAAAATCCAGACATCTCAGGCTAATTTATATATGTGGAAGATGCAAGAGTCTGGGTTTCTCGAAGCTGTTCCTTTGATAAGCATCTTCGCTATCTAGAGCCAGTCTCCGGTTTTTCTCCATCCTGAATTCCCCTCAGGGTGCACCATCCAGGTGGCTGAAGTGGCTGATGGCTTGATGGCTGGCAGCCTGTTTTTCTCCATCCTGGGTTCCCCTCAGGCTACAAGGTCTGGGTGGCTGCTGCAGTGGTTGATGACTTTATAGACGCAACAGTCCTTACTAAATCCTTTACTAAAACAACAGGCAGCATTCTTGTGTGTGTGTGTCCACAGTACCCACCAGTGAGTACACATTTTCCTCAAGGAAACATCAGGTACACATTCTCCCCAAGTGCTCAAGCCTCTAAATTCTGCATCTTCTCCCCACCCCCATCCTAAATCAAAACTTGTTTCCAATCAGTTCAGTCAGGAAATAAACAGTCAACCCTGTGAAACAAAGGATTCTCCCACTCCAGAGGTTGAACTAACCATATTCCGGATGTTAAAATATCTTCCAAGTCCTTATTCACCCAAAAGCTATTAACAATAATCAATTTAAAGATGAGGATAGCACTATAAATGCATTAAACACATATCATCAATTAATGAGATCAGTATTAAGCTTTATATTAAGCTCAAAATTATGCCACTTAACCCCAAACTGTTTTTACTGTATTTACACACATTTTTTTAAACTATAAGCTAATTTGCACAAATACTCCTAACTGCTCTTTCACATCAGAAACTGGAACTGGGTTATTCTTCAGAAAAAGAATCCTGACAGGGAGAAGCAGGAACTATCCACAAAATAACCAAGAGGGAATGTTACTCCTCTTGTAATTTTAAACCCATGAAGGGCAACTATGAATCAAAGCTAGGCTGAAGGTCAATTTCAACTATAATCCTACCCAGGGAAAGGAAGTGGATTGTTAAATTCAAATAAGGCATCAAAAGCTGTCTGTGAGCACCAAACAAAAGATATTTCATATAATCAATCTACAAATGCTAAAAATGCAATTCTCTGCAGTTATGACTCCACCTACATGCCCTTGTGTCCCATCGTAGGTATTTCTAAAGGATGTGGTCTAAGCAAAACACCCATTTTTCCTAACTAATATGAGGACAATGAGAAGGGAAACCAACATTTTGGCAATTGTCTACCTACCATGGGTATCAAACTTTGATATGTAATAATCAATGTCCTTTAATGTCCCTTTCTAAACCCTCACTTTTAAAAGCTGGCACCTAGAATAAGAACTACAATTCTCAGACAGTTGGCAGCTAGGCATAGTTGTGTGGCTACGTTCTAGCCTAGATGTTCTCAAAGTAGGGTACTTCCTAAGAGGCCTATGTTATAGGTAATCCATGAGGCCAAAATTATTTTTATAATAATATTTAGATGGTACTTGCCTTTTCAATGCTCTTTCTCTGTGAGTATATTCAGGAGAGTTTTTCAGAGGCTACATGACATGTGATACCACAACAAATTGAATGCAGAAGCTGATCTGAGAATCCAGGTACTTTCTATTAAGCCAGACATTAAAAGAGATTTATAAAAATGTATAGCAGTGGTAGTTGTCTCACTAACGGATGAAAAATAGCTATTCCTCCCCAAAAAAGTAATTGATGCTAACCTATAAGAGTTGACTATTTCTAAATAAATTAATATTTTTTAAATTTCTCACTTTTAATTTTTAACAGTAAACATTTGCATTAGATTCCTATTGCTGCTATAACAAATGACTATAAACGGGTAGCTTAAAATGACACAAATTATAGTTCTGGATGTCAGAAGTCTACAAACAGGCCTTCCAGGACTAAAATGGACTTGTTGGCAGGGCTGAGCTCCTCCTGAATCTAGAGGAGGATGTGCCCCTTGCCTCTTCCAGTATCTGGAGGCCACCTGTACACTGTCTTCCTCTTATAAGGACTCTTTTGACTACACCGAGCCCTCCTGATTAACCCAAGATAATCTCCGCATTGCGAGATCCTTAATGTAAACACACTGGCAGTCTCTTTTGCCAGGTAAAGTAACATATGCATCAGTTCTGGGGATTAGGAAGTAGATATCTTTGGGGGGCTATTTCTCTGTCTGACGCAAAATGCTAGCTATAACTCATATAAGCAAAGCCTTTTGGGGCCCTCAATCATTTTTAAAGAGTATAAAGAGGCCTTAAACCAAAACATTTGAGAACCATTGCTCCAGCATATGAATAGATGAGGTGGGAAAATGAAAACACAGAAAAGCTAAGTGATTAACCAAAGTCATACAGACTTCAAGTAGACATTCAACTTGAAGCCAAAGTCATCTGGCTACTGATGAACCTAACGTTGCTCCCTCTAAATCATGCTCCCCACCCCGAACACCTGACCTGAGACAAAGGCAAACAGAAATTATTTTGTGGGCATGTTTGAAGGCATCAGACAAAGGGCCCGATAACAAGTATTCAGATGCGAATTTGGTGAGGAGCAAGGAGGGCAGGTTGGAGAAGAAGGTGTTTAAAACAATTCTACTTTTCAGAACCTTCTTTAGAAATATTTATGATGTGATGTGAGAAAGGAGTAAAATGTTACAAATGGCCAAGTATTCCAGGGTTGAGTCAGAGAGCAGTGAGGAACTGTTCTTGGTCTAGAGAGCATGATCCGGACCAAACTCTAGGAGATGTATGGCGAGCGTGAAGCAAAGCACAGCTCTGGGTCATACAATGGGGCCTGGTGAGCAAACTCAGGTTTATGGTCACTTATCCCGACAATGCCTGTCAAGCCCCAGTTTTGGTGCCCTCACTAAAAATGACACCTGAAAGACCACATTCTGGAGCTCTCTCTCTGCACCATTTTGATACAACTGGAGTCACAATTTTGTAGCAGGAAAGAAACCGTATTCAGGTGAACTGTATTAAAATCATGCTAATGACTCAAATCACAGTCTTCCAAGGGATACATTTATAGTTAAAAGAGGAGAACTGGGTGGCTCAAAGGGCCAGTTGCTGATCTATCAAATGAACTGGCTAGTCCAGGCCAACAGAACTGGGGGAAGTGGTAATCAGACCCTTTTCAGACCCAAGCAGTTTGTGCTCGTGAATGATGGCTCCCCGGCCCAAAGCCTGGGCAGGACCTACTCAGGGGCCAACTAGCCATTCCTGGTAAACTTCTCTGCTTCTTCTTCATCTCTTTCCTAGCTCTCCAGGCAAAGTTCCTGGAGTGTTCAGCCAACCAAACCAAAATGGCAGTAGTACATGAACTGACAGCCAACAATAACCAAGCAAATAAGGACACAGACTAAGTAACTACTCACTAGAATTTGCTATCCAAGGGAGGAAAAGACACAGAATTATCTGATATTTATATTTTCCAAGTGAAGGTATGGGTCCAATAAGAGGTAGCCTCTCGGAGAATCTCTCATCACAGAGCTCAGAATTCCCTGGGGATGTTTTCTGTGCCTACGTTCTCTATGATAACACTAGCATTAAAAAATTCAATTTATAACCTGCAAAGCACAAAGATTCTGCAGAGTAGAAACCTGCCTAACATGTCACTGTCAACACAAAATCCTAATCCACACACTCTCATCAAATCTGTGTGGTCTCTGAAAAGGTATGACTGCCCACAGATGATGTTTCTGTTGCAGAATGAATTAAAAAAACTATTCAATCAGCACTCTCAGTTGACATCTGTTTTGAAATAATATTTTTTTCCCATGTGCCGAAGCACAAGGCAACTTAACATTTTAGAGACAAAATCTTCAAGCTACTTTCTATGTCCATTAAGAGGATGCAGAATATAAGTCTGCAGAAGTCTACAGAGATGATGCCTCTAATTCACAGCAGTAAATATCTATTTCCTGTACTGCACATGTGGAAGAAGGGCATCTTCCGTCAGAGATCCACATATCTAGGATTCTGGTAAAAAGAAAAGTGATAGTTTAGCAGAAAATAGACTATGACTCTGTTCCTGGGAGTTATTTTAAAAGTAGCAATTCCACCTTCCAAAGAAGTAAATATTCAGTGAAAGAAAAAGAACCCAAGTAAACGTGTAAGGATATAATATGTGAGAACACAAATCAACAAAAACTTCAATCAAAAAGAATGAAGATGAGCAATGAAACCACAACATAATTGAAAGAGAGACTGTTCAACTATTTTCAAAAAACAAAACCGGGGGAAAAAAAAAGAAACAAACAAAACTTCAAGACAGAAAATTTTCTCTACATTAAAGTCATAAACTCTGCTCTCCAAAGGACACTTAAAAAACAAAATGCTCAATCTTGCCATTCATTAGAAAATGTAAACTGAGACCACAATGATATACTATTTTATACTCATTAGAATGGCAAAAAAATACCAAATGTTAGAAGGAAATGGAGCAACAGATAAACTATGATAGATTTTTGGAGTAGAATTTTATTTAACAATAAAAATTCATTTACTACTATTGCATGCAACAAGTGAGTCTTAAAAATACAACTAAGTGAAAAAAAATGAAAGCTGCAGAATATCACATGCAATGTACTATTCTTATCAAGATTAAAAACAAGTAAAACTAGGCAATTTTTGTTTGGATATATATATGGACATAGTAACATTATGCGCCAGAATGGAAGTCAACTACCTCTACAAAGAACACTGTTTAGTTTAACTGACTTTTACTTTTGGTAGACAGACTTTCTCTGAAAAGAAGTGAAGAAGTTTCCACTAAACTAGAAGTTTAGTTCTAGGGCAAATTCTTAATCTCCTGTCTGAAAAGCACTGGCCTAGACTCTTCAACTCCAGAGAAGGAGCAGACCTGGTAAATGTAATCTTCCCAGATAAGGAGTCGCAACCCAAGGCAATTCTGATGAGAGGAAATAACTCCCCCAGGCCTCCCTGGAGCTTTCTGATCTGTCACTTCCAATGACTCAGAGAGACACTGTTTCCGCTGCCCTTTGTTTTAGGTTGTTTCTCCCACCCTGGCCCATGCGGCCTTCCGCCTCCAGTGAGGAAACTGGCCTCTTCAAGCCTTTCTCCTTCCTCCCCCAAACCACCCTGGCCTTTTCTTGGCTGACTTTGATCTGGGGCTGAAGATCTGAAAGATCCCTCCATCCATCCGAGCCTTATAGACCATTTCAGAACTAAGCAGGAGAGATTCTGAGGAACTTCAGATCCATGAGATGTTCGAGAACGGATAAAACACTCAGTCTGACTTACGTGTCCTTTTATACGCTCTCTGCCATTTCCTACTTCACTGTTCTTGAAATTCAGAAATTACAGCACTCCTTTGGTCACTGCAGATTTGCCTAGAATAATAAAGGCAGGGAATTAGAAACGAAGCAACCAGAAGGAACCAAAAGGTCCGAGGGGAGAAAAAAAAAATGCTCCTGTATAATCACTCTTGACATTTAAAAGGAAGAAAGGCCACCGGAATTAAGGAAAGTCGTTACCTTGGTCCAAGGCAATTTTCATATTTAACTAAACTATTAATACTTATTTTATGTTTGTAGAAGAAACCATTATTATTTACAAAAAGTTTTCACATGCAATTTATCATTGAAGTTGTAAGATACTGAGGCTAGGCAAATATTATTGTAAAATGCAGTGGCCTAATTTCCCAAGGTTAAGGAACTTTCCAGTGACCCTTCAGCTGGTAAGCATCAGAGTAGGAATTTGCATACTCTATGACTCCTTAAAGATGGGCACAATAAAGGACAGAAATGGTATGGACCTAACAGAAGCAGAAGAAATTAAAAAGAGGTGGCAAGAATACACAGAAGAACTGTACAAAAAAGATCTTCACAACCCAGATAACCACAATGGTGTCATCATTCACCTAGAGCCAGACATCCTGGAATGTGAAGTCAAGTGGGCCTTAGAAAGCATCACGACGAACAAAGCTAGTGGAGGTGATGGAATTCCAGTTGAGCTATTTCAAATCCTGAAAGATGATGCTGGGAAAGTGCTGCACTCGATATGCCAGCAAATTTGGAAAACTCAGCAGTGGCCACAGGACTGGAAAAGGTCAGTTTTCATCCCAATCCCAAAGAAAGGCAATGCCAAAGAATGCCCAAACTACCACACAATTGCACTCATCTCACACGCTAGTAAAGTAATGCTCAAAATTCTCCAAGCCAGGCTTCAATAGTACATGAACTATGAACTTCCAGATGTTCAAGCTGGATTTAGAAAAGGCAGAGGAACCAGATATCAAATTGCCAACATCCATTGCCATCATCGAAAAAGCAAAATGGTTCCAGAAAAAAATCTTCTGCTTTATTGACTACACCAATGCCTTTGACTGTGTGGATCACAAAAAACTGTGGAAAATTCTTAAAGAGATGGGAATACCAGTCCACCTGACCTGCCTCCTGAGAAATCTGAAGGCAGGTCAGGAAGCAACAGTTAGAACTGGACATGGAACAACCAACTAGTTCCAAATCTGGAAAGGAGTACGTCAAAGCTGTATATGGTCACCCTGCTTATTTAACTTATATGTAGAGCACATCATGAGACATGCTGGGTTGGATGAAACACAAACTGGAATCAAGATTGCCGAGAGAAATATCAATAACTTCAGATATGCAGGTGGCACCTCTCTTTATGGCAGAAAGCAAAGAATAGCCTCTTGATGAAAGTGAAAGAGGAGAGTAAAAAAGTTGGCTTAAAACTCAACATTCAGAAAACTAAGATCATGGCATCTGGTCCCATCACTTCATGGAAAATAGATGGGGAAACAATGGAAACAGTGGCAGACTTTATTTTGGGGGGCTCCAAAATCACTGCAGATGGTGACTGCATCCAGGAAATTAAAAGATGCTTGCTCCTTGGAAGAAAAGTTATGACCAACCCAGACAGCATAGTAAAAACCAGAGACATTACCTTGCCAACAAAGGTCTGTCTAGTCAAAGCTATGGTTTTTCCAGTAGTTGTGTATGGACGTGAGAGCTGGACTATAAAGAAAGCTGAGCACCAAAGAATTGATACTTTTGAACTATGGTGTTGGAGAAGACTCTTGAGAGTCCCTTGGACTGCAAGGAGATCCAACCAGTCCATCCTAAAGGAAATCAGTCCTGAATATTCATTGAAAGGACTGATGCTGAAGCTGAAACTCCAACACCTTGGCCACTTGATACAAGGAACTGACTCACTGGGAAAAATTCTGATGCTGGGGAAGATTGAACGCAGGAAGAGAAGGGGACGACAGAGGATGAGATGTTTGGATGGCATCACTGACTCAATGGACATGAGTTTGAGTAAACTCCGGGAGTTGGTGATGACAGGGAAGCCTGGCGTGCTGCAGTCCATGGGGTGGCAAAGAGTCGGACACGACTGAGCGACTGAACCAAACTGAATGACTCCTCATTCCAATCTCTTCCACGGCACCAAATGATACGATGGTTTCAATTTGAGAAGCAGCACTGTTATTTCTTCTTGTACTACATATACTTTCTTAGCCAATAGATATAGAAATGCCTTTGCTGCTGAGTGACAAACTGGAGAAGGAAATGGCAACCCACTCCAGTGTTCTTTTCTGGAGAATCCCAGGGACAGAGGAGCCTGGTGGGCTGCCGTCTATGGGGTTGCACAGAGTCGGACACGACTGAAGCGACTTAGCAGCAGCAGCTGAGTGACACATACACTGCCATAGAATTAAATGTTTATTTACCAGAGACAACCCAAAGGGTGGAAAATTCACAACAAGATAGTTAAGAAACACATGTATCTTTTCCACATATCTTCTTTTTCTCTTTAAGTCATAGAATTGCTAGGCTTTGTTTCTCTTTCTCTCTCTCTTTGGAAATAATTTCATGTGTAGAGAAACGTTGTAGAATAATAATAATATCAAGAACGCCATGTACTCTTTACCCAAATATTCACCTACTATTAACATTTAACACATAGAATCATTCACTGTCTCTCTCTCTACAGATATCTACATTCACTCAACATTTTTTTGTTTCTGTACCTTGTGGAAAAAAGTTCCATATATCATGGCGCTAAATACTTCAGAATTTATTTCTTAAGAATAGGCATATTCTTATATAACCATAATGTCAGTATCAATCTTAGTAAATTTAATATTGATATAATACTTTAATTGACAACCATCTTGTTAACCCAATAATGTGCTATACAGCATTTCTTTTTCCTCCAATTCAGGATCCAGTCCAGGGTAAGATATTGCATTTAGCTACCATTAATCTGAGACATATAGCTCCTTTTTATCTTTTATGATACTGATACTTCAGAAGAATATTTGTTGTTGTTGTTCAGTCGCTCAGTTGTGTCTGACTCTTTTGTGACCCCATGGACTGCAGCATGCCAGGTTTCCCCGTTCTTCATAATCTCTCAGAGTTTGCTCAAACTCATGTCCATTGAATCAGTGATGCCATCCAACCATCTCATCTCTGTCACCCACTTCTGCCATTAATCTTTCCCAGCATCAGGGTCTTTTGCAATGAGTTGGCTCTTCTCACATTAGGTAGCCAATATTGGAACTTCAGCTTCAGCCTCAATCCTTCCAACGAATATTCAGGGTTGATTTCCTTTAGGATTGACTGGTTTGATCTCCTTGCTGTCCAAGAGACTATATAGTCCTCCCCTTCCCTGATAGCTCAGTTGGTAAAGAATCCACCTGCAATGCAGGAGACCCCAGTTTGATTCTTGGGTTGGGAAGATCCCCTGGAGAAGGGATAGGCTACCTATTCCAATATTCTTGGGCTTCCCTCGTGGCTCAGCTGGTAAAGAATCTGTCTGCAATGAGGAAGACCTGAGTTTGATCCCTGTGTTGGGAAGATCCCCTGGAGAAGGGAAAGGTTACCCACTCTAGTATTCTGGCCTGAAGAATTTCATGGACTGTATAGTCCATGGGGGCACAAAGAGTCGGACATGACTGAGCAACTTTCACTTTCCTTTTCTTATATTAACAAAACATTTCCATTTTGACTTGTCTGACATTTCCTCATGATTCAATTCACCTTATGCATCATCAGCCAGAAAACTACAGAGGTGATGTTTTCTTCTCCTGGTATCATAGCTGAAAGTATGTGAAGTCTGTGTGCCCCTCCCTAGCAATATAAATTTTGATCACCTAGCCAAAGGGCTGTCCAATTTCTCCCCAGAAAAATTATTTTTTTCCCTTATAATAAGTAATCTGTGGGGAGACGCTTTCAGACCATGCAAACATCTTGTCCTTCATCAAATTTCCCTTTAGATTTAGCATTCATTGGTGATCCTTGCCTGGCCTGAACTTCACTACCATGGCTACAACATGCTAATGTAGCTGATGGCAGCTAAGTCACTGGCAGATCCTCTCAGTTCTGTCAGGTTTGGTTTTATAATTGGTTAAGATGGGTCTATGAGTTATGTCCGCAGTCCTAATGCATGACCCTTAACCCCTAGACGTGGTCTTTCTGATGTCTCAGGGGAACGGTTAAGGTGCTCAGTGAGGTCTCTCCACCCTGGCTAACCCAGAACTCTCCGTTTCTCTCCATACTGCACGACCCCTGCCAGGGCCATTCTCTTTCCCACCTGGGAGAAGGTGCTTTCTGCTAGGTCTCAACCTGTATGCATCCACATCTCAGCTTCTGGGTTCCCCTCTCACAGCTCCCTCCTCCCCGGTAGCCTGCCATACAAACTTCAGCCTCTTCAACAGCCCTGAGTTCTGGAAACCACCAGGCTATAATAGGCTTTCCCTCCTGGTACCCAGACCAAGGAACACAGACAATGGAATGTGCTCAAGCGGAAAACTAGGGAACATGTGGGTCTCACTTCATGTGACTATTCCCTCAAGGATCAAAGTCCTGGCTGCCTGTGTTCCTGTGACTACCAGTAACTGCCTTGTGTGTCATCCAGGTCTCCAGTTTACCAGAAAAGGGCAGGTCCGGCACCGGTTGCCTCTCAATTTCTCCACATTCCTTCAGTGCTAAGTGATGTTTGAGAGGCATGAGGCTGCTCTATTGGAAAGAGCTAAGAATCAAATGCTTGGAGCATATAACAAATGCTCTTTATTTAAACACTTCAAAGAAACTCTCTAATAATCTGTTTCTTAGAAATGTGTTTACTTTTATTGCAGCACTGCGGCAAGAGAAACACTCTCTAGCAGTCAGGCAATTGTAAAAAAATGCAATAAGATGACAGGAAAACGTCTCTACTGCTTCCAGAAAGCTGATACTCACTTCAGATAGCCAGCTGGCTATCACTCTGACATATATTTCCATAACTCTTCCTCTAAGTGGCACAATAAAACACTATAATCTAGCCAAGGAATCAAAAGTTAGTTGCTATTCGTTTTTCTTCCTGTGTATGTGCATGTACTTAGGGGTGGGGAGAAGACTCCTTTTCAGATAAGTCATTTCCTGGCATCCTTCCATTTCTATTCCTAACCACTGGTGAGAAAATAATCGAAAAAAATAGTCCAAAGGAAAACTTGCAACCTTAGATACAAAGCTAATCAAAAGGAAATTGGCAACAAGCATAATATTTTCATCTCACATACTGTGAGCAAAGAGCAGTTTGCCATTCGGGAAAATGGAGAATAGGTCTTTCCCTGTACAAGCCAGCAGATCTCTGCCGACAGCATGCACGCACATACACACACACACGTTTGCACACATGTATATACACACACAGCTTTCCACACAGTGCGCCAGGAAGAATGTGGAATGACCTCTTTCTACTTCTCGAGCATATGTTCTCCATACTGGATATGCACATTGTGTGTGTGTGCTCAGTCGTGTCCAACTCTTTATGACCCATGGACTGTAGCCCGCCAGGCTCCTCTGACCATGGAATTTTCCAGGCAAGAATACTGGAATGGGTTTCCATCTCCTTCTCCAGCGGATCTTTCCAACCAGTGTTTCAGTACTGTGTATCGCCTCACACAGGGGAGGCGTCTTCTCCTCACACTGGAGAGGTATCTTCACCTCGCAGACTTTGACTGTGAAGGGGGATATACTACCTCAGGTCACAGTAAATATCAGCCAGGCTCAGAGTGACTAATGCTGGGCTCTTAATACTTCTGGGGAAAACTGAAAACAAAACCAGAAAAGAACCAAAGGTAAATGAAACCCACAGGGATGAAAAGTATAAAATCCAAAGAGAAAGTTTAACCTAGGAAAGAGAAAATGAAGACAACTCCACACTTAACTCATTTTAAGCACTACTGAGAGCCATGGACAGCATTTTTCCATTCCCACCAAAGACATCACATAGAAAATAGTTTTAAACTTAAGTACTAAAATTTTAGCTTCAATATTAAGACTTCCCCCAAAGCCAGAATTTTCAACAAAGGAATATGTAGTTTGTACACCCATGACATGCTTGCTATGATATAATAAACACCAAATATCTGGGGCTCTCACACTTGTATTCAAGTAGTACCAGTGTTTATGATTCTGCCTCAGAGAAGCTGCAATAATAACAGATAATACAACTATGAGTGCTTTACTCTAGGCTAAAAGTCACACACGGAGACCTGAGATGACAGCTTTGTTGGTGATGTGGGCTTCACAGTTTCCCCTGATTCAAAGTCCTACCTCTTAACTACAGGGATAAAAATGAATGCTCCCCAAGTGGCTCAGTGGTAAAGGAGCCAGCTGCCAGTGCAAGAGACAGAGGTTCGATCCCTGGGTCGGGAAGGTCCCCTGGAGGAAAAAATGGCAACCCACTCCAGTATTCTTGCCTGAAAAATCCCATGGACAGAGGAGCCTGGCAGGCTACAGTCTGTAAGGTCTCAAAGAGTCAGACACAACTAAGCATGCACACAACGCAACATGAAACTTACTATTTGTTATGGCATGGAAGCATGTAAATTATCATATGTGAAACGAATCGCCAGTCCAGGTTCAATGTGTGATACAGGGTGCTCAGGGCTGGTGCACCAGGATGACCTGGAGGGATGGGATGGGGAGGGAGGTGGAAGGGGGGTTCTGGAAGGGGAACACATGTACACCCATGGTGGATTCATGTCAATGTATGGCAAAACAAATGAAAAAAAAAAATAAAGAAAATATTGTCCTCTGGCTAAAGGAGGACCAAGTTAAAAAAAAAAAAAAAAAGAAACTTACTATTTGTAAAATGGGATGATACCTGCTTCACAAGGCTCTTGAAAGGCTCTGTAAGTTAATCATAAAATATTTAGCCTGTGCCCACCCCAAAGTAAGCACTTAATAACTATTTATGATTGATAAACAATTTTAACTTTTCTGGGTCAACTTCTAATTATTCAATCTTGAATCAGAAACTAAACAGAGAGCTTATTTCAATGAGGCAAATGCCACTTTTAGGGTAAAAAAGAACTGGTCATGCATTCAACCATTCCACCCAGCCACATCCATCCATTTTGTCAACAGACCTTTATGGAATGCCTACCACATGTAGAATACTGGGGCAGACCTTGTGCAGAACATGGAGACAAAAATGACATGCCCCATAGACATGCTCAAAGAACACCATCATCTTATTATTAACTGCAAACACTGCAGAATACTTACTATGTGCCAGGAACTGTTCTAAGCACCTCAAATACTGTGGGTGTGTGGTGGTGTTGTTATCATTTAGTGGCTACATCGTGTCTGACTCTTTTGCGACCCCATGGACTGTAGCCCACCAGGCTCCTCTGTCCATGGGATTTCCCAGGGAAGAATACTGGAGTGGCTTGCCAGTGCCTTCTCCAAGGGATCTTCCCAACCCAGAGACTGAACCTGCATCTCCTGCTTGGCAGGTGGATTCTTTATCACTGAGCCAGCCACCTGGGAAGCCCGTGTGCGTGTGTACACTCTATTAATCCTCACAACAACTCTTTAAATAAATACTATTTATTATCTTCAGTTTATGGATGAGAATCTGAGGCACAAAAATAAGTAACTTGCTCTAGCTTACACGGCTTGTAACTGACAGACCTTGGATTTAATTCCAGGCTGTCCAATTTCAGAGCCTTGGGCTCTTAACCACTAGATATACTGCTTCCTCCAAGGCCACTAAGAACTAGAGAGAGGACAGACTACAGGAAGGGCCCGGCAGGAACATAAATGAAGCGCAGTGCTCATGAGTGAGCTGTGCTAGCTCTACACCTAACACCGAGCATGAGTCCTTTTAACTACGGAGTGACAGGGTCAGGCATATGATACCAACCCAGACTGAAAGCCATCCACAAAGCCCTGACGTCTGCCACTCCGAGGGGCCCGCTTCTCAGTGATTTAACACATACTAAAGGGAAAGAGGAGAGCTCAGAACCTGGATCAAGAAGTCAGACACACCTGGGTTTCAATTCCAGGCCCTCCAATCTGGCCTTGAACAAATTATGTGACCTTTCTGAGTGCTTCAGCATCTTCACTGTAAGAAGTAAATGACATAATTTATATAGAGAACTTCATTCTAGTACTTAGTACTCAGGACTGTACAAGTAAAATAATAATATTCATTAATTAAATAATTGCAGATTTGCTTCAAGACTGTCCTAAGCCATATGGAAAATCCCAACAAATAGATAATATCAGTTTATAAATAAAGAAGAATTCAATCTATGGTACCTGAAATACACCGTGGATTCATTATTAATAAATATTAACTACTGTAACTTAAAAATACTATAAACCTGTGTTTCTAAATGCTAGGGAACAAGAAAAGTCTTCCATGTTAAGAGATAAGAGAGGCTGGTGTGTATTAAGGGCCAATTTTGTTCTTAGTCACTTGACAGATATTACTCAGTCTTCAAAACCACTCAGAGGTTCATCAAATGATCCCAATTATTCATTTATTTATTTATTTTTTATTGAAGGATAATTGCTTTACAGAATTTTGTTGTTTTCTGTCAAACCTCAACATGGATCAGCCATAGATAGGTATACATACATTCCCCCGTTTTGAACCTCCCTCCCGTCTCCCTCCCCATTCCATCCCTCCAGGTTGATACAGAGTCCCTGTTTGAGTTTCCTGACTCATACAGCAAATTCCCGTTGGCTATCTATTTTATATATGGTAATATAAGTTTCCATGTTACTCTTTCCATACATCTCACCCCCTCCTCCCCTCTCCCCATGTCCATAAGTCTATTCTCTATGTCTATTTCTCCACTGTTGCCCTGTAAATAAATTCTTCAGTACAAATGATCCCAATTTTACAGGGGAGGATTCTGAGCCTCTCACTGGTTAATGATGAGCTCCACAATTAGCAGTGGAGACTGCTGCTAAAAATTAGAAGACTCACAAGTGAGGCAAGTAGGTTGGCAATTTCAGAATCGGGCAGTCCCTCCACTGAGCATTTTTTTGGCACCACCGGAATTTTAAAACATTCCGTGCAATCCAGCTCCCATCCCCAAGATGTGTTCTGTGCCTTAAGCAAGACTTCCAAGTCACTGCAAAGTCAGGATATATCACCCATTAAAGTGACAAACTACCATGGATCTCATTCTATCACCCAATTTAGCCATCATGGCCCTTGGGAACAAGATCAGTGAGGGGATTTACAAATTGCTAGGGCTTCCCTGGTAGCTCAGCTGGTAAAGAATCCCCCTGCAATGCAGGAGACACCAGTTCAATTCCTGGGTTGGGCAGATCCCCTGGAGAAGGGATAGACTACCCATTCCTATATCCTTGGGCTTCCCTGACGGCTCAGTGGGTAAAGAATCTGCCTGCAATGTGGGAGATCTTCCCTGGGTTGGGAAGATCCCCTGGAGAAGGGGAAGTCTACCCACTTCAGTATTCTGGCCTGGAGAATTCCATGGACTGTATAGTCCATGGGGTTACAAGGAGTCAGATACGACTGAGCGCTTTTCACTTACACTTACGGCTCTCCAAAAGCGACTAGATTTCCACACAAAAACAAACCGGGTTCTAGAGCAGGGGCACTGTGAAAATGAACGTTGACAGCACCACACCAAGTATGTGTTTGGGGTGAGAATACAGAAAGAAAAGGTGAGTTGAAATATCGTTTTCTCATTTTATTTATAGCAGAGGATCCTTATCTCAAATAGTCAAATCAGTGACTCACAAACTTCCTTATTTGTGGTTCTCCATGTGTCAGCTTGTCCACAACAAAAAAAAATGAAGGCAGCAGAGAAGTTCACTGTATGTATTCTAAGACCTGAGTCTGCTTCTAAAACTTCCAGAATATGAACTCCATCTTTGACCACAGAGTTCACATTTTGGTCACCACTGTATCCTCAGCACAATACATGGATGGGTAGACCACAGGACTCCAATAAATGTGGGTGATGTTCACACCCAGAAAAATATAAAACTGTAGGGGAGGGAATTCCCTGCTGGTCCAGTGGTTAGGACTCCAAACTTTCACTGTTGAGGGACCAGATTCAATCCAGGGTTGGGGAACAAAGATCCCACAAACCCCTCCAAGGCCACAAAAAAAAAAAAAAAGAAGAAAGAAAGAAAAAAAAACGTAGGAGAGAAAAGGTGAGAAGGGCTGCCCAGGAAGGATCACTTAGCCCACTCAAGCAGGCCTCAGCGCCAAAATGCCGCTTGCAACTGAATATTTCTAAGAAATGTGGGATTGGGACTTACCTGGTGATCCAGTAGTTAAGACTTCACCTTCCATTGCAGGGGGTGAGGGTTTGATTCCTGATTCGGGAGCTAAGATCCCACATACCTCATGGCCAAAAAACCAAAACATAAACAACATTGTAACAGACTTAATAAAGACTTTAAAAATGGTCCACATCAAAAAAAAGTTTTTTATTAAAAAAAATAAAGAAATATGGGATTTCAGGAAAATAGATTTTATGATTTTTTTTTTTTGGAAGGACCACACTGGGGGCAAAAAAATGCCTCCCAACTCCTCTTGACTATTCAAAATATTTACCAATATTTTGAGATACTTACTGACCTAAAATGTGCTTTCTAACCTGCTATTTCAGAAACATGAATCATATATGTTAAAAATTTACAGCTAGAACTGTGCTTGGTCACAGCCAACACAATGAAGAACAAGGCTGGGCCAACTAGATTTTAATAGAGACACAGACTATAAACAAATAATTACAATACCATATAATTAGAGCTTTTGGCAAAGGGAGCTGAGTGCGGAAGGGTGCAGAGGAAGGCATGACTAAGCCTGCTGTGCGTTTCAGTCCCACATATGAGGAAGGATCTTTCTTTTCACAAAGTCCTTTGCAATTTCCTTGTCCAATCCTCATTTTTCCTTAAAGCAAAAAAGCAGCACAGTTTGTTTATATACTAAGTACTTTAAACAATCACCATGCTCCTCAAACATCATCACGTCCCCAGGAAAGACTACACACTAATATACACTAGTTAAATAAGAAGTTTCTCAATTAATGATCAGCCGTACCGTAATACTGGTCACAAATATAATGCTGGTTGCTAAAATACATACACAATTTGAGTGTTTACAAAAGCTGTATCAGAATTTTCTGGCCCTAATGTTTCCTCCCAAATTACTAGCCTTCTTATACCCAATTAAAACTGTATGTAATTTTCTGTCCAAAAATCTTAAAGATACAAGCCAAATGAATTCTTTATCTAAAATCATCACCTCATCATTAGCAGTTCATTTTATTGAATTATTTACATGCTACCCATCTGCAAGAAAGATTTGAGACAACATTCAATAAAAGACACATATGTACTTGGAAGTCACAAATATAAAGTCATGAAGTGAAAAAAGAAGTTGGTTTTCCAACTATAAGATAATGTTGCTGGTGTACTTAAACAGTAAAATTTCTACAGTCCTAATAGCCAGAGCAAAAGGGGAAATGAGGCAGGCCACAAAATTCCGATCAAAGGAAGAATAGAAAAGGGCCTTTCCCCCTAGGTACTAAGAAACAGAATCTTTTTTTTTAAACAATGGCTTATCTAATACATGAAGAAGCAGTGTTACACGGTTCCTTATATTTTTACTATGAGTCTATTATTAAAGTGTACTTCAAAGAAGGTGCTCAGGGAGGCACTGATAATATCAAAATAAATACCTCTTCCTTCTATCAAGTTTAAAAGTACTAAATGTGGGTGTTCATGCTAAGTCACTTCAGTCATGTCGGACTCTTTGCAAACCTGTGGACTATAGCCTGCCAGGCTCCTCTGTCCATGGAATTCTCCAGGCATGAATACTGGAGTGGGTTGCCAGGCCCTCTTCCAAGGGACCTTCCCTACTTAGGGATCAAACCCATGTCTCTTAAGTATCCTGCATTGGAAGGCAGGTTCTTTACCACTAGCGCCACCAAAGTACTAACTAAGATGACTGAAAACACCTTGTGCAGGAAGGTGTCACAGAGAAGCTGGTCCCCGAAACAAGACCTGCTAGGAAAGACCAATATCCAAAATGCTTTCTAATGTATCAGCACTAAAAAAAAAAAAAAAAAAAAGAAAGAAACATGCTATGAGGATAAAGTGAAAGGAATACTTTCTCCCACACAAGAAAGCATTTGGCACCATGTACCAAGGGCCTTAAAAAAGCTCGTATCATCTGATGCAGTTCCAGTTTGAACCTATCTTAAGAAAATAATTAGAAATGAATATAAACTTTTATATATCAATGTTTATCCCTGTTTTCACTACTAAAATTCAAACATTTCTAATTGGTCAACAGGAAAATGGATTAAGAAATTGTGAAATAGCCACAAAACAGAATGCTATGCAGACATGAAAAATTACACTTATGCAGAAATGCTTAAGATATAATATTAAATGAGGAAAGTAGGATACAAATATAACCTTATAAGTATAAGATAACATACAAATATGTATACACAGAAGAGGAATAGGCAAAATATATCATGTAAGTTGACAAAATAATCTTTTTGTGCCTTTCTCCTTTGCTTATCACAGCAATTAGAACAGTTTCCAGCTCATGGTAGGCATGAGGACATAGCTGAATGAACCATTTTCACCATTAAAAACAACAAATACCATTTTTTAAAGTGTCCACTCTTTTTTATTTGTGCCCTGGCCATTCATAAGAAATATGTCAAACATTTGTTAGGAAGAGGTGCCTGGGGACTTCCCTGGTGGTCCAGTGGTTAAGACTCCATGCTTCCACTGAAGAGGGCACAAGTTCTATTCCTTATTGGGTAACTAAGATCCCACATGCATACACTGTGGCTAAAAAAAAAAAAAGAGGTTCCGGCTTGGAACACCGCAGTGAAAACATCACTTACGGGGAGGCAGAGGTTTTGTCCCATCTGTCAGTAAAAAGCTCACTTGGCAGGAATGATATTCATGCTCCTTTCTATCCCTTTACCGACGTGAGTGTGACTCAAGAGTTAGGTTCCTGGGAATTTAGTGTCCTTGTTATCTTTAATCTGATATTCAGCAAAAACCGACTTTCTAAGGTTCATTTCAGCTACAGAATTAAATGAGTCTATTACGCTTTAAGTATTCTCAGGATCCAGAAAATAGAATCATACGAGTATTGTTTATCTTGTTTTTCCACATTTGTGACAGGAACCAAATCAATGTAGAATTATTAAAGAAAGGAAGAGGCATTGAGATGTTTAGTTTCTTATCTAAAATCACCTTGTGGGTAATGTGTTCCACTTGGTTTTACTAGAGGTGCCAGTAACAAAGTTTTAATTAAAGGTTTATTTTTCAAGAATACTTTTCTTTAATTCATTTCCCAGAAGGGTCTCATTTGATGAAAACAGGACAAACTGTTTGCTCCTGCTGAACTCAGAAGAGTTGAACATTTTAATCCCCTGGGTCAAAACCCATTGTTGGCCCACTTCCTGTTACCAGCACCACAGGAGGACTTGACTGAGCTTTGAACCGTGAAGGTAGGGGCTGCAGGGCAGGCGGAAGGGAGCCTGCGGTTCCATGATGAGCCTCAGAGGGGCCTGAGCCCCAGTGAACCTCCCAGAGGTCTGGTTTGGCTTGAGCTGACTCACTAAGGCTCTCGCTCATGTCAAAAAAGAAAAAGAAAAGATGCACTGCCCAGAGTTATCACTACTTGCCCTTCTGTAGATTGTCCACACGTATTACTGGCCGCATTTTCACAAGATGAGCACTCTCCTAAAGAGTCTAAAGAGTTTTTTTTTTAATCAGAGCCAATTCCCAAGTGGCACAGTGGTAAAGAATCCACCTGCCAATGCAGGAGACTCTTGCAAGAGATGTGGGTTTGATCCCAGGATGGGAAAGATGCCCTGGAGAAGGAAATGGCACTCCACTCCAGGATTCTTGCCGGGAAAATTCCATGGACAGCCCATAAGGTCACAAAGAGCTGGACATGACTGAGTGAGTTGAGTACACACAAACAATTTTTACTGAAAATACCTCTTTTCTACACTATCTTTCTACGTCCCTGGTCTCCCGTGTGGGGCCCTATAATGGAGTTTAAGAAATCAAACTCTTATCTCAGGATGACCCCCGCTGACCCCCCAGACTTAGAAAGTTGCTTCCATGTTCCAGCGCCAACAGAACCACAGCAGCCAGAGTAGGTGGCAGTGGCCTTGCAAGCGTCAGCTCCCAGTGTGACTCTCCCTCTTGGACTTTCCAGCAGGCCCAGGCCCACTGATATCTAAGTATCTCCAGGTCAAGGGGGTCAACAGGAATCACCCCTGGCTCACAAGCCCCTCTGCTCTCCAGAACTCCCTCCAGCATGGGAGAGCAGAGAGTTGTCCGGTGTGACAACCAGGGACCCTTCCTCTACAGAGTGTGGTGGCAGCCTGTCTACCCTGTTCTTTTCAAGAGGAAATAGCTTGAAAGTACTATATGCCCATTGTCTTATTAATAAAACTTTGAGGGAAGGGGAGCTTCACATAGTAACAAATACTCGTGTGTGTGGCTAAGTCATTCACTCATGTCAGATCCTTTGTGACCCCTTGGATTGTAGCCCACCAGGTTCCTCTGTCCATGAGAATTCTCCAGGCAAGAATACTGGAGTGGGTAGCCATTCCCTTCTCCAGGGGATCTTCCTGACTCAGGGAGTAAACTCATGTCTCCGGCACTGGCAGGTGGATTCTTTACCACTGAGCCACCTGGGAAGCCCAGTATAGACTCACTGAAGGGAAATCAGAAGAGAGGGACAAGGCACTAACACTATTGAGTATTTCTTGCCAACCTCTGTCATTCGAGATTTCAACAAAAACAGAATCCTAGACTATGAAGATCACTAAGCTAGACAGACACTTCTTATTATCAAGTGAACTTGGACCTCACTTTACAGTGTTGTTCCCAGAAGAGTGAGGACACACCACATGGGTGGAGAAGATTCTGTATTTCCCTGAGTGCCTCATCCACTCAAAGCTCTCAGCTCTAAAATCTACTAGAATGAGGATCCTCCAGACAAAAGGCTACCCCAGATTCACATACAAGAGCATCCATCCTCACCTAAACAGTTGTAAAAATCTTTATGTGAAAAAAAAAAATCTATAGCTAACTAAACTTAGTAAACTCAGGGTTAACCCAAACCCAAAGGATGTCTTTAAGGTAAGACCTCCGGAGCCTCAACACACTAACTGTGAGATGCGAGTCAGGTCCTAGGGCTGGTAGACATGCTGACCTGTCTCCTTTCACAAACTGGTTTCTCCCACCTCCTCTTATATTTTTCCCCATGGAGCCTTTTCATAGGAATAGTGTCCCACTGAATATATTCTAAGAAATGTTGCTGCAAAGTATTTCCTAAAAATAAGACCTAAATTCGTAATGGACTGATTGATTCATATGGCTCAGTGGCCTCCCTTTTGGGACTGGAAGCCTACCATGGACTAGGCCTTGGGCTGGAAACCTTATAGCACTGGAGATGCTCTCACATCTCTGACTCAGTCACTTTGGGATCAAGGGAGTCAAGCCTAGCTAGTAGGTGTTTCCCAGCCACCCTAAGAGACATGAGTATGTGATGGATCAGGAGGGAATTTCCTAAGCAGTCTCAAACCGGGCAAATACAGTCATTATTAATGTATTTGACTTAATTTATCTATAGTCCTCTCAACAGCATTGATAAACTCTCTTTCCTCCCAGTGTTTAACTGACCTCCACTCACATTTATTCCTTGTGATCAGAACCCTCATTTCCTCTGCACTAACTAATCCAGAATAAGACATGAGGGACAAATAGCCCCTCAGAACCACCAGGAATGTTTGGACTTAAAAATGATTGAATATTGAAATATTTGGATAACAGGTTGACAAAGCACCTTTTAATAATTTGATCATGTTTTTACTTCCTGCATTAAGCTATTTAACCACAAAAATAATTACACATGTTCAAATTAAACCTTTTAAGAACTTAAGCCCCAAGAAAGAATTCCAGCTACTTGGAATTCAACCACTTAAAGATACTCCAAGTGAACATTTTTATTAATGCCTTCCCAGGTTTTTTCCCTTTATATTTACTTATTTCTTTATTGAAAATGTTAATGTTATATATTCTATGACAGCCTATTTTTAATACGTTTTGTCCCATGTCAGTATTTTTCTTCAATATCATTGTCATGGTTACAGAATATTCCATTACACAGATGAATCATAACATACTCACCCAAGGCCCTTTGGGGTATCTGGGTGGCTTCCAATGTTCACTTTCAAATAACGCTCACTAAGCATACCCTGAACTAAGTCTCTGAACAAAGCCCTACTCATTTCCTTAGAAATTACTCCTAGAAGAAGGCTCACTGAGTCCAAGGAAGAACACTCTGTTTCTCATTGGGTCACAGAGGACCTTGGAAGGAAAAACCGGCCCTCTGAGTCATTTCAGTCTGCATTTCTCTCAACATCATGTGGCTGCCTTTCCCCAGTTGGTTCCTGTCACCTTTACTGTTAGTCTAATTATTATCCGGTTTTCAAGATATTTAAATCCCAGGGTCTAGGGGATATCCTTAGGTCAACAAGCTTTCTGGTGTAACTCTCAGTCTTTTAAAATAACAGCTGATGCCACCCTCTCTTTTGTGTTCCTAAATTTTTATCCGTCATTTCTTTGATAGCTTTAGCTGAATGACTGATATGAGCACTCACCTAGGATGATGTCCATGATAAAATATTGAAATTCCTGTCCTCACCCCCCATCTCATGATGTAATATTCAATTCGCTTAGCATCACCCTGTTTATTTTTGTGAGACCGAGGTGTCAGTGGGACAATAGACAGTGGTACTTTTTTTACATCAGAGGGTTTCCTGCGTGGAACAGTGGCAGCAGCTCAGGCTGATGGCCTGGGTCATCACTCTGGTCTACAGTGTGCCATCAGGAAGGGCCATGCTGCAAAGCAGAACCCAAGAAGAGTGACAGCCCCACTGTCGGAGCACACCCATCAATCACAAAAATGGCTTCGACCACTTGTTTATTTTCCCGGCATGCAATTTAGCCCAGAATGCATCTCTTAACTAGCGCAGATTCATCACATGATAAACGCCAGGTCTGTTCTCAAGGAACCACTGGACAAGATGTGGGCAAACCCAAAGAGCTCTACTGTTTCTCTTGCAGGTGCATTAGCATTCCAGACTGGACAATCCTTCATTGTGTGCAACTGTCCAAGGTCTGGGGGACACTTAGCATCCACACCCTCGGGATGTTCAGTGCTAAGATACACACCTCTCATCACCATGACAACCATAAATGTCCTTATAGGTTTCTAAACACTAGGGTGGAGAGGGCGGGGTGGGGGGAGGGTGCAGAGGACACCATCACCCATTGAGAATCTCTGTTTCTTTTTGCTGAGATGGAATGAACACTTAGGAAATGACAGAAAACAATTATCAATCTGACATGTAATTATGCAAATTCTAAGCACCATAAAGGGTCAAAGGATCAAAGAAGGTAAAAGGTGCAAAGAAGGCTGTAAGCATGGGAGAGAGAGAGCAGTAACCTCTCTAAGGAGTCCAGTCCAGGGTGAAACTTTGCTGTGACGTGCTTTCTCACCAGCACTGAGGACTGCCCCACTCCGGTAAAGCTGCTTACACCAGTTACCGCAAGTAAACCACATCCTACATGCTTGGCAATGCCAACTTTAAAATGCTGTTATTGTTTCTGCCTTCTGATTCGGGGCAAGTTTTCTCCTTGCATTCTGGGCTCTCAGGGAGGGCAGGAAATCAGGGAGCCCTGCTGAAGGTGAAGGCTACTGCCAGCCTAACCCTGCTGGGCTGTTCCAGAGACCTAGACAAGAAGCAAAGGCCCTTCACTGTAGGACTGGCCCGAATTTGCCTTGCCTGGTTCCCTTCTGCCCACATCAGCTGTGATCAAAGGACGAGTTTGTGCCCAGAGGACAAGTGTGTCTAAGCCTCTGGGAAAAATGCCCTTGTTGATCTTCTGTGCTCTGGTTGCATAAGGTCATTGACTGATTTCAACCTTGGCCACCATCAATTTCTTCACCTTTTACCACACAGTGTTGGCAGTGATATGTTTTCTGATGTCACCGTTACGCTCAGGTGAGACTGAAAAGGTCAGTGAATGAGGCATCTTTTATAGATCCTGTTCAATGTTTACTAATGATGCACTGTTTACTAGGTATTATATGGCTGTGGTGCTCAGACTTATTTAAAATGCAGACTTCCAGGCCTCAGAAAATCTGCTTCAGTTAAGTTGTGGGGTGCAGGAATCTGTAATTTAACCTATCCCTGGTGTTCCTGATAGAGATCCATGAGGATACTTCATGAAACATGGCCACAGAATGACAGTAAACTAAAGGAAAAACTAGCTTTTTCTTGATACTTTGTATTCTATCACCTTGAAATGTATTCTATCACTTAGCAAAATAAAAACTATATGATACTGGTTTTTCTCTTCAGAGTACCATGGAAACATATATACTACCATATGTAAAATTTGGTGGGAATTTGCTGTATGATTCAGGGAACTCAAACCAGGGCTCTGTAACAACCTAGAGGGGTGGGATGGGGTGGCAGGTGGGAGAAGGGTTCAAGAGGGAGGGGACATATGTATACCGATGGCTGATTCATGTTGATGTATGGCACAAACCAACACAATACTGTAAAGCAATTATCCTTCCATTAAAAAGAAATAATTTTTTTAAAAAACTGAGAGATCAACTTCATTCTGAGGAAATTAGAGTCCCTGTTGTAAAGTACTTACATACAGATAATGGCAATCTTGCAATTAAAACTTGTATTTATGTGTATCAAAAAGTTTATGTTTTATTCTCCACATAAGTGCTTGATCACAAGATGAGTATTTGTTATACAAAGCACACTGATTGTAACTTTATTACCTTATAATTGGGTAGTTTTACTAATTTTTCAGTATTTCTCACTTTATCTTCATGAAAGATTATCTTAGGTAACCATCTGATTACCTGCATCAGACTACGTGCAAACTAAGGCATAAGAGGTCATGCCAATGTCTAAAGATCAAAACAAGAACCTACACTTCTGGAATGCTGTATCTTTTCCTGCTAGACTGGAAACGAGCCCAGACTGAATCTCTTAACTAGCGCAGATTCATCACATGATAAACGCCAGGTCTGTTCTCAAGGAACCACTGGACAAGATGTGGGCAAACCCAAAGAGCTCTACTGTTTCTCTTGCGGGTGCATTAGCATTCCAGACTGGACAATCCTTCATTGTGTGCAACTGTCCAAGGTCTGGGGGACACTTAGCATCCACACCCTCGGGATGTTCAGTGCTAAGATACACACCTCATCATCATGACAACCATAAATGTCCTTATAGGTTTCTAAACACTAGGGTGGAGAGGGTTTGTGCCATCTGCCAATTCAGATGGGCAGCAGACAAAATCACTGCTGATGGTGATTGCAGCCATGAAATTAAAAGACGCTTACTCCTTGGAAGGAAGATTATGGCCAACCTAGATAGCATATTTAAGAGTAGACACATTACTTTGCCAACAAAAGTCCATCTAGTCAAGGCTATGGTTTTTCCAGTGGTCGTGTATGGATATGAGAGTTGGATGGTGAAGAAAGCTGAGCGCCACAGAATTGATGCTTTTGAACTGTGGTGTTGGAGAAGACTCTTGAGAGTCCCTTGGACTGCAAGGAGATCCAATCAATCCATCCTAAAAGAGATCAATCCTGGGTGTTCATTGGAAGGACTGATGTTGAAGCTGAAACTCCAATACTTTGGCCACCTCATGCGAAGAGTTGACTCACTGGAAAAGACCCTAATGCTGGGTAGGATTGGGGGCAGGAGGAGAAGGGGACGACAGAGGATGAGATGGTTGGATGGCATCACTGACTCGATGAACATGGGTTTGGGTAGACTCGGGGAGTTGGTGATGGACAGGGAGGCCTGGCGTGCTGCAGTTCATGGGGTCGCAAAGAGTTGGACATGACTGGGTGACTGAACTGAACTGAACTGAAGCAGACCAGAAACAGCTGCCTACACAGTAACTAAGAGAGCCAGCCGGACAGAAGGGAGTCATAGCAGATTGAGCAATGTCTGCCTCAAGCACAGGTTGGGAAAGGGGGAGACCTCTGTGCACACTTCTTCATTGGCAAAGACCCTGATGCTGAAAAAGATTGAAGGCAGGAGGAAAAGGGGATGACAGAGGATGAGATGGTGGGATAGCATCACTGACTCAATGGACGTGAGTGTGAGCAAACTCCAGGAAATGGTGAAGGACAGGGAAGCCTGGCGTGCTGTGGTCCATGGGGTTGCAAAGAGTCAGACATGACAGTGAATGAACAACAACAACTGTGCACACAGACCAGACAGGCCACCCCTCAGAAGATTTAGAAGCAGTTAAACTGTTTGTAAATATCACTACGTTCCTTCACTGAACAAATACCACTAAGTGCATGCCAAACTCTACGCTGGGTACCAGGGATATACCGAGAGTGCTAAGTCTACCAACGGGATGAACTTAGTCTACCAATGTGATGCAGGATGATGGTACCTAACCTAGGGCTTTACCTGACAAGATGGTAAGTTAAGGGCTTCCCAGCTGGCTCAGTGGTAAAGAATCCACCTGGCAATGCAGGAGATGGAGACACGGGGTCAATCCCTGGGTTGGGAAGATCCCCTAGAGGAGGAAATGACAATCCACACCAGTATTCTTGCCTGGAAAATACCATGGACAGAGGAGCCTGGTGGGCTACAGTCCATGGCGTCGCAAAAGAGTCAGGCGTGTTTTAACAACTAAACAACAACAACGATGGCAATTTAAGGGGAGAGCTGAAGAAAAAAAAGTCAACCAAATCTTAAAAGGTTGGGAGGAAAGTTGAAGTGAATGCTATTTCTGAGGAACTGAAACCAAGCCAATCATGGCTGGATTACTGACAGGGAGCAGGGGGTGGTTGTGTAGGCTGGAGTGGACTGGCAACGGCCAAGTCACACAGGACTCTAAGATCATAATTTCAACTGAAGATTATGGGACATTACGGAAAAGCTGAGTAATGCCTGTTTGTTCCCCGGTTTTGTTTTGGGTTGGGTTTTTTGGGGGGAGCGGGAATAGCAAATTTGCATTTCAAGAAGATGGGAAAGAGTCCCAGTAAACACCCAGAGTGACTGAAGTGACCCAAGTGACCAGAACAGGAGCGTGGCAAAGAGTTGGAGAGAAGTAGGTGGATTTCAGGTACTTTTCGAAGATGGAATCAATAGTGACTTGGTTTGGGAAAGAATATAAAGCAGCAGTCCCCAGCCTTTTTGGCACCAGGGACCAGTTTTGTGGAAGACAATTTTTCCACAGACTGGGGGTTGGTTTCGGGATGATTCAAGCACATTACATTTATGGTACACTTTATTTCTATTACTGTTATAGCAGCCCCACCTCAGATCATCAGACATTAGACCTTGGGGGCTAGGGACCCCCGATATAAAGGATGAGAGGAAAGGAGAAGACCAAGATGCAGCTGTGATTAAAGTGCTTTGAACACATTCAACTGGAAACTCTACAAGGCAGCTGGACCAACCATGGCTGGAGATCTTAAGAGAGATTTAAGATTTTAAAATCTGGGGGTTGTAGGCACAGAAGAAGAAAAGACCAAAAAACATCAATCCTGTATCTTGTGCTTTCCAATCTAGTTAAAATTTTATAAGAGGTATGCTACTCCACCTGTAAAGACTTAATGCAGCAGAAATGTTATCATATAAGTGTCTGATTTTCTAAATTACAGCACTTAACTGCAATTTTTCACGTCTCATAACAACTTAATTCAAGCAACGAGACAACTCCTGTTGTTGAAAATATTTCCTAAAGATTTTTTATTTTTCTTCCTTCTTACATATGGCACACCAACATAATTTTATCTTCCTCTGGAGATTAAATACATCATATACCCTAATGACATCCTCATAAGGGGCATTAACTGACATTTCAGAGCTCGCCCTATATGATGATCTTGAGCCCCTCCCAGAACATCCCCCCCATTCGGTGAACGGGTAACACCTAGCTCTACTTGCTGTCATCTGTCATACTTCAAGTGCATAGAGCTGCTGTAAGTTGCCGGACTTGGATTCAAGGCTAGGAGATGGGGCCAAGATCCTTGAAACTGTAATAGAGCCATCCACTCTCAGGAGATTTGGGGGGATAAAAAAGGCTTGTTGCAAATTCAATCAAGAGAACTAGAGTAGCGTCTCCGAAAGTCATGACTAGAACCAACTGTAGGACTCATCCACTTAAAAAAAAGAAAGAGGACTGACATACAAATCACCTAGGAAGAAGGTACTAAAACTGACACTTATTTCGCTTCAGAGAATTTCTGAATTTTTTCCCTGCAAACACGTTTTACTAGGAAAAGCTCAAGATGCTGGCGTGTAGACATGGAAAAGGCTGCATGTCTCACACCTTTGCCTAACATCGCTCTGGTGGAAACTGTTACTTTTTCTTAAAATCCTCCCACAGCCACCACCACTAACATCGGATTCTCAAGGCACTGCTTTGAAGTTCCAGCAACCAAATTAGACCCTGTGGGAAAGAAAGTTAAAGACAACCACACCCTATAACTTCTGCTTTTCATTCTTCAAAGACTTGCGCTTCATCCAAAAGAGGTGTGTAAACAAAATTTTCCAGGTTCTGTGTGTCTAAAATGAACAGAAGTACATTTCATCTTCCCCTCCAAATTATTTTTAGAAATTCAAAAAGATCTGACACACATATTTACAAACCACTGTTTTGAAGTGCTGCCACTCATTGAATTCTTAGACATCTTTTTAAGAATAGCTTATGAGACACCTGAAAACTGAGAGAGAGAGCAGAGAAACCAGAATTTCTATACCTTCATCCGTCTAGGCTAAAGCAGAAAATATGCATAAAAGTACTTTTTGTCTGTAAATAATAAGGTCAGAAGAGGGAGAATTTATGAATAGCCTGAGTCAAGGTAAAGTTGTTAAAAAAAATTGTTTTAAGGGCCATAGAGAAAAGTTTGTGAGAAAACAAAAAAGCTAAATGTATTTAATACATAAAATGTATAAAACCATACATATGCATGTTATATACAATGTATATTATATATATTACATATAAAAATATAAAAATCTAGCTGTCTATAAATTATACACATATATATCACAATGATATATATTGTTCAGAAAGTCCCAATTTTATTTGTTAATTAGCTTTTATTTTTCAGCAAACACTCATGCAAATTTTTGGAAGGGGAGTTAGTTATTGCAATGTAATGCCAACTGTGAAAGAGAATAAAGTTTTTTCTAATCTCTTAGTTTTTACTGTTTTTAACATGATCTGCCACCATCCAGACAGCACGGAGGAGTTATGTTAGTACTGAAACCTTCCTGGAGACCAAGTGTTGACTTTCTGCAGAGCATTGAATGTTTCAAGGCAAATAGATATTTTCCATTACAACATGCTGCTGGAAAAACTGACTCTTAGCGGGGCTAGCAACCTGACTTAGGAGTGACTCTAAAGTTGAGGCTGATTTTCATATTATTTGGAATCTCAGTGGGGAGAGGGAGGGTGCGGAGAGGAGGAGACTGAGGACATGAGACAGTATGTTCCAGCAAATCCATGCAGCAGGCCTGACAATCAAGTTATTTTACAAAGTCAAGGAAAGTGGATATACATATTACATATCTAGTCTAAAAAAGTATTAACCATTAGAACAAAAGGGTTTGGGGTAAAAATTCAAGTAAAAAGGAGTTTTCGTAGGGATATAATCTGCAGGCGAGTGAATCCCTGAAACAAAGTTGAAACAGCGATGTAATGCTCTACTTTTGGAGGAGAAAGGGAGGGCAAAATAACCAGGCATGGAGTAGTTGCTTCAGCAAGAAGTACATATAAACTACTGGCTCTCAAAGTGAAAAAGTGAAAAGTAAAAGTAAAAGTCACTTAGTTGTGTCCGACTCTTTGCAATCCTATGGACAGTAGCCCCCCAGGCTCTTCTGTCCATGGGATTCTCCAGGCAAGAATCCTGGAGTGGGTTGCCATGCCCTCCTCCAGGGGATCTTCCCAACCCAGAGATCAAACCTGGGTCTCCTGCATTGTAGGCAGATTCTTTACCATCTGAGCTACCAGGGAAGCCCTTGGCTCCCAAAAGCCAAAGTGAAATAATCTGCATGTTGCACCAAAAATTTAGTGTGGTCCAATGACCATGCTTATGAGTACACTTTACAGATAAGTTTTTAAAGCAAAACATTGTTTCACTTGACTTGACTCCAAATATCTTTTAACTTAAAAAATGAATAAATTCAAACCTACATTCACTTAAGTGACAGGAAACTAGCCAGTAAAGGAGCCATCACAGGCAATCCCAGGGCACACATCCCCAAAATGTCCTGTACAGGCAGAACTATCACAATCAGGACTCACTTTCTACCAGAGACCATTCTGAGGAAGAAAACGACCCATCTGGATGTACAAGTGCTGATGCATCTATTTCTTAAATGTCTACTGTACTTACCTGCTATACTCACATGTGCTGACATAACTTGTAGGAATGTGGTAATAAAACAACAATAGCATATAACGGTAACTGAATGCTGGGTGTGTCTGAAGTGTTACGAATTAGCCCACTAATCCTCGCAGTAACTCAGAGGGTTACTTTTATTGTCCCATTTCACAGGTCAGGAAACTGACGCACAGAAAGGAGAGGTGAGGTGTGCAGGTCACACAGGGAGGGTGTGAACCACAGTGTCTACTCTTGCAAACACTGTCTCTGACACTGCATCCCGGAGTGCTATACCCCATACTTCTACCCCTAAACCTAAACACTCTATGAACCATGTCACAAGCCTGCTGCAGCGAAGGCAAGTCGGTTGAAGAGTCTTCTTCACTTCATTTGTGTTCCTATCTCTAAGATAGATTCTCAGTTGCAACTAAGAGTTTGCTTATCCTCACATTCAGTTCTTTCCTTAACAGAAAATTAAATCAAAAGCTTTTACTGAAAAGCTAAGACAGACTCAATGTATCAGGTCCAACTAACTTCAAATCCACGAAGTAAACCTGAGATAGATCCTTTGTTCAACAATAAACTAAAATGCAACCTTGCAGTTATAGAGGGTGAAGGGTTTTAACGATGTGAAGGAGAGGGAAAATCAGAAAGTGTAAGCAGGGGCTAGCATGACACCCAGGGCGCCTGCAGCACACAGTTCTGTGAGCTCCGTCCAAACATGCCGTAAACCCCAAGGATGGGAAGCCAAGGCAACCACCCCTCTTCATGTGCCCAAAAGGAATTGAGAAGTGTGTGCCATTTATTTCCATTTATGTGTTCGATCTATTGAAACCACCTTCATCTTCAGTTTGGAGCTGGTAAATAATTCAGTTAAATTTTCACAGGTTTGGTCTGAAAGGAGGAAAAAGAGATGAAAGGAAAGCAGCTGAGGCATGGGTGGTCGCTCTAAGATGTGTACAGTATTTCCAAAGTCAAGCAAAGGGGAAGTGACGAGCTTTGAGGATGCCCAGGCAGCTGCTTCTCGAAACACGTGTGGAAAGAACTTTAGGAACCTGTCTCAACAGGGGAAGTTTTGTAATGTTACATGCAATCACAGGGCCCCTCTGTGCCTGGCATACTTGAGATTCCTGGTCTTAGCGGAGCACAGAGCAAGTGGCCATCCTCAACAGTGCTTTTAAAAATTCTCCTTCCCGTTCCTATAAGCAGTGAATTTGGAAAGAAGTGCTGGCATGTCCTTCATTGGTGATTTTGTTGTTTGGATGATACGAGAGGAGACCAAACGATTTCCTTTCTCGAGGATCTGTGTCATATGATTTTCCTGCTAAATAAACAGCACTCTGTACCAACAAACACAAGGCATAGTCATCGCAGCAAAATCCAGAGACAGAATTTTAAAAAACAAGACTGCATAGAACACAAGGCACTTGAATTTCATCCCTTAGACCTACTAAGAACCACATGAGGTAGGAAGTTTTATCCTCATTAAAAAAAAAAAAAAAAAAACTTGGAAGTTCTCTTTAACAAAATGTTGTTTCCACCCCATAGTGGGTGTCACTGCTCAGAAAAGAGCCTAATAGAGGCTCCTGGTTGATAGAAATGGGCTGGTGGTCACGTGAATGAGGATGACCTGGTTTATTAAATTCATTCACTCTCACCTAAAGAGGACTGATGCAGAAACAAGGCAAAGGAGAGCTACTCACTGCTTCTGTTGAACCAAATGCACAAATCACAGCATTTGAGGCTGGCTGAATTAAATAATAAAATACGACTCTACTTCAGAATCAAAGGTATGTGTCCAAAATGTTTCAGGAGTAATAGGGCGATTTTTAAAAGTTCAGATCACACCACTAATTTAGTGAATATGCTTCCCTTTTAATAAAACAGGTAGATTCGAGTGTAGGAGCATTTATCCTCCTACTTGTATGCAAAAGAAATGACAAGTTCAAAATGCCAGCATCCAGTGGACAGTAAGTATTCCCAGGCTTATCCTCTCACAAGACTGTGGCTCAGTAAGTCTCTCTCCACCACCAGTTTTCTCAGAAAGCATCACAACTTTTAAAACAAAACCACCACCAAAAGAGGGTGAAGCAGGAAGTTCCACGTGAAGTCATTCTGAAACTGACTGGAGTCAGCCTATGAAAACCAAATTACAACTTCATATCCCGTTAACTAGGGTGGTGTGAGCTCCAATCTGGGTGGAGCTCAAGTTCATCTCTAACTCTTCTCCAAGAAAAGGAGAGATGCACACATAACTACAACAAGGCAGGTGGGTATTTTAGGACAATCTGGGTTTTGTTTGTTTGTTTTTCAGTTAAGCATGTCCAGTGACTAGAAGAACCAGGAACCAACAAACCCAATGCCAATAACAAATCACAGGCTGGTCTAGCTAGCTGAGGCACCTTCCTAATCACATCCATCTTCATCAGCTCCAACCTCTCTCCTGTCTGAACAAAGAAACCTGCCCACCAGTTTCTTTCTTTTTTTTTGGCCATGCCGCATGGCATGCGGGACCTTAGCTCCCGGACTAAGGGAACTAAGGGATTGAACCTGCACCCCTGCAATGGAAGCATAGTCTTAACCACTGGGCCACCAGGGAAGTCCCAAGACAGCCTGATTTTTCAATTGTTTAAGCTTATTGTTTGTAAGCAGAAGGCTTAATCACTAATTCCACTCTTTTTTCTTCATATTATGGAAAAAGAACCTAGTATATGCAAAAATCTGTGATGGGCTAATGGTCCCTTAAGGGTCCCACATTTCTTCACTGTTTCTCCAGACACCTGTTTCTAACAGCTTCCCAATGAAGCAACTACAAGTGCTGACCCCTCTATCTAATCTGGGTAGGGCTGCCAAACTAATTATCCTAACGCACCACTCTGCTCAGCCCTCCTCCTGAACAGAGGCAAATTCTATTTGCTGTTGTTTGCAAGGCCGGACATCTAGCACCCCCTTATTTCCTACTGCTCTTCCTTCCCAACCCTCCAGTCCAGCCAGACTCCTATACTATCAACCCCTAAACAATGCTCTCCTTGACTTACAAGCATGCTGACCACTCTCCCACTCTGAAACACTCCTAGACCTGGAAGGCCGTATTATTTACCACTTCTGTTGGCCACCTGCTTCTCTTACCCCTCCTCCTCAGCATCCTTTGACAATTTTTACTTCTGCTCAATCCCTAAATGGACAGCCACCTCCCAGGATCCTACCCCTTCCCCTTCTTCATTTAAGTAGTAGAAGTTTGTGAGTAAGAAATGGAGGTAGTGCTGTCTTACCCAGAAATTTCAAAATTACCTTTGGCCACGGCTCCTTGGAGAACTCGCTGATTCTAGGCTGGAGCAGGAAATACACAAGATGAGCCTAAAAGATGCTGTAGGGCCAGGAACATTACTAAAATGCACATTTGTGCATTGTATACACATACACACACACACACACATACAAAAATGGGAGCCTGTCAAAAGGTACAGGAGCCAAGTGAAAGACCTCACAATGGCCAAAGCTACAGCAATTCTGAGCAACAAAATAAATAATGTAGTTTTGGACTAGAGCCCAAAACATAAAACTAAATGGTCAGGAATCTCTGTTGATATAATTGAACGAATGAATGAGGGAGTATATGCAAGCCTGTGCAGAAGAATTCAAAATGATTTATGTAAATACTCCACCCTCATGAAGGTGAAGTATAACTCCCTCCACCTTATGTGTGGCCTGTACAAATTGATTTCTGTCCAAAGAACAGAGGATGGAAAAGGTGGGTGAAAAGTAACTTTAGAGTGGGGAAACTTGACAAGCATTATCTCAGTCAAGGGATCAACGTCAGTATCAACAGTGGTAAGACATGTTGACACTATGTACTGTAGACACAATGAAAATGGATAACCCAGTCAAATCATGAAAAAGCATCAGACAAATCCCAAATGAGGGACATTCTATAAAACAGCTGGAAAAAATAATAGTACTCCTCGAAACTATCAAGGTCATCAAAAATGAGTAATATCTGAAAACAACCATAATCCAACACTCTAAGAATTTAAGGAGATATGACAACTAGATGTAACACGACACCCTGAATGGGATATTGAGACAGAACAGGGATATTATGTAAAAACTTAAGGAAATTTGAATAGAATGTGGCGTTAGCATTAATATTGAATCATTAGTTAATGACAGATGTACCATACTAATATAAGATGCTAACAGCAGGGAAAACTGAGCAGGGGGAACATACAGGAACTCTCTGTATTGTCTTTGCAACTTTTCTCTAAATCTGAAACGAATCTAAAATTAAAAGTCTGCTTTGAAAGATTATCTTTGGCTCCTCCACCTTCCCTACTGTCGTCCAAAATGCCTCTTTCTGTTCTCTCCTCTCCCATTCCCTTGGTCGTCACCCTCTCTAGTCTTTATTCCCCAATCCCTCCCCGACACTGTTGTCAGGATAAGATTTCAAACACACAAATCTGAGGATAACGCCTTGCTGATCAAAGCCCTTCAATAGCCACCCCCCTTACCTATATCAGGAGCAGCATAATTTTCCGAATAGGCCCAGACAGTAGGAATTTTAAGCTGGGCAAGCCTACCCTACCCTGCCAATATAGCACTAAAGCAGCCATGCAAGATATGTAAACAAACGGTTGTGGCTGTGTTCCAACAAAGACAGGCATAGGACTGGATTTGGCCCACAGGGCACACATATATCTAGTGTGTCAGACCCTGGCCTAGTGAATCAAGCCTAAACCCTTAAACTAACTTTCAAGGCGTAATCCACAGAACCCCTGACCCTTCTCTCCAGATGAGCCCTCCTTCCTTTGGCTAAGCTCTTTGCTCGTACATGGATGCACCCCTGCTTCTCCTCCAGCTAGATGAATTAGGGTCCCTTTTCTGGGAAGGGTCTTCAGATCATTCCACACAAGAAAAATTTCTCCCTTATCGTAACTCATAGCATATCTGGACCCTTGTAATTCATCTGGCACAATATCAGTGAAAATATTAAAAATCATCATGGTATCATTCAGTGTTCTGTATTTGTTCAGAGTAGTTCTTTCAAATCAATTCCAAGTATGTTTAAGTTATTAAGTAACACAAAGTCAGTAATGCCTTCCAAAGACTAGCAGGTAAGAAATACTAGCACCTACTTATTAGTACTATACTTCCTAAAGTGTGTTACAAGTACATCATGGCATGTTAATAGGTATACCCTTAAAAGGAAGTGCTTTTCAATCAATTATGTTTAAGGAATTCTGGGTTCAACTAAGTTAAGCAGCTTTCTCTGTCCTAGGAATTTTCAAAGCCTTCATTGTACATTGTGAATCTCCTTAAAGAGGGATATATTACACAATAACTCTCAAATCTGTTAGAATATGAAATTTTTTCACAGTTTTAGCATCTGTGTTCTGCAGAAGAGTTAGGGAATTGTTGAAATTAAGCATACTCATACAAGGTGGACTGAAAGTTCTAATTCTTTCTATTTGTCACCGTGGTAGGCTGAATAATGCAGGCCCCTCACCCAAAGATATCTACGTCCCAATCCCAAGAATCTTTCGATGTTACCTTACGTGGAAAAAAAAAAAAGACTTTGCAGATGTGATTAAGGTTCTTGAGATGCGAAAATTATTTGGATGGGCCCTAAATGCAAACAAAGGTATTCTTATAAAAAAGAGGCAGAGGGTGTACGGACACTAGACAGAAGGAAAGGCAACGTGACCAGCAGGCAGAGACCAGAGGACGGAGGCCACAAGCCAGGGAGTGTCAGCAGCCACTAGCAGCTGGAAGAGCCAAGGGACTGCCTGTCTCCTGGGGCCTCCAGAGGGAACACAACCCTGCCAACACCTTGAGGTCAGCCCGGTGAAACTAATTTTGGATTTTTAGCCTCTAGAACTGAAAGAAAATAAATGTGTGTTGTTTAAGTCGCCAAGTTTGTGGTAATTCATTACAGCAGCCATAGAAAAGTAATACAGCCACAACATCTATCGTGATGCTGTGCTCTTTGCTGAGGTTAAACATTCCTAAGTGAAGTCAAATTAGCCCTGTCCACAATCAGGTCACAGTTAGCCTTAGCTAGTGTTCTTGCCTTAAGAATCCCAGGGACGGGGGAGCCTGGTAGGCTGCAGTCCATGGGGTCGCTGCAAGTCGGACACGACTGAGCGACTTCCCTTTCACTTTTCTCTTTCATGCACTGGTGAAGGAAATGGCAACCCACTCCAGTATTCTTGCCTGGAGAATCCCGGGGACGGCAGAGCCTGGTGGGCTGCCGTCTATGGGGTCGCACAGAGTCGGACACGACTGAAGCGACTTAGCAGCAGCAGCAGTGAGGTTTCCAGGCTTTCCTGGTGGCTCAGTGGTAAAGAATCCACCTGTCAATGCAGGAGACACGGGTTCGATCTCTGGGTCTGGAAGATCCCCTGAAGAAAGAAATGACAACCCCCTCCAGTGTTCTTGCCTGGAAAATTCCATGGACAGAGGAACCTGGCAGGCTACAGCCCATGGGGCTGCAAAAGAGTCAGACACGACTTAGCAACTAAACAATGACAAAGTGAGGTTTCATCATCCACTTAAGGGAAACAGGTTGAGCCAGTGGTCAGAAATCTGGACTTGGGTTAAACCACCTCAGTTCAAATGCCAGCTCTAACATTTACCAGTTAATTATATGACCTCGGTCAAGGCATTTATCCCTTTGTAACTCAGCTGTCTCATCTGTAAAATGGGACGATCTTCACAGAGCTGCTCTGTGGGTTAGATAAGATTATGTATAAAAAGCACTTAGTTTCCTGATATACAATACTTACTCAATAAATGAAAATTACTATTATTACATTACAGTAGTATTGCAACTTAGAGGCAAAAAAAAAAATCTATTTTCAACTCCAAGCTAAATGTCATATTCTTTTATTTTCAGTTTGGCAAACTAAATATCTTCACCCAATTTCTAACTTAGGACATTTAAAATGACCTCAGCAAGGTAAGGCAAGTGGAAACATTCATGCTTGCCTCTCTGAATCATGGTTTTTAATATGCAACTTGATAAAATATGACAGCTAATAGCTCTAAGACAGGCGCTTAGTGTCATGCATTAAAATCATGTCGTTAATTAAAAAGCCTACAGCTATTTCTCTTGTAGGGGCTATCTATATTAGTTAGGTCAAAGAGCCAGCAAAGACGTATTTTCTTAATTATTAAGCTGCTGATGCTCCATTTGCTAGTCTTTATCTTAATGTGTGGTTATGCTTACATTAAGAGCAACTGATGGAATGATTCTGATAGGCCCCAATACAGGACTGTCACAAGGCCCTTGAAAACAGTAAAGAAAGGGTCGTGGCGTAATGTAGAAAAGCCCTCTCAGCATGTCTTCCACCTCTTGGTCTCACCCCATCTACCACTATTCTCTGCAGACAACCTAGGCACCACTTGCTGTCACATTCTACAGTGAGACCAGCCTACGTGAGTGAATTAGGAGTTACCATACAACATACCTGATCATAAATATTGGCTCACCATTGATCACAGGTGCTTGAGACACAGAACTTCAACTCTTAAAGCCTTTAAGAGACTTCTATGAAAATGCAAGAATCCTTAGCAAAATTAGTATTTTATTACTAATTCCGTACTTTAGTACTCATTAGAGTAAAAGAGTCAAAGTAGGGCTGTAGGAAGAAACTAGGAATTTTCTGAAAAAAGATATAGAAAAAAAATCATACTACCTTCACTCTCCTTTTCAGTGTCACAATCAAGAATTCTTACAAAAAATTAAGTTCAAGCAACTTAATCTATAAATTTCCTAGAATTCTGGTGAAGCAGGATGGGCCATGATGACTTGAATTTGCATGAGAAACCAACAGATATCATAAGAAAAATGATCAAGATCTCCTTAAGACACAGGAACTAAGAATAACCAACAAAGGTGGAAAAGGGCCTCCTCAACTTCTGGGGGCTGTCGCAGGTAGACAGGGCACCCACTGATACAGCACAAGAAACAGATCACAGATGAACAGAGAACAGCCTGGTCACATGGGACAAGGATGAGCAAAGAGTGGCATCAACACAACCAACTAATTTTACACCCCACCACACCCCTAAACGCAGGTCCACAATGGTCTGCCCCATGAGTGACAAAGGAGACAGCTGAGCTGGGGTCAGCTCTAGGGACTCGGCTTGGAAGAACTTAAAGGATCTTGAGTCACCCCTGGGATCTGCAGAGAGAAACAGGGACTTAGCGAAAAGCACAGAGAATAGGGGTCTCAGAGCACAGCCGGTGGGAGTTCAGAATATCTGCATTGATTTCTATGCCCTCACAGTCCAACCCCTCACAACTGAGGAGCTGCAGAGGCATCAGTCACACTAACGAGTTATAACAGAACTGGGGCTGTGGGAAAACAATGAAAATAAGTCACATCTCTGACCACATTCAAGACAGAGAGATAGCATCACCCGCTTGGCGGTGACAACCAGATGCACAGCATACAGTATACACGTCAGTAAACACACATGGCCAAGCTGTCCTGGTTGGTCAATCGGGGACCACCAAAACCTCAGTGAGGTCTGCTAGTTCACAAAAGTTAGCTTCAACTACTGAAAAAGTTAAAAGTTAGGGATTTTTAAGAAGCACTTCCTTCATTTTAAAATTTTAAAACAGAGGTTGCAAACCCAAACGCCAGTGGAGTCAGGCATGGAGAGCAAACAGCTGCAGCTGGCAGATATGAGGAACCAGAAGGAACCTCCAAGGGGGCAGCCACTGCTCAGCCCAAGGTCACTGCGGCCATGGGAGTGGGGGTGTGGGGGTCCCCAGAGATGGCTCCAGGCTGTTGCCAGCAAAGGCCATTGAGACAATCACAGAACCACTGACTATCTGCTTGCTTTCCTTTTAAGACTATAAAAGTCATATGAGTGAATAAAATACAGTTCCAAGGAATATAAATGAAGTGAAACTCTTTGCCCTTGACTCCCCCAATTGCTAATAGATTAGATCACTATGTATGCTTCTTATTCTAGACACACAAAATGTTCTACAAGTCGCTTCACTTAACAATATGTCATGGACAGTCTTCCACATCAGTACATGCAGATCTACTGCATTCTTCTTACCATAACTATAGTTAGAATACAGAATTTCCATGCTAGCAGATGACTGCAGAGTTTCTAGGCTGGTCCCTTCCCTTCTGTGATGTGGTCCCCAGAGGTCCCCAGGTCCTTCACCCACACAGAAAAGAAGCAGAGCCCCCCAATACGGGGTGACGTTGGCAGTGTCACCAGCATCACATCATCATCTCAGCTTCTCAGAAGAGCAGAGCTTCCAATATGTGAGATGAAGAGCAAAAAGAAGCTAAAGTATCTAAGAACAAGGTAATGAACTGTAATCAGTGAAGAACCTCACAGCCATCAACTTTTATTTTTTTTTAATTATTAATAGCAAATATCTGGAATCACTCTAAATTCACCCAAGTTACTTAGAATTCTCTTAGCAGTCATGTTCTATCTATTTCCAAAACACACATGAAGTGGAATCAACTGACATTTTCATGAAATGCACCATCTTCCTGATCCAGGCCTTAAAGAAACAGGGCAAGGCCTGGCTTCCAAGTAAGCTGTTTACCCCAGCCATCCATAAGAGGCCAATCCCTGGACCTCAGGGGTAAATCCAGAGGGGAACTAGTGGAGTAAAGGATGTGGTTGAGGCCTTTGCCTCAGGGGCCATTCTTATAGAAGGAAATACTTCTTAAAAGAAAGAACTCTAAACTTCGTATTTGAAAAATTAATTCTGTTACTAACTCAAGATACCAAAAAGCTAATTAAGTATTCAGACCTTCAGAAACTCCAGTTTAGCTCCCGGATATAGAAAAACCTCTCTATCTAAAGTTATAAATTCCCTGGAGGCCCAAACCTCCTGGTATGGCTAGCTTTCAAAACATTTTAGGAAACTTGACCTCAAATTAAAATCAGCATTTCAGCAAGGGTTACTTACAGTCTTTGAGCAACTGTATTTCAGATAAACACAAATTGCAGAAATAAGTTATTCCTTATCCTATTAATACAATTTGCTTTATAAAAGAAATGCTTAGGGGTTTTTTTCTGGTATACTTTATTGACAAGCTAGCAACAGGGAATATTCCACATGGCTCCCTTTTCCCACTTTTCCATTGCCAAGTGGAATCCACTACCCTAGTCACCCTGTCTCCTGACTCTCTTCTCCTCTCCAGCCCCTTGGTTTAGGCCATCACCAAATTTCAGGGTGACCATAATAAGAGCCTCCTCACTCATCTCTGTCACCAATCCCGTTTGTTCCCTACAAGACTGCCAAGAATCCCTTTCTCTCACTCAACAGATATTTACAGAGCCCCTCATATGTGACAGACACTGTTTCAGACACAAGGATGGAGCAGGCACACCAGCAATCTTTGCCCCTCAGGACTACCCCAGAGTGGTACCAGACAAGTGATCAGTGCCATGGAGAAAAAGGAGGCATGGAGGTGACAGGAAGTGGGGGGCGGCACTGGGTTACTTTATTTACGTGGTCAGCAAATGTGAGCCTGTCCCGATGGCAGGGGAGAGGACCAACAGGTCAGGGAAAGAGTATTCCAGGTGGATAGGCGCACGAGCCTGTGCATCTGAGGCCAGCAGAGGCCAGGGTGCCTGGGCCACAGCGAGCAGAGCGAGACTCCTGAGAGGTACGATCAGACAGGGCTGACACACAGGGTGTGTGGGCTCACACTGACCACCAGGAGTGCCTTTGGAGTGAAATGGGAACGACGTTTTCTTGCAGCAATTCCTATCTGGGATTTCTTGGAGAGTGTACAGTTCTTCCAAATCTTGAGAAAAGTAAGTTGAGAAATGGGAGGAAAGCATCATAAATCTCCCACTTGTTCAGCCATCAACCTAGAATCCAAGGACATCAAACCCAAAGAAGCAGAAATGCTGACGTGCAGAGGTGAAGGTTAAGGCCAACATTTTCCAGAACTAGGCCAGGAGCACGTAGAAGCGAAGCTGCCGTGATCCAATCACCCGGTCTTGCTTATAGCTGTTACCCTGTTCTTAGTGTGTGTTCTCAGACCCGTCCGCTGCCAATGCTGAGTCTGTCTCACAGACTCGATGTTAATAAGCTACACATGGTGTGCCATCTACAAATCCTGGTTCTATGTAGTGCTGTTAATCTTGCTGGAAGACCCAAATGTTAACATCATTTAGACATTATCAGATCATGTTCAGAAACATTTTTTAGTATCTGAATATTAAAAATAGGGTACTCTTTTTGTAAATGTACTAAACAGTATTTCTTGTTTATTCAATATTTTTTAGATATCCATAATAATGAGTAAAGAGCAATAAGAACACACTGGAAGTACTTTAAGAGAGGTTAAGCAAATTAACTAGCTTGTTGCTAGATATGCTTTAAATATTGTAAAATTTTTAATAAAAACGAGGAAATGTTTAAGAGGAAAATGTGCTTACCAGAAGAAATGCAAAGAAAAGATGCAACTGTTGTAGAAATCAGACTCTAATTTAAAAATCTAAACTAACAAAAATAATAATAACAATATTTCAACAGCAAAACCAAACCAAGGCAACCAGGAAAATAATTTTATTGTTTGAGAAGGAAATGACTCTATATGAACTTAGGGAACCCAAATCTTTTATAAAAAGCAATGAGTATGCCTGTCCATTGCTCCAGAGACACTATACATTTCAAGGCTATTCTCTGTACAAACAAGGGAAATCATTGCCTCCATAGACAAGGGAAACCCATGGGGACATGCTTCCCAACTGTAGGCAGGTGGACAACAGGAAAAGACAGAGGGAGGGTATGGGATTTTGTAAGATTAAAGGTTACAGAGGGAACTAACAGAGACATACTCAATGACAGACACTATTCCTGCCACTTAACATATATGTATTTATATAATCCTCACAGTCACTCAAAGAGATAAATGCTGTTATTAAACCTACCCCCATCTTATAAGAAACTGAGGCACAGAGAAACGAAGCTAGTTATCACACAGCTACTAAGTGGTAATGTGTGTGTGAAAGTCACTCAGTTGTGTCCAACTCTTTGCAACCCCATGGACTATAGCCTGCCAGGCTTCTCTGTCCATAGGATTCTCCAGGCAAGAATACTGGAGTGGGTTGCCATTCCCTTCTCCAGGGGATCTTCCCGACCCAGGGATTGAACCCACGTCTCCTGTGTCTCTGCACTGCAGGCAGATTCTTTACCATCTGAACCACCAGGGAGAAGTCAGACACAAACATGGATTCTGGCTCCAGGTCCATTCTCCTAACCACTACACTTTTCTGCCTCCATGCTACTTCAACTGGACCCTATGATTTCAGAGTACGATTGGTAAGTTTTACATGCTAATGGTTCAATGAACTCTCATTAACACCATCATCATCACCATCATTATCACTGCTTACCTGTCTATTTTTTTAATTATAAGAACATTTTACTTAAAGGTACCACACAAGCTTTTATCCCCATGTGCTGAATCTAATTCCCCAGACTGGAAGCTTCCCCATTCTTGCCATAAAAAAGAATGTCACTTCTGGCTGCTTAAATTTCATGCCTGAAATATCCCAGATAAGCAACTTGGAATGAGCCCAAACACCAGGATGAAAAATGGCAGCTGGCATCTTTTGATTCATTGGAGAACTGGTTGCTGTCAGTGTTCCAGGATATGACATTTCAAGGCTTTGGACCTAATTAATAGTCACTGTTTTAGTGTAAGTATGCCTTGGTCTGGAAGCTATTGAGGGCAGCCCCACAATGATCCACTGAGACAACACCTGGAAAAGAGAAATCTGACCTAAAGCAGACCACAAAAGCTAAGGGAAACTGGCAAACATGCCACCGAGTACACACCACATATCAAAGATCTGTTACTAAAACTACAAGGCTTGGACGAAGAAGACTCCTAATTGTTGCTTTATTTACCACAGTCTTTTACCTCCACTTGCTGTTGCTTCTGCAAGCAACAACAATGTCCCGTCCACTCACTGTATACCCACGAAGCCCACTCCCATCCAGCTGCCAGGGGTGTGCCCAGGTCTCTCCTTCCAGGTCATCTGCAATCACTCATATTCTGTGTCTGCTGCCACATCTGTTCTGCTGTCCACAAAGGCAGTCACACACAATAAATACACAGATTACTTTGGGAGCGAAAGTGGAAAAGAGATAGGATTAAATACAGTTACCTTGGCCTAATGTCTGAATATGGAAGATCTGTCTATCAGATATATTCTAGATTTAAACCCATTTAACTGCTAAGGAAACTGAGTCCCAGAGAAGTTAAGTAACTTGTTCATGGTTGTAAAGGTCTATCTGTCTATTATCAGCAGTTTCAGCAGGCTGATCCTGCCCGAAGCACACAGGAAACATATTCACCAGCAGAGGAGAATGAAGCTTCTCGTACAGCGAGCTCTGGGGAGACACCCACAGCATGGAAGGGGCACTTAGGAGTCACACAGGGGATAAGATTATATTCAATATATGTCCCATCACTTAGAAACTCCTAAAAACAAAATCCGTTCTCTCCAATGTAAAACTTTAAGGAACTTCAAGTCGGCTATGTAAGCTGGAGGAAGCATCTGACATCTCTTGCTTAAACACAGGAAAGTTTGTCAAGATGGAAGAAAGGAAATAGGCAGCTATAAATAGCTCAGCAAGAAAGTGATTCTTAGTGGGAACTTTCACAATTTTTCCTTCAATTTACTGTAGATACATACATTCATACATACACATTTGTATGGAAGTGTGTATGCACTGTTTTATATTTTTCCTTGTTGATTCTAGCAAATACAACTACCAAGTCTTAATGCCAGGCACTGAGAAAACAAGGAAATAATATTAACAATGACAAGTATAAGTCAAATCAATGGAGTGCGAGAGGCCCTCTCCACAAATTTCTGGTGGCCCAATCCTTTCAGCAAATATCTGACAACAACCATAAAAGGCTCATACTCCAGATGACCAACAAGCACATGAAAAGATGCTCAATATCGTAAATTATTACAGAAATGCAACTCAAAACTACAATGAAGTAACACTGCACACCAATCAGAACTGCCATCACTTAAAAATCTATAAACAATAAATGCTGGAGAGTACGTGGGGAAAAGGGAACTTTCCTACACTGTTGGTAGGAATGTAAACTGGTGCAGCCACCATGGAGAACAGTATAGATGTTCCTTAAGAAACTAAAAACAAAGCTACCTCATGATCCTGCAATCCCAATCCTGGGTATATATCTGGAAAAAAACTTTAATTTGAAAAGACACGTGTACCCCAATATTTATGTAGTACTATTTACAATAGCCAAGACATTCACTGACAGATAAATGGATAAAGAAGATATGGTACATATGTATACAATGGAATACTATTCAGTCATTAAAAAGAATGAAACAATGCCATTTGCAGCAACATGGGTAGACCTAGAGATTGTTAATCTAACTGAAGTTAAAGTGAAGTGAAGTGAAGCCGCTCAGTCGTGTCTGACTCTTTGTGACCCCATGGACTGTAGCCTGCCACGCTCCTCCATCCATGGGATTTTCCAGGCAAGAGTACAGGAGTGGGTTGCCATTTCCTTCTCCAGAGGATCTTCCCAACCCAGGGATCGAACCCAGGTCTCCTGCATTGTAGACAGACGCTTTACCGTCTGAGCCACCAGGGAAGTCCATATAACTGAAGTTAGACAGAGGACAAATATCATATGATCTCTACACTTTTATGTGGAGTCTAAAAAAATGATACAAATGAACTTATTTACAAAACAGAAAGAGACTCACAGACTTGGGAGGGCAAGCTTGCAGTGACCAAAGGGGATAACAGTGGCAGGAGCTGGGGGGTTGCTCAGGGGCAGAGAAGGAGGAAGATTAAAAGTCTGGGATTGATGTGTGCACACTGTTATATATAAAATAGATAAGCAGCAATAATTTGCTGTGTAGCACAGAGAACTGTAGTTGATATCTAGTAATAACCTATAGTGGAAAAGAATCTGAAAAAGAATATATTTATAGCTGAATCACTTTTGCTGTACACCTAAAACTAGCACAGTGTTATAAACTAGCTACATGTCAAATTTTTTAATGGCAAAAAATTAAAAATACTTTAAAAAAAAGGCATCATACTCTTTGACCCAATATTCCTATTCCCTTTGCATAATATTCACGAATTTCCTCCCAGTCTTCATATCATGTTTCTACCCAGTTGTGATCAGAATCCACATATAGTGTCTGTATCCAGCTACACAGTTTTCCTAACAGCAATTTTCAGACTGCATTACTTAGTAAGGGACCACAATTATTGGGATGGAAGAGACCTGCTGTGTCTTTTTGTGCTGTAATCATGCCTTGTTATTCAAGAACCATCTCTGAGCTAAGCAGCCTGTCACCCAATTTAGTGCTTACATTGGACAGATAAAAACTTTTAAATCACAGTTTAAGAACCAGTAAACTAGAACAGTCAATAGGAACAAAAGAAGACTTGGAGCAAAAAAGGCCTAGTTTCTGAAATATGAAGTAAGGATATGACCTCAGGCAAATCAAAATTTCTCTGGGTCTGTTTTTCCACCTGTGATACGGCCTGTGAGTGTTTACTGTGCGCTGGACACTGGTCAAGCATTCTGCATACCTTGGCTCACTGGAAGCCATCACAACAACACGAAGAGTGGGTATCATTACCCCCATTTAACAGCTGAGGAAACAGAGGCATGAACTTACAAAGTTTGTATCAACTGGCAGAGCCAGGACAGAGCACAAGTTATTTGGAACCAGATCTTGCTGCTGGATTAGAGGATTTCTGGGGTTCCTTAAAGCTCAGACCCTCTATGATTTTGACAGTCTAGTGCTAAGTTGGTCACATTCATGCCAGTTTTGTGTAGCTGTTCAACGCTGGTCACAAGTAACTAATCCTTTATCTTCAAACACTGTGAGATTTAAAGCAGCTACCAAGACACTGACTTCAAACCCTGACTTTAATGAAAGGTCAACCTAAAACAAACTAGAAATCCATACGGTGCTTCAAATGCTTCTTGAAGAGTCAACTCTCCATTGATGTCAGAAGAACTGAGTTATTAACTAACTTGAAAAGCAAAAGGATGCAAGACAGAGAAACATTTGCTTCTGGAATAAGTGAAACTGGAAATATAACCACAGACAGTTTCCAGGCTCACAAGCTGGTCTCCGCTCAACAGTGTTTCAGATGGGCCTCCCCCACCCCGCTACTGAGGACTCCAAAAGTCTGCCCATCCTCCACAACCAGGCAAAACAAGGAAGGAGGACTGAAGCGACATCTCCAGGCCATCAGAGACCATATCCTCGTCTGGGATCAGAAAAGCCCATCCAAGTTCACATGCGTTTCTTCTTTTCAGATCAACAAAGTAGTCTGAGGCCCACCCTTTCTTTCCTTTCTTTTCTCTCTTTTCTCAAGTTCCAGTCTCTCCTCAGTCCAGCTCACCCTCACCCAAATAAATGAATGAAATTACCACTCTCTAGATCAGAGATTCTAGGAACTCAGCTGTGCACAGAAGTCCAGGTGTCTGGTTAAAATGCAGACTCCCAGCCTCTATACCAGTAGACTATGGTTTGGTGGGCCTGCTTTGGGGCTCAAGAATTCACATTTCCCCTAACACTCCCTGCATGCATGCCTCACACACACAAACACGCCCCTGTCCTCCTCCGTCATGTACACAGGTAGAAAACCACACTTTGAAAAACAATGCTATAGAGAATGCAAGAACAAAGTTACATCTCTTTAATTTTTTTTAATTGAGGTGACATTGGTTTATTACATTATATAAGTTTCATGTATACATTATATTTCGACTTCTGTACAAACTACAGCGTGCTCACCACCAGAAGTTTAGTTTCCATCCGTCACCTTTTAGTTGACTCCCTTTATCCATTTGACCTCCACACACACCTCCGCCAAACCCCTTCCCCTCTAGTGACTACTGCTCAAAGTCACATCTCTTTTAAATCATAGGCTAAACTTTGTGTCCATACTGTTGATGAACAGAAGGGTTTTCTCTGGTTTCCCCTTTCCCTGTGCATCTGCCCGTGATTCCTAAATCCACCTTCAAAACACACTTCCCTCCCCTGATCTGAGCACCGCTGTGGCCCTCACTGGGTGAGCTCTAGCCCGTGCTGTCAAAAAAAAAAAAAAAAAAAAATAGCAACAGAGTTCCTGGCAGCCTCACCAAAACAAATCATTCCTAGCACTGAACAATCGCCTTGAGAACGTCAGAGCAGTAGCTTCACTTGGGAACTATATATGTGGGTGCCAACTTCCTATCGAGCACTCTGGGGCACCTACAAATGTGTGGAGGGATGCAGTAGACCACCTGGGCCTGACGACTAGCCCCTGATGATCACTGCTTCTGAACCCAACATTCTCTGGCCTGATGGAAACCTCAAGTTTCCACACTCGCAGACCGTGCCCACAGGAAGGCCATCCTGTATACACGGGCCAAGCAGTCTTGTGACTACTGGGACAAAATCATGCCAAGAGGCTGGTAATTCAACTAAAGGAATGTATTACACCACAGTTAAAATGAACCTCACTAAAATACCACGATACCGAAAACTGTGTTAAATTCTCTTATATAAGAAACTCTTTTTATGGAACTCGTCTACTATGCAATCAGTCCCTTAGTGACTGGGGTTTAAGTTACAGGAATCCACAGGTGCAGGGTTTCTGATTACACTTGTGCATCCCTTGAAACAAAGCTACTGACAATCTACCTCCCCATGCCAGAAGCGCACGGATGACGGCTCCCAGACCCGGCACTTCACCAGGGGAAGTGTTACAGGGGCTGGAGAGGCTCAGATGGAAAAAAAAAGCAGGCACCACTCAGGGCCTTGGGCCACATCAGGCCTGCAGCCAAGCACAATAACCTGTGTCCTATGTGACATTAAAGCACAAAAGGAACGCAACGCCCTGGCACCCAAAGACATTCCAGACCACTTACAGCCATCTGGAGTCTGCACATTAGCGCCCTGGCTTTCCTGAGTACCCCAAGGGGACACAGTTAGAGACGTGAAGTGGGAGAAAGGACCTGGTGCAGTGTGCAATAGCAAACCCAGGCCGCAAGGAAGTGACCAGGATAAGGAAGCCACCCTGTGGGAAGGGACAGGGTCGTGATTGGGAAGAGCACAGGAGAGCTTCTAAAATGTCGCTTTCTTGGTCTGGGTGATGATAACGTGTTCACATTGTGAACATCTTTGTTTTATATACTTTGATGAAAGTGTCCAGCTTATTTAAAAGGCACCTGAGATGTAAAACTATACAAGAAGGCCAGGCCCCAGCTCTTTGGATCACATGTCCCTGACGGCCACCTGTTTGATCAGACTAAGCACATGTGACAACCAGAACTATTAGCGATGTTCCCACTGGTGGCCACACACCCAGGAGCAGCGTCTGTTGTCTATAAGTTTCTCCAGACTCCACCGCTCAAATGTAGGGCTGGCCAGCGTGGCACTTTATGAGCAGAAGAGAACATATGAAGATGGGAATTACCAAGTTACCGACAGTTAATGGATTACAATAAACCAGTGTTTTATCCACTGGAAAAAAAAAGTCATAGAGAACACAGAATGAGACGTGGGCACATAAGCAGATTTGAAAAGGCTAGTTCAGGTAGGACATGCCCTGAGTGCTCTCACTGGTCTTGTGCCCTGGCTTGTCCTTGGCTGGCTGGCCTATTTCCTGGCAACCCCTCTCTTCACCCCCGTGTCATGAGTCATGAGAGCACTGGGCGAAGGGTGAGCATATGTGATTTTCTTCTTTTATGAGATGGACTTCCAACATTTTTTCCCCTCCAAAGGTTTCCCTTTGTCAGACTTTTATAAACTAAGCAAGGTGTTTATATATTGTTCCATACCCTTTTCTTCCCCCTAAAGTACATACTGAAGGGCAGAAATGGTCCTTCTCAGTTCGGTAGGATATCTCTGGACTTTGCACAGTGTCTGGGATCCCTTCCACAGAGGCATTTTTATATAGAACCATGTGTCCAAAAGTATCTATACCAACACTGGGGAACTTCCTACTGCTGCAAAGCAGATTACATTGTAATCTATGTCAGGGCAGCAGCACTGACTTCTACCACACTGTCTTAGAACAGAAAGTACCAGCACCTTCCAGCCTGGAGACTGGGGAAGGATTCTTAAATGCTGCCATTGGTGTTACAGGAAAGAGACATCTGGATAAGAAGTGAATTAGTAAGTAGTTAAAGGCCTGGGTTTGGGAGCCAAGTACAAATGGGTTAAAATCTAACCCAACTCTAGCATAAAGATCCTGGGCAATTCGCTTGACCTCTCTGAACCCTCCATTCGGCCACAACGTTCCAGGTCCTAGGAAGGACAGGACATCTGACTCATTTATCTCTAGGAAGGTTCCACATCTCCAGCCTCTCCCTCTGAGGGTGATTTAAAAATTAACACATGCTGGCATCCAACATCTGCATCTCCTCTGTTGGGGTGCCCTCCTCGATAAGTGAGCACTGGTGGGAAGGGAGCCCACCCCATCAGAGACACTGAGAAGAAAGGCCATCGTCCCCTCCCTCCCTGGCACCTAGTATGTACATGTGTCACCAAGGCCTAGACAATCAGATGCTTCCAGCCAGGACCCTGAATCTGGAGTGAGTGACCCCAGGAGACAGGGACAGAGGAGAATGTAGCGGAGTGGCACCACAGTGACTGTACACCCAGGGCCTGGCTGGAGCCAGCAAGCATGTCCTCACTGGGGTGTTCATAACACACGGTGTCACTGTTCTAGGTTATGGGTTTTGCTGTGCTTTTGGTAATCTAGCCTCCTTTGGCAACTGCAGGATATCCTTTCAGTGTATCTTTCTTCTGCTTAAGCTCTTATTTGCTACCAAGAACACACGGACAGAAGTGGGAAAATTCTGACAACCTTTGGCATTGAGAAGTGCAAGAGGATGACAAAAATAAAACATCAAAAGGAGCCAAACCAGAGAAGTGATGGCTCAGAAAATAAGACGAAGCAAAAGATTCATGCTGCTAAAGTGGGATTCAATTACTCTGCCTCTTTTTTGCAGTGTAACCTTTACAACAGCATCCTCATTTTTGAAAACTGATGCTCTCTCTATTTGCTTGACACAGTGGAGGATGCTACAAGCAGAAAACACATTGATTTTCTTTGTTTTATTCTGTTGACAGCTTCTTCTGTTCTCAAATTTCTTGCCAATTCTTAGAAACTGGAAGGTGATAGCTTATTAAGCTCCTTAGCATTCAGTTCAGTTTGTTGTTGCTGTTCAGTAGCTAAGTCATGTCTGACTCTTTGTGACCCCATGAACTGCAGTATGCCAAGATTCCCTGTCCTTCACTGTCTACAGGAGTTTGCTCAAACTCATGTCCATTGAGTCAGTGATGCTATCCAACCATCTCATCCTCTGCCACCCCCTGCTCCTTTTGCCTTCAATCTTTCCCAGTATCTGGGCCTTTTCCAATGAGTTGACTCTTCACATCAGGTGGCTAAAGTATTGGAGCTTCAGCTTCAGCATCAGTCCTTCCAATGAATAGTGAGGGTTGATTTCCTTTAGGATTGACTAGTTTGATTTCCTTGCAGTCCAAGGGACTCTCAAGAATCTTCCCCAGCACCACAGTTCAAAAGCACCAATTCTTTAGCACTCAGCCTTCTTTAGGGGCCAACTCTCACGTAGTACATCATTTAACAAATCTTTATCCAAGGCCTACTATGTGCAAAGCACTATGCTATGTATTAAAGCTAAACTCATAACAAATGGAGATATGTCAATTCAAATTCAACTGGAAATTTTGTAATTAATGTTTGAAATTTTTATTTTAAATATAAAACACCAAAGTAATTACTGTGTGAGCACTTAGGGTTACATACAATATATTCTAGTGCTATCAAACTAAAAGGGTTCACAGTGGTGACCTATGAGTCAAATGCAAACCACAAGCAGGTTTTGTTTAAGTCACATGGTGTTGGTGTTTTTTCAGGTTTTCTATCAGCTACTTAAAACTCTGAATATCTATGAAAATTGGAAGATCCAGTTCCCTATTCCTGACCTGGGCTGCCACCTGACAACATGGAGAGAGTCCTAGCCACCTCTGCTCCAGGTATAAGGGGCAGACAGCTCTCCCATGTATCACAGGGCCCAGGCTCTGATATTTGATTTAACATCAAATCTACTTTGCAAATTTATTTTACCTGCCTGGTCCCAAGGGGCACTGTGGATTCTTGTTTTAGATACATCATAAAGTGGACTTTTAAAAAAGAGACACACACACACGTAATTCAGATGCTTCAAAACTTTCTTTTTCCACAAGGGGGAAAAAAAGGAGGAACAAAATTTTTCCCACTTGAAACATTTCCTGGATTTTAGACTCTCTGGAAATATTAATTTATAAAGTACTGCATCTCTTATTGCATCACATTTTGTACTTAAATATTTGTTTTCAGGAAATGACAAAACATTCTGCCTCTCTGGTTTATACACATACCACCCTTTAGGTGTAGGGAAGGGCCTGGGAACACCTGTCAAGTTTAGAAGGAAAAAAAAGCAGGTGGGGTAAAAATCTCACAACTTTTTAAACACTCTTGCCTCGACCATCATATTTCTCTAATATATCAAACATCCTTTTTTAAGAGCAAAAAGCATCTGATGCTATCAGGGCAATATTTTCAAACTGTTGCATGTACATATTTCTATTTCTTCCAAATTTCCTTTTTCTCTCATTAAGAGGAGGCAGGCAAAAATTGCTCATATCTTTAGTTCACACGTAGCACTGCAAAGAGCTTGAATAGTCATTCAATAACACGTGGTGAGTGCTTGAAAGCTTGAATGAAAAAGGGAATGAAGGAATGAACAAAGGAACAGAAATGGAAGAGAACAGAATAACATTATTTTTGAGGCAGAGGGCGCCACAAGGAGCCCTCACTGCCTGCTCTCCAGGGCCTGCAGCTGCCTAAATGCCCTTTCTTTATCTGTCCAAATCCAGCCCATCAGCTCTCCCACCACTGCCATCCACATGCTAGGATTCATACTCTATCGGCTCATTTTCCTAAAAACCTTTACTAAAAGTAAAGGTTGGTTTATAAAAACCAAAAGGCAAACTCACATTTATGCTCCTGTGATTACTTTTTTCCTACATAAATAATGAAAAATAATCTACAATACACTGAGGTGGTATTTCTTTGTCCCAAAGAAGTGAGGGCTATAAGCACTGCCTGGGATGCCTATAGATGTAGTAAATGGTGTGGATTGGAAGCTTTTTTTTTTTTTTTTGGAAGGGATGAACAGTAAGGATGCCAGGGCATGGGGCCAACATGGTACGGTGGAAAGAATCCAGGTTTTGGAGACAGTACATTTTTTTCCTAGCTAGAAGGCAACAAAGCATGGTAGTTAAAAGTACGCACTCTGGAGTCAGATGGCCCTGGAGTCAATGCTGACTCAGCCACCAAAACACAACCTGGGCTGAACCTCCCAGAGACTTTCTGTCCCCTGTGAAGAAGCTAGGGCGATTCCCAGCATGGGAGACTGGTGTGACAAGGCCACAAGATGGCACCACGCGGCACCCAGTCTGCCACAGTGGCGGAAACTGTGGCTAATCTCCACAGCCTTTTTTTCAAGGTCTTCTGCTGACCTTCTATGTAAGCTTCTGGTTACATTTTCCAAAACACTTGTGTGTGTGTGCTAGCAAAACATTGAACACTGTGGACCTTCCAAGGGAAAGATGCCATAAAGACTAACGGAAAACTTTTCAAGGGTTCCTGGTTTCTCGTCCCCTAAAGGAAGTCCAGGGAACATGAAAGGTAGTGTCTGCACAATCTTTACTACATGAACCTGCCTTCCTCACCTGCCGAAAAAGTCACACAAGAAACATCTTCGATTCTGGGTCCCTCGGTAGCAGAGGTAATAAAGGACTGAAGCTCAATTACACAAAATCACTGAACATAACAGAAACCTTCTGGTAAATCTGCTGTTAAGCCTCAGGTGAATTCTGCCAACATTATTACTTGTGGACCTTAACTTTTCTGAACATATTTTTTTTTAATAATCCCAAAAAACATCAGCATAACCCAGACCCTTATAAGTATAGCTAGTACCACGACATCACACATGAAATTTTCTTCCAAAGTGAGAATAAAGACCTAATGAACGAAATGAGAGATAACGTTCAAGGTCTATGTGTTACTGTAGAGTAACTACAGTTCCTTATTAGGTTACTAATCACATCATATAGTGGGCCCTTCAATTTTTTATTTCAAAAAAGGGTAAAAGAAACCACTTCTGTCTACTCTCCTGCAGTGATAGAATGGTCTGCCTCCAGCAAGAATTTTATCAAGTCCAAATGCAAACACCAGTTTTCTCTTGCTACCCAAGGATCAAATTACTGACAAAAAGTAGAAAAATAAATGGCTGCCTAATAAATTGCTTGTTTTGCAAACAAACCGCCTTCATGGAGGGAAACATAAACCATAAAAAGTCAATGAAGAAACACGTCTTTATAAGGACACTTTGCCAGTGTCCGGGCAGCCTATGTTCCCTGCCCAGAGAACTGTCATGTCCATTTTAATAGTTAAGATTTTAAACACATGGTGGATTAAAAAGAAAATAAGGATTTTACGAGAACATGGGTAATATTAAGAAAGGCCCCCAGAGCTGAAGAGTCAGAAGAATAAGAACCAAGAAAAGCAAATTCAAATCTGGATGCATTTAAAACAAAACCAGACATCTTTTCCACTTCTCCACAGTAAGCACTGTTGCATCTAGAAGGGAGGTACCCAGGAGGGTCACTATACAGTATCCAGCACATCACAATAATTGAGCATAACTACAGCATAGTAAGGGCTTCCCTGGTGGCTCAGACTGTAAAGAATCTGCCTGCAATGCGAGAGACCCAGGTTCAATCCCTGGGTTGGGAAGATCCCCTGGAGAAGGGAATGGCTACCTACTCCAGTATTCTTGCCTGGAGAATTCCATGGACAGAGGAACCTGGCGGGCTAGAGTCCATGGGGCTGCAAAGAGTCGGAAATGACTGAGCAACTAAAACTTCACTTTGCATAGCATATGATATATTATACTACGATAATGAGTTTGAGCAAACTCCAGGAGACGGTAAAGGACAGGGACACCTGATGTGTTACGCTCCACGGGCTCGCAAAGAGTCAGACATGACTTAGTGACTGAAAGACAACAATGATAATAGCATCCTCTGTTTATTTAGCACATACATGCCAGGTACTACTATATGTGTATACAGTACACATGTCTATGTGCACATATATAACATAGATATAAAAATCTATATATTAACACAGAAAACATTTATATTTTACATATTTAACATTAAATATATTAACATATTTACAATTAATACTAAGTATATATGTAAAATCTCATTTAATCCTTAAAATAACCTTGAAGCAAACAACATCCCCATCTTAAAAGATGAGAAAACCGGGATTTAGGAAAGTTAGGTAACTTTCCCAGGGGCACAGGCAAGATATTAGGATACACACCCAGATCGGTTTTATTTAATTCAAAACTTGGGCTCTTATACACCGTATCACCAAAGAAGGTTCCAACAGCTCCCAAGTGGGAGAAAGTAACCCCACCAACACAACCACCTAACTTGGATCAGCCCCAGTTTCTGATCAGAGATACCCCACAGAAAGGTGGGTGATGGATGAGCTGAAGCAGCTCACCCTGCAGATGAGACCCAATTTCTTTCAACAGAAGCACAGCCAGTTCATTCTCGTCATGGACCCGACAGAAAATTTCTCAAACAAGTTTATAACCATGGCCTCCACAAAAGGCATCAAATCTGGGTCTCGCGTGAAAACCCAGCAACCTCAGAAACCCTTCACCAAGTACCTGATCTTAGAGCCTCTTTAGACACCCTTGACTCCTCAGTCCTCCCAGCAGCCTCTACGCTGTAGCTGGAGGAACACACCCCCTTCAGCAAAACAGCCATAAATGCCATTCTTTCTTCTCATCCTCCTGCAAGAGCTGGGGGAGTCCCACAATGGATAGAATATTTCATTCACATTCTGTCTGAAGAACAATTTTCCCCACAGAGAAACTGAGTAGTTAAAATTCTCAACCAGATGAGGTTGAGAACAGGCCCCAGATGAGGGCCTATTCATGCAATCTCAAGTCACAAATAACAAAACTATAGTCCATCTCATAATTTTTTCAGTCACAAAATTATTTATCTCATATATTTAACCCTTCATTTCTTTTTCCCACTTTATTTTTTTAATTGAAGTATATTTGCTTTATAGAATTTTGTGAATTTCTATCATACATCAACAAGAATCAGCCATAGGTACACCCAAGCCCACTCCCTCCCAAGCCTCCCTTTTTGATATTATACATCACACTATAATGTGTGTATGTGATAAACCTCTGCCAACAGAAGTCTGTTGAAGAATACAAACCATAGCTATAATATACTAAGTGCCAACATCATGTTGGCGACAGAATGGAATTTTAATAATAAAATGCCACAGGGCATATAATAGAAATCACTTGGAAGCTACACATATTTGGTTCTTCCTTGATTCTTTATTCAGGAATCTATAAGTACCGCACAGAGCTGGGATTTTAAGCCCTGGGAGTGAAATAGCTCCAGCAAGATCAGAAACTGGCAGTTTCTGCAAAGAACAGTCATAGTTCTCCTTTTAATTAAAAAAAAAAAAAAGGTTTGTTTTCCATTGCTGACCCTCAGAATGTAGAAAATAAAAACCCAGGCTGCCTCAATTAAGCTGAGAGTAACCAAGGAAATATTCTGCTCGTGCCTGGGCTAGAGCTTAAAAGTAGAAGTGTGGCAGAGGCAGCAATACTGATAATCAACAAGGATGACAACGCTCATAAAACTTAGGCTGGGCAGCATTGATCAGCTAACCTGTCATCATCTGCAAGTCTCCCTCTTGCACTAAGGACTCTAGCCTCTGCCTGTGAAGGAAAAGACACACGCCAGGACGTCATGTCACTACCATATATATTAAGGGGCAAGGAGGCAGAAGTATATATAGAGAGAGAAGTATCTAGTTTAACAAAACGGGTCCCTTCCTAACTGACAAGAATTCATCACTTATTTCTATTTCGCTTGTTTAAAAAAACACAACAACCAACCAGGCATCTCTACCATACTGTGCTCCTTTTAATTTTAATTCAGCCTCAAGACAATAACTAAAATTACCCCCAGATTGTCAGTAGCTTTAATAATAAGAGTGAGTAACGGACTTCCTAAACTTAGGAAACATATGAATCTGATTTCCCCAAAGGTTTATAGAGTAATAAAAGGCCAATGCTTTTAAGTAGAAAGCAATTTCTCGGTTTTGCACACAGCGCAGCACGAAAAGGAGGCTCTTGGGCAAGCTTCCACAGCCATCAGCATAGAAGCAGAGACGTTTGCTTTTCCTTTCCCAGTGGTGAAGTTAGAGCTATTGAAGAGCTGCTGTGTGCTGAGCTGCAAGTCTTCTGAAAGGAACTGTTATCTAATCACCACCAGGCCAGGCACCACCATCTCAGTTATCACCGGGTGACCAAGCCATTCCTCTGAGGGGCTGTGTTCCAGTGAGCGGAAAGGAAGCATGGTATTTGACACAGGGCACGCCCAACACTCAGGGAGGAGAGAAAGCCACTGAGCTTATCACCACAAGGGGCACAGCAGGAAATAACCCAGTAACCCAAGGTCAGTTGGCTTATACTAAAAGAACCACACCGCACTCCCCAAAACCGCTTAATTTTGGCAGAGACCTGCTATCAGAATAAAGGTTGGTTTTTACCTGCTCTCTGATGATCTGAGCCTGAACGCTTTGTTGAAGCATCAAACACAAACACTGCCTCGCCCCCCGTGCTGTATTTATGCCCCATCTCTCTGGCCTGCAGCAGTGCCCTTTGTGGGTGGTCAAGGACAAGTGGCATTAAAGCCTATTATTGGGCTTTTCATGTAAGAAGGCTTAATGTGTCAGCTGCATTTTAATCTAAGGGTTAGATGCTTACCCTTGGAAAATTCCTTTTAGAAACATCAATAAGGATTTTTTTTCTTTAAGGATTGTTTTTTTATCTCAAAGCCCAAGTATGTATAAATTTATTGGTATTTTACATCTGAAATGAAAGCCTTTAACCAAGAAAATGAGGCAGCTGCTGCAATGTTAACAAGAAAGCCAAGATCTCTACTGAGGCAATCTAAATATATATCATGCCTTAAAAATAAAAGAACACCAGCTAAGACTCACCGCTGCAGGTATGTGTCTGACCAAATAACCAATGCTACAAATACTGCCCTGTATTTTTCTTAAGACTTCCATACTGACTTCTGGTTAAAGACAGTAGACAGACACACATATTTAGTTCCTCTCTCTTCTAAACCCCCAATACAAACACTTATTGCTTTTTAAAGGCATAAATCCACAAGGACAGAGATAACAAGAGAGATTTAAATTTTAAACTTTTTAAAACTGAGAATCAATTGGATAATGGCAACTGATTTTGCAGACCCAAAGAAGCCATATCTTCCAATGTGTGAAGCCCCATTCTTACACGTGGGCTTCCCCGATGGCTCAGCCAGTAAAGAATCCACCGGCAATGCATAAGACACAGGAGACATGAGTTCGATCCCCTGGAGAAGGAAATGGCTACCCACTCCAGTATTTTTGCCCAGGAAATCCCATGAACAGGGGAGCCTGGAGGGCTACAGTCCATGGGGTCGCAAAGAGTCAGATACGACTGAGCGAGCATGAATGAAAGAATTCTTAACCGTGAACTTTCACTCAAGAGTCACCAGGAACAGAAAGTATCTAACATGAAAGACAGAAACAAACAGGGGGAAAAAAGTAACTTGACACAAATGAGGCACGCACACACACACACACACACAAAAAAAACTTTAAAAAAGAAAATCCAAAGTATAATTGATCTCCTAAGAGAACTAAGAGAATAGCTAAGAGAAGAGTGAGTAATAGTCACTCAGTCATGTTTGACTCTTTATGATCCCATGGACTATAGCTTGCCAGGCTCTTCTGTCTATGGAATTCTGCAGGCAAGAATACTGGAGTGTGTTGCCATTAAGACTCTATAAAACAGAAGCATCAGAGAACAACAAAAAAAAAAAAAAAAAAAAGAGCTGTCAGAAAACAAAAACATAACAAACAGAAACAATTTAATAGACTAGAAAGTAAAGTTAAGGAAATATTTTAAGACAACACCTTAAAAACAGAGGTGGGAAACAGGAGAAAAGATCACAGCACAGGACAAGTCAGTCAACATCTAACAGGAATTCCAGAAGGCAAGAATGGAGAAAATAGAGGGGGACGTCAATAATGACAGACTTCAAGAAAATTCCTAAAATGAAAAGGGTGAGTTTCCAGCCTGAAAATGCCTGTTCGGGTCTCAGCACAATAAACAAAACCAGACCCTCCCCCACAAGGAATATTATATGACATTTCAGAACACTGATGATAAAGAGAAGAACTAGAAGTCCAAGAGAAAAAGTCAGAAAGATTGGTCACCTGCCCAGGACTGGGACTTAGACTGTCTTAGACTTCTCACCACTAACCCTCGAGGCCAGAAGGTAATGAGAAATCCCTCACTATTCTGAGGTTCAGAGACTTCCAGTCTGGAAGTCTACGCCAGCCAGTGTGTGTACGTGCGTGCTAAGTCACTTCAGTCCTGTCCGACTCTGCAACTCTATGGACTGTAGTCCACCAGGCTCCTGGGTCCATGGGATTCTCCATGCAAGAATACTGGAGTGGGTTGCCATGTCCTCCTCCAGGGATCTTCTCAACCCAGGAATCGAACCCGCATCTTTCATGTCTCCTGCATTGGCAGGTGGACACAAGCCAGTCTGTATAGTAAATATAAATGCGATGCTCTCGGACCTAAAACAACCCACAGACTTACCTCCTGTGTAATCTGTTTGGAAGATTCTAGAGCATGTGGTTTGCAAAAAATAAGGGAATAAACCAAGAAAGAAGAGAATATGGAGTGAGAAAAACAGGGAGGCCCAAACAGAAGTAAGATAAGAGAAATCCCCAGAATGTTGTTGAAGGAAAAGTCCATCTCAAGGCATGGTGCACAACAGGTCTGGAGAGGAAGCAGTCTAGACTGGGGCAGGGCCTAAGGCTTCAGGCGAGAGAGTGTCAATAAGACAAAGTTGATAAAATACCTAAGATATTGGGAAGAGATTCACGTGGAAGCCTCTTTGCGGCTAACCTAGTGAGAAGTGCACAAAAATTTTAAAAACAAGACGATTATTAAATCCAAGAAAAAAATGTGTGCAGGAAAGTTAAGGTAATCAAACTAGACTAAATAGCATACCTGTGAGTGCTGTTTACACAGTAAAAGATAACACCAAATAGACTGGGGGTGAGGAGGAGCAAGAGCATAAAGGGGTAAGAGGCCTTGCACAGAACCTTTAAAAATCAAGCCTGCATAACTTTAATAAAGCAAAAGCTAAACTTTAAAAATCTGGAGAAGGAAATAGCAACCCACTCCAGTATTCTTGCCTGGGAAATCCCAGGGACAGAGGAGCCTGGTGGGCTACAGTCTACCAGGTCGCAGAGGAGTCAGACATGACAGAGCGACTAAAAAACAACAATAAAACTTTTTAAAGCGATGTCTAATATTTCATTAGAGACGTTAATATTTCATTAGTACACCGCCTGACAGCTTATAAAATACTTTCACAGGTGTCTAATCGTTTAACTTTTACCGAACTCTGCAAGTTAGGTTACCTCCTTTATACAGAGGAGAGAACCACCACAAGGAAGTTAAGTAACTTGATGAGAGTGACACAGAATAACAGGGGCAGAGGCAGAACTAGGCAGAGGGTAGCATGCAGAGGGTGTATTTGAGATTCACAGTATGCCTGATATTAATGATGTGGGCAGGACTCTAAAGGGAGATAAGCCAAATCAAATTTTGGAGCTCAGGGGTTCTCAGACTTGCCTGTGCAAAAGAATCACCCAAAGTTTCACTTCTACGAGGTATTGAAAGTAGTCAAATTCATAGCAACAAAAGTAAAATAGTGGTTACCAAGGGACTGGAGAGGGGTGGGCTAAGGAAGAACTGTTTAATGGGTATAGGGCTTCAGATTTGCAAGACAGTTCTAGAGATCTGTTTCCCTACAATGTGAATATACTTAACATGACTAAACTGTACGGGTTCCCCTGGTGGCTCAGTGGTAAAGAATCCGCCTACCAAGCAGGCGACATGGATTCAGTCCCTGGGTTGGGAAGATCCCCTGGAGAAGGAAATGGCAACCCACTCCAGTATTCTTGCCTGGAGAATCCTACGGACAGAGGAGCCTGGTGGGCTACAGTCCATGAGGTTGCAAAGAGTTGGACACAACTGAGCGACTAAACAACAACTGAACTGTACATTCAACAAAGGTTACGAGGGTGAAGTTTATGTTTTTTATAACTTAAGGAAAAGAATTACACAGACAGCTCGTCAAAACATTGATGGCTAGACGTCACCCTTAGAGTTTCAACTCAGTAGGTGTGGGTGGGACCTAAGAAGTTCTACTGAGAAGTGACCAGGTGATGCTGATGCTACTGCTCTAGGGACGAAATTTTAAGAACCACTGCTCAGGTTCAAAGGTTCTCAGTCCTGAGTGAGCAGCACTTTCTCCCAAGACCCCAGACCAAGTAAATTAAAACATGAGGGGAGGAAGTGGGAGAATACCTGGACACAGAGGGCTTTTACAGCCTTAAGGGCGATTCCAATATGCAGGCAGTTTGAGAGCCCCTGGCCTGGATGCCAATATGCAGTGCAGCATATGTGAGCCCTGCAAGGAGGCCTGGGGCTACTCAGCCACATCCTGGCTGTGCCTTCATTTCATCATCCATAAAATAATAGTTATGGAGTTGTTGAGACTATTAAACAGAATAATCAACAAAAGAACTCAGGGCAGTACCCATCACACAGTGAACAACAACGTTATTACTTTTGTTGTTGACTTATAGGAAACAAGTTTGCCCCTGATTTTTCAGCTATGAAATGCGGTCATGCTAAAGACAATGAAGAATCTGTTAATATTCAATCCCAGGCCACTAAGCAAGACAAAAAGCTCCCAGGGACCTAAGAACAAAGTAAGGGGAATTAAATCTAAGAACTTTTTATGATTCCCACAAGCATTTGGCAAACCAAGGGTCATTTCTGTAGAATTACTAGCTAATCCCTTTACTCTCTGAATAGGTGTTGTTATCTGGAGTATAAACAGTAAAAAGCAGGCGTTAGAATCAATACTCAAACACCACCCCTCTTCTAAGGAAACAACATAACGCAGTGAGTTCACACGGAAGGTAATGTAGGACTCAGAAGAAACTCCTGGAGACGTCTACGCGGTAAACGAGTTCTCGTCAAAAGAAACTGAAAATGAAGACAAAGGCACAGTTCAAAGAGGTTTGTTCATTCAAGAAATATCTGAGTGCCTCCCACATGCCAGGCACAACAACGGCGGAGGAGGACACATCACTCACTAAAGGGCAGAGTCTGTCTTGCAGGGAAGTCTGCCCATGTGGGTCTGCCCATGAAGTAAGCTTTGGGAATGCTGAATCGCACCCTTTTTCCTCAAAAGCACTGTAGGGAGAGGAAAACTTAGGGTTTCTGCTAATTTCTTTCTTGCATGTGTAGCTGCATATTGGGCGTGGGGGTTGGCTATAGGCCATCCACAGTGACACAGTGTCTTGAGTCCACAGTCAGTACAAAGAAATCACTGTCTATATTCTCAGAAAGCAACATGACCCTCCAGTGTCTGGGTCACACCAAAGCCGAGTCCACCGGGCAAGCCTCCTAAATTAAGTCATTTGAGTAATTTCCCCACAAAACCTCACTGTTGTGGGAATGCATTCTTTTTTTTTTTTTTTTTTTTGAAGTTTTTAAATTAGTGTATTTATCTATTTTTTAACTTTACAATATTGTATTTGTTTTGCCATACATTGACATGAATCCACCATGGGTGTACTTGTGTTCCCCTTCCAGAACCCCCCCTCCCACCTCCCTCCCCATCCCATCCCTCTGGGTCATCCTGGAATGCATTCTTAAGGAAGAAAATGGTTTCCTTTTCTAGACAGAAATAGTTAAAGGCCTTGGAAGCATTCTAGGGTGGTTGGAGCCTCTCTGTCAGAAGCTCATCCTCACACCATACTGATGGGTTCAAATCACCTCCCAACCACACAAGTCTTGGTTTCCTCTAAAGCTCAGAATTATATGCTCTTGTGTGTTCAGTCGTGTCTGACTCTTTTGTGACTCCACAGACTGTAGCCCACCAGGCTTCTCTGTCCATGGGATTTCCCAGGCAAGAATACTGGAGTGGGTTGCCATTTCCTCCTTCAGGGAATCTTCCTGATCCAGAGACTGAACCTGTGTCCCCTGCATCTCCTGCACTTGCAGGTGGATTCATTACCACTGAGCCACCTGGGAAGCCCAAAAGCTCAGAATTACTGGATCTGATTAAGCAATCAGCAAACATTTCCCGAAAGAGTGCCAACTCTGGATACGGCTGATTGTCCCAAGCTTGTGCCCACCAGAGTGAAACAATGCCAGTACAAACGTTCCCCCCAGTGATGTCCCCTAAATATCCCTGGGGGCACTCTATACCTGAGAAGCTAAAGATCGGCTTGCAAATAGAATATGTAACACCACCCTGCTTGTACCTGTAGATACTTCCAAACAGCAGGCTTACTCTGTAGAAGTTCTTACCTCATTGCCTCTTTGATTTATTATTAAATCCAAATGCGCCACAATCATTACACAAGGCGACTGTGCGGATCAGGAAGAAGCCAGGACACCTGACTGCTGTTGGTGCTTCCCTCATAGGCCATGTGACTCTGGACTTCCGCAAGCACACCTGTCAGTCTGCTGGCAGGTTTGTCTCAAAGATCAACAACAATAACAAGAGACAGAGGGGCCAGCCTGCATCGGGTACTGTCCTAAATGCCCCACAAATACCCATTAATTTAATCCTTCCCAGAACCCTATAAGGTGGATACCTTTACCCCACACTGCACAGTTGAAAAGACGAGGGTAAAGAGAGGTTAAGTATTTATCAAAATCTTACGTGGCTAATAACTGACCCCATGCAGTCTGCCCCCAGGATCCATGTTCTTAATCATTTCTTTATCCTGCTTCCCTGACACTTCTTTCAGGTCAAACAAGAGAATACACCCATATATTTATGGCTGATTCATGTTGTTATATGTATGGCAGAAACCGACACAGCACTGTAAAGCAAGTATCCTCCAATTAAAAAATTTTTAAAAACAGAATAAACCTGAATGGTTTGCTTTGCAAACCATAAAAACATACAATTATTATTATTATTATTATTACTATCATTATTCTGCCTCCCAGCATCCACTGACCCTCCCTAATTTTTACAGTTCTGGTAATGACATTCTCCACTGTCATTAATGCTTCATCTTCAGCTGAAGAGGTGCTGATCTCAGACTCTAGGTGTGAAGCACAAGACCTCAGCTATCCAATCAGGAGAGGCCAGTGTCCCTGTCCACAGGGACCAGTCTAGCTCTAAGCACCAGGCCAAGAGTATTGTCTCTGCAGTGTCTTATTGTCGCTGCCATGACAGCGATCTGAAGAAGCCAGTGTGGTCTCACCTGTAGCCCAAGAACGTTCAGCCAAGAATGAGCCTCCTTCCTGACATCGTCCGGATCCCCAGTCTAGTGCTTCCTGAGGCCAGATTCATCTCAAGGCTTTCAACTGCCTGAACCAATCAATTTTTTTTTACTTAAGATAGTTTGAACTGGGTTTTCTGTTACTTGTAACCAAGAGAATCATCCTGATCTCTTTCTAAAACACATTTCATTCTATCAAGCTATATTCAGCACCACTTCAGTCCTTTCCTGCTCTGAAAATAAAACTTGAGAGACTGAGAAAGTAAATTTTAATTAGCTAGCCTTGACAAATTAAGCACTCCTGAAGCTGGAGTTCCTGACAAAATAACTCCATATTATGTAGAATAGAAGATCCGTGTTTTTTTTTTTAATGCCATAGATCAAGCGACTTGGCCTATCATCAAATTTGTTTCATAAAAATTTATTTTTAACCAAAACTGTTAACCCTGGAGTTTTCAGCTCTGTAAAAAGAGTAACTGTGATATTTATTTCTTCTTGGTCTTCTGGTTTTTCAGTTACCCCTAGATCCAAACCACTACAAAAAACTACTAGAATGAAGAACAGGGTTGAGTTTTTAACATTTTAAACACAACAGAAGGTTATGTATGGTATATATCATTTCTTCCCTGTAAAGAAGAGAAACGAAATCTTAGCCTTATTTATTAATTTTGGCAACAGAAGAAACCAGTATAGAGTTTTAATCACATTCATGAAATTATTCATTGCACCAGCTAACATTTCTTCCCCATAGTTCCTTCAGACAAATTCTTATAATTAGATTTCAGAGGGAAGCACCATTGGTCACCCAAATCACACATGCCACCTGACATCAGATGGCTCCTAAGACAATGAGTAAACACTCTCAGGATGTTGTGCATTTTCTTTTGATTAATTCAGTTCAGTTCAGTCCAGTCGCTCAGTCGTGTCTGACTCTTTGCGACCCCATGGACTATAGTACACCAGGCCTCCCTGTACATCACCAACCCCTGGAGTCCACCCAAACCCATGTCCATCGAGTCGGTGATGCCATCCAGGCATCTCAGCCTCTGTCGTCCCCTTCTCCTCCTGCCCCCAATCCTTTCCAGCATCAGGGTCTTTTCCAATGAGTCAACTCTTCAGTACACGTAGCTAAATAACTATGTGTGACAGCTGGGTAACAGGTCAGTCACCTGTCCAAGTATCTTCCCATAAAATATATATGAGCATATATGAAAATGGTAATTCAGTGAAAATGACATTAAAAACCAGATTCACATTCCTTGGGCTTCCCTGACAGTTCAGTTGGTAAAGGATCTGCCTGCAGTACAGGAGACCCTGGTTCGATTCCTGGGTCAGGAAGATCCCCTGGAGAAGGAATAGGCTACCCACTGCAGTATTCTTGGGCTTCCCTTGTGGTCTGGCTGGTAAAGAATCCGCCCGCAATGCGGGAGACCTGGGTTCAATCCCTAGATTGGGAAGATGCCCTGGAGAAGGGAATGGCTACCCACTCCAGTATTCTGGCCTGGAGAATTCCATGGACTGTATAGAACATGGGGTCTCAAAGAGTCAGACACGACTGAGTGACTTTCACTTTTCACATTCCTTGGAGAAATTTTTAAAGTATTTCTCTCTTTTCTATGTTCATTGCATCACCCTCTATGAGTGCATGTATGCTAAGTCGCTTTAGTCATGTCCAACTCCTTGTGACCCAATGGACCATAGACTACCAGGCTCCTCTGTCCATGGAAATATCCAGGCAAGAATACTAGAATGCATTTCCATGATCTCCTCCAAGGGATCTTCCCGGCCCAGAGATCGAACCCAGGTCTCTCAAGTCTCCGCATTGACAGGCATGTTCTTTACCACTAGCACCACCTGCTCCTATTAAGAAGAGACAAATTTAACAGCCTCAAGTAAACAAATAGATAAGCATACCAACAAAGATAGATTAATCTGTTTAACTACATTACAAACTTTATTACCCTGTATGTGGTTCTTTCCTTTGAGGCTTATTTTTTATTATTATCATAACCTAAGATTGAAGGTTGGCTTGGCTTGCTTTGGGGAGCTCTTCAAAGCTCACAGCCCTATCCAGACAGTCTGCTTTCAAACCATCTTTGTTAACCACATGTAAACAAGTAGGGTCTTTAAACACTAATTGCTTATATGATATCATACTACATACTTTTTTAAAATGGAGTTAACCATTAGTTTACATAGAATGTGTTCATCAAATGTATAAAATTAGCAAAAATAGCCAACACATTAATTTAAAATTGAAGATTTAATAAAGCTATTTCCATAACACACTTTTGTTCTGATCCACAAAAAGTACAATCCTACAATGGAATTTTAAATTCATAGGGGTTTCTGTAAAGTCCACAAGGGCCAGAATCATATCTATCACCATTTTACACCTGACATACAATAGGCACTCTGCAAATATATTGTATGTTGGATAAATAAATGAATCCATAAAGTCATTAAAGGACTTCCCTGGTGGTCCAATGGTTAAGAATCCATCTTCCAATGCAAGGGAGATGGATTTGATCCCTGGGGGGAACTAAGATTCCCACATGCCACGGGGTAACTAAGCCCTCGAGCCACAAACAGAGAAGCCCCTGTGCAACTACAGAAAGTCCACTCACGAGACTGCATGCCACAGTGAAGACCCTGTGCAGCCAAAATAAAAAATAAATGAATAAAGACTATTTCATGCCTCTGCACACATGCTAAGTTGCTTCAGTCGTGTCTGACTCTTCGCAACCCTATGGACTGTAGCCCACCAAGCTCCTCTTGTCCTCAGGATTCTCTAGGCAAGAATACTGAAATGGGTTGCCATTTCCTTCTCTAAGGGATCTTCCTGATCTAGGGCTCGAACCTATGTATGTCTCTCTGTCTCCTGCATTGGCAGGTGGGTTTTTTTACCACCAGTGCTACCTGGGAAGCCTAGAGAGGTTATTATTACTATGTCCTTGCTTTGATGAAGTAAAGCAGAAACTGGCAAACTTTTATGCAAAGGGCCAGATGGCAAATATTCTAGCCATTGTGGGCCATATGGTCACTGTTGCAGATACTCCAATCTCTTTCACAACTATTCAGTTCTGCTGTTGTAACACAAAAATGGTCATAGACAATATATTCACAAATGAGCATGACTGTGCTGTGTTCAAATAAAACTTTATGTATAAAAACAGAATTTGGCTAGAAAATCATTCAAATCGCATAAGAACCACTTTCTTATAGTGAACACTCTATTCCTAAAGGCTGGACATTGGTGGACTTGATAAATTCAGCCAGACATGTTTTGTTGGGTCAAAAATTGGGCAGGGCATATATAATCATTCCTCACAGCTCCATCACTCCTTACTGAGCAACCCTGCCCCCTACTAATTTCCATCATGTTACAAGCCAGTCCCATGCAAGCCTCTGAGTTTACATCCTAAACTTTACAGCACAACTGGTTTCCAGCAATGTGGCCCATATCCATAACTGAGAATTCATAACCACAACACAGGCTCCTCAAGAGCAAGCCCATGACTTTCAACTCTTCACCCTTCATCTATTACCTAATATCAACACTCAATGAACTTTAAATATTTATTGATCGCCTAGTGTTTTGATATAGTCATGGTCTCCTAGGAGGGGCTGCAGAAAAAGTTCTAATGGCTGACAAAAGGATGGACAAAACACGTGCCAACGGAGAGCAAAGAGAAAAGGGACATGGTGAGTCACAGGAAAAACAACAAGAATCATCACAGGACTGAAACACCAATCTTTTCCAACTGTGTCTCAACCTTGTATCTGCTCCCAGGATTTCTCCTTCATATCACAGCAAAGCTGGGCAGAGGTTGGACAACTCAGGACATCTCAACCATGACCACAATGAGGATAGAACCTTGGTTAAAGCTCCAGGGTGCCCTCCCCCAATCACCAGCAATTAACTGAAGGAATAAACTGCTGAATTCACAAACAGAATGCTCTCCAGCAATGAAAATGATCCATCTACAACTAAATGCAACAATATGCAGGCATCTCTCTAATGCATTAAGTGAAGGTTGGACACAGAGAGTACAATCTGCATTATATAATCATGTTCTCTCTCTCTTGCACACATACACACACAAAGAAAAACAAGCAAAACTAATTTATGCTCTTAGAAGTCAAGAGAGTAATTCCCCACCGAGTAGGTAGTGTCCAGTATCAAGTGTCAAGAGGAGGTGTGAGGCTGTGGTAAAAATGTTCTGTTTCTTGGTCTGGCTTCTGGTGACATGAGTGACCTTAGTTTGGAAGCTGCATTGAACTATACACTTACATTATGCATATTTTTTTGCATATATATTCTATTTCAATAGAAAGTTTAAAAAATAAAATAAAAACGTTCCACCACTTGGAAGTGGTCCAGAGAGCCATATGAAGGCCCCACACAGAGCCCCATGAGGCTTCCCCTTCCACCATCCTTCACAGCCTCTTGCCTCATATGGAGCCCCAACCATCCTTCTCATCATCTCAAAGCATAACTAGCCAGTGAGAAAGCAAACTAGATCATTCTGAGATATCTGTAATTCCAGTCTCAGCTCCTTCAAAATGTTAGTGCCCTTTAGAAAGCTTTACTTCTGTCACTAACTTTCTGTTCTAAATGAGAAGTGAGAATATTAAAAAAGACTCCACCGCTCTAAGTGGCTCGCTTAAATATACTTCTTTTAAAATAATGCTCTGAATAGGTAACTCTAGTTCATAAACATCTATGAAGAAATGCTTCAATACTCAGGGACTACTTGAAGCTGCTGCTGCTGCTGCTAAGCGCTTCAGTCGTGTCCGACGCGGTGAGACCCCATAGCCAGCAGCCCACCAGGCTCCACCGTTCCTGGGATTCTCCAGGCAAGAATACTGCAGTGGGTTGCCATTTCCTTCTCCAATGCATGAAAGTGAAAAGCGAAAGTGAAGTCGCTCAGTCGTGTCTGACTCTTCACAACCCCATGGACTGCAGCCCACCAGGCTCCTCCATCCATGGGATTTTCCAGGCAAGAGTACTGGCGTGGGGTGCCATTGCCTTCTCTGGACTACTCGAAGAAGATACCATAAATGAAATGTAACTGAGATTAGAACGTAGAATAGCCAACAGCCACCCTGTAAGAATTACACAGAATTGTAATGACCAATTGTGTAACTGGCCTTGATATAACTGTAATCAAAACAGAACACACATCTCTAAGAATGTATGTAAAGTTTCAATGCAGGTAGTCAAATTACAGGGCTGGGAATCATTCTGACTCTTTCTAATGTTGATTTTACTATACTAACCTCCACTAGTACCTCAATGGCATTACCAACTCGATGGACATGAGTTTGAGCAGGCTCTGGGAGTTGGTGATGGACAGGGAAGCCTGGCGTGCTATAGTCCATGGGGTTGCAAAGAGTCGGAGACGACTGAGCGACTAAACTGAAACTCAACTAGGCATTACCACTCATATTCTTTTCAGATTCTCCCGTAAGTTTCGGTTTAAAAAAATCAGTTAAGACCTTTGATCACATTAGATCACAGAGACTGGTCTACCTGTGAAGGCTGATTAGGAAGGAGGAAGAGCAGTAATCCGATCCCCTGACCTAAGAACAAACATCAGCCACAGTGGGGAAGACTGGCACATTACCAGGAACAGAGAAAGCACAGGAATCCTCTGCTACACAGGGCACATGCAGAGTGCAAATCCCAATTCTTTATATTCAGATGTTTTTCATATCAAACAAATTCACATTACAGGTCTGTCCATTAAGTAAATTATTGCCTAAATATAATTGTACTTAACTACATGATTCTGCCATAGAGTTTACGCATGTACTAAAATGCCACTCAGGAGAGAATATCCTTATTTTTAGGAACTGCATCCCCAAGAATCGACGATAAAAACGTCATGATCAGAAAGAGAAATTAAGGAAACAATACCATTCACCATTGCAACAAAAAGAATAAAATACTTAGGAATATATCTACCTAAAGAAACAAAAGACTTATATACAGAAATCTATAAAACACTGATGAAAGAAATCAAAGAGGACACAAACAGATGGAGAAATATACCATGTTCATGGATTGGAAGAATCAATATAGTGAAAATGAGTATACTACCCAAAGCAATCTATAGATTCAATGCAATCCCTATCAAGCTACCAATGGTATTTTTCACAGAACTAGAACAAATCATTTCACAATTTGTATGGAAATATAAGAAACCTCGAATAGCCAAAGCAATCTTGAGAAAGAAGAATGGAACTGGAGGAATCAACCTGCCTGACTTCAGGCTCTACTACAAAGCCACAGTCATCAAGACAGTATGGTACTGGCACAAAGATAGAAATATAGATCAATGGAACAAAATAGAAAGCCCAGAGATAAACCCACGCACCTATGGACACCTTATCTTCAACAAAGGAGGCAAGAATATACAATGGAGAAAAGACAATCTCTTTAACAAGTGGTGCTAGGAAAACTGGTCAACCACTTGTAAAAGAATGAAACTAGAACACTTTCTAACACCATACACAAAAATCAACTCAAAATGGATTAAAGATCTAAATGTAAGACCAGAAACTATAAAACTCCTAGAGGAAAACACAGGCAAAACACTCTCCGACATAAACCACAGCAGAATCCTCCATGACCCACCTCCCAGAATATTGGAAATAAAAACAAAAATAAACAAATGGGACCTAATTAAAATTAAAAGCTTTTGCACAACAAAGGAAACTATAAGCAAGGTGAAAAGACAGCCTTCAGAATGGGAGAAAATAATAGCAAACGAAGCAACAGACAAACAATTAATCTCAAAAATATACAAGCAACTCCTGCAGCTGAATTCCAGAAAAATAAACGACTCAATCAAAAAATGGGCCAAAGAACTAAACAGACATTTCTCCAAAGAAGACATACAGATAGCTAACAAACACATGAAAACATGCTCAACATCACTCATTATTAGAGAAATGCAAATCAAAACCACAATGAGGTACCATTTCACACCAGTCAGAATGGCTGCTATCCAAAAGTCTACAAGCAATAAATGCTGGAGAGGGTGTGGAGAAAAGGGAACCCTCTTACACTGTTGGTGGGAATGAAAACTAGTACAGCCACTATGGAGAACAGTGTGGAGATTCCTTAAAAAACTGGGACTAGAACTGCCATATGACCCAGCAATCCCACTGCTGGGCATACACACTGAGGAAACCAGAATTGAAAGAGACGCGTGTACCCCAATGTTCATCGCAGCACTGTTTACAATAGCCAGGACATGGAAGCAACCTAGATGTCCATCAGCAGACGAATGGATAAGGAAGCAGTGGTACATATACACAATGGAATATTACTCAGCCATTAAAAAGAATACATTTGAATCGGTGCTATTGAGATGGATGAAACTGGAGCCCATTATACAGAGTGAAGTAAGCCAGAAAGAAAAACACCAATGCAGTATACTAATGCATATATATGGAATTTGAAAGATGGTAACGATAACCCTATATGCGAGACAGAGTAAGAGACACAGATGCATAGAACAGTCTTATGGACTCTGAGGGAGAAGGTGAGGGTGGGACGTTCTGAGAGAATAGCATTGAAACATGTATATTATCATATGTGAAACAGAACACCATTCCATGTTTGATGCATGAGACAAATGCTCAGGGCTGGGGCAATGGGATGACCCTGAGGGATGGTATGGGGAGGGAGGAGGGAGGGGGGTTCAGGATGGGGAACACATGTAAACCCATGGCTGATTCATGTTAATGTATGGCAAAAACTACTACAATATTGTAAAGTAATTAGCCCCCAACTAAAATAAATAAATTTATTAAAAAAAAAAAGTCACGATCTCTTAAACTTACTTTCACATGTTTCAGCAGGAAAATGTAGAAACCTGAACACACACACAATATGGCAAAATGCTAACAAATGTTAAATGTAGGTAGTGGACACACGAAAACTTGCTGCTCATCTTTTAACTCTTCAGTAAGTTTGAAAATTTTTGTAATAAAAAGACACATGGAAATCTTGACTCACCTTACAAGTGGATGGCCGCCTTCTTTCTTCTAATCAAAAGCGAATGGCTAAATATGCCCCGAGGCACACTTAGGGATGTTCATGCTGTCCTCACCCTGCAAGACGCAAAACAGCATGTTACCATCAACGATTTTTATTAAGTTAATGCTATTTCAGTTGACACAATGTTCATAATCTGTGTCGAGCCTGTACATTAAAATACTGTTGTAATTATTCTGGGGGCAAGGAGAAAAGTGAAAGCAGAGAAAAAATGATCCCATCGCATATTTAATGCAGGGAACAACTGCTGGCCTCACCCACTCAAGGAATTTCTGGAACAAAGGAATTCCTCAGTAAATTTCTTTTAATTCACATAAATTTCAGGGCAGTGACGTAGCCCAAACTCCACTGGAACAAAAACTGAGGCTTTATTAAAGACCTGAACTTGACTCTGACTTTGTATTCTGAGGCTACACTTGGAAGGCACCTACTTAACTTTGCAGAACCACACCAGACCTGCCACACCTCCAGGCAACGTCCCTCCCAGCAAAGGCATCCAGGACCCGTCTATTGCTACACACTACAACACATGCTCCCTCCAGCACTGTGCTCCCTGGGCACAGTGGCCCAGGGGCCTGCCGGTCACAGACCTGATGCCTCCACCACACCTCACGTTATCTATTACATTTGATCTTGCCACAGCCCTGCCACAAAAAAGGGATGTTTACTGAATGCATTTTCCAGAGAAGGCAGCTAAGTGTCAGAGATGATACAGGGCATTCAACTAGAAAACACCAGACATGAACCTGCTACTTGGATCTTCTGACCCCAAGCTCAGGGCTTATCTCACTATACAGGCTGTCCCCACCCTCCCCACCCCACCTCCCAACACAGCAGCATCCTGAAAACCAACCTTAATGCCAAATGACCAAACAACACAGCCACATGTCATTGTGGGGGGTGGGGGGTGGGGAAGAGGGAGTGGGGTGGATGGAGGGCACACACACCCTAAGAGTATCTATTAATAATCATACCTAATAGTACCATGAATATTGTACTTATGATTACCAATTACTATAATTACTATCAGTAATTATACTTCCCTTTGAAACACAATAACCATTAATGTATTTTTGACATTCATATATATATATTTCATTTTTCTCCCTTCTTTTTCAAGAGGGCACACTATTGGCCAAAGGAAGTAAAACAAGCCTCACATGGCACCCCAGGTAATTTTCATCTCTGCCACAACAATAGACAATTACCACTCACTGTTGATTCTTCCATTCATTTTTTACAAAAGGCAAAATATAGTGAAATACAGTGGCACAGACACTGACTGTTCTGCCAATAAAGATGGAAGCAGTATCAAAACTACCACCGGGGAGAAGGTAGTAGCCCCTCCATGACAGCCTCAAGTGGCCCTTCATCTGCTGGTCACCAAAATGCTGCAGGCAATACGCAAAGGTTTAGAGGTCACGAGATCTGCCATGTGAAGGTGCTGGTGTACAAAAGTCGAGGACCCCCTCCCCTGGATTTCAGTCCTGCTTCCTCCACTCACTAGACTGATTAAAAATTGAGAGACCCTCCCCCAAGCAGCCACCTCTCCTGTGGGTTGGAATACCTGTTCACAGGGATGTTGAGGCTCACAAAAAAAAGATGGGATGTGACTCAGCGCTCCACAGGCAAGAGCACTTGGAGCCCAGGAATACTGACCAAGAAGAGCAACACTAAACCAAGGGAAAAAACATGATGCACCTTTGGAAGCAACAACTTTACTCACGGATTTGGGGGAAGGAAGGATAAGCACACGAATCTGTGATACTAACACTGTCAATTATGAAACACATATGCATCATGAAGTTGAAGGCAATCGTTGTGTGAATTTTTAAACTAAGAGAACTACCTTTACTTGCCTAGTTCTAGTTACACCCTGACATGTGGAGGAAGGCAGTGAGGGCTGCAATCTCTCTCTTTTCTTCAAGATGGCCTTGGGAGAAAGTGTCAAGCTGGAAAGTACACCCAGAAAGAACCTAATGGTCTCTGCTTCAGAGTATTCTCTTCAAACTCAGGAGTCCCGGATCTCTGCCAGATCTAGATACATGTGGGATGAAGTCTAGATACATACAATCCCATCTCTAGACCACACATCCTGCTGTGAGTGTCACTCAAGATCCCCTCTTTTCTGCTCTGCACCCTGCATTCTCCCCACCAGAGATAACCCATTAGCCTGAATTCTGACTTACTCCTTTGCTCCTCTTATGATTTTATCACATCTGTATTCTAATATATCATTGTGTTCTTCCTGGTTTTAATTAAGTTTTATACAAAGGAAACCAAGACTGTATTCAGACTCGCCTCTGTGACAATTTTATCTGTATTTCCAGTAAAATCATAGTATCAAACATTTCTGTTGGCATTAAATAAAAAAAAAAGAAATTCTTTCAATCTGGGCAGGAAGGAGAGAAGAAAAGTTACTATAAATTTCAAGGAGGCTAGTATCATGTCACTGAAAGAAACAATGGTGTTAGTGACCAAAATGGGGTTGTTTCAACTCAACCTCTTGACAGTTCTTGTCTCTTCACAATCATTTCTCCCTGTGAGGTAGCAACTATTGCTACACCCATTTCACAGATGGCAGAAACCGAGGCATAGAAAGCAATTAGGTTGTGCATAGCACACAGCTGACAAGTGGTTGAACAAGGATTTGAACGCAGTTTACCCCAGAATCCATATTCTAACCACTACTCTCAGCAGCTTTTTCAGCCTCCTAAGACTAGCTAGAAGGCCCTGCCTACCATGGTGACAAAAACTGTAGCTACCAGTTACAAAGCATCAACAACATGCCAAGCACTTGCTAAGTGCTCTAGTGTGTTACTTTTATCCCCACATCTCCACCAGATATTATTCCCATCTTCCAGCTGAAGAAATCTATGCTCTAGGAGTTTACATAATTTGGCCAAAGTCACATAAGCAATAAAGACAATGGTTGAGACACCACTTGAACCTTGTCTCTGATTTAAAGTTCACATTCTTTCTACTGTGGACTTTCTGGACAAAATAAAAGCACCTGATCCCAGGGCTTTGGGAGACAATTGTTGACCATGGGTCTTGGGAACAGCCCCCATGAAGGAAACAGATGCCACAGAGGGAGATGTGCCAGCTTTCTAGGTACTTGGCAGGCAGCAGCTGTCATGGCTCCATGACAGGCACTGAGGCAGAGTGTCTCCAATAAGAGCAGTGACCATGGTCAAAGATCCAGCGGTCACGCTGTGCAAGTCAAATGGCCACTGCACACAACGTTTTCATCTGTAAAATGGGGCTAACTTTTATTTCAAAGGGTTACTGTGAAGATTTTGGGGCTCCAAAATCACTGCAGATGGTGACTGCAGCCGTGAAATTAAAAGACGCTTGCTCCTTGGAAGAAAAGTTATGACCAACGTAGACAGCATATTAAAAAGCAGAGATATTACTTTGCCAACAAAGGTCCGTCTAGTCAAGGCTAGTCAAGGAAATCAGTCCTGAATATTCATTGGAAGGACTGATGTTGAAGCTGAAACTCCAATACTTTGGCCACTTTGTAGTGAGTCACTACACAGAGCAACCAGAGTAACACATTTCTTAAAAGGCTCAATCTTGTGTTGGTTCTAATATTTGATGCAGAGTGGAGGAGACCTGCTAAGGGGCAATTTTCCAAAGGAAGGTAGCCAGCGAGGGGCAGAAACAGCCTCAGTACAGTACGAAGTGTTTGAAGTGAATAATAGAAGCAGCCACTGCCAATGTTTTCTCAATATATACCACAGACGACCTTCTACATTCTTCTTTAAAACCTTTGCTCATGGGGACTTCCCTGGTGGTCCATGGCTAAAACTCCACACTCCCAATGCAGGGGGGCCCGCGTTCAATCCCTGGTCAGGAAACTATAATAGATCTCCCATACCACAACTGGAGACCCCACCCACCACAGTGAAGATTGAGGATCCCACACACTGCAGCCAAGACCTAGAGCAGCCAAATAAATAAATACATAATTTTTTTACATAATCTTTTTTTTTATAAAGTGGTTTTTATTTTTTCTTTTTAAATTTGTATTCATTTATTTAGGCTGCCCTGGGTCTTCATTGCTGTGTACAGGCTTCTCGTTGCAGTGGCTTCTCTTGTTGTGGAGCACGGGCTCTAGAATGCCAGCTCAGTAGTTGTGGTGCAAGGGCTTAGCTGCCCCGTGGCATGTGGGATCTTCCCAGACCAGGGATCAAACCAGTGTCTCCTCCATTGCAAGGCAGATTCTTAACCACTTGACCTTCAGGGCAACCCTAAAAAAATAATCTTAAAAAAAAGAAAGAAAGAAAACCTTTGCTCAATAACCCTGAGAGAAAATACTGTGATATAGATCCCTATCAAACAGATAAGAAAACTGACTCAGAGGTAAAATGACTGGCCCAAAGTCACCGAACTAGTCAATAAGTATAATAGCATACAGTAGGCATTCAATAAATATCTGTTGAACATGGGCTCTCCACCATAAAAACAGGACACCACTTACTTCACAAGGGTTTTATAAGGGTAAAATGAGATTATGTATATAAAGTTCCCAGCTCAGGCCTTGACCTTGGAATGTACTGTGTACCTGGGCAACAATGCTGACATAGAAAGTTAGGCACAAATAACCAGATGGAACAGGGTTGTGATACTGATGTGGGTCAAACAAACATCATAAAGGGCAAAAGATACACAGATATACCTAACAGGCAAATGTGCACAGCAAATACACACATGAAAAGATGCTCAACATGATTAATCATTAAAGAAATAAATGCAAATTAAAATTACAATAAGATATCATTACACATCTATCAAAATAGCTAAATTTTAAAATCTGGCAATATAAAATGCTGACAAAAACTCAGAGCAACTAGGATTCTCACACATTGCTGGTATGATGAGTAAACACAAACAGTGGTATATGCATATTGTGGAATACCACTTAATAATCAAAAGAGACAAATTATTGATACACACAGCAACATGAATGAATCCCAAATGATTATGCTAAATGAAAGGAGCAAGTCTCAAAGGGATAGAATCTACACAGTCCCACTTACATGACTTTCTGGAAAAGGCAAAACTATGGTGACAGAGAACAGATCAGTGTTGCCAAGAGGAGGAGGAAGGTTTAACTACAAAGAGGCAAGCAGCAGCAGGGAATTTGAGAGGTGATGGGTTATTCCCTACTCCATTTATATGCATGTGTTAAAACTCATAGAACTACATGCTCCAAAAAAGAGAATTTCACTACTGGTAAATTTTTCTTCATTATTAAAGAATGAAATTTTTACAACAGAAATTCTTGCCAATAGAAAGAATTGGTAAGTCCTGGTGAATGGATACTTGACATTTGGTTTGTGGTGATGGAGGGGACCCAGGAAAGCCAAACAGCTCTGAAGTTCCTTGCAGAGGGAACAGTGATGGTACAGGAGACCATGAAGAATCAATGTGTGAGAAGAGATCAACACAGACGCTCTGAGGGGTTCTAGCCTTGCTCTAACCTTGGTACTAGCCTGATTTCACTAACTGATGACTGTGAGATTATACAAGCCACATCTCCTCCCTGAGCCTTTTAATTCTAGCATGAGGCAACAAAGCAAATGATCTTAAAGGTTCATTCCATCACAAACACTGCAAAGTCAGTTTGTTTTTAAGCTACTGAGGCTGGTAAGACAGCAGGAAAAATAAGTAAAAATACCCAGATACAGAAAAACGGCTATGCACCCACACAAACACCATCAGGGACCAAAATAAAGAGAAAATCACAGATGAGCGTGGATGGTGGAGTGATGGTGGTAGAAGTAACCAACAGCAGACAAGAGACCAGAGGAGACTGAGAATACCATTTTCTGCAGAGTAGAAGAAGGAGAAGAGAGGCTGCATGGGGGCGGAATGTAGGGGGGGCTGGAACAAGTCAGCGACCAAATGGTGAAAGAGTTGAGAAGAATGAGGACTGACAAGACAACAAAACTAGACAGATTTGTCAGAGATCAATAGAGTGAGTGTTCAAGCCCCTGTCCCCCAACCAAGTAACAAAAAGACTACCACACAAGATTTGCTCCTTGTCTGAATTTATCTTGGGTCCTAATTGTTTTACCCTTGCATTTTCAATCTCATTCTACCTTTATCTTTGCTGTCAGAAGCCCATAGTTTAATTTAAACATGTAGGCGTGGTTCCCTTGCAATAGCCCACTTCAGAGGCTGTAATTTTCAAAATTTAGATACTCCTGGAAATCGACAATGTGATTGTTGAATGCTAGCAAGCCATTTTCCCATGCTGCATAACTTTATGCAATGACTCCAGAATTTCAGAACAGGAAAAAAAAATCATTTTTAAAGGATTTAGTAGAATGTCAAGGGTGTACTTTAAAAAGGACTAAGATTTTATTGTTTTCACTTTATTGGCTTGTGAAGCAGGAAAATTGTTTGAATTTAGTCATATTCCCAAACTGACCAACTGAATCGAGGCAACTTCTTCATTTTTGCCCAGAACAGGCCTCAGAACCCCACTTACAGGGCCTCAGCTATTTCAGCCAAATGAAACCTATGACATTACCACTCTGAGCACTTACCCAGAGCCAAAGGAAGATTAGGGAAATTAACAGTTAAAAAGCACACCTACAAGCCAAGCTAATACACAGAAAACTTAACACCACCTCTTCAGCCAATCTTCCTTTTTAATGGTTATAGGTGAAAACATCAGTCTGATACAACCTGGAGGAGAAAGAGCAAATGACTTTAGCTCAAAATCTGGTCCCTTCTACCACTAAAGTGAAGTGAAACTTGCTCAGTCGTGTCCGACTCTGAGATCTCATGAAGCCCACCAGGCTTCTCTGCCCATGAAATTCTCCAGGCAAGAATACTGGAATGGGTAGCCATTCCCTTCTCCAGGGCACCTTCCTGACCCAGGGATCAAACCTGGGTCTCCCACATTGCAGGCGGATTCTTTACCATTTGATCACTGGGGAAGCCCTTCTACCACTAACGACTCACTAACTTTGGGCAAATTTCTTCACTCCTTATCTCCCTTTCTGCATCTACAAAGAAGGGGTCATCATCATTGCATGCTCCCATCCAGTAATCAGGCTACAGCTCCTCTCACGGGATGAGATCATGTCTGTAGAGGCACTTACAGAGAACACAAATAAAAAGACAACTATGAGGTGTCGTTACTGTCAAACTGTATGGGGTGGGGTGGGGGGGGCAGGTAAATATATTTCACACACAGTCACATCCCAACTGCCTCTTTCAAGTCAACCATATGCTTCTCCTCCGTCACAGCTGGCTGCGGAGCAGATGCTAGAATGGATACAGGCAGAAAGGTGGGGAGGAAGAACACTTCTGTTACCCAGCTTCAGTCCTCCTGGTTTGAGGAAGATACAAAAGTAATTTCTCATCCGTGTATATTTCACTAATCTTTTTTGAGACCCTTCAATGTGTCAGACACCAGGCTAGGCACAAAGAAGCATGAGTTTGTTTTTTTTTTAACAAAACAGGCTGTGCTCTCAAGCGTGTTCGCTCTGGAAACAGCTAAGTCGCCCATCACAACCCAGCACACTGGTGGCATAATGGAGGCAGGCGCAGGGGAAACCCCAGCCCAGACCGCTGAGTGGGTTAGGAGGGCGGGGCTCCTCACTTGCCTCAGATGCCTGAGTCAAGCCTTGACACATGAGAATCAATGAGATGAGTCAAGGAGGGGAAAGGCATTCTAAGTGGGCAGAAGGCGTGGAAGCAGGACCCACTCAGTACCTGAGAGGATGACAAGGGACCATCAGTGGAGGCTCACGCTCAGCCTTTCTCCCGAGGGCAATGGGAACCATGGACATATTTAAGCAGGACACACATGTGACCCTCGCCGGTGAGGGAAAGGACTGTGACAACAGCTGGGAGAATGGAATGAAGGCCGGGCCGGAGGTGGAGGGCTGTACATACAGAAATCCAGGCAAGAGGCAATGAGGGCTTGGGAATACAGATGAACACAAGAGATGGTAAGGAGGTAAAGTGACCTTGCTTTGGGGCTGGAGGGACACGTGGGTAACGGGGCAGGAATTGTTGATGCCTCCCTGGTTCTGTCTTAATGACTTGGAAGAGGATGGTCTTTTCACACGATACTAGAGAAGTGCAGACATGGCGGGCAAGCTGATTTCACGTTGTACTGTGTCATTTTATACATGCCTTCACGTATCTGAGGTCACCCTGTACATTTGTGACCAACCAAAAAGTCACATGCTTCAACATTTACCTGCCTATTTTGAATTCCCACAGGCAAGATGGAATGTCTGGGCAAGAACTCAATTCGGTGCTCTTACCTTCAGTAGCCAAAACAGGAATGGCCCTCACATCAGACTTGAAGCTCAGAGAGGTTAAGTGGCTTACCTCAGGCCACACAGCTAGCAAAAGAGGGGACTTCACTTTAATCCTGGATTGTATGCTTCCAGAAAGTCAGTTTTTCACCTAGAATACTACACTGCCTTATTAAGGGCCTAGTGATATGACTCACACGTAATAAGACCTCAATAGTCTTGTTCCATGGCCACTTTACTCTTCTTTTGCCACTCCCTTCCGATAACAGAGTCTGGGCCTGAACTACCTCCTTCCAGTCCCTGGAAACATTGTTCCCACTCCTGAGCTCCAGCTCAACTGTCCTGTCAGCCTACAGAGTCCAGCCCCATCCATGCTTATGAAAGCTCATTCTAACAGTTACTTCTGATAACCAGCTACTCTGTGGCTCTGCAAACACAGGGAGAATGTTCTGATTTCTACAGGAGCTATTCCTGAATTCATCTGTCCTGTCTTACATCATGGCACTAAAATCCTCGACGGTGATCCTGATTTTACACATATTTGTATCACTGGCTAAACCCAGCATGATATTTCTCCTCCTCAAAAGCTTGCTCTCCTACCTGTGCCAGCGTTACCTCTGGAAAGAAGGGAGGGCCAGGCCCTGGAGAAGGATGCCCAGAGCTTATCTGGAGCCTGTCACTCACCCAGCACTGTCCTAGGCACCAGACAGCAAGGTCTCTGAACTTACAGTCCAGTGGAGATAGGATATTTAAAATAATAGTAATAATAACATATGTACACCAAAACACATCAAACAAACATCCAACAAAATTGAGGGTTGGGTTCATTATATTATTCTGTTTTCTAATTGTTCCAAATATTTTCATAATAAAAATATTTAAAATGAGGAAAAAATAAGTGAAAAGCCTCTACTCCCTGGGGAAGGAACTAGCTAGTCAGACTGATTCATCTACAAAGGTTCTACACAGAGAAAATCTTACAGTAACCTGTTTTGTTTTTAACACCATATTTCACAGAGTGGGGGGAAGAAGCAATCAGGGGAAAGACAGAAATGCACACACGTAGATGATATGAATTTAATCCAACAATAAAATGAAGTTCTCAAGTCACTCTAGACTTTCCTCATTTCTACCTCCATATCCTCTAAAATGGTAAATGATAAAAGAAAATAACAGAAAACTGTAATCACTTTCTAGTACATTTTGGCCTCAGAAGAGGAAGCGATATTAACAATCACCACCATTTACTCTACATCCGTGGTGTGCTGGGCGTTTACAGACATGACCCCATCATGACTCTGTGAGATGAGCATTACTATCCCCATTTTACAGACGTGACAATTAAGATGCAAATAATTCAAGTCATTAGATCAACACCCTGCTGTCAGGGATAGCACAGCAGGCAACCAAACCCATCTCTGCCAAGACTCAAAAGCCCTGATTTTATTTTCATTACACCATGCTGTGTGCCTTCCAATAGTTGATATTCCCTTTCATTTTTCATAAACATCTGGGCTCCACAAATGAGTGAATCTGATAAAGAAAATCTCCACCAGGCAGTTTAGTAAATTAAAAAAAAAAAAAATCCAAGAAACTACAGTCTTGAAGTATACAGTGTCAGAAATAGTACCTCCAAATGTTAACTCAAAGTAATAAACAAAATTGAGTGGCTAAGAACTCAACCGTACAATCCTCTACAGTCATAAAAGAAATACCGTGTAACTATTTTAAACAGCCATAACATCTGACGGGATCTTAAAGATGCAACTGGCAACAAACTGACAAGAGGAAAAAAATGAATTCTTAAAGTCAATTTCTAATACTCTCTATCTTTAAACATTTCTTACTGTGGACAGTGTACAAAACTCACCCTCTACATGTCAACAGAGGAATAAGACAAACCAGAGCCTTTGTAAGCAGGCTGAGATTTTATTATTTACTGAATTCTCAAAAATTAAGAATAGCATTAAATTTGAAATACAGGCCACTGTTAATTCCAGAAGTAGTCGCATTAACAAGTCTGGAAATGAAATACAAATTAGAAAATGCAATGATCAAATTTAATCTATGTATCAATAAATTTACTCCTAAAATAGACCTTGGTACAAAAAGGTCTGCACTTTCTCCATCACTTCTTCCCACCCAGTCTGGGTATCAGGACCTAAACTACTCTGACCACACGTCCCAAACAATAAGGAACCAGAGCCCTTTCTACCAGGTGGACCCCAACCTCCTCCATCCCACCTCTGAGAAAGGGAAGTGGCCCCTTGCAGGGACCTGCATAGGCCGAGCTGCTGAGCAAGGAGACTTGAGGGCCGAACCTCAGGAAAGATGCACACATGCGTACAGATCAGGTAGAGGTAATAGGGAAGGAGTCAGAGAAGGAACAATTGGGAAGAAAAGAGAACAGGAATACACGGAGTCCCCAAGAACCGAAGAAGGAAAAGGAAATGAAAGAAAGGAGCTCGCCGACAGTCAAGAAGGAAGATAAAGAAGCTTTTGCCTAGATACCTGACACACTGCCAGGTGAGTGAGCCACACGCAAAATTTTAATGATACAAAAAGACCCCAATTACCTTTTTTTCAAAAAATTGATTCAAACTATATGACTGAGGATTAAACATGTATGTTATTTTGTTCCAGAGATCACCTATTAAAATTGAGGACTGTTTAAAATCTATTCCACAACTCTACAAATCTATACACATACGTATCACTAAAAAGACCAAGAGAAATGCCAGAAATTAATTGGACAAAAAGAAAGAGTATGCAGTAAGGAAACAGATCTTTAGTATAAAACTATAATTCACAATGCTAGGATTTCCCCGGTGGCCCAGTGGCTAAGACTCTATACTCCCAAAGCAGGGGACCTGGGTTCGATCGCTGGTCAGGGAACTAGATCCCACAAGGCACAGGTAAGAGTTCCCATGTCACAACTGAAAAAAAAAAAAAAAAAAAACAGAAAAAGATCTTGAGTGCCACAACTAAGGCCCAGTACAGCCAAATAAATAAAACAAAACAAATATATTTATTTTTTTAATCCACAATGCTATCAGTAAACTCATGGACAGGGTTCAGCTATATCATTTGTCTTGAGAAAACATGAGCAGCATACGCAAACAGACTTGACTGGCCTCATTTAAACCATGGTTAATTACAGTTAACCGTTATCTAGCTTGCAAAGTACAAAACATTTCACTTCTTTTTCCACAAAACAGGAAACTAACCCCAATTTCCCACTTCTCCAGAAATTACCTCAGATGCCCTTGCAGGATGACCAGGCACCACTAAGCCAGGGGCCCACCGAATGGAGTCAGGGGAGAGTTTGCTGCCCTATATTCTCCACCAGGCCTCCCCTACCACACTGATTTGAAAAATATGTAAGTTTAAATTAAGAGGGCTTGTGGGATACACACAGCCTGCAGCCCAGACCCTGAGCTCCCCTCCAGACAGAGAGACAGGCTCACTGAAGGGCAAACCCCTTACATAAACCCTTTCTGCATATCCAGAAAGGGTTCGAATGAGACTTTCAGCAGCTAAGACTGAGCTGAGGAAGCAGGGCTACTGCCAGATTTTTCCCTCTTGAGGTACTGACAGGCAAGAGCTAGCAGGGCAAAAGGTATGAAAACATCAGGCTGTTTTCCAAGAACCCTGACAGGCCTCACTCAAGGTTGCTGCCAAGTTTGCTGGTGAGACCGCTCAGAAGAAGTATCAAACTGCTCTCTTAACCTCAGGCAAACACTAAAGCTTTCAGCTGAACACTGTTGAAAGTACTTGGGTGTTTTTCATCTCTGTGAGGTAGGCATTTCCTGGACCAAACGTGGACATGGTAGCCCTCTAATAAAACAGATCACAAAATGGCACAGGTTTTTCTTTCTTTAAGTCTATTTAAAGATGTTTCACTCCAAGAAATTCACAGCAGCAGCATTATTCACACTAAAAGGTAGAAGCAATTCCAGCGTCCACCAACAGACAAACCAAAAAATATGGTCTCTACATACAATGGAATATTATTAAGCCTGAAAAAGAAAGTAAATTCTCATATATGCTATAGTATAGGTGAACCCTGAAAACATGCTACATGAAATAAGCCATATATAAGGACAAATACTGTATTATTTCACTTATATGAGGTACCTAGAATAGTCAAATTCATAGAGCAAGTAGAATAGTGGTGCCAGAGGATAGAGGGGGTAGGGGATGGAAAGTTATTATTTAATGGGCACCAAGTTTCAGCATGGGATGATGAAAACATTCTGAAGACGGATGGTAGCATTGGTTGTACGTCAGTGTGAATGTCCTTAATGCCACTGAATTGTACACTCAAAATTGGTTAAAATGGTAAATTTTAAGTTATGTACATTTTACCATAATTAAAACAGAATAATAAAAGATGTTTGCACTTTTTAAAAGCAAACTATAGATTTGGAACATTCTCAGTCACATCTTAGAAATATATTTTAGACCTACACAAATACAATATATATACATATATTTCTATGTTTATTTGAGGATCCAATGCAATCGTCTCCAGTTACCATTCTTGTCTGAAGTCCCATCTTTGGTTTTGACATAGAAGGCCAAAGAGCAGAATGCTTTCTTCAAACGTCATTCCTGGCATTCGTGAACAGGCATGTGATCAGTGACTGCATCACCACTCAGGTTACACATCAGCATGGCAGCATCAGCAATATGAACAAGGCACATCCTTCAGACAGTTTCTGTTAACATCCAAAGACTCATTTCCAAATGCTAGTGAGCATTCCAGAAGCATACCACAGAAGAAAACGCTTCTCCACCCAAAGGCAAACCATGTGACGTCCAAGGGATTCTGTCATGTACTAACACAAGATGTTCAAAGACAGGATGGGAAGGCTGGTTATTATATATTTGAAAAGGTTGTTTGCATAAAAGGAAATTCTAACACTGCACTTTGCAGATACCAGCATTGACACAGGACACTTACTAACAATATCAAAGAGCCTGCTTGCTGACAACCCAGGGTTGCTTGTAGGGAAAGTAGTCAATTGTTGGGAACTGAGCTGCCTTGAAGCAGCAAACATTTCTCACATATTACCTCCATAAAGATTCTTTTGTCATTCTTCCCCAGGGGAGATGCTGAAATTGGTGTGCAGGTAGTAAAAGCTGAGATGCAGATGGAGATTTGGAAAACAGCTTTGTTATCTTAAAAGCCAATTACGCTGTTCCACTGCCACACTTCCAGAGCCCAGGCTTAAGGATGCGCTATTCTCTCAGCTGGTTGTGGGAAGCAGCAATCACAGGCCAAAATATCAAAAGAAAATGTGTATAAGATCCTATTTCTGCTTCTGAGATCATCTAGACATATTCTCCTCTGCGTACCACACTAAGCCAGGGTGAGGGATAACTTCAAAGGAAACTGTATTATCACCAAGAAAATCTTTATATCCAGGAATTAAAGAGGAAAGGCCAGTCATTGCTCAAAAGTTCAGTAAGTTGGAGACAAACTACCCCTTGCTGCTGCTACTGCTAAGTCGCCTCAGTCGTGTCCGACTCTGTGCGACCCCATAGACGGCTGTCCACCTTACAGCATCTTAAATGGACAGCTAACCAAAATAATAAAAAATAATTCAAAAACCAAACAAAATAAATATCAAAATAAATGAATAAAAGCCTTGCTCCTACCTCCTCCACCTCAGGTGAAAGTCAACATGTACCCAGGTTCAAAAATGTTCACAACACTGATCATACATGCTGAAAAATGAAGTCCTTGTAGCATAACGTCAAACTCTATTATAATTTTTCATATTAGCATTGTTAATAACATTTATAAAATTTCAAATTTATATTACATATCTCAGAAGTCAATTTTAGAAACAGTGACATTTAGATTGTAACATTTCCATCCTTGGGCATTTGGTAAAAATATTTATTCAATGTGCACATCTAGTATTTACAGAAAAAAATGGGAGGGAAACACATCCAAACAACAGTATTAATAGTTATCTCTGAGTGATGGGATTATGAAGGATATTCTTTCTGCTTATATATTTTCTAAGTGGAAGAGGAGCAAAAAGTGTCAGGGAGAAAGGGAAGGAACAGGCTAAGATGGGGAGAGGAGAAGGAGGAGAAGGTGAAAAAGTTTTTCTAAAAAGAGAAGCCAAATTTAGGTTAAAAGGCAAGTAAGTGCCAAGCAGCCTTGAACAGCCAGCACAGGCCATCCACTGCCTCTAGCAGTCACCTTCACATGGACTCTGATATTAGCTGTGCCCCGAAAGTGAAAGAGGAGAGTGAAAAAGTTGGCTTAAAGCTCAACGTTCAGAAAACTAAGATTATGGCATCTGGTCCCATCACTTCATGGGAAATAGATGGGGAAACAGTGGAAACAGTGTCAGTCTTTATTTTGGGGGGCTCCAAAATCACTGCTGATGGTGATTGCAGCCATGAAATTAAAAGATGCTTACTCCTTGGAAGGAAGGTTATGATCAACTTGGGTAGCATATTTAAAAGCAGAGACATTAATTACTCTGCCAACAAAGTTCCGTCTAGTCAAGGCTATGGTTTTTCCAGTAGTCATGTATGGATGTGAGAGTTGGACAGTGAAGAAAGCGGAGTGCTGAAGAATTGATGCTTTTGAACTGTGGTGTTGGAGAAGACTCTTGAGAGTCCCTTGGACTGCAAGGAGATCCAACCAGTCCATCCTAAAGGAGATCAGTCCTGGGTGTTCATTGGAAGGACTGATGTTGAAGCTGAAACTCCAATACTTTGGCCACCTCATGCGAAGAGTTGACTCATTGGAAAAGATCCTAATGCTGGGAAGGATTGGAGGCAGGAGGAGAAGGGGACGACAGAGGATGAGATGGCTGGATGGCATCACCGACTCGATGGACATGGGTTTGGGTAAACTCCGGGAGTTGGTGATAGACAGGGAGGCCTGGCGTGCTGCGATTCATAGGGTTGCAAAGAGTCGGACACGACTGAGTGACTGAACTGAACTGAACTAGTGATCCTGCCCTCAAACCCACGCTTACCAGGGATTGCCTTCCTGAACATTTTAGCCCAAACTGTTACGAGTCCATGTGACTGCATTTTCGTCACATGGGCCTCACCTCATTCTGACTTGGGCCCCTGACTTGCTGTCGTCTGTGCTGTTTGCCACCACCTGGAGGAGTGCTTTATTCTTAGAAATCATCTAGTTTCAATCCCTTCTTGGAGCCTGGCAAAGCCTAGACTGGAATCTGTGCATCCTGACTCCCTGATGGGCATCTTATCCACTCAAGCGCGTGGTCATCAGGCCCATTTCGACTGCTCTGTCTGGAGAGGGACCCCTGACAGCAGAGACCCACATGCCTTCCTGTGTGGATCCCAGGAGACGGCCTGCTAGCACACGGCAGAAGTTCCCAGAGTTTAGCCAAGAATGCAGCCCTTTCACATGCTCACCAAAGGACAGTCTGACTGGGTCTCAATACTGGGACAGGCGGCCACACTACCAGATTCAGTGATTCATTTCCTCTTCCTCAAGAAATCTGCTGCCCATTTGCCTTTGAAGGAATCAAGCTTTCTTGAAGCTTTGTGGGGCCACCAATTCGAAATGCAAGCTGGTGTTGGGCACAGACCTGCTTGGAAGAGCTGTCCCTGGGTGACTGGGAGCAGCCACACTACTGCCTCGTCGAAAAGATGCCCATCAGGGAGTCAGGATGCACAGATTCCAGTCCAGGCTTCGCCAGGCTCCAAGAAGGGATTGAAATTAGATGATTTCTAAGAATGAAGCACTCCTCCACATAGTGGCAAACACCACAGACGACAGCAGGTCAGGGGCCCAAGTCAGAATAAGGTGAGGCCCACGAGAGGTGACGGTGAACAGGAGGCAATTCCAGGTGAGCTGCTGACTGGGCTTGTGACAACTCGAGCACTAAGAATAGAAGCCAGAAGGGAGAGCAGGAATGTGTCCCACTCCCCATACAACGGTGCCTTCACCACCCTTTCACCCACAGAGCCTCCACTGCAGTGGAGAGGGAAGATGGTTTAACAGGAAGGTGTTAGCAGTAAAATATCTCAGTGACTCACTTCGAGCTCGCCAGAAAATCAGTGATTTCAGGTCAAGGATGTAGCCCCGTAACAGGTATAACAGACAAAATCTGACTTCACCGGTGGTTGAACGTGCCTGTTAAGGAGTCACTGTTTTTACAGTCCTCTTATGAGTATTTATAAAACTTAATGAGAGAGTTGATATGGCCTGACTATTTTGCTAGGATACTGTACGCTAGTTGAGAGCAGGAACCATGTCTGCCTAGTTTATCCCTGTGTCAGCAGCACCCAGCAGGGCTCCTGGCTCACAGCAGGCATCCAACTAGTGTTTTCTGAACAGTGCATTCCTCGCGAATGCTGTATAGAACTCTTTATACATAACAATGTTTTTTGGAAAACTTTCTACAAATATTCCTCTGGTAATCTTCTTTTTAAGGGTTGCCAAATATTCCATTATTTGGATATATGTCATTTGCTTAACCAACCCCAAACTGTTGTATACTTAGCTTTTCAACTTTTCACTATGATAAACATCTCTGTGATAAATAATGGTCTTAATTATTTCTTAAAATAAACCCCTAGAGGAGAACTGCTGAATCAAATAATAACTCAGTATTAATGCCTTTCCTCTTAGAAGTTAGCCTCACCTTAAGGGCCAATTGTCATGAACTCTATTATTTGGGCAAACTACTGTGGAAGTCTCAAGCAGAGGAGTCTCCTAAGACAGGAGACTTTGACATCAACAGCCAAAGTGCTACAGCATCCTCTCTAGACCTGTGTACCCATCAGACCCAGAAATCTGAGAAGAAGCATCTGCTCAAGCGGTCTTCTGCTCTCCTCTTGAGGCTCAACCTTCTCCTGCTCAGTGGAGGACAAAACCACACTGCAGCATCACACGCGCCTCCCCTACTCCCCCCAATGAGCTGGCTGGTTTCCCACGATGCTAGCTTTATCTTTTGATTCTTTTTTCTCAGAGGAATAACTGAATACGTTCCCACCGTAAGACACAGCAATGTCAAGTCCCAGATAACTGTACTGAGGCTCTCAGCCTGTGTCTGCCTCCCCGCTTTAGGCAAATCACATCTCATTAGTTCCTCTAAAAGGGGGACAGACGGCAATAAGGAGAAGCCCTCAATGGCCCAATTCTATCTTTTCATCCACTTTCATAAAAATAAACCTTTCAGAGCTCTTCCCGGTGGATTTAATGAAAGCTTTTGACACTCTCGCCAGAAAAATGCACACCCAGAATGACAAACTGGATTTAAGCGGCTTCCTGAAATTCATCTATGGACCCCAATAAGAACCCCTGGACCACTGATTGGGTCTTCAAACCAGTGGCCAAAAGGAAGCCTGAGATATCCCTGGGGTGTCCATGCTACCCCACCTCTGTCTCTAAAATCAGAGGGAGGGGAAAGTCCACCATGTCCAGGGCCCCTTGGAAACCTGGAAGTCAGCCCAGCACAACTCTAACTCTCCAGGGCCTTTCAAAGGAACTCAGGTGTCACTGCACAAAGAGTGGCAGTACAGCAAGTGTCAAACGACCCACCCTCTGAGGGGGCACAGAGCCCTCACACGGCACAGGGAGGCTCTGCCTCTGACCCGCTGCCAGGCCTCACGCTTGCTGACTTGACCGTGGTGTTCGCCCTGTCACCAAGAACACTCCACGCACATGGAGACCTTATTCACACCTGTATCCTCAGCCTCGTCCACGCCAGAGATGCTGGTCCCAGTGAGTCTGAAGGCCTATACCAGAGACTGGGGCCACCACGAAGGCTCCCACGGAGAGCACCTGGGACCTTAGGGTGAGGAGACTGAAGTCAAACAGGGGGAAGAGGGACAGGCTCTGGGATAAGACGGGGAAGAAAAACAAGGGATCAGATGACAGATCACAAGGTAAAAAAATCTCAGCAGCTCATAGCCATCGAGTTGGGGACAGATGGACAGTCCCAGGGCACTAGCTCTCAGTCTCCCTCATGGACCCCCTAGTCAAGTGAATGGTCCACGCACCGGCAGGGCACCCCTCCCCAGACAGTTACCCTCTGCCACCACCTCCCACGTCACCTCACAACCAGGAAGCAGCCACCACACCCTCATGCATGCACCAAGGGCCTCAGGTGACAACACTGTGATGCAGTGCTTATCACTGCCATTTCCCACAGGAGAATGTCCATGCCTCAAAAGGACAGCCCTCTCTTGGTCTCAGGTGACCGCAGCAGCCCGTTTCAGGCTGAAGGCCATGGATTTTCTCTCAGGACAAACTGTTTCTCTCAGGATACCCAGCAGGCCGGCCGGAGGCTCTCCTCTCCTCCTCCACTCACCCAGCCTGCCCATTCCTCCTGGTTTCCCTCAGAGCAATAGACTCTGCCCTTCTGGCCTTAGGCCCCCCTTTCAGACTGGCCTCAGGCAAACCCTCAATCTATGTTTGCCAGGAGGGTAAAAGCACCTCTCCTCCCAGCTGCTTTTTCTCTCCACTTTTTGATACCTCCGGCCTCTGCTACTATCTCCCGCAGCTGGAAGGGGGAGCCCTTCGGCCAACCCTCCCCTCCTCCTCAGGGGACAGTCTTTGTGACTCTCTCTCCACCTCTCAGCTCCTGGGATTTTTCCTTCCACCCCCAAACTTCACTTGACCTGTGACCCTTGGAAGTTCCATTCCTAACCTGAGTATCATCCAACCAGCCCCCACCCCTGCCAGCTTAGCTGAAGAGTCTCCCCACCCCCACCCCATAACCTGAGATTAATGGTAACATCCTATAGGATTTGTCCTTAGGTAACATTTGTTAAAACATCCTTCTCGGATTCACACAGTGGGCCTGTGAATCAAACACTGAACACTGCACATTTTGCACCTTTAGCTGAGACAGCCTGCCAGAAGGGACATGGATCACAAGCTGTAACATACGATAGTGGAGAATCAACCGCTTACTGCTGTTTCTATAAAGTGGTTTGGGTACGCAACTAATAGGATGGGGGAAGGCAGTCCTGAAACAACTTTTTTTATTAACACAATAATAAACGACTGATGAAAGGGACTTCACCAGTCACTCTTTCAGGTGTCCCCCAGTCACAGGACTCCCAGATGTGGGGACCAGGTGACTAGGAGTCAACTAATCCAAGCTGTCCACTTACAGATAAGGAAGCTGAGGCCCAAGTTCACCAAGGTCACAGTGTGGGCAGGCATGCCTTGGCTGGCAGGGTATTTGTAAAGGCATTAAGGAGAGGAGGGGGAGGGAGAAGGGAGGACAAGGAAAGTGAGAAGTGCAAACCACCGAAAGCAGAACTGAAAGTGGAATTTAGCACTTTGCCACAAATTAAGGGCAAACAGAACCTTGCTTTTAAAAAAGAATCTACCTTTTAAAAGCTGATACACCTTAAAGATAGAAAGCCATTCTGCAGGTTTTATGTTCCTAGGAAATAGCTAAAAATTAGCCACAGTTGTCAAAGACAGTCAACTGGCACGCGCCCCCTGACCTCCTGAGCAGTTCTGAAGGGTACTCTCAGCTCTGGATTCTTACAGCATCTGTGGGCCCAGACTCCCCTCTGCAGTCAAAATCCCCTCACTTAAAATGGAAATCATAAAAACAAAAGAAAAAGGAAACAAAACCAAAATATACCAGATCTAGTTCCATCTGTGCTACCCGATGGTATCAGCCTCTCACGTGCTCTGTCACATGGGGAACCAGGAGTGGGCCACCTCCCTGTCCAGCTCTCCTGCCCCACCCCAGGGGGCTTGGTGTGCAGCTGCCATACTGTATCCACTACTTGGGGGTGGCTTTATCTGCAGATGTGCCTGTCTCCCCCATAAGCCCCTTGGGAACCCAGACCCCATCTCACGCATTTCTGCATCTCAAGGCCCAACAGGGGTTTGGCCCATAGCTGACCCCCAGCACATGTTCACCCTCCACCGCTGTAAAGCCCAGGTTGAGAACACCTGGCCTATGTGCACAGGCCTGTCTGGCCTCCCCAGTCTTCCCTTGGCCCTCTCCCATCCTCTCTGCCCTGCCACATCATCTCACCAAGCAAACAAGCTAATCCCAACTACTGGGGCCACAGGAGAGCCCTGACAACTAGCACAGGGAAAAATCTGGAACATTTCCTCCCAGTTTACTTGTATGTTCTTCTCTGAGGTGATCCTAAGTCACCATTCCCTACAAAATCTTTCAATTTGAAAATGTTCTGATTGCTCAGTTTCATGTGTAACATTGCTCAGATGAGGGAAATGCAGTCTTTTTTAATTGCAAAACAGAAAACTTCGGCTGGAATAACAGTGGATCATGCATTTGGTGAGGGCTTTCCATGTGTGAGCTAAATTTGGACAGAATGTGGCTATTTTACCTCACAACTGGAGACGGGTACACAGCCCTTCTTTTTAAGTGCTTTCCTACAAACAGGTAATTTTCTACTACAATTAATCCCGTCAAATAAGATAATCTTCTATCTCTCTACTATCAGGCTACGCATCGCCACACATTTTTAATTTCTCCATGTGTAAAGTTTCCCAAAGGGTTAAAACAATGGACACCAAGCCTTTTTGTGCCTATGGCAGGGAGTGGGGAGGGTGGAAAATAACAAAATAAAAACAAATCAGGCATCGTCCTAAGATGGAATGCACTAGATGGCACTTCACGCTTCTAATATTAAGCCTTAACTTGCATTTCCAAATTTTCTCTCCACCCTGGGTCCTCATCCATCTAACCCATATCAGAAAACACTGGCAAGGACAGAAAGCATTTTCTTCACTGCCCTGGCCTGGCTCAGACATCCCTCTGCTGGCCTAGATAAACTGGACCACGTGAGTTCAGTTTTTATTTCATGAGGTGGACACTATTTAAAATTTCTGAATCTGCAATCGTCTCACCTGACTGTAAATAAGGGCAGCTGACTCTTCACTTATGTGAGTATTGATTGTGGAAGTGGTTCTCAGAGTGGTCCCAGGCCAGTAGCATCAGCATGATATGGGAACATGTTAGACATGTAAACTATCAGGTCCCAGCCCAAGCTATCAATACTTGCCTCAAAAACTCTGCTGGGGGTGGACCCAGCACAAGTGCTTTAACAAGCCTCCAGGTGATTCTAATATGTGCTGAAATTTGAGAACCATCACTGCAGGCTGATAAACCTCCAAGGTTATGGGAATGCCCTGCTAGGCTAACGTGTGTTTCCCAATTCTATGTAATTATGATGGCGCCATAACAACAGCACTTACCCTGGTGATTGCTGCCAACTGGCAAAGCCCTCAAACACTAAACTTCTTCAGGGCCCTCCTACTTAGTTGGGCAAATTACTTGTAGTCCACACTCATCTCTAAAAGGGGATAATAATAACAGCCATCTTATAGGACTGTCACAAGAGTCAAGGGTTTACACAGGGTCTGCCACACAGTTCATCTTCAACAAGTATGAATCCCTATAATTACTACACCTTTGCTAAAAGGTCTAATCAAAATAGAAATACAGCAAAATAAAACCTGCTTCCAGCATGCTAATATGAAAATTAATAAAGGGAAACCTTACATGCCCCAAATAGGATATCAACTACACCCCAACAACTCAGTGAGTGAGACACTATCATCACCCTGAACTCTCACCTTTTTCCAATGGACCTTCCTTCAAAACTACCCTTCCAACTTCCTCCTTTTTTCTCTATAAAATAGCATTCCTCTCCTTTACCTGTTGGACTTGCTATGATTTTTGCCATGGCTTGCTTGTCCTAAACTGCAAATCTCTGCTATTCCCAAGGGGCTTCCCTGGTGGCTCAGATGGTAAAGAATCTGCCTGCAATACAGGAGACCCAGGTTCAACCACCTGACTGAGGACATTCAGGACCAACAGACAGCACCTGAGAGACATGCATTTACTTGCTCAGCCCACAACCTAAGTGCCCACTGTATGCCCAGCAATCTGCAGGGAAAAAAAAAAATTCTCTCTACAGGACTGTGCCTCCAGCAGTCTTTCTGGACATCCAACAACTCTGGAGCATAAGGCCTCACACACCTCAAGGGAGATACAAGAGGAAGGCAATATTAACAACAGTAGTCATAAAAACAGCATTTACATTGTGATTACCTTCTGCCAGGAACTAAGCACCTGACAAAGGTTTACTTATAGTTCTCAAATTCTCAGGTACCTGCTGTTATGAGACCCACCAGTGAGGGTTAGGGAAACTGAGACATGGAAGGCTTGCATAACTTGCCTAAATAAAGTTCCATAGCTCCTAGATAGTAAGGCCAAGACCTAAACCCAGGAACAGTGCTCTTAACCTCTATATTAAATGACAGAGAGCTGTTAGGTACCTAGGCAATACTAGTCACTTATCACTGATTCCAAAGCAATGATTTTTAAGACACTTAAATTTAGGCACAAAATCTACTGTCATGAGGTTCAATACCAGGCTCCCAAAACCCTGGACAGAAATGCTAATTACACTTCGTTTCTCAGGCCTCTTCACTACCCTGTAATCTAATTCTACTCAAGTCGAGTCAAAACTCTTGCACACTGGACAGCTACATGCAAGAGAATGAAATTAGAACATACACTAATGTTATATACAAAAATATCCTCAAAATGAACTTAAGACCTAAATGTAAATAAAAGAGAACACAGGCAAAACACTCGTTGACATAAATCACAGCAATATCCATTTTTGGATCTGTCTCCTAGAATAACAGAAATAAAGACAAAAATAAACAACTGGAATCTAAGTAAACTTATAAGCCTTTGCATAGCAAAGGAAATCATAAACAAAATGAAAAGACAACCTACAAGCTAGGAGAAAAACATTTGGAAACAATGTTACCGACAAGGGCTTAATTTCCAAAATAGACAAACAGCTCATACAGCTTCAGTTCAGTTCAGTTCAGTCGCTCAGTCGTGTCCGACTCTTTGCGACCCCATGGACTGCAGTGCGCCAGGCCTCTCTGTCCATCACCAACTCCCGGAGTCTACCCAAACCCATGTCCATCGAGTCGGTGATGCCATCCAACCATCTCATCCTCTGTCATCCCCTTCTCCTCCCGCCCCCAATCCTACCCAGCATTAGGGTCTTTTCCAATGAGTCAACCCTTCACATGAGGTGGCCAAAGTATTGGAGCTTCAGCTTCAACATCAGACCTTCCAATGAACACCCAGGATTGATCTCTTTTAGGATGGACTGATTGGATCTCCATGCAGTCCAAGGGACTCTCAAGAGTCTTCTCCAACACCATAGTTCAAAAGCATCAATTCTTCGGCGCTCAGCTTTCTTCACCGTCCAACTCTCACATCCATACATGAACACTGGAAAAACCATAGCCTTGACTAGACGGACTTTTGTTGGCAAAGTAATGTCATACAGCTTAATAACAACAAAAAAAAATCCCTATCAAAAAATAAGCAGAAGACCTAAATAGACATTTCTCCAAAGAAGACATATAGATGTCCAACAGGCATGTGAAAAGATGCTCAACATTGCTAACTATTAAAGAAGTGAAAATCAAAACTACAATAAGGTATCACCTCACACCAGTCAGAATGGTCATCATTAAAAAGTCTACAAAAAACAGATGCTGGAGAGGGTGCAGAAAAAAGGAATCCTCTTACGCTGGTGGTGGGAATGTAAATTGATACAGCGACTATGGAGAACAGTATGGAGATTCCTTAAGAAAGTAAAAATAGAGTTACTATATGATCCTGCAATCCTAATCCTGGGCAAATACCGGCATATCCTGGGCATCAGTTCAGTTCAGTCACTCAGTCGTGTCTGACTCTTTGCGACCCCATGAACTGCAGCACGCCAGGCCTCCCTGTCCATCACCAACTTCCGAAGTTTACCCAAACTCATGTCCATCAAGTCGGTGATGCCATCCAGCCACCTCATCCTCTGTCCTCCCCTTCTCCTCCTGCCCCCAATCCTTCCCAGCGTAAGGGTCTTCTGCAATGATTGGAGTCAACTCTTCGCATGAGGTGGCCAAATATTGGAGTTTCAGCTTCAACATCAGTCCTTCAGTGAATACCCAGAACTGATCTCCTTTAGGATGGACAGGCTGGATCTCCTTGCAGTCCAAGGGACTCTCAAGAGTCTTCTCCAACACCACAGTTCAAAAGCATCAATTCTGCGGCGATCAGCTTTCTTCATCGTCCAACTCTCACATCCATACATTACTACTGGAAAAACCATAGCCTTGACTAGACAGACCTTTGTTGGCAAAGTAATGTCTCTGCTTTTTAATATGCTATCAGGTTAGTCATAACTTTCCTTCCAAGGAGTAAGCATCTTTTAATTTCATGGCTGCAACCACCATCTGCAGTGATTTTGGAACCCAAAAAAATAAAGTCTGACACTGTTTCCACTGTTTCCCCATCTACTTGCCATGAAGTGATGGGACCAGATGCCATCATCATAGTTTTCTGAATGTTGAGCTTTAAGCCAACTTTTTCACTCTCCTCTTTCACTTTCATCAAGAGGCTTTTTAGTTTGTCTTCACTTTCTGCCATAAGGGTGGTATCATCTGCATATCTGAGGTTACTGATATTTCTCCAGGCAATCTTGATTTCAGCTTGTGCTTCTTCCAGCCCAGTGTTTTTCATGATATATTCTGTATATAAGTTAAATAAGCAGGGTGACAATATACAGCCTTGAAGTACTCCTTTTCCTACTTAGAACCAGTCTGTTGTTCCATGTCCAGTTCTAACTGTTGCTTCCTGACCTGCATACAGGTTTCTCAAGAGGCAGTTCAGGTGGTCTGGTATTTCCATCTCTTTCAGGATTTTCCACAGTTTATTGTGATCCACACAGTCAAAGGCTTTGGCATAGTCAATAAAGCAGAAATAGATGTTTTGCTGGAACTCTCTTGCTTTTTTGATGATCCAGTGAATGTTGGCCAAGGGAAAATTTCATGCAAAGATGGGCTCGATAAAGGACAGAAATGGTATGGACGTAACAGAAGCAGAAGATATTAAGAAGAGGTGGCAAGAATACACAGAAGAACTGTACAAAAAAGATCTTCATGACCCAGATAATCATGATGGTGTGATCACTCACCTAGAGCCAGACATCCTGGAGTGTGAAGTCAAGTGGGCCTTAGAAAGCATCACTACGAACAAAGCTAGTGGAGGTGATGGAATTCCAGTGGAGCTATTTCAAATCCTGAAAAATGATGCTGTGAAAGTGCTGCACTCGATATGCCAACAAATTTGGAAAACTCAGCAGTGGCCACAGGACTGGAAAAGGTCAGTTTTCATCCCAATCCCAAAGAAAGGCAATGCCAAAGAATGCTCAAACTACCGCACAATTGCACTCATCTCACACACTAGTAAAGTAATGCTCAAAATTCTCCAAGCCAGGCTTCAGCAATACGTGTACCGTGAACTTCCAGATGTTCAAGCTGGTTTTAGAAAAGGCAGAGGAACCAGAGATCAAATTGCCAACATCCGCTGGATCCTGGGCATATATATATCATATATATCTAATTTGAAAAGATATATGCACTGCAATATTCATCACAGCACTATTTACAACAGCCAGGATATGGAAGCAAACTAAATGCACAGGAGAGTTAAATGGATAAAGAAGATGTGTTGCATACATATATACACCATCTAGCTATCTATCTATCTACATATATATATATATTATCAGCCATAAAAATGAATGAAATAATGTCATTTGCAGCAACATGGATGGACATAGGGGCTTCCCCAGTGACTCAGCAGTAAAAGAATCCGCCTGCAATGCAGGAGACCTGGGTTTGATCCCTGGGTCAGGAAGATCCCCTGAAGGAGGGCATGGCAACCCACTCCAGTATTCTCATGCAGAGAATCCCATGGACTGAGGAGCCTGCCAGGCTATAGTCCATAGGGTCGCAAAGAGTCGGACATGACCGAAGCAACTGAGCACACACGCACACACAGATGGACCTAGACTAGACATGTTGTGAGGTAAGTCAGATGGACAAAGACAAATATCATGTAACATCGATTATATGTGGAATCTGAAAAAATGACACAAAAGAACCTACAAAACAGAAATAGACTCACAGATATAGATACAAACTCATGGTTACCAGAGGGGGTAGCAGGAGGGGGACGGGTGGGGAGGTGGGTGACAAATTAGGAGTTTGGGATTAACACACACACATTACTATATATAAAGTAGGTAAACAAGGATGTTCTGTATAGCACAGGGAGCTATATATAGTATAACAATATATATTGGAAAAGAATCTGAAAAAGAATATATGCATGTGTATCTGTATAATTGAATCTCTTTGCTATACACTTGAAACTAACACAGCATTGTAAATTAACTATACTTAAATTTAAAAAATTAATAAAAAACCACTCCTCACCGAGCAGCATTTCTCCCTACTCCTTAATCCCCTGGCACCATACCACTTAACCTTGATATAAGCCATCTGTCACATAGAGTTCCCTAATTGTTTCTTTTTTTTTTTTTTTAAGATTTTTGATATGGACCATTTGTAAAGTCTTTATTGAATTTGTTACAACATTGCTTCTGTTTTATGTTTTGGTTTTTTAGCCGCAAGGAATGTGGGATCTCAGCTCCCAGAACACAGATCAAATCCACACCTCTGCTGATGCTGCTGCTGCTAAGTCACATCAGTCGTGTCCAACTCTGTGCGACCCCACAGATGGCAGCCCACCAGGCTCCACCGTCCCTGGGATTCTCCAAGCAAGAACACTGGAGTGGGTTGCCATTTCCTTCTCCAATGCATGAAAGTGAAAAGTGAAAGTGAAGTCGCTCAGTCGTGTCAGACTCTGTGCGACCCCATGGACTGAAGCCTACCAAGCTCCTCTGTCCATGGGATTTTCCAGGCAAGAGTACTGGAGTGGGTCGCCAGTGCCTTCTCCCCACATCTCTGCACAGGAAGGCAAAGCCCCAACCACTGGACCAACAGGGTAGTCCCTCACTGTGTCTTATATATTGGTCTTTTCTTCCCCAGTTGGTGAAATCCCACACAACTAGGTAGAAGCATGGACTTACATGAGTAGACTTGGAGAGCATCACATAGTTAATCAGTAGGCTTGTTCACTTTGCTTTTCTGACACTTCTTTATTATCAGTCCCTAGGAATTAGAAGTATGAAGTCTGTGCTATTTAAAGCCAGCACTAGGGGAGGTATTGGGCTTCCCTGGTGGCTCAGCTCGTAAAGAATCCGCCTGCAATGCGGGAGACCTGGGTTCGGTCCCTGGGTTGGGAAGATCCCCTGGAGAAGGAAAAGGCTACCCACTCTAGTATTCTGGCCTGGAGAATTCCATGGACTGTAAGTATAGTCTATGGGGGTCACAAAGAGTCAGACACAACTGAGCGAGTTTCACTCACAGGAGAGATATGACACCAACATTCACTAACCAGCAAATGTTTCAAAGTTGTACTCCCTGCCTCTCCTACATTATCTCATTTAAAGCCCTCAGCAGCTCAGCAGCCTTGGGGAGGAGGCTGCTGGCATCCAGCCTGAGGAAGGAGAAACCTGGGCCACCAAAGGAGAGAACTTGCCCAGTGTCACTTAAGGCAAGTGAGTGGAGAATGGAAATTGAAACAAGATCTGTTCCCCAAGCCCGTACACTCTGCCTTCCTCTAAAGTTCAGACTAAGAAGGCCAGGTTCAAGTTCTCCTCAAAATAATACATTACTTTTGTTTTAAAACAAAATCTTACGATAGACGAAATTTAAGCTTGATTGAATGTCAGTAGAAAAAGATGGGACAACTATGTTCATGGACAGCATTACAACTAAGAAGGAAGAGGTGTCAATTCTCCCCCATGTTAGACTATACATTCAATGCAATGTCATTGCATTTCTAAGACTTTGTTAAGAATTTGATAAGCAGTCCAAAATGTATATGGAAGAAGAAAGGTCCACAAATAAACAAGTTCTGAAATATAAGACACTTCAGAGCTATAATAATAAAAATAATCTGGCACAGAAATAGGCAGATGACTGGGACAGAATAGAGAACTTAAACCCTGTGAAGAATCTCAAAATCTGAAAATGCAAATGAACCTGTTTGTGGCAGAAAGCAAACCAGTGGTTGCTTCCTGGGTCTGGAGACAAAGGTGAGATGAAAGGCAAATGAGAAGTTTTAGTGTGAGGGAAATGGTCTGGATCTTGATTGTGGTGGTTTCACAGGTACACATCCTGTCAAAATTCACCAAATTTTGAGGCTTCCCTAGAGCCTCAGATGGTAAAGAATCTGCCTGCGATGCAGGAGAACCGGGTTCAGTACCTGGGTCAGGAAGATCCCCTAAAGAAGGGAATGGCTACCCACTCCAGTATTCTTGCCTGGAGAATTTCATGGACAGAGGAGCATGGCGGGTTACAGTCCACCAGGTCACAAAGAGTTGGACACCTCTGAGCAACTAGCACTTCCACTTTCCGGTGGTCCAGTGGCTGAGACTCTGTGCTCCCACTGCAGAGGGTGCAGTTTCAACCCCTTGCTGAGGAAGCTCCACATAGCTGAGATGTAGCCAAAAAAAAAAATCATTAGATTGTATGCTTTAAATGTACAAGTGAAGTTTACCATACATAGATTCAGTTCAGTTCACTTCAGTTCAGTCACTCAGTCGTGTCCGACTCTTTGCGACCCCATGAATAGCAGCATGCCAGGCCTCTCTGTCCATCACCAGCTCCCGGAGTCTACCCAAACCCATGTCCATCGAGTCAGTGATGCCATCCGACCATCTCATCCTCTGTTGTCCCCTTCTCCTCCTGCCCCCAATCCTTCCCAGCATCAGGGTCTTTTCCAATGAGTCAACTCTTCGCATGAGGTGGCCAAAGTATTGGAGTTTCAGCTTCAGCATCAGTCCTTCCAGTGAACACCCAGGACTGACCTCCTTTAGGATGGACCGGTTGGATCTCCTTGCAGTCCAAGGGACTCTCAACAGTCTTCTCCAACACCACAGTTCAAAAGCATCAATTCTGTGGCGCTCAGCTTTCTTCACCGTCCAACTCTCACATCCATACATGACCACTGGAAAAACCATAGCCTTGACTAGACAGACTTTTGTTGGCAAAGTAATGTCTCTGCTTTTAAATATGCTATCTAGGTTGGCCATAACCTTCCTTTTAAGGAGTAAGCGTCTTTTAATTTCATGGCTGCAATCATCTTCAGCAGTGATTTTGGAGCCCAAAAAAATAAAGTCTGACTCCAGAAAGAATGATGGGATGGAGCCAAAGCAAAAACGATACCCAGCTGTGGATGTGACTGGTGATAGAAGCAAAGCCCGATGCTGTGAAGAGCAATATTGCATAGGAACCTGGAATGTTAGGTCCATGAATCAAGGCAAATTGGAAGTGGTCAAACAAGAGATGGCAAGAGTGAACGTCGACATTCTAGGAATCAGCGAACTAAGATGGACTGGAATGGGTGAATTTAACTCAGATGACCATTATATCTACTACTGTGGGCAAGAATCCCTTAGAAGAAATGGAGTAGCCATCACGGTCAACAAAAGAGTCCGAAAGGCAGTACTTGGATGCAATCTCAAAAACGATAGAATGATCTCTGTTCGTTTCCAAGGCAAAGCATTCAATACATAGATTATAACTCAATAAAGCAGAAAAAAATAGACATGAGGAAATCTGATGAATGACAGAGATGGCTCCACGTGTATCACTAAAATACTAGGGATGTAGTTTAATGATTTGGGGGAAACTGGCTCACAAAATGGAAAGGAAAAAAATAACACCGGATTCTTTCCTTATGCCATATATTAAGACAAACCTCAAACAGATCACAGCCATCATTATGAAGGTAAAAGTAGGAAGTTGATGGAAGAAACTATAGAATATATTTGTAATCTTGGGGTAAGGAAGAACATCTTAAGATTCTCACTGTGCAAAAGGCAGAAATTAATGGCATTGGGCTGTATCAAAATTTTAAATTTCTGAAATTACCACTGAAATTGTCAAGAAGCAATAGTTAGAATTAGACATGGAACTACAGACTGGTTCCAAATCGGGAAAGGAGTACGTCAAGGCTGTATATTGTCACCCTCCTTATTTAACTTCTGTGTGGAGTGCATCATGCAAAATGCCAACTGGATGAAGCACAAACTGGGATCAAGATTGCAGGGAGAAATATCAATAACCTCAGATATGCAGATGACACAACCCTTATAGCAGAAAGTGAAAAGGAACTAAAGAGTCTCTTGATGAAAGTGAAAAAGGAGAGTGAAAAAGCTGGCTTAAAACTCAACATTCAGAAAACTAACATCATGGCATCCAGTCCCATCACTTCATGGCAAATAGATGGTGAAACAAAGGAAACAGTGACAGACTTTATTTTCTTGGGCTCCAAAATCACTGCAGATGATGACTGCACCCATGAAATTAAAAGATGCTTGCTCCTTGGAAGAAAAGCTATGACAAACCTAAACAGTATATTAAAAAGCAGAGACATTACCGACAAAGGTCTGTCTAGTCAAAGGTATGGTTTATGGTTTTTCCAGTGGTCATGTATGGATGTGAGAGATGCACTATAAAGAAAGCTGAGTGCCGAATAATTAATGCTTTTGAGAAGCATTAGAGAAGACTCTTGAGAGTCCCTTGGACTGCAAGGAGATCAAATCAGTCAATCCTAAAGGAAATCAGTCCTGAATATTCATTGGAAGAACTGATGCCAAAGCTGAAACCACAATACTGTGGCCACCTGATGTGAAGAACTGACTCACTAGAAAGGACCCTCATCCTGGGAAAGATTGAAGGCAAGAGGACAAGGGGACAACAGAGGATGAGATGGTTGGATGGCATCACTGACTTGATAGACATGAGTTTGAGCAAGCTCTGGGAGTTGCTGATAGACAGGGAGGCCTAGTGTGCTGCAGTCCACAGGGTGGCAAAGAGTCGGACACAACTGAGCGAGTGAACTGAACAGAACCATTGATAATCTCATTCTGCCATGAGATGGCAGAATGAAATTAATATTCAAAATATGTAAGACACCTGCAAATTAACACATTAGAAAAACAGACTAAAGTCAAAGAAATTGTAATAACTAACAAATATATTAAAAGGTGCTAAATTCATTAAGAAATTACCTAAATTCACATTACAACAATAAGGAGCCACTTTATAGCCATCAAGTACTGAAAAAATTAGAAAGATGGTTAATATCAACCACTAGGGAGGATGTGGTGAATCATGAATCCTTCATGCACTGCAGAGAGATAGTGTCAGCCAATCCAGCCACACTGGAGACTAACTTGGCAGTATTTAGTAAAAATAGGTGTTTATTCTCTTTAACTCAGCCTTCCCACTCCTGGGTACATACACTTAGAGCAGTGGTCTTCAAACTTTCCCAGGCACCAGTCTCCAAGCTTGTTTGTTGTTCAGTCACTAAGTCGTGCCCGACTCTTTGAGATCCCATGGACTGCAGCACGCCCTCGACTTGCTCTAAAACACAAACTGATGGTGTCTGTCCCCAGGGTTTATGATTCAAGAGGTCTAGGTTAGATCCTGATTATCTATATCTTCCCAGGTGAAGCTGATGCTGCTGGGTGTGGACCACTGTAAGAACCACTACCCTAGAGACAGTCTCACAGGTATCATTAAGAGATGCTCCAGGATATTCCTTCATCACAGCTTTGCTCATGGTAGCAGGAATGAAGGTGAGCTAAATGTACATAATTAGAAAAATGGGTGAGATTACTGGGTATGTAGCAGGCCAGCCATACCAAGTAGCAATGATAGCAAGGCACTGGATAAACCTATGCTACCACAGGTAGCAAATAAAATACTGAATGAAATTCTTTCAACTTTTATGAATGTCTGAAAATTTCCATAATAAAAGTTTTAATATTGAATGGAAAAGCAACTGAAGGAAACTATAGCAGGTCAGCACTATTTACCTAAACTAAAAACATGCACACAAGAGCACAACACCTTTAACAAGGATACAGATATGCTCAAGAACACCCAACCCGAGAGAGGAAGTTCCTCTGACAAAGAGGGAAAGAGACTGGGAAAGAAGGAAAAATATAAAACAAGAAACGGGCTTTGTACAGGGAGATCTGGTGCCCCAAACTGAGGAATGTTAACTCAACCCCAGCACCAGAAAGTCTAAAAGGTGAAAACCACTTCAGTTATATTTACATTTAATGTTTGCTTCAGTGAAAGCCCCCAGCAGCTTTGCAGGTTAAGCGGGACAGATCAGTTTGCCATGGAAAGGGAGAAGGGGAATCTTTCTGAAATACATGATTGGAGTGATTTCAGATCCCCCAAATTCAACCTGCTACTGAGCCCTGGGCTTTACCTGTGTGACATAATGGTTTTAAAAAGAAGTTGGGATGCTTAGCTTTCGGCAAAGGATACAAAGTGTCTACATCTGTGTCTGTGTCTCTTGTCAGTATGTGTGTGCATGTGTGGGTCTGTGAATTTGTCTGAGGCCATTTGTGTGTGGTGTGTTTATTTGCAGAGGGAAGAATACTAGAGAGGGCAGCAAAGCACTCCAGCACAGACTAAGCCACACACACTGATCAGACACTTGACTCTGCTTTACTGAAACCAGAAGTCATAGTTACAAAACCAAGCCACCTCCCTGACCCCACTCACTGTTCACTTCCCCTTTCTTCACCTGCACCTCCCCCACATCCAGTGCTGCTTCCCAACTCCCCTATCTAAATGGGCTGATGGGGAATATGGTCCTCTGGTGATTGGGTAGTGTATTAAAGTGACATACTTTACAGTCAAAGTTTTTGGGATGTGGTTCAGTTCAGTTGCTCAGTTGTGTCTGACTTTGCAACCCCATGGACTGCAGCCAGGCTTCCCTGTCCATCACCAACTCCTGGGATGGGATGTGGTAGGAGAGGATAAGTGGCCATTGATATTCCCTACCAAGAGCCTTAACAGAAAGTCCAAAATCTTTAAGACTGGGCATACTTTAACAGTCCTTCCAGAAGAGATTGCTGTGGCTACAGACATTAACCAAAAAAGGCCAAGAAAGAGCCAACTATAATCTGTCACGTCCCCTCCCCCAGCATCCCCCACCAACTCCACCATCCCCCATTTTTCCAAGGACTATCGAGCAATTTATCATATGAAGTGGTGGGAAAGTGTATGGGACAATTAAAAAATAAAGGTCATCAGTAATAGAATTTATGTGAGAAAATGCAGCAGCTTTAGGTCAGAAAATGCAGCACCTTTAAGTCAGCAAGTCCATGCCAGGAAAGTATGTCTTTAGGGGAAGAAGAAAGAGCTTAACAACTGGAGGAACGAACAGAATAGCAAAAGTAAAACGCAGAAAGAACCGGACAAACACTCCAGCCGCCCTCAAAGACAGGGCCAATTATCCCCCGTGCAAATAAGCGAGAATTTTTATTTTCCAAACACTGTTTTGTCTTTTCTATGGCAGCACTTTTCATTGATAATGTGATAATAAAGGCTTAGGAACTCTACAGTTGTCCTGAAATGTCTTGTACAAAGTGAAGTTTTGTAAATAAAGCGTTTTGATGTGCAATTGGACCACTTTCTAGGTTTAAAAAAAAATGTCTAACGGTTATATGTAGGAGTCTTCAAGATTTTCATGAGATAAGTTAGCAAAACACGCCTGCCTGTTTTTTCAGCTGACCTGCAGGATGTGTCACAATTTGAAAATTAAGGGACCTCACCTGGAAAAAGTAAAAGGGTCAAGGCTTCAAGCTAAAATTGAATGTCTAAGGTCAACATAGGCAATTCTGACATTTGAAAACATACAAAGTTCTTTAAGTGTCAAAACTTACCAACAAGCTTCTATTATGAAAAATTCTTTAAATTTCAGCCGAATAAACATTTATTGAGTTAGGCACTGTGCAAGATGCTAGAGATCCTCCAATGATTAAGACACTGTTTTAATAATTGTATCCTTTTAATATCAATTTATCTATCCCTTGAATTAATTTTTTCATGCTTTCTGCTATTTGAAATAGCTCACTACCAGCAATGAAGAGCTGCAGGAATAGACCCTACTATTTAACTAAAAATGTAAATTTCTAATCTCTGAAGCAGAAATAAAAGGAACAGACTATTTCTCTGCTTTACATATTGCTATCTTTTTCTGCACATTAACTAATAAACTGTGCGTGGTGGCACCTGCCACTTCCTGCTATTCAGAAAGTCACAGAACTGGAGAGGTTTGAAAACATGCTACACACTTTAAGAGAGGCGGGTAAGGAACCCAAAAGACCAAGGCCTCCTGCCATACACAGAAAGCAAGATAAGGAAAGTCAGTTGCTATAGGCAGAAGACTCCTGGAGATTCCCCAGAAGCTGGCGCCTCTGACAGCAGGCACAAGCAGCTGCCACCGGCTTGCTTGGCCAAGGTATGGCTTCAGGGCTGGAAAGTTGCCACCTGCTGAATCACCAAACATCCCTGGGCTTCCCTTGGAGCACTGACCAGACGGGGACCCATCCCCCGCCCGGCTTCTCCAGTGAACACCTTACTCCCCGAACCAATGAAACGCCCAGCCCTCTCCCCATCCGCACCAGCCAAAACAGCCAACCAACCTCGCTTAGTCCGGGCAGTCCCAGGCAACTCCCACCGCTGCTACGTCACTAGTCCCATTCCTCTCTTTCTGCCCGCTCGGTCAGCAGCTCCCTGAATGTTCAACCCCCCGTGCCAGGAAGCGTGGGGAGTTCACAGCACACCATGACAGGCACCTGCCACTTCCACACCCAGGAAGCCAACCCCAAACACCCCCAAGTCTGCACGGAAAATAACCTGCAAGCAAAACAACCTCTCCAAACAGCTCTGAAGGCCCGGGAAGGTAAATGTCAACGAAGCCAGAATAGTAAGCAGGCCCCATAACACAGAAAATAAACTTCCTTTTCAGAAAAGCAGCCTTCACTCTTCGTGTCATAAGCGTGTACCGCTGAAGTCGCTACTGTCTGAAGGTGAAATGAAACATCTGAGAAGCTCCTGCAAGGATTCTCTTCACTCCCTCCGGCCCTGGCAAGCCTCATCCCGAATTTTACTCGAAGCTCCGGAGACGGAAACAAGCTTTAACCAGAAGCCTCCAGTGTGTATCCGTTAGCGGACCAGGACACCCTACCCGGACCACCAGAGAAAGCAGAAAGCCCGAGCCCGGGCTAAGAAGGTGGGAAAACTGCCCTGCTGTCGCTCCTCTGCCCTTGACAAGTCGCCTCGGAATCGCGGAGACCCCCTCATTCACGGGAAGAGCCGCGTCCTGGAAAGAATGTCCAGCTCCAGGCTGCGCCGATGGCTCCTCCAAGGCCTTACCCCTAAACACCCTCACGCGTGGGGGCAGCCCCGCCGGGTGTCAGAGCCGCCCCCAAACCTGGAGGCTGTTAAGCGGTCTGTGGAGCGGGACTCGCTGCTCAGCGAAAGGGGTCCCACCTGTTATGTTGTCACGGACATCGAGCGGGGGAGGGGGGTGGCGGGGAGGTACCCCGAAACTCAGAGTGCCTGGCCAGCTGCGATCGGACCTAGAGGTACCAACTGTCACGCCGCCACCAGGTGGGGGTAGGGCCGTGATTTGGGGTCGGACCTGCGGGTCTCCCTACCCTCGCCCGCCACTGTCCGAAGGTTCTTCGGCCCCACCACAGTCCGCTCGCCCCAAACCGACCCTAGGCAGCCTTCCAATCCGCACGCAGGACCTCCTAAAAGGTGCCTGCTGACGCCCCCGCCTTTCTCCCCGCCCCAACTAGGTCCGGGAGCCCCGCAGGCGGCCCGCCCCCTCGTGGCCCCGAGAACAGCTGCGGGACCGCCCCTCGCCCCCCCGAGCGGCGGCACCGGGGGAGTGCCAGCCAGGTACGCTCCAGGCACGGAGCGGGCTGCGCTCACGCCCCCTCGCCCCGAGGTTGCCGGCACACCTTTCCTGGCGTCAGGCCAGGCCCCGGAGGTGGGTGTCTGCTTTGCTCCCCAGTGATCAGCTCTCTCCCGCCGGCCCACGACTCACTTGGACCGGAGTCGCGGCAGCCGCCGGAATTCCGCTCGCCGAGCCCCCAGCCGCGGAATGAAATCCGGGGCAGGGCAGCGTTGGGGCTCCGTACCCGGATTGCGCTCTCTGTCCGGCTCGCCGGGCGCTAGGAGAGAGCAGCCTTCCCTGGCCGGCCCTTCCCGCTCCCGTGCTGCCTCTCGCTGCCGCCGCCGCTGCCCCGGCCGCTGCCTAGCTGGTGCGAACGCTTCCGACTAGCCACGGCGAGCCTCCCGGGCTGCCGAGCATGCCCAGTCCGCTGCCCGAGCCGGCCCAGCTGCCCGCGCTACGCAAATCCGCTCCTCCGGGTGTTCGCGGCAGCTGGGAGGGCGGGGCGGGAGGGCGGGGTCTTCAGGGAGCTCGTCCCCGGACCCAGCGGGACCCCGGCCAGACTGCGCACCTAGGGGCAAGCGAGGCTTGGCACCCTGTTATTTCATTTTCAAGGAGCTGGAAGCTCGGGAGGCAGGCGTTTTCTCCACTGAGGAGAGAGGCCCAGCTTGCACATTTTTCTGGGGCCGTTTAGTGAAGCCGGACGGGAGCCAGGTTTTACGGTTGGGGACAGTATACCACTTGGGGCAAAACCAGAGAGTAAAAGAGCTGGATCTGGTCAGAACAGAGAACGCAAACTCGGCCTTCTGGAGACCCGGTTCGCAGGCACGAGTTTGCAGGCTGCCCGAGGATTCTCTTTCCCACCGAAACTAGGAGTACATCACTTGGAATTAACTCGTGATTGAACATAAAAACAAACAAAAAATTAAATGGCGGACTTCCGACTCTACGGTTCATTTTCAAACCTCTATTCACAGACTCCCACCCAAAAAACGGGGAGCGAAGGCGAACAAGGTCCGGAGTACCTTCAGTTGGAGGGGGGAGACTCGGGCCCGCCCCGACCCGCCCCTTCCCGGCCCCACCTCCTGCCGACCCGACGGAGCTGCGGGAAAAAGCTGGAGAGCCGGCGCAAGCGGGCCGGAGCATTGCGCATGCCCAGTGGCCCGACCTGGTGCAGGTCGCTCGAAGGAAGGTTTTTTTCGGCTGCCAGAGCCGGACCCCTGCGCCCGGGGAGCGGACGCCCGGGCGAGCTGGCTTTCTGCAGTGGGGTCCTCCCGTCCTGTCTGTACCGCTCGGTACCCGGGTGGCGGAGAGGCAGCCTAAGGCTGCGCGTCCCGCGGGGTCCGGGACTCGGCAAGCGGGGGAGGGGGCGTGCGGCGGTATCGCCGCGACACGTGACTGTCCGCGGCGCTCCGGGCAGCCATCTTTCGCTGGGCTCTCGGTCGGTGGGCAATCGGGACGGACCGGAGAGTTGGCAGGATGAGAGCAGAGAGGTCGGCTCCCCGCCACGCCCTCACGCCGGGCCCAGCTTCTGCTCCGCACCTGCCTCCGCGCCGCCCGAGGGCGCTGGAATCCCGGCTCTGGCCCTAGGTTTTTGAGAGGACAGGCTCCCGCGAGGGCTAAAAACAAACGGCTGCGAAATCGAGAGGGCAGGACTCCGGGGATGGATGGCCTGTGCTTTTTGCCAGAGGCGGAAGTTGGAGAAAGGGGTCCCCTTCTGTAAGACAGTGACGCCGTTGCTCCAGATGCTTCCCCGTTCTGACCTGTTTCCTGCGGAGACGTGGTGGACAGAGGCCGTCGCTGTCCCTGAGATGTAATATCCCCAGGCCCCTGCCGGTGCACAGCTGGAATGGTGATGTTAATAGTGAACCTTTATTGATGTCCTGCCACGAACCACTTGGGGTCCCTGTGGCCTTAGGACCAGATGAGTCGCCATCACCCAAGAATTCGTTAGAAATGCGAAATGCTAGACCTCCAGCATTTTGAATCAGAAACACTACTTGGGGGGGGAGGAGGTATCCTGCCACCTCAGTAAGCCCTCCAGCTGGTTCTAGTGAATATTATACTAATTTATTTCAACTAAGTTTTAGGGCTCCTCTCTTTATAAACTAGGCATTGAAATTTTGCCCCAGAAGAGGGTGAACTGGTCGGACAGTGTGACCCAGAGCCGGCGTTTAATCGCACCCTTCACTCTGGCTGCTTCACTGTTAATGTCACTATACTGCTCTTTCAGGGAGAGTTTTAAAAGTACATTTGTCACGTAGGGGTTTAAAATAACAGCAATTCAGTTCAGCAGCATTTTGTGTGTACAGAGGGCAAAGCTCTTTGAGTCATAGTAGCCCTACTGAATATTTTCATCAGTTTGCACCAAAGAAGTGCAAGAAAGGCTTGCTTTCTTGTGATGTAAATTTTTTCAAACTGAGTAGGTGCCAGAAAACTGCTGGCTGGTTTCTCTGAAGTGCTGTTTATGCAGAATGGCCAGACTTTGGACTTCTAGAGAATGCGGTTCAAGGAAGCAGCTGGTGTTGACATGTGTCAAGGAGTCTTTCAGTTCAGTTCAGTTCAGTCGCTCAGTCGTGTCCGACTCTTTTCGACCCCATGGACTGCAGCACGCCAGGCCTCCCTGTCCATCACCAACTCCTGGAGCTTACTCATCTCAGGTCCATTTAGCTGATGATGCCATACAACCATCTCATCCTCTGTCGTCCCCTTCTCCTCCGGCCTTCAATCTTTCCAAGCATCAGGGTCTTTTCAAATGAGTCAGTTCTTCCCATCAGGTGGCCAAAGTATTGGAGTTCCAGCTTCAACATTAGTCCTTCCAATGAATAGTCAGGACTGATTTCCTTTAGGATGGACTAGTTGGATCTCCTTACTGTCCAAGGGACTCTCAAGAGTCTTCTCCAACACCACAGTTCAAAAGCATCAATTCTTCGGTGCTCAGCTTTCTTTATAGTCCAACTCTCACATCCATACATGACTACTGGAAAAACCATAGCTTTGATCAGATGGACCTTTGCTGACAACGTGATGTCTCTGCTTTTTACTGTGTTGTCTAGGTTGGTCATAACTTTCCTTCCAAGGAGTAAGCGACTTTTAATTTCATGGCTGCGGTCACCATCTGCAGTGATTTTGGAGCCCAAAAAATCTGTCACTGTTTCCATTGTTTCCCCATCTATTTGCCCTGAAGTGATGGGACCAGATGCCGTGATCTTAGTTTTCTGAATGTTGAGTTTTAAGCTAACTTTTTCACTCTCCTCTTTCACTTTCAACAAGAGCCTCTTCAGTTCTTCGTTTCTGCCGTAAGGGTGGTGTCATCTGCATATCTGACGTTACTGATAATTCTCCCGGCAGTCTCAATTCCAGCTTGTGCTTCATCCACTCCAGCATTTCTCATGATGTACTCTGCATATAGGGAGAAGGCAATGGCACCCCACTCCAGTACTCTTGCCTGGAAAATCCCATGGACGGAGGAGCCTGGTAGGCTGCAGTCCATGGGGTCGCTAAGAGTCGGACACGACTGAGAGACTTCGCTTTCAGTTTTCACTTTCATGCATTGGAGAAGGAAATGGCAACCCACTCCAGTGTTCTTGCCTGGAGAATCCCAGGGACGGCAGAGCCTGGTGGGCTGCCGTCTATGGGGTCGCACAGAGTCGGACACGACTGAAGCAACTTAGCAGCAGCAGCAACAGCAACTCTGCATATAAGTTAAATAAGCAGGGTGACAATATACAGCCTTGACATACTCCTTTCCTGATTTGGAACGAGTCAAAATGCCCCACCCCCCAAATGTAAAGCTGAACTGAGTTTTGTAAAATAGTAGTGGTTCTTGTTTGTAAGTGCTTTTAGTAGGGTGATACTTGTATTTTTTTTCCCTTAATTCCTGATTTTCCTGCGTTTGAAATGTTTCACAATAAAAAGCATTCTAAATTCCTTTCCATGAATAATTTTAAGAATATATATATATATATATAACACATGGAAAAAAGCAAAATATGAAACTATTTCCAATTTGTTCCACTTTCATAAGATAATTCAAAGAGAAAGAGCTATAATAAACTCAGGAAAATAAGAAGAAATTGAAAAGCAGTGAAAATAAATTCTAGGTTAGGTGATTTTATGAAATACTTGAGATGACCCTCCTTGATATTCAATGTAGTCATGGTTGTTAAGTCACTACTGCTGCTGCTGCTGCTGCTGCTGCTGCTGCTAAGTCGCTTCAGTCGTATCCGACTGTGCGACCCCATAGACGGCAGCCCACCAGACTCCACCGTCCCTGGGATTCTCCAGGCAAGAATACTGGAGTGGGTTGCCATTTCCTTCTCCAATGCATGAAAGGGAAAAGTGAAAGTGAAGTTGCTCAGTCGTGTCTGACTCTTCGTGATCCCATGGACTGTAGCCTACCAGGCTCCTCCGTCCATGGGATTTTCCAGGCAAGAGTACTGGAGTGGGGTGCCATTGCCTTCTCCGTAAGTCACTACTATTTGTAACCAAAAAAAGAAGAAAGAATAATTAAGGAAAACAAATAATTGTCCTTCTCCAGTCCACCCAACCCTAATGAGTTTTACCAGTGTATTTTTCTGTTCAAAATTTAAGTAAACAGCATACTGCTTGGTTGTAAAATTTTAGGATTCTCAAGTACATAGAATATTATAAATTACCTTGTTGTCAAGACAGCTATGAAATAAAAATGAATCACCTGCAAGTCACAATCTGTCATTAAAATATGTTTTAAATTAATATTAAGAGCAAATACTAGAGCAAGCAGTTCACTTGCCAAAACAGCTATTCTGAAGTAGGTGGTTTAGTTCCTGATGAATGACTCCTAGCTTTAGAAGGTAATGTGGTGGAAGTGGTGGTGGTTTAGTTGCTAAGTCGTGTCCTACCCTTGCGATCCCATGGACTGTAGCCTGCCAGGCTCTTCTGTCCATGGGATTCTCCAGGCAAGAATATTGGAGTGGGTTGCCATTTCCTTCTCCAGGGGATCTTCCCAACCCAGGAATCAAACCTGGGTCTCCTGCATTGCAGGCAGATGATTTACCAACTGAGCTATGAGGGAAGCCCAGAAAGTAATGTACCTGATCAAAAATGCAGTGGTTTTATCCAGTTGACTGTTGACCTATAAGCAGAAGCCATCACTCACCAAACCACAGTCAAAATCAAATAGTATTCATGAAGCAAGGAGGCTTCTGTGTGTCCATGACAATTTGTCTCAGTGGGAGAATCTAGAACCACAAAGCCTGAGTAGCAGAAACAAGACCTTGTAAGCTCTCTTAGGCCTTTAAAAGCCTTTTTTCGAGGTCACCATCTGGCCAACCCACAGCCCAGTTTCCAAAACAAGTTTCATCAGATCAGAAGAACCAGATGCAGACAACAGGGCTGATTCCAAGTATTGACCCTGTGGCTTGGATCTGGTAACCTCTGTCTGGGCCTTTTCCTATGCCTGTGGCTAGGATTCCTGGCTTCTATGACTGCTTGGGTTCTCTCCCTGGTCAACAAAAAGCTGGAATTTATTTGAAGACACTGAGGTGAATCAGGGATGCAGCTGAGGCTCAGACAGAGATCAGAACCAGGAACCGGAGTATTGACAGGAACCCAGGAAGTTTCCCTCTGTTTACTCTCTCCCCTCACACTATGGGTTTTTCCACCTTTCTAAGTAGATAAGGTAGGAAGTCCCGGGAGAAGGAAAACCAGGCGTGGCTTTCTTGACATCCAGTGTGCTGTGTGCTTAGTCACTCAGTCGTGTCTGACTCTTTGCAACACCACGGACTGCAGCCCGCCAGGCTACTCTGTCCATGGGATTTCCCAGACAAGAACGCTGGAGTGGGTTGCCCTTTCCTCCTTCAGGGGCTCTTCCCAAGATTGAATCCGAGTCTCCTGCCTCTCCTGCATTGGCAGGTGGATTCTTTATCACTATGTCACCTGGGAAGATACCTGGAATATGCAGGTATCCTTAACTTAAAACTTCCCCAATTTGCTGTTAGCCTTCCCTGGTAGCTCAGATGGTAAAGCGTCTGCCTACAGTGCTGGACATCCAGGTTCGATCCCTGGGTTGGGAAGATCCCCTGGAGAAGGAAATGGCAACCCACTCCAGTATTCATGCCTGGAAAATTTGCTGTTAGGGAAATATTGCTTTGGGAAAGATCCTTGGTGTTCTCCTTACTTGCTGCAAGTAGTAAGTCGTTCCTTCTCCCTATCTTTCTTTGTCTTGTGTCTTTTGGTTCAACACCCACCAAGAAGCAAACCCAGTTTTAGGGTAACACCTTCAGTTTACAAAGAAGGAAATGACCACTTGAGAGCTCCCAAGTTTATTTCTCTTCCAAGGAGTAGCAAGACTCACTCTACCCATATTCATTAGAATTGATGCTTTTGGTGCTGGAGAAGACTGGTGAGAGTCTCTTGGAGAGCAAAATCAAACCAGTCCATCCTAAAGGAAATCAACCCTGAATATTCATTAGAAGGACTGATGTTGAAGTTGAAGCTCCAGTAATTTGGCCACCTGATGCGAAGAGCAGACTCATTGGAAAAGACCCTGATGCTGGGAAAGATTGAAGGCAGGAGGAGAAGGGGACAACAGAGGATGAGATGGTTGGATGGCATCATCAACTCAATGGACATGAGTTTGAGCAAACTCGGGGAGATAGTGAAGGACAGGGAAGGCTGGCGTGCTGCAATCCATGAGATCACAAAGAGTTGGACACAGCAACTGAACAACAACAACCTGTATTCATTATCCCGTTTGTCTAGTTGAATCTTATTTCCCTTCCCCAGATTCCTACTGTCCACTAGAACCAGTCTTACTAATATTTCAAAACCCATCTCCAAGTCTACCTTTTTCATAAAAGCTTCTCTCTCTTCCAGGACATAGAAATCTCCTATTTACCCATTTTGGCATTTACTTAAGTTACATTATGTCTTTAACAATTCTCATATGTTTCCTGCAGATGAGTCTTGAGTTACAGCTTACCTATTAAATGACATATTGATGATATATATTTATTTTTAATCTTCCATAGTACCTAGCACAGGCGTTAGCATCAGGTAGCCCATAGTATTACTTGAACTTTCATACTTTTCTCTTTTTACTTTTCTGTTGCTGTGTTTTTGTTTAAAAAGGGTAAATCACTAGGCATGGCAATGTCCCTGCGGTATTGTCCTCTAATTAGCAACCTCTCTTCACAATCTGCTGTGTGCATCTAAAAAGGATTTTGAAATTAGACGTTTATGACTGGGCACTAACCAGGGTCTGATGAATCTGTACTATCAGCAGAATGCTGCACTGACTGACAGACACATCACAATTGTCAAGAGTTGCAATTTGCTCCCAACTTTTGAAATAGTCAGTGTGTAACTCCAGGCAAGGCTTGATTATCACCTCTTAAAATGGGAATAATCTAAACCACCTCCTCTTTGCTCCCCATGGGTTTCACAGAAGTTAATTAGGTCTTTAATAAGAATATATTAACTGCCTTATAACTAATTAGCAGTAAACAGAATGAAAATATCAGATACTGTCAAGGTATTAAGAATGGTTATTGTTGTATTTAGCAATCATCTGCCTTCTAAAGATAATGATTACAGCAACAGCTGTAGTACAGAAAATAATGACTATGTACTGGGTCAGTGTCTCCTCCAACTATCATTTGTAAACAAGTCCTGAATGGCCAGAACTAATTGGAGGGTTGAGAATAAAATTCTCTCTCTCACACACGAAGGGAGAGATTTACATAGTGCAATCACTTGGATTTCGTAGATTCTACCCAAACTCTTCAAAGGCTTCAAATCTAGGACATGCTAGAGAGAACAGCAGCAGTTGAGGACTAGCACTTTTTCTGGAACCTCCACAGCACCTCCCTTGTTCTGTAAAATGTTAAAGGAGCATATAAAAATTCTTCCATGATTACCTTTATAGTACAGCAAATTGAGGACATTCTCTCTGCCAAATTGACACCTGGAAGATGTATCTGGAGTAACTTAACAAAAGATTTGTTAAATACTGTGCACTGTGATCTAGACCAGGCTTTCTCAGCCTTGGCTCTGTGGACATTTTGGACAAGAAAATACTTTACTGTGGGAGGCTGTCCAGGATATTGTAGAATATTTAGCTGTATCCTGGGCCTCAACCAACTAGAAGCCAGTAGCACTGCACCTCCCAGTTGTGACAGCCAGAAGTGTCTCCAGACATTGCCAATGTCCCCTGGGTAGGGGTGGATGTTGAAATCACCCTCAGTTGGGAACCACTGATTTAGACAGTAACAAAAATGAGGTAACAGAAAAGAAAAATCTTGGGCTCTCGAGTTATCAAGCATCCTTCTTTGATGTCACTCAGCAATTTTTATACTATGTTTATACCTTAAGTATCCATATTGAATTAAATCAGCCAACGATTGTTCAGCTCTTGATGGACAAGTCTGAGGGTCTTTTCTGTGTATCCATAAGTAGAAATGGATGGAATATGTTCTATTTCTCCAAAGCAGTCACATATGTCATTCTCATCCTAATATCCGCCCCATCATCAAGATTCTCAACCAATGAATGAAACATACTTATATCTTAAAATTATTCATCATTTATCTGAAATTCAAATTTAACTGGATGTCCTAGGGTATATATTTTTTTAATGGCTAAATCTGGCAACCTTATAGACCTGAAAATTTATGCTTCTCCCTTGAGTTCTGGCTCCAGAAACTTTAACTTGACTTCGTGAAGAATAATAAAGACCAGTTATTGGAAGGAATCTTTAAAAAGAAGAAGAAGAAATGCTGGTAGAAGGAGGGACATAACTAAATTTAACTATGGTAAATTTCCTTTGAAAAATATTTATTCTCTTATTGAAAATTGTGGCAACTTCTTAGAATCCACTCAAAGCCTAATGGGATTCATTGTGTAATTTATTTCAAAATGCTTCTGATGCTCATAGGCCACTTAGCATTTACCTGGCAAATGATGATGTTCTAGTGTTCTTGTCCAGTGAGTCATCGTGTGAGAAGTCATGGAGTAGACTGAGACATAAGCCCCTCATAATTGCCTAGACAGGAACAAGAGGAGAAGCTCAGAGCAGTTTTACTTTTCCTTCAGCTCACCTGCCTAATCACCTGGGAACTGATTAGACATGCATAACCTTGGACCCTACCCCCAAACTACTGGAAATTCTAGGGGTGAGTCCCAGCAATCAGGTATTTAACAAGCCATGCAGGTGATTCTGATGCACATGCAAGTTTGAGAGCCATAATTCTAGAGCCTTTGTTCTCAACTGTGAATGCAGAAGAGAAATACCTGGGAAGTTTTTAAATGACTGCTACCTGGAATCCACCCCCAACAGATTCTGATTTAAGTGGTCTGATGCGCAATTCAGGCATCAAGATTTTTTAAAGCTCTCAGTGTGCACCACTGCTTTACAGTATTTATTTTCAAATGCCAAAAGGAAGAGAAGCTCCTGACATTGAAAATATAAGGCTTTCTACTTCTGGCCCAGGTCTACTTTACATAAAGGCAAAATGGACAGGCGTTACGTGTTTAATATGTGGTCTCTTCCTCAAAGCTCTAAATCCACTCTTTAAGGACATCCTAGAGTCAATTTGATATAATAGAAAGAGAGAAAAATAATTTCCTGATCCCCAAGTCCTGCCTAAATATTCATTAACCTCTTGGAGCCACATTCTCTCATGTCTACAGGAAGGATGATGTTAACTCTCCACAGGGCTTTGAGTGTGATTGAAAGAGACCATGTAGATAAAAAAGGCAGAGGATCAATAATCACATCTGAACCAAAGGAGGCTTCATGGAAGGGGGAAATTTAAAAGGACAAAACTCAGTAAATTCACAAACTTCAATGTGTCTTTCTATAATAATTATTTACATTGTTTTCTCTTTTTATATTCCCTCACTTTTTTGTGTGTCTCCCCCCCCCCCACCGCCAACCTCATCATTTTTCCTATTTTCAGTGCAGGCATTTTGGTGACCCATCTGTATTTCTGATTGAGCTATCTCAATGACACCAAGAGTGGTAGTTCTAAAGACTGACAGTGGTAGCTACATACCACTATTATGCTCTATTATTCCTTGGGGCTAAAACAAAGTTAACAGGACAATTGTGTGTGTGTGTATGTGTTTAACACACTTGCCTGTTGGGCAAGCTAATCATTTTAAGCCCCTTATTTGTCTCAAGATGGATGTGACAGGCTTTCCTATGAGCTAAAAACCCTTAGTGCTTTGGAGCCGCCCTGCCTGATTCAGTGCATGGTGCATATTTTACCATTAAATGGAATAGTTCTTTACAAGGCTTCTTTTTAGATTATGTATTTATTTTTCATTGTGCTGGGTCTTTGTTGCTGCACATGAACTTTCTCTAATTGCGGTGAGCGGGGGCTACTTTCTAGTTGCGGTGTGCAGGCTTTTCATTATGGTGGCTTCTCTTGTTGCAGAGCATGGGTTCTAGGCGTGAGAGCTTCAGTAGTTGCAGCACATGGGCTCAGTAGTTGTGGCTTGCGTGCCATAAAGTGAATGGGCTTCAGTAGGTGTTGCACACAGGCTTAGTTGTTCTGTGGCATGTGGAATCTTCCCGAACCAGGGATCGAACTTGTGTCCCCTGTGCTGGCAGGCAGATTCCTATCCACTGTACCACCAGGGAAGTCCTTTATAAGGTTTCTTAATATATAAGCTTGAGATGTATGGACATACTTCTGTTACCTGTTGCAACATGGTATGGTGGCCCCCTCCCATGGTACTGTTGAGCTTAACCATTCAAACACTCACCAAGTAGTCTTGGAAAGCTGGGCATGGTGCACACCTAGAAAAAGAACAAAGGGGAAGTTTCCAAGAAAACCTGATTGGCAAAAATGAAGTAACTCAGATGAGCCCTTGGCATGTACTCAAGCTAGCATCTGCTGGATCAGCCCTTAGGGGCCACTGCAAATCTGAAGCAGAAATTCCTTCTGGGACACATGTCATGAACCAGAAACCAGACACTGGAGCAGGGCCAGAGGCAATGGGCTTTGGAATCAGAAGCTTAGTTTGTGCTCTGGCCCTGCCACTTACTAGCTGTGTGACATTGTGCAGGAGACTAAACTTCCTGGAGGCATTTTCCTCACCTGTACAATGTGGGTTCTTGTGCTTGTGCTTAGTCGCTCAGTTGTGTACAACTCTTTGTGACCCCATGGACAGTAGCCTGCCAGGGTCCTCTGTCCATGGGATTCTCCAAGCTAGAATACTGAAGTGGATTGCCATGCTCTGCTCCAAGGAATCTTCCCAACCCAGGGATCAAACCCAGGTCTCCCACATTGGAGGCGGGTTCTTTACCGTCTGAGTCACCAGGGAATAATAACTTATTTCTGGGTTACGAGGATTACTTGATAATCCATACAAAGCAACATCTAGAACACTGTGTAAGCGTGTAATAAATGTTATTGTTTTAAGATAATATTTTGAGATAATTATGTTCTTTAACTGTACATCCCCTTTTCCTTCTTTTCCGTCGCCTTCCACCCAACCCCCATTTGAGCAGATAACCCTTCACAGCCTTTTTGAGGAAAGAAAGAGACTATGAGACTTCCTGACTTTTGTTTACAGAAGTTTGAGTCCCAGTAGACTGAGACAAGGCATCTCAGCCAGAAACAGAGAAGGAAATTGACGGGGTTTCTTTTCGCCCCAAACTAGAAAGAGATTTTGTTTGGATGGAAGGAGAAGAGAAAAGAGAAGGGTGCTACATCAGCTTTCCAGCACAGTGTCAGGAAGAAAGTTAGACCAGAGAGGGAAGGGCCACTGAGATACCTGGGCAGCTGGGAATGTAAGAAACCCAATAAAGATTCCAAAGTCTCAACCATAGGTCCAAAGAGTGGAGCTGCCAGACACCAAGGACCTTGCCCCCTTCCACCAGCATGGAAAGGGAACTCAAGAGCCTGCACACCCACAACCCCCACGATGCTCTCCCACCCTGTTGTTGCTGTTGTTTAGTTGCTAAGTCATGTGCAAACCCATGGACTATAGCCTGCCAGGCTCCTCTGCCCATGGGAATTTTCAGGTAAGAATACTGGGGTGGGTTTCCATTTCCTTTTCCAAGGGGATATACCTGACCGAGGGATCGAATGCACATTTCCTGCATTGTCAGGCGCATTCTTTACCTCTGAGCCACCGGGGAAGTCCCTCTACCACTCTAAACCTTGATGATTCCAGGGAGCATTTGAAAAACATTGACCCTTCAAAAAATAAAAAGGTAGGTTTTCCATCAACTAGGGAGAATGGGCAGTGGTGGTGGTGGTGGTGGTGGTGGTGGTGGTGATGGTGGTATAGAAATGGAGATTAAATGGAGTTACCAAAAATAAAGTTTCATTTCCCACACAATGGTGTTTGCAGATTTGTGCACCAAGATTTGTATAAAATTCCAGAATTTGCAATGTCTCAAGGCAATAGTTTAAAACATTAATTATTGTGTTCTCACTAGAAATGTTGATGTAGATGCTGGGGGGGGGGGCAATAGGAGAAAATCAGCATAAACCTCAAGAATATCTTGGAATTTGCTGCCTTCAGTGTCTATTGGCATCCTTTCACTTGCTCATGAAAATTAAGTGAAACAGGCTGGCTTAATGAGCAGCACACAAGAAAGACATTCTGTAAATGTGCTTACTAGGTTGTGAGGCTGGAAGCCTCCTTTCCCCCAGCTTTTCTCCTTCCCTAAAACTTTTTTCATTTCTTTGTCAGTGTCTTTATTTTTTTTAGCTGCATTTAAAATGTTTTTTTATTATTTCTGCATGAGTAAGACTGTGTGTCATTTCAGCCTCCTTGTCAGCTTCTGTTTCACTTTCATTAAATTTGTTGATTGAGTGTGAAGGAGGAGGCACCGTCATTATTTCTGGATTTTGTTCTTATGGGCTAGATCTCTCTTGGAGCAACGCTGTGATCTCTACTGCAGTTTTGTAATGATGCTCTGAAAAGATAGGGTGAGACGAGGGAAGGCACTTTATTCCTTCCTTCTCTCTTTCTGTGGCTTCAGAGAGGCAGTAAAAGGGGGGAGGAGGATGCTTATGTTTCCCCTCCCTTCATTCGTTCTTTCATTTCCCATCAGATATGTTTTTTCTAGCTGGCAGACACTGCTTTGGGAGCTGGAGGTACAATGGACAACAAAAACAGGGCTGGTTCCTGCCCTCATGGAGCCTATGGTCTGGTGGTGAGATAGACCTTTTCATTAATTTTTTAAAATTATTTATTTATTTGGCTGTGCTGGGTCTTAGTTGCAGCATGCCAGATCTTTTAGTTGTGGCATGTGCAATCCAGCTCCCTGACTAGGGTTAGAACTTGGGCCCCCTGCTTTGGGAGTGAAGAGTCTTAGACACTGGACTGCCAAGAAAGTCCCAAATTTATCCTCTTAATATTTTTTTAAAATACTTATTTATTTTGGCTGTTCTGGGTCTTAGTTTGCAGCATGTGGGATCTAGTTCCCTGACCAGGGATGGAACCCGGCCCCCTGCATTGGGAGCTCAGAATCTTAGCCACTGGACCACCAGGGAAGTCCTGAGAAAGGCTTCAGTCAATCAAAACATGAATTAGTGTCTAGTTAACCCTAAAGATCCAGATCTAATTGAGCTGGAGGAGGGTCCAGGCATCAGTATTTTTTATAAGCTTTGTAGGTAATTCTAACAGGCTTCCAGGGCTGGGAATCACTGAGCTAGATCACACAGTTCTAATCAAGCACCATGAAGCATTTTTATTTACCTTACAACAATGGTGAAGTTACTGAAAAGAGGTGGTATAGTAAGATTTGGGTATTATTATTTTTAATAAGCTTTATTTTGAAATAATTATAGATATGCATAAAGTTGTAAGAAATAATACAGAGAGATCCTATTTCCCCTTTACCCAGTTTTCCCCAATGGTCACATGTTGCAAAACTATTGATATAATACAATATCACAGCCAAGATACTGTCAATGATACAGTCAAGTACAGAATATTTTTAACACCATAAGGATCCTTCCTGTTGCGCTTCGATAGCCATGCAAATTCCCTCATACCTCCCAACTCCTGGTGATCATTAATGTAATCTCTATACTTTTGTCATGCCTATAATCTTGTTATTTTCAACAGTGTAATAGAATGGAATCACAGAGTGTTTAACATTTTGGGATTGCCTTTTTCCTCTCAGCATAATTGCCTGGAGATTCATAAAGGTTGCTGCATGTATCAATAGTTTCTTCCCTTTTTCACTGAGTAGCAGTAGTCCATGGTACGAATGTACCACAGCTAAACCATTCATACATTAGAGGACATGTAGGTTGTTTCCAGTGTTTGAAGATTATAAATGGAGCTGCTAAACATTCATGTGAATTTAAGTCTTTATTTCTCTGGGATGAAATCTCAACATTGTAATTGCTGTGTTGTATGATATTAACATGTAGAATCTGTCATGCATAAAGAAACTATCAAGTTGTTTCAGAGTAGCCACACCATTTTACATTCCCAACAGTAAAGAATGAATGATCCAGTTTCTCCTCATTCTCATCAGCAAGTAATGTCACTATTTTTTTTAATTTAAACTATTCTGGTAGGTATGGACTTCACAGGTGGCACTAGTGATAAAGAACCTGCCTGCCAATACAGGAGACATAAGAGACACAGGTTTGATCCCTGGGTCAGGAAGATCCCCTGGAGGAAGGCATGGCAACCCACTCCAGTATTCTTGCCAGGAGAATCCCATGGACAGAGGAGCCTGGTGGGCTACAGTCCTTGGGGTCAAAAAGAGTCGGACACAACTGAAGTGACTTAGTAGCAGCAGCATTCTGATAGGTATATAGTAATATCTTGCTGTGATTTTAATTTGCATTTTCCTAATGACTAATGAGCCAAGCATCCTTTTGTGTGCTTACTTGCCTTTCGAACATGCTCTTTGGTGCAGAGTTTCTTCATGTCTTTTCTATTTTCTAATTAGATTATTAGATTTTAATGTTAGGTTTGGGAGTTCCCTTTTATATTCCAGATACTAGTCCTTTTTGTTGAATATGTGGTTTGGAAATACCTTTGCCATTCTGCAACTTGTTTTTCATCCTCTTAACAGAGTCTTGCAGAGCAAAAGTTTCTAACTGTGATGAAATCTAATTTTTTTCCTTTTATGAATCATGCTTTTGGTGTCAAGTATAACTCTGCCTAGTCCAAGATCATGAAGAATTTCTCCTATGTGTTTTACTAAAAGTTTTATAGTTTTCTTTTTTACATTTAACTTTTGTAAACCATTTTGTAAACTTTTGTAAACAATTTTTCTGTAAAATGTGAGTTTGGAGTCAAGGTTCATTTTTTTCCCCTATGAATTGCTCAACACCATTTGTTAAAAATGCTGTCTTTACTCCATTGAATTTCTTTTACATCAATGTCAAAACATCATTTGTGCATATTTGTGTGAGCCCAACTCTGGGTCTTTCTGTTCTGTTCTATCAATCTACAAGTCTATTCCTCTGCCAGTACCACAGTCTTGACTATCGTGGCTATATAATAAGTACTGAACCTAGGTAGAAGGATATATTTCCTTTTAGTTAATGATACAAGTCAAGAGACAATACGGATAGACTGTACAATGGCAACAGTTGTTCTAGACAGAAGTTTTGTTATTTACAGATAGCTCTATGTCCATAATACATTATTTCTCATAAAGTAAAATGTGATAGACAAAATTTCTACACATCAGTGATTTTATGAGAGGCCTGTGCATGTGTGAATGTTCAGTTGCTTCAGTTGTGTCTTTGCAACCCTATATATGGACCTAGATATTATCATACTAAGTGAAGTAAGTCAGATAGATAAATACCGTATGATATCACTTATATGTGGAATCTAAAATATGACACAAATGAACATATATATATGAATCAGAAACAGAGAACAGACTGGTGGTTGCAAAGGGGGAGGGGGTGGAGGAGGGAAGGACTGGGAGTTTTGGGTTAGCAGAAGCAAACTATTATATATAGGATGGATAAACAGCAAGGTTCTACTGTATAACACAGGGAACTACATTCAATATTCATAACAGAGAAGAATATTTTAGAAAAATGTACATATATATTTATCTGTGTATAACTGAATCACTTGGCTGTATAGCAGAAATGAACACAACACTGTAAATCAACTATACTTAAATAAATTTTCTTTAAAAAGGAATTTAAACCTTTAGTTAACCAAAGAAAGCCTATGAATGAAATTGTGCCACAAATCAAAAGGGTATTAACTGAAAGAGAAGTCCTGATGCCGAAGGGGGGACAGTGAAAATATTAGGGACCCCTGCCCCACTGCAGAAAGAACATTCAAGACCAGAGGCACAGAAGAGCAGACGAGGTGTGGTTCACCTGAGAGATAATAAAACCTTTTCCAGTAGTTCAGTTCAGTTCAGTTCAGTCACTCAGTCGTGTCCGACTCTTTGCGACCCCATGAACTGCAGCACACCAGGCCTCCCTGTCCATCACCATCCCTGAGTCCACCCAAACCCATGTCCATTGAGTCGATGATGCCATCCAGCCATCTCATCCTCTGTCGTCCCCTTCTCCTCCTGCCTTCAATCTTTCCCAGCATCAGGGTCTTTTCAAATGAGTCAGCTCTTCACATCAGGTGGCCAAAGTATTGGAGTTTCAGCTTCAACATCAGTCCTCCCAATGAACACCCAGGACTGATCTCCTTTAGGATGGACTGGTTGGATCTCCTTGCAGTCCAAGGGACTCTCAAGAGTCTTCTCCAACACCACACTTCAAAAGCATCAATTCTTCAGCACTCAGCTTTCTTTATAGTCCAACTCTCACATCCATACATGACTACTGGAAAAACCATAGCCTTGACTAGACGGACCTTTGTTGGCAGAGTAATGTCTCTGCTTTTAAATATGCTATCTAGGTTGGTCATAACTTTCCTTCCAAGGAGAAAGCGTCTTTTAATTTCATGGCTTCAAATCACCATCTGCAGTGATTTTGGAGCCCAGAAAAATAAAGTCAGCCACTGTTTCCACTGTTTCCCCATCTATCTGTCATAAAGTGATGGGACCGGATGCCATGATCTTAGTTTTCTGAATGTTGAGCTTTAAGCCAACTTTTTCACTCTCCTCTTTCACTTTCATCAAGAGACTGTTTAGTTCTTTTTCACTTTCTGCTATAAGGGTGGTGTCATCTGCATATCTGAGGTTATTGATATTTCTCCCAGCAATCATGATTCCAGCTTGTGCTTCATCCAGCCCAGTATTTCTCATGATGTACTCTGCATATAAGTTAAATAAGCAGGGTGACAATATACATCCTTGATGTACTGCTTTTCCTATTTGGAACCAGTCTGTTGTTTCATGTCCAGTTCTAACTGTTGTTTCCTGACCTGCATACAGGTTTCTCAAGAGGCAGGTCAGGTGATCTGGTATCCCCATCTCTTTCAGGATTTTCCAGAGTTTGTTGTGATCCACACAGTCAAAGGCTTTGGCATAGTCAATAAAGCAGAAATAGATGTTTTTCTGGAACTCTCTTGCTTTTTCGATGATCCATAGGATGTTGGCAATTTGATCTCTGGTTCCTCTGCCTTTTCTAAAACCAGCTTGAACATCTGGACACGGTTCACATATTGCTGAAGCCTGGCTTGGAGAATTTTAAGCATTACTTTACTAGCGTGTGAGATGAGTGCAATTGTGTGGTAGTTTGAGCATTGTTTGGCATTGCCTTTCTTGTAGGGGAGCCACAAAACAAGAACTTCATAGTGTTAACAAGGGGTAGATTTTAACAGAGAAATAGCACTTCCCCTCAAGTAAGCAGCCTGAAGTAACCCACAATAAGTAGTAAACACCCTACAGCTATCAAAAAATTCTGATATTGGCAACTGGGTGACAGACATTCATGTTTAGGTAAGAAAACTGTTAAAATGTATCCACGATGCCACTTTCATTTACTTGATACAGTTTGCCCAGGTACTAGGATTTACCTCTCAGATGCTATTGTTAGATCAAGAAGCCTATTCTATATGTAATATAATATCTATATGTATAATAAGTCTATTATACATGTAATATAAATAATAAGTTATTCAACAAAAATCCAGTTTTAAATTAAAATGTGCTAATGAATAATCACATGTAGCTTCTTCCATTGTCTATATTGAAGGAGTGTCACATGGCTGGGTCTAGAAAACTACAAACAGAAATGTGCATTGTTGACTGTATGTTAGAACCACTTGGGGAGATGTGAGAAGTATTTATGCCAGGGGGCCCACTTTCAAAAATTCTCATTCAGTGAGTCCAAGAAAGGTCCAAATTTGAATATTTATTTTCTAGAGAGACATCACCATACATTGGCTTCCCGAAATGGAATTACTAGGCATAAAAGGAAATGATCAGCTGTTGTTGGGTTGCCGTCAAACCTGTGGAGCTGTAAACCTTTAAAGTTCCCAACCTTGCTACTTTTTTCCATCATTTGGAAACTCATAAAAATCTTGAGGTCTAGCTGCACCCACACCAATAAAATAAAAGCTCTGGAAAAGGAATTTAGGTATCAGCTTTAAAAATATTTATAGACAAGGTCCAGAGTCAGGATTTAAATGAGTGGTTTTATTATCAGAGATGCTCCACAAGAATTAGAACAGGCAGCCCTTAGGTGTTGGTCTTTATGGAAACTGATTGATCAAAACATTTCTTTAAACTTCGGATCCTCATTGCTGCAGTTCTATTAGCTATCACTCTTCATCTAGAGTTTTTAAAAGGCACTGGTTGCCTAAATGTACTGGTCATTTTAATACCCATCATCTGAGACAGTATTCTCAATGTATGGAGGCTCTTTTACAAATTCATCAGGATTATGTTGTGGCTAAGTTGTGAAGCACAATTATCTCAGCATTGACCTAAATTAGACCTCTAGCAGGGAATTTCAAGTCTATAATTTACTGCATGCTTGTGCAGTTAAAGGACAGAACTGTTCTATGAAATAGGCAGTAATGAATACAAGAAGTCTCATTTTAAACAAACAGATATTGCTAAACACATGACCCTAATTAACGAATTTGTTAACAGTTCACTATTTTTAGGGACAACAAGCTGAGCATAGCACTAAACCTGTGACATAGTTTCCAAATTTAAAAAGAAATATTTCTTTGTAAGCAAATGATTTTTTAATAGTAGAAAGCTGTTTTCCATGGGCATTGTTCAGAGTTGCTTTGGTTTATTTTCAGAGCAGTCAACACATTTTATAATATCCCTGAAAATCATTTTAAACTCAATTTATTCCAATGCATGGACAGACTATAAATATAGCTTTGTCTGATTACAGCAGTGAAAGAAAAACAGCATCACATTTATGAAGATATCTGATAACTTGAATTTCAAATTTAAAGAAAGAAAAACAGATAGAAATGCACTCGGTTTTAATGTTTACCTTTAACATGGATGGCCCTAAGCAAAACTTGGAAATAAATCTAGATTGGTTTGTAGTTTCCCTATGCTTCCGGGAGCCTAATCAGTTGCTTTGAGCCCTTTTTTTTTTTTCTGCTTCTCCTCTCCCTTTCAGAGCTGATAGCCTCCCCTCTCAAATCTTACCTCTAAAAAGAAATCAAATCTGTATTGCTTATTTGTTTCTTAACAGAAATGTTATTTTTCTAATAAAAGCCCTCCCAAGGATATTAGCATTTTAAGATTTTCTTCGTTATTCTTATAAACAATAATAATGGTAGTGATTGTTGTTAAAAAGGAACAGTCATACCCTGAAGGAAATGAGTTAGAATAATATTGAATCAGGAAATTTTTTTGTGCTCCCAGCCAGAGTTGCTTGGAAAAAGACAAAAAAAAAAAACAAAAACCCATTACATATACTTACATCTTAAAGAGAAAAAAGAATTACTATACAAATGCCTTGTTGTGCCAAAAGGAGGAAAAACAAATTTAGAATGTGCCTCTGTGTGTGTGTGTGTGTGTGTGTGTGTGTGTGTGTGTGTGTGGATGTAAAGATGCTCCTCAGACTACCATCTAGAATGCATGACTCAGAGAAAAGAGATCTGGGAGCTCAAAGAAGCAGCAATTATTATGAATTCATAGAGGTGGTGATGATTCCATGGAGATGGTAGGATACAAATTAGACATTTATGGGATGGAAAATTTCATTTAACAATTCAGTCCATCTGTACATTTGATTTCATGCACACTGAACATGTAGATGATTGACTCATTAAACCTATGACAAAATGAATTTTAGGTTTTTGCTGTTTTTCCTTTAAGAGACGACATGTTGGAAAAAATTGAGGAACTATTTCCTCAGAGGCAGAGATCTTTTGACATGAGGAGATATTAAAGAAGTGAATTTTAAGATGCTTCAAAGAAAGAAAAACAGAGATAGAAATGCACTTGATTTTAATTTTTTACCTTTAACATGGATGGCCCTAAGCAAACTGAGAAGTATATCTAGATTGGTTTGTAGCTTCCCTACCCTTCTGGGAGCCTAATCAGTTGCTTAGATAAGACTATCCTTTAAGCTTAATCGTTTAGTAAATTTTGATTCTTGCTGCCTTCTCCTTTAGTTTGCACATAAATTACCTCCTTGTAGCACCCTATAACTTCACTCCCTTCTCCAGACTTCTCCAAGATTATTTAATGACCTACCTTTTTCTCTTCTGCCTTCACTGACAATATCACCTCTACTTCTGAGTCACTTTCTCAACTCTGCAGTCTGACCACTGCTACCACCATCCTGACAACATTACTCTTTATAAAAGAATGTTGAGGGCTATCTCTCTAGAAATGTTAATTTAAATCAAGGCTCATTTCTATCTCCCCATTTCAGTCCACCCCGAGGAGATGTCTCAGCCTCATTGTCTAATTTTAGCTGAGGAAGGACTGTAGATTAAAATGAATTAGTAAGAATGAAGATACTTTTAGCAAAATTTTAAAATATTATTCCTCTACATGTTGTATCTAGGAATAATCAAATTATTAATTGCATTTGTGATAAGCATATGAATCACTAAATAAAACATGTTAATATGTTAAATGTTAAAAAAAAAGACACCTTGACATGTCAAGATACATAATGAAAGGGGAGGCAGGAATTTAGAATCAGATGCAGAAAAACAGAGAGGAAGACAACAGACACAACTCTGGTGGCTGGGGAAGGCTCACCAAGAGGAGGAACCTGCGAAACACACATAGTGGGACAATCATGAGGCAAGGGTTGACTGAAGGACGGTCCTGTTATGAGTAGCCAATGAAGGAGCAAATATTAAGTTCTCCCTTCTGTCCCACCCAGGTGCAGAACATCACTGCTGTTTCTACTCCCAGACATTCCCAGTGTTACTGCAGGTTCACACCGAGAATTACTCCTGGGACCCTCGCTGTCATTGTTACACAATTTGATCCCACTCCACTGTTAGGAGTTTGTCTTTCTCTTTATCTTTCCCATCTGAAACTCTGGCTAAAGAAAACATTCATGGCCCAAATATGCGCCATATTTTCCCATCTTTAGGTCTCTGCTTAGTATTGACTCCACCTATAATGTCTAGCCCCGTCATTTCTACCCATCCTTCAAGCTCAGCTCAACTCTTTAATGGGTAAATGAATAACTGAGCAGAGGCTTAAGGACACTCTTGATCACAGTCACATAGCCTAGATTCTCTGTATGGCCTGAAGTCCACCAGCAGTGCTGTCCTTTGAATATATCACCACTACATATTTTTAATCAGCACTCATAGCAGTTCTCATAGTTTCATTTACCAAATGTCAAAGGGAAAATATGTACCCAAAGTTCCCATACCCAAACCATAAATTGCTTTTGCAAATATAGCAGTAATCAAAAAGTGCTCAAGTTTCCCTTCTGAGCTACAAAGTCAATGTCCTGCCTGCCCTCCTCCCCTTAGCTGTATGTTTTCAACTTGCTCCTCTCTCTCTTGTTCATTTACTGATTTTAGTACCTTTCCTGCTACTAGTTTGTGTGACATAATCCTATAGGGAATCAAGTTGATGCTTCCAATTAGATTCATTACAATTTCCCTTAAGAAGTGATTAGAAAGATAGAATCCCAAGTGGCAGATTCCCTCAGCAATCCCAGCATCATTTTCAGGGTGCTTGCCGACACCAGATCAGGTTTTAAATACCACACTTACCACTCTATCACCAAGGGATCCTGGGAAGCTTGTAAAATTGGGAGTGCAATTGTGCTTTACTGGAAGCCCTCATATGGTGATAACAAAGAAAGGAGAAATGTGAAAGCCTCATGGATAGGCAGTTCGGAGTGGTGGTTATTCAGTGCATGTCCCTGTAGTCAGTGAGGCTGGGTTTAAACTTCAGTGACACAACTCACTAGCTGTAAGATTTGGGATTACTTAACTTCTCTGAGACTCAATTTTCTTATCTGTAAAATGGGTATAATGATAGCACTTTGGGGAGAATTAAATGAAGTCTGCACAATAGTTGGTATATAGTATTCAAATAAATAAAAGCTACTCATCACCATGAAAAGTGACAATCTAGGGAATCATGAATTGCCTCTGATTCCAAAACCATGACCTTGCAGTTGCAAAGCAATTTGTAATCGCTTCAGACAATAAGGAAGATGGAAAAAAGGGAAGGAAATGGGAAAGAGGTTTGCCTATTCTCATGACTCCAGGCTCTCACTGTTCCCCAACTCTTTATACAAATATAATTGAGATAATATTGTGAAAATATTTTTCTTTACTTTCCTTTATAAATCTGGTTCCCTACAGCCATTCCGCTAGTAGAGCCTGAGGAAATCAGAATAGAGGAAAATATGATGTAAGTGAATTCCTCCTTTTAGCCTGATGGGTTGTTGGGAAAAACAAAAATAAAGAAAAAAACAGGAAAAAGGACAAGCATTATGCCTCCTGTATATTGTCACCCTGCTTATTTAACTTATATGCAGAGTACATCATGTGAAATGTTGGGCTGGATGAATCTCAAGCTGGAATCAAGATGGCCGGGATAATAACAACCTCAGATATGCAGATTGATTTCATTCTAATGGCAGAAAATGAAGAGGAACTAAAAAGCCTCCTGATGAGGGTGAAAGAGGAGAGTGAAAAAGCTGACTCAAAACTTAACATTCAAAAACTAAGATCGTGGCATACAGTCCCATCACTTCATGGGGAAAAAGTGGAAGCAGTGACAGATTTTATTTTCTTGGGCTCCAAAATCACTGCAGATGGTGAATGCAGCCATGAAATTAAAAGACACTTTCTCCTTGGAAGGAAAGCTATGACAAACCTAGACAGCATATTGAAAACCAGAGACATCACTTTGCCAATAAAGGTCCATATAGTCAAAGATACAGTTGTTCCAGTAGTCATGTATGGATGTGAGAGTGGGACCGTAAAGAAGGCTGAGCACTGAAGAATTGGTGCTTTCAAATTGTGGTGCTGGAGAAGATTCTTGAGAGTCCCTTGGACAGCAAAGAGATCAAACCAGTCAATCCTAAAGGAAATCAACCCTGAATATTAATTGGAAGGACTGATGCTGAAGCTGAAGCTCCAATACTTTGGCTACTTGATGTGAAAAGCAAAATCATTGCAAAAGACCCCAAAGTTGGGAAAGATTGAGGGCAAGAGGAGAAGGGGGTGACAGAGGATGAGATGGTTGGATGGCATCACCGACTTGATGGACATGAGTTTAAACAAAGTCTGGGAGATAGTGAAGGACAGGGAAGCCTGGCGTGCTATAGCCCATGGGGTCTCAAAGAGTCAGACACAACTTAGCAACTAAACAACATTATGCTCCCTCAAGGTCACAATCTGGAATAGAATGGAAGGAGAGATGGAACATAAACTGGTAGAGAGCCAGACACAGAAGCAGAGGGAATTGTACCACAATTTCTTCAGAACTCTGAGAGGAGACTGCCATATAGAATGTCCTCACCATACAGAACTACCATAGTACAATGAAGATGGCAAGGTGTTACAGTTCAGCAGAGAGAGGACCTGTGTGCCCCTTTCCATACCTGCTTTGGCTCTTAAGTGTCAGAGTTCCAAGAATTCCCACAATCCCCTGTGGGAGACATGGTAAGTAACAGAATTGGCAGCCTTGAGAACAGCTATGGTAGGGCCTCAGGGTTAGGTGTGACATAACCTTAAAATTGAGGCTAGAGGGGAGATGCCTCTCAGTCAGGGGTCAGAGAGAAGTCCTGACTGATACTTGATGAAACTGTTCACCTTAGATTGGGACTTGAACCCATGTGCCAGGACTCAAACCTGGTCAAAACCCAGCTTGGGACTCTAACCCACATGGCCAGGACTCGAACTCTGCCAAACCCCACAGTCTTCCAACTGAGATCACATGCCTGGTTTCAGGACCTATTGAAGCTCAGGCTCTTGATGTCTCATGGCAGAAAGAATTCAGTGAGAGACAAAGTGATAGGTAAGAAGTGGATTTATTTAGAGAGAAACACACACCACAGACAAGAGTGTGGACTGTCGCAGAGGATGAGTGTGGCTATAAAATGTGGTGTGGTTAGCTTTTATGGGCTGTCTAATTTCATAGGCTAATGAATGGAGGATTATTCCAACCATTGTGGGGAAAGGGCAGAGATTTCCAGGAACTGGGTCACCACCCACTTTCTGGTCTTTGATGGTCAGCCTTGGAGCTGTCATGGTGCCTCTGGGTATGTCATTTAGCTTGCTGATGTGTTACAATGAGGGTATACTGAGGATTAAAGTCTAGTCAAAGTTGACTTGTCTGCCATCTTGGACTCATTTGATTCTAATCAGTATATGTTGTGTCCTCAGGCTATGCCATTCTTTTAAATGTGCCCTGCCCCCTTCCCTCCTGTTTCCTTAGGGTCTGTGCTCCTGACAGATATAGAGTGGAGTGGGTCTAACTGAGCCAAAGAACAACACTGAACTTAGGGAAGCATCATTCTAAGGCTCCAGAAACCTAACTAGACCAGCTACCCTGCAACAGAGGCACAGGTCAGAAAAGGACCTGTACTTAGATGAAAGCCCATCTCTCTTGTCATAATGGGGTGCAGATGTCCAGATACCACACTGACAGAGAAGTGGGAAATGAATAAGGAGGATACTGAAAAAAGGGCTCATCTATCCTCTTTGGAAAATAATTTTGCCCAAAGAAAAATCTGACCTTTACTCTGGGAGGTAATACCTAAGTCATTGGAATGTCCTACCTGATAAGAGTGTCTGTTTATGCTGGGAGCCTTAGGAGCACACAAGATAATCTACGCTAACAATGTGATTTATGGTTGGGGCTTTGAGCCACCCCATCAGCACAACCTCTGGAGAGGCTGGAAACTAAGATGCAGGTGGCCAATCATATCTATGTGACTGAACCCCAGTAAAAACAGTGGTTGCTGTGGCTCAAGTGAGCTTCCCTGGCTGACAACACTCTGTGCGGATTGTTATATATCATTGCTGGGAGAAGTTAGCCCTGTCAGAGACTCTTCTGGGAGAGGGCAATTGGAAGGTTTGTGTTTGGAACTCTCCTGGACTCAGACCCTAGGTATCGCTTTCCTTGGTCAATTTCAATCTCTAAACTTTTGCTGTAATAAACCATCATCATGAGTTTAACAATGTTAAGTGAGTTCTACAAGTATTCTAATGAATTATTGAAATTGAAGGTGGTCTTAAGGACTCTCACTGTCTACACACTTCAAGGAAACTGAGTCACCTGGCACAGTCAGTGAGGAAAATCACATCCATTAGAGAAATAAAGAAGCCTCATTGGTCTTGTCAGCTTTGAGTGACACTTTGTAAATACATGAACCTACTACCAAAGCAAGTAATGTCTCTTTACCACTTCAAATGAAACATGGATGAAGAAATCAGGACTGGTAAGTCCTTCTTCCCTCAGAGTATGGAAGAGGACATGAGCAATGCCTTCAAATGTTTTAAAGCTGTCATGTGAGAAAAGAACTGGAATTAGTTTGTCTGACGAGAGGGTTATATAAAGCCCAGCAGAGGGAAGTTATGGACGGCCAGGTTCCAGTTTATTCTAAGACAAACTTCGTGACAAGAGGCCTCCAAAAACAGATGGGGCTGGCTCAAAGACAGGTGAGTGCTCCACCATCAGAAATCTAGAAGTAGAGGCTGGATGACCCCCTGAACCGATTTTGTGTAAGAGGCGAGAATTGACTCAAATGTTCTTTAAGATGCAGTCCAAGTTAAGAGGCTATGATTGGGATGTAAGAGAATGTGGCAAAAAGGTGAGCCTATATATGGGTATATTATTCTTTCAACTTTTCTGTAGGTTTGAAATTTTTTTAAGTTGGAAAACAAACAAAGAAGGAAACTACTTGGTGGCTTAAAATGTTTGATCATTCTAGAAAGAAACAGAAAATTTTTGTTTGTTTGTTTCAAGATGTTAAGTTTAGACTCAAGGATAATGGGTATTCCATCTGACAAAAAATATATGATAGTACCTGCATTTTGCTATTACTGACACATCTTGATATTAACTCTGCTTGTAGTTAGTGATTGCTATGGACTGAATTACATCTCCCCAACATTTATGTGTTGAAACTTTAATCCCCAAGGTGAATTTATTTGAAGTTAGAAACTTCAGGAGATAATAAAGTTTAAGTGAGGTCATAAGGGTGGTGCCCTAATCCGACAGGATAGGTGGCCTTATAAGAAGAGGAAGAGAAAAAAAGCTTTCTTCTTCTCTCCTCCATGTGAGGACACAATGAGAAGGCAGCTATCTACATCAGGAATAAAGCTCTCACCACAAACCTGTTGGACCTTGATCTGGAACTATCCAGCATACAGAACTGTAAGAAAACAAACATCTATTGTTAAAGCCACCTAGTCTATGGCATTTCATTATGGCAACCCTGGTAGACTAAGACAGTGGTCCTTTACTGATTTACTAACTTATTTCCTCCCTATATAACATTATTCATATTACTGCAGCTTTTATATATAATAAGGTATATTAACATACCTTAGTATATTTACAGAGGCAGAGAAAGCATTAACAGTGGCATTTTTGAAGATAGATTTTGGTGTGCTACCATTGCAAGCATACAGTACAGAGCAAGTGATGGTGACAGCAATTCTGCAGGACTGACTGAAGAACCTCTTGTCATAGGAGGAAACAGCAAGGGAAAATCAGGAGCCTTGTAGATAAAAACCCACTATATGAAGTAAGAATGACCCAGGTAGGCAACTACTGTTGAACACAAGCTTCTGTATATACATTAACAGCTGAAGACACAAGACTGAAATTTTACTATGGCAAAAATCTTATCAGTTCAGAACTGTAAACAGGATAAATTGCATCTTAGGAAACAAAATGATTTTTCTGCTCTTTGCTGGAGCAGCACCATCTGCCGGACTTGGTCAAAATGCAAATTTTCCAATCCTGAGGAAACTAACCAAAGTCACCAGACTTATCCAGCTGCTCTTTTCTAAACCCTAACATCCCTTTTCTGTTTCCTGTCATTGGCTGACACTTCCTTCCTGTGCTCATAAATACAGATGTCCTATTTATATTTCACATTTTCATTGGGTTTCCTAGAGATTTGTTACCCATACATAAGGTATGCTATGGAGGATGAATGCAGGGAATCTATTAGAGAATTTTAAATAAGAAAATTAGTCTTTGGGGGAATTCCCTGGCAGTCCAGTGATTAGGACTCAGCGCTTTCACTGCTGTGGACTGGGTTCAATCCCCGGTCAGGGAACTAAGACCCTGAAAGCTGAATGGTGTGGTCAAAAAAATTACTCTTTAATTTTGCTGGGAAATCCTTGGAAAGTGGAGCTAACGAAAATATACACTGTTCTTTAAGCTCAATTTTTTTCCCAAAAGCAGTAGTGTGAGTATGTAAATGCGGACTAACTTGCCTAATTTCCTGTCTCTACATTTAACACACTGACTAGATTCTAGGCTCCAAATATCCTTTCTTTTCTTACTGCACCTTTATACCCTTCCAGCTCCCCAGACTCTGAGATGAATCCTGACCCCAGCCAGAGGATGTTTAACAAGCTTACTCAATACTAAAGCTATTGCTATTTCAACCTTCATCTTTACCCTGGTTCTAGTAGATAGACCTCTGCCTTCTGGCTAAGATTACTTCCCATAGCTCAGTCTTCAGTCCCCATACTGAGCTCTGCCTATTTTCCCTTATGTTTGTGTTACTTTCTTGATTATTTGCTCAGATCTCCCATTTCCAGGGCTGTCAGGGTGGAAATTGTGGGAAAAGAAATCACGAAGGATATAGAGCAGTACACTGCAGGGCTGAGCTCTCTGAGGAGCCCACTCTGAGGTGGAGATTAGCATGTGGCAAGGGAAGAGAGGGGAGCCAGTGGGACAGAGACAGAAGTCCAGTTATTAACTCAGTCTCAAATAAAGCCTGAACTGATTCTGTGGGGAGTTCTGAAAATGAGATTAAGCCTCAGAAGTCACTTGGCAGGGCAAGAGGGCCAAACCTTCACCAGTTCAGTTCAGTCACTTAGTCGTGTCTGACTCTTTGCGACGCCATGAATTGCAGCACGCCAGGCCTCTCTGTCCATCACCAACTCGCGGAGTCTACCCAAACCCATGTCCATCGAGTCGGTGATGCCATCCAACCATCTCATCCTCTGTCGTCCCCTTCTCCTCCCGCCCTCAATCCTACCCAGCATTAGGGTCTTTTCCAATGAGTCAACTCTTCGCATGAGGTGGCCAAAGTATTGGAGTTTCAGCTCCAATATCAGTCCTTCCAATGAACACCCAGGACTGATCTCTTTGAGGAGGGATTGATTGGATTTCCTTGCAGTCCAAGGGACTCCCAAGAGTCTTCTCCAACACCACAGTTCAAAAGCATCAATTCTGTGGCGCTCAGCTTTCTTCACCATCCAACTCTCACATCCATACATGACCACTGGGAAAACCATAGCCTTGACTAGACGGACTTTTGTTGGCAAAGTAATGTCTCTGCTTTTAAATATGCTATCTAGGTTGGCCATAACCTTCCTTCCAAGGAGTAAGCGTCTTTTAATTTCATGGCTGCAATCACCATCAGCAGTGATTTTGGAGCCCAAAAAAATAAAGTCTGACACTGTTTCCACTGTTTCCCCATCTATTTCCCATGAAGTGATGGGACCAGATGCCATGATCTTAGTTTTCTGAACGTTGAGCTTTAAGCCAACTTTTTCACTCTCCTCTTTCACCTTCATCAAGAGGCTCTTTAGTTCTTCTTCACTTTCTACTATAAGGGTGGTGTCATCTGCATATCTGAGGTTATTGATATTTCTCCCAGCAATCTTGATTCCAGCTTGTGTTTCTTCCAGCCCAGCGTTTCTCATGATGTACTCTGCATATAAGTTAAATAAGCAGGGTGACAATATACAGCCTTGACGTACTCCTTTTCCTTCTTGGAACCAGTCTGTTGTTCCATGTCCAGTTCTAACTGTTGCTTCCTGACCTGCATACAGGTTTCTCAAGAGGCAGGTCAGATGGTCTGGTATTCCCATCTCTTTCAGAATTTTCCACAGTTTATTGTGATCCACACAGTCGAAGGCTTTGGCATAGTCAGTAAAGCAGAAATAGATGTTTTTCTGAAACTCTCTGGCTTTTTCGATGATCCAGCGGATATTGGCAATTTGATCTCTGGTTCCTCTGCCTTTTCTAAAACCAGCTTGAACATCTGGAAGTTCACGGTTCACATATTGCTGAAGCCTGGCTTGGAGAATTTTGAGCATTACTTTACTAGCATGTGAGATGAGTGCAATTGTGCAGTAGTTTGAGCGTTTTTGGCATTGCCTTTCTTTGGGATGGGAACAAAAACTGACCTTTTCCAGTCCTGTGGCCACTGCTGAGTTTTCCAAATTTGCTGGCATATCGAGTGCAGCACTTTCACAGCATCATCTTTCAGGATTTGAAATAGCTCAACTGGAATTCCATCACCTCCACTTGCTTTGTTCATAGTGATGCTTTCTAAGGCCCACTTGACTTCACATTCCAGGATGTCTGGCTCTAGGTGAGTGATCACACCATCATGATTATCTGGGTCATGAAGATCTTTTTTATACAGTTCTTCTGTGTATTCTTGCCACCTCTTCTTAATATCTTCTGCTTCTGTTAGATCCATACCATTTATGTCCTTTATCGAGCCTATCTTTGCATGAAATGTTCCCTTGGTATCTCTAATTTTCTTGAAGAGATCTCTAGTCTTTCCCAATCTGTTGCTTTCCTCTATTTCTTTGCACTGGTCGCTGAGGAAGGTTTTCTTATCTCTCCTTGCTATTCTTTGGAACTCTGCATTCAGATGGGAATATCTTTCCTTTTCTCCTCTGCTTTTTGCTTCTCTTCTCTTCCAAGCTATCTGTAAGGCCTCCTCAGACAACCATTTTGCTTTTTTGCGTTTCTTTTCCATGGGGATTGTCTTGATCCCTGTCTCCTGTACAATGGCATGAACCTCTGTCCATAGTTCATCAGGCACTCTGTCTATCAGATCTAGTCCCTTAAATCTATTTGTCACTTCCACTGTATACTCATAAGGGATTTGATCTAGGTCATACCTGAATGGACCAGTGGTTGTCCCTACTTTCTTCAATTTAAGTCTGAATTTGGCAATAAGCAGTTCATGATCTGAGCCACAGTCTGCTCCCGGTCTTGTTTTTGCTGACTGTATAGAGCTTCTCCATCTTTGGCTGCAAAGAATATAATCAATCTGATTTCGGTGTTGACCATCTGGTGATGTCCACCTGTAGAGTCTTCTCTTGTGTTGTTGGAATAGGGTGTTTGCTATTACCAGTGTGTTCTCTTGGCAAAACTCTATTAGCCCTTGCCCTGCTTCATTCTGTACTCCAAGGCCAAATTTGCCTGTTATGCCAGGTGTTTCTTGACTTCCTACTTTTGTATTCCAGTCCCCTATAATGAAAAGGACATCTTTTTTGGGTGTTAGTTCTAGAAGGTCTTGTAGGTCTTCATAGAACCGTTCAACTTCAGCTTCTTTGGCGTTACTCGTCGGGGCATAGACTTGGATTACTGTGATATTGAATGGTTTGCCTTGGAAATGAACAGAGATCATTCTATCGTTTTTGAGATTGCATCCAAGTACTGCCTTTCGGACTCTTTTGTTGACCATGATGGCTACTCCATTTCTTCTAAGGGATTCTTGCCCACAGTAGTAGATATAATGGTCATCTGAGTTAAATTCACCCATTCCAGTCCATCTTAGTTCGCTGATTCCTAGAATGTTGACGTTCACTCTTGTCATCTCCTGTTTGACCACTTCCAATTTGCCTTGATTCATGGACCTAACATTCCACGTTCCTATGCAATATTGCTCTTTACAGCATCGGACTTTGCGTCTATCACCAGTCACATCCACAGCTGGGTATCGTTTTTGCTTCGGCTCCATCCCATCATTCTTTCTGGAGTTATTTCTCCACTGATCTCCAGCAGCATATTGGGCACCTACTGACCTGGGGAGTTCATCTTTCAGTTTCCTATCTTTTTGCCTTTTCATACTGTTCATGGGGTTCTCAAGGCAAGAATACTGAAGTGGTTTGCCATGCCCTCTCCAGTGGACCACATTCTGTCAGACCTCTCCACCATGACCCATCCATCAAACCTTCATACCTCTAGTCCATTAGCCACTGGATGTGGGCCACCAGCAGGAAGCATGACCTCAGGCAAGGGGCGTGTTTCAGCTGAGACCCAAGGAGGTTAATCCAGAAGGCATTCTTCCAGCAGCAATCCTAGCAGCTAGGAGAATAAGTCCTAAAGAGATTTCAGTCAATCAGTCAGTCAGCTCAGTCATGTCCGACTCTTTGCGACCCCATGGACTGCAGTACGCCAGGCTTCCCTGTCCATCACCAACTCCCAGAGCTTATTCAAAATCATGCCCATCGAGTCAGTGATGCCATCCAACCATCTCATCCTCTGTTGTCCTCTTCTTCTGCCTTCAATCTTTCCCAGCATCAGGGTCTTTTCAAATGAGTCAGTTCTTCTCATCAGGTGGCCAAGGTATTGGAGTTTCAGCTTCAGCATCAGTCCTTCCAATGAATCCTCAGGATTGATCTCCTTTAGGATGGACTAGTTGGATCTCCTTGCTGTCCAAGGGACTCTCAAGAGTCTTCTCCAACACCACAGTTTAAAAGCATCAATTCTTCAGCACTCAGCTTTCTTTATAGTCCAACTCTCACATCCATACATGACTACTGGAAAAACCATAGCTTTGACTAGATGGACCTTTGTTGGCAAAGTAAGGAAAGAGACTTAGTTTTTCCTAAAGCAGAATGTCTTCCCTGAAGAGACATCTGGACCAGTATCCCAGTGCCCTCCACCCCTACACCCCCAGGAAGTTCCATGCAGAGAACTTTTTTTTCTAAATCCCACTTCCAGTTTGGAAGTACTCTGAATCCCTATCCCAAACACAAGAAGGATTAATCCCTTCATGACAAGCAACCTAGGAAGAAGGTAGATAGACAGCACTTAACAGAAGGGACAGTATTTGAAGAGAATAAAGCAAAAAGAAAGTGAAGCCTATTCTCAGGTAATGAGTAGTCCGCAGCAGTCATTTCACAGAGCACACATCGTGAAAGAGAAAACACCATGAGGAGAATGAGCTTTGAATGGGTAGAGATGGACAACTTCCTGCAATTGGGAAATTATTGCCTCAGCCTAGAATATGGGCATAATCAAAAAACAAGAATAGGAGTTCCCTGGAGGTACAGTGGATGGGAACCTGTCTGACAATGCAGGGGACACAGGTTGAATCCCTGGTCCAGGAAGATTCCATACTCACAGAAACTAAGTCTGATCACCACTACTACTAAGATCCAGAGAGCCGCAACTAGTGAGCCCATGTGCTGCAACTACTGAAGCCTGTACACCTAGAGCCTGTGCTCCTCAACAAGAGAAGCCACTGCAATGAGAAACCTGTGAAACACAACGAAGAGTAGCCCTGATCGCTGCAACCAGAGAAAGCTTGTGCACAGCAATGAAAACCCAAAACAACCAAAAAAACACAAAGAAGAAGAACAAGAATGACAGAAGAGAATGCCAGACTATAAAATATGTGAACAGAAATCCATCCTTCTAGTTTCACCAGGCTAAGGGTTTTCTCGTTTCCTTAAAAATGAGAGAGAGAAAGATAATTTTATAACTTTCCTTCTTCCACAAATAATTTAGCAGATCCACACTGAGCAGGAGAGAAAACTTATATCAGAATCTCCTACTTGTTTTGTATAATTCCTGGTAAATTGAACATAATTCTCTCACTACATCATACCCAAAGATAGAGTAATTATTGATAAATCTTTAGTCATGGTTATGGACTGGATGCTTGTGTCCTCCCAAAACTCATATGTTGACGTTCCAACCCACAATGTAATGATATTAGGAGGAGGGCGTTTGGGAGGTGATTAGGCCATGAGGGTGGGCCTCTCAAAAATGGAATTAATGCCCTCAAAAGAGACTGTAGAGAGCTCTCTTAACAGTTTCTGCCATGGAGAACACAGAGAAAAGACAGTTGTCTATGAATCAGGAAGTTTGTCTCTACCAAACATTGAATCTGCTAGTGCCTTGATCTTGGACTTCTCAGATTCCAGAACTATGAGAAATAAATGTTTATTGTTTAAGCCACTCAATTTGATGGTATTTTTGTTACAGCAGCCAGAACAGATTAAAGCATCCAGCTTGTAAAAATCCTGGGTTAAAGTTTCTTTCCAGTATTATATATAGTTCTGGTCTGGATCACTCATTAACTTGATAATTATCTCCAATGTCTAGAGAAGATCTCTAGTAAGCTGCCTTGTTACACACGGCATCTTAAAGGGACTCACTCCTCCTTGTGTAGGCTAAATACTACACAAGCAAAAGAGGATGGGCCCAGAAATAAGGTTACAGAAAAGAATCAACAAAAAATTAATAAAGAAATTAATTATTAAAAAATTAATACAGATATCAGAAAGCCCAACATTAGCCATCACACATGACTACAAGCAAGTGAACATTACATATAAGAGTGAGAAAACAATCCAGATGCTTGCCCTTTGGGGGCTTAGCCTACAAAAAAGGAAAAGTTATAAACTAATAAATATTTTAACTCTTAAAAAAATATGTGCCAGGTACTCTGTGCTAGGTGCTGGAGAGAGATCAGAGGATAAAAACAGACCAAAATCTCTAATTCTCGTGGAGCTTTCAGTCTAATAAAGGGGAAAAAAAGCAATAAATAATTTTTTTAAAGGAATACAAAGTATGTTGATAGAGATGAGACTAGCAGAAAAATCAAGCAGGAAAGAGGGAATGCTGGGGTAGAAGCAGAGTCAGTGTCAAACAGGAAAGACCACACTGAGAAAATGACACTGAAGCAAAGACCCACCGGAAGTAGAGTAGTGAGCCATTCAAAGGAGGAGTGTTCAGACAGAGAGAACAACAGGGCAAAGCCGGGGAGGAGGACCATACCTGTGTGTTGAGAAAAGCAAGAGGACCAGTGCAGCTCAAGTAGGACATTGTATGAAAAGCAGGTGTAGATGAGGTCCAAGAGGCTACTGGGTGGGGAATATAGACCAGGAATCATGAAGGTGCTTCTAGTGTGCAGCCGGCCTTGGAAGTGTAGTCCATGGAAAAGAAGCATTGGTATCACCTATGATCTTGCTGGGCTTCCCTAGTGGCTCAGATGGTAAAGAATCTGCCTGCTATGTGGGAGACTGGGGTTCAATTTCTGGGTCAGGAAGATCCCCTGAAGAAGGGAATGACAACCCACTCCAATATTCTTGCTGGAGAATTCCATGGACAGAAGAGTTTGGCAGGCTACAGTCCATAGGGTCACAAGAGTTAGACATGGCTTAGTGACTAAACCACCACTACGAGCTTGTTAGAAACGCAGACTCTTGAGCCTTGCCCATGAATCAGAACATAAATTTTTATAGATGATTTTTGTAGAAAATGTCTGAAAGGCACTGGTATAGAAACTTGTAGAAAAAGCAGGACTTTGGCTACCTTTGAGAGAAAAGAGAGAAAAAACACTGCAGGGTTTGTGATCCTGGATATACCGACACACACAAAACTGAAGTTACACAAAACAACTTAGATTACCATGTGTGATGCAACCTGACTTTTTTTTCCTATTTCTTTTTTTTTTCCAATGTTGATTTAGATCTCATAAACAATCACTTTGAAAAAAACTATGGTAGAAGATACTTCAGGAAATGACATCTTCAAATAAGTGAAGTGTAAAGAATTTTGACATAAGCAAGTCTAGTGCCTGGGTAAAATGATAAATCCCACTCTGGGACTGAAAATCATGTGGTCCAGAAATGCAGTTTCCCATATTTTTGGTTAACGCAAATATTCACGTGAAGCTCACTTTGGACATAGACTAATTGAATATCTTAAGACACAATAATTTAGGTTGCTAAAAGCTAAAATTAAGTATATTTCAAATATAACAAAACAACAGTTAACACATGATAGTCTTTACTATGTGCTGGCATTGTTGTAAAGAACATATGTAATATATATATAAAGAGTATATGTATATGTACTCATAAATATACATATACAAAATCTTTAACCTTAAAACAACTCTGAAGCAGATACTGTAGCTATCCCCATTTCACAGATGAAGAAATCAATAAACAATAAATGTAGTATCTAGTCAATGTGAATTTTCAAAAATGTTATGATCAATTTGTTTTCAGCAGTACAAAGGGAAAAAGTTTGGTGCAATCCCAGATCTCTGACTAAAGCTCTGGCAGAGGCAAGAAATAAAGGGCCACAGTATGTCTGGTCTCCTGGTTCCCCTGAGAGTACTGAGGAAAGTTACCTCAAGAGTAAACACATTTTGACTGGACCCAAGGAGTGAATGGTTGTTGTTCTCTTCACAGGGGCAAGTAGAATCAAGGGAAGTTAGATAATCCATCTTTGCTCTACTTTTAGCTTCCTTTTTAACCCATTACACGCCTTTTGGGTTCTGCACAATAGCTTTCTTATACCTCTGACCAAAGTTGGTTCCCTTGTTCTCTTTGGCCAGAGGTTGGTTACACAACTCCTTTCTGCTTTCACATCAATTAGAAGATTCAATCTTTTGTTTTCCTAATAATCTTTTTTTCTGTACTTGATTGGGAGTTCCTTAAGAAACATAACATATTACTTACTGGGTCTTGTGTGCCTAGGACAGAGGCTAGATTGAAATGTTTGAAAGGAGTTGGATATTCATCTGCTGGGGCAGGCTAAAGCTAGCCCACCAAAGACACTCCCCTTGGATCTAGCAGTCAGATAACTCAGTGGTTTAAAACTGTTAGGGGGAGACCTGGGCTGAACTGGGCTGGCAGAGCAATTTTTTTAGGAATTTGCTCCCATTTATAAAATGCTGCATCATCAAATCAAATAATCAAATCAAATCCAAGCACAGTTGATCCTCCATACCCATAGGTTCCAAAATAGCAGATTCAACCCACTGTAGAAGGAAAATATTTGAAAAAAAATTCCAGAAACTTCGCAAAACAAAACTTGAATTTGCCACATGCTGGCAACTATTTACATAATATTTACAGTGTGTTTATACCTATTTATATAGTTATTACATTGTATTCAGTATTACAAGTAATCCAGAGATGATTTAAAGTCTACAGGAGGATATGCTAGGTTACATGCAAATACTATACCATTCTATATAAGGGATTTGAGCATCCATGGACTTTAGTATCTTTGAGGGTCCTGGAACTAATCCCCATGGATATTGATGGACAACTCTATGTCCATTTGGTATATTTATTCTTCACTTCTTTCTGGCATAGGGGGTGGGATATAATGGAAATTGCTTTTATTTCTCCTCTGTAACGATGTTATGATTCTGAACCTAAAAGACCATCACACAGCTCTGTTGGTTGATTAGTTTATATCTATTCTACCCTTCAAGAAGACAAATAACTGTTGAAATTTCATTTTTCAGTCCTAAGAGTTTTTACAAATAAAATGACACATGTACTGAGACAAATTACATGCTTAAAAATCTGTCACTAACATCAGTTTTGCATAAAAAAACTATTCAGCAACTGTTACAGTGGCATTTCTCTGTCAGTGGTGGAAATAATGTGTGAATAGCTATGCTAATTTAGAGGCAATTTTCATGTTTTGAGGCTACATAAAAAAAGCTAAGAGTAGTTCAATAGGAAATGCTTGTGGGGCTGTTGTTGGTAGACTTTCCTTTTGATTTATTATGTAATGACAGACTGATGTGATTGAAATGAAATAAATATTAGACATACTTAACATTTTATATGTTATATGTCATCATAATGGCAAAGTACATAGATGACATTATTGACTGCCTTTGGATTTTAAAAATAAAGATTGCTATTCTTATGAATACAATTTCATTATTGTCTGCCTTGCTCTGTCAAACTAAAAAATATAATAGCTATCTTTATTCCCAGTTTAAAGGGTGGCAGTCAAGAAAATGTTGAAGTCTATCACAGTATATTAAAACAGAAGTCATTTTTATAGGTGGGTGATAGAATATAGCAAGGGCCTCCAATGAGAAAGTCAATGTTTTCATGGAGATTTCAGAGCCTTACTTGACACACCTTAGCACCAATGCTGTAACAGTTCCCAATCCCATATTTGTTGCCAGATGCTCTCATCCTAAACTCCTGCAGATTTCAAGAATTTGGGGAAAGGGATGTTAAAAATATCTCTTTGTGGGGAATTCCCTGATAATCCAGCAGTTAGGACTTGATGCTTTCACTGACAGGGCCCAGGTATGATCACTGGTCAGGGAACTAAGATCCTGCAAGCCCCTCAGTGCAGCCAGGAAAAAAAAAAAAGTATCTCTTGTTTTCCAACAGGGTACTTTAGCTTGGAAGTGGTAATACCTACTTAAATTATCTTATGTGACCAAAAAAATTCATTACAAAGAAACAGGGATGCTAAAAAGAAATGAAAAAGATATGGAGGAAGTTTAAATACATACTACTAAGTGAAAGCAGGCAATCTGAAAAGGCTACATACTGTATGATTCCAACTGTATGACACTGTGGAAAAGTGTGCAGATGGTAAAACTATGCAGACAGTAAAAAGATCAGGGGTTGCTGAGGATGGATGAATAGGTGGAAAACAAGGGCTTTTAGGGCAGTGAAAATATTTTGTATGATACCATAATGATGGCTACGTATATATATGTATACACATCCAAATCCATAGAATGTACAATATGAAGAGTGAACCATAATGTAAACTATGGATGATAATATGGTAAACTACCAGGTGATTATGATTTGTCAGTATAGATTGATCAGTTGTAACAAAATGGACCACTCTGGTAAGTGATGTTGAAAATGGAAAATAAATAAATAAAGAAAGAAAGAAAGAAAGAAAAGAAAATGGAGGAGGCTATGCATGTGTGGGGACTGGGGATATATGGAAAATCTCTGTACTTTGCTTTCAATTTTTCTGTGAACCTAAAACTAATCTAAAAAAACTAAACCCTTAAAAAATGCAGGGGTGTTTCTTGGACATCAAAAATGGAGGTATATTTCTGTCTCATGGGGGATTAAAATCTGGAACTCTAAAGCAAATTCAAATAACTGCATCTCAGTTTTTATGTCTCTCCCTCAAGGACTTCAATCTCTTGTGTCTGACTTTCTTTGTGAATGGGCATCATTCTAGCTCAGGAAAGCAGACTCATTTTTTTCCTACAGTACAAGATAGCCTTGCTTTGGTGCAGCAGGCCACAGAGCCTGAACAGCACCTCTGAATATGGAGCCCCTTTCTCACTGAAAGTTTTTTCTTAACCTGGGTCCATGTAGGGGGTCCATGAATTTGATGGCATTAAGAAATTACATATTTATTTTCACCAACCTGTAAGTCAAATTCATTTTCTTCAAATATGAGTGTAAGCAACAAAGCACAGTAGAAATTGTAGCAGCTGTAGCTTTGTCACTGTGATGGATGTTAGGATGTGCCACTCAGATTCCCTTTCAGGAATGAGGACTTATCCCTCAGCTGCTGGGAAAGCTGTTGGCAGAGCGTCTTCAGCTGTCAGACCCTTCATGGATGGCTTCAGCTGCAGAGTCACCTCACCCTGGGGCATCACCGTGCTGGGCTTGTTTACATCCAGCAATTGACCAGTGCTGGGAAGGTGGACTGTGGTTGAGAGGAATCTCTACAAACCTTATAAACTAACCCTCATCTTCCTAGTCACTTCCTCTACTATTAACAACCCTAGCTCAAGCCCCCTCAGCCTTATCACATTTTCACAATTCACTACTCAATCCAGCTCAGTATATAAGTGTTCAACTCTAACTGCTTCTTTGGATCTTCATTTCCTTATGAGGGCTTCAGGGACACATAAAAAAAATTATATGTATATAGGACTCATAATGAATAGTTTTGCATTTATTTGCATATTTGTCTGTCTCTGCCACTAGGCTGTTAAGAGACCTGTCAGTCTTGTTCAATAATCTATACCTTGTCTCAACAGAGTGCCTGGTACGTAGTAAGCACTCACTAAAATGTACGCATAATATATATTTTTCAGAGTTAAAAGTTTAAATGTAGAAAGAGCAGTTATATTAAATTTTGAAAAGAATGACCTGTCTTATCTAAACATTTAATGTTCCTGGCTATAATAACAGATGTGACTGTTCATCAGCATTAACTGATGAAAGGCTGATAAGTTATTTCAGATCATCCGTTAAAAAAAAGACATCTGGGCATCTAGATTGCTTCCATGTCCTGGCTATTATAAACAGTGCTGCGATGAACATTGGGGTACACATGTCTCTTTCAATCCTGGTTTCCTCAGTGTGTATGCCCAGCAGTGGGATTGCTGGGTCATATGGCAGTTCTATGTCAAAAATAGATAAATAAACTAATTTAAAATTAAAAAAAAAAGACATCTTCTTTTCAGCATATAAAATTTCTTCCCAATATCCACAAGAGCTAGAACTTTATAACATACTATTCTTTGGTCATACATGTATTTTTTTTCAAAAATTCTCTGGAAGTAATTTAAATCATCAATAAGAATTCAGAAAAATAGATATGCAGCAAGAAACAAAGCTTTAATGTATAGCACAGGGAACTACAGACAATATATTGTAATAACCTATAGTGGAAAATAATCTGAAAAATAATACATGTATATACATATAACTGAATGACCTTCCTGTGCACCTGAAATATTGTTAAGTCAACTATACTTCAACAAAATATATATATATGTATTTAAAAAAATAAGAAATTCAGTTGGCTTTTTTGGAAATGTTATGAATGGGTCCTAGAAACCTATGTCCAAGGCAGTCAGTGTAAAACAGTTGTTTTCCCATTACTATGAAGTGTGGACAATCTAGCATCTATTTTATCTGAACCAGTTCCCTGCCTCAGACTGCTATCCTGAAATATCACTCTAGGCTGAATCTCTACTGCAATGTGTATAAAATGGAAATTACAGTTCATTGCTACATTTGCTACAGTTACTGACATGATGGATTATAGGTACTCAACCAGAGTGCATTTAGCATTATGATTTAGTAAAGTGGCCAAAAGAGGAACATTTGTTCTCTTTTTGTTATATAATACTGTTTTTTATGAGAAATGTAATATATGTATAATGTTGAAACTAGGAAAAAATACTGAAAAGTACAACCTCCTCTCCCCACTCCCCCTACCAGACTCCCTCCTCACTAGTCCTTACCGTCCAAATACACTCACATCGATGCTTGCACGAGAGCTGAACTATATAGTGTCTGCTGCTAGAAATGTACTCAAGTACATCTGAGTAGTACACCGGCCCCACTGTGCTAGCTTCCCTCTATCACTGCACTCTCAATCTCACATGTCGTCATAACCTACAACTGTAACGTATGTGCGTGCCTCCACCACCACCCACCATCACCTCAGACCAATACAACACCCTATCCTCGTTTACACAGTGTATGATGTATAGAAAGCGCTGTCTACTCAATACACGCCGTTATAAGTTATGTGTGTGTTTTACGTATGTGTTAGTCCCTGTATCCACTCATCACATATGACTTACAGACAGATAGTGCACCTCCATCCCCATCCCCTCATTTGCGTCCCGTCCATGTGTACTATGTCTGTCTACCTCTAGCTCGCTCCCTATCTCTTCACTGAGTTCGTCCTTTTGTGACCTGCAACCTCCGCGTCTGTTGTGTCAACGTGACTCGCGCTCACCCGTCGTGCAGCCCTATCCCCTCCCACTATCATGTCGCTTATCTCCTAAATAGTTCAGTCTCTATAAAATCGCACTGTGTGAATGTAATTGCACAGTGTCTACTACCGCCGTGTCGCCCCTCGTCTGTCTGATGCTACTCCTACAACTCATATATCACACCCACACATCATCGCAAAGTGTCACACAAGTTATAACAACAAGCTCAGATGTGTGACATAATGTACACAAGCCACTCGACTCAACACGAGTGAAGATCCTCTAGTACTACTGTGCAGATCCATAGAACATACTCATACCTCTCCATACGCTATTTCATCTATATCACCAGCACCAGTCTGTCCCTGCTCACACCCTACGTACCTTTGTGATGTCAGGTCGTCTATACATAGAAGTTGGCACTAGCAGTCCTGACGCTCCTCATCTCTCTCGCATATCACCTCTCACTACCAACTACCGGCCCTGATCGTCTCTAGGGTCAATCACTCTATCTACTATGCTCGACTAAACAGTGTCCCACTCGGATCTATGATCGTGCGACTCAGAGTGTCGTCTCTCATTAGCTGTGTATTAGCTACCCGCGCATACAGGAGGAACCCCCCCCGTGCCTACGTGTCAAGATCTTGCTCTATCCACGCATAGAGTCCTAACAGTTAGATCAAAGATAGTAGAAGATAGTAAACTAGATAGGATACATAAATAAACTCTAATCCCTCGCAATACTGAGATAATGTACGAAGTCTCCAGCGGTGTACTGAGAAGGCCTGCTGACTCAACCGAGCTGACAATCAATCAATAGTCGAGTTACAAGAAGAGCCCACCTGCAAGATAGTATGTACATCTCACTTATGATCTATCAGAACGTCGTGCAGTGGACATCAGCCTCGCCATTGATGATTTAAGTAATGCTCGTCGCCACAGGTAAGTAACTCGCGAGGACACGCCGCCATAGTACACAGCACCTCGTAACTGGATCGCCCTCCGCGTCTACATCGTGCCCTAGAGAGCAGGAGCAGACAGATGTGAGAGATAGAGGAAACCAGTCTCCACATAGAAGTCGATGGCCTCCTAGTAGTGTCTAAGAGTACGCTGATCCTCAATGTCCTCTTGCACTCAGAAGCTCCTACGCGTGGAGTGCGTCCAGAGCATATGCGCTTGAACGTGATATATAGTCATGCCAAGGCGCCTGTATCTCGTTTATATGGTAAGCCTGTCCGGGCAGAGCCTTGAGATTCTCTCCAATAATCCCCTCACCGTGCAAGGCGAGGGGCTTTACCAGTCTACGATCTTGTGACAATCTCGCAGCCCCTCTATGAGATCTCAGTCGTAGCGACTACGCTCAAGGATACAGGAATAAGAGGACAGAAATCTGACTCACTACACAAGCTACGCGCGATATGACAAACAAGCGTCGCTCGCTACGCAGAGATCAGCTCATCGGTCCGAGTCTGCTAGATAGCTCCGCCGGACTTCATCTGCTTTTGACTTACATGTAGTCCGAGGATTGGCAATCACCCAGATCACCTATGTGATACACTGGCGCGTCCTATGAGTGTTGTGTGTCACTCTGTGTGCAGCCATGTCACCGCATCCTCTGAGCCAGCCCCATTAGCCGAGTGCTAGCGCTTATGTTAACGGAGTAAAAGCCGACCAGGGTATCGTGTACCTTCCTCTCTGTAACGCGGCACTGCAGTGTTGCACCGTTGCAGCGCGCGCAGAGCTACGTGACGATAGGCTGCGCATATGCATCGGCAGTCATCTTTTGCCTATGCGGAGAGCACCTAGCGAGTAGTCCTCACCGTATAGAGCATACAATATAATGGGGGGGATGACCGCAGTACATGCATACTAATAGCAGCATGTTTCTCCATCAGTAGTGACTTCAAGCCGTCGACTATGTGTAGAGCAGACTTGATGGGATCTAGAATACTTATCTCAGCGCCAGTGGTCTTTCAAGTTGTTCATTCCATACTATTCCAGCAATAAAATCGCTTGGACATATCACTCAGACTGGTTTAAGTTAATTCCGATATAGATCTTTGTTAGCTAAAGGGCAGTCCCATTTTTCAATCCCGTCTCTGATGCTCACCAGACACTCTCTATGACAATATCATCTCGACCGCAGAAGGCCAGCAGATTCAAGGGAGTGAGATGAGCACGGTAGTAGAAGGCTCGCATAACAAGTTGATGTGTACCTCGATGATGTAAGATGCTCACTAGCGTGTCGTTGCTGTTCAGAATGTCGCCTGTGTAAAGTGAAAGAGAGTGAACATCGTCAACTGATCTCGCCCTTTCTTTATACTTAGAATCTGTGTAGTGATAGATATAGATAGTGTGTTCTATGAATCACATATGTGTTAAAATAGACAACAAACTGCATAGAGATAAGTACACTACGAAGAATGCCTTTATTGTCAGCTCTTGTTCTTCAACTACATAGACAGGAGCTCGAGGAAAGGAACTAGAACTAACTCGATGATGGTCTGAGGCTGCCACCTACAGATCGGAACTCTCGTGTTCGTGTGTTATGCTTTCTGAGTATGAAACTAATGATTAGGTTGTACTGTACTCGACGAACCAGGTAGCCGACTCGCCATGTCTCGGTTAGCTGTGAGATTGATCTATATGAGAAAGCGGGAAAGATAGAGAGAAGCGGAGAACGCAGACTGTTGAAGAATTGTGAGAATTGAGTAGATGTAGTGTTCTCTAGCTAGATCTCTTGATGTGTTACACATTATTTGTTTGTGTAACATCGTCTATACCTCCAGGTACTCCCACATCCATGACCTCCACTGTGGCAAAATATTGCAGTTCTTTCTACAACCTATTACTACAAGGATCCTGATTGTGGAGAAAATATTGTATGTCACCGTGGAATATGTCACATCGGCATTATATTTTTGTATAGCTATACTTTATGTATATTTCTGATGTTGAGTCAGAGAGATGATGAATCATCTCGCTATGTATCTATTTTGTATTTTGTGCTGTTACTCTGTATGACTACATATTTCGATGACCTAATAATGAGCATCTCGAAGAGTGATAAACGAAGAGCACCGAGTTATAGGATAGACGCCCCAGGGTGAGAAATAGAAATTTAGACCGACCACTCCGCAGTGTTATAGCCATCAACTGTCGGCTCGTCTAGGATTATCCTATAATAGCCTATGGACAGAGTCTATAAATTATTGTTTGGGACATCAGTTTCGCTTAACTCATACATTCCTCTGCACAGTCTGAGACAGACATAGAGCTGTGCCATACATCGCAGGCGATTATTTCCACATTTACATAGCACGCTAGATCATACTTATCTGTTAAAGCAATTGATACAATCCAGACTGTTTCTCTCTATACTCTGAGATGAGCAGTGTAGTCTAACGGCGCTTCCTCTGGAGAGAGATCTCGAGTGGAGAGAAGTGTTCACTAACCATGATGAGCCTCTCGCCAGTGCATACGCAGACGCGATTTAGGGTTGCGTCACTTAAGTACGGTAGAGGTATGCTTGACTCGTTCGCCTCTGAATAATGACTACTTCGAGCGCTCAACGCGCACTCTCTCTAGAAGAAAGTATATTGCGCTGAATGATACGACCAAAGAGACTCGCTGGCTAGTAACAGGGTTTGATCAGATCATACAGTTGTATGCCACTGAGAGCCTGTTTTGTAACATCGTAGTGTAGTCTATGTGATAACCAGCGAGAACGCAGTGTGATTGTCTGGACATTGTCCAAAGCTAGAGTATTATCATCAAACTAATATGCATGTACGAATTGATTCTCTGCGAGAAATCTCACTCTGTCTGTAGACAGCGCTCATAAGATCTGTGCTCGAGACTTTGAGATGAATAGCCACAGTTTTAGATCGCGTTACCGTACTTTCGTTCATGTGGAGTATATTAGACCGCATCTCAACACAAGTGCGTGTATATTATGTGCTGTGAAGTGAATAATGCTAGTCGGAGTAACGCGATCGCACTGAGACTAGTCTTAGAATGCAAGCCCATAGATGTTAAACAGATAGATGATAGATGTTCTCAGTGCACTCGCCAAGCACCCTGTCTCCCACACTTGACAGCATGATGATAAAATGACGAAGCAGCAAGAGTACTGAACTATCTTCTTCAGAGAATGATTGTCACATAACGGGGTTATAAAGAGTTCTCTTGTATACTACCTGATACCCGCGCAACTAGGACGACACATAGATAGTGAAATCTGAATCGAGTGTGCTTTTGTTATGTATGTATCTCGTTGCCTCAGCATGACTGTATTGAGACGCACATTCTACGCCTTTCATGATTATGCATCATGGTTTAGTGTGTCTATAATTTGTCATTAGTATATGAATTCTCGTGAGAGTCAGCTGCGAAGAGTTCAAGTGTGAGAAGATGAAGTACAAGAAATGTGTACTTCTATGGCCATGTGCTAGAAGCGGGAACTACGCAGAGTATCGACTAGAGCGTGAGGTAGTCAAGAGGGCATGTGTAGATGAGAGAGAGGTTGAGTCCCTCGACTTCTTAGAATTAGTCGTTGTTTGATATACATAAGTAATGTCGCAACGTGTCATTTGTCGATTCTTGGAAGTTATCACGAGGGTTCTTGGCTTCCCCAGGTACGAGGAAACTGAGACATAGCCTCTCATGCCTAAAACCAAAGAACATGCCGACGACGTTATCTCTGTGGTTTGTTGAAATGAGCACACTCAAACCGAGTACCCTCATATCATAGATGTCGCTATTGCTACTGTCCTCAGGATATCAGACCTTATTTTGCATTATCATGTCGAAAGAGTGCTTGGATGTGTTGAAAGAGATGAGTCTCGTATTGATCGACTAAGCGCTAGCGGAAAACAATTAATGACCAATGTGCATAAATGGTAGAAGAGATATACTCGATAATTAGGCGGTAAGTGCAAAAGCATGACGAGTGGTACGATACGCTTGATGTGTGAGTATTCGCTTAGCCCATCGTCAAGAGAGAGAGGTGTGTAGTTATACTAACAGCTGACAGATAATCAGTATAGTGAGATCTTTTTATGGGAGAAATTTCTCTATAAAGCTCACAGAGTTCACAATATATGTGTCACTGGAGTAATATGCCTGAACATCACGCGAAGAGAGTAATGAAACTATAGACTAAATTAGATGTCAGACTGTCATACAACTAAAATAGATGTGTATGTTGAGTGCTACTCTTAGCCGACATGTGTACATTAAACGCATTGCCAGTTAGAGACTACTACCGCAGAGCTCTCAAAGAGAAGAGGCGGTTAATGTAGAATCTCTATCTCACCCTTGGACTGTGATTGATATAATGAGTCTCATTTAATCAGCAAATATCTGCGTGCGCAAGAGGGGCTATGTCGTGTAGTGCAGTATCACATAAAGCATTAGTCCGCGATCACAACGCAAATCTGTGTTTTATCCTGATTCAAGGAGTGATCACTCGCTTAGGGATTTAGAAATAAAGTTTCTTGATGCAGCCGTCCAGGACGAATAGGCAAGCTCAATTGAGTGATAATAATCTACTGTTGTCTAGACAAAAGAGACCAGCTTGATTCTAAGTGATGTTTTTGTGAATGACGTATCTTTTCGAGAGTAGAGATGACAAAACTGCTGGAGACGAGCCCTGCAGTGGATAATATCGAAGGTCACGGGACTCTTGTGCTGAAAATGAGATTGGTATGTCGCATATAGAAGCCACAGTGACTAGGACAAGATATCACAGCCCTGTATAGTCCTGCGCGACAGCCTCATGCGCAATAGATAGAATATGACATACAGTGTGGCATAGGGCACAGTTATAGTTTTTCCGTGACGCGCGCAGAACTAAACTGCCTTGATATCGCAAGATACTGTGACATAGAATAAGGTGAATGCTAGTAGATCAGTAGTTACTAGATTGTTGGGTTGAAGAGGCATGTAGATAGTGTAGAATATGATGGAGGGTAGTGTCTGCGACTTGTCTGACTAGATAAAAAGGATCTGTCGCGTATTATTCAGGAGTCTGCGAATGTCGTATGGGCGATAGCAGGAAGTGTCTAGGGATGACTGTTCAGCTACTGCTGATTCGTTTAATAATTTCGAAGTTTATGTCTGTGGAGTTGTTTGTTTTCCAACCGAGTATATGACTATGCTGCTGAGACTAAGTGGTTTCACTCTTAGAGTGACCTATTACGTTCGTAATGATGTGGTGATGTTCTCTTCTTTGCTCCCATTAGTCTATTTGTATCGGTACGTGGGATCCCTATTTCTTATCGGTCGATATATTCGAGGGACTGAAGCGCGCTAGAAACTATCAAGAGTCTGTGATCATTGATGTGGCAAGAAAGGAGCTGATGGTCAAATTATGTGGCTAAAGATGCATCATGGGGACGCAATAAAAAAGTCAGTTACTACAGAGAGGGCTTACTTGCGCGCATAGATCTCGCTTGATAAGAGGGAGGAGAGAGATGCACGAGACCTTAGCAGATTCGCGTGAGTGATGCGCGAGACTCTGGAGATGACATCTCACTGACTGCAACCAGATGCTAGAGTGCATGGGTAGAAAGACGTGACTCTGCGCTAATCGGTCACACACTCCAAGCAGTATCTATCTCTCTGACTCTGCAGAACTGCAGAAGTGTCACATCTTGTCTTGGAAATATATAGCTGATGATGAGGAATCATGTATTAACTAAGAAATGTTGTGATGGTACTTAGTATAGAAATGGAGATAGACTTATAGTTCTTCTAATTGACTACAGAGGAATAGAGAGAGATCATGGTAACTATAGTTGCATTTCGATGACAGTATGGAGAGGAAGCATTGTTCTCGCACTGTTAGAGAAATGAAGTTTGGCTCTATACGTAAGTAATCGTTTACAAGAGTCTTGAGAACAGTTCATAATTGAAATCCCTAATGGTTTTGCTGGGAACTTTTATTACGGGTTGTGGGTTTGGTTTTTTTTCTTTCTCTCCTCAAGAGTTTATAGGCAACTTATGGTTGTAATGTAGCAACTTTCTTTCAGGAAGGAAGCCCTTTCTAAATTGTATTTACAATAATGCCCTAAGTAATAGCAGCCATTTCTATTGATAATCAATAATGCATTGAGATGTTGTAGCACGAAGAAGACTCTCAGATGAGATTCCGAGAAGTTGTGATGTTGTTGTCTGTGTAGCTTTGTTTGTTGTTATTTGTTATGTATCAGTAGTGTAGAGAGACAAAGAAGACGTATAAGAGAAGATGATTCTGATACAGATAAGACTGGGAAATTTGGAAAATGTTTTGAGTTAACTTTTCACTCAGTTAAGTACTTCGCAGCGCTTAGATAGAGATCATGCTAAGGAGCTGTCGCGTTGTCTGCATCATGTGGAGGATTAGAAGAGATGTCAGCAGCTACTGAGATGACTGAAGCTTAAGTATGTGTAAGAGATAGAGTAATGATTTTAGAGAAGTTCAGAGAGTAATATGAGTCTAAGGCTGTCACTCGATCTTTGTGTGATAAGAAGCTAGTTGATTTTCTGTTCTTCTAAGTATGGTACGTCGGACGATAATAATGCACTGATGGTCGTTCTAGGCTCAGGGAAATGAGTTGAGTGGCGCGTGACTAAATAATCTCTCGTGAATATGTGTGTATAGTAGAAGTCTCGTCTAATAGTTAATTAATTGTGTAATGACCAGACTGGACTGGAGCGCTCGACATGCGCATCGAAAATAGCTCATCGCTCGTTTTGAATGAAGTGCCATTAGAGTTGTGTTAGAGTCTGAGAATATATATACTATGTGTTAGAGATATGCCGTTTGCGGCAACTACGGTATGTGATCTCTATACTATATAATTAAGTGATCGCAGTAAGAACTTAGTTGTTGTCTTTGTGCTATTGTATTTAATAATGTAGCACATGTGTCAGGAGATGTGTGGTTGATTGCCAGTTATTCAAAATAAAGAAGATACAAGTACCTCTGGACGTGTGTGCCGCTGCTATATGTTGTGGTCAGCAGGATGTGCAGAGAGCATTTGTAATGTAGTTGCTATTGAGCAAATAGCGAGGTGGGCAGGATGTAAGCGATATCCTCGGCGTATGGATAGGTGAATGAGAATACAAGATGACTATCAAGCGTGTGTGGAGGTGCGGCAAGATGAGAGCAATATAATATAAGTGATAGAGAGTGTTAGAACATATCGGGCTGGAGATGTTATCGCGAGTGTCACGAGGTTTGCCTATGAATGGCAGCCTTGTGTTGGGAGCTTGTATCTATGTGTTTGACTCTATACCCTGAACTAGTCATTCGCGGCTCAAGGAGTCGTCTATGTCGCAAGAGAACTAGTCTCTCTAAAAAATAATCTGTAAGGGTGATAATGATTCTATTGTAGAGAGTCCTATCCAATGATATCACTCTCGGCTAGAAGATGAAAGCTTACAGAAAGCAGACAGACTGTGCCCACACAAACTGTCTCGCGCTCTGGAGTCGCAGTGGCAGATGTGCAGTACCGTTGTAGTCGAGTGATAACTGGGACTTAGCAGCTACAACAAAGCAAAATCCTCAGTCAGAAGAGGGAAAAGGTCCAAGAAGGAAATCAGCGTTGTCCACGAATCCACAAAGTCTCTCATAACTGGGGAACATAATGTCACCCTGGAAATGGAGCTAGTGCCGGTAGAGTTTAAAATAGAACTGGTTGGAATCTCTATGTTAAGACGAGTTTTAGAAGCTGCACACCTTTCCCCTCCTCAATCCTCTTTACCATTGCACACAGTCAGACAGTAGAACGGAGGATCATAGATTTGGGGGTATCATTGTGAATACAGGGACAGTTAATTTTGAATATTTCCATACCTATTGAGATCTCAGCTTTCCTTACCCACTGGCTAATCCAGATTCTTCCCTGCTCTCCTCTGTTGATTTTGCTTTTTCCAAGATCCAAGATAAAGGCTATAAGATTCAATATCAGAAGTGCCTCTAGAAATGATCCGGTCACCCTGTCAGGGGTGGCTGGGCTCTCTGAGTGCTTCCACTGGTTCTGAATGTTCCCTTTCCATTGAAATATTAGTTTTGCTGTCTTTTTGCTGTTGTTTATACTCTCGAACATCATTTTTTTCATTGCCTCCTATTCTTTTTCATAGCTCTTTGAGGAATACAATTAAATAATTTCCCCCAAGTTTTCATTTTTCAACATATCTCTGCTTTCTTCTTTTGGTCTATCTGTCATATTAGACTTATCAACGGACTCATGTTTCTTACCTGTCCATTCATGTTCAATTCCCAAAACAAAGGACTAAACATAAGATAGCAAATAAGAAAGAAAAAATGAGGATATTACAGAATCAGCCATAAACATAACTTGAGTTCCAGAAAGGAAGAATAGAGAACTGATGGGAAGGGAAATAATCAAAGGAATAATTTAAGCATTTTCCAGAATGAAAGGAGGTGAATTTCCAGACTGAAGGGGCCTGCCTAGCACCTGCATGTGATAGAAATGATGGGAAGGCACATCGAGAAACTGAAAATACACGAGTGAATTAACTCCCAAGAAGAAGATACATATCAAAACCCCCAAATGATACAGAAGTCAATGTGGCATCAGACGTTTCTAATAGCAAGACTGAGAGAAGACAGTGGGAAAATGCCCTTGACTTCCAAGGGAAGATGATTTTGATTTTTCATCCCATTAATTCTACTTTATGCCTAACAATAAATTATTAACAGATAGAATAAAGACATTTTCAGAGATGCAAAGATCTCAAAAAGTTGTACACATCTGTATTTTTTCTCAGGATATAATGAAGTATGGTTTCATTTTAAAATTGTATTAAATCAAGAATGTGAAAGACATAGGTTCTGGAAAGTAAGGGATTAAGCACAGCATAATCCTTTTGTAGAGGGATGGTGGGTGTTTGCAGCAGGCATTTCAGAAGTACTGATTCAGATTGGAGAGGTCAACTTCCGGCTCCTAGAGCAATATCTCCACTGATGAGGACTGATACTTTATATGTTCAACCATATTTACACACCTGATGGAAGAGTTTGTTATAAATTAGTATTAGTGTAAAGAAAATTAAAGCAAAGAAACAAAAAAGGCCAATTATACAGCAAGTGGAAAATAAAATGTACAGGGAGGAAAAAAGTTCTCTATAGTACACTATTTGCTCATCTGAGCACGGCATTTAGATGGTTTTAAACGATGAGGGTATCCACTGGGATACTGATCTGCAATAGAATTCTATGGAACTGTATGGGTTGGAGGCAAAGAACTAATAGAGATTGATAATGTTTTTGTAAAGACTTAGATTAATAAGGATTTTAGGCTCCTCTGGGCCAGATGGTACTTTGTGGAAAACTTGCTAAGTTTGCTGTTGCGAGGCCAAAGCGGCATGGAAATACATGAAACAGCGGGAATAGTCACTTCCAATAACCTATTTAATAAGAAAAGGTGGAGGCCAAGGGCCATTGAGTGTACTGACTCTCCGAACAAGAAATATTTGTGCAGGAGGAGATGAGTGAAAGAGGAATAAGATATCACATTTTATAAGGAAAGCCAAGGAGTACATACCTGAAATTTGAAAACAAAACACTCCAAAGTAATAAGATCTAAGTATAGCTATTTTTTTATCGCCGACTTACATGAGATAAGTACCAACAATCTGATAAGAGGGGTGAAGGAAGCGTTTATATTTTATAGAATACAATCTTTGTGGAATTGTTTGTTTCTTTAAACCCATGTATTTGTGTAACTTGGGGTTAAAGAAACTAGTAAATTAAAAAATAATTAAAATTCACGTAGGCAGCAAACTATAGTCCATGTTTGCTTAGGTGACAAAGAAAGATAAGGTCGTGTGGATACCAGGATTAGCGATGGGGACTTGGAAACTGAATGCTCAGGCAGAGTTTTTACTTACCTCTAGTGGCCCCTATCCATCCGCAGGGTAGGAATCCTGGAGTCACAATGAGACAGAGTGCACGGACTGGGCACCTGATTAACTTACTACTGTCGGGGCTCGTGCCAGGCAGCTTCCAAAGTCTGCGACACATCCGGTCAATGGTGCCATGCGTGAATGGCACAAACCCCTGTGTGGGAGTTGAAGGGGGCATCTGTGGTGAGGCTTCTCAGGAAAATAGTCTGGCTAGACGGGACGCTCTTCTTCTGTTCCACACAGGTTAGGGATCCTGCAGTGCCACCACAAGCTGGTGGAGGTTCCTGCATACAGAGACGGCATCCACGGAGGGCAGGAATGGGGGAGGCGGCTAAGCATGTCTGGGTGATGGGAAGTGGCTGCTCCACGTGGCTGGGAGAACGAGAGAGGAGCACGATGCAAGGTGACTGTGCTGCGTCTCACCTGAGCGGACCTCCATGTAGGATGACACATTATGCTGAGGGAGATTGGTTGGGTACTGAAGTGTACTCTTGAGGCTCTAAATCAAAGCCGAGAGCTCACGGAAAAATAACAAAACTAATTGCTGACTGGATCATCATTTGCAGAACCATCGTGTCCTGTGCTATTAAATTATCGGTGTCTCCCTGGCATTACGAATGCATCGTTATATGTGGGCTCTTCATAAATTAATTTGTTTTGTTGGTGTTTTAAGGGAGCTGGTATGGGGGGGAGAAGGAGGAGAGGATCAGTGGGGAAAGATGTCTGGAGTCTGAAGATGGGAAGGTTGAGGTGGAAAAGGTGCCAGGGTTGAGGGGTCTGGCCTGAGCAGAGGGCCTTCTGGTCTGTCCTGGTTCAGCAGCAGAGGTGAGCCAAGGCCAGCCCTGTACCCTGATGCCGTTGCTGCTGTAATTCAAGTGCATGCAGTATATGAAGGTCCTTTAGAATCTGCCATCTGCCACAAGCAGGCAAGGCCCGTCAAGATGGGAACCTAAGGACCCCACGTCTGCCGTTTCTGACTCTCTCTCCCAGGCACTTTTGCTCTTCAGGCCCACTGGCAGCTTGGACCTGTTAGGTAAGGATACCCAGAGGCCAATTTGCTAAACTCAGAGGTCTGTACAATGGATAGGTGTGAAAAGACCAGCGGAAGAGCTGAGGGTGGATAGAGGGTGTAGAACGTGAGTCAAAGCAAGGAAAGAGAGGAAAGGCAAGTAGGAATAGGGGACTACGAAGTACAAGCTATTATGTATAAATAAGCATTAATGGACTTCCCTGATGGTTCAGTGGTTAAGAATCTGCCTTGCAATGCAGGGGACTTGAGTTTGATCCTTGAGTTGGGGACTAGAGATTGCACATGCCTGAGCAACTAAAGGCCCGCATTCCAGAGCGCCACGCACCCATAACTAGAGTAGTGCCTGTACGCCAGAAAGGGAAGAATCAGATGAGCAAGGAAAGATCCTGCATGTGCAAGTAAGACTTGTGGCAGCCAAATACATATATAAAATAAAATAAGCTGTGAAGTTGATAATTTCTCTTGGAGGAGGGCATGGCCAACAGACTCTTCAGTATTCTTACCTGAGAGAATCCAATGGGACAGAAGAACCTGGCGGGTGTACAGTCATAAGGGTCACAGTCCAAAGAGCTCGGATACAATGTGAATGAGTGAAGAGACTTACCATGCATAGGGTGAGTATCAAGAGTTTATTGTACTACACAAGGATATAAAGCAATATTTTACAATAACTATAAATGGAGCATAACCTTTAAAACTTGGAAATCACTATATTGTACACCTGTAACTTATACAGTATGGACATCAACTGCCACTTCAATTAAATAGTGAACCATTAAAAATAAAGCAAGGAGGGCCAGAGAATGTAGAAGAAATCTCAGACTGGATTCTGAATCACCCCCAAAAAGGTTTGAAAAAACACTTTTCAATGATGCTACGCAATTACTGCAGATTTCTACGTGATGAGGCCACTTCACACCATGGGGAATCTCCCCAGGGGGTGTGAGCGCCCTAGGAGTGGAGATAGGGTACAGGGTTGGCAATTTCTCACTTTGTTTTGCAGGCCTCCTCTCCAGCAGCCTCCCTCTCCTACTGATCCAGTGGATATTCCAATAGATGGGGGATAATTCTAAAGAGTGGAGGAGAAGGCAGGGGCCTGAGCAGAAAACTTCGAAGTGTGTACTTCACAAGGACAAGAGCCTGAAAAGGAGAAGGAATAGGATAAGGCAGTGCTTGAAAGAAGGAAACTGGCATTTGACACATTACTGTTAAAGACAATATAAAGATGATAAAGAGGATGGACAGGAAGGCATGGGCCTTTAATGGAAGGAGGTAAAGGTGGAAAGGATTCTTAACGGACGGGTTGAAGGACGAAAAAGTCCCACGGACTTCTGCTTCTGAGTTACACTATTAGCAAGGTATGGCAAGGTACAGCAGCCCCACAATTTATCCTGTCCATGGATTTTTGTGAAGCCAGAGTCCTTGCTCCATTAAAAAATAATGTGACAAATGGAGGATGTGTTCCCAGGTCAGCTACAAAAGACCAGTGGTCCCATCATGACCCATGTAACTGGCTGGTCCTGGGATACAGCAAGGTGTCCTCCTGAGCCTAGAAGCAAGGAGGTATGAGGTTATCCTTGGAGTGATGCCTGAGGTCCGCTGGAGGAGGACCTGGTGCAAGAAATAATTGGCAATAATCTTCCCTGACCTGCAGATAGATTAAACGTATTGAACCCATGTCTAGGAAAATGACTTGCAGTTATGTGGGCTCATGGTTACAGTGCACTCTCAAATGGGAAAGGGGTCACCCATTGGGCTGATCGCATAAGCCCTGAGCATGTGCAGCTGGAGGTGGTGGCTTGGACTCTGCCTTCCTGACCGTCATTCCTGTCAATTTGACAGTCATTCTCACCGGCTGCTGTGGGGTGTGTATGTGTGGAGGGAGGGCGTTGTGTCCATTAAGTCTTTCTTTGGGCTTACCTACTAGACAGCCTCATATCACACACTTTCAGTAATGTGGCCCCCCACAAAAGTTTCCGCCCTTATCAGTTGTTCATTGAGCATATAAATGGTTTTAACAAATTGATATCTGGAACTTTATTGAATCTCGTGGGAACATGAGGGTTGACATCCTCAAGTCAGACCACTATATTAGGACCTGTCACTGGTGGATTCCAAGCCCTAGAAACAAGTCTGTCCTCATGGACCTTATTACAAAAATTTCTTGATACTTGAATAACCTATAGTATGAATAACAGGGTTTGTGTCCTGAGGCTGAAGTTGGGGACAGGCCATCAGAGTTGTGGGAGAGGCAGGAATAAGGAACAGAATATGGAGAGAATAAGAGGAATCTTTTTCCTTTTCAGATGCAGGGCTGAGCTTTGTTGGTGGGGAGTGGGAAAGCACAAAGCAATTCGCCTTCATGCACATTTGTATTTGCCCCGCAACGTTCTTTGGCCACTTCTACTCTGGGCAGGTACCACTCGGGGTGCTGACACATGCATTGTTCTATAGATGTGTCATCCATAGACACATCTCGTTGGGCGTATGGTCTATGGATCAGTGATGTGTTGTGTGACATATCGTGTGTGTGAACTTCGTGTGTGTGTTGTGGTGTGTGGTGTACAGAAAGTAATAAAATAAATAAAGTCTGGGCAAGGTTCAAATCGTGATGACTATATGAAAGAGAAGAAATAGCCAAAGAGAGTCGGATTAGAATGGTAGTTTGGGTCTGGTCAGCAATGGCTGCTCTCTGAAGGGACAATGCGTATAAGCGGTTTGTATCGTTTTATTTAAGATGAGTGGTGAGGAGGATGAGGAGCTGGTCAAGGAAGATCCAGGGCAGGTTCAGGCAGAGGGAAGGGTAGTTACAGCTACCTAAAGGTGAGGAAGCTTGGTGTTGGGTAGGAGGCTGGCGCCAGCGGGGCTGGGTTGGGGAGCAAAAGGGAGTGGGATTCAGCTAGGAATAGGGGAGATTTTCTTCTGGGTCTTCTTGCTCTATGTAGGAGTTCTAGCTGCTTTACGTGTCCAATGTTGGGTGGGAAGGGTAAAACATGACCTGATCTGCATTTTTAATGTCCTCTGGCTGGCTAAGTGGAGACTAGACTAGGTGTGTGGAGGGAGGAAGTTGAAAAGTTCAGGTTAGAATGGTTCTATCGCGCAGTGATCATGGGGTCGTGGCGCTTCGTTCTTGCTCCTCGCCGCTTTTACTTTTCCCTTGTCTTTTCAAATAAAACCTCTTTACTCTGAGAAATGCAACTGTGCATCTACAGTTAAAAATGGTGTTCTAAGGAAAAGAGAGCAATTTCCTTTGAACAAATTCTACATAAGTGGTCTGGTCGCGATGAAAATCCCGTCTAAGATGGTATTTTATGCTCTTTGTAATAGGGATCTGTTAACCACTAATGGATTTCTGATGGGTAGTAGTTTCACTGTGGGAAAATGGGAGAAAGCACTCTCACTAACTGGAGATTTTTTTGTATTGGTCTTAGGCTGACATTGTATAGCATAGAATCCTGATTAAAATCTTCAATGCGGATCGTTACATATGCCTTTGATTCCTTTGTCAGTTTGTCTGTAAGGAACATGTAGTGAAGTTTTGCTTTGCTTCTGACATTTTCCCCATGGACTTTTTGAGTTGAAGTTTTTTTCTCTATTATTCTTTTAAATTTTGTTTATTTATTTATTTTTACGGTGGCACTGCACGTGGGTCTTTGTTCCTGACCCGGGACTGAACTTGGTTCTCAAAGCACTGGAAGCATGGAGTCTTAACCACTGGATTGCATGGAAGACCCGAGTTGTAAGGTATTTAAAGGACCTTGAATTTACTATTAAAGTACATGACATAATACCACAAATGCTTTATTAAAAACTAATCACACACATTATACCTTTTAATCACTTTTCACATAACTATATCCATCCATACAATACATCCCAATTTCCCACTACAACATAATCCATTATTCCCTATCAACCAAAAGACACATGAACTTGCAATAACCCATTAGTCCCATACCCCCCCCCCATACCCATCCCCTAAAGGTATTCCCAATACCCTTTTCTATTTATCTGTAGCTCTGTCCCCACACCTCTCCTCCAGTCACCCTCCCCCCCCCCTCGCCCCCCCCCTCCCACCTCCCCTCCCGCCCTCCTCCAACTTTCCTGTACACCCACCCCCCACTACCGACCCCCACATCCCCTTGTATATATTCTTGAACCCCCGGTAGAGACAGAGAGGGCAGTCACTGGGGATTGAGTGGCTATGCATTAGCAAGTAGCCCTGTAGGTATACTAGAGAGATAGTGATACGTAGTAGTTATCTACTGTTAAGTGTCCCATTAGATATTTAGCCCAGCTTCTTGAGCTGCTTTGTTCGCTACATTATAGCTTCTCGCTTTGTCTGAATTAGTACTTTTTGTTGCAAGCATTTTCTGCTACAACACTTTCACGCTGTGGCTGGTTTAGAAGACGTAATTGTTCACAATGAAGGCGCAGGTTGTTGTGCGCGCTGTAAATATAAGGATGTGATAGATGCATGACAAAGACACCGTAAGAGGGAGCACCTTGAGAGTAAGAGATTGGTGATAAACAAAGACAGATGTATAAAAATAATAGTAGAATATAGGAAATGGTCGTTTTCTTATGTGGAAAAGATATACAAATAGATGTAGTTGGTTTGAATCCCATGTTAAAAAGTGTGTGTAGAGACGCGTGTCGCAATGGTCTAGATACTGACAGAGACTCAGAATAAGTAGAACTGTTCTTGTCTTACATTGCGGATGGTGCGTCCATATTAGATATGTTAGTACTCCATTTGAGTTAGTTCTTTTGCTGTCTCTTCGTATGTCTCTTAGCTTATTAATGCGCAGTGTTTTAGAAGATATTCGTTGTATGTTTTATGTCTGTTCTCAGTATTTTGGCGCTATGCATACACAGCTGTTTTGTGTTGTTGCATGGACGTAAGGAATTTATGTGTGTTCATTGCCTTATTAAAAACATTTGTTTATCTTCGTTTTAAATTTTCAAGATAAGAAACATTCTTATAGATGATTGCTTTCTTGTGTTACTGATGATGTTTCTAGTGTCTCTCTATTGTGAGAAAGCTTTTCCACTTTACCGTTGACTCTATATTGTCCATCTTTGGGGATTATGATATGAAGCTTTGCCCCACTGTGTGCCTTTGCTTGGTCCTTTGCCTCTTTATTTTTCTTGCAATGTAGTATGTTTTTATAAATAAGGAAACCAACTCTTGGGCAATATCATTTAGATCTGTCAGCTCAACAAAGCTAGCTCAATAACATCGCCTAAGCTGGAAGGAATTGCTAACATTGATAGAAACAAACTTGTCATGTAAACTCTTCACCACAAAACTGTTAACCAGTTATGTTTTTATTTTGACTGCAACCCTATATATAGCTCTGCTCTCTTGGATCATAGCCTCACTTGTGAGTTATGTGGGCAGAGATGTACTGTGGCATAAGAGAATAGTGATTTTACAAGATAAGAAGATATTAGTGTGGAAAAATTAACCAGAGACAATTTATACTCCCACACAATTTACTCGCCCCTAGAAAACCTCAGACCGCCCCCCCCCCCGCCTTTGTCTAATCCTTTTCTCTCACTCGCAATTTCTCATCCTCTTGCATAAACCAGTGCGCATATAAGCCCTTGAGTATTTTCTTTTTGGTTTGTTTCTTTTCTTTCTCCTGAAATACCTCTGGCGATATAAAAATATTACTCGAAATGGATATTTGTATGCTTTTCTTCTGCTAGTCTTTTGTCATTTAATTTGTATGTCTCCAGTTTCGTATCCATAATAACCTGTTAGTAGAAAAAAATTTCGCGTTAATTGCCATTCAAACCGTATGTTGGTTTAATTGGGTAAATTTCTCATCATAGATTTTAACGGATATGAGAAGGATGTTTTTGTCTCGAGATAGGGTTGCCAAACACTATTTTTGATTGAGCCTTATGAAATCGATGAACACTCTGGATTTCTGGAGTTTCCTGATTCCATCCTAGTTGGTGTGCTGGTAATGTCTTAAACTGTGTTCTGGGGAAAAAGTGTCTTGATTTACAGCTTTTGGGTTAATTTATGTGATGTAAGAGAATCTTTCCCCACTTATTGTGACTTTCAGCTTGTCTCAAATTGTGGCTATTACTTAATGATGTTGTTGTAGTTCGGCTGCTGACTAGTGTCCCCATGAACTGCTCCTCGCCAGGCTTCTGTGTCCTCCACCATCTCCCTGAGTTTGCTCAAATTCATGTCAATTGAGTCGATGATGCCATCCAACCATCTCATCCTCTGTTGTCCCCTTCTCCTTATTTCTGTCATCTTTTTGTGGAGCACATCAGAGTCTTTTCCAATGAGTTGGCTCTTTGAATCAGGTGGCCAAAGTATTGGAGCTTCAGCTTTAGCATCAGTCCTTCCAATGAATATTCAGGGTTGATTTCCTTTAGGATTGACTGGTTTGATCTCCTTGCCAATTCAAGGGACTCTCAAGAGTCTTCTCCAGCACCACAGTTCAAAAGCATCAATTCTTTGGCGCTCAGCCTTCTTTATGTCCAACTCTCACATCCATACATGGACTACTGGAAAAACCACAGCTTTTTGTACTATCCGACTTTGTCAGCACGTTTTGACTCTGCTTTTGAATACATGCTTAGATTTGTACATAGCTATTCTCCCGCGTCTCAAGTAAGAGAGGTCCATTAATTTCGTGGCTGCAGGTCACCATCCGCATTGATTTTGGAGCCCAAGAAAATGAAATCTGACACTGTTCCACATTTTCCCCATTTATTTGCCATGAAGTGATGGGACTGGATGCCATGATCTTCGTTTTTTGAATGTTGAGTTTTAAGCCAGCTTTTTCACTCTCCTCTTTCACTTTCATCAAGAGGCTCTTTAGTTCCTCTTCACTTTCTGCCATTAAAATGGTATCATCTGCATATCTGATTGTTGATATTTTCCTGCTATAGATTCTTTGAATGGGGCCACCTAGCGCTTGTGATTCATCCACGCCACAGCATTTAGCATGATTACTCTGCAGATAGTTCGAATAAGTAGGGTGATAATACACAGTCTTCATAAGACACTCCTTTCCCAATTGTGAACTAGTCATTGTCCCATGTTCGGTTTTAAAATGTTGCTTCATGACTGGATTACAGGTTTTAATCAGGAAGCAAGTAAGATGTGTTCTGGTTTCCTGTCTCTAAGTATTTTCCACAATTGTGTTGTTGATCCTGTGGCTCAGTGGTAAAGAATCTGCCTGCAATGCGGAGGAGATCCTGGGTTTGATCCCTGGGTTGGAAGATCCCCTGGAGAAGAGAAATGCTACCCACTCCAGTATTCTGGCCTGGAGAATTCCATGGATGTATATCTAGTCAAGGGTCGGCTAATGAGTGTAGGAAAACAGTCTGAGTGACTTTCATCGCAGCAGTACACACAGTTTCGCTCAAAGAGGCTTTTAGGCTATGGTGATGATACTTCCATTGTACTTTAATGGTTTAGAGTATAGGAGAAAATAATGGGCAGTTACAATAGATAAAACCTCATTAGCTGTCTCATAGCTAATAGTTCATATATAGTCAAAACGTTTTAGGTAGTGAGCCAGATTTATTATTTATACCTTTATTTTTTAAATTCAATTTATTTGCACATTCAGTACAGTGTCAGTTACAGTTGCTTCAGTCAGTGTATGAGATCATTTGTGACCCATGATATGCACAGCACAACGCAGGCTTTCCTGTCCTAGCTCTCTCTCGCGAACTCCGGAGTTTACCTCAAACTCATGTACAACGATTTTTTTTTTTTTTGAGGTCAGTGATGCCATCCAACCATCTCATCCTCTGTCGTCCCCTTCTCCTCCTGCCCTCAATCTTTCCCAGCATCAGGGTCTTTTCCAATGAGTCAGCTCTTCGCATCAGGTGGCCAAAGTATTGGAGTTTCAGCTTCAACATCAGTCCTTCAATGAACACTCAGGACTGATTCTCCTTTAGGATGGACTGGTTGGATCTCCTTGCAGTCCAAGGGACTCTCAAGAGTCTTCTCCAACACCACAGTTCAAAAGCATCAATTCTTAGTTGCTCAGCTTTCTTTAGCAGTCCAACTCTCACATCCATACATGACTACTGAAAAAACCATAGCTTTGACTAGCATGACCTTTGTTGGCAAAGTAATGTCTTTTTTTAATATGCTGTCTAGGTTTGTCATAACTTTCTTCCAAGGAGCAAGTTATCTTTTAATTTCATGGCTGCAATCACCATCAGCAGTGATTTTGGAGCCCAAGAAAATAAAGTCTGACACTGTTTCCATCTGTTTCCCCCATTCTATTTGCCATGAAGTGATGGACCTCCAGATGCTATGATCTTAGAGTTTTTCTGACATTGTTGGGCATTAATCTAACTTTTTCATTCTCCTCTTTCACTTTCATCAAGAGGCTCTTTAGTTCCTCTTCGCTTTCTGCCATTAAAGGGTGGTGTCATCTGCATATCTGAGGTTATTGATATTTCTCCTGACAATCTTGATTCCAGCTTGTGCTTCATCCAGCCCAGCATTTCTCATGATGTATACTGCATAAATTAGTTAAATAAGTAGGGTGACAATATACAGCCTTGATGTACTCCTTTCCCAGTTTGGAACCAGTCTGTTCTAATGTCCATTTCTAACTGTTGCTTCTTGACCTGCATACAGGTTTCTCAAGAGGCAGGTCAGGTGGTCTGGTATTCCCATCTCTTTCAGAATTTTCCACAGTTTATTGTGATCCACACAGTCAAAGGCTTTGGCATAGTCAATAAAGCAGAAATAGATGTTTTTCTGGAACTCTCTTGCTTTTCGATGATCCAGCAGATGTTGGCAATTTGATCTCTGGTTCCTCTGCCTTTTCTAAAACCAGCTTGAACATCTGGAAGTTCACGGTTCACGTATTGCTGAAGCCTGGCTTGGAGAATTTTGAGCATTACTTTACTAGCGTGTGAGATGAGTGCAATTGTGTGGTAGTTTGAGCATTCTTTGGCATTGCCTTTCTTTGGGATTGGAATGAAAACTGACCTTTTCCAGTCCTGTGGCCACTGCTGAGTTTTCCAGATTTGCTGGCATATTGAGTGCAGCACTTTCACAGCATCATCTTTCAGGATTTGAAATAGCTAAACTGGAATTCCATCACCTCCACTAGCTTTGTTTGTAGTGATGCTTCCTAAGGCCCACTTGACTTCACACTCCAGGATGTCTGGCTCTAGTGAGAGATGTGATCACACCATTATGATTATCGGGGTCATGAGTCTTTTTATTACTTTTTATTATTTAATTTATTACTTTTACTAATACTTTCTTTACTCTTTTAATTTTTTATGTGGACCATTTAAAATCTTTTATTCAATTTGTATTCAAATAAACTTGGGTTATATTTTGGTTTTGGTGACCACCAGGCATGCGGGTTCCTTAGTCTCTGCCCCAGGGATAGAACTCTTCACACTCATGCTATGGAAGGCAAAGTTTTAACCACTTCGACTGCTTAGGGAAGTTCCTGTACATTGTGTTTATGATTATAAATTTATTTCATTGTAAGTTTTGAAAATTGAACAACTGGCTCACAATTTCTTCTTAAAAATTTAGCTCTTTTTCTTCTCAAGCTTCTTCTTGGCCTTAGGTTCTCAAATAAAAAATCCTGTGTCTGTAAACCACTGTGCAATTTAAGGTGACTGTTCTAAGAGAAGAAGGAGAATGCTCCTGAATGAATTTTCTACCACCTGCCTCAGACCCCATTTCATGATCCAGCCCATCCTTTAATTATTGCCTATCAGGGGAGTTTTTTTTGTTCTCAGAATTCTGATCCTTTCTCAAATTCTGTGGTAGGTGCTGGCAGATAGGTTAGAGGTGATAGGTGATAAGAGGATGTGAGGATGACAGTGATTGAGGTATAATAGGGTGGGGAGAAGGACAAACCTGGAGGCTTCAGACCTTGTACCAATGTTTATCACCTGTATCTTAGAATTTAGATAAAGATCCCGTTGTCTCTAACGCCAAACTGACCTGCTTAACAAAAATGTTTAGACTATATCTATAAGACTACTTTACATGTATGTATGTATGTGTCTGTGTGTGTGACATGGCAGTCCATGTCCGACTCTTTGCGACCCCATGAACTGTAGCCTGCCAGGCTCCTTTGTCCATGGGATTTTCCAGGCAAGAATACTGGAGTGGGTTGCCATTTTTCCTCCAGGGAATCTTTCTGACCCAGGGATCGAATCCATGTCTCCTGCTTTGCAGGTGGATTCTTTACCACTGAGCCACCTGGGAATCCATACTTATTAAAAGATTACTTATATTGTATATACAGGTTGATTTCATGTTGATGATTGGTAGTAACCATGCAAACCTGTAAAGTAATTACCCTTCAATTACAAACAACAAACAAAAAAAAATAAATTACAAGCATAGATGAAAAAAACTAGTGTTGTCCCGTATCCCTTTCCCATTCCACTGATATTCCCTAGAGACATGCATTTTTGATTTTCTAAATTCCTCAACATATACTCTGTGTAGTTGCATTCAGTGCAGTTCTGTGCAGTCTAGTCACTCAGTCGTGTTGACTCTTTGCGACCCCAAGGACTGCAGCATGCCAAGCCTTCCTGTCCATCACCATCTCCCGAGCTTTTGTCAAACTCATGTCCATTGAGTTAGTGATGCCATCAAACATCTCATCCTCTGTTGCCCCCTTCTCTCCTGCCTTCAATCTTTCCCAGCATCAGGATCTTTTCCAATGAGTCAGTTCTTTGCATCAGGTGGCCAAAGTATTGGAGTTTCAGCTTCAGCATCAGTCCTTCCAATGAATATTCAGGACTGATTTCCTTTAGGATGGACTGGTTGGATCTCCTTGCAGTCCAAGGGACTCTCAAGAGTCTTCTCCAACACCACAGTTCAAAAGCATCAATTCTTCGGTGCTCAGCTTTCTTTATAGTCCAACTCTCACATCCATACATGACTACTGGAAAAATCATAGCTTTGACTGATGGACCTTTGTTGGCAAAGTAATGTCTCTGCTTTTTAATATGCTGTCTAGGTTGGTCATAGCTTTTCTTCCAAGGAGCAAGCATCTTTTAATTTCATGGCTGCAGTCACCATCTGCAGTGATTTTGGAGCCCAAGAAAATAAAGTCTGTCACTGTTTCCATTGTTTTCCCATCTATTTGCCATGAAGTGATGGGCGGATGCCATGATCTTAGTTTTTGAAATGTTGAGTTTTAAGCCAACTTTTTCACTCTCCTCTTTCACTTTTCATCAAAGCTACTTCAGTTCTCTCAATTTCTGCCATAATGGTGGTTGCATCTGGAACACCTGGGTTAAATTGAATATTTCTCCCAGCAATCTTGATTTCAGCTTGTGCTTCATCCAGCCCAGCATTTTGCATGATGTACTCTGCATATAAGTTAAATAAGCAGGGTGACAATATACAGCCTTGACATACTCCTTTCCCAGTTTGGAACCAGTCTGTTCCATGTCCAGTTCTAACTGTTGCTTCCTGACCTGCATACAGATTTCTCAGGAGGCAGGTAAGGTGGTCTGGTTTTCCCATCTCTTTAAGAATTTTCCACAGTTTATTGTGATCCACACAGTCAAAGGCTTTGGCATAGTCAATAAAGCAGAAGTAGATGTTTTTCTGGAACTCTCTTGCTTTTTTTATGATCCAAAGGATGTTGGCAATTTGATCTCTGGTTCCTCTGCCTTTTCTAAATCCAGCTTGAACATTCGAGAAGTTCATGGTTCATGTACTGTTGAAGCCTCGGCTTTGCTAGGATTTGTGGTAGCATGTGAGATGAGTGCAATTGTGCAGTAGTGCAATTGTGCATGGAGCGCTATTGTGCAATAACTTTGTAGGATGTGGGATGAGTGGAATTGTGCAGTAATTTGAATATCCTTTGGCATTGGCTTTCTTTGGTATTGTGAATGAAAAACTGACCTTTTCCAGTCCGATGTGGCTCCTTCACTGCTTGTGTTTTCCTAATAGCGAGCATATTGGAGTGCTAGCACTTTTAACTAGAATATTGTATCGCCTCTCCGTCATCGCTTTAGGACTTGAAATTAGCTCAACTGGAAATTCATCATCTTTCTTCCAATAGCTTTGGTCCTAAGGCCGCAACTCTTGACTTTGCATTCCAGGAATGGTCTGGATCTAAGGGTGAGGTGATATACGCCTTCATGGTTATCAGAGGTCTCATCGAAGATCTTTTTTTGTATCAGTTCTTCTGTGTATTAGTTGTACACTGCTTCTTTGTATCTTTCGCTTCTGTTAGGTCTGTACCATCTTGTCCTTTATTGTGCCCATCTTTGCATGAAATGTTCCTTGGTATCTCTAATTTTCTTAAAGAGAACTCTTTAGCTTGGAAGTGGTAATACCTACTTAAATTATCTTATGTGACCAAAAAAATTCATTACAAAGAAACAGGGATGCTAAAAAGAAATGAAAAAGATACGGAGGAAGTTTAAATACATACTACTAAGTGAAAGCAGGCAATCTGAAAAGGCTACATACTGTATGATTCCAACTGTATGACACTGTGGAAAAGTGTGCAGATGGTAAAACTATGCAGACAGTAAAAAGATCAGGGGTTGCTGAGGATGGATGAATAGGTGGAAAACAAGGGCTTTTAGGGCAGTGAAAATATTTTGTATGATACCATAATGATGGCTACGTATATATATGTATACACATCCAAATCCATAGAATGTACAATATGAAGAGTGAACCATAATGTAAACTATGGATGATAATATGGTAAACTACCAGGTGATTATGATTTGTCAGTATAGATTGATCAGTTGTAACAAAATGGACCACTCTGGTAAGTGATGTTGAAAATGGAAAATAAATAAATAAAGAAAGAAAGAAAGAAAGAAAAGACTGGGGAGGCTATGCATGTGTGGGGACTGGGGATATATGGAAAATCTCTGTACTTTGCTTTCAATTTTTTCTGTGAACCTAAAAAACTAATCTAAAAAAACTAAACCCTTAAAAAATGCAGGGGTGTTTCTTGGACATCAAAAATGGAGGTATATTTCTGTCTCATGGGGGATTAAAATCTGGAACTCTAAAGCAAATTCAAATAACTGCATCTCAGTTTTTATGTCTCTCCCTCAAGGACTTCAATCTCTTGTGTCTGACTTTCTTTGTGAATGGGCATCATTCTAGCTCAGGAAAGCAGACTCATTTTTTTCCTACAGTACAAGATAGCCTTGCTTTGGTGCAGCAGGCCACAGAGCCTGAACAGCACCTCTGAATATGGAGCCCCTTTCTCACTGAAAGTTTTTCTTAACCTGGGTCCATGTAGGGGGTCCATGAATTTGATGGCATTAAGAAATTACATATTTATTTTCACCAACCTGTAAGTCAAATTCATTTTCTTCAAATATGAGTGTAAGCAACAAAGCACAGTAGAAATTGTAGCAGCTGTAGCTTTGTCACTGTGATGGATGTTAGGATGTGCCACTCAGATTCCCTTTCAGGAATGAGGACTTATCCCTCAGCTGCTGGGAAAGCTGTTGGCAGAGCGTCTTCAGCTGTCAGACCCTTCATGGATGGCTTCAGCTGCAGAGTCACCTCACCCTGGGGCATCACCGTGCTGGGCTTGTTTACATCCAGCAATTGACCAGTGCTGGGAAGGTGGACTGTGGTTGAGAGGAATCTCTACAAACCTTATAAACTAACCCTCATCTTCCTAGTCACTTCCTCTACTATTAACAACCCTAGCTCAAGCCCCCTCAGCCTTATCACATTTTTCACAATTCACTACTCAATCCAGCTCAGTATATAAGTGTTCAACTCTAACTGCTTCTTTGGATCTTCATTTCCTTATGAGGGCTTCAGGGACACATAAAAAAAAAATATATGTATATAGGACTCATAATGAATAGTTTTGCATTTATTTGCATATTTGTCTGTCTCTGCCACTAGGCTGTTAAGAGACCTGTCAGTCTTGTTCAATAATCTATACCTTGTCTCAACAGAGTGCCTGGTACGTAGTAAGGGCTCACTAAAATGTACGCATAATATATATTTTTCAGAGTTAAAAGTTTAAATGTAGAAAGAGCATTTATATTAAATTTTGAAAAGGATGACCTGTCTTATCTAAACATTTAATGTTCCTGGCTATAAAAACAGATGTGACTGTTCATCAGCATTAACTGATGAAAGGCTGATAAGTTATTTCAGATCATCCGTTAAAAAAAAGACATCTGGGCATCTAGATTGCTTCCATGTCCTGGCTATTATAAACAGTGCTGCGATGAACATTGGGGTACACATGTCTCTTTCAATCCTGGTTTCCTCAGTGTGTATGCCCAGCAGTGGGATTGCTGGGTCATATGGCAGTTCTATTTCAAAAATAGATAAATAAACTAATTTAAAATTAAAAAAAAAAAGACATCTTCTTTTCAGCATATAAAATTTCTTCCCAATATCCACAAGAGCTAGAACTTTATAACATACTATTCTTTGGTCATACATGTATTTTTTTTCAAAAATTCTCTGGAAGTAATTGAAATCATCAATAAGAATTCAGAAAAATAGATATGCAGCAAAAAACAAAGCTTTAATGTATAGCACAGGGAACTACAGACAATATATTGTAATAACCTATAGTGGAAAATAATCTGAAAAATAATACATGTATATACATATAACTGAATGACCTTCCTGTGCACCTGAAATATTGTTAAGTCAACTATACTTCAACAAAATATATATATATGTATTTAAAAAAATAAGAAATTCAGTTGGCTTTTTTGGAAATGTTATGAATGGGTCCTAGAAACCTATGTCCAAGGCAGTCAGTGTAAAACAGTTGTTTCCCATTACTATGAAGTGTGGACAATCTAGCATCTATTTTATCTGAACCAGTTCCCTGCCTCAGACTGCTATCCTGAAATATCACTCTAGGCTGAATCTCTACTGCAATGTGTATAAAATGGAATTACAGTTCATTGCTACATTTGCTACAGTTACTGACATGATGGATTATAGGTACTCAACCAGAGTGCATTTAGCATTATGATTTAGTAAAGTGGCCAAAAGAGGAACATTTGTTCTCTTTTTGTTATATAATACTGTTTTTATTAGAAATGTAATATATGTATAATGTTGAAACTAGGAAAATACTGAAAAGTATAAGGAAGAGAATGAAAATTGCTGATCATCTTACCACCAAAGAATAATAACCATTAATATTTTAGATTATTTGATTTCAGATATTTTTTCCATCAAGAAATTACTGCTGCATGATCCTCTGACCTACAGAAATGCTAATTTCATGTGGTTTGCTCTAAATAATATCATATACATATTATTTTACATAAAAGCATACTAAAAAGATTACTTTGTAGTTTGCTTTTCTCATTTAACATGATAATTGAAGTGTTTGTTCATAATACAAAAACTTGCTGAAAACATTATTCTGAGTGACTATTATATTCTAATGTATGAAAGTGCCATAACTTTGCCTAATGATTCCCCCTCTATTGGACATATCAGTTATTTCCACTTGAAACTGTTACAAATAGTGTTCTGATAAACATCTCTATGTATAATTATTTGTATCTATTTGAGATTATTTTCATTTTTGGAAATGGAATTCTTGGTTGTAGGTTATATATACATCTTTTAAAGTCTATTGATCCTGATTGCAGGAATTTGATTTTAAGAAGAAACATGTTCTATGAGTGCAAGGGCCATTTTTGTTTGCTCACTATTTATTCAGTGGTTAGAGTATTACCTGTTACATTGATGATATACAATAAAACATTTGTTCAATGGATTAACATATGGCACCAGCTATTGGAAATTTCAGAAGATAGCACCTATAAGCCTTCTGCATGTATTAGAGATATTTTACAGTGGTTGAAAATCTGAATTCTCAAATTAGATAAATTGTAGTTTAAATTTAGAACCCTCAACTTACTAGCTGTGTAAGTAAGTATATTGCGGAGTATATTTAAAGTTTCTGGGCCCCAGTTTTCTCCTCTGTAAAACAGGAAGATTGACAGCATCAAACTCACCGAGATGTTGTGAGGATTAAATGAGATAATTTTGTACCGAGATGTATTATGGTGCCAAGCACACAGTAATTGCTCAATAATTTTTTTCTATTACTATTCTACATAACTGAAAGATTCTGACAGTATTTTTTACCCAACAGTAGGTACATAAGAAAAAGAGATTATTCTATGCAAACATCTCAAAAAGGTCAAGAAATATAGATGAGAAACACAACTTTGAAAATTTTATCTTTCAAAACCTTTTAAAGTACTTGTTGGCTTTTTATTATCCCAGGTCTGCTTCCCTCTAATGGCTGGCAGAAAAATCTTCACAGGATAAAGAGCTCCTCTTGCAGAGGAGCATAGAAGGGGCAGCTGGGGAGACTGGATCCTGTCCTGTAGCCAGTCTTCCCTAGGGAGAGTTGCCAACTGAAAGACAGGAGGACATCTGCAGTGATGTGGACAGGAGCAAGAACAAGGAGCAGGCATAGACTATGAAAGGACTTTGAGACTTGAGTTTCAGATCCAGACAAGCTGCTGACATTGTACGTCTGGGTTAGGTCATGGGCAGCAGTGGTGGCACTGAAACTGAGCAATCCCCAGCAATCTCCAGGTCTTCGTAACAGACCTCTTTGTGTTCCCCATCTCTTGCTTAAAGAAAAAAAATTCGGTCTTCTGAACCTTCCCTGAATTTCAAAAAGTCTGACTCAAGGGTTCTCAGAAGAGTGAGAATATGCAGAGACAAATAGCAGTTGGGAGGAGAACTGATAACAATTTAAACAATAAAACAGCCATACAGCAGAGTCACAGGACCTTTAGTTTCTCCCTGAAGGACATGGATAATAATGTCTGATGCACATTCCTAAATTATTTTTATGGAGACCAGACTTTCACCAGATGAAAACTGCTCATCACAAGCAGGTAGACCTCAGACTAGTTAGTATCAGAAGGCTGATGATTGAGATTCCTGAAATAATACCCTCTTACCTCACTATCAACTAATCAGAGAATTGTGCAGAGGAAGCCCTCTACAGAGGAACTTGTGGGTGACCCTGGGGCAATAAGTAGGAGGTGAAGGTGATGCCTGGATAGACCCTCCTTGAGCATTTGCTTTAGAGATTTCAAATATGTTATAAGACTTTGGCTGCTGGGTCCAACTCTCATGCTCCCAAACCTTCTACCCCTTCAAGGGTATAACTGGGGACCCCTCAACTTTCAAGAGAATATGACTTTGGAAGATTCCAATATGGAAAGAACTGGAAAGAACTTGCTGAAGTAGGAAGGTCTAATTCCCCAAAAGGAAACTGAATCTATGGCAGCATTTCCACTAAAAGGATCTTTGTAGTGATTAACAAAGACACTCACCATGATGAAGAGGAGGTAAGTATAATTAAGGACTATGATTATTCAAGATCTTTATAAGCAAATGTATCACTTCAAAATTCTTCAAACACAGAAAATTCTCTAGCTTTGGAGTTAAGAGCTAAAGCATTTATTTACATTTTCAGATTTGCTGGCCTGAAAATATGCTTTTAAGAGCTGTTTACAATTTTGTCATTTTTATTCATTTCAGACTTCTTATTTTCAAACGTGTGTGCTCTCTCTATGGAAACCTAAAGCTTCATTTATTTAACTTTCAGGGATATTGAAATATTACAATAAGTATTTGGAATTCACATTATATATGTGATTTCAATTCATGTGAATATATATAAGATACAACTCTAAATATCTTTAAAAAAAAGATCAGAAATCTCTGCCAAGAGGTGGGAGTCAAATGAGTAATAGCCACCTAGTTGGAATTAAACCACTTTGAGGAGCTACTCTTTCTGGAAGCTTATTTATTGATCACCTTAGGAAACACTTCTCTGATGGTGTGAGAGGTTGCTGACCTTAGATATTAAATCTAGCCCTGGATATCCCCTTCCAGATAAAACTTCAATCAGATCAACTTACTCAGAAGAATGCTTGCCAGTCTGAGCATACCCTTCCAACCAGCAGCTGCAGAGGGACAGGCCTGAAGTCACCCAAAGGCTTGGCTAGGAGGCTTGTCCACATGTTCAACACCACATTTTCCCTCTGGAACATGCCCTCGTCAATCTTCTCATCTCAGGAAATGGAACTATCACCCTGTTACTTGTTTAAACTATAAATCTAGGAGTAGTCCTTTGACTCACCACCTCTCTCCGTACCCCACCATATATATCCAATAAATCAATTAATCCCAGCAGCTCCATCCCTGAAAGATTTAGTGACTCTTTACTCTTCCTTTACTGATACACTCTTGCTCTAAACCTTAATCACCTCTAGCCTTAGTTATGTGAGAGCTGCCTAAATAATCCCCATGCTCCTTTTCTCAATATAATAAAAGCTATCTATGACAAACCCACAGCCAACATAATACTCAACAGTGAAAAGCTGAAAGCCTTCTCGCTAAAATCTGGAACCAGATAAGGAGGGCCACTCTCACCACTTCTATTAAACATAATATTAGAAGTCCTGGTCACAGCAAGAAAAAAAAAATAAAAGGGATCCAAATAGAAAGGGAAGAGAAACTGTCATTATATGCAGATGGCATGATACTATATATAGAAAACCCTAAAGACTCCACACAAAAACTATTAGAACTAGTCAACAACTTCAGCAGGGTAGCAGAATACAAGATGAACATACAGAAATCTGTTGCATTTCTTTATACTAATAATGAAATATCAAAAAGGGAAAGTAAAAAAAAAAATCCCTTTTAAAATTGCATCAAAAAAATAAAGTACTTAGGAATAAACCTGACCAGAAAGGTGAAAACATATGCTGAGAACTATAAAACATCAATAAAGGAAATTGAAGATGATTCAAAGAAATTGAAAGATATCTCATGCTCTTGGGTTGGAAGAATTAATATTGAATTGATATTGTTAAAATAGTTACACTACCCAAAGCAACCTACAGATTTAATGCAATCCTTATCAAATTACTCAGGACATTTTTTACAGAACTAGAACAAATAATCCTAAAATTTACATAGAACCATAGAAGACCCAGAATTGCCAAAGCAACCTTGAGGAAAAATAACAAAGCTGGAGGCATAACCATCCCAAACTCAGAGACTACCACAAAGTTATGGTAATCAAAACAACATGGTAACAAATATTAAAAGCAGCAAGGGAAAAACAACAAATAACACACAAGGGGATCCCCATAAGGATAACAGCTGATCTTTCAATAGAAACTCTTCAGGCTAGAAGGGAATGGCAGGACATACTTAAAGTAATGAAAGAGAATAATCTATAACCCAGATTACTGTACCCAGCAAGGATCTCATTCAGATATGAAGGAGAATTGAAAAGCTTTACAGACAAGCAAAAGCTGAGGGAATTCAGTACCACCAAACCAGCTCTCCAACAAATGCTAAAGGATCTTCTCTAAACAGGAAACACAGAAAGGATGTTTAAACACAAACTCAAAACAACAAAGTAAATGGCAACGGGACCATAGTTATCAATAATTACCTTAAACGTAAATGGGTTGAATGCCCCAACCAAAAGACTGGCTGAATGGATACAAAAACAAGACCCCTATATATGCTGTCTACAAGAGACCCACCTCAAAACAAGGGACACATACAGACTGAAAGTAAAGGGATGGAAAAACATATTTCATGCAAATGGAGACCAAAAGAAAGCAGGAGTCGCAATACTCATTTCAGATAAAATAGACTTTAAAATAAAGGATGTGAAAAGAGACAAAGAAGGACACTACATAATGATCAAAGGATCAATCCAAGAAGAAGATATAACAATTATAAATATATATGCACCCAACATAGGAGCACTACAATATGTAAGGCAAATACTAACAAGTATGAAAGGGGAAATTAACAATAACACAATAATAGTGGGAGACTTTAATACTCCACTCACACATATGGATAGATCAACTAAACAGAAAATTAACAAGGAAACACAAACTTTAAATGATACAAAAGACAAGTTAGATTTAATTGATATTTACAGGACTTTCCACCCCAAAACAATCAATTTCACCTTTTTCTCACGTGCACATGGAACTTTCTCCAGGAGAGATCACATCCTGGGCCATAAATCTAGCCTTGGTAAATTCAAAAAAATTGAAATCATCCCAGTCATTTTCTCTGACCACAATGCAGTAAGATTAGACCTCAATTACAGGAAAAAAACTATTAAAAATTCCAACATATGGAGGCTAAACAACACGCTTCTGAATAACCAACAAATCACAGAAGAAATCAAAAAAGAAATCAAAATATGCATAGAAACGAATGAAAATGAAAACACAACAACCCAGAACCTATGGGACACTGTAAAAGCAATGCTAAGGGGAAGTTTCATAGCAATACAGGCGTACCTCAAGAAACAAGAAAAAACTCAAATAAATAACCTAACTCTACACCTAAAGCAACTAGAGAAGGAAGAAATGAAGAACCCCAGGGTTAGTAGAAGGAAAGAAATCTTAAAAATTAGGGCAGAAAATAAATGCAAAAGAAACAAAAGAGACCATAGCAAAAATCAACAAAACTAAAAGCTGGTTTTTCGAGAAGATAAACAAAATTGACAAGCCATTAGCCAGACTCATCAAGAAACAAAGGGAGAAGAATCAGATCAACAAAATTAGAAATGAAAATGGAGAGATCACAACAGACTACACAGAAATACAAAGGATCATAAGAGACTACTACCAACAGCTATATGCCAATAAAATGGACAACTTGGAAGAAATGGACAAATTCTTAGAAAAGTATAACTTTCCAAAACTGAACCAATAAGAAATAGAAGATCTTAACAGACCCATCACAAGCACGGAAATCGAAACTGTAATCAGAAATCTTCCAGCAAACAAAAGCCCAGGACCAGACGGCTTCACAGAGGAATTCTACCAAAAATTTAGAGAAGAGCTAACACCTATCCTACTCAAACTCTTCCAGAGAATTGCAGAAGATGGTAAACTTCCAAACTCATTCTATGAGGCCACCATCACCCTAATTCCAAAACCAGACAAAGATGTCACAAAAAAAGAAAACTACAGGCCAATATCACTGATGAACATAGATGCAAAAATCCTTAATAAAATTAGCTAGCAAACAGAATCCAACATCATATTAAAAAGATCATACATCATGACCAAGTGGGCTTTATCCCAGGAATGCAAGGTTTCTTTAACATCTGCAAATCAATCAATGTAATACAGCACATTAACAAATTGAAAGATAAGAACCATATGATTATCTCAATAGATGCCGAAAAAGCCTTTGACAAAATTCAACATCCATTTATGATAAAAACCCTCCAGAAAGCAGGAACAGAAGGAACATACCTCAACATAATAAAAGCTATATATGACAAACCCACAGCAAACATTATCCTCAATGGTGAAAAACTGAAAGCACTTCCCCTAAAGTCAGGAACAAGGCAAGGGTGCCCACTTTCACCACTACTATTCAACATAGTTTTGGAAGTTTTGGCCACAGCAATCAGAGCTGAAAAAGAAATAAAAGGAATACAGATAGGAAAAGAAGAAGTAAAACTCTCACTGTTTGCAGATGACATGATCCTCTACATAGAAAACCCTAAAGATTCTACCAGAAAATTACTAGAGCTAATCAATGAATATAGTAAAGTTGCAGGATATAAAATTAACACACAGAAATCCCTTGCATTCCTATACTCCAATAATGAGAAAACAGAAAGAGAAATTAAGGAAACAATACCATTCACCATTGCAACAAAAAGAATAAAATACTTAGGAATATATCTACCTAAAGAAGCAAAAGACTTACATATAGAAAACTATAAAACACTGATGAAAGAAATCAAAGAGGACACAAACAGATGGAGAAATATACCGTGTTCATGGATTGGAAGAATTAATATAGTGAAAATGAGTATACTACCCAAAGCAATCTATAGATTCAATGCAATCCCTATCAAGCTACCAATGGTATTTTTCACAGAACTAGAACAAATCATTTCACAATTTGTATGGAAATATAAGAAACCTTGAATAGCCAAAGCAATGTTGAGAAAGAAGAATGGAACCGGAGGAATCAACCTGCCTGACTTCAGGCTCTACTACAAAGCCACAGTCATCAAGACAGTATGGTACTGGCACAAAGATAGAAATATAGATCAATGGAACAAAATAGAAAGCCTAGAGATAAATCCACGCACCTATGGACACCTTATCTTCGACAAAGGAGGCAAGAGTATACAATGGAGAAAAGACAATCTCCTTAACAAGTGGTGCTGGGAAAACTGGTCAACCACTTGTAAAAGAATGAAACTAGAACACTTTCTAACACCATACACAAAAATCAACTCAAAATGGATTAAAGATCTAAATGTAAGACCAGAAACTATAAAACTCCTAGAGGAAAACATAGGCAAAACACTCTCTGACATAAATCACAGCAGGATCCTTGATGATCCACCTTCCAGAATATTGGAAATAAAAGCAAAAATAAACAAATGGGACCTAATTAAAATTAAAAGCTTTTGCACAACAAAGGAAACTATAAGCAAGGTGAAAAGACAGCCTTCAGAATGGGAGAAAATAATAGCAAACGAAGCAACAGACAAACAATTAATCTCAAAAATATACAAGCAACTCCTGCAGCTGAATTCCAGAAAAATAAACGACCCAATCAAAAAATGGGCCAAAGAACTAAACAGACATTTCTCCAAAGAAGACATACAGATGGCTAACAAACACATGAAAAGATGCTCAACATCACTCATTATTAGAGAAATGCAAATCAAAACCACAATGAGGTACCATTTCACACCAGTCAGAATGGCTGCTATCCAAAAGTCTACAAGCAATAAATGCTGGAGAGGGTGTGGAGAAAAGGGAACCCTCTTACACTGTTGGTGGGAATGAAAACTAGTACAGCCACTATGGAGAACAGTGTGGAGATTCCTTAAAAAACTGGGACTAGAACTGCCATATGACCCAGCAATCCCACTGCTGGGCATACACACAGAGGAAAACAGAACTGAAAGAGATGCGTGTACCCCAATGTTCATCGCAGCACTGTTTACAATAGCCAGGACATGGAAGCAACCTAGATGTCCATCAACAGACGAATGGATAAAGAAGCTGTGGTACATATACACAATGGAATATTACTCAGCCATTAAAAAGAATACATTTGAATCGGTTCTATTGAGATGGATGAAACTGGAGCCCATTATACAGAGTGAATATGCGTAAGAATAAGAGACCAGAATAGAAAAACAGTCTTATGGAATAAAAGGTGAGGGTGGGATGTTCTAATACATATATACACCATGGTTCGAATGAGAATGAATGGAATATGGATCAAGGGAACAGAATACAGAGCCCAGAAATAAATCTACATACTTAAGTCAATTAATCTTTGACAAAGGAGGCAAGAATATACAATGGAGATTATCTTTTGATAATCTCTTCAGCAAGTTGTGTTGGGAAAGCTGGACAGCCACATGTAAATCAATGAAGTTAGAACACTGTCTCACATCATACACAAAAATAAACTCAAAATCACAAAGCAAAACATTCTCTGACATAAATTATAGCAATGTTTTCTTGGATCAGTCTCCCAAGGAAATAGATATAAAAGCACAAATAAATAGGACCTAATCTGACATAAGCTTTTTCACAGCAAAGGAAACTATAAACAAAATGAAAAGAAAACCGATGGACTGGGAGATCATGGATCACAGCCTTCTCACTGTGAAGGGGCTTGCATAACTCAATGAAGCTATGAGCCATGCTATGCAGGGCCACTCAAGATGGACAGGTCATAGTGGAGAGTTCTGACAAAACATAGTCCACTGGAGGAGGGAACGACAAACCACTCCAGTATACTTATCTTGAGAACCCCATGAATAGGATGAAAAGGCAAAAAGATATGACACCGGAAGATAAGCCTCCTAGGTCAGAAGGTGTCCAATACACTACTGGGGAAGAGCAGAGAAATAGCTCCAGAAAGAATGAAGAGGCTGTATATTTTCACCTGCTTATTTAACACATGCAAAGTACATCATGTGAAATGTTGGGCTGGATGAATCTCAAGCTGGAAACAAGATTGCTAGGTGTAATATCAACAACCTCAGATACACAGATGATACTACCATAATGGCAGAAAGCAAAGAGGTACTAAAAGAGCCTCTTGATGAAGGTAACAGAGGAGAGTGAAAAAGCTGGCTTAAACTCAACATTCAAAAAACTAAGATCATGACACCTGTCCCATCACTTTATGGCAAATAGATGAAGAAACAATGGAAATAGTGACAGACTTTATATTCTTGGGCTCCAAAATCACTGTGGATGGTGACTGCAGCCATGAAATTAAAAGACACTTGCTCCTTGGAACCAGGAAAGCTATGACAAATCTAGACAGTGTATTAAAAGGCAAAGACATCACTTTGCCACCAAAGGGCCATATAGTCAAAGCTACGGTTTTTCTAGCAGTTACATACAGATGTGAGAGTTGGACCATAAAGAAAGTTGAGCACTGAAGAATTGATGCTTTCAAACTGTGGTGCTGGAGAAGGCTCTTCAGTCCCTTGGACAGCAGGGAGATCAAACCAGTCAATCCTAAAGGAAATCAGCTCTGAATATTCATTGGAAGGACTGATGCTGAAGCTGAAGCTCCAATACTTTGGCCACCTGATGCAGAGTCAACTCATTGAAAAAGACACTGATGGTGGGAAAGATTGAAGGCAGGAGGAGACAGGGGCAACAGAGGATAATATGGTTAGATAGCATCATCAACTTGATGGACATGAGTTTGAGCAAACTCCAGGAAATAGTGAAGGACAGGGAAGCCTGGCATCTACAGTCAATGGGGAAGCAAAGAGTCAGGATAAGATGGTTAGATAGCATCATCAACTTCATGGACATGAGTTTGAGCAAACTCCAGGATATAGTGAAGGACAGGGAAGCCTGGCATCTACAGTCAATGGGGAAGCAAAGAGTCAGACACTTCTTGGTGACTGAACAGCAACAGCAAAATGAACCAGGAGAACATATTTGCAAATGATGCAACTGACAAGGGCTTAAGTTCCAAAATATACAAACAGTTCATACAACTCAGTAACAAAGAATCCCAAATAACCCAATCAAAAAATGGGTGCATGTTGATGTTTGACAGAAAACAACAAAATTCTGTAAAGCAATTATCCTTCAATTAAAAAATAAATAAATTTTTAAAAAATGGGTGGAGGACCTAAATAGACATTTCTCCAAGGATGACATACAAATGACCAACAGAACCATTAAAAGATGCTCAACACTGCTAATTATTAGAGAAATGCAAATCAAAATTATAATGAGGTACCTACTCACACTGGTCAGGATGGCCATCATTAAAGAGTCTCGCCAGCTTTCTGATTTCATCTTCCCGGGTGCTCTACTCTAGCCACTCTTGCCTACTTCTGTTTCTTAAATCCATTCAATATGTTCCAGCCTCTGTATCAGGAATTTCCTTTCCCTGGAACACTCCCTCAAACCTGTTATGTGCAACACTAGCTCCTTATCACTCAGATTTCAACTAAAATACTACTCCTCAAAGAGGCCTTCCCTGACCCCCCAATACAAAGTAGTCCCCACAAGTCAGTTTCTTTCCTATTTCAATTCTCAAAGAAATACTCTTATTTATTTTTCTTTTGTCGCTATCTCCTACCCATGCCCAGAGTGTGAACTATGTGAGAGCAGGAATTTTGTCTGTCATTTTCCACTATATCCCAGCACCCGGAACAGTACTTGGCAAATAGAGGGCTTTCTGTAAATATCTGGTGAATGAATAAAGTGTTATTCTGATGGCTTGGTTTCTGAATCTGACTTTATGTCAGATCTACATATTTTTATATATTTATATCATGTTATCTTTATAGTCAACCCATAACTCTGTACAGCCTATTTCTCCCAGGCCATACAACTGATAAATCAGCATGTCCCCTTCACCACTAGCAATGGGGAAAGGAGTGATCACAGGAAGGAGGTGGGTGAACTCACTTAAGTTGAACAGCTCAATGTAAAAGACTCAAAACTCATGCTCTTACATTGACAAACTGGTAGCATTATCTTTTCACTTATTAGAATATTTTACATTTCATTTAGATGAAAGAGAAAGACAAATACTGTATGATGGCACTTCTATGTGAAATCTAAAAAGTAAAACAAACTAGTGAATATAAGAAAAAATAAGCAGACTCACAGATATAGAGAACAAATTAGTGATTACCAGTGGGGAGAAGGATGAGGGGAGGGACAATATAAGGGTGGGGGATTGAAAGGCACAAACTATTAGTTACAAAATAAGTTACGAGGGTATATTGTACAACACAATATTTTATAATTTTACAATAACTATAAATGGAGCATAACCATTAAAAATTGCAAATCACTATATTATACATCTGTAACTTATTATACCAATGTAACAACTATACTTTAACAATATTTTTTAAAAGTTTATTTTACATTTTTACATAGATGTTCTTATAAGAACTAATATCTATCTCTTTAGTTCTCTGCTATCTCTGTACAACAGAAAGGGGAAAAGCATTACTCTCCATTTCCCCAAAAAGCTTAAAGGATACTACTGAAATTATTTTAGAAGCTTTAAAAATAGGTGGTTAAGAACATCCCCGGTAGTCCAGTGGTTAAGAATCTGCCTTGCAATGCAAAGGACACAGTTTCAATCCCTGCCCCAGGAACTTAAGATCCTACATGCTGCAGGGCAGCTAAACTCGCACACCACAACTACAGAGCCCACGAGTGGCAATGAAAGAGCCCGCATGATGCAACAAAAACCCAACACATATAAGTTGTGCAAGCCACAACTAAGACCCAACAACACAGGTGGTCAATGCTAAATAAAAATAAAACAAAGTCATATTCTAAAAACTTTGGGCTTTGAATCATGAGAAAAGTTAAAGTGATAGTCAGACATTAAAATAGAAAATATGTAACTATAATCTAGCAACTTAAAATCTTGAGAAAATTTAAAGTGATAGTCTAGACAGTTGGCAATGCCTTCTATGAGTATTTTGCTTTCATGTTTAAATAACTGTGATTTATTCAGATTATTATTAATTTATCATTTTTTTCTGATTTATAAAAGTAGTGCATCCTCATTAAATAATTTGGAAAATTCTGGTGCAGTGATAATTTGGCTGGGTGAGAGCTGAGAGCCCGTTACACTGCAGAGATAAATATGTGGTGTGAGACAACATTGCCCCCTAGAGGTCTGTGGTGTGTTGCCAGAGACTGCCCAGCAGCTTCTTTCTGGTCTTGGAGGCTTATGGATGCTGAAGCACGCCTACTGATTTCAACTGCGGGAGGGAGTCCCGTGGGAGGGAACTCCATCTGTGATCTACTGTGGACTTCACTCATGCACAGACCTACCTGATAGTCTTATGTTCCTCCCGGAGCCTGGAATGGAGAGAGAGTCATTAGCCCCTGAGAGAAAACACCGTGAGTGAGGCTCAAGTCTAGTCTCAGCAAGATAGTGACAGAAGGAGCAGTGTTAGGTTGTTCCCCTGCCACCTCTGCCTCACTTCACCATGCCTGCGAATGACAGAAGAAAAGGTGTTACCAGGAGCCACCAGAGAAGCAGCAGGAGCTCTCCTGGTAAATAAGGTGAAAGAACAACTAACGTCAGTGGTTCTGAGGAAGCTTTCAGAAGCGCAGCCTTCAAGTTGGGGGTAGCACAGCACAATGGACAACACAGAGGCAGGAAGTAGAACCCTCAGACATCACAGAGACAAGCTTCAGAGATACAGAAAGCTGTTCTGACTTTATCGCTCTGCTTCTATTAATATAAGAAAAATCTAGGGAGGAAGTTCTCTGGGCAAGACTAGGTATTTATAGTTAATAGAGGAACTGGGACCTCTGAGCACTATTTTATAATGTATATACAGTTTCATTTTCTACTTTCTCATTTATAACATCAGCACTTCTCCTTATGATTAAAAATGCCTTTAACTCTAGAAAACAGATTCACAACTTCTCATGAAGTTAGTCCTTAACACATGACCCAGTAATCCCACTCCTAAGTATTTACCCTAGAGAAATAATAACTTATATTCACACAAAATCTTGTACATGAATGTGTATAGTTGCTCTATTCCCTACTGAACACAAAATGACCCAGATGTTCTTCAATGGGTAAATAAATAAACTATGCTACATTGCATTTGAATACTACTCACCAGTAAAAAGGAAAAGAACTATTGACATGCTCAGCAACACTGATGAACCTCAAAGTCATACTGAGTGAAAGAAGCCAGTCCCAAAGGACTGAAGTGCATACCACTGAATCCATTTATATGACATTTCTGAAAAGACAAAACTATAAATACAGAAACAGTTATGGTTGTCAGGAACTGGGGTGGGGAGGCAAACATAGGGTGTGATAACAAAGGAATAGCACAAGGAGTTTTTTGGGGTGATCAAACTGTTTCTTATCTTGATTTTGGTGGTAGTTATATAAATCTATATAGATGCTAATATTCATAGAATTGGTCACACAAAAAAATCAACTTCATTGTATCTTAATTTTAAAAATAGAATAGGTTGAAATGCTTTTAAGATGTAATTTAAAATAACTTGTTAATAATCATTCCAGCAAGAGGTGTGTATCATAATTTCTTCACCTTTTCCACTGGTGCAAAACTGTTGGACTGTTCCCATCTCTGCGTAAATAAAGTTGTACTGAAAACTTTAAGGTGCACATCTTTGTTCACAGCTAGGATACAGTCACAGAAGTGGAATTACAGAGACAACAGGTATGAATATTTTTAGAATTCTTAGTGTATACTCCCCAGTTGCTTTCCATTCAGGGTTGTATCAATTTGCCCACCTACCGGCAGTGTCTGAGAATAAGTGGTTTGGATATCCTAAGAATGTGAAATTAGAAGACTAATTCATGGTTGTCTGGACAACCATTGAAGGGAAGAAAGAGAATTAAGAGAAGCAGAGGTGGGTGACCAGGAGAGGAACTAGACCTTCAGACCTGAAGGTTATCTGATTCATATTTTTGTGTTTTTCTTATAATATTCCTTACCCTTCTTTGTCCTACTAGCTTTCAGGATGGGTTTTTGTTTTCTTATTTATTCTCCCTCCTCTCTTCTAACTTTAATGCAAGAGCAAAGTTAGCAAGGCCATTTTACATAGTTAACAAAACAATCTCTTTTAAACACTAATCATGTGAAAGGCACTGTGCTAACCGTTGTGCTAAGAATGATAGGCAAAGAGTGATAAGAATGGTCTCTGTAATCACAGAGGTAACAATGCAACAGGAAGAGGTGAAGATAATATTTTCCTAGCCAATATCACGCTTTTCCCTTTAACACTGCTAATGATGATGAAAACAGTTACACCAACAGATACTGTTTAGTTGTTTGAAGAAAGAGCTATCACTCCAAGTCAGGTTCATCAGTTTCACAAAAGATGTGAAATTAAGCCATGCTTTGCAAGATAGGTGCATCCAACTAAATGCATTCTGGGTAGGGAAGTGACATGTGCAGAGGTAAGAGCATGGAACTGCACTTGTTTCCCCTTGATGTCCTTGTAAGAAAATAAACAGCACTAGAAAAATCTCCTCTCCTGAGGAGAATAGAAGCTGACTCAACAGCCCATTTCCATGCACCAGCTTGCTGGGGAGAAAAATGGAAAGGACTATTCCCCAAAGCTGTGTTCCTCTCACACAGATAGAGATATCATGTATAATAGATTAGGAAAACTTGCGAATGGAACATCTGTTCTGCATGCTTAAGCACCGAGGCACTCTCAAGATACAAATTTCTATTCAATATTCTAGGTGCTGTGGTGATGAGCTGAGAATGAGTTTGGAAGGTTTGCCTCTTTCCAATAAAAAAAGCTTCATCATCTCTCTAAAATGTTTATGATAATTATTTTGGAACATTATAGATAGGAAATTGAAAGAGACAAGAGGAAAAGAATGAGGACAGAACTGAGGAAGAATTGATGGAAGAGTCAATAAAGCTAAGAAACATTGAGAAATGAATTTTAATGATGAAGTCAACAATGCCTTCAGCTAATTTAGCCAAATCAACAAAGCCATTATACTATATGTATATGGTGTTTATTTTGCTTCAGATCTATGTAGATGGAAAGGTACATTGTGAAATAAAAAAACCTCCTATATTTAGGATCTGAATAATCGCATAGATGTTTGAGGAAAACAAGATGTGGATAATCTTTTATTGTATGCTTTTAGAACAAAATGCCTTTTCCCCCTGTAGTAAACATTTTATTCTTTCTGGATGGCCTCAATTTCCCCTACAAGGTAGAAGCTGTATATCACTTCCTAATAATGCAGTGTTACTTTTTAATCTAGACTAGTCTCCAAGTTTACTCTTGACCTTATAATATGCAAAAGCAATTCATGGGTAAGCAGGTGTGATTTTTTTTTTTGAGGCCAGTTTTGGCATAGATTTTCTTTTTTCTTACCATGATGCTAAATATTATTGATATTAATACTACATTTTATAGATTTCAAAGCCTCTTTCCAAATATTATCTCATTGAACTTGACTAGAACTTGGAGACAGGTTGTGAAAATATTTTTATCCATCATTCTAAAAAGAGGGAAACTGAGTCCTGGTTGACTTTCCCAAGGTCACACAGGGAACTAGGACAAGACACTAGGTCTTCTAAATCCCCACTGTTCTTCTTTTCTGTTGTTTTTTATACTTAATGTTTGAATATAACCAAGATGAGTTTTTTCTTAGGAAACTCTCAGAAGAAGTGTTTCCTAGCCCCACACCCCTTTGCCCTTGTCTAATTTCTGCTTAAGCCCATATCCTCTCCCATTTCCCCTTCTTGGTAGACATGTGGTATGTGCAATGTGGAGAAAGCTAGTGATGCCAGTCCAAAAGACAAAAAGTTCGTGGGCACTTTTAATGGTAGCCCAGAGCACTGCACTGAATTATTGGAGACACCAGTTACCAAGTGGGCAGAGGTACCTGGATAGGAATCATGATATATGGGTATAGGGCCTCACATGGTGAACTAAACCAGTGAGAATCATGGCCTAGGTTCAGGGTGAACTGGTCTACCTTTGAGGGCAGTATTCAGAAGAGAGCTCTGACCAGCAGTGGACTAGGGTGGGCCACATCATCATTAAGATTGGCACCATAACAAAGCGGCCATTGGGACAAGGGTCAAGAGGGACGGTGATGGCTGCATTCCAGCATGAAGGGATGGGATAGCATGCATTCTGCTTTCTGCAGTGGTGGGCATCAGTGCACATGAGGGCACAATCATTTCTCCTAACTCTTTAATTCTGGTCTCCTCCCTGACCCTTCTTAGCAAAGAGAGGAGGCATGTGAAGGATAGGTAGGAGCAGAAAGAAACACTTTAATATTAACAAATAGTGTTGGAAAAACTGGGTATCCACAAACAGAAGGATGAAATTGGATCCTTATCTCACACTATATACAAAAATCAGCTCAAAATGGATTAAATACAATGTAAAACTTGAATCCACAAAATTCTAAGAAAACACAGGGAAAACATATTGACATAGGTCTGGGCAATAATTATTTTGGCTATGATACCAAAAGCAAAGGAAACAAAAGCAAAAATAGACAAGTGGGACTGCATAGCAAAGGAAACAATTAACTGAGTAAAAAGGCAACCTGTGGAATGGGAGATAATATTTACAAACCATTTGTCTGATAAAGAGTTAATATCTAAAACATTTAAGGAAGTCATACAGATCAATAGCTAAAAGTCAAACAACCCAGTTAAAAAGCAAAGGACCTGAAAAGACATTGTTTTTAAAGGAAACATACAAATGGCCAACAGATATATGAAAAGGTGCTCAATATCACTAATCATCAGGGGAACATAAATCAAAACCACAATGAATTATCACCTCACACCTGTTAGAATTTCTACTAGCAAAGAGACTGAAGATAAATGTTGGTTAAGATTTGCAGAAAAGGGAACCCTTGTACACTGTTGGTGGAAATGTTAATTGATATATCCATTATGGAAAACAGTAAGAAGGTTCTTCAAAAAATTAAAACTAGAACTACCATATTGTCTAGGAATTCTACTTTGGGGTATATATCCAAAGGAAATGAGATTTTTATCTCAAAGAGATATTTACATCTCCATGTTCATTGCCACATAATTTACAAATAGTTAAGAATTGAAAACAGCCTAAATGTTCATCAACAGATGAATGTATGAAGAAAATGTGGTATGTATATTCATGGAATATCATTCAACCTTAAAAAAGAAGGAGATCTTGTCACTTGTGACAACATGGATGAAGGTAAAAGACATAATCCAAGGAAAATAAGCTAGACACAGAAAGACAGATATTTCACGATCTCACTTATATGTGCAACCTAGAATTGTCAAACTCAGAGAAGCAGAGAGTAAAATAATGGTTGCCAGGACTTGGTGGGAAGGGTGACGTGGGAAGATATTGGTCAAAGAGCACAAAATTTGAGTTATACAGGGTAAGTAAGTTCTGGAGTTCTAATGTACAACAATGTGGCTATAGTTAACAATACTGTATTGTATACTTAAAATGTGCTAACAGAGTAGGTCTAAAGTGTTCTCACTACACAAAAAAAGAAAGAAAATGATAACTGTGACACAGATATGCTTATTAGCTATATGGCAGTGATGATTTCATATTGAAGAACTTGCCTGCCAATGCAGGAGACATTAGAGACTTGGGTTTGATCCCTGGGTCGGGAAGATCCCCTGGAGAAGGAAGTGGCAGCCCACTCCAGTATTCTTGCCTGGAGAATCCCATGTACAGAGGATTCTAGCAGGCTACAGTCCATAGCATCTCAAAGAGTTGGACACACCTGAAGAGACTTAGCACACACACACACAAGTGTCAATATTCCATTGTACACCTTAAGAAAAAGAGGTCTTAAAAAATTAGAAATTCTTTTTAAATGAATAAAAAATGAAAACACAATATATCAGAATTTTTAGAATTAAGCAAATTGCTTTTTTAGTTATAAATACTTATATGTTAAAAAATGGATTAAGAATTTGATTAATATTTGGCAGAAAAGCAAAACTAAAGAGTTACTAAACTAACAAATTTTTATCAATTATGCCTATAATCGCAGAAATGCAAACCAATATATATGTTATATATCACTTATTCCACATAAGAAAAAACTGTAGACAATACTAAATGTTGGTCAGAATGTTGGGATTTGGTGGCTGTGCTATTTGCACAATGGTTTTGGAGTAGAGTTTCATAAAATTGCAAAAGTTGAAAACCTACTTGTAGATGACCTATTGAGGCACTTCCATAGGTAATAAAGAAAGCCAGAGTAAAATGTTTATTTAACACTTCAACTGTGAAAAATGAAAAACCTTTTGAATTTTTGGATTAATGATTAATTTAAAATACAGAATGAATTATATAATGCACAGTGTGTTCACATGATAGACTATGAAACTACAGTAGAATAATTGCATTGGTTTTATATCTATTGGCATGGGTGTTCTCAACATAGAATGTTAAATGAACATACAAATTAGAAATTAAAGAGAAATAATGCAGATATAATGTTTGGAAGCACCAAGCAATAGGAAGAGATACAATGAAGATATAAAAACATAGAAGGGAGGTTTCAGAACAACCTCACCTCTGGGAAAGGAAGTATATGAATGAAGTCTAGAAAGACCACAAAGGGTATCGCATCTATCTCTTATTATCTTCTCATTGTAGTCTTCATCTTAAGGCATAGGACAAAATGTCAGCTATATGAGGGCTTGTTTATATGCTTGCCTATTTGTATGAAATATTTCATAATGAAATGAATGGATAAAAACTAAAACAAAAAATAGGGCTTCCCTGGTGTCTCAGACAGTAAAGAATCTTCTGGCAATGCGGGAGACTGGGTTTGATCCCTGGGTTGGAAAGATCCCCTAGAGGAGAGAATGACAAACCACTCCAATATCCTCACCTGGAGAATCCCCATGGACAGAGGAGCATGGTAGGCTACAGCCCATAGGGTAACAAAGAGTTGGACGTGACTGAGCGACGAAGCACAGCACAGAACAAAATAAACAGAAACGTTAATGGGCTTATGAATCACGTGGAAATCTTGTTAAAATGCAGATCTAATTCACAGTTGGGGCCTGGGGTTCTGCATTTCTAACAATCTCCCAGGTAATAAAAATGCTGTTAGTACATTGGACACTTTGAGTAGAAAGACTGTAAAGTGTTAGTTTTCATCTTGATTTCCCACAAGGGAAATCATTTTTTTTAGTAGAAACTGTTACGCTTAGTTTGTTGAAACTGGTTCTCTTTCATTTCCTATATTGAATCTTGGAATGGAAAGAAATTGCTAGGTGATTCTAAAGTGTAGACAAAGTTGAGAAACACTGGTCTAGTGAGACAAATGATGGAGTCAAAGCATCTAAAGATAGGACCTGGACTTTCCTGGTGGTCCAGGGTTAACAAATCACCTGCCAGTGCATGGGACTTGGGTATGATCCCTGGTCTGGAAAAATACCACAAGCCACAGAGCAACTAAGACCATGTGCTACAACTAAAGAGCCTTCACACCCTAGAGCCCATCAGTTGAGTTCAATTCAGTGACTCAGTTGCGTCCGACTCCTTGTGACCCCATGGATTACAGCAGGACAGGCTTCCCTGTCCATCAACAACTCCTGGAGCTTACTCAAGCTCATGTCCATCGAGTAGGTGAGGCCATTCAACAAACTCCTCCTCTGTCATCCCCTTCTCCTCCAACCTTCAATCTCTCCCAACATCAGGGTCTTTTCCAAAGAGTCAGTTCTTTGCATCAGGTGGCCAAAGTATTGGAGTTTCAGCTTCAGCATCAGTCCTTTCAATGAATATCCAGGACTGATTTCCTTAGGATTGACTGGTTGGATCTCCTTGCAGGCCAAGGGACTCTCAAGAGTCTTCTCCAACACCACAGTTCAAAAGCATCAATTCTTCGGCGCTCAGCTTTCTTTATAGTCCAACTCTCTCATCCATACATGACTACTGGAAAAACCATAGCCTTGACTAGGACTTTGTTGGCAAAGTAATGTCTCTGCTTTTTAATTTGCTGTCTAGGTTGGTCATTGGAGAAGGAAATGGCAACCCACTCCAGTACTCTTGCCTGGAAGATCCCATGGACAGAGGAACGTGGTAGGCTACAGTCCATCGGGTCGCAAAGAGTCGGACACGACTGAGTGACTTCACTTTCTTTCTTTCTTTCTAGGTTGGTCATAACTTTTCTTCCAAGGAACAAGCGTCTTTTAATTTCCTGGTTTCAGTCACCATCTGCAGTGATTTTGGAGCCCCAAAAAATAGTCAGTCACTGTTTCCACTGTTTCCGTATTTATTTACCACGAAGTGATGGGACCAGAGGCCATGGTCTTGGTTTTCTGAATGTTGAGTTTTAAGCCAACTTTTTCCCTCTCCTCTTTCACTTTCGTCAAGAGGCTCTTTAGTTCTTCTTCACTTTCTGCCATAAGGGTGGTGCCATCTGCATATCTGAGGTTATTGATATTTCTCCAGGCAATCTTGATTCAAGCTTGTACTTCATCCAGTCTGGCATTTCTCATGAGGTACTCTGCATATAAGCTAAATAAGGAGGGTAAAAACACACAGCCTTGATGTACTCCTTTCCCGATTTGGAACCAGTCTGCTGTTCCAAGTCCAGTTATAACTGTTGTGTCTTGACCTGCATACAGATTTCTCAGGAGGCAGGTCAAGTGGTTTGGTATTCCCACCTCTTTAAGAATTTTCCACAGTTGGTTGTGATCCACACAGTCACAGGCTTTGGCGTAGTCAATAAAACAGAAGTAGATGTTTTTCTGGAACTCTCTTGTCTTTCTGATGATCCAACGGATGTTGGCAGTTTCATCTCTGGTTCCTCTGCCTTTTCTAAATCCAGCTTGAACATCTGGAAGTTCACGGTTCATATACTGTTGAAGCCTGGCTTGGAGAATTTTGAGCATTCCTTTGCTAGCGTGTGAGATGAGTGCAATTGTGCGGTAGTTTGAGCATTCTTTGGCATTGCCTTTCTTTGGGATTGCAATGGAAACTGACCTTTTCCTGTCCTGTGGCCACTGCTGAGTTTTCCAGATTTGCTGGCATATTGAGTGCAGCACTTTCACAGCATCAGTTTTCAGGATTTGAAATAACTCAACTGGAATTTCATCACCTGTACTTGCTTTGTTCATAGTGATGCTTGCTAAGGCCCACTTGACTCCACATTCCAGGATGTCTGGTTCTAAGTGAGTGATCACACCATCATGGTTATCTGGGTCATGAAGATCTTTTTTTGTATAGTTCTTCTGTTATTCTTGCCATCTCTTCTTAGTATCTTCTGCTTCTGTTAGGTCCACACCATTTCTGCCCTTTATTGTACCCATCTTTGCATGAAATGTTCCCTTGGTATCTCTGATTTTCTTGAAGAGATCTCTAGTCTTTTCCATTCTATTGTTTTCCTCTATTTCTTTGCATTGATCGCTGAGGAAGGCTTTCTTATCTCTCCTTGCTGTTCTTTGGAACTCTGCATTCAAATGGGTATATCTTTCCTTTTCTCCTTTGACTTTCAGTTCTCTTCTTTTCACAGCTATTTATAAGGCCTCCTCAGACAACCTTTTTGCATTTCTTTTTCTTGGGGATAGTCTTGATCTGATTTCAGTATTGACCATCTGATGATGTCCATGTGTAGAATATTCTGTGTTGTTGGAAGAGGGTGTTTGCTATGACCAGTGTGTTCTCTTGGCAAAACTCTATTAGCCTCTGCCCTGCTTCATTGTCTACTCCAAGGGCAAATTTGCCTGTTGCTCCAGGTATCCCTTGACTTCCTACTTTTGCATTCCAGTTCCCTATAATGAAAAGGACATCTTTTTTGAGTGCTAGTTCTAGAAGGTCTTGTAGGTCTTCATAGAACTTTTCAAATTCAGCTTTTTCAGTACTACTGGTTGGGGCATAGACTTGGATTACTGTGATATTGAATGGTTTGCCCTGGAAACAAACAGATCATTCTGTCATTTTTGAGACTGCATCCAAGTACTGCATTTTGGACTCTTCTGTTGACTATGAGGGCTACTCCATTTCTTCTAAGGGATTCTTACCCATAGTAGTAGATATAATGGTCATCTGAGTTAAATTCACCATTCCAGTCCATTTTAGTTCACTTATTCCTAAAATATAGATGTCCACTCTTGCCATCTCATCTTTGACCACTTCCAATTTATCTTGATTCATGGACCTAATATTCCAGGTTCCTATACAATATTGTTCTTTACAGCATCAGACTTTACTTCCATCACCAGTCACACACACAACTGGGTGTTGTTTTTGCTTTGGCTCTGTCTCTTCATTCTTTCTGGAGTTATTTCTTCACTGATCTCCAGTAGCATATTGGGCACCTACTGACCTGGGGAGTTCATCGTTCAGTTTCCTATCTTTTTGCCTTTTCATACTGTTCATGGGGTTCTCAAGGCAAGAATACTGAAGTGGTGTGCCATTCCCTTCTCCAGTGGACCACATTTTCTCAGAACTCTCCACCATTACCTGTCCATCTTTGGTGGCCCTACATGGCATGGTAACTCAGCTAGTAAAGATTCCTCCTGCAATGCAGGAGTTCAGTTCAGTTCAGTTCAGTCACTCAGTCATGTGTGACTCTTTGTGACCCCATGGACTTCAGCATGCCAGTCCTCCCTGTCCATCACCAACTCCTGGAGTTTAGTCAAAGTCATGTCCATCAAGTCGGTGATGCCATCCAACAATCTCCTCCTCTGTCATCCCCTTCTCCTCCTGCCTTCAATCTTTCTCAGCATCAGGGTCTTTTCAAATGAGTTGGTTCTTCACATCAGGTGGCCAAGGTATTGGAGTTTCAGCTTCAGCATCAGTCCTTCCAATGAATATTCAGGATTGATTTCCTTTAGGATGGACTGGTTGGATCTCCTTGCAGTCCAAGGGACTCTCAAGAGTCTTCTCCAACTCCACAGTTTAAAAGCATCAATTCTTCAGCACTCAGCTTTCTTTATAGTCCAACTCTCACATCCATACATGACTACTGGTAAAACCATAGCTTTGACTAGATGGACCTTTGTTGGCAAAGTAATGTCTCTGCTTTTTAATATGCTATCTAGGTTGGTCATAACTTTTCTTCCAAGGAGCAAGCATCTTTTAATTTCCTGGCTGCAGTCACCATCTGCAGTGATTTTAGAGCCCCCCAAAATAAAGTCTGTCACTGTTTCCACTGTTTCCCCATTTATTTTCCATGAAGTGATGGGACCAGATGCCACAATCTTAGTTTTCTAAATGTTGAGTTTTAAGCCAAAATTTTTCACTCTCTTTTAGTATAGATTTTGAAAAAGTCACAGATAAAAGATACATTCATTTCCTAATAGTTGATAATAACTAGTGGTTTTCCCAGGTGGTGCTAGTGGTAAAGAAACTGCTTGTCATGCAGGAGATGTAAGTAATGTGGGTTCAGTCCCTGGGTTGGAAGATCCCCTGGAGGAAGAAATGGCAACTCACTCAAGTATTTCTTGCCTGGAGAATCTCATGGACAGAAGATCCTGGCTCACTACAGTCCATAGGTCGCAAAGGATTGGACACAACTGAAGTGACTTAGCATGCATGCACACAACAATTACTAGTAAGAGAAACCTACTATCTTCTAATATTTTTGTCTTATTCTGGCCTTATGATTTCTTAAAATAGATACATTACCAGAAGGAAGAGTTCATAGGCAAATGTCACATTTTTCTTTATTCACCTAATTATAACTTTAGCTTTTGCTTAGGTTAAGATTAATTTTCCTATTCTGCTAATGTATAGCAAATGCCTTTAGTATTTTATGGTAAAAAAGATGCCTTTGAAATTTTTAAGAATTGGGAAACTATTTCAGATAAACCATCATGTGCATAAAGATTAATTTATTCATGTGAAATGTTCAATAATCAGAAAAGACTGATTTAAATAAAACCATTTCACAATTAAGTAATTATTTTTGTTATGGACATTGATTTCTTCTAAGAAACAAAGTACCTGTCTACATGAAGAAAAACTAAAATAATGGTAAGCAAACGTTGATTGGGTCCAGCTAAGTAAGCAGCATCTTTGGTTTTACAGATATTGTTAACTGTCTTTAACACTATTTAAGTGTCTGTAATGAAACCTTGCAACTGGAATAATAGCCTTATTCCTGAGACTAATAAATATTTTTCAGCTCCTCTGTCCTAAATTCTCTGCCTGACAATGATCCTTTTCAAGGGAAAAAAGAACATAACAAGTGATAAATCTATACCAAAACATTGCTTTTATCTGAAAAGTCCACACACCATCTACTTTAGTAAACCTGGAAACTAGAGAAAATCAAAGACATTAAAACCTTTTAATATGATGATCAATGGCAGTGTATTTAGGATCTTGGTATATTTTATAAAGATTTTCTTTCATATCACAATGTCCAATTTTGTTTTCCTGATTTCTCACAACTGAGCTAAACACTTGTGGGATTTTTTTTAACATTTATCTTCTCATTTAGACCATGATCCTTTTGAGAGCAAGGACTGGTTTTATTCCCAGTGCTTATCACATAATCTGCACTAAATAAATACACATTTCCAGCCTGCACTACTACCTAAAGTAAGGAATGTTTTAACTTTACTGTATTCATCTTAGTTACTCAAAAAACGTTTTCAAACTTCTAGGGATGCCCTTTCGGCTTATCCTAGGATTTGGTGAGTAGAATATGTCTCTTTGTCTATACCTTTCAGGGCTGTCTGGATTTCAATCAGGCCCTTGGATCTCTACCTTTCACATCAGTGAGTCCCAATGTACAGGCTGTCCCCCAAAGCAATTTCCTACTGCCCTAATCAGTTTGCTTGGTTGAAGGATGGCGGCCACTATCATCCTTCTCAGAATGCTGAGAATATAACAAAATAAAGATGGTAGGCTTCCCAGGTGGCATAGTGGTATAGAATCTGCCTGCCAATGCAGAAGATGTAAGAGATGTGAGCTCAATCCCTGGGTCAGGAAGATCCCTTGGAGTAGGAAATGGCAATTCACTCCATTATTCTTGCCTGGAAAATTCCACGGACGGAGGAGTCTGGCCAACTACAGTCCCTGGGGTAGCAAAGAGTCGTACATAACTGAGTACCACCATCATATACAATACCAAAGATGGTGACAATAATCTCCTAATTCTATTTACTCATGATGCTCCCACCCTTTAAGTAATTTTCTACCCACTGGGATTAAAAAAAAGTGGTGGTAATGAGATAGTACAGGACTTGGTGAAATGCTGGCTTGGAGTTCCTCCTCCATACCTCTGGACTATAATCTTTTCTCTTTTACCTCTTTTTCAGCTTCTTCTTCTATAATAGAGCCCCTAAAGTGCAGAAGGAAAGTTACTTTTAGTGTGAAAATGATTGTCCTGCAGTTTTCTCAGGGTGGACATTCTCAGTGAACTCTTACTGTGGGCATATGTTTCACTCTCAGTGTTAATAACTTCCCTGAAGCTCTGTGCTCTTAATGCCAGTACTGTTTAATGTATATCCCAGCAAGCAACAAAGACCTTAAGACTTCCCATATCCCTTTTTCTCCAGTCTTCTCTTCCCAGTGTTGTAAGCCTCTTAGCCTTATGGGTCCAGTCCAGGACCAAAAACGTACCATATTCCACACATACAAAATATAGCGCAGATGATCATAGACATGATCCCATTTTCCACATTAGCTTAGCAAATAATAATATGTATACAGGAATTCTATAGGTATGACTCTCAGTTTTAGATTGTCTGTCTGATTCATCCTTTATTTATACATTTATTCTAACTCTAGAGCTATTCCTCCCAGGTACTTTGAGATAAAAAGCAATAGATCCCAAGTCTTCCCTTCTGTTCCATGATTAAACGATTCTCTTTAGAGCTAGATTTCTTATTCTAGATTGAGTAGCTTCCTTGTCCTGGATAGAAATATTGTCTGTCTTGGACATTTGTCATCCTGAAAGCAAGGTAATTCATTCATGTCTGTTCTTAACTTCTGTCTGTCATGTTTCTCATGGTTTTAACCCCCACTGTATCTCTAAAACAATTCATATTTCTTTTCATTATTAAACTTCTTTTTCCAGAGTTATCCTCCATAGCCTATAATCTTTCTTAAATGTAGAATATAATCTCCCTTTATCACATTTCATTGCCAAATTTATAATGGCAAAATATTTTACTTTTTATGTTACAGTTCTTTTATTCTTTCAAGAGGAGGCACTGTCAGGTGATCATAGGTACCTAGAATTGCTCATAGTGTTCCTTGTAAGGGCACATGATAAATAGATTAAGATATTGCTTGGCAGTTGAATTTTACATGCTTCATAACAATCCTGGTACAATCTTAAACATATTGGTCTAATTTAGAAAACAAAACCCAAGCCAAATTTAATTAATAATATATTCTAGATTATTTGGAAAACATAGTTAATTTCACCAGCCAGAAAGATTTACCTTTTTCCTTTCAATTTTTATAAACATAAATTTAAACCAATCTATTAAGATGAATGTGATCTGTAATGCACATAGAGAATTGAAATAATCAAGTATTTCTATCAAATGTATATATAAAAATGGTAATCAGGAACTATTTTCAATATTTGGTTGTTTATTCTGGTGTATCTTTTACTGTACAACTGCACTCATCTCACACGCTAGTAAAGTAATGCTCAAAATTCTCCAAGCCAGGCTTCAGCAATACGTGAACCAGTGAAATTCCAGATGTTCAAGCTGGTTTTAGAAAAAGGCAGAGGAACCAGAGATCAAATTGCCAACATCTGTTGGATCATCAAAAAAGCAAGTGAGTTCCAGAAAAACATCTATTTCTGCTTTATTGACTATGTCAAAGCCTTTGACTGTGTGGATCACAATAAACTGGAAGATTCTTAAAGAGATGGGAATACCAGACCATTTGACCTGTCTCTTGAGAAACCTGTATGCAGGTCAGGAAGCAACAGTTAGAACTGGACATGGAACAACAGACTGGTTCCTAGCTGTACATTGTCACCCTGCTTATTTAACTTATATGCAGAGTACATCATGAGAAACACTGGGCTGGAGGAAGCACAAGCTGGAATCAAGATTGCTGGGAGAAATATCAATAACCTCAGATATGCAGATGACACCACCCTTATGGCAGACAGTGAAGAAGAACTAAAGAAACTCTTGATGAAAGTGAAAGAAGAGAGTGAAAGAGTTGGCTTAAAGCTCAACATTCAGAAAACTAAGATCATGGCATCTGGTCCCATCACTTCATGGCAGATAGATGGGGAACATGGAAACAGTGTCAGACTTTATTTTTGGGGGGCTCCAGAATCACTGCAGATGGTGATTGCAGCCATTAAATTAAAAGATGCTTACTCCTTGGAATGAAAGTTATGATCAACCTAGATAGCATATTAAAAAGCAGAGACATTACTTTACCAACAAAGGTCCATCTAGTCAAGGCTATGGTTTTTCCAGTAGTAATGTATGGATGTGAGAGATGGATGGTGAAGAAAGCTGAGCACTGAAGAACTGATGCTCTTTAACTGTGCTGTTGGAGAAGACTCTTGAGAGTCCCTTGGACTGCAAGGAGATCCAACCAGTCCATCCTAAAGGAGATCAGTCCTGGGTGTTCATTGGAAGGACTGATGTTGAAGCTGAAACTCCAATACTTTGGGCCACCTCATGCGAAGAGTTGACTCATTGGAAAAGACCCTGATGCTGGGAAGCATTGGGGGCAGGAGGAGAAGGGGACGACAGAGGATGAGATGGCAGGATGGCATCACCAACTCGATGGGCATGGGCTTGGGTAGACTCCGGGAGTTGGTGATGGACAGGGAGGCCTGGTGTACTGCGATTCATGGGGTTGCAAAGAGTCAGACATGACTGAGCAACTGAACTGAACTGAACTGAACTAGTTATTAGGTTTATTTCATTCCAAAATTCCTTTTGGTCAATGGAGGCATATTATTAACACTAGTTAACACTAGTTAAGTATTGGTTGATATACTGGATATGGAAATGTTAGATGAGGTCTTAAATACTGAAATATATATAATATTCAAGTTATGAATACTCAGCTGGTAAAGTCCCATGCTGGTGAATGGCTCTTTTACACTTCAGCTTCTTTCTTCACTGAACTGCTGCTCTGGGGAGCAACCTTGCTATGCAAGCTGATAGCATCACCTGCTGTCTAGTACCCAGGGCCCATGCAGAGGGATTTTCTTATCTTCTCTAATGGTCATTACAGCCCTTTAGTGCTGGAGTCCTTCTTATCTTTCACTACTGAGAATTAGTTTATTTGACTGAAGACAATCATCCACACAATCCTCTTAAACACATTTTTTTTTAAACCTCCCTATGGCAGGTGCCTAGTGAGTTACTTCAGTTAGATCTCATTCTTTCACTTACTTTCTTTCTTTAATTACCATGTTTCTGCTTTGCTTATTCTAGTCTCCTTTCCTGAAGATCTCCTTTCCTCAGATCATGAACTCCTTATTGCCAAATTCAGACTTAAATTGAAGAAAGTACGGAAAACCACTAAACCATTCAGGCATGACCTAAATAAAATCCCTTACGATTACACAGTGGAAGTAACAAACAGATTCAAGGGATTAGATCTGATAGACAGAGTGCCTGAAAACTATGGACGGAGGTTCGTGACATTGTACAGGAGGCAGTGATCAAGACTATCCCCAAGAAAAAGAAATGCAAAAAGGTTGTCTGAGGAGGCCTTATAAATAGCTGTGAAAAGAAGAGAACTGAAAGTCAAAGGAGAAAAGGAAAGATATACCCATTTGAATGCAGAGTTCCAAAGAACAGCAAGGAGAGATAAGAAAGCCTTCCTCAGCGATCAATGCAAAGAAATAGAGGAAAACAATAGAATGGAAAAGGCTAGAGATCTCTTCAAGAAAATCAGAGATACCAAGGGAACATTTCATGCAAAGATGGGTACAATAAAGGGCAGAAATGGTGTGGACCTAACAGAAGCAGAAGATACTAAGAAGAGATGGCAAGAATAACAGAAGAACTATACAAAAAAAGATCTTCATGACCCAGATAACCATGATGGTGTGAACACTCACTTAGAACCAGACATCCTGGAATGTGGAGTCAAGTGGGCCTTAGCAAGCATCACTATGAACAAAGCAAGTACAGGTGATGAAATTCCAGTTGAGTTATTTCAAATCCTGAAAAATGATGCTGTGAAAGTGCTGCACTCAATATGACAGCAAATCTGGAAAACTCAGCAGTGGCCACAGGACAGGAAAAGGTCAGTTTCCATTGCAATCCCAAAGAAAGGCAATGCCAAAGAATGCTCAAACTACCGCACAATTGCACTCATCTCACACGCTAGCAAAGGAATGCTCAAAATTCTCCAAGCCAGGCTTCAATAGTATATGAACCGTGAACTTCCAGATGTTCAAGCTGGATTTACAAAAGGCAGAGGAACCAGAGATGAAACTGCCAACATCCGTTGGATCATCAGAAAAACAAGAGTGTTCCGGAAAAACATCTACTTCTGTTTTATTGACTATGCCAAAGCCTTTGGCTGTGTGGATCACAACAAACTGTGGAAAATTCTTAAAGAGGTGGGAATACCAAACCACTTGACCTGCCTCCTGAGAAATCTGTATGCAGGTCAAGACACAACAGTTAGAACTGGACTTGGAACAACAGACTGGTTCCAAATTGGAAAAGGAGTACATCAAGGCTGTGTGTTTTCACCCTCCTTATTTAGCTTATATGCAGAGTACCTCATGAGAAATGCCAGACTGGATGAAGTACAAGCTTGAATCAAGATTGCCTGGAGAAATATCAATAACCTCAGATATGCAGATGGCACCACCCTTATGGCAGAAAGTGAAGAAGAACTAAAGAGCCTCTTGACGAAAGTGAAAGAGGAGAGGGAAAAAGTTGGCTTAAAACTCAACATTCAGAAAACCAAGACCATGGCCTCTGGTCCCATCACTTCATGGTAAATAAATACGGAAACAGTGGAAACAGTGACTGACTATTTTTGGGGGCTCCAAAATCACTGCAGATGGTGACTGAAACCAGGAAATTAAAAGACGCTTGTTCCTTGGAAGAAAAGTTATGACCAACCTAGAAAGAAAGAAAGAAAGTGAAGTCACTCAGTCGTGTCCGACTCTTTGCGACCCGATGGACTGCAGCCTACCATCTTCCTCTGTCCATGGGATCTTCCAGGCAAGAGTACTGGAGTGGGTTGCCATTTCCTTCTCCAATGACCAACCTAGACAGCAAATTAAAAAGCAGAGACATTACTTTGCCAACAAAGTCCTAGTCAAGGCTATGGTTTTTCCAGTAGTCATGTATGGATGAGAGAGTTGGACTATAAAGAAAGCTGAGCGCCGAAGAATTGATGCTTTTGAACTGTGGTGTTGGAGAAGACTCTTGAGAGTCCCTTGGCCTGCAAGGAGATCCAACCAGTCAATCCTAAGGAAATCAGTCCTGGATATTCATTGAAAGGATTGATGCTGAAGCTGTAATTCCAGTTCTTTGGCCACCTGATGTGAAGAACTGACTCATTGGTAAAAACTCTGATGCTAGGAAAGATTGAAGGTGGAGGAGAAGGGGATGGCAGAGGATGAGATGATTAGACCACCACAGACTCGATGGACGTGAGTTTGAGTATAAGCTCTAGGAGTTGTTGATGGACAGGGAAGTATGGTGTGCTACAGTCCATGGGGACTCAAAGAGTTGGATACGACTGAGAGACTGAACTGAACTGAACTGAGTCTTCTTTCCTATTTTCTAAGAGGTGGACATGTATCTAGTATTTGCATCTAGTGTTTGACAATACAGGAGAAAGACTGACTCGAAAGACTGTGAAATTGGGAGGCTGTTGCTAAGCACCACTGATGTACTGAGCAGTGTACATGACAGGAACAGAGCTATTAAGCACCAACTGAAATCCCAATGTGAGTCAAAGGGTCTTTTTGGCAGCTTTTAAAGAGATCCTCTGCACTGGCAACCAGAGGGCAGATTAAGCTGAAGACCAGGCACACACCTTAATTCACAGTGGCAGAACTTCAGAGAAGGTGGATTCTCAGCCTGGGCAAGGGCCCACAGTCAGAATCAGCGCCCTAATAAGAAAGGAGTGAGACTGTGAAACTTGGGATGTAGATACCTGTTTGTATGGTCAGTCCATTCAAGGTGGTTGTTTTGCACTCTGTACACCTGCTACTTCACCTACACCCTACTCACATGACTGACCTTCCCATGTACTTGTCCTAGGTCCCAGCTAGTGAGTGTTCTTATCAAAGGCATGGTGAGGGGCATGCCCCTCTTCTAGGACCTTGATTACTCAGTTGCCCCTGAACACTCTCTGGCCCTACAGAGGTGGCCCTCTGTCTTGTTGGAAGACAGGAAGAATTTCTCTTTGCTTGGAAACCTATATAGAAGCTTCAAATTAGTCAAGTATCTTACACAATAACACTGGCCCTGCTCAGAATTTGTCTTATGTCTCTCTTACCGGCTAATTCTAGACTCAAATTTTAGTATGACCTACCTGGGGAAGTGCAGGGTCTACTAAGGGAAGAGAGAAATATACGGCAAAGGATCTGCTGGATCTGGTTGACACTTACCAGCAGGAATCCAGGGAATAAGCCTGGAAGTAGATCCCAAGGGTGCTGGATCAAGAGGATGGAATACAAAGCTGGAAAAGGAGAGCTTACCAATATGATGGTAGTATGGTCCAGGGACACAGGATTTAACACTCTGGCAAGAGCCCTGGAATGACTCTCAGAAGCTTGGCTATCCTATTTCTGTTACATTAGTCACACTGTAATCTCACCTGCCTCATCTATAAAGTAGAGGACTTGACATTGTAATTCAACTGTACTTCAATAAAAAGTAAATTAAAAAAAGTTAGAAACCCCCCACAACACTGAAATTCAACTATACTTCAACTAAAAAGAAAATTTCTTTAAAAAAAAAAAAAGGAAAATAGAAGACTTGAACAGTGCTTACTAATAAATTGTTTCAGCAAATATTTACTAGCTTTTCAACATACACTAAGCAGTGGGTCTTCAATGTTCCTCAAGATAGACATAGCCCTTCACCTCCTGGAGCTTAGTGGGAGAGACAGATAGTAGTCAAGTAAACAAAACAATTAAGTAATTCAGATTGCAACAACCTCTCTGAAGCAAATAAGATACTGTAATAGTGACTAGTGGAAGGCAGGGCCCAATTTAGCTAAGGTGATCAGGAAGGGCCTCTCTTAGCAAGTGCTATTAAGCTTACAACTAAAAGATAAGAAATCAGCCATGTAAACAGTTTGAGTAAAAGGTTTCCAGGTCAAAGGGGAATGGAAACACAAAGGCCTTAAGGTGACAAAGGGATTGGTACTGAGCGGTGCTCAGTTGCTTCAGTTGTGTTTGACTCTTTGCAGCCCTATGGACTGTAGCCCACCAGGCTCTTCTGTTCATGTTCTGGATTGTCTTCCAGAAACTGATAAGAGGTTAGAGATACACTATGTTCCCTTACTGTTGTTTTGCTGCTTAGGTTTTGGAATTCTACTTAACATCAGAAAAAAAGTGAAAAAAAAGTCTAGGCAAAACGACCTTTGATGTACAGTATAAATAAAATAGTTTCCCAGGTGGTGCTAGTGGTAAAGAATCCACCTGCCAGTGCAGGAGACATAAGAGACTCGGGTTTGATCTCTAGGTTAGGAAGATCCCCTGGAGGAGGACATGGTAACCCACTCCAATATTCCTGCCTAGAGAATCCTGTGGACAAAGGATCCTAGAGGGCAACAGTCCATGGAGTCCCAAAGAGTTGGACATGACTGAACCAACTTAGCACGCAGGCACACATAGATAAAATAATTTAAATAATTAAAAGTTACTAATATGAACTTACATTGTTATTTTTGGATATAAACAATAACATTAGATTTCATTTATTTATCCTGCTAAATACCACGTTCATTACAAATACTCAACTTTAATTTTCCCAACAATCCTTCAAGATGGCTAATATTATCCCATTTATAAATGAGGAAACCAAAGCCTAAAGAAGTTAAACAACTTGACTGAGGTCACTTAGTACCAGCAAGAGGATTTTTTTCCTACTGTGCTATGCTCAGTTGCTTCAGTTGTGTTTGACTCTTTGCAACCCTATGGACTGTAGCCCACCAGGCTCTTCTGTTCATGGAATTCTCCAGGTAAAAATACTGGAGTTGGTTGCCGTGTCATCCTCCAGGGGATCTTCCTGACCCAGGGACTGAACCCCTGTCTCCTGTGCCTCCTGCATTGTAGGCAAATTCTTTACCACTAAGCCACTCCAGTACTCTTGCCTGGAAAATCCCATGGACGGAGGAGCCTGGTAGGCTACAGTCCATGGGGTCACTAAGAGTCGGATGACTGAGCAACTTCACTTTCACTTTTCCCTTTCATGCACTGGAGAAGGAAATAGCAACCCACTCCAGTATTCTTGCCTGGAGAATCCCAGGGACGGTGGAGCCTGGTGGGCTGCCGTCTGTAGGGTCGCACAGAGTCGGACACGACTGAAGCGACTTAGCAGCAGCAAGCCACCAGGAAGCCCTTTTTTCTACTACTTGCACCAAAAGCATATTCCAGCAGACCTGATTGTGTATTTCCAAATACAAAATCCAAAGGCCTTTATTTTAATTTAAAGCTTTGGCCCTGAAATATAGCATATTACTTTATGACAAAGGAAAAAAAGAGTTTTTCTTTGATAGATACAATGAACACCAAGTTAACTTTTCTAGTTTCATCTAACAATTCTCTTCTTAAGATAACAGGATACTATTTCAATAAATTAGCCCAGGTTCAATATGGATGGCAGGGCTAAAATAATTCAACTAGGTTTAAAAACTAAATTTCCATAAATAAAGGAGCAAGAACTACACAACAACAACAAAGATAAGTAACCAATAGCCTATTAAATATTTAAATTTTTAATGATTATGTCTGAAGAAACTCCTCAGTGTTTTATAATCTGAAGGGCTGTTGCTAGTGGACTGAGGGAGCTCTGGAGCGCACTAAAGAATTTACAAATTAAACTTATATTTTAAGGGCCAATCCAAAGGCTATAAATCCAGTAGCTAAAATTCAGATGTGTATAGACATATAAACAAGTGAACTTCGTACTGTTGCTGAGCTTCAGTTTCTTAATTATAGAACAAAAAGTCAATGTTATCTTTTCAAAATTCTTAGGAAAATTACAAAGGACTAAATGAAGGCACATTTTCTTGGCCCAGAAATATACTTGTTGAGTTAGCACAGGATCAGATTCAAAGGCTATGACCAGCATGTACCAAGGCAAGGATAATAAGCAGGTACATTTGGTCAAGTAATTCAAGGTGATAAAAGAGTTTCAGCTTAATGGGGCTTCCCTGGTGGCCCAGATGGTAAAGAATCTGCCTGCAGTGCAGGAGACCTGGGTTTGATCCCTGGGTTGGGAAGATCCCCTGGAGAAAGGAATGGCTACCCACTCCAGCATTCTTGCCTGGAGAATTCCATGGACAGAGGAACCTAGCAGGCTACAGTCCATGGGGTCACAAAGAATCAGACACAACTGAGTGACTAACACTTTTCACTCAGCATAATGATGAAGAAAAGACATGCTGAGCGGAGATCTGTCTAGTCTTTCTAGTCAAAATGAGAAACATAATGACATTGAAACTACTCCATTATAAATTTCCAGTGATTCTCATTCCACCTGTAATGGAACCTGATGAAACTGAGTGACTAGCAAGGTTAACAGGATAAAGAAGTGGGACCCAGGATGAAAGGAGCAGAGGTGGACAGTGGTCCTCAACCTAGACTGTGTGTTGCCTTGGTGGAAGTTTAAGGGGGAAACAAAAAAAAGATGCCCATGACATTATTCCAGACCAAAGGAATCAGACCCTCTAGGTGTGAGACCTAGGTATTAATAAATTTGAAAAACACCTTAGGGGATTCTAATGTCTAGTATGGATTAAAGAAACTCAGATTTCTTTAACTGGGTTATAGCAAACTCAGGAGCTGTAAAGCAGAGTAGAGGGAGAAAGGGAAGGGTACAAAGGGAATGGATCTTGACAGACTGAAGGAATCATGCTGCCCCTTAAAGCGCTGAGGGCAGGTTGAAGAGGATGAAGGAGCCACACCCAACCCCTTAATCCCCTCTGAACCTTGTATTGTTTGGGAGATATAATTCAAACATAAATCAGTTAAAGGACTAAGGCTTCTTCCTGACTTTTCATGTATGTCACCGGCTGAAATAAAGACTGAACCGCTCTTCCTCTTCACTTTTAAGTGCTTAGTACTGAGGTTTCATTCTTTTCCAAGGTTGTTCTTAAAATGGAAATAGGAAAGTTTCAAATGGATTCACTTTCTCTGCCATCCATCATGCATTGCTTGTCACCTGTAAATTATTCAGTTTGAGCTGGTGCCTGAAGACTGACTGAGTTTCAGTTGCTAAGTGTGGTAACCAAGCCCTTCATAGGCTTACACTGGACTGTTTACACTGCAAAGTTTACATATGAGCTACTTGATCTGTGCAAGGTCGGTAAGAAAAAATTACAGAAACTCCATCACTTCAAGTAATACCTACAAAAAGAAATTCTGAGGAAACAGAAAGGTTCCTCTTTAGACTTTGAGTTGATGCAACTTCAGAATAAAGAGTAAGCTAGGAAGCTGAGATTTTTAAGGATCCCAAGACAGCTTTTTTCCCCCAATATAAAATGTCTCTACTGGTCCTTATATTTCCCACATAAATCATGTATTGCACCTCAGTACAAGTGCAAATATTACTTCAGATAAGTAGTAGCATTAGTTCAATTTATCACATTAGCCAGTCAGCTGGCAGAATCCTGGGAGAGCAGGAAGAATCACCAAGTTCTAATAAATGAAGAGAAAGATGTTAGGTTTGGGATGCTACCTTGGAATAGTAAGACTCTAAATTGGGAGACTCCAGACTTTGGCAATTTCTCTGAACTCAGTAGGTATATGTGGGTGCCAGACATATATTAGCTTCTTTAAGTCTGGGTTTGGTGACATGTGGACTTAGTATGAGCATCTCCATTCTGAGCCTGTAGTCTTGTGTTTAATATACTTCTTAATCTGAAGAGTACTTAAACATAATGAAGCCTGCTCAACTAAGAGGAAAACATAGGGTTAGGACGAAGTCTCTTGAGTTCTGTTCCCTGAAGTTCATAGTAAATCTGAGCTTATTCCAGGAAATATGCTAGATTTTCACTTTGGATCAGTCCTGTGATCTTATATTGCATTGGAGACTCTACTATTAGATACAAAGATGATTATACTTTCTTTCCTCTTTGACAGACAAGGGAATATATTGGTTACACTACTCAAAACATTCTAATACTTAAATAACCTTCTTATGTTAGGGATGGAAAATATTAGGTTAAATAATATTCAGGACCAATCTTTAAGGTGTTCTAATGCCATGCAGAATAAACTCTGATATATGGAAGCAAAATATTATATGCCTAATATCCCATTTGTTAAACATCTATCCTACTCTCTTCTTTGCCATACTATAAGTTTTAAGATTCTGAAGCCTCCTTTTAGTCTCTAACTAATCTAATGACTTTGAGAATGCTTCTCACAATAAGATTCTCGGGAAGAAAAGAAAAAAAATATTCCCTTGAGCTGCAAAAGAGCACACATTATCCCATATTGTAAAGCCAGTTCTGATGAAGTAAAGAATTTAGGACATTCACAAAAATATCACTTCTATCTCTTATCCAATGTGAAGACCTGTGAAAGTTAAAGTGTTAGTTGCTCAGTCGGGTTCAACTCTTTGCAACCTTGCAAAGCTTCTCTGTCCATGGAATTATCTGGGCAAGAATACTACAGTGGGTAGCCATTTCCTTATCCAGGGGATCTTCCCAACACCATGATCGAACCTGGGTCTCCTACGCTGCAGGCGGATTCTTTACCATCTGAGCCACCAAGAAAGCATGTGTAAAAACTACATAATCTACTTTAACCTTCCTCTGTTTAAAAGAAGAGTCTTTTAAGATACCTGAATTTCCCAGTATATTGCTATAGCCTGTGAAAGGGACATTATAGTTGTCAGAAATCTGTAATTATGATTGGTAGATTTATGTAATAACTTCTTGCTCAGATAATAACATTTAAATTGGCTGCTTTTTTCTGAAAAATATAAATGCTTGCAAGATTTCTTCACTAAGCATGAAGAGCTTCATAATGTCCTTCTTGTTCCTTTATATTTAAAATAGCAATAAACCTATGATTCTGTTCCATTCCTTATTTAAGAGCTTGGGAGACTTTGTCTCATTTAAATTCACACTGCTAAGTGCTATGATGGAGGTTAAACGAAGAATCATAGCTGTCAAGAGGAAGTAACAGTTCTGTCTGAGAATGAGGACCTGAGAAAGCTTCACATAGGAGATGACATTTAAGATGCTGTGATGGAACAGTAAAATCTCTGCAAGCAAAAAAGAGGAGAAAGGGTTGGAGAGAGAGCATTTCAGGCAGAAGAAGTTGAAATGCCTTGAAAACATAAAGTACCATAAGTTTAAACAATATTGCCCATTTCAGTGTGGTAAGGGATGGGAACTGGTTACTAAATGAATCTGGAAGAAATGATTGAGTCCGATCAAATGCCATAGTAAATATTTTGGAGCTTTTTAAAATTTAAGTTGTGATATGCCAACAGATGTGTGTGAGACAAGAAGTAATGTGATTATCTATTTACTTAGAAATGTAAATAGCAGAAGGATGGAAGATATACTGAAGAGGAGAAAAACTAGATACAGAGATATCATTTAGGAAGCTACCTGATTAGTCTCTGTGAAAGATGACAAGAACAGTAGTAATGAAAAGATAAAGAGATAGGGAATTCTAAAGACATTTCAGAAGTGTAATCCTCTAGAAATAGAAAATGAAGAAAAAGGTTGGATACACCTAAGCTGTTGGTTACAAAAAGGGGTCACAGTATCTCTTTTGAATTTTACACTTGTAATATTTGCACTGTATACCGATGGACTGTTTCAGAGGTGAAAGAGGAGTAAATTAATTACTTGAAGTTTTCCCTAATTCTATTATCTATGATTAAAAGCCTATAGTCATAACTGTAGCCTATCTTAGTAGAAATCATCAACAACAATTAAAATATCCTATACTCTCTTTCTATGAGACCATCCCAACATTTCTACTCTAGAACTTTAATAATATTCTTGCTCTGGAATGCCCATCTTCCACCACAGTGACTTCCAACTTTACTCATATCCCAGAATGTAGCTATGTGAATAATGTAACCACTTTTTTACATATGCAAAATGAGTTTTGGCTTTACAGAGGGTCAATAATTGAACATTATGTTTCTATAATCCCTTCATTCACTCTTTCTGTATCAATGGTTCCCATCCTATGAATCATTTCTCTTTAATTCGAATTTTATTATTTTTGTCTTTAAGTTTCACTCATTTTTATGGTAAACACTTTTGGTAATATTTTTCATGAAGGATAAATTATGAAAACAAATGATACAAAGTAAGCCATTGATGTATTACATCATTGGGATAAATGATGCTAGGTAATTTTAGAGCTCTAGTTTGATAAAAGTCGCTAACTCAAGCGACAAGGCTTAGCATTAAGGTGTTTTAAATTGTTATACATTCAGATTTAATTTTAGAAAAGTTATGATCATGGAACATGCATCAACAAAATAAATTGATAAATTACCTTCATCTCCAGCCAACCACATTATATAATTTTCCAAGAGATGAATTTTAATGTAATGCAGGGAAGCTTTATTCTCTGAGCTATCTGTAATACTTGTTACCAGAGACAGACCTTGTCAGCATTTTGATTTTTATTATAAATTCCAAACTATTAGTAAAAACAAAAAAGTCAACATCAATTTACAAAAGAAGGAGGAGAAGAGGAAAACATGTATATTTCTACATATTTTGGAGTCATTCAAGGAAGAAAATAATTTTCTCTGCAAGGGCAAGACAGAAGTGGGTGTTTTGAATGCATATTGTTGAGATAAGCAAACCATTTGGTTCTAGAAGATGGGAGCTACATTGAATGATTGTGTACATGTGTGTGTGCTCAGTCTCTCAGTCACATCTGACTCACTGTGGCCCCATGAACCCCCTGGCCCACCAGGCTGCTCTGTCCATGGAATTTTCCAGGCAGGAAGACTGGAGTTGGTGCCATTTCCTACTCCAAGGGATCTTCCCAACCCAGGGATGTATTGACAGATATTTATTGAAGTTCTATCTCTGTGTCAGGCACTGAGATTACAGCAATGTACAAAACTGATAAAAATCCCTGCCCTCATAGAGCTTAAGTTCAAAGTGTGGTGAATGTTACAGAGGTAAATGTATACTGTTACAAGAACCCATTCAACATAAACCCAATAGTTGGTCTAATCATTTGCTCAAATATCTCTTGGAAAGGGCTCGGAAACTGACTTCTGCTATATTTCCTCAGGAGTGAGTTCAGGCGGTAGTAGACTAGAGAGCCTGAGAATGATGGAGTAGGGTTTTGTTTATGCCTAAAGACCCTGTACCTTGCAATTATATTTTTTGCAATATGTAACCACCACATTGATGAGGTGCACTTAGTTAAGGATGTCTCTTGCACAAACCTAGACTGGAATACATACCAGAATGTGCCAGCATTGCCTATATGGATGTATGTATGTTTCAAAATGGAAAAAAAGACAGAAACTTTTTTAGCATAATGATGTATAGAAAATATATAAGACAACAAGGGAGTTGATCCTTGAGAAAACTGGGATGGTTTACTGATATGTTTTATTGTAGTGAGAGATAATTATTAGTAAACATTTAATGAGCACTTATTCTATGTGGGCACTGTTTTAAGCCCTCTACATGATCTAGTACAGGTGTGGGATATCTATGTGTGAATGTGAATACTAGGTGTAAATAATATAGCCTCATGTATTCTTTTAATTAATGTTTAAAAAACCACAGAGATACAGATATTGAATAACAAAATGGAAAAAGATGACTTCTAATGACTTCTAAATGAAAGAGATGAGATGAATCTTATAGAGGATATGATTGAAGCTGAAAACAACTGAAAGCAACATAGTTTTAAAAAGCTAAGAACTGTTTTCATTAACATGACTGTATTCTAGGAAATTCTTGCCCAAGAAAATAAAGTTACAAATAATTTTTTTGTTTGTTTTAAGAATGTCCTGAAAATCTATAGATCTGAACAAAAGACTACTCACACAGCCTTCATCAGTGTAAATAGCTCCCTCTCCAGAACAAGAGATCACTCCAATGACTGTTCAAATGGCTTTACCCTTCAAGTGTGGCTTCATAATCCTTGCCTCACCTTATCAACAATCCTACCATTTACCTATCCTGAAGTTTGCCCTATCCAATCAGACCCACTACCTCACATTGAAAGATATACTCTAAAATCAGACAAGAGGATCAAAAATATCCACTTTGGCAGATACTTTGAACTGAAGTCACTTACATAGCAAAGGACACTTGTAGATGTAATTAAGGTTACAGATCTGGGGAAATTACCCTGGATTATCTTGGTGGGCCCAATCTAATTACAGGTGTCCTCTGTCTACGGTCAGAGGGAGACGTAAAAATTGAAGAAGGGTCAAGAGAAATGCAACTTTGCTGGCTTTAAAGACAGAGAAGGGACTTCCCTCATGGTTTAGTGGTTAAGACTTCATCTTCCGATGCAAGGGGTGTGGGTTTGATCTCTGGTCAGGGAGCTAAGATTCCACATGCCTCAGGGCCAAAAAACCAAAACATAAAGCGGAAGCTATATTGCAACAAATTCAATAAAGACTTTAGAAATACTCCAAATTTTTTTAAAAATCTTTAAAAAAAAGAGACAGAGGAAAGAGACCACAAGCCAAGAAATGTGGGCAATATCTAGAAGCTAGAAACACTGGGGAAACAGATTCTTCCTTAAATCCCCCAGAAAGAACACAACTCTGCCAACACCTTGCTTTTAGTTCAGTGAAGACCATGTTTGACCTCTGACCTATAAAACTATAAAATAATATATTTGTGGATTTTTTTAGCTATTAAATTTGTGGTGATTTGTTATGGAAGCATAGAAAACTAATACATGGTACGATGTAAAAGTGCAAACTTTTTGTGTATGGATATCCAATAGAACCAGCGGCACCATTTGTTAACAAGACTATGCCTTCCCTATTGATTTACATATTTGTTGAAAATCAGTTGATCTCATATATATGCCTATTTCTGGACTCTTCTTTACATTTCATTAATCTACATATGTATATTTGTATAGTGTTATTATAATATTAGCATTGTAATATATAATAAGGATCTTCCTATTTATTAGAATTAACAGAAGCTAGGCATAATCTATTCTATTCATCTTTTTATATTATGACTATCACTTTAATACTTTGTATAAATTTTCCTTTGGGGTATCATTAGAAACTCATGGTCTTTTAAAAATTCAGTGAGCTCTAATTTAACATGATTATTATAATTTTTTATTATCAAATTGACTCAACTTGGTTAAGGGAACATCCTTAAACTGGCCTGTTTTGCTTGTTTAGAGTTCCCTTTAATGATCCCAAGAACATCCTGACTTTCTTTAAAAAAAATATTTTTTTTTGGATGCTTCCCAATTTTTTCCTACTGTAGGACATGACATTAACTATTCTCAAAAACCTCAGTTTCCTCTAGAAGAGAATGACATTAGAGATCAAAGTATGGGCCCAGAGGTGGATTTTATAAGCATGGTGGTAAGCAAAAGTGCTTCTTCTGTGGCTGCACTGGACTGCCACAGTAAAGATTGCTTTTTATGGCTCACATTGGTAGTTTCAGTTTAACACATTCTGTCATTGTACTTTACTTATTGTTGTATGGTTCCATCAATCACTAAGACTTTCCTCACATTGGCACTTCTAGACAAAACAAAACAAAATAAAAGCCAGAAGTAGGATATCATTTTTCATCTTATACACTGGAGATTAAGAAGACTGATGATCCTCAGTGTAGGCCAGAGGGAAGGGAAACAAGACATTCCCATCAAGTGTTGGTGGTAGTGTAAACCGGTGTCACATTTTTAAAGGACAAGTTGGTAACATCTACTGATAGGGAAACACTTGTTGACTTAGAAATTCCATTTTTAGAAATTTTTCTTACATATAAACTCATATGCAAGTATGTATGATTACTGCAACATTTGTTGACATAGTATCTAACAGGAAACCATCAAATGTCATCATGAGAGGACTCATTAAATAAATTATTATGGTACAGCCATAAGATAAAATGCTATGGAACCACTAAAAAAAAAATGTGTTCCCATGGAAAAATGCCTAAGATACATTTTTGGGTGAAAAAGTAAGCTAAAGAAAAGTTAGTTTAGTTTGATCCTCTGTGTGTGTATGTGTACATATACACATATATACACATACAGATCACATAGATATACATGTTTGCATTCTAATAGCAAATGTCGGGATATATAAGAAACAATGGTTTTACCTCTGGAAATTTGAATAGGAAGATCAGAGAGAGGAAGACTTTTACTCCTTATTTTATAATCTTTTATACTAATATTACACTTTAAAAAATACTGCCAAATTAAAACAGGAAATAGAAAAGAAGGTTGTGATTACAGTGTAGCAACTTTCTAACAAAGAATTAGCTATTGAAAGATGCTTTGGAATCTTATTAAGCCTAGGTTGAAACATGAAGAACTATGACATTTATTTACTGGAGATGGAATCCATGGGAAAGAGCTATGATGGGAGAGCTTATATTATCACTGGCATGTGGAACAGCAATGCACCAATATTTCGGCACTTAATGAAGAAACTCCAAAAGATAAATGAGTATATATGACCGTGGCAAAGGATATGGCAGTCAGGGAGGCAGTGGAGGCTATCTATTTTCAGCTGGAGACAGCTGTACCTGTGTACTCTGCAAAAGAGTGTTTGTGGCATTTTAGGAGAAACCCTTTTACTTCTTCACAAGGTTGAAACAACCTGAGGGAAAAAGCCGTACCAATGCAGGATATACATGAGGTGGTAAGTTGACAGTGCAAGTCTGAGGAGGAACCAATCATTCCTGTTAGTGGATGGGGTCCAGTGTCACCATAGGAGGGTGAAGCAGAAGAGAGTGATAGTGAACTCTCAAGTGTAACAGGTGGTGTGTCTAAGGACTGTCCTGAGACGATCCTATATTCTTGGGGAGAATTGTTAGGAAGATGGCACAATAACCTTGGTGCATGACAGAAAGGACTCTCTGCTGTGGGAAAAAGTGGTGTTCCTGAAGCATTGAAGGAAGAGGTAATGATTAGCAGGCTGCCATGACAACCAGGCAGTGCTGGATAGATATCAATTTCTTATCACGATGAAATAAGCCCAGGAGAGTGCTATTCATCATACATTTCCTGCACATAATTAAAGATACCAGAGAACATGGCCAGGAATTGCTCTACAAGATCTGCAAGGCCTACTCTATGACGAAGACATTCACCAAAAACAGTTTTTCTTGCTGCTGTATCGCTGCTGCATATGCCAGAGGAACAGTATTCTGGGTTTTGGTGAAAACCAGGAATGACTATTTATGAGACTTCTGCAAAAACAGCTTTGAAGACCATCACTGCAAATTCTATCAGTTAGAGAGACTAATGCAAGGGCAGTCACTGGATCCGCACAATCACTTTTCTGATCTGAACCTGAAAGCTCATATGTATGAACTCCAGTGATTTCTCACTCCTTTTACTGTCAAGTTCTCACTCTGCATGGTCTTCCACATCTTTGACTTACTGCTTTGTGAAGGACTGAACATAATCTTTCATGTAGCCTTGGCTCTCCTAAAGACCTCAAAGGGAGATTTTCTGTAAGCTGAATTTGAAGGTACTTAAAGTAGGAAGTCAAGAAACACCTGGAGTAACAGGCAAATTTGGCCTTGGAGTACAGAATGAAGCAGGGCAAAGGCTAACAGAGTTCTGCCAAGAGAACACACTGGTCATAGCAAACACCCTCTTCCAACAGCACAAGAGAAGACCCTACACATGGACATCACCAGATGGTCAACACCGAAATCAGATTGATTATATTCTTTGCAGCCAAAGATGATGAAGCTCTAAACAGTCAGCAAAAACAAGACCAGGAGCTGACTGTGGCTCAGATCATGAACTCCTTATTGCCAAATTCAGACTTAAACTGAAGAAAATAGGGAAAACCACTAGACCATTCAGGTCTGACCTAAATCAAATCCCTTATGATTATACAGTGGAAGTGAGGAATAGATTTAAGGGACTAGATCTGACAGACAGAGTGCCTAATGAACTATGGACAGAGGTTTGTGACACTGTACAGGAGACAGGGATCAAAACCATCCCCATGGAAAAGAAATGCAAAAAAACAAAAGGCTGTCTGAGGAGGGCTTACAAATAGCTGTGAAAAGAAAAGTGAAAAGCAAAGGAGAAAAGGAAAGATATTTCCATCTGAATGCAGAGTTCCAAAGAATAGCAAGGAGAGATAAGAAAGGCTTCCTCAGCAATCAATGCAAAGAAATAGAGGAAAACAACAAAATGGGAAAGACTAGAGATCACTTCAAGAAAATTAGAGATACCAAGGGAACATTTCATGCAAAAATGGGTACAATAAAGGGCAGAAATGGTGTGGACCTAACAGAAGCAGAAGATATTAAGAAGAGATGGCAAGAATATACAGAAGAACTGTACAAAAAAGATCTTCATGACTCAGTTAATCATGATGGTGTGATCACTCACCTAGAGCTAGACAACCTGGAATATGAAGTCAAGTGGGCCTTAGAAAGCATCACTACGAACAAGGCTAGTGGAGGTGATGGAATTCCAGTTGAGCTATTTCAAATCTTAAAAGATGATGCTGTGAAAGTGCTGCACTCCATATGCCAGCAAATTTGGAAAACTCAGCAGTGGCCACAGGACTGGAAAAGGTCAGTTTTCATCCCAATCCCAAAGAAAGGCAATGCCAAAGAATGCTCAAACTACTGCACAACTGCACTCATCTCACACGCTAGTAAAGTAATGCTCAAAATTCTCCAAGCCAGGCTTCAGCAATACGTGAACCATGAGCTCCCAGATGTTCAAACTGGTATTAGAAAAGGCAGAGGAACCAGAGATCAAATTGCCAACATCCACTGGATCATCAAAAAAGCAAGAGAGTTCCAGAAAAACATCTATTTCTGCTTTATTGACTATGCCAAAGCCTTTGACTGTGTGGATCATAATAAACTGTGGAAAATCCTGAAAGAGATGGGACTATCAGACCACCTGACCTGCCTCTTGAAAAACCTGTATGCAGGTCAGGAAGCAACAGTTAGAACTGGACATGGAACAACAGCCCGGTTCCAAATAGGGAAAGGAGTACGTCAAGGCTGTATATTGTCACCCTGCTTATTTAACTTATATGCAGAGTACATCATGAGAAATGCTGGGCTGGAAGAAGCACAAGCTGGAATCATGATTGCTGGGAGAAATATCAATAACCTCAGATATGCAGATGACACCACCCTTATAGCAGAAAGTGAAGAAGAACTAAAAAGCCTCTTAATGAAAGTGAGAGAGGAGAGTGAAAAAGTTGGCTTAAAGCTCAACATTCAGAAAACTAAGATCATGGCCTCTGGTCCCATCACTTCACGGCAAATAGATGGGGAAACAGTGTCAGACTTTATTTTGGGGGGCTCCAAAATCACCGCAGATGGTGATTGCAGCCATGAAATTACTTGGAAGGAAAGTTTACTTTCAAGCTTACTCCTTGGAAGGAAAGTTATGATCAAACTAGACAGCCTATTAAAAAGCAGAGACATTACTTTACCAACAAAGGTCCATCTAGTCAAGGCTATGGTTTTTCCAGTAGTCATGTATGGATGTGAGAGTTGGACGGTGAAGAAAGCTGAGCGCCGAAGAATTGATGCTTTTGAACTGTGGTGTTGGAGAAGACTCTTGAGAGTCCCTTGGACTGCAAGGAGATCCAACCAGTCCATCCTAAAAGAGATCAATCTTGGGTGTTCATTGGAAGGTCTGATGTTGAAGCTGAAACTCCAATGCTTTGGCCACCTCATGCGAAGAGTTGACTCATTGGAAAAGACCCTGATGCTGGGAAGGATTGGGGGCAGGAGGAGAAGGGGACCACAGAGGATGAAATGGCAGGATGGCATCACCGACTCGATGGACATGAGTTGGGGTAAACTCTGGGAGTTGGTGATGGACAGGGAGGCCTGGCGTGCTGCGATTCATGGGGTCGCAAAGAGTCGGACACGACTGAACTGAACTGAACTGAAAAGTTCTTCAGAGCTCAGCTTTCTAGAGTTAATCAGAGATGTCAGAGTAGGAGGGAGGCTCAAGAAGGAGGGAATATATGTACACATATAACTGATGCACATTTTTGACAGCAGAAACTAATACAACATTTTAAAGCAATAATTCTTCAACTATTAAAAAATTAAGTTATTTAGAGATACAAGGCAGAGGAAAATGTAAGAAAGTTAATGGAGCAGGCTTGCAATATTAAGGTGTCAACAAAGAAACTGAGAGAAGAGAAAGAATATCAGATAATACGAGAGTCATCTACAACAGGAAGACCCAGTGGATCTATAGTTTGTATATTTGCAGGTAACTCTCCTCTCGGGTTTATACTAGGAATCTTCATAAGCTGAGAGAAAGAGAGGGAAAAGGAAAGAGAGAAAGTGGCTATCGGCCACCTTCAAAAATGAGAAAAAAAGAAAATGACAAAGTACTGTTTTCGCTGTGCATGGTCACATCCTAATCTACTTTATTCTTTTCCTTCATAGTATATGATATCCTTCAAGACCCCAAAGAAAAGCACTGATTTTGTCAAATATTTGGTTAAACGTAGTAACTAGTTATATTTGTTCAACTCTATCACTAATAGTGTCAAGTTGAGAGCACTCTAAATGTCCAATACTTAAATTTTAAAGCAACTTAAAATGTTCATTGCCTCATACCAAGCTTCACGTGTACATGATGCATAAAAGTTATAAATGTCTGTAGTACTTGGAAACATTTAGTGTTGATCAATTTGCAAAAGTTTTTAAACAATTTAAAGAACATTGCCAAACAAGCAAAATGTGCCTGATGGACTGACTAAAAATGAATTAGAAAGAAAAAAACTGAAATGGTAGAAAAATTTTTTAACACATTCTTTTTGTTGTTACTTTTCTTACATGTACTTTTTTTCATATATTATGAAAGCAAGGCATAACATTACAATAGAAAGAAAAAAGAATATAATGTGCTCCCTAATTCTGTCTATCCACAGATATTAACAGTAGAATTTAACAACATGGCAGAGGTTTGTTCCTAAACACACACTTTTCTTTCCTCTGCACACAATCATCTTTCATCCTAAGGAGCCCTGTCATTCCTGTCACCAGAGTCTTAATGTTATTAGTTTCTAAACCTGAAGGAGGAAAAGGAAGGCTGAAGGATCCAAAAGGAGCATAATATGAAGAGGCAAAATGACTGAGGTGAAACTTCATACTTCACAGTTTTGCTTTGGATTAATTCTGAGGCCTAAAAACTACCACATAGCTACACAATAACTGTTTGTCAAATAAATAAACAAATGTGTCAACAAGCAAAATCGGTTTAATACGTGTCTATTAATCTTTAGTGTTCAATTTCTCATAAGAATGTTATTTCTATCTTCAGGATAAAAATTCAAAACAGTTTTCAGCTCCTGACATATTTATCTTAGGCCTGACACCTTCCCTTTCTGTTTCAACTCTGTTGTATCACCATATCTGAACCAACCACTCTGAGGTAACTAGCACGTTATCACTTTACACTTTCCTCACTTCCTTTGTCCTGTAACACACACTGAATATTTTGTTTAATCCTATATACTTCAGTTGTTGCTCATGTGAAGAATAGATATCTTATCACTGGGATTTGGTTTCAGGGCAGAAATTCTATCACAGTAATTGGCCCAAACATTAAGAATCTAGAAATGCCTTAAAAAAACAAAGCAGCCATTCCTCATCCATATCCCAAATCATCAAATGTTTTTATATATTCTCCTTAACACTTTTAAACTTCTTTAAAAATGTTTTATTGTATTCACATGTAAAAGAGAGGATAATAAGTAACCCAAAATTAAGCACCGCTGCTTCTTACTTCAAAGAATGTCCTCTAGATTTCCTATTGTTTGCAAACTGGACATATATAAAATACACATTAAATACTCCAGTTATAGGAACAATAACAATTATTTAAGAGCTTCAATAAGTAACACTTTTGCCTAATGTACAATGCAGCAATGTTCAGTATAAAGAAGTTTCTCTCTTTTTAAAAAAATATTTCATTTATTTATTTTTGGTTGTACTGGGTCTTCACTGCTGTGCACCGGCTTTCTCTAGTTTGTGTGTTTGTTATAGGGGCTTCCTTGGTGTCTCAGATGATAAAGAATATACCTGCAATGTGGGCGACTCAGGTTCAATCCCCAGGTTGGGAAGATCCCCTGGAGAAGGGATTGGCTACCCACTCCTATGTTTGTTATAATACTTTTTATTCCTGTAAAGTCAATGATAATGTCCCCTATTTAACTTCTGATTTTAGAATTTGAGTATTTTCTCTTTTTTCTTAATCTTTAGATTGGTCAATTTTTTTTTTTTTCAAAGAATCAATTTTTGGTTTCATTGAGCCTCTGCTTTTCTAGTCTCCATTTCATTTATTTCTACTCCAGTTCTTATTATTTCTTTCCTCTTTATGGCTTCAAATTCAATTGAATATACTATACTCAGGAAATAATTTTTTCTAAAATGCCTAAAATGCAAGAATAAATAATAACCTCTGAGTCATTAGGCAAAGAGCAACCTATTTGTTAGATTTACTGTTTAAATCCATGTGAACAGCTCTCATATAATTTGCAGAAGAATATTACTATGTCATTATGAAGATACTATGTTTAGAAAAGGGCAAAGGTCATGAGGGAAAACTACCATACTTTGAATGTTAAGGCTATCTTCTAGTTTATGAGACTTGTGCCAGGCTGAAAGAAAGTAGTACCAGGGGCCTCTGGGATGTTTACAGGAAAAATCAAGCCTCGCATTTTTAGACCATCATGTTATCATGAGACACATCAGAACTTGGTCCGTTTTTGAAGAAAACAGGCATGACAAGGACTCTCTCATATCCCATGAACATTGACTTCTCCCTGGAGAAAAGAACATGGGTTGATGCCACTACTATAATATGGGTTTCACAACTCTCCCCCAAACATATGGCTCCTATGTCCCTAACACTGGCTCTACTTAGAACAGTCGCCTTCTGCCACGTATGACAAACCCACGGCTAGTATCGTTTTTAACACTGAAAAGCTGAAAGCATTTCATCTAAGATCAAGAACAAGACAAGGATTTCCATTCTCACCACTTTTATTCAACATAGTTTTGGAAGTCCTAGTCGAAGAAATCAAAAAAGAAAAAGAAATAAAGGGGATCTAAATTAGAAAATAAGTAAAATTGTTTGCTTAAGACATGATACTTTACATAGAAAATCCTAAATGCTACCAGAAAACTATTAGAGATAGTCAATAAATTCAGTAAAGTTGCAGGATACAAAATTAATACACAGAAATCTCTTGTATTCCTTATACACTACAATGAAAGAAAAGGAAATTAAGGAAACAATCTCATTTACCATTGAATCAAAAAGCATAAAATACCTATGAAGAAACCTATCTAAAAAGGCAAAAGAACTGTACTCTGTAAACTATAAGATACTGATGAAAGAAATCAAAGATGACACAAACAGATGGAAAGATATACCATGTTCTTGAATTGGCAGAATAAATAGTGTCAAAATGACAATACTACCCAAGGTAATGCACAGATTTAATCTAATCCCTATCAAATTACCAATGGAATTTGTACAGAAACATGAAAGACTTCAAATAGCCAAAGCAATCTCGACAAAGAAAAACAATGCTGGAGCAATCAGGCTCCCTGGTTTCAGACTATACTACAAAGCTATAGTAATTAAGAGTATGGTACTGGCAACAGAAAAAAGTAGTCTCTTCCGTAAGTGATGCTGAGAAAATTGGACAGCTACATGTAAAAGAATGAAATGTCAGAAAATTTTCTCTAACACATACACAAAACTAAACTCAAAATGGATTCAAACTTAAATGAAGTCCTGAACACTACAAAAATAAGCAAATGGGACCTAACTAAACTTTTTCTTTGCATAGCAAAGGAAATCATAAATGAAACAAAAAGACAACCGTCAGAATGGGAGAAAATATTGGCAAATGAAGCAACTGACAAGGGGCTTAATCTCCAAAATATACAAATAGTTCATGCAGTTCAATATCAAAAAATAACCCAATCAAAAAATTGGCAGAAGACCTAAACAGACATTTCTCCAAAGCATACATACAGATGGCCAAAAAGCACATGAAACAATGCTCAACATCACTTATTATTGTTATTGTTTATTCACTATGTCGTGTCTGACTCTCTCCAACCCCATGGACTGTAGCCTGCCAGGCTTCTCCAACCATGGGATTTCCCAGGCAAGAATACTTGAGTGGATTACCATTTCCTTCTCCAGTGGGTTGTCATTTTCTTCTCACTACTTATTAGAGAAATACAAATCCAAACTATAATGAAGTATTACCTCATATCAGTCAGAACGAGCATGATCAAAAAAATCTACAAACAATAAATGCTGGAGAAGATGTGGAAGAAAAGAAACCTACACTGTTGTTGGAAATGTAAATTCATACAGCCACTATGGAGAACTGTATGGAGGTTCCTTAAAAAGCTAAAAATAGAGCTACCATAGGTTCCAGTGATCCCACTCCTGAGCATATATCTGGAGAATACCATAATTCAAAAAGATATATGCACCTTAATGTTCATTGTAGCACTATTTACAGCAGCTCGGATATGGAGGCAAACTAAATGTCCATTGACAGAGGACTGAATAAACAAGATGTGGTACACATATATAATGGAATATTACTAAGTCATAGAAAAGAATGAAATAATGCCATTTGCAGCAACATGGATGGACCTCGAAATTATCATACTAAGTGAAGTAAGTCAGACATAGAAAGACAAATATCATATGATGTTGCTTATATGTGAAATCTAAAATAAATGATACAAATGAACTTATTTGCAAAACAAACAGACTCACTGACTTCAAAAACAGACTTATGGTTACCAAAGCAGGAAATGTAGGGGCAAGGGATAAATTAGGAGCTTGGGATTAATATACACACACAAATATGTATAAAAAAGAAAATCAACAAGGACCTACTGTACAGCACAGAGAATTCTACTCAATATTATGTAATAACCTACATGGGAAAGGAATCTGAAAAGAATAAATGTATGTATAACTGATTCACTTTGCTGTACACTTGAAACTAACACAACATTGTAAACCAACTATATGCCAACATAAAATAAAAAATAAAAAAAATAAGTAAAGATTTGAATACTGTCCGCTCCCACACAGAAAAAAAGAATAGTTGCCTTCTCTCTGTTTTCATTTGCATCTCCCACTTGGCTTACATTTCACTTTACCTGACCAGGATCACCTCCATCACCCGGTATCTTATCCTACCCACTCACTTCCTAATTTTCCCAGTGTTTCCTATGCTTTATTAACTATGATAATTCAGAGACCCAAAGTCATATCTAATGGGTTGGAGTCAGAAAATCACCATCTATGATTGTCTGTTATTCTCAGTAGATGACTTAAGGGAAATCGAGAAAAGCATGAAAGGACATCCTAAGTGGTTAAGTGTGGTTAATAGATATCAATACTTACCCCAATTAGGAGGCTTTCTACAGAAAATAATGAAACATGGTTTAAACAGTAAAGGCATTTATCACCTTAGATGACAAGAAGCTCATAGTAAGTACACTCCAGGTTTAATCCATCGGCTTATTAGCATCATCAAAGACAGGTTCTTTTCATTTTCTTCTGTGTGATCTCATTACGTTAGCTTTGTTTTCAAGCTGGCTCGTTTCTGGTAGCAAGATGATGTAGCAGGTCTTGTTATCTTCAGACATGCTAGTGTCCAGGGCATTTGCTTCTTCCTTGAGTGTATCTCTCTCATTTTAAGAATGAAGGTTTTTTTTAAGATGATATTTAAAATTACTTACATCTTTGTGCTGCTGATCTTTTTCATCTTTACAACCTTCAATGGCATCCATTAAAAACAAAATGTCTATGTAAAATGCTTTGATAACATTCATGGAACTGTTGCTGATTGAGGTGGGGGTTTTTAGGGGTGGGGTGGTGCATAGGCTACCGGAAGGTGAGATGCTACTGGGGCTTAAGTCCAACAGGAACAGAATTTAGAACCAGGAACAAAAGTTTTGATTCAAAATTTCTTGACCTCTCATTTTTTTTAACTTCCTTACTTCTAAAAGATTTGTATTCTAAATTACCTTGATTAAGCTTTCTTAATCTCATATTCTAAAATGTCTCAATTAATCAATAACAACTACTATACCACCTCCAAAATATCCATTAAGCATTTCATTCACTAAATACCATTTTCTTTCCTTCCAGAATATTTTACTGTGCCAACTGCAATATTCCTCTGATTCAATAGAACCTCCAATCCATTGACCATTGACTGATCGTCACTCCATCATTTGATTCTTTCTTAGACCCAAAAAAACTTTCCCAGAAACTTCCCAGTAGACTGACCTTCATATCTTAGTGGCTGGAACTGAATCATATGTTCTTCCTAAACTAAAACCGTTAAGAAAAATAGAATTACCAGGATTAGTTTAAACCAGTCAGGATGTTTTTCCTAAGGTGGGACTAGTTTAATCTTCCTGAGAGGCAACTACCTGCACATTGATTCCAAGACAATAAGGGGACTAAATGTTGCATAGTTAGCCAATAGTAATTGCTCTAGTGGTGGTGGTGGTGGTTTAGTCGCTAAGTCGTGTTTGACTCTTGTGACCCCATGGACTGTCGCCCACCAGGCTCCTCTGTCCATGGGATTTTCCAGACAAGAATATGGGAGTGGGTTGCCATTTTCTTCTGTAGGGGCTCCTCCTGACCCAGGGATCAAATCTGTCTCCTTCACTGCAGGTGGATTCTTTACTGCCGAGCCACCAGGGAAGCCCAACAACTATAGTATTATACTACGTGTAAAATTTATTTTTTAGCCTCAGCTACAAGTGACACTCTTCACAGTCACTGTTCATTTGTCAGGAATATGATAGGCATTAAGTATAGCTCTGTTTCCATCAATCACATTCTAGAACTGGTTCTACCAAATGCTTGTTGGATGACTTTATGTAAGGCATCTAACCTCTTGATTTCCACACCCAAATATGATATAAATATTGTTCTTCATATGCCAGGGGATAGCTGGGGAAATAATTATACTGAACAAATGCAAAGCTATCTTGTTTTAGTTTCCCATACCGCCTGTTCTATTTTCATTTATTTATTCATTCATACACCCTTTAAACAAATATTTGTTGACAGTATGCTTCATATAATATATGAAATAAATATTGGGGAATCAAAAAAGGTTTCACCATACCCCCTGCATCTAAGGTATTAACCAGTGAGTGATTTAGCAACAACTACTTACTCTTGGAGTACAGAATCAGGGAAGTATAAGATGCCTTACAATGCAGTGTAAGAGGTAAGACAAGAAAAGTGGGGTAATGAGAGGTGTTGTTTGTGGAACCATAATAGTCGCTTAAATTGGCATGTGATCCACCCTATTTACTAAAGTGGCTGCAACCAAGTGTTTGGGTCCAGAGATGCCTACATGGCTTTTCTAGCTTAAGTATTAACTGGGTTTTAATATTTACTGATACATAATATAAGCAAAGCAACAAGATGAGTTTATGCTACAACAAAACAGTGAACAAGAACTATCAGAAGACTGGTTACTGCCTGGGCTAGTGAGAAAAAAATGAAATTGCCATGGACTAAGTAAAAAAACTGCCTTCCTGATGAACTAAAACTTTTGTTCTGAAAGTTCCCCGCTCTTTGGAATGATAAAAAAAAAAAAAACACTCATGGTTTCAAAGTCAGCTGACCAATTGTCTAAAACATCCCACAAGTCAAAAATATTTTTCAATTTTGGAAAACTAACATTTCAGAAAAAATGTTAAAATACAATTGCTATTGTCTGTACTTGTTCTTAAAAAATATAAGGGAGAAGAATGTCAGACTCTTTTTGACCCCATGGACTGCAGCCCGCCAGGCTCCTCTGTCCATGGGATTCTCCAGGCAAGAATATTGGAGTGGGTGGCCATGCCCCCCTCCAGGGGATCTTCCTGACCTAGTGTCTTCTATGTCTCCTGTACTAGCAAGCAGGTTCTTTACCAGTGGTGCCACCTGGGAAGCAATATATCAATATTTTGGATGGAGGAGACTTCTGGAGGGAATTATGCTCCTGGCATGTTGAAAGCTGTTACAGAACAGGACTAGAAAGTGAAAAGCTACAGGTTCCTGCTATTAATGGGAATAGGAAAGCATAGAAAGAATATTGGTTAATTTAAACTTATGATAGTTTTGTATCTGATTTCTCAAATAGTTCTGTGGATTCAGAACCAGTATTTGATGGGAGGGAAAAATTCCCAACATCAAAATCTTAGGATTTTGACAGTAGAACACCAGAAGAGAAGCTTTGTCACTGACAAATAACTCCCTTAGCAGGGAATAATAGAGAAAGTAAAACATCAAGTCACCTCCATTATTGCTGTGTGGTTCAGTGAAGTTCTATTCATCAGTTGAAGCAACTTAAACAATTCACATTAGCTTTGCTATGCTGGAGAACAATATGGCGGTAAGCTCCTCTGGAGCAAAGCTATCCTGCAGTCTGTGAAGCTTGTGATCCTTGCAGGCTCTACATTCAAGCAAGGTTGAAGGGACTGCGGTTGAAGCATGGACACCTCTTCTGTTGGCCTCTTCTTTCACAGTAAAAAGCAAGTAAGCACCAAATCAATAACTGCCAAAGGAAAGATGAAACAGCAGGGCACTGAGATACTAGAGACAAAACTTTCTTGGCAAAGGTACAAGGTAAGTTGCTTGAGGTAGCTGTGAGATAATAGATATCTATGAAAAACTGGCTACTTGTCAATTTACTTGATTAAAGGAGAAGCAATAATAAACATTTTGTTTGCTAAAAGTAACTGATACTTATTTGGGGCCAGGAACTAATAAAGCATTTATGTAAACTGTTTCATTTAATCTTCTGGACAATCCCATGAGATAATTACTTGCCTCACTTTACAGAAAACAATTGAGGCAAAAGTTTAATTTATTTCATATGTCATAGATATTAAGTGATGGAGCTGGAATTTTAAAAGCCAGGAATACTAACTTTAGAAATCATGTTCTTAATACTTACTGTCCTTTCAGAGACTATCCCTTTCCTCATAGAATTTAGCTTTTTCTTTCTCGTTACTTCACCAGAAAGCCATCTTTCATAACTTTTTTTTGGGGGGGGCTATACCTAGAGCATGTGGGATCTTAGTTTCCCAACTAGGGATCGAGCCCTCACCCCCTGCATTGGAAGCACAGAATCTTTAACACTGGACCACCAGGAAAATATTGTAATAACTTCTTTAAAAGTATAGTAGGCAGCTGTAATGTAAAATACTACATATATATCATCATGTAATCTTAGCAGTGGAATTCTTTTACTGTTTTAAAAGTCCTATGAATAATCTGACAAAAATAACCTATTCTTTAATGTAGTAGATTGATTAGAAAAGAAGTTCTACTTAAGACAAATTAGAATAATGTAGGACAATAGAATTCAGTTGTTTTGTTTTCTTTTCCACTCTGACACAACAGATAATGTTCACTTCTGGATAAAATTGTATAGCCATGTGCAATTCAAGTCTTTCAACTGGGTTGTCTCAGAGCTAACAACCCAAACTTCTGCTTGTTTCCCCTTTTGTCTTCACTACAAACCTAAGCCATTTCCACATTCCATGGGACTTAATTCCCATTCCCCCATCTCTTCAGACAATCTTGCCTCCTATGTCACTGAAGAAGGTGAGACCACCAGGCTTGAAATCCATGAATCCTCTGCTGCTAGACTAATAAATGTATCCAACTGTGTATCCATCCTTCCAATCTTCCCTCAGAAGATAAAGTCTCCTCTTCTTTTGGTTCAAATCGAATTCTCTGTCTGTGCTCTTGGTTCCACCCTCTTCCATCTCCTCAAGGAAGCAGAACCATGAATTTTCCATTTCATCTCTTGTGCTGTGATCGATTTGTCAAATACATTGCTGCCATGCCCACAGCCTCTTATGTGGGCAGGGAAACCATCCAGTCTTTAGGTGAGATGAGTGGATTTTTTTTTTTTAGAAAAGTTATGAAATGATCTTTGATGTGTGTCTTGTCTGTGAAGGTCATTCACTTTAAGATGAAAGTTTATACTGCATAGTTGCTAGAGAACTAAGCATCTCAGTACAGGAATAATAACAACATTGAACATTATTTATGGTAAAAATATCATCCATAGCAGTCTGTAGGCTTTAATCATCTCCGATTCTCAAAGAATTCCTGCAGTGTAGGTTCTAATATTCCTATTTTCAAATAAGGAAACCAAGCCTCAGAGAACTTAGGTAATTATCCAAGGTTAATGAGTCACTGAGCTGGAGTCTGGATACAAAGCTTATGAAATTTCTGTTCTCTTCATGCTAGATTTTCCTAGCCAAAAACATGAATGCAAAAGCATTAACATGAAGTTAATTCTATTTTATCATTTGCCATTCTGGCTTGACATCAAAAATAATTGGAATTGGTTTATGGAAGTATATGATCAGCATAAATGAACAGATGAATAATTAGAGGAAGGAAAATAAAATCAAGCTAGGGGCAAATCTAGTGTTCTGGAAGTTAAACAAGTTCTCTAAAGATTGTTGCATTAGGAAGGAGTGATGCTGTTAGGATTTCGTAGCTCCTGAGGACTCAAAAGATTGGTCATGAGACGTGATCATTATTTATTTATTCATTGTTGCACTGGGTCTTCATTGCTGCGCTTGGGCTTTCTCTAGTTGTGGATGGCGTGGGCTTCTCATTTCGGTGGCTTCTCCTTGCAGAGCAAGGACTCCAGGTGCACAGGCTTAGTTGCTCTGCAGCATGTAAAGTCTTTCCTGAACAGGGATTGAACCCCTGTTTCCTGCATTGGCAGGCAGATTCTTAACCATTGGACCACCAGGGAAGCCTGAGTTGAGTATTAAATACATGTATGTATTAAGTAAATACATAATAAAATGTATGTATTTTATTAAGTAAAATACACTATGTATTAAGTAAAACATAGCTGAGTCTGGCACAAATGTTTGCCTAATGAACCATAACTAACAAGGACCTACTGTACACCACAGTGAACTCTATTCAATACTCTGTAATGGCCTATATGGAAAAAGAATCTAAAAGAGTAGATATATGTATAACTGATTCATTTTGCTATACACTTGAAACTAACACAACATTGTAAATCAACTATACACCAATAAAAATTTTTTCAAAAAAGGAAGTCCATAAAGAAAGAGTAGATGTTCGTTAATATTAATTTGAGCATAGCTCTGTGAAATATCACTGACATAAATATTCAGGCACTAACATTCCAAAACATGGTATAACAAAAGAGAACATATTCTAAAAATTGTTACCTGTCACGGTTCTTAAAATTTGAAGCATTCAAGTTGGAATCTATTCTTGATTCTACACCATTTTCCTTACTGCTTAAGGTTCACAGGTACACGTTTCTGGACCGGAGGGGCATTCTTATGGATAAAAAGAATAAAGCTAGAGATGGACTTACCAAGAGCAATTACAAAAAGACATTTACCAAAAGTGTCTCTGAAGGAAAAGCTACACTTAGAAAAACATAACCCAAACTTCCTCCTACTTGGATCATTCTATGACTTCTTTGGGCCTCCCTGGTGGCTCAGTCATTAAAGAATCCGCCTGCAATGTGCAAGACATGGGTTCAATCCCTGGGTCAGGAAGGCCCTTCCTGGAGAAGCACATGGCAACTCACTCCAGTATTCTTGCCTAGAGAATCCCATGGACCGAGGAACCTGGCAGGCTGCAGTCCACAGAGGTGTGGTCAGACACGACTAAAGCAACTGAGCGTGCATACATAATTTCTTTAATGCTCTTTTCTAGCTGGCATATAGACTAGGATTCAAGTGGAAAAGGACAGGGTCTGGCGGCTCAGGTGGTAAAGAATCTGCCTGCAATGCAAGTGACCCGGGTTTGATCCTTCCTCTGGAGAAGGAAATGGCAACCCACTCCAATATTCTTGCCTTAAGAATTCCATGAACAGAGGAGCCTGGCAGGCTACAGACCATGGGATTGCAGAGAGTCAGACACGACTGAGAGACTGACAAGTGGAGAAACCAAGGTACTGTTCAGATTTATGATTTCTGGAGTGAGATTCTGAGCAATTACCTACAAAAAAACTTGGGGTTGATTTGAGTATGTAATTATGTGGGAGGAGAGTCTGGACTCAAAGTGGCGGTAAATACAGACCTCGTTTGCTTCACAAAGATTAGCTCATAGTTAATAATGGAGTAAATCTGTTGCACCATGACTCAACGCACCCGAGTTACCAGGATTGCTGTCTCTACTGGCTAAGTCTTCGGTATCAAGCCAGTACTTCTAGGATGCTGTCTCACTGATGTCCGCTTTGCCGCTCCATGTCAAGAAAATACCAAAGGTTCAGGAATTAATTTCCTGGAGAACTGAGCCTCTTTCCAGGTTCTTCTCTGCCTGCTGTAAAAGGGAAACTCAAATGCAGGAAAACCTTGGGCTTAGGAGGTATGCTGGGGCAGGATCCACGAATCCACATTTTCATCAAAGGCTTCAGGCAGATTTGACGCAGCTGGTTCAAACTACATTTTGAAAAACAGAGCACAATATTAGGAATGATGACACAAGAGTCAGCTGTTAAAACGTGTCCTGTTTTGGCAGCTTTGGAGACTAAGCCTGAATCCGGGTTCATTCACAACCAAGAGAATGAAAACAGCGGGGGAGTCTTCGAATCAGTCCCTGAGGCGCCAGCTATGAGGAAACTCGCCCACGTTCCAGGGCCAGGAGATGCAGGCTCCACCTTAGCTACAGGTCTCCGAAACTCCTCGGAGATTTCTGCCGGGTTCACCTGAGCCACGGGTCCACTGGGCTCCTCGCTGCATCCCACCTGTCCTCTCGGTGCTCTGTCAGCCACGGCTACCTCTTCAGAGCCGGAGTGCTGAGGACTCTGAGTGAATCCCGGGGGCACTGGCCGGAAGCGCCCTTCAGGCCCGCCCCCTGCCTACCGGAGCCGGAAGTCGGCGACCCAGCCGATTCGTCGCCCTCCGCGGGTCGCTGCGCACCATGCTCCGCGGCCCGTGCAGCCTCGTCCGGGTCTCCGCAACGCCTGTCGCGGCCCTGGCTGTGGCGCTGGTCTCGTCGCTCTCTCGCTGCTCCCTCCTGGAGCCGGAGGACAGTGTGGTCCCCGCGCTCAGCCCCTACTTCGGCACCAAGACTCGCTACGAGGATGTCAACCCTGGGCTGCTGCCGGACCCCGAAGCGCCGCGGCGGGACCCGGAGTTGTTAGAGGAGACCTGCACCCCTGTGCAGCTGGTCGCCCTCATCCGCCATGGCACTCGCTACCCGACGACCAAACAGATCCGCAAGCTGCGGCAGCTGCACGGGCTGCTGCAGGCCCGCGGGGCCGAGGATTACCGGGCCCGCGCTGCCGGCCGCGGCGACCTGGGCGCCGCGCTGGCCGACTGGCCGCTGTGGTACGCGGACTGGATGGACGGGCAGCTGGTGGAGAAGGGGCGGCAGGACATGCGACAGCTGGCCCTGCGCCTGGCCTCCCTTTTCCCAGCCCTCTTCAGCCGAGAGAACTACGGCCGCCTGCAGCTAGTCACCAGCTCCAAGCACCGCTGCGTGGACAGCGGCGCCGCCTTCCTGCAGGGGCTCTGGCAGCACTACCACCCCGGGTTGCCGCCACCCGACGTCGCAGGTGACCCCCCTGGGCCGCCCCCAGGTCCTGGACTTACCCGACTCCAGCCTCTCCTCGCTTCCCTCTGACCCCAGCCCCCCGTCCTTCCCCGCCCACCCCGCGCCCATCCTTTGGGATGTTCAGCACTTGACTCGCTCCCTTCTCATACATAATGTTCATTTATTCTTTCATCAGGGATGAATTTGGTACTTTCTACGTACAGGAAGCTGTACTAGACGTTGGGGGATCCAATAGTAAAGGAGATAGGCCAGGACAGTTTTTCATCATCCATTCCCAAAATGAAGTTTTCTCTCTGAGCACCAACCCTTGTCCCTTTCCTCTCTCTCTGACAGCGAGTTCTACAGTTGGGCACACCTTTTTCTTTTCTTTTTTTAAATTTAATACAATCTATGAGTTTTTTCCTCAGGTTTTACCTCTGACACTATTTGGATTTTGTTTTAATTTTGTTTTGTTTTGTTATTTTTTGTTTTACTTATTTTTTTGTTTTATTTATTTTGTTGTTTTTTTCGTTAACAACTATCAGTTCTAGACCTACAACCTATTTTAGGAAGCTGCTCTCCGACTTTCTTTACTGCTCTGCTTTTTTCTCTTTTGTTCTTGCATGTACTGTAGAGCTACTCTCTTTGTAGCTGTGGTCCATGGTCATGGCACAGTACTTTACTAATTTATTCCATTACTTATGCTTTTGCAAAGTTTGGGAGATCATCTAGCATCGGTCTTATTTCACAGGTCATGATGCTGAGCCCAAGAGTATCCCTTGCTGATAGTCCTTTCTTAGTTTAAGGACTAAGAGTCAGGCCCAGAAACCAGGCCTTCTGTTTTCTCTGGAATGATGCTTTTTTCCGTAGAAAGTGTTTTAATAGTCATAGACAACAACAATAATAATAGCAAACACTTAATGCTTGCTGTGTGCCAGGCATGCCTCACACTTATTTCACATAATCTTTACAACAGCTCTCTGAAGTTGATGGCATTTTCGCCCATCTTAACAGGTGAGGAAGTTGAGACATAGAAACAATACTTTGCCTAATTTCAAATGACTGGGTATGGACCTAGGGAAAATGATTTAGAGCTTGATCTCTTAACCGTTGCACTATCTGTACAACTTCCATTTGTCCTATAACTTAAGGATAAGAATGAAAACATGACATTTTTGTGCCAGAGAGATGAGCAAGTGTTAATACTTCTTGATCAGCTTTAAGGTCAAAGTTGAGGTGAGGCATCGTTTAGCTTTAAAAAGCCCAAGTGAAAAATAAATTAGAAGTAGACTGGTTTGTCATTTCTTAAATAGCAGCCTCTCTCCAGCTGTTCAGCCATCTCCAAGGGGTTCTTCCATTGACACTGTCATGTTACTGCTCTGTGGGTAACTTACTTTGCTGACTTGTGTTTAGTCACTTGAATTGTGCTTTTTAATTAAATATTTAGACTTTTTCCATTAATATGAGTGAAAATTTCCCACAATTTTTTAAAATTAGCTGAATGTTGGTATACACTAGTGTATACCAGAAAGGAACTACCGAACCTTCTGGGATGAATGAATTTTTGCCCTTAAATGGCATTGTGAGAATTAGCATTTGCCAGCCCTGGGTCAAAATAGTTCAGGATAAGCCACCCCTCACCATTTTCAGTCTCAGAGATTAAACCTTTTGCTTAGCTGCGTTATTATTATCTACAGACAATTGTTTTGCCTGTTTAGTCCATCTGGGCTTTGGAGGGAAGCCACTGAATTGGATTTTGTATTCTTACAGAAACAGAACAATGCCTTTGTTTCTGTTTAAAGAACAGCAGTAATTAGATAATAGCAGGGGTGAATTATCCAGATCCACTTAGGAAATTTTGAGGCCACAGAAAAAGATGAGAAAGATGACTTATTTTCCTAGTCAAGATGTTTCTTGAGAACTGTAATCCAGTTGCCACTTCACTGGGCTTAATAAGGATTTGAAATGAAATGAATACATACACATACATAGAGATATTTTCACAAACACATCCAAAACAAAATGGTATAACAAGACAATTTTCTCATTTTAATTACAGAAACAATATTATGTACTATTAGTACTTAGTGTTCTTGTCATAGTAAATTTTTGGAGAAATGACTGAAATCTGTGTATTTTAAATATGACTGAGAAAACTTAAAAGGCACCCCAGTAGTTGGAACATGATTATGAATGCTTTTCTAGTATGTATTTGTTCCTTAACTGGGGAAATAATGTAATATATAAAATTCTAAATGAAAAGTTATGTAGGAGCTCCAATTAGAAAATAAACCAAATCAGAAACATCTAGCACAGTGAAATACATAATACCTGAAACTTTAATATATCTTGTGTTGTTGTCAATAGTTTTTGTCCAAAGCAGTCTTTTGTAAAGTAACACAGATTTGAGAAAGTTAATTGAGAAAATAAAATACTCTTTGTTTAGACTTTGGATTAAAGTAGTAAAACAGAGTCTATCTTGAATTCTCTGTCACTTTGTTTATTAGAAGCTTTGCTAATTTTTAGTTTGATTTCTCAAATTTTCTACACCTGATAGAAACAGTTCAGTTCAGTTCAGTCGCTCAGTCATGTCCAACTCTTGGCGACCCCATGAATCGCAGCATGCCAGGCCTCCCTATCCATCACCAACTGCCGGAGTCTACCCAGACCCGTGTCAATCAAGTCGGTGATGCCATCCAACCATCTCATCCTCTGTCGTCCCCTTCTCCTCCTTGCCCCCAATCCTTCTCAGCATCAGGGTCTTTTCCAATGAGTCAACTCTTCGCGTGAGGTGGCCAAAGTATTGGAGTTTCAGCTTCAACATCAGTCCTTCCAATGAACACCCAGACTGATCTCCTTTAGGATGGACTGGTTGGATCTCCTTGCAGTCCAAGGGACTCTCAAGAGTCTTCTCCAACACCACAGTTCAAAAGCATCAATTCTTCAGCACTCAGCTTTCTTCGCCATCCAACTGGAAAAACCATAGCCTTGACTAGACGGACCTTTGTTGGCAAAGTAATGTCTCTGCTTTTTAATATGCAGTCTAGGTTGGTCATAACCTTCCTTCCAAGGAGTAAGCGTCTTTTAATTTCATGGCTGCAATCACCATCTGCAGTGATCTTGGAGCCCAAAAAATAAAGTCTGACACTGTTTCCACTGTTTCCCCGTCTATTTCCCATGAAGTGATGGGACCAGATGCCATGATCTTAGTTTTCTAAACATTGAGCTTTAAGCCACTTTTTCACTCTCCTCTTTCACTTTCATCAAGAGGCTCTTTAGTTCTTCTTCACTTTTTCCCATAAGGGTGGTGTCATCTGCATATCTGAGGTTATTGATATTTCTCCCGGCAATCTTGATTCCAGCTTGTGCTTCTTCCAGCCCAGTGTTTCTCATGCTGTACTCTGCATATAAGTTAAATAAGCAGGATGACAATATACAGCCTTGACGTACTCCTTTTCCTGTTTGGTACCAGTCGGTTGTTCCATGTCCAGTTCTAACTGTTGCTTCCTGACCCGCATACAGGTTTCTCAAGAGACAGGTCAGATGGTCTGGTATTCCCATCTCTAAGAATTTTCCACAGTTTATTGTGATCCACACAGTGAAAGGCTTTGGCATAGTCAATAAAGCAGAAATAGATGTTTTTCTGAAACTCTTGCTTTTTCGATGATCCAGCGGATATTGGCAATTTGATCTCTGGTTCCTCTGCCTTTTCTAAAACCAGCTTGAACATCTGGAAGTTCACGGTTCACGTATTGCTGAAGCCTGGCTTGGAGACTTTTGAGCATTACTTTACTAGCATGTGAGATGAGTGCAATTGTGCAGTAGTTCGAGCATTCTTTGATAGAAACAGTACCTATGTAATACATTTTTGCACTTCTTACGACATTCATGTCAAATCATTTTTTATTTTAAGAAAACATTCATTTAAATTTATTTCATAGTATTGCTCTAACATTTTATTTTACCTTTGATGTTCTCTGTTTCTTTAGTCTTTTTTAGCGTCTTTTTTTCATCCTCTCATGAACTAACAATCTTTACAAGTGGGAAATAGTTTTGCCCCATGTCTTTCATAAGCAGTGTGTTTACTTATTTCAGATACGTTGAGGTGTGAATAGGTTTTTAGTGTTCCTTTTTATACTTGAAACAAAATTTTCAATAATTTGAAATTGTCATTCCTGTCAGTGGATGTGTGTGTGTGTGTGTGTGTGTGTGTACACACACGTATACATACAATATTTTTTTCTCCTTTCAGATATGGAGTGTGGACCTCCAAGAGTTAATGATAAATTAATGAGGTTCTTTGATCATTGTGAGAAGTTTTTAACTCAAGTGGAAAGGAATGCTACTGCTCTTTATCATGTAGAAGCCTTCAAAACTGGACCAGAAATGCAGAACATTTTAAAAAAAGTTGCAGGTATTTTGCAAGTGCCAGTCAACAACTTAAATGCAGGTAATGTGCCTGTTATGTTGCATTTGAACTGTGAAATAATTTAAGTGATTTTTAAACTCTAAATATGGAAAAATATGGAAGCATAAAGTTATTCCTTTTAAAGGACCACAGCTGATTTTACATTGAGACAATAATGTGTTCTAGGTCAAGAGGATTCTATATCTCATGCTTACTATTTTTAGGTTCAGATTTTTCTTTGCGTTTTATGTAAGTTAATACACAAAATTCTTGATATATACTGGATTTGTTTTTTGGGTTTTTTTTATTTTTTGAGGGCAAAGTTATATGAAGCTTCAACCCCAAGTATTATTTACAAAACAGAAATTATCTTTTCTGAATTATCTCCTCCTAAAGTAATACAAATGGAAAATCATATAAAAATTCTTCAGCTTTTAAAGCAGTTCAGAAGTACATGTTAATGTTTGAAAGGGATAAAGTTTTAGAAAAGAAGTGTGATTTTTTTTTTCCTTTGAGGCTTTTATCCTAGAGATTTTGAGAAAGTGAACAGACATATCTGTCATAAGTTGTTGCAGTGGATGGGTTGGCTGCAATTTGGGTAAAAGGAAACACTATTAATAATCGTGCTGGGAGAGCAGGTGGAAAACCAGGATACATGCTCACCTAGCAATGAGAAATTAAGAAAAATAATTTAAAAGTTTCCCCTGTTTTCTAGGAATGTGTAATCCATACAGCAGATACTGACAAATCTATATATAGAGTGTGATTTCTTTATAGTGTGAATAAATTTCCAAGGACTAGAAGTAGGAGATGTTGGGAACAAATTAAGTAGACTAGCATCTGTTGATCTGGTGTCTAAATGCTTTATATGAGTGCATGCTCAGTCATGTCCGACTCTTTGTGACGCCATGGACTGTAGCCTGCCAAGCTCCTCTGTCCATGGAATTCTCTGGGCACGAATACTGGAGTGGGTTGCCATGCCCTCCTCCAGAGGATTTTCCCAACCCAGAAATCAAACCTCATTCTCCTGCAGTTCCTACATTGGCAGGCAGATTCTTTACCACTGCACCACCTGGAATGCCAAAGGATCAGAAAAGTGAAGATGCCTAGACTAGCATTTAAAATTGAGTTTTTTCTCTTTCTTCAACTGGCTATGCATTGGAGTCATTTGCAGGACTTTAAAAATTACTTATTTGAGAAATAATTCAAATACATAGATAATAATAAAGGGTAATAATATAATGAGTATCTGTATACCCACAACTTAGTTTGATCAGATTTAAAAATTATGCTTCAGTTAGTTGCTTTAAATAAATTGAGGGCCCTTAGACCCTCTCCAGGATCTCATTCCTTACCTTTTCTCCCCACAGGTAACTATTGTTATGAATTGAGCATTTAAGTCATCCGATGCCAGTTTTTAATGTTTGTATTTATGTACCTAAATGGGATATAATTTTCAGATTTTTAATCTTTAGGAATGATGTCAAACTATGATATCAGTCTGAAATTTGATTTTAATTCAACTTTGTATTTTTTTATTTAATGCATGTAATTCTGGTTCTACATTTATACTTATGTATAGAATTACATTATATAACTACCAGTATCTAGCCATTATTCTGTTAGTGGACATTTAAGATTAAGATTTTTTTAAAAAAGACTGTTTCTAGACTCTGAATTGACAAGAATTTTTGTGTTTTGGACTTCTGTGGTGGGTCAGTGGTAAAGAACTTGCCTGTCAATGCAGGAAACATGGGTTTGATCCCTGGGTCGGAAAGATCCCCTGGAGAAGGAAATGGAACCCACTCCAGTGTTCTTGCCTGGGGAATCTCATGGACAGAAGAACCTGGGGGGCTATGGTCTGTGGGGTTGCAGAAGAGTAAGACACGGCTTAGCAACTGAAAACAACAACAAATTTGTGTTTTACTGATTGGGTGAGAGCAACTTTTTGGAGGCAATATTAGCATAATGGTTAAAATCATGGGTTCTGTAATTGGACTGTTTGCATTTGATTCTTGACTTTGTTATATTTTTGAATAACTCTCTAGTCTTTATACATCACAAGTTCCTTAACTATGTCATGGTTTCTTTCTTTGTAAAACAGATATAGGAATTGTACCTGCCTCATAGGATTATTGGAAGGATTATATCAGATTTATTCATGCAAAGCGTTAACACAGTATCTGGCACAGAGTAGCTGCTCGAAAATACTTTAGCTATTTAAATACCTTTTTTTTTAAATAGAAAGGTGAAGTTGAATGTATTTTTTGTAATTTATTCTTATTTAGAAATGTAGCTGCGTAATTTTTTAAAATTGTGTTATTTCAAAAATATATATGATACATTTTTAGGTCAATACTAGTTAAAAGTTATTTACCCCATCATTGAGTTTTACTGGTCAGAGAGGCTGAAGCTAATACAGTCCAGATTCTTTGTATAGGAAATTACTTTTCTACTGAAGTTTTTCTTAGTTTTTAACTCTCTCAAATAATGCAACAGTGAACATTCTTATAGTCTGCTTTTTGCACTTGAGAGTTTATAAGGTAAACAAATATAGGTAGACTTATTGGATTAAGGAGCATGAATGTTTTACATCTTGACATATACTTCCAAATTGTTCTCTGAAAGTGTAGAAAAATTTATATCAACAATAGATGAGAATGCTCATTTCCCCTAATTCATCCAACAGTGGATATTATTAGTCATTTTGACTTTTACCAATTTGATTAATGAAAAATGATATCTAACTTTAATTTGTGTTTCTTTGGTTACTTGTAAGGTTGAACATCCTTTCATATGTTTATTAGTTATTTCATTCCTTCTGTGAATTGCCTCATTATAAACCTTCCATCTTCTGTTGGATTATTATGTTTTTTCTCACTGAACATAGTACCCTTTATGTGTTATAGATATATTAATTATATATTCTTTACTGTTGCTTGACAAAAGGATAAATGCTTTGCCTATTTTGTGTCGAGATCCAGGGAGCCTAGAATGAGTTGCCCGAGATAGTTAGTGGCAGAGTCAGGTCTCATAGTATGATTTTTCCCTCTTTCTCTCCTTCTTGACCCTTTGTTTCACCTTCCTCCTGACTCCTCACTTACTCCGCCCTTTTTCTTCTCTCCTTATTTATATCCTTCTCTGTACTTTTCTTCTTAAGAGTTATAAAGTAAATTGTTGTGTAGCTAAAAGAACTATTCAATAAATGTCCCTTGTTATTGCTAATTTTCAAGTTGGGGATTAAAACCTTTTATAACTATCTCTCCCCTCTTCCAACACTCTAAAATTAACAGAATCAAACTATGTTTTATGTAGTAAGTCCTTGGCATTCTGCAGATATTCAGCCTTTGGAAAACTGCATAAAAGAGTAACCCACAAATTTTACTCTTTTTTTTCTCAGATTTAATTCAGGTAGCTTTTTTCACCTGTTCCTTTGACCTGGCAATAAAAGGTGTTAAATCTCCTTGGTGTGATGTTTTTGACATAGATGATGCAAAGGTATGTATTACTTTTGGAGTTTCTTTGCCTTCTTTGCATGGTTTTCATTGTTATTTGAAGCAGCTTTTCAAAAAAGAGTAGGGAACATTAAACTTTTCTTGTACTGTCTCATAATTTTCTTAACAAAGATTAATTGTTCAGATAGAACCTATCTATTTGTAAATAGTTTGTGTTCATAAAACTCTGGGAAACATTCTTCATTGTGATTTGAGTTCTAGATCCACCCATTTAAAAACCTACTTAACCCATCATCAAATTTTACTGCCATAAAGGATTGTAGAGCTAATATAATCCAAATTCTTCTTTTTATAGGGTGAATGGATTTCCAAAGTTCAGAGAGGATGAATGGATTTCCAATACCTATTCTTTTATAAAATGTTCATAATATATTGAGTTCTGTGCTCTACCTGGTGATGGCAGTAATTCATCTACAGTTTCTGCCTGCCTAGTTGGTATTCCCTTTCTTTCCTCTTCATTCATATGGCGTCTTTGTAGAAGCCGAACTGTTTTTGGAGCTGTTCGAGTGTATATTTCTACCTTTAATCTTCTTCCCATATCTTTTTTTTTCTCGTTTTGTACTCTCTTTTTTAAATGATTGTTTTATTTTCTTAAGTCTTTAGAAATCATGATACTGTATTTAATTATAGTTTTCATCTGCTCTGTAGAATTTCTAGGGTGAGGGTTTTTCTTTTTCTTGCTGTTTTATCTGTGTAACTGTCTTGTTTTTAATTTGTATGTTTGTATAGACACTAGCACCTTTTTAATTACTCACCTTTGCAATGAGTTCAGCTTTTACTTCTCAAGTGGCCAATAGGGATGAGCCTGTTGGTTCAAGGATAAGTAGTGTTCCTTACAATTTAGAGTTTTTCTCTGAGATTCTTTGCAGAATACTTCATGTAAAGATGGATGGTCAGTATGTTTCCTGTAATGGTGTTACAGACTGTCCAGGGAGGGTCCTCTTAGACTTCGTTGTTTCAAGAAAGGATTGTTGGATTTACTTCTGCAAGTGTACCATGTGCTTTGAGGATCTATCTTCTGCTGGTTTTATCTGAGATGTTTTGTTTGATTTTTACTGCATTTGGCAGTCCTTCCTCATTTATGGTGGTGGCTCAGGGTACAGAGGATTTCTAATCTCTTTGAAAGGAGCATTTGCCTTTCTCTTTCTGATTTTTCTTGTTTAGAGTGATTTCTGAGAGAAGAGAGCAGATATATCTTTATGTTTTCTAGTTAAGAGCACTTTCAGTTTTTCATTATAAAATATGTTTGGCTTAGTCACCAATAGTTATCCTTACCAAGTTAAGGAAATTTCTGTTTCTTGTCTATAAAACCTTCTATTTATTTATTGTTTTTAAAATTAAGAAAGTGCTGAATTTCTGGCATCTAGGAAGATGATTATTTTTTCTTCTTTAATCTTCTAGCATAGTTAATTACATTAGTACATTTTCTAGTATTGAATTGTGCTTGTTTTCCTTCTTTCTTGTGATAGATTCTTTTATTGACTGATTTTTCTCCTAGTTAATGTTATGTTTCTTGGACCTGACCTTACAAAACTCAGACCTTGTTTACTTATACACATGTCTGGAAAATATGACCTTGATCAGCTTACAAATCCCATAACATTAGCAACATAATCAAGGGGATTCCCCCCGCTCCCCTCCCCCCCCCCCGCCATGATTTTTGGAGTTCTTTTCCTGTGTAGCTCCTTCCTCTCTTCTCTAACCTGCTAATTCCAGTCACTTCAGACTTACTAAACTCTGAGTACTGACTCCTTGACTCAGCACAACTGCTGCATTCTGCTTGACATTCTTTTCCCTGTGTCAGTTTCAAAGTGCCTCTTCTTTTTCATTTCTGATACTATTTTTGTTTTATTTCTCGAAAAGATTTGGCAAAACTTTGTCTAATTCTTTTTATTTTCATTAAAAACATTTTTACGTTGTCCTTTTGTTAACTTCTTGATTTAATTACCTCTTTAGCAACCCAGTCCAGTATTCTTGCCTGGAGAAACCCATGGACGGAAGAGCCTTGTAGGCTAGAGTCCACGGGGTCGCAAAGAGTTGGACACAACTGAGCAACTTCACTTTCATTTTTAATATTTGTTGAGTTTTGTTTTTAGTACATGGCACTGGCCTGTCCTTGCTCTTGCTTCTAAACTTATAGCTAGCACCTAATTACTCTAGGGTCTTTTCTGGGAAGAATGGCTCATAAGGGCTACATAGTCTTCTCTTGTACCTCTTTTGGATTGCAACTTTCTATCCTCTACTTTTGGTGTTGGATCAAATAATACATGAATACAAGTTTTAACATTCAGATAAAGGCTACCTTAATCACCGACTCCAAGTTAAGAGCTCTCCACAGAAAATCTATCCTTGTCAGTTTGATGTGTATTTTTCAATCTTTTAATGTATGTGGGTATTTTGGTAGTAAATGGTATTGTACTGTATTTATTCTACTTTTTTTATTTAACAAATCTCTTTTACAAAAATACAGAAATTCACAAAACAGTTGGCATTTATTGAACAATGTGTGCTAAGGACATTTTTGAGGACTTTGCACAATTCTGAGGAGGTGCTGGAACTGTCAGCAGATAATGAAGTAAACCTCAACTAAATTATGGAATGTGTCCAAGATTTCAAAACTCAAAGAGACCCAGCATTTGAAACAGATCTGTGAAAGGCATAAAGCTCCAAACATTGAAAATAACTGCATAAATTATAGCTTTCAATTACTTCTGAGGAAAATGAAGAAAGATTAACATATTCCACTACTAGTCCACACTTAAGATGTCAGCAGGACTGGTCTTCTCTGAGGGCTGTGAGAGAAGGGTCTGTTCCAGGCGTCTCTTACTGGCTCACATATGACCATCTTTTCTATACATGTCTGTGTTCCATCCTTCCCCCCATCTTGCTCTTCTCTCATTACCAACAATAGTTAAACAACATACACTGGGCTACATAAAAAAAATCCAGTAGGGTAATAAGAATACTTTGGCCATGACAGGTTCAGAAATGCCTAATATTGCCCCGTCACACTAAAATGGGCTTCCCAGGTGGCTCAGTGGTAAAGAATCCACCTACCAGTGCAGGAGCCGCAGGAGACACAGGTTTGATCCCTAGGTCGAGAAGATCCCCTGGAGGATGAAATGGCATCTTCAGTATTCTTGCTGAGATAATCCCACAGACAGAGGAGCTTGGCAGGCTATGGTCCATAGGGTCACAAAGAGTCGTACATGACTGAACAACTGAGCGTGCTTGCACGCTTTAACAGTAGTTGGTGGTCTGATCTATTGCCTGCGGTGAGGCCAACAAGTATTTATTACTCTTAACCTGCTGTTCTCATTCAGCATTATGTCTTGGAGATCTTTCCACGTCAGTTCATGTAGATCTATAAATAATCTCATAGTATCCATAGTATGTTTATATTATAGTTTATTTAATTATCTACCTCTTAATGAAGTTTAGGTATCTCCAGGATTTTTTTTTTTTTTTGGTTCCTATAAGCATTGGCATTCTAAGGTATTCTTGTACATTGTCTCTCATGTTCCTCTGTGATTATTATTAATAGGTCTTAGAGATGTGTGTCTTTTGTCAGTTTGTCCTTTAGAATGTTTTAATATATTAATACATTCCTTCTAGTACCAATTTTCCATAATCTTGGTCTACTTTTATTGCTATTTTTATTACTGTTTTTGGTTACTTGAACCAAAGTAACTCATTTTCTATCTGGTTTCTACCTTCCTAAAATTCTTTAAAATCCCTGACTCACTGTGAGCAACTTTCTGTGCTGTAATGAATATTTTTCTATGCATGTTTTCTTTTTTCTGTATCTATCTTTGCTATCATCTTAATATAATTTTAGAAGAGAAGGGAGGCACGCACCTGTCTTTATCCCACTCTTCTGAACTGTCAGGGATGCTGGGATTGTTGGCTGTGAATACTCCTGACTTGCTCTTGCATGTCAGTCTCTAGATTCCCATTCAGGTTTGTGTCTCAGCATAAATCTCTGGGTCTCACCCTTAAATGCTTGAAATGGTAAATAAAAACTTTGTAACTGCTAAGATGCTCCTGTACTTTGTGTAGAACAGTGATTAAACAATGTAACCTTTTCTGAGAGATCATTATTAAATCAGAAAATCTGTTATATTAATAAAAATGTAGTGATTTTTGAAATTTTTATTTTTAGGTTTTAGAATATTTAAATGATCTGAAACAATATTGGAAAAGAGGATATGGGTATACTATTAACAGTCGATCCAGCTGCACCCTGTTTCAGGATATCTTTCAGCACTTGGACAAAGCAGTTAAACAGAAACAACGGTAAAAACTTTTTAAAAAAAAGCTTTTTTTAACAAGATTAAAGCCCAGTTAAGCTTCTGGAAAGTGTTTTATAATGGGTGATTTTAAAAAATAGATTTGCTTTTATGTTTTTAAAAAAATAATTATACTTACAAAAGAATTAGATGACCTATGGAAGTTATAAAGCATGTACACCCTCCATTCAACCCAAGAACAGGAACATTAGTAATAATTTGCATTTGTCTATTTATGTACTTCTCCGTGATTTCATTTTCCATTCTCCCCTGGCCCTGTTTACTTCCTATCCCCTTTGCAGACTATTCCCCATTTGGTCCATATTATTCCTTAGTCTCTATAAAATTTCTTTTATTATGAATGTATCTGTGCCCAAATGACATGCTTAGTTTTACTTAGAGACATATGCTTACTGTATTTTGGGATTGTTTCTTTCCCCTTCCAACATTACATTTATAATATTTATCATGTTGTTACATATACTATAGTTTATTCATTTTTACTAGAGTACAGTATTCAGTAATGTTCAATATTCAGTAAACAAATACCATAGTTTATGTCAGTGAGTGAGTGGGTACTTTCTAATTTTTGCTATGTTTTAAATAGTGAAATTGTACATGATTTTTGGTATGAATTTTTCTAAGTTTTTATTTTAAATGAGAGTTTCTCGTCAAAAAGTCTCTTTAACATTCATACTTCTCAAAGTTTAAGAATACTTTTCATAATTTGAACCTTTGATAGAATCTAAACTGTTTGACAAATATGCCTCCATGAAAGCTTGTATATTCACAGTTGGAAATGAAAATCTTGTAGTAAAGATTGTGACGGAAAGACTGAAGATGGTGCATTTGATTGAGTTTGTGGTATTAAGTTTTATATACATATAGGTATAAGAGAGAAATTGTGTGTGTATGTGTGTGTGGATGACTTTAGTTTGTGAAATTTCCTTGGGTTAGATGGGAGTTAGGGAAGAAAACCAGATTTAGTACACGTGGTTCCTAATTCATGATTTACGATGATGGTTCGACTTAGAATTTTTTGTCTTTATGATGGTGCAAAAATGATACACATTCAATAGACGCTGTACTTTTCCCAGGCTAGCAATCGGCCGTATGATACTCTCTCATACTGCTGGCCACCGGCAGTCTGCTGCAGCTCTCTGTCAGCTGCAACTCTGTCAGTAGCTCAGTCACAAGCAAAACACTGCCAATATATTTAAAACCATTTTAGACCCATACAGCCATGCTGTTTTTCACTTTCAGTACAGTGTTTAATGTGAAATATTCAGCCCTTTATTATAAAGTAGGCTTTGTCTTAGGTGATTCTGCTCAACTGTAGGCTAATGTAAGCATTTTGAACACATTTAAAGTAGGGTAGATTTGAGCAAACTCCGGGAAGTAGCAGGAGGACTGGGGAGCCTGGCATGCTGCAGTTCATGGGGTCACAAAGAGTCAGACACGACTGAGCAATTGAACAACAACAAAAGGTTAAGCTATGATGTTTGGTAGGTTTCTGACTGGATGTTTTCAGTTTAATGAAGTGTTTATTGAGATGGTCAGAGACGACTGAGCAACTTCACTTTCACTTTTCACTTTCACGCATTGGAGAAGGAAATGGCAACCCACTCCAGTGTTCTTGCCTGGAGAATCCCAGGGATGGGGAAGCCTGGTGGGCTGCCGTCTATGGGGTCGCACAGAGTCGGACACAACTGAAGCGACTTAGCAGCAGCAGCAGCAGCAACCCCATCATAAGTGGAGAAAGAGCTGTACTTAGTTTCTGCTACCAAACACTTTTTTGGTAGCAGAAACAAAATAGTCAAGGCAAGTTCCCTCTTTGAGATAGGTATTAATTTCTTTCCTACTTGGTTTTATGAATGTTTTAAAACTCTTAAACTGTATGAGATAACAGATCTTTGCTGTTTTTTCATTGTTTAATGTTTATCTCGTTGATGAATGTGAGGTATGGCAAACTTAAAATTGGGTGTGAAAGATTCTTAAATAACTTTTGCAAAATTTGCTGTTACAACTTGTTACCAGATTCGAAGCTTAAGAAGTTTATCATTGGTATTTTAAAAATGAGGATTTCTGTGCACTGAAAACTACGAAGCATTACAGAGAGAAATTAAAGATAACCCAAATAAATCCAGAGATATACTATCTTTATAGATTGGAGGATTCAGATTGATCATATGTAGACTGACTGCAATCCCTGTCATAATTGCAGTGGGTCTCTTTGCAGAAATTGAGAAGCTTATTCTAAAATCTATACAGAAATGCAGAGGATGTAGAAGAGCTAAAACAATTTTAAAAAAGCAAAAGGACTCAATAAATACCTGACTTTAAAACTTATTATAAAATTGTAGCCATAAACAAATGGATCAATGTAATCAAGTCAAGAAATAAATTCTGATGTACATGGTCAGTTTTTTCCACAGATGCCAAGGTAATGTCTTGGAGTCCTTTCAACAAATGGTGCTGGAACAGTTGGATACCCATATGTTAAAAAAAATGACACTCAGACCCTTCCCCACATGATACAGAAAAATGGATTATAGATTTGTATAAAATCTAGAATTAGAAGACTTCAAGAAGAAAATGTAGGGTCAAGCAGCAAGGATATATTGTGCAGCACAGGAAAACATAGCCATTATTTTGTAATAATTTAGAGTATAATCTTTAAAAATATTGAGTCACTGCTGTACACTTGAAATTAGTATAGTTGTACTACAGTTTTTAAAAAGAAACAAACAAAATGTAGGATCAAAGACCTGGATTTAAGAGCTAAAACTATGAAACTCTTAAAGCATAGTAGTAAGTCTTCACCATCTTGGATTAGGCAAAAATTTCTTAGATACAAAAACAAACGAATAATCCATAAAAAAAATTGAAATGAACTTCATCAAAATTAAAAATCTTTGTGCTTCAGAAAGCACTATTTGGAAACTGAGAAGACAAGCAACAGACTGGGAGAAAATAGTTGCAAACCGTATACATGTGATTAAGGATTTGAATCCAGAATATATAAAAAAAAGTTACATCTCACTGGTAAGGTGACACATAATCCAATTTTGAAAAAGGGCAAAAATTTGAACAGATACTTTACTAAAGAAAGATATATGGATGGCAAATAAGCACGTGAAAAGATACTAATAAACTACCTGATAATATCATTAGATATTAAAATCACAATGCTGCTGCTGCTAAGTCGCTTCAGTCGTGTCTGACTCTGTGTGACCCCATAGATGGCAGCCCACCAGGCTCCCCCGTCCCTGGGATTCTCCAGGCAAGAACACTGGAGTGGGTTGCCATTTCCTTCTCAAATGTGTGAAAGTGAAAAGTGGCATGGGACTTCTGGGGTGGTGAACAAGTAGAGGAGTTGAGAAAGAGGCATGTCTGGAGAGGACATGAAAACTCTTTGCCCCTTCCCACATACCTTTCCCTGTACACCTTGGATGAGCCACTCTAGCCAAAGTGCAAATGAACCTACTTCTGTGGATCATGAAATTAGCCTTCTATCTGTAGCCATATTGGATAGAAGTTGTGGGTGACCTAGGTGAAGACCTACTACTTAGAGGTGGCACCTGAAGTAGGGGGCAGTCTCGTGGGACTGAGCCCTTAGCCTGTGGGAGATAATGTGTAGAATAGCCATCTGGTGTCACAGAGTATTGCTTAGGGTGGGAAAAACCCTGCACATATGGTAACCGGAAGGGTCAGAAACATTAGGAGTGTGAGAGGAAACAAGAAATATAGGAGGAAAGGACTAAGTATTTTTCCTATTCACTGGCTAAGATAAGAAAAAATAAAATTAAAAAAATTTTTCTTAAGTGTTGATAAGATGTGGAGCAGTTGGAAACCTTATGCATTTTTGGTGGAAAAGTAAAATTGTTTAAAAAGAATCTTCTTAAACATACACCTTATATATGATTTATATTAAAATGCAATTCCAGGTTTAGTGTATTTTGTTACGCTTTGCTTATCTTACCCACAAGTGAAGTACAGCGGGAAAAAAAAATTGCAATGGACTGACTACTCCGTTATGTTAGGTAATAGCTGATTGTGTGTTTTTATCTACTCAGAAGCTAATGAGACTAATTTTCATGTCATGGATATCTTGTTGAATGAGATGCGGTAATGTAGAAGCCATGGGATATAGTAGGCAGATGCTTAGATTTGGTTTTGAGTCTTGGTTCTACTTTATTGATGCTGCAGATTCCTCACTTCTGAAAAGGGGAATTACTGTCCTGACTCACAGGGTTGTTAATCAAGTGAGATAATTTCTATTAAAGCACTTAGTATAATGTAGGATACAGATATGGTATTGTTACCATATGTGAGAGCTCTCTGGTCAAAACGTGTCCTTAATGTCTTTGTCAGACATTCACACACCTTTCCTCCCCCTGCTGGCATGATTATTCAAATATTAGAAACAGATACTTCCTAGTACTTACCCTCTTCAGATTTTTGTGTTCTTGATCTCATTACTTAAATTAATTCCCTTTCCATCAGCATGATAGAGAACATTTTTACTCCTTTTGGAGGATTACTCTTGTATTTGTGAATTGAAAAGGAGATTCATTCAACAATATTTTAAACACATCCACTGTGATACATGTCAGGCAGTATCATATGAGCTGGACAAAGTCATTGCACTTGTGACTCTTACAATCTAGAGAAAATAGAAATGTATAAAAAAGCCATGGGCTGTGATATAACTATTTGTGTAAGATTGTAAAGCAGTATGGTTATTCCCTTGTGGTTCAGTTGGGAAAGAATCTGCCTGCAATGCAAGAAACTGGGTAAAACAGTATAAAAGTTAAAGGAAGGAGAATTTGATCTTGTAAGACAAAATTTTTTTGGCCACTGCCTCCTTTTCTAGCTAAGGAAGGAGAGTCAGCACTTATTGTGAAGAAGCTGGCAGGTACTTTTCAGGTACTGGTTTTCTCTATACTAAAAGACTGATTAGGGATTTTTTAATTTGTTTAGCTTCATCAAGATGAAATCTTCTTAAACAGGTAAAGGGAAAAATTGAATTTAGAGACTTCTGTTGGATTGCTTTCCAGAAAACAGAGTGATACTAACCAATTTTATTAGCAGTGCCAAAATTTAGGATACTTCTCAAGAAAACCAATATATGCTCAGTACGGAGAGAATAATAGGTTAAAAAAACCCGAAACTAATAGATTTTATTTTATAGAGCACTTTTAGGTTTACAACAAAAATGGGTGGAAATACAAAGTTCCCATGTTCCATCCCTTCCCTCACAGACATAGCCTCCTCCACTACTAGTATCACACACCAGTGTGGTATAATAATAATAACAGAATATTTTATATTTGTATTTTTTATGAACTGTTCTATCAAAATATTTTTACTTCATGACTTTTTTGTATTTGCATTTAGAGTTTATACTAAGTGTGTTTATATATGTATTTGTATACATATATACAGAAGCAATATTTTGTCCTTAATATTATCTGAAGAAATGTCTTTGCTCATTTCTAGAGTTCTGAAGTTATTTTTGCTTTCTGCATCCCTCCTCCACCCCATATTGAGATGGTACTGTGTACACAGGTTGTGGGGGGTTTTTTGTTATCTTTTTATAGTAATGTTAAAGGTATTCTTCAATGTTTCTGAATACTTTTCAACATAATTCTAATAGTGTGATTTTACTTCACAGAAAAATTGGAGATTGTAAATAATGTTAATTGATAAGTATCAACATTTTGGTTAAATATAACCAGTCCTCCAGATCCATGGTCCTTGACACTTATTAGGATCTTGACCTTATTTTCCTTCTTAAACCATCACTACAGTCATGGGATTAAAGTTAAAACCAGTAAATTTAGTATTTAAGCAAATTTAAACAACTACTGCTGTTTAAACAGTTGTGGTTAGAAAAGCAGGTTAAACTTATTGAATAAATAAGATTTATCTGCATTTTATTCTACTTTCCCATTCCCCATTATCTGTTAGTATATTTTTATATTTTTATTTTTAATTGAGATTCAGTAAGTCACTTCCTGCTTTTTCAAAGAAAGGTTTATATTCCGAACTATATAATTTCTTACCTCATGAGATCTTCCATTTTGTCAGGAATACTCTCAGATATGTGAATTATTTATTGTAAGTATATGTTACAGTCATTAAATAACTCTCATTAATCTTTTTTCAACCTTTTCATTCACTGTTGAATAAGCGTATGGCTTTTTAAGATTGTGTAGTTCCACGTGTTAACCTAAGATGGCAGTATTGAAATAAAAGTAGAGTGGCACCAAGTGATTACTTAGCCCATTGTAACCAGTGAGCTTTGTCTTTTGAAGTTCTTCGAAGTGTATGCAGATTCTAAATTCTCAGAACTTGTTACTGTTCTGAAGTTATTGTTCCGTGAGTTAAACTGGGTACCACAGACTCTTCTAGTGCTAGTTGTTGGAAGATACTGGCTAAAATAAGGTTTGTCTTTTGCTAGTATAACTAGCCTGGCTGTGCTTTGAATTCACATTCAACTGTCCATTTGTCTTTTGGAAAGACGTGTTTTGACTTTCAGTAGACTGTAGATCTGTGATGGCTGGAACTTTATTTCCCTGGTCTGTCCTCAGTGTCTAGAACATGCCTGTGATGCAGTTGGTGCTCAGTATATAATGAAGGAATATCCACAGTTCTGTAGTCATTTATCCTCCTAGGCATCTAAGCCGCAAACCTATGTATTATTCTTAACTCTGTCTCCCTCACCTTCTACATCTACTCACCATAATGTGGTATTTTTTTGTTGTTTTTTTTTTCCAGTTTTATATCAAGTTCTTTTACTTTTCTTCACCCCCACTGCTTCCACCTCAATTCAAACTAATATCGTCTCTCTTCCTGATTTTAGCAGTTACCTCCTAAGTGCTTCCCTGATTTTACTTTTACTTCTACTCAAATTCAATACAGCTAATTATGTAGGCAATGGAAGGTATATACAAAGATGAAGACATTTAAATTATTGTCTCAGGGCACTCATGTCCTATTTTGGAGCATGTCTATATAACAGCACTAAAACAGGTAAAAAACAATACTGAAGAAGAATTGATTTGAGCCATTGGGGTTTGGTAAAGCCTTTATAGGAGCAGGAGTCTTTGAGGTTGAAGGCTTTTACTCATACAGCACGGTATGATGAAGCAATTTCAGATTACTTCAGGAAAGAGTACAGTAAAGGAGTATCTCAGATGCCCCTGAGGTGTGGAATGAACCCTCATCAGACTCCTGCCCAGATGTATTCCCTGAAGCCCAAGCTCCCTATCACAGTTCTGAATGGAGCCCCTGGATTTATAAACGTGTGTGATGCTTTGAACACCTGGCAGCTGGTGAAGGGACTCAAAGAAGCTTTAGGCCTTCCAGCTGCTGCTGCTTTGAAACATGTTAGCCCAGCAGGTGCTGCTCTTGGAATTCCACTCAGTGAAGGTGAAGCCAACGTTTGCATGGTCTGTGATCTGTACAAAACCCTCACACCCATAGCCACTGCATATGCAAGAGCAAGAGGGGCTGTAGGATGTCTTCCTTTGGTGATTTTGTTGCATTATCTGATGTTTGTGATGTCTCTACTGCCAAGATTATCTCTAGAGAGGTATCTGATGTTATTTTTGCCCCGGGATATGAAAATGAAGCTTTGAAAAAGGAAAAATGGGAATTGCTGTGTTCTTCAGATGGACCAGTCTTACAGTCCGGATGAAAATGAAATTCGAACTCTCTTTGGTCTTCGTTTAAGCCAGAAGAGAAATAATAGTGTTGTCAGCAGGTCACTGTTTAGCAACATTGTTACCAAGAATATTTGCTGGAATCTGTGCTCAGGGACCTCATCGTGGCCACCATTGCTGTCAAGTACGCTCGGTCTAACTCCGCGTGCTATGCCGAGAATGGGCAGGTTATTGGCATCGGAGCAGGACAACAGTCTCGTATACACTGCACACGCCTTGCAGATGATAAGGCAAACTATTGGTGGCTTAGACATCACCCGCAAGTGCTTTCCATGAAGTTTAAAACTGGCATGAAGAGAGCGGAAATCTCCAATGCCATCGATCAGTATGTTACTGAAACTATCAGTGAGGGTGAAGATTTGATCAAGTGGAAGGCACCGTTTGAGGAGGTCCCTGAGTTGTTAACCGAGACAGAAAAAAAGGAATGGGTTGACAAACTTAATGAAGTTTCCATCAGCTCTGATGTCTTCTTTCCTTTCCAGGACAATGTAGACAGAGCTAAAAGGAGTGGCGTGGCCTATATCGCTGCACCTTCTGGTTCTGCCGCTGACAAAGTTGTGATCGAGGCTTACGACGAGCTGGGAATAATCCTTGCTCACGCTAATCTCCGGCTCTTCCATCACTGACTTCATCAATACATTATTTTATACCCTGCCTATGTGTAGGTGAAAAATCATGTATGGAATTTTGAAGATACCTTATTTTAAAAGTAAAACATTAAATTTTCACTTAAGAAAAAGGGTCTATCAACCCCTAACACTTAACTTTATTGAAGTATAATTGATGTGAAATAAACAGCACATGTTTAAAGTACACAACTTGATAAGTTTTTACCTATTTATACAGCCATGAAACTATCAGCATAATCAAGATAATGAACTATCCATTGCATGCAAAAATTTATTTGTGACTCTTTCTAATATAGTTCCCACCCCTCATTCCCAGGCAGACCCACCGATCTGCTTTCTATCACTATAGATTATTTTGTATTTTCTAGAATTTTATAGGATGGAACCTTACAGGATGTAAGTGTACTTTTTTTAGGGGTTAGGCTTCTTTCACGTAGCATAATGGTTGTAAGATTCATTTGTGTTTTGAGTATCATTTATTCCTTTTCGTTTAGTATTTTACATGTTGTTCAGTCGCTTGGTTGTCTGACTCTTTGCAGCTCTATGAACTGCAGCACGCCAGGCTTCCCTGTCCTTCACTGTCTCCTGGAGTTTGCTCAAACTCATGTCCATCGAGTCGATGATGCCATCCAGCCATCTCATCCTCTGTCGTCCCCTTCTCTTCCTGCCCTCAAACTTTCCCAGCATCAGGGTCTTTTTCACTGAGTCAGTTCTTCGCATCAGGTGGCCAAAGTATTGGAGTTTCAGCTTCAGCATCAGTCCTTCCAATGAATATTCAGGATTGATTTCATCTAGGATTGACTGGTTTGATTTCCATGCTGTCCAAGGGACTCTCAAGAGCCTTCTCCAGCACCACAGTTTGGAAAGCATCAATTCTTGGGTGCTCAGCCTTCTTTGTCATCCAGCTCTCACATCCACACATGACTATTGGGAAAACCATAGTTTTGACTAGACAGAGTTTTGTCAGCAAAGTGACAGCTCTGCTAGGTTTATCATAGCTTTTCTTCCAAGGACCATGCGTCTTTTAATTTTAAGTATTTTACTTAGTGTTCCATTATATAGATATAATGGTTTATCCAATTTGTTTATCCATTCTCTTTATGGTAGACATTTGGGTCATTTACAGTTTGAGGCTACTACAGATAAGGCTGCTGTGAACATTTGTGGTCTTTGTATGAACATATGCTTTCAGTTCTTTTGGGTAATTAATGCACTGGAAGGACTGATGCTGAAGCTGAAGCTGCAGTACTTTGGCTACCTGATGCAAAGAGCTGAGTCATTGGAAAAGTCCCTGATGCTGGGGAAGATTGAAGGCAGGAGGAGAAGGGGATGACAGAAGATGAGATGGCTGGGTGGCATCACCAACTCAATGGACATGAGTTTGAGCAAATTCCAAGGAGATAGTGAAGGATAGGGAAGCCTGGCAAGTCGGACAGGTCTGAACGACTGAAAAACACCACCACCACCTAGAGATGGAATAGCTGAGTCATATGTAGGTGTATGTTTAACTTTTTTAGAAACTGCCAAACTCTCCCCACCAGTGTGTGAGTTACAGTTACTCTATTTCTGGGCCAACACTTGGTATGGTCGGTATTGAATATTTTTAATTTTAGCCATTCTCATGGATGTGTTGGAGCACTTCATTGTAGTTTTAGTTTCATTTCCCTAAAAATTAGTGTTGGAGGACGGATGGAATGAAAAATGCCAACCAAACTGAGAAGTCATCTTGAAAGTGAAACAAAAGGTGGGCAGCTTCATGTAATCAGTGAATCAATTTATTATAGAATAACTTGCAAGGAGGGATCAGGATCAGGCAGACAATGATCTAGAAGCAGCCACAGCTGTACTTGGCACTGCTAATTGGGCACTGGGACAGTTTTACAGTTAACCTAGGATATGAGGGTACAGGCTTGGATATAGGATGCATATTTCTAAGTCAAGACTAGCAGATGGGGTAACTAGTCTCATGGGCACTGGAAAAACATCAGTCAAAGTTTTTATTGCTTGGAGACTAACAGAGCGTTGAGGCCACTTGGTCCTCATGATTATTAAACAATATCTTTAACAACAAAACCCTCAATAGCAGAAAAGTGATTCAGTACTACACATAACAGCCCTGGCAGGGACAGGAAAAACTGTTAAGAGCTCAAGATAATATCAGTTATGCTAACAGCCATACGACTAGTGATACTGAGCTTATTTACCATCCGTATGTTTACTTTGGTTAAGTGTTCAAATCTTTTGCCATTTTTTAGTTGGGTTATTTATCATTTTTATTATTGTTGTTTTAAAAGTTCTTTAATGTATATTCTAGATACAGAGTCTTTCTCAGATTTATACTTTACAAGTATATTCTCCTAGACTGTGGTTTACCTTTTTTGTTTTTATAATAACGTCTTTTATGGGCTAATTTTGTGACATTTTTGAGGCAATTCCTCAGCATCTGTTTGGTACCCTGTAGATTTTGAGATTTTCCTATAATGGCTTGTGTGAACACAAACCATTGTGTATCTGGCCTTGTGTTAGCTTTGGGGATTCTTTCCAATTCTTTGTGTTCAGTGCTTTTTGCCTGGCTTTGGATAGTTTTCTCACAGACAGTGAGTTAATCAGTACTAGCTGAAATCTTGAGAGGAGTCACTGCCACTGCACATCTCTCTTCTCTGGTATCCTAGCCTGTAAATTCTAGTCAGTTGGGCCTCCATGAATTTCCGGTTCTGTCACCGCAGGAAGATTGCCATACTCTCTTTGGGTTCCCGTGCCCTGTGCTGCAGCCTGGAAACTAGGCGGTTAAGATGGGAGAGCTGTGGGGATTTGCCTCCCCTCACTATTATTCTCACTATTGTTGAATATCTGGAAACTGCTTTTTCATATCTTTTGTCTGCTTTGTAGTAGTTTAAGGCAGGAAGGTAAATCCAGTCCCTGTTACTACATCTTGGCTGAAAGCCAAAGTTATTTCTATGTATTTTTCTTGAGAAAAAACTTTATGCTTGAATCATTTTGTTCTTTGTTTGTGTTAAAATGTCAAATCTGATACTTCTCCAAATGCCTCATTGGAGCTGATGCTTCAATCAGATGTAAAATGGATTAAATTCTTTTTCCTTGTAATTTTCTTCCCAAAGCATCTCATATCTCTGGCAGTTCATGTTGCTTATTTGTGCATTTACATAATTGTGGGAATTACACGGGTCATCTAAAGCTCTATTTGATATTATCAGATCATGTTTAAAAATACACTTTGTGTAACATTAGTTGAGTGTGAAACATGAATTAAGAGCTTAGAAAAACCTAAGCTGAGTACATTTAGGAGAAAACATGCAATTATTAGTTGTTTTTCTGTTTGAGGTTTTTTCTGGGTGTTTTATCTACTTTGAACACATGCATAGTCATCAGACCTCATTTAACAACATAATTTTAGACTTCAACTTAACTTTCCTTTTTAATGGAAGATTTGGTAAAATCTGCTTACCAATTTACATAAGTAAAAAGAGGGCTGAAATTTGGAGAACTGCATTCTTACTTGCTAGATAACATTAGTTAATTCACTTGTCCTTTGCCTATTTCTAAAATGAGAAGCCATGACCAGATTTCAACCCTAAAATATTAGAATTCAAACTGTGTATTTCTACATATAATTCATATAAGTCATTCATTTGTTTTCTTGTATTTGTATCGATAGTTTACATTTTCTAGGATTTTTAATTTTTTAAAGCTAAAATGCACCTCTGTTAAAAGTGGTTTTGTCACTTTTTGGAAAATGTGATATCTCAGATTTAATGCATTTTTATCAGAGGGATAGGGCAGAATTAAAGGTACATTACATGCCTTTTCGTTCTTTTTTTTTTGCGGGGGAGATATTGTGCTGCAAGTTCTAAAGAATATCATTACAAGTCAGGGATATAGTTAATATGAGAAATGTGACTAATAGAAATCTATGTTTGTTGGAGGATTGGAGTATGCAGTCAGAATATAAAGAACAGAAACTACATGATTCAAGAAAAATAGAAATAGTCAAAGCAAATTATAGACTATCTGCATTTTCCTTAATTTGGTGTTGTGTGTAAATTTAAAATATAAATTAATCTATTTAGACATTTTTAATGCAGAGCTCATTAGGCCAAAATTATTAGACTTCTCTGAAATACACATGATGCAGGAGATGAAAGCTAATGTGGAACAGAATTGTAGATGCACTGTTCCTCAGGATGTCAGATTGTAATTAATATACAGCGGAGGGATTCTCAGGATGTGTAGAGTCTGAACTCCCAAAACTATTCAAGTTTTTATGGGTTTGAGCATTTCTCTGGGATGAAATCTCATTCCTTTAGATTTTCAAATGGTTTCATGTCCCCAATAATTATAAAACTATCGATGCAGTGAGTATTGAATACATGTCATTGCTGATTGCCTTGGCAGTTCCTCCTTTAAAAAAATTCTACATCCTCCTACTAAAAGACTGCAGTTTTTAGTTAAGGATAAAAAGCTAGTTCTTTCTGTCGTGGCATCCTGAACCTTACAACTCAGTTTATTGAATGGCCATATGATACAAAGAAAACTATATGGGACCACAGGTAGGATGGAATGTAGCAGTCTTTATGCTCTCTGCAATTTTCTGACAAAATTATGTGCAGTGGCTTTATATTAGGAATTGAGTAAATTGAGAAGTGATTTTTTTTTTCACATTCTTTCCCCTGTTGTCTTCCCATACATTATGTTCTCGTGTTCTCTCTGGTCTTTCTAACCCTCCAACCCCTAGAGAGGCAGGCGCACACACACACACACACACACTCACACACTTCTGTATTCCCTCATTCAGACATATACACACACGCACACACACACAGACACACACACACTCACACACTTCTGTATTCCCTCATTCAGACATACACATGCACACTGTAACCCATTGGCTGATGCCAGTATTTTGGACTTAATCATAAACCAGCTTTGCTTTGAATAAGCTTGGGAATAAAACCCAGACAATTTCCCATGGCATCCTTGAAACTTGGATATATTTAAGAAGAAGCTGGGGTTTTGGTTCTTTCAAACAGCAGTTGGGCTTGTACTTACAGAAGTAAATCAGTTCCTAGCAGAGAGCTTAGAGAGGGTTCACTGTGAGGATCTGGCAGAGTTCACATCCCCTATGACTGGTCCCCTGAAATTTTTAACTTAGACTTGTCTACACCAAGCCTCTAGCTACTTGTCAATTTACAATTTTAAGTTTTCTAACCTTGGCATGGGTTCCTGTGGAGGTTTCTGCTCCTGTAAGTTATGATTTTCTGTGTCTGCCTGTCTCTTCAGTTTAGGGGGCAGCAGTTTGACCTGTGACCTCACCTCTCTAATGGATCTAAGATGAACCGTTGAGTTTTCATTTTGTTTGGCTCTTTGTTTTTAGGGTGGAATGGCAGTTTCTAAGCTCCTTACAGACTGAAAACTGAAAGTTCTAAGTTTTTTTTTTATACCCAGAGTTTGATATTTTCACAATTGAGTTTCAAACAATAAAGTATAAATCAGTTTACATATTGCTTGAATTTATGTGCGTGGGGCAGAAATACTGGAGTGGGTTGCCATTTCCTCCACAGAGGGATCTTTCCAACCCAGGTATCAAACTCACGTCTCCTGTGGCTCCTGCATTGGCAGGTGAATTCTTTACCACAGAGACACTGGGAAGCCTAAAATAGTGAGATCCATTTATTGTTTAGTCATTGTTTATAAGTGAAGAAAAGCATTCTCACATTCTTAGCCCTAAGTAGGCCCTTGATTTGAAGTATGTAGTCTAAGAGGACTGAAAAATTATTATGTAAGTTCTTTTGAATTATGTACCTCATAATTATAAGTTAGATGTTTTACTTCTGCTTTTTTAGGGAGCCTTGAAGAAGATTACATGAAGAATAATTATATTTATTCTAGTTTAGCACTTGAACCATTAAGGATTACCAAGTTGAATTCCAGCTAAGAAAAACAAATAGTGAAGAAAAAATTTCGTTTGAGTCTAATGATTTATATTCTGAGCTTTTATCTGTTGGGAATACTTTTTGAGTTAATGCAAAAATTACTTAACTTTTTTTTTTTTTTTTATCTTGTAACTTATTTAGGAATGTGTTAAATTCTGCTTCTTACCCTTAAAATCCAACCCATACGTTTTGTGAGCTCTGAATTTATTTTGAAATAAAATCAAGAAGAAAGATTTTTAGAATTGTATAAAATATGGAGGTTCAGTTCAGTCACTCAGTCATGTCCAACTCTTTGTGACCCCATGGACTGCAGCATGCCAGGCTTCCCTGTCTATCAACAACTCCCGGAGTTGACTCAAACTCATGTCCATTGCAGAGAAGGCAATGGCAACCCACTCCAGTACTCTTGCCTGGAGAACCCCATGGACAGAGGATCCTGGTGGGCTGCCGTCTATGGGTTTGCACAGAGTCGGACACAACTGAAGCGACTTAGCAGCAGCAGCAGCAGCAGCAGCATGTCCATTGAGTCGGTGATGCCATCCAACCATCTCATCCTCTGTCATCCCCTTCTCCTCCTGCCTTCAATCTTTCCCAGTATCAGGGTCTTTTCCAATGAGTCAGTTCTTTGCATCAGTTGGCCAATGTATTGGAATTTCAGCTTCGGCATCAGTCCTTCCAATGAATATTCAGGACTGATTTCCTTTAGGATGGACTGATTGGATCTCCTTGCAGTCCAAGGGACTCTCAAGAGTTTTCTCCAACACCACAATTCAAAAGCATCAATTCAAAGCATCAAATACTGGATCCCACCAAGGAAGTATACTCCACATCCAAGAGCAAAGGAGAAGCCCCAGAAAGATGGTAGGAGGGGCGAAATTGTATTTAGAATCAAACCCCCATACCTGCCAGAGACGCTTGGAGGGCTCAAACAAACCTTGTGCACACCAGGTCGCAGAGACCCCACAGAGCCTGAGCCAGTACTGTGTTTGAATTCATACCTCCTGCGGGGTATGGGTCTGCAGTGGACTGCCACAGAGGTACGGACTCTGGGTGCAGTAGACCTGGGTATGGCATAAGCCCTTTTGAAGGAGGTTGCCATTAACCCCACCATAGAGCCGCCAGAACTTACACAGGACTGAGGAAACAGACTCTTGGAGGGCACAAACAAAAGCTTGTGTGTACCAGGACCCAAGAGAATGGAGCAGTGACCCCACGAGAGGCTGACCCAGACTTGCCCATGAGTGTCCAGGAGTCTCCAGCAGAGGCATGGGTCGGTGGTGGCCTGCTGCAGTCTGGGGACACTGAGTGCAGCAGTGCGTGCATGGGACCTTTTGAAGGAGCTCGCCATTATCTTAATCACCTCCACCATAGTTTGACTTCAGGTCAAACAACAGGAAGAGAACACAGCCCCACCCATCAACAGAAAATTGGATTAAAGATTTACTGAGCATGGCCCTGCCCATCAGAACAAGACCCAGTTTCCCCCTCAGTCAGTCTCTCCCATCCAGAAGCTTCCATAAGCCTCTTATCCTTCTCCATCAGAGGGGCAGACAGAATGAAAACCACAATCACAGAAAACTAACTGATCTGATCACATGGACCACAGCCTTGTCTAACTCAATGTAACTACGTAGGACCACCCAAGACGGACAGGTCATGGTGGAGAGTTCTGACAAATCATGGTTCACTGGAGAAGGGAATGGCAAACCACTTCAGTATTCTTGCCTTGAGAACCCCATGAACAGTATGAAAATATGGAGGTGGTTAAAGATAATTTTAGACAACTTTTAGAGTTTTAGTTTTATATTCATGTTGATAGCATATTTTACAAAGTTTCATAAGGCATTCTTTTCTATTTTTTCTAAAATAAGTTCTTTCTCTGTGAGATAAAGTTTCTCTAAGCCAGATTTTTAATACTATTCCTTGGCATTTTAAAAAAAGATATAAACCAAACCAAGGCTTCCCTGGTGCCTCAGATGGTAAAGAATCCACCTGCAATCCAGGAGACCCGGGTTCTATCCCTGGATTGGGAAGATCCCCTAAAGGAGGGCATGGCAACTCCATTATTCTTGCCTGGAGAATTCTATGGACAGAAGAGCCTAGCAAGCTGCAGTCCATGGGGTCACAACGTCAGACATGACTGAAGCGACTTAGCACACAGAACACACACACTAAACCAATGAAGTACCTTCTTATTCTGTGCTCAATAAAGATTTGTGTACATACATTTAGGAATTATTTACACATAATTCTTAAAGTGGTAATTTGTTTCAAGTGATTATATGACACACACACACACACACACATTTGTGTTGTTGGTAATACACCCAACAAGAGGTGATATTGCTGTCAAAAAACAAGAAGTCAGGTACCATCCTGATACAAACTAGTGCCGTATTTTGTAATTAGATGTCTTAGAAATGGGCAAAGTGATTTTAATTATGTCTGGGAAATAAAGAGGGAGATTGGTTGGCAAGGCAAAGATGTTCATCTATAAAGAAGAAAGTGTTTAGGAAAGTGTTTAGGAAATTGTATCCTTTGGATCTGGATACAACTTCAGTTCGGTGTTCCAGATAGCTATTACTTACTCACTGGAGTTGAAACATTTGACCTAGATACAGGTTCTCTGAAGCTAAAAATTGTCATTTTTTTTTTTTTTACATATTCCCTTTCTTCTGTGCTACAATAAAAATGTAGTTGCATACACTCTTTATTACTCAGCAAACTGAATTCAAGTTGTAGAGTATAATTACTATGTTGCAGAAAATTGGGCACATCCATTTTTGTCCAGTGCTTTTTGTGTGTAAATACAAGGGACATCAGCCAACTTCTTTTTCTGAAGTAGCAACGGCATCTGCTATGTGTGCAAGACACTAAGGCACAAAGGGTAAAAGTAGGCAGAAAATAATTATGAGTGAAATTGTGCTCATTTCTCCTTTATATTTGGCATTATTGTAAAAATATGTAACCTACAAAGAATTATAAGTTGCTTACTATTTTCTGCAAGCAGATTAAATCTCTAAGTAAGCTGATGTTTTTAGTTTTTTACATTGTTTTGAGGAAGGTTATGTTTTGATCCTCTAATATGTAGTTACCCTTGTCTTTCATTATCACTATTGTATTTATGCATTTAACCAGACCTTTAAAACTACTGTTTTTTGTATATTTCATTCTTTTGTAATGGAGATTGATCTGTAATAAGCTAATATTTAGGGCATGCATTTTTTAAATTGTGTTTTTCCTTTCTGTTGAAAATTTCTTGAAATTCTAAAATATTTTCTTTAATTTAGATGCATCATATGACACAGTCATTTATTTAAGACAATCGTTTATTTTTGTTGATTTGGCTTCCTGTGTGAATCTAATTATATATAAACTTGATTTCCCATAAAACTCCCAATAAGCATTTTTAAAGCACAGTTTTTCTCAACTTTCTTCTCAAAAATAACTGATTTTAATATGTGGTTGAAAGTGGGCAGTCAAAAGAGAAAATGGGATTTATTGCACTTTATATAAATCTAAGGAAATAGGTTTAAAACTTAAATTTGGGTAACAATCTAGATTTAATTTCTTCTATAGCTTGTATGTGTGAAGTTAACAGGACTTTGACCTCATCATTTGTCCACAGCCCTGTTGGTCTGTCCCCTTCCCCCAGCACACATTTTTTTGTTTCATATGTGTGTGTGTTGTTTGTCTTTTATCTTTTTTTTCCTATTTTCTCTTTGATTGACTTTTGATTGACTTTTGAACCCAAGTATGTAGGTAAGTCTGTTTACTCCACTGCCTATCGAACAATTTTCCACAGTAGCCACCAGCCACATGTGGTTATTCAGCACCTGAAAATGGGGCTGGTCTGAACTGAGATTGCTGTAAATGTAAAGTGCACATGGCATTTCAAAGACTTGTTAGAAAAAAATAAAATAGTTGTGACTGTTTCCCTTGGGTTTTGGATCTGCTATCCATTTGCTCCATCTATTTTTATGTGCAGAATCAGGAGGATTCAGAAACTGCTGCAAATATTGCTGTCCTCCCTGAAAATTTGTAACCTAATGTTTGGTTAACTGTGTTTGAATAGAGTTGTTTTTGGTTTTGTTTTTTCTGAGTATAGTTGCTTTACAGTGTTGTGTTAGCCTCTGCTGCACAACAAAGTGAATCAGCCTCATGTATACATATATCCTATCTTCCTTGGATTTTGTGTTTGAATAGGCTTACAAATTATATTTAAGAACAAAAACCATAGTCTTTTTATAAAAGTTGGAGAAAAGGCTAAATAGTCATTTGCTGCTGTCTTTAAAAAAATTATTTATTTATTTATTTATTTATTTATTTATTTATTTTTGGCTGAGCTAGGTCTTCTTTGCTGCTCAGGCTTTTCTCAAGTTGCATCAAGTAGGGACTATTCTTTAGTTGCAATGTGAAGGCTTCTCATTATCGTGGCTTCTCTTGTTGCAGAGCTCAGGCTCTAGGGCACACGGGCTTCAGTAGCTGCGGCTGTGTGGTCTCAGTAGTTGTGGCTTCTGGGCTCTAGAGCACAGGCTCAGTAGTTGTGGTGCACTGGGTTTGTTGCTCTCCAGCCTGTGGAATCTTGCCCGGATCAGGGATCTAACCCGTGTCTCCTGCATTGGCAGGTGGATTCTTTACCACTGAGCCACCAGGGAAGCCTTGCTGCTACTTTTAAAAGAAGTGTTTATCAGAGAAAAATCATAGAAAACTTGAAAGAAAATAAAAAGATGACCTAGCTCATGTGTTGAAAGCTATTGTTTTTTGGCAGTGTATAAACCCCATTCCCAACCACAGACCTAGTTTATCAGCTAGAATAGGTTGTGTCTTGACCTTTTTGTGACTCTCCCACATTTGGTGACCCAAGTCAGGTCTCATAAAACATTGAAGAATTATATGCATTACCATTCACTGTTCAGACTTGGTTTTAACCAAGAAATTTACTGAATAGTGTCCTAATTCCCTAAAGATGAAATAACATTTGAAATTCATTCAGACAAGCTCCAGAGAGTACTCAATATTTACTGAGGGCCAGGTGCTCAGATTCGTTCAGTTCAGTTCAGTTCAGTTCAGTTCAGTCGCTCAGTCGTGTCCGACTCTCCGCGACCCCATGAATTGCAGCACGCCAGGCCCCTCTGTCCATCACCAACTCCCGGAGTCTACCCAAACCCATGTCCATCGAGTCGGTGATGCCATCCAACCATCTCATCCTCTGTCGTCCCCTTCTCCTCCTGCCCCCAATCCTACCCAGAATTAGGGTCTTTTCCAATGAGTCAACTCTTCGCATGAGGTAGCCAAAGTATTGGAGTTTCAGCTTCAACATCAGACCTTCCAGTGAACACCCAGGATTGATCTCTTTTAGGATGGATTGATTGGATCTCCTTGCAGTCCAAGGGACTCTCAAGAGTCTTCTCCAACACCACAGTTCAAAAGCATCAATTCTTCGGTGCTCAGCTTTCTTCACCGTCCAACTCTCACATCCATACATGACCACTGGAAAAACCATAGCCTTGACTAGACGGACTTTTGTTGGCAAAGTAATGTCTCTACTTTTAAATATGCTATCTAGGTTGGCCATAACCTTCCTTCCAAGGAGTAAGCATCTTTTAATTTCATGGCTGCAATCACCATCAGCAGTGATTCTGGAGCCCAAAAAAATAAAGTCTGACACTGTTTCCACTGTTTCCCCATCTATTTCCCATGAAGTGATGGGACCAGATGCCGTGATCTTAGTTTTCTGAACGTTGAGCTTTAAGCCAACTTTTTCACTCTCCTCTTTCACCTTCATCAAGAGGCTCTTTAGTTCTTCTTCACTTTCTGCCATAAGGGTGGTGTCATCTGCATATCTGAGGTTATTGATATTTCTCCCAGCAATCTTGATTCATTCATAGAAAGGCAGTACAGTTTTGAAATCCATATCAACTTGAAGTTCCCTTATCTACCAGTAAAGACTCAGCTCTCTTTAAGCTTAAAGAATAATGTGTGTGTTTTAGATAGATTTACAGTATGCAGTGATCCAAAATTTTAAAATGTAACTTCAGTGCAAAAAGTTCAGTTCTCTGCTACACAGAATTTAGTCTTATTGTTGTTTATATAAAGATTATGAGAAAGTTGTATGTTAATTCTAAGTGTGGTTATTATGTTAAATTACTATGTATGTAGAAAATGTTTATGTATCTTTTTCTCTATTTCTCTTTTAAGTTCTCAACCAATTTCCTCTCCAGTCATCCTCCAGTTTGGCCATGCAGAGACCCTTCTTCCACTACTTTCTCTCATGGGCTACTTCAAAGACAAGGAACCCCTAACAGCTTACAATTACAAGGAGCAAATGCATCGGAAGTTCCGAAGTGGCCACATTGTACCCTATGCTTCAAACCTGATATTTGTGCTTTACCATTGTAAAAATGCTAAGACTCCTAAAGAAGAATTCCGAGTGCAGATGTTACTGAATGAAAAAGTGTTACCATTGGCTCACTCACAAGAAACTGTTTCTTTGTATGAAGATCTGAAGCACCACTATAAGGACATCCTTCAGAGTTGTCATACCAATGAAGAATGTGAACTACCAAAGGTGAACACATCTGATGAGCTATGAGTAACTGCCAAACATTTTTAATTCATCAGCAATCTCTAGGGAGTGATTCTGTGCTTGGAATAGGTGGGCAGTCCCTGGATACAGAAAGCTTTAACATTTTTTGGGTATTTCTGTTTTTTCAAAGAAAAATGTTTCTTTTTGAGTCTGGACATGGATGTGTAAGAAATGATTCTTCACTGAAGCAGCTCTCATATGGGAAATCTATTCAGAGATAACTGGCACTACATATGTTTACAGAAATTAAATTCTTCCTATTTATGTAAGAAATCTCACACTGAGATAGAACATGATTTCAAAATGATACACAGAAGTTTTGGAGTAACAGAACATTTTGTCAGTTGGATGATCCATAACTTGACTGGACTAAGTCTAGGAACTTGACCAGTTGTGTTGCCATTCTTTCTTTTTTCCTCAGGTAGCACAGTTCTAGCATTATCTTCTTAATCAGAGCTATTATGATTCATTGGGAGTATCACTTTGGAAGAAATTAGCATCTCGTTGAGAATTTGAAACAATATTAAGAAACAGTATAATTTAAAAGCAACCTTCACTGAAGGAAGACAAAAGTATAATAAAATATCTTTGTTAAGAGGATTTATAAAGTATTTGAACAAGATTTCAGTAATTCCTTTTAACCTCTTAGTAATTCTTGAAAGGCCGTTATCTAATTATTATCATACCTGTTTCACATATATAACTGGAAGAACAAAGAAGACCATTAGCAACAAGACAGAAGAATAGAATCAAACTTAAATCCATTGCTTTATGTGTTTTAAAAAATTGTCACTTTGCTTGTATTTGTATATTTTACTGTTATATGAGATATATCTTTTGAGGATTTAATTTCTTTTTTGTTCTTTATTTTTGTAAAGACTGACTTCATACTGGTGGGCTTTCAGTTTCACATATGCTGCTGCTTAGTCGCTCAGTCATGTCTGACTCTTTGTGACTTCATGGACTGTAGCCCACCAGGCTCCTCTGTCCATGGGATTCTCCAGGCAAGAATGCTGGAGTGGGTTGCCATTCCCTTCTCCAGGGGATCTTCCCGACCCAGGGATTGAACCTGGGTTCTCCCACATTACAGGCAGATTCTTTACCATCTGAGCCACAAGGGAAGCCCTTTCACAGATATGAACCCATTTCAAAGCAATAGTTCTGAGTTCTATCAAATGCCATAAAAGTAGTTTCTATAATAATAAACATAATTCTTATAACTTTACTACCAGGTTTTTTCTGCTTTCCATATTGATACGCAATCAGTAATTGATGGTAAAAGGATAGCATTTCAGGCAGCTTTGACTAATCAGGCAATATAAGAACATTTTCTTCCAATAAAAATTTCTGGGGAGGAATGCTCAAGAGGAAAGTAAATATATATATATATAAAATTATGGCTGAATTGCATTGTTGTATGGCAGAAACCAACACAACATTGTAAAGCAATTTTCCTCCAATTAAAGAATAAAAAATTTCTTAGGTCTTCACTTATTAAGAATGGAAATCCATTTTGTTCAAAATCTAAATAAAGTGTTACAACCGTATATTGAAATTATAGAAGATGCATAGATCATTGATCTGTAGATCATTGATCTTCAAATGAGTGATGTTCACAGAATAGATGATTAGCTGATAAATACTACTGATGCATCAATACACTGCTGATTATTCCTACAAAGGTCTGATGTCAATCATTTTCTTTTTAAGAATTCATCTAAGGCAGACAAGAAGAAAACAGTATAATGAGCATTCATGCCTATCATACTGTTTTATCAAAATTAACATTATATCATTTGGTTTAGATCAAATAAGAAGAATTGAAGACTTTTGTATGTCTTCCTGATGCTTTTCCCTCACTGCCTGCCTGTAGGTAACCACCAACATGAAGTTCAGTATTCACCATTCCACTGCATGCTTGACTCTGAAATTTTATTGTATTGTGGGAATTTAAACTTTTCTATAAAAAGGACTTCACTGTGCGTATCACTCTTGACTAATTAATTTAATTGCTGTATTTGTTTTTCAAGACTTTTTGATCATTTATCACAAATCAACAATATCAGTTCATGAGTCGTGTACTTTTTATGTACAAACACTAGACTCAGACTGTGAGCATGTTAAAGTTGAATGAGCCTAGTTTTTCTTTTAAGGGGTTTATCTTAAAAGACCTTAGAACAAATTTACTTGATGTCTGGAACATTAAATAATTTGATTCATGAAGTTTTCATAGACTATTGAAGTTTTATAGAAATTGTTTAATTTATTATTTATTGTTAAGTGGAACCATATAGTTATCATTGTAGTCTTTGGTATGTAAACTATTTCAGGATAGAGGGTAACGTATGGTCCATTTTCGTTAATGTTACAGAGGCTGTGACATTATTCTGGTGCTATTATTCTCACTTAGGAAATACGTGAAACTGAAGAATCTTATGATAAAAGCAAAAGATCTTATCTAGGATAGGATATATAAAAAGTTGAATGTTGAAAAGTAAACCTTTGGCCAACAAGAATTCATTCATGACAGGTGACCACTTTACTCAGTTAAGCCAAAATGTAATCACTATCCGTTCTGAGATTTTGGTCAATTAATAAATAGCCTATGAACATTAGTCATTTTTCTGTCTATAGTCTACAACTTGATGTGTGCAGTGCCTTTGTCTTTACTCTTTTTTTATAGTCGTTTTATCATTTTGAAGTTTTTGCTCTTCAACACATAATCCTGCGCTTGAAACTGTCTTTGTAAATAATGTTGATCTTAATTTTAACACTGAAAAGCCGAGTTCAACTTGTAAAGGAAAAGGAGCTTCATTGTTTTCAGGCAAAAGTCAAATTTTATATCTTTGAGTGCTTTCCTTTTTGTAAACTGCAGAATTGATGCATGACCTTAAATATCTGAGAGTTACATACAACCAAACCAGAATTTGTAAGTATAAATTTTTGGAATGTATTTCTTTAAGGTGGTATTTCATACAGTTCATTAATGATCCTTGGAATTTGGACTGTTCTGCCAAATGTAAGCGGAAAATAAATATTTGCATTACAATGTAATTTGCCTTTTATCTAGCTCTTCTGAACTTACACAGTCACTTAATTCTCATAGAATCACAGATCACTGAGTTCTCTATTCTTTTTCTCTCACTTAAGCATTTCCTTCCACTCACCTATCAGCTTAACCTACCCTTAAGCACCTTCACAGCAGTCTATTAAGCTATTTTTTAGTTGGTGTATGTGTATGTGTGTGAGGAAAGAGAGAAGAAAAAGGAGTGAGTATTTTTGAGAAAATTCCACAGCAGGAAAAAAGATGTCATATTATTCTAGTTAAAAGAACTGTAGTTTGGGCTTCATACCTGGCAGATTAGGAGGTTAACTTTCAAACTTCATTTTATCATTACTGGAGTAATATATTTTAAGGTAGAAGGATTCTTAAATTTATTATTTCTAAAACTGGTCTCAATTTAACATCATCTATGTACTATGCCCAGATGCTAAAACCATTCTTTAGATCCAAGCAGTTTATGTTCACACTTTTGTTTGTTGCACTGGCAGAACAAATAATTATTCATTAGAATGATAGCCTTCAAAGTTTAATAGTACTCCTAGTATATAATGAGAACATTTTGCTAGCATATTTTACATTATTTATGAAGTAGCTAATATGAAAATTGGGGTTCCCAGTGGTAAAGAATCTGCCTGCCAATGCAGGAGACATGGGTTCAACCCCTGGTTCAGGAAGATCCCCTGGAGAAGGAAATGACAGCCCACTCTAGCGTTCTTTCCTGGGAAATCCTATGAATAGAAGAGCCTGGCAGGCTAGTGTATGGGGTTGCAAAAGAGTCAGACGTGACTTAGCAACTAAACAACAAACAACATGGAGAATTAAGTTGGGATTTATTGATTGTGTTTTTCATTAAGAGTTCATTCTACCAATTTTGGTTCCAAACGTTAATAATTTGGGTGCTTTTAGAAACTTTTTCAGTGAACAATCTTATCCTGGAAAAAAAAAAACCTAGCTGTGATGTAAATTATAAAAATGTATACTTGTGAACCATATCTTTGGATACACACAGATGAGAGAGTTCTATTGATAAGAAATATGTCTAATTGGAGATAGGAAGAACATCAATTATGCACTAGCTATAGCGTCTCTTCCTTTGAGCAGCCCTTAGTTTCTTTTTCTTGCAAGTTTTTTTCTTTTCCTTGCTTTCCTGAGAAGGTTAAGACTAGTCTTTGGAAGACAAAAAAGTGCTTTTTTTCCTTCTGTCTGCAGCATTACTCCTTGAAATTATCTGTCACTCTTTGCATTACGGAGACTAGGTGAGGGCCTGGGTTCCTAATTTGACTGTTTTAGGTAGAGTTGTGTAGCCCCCTAAGTTCTATCCATGGTGGGAAACTACAACTGCGTTTCACCGCTGTGATTGCTACTTCAGTACTAGATGACCGAGGAGAGTCTGAGGGGCAATACTGAGATCCTTGGGCGGAGACTGAAGAAATGAGAAACAACCGCCGGCATTTTCCTTGCTGAGAAAAACAATGTGTGAAGCTCCCAGATGTAGATAGGAGATCAGAAGTAGGTGGAATTCTAAATCCACTTGAATCTGGCTGCAATGCTTCAGGTCTCTCTAGGAAGGGAAATGGAGTAGAGCATTATGGGACTTTTTTAAACCATGTTGCTAGTTTTTGCCTCAGTCACTGCTGGAGGCAGGCAGTTAAATAGAACTTCTTTTCAAGTCTAGCTGCTATCAGCCTAGCTCTTAAAAAGAAAACCAATATGACTAGAAGACAGTTCTCTACCCCATGGGCCTGCATGAGCTTCAAAAGACTGTTTTTTTAAGACAGGTCTAAAAGCTCTTTGGTTACTAAGTATTTAATAAGGACTACTATAGATAGGCTCCCCTGGTTGCTCAGATGGTAAAGAATCTGCTTGCAGTATGAGAGACCCAGGTTCAATCCCTGGGTCGGAAAGATCCCATAAAGAAGGGAATGGCAACCCACTCCAGTATTCTTGCCTGGAGAATTCCATGGACAGAGGAGCCTGGTGGGCAACAGCCCATGGAGTCACTAAGTGTCAGACACAACTGAGCGACTAACACAGTTTTACAATATAGGTATATGCATTTGTATTTTCCCAAACAGAATGTGTAAAGCTAGTCTTAAGAGAAAAATCACTGTAATTCTCAATACTCAGCCATGTACTTGATGTTAACTGGGTTATCTATAAAATAAACCATTTGTGTGAAATAATAGTTGCTCTTGAGTACAGGAAACGTCTACACCTGCCAAGTACTGTATAGACGTACTTTACCTGTTATTCCATTTACTCTTCATTATAGACATGAAGTTCATAGTATGAAGCCCGTTTTGCAGATGAGGGAATTGAAATGGAGAATGAAAGTATTGTTTTGTTTTACACTTTATGCTCTATTCAAATGCTGTATCAGTGGTAATAGTGAAATTTTGACTTCATTCATTTGGGGCACTTTGGCATGCAGATTGTTTTAAGTAATACAACTGATTGTAAACCACTTCAGTCTCTTGACACTGCCCACCACTGGGGGATAAAGTGCTTTTGAAGATGCTGCCACCCTCTGTCCTTCTCTGTAGCCATTTGCTGTAATTGCTTAGGTCAAAAAGTTGTATGCTTAGCAGGAAATGGAAAGAAGACAAAAGTCTAAGCAGAGCTTTGTATGTGACCATTTCCAGGACAAATCAATTTGTATCTCCAGGGTCAGCTCACTGTACCATGTACCTGGTATACAAGGCTTTCTGAGTTAATCAGGAGGGTGGGGCAGGTTAGTAGCTGATTACAGTCCATCCCTTAGAATTGTATTTGTAGCATTTCCGAGTATAACACATTCAGACCTTACTGGAGATTCTAAATTGTATGAATTACAGGATAATGGTAACTACAATTATATTGTGTATTTTCCCTTCCACTGCTTTAAAGCAATTCCTTAGCCTCAGCCCTTGACCCATCCCTGGAGTCCATAAAGCCAGGTTCATTGAGCAACGTTGAACAGTGGCAGCTGGCAGATGCTTTGGCTGATATCCATGATGAGGAATTCTAGGGAATGAAGAAGGCAAGGCTTTGCTGCAAGTTGCACGTGTGTCATGCCATGTCTATGGTCTCTGCCCTACTCCATCATGTAATAACCATCACTGAAATAACAATGTGTTTTACAGCAAACACCACATGACCAATTGTATGTCAATAGGATCTTGTTACATGCAAATATTGCCTGAAAATATTTCCCGATCTGAGGATCTGAAGATAAAACTTAATCCCTGTATGGTTGTTAGCATAACTGACGCCATCTTGGGCCCTTACAGTTTCTCCCTCCGCTGACCCTACCCAGCACTATACTGTACAGTGAACCACTTCTCTGTCATCAAGGGCTTTGTATTAAATAGTTAATAGGTATTGTTTAATAATGATCAGGACCAGGTGGTCTCTATGCTCTGTTAGTCCCCAAACAATGATGAAAACCATTGCTGATGAATTCCTGGTGCCCAGGAGACCAGTTACCCATTCATGAATCTTGACTTAGGAATGCTTGTCCTGTTTCCAAATACCTACCTCATATCCTAGGTTAACTATACAATTATCCCAGTGGTCTCCCAATGACCCAGAGTACAGCTGTGAATGTTTCTGGATTATCCACCTGATCCCTTCCCAGCCTGTAAGTTGCTGCTGCTGCTCCTGCTAAGTCAATTCAGTCGTGTCTAACTCTGTGCCACCACATAGATGGCAGCCCACCAGGCCCTGCCATCCCTGGGATTCTCCAGGCAAGAACACTGGAGTGGGTTGCCATTTCCTTCTCCAATGCATGAAAGTGAAAAGTGAAAGTGAAGTCGCTCAGTCATATCCAACTCGTGGCGACCCCATGGACTGCAGCCTACCAGGCTCCTCCGTCCATGGGATTTTCCAGGCAAGAGTACTGGAGTGGGTTGCCATTGCCTTCTCTGACCCTGTGAAATGACCCATTGATTATGCAGAGCTGCCTGCCTGGCGTTTTGTTCTCAAGATGCCTTCTGTTTGGTGGATACTTTGCGTTCCTTCCGTCCTCCAATAATTAACAAGCCAGGCAGTAAACTGGAAACAATGCTGCTGCTGCTGCTGCTAAGTCGCTTCAGTCGTGTCCGATTCAGTGCGACCCCATAGACGGCAGCCCACCAGGCTCCCCCGTCCCTGGGATTCTCCAGGCAAGAACACTGGAGTGGGTTGCCATGCAGGAATGAGTAAAGGGGCCATGCTAGGGGAAAACCCATTGTTCACAGGGAAAATGTCAGGCTGGCAAGCCACCTCCATGGAGGGTGACCTGGCTAGGTTTATGGAATGCCAGGCATTGCATGAGTACAGGGACGCCTGGAAAAGGCTCCAAAGGGCAAATAGCTAGATATATAACAGAAATGGTGGGAAATCAAAAGTGGAAAAAAGTGAGCAAACTCTTGGTTGTTACATGGCTTTGTTATGGGCTCTAAGTACTAGCACAGAAAAGGAATTACAGCTCAGAAGGAAACTAGATAAGACTAAAGGCACTGCCTTTAGGGAGGGATGTCTGGACAGCATGTTCTGCCACCTGGGTCATTACATCAAAATAATGACGGGAAGAACGTATTGAAATGGTTGCATGTAGAATGGTTTAAGTGCAGAGCCACAGGCTGCCCCATTCAAAGGTGAGGACTATTATTTTGCAGGAGAATTGAGACCCCAGTTCAGTTCAGTCGCTCAGTCATGTCTGACTCTTTGTGACCCCATGAACCACAACGCTCCAGACCTCCCTGTCCATCACCAACTGCCGGAGTCTACCCAAGCCCATGTCCATTGAGTCGGTGATGCCACCCAACCATCTCATCCTCTGTCGTCCCCTTCTCCTCCTTGCCTCAATCTTTCCCAGCCTCAGGGTCTTTTCAAATGAGTCAGCTCTTCGCATGAGGTGGCCAAAGTATTGGAGTTTCAGCTTCAACATCAGTCCTTCCAATGAACACCCAGACTGACCTCCTTTAGGATGGACTGGTTGGATCTCCTTGCAGTCCAAGGGACTCTCAAGAATCTTCTCCAACACCAGAGTTCAAAAGTATCAATTCTTCTGCGCTCAGTTTTCTTTATAGTCCAACTCTGACATCCATACATGACCACTGGAAAAACCATAGCCTTGACTAGACAGACCTTTGTTGGCAAAGTAATATCTCTGCTTTTTAATAGGCTGTCTAGGTTGGTCATAACTTGACTTCCAAGGAGTAAGTGTCTTTTAATTTCATGGCTGCAATCACCATCTGCAGTGATTTTGGAGCCCAAAAAAATAAAGTCAGCCACTGTTTCCACTGTTTTCACATCTATTTGCCATGAAGTGATGGGACCAGATGCCATGAATGTTGAGCTTTAAGCCAACTTTTTCACTCTCCTCTTTCACTTTCATCAAGGAAAAAAGCAAGAGAGTTCCAGAAAAACATCTATTTCTGCTTTATTGACTATGCCAAAGCCTTTGACTGTGTGGATCACAATAAACTGTGGAAAATTCTGAAAGAGGTGGGAATAGGGATGACCTGCCTCTTGAAAAACCTGTATGCAGGTCAGGAAGCAAGAGTTAGAATTGGACATGGAACAACAGACTGGTTCCAAATAGGAAAAGGAGTACGTCAAAGCTGTATATTGTCACCCTGCTTATTTAACTTATATGCAGAGTACATCATGAGAAACGCTGGGCTGGAGGAAGCATAAGCTGGAATCAAGATTGCCAGGAGAAATATTAATAACCTCAGATATGCAGATGACTCCACCCTTGTGGCAGAAAGTGAAGAAGAATTAAAGAGATCCCAGAGGTGGGGTCTTAACCAAATGGCCTGTGTTTTAGGACATAACTAAAACATAGGCCACTAGGAATCTGGGAAATAACTGAGGTGAGATTCTTAAGAGCTGAAAACAACCAAGCAGGAATATTCCTCTGCTGAATTAGTAGCATTAGCTGTCAGGTTTAAAACAAAATCGTAGGGGAAAATTTCCAGCTTTAGTGTTCATTTATAAGATGCTTGGGGAGGTGGTATTAAATGGATCAGAAATGTCTCCAGTGGCCTGGGTTATAGTGCATCCTGCCCTCTGGCGACATTTGCATGCATCTGGGGTGGGCAAAAACTGCCAGCACCTAGCCAGCTTGATTGAGTTGATATGTGCAGGGAGTATATACCTGGCTTGGCCAAATGAGAGGGAGATGCTATTCCTCCCTTTCTGGGCATTTATGGAGGAGTTACAAGAAACAATGAGTTCCTCTTCTGGAACTCCTGTTATATGTATGTTGCATCCTTTCAATCTATTCACCTGTAAATTGATCCTCCAGGTCTCTTCACAGCCTTTGTATATATTTTTCAACCCTTTGCCTCTTGATGCTGCTTTCTAATTTCCGTACCAGTGTTGTCTAGTCTAGAGTTTATCCAATATGGTGAGGGTTTTTTGTTTTGTTTTTTAATTTGATTACTACTTTTTAAAAACTTCAAGACTTCTTAAAAATAATTTCCAGTACTTCTGAGTTTCATATTCACCTGTTTTATTTTTTTGTTTTATCTTTTGTTGTTCTTTTAAAATGAAAGTTAACTTTCAGTTTGTCTCTTTGGGCATTGTTGAAAAATATATACAGAGGCTGCAATTGTGTGGTAGTTTGAGCATTCTTTGGCGTTGCCTTTCTTTGGGATTGGAATGAAAACTGACCTTTTCCAGTCCTGTGGCCACTGCTGAGTTTTCCAAATTTGCTGGCACGTGTTAATATAAGTCAATTTATTTTTTATAGATCACGGGGATAAATGAATAGGAATCTTAAGGAGCAGCTCCTGTCACATTTTCTGTTTGGGGCCAAAGGATAGTCCAGTGACAGGCCAAGGGAAAAAAAATCAGGCTCTGTGATGATTTAGTGGAGTCTGTCCTGAGCTCTCCATGGATTCTGCAGCCCCATTTGGGGACCAACATTGGTATAGCTGATGACTGGGACTGGTCTGGAAAGGAAGTGTCTGGTGGAGCATCTTTTTGTTGTCTCTAGAACCTGGCCTCACCTCAGCTCATGACACTTGAGTGGGTTATTATTGCTCTCAGCTACTCTTGTATGAAAATCTTCCTGCTTGGGATGTCAAGCAGGCAAATCATTTCCTAAAGCTAACAAGTACAGACTATCTACCTGAATCTCTTCTGTCTGGTGCAAGCCACTTTTTCCCCAATCAGGATCAAAACTTAATTTTCTATTTGGGGCCAAAGGACAGTCCGGTGACAGAAATGTGAGGTTTGTAATAACTTGGAACTGAGAGGGAAGGCCTGAGGCTTTGTGTCTTGAGTTAAAATCTAAAGAGGCTTTGGGAGAACAGAACCCACTGGGGTCAGCAGGACCACCGCTTTTGACCTTGATGCCGACAAAAGTGAAACTAGGAAAAGCAATCAAAAACATCATCTCCTCTCTTGATATCCTCTGTTATTTGCCAGCTCTGGAACCTTAAACCAGTCTTCTGGTCCCTCTCTTCCCCTCTTTCACACCCTGTCCTCAGGAAGCTGCAAGGTAGAGGGCAAAATTATTAACATGAAGGGAAGGAGTTAAGTTCTGAGGAAAAGGGCAACTTTGAGGTGCACAGGGTCTAGGGCTTGAATGCTCTTTTTGGTTATCATTGACTTCTAAACTGGGGTGGATGGGTTTCAGCATCTGGAATAAGTGCCCAGCACATAATAGGAACTCAACAAATGAAGAGAATAGAATAAGTTAAAGTTCTGAGCCAGGTGTGGTGATTGCTCTTGACTCTGTCTTCTGAGGGTTTCCCTGGTGGCTAAGATAGTAAAGAATCTGCCTGCAACACAGGAGACCCAGGTTCAATCCCTCAGTCAGGAAGATCCCCTGGAGAAGGAAATGGCAACCCACTCCAGTATTCTTGCCTGGGAAATCCCAGAGATAGAGGAGCCTGGCGGGCTATAGTCTGTAGGATCACAAAGAGACACGATTGAGTGAATAACTTTGCCTTCTGACTTTTTCTCTCCCTTCAATGAGTATTTATCTAGGCCAGGAATCCTGGGGCTCACACTCACCTGCTGAGAAAGCCTGGACCAGGTGAGCACCAGGTGAGGGATGCATGGTCTCTTGAATGTGTTGCTTCTCTGCTGACTTACTCGTTCTTCCCACGTCCACCTTTCCATACTGTTAGAGTAGTCAGATCCAGAGAACCCTGGGTATGGGCTTAGGGAGGAAAGGGTTGCAAGGAGCTCCTTTGCTTTTAGGCCCTAGGCCTGCCTCTAGCCACGTGAAACAGATCTTTCCCAAAGGTCAGCTCAGCTTACTCTAGTCTGCATCGGGATTTAGGCCAAAGTCTTTTAACATGCATTTTCCTGACCTGTTTTTTGTGCGTCTGCTTTTGTTTCCTTCAAGAAACTAAGGTGGGAAGGAGGCCAAGGGGAAAGAACAGGAAGAATAGAGGCATTTAAAATCCTGAGTCCCTTGCCATCTCTTCCTCTTTGTAATCTCTGCTCCTTTCAAATGTGATTTACATTGTTCGTGGAAATCAATCTAGAGGAAGTTGTGGTCAGAAGCTGAAACGTTGTCTACCTACGTGCCAGTGGACTGTTCCACTGATTTCCATCATTCTGACAGGCAGGAAAGGACAAACAGATTGTGTGCTTACCTTGCTGGGCCTTGAGCTGAATCATCCACGTGTCTCCCTGATCCTCACAGTAATCTATGAGGTAGATAACTGTTATCATTTTCTCTTTTATAGTTGAGAGAAATGAGGCTCAGAGCGAACTTGTCCAAGGTCAGGAAGCCTTAGATCTGGGAGACAAGTTCCAGCAGTCTGACTCTGCAATCGGTGTTCTTACCTGTTATCTGCATCTCTCTCCTTCCCCCAAGTGTACAGAGGAAGAGCCAGCAGTGTGCTTACCTCCATCGACCTAGGAGGAGTTTGCTTAGGCTCCCAAGATGCTGCTTAGACTGCATGGTTGATGTTAGGGATTCCACCATTAGAATTCCTTGTGACATAAAGCTGTGTCAGTACATGAAGTCACACCCTAGGTTGCATCAGTCACTTCCTCAGCATAAAAGAATAAATTCAAGGTTTTCCCGAATGGGCTTCTGCCAAAGAAGAGTTGCCATTTGGGTCTAGTCATTATTTGTCTTAACAGAAATTATCTAAATTTGAACTTGTCTATCATTCCTAGAACACTTATTGACTAGTATAAATAGTATTTACATATGATTTTGGAAAAGGCATCAACCCGTCATTATTCTTGTCTGGAATATTTCAGAAAAAGAGCTACAGAACCTGGATGTATTAGGCCAACTCAAAACCAGAGGGAATGGATGTATTTCTGTTCTCAGTGAAGTAGCACTTTGTTGGCACTAAATATGTGTTTCAGTTTGAGTTGACGAGCAGGTCAGCCAAGGGACAAGAGTACTGTATTTCTTTTCAATAATCTAATTGGGAGCCTTTAGAAATCACTGAGTCTGTTCACAAAGGAGGAATGATATCAAGAAGCCCCATATTCACCACAATTATAATTCATTTTTAAATGACCTTTTTAAAAAATATCTGGAATATGTTCAAGGGAATATATGAAGGAATAACATCCTTATATGCCAAGCACATGTATCTTTAGCATGTAAAATGACTTCATTTTTCACACAAAATTGGCTTTTTTTAAATGATTGATTTGAACCTTGTCAAGCTAGGAAATGAGACTAATCTTTGCTTTACTCCTCCCTCCTGCTTTTTCAGATATTTATGAATGTTAACTAAAGCTGATTCATTCTTAGATGTTCCATTCAAGATAATTGTGCAACAAAACAGCTTAAAACTATGTCAAAGGTGACAGCAAAATAGGATCATTAAAAAAAATGTAATTGATAAGGTTCTTCTCGAGTTAAATAGTCAAGTAACAGATATGGTTTTCTTGTCAGTATCTAGATAGGTTAGAGAACGAATTGGCAACCCACTCCAGTATTCTTGCCTGGGAATCCTGTGGACAGGGGAGCCTGGTGGGTGGCTGTCCATGGGGTCGCACAGAGTTGGACACGACTGAAGCAACTTAGCATGCATGCATGCATTGGAGAAAATGGCAACCCACTCCAGTATTCTTGCCTGGAGAATCCCAGGGACAGAGGAGCCTGGTAGGCTGCCAGAGTCTATGGGGTCGCACAGAGTTGGACACGACTGAAGTGACTTAGCAGCACAGCAGCAGATAGGTTAGTTTCTTTTATTATTATTATTACACTAATGCTATATTTATTTTTGTTGTTGAAAAAAATACCCTTAGAAAACTAAGATATTAAAGTCTTGAAAAATGGTTTATGGACATATCTAATTACTATCAATATGTTTCATAAGATATTTAAAAAGTATAAATTTAGTAGACTGTATTATGAACATATGTTTAGCTGTTGGACTATAACAGTTCAAATAGAATCATTTACAACTTATGGAGTGAATAGATGTACCTCTATAAAGATTCACATGATTCAGATAAGTTAGTTTCTAAACTCCATTTTCTGATGTCATTTTTCAAAAACAGCCAGGAGATCCATTGTCTAACAAGTCAGTAATCTCATACGTGTTTTAGGCAGAGTTTATATAAATTGGATGCCCAGGATTTGGGCTTCAACCTTTGGGCATTTACTGAAGCTCTACTTCCATGCTGGGCACTGGAAAAGGTGCCATGGTGCCCACCTCAGGAAACTCATGGCCTTCTGAGGGAGACAGACCCTTAAGAAGATCATTGCAATGTACTGTACAAGTGCCGAGAAGATACATAAAATGATCAGCTCTGATGATCAAAGAAGCTTCCTCGATGAGCTAACCTCTGAGCTGAGTCATGAAGCCTGAGTAACACTCACATGGAGAGAAGGGGCAGATGGTGCCAAGTCTCAGCACGGTGAAGAGCTGTGTTTTGGGAGCTGTGGAAGCATGTCCCTTAATCTCACATTATAAAACTTAAGCGTGATTCAGCTCTGGACAAACGGTTGTAACAATTACTGGTTTTCTTAAGAAGTATGTGAACAGGGCCTTCATGTTTGAACACACCGAGCTTCACATCCTGATTCTACCACATGCCAGTATAACCTTGAGGGTCTTAATGTTACAGTCTCTCTCTGAATATCAGTTACCTTATTTGTAAAATTAGCATTCTTACTTTGTGTAATTTTTTAAGGGGTTATGAGAAACAGCGTAGGTAAAGACCTATAACAAGTAGGATTGCCTGATCTGGTGAATAAAAATACAGGGCACCAAGTTAAATTAGAATTTCATACAAAGATAATTTTTTTTAATATAACTATGTTCCAAATGGGCTTCCCTGGTGGCTCAGATGATAAAGAATATGCCTGGAATGTGGGAGGCTGGGGTTTGATCCCTGGGTCAGGAAGATCCCCTGGGGAAGGAAATGGCAAGCCACTCCAGTATTCTTGCCTGGAGAATTCCATGGACAGAGGAGCCTGGCAAGCTACAGTCCATGGGGTCACAAAGAGTCAGACACAACTGAGCATGATTAATATACATATTCCAAATATTGCATGGAGTACGCTTACACTAAATAATTATATGTGGTTTATCTGAAATTCACACCCAAAGGGGTATCCTGTATTATTTAACATTAAACTCATAATTGAAGAATAGATGCTTTTGAATTGTGGTGCTGAATAAGACTTGAGAGTTCCTTGGACTACAAGATCAAACCAGGCAATCCTAAAGGCAATCAACCCTGAATATTCATCTGAAGGACTGTTGCTGAGGCTGAAGCTCCAATACTTTGGCCACCTGATGTGAAGAGCCCTGATGATGCTGGGAAAGATTGAAGGCAGGAGGAGAAGGGGGTGATAGAGGGTAGGATGGTTAGATAGCCTTACCAACTCAATGGACATGAATTTGAGCAAACTGTGGGAGATAGAGAAGGACAGAGGAGCCTGGTGTGCTGCAGTCTGTGGGATGGCAAAGAGTCGGACATGACTTAGTGTTCAACAGTAGCAACAACAAACTCATAATAAATGAACTGTAACTCAATAAGTTATTGGCATAATAGGTGTTTTTTATGCTGGAAAACACTGACTTGGAGGAAATAGATTTGGAATAAAATTATAGACTCTACATAGTGTGTAAATATTCTACACTCTACATAGATGTAGCTACACATACATGTGGTAGGGTGGTGGGGTAATAGTGGGAAAATTGGAGGGTTTTAGTTAATATTAAGAATCCAGAAACTTCTCCAGGATTGATGAACATATTCTCTTAAGAAAAAAAAATTCTTTTAAGTTGGTTAACAACAGTAACAAACTCAACACATTTATAACAATCACTTGTTTAAAGGCCATGCCAGCAGGATCTGAGTTTTGGTACCATACAACTTCAAACTTTTCAGCAGTCTGTAGTGGTGGAGATGTTGGCCCTTTTTCTAAGGCATAAAGATAGCTTTTAGGCCCTTAATGTGTCAGACTTCACATTTATTCTCTTCTTTCTCCTAATAGCACTGACAGGTCTCAGATTCCTTGGCTACTGAGAGGATGATGCACATTGGGCCAGTTAAAAGGTCACTGAGTCTAGCACTTTACAGAACACTTAATTTATGTCAGGAAGGATGGGGAGGGATTCAAAAAAGGATAAGTCCAGTGCCCTCCAAGAGTGGGCAATCCTATTGAGTCTGGAGAAGAAAAGAAAATTGAGAAATTGAGTTTCCTCCTGTAACATATGTTCTGTGAAGGCCGAGTGGAGTTTACCAGTGTATCCCCAGAGTTGAGGATGGTACCTGACAAACAGTAGAGGTCCCATAAACATTTGGTGAGTAAAAGAATGTGTGGGCTGGATTCTCTAAGGAAGGTTTAATAGTGGTTTAGTCAGTGGCTCAGACAGTAAAGAATCTGCCTGCAGTGCAGGAGACCTGGGTTTGATCCCTGGGTCAGGAAGATCCCCTGGAGAAGGGAATGGCTACCCACTCCAGTATATTGGCCTGGAGAATTCCATGGACAGATGAGCCTGGCAGGCTATAGGCCATGGGGTTGCAAAGAGTTGGACACAACTGAGCAACTAACAGTCAGAAATGGACCTTAAAGGAAGAAGATCTGGCTGCAGAAAATCATTTGCATCATCATCATAGCAGCTGCCATTTACTATGAACCAGGCACTGAGTGAAGGACTTTATGTGAATTCTGTTCAGATGTTTCCGGTAGCCCTTAAAAGTTTAGGTACACGGCCCCAAAGCCCATTTTGCTTCTGCAAATCAGCTTGAGCGTTCCCTCATCAGGGAGATCATCTCTGACCATGCTGTTCAGAAGCATTCCTTCCTGTTACTCTTATCTCAACCCCCTGTCCTTTCAGAGCACTGGTGACACTTCATGTGAATCTGTTCAATATCTTTGGTTTATATTTCTCCAGTCTCTGAGGACAGAGGCTGTGTCTAGTTTTATCACAGTTGTGTTCCTTGTAGCTGCCAGCCAGTTCATTCTCTGGCAGTTGGAAGACACCCAATAAATAATTATTGAACAAGTACATTCTTCTGCACAGAATCATCTTCTCAGTTCAAACAAACAAAAAAACACCTCCAGAAAGCTACAAACAAACAAACAAACAAAAAACATAACCTACCAAGACTCCAGAGCCTCCGGGTCCAAATGTCCATTAGTGGGTCAAAGCATCTATTTCTTTTCTTTTTCAAAAAAATTCTGTTTGTGCATCTGATACATAGCTAAAGAAGAGCACTCTAGTGAGGGCAGGATACTGTAAGGAAATTCACTATATGAATTCATGTTAAAATCTGATGGATACAATTTCCTCCATGCAATATTTCAAGTAAAGCTTCATAGAACTTTGTCTAAGAAACATATTGGCCATTACCTTTGGCTCAATATAAACTGCTTTCGTACCTAATCATACCCATCCTGTTCTCTCCAACTTTAAAAAGTGAGAAAATACTACATAAACAACAAATATATTGAAATTAAAATGTATTTTCCATGACCCTTAAACATGATAAGGTTGTCAAGCTGATTCAAAATAAGAGACGTGAAAATTATAACTATAATTATAAATTATAACTATAATGATAAATTATCACTTCTCATCTATCAGATGGCAAAAGTGCAAATGTTTGACATTTTATTGGCAGGGCCACAGAGAGACAACCACTTTGATACATTGCTGTGTATGTTAGTTGCTCAGTCGTGTCTGACTGTGAAACCCAATGGACTGTAGCCCACCAGGCTCCTTTGTCCATGTAATTTTCCAGGCAAGCATACTGGAGTGGATTGCCTTTCCCTTCTCCAGGGGATCTTCCCAACCCGAGGACTGAACCTGGGGCTCCCATATTGCAGACCAATTCTTTACCATCTGAGCCACCAGACGCACAAAAGAAAATCCAGAAAAGTGATGATCAAGATTGCAGACTCTTGGTCCACAGCGATAAAACAAACACAGTGTCCATGGCAGCCTTTCCATGCTGAATGTATCCAAAGGAGAAATAAAAAAATATTTTCAGGATGATGGGGAGGAGAAGAGAAAGGTGGTAGCGAGAATTTTGTGAATTTTGTGAAATAGTGACTCCTGTGTAAAAGTGGATGAAGAACCAAAGTCTAGGAGCCATGCTTTGAAAGGACCTAGGGTATCAACTTCAGTTCAGTTCAGTTCAGTTCAGTCGCTCATTCGTGTCCGACTCTTTGCGACCCCATGAATTGCAGCACGCCAGGCCTCTCTGTCCATCACCAACTCCCGCAGTCTACCCAAACCCATGTCCATCGAGTCAGTGATGCCATCCAACCATCTCATCCTCTGTCGTCCCCTTCTCCTCCTGCCCCCAATCCTACCAGCATTAGGGTCTTTTCCAATGAGTCAACTCTTTGCAACTCTTCTCAAGCATCAATTCTTCGGCACTCAGCTTTCTTCACCGTCCAGCTCTCACATCCATACACGACCACTGGAAAAACCATAGCCTTGACTAGACGGACTTTTGTTGGCAAAGTAATGTCTCTGCTTTTCAATATGCTATCTAGGTTGGCCATAACCTTCCTTTCGAGGAGTAAGCGTCTTTTAATTTCATGGCGGCAATCACCACCAGCAGTGATGATTCCACTTAATCAAAAGGCTCTGGCTCAAGTCTGGGGTAGAGGATTTCACATATTTTATCTGATTTAATCTTAGTTCTATGTTTTAGCCATGTGTTGCCCCCTCCTTCATCAAACTCTTATAAAGGAGTGTTAACATTTATGTTTTTTAGATAACCAATCTTCTCTGGAAGTGCTAATACATAGTTAAGGTGTGTGTGCTCAGTCACTGAGTCATGTCCCACTCTTTGCCACCCCATGGGCTGTGGCCTGTCCTCTGTCAATGGGATTTTTCAGGCAAGAATACTGGAGTGGGTTGCCATTTCCTCCTCCAGAGGATCTTCCTGACCCAGGGATCTAACCCGAGTCTCCCATATCTCCTGCACTGGCAGGCAGTTTCTTTACCACTGAGCCATCTGGGAAGCCCCATAGTTAAGGTAGCCAGAAGCAAAACCAGAGAAGCCTGTTGTAGTAGAAAGAATAGTGGAACTCCAAAGATGGCTATGTTCTAATTTCTAAAACCCGTTAGGTCATATGGCAAAGGGGAATTAAGGTAGCAGATAGAGCTAAGGTTATTAACAAATTGACCTTAGAGAGAGAGTATACCCTGGATTATTCAGGTGGGCCCAATATAGTCACAAGAGTTCTTAAATGTAGAAGAGGAAGACAGAAGGGAAGGTCAGAGTGATGCAATGTGATGAGAACTCAGCTAACTGCTGTTAGTTAGTTTTGAAGATGAAACGGGGCCATGTTCCAAGGGATGCGGGGAGCCTTGAGAAGCTGGAAAGAGCAGGAAAACAGATTCTCCCTTAGAGCCCCCAAAAGAGACTGCAGCCCTCATGACACCTTGATTTATCCTAGTGAAACCCATCTCAGACCTCCAGCATCCAGAAAACTGTAAAATAATAAAGTTGAGTTGTTTTAAGCCACCAAGTGTGTACTAATTTGTTATAGCAGCAATAGCAAACTAGTGTGCTTGTTTATGGCCACAAACTGAAAACAAAACTCACTGCAGATGATCCAACAGATCAGGTGCTTCAAAGGGGGTAATGACGGATGAGTTCAGGATGGTCAACCTGATGGTGGCCTGGTCCTTACTGAACCTGATTGTGAAGATACAATGTGCACTAGCTGACAACAGCATTGGTGAAAGGTCGTTCATTCTTGGCAGAGCAGAGAGGGAAAGGATGAGCAGCTCAAAGAAGCCTGAGAAACTACCAGAGATAGCGTGCGTAACTCCAATCCTGGGTCTAGGACTTGCTGTGACAAGCAATTGCTATAATAGTTCAAACTTTGACACCCTTGTTCTTTCTACAGCCCTCCTTCCTGTCTATGATTTCATCTCTACATGAGAGGTAAAGAATACATCTCATTTTATGCTTACAGTTTTTCTTGTACATCACATCTTTCTCCTATATGTAGCACACTTCAAAATTTTTTGAAACTAAAAGAAAATTTTAATAGGACATGTCTAGGTGTTCACTTTTTTCTTACCTTGCATGTTTGGGTATATGATGGGCTCTTGAATTCCATGCACTGTGATACATCTTCATGTCAGCAAAGTTTTCTATTAATTAATTAATTTTTAATAATCTGTTTCTGTTAATTTATTGCTTATGGGTTTTTCTGCTTTGGATCTTAGGAATAATTTTTATCTGGAATTATTATCTAGTCTCTGCCCTACCTATGTATCACATTTTCACTCTCAGCGTTTCCATTTTCCTTTTTTTTAATCTTGAGTAACCTTGAGAACACTCCCTCCCAGTGTTCTGAGAACCACAGAGTTAAGATAGTAGATATCCAGGGGGATGGCACTGCTGATGCGCCATTCTGAAGATAACAGTTCAACATTCTCTTTTGTGCATGGTGAGGAAAACAGATGCCACAGAGTGACGTTTGATTGATAGTTATAAAATCAAGGGGGTGAGAGCACAGTGAGAATAAATTCTGAATTTCCAGTCAGTGGATCTTTTAGGTAGAAAACAGATGAAAACAATGAACAAATAAACAGATGAAAATCACACTACTCAGAAAAAAAATAGGTTACTTCTCTGTATTTTTTCTAATGCTTCCTTCTTCTCAAGCTAATTCTCCAAACCACTGCTTCAGTTTTCTTCTCTGTCAGTGTGTGACTAATTATGTGATTGTATTTTAACTTTTTTTTTTAACAATAGTCCCATATTATACAGTTTGTGATTTCTGATTCCATCTCAACTAGCTCCTTTTTAAAAAATCAGTTTTTTATCATATCTATTTCATAGTTCATCTTTTGTTTCAAACATCCATGTTTTCCTTAATCTTATTCAGAGTGCAAAGCTGATGGTTTCTAAAATCAATTAGGTCTCCTGTAGAAATATTTTCCAAACACATGTTATTCTGAAAACCTCAAGGGCCAAATTCTCTATCATTTATGTTATGTAATGTTTCATAGGCTTCCCCTACCACACTTTAAATATTGATTATCCTTGAAAAGGGAGAACTATATTCAGCTCTGGTGAATGCCTGTAATCATGGGGCAACAGTGAGTGTTAGAATCCTGTTTCCATCTCAGACTGGAGGGCTGGATGGGTAAGCCACCTAGGCCCATCTTTGTTAGCCTGCGGATTTCTTTTTATTCTGAATCTGTTCACTCTAAAGGAGGACTTCTGATCTTCAGAATTGATTCCTCTGCCCTCATGGGGGCAGTCATCTCTAGCAGTCTGTAGTTCTGCCCATATTCACCATCTCACTTTTCCCTTAAGAACACCTCTAAGTTACATCCCCCTAACTTCTCATTCCAGGCTTTGCTATGAAAACGTCCTTCCTGACATCTGGCAGATAGCTGGGGAGCGTTCCTAGTTGGTAACGCCAGTTTAACTTTTTCATCTTCTCTCTTTGTGCTTTAATAGGAAACAGGAGAAGGATAACCAGTACTGCTTGGTTTCTGCTCTCTGGGAGCTCTTGTTGAGAATCAGTGGAGACTCTCCTGCTGGGCTTTGAGAAACTTGCCCCACTTGCTATTTTGCCTCATCTCCCAAATAGGAATCCTGTGCTTCAACTCTCCTGGTTTCTTCACTTCCTGTCTGAAACACTACCCTCATTCATAGCCAGCCTCTTCCTAACAGTTTCACAAGATGGCCTCTGCAAAGCCAGCTCCAAGATGTAGATTAGGGTGCAAAGGGTTCCTAAAGGGAGCTTGAGGTCAACGCCTGTGGAAGGACACAGGGAAGCAAGATTAAACAGAAACTGAACTCCCATTGAAGGACTTGGGAGCCTTGGGAATGCAATGGTCCTTTAGATATACCACACTGGGAAAAGAGGGGCAGGAATTTATATCTCAAACAAGAATTCTTCAGATGTGGACTGCCCTCGGAAAAGACATGGCTGTGAGGAAGGCAGTTTCAATAGGGTTGACGGCTGAACACATCTTCCAACAGCACTCCCAACATCTGAGGGAATAAACTACTCATTCCTCAGAGGGATCTGGGTTGCATAACCCATGGTCTACCTCAGGCAGTCAGTGGATAAGACAGCCCAATACCTTAGCCTCTTGAGTCTTAAGAAACTGAATTGTAATGCTAATAACACAGAGTGCCATATTTCACTGGGTTGATTAAGGTAAAGGGCAAGATTATAAACTTCCTGCCATCAATTAGAGTAAGATGACAACCAGATGGCCTTAGATTAGAACCAGAATTGTTTAGAGTACTTCAAGCTAAAAAGATTTTTTTTTTAATTTATGAGATATAATTGACATATAACATTATATTGATTTCAGTTGTACAACATATGATTCCATATTTGTATATATTGCAAAATGATCACCCATTTTAGTTTAACATCCATCACCTTACATAGTTACAAAACCTTTTTTTCTTTTGATGAGAACTTTAAAGATATACCCTCATAGCAACATTCAAATATGAAATACAGTATTGTTAACTATATTTATATTATTATAACTAAATATTGATTTTATTTACTAAAGATGGTTTATGACAATTGATAATGAAACTACAGAATAGTATTAGATAAATATAATCCTTTAGTAATAAGTAATTAAAACTAAGAGTTGTCTGTTTTGAGAGAAGACCGAGAATTAATACAAAGACTCCTGATTTTGTGAAGAGAATTTATGTTGTCTCTATAATTTTCCTACCTATAATTCAAGAGCCTGAAAGGAAAATGATCACAAGCTGTAAACACCTATGGAAGAGATTTTTGTTTCGTTCAACTGTGAAGCAAAGCCCTCATTTATGTCCTTTCACCTTATAAGTCAGGAAGGCCATGAGTAACTATGACTTAGAAACTTGATATATGCTTTCTCAGAGACAATTGATGACTAGAGATAGAAAAACAATTGAATCAGCGGTTACAAAACACATGCGTGCGGAGGAATGGGAGTGGAAGGGCAGTGCCTTTCATTTTCCAAGAGAAGCTAGAAATTCAGATTTCTGTGTGAAGTTTCCAGATTTTTTAGTGTAGGAGACTAATTCAACTTAAAAAAATCATCATGTGAGTCAAACAATGAATGTTATAAAGTGAAATCAGGCCTGCAGGCTGCCCGACTGTAACCTGTGGTTCAGTGTTTCATCAGAATCCTTTTTGGTGAAGTCAGTGAAAGTTGCGAAACAAACAGAACAGTGCTGTTATTTATTGCACAAGAACTTTGTTATAACGTTACATTGGCCCCAGAATATCGCTGTTTAAGAAGACAACCAACATCAAGAATATCACTGACATACAGTAAGAGTATAACTATATATTCCTTTATATTTGGCAATAGTTCAGGTGAGTAAAAAACTTTAAGGCTTTTGACCAAAGGCCATTATAAAATTTTAGAGACTAAAAATCTAATACCTTTTGCTCTTCAAAGTCAGTAGTGACACGGACACATAGTATTTCATATTATCAGTTTCTCTTTCTATTGGAAATAATATTTCCCTATTTGTGTCTCAGTGGGAAAGAATCTACCTGCCAATGCAGGAGACATGGGTTTGATCCCTAGGTCAAGAAGATACTCTGGAGAAGGAAATGGCAACCCACTCCAGTATTCTTGCTTGGGAAATCCCATGGACAGAGGAGCCTGGTGGGCTACAGTCCATGGGGTTGCAAAGAGTCGGACACGACTGAAGCAACTGAGCACATGCACAGGCATTCTTGAGAATCACTCTTCCTTTTTCAGTCATGTGATTCCTTTGGGAGCTGCCATGTTTTTGTCGTGTGTTGATTTCCTGTTCACTATTAACTGATCTAGTCCCGAGTGCCTGACACAAGGCAGATGAATCAGAGCTTCCTGAGAAAAGGAGTCAGGCCCTGTCTGATGGCAGGAACTTAACAGGAGCCATGAGGAAGAGGTTTGTCTCTAATGCAAGAGACGAACACTCAGCTCACCTGCCAGGAAAGGCAGAGCAGGTGATAAGGAAAGAGAGGGAGTCTTGGCTACATTTGTGGCCCTGGATTCAATTGTTTCTGAGACCTGGCTGTATCCCTACACTACTTTCAGTCTGATTGTTCACAGAGACATGCTCAACAACAAGTGTCATTAGATAGTACAAATCAAAACCACAATCAAATACCTCTTAACAATATAATCAAAAAGACAATAGCAAGTATAGGTGAGAATATGCAGAAATTGAAACTCACATTATGGTAGGATTATAAGACGGTACGGTGACCTTGGAGAATAGTTTAGAAGTTTCTCAAAAAGCTTCTTGAAAAGTGGAATGGTGTGTCTGCACAAAACTTACACGTGAATGTTCATAGAAGCATTATTCATAATAGCCCCAAAGTGGAAACAACCTAAATATCCAACAGCTGATGAACAGACAAATAAAATACACAAGGGACTTCCCTGGTAGCTCATACGGTAAAGAATCTGCCTGTGGTGCAGGAGACCTGGGTTCAATCCCTGGATCAGGAAGATCCCCTAGAAATGGGAATGGTTACCCACTCCAGTATTCTTGCCTGGAGAATTCCATGGACAGAGGAGCCTGGTGGGCTACAGTCCATGGGATCCTAAAGAGTCGGACACCTCTGAGCAACGAACACTTTCACTTTCAGGTTCTCTATAAACAGAGAAAGAGTGATCCAGGCAGGGGGTATTTTTTATTTTGCACACGCTCAGGAGAAAATCCTGGACTGTGAGTGCAGCAGGAGAAAAAATATGACTGGAAGTACTTTCCTGTGTGAATAAAACTGATTAGGAACTCTACTTGGAACTCTGAGGAGCGTTAGACCTGGGAAATCAACTCGCTGAGGTTGATTTATTTATGGCTATTTAACTGTCCCCAAGTTATCATCTCAGGTCAAACTGAGTATGAAAATACTGTATAAATTGCATAACCTGTGTTTCATTTTTGCTTAATTTTGGTGGAAGAAGTTGATTTTTTTTTAATTCTTTTTCCAACAAAAGAGCATGTATCCCAGACTCTGAGATGTAAAAATAGATGGCATCTTTCTGCAGGGCTAGGAAATGGCAATGTTGAAATATTGAAAACCCAGAGAAATGAGGAATCTAGCGATGGGTGAATTTTTTTCATTATTTGTATCCTGTAAGTTTTCAAAAATACATTTTAACACACTGTGGAAAAGTGTGAGCATTTAATTCAGTATGAAAAGGAAAGCAAATGAAGCAAAAATATGGGTGATGAATATGAAGGCTGAATTAATTAAGATGCTTTGGGATGAATTCATGTGGTAAAAACCCATCTAATCTAATTTTAGCCAAAAGGGTGACTGAATGACTCAAGTAAGTAAGAAGTCCCGGAGTGCATCTAGAGTCAGGCAAGACTGATTCCGTGAGTTCAGACAATGTCTCTAAGGCAAAGTCCTTTTCTCTTGTCTCTCCTTTTTTTTTTTCGTTTCTTCTTCTCTAGTCCTATGTTTTATTGTGTTGACTGCATTTTCTTATTTCCACATTTCCCACTTCTACTGTTTTGTATATGTGTATGCATGTGTGCATATAAGTGGCTAAAACACATAATTTAATCAAAATCTCTATTCTCCAAGCAAAAAAAGACACTTGACTTACTTTTATTTCTCTACACTAGTTTTCCCAACTTCCATGTTACTACTCTCTGAAATTTTGGTTCTAGCTTGTTTTTAAACACATAATTTTAAAAACATTATTCATTTTGATTTACTACTGTATTTTTGTTGATTTATTTGCTCACTGTGACTTTTTGCACCCTTCCTTTAGATTCCCTCTTGTTTTTTTCTTGCAAGAGTACACCCGAGTGTAGTTTTTTCAGTGAGTCTTGGTATAGTAAACTTTCAAATATTTGTATGTATGAAAATATCTTTATTTTGTCTTTCCACTTGGATAATAATTTGGCTGGATATAGAATTCTGAATCCAAAATTATTTTCCTTTAGCTTATTAACTGATGATCTTCAGTGTTGTTGATAATTTCATTGTCATTCCTCTTGTATTATTATGTCTTTTCCCTCTGATAGCTTTTAGAATGTTCACTTTATCTCTGATGCTCTGTAATTTTACATGATATGCCTACAGGTGTATTATTAATTTATTCTCCTATACACTTGATAGGAATTTTCTATTTGAGATCTCATTTCCTCCCCTTTAGCTTTGGGTCATTCCTCCTAGTATCTCTTCAATATTATCTTTTCACTATTTCTTCTACTCCCTGCTTCTGACACTGTACTAAATATATAGATGTGTTCTCTTCGAACTTTTCTTTAACATTTTCATTCTCTTTATCTTTTTGAACTTCATTCTGGGAGATAAACTTTGTTTGACCTTCCAGTTTACCCATTCATTCTTCAGCAGTAAGGAAGCTGATATGAAGCTCATCTATTCAATTTTTATTTCAATACTATATTTTCATTTTAACATTCCTAGTTGATCCTAGTTCTAGCATGTCCTAGTTTCAAACTTTCTCTTGTTTTGTGGATTTTATTCCCATCTAAATTTGTTTCCTTGAGGATTTTGAGAATATCCTCACTGGGGAGTTGCCCCTCCCAGTATTCGTTGATACTAAACAATAAAAGTACATTTATGAATAGATTACATTGAAATAAGTGTTCCAAGAACTAGAAGCATCTAAGGGATGGAGAACCAAGAATATTCTCTTCTCTCTTTCTGTTTACATCTTCTCAAAAGATAGCATTTGGGAATGAAATGGATTTATAAAATGCATTTGACCCATTTAGAAATACTTGTAAGAAAGTATATTCCTCAAGAGAAGAACTAAGAAGTTTTCTTTTCTTTCTCTTCCCTTTCCAATCTTGACAAAAAGTGCTAAGGACACATAAATCAAGATCAAAACTTTGCTTCATCAAAAGCTTGCAAATGAAATGTAGCAAGGCAGTCTAAGACAACAAACATAGAGAATCAAAATGTCCAGGACTCCTGGCATCCTTAAGTTTGCAATCTGAAGTTTAAAGCATGACACAAAACCAGTTGCAAGAAGTGAGAGTGAACTGTGTCTTTAACATTTGCAATCTGAGATCAATAATCAGGTAAAATTGTAATTGGATTTGGAAGAGATTTAACTTGTCCTCCCTTAATGATTCTATTTTGAAACCTGAACTTTGCTGGGAGAGCTAAGTAATTTGAGTTCCTTAAGGCTACACTGAGAAGCCTTGAGTTTTGCTTAATTGTTTCTAAATATGGAACAAAACAAAACATGAAAAGACTGGTTTTGATTAGGTGGCGTGAACATTTAGACCTGCTAACCTGGAAACATCCTATCACAGGCCAATAAAACACAATGTCACTTAGATAATTTTATCATTGCTAATTTTATTTTACATTTTGCCCCAAATAGTATTTTACTCTCTAAAGTTTATTTTTCTTACAGTTTGATTTATTCCTTCTTTCAGAGATAAAACATTTAGAAAAAAATCATTGATTATAAATATAAATTTGTCTGATGACATGGGGCAAGATGGAAAACCTCTGAACTATTTAGTTTGCTGAGTGTTTCTTAGCTTATATGTAGTCTGAGTAACTTACCTCCTATATCACTTTAAAAAAGTAATGCATTTTTCCAACAATAAATTGGCAGTGTTAAGTGACAGACTTAAGTAATTTTTCTTTTGTTTCATTTTGTTTTCCATGTGTCTTTTGCAAGAATTGTCTTTCACGATATCATGGAAGAGAAAACAGATTTATCAAGAAGCTTGGAAACTTGCTTTGAGTTATAACTAGAACCACTATCATAATATGTTTCTTCACTGGAAAATCTGTTTTACAAGTGGATTTTCATTGTGTTTTGGGAAACTTTTTGTTCCAAATGAATCAGCAAAAACATTTTCTAAATCCTGTTGGGACCAAAATTGAAGTCACTAGTGATATTTCAAAATTCCATTTTGTTAGAAAATACCTTGTATAGTAAAAATGATGGACCTATGTTAAATATATTTCTATTTTTCATTTATTTAAATGAACTGCTGTCCTGTACAACTACTGGCTTTAGGCACCAGATTAAAACACAGCTTTTCAAAAGTTTATTTCAAAGCCTGAGAAAATCAAACATACTCATTACTGAAATCTATCCTTCCAGTCTATGAAATTAATTGCTTCATTGAAACCTAGTTGTTTCTACCAAATCCCCTTGTTATACATTGGCTCTACGTGGATAGACAGTTTTAGAATTTTCCAAAAGTGATCACAGAGCTGACTCAAGCTTTCTGAATCTGTAGGACTCAGAGTGTTTTATGGTTTGGGTCACAATCCTGAAGTTAACTCCAGTCTTCACTAGAACCATAAATCTTGCCCTTGGCAGATTAAATATTCAATTCAATTTTTCAGACATGTGCTAAATGGAGAAGGGAGAAAGATGGTAGGAATAATCATGGCCCAAGATCCGCAATTATCACTCACAACACCTTGTTAAAACAATCTCCTTCTGATTTTGGCAACGTGATGGACTGTGCTAATGCCCTATTAAAAAAAAAATTCTGTTACCAGATAAATTTCCTAATTAACATTTGATAGTATAGTCCTTATGACTATCTAAATATTTGCCTCTCTAGAATGTGCAGGTGTAGAGGGGCCACATTATTTTTAAAACAAATAAGGAAACAAATAAATAAATAAACCTATGGGATTACCATGAGAATCTCAATAAACACTAATGTATGAACATAGTGCTAGGTACTTATTAAGCATATAATAATTGGTTAAATACCAGCCCAGTGCCTTATGCTTTATTTACAGGTGGTATCAATTAGTTATTACTGTATAAAAACTCTCTGAAAACTCAGTGGGTTAAAACAATGACCATTTATTGTTGCTCAGGGGGTTGTTAAACATCTGAATGGTTCTTCTGGTTGTGGATGGACTCACTCATGCATTTGTAGGCTTGTAGGCAGCGTTTCTGATTTTTAGACTGGCTTATTCATTGGTTGAGTGTCAGTAGTGTTCTGGTCTAAGATAGGCCTGGCTGGAATCAATCAGTTCTGCTCCTGCTAAATAGATTTTCAATTAATGTGAGAGAATATGTAAAAGGAAGGGATTTCACTTATACATATTTCACTGCTGGATAATGTTATCTATATTTAGGGTTTCCATTTCCTTTAAATTCTGGGTTTGAAGTTTGGGTTCTTTGATTCTTTGGTGATATGCAGTAGAAATTGCAGGTAACAGACAAAAAAAAAAAAGAAAGTAAAGAGAGAAAAAACTATATAGGATATCTCACAGACTCTAAGGATAAGCTTCAGCAAGGACGGGGACCCTGGATCACTCGAAATTTAGGCAGCAAGAAATCATCTATTCAGGGCACTGCCTTGGGATTCAGCTTTCCTGGAGAGAAAATCCAATTGGCCTCTGTGTTAGTTGCCCAGACCTTGGTCATAGGAAGGTCAGGTACCTTGATTCTAAAGTGGTAGCAAGAGTGCAGGTGAAGAGTCTGGACAGTTCTCTAAGATAAAATGGAATTCACTACCAGATGAAGGGAATTCAGGGCAGGCAGATACAGCAGTGTTCTCTGCAAAGTTTAAACGGCTTGATCCTAGAAAAGAAGATCCATTCGTGGTTAAATTCCCACCAGTGAGGGCATGGAGGAGTCAACTGTCATGTCCTTTCTTATCACTCTTCCCAGCAAGTAAAATTTTGAAAGTAGCCAGAGGCAAAGGATGCAGATTATGCAGATAGAGAAAGTAAATTAGAGCTGTCTTTCCTCTACCAATTCAACTGCAAGCGACAACTTACTTCTTTAATTAATTCTTCATCTGCCCTGGCTTGATCACAGCATAGTCCACAGATTATTATTAAGCCTTTACTCTGCTTCAGAGAATGTGGGACATGTATGGACAAAAAGAAAAGATACATTTTTTCAGAGTTATAGAAGTTAGGAATGCTTCTGGCCACGGTGACTTTGCTCATAGGATGTTTATTGTTACTGAGCAGTAAGTCCTAAAGTAGTGGTTCCAGAGTGGGTCCAGAAACTCAGCAGAGTCCTCCAAGGACCCGGTGCTCAGTGTAGCTGCAGTGTCTCCTCATAGCTACAAGATGGCTGCTGCATCTCCCAGCATTATATTCTCACAGGACAGAATCTCTAGCAGAAGGGAGAGAGGAAAGAGCAAAAGAAACACTTTTGCTTTGCTCACTTCCCTTTACCCAATACCCTTCAGTGTTATCCTTTAACACTCTTACATTTTACTGGCCAGGACATGACCATCCTTAACCCAATCACTCTAGAAGGGGAATGAGATCGCCACAAGGGGCTTAGACGAATTTTAGTTCAAACTCTCAAGTTTAGCTCATGGCCTCTGGCACCAATGGCGCCTCCACTCACATTTACTTGGTTTTGTCCCTAATTCCAGCCCCAAATAGGGTCAGGGCTGGGTCCATGGGGCACGAGACCTATGTAGTTGCACAGGACATTTTGTTTAGAAGGGCTTGGTTTAGTGCTCTTCTGTTGGTGTCTTGAAATTCTCAATAATTTTTAAACAAAGAAGCCAGCCTTTTCATTTTGCCCTGGAATCCCACAAATTATCTAGCCAGTCCTGGCTGGGGTGGGCATTCCACACAGGCCTTGACTCAGTTCTCCCCAATAATCCTTGGTACAGGAAGGCACCCATTCTGTTCAGTTCAGTCACTCAGTCGTGTCCGACTCTTTGCAACCCCATGAACCACAGCACGCCAGGCCTCCCTGTCTATCACCAACTCCCGGAGTTTACCCAAACCCATGTCCATTGAGTCAGTGACGCCATCCAACCATCTCATCCTCTGTCGTCCCCTTCTCCTCCTGCCCTCAATCTTTCCCAGCATCAATGTCTTTTCAAATGAGTCAGCTCTTCACATCAGGTATCCAAAGTATTGGAGTTTCAGCTTCAACATCAGTCCTTCCAATGAACACCCAGGAAGTCACCCATGGGTGTACTCAATAGGCTGATAGAGGAACTTCCCTGGTGGTCCAGTGGCTAAGACTCCAAACTCCCAATGCAGGGGTCTGAGTTGAATCCCTGGTCAGGGAAGTAGACCCTACATGCTGCAACTAAGAGTTCACATGCCTCAACTAAAGATCCTGTGTGCCACAGCAAAGATTGAGGGTGTCCTGTGCTATAACTAAGACTCCCTGCAGCTGACAAATAAATCAGTATTAAAAAAAATAGGCTGGCAGACATGGATAACTTGGAAGGGTAGGGGACTAACACAAACTCTAACCACTGCAACACAGAACCAACAGAGAAGTGATTGTGCGTCTCATCCTTCAGGGGCATTCTGCACGCTTCATAGAAGGTCCAGGTGGAATCCACCTCTATTGTCCACAGCAGTGACCTTGATAACATACTCTTCAGTTGGCCTGTCTTCCTTCTCTGCCCAACTCTCCTCAGACCCTCATTCTTAGTCCCTGGAATCACCTTCCAAATAAACATGTGCAATGTGCACACTAGTCTTGTCTCAGGCTCTGCCTTGAGGAGAATCCAAGCTCAAACACCATTCAAAAAAAAATCATGGTTTCCTGTCAAGAAGTGTACATGACTGTCTATTGGTTAAGCAACATTAAAAATGTCACCATAGCGCTTGTGAGATAATAAGGAGGAACCACCAGATTCTATCCCCCTGACTTGCACAAAAGAAATCTAACACTTGTTGAGTACCTACTGTGTGTCAGATACTGTGCTGTTTTTGGATATATTCTCTTATTTCAGCAGCACAACAGCCATACGCAGTATTTGCCCTCACCTCCATTTTACAGATAAGAATACCAAGGATCAGAGAAGTCGAATGGTTCTCCAAGGTCAGTAGGCAGAAGACCAGAAATTCAAACACAAGTCACCTGAGCAGTCTTCCTACAGTGTGGCCCTACTGAAAGGAAAGACACTTGCTTTATAGGCCAACTAGCTGGCAGCGTGGGCAGATGGGTGCAGCCGTGCTCTGAGGTTTGTGATCCCTCATAAAATACAAAGCACTTCCTGAGGAACAGCTAGTGGGCAGGAATGCTAGCAAAGGGGCAGACTTTCCTCCCAGTTTCTGGTGTTTCTATAAAAGTGTTCACAGCAGTGTTTCAGGAACAGAGGGTGGTGGCCAGCACATTGCTCAGGCGTTTTCTTTAAACCAATAGCAACCTGGCAACTGTATTTTCCAAGCCTGGCTAGACAGATCATTCTATTTTGCTTTGTCACTTCCAAGGCAGTTTTCTGCTCCTTCACAGACTCGGGGCTGTGTAGCAGACTACCTTTATAGAGTGTTCTGGATAATGAGGTCAGGCGAACATTTGAAGAGACAGATCACAGACTACAGGGACACCACTGTCTTTTTCCAGAGCAAGCAGAGAAAAGAAGTCGTACGCTGGACCAGACAGCGTCTGCGGTACCCACTGAATGGGTAAAACTTGCCAGCGCCTGGCTAGCAGTCAGGGACATGAGTGAAGAAAGAACTGTAATGTTATTATTCTCCAAGAATGTATTTTTGGTACACAGTATATAAGGTGTAACCCTCTTCTATGGAGCAACACAGAATGAAAATTTGCTTAATACCAAATTACCACCATATGATGAAGAATTGAAATGAGTTGAAATGATAATTTCAGAGAACTTTCCAATAGAGACTTTCAGATTAGTTTTTATTTTAATTATATATATAAATTCCTTGGGTATTCTTCATATAAACTAAAATTTGATATGTCAGTACCTCCATTTCCCTGGGTTTTTTTTTTTTTCCTGTCATCTGACAAGATGCCAAAGCAGTGATCTATAATTTTGTTGATTGTGCCCCACATCAATAAAACCGTTGTGCATTAATATCCAATATATGGGAGGGGAGACTAGGGAAGGGTGTGATGGAATTGGGAGAGTAGCACTGTCATATATACACTACCTTGTGTAAAATAGACAGCTAGTGGGAAGCTGCTGTATAGCATAGGGGGTTCAACTTGGTGCTCTCTGGTGACCTAGAGGGGTGGGATGAGGGCTCAAGAGGGAGAGGGGTATATGTATACACATAGCTGATTCACTTTGTTGTACAGCAGAAAAGAATACAACGTCATAAAGCAATTGTACTCCAATAAAAAAAATCCAATATGTGTATATTTACAATTTAGAAATGTTATCTCTCTACTCCTGCACTACTATTTTATGTACTCTATGAAATGGGCCAGAATTAAAATTTAAAGGGTAAGATAAAGATTAAACTATTTTAAAGGTATTTTTAAATTACGTTTTAATTAGTAACAGTACAGGACTTCCTTGTGGTACAGTGGATAGGAATCCACTTGCCAATGCAGGGAACACAGCTTCAGTCCCTGGTCTGGAAAGATCCCATGTGCCATGGAGAAACTCAGCCCCTGCACCACAACTACTGAGCTCATATGCTGCAACTACTGAAGCCTGTGGGCCAAGAGTCTGTGCTCCACAACAAGAGAAGCCACTGCAATGAGAAGTTCATGCACTGTCCAAAAGAGTAAATCCCACTCGCCACAACTAGAGAAGGTCCTTGCAAAGCAACAACAACCTGGTGCAGTCAATAAATAAAATAAAAATAAATAAATAATTTTTAAAATTTAGTAACGGTAAAAAAAAACAGTTTGTCACTCTGTGATACTGCAATTCAAAATTTTGGATTAGTCCAGTTTATTATTAATACAGTATTTGTATTTTTTAAATCTTTTAAAAATTGAGATATAATTCACATACCATAAAATTCACCCTTTTAATGTATACAACTCAGTGATTTATAGCACACTCAGCAAGTCATGGAACTATCACCACTATCTAATTTTAGAATATTTTCATCAACTCAAAAAGAAACCCCATACTCATTAGCAGTCACTGCCCATTCCCTTCTGGCCTGACCCCTGGCAACCACTAATCTATTCTCTGTCTTCATGGATTTGGCTATTATGGACATTTCACATAAGTGGATTCTTACAGTATGTGGCTTTTAGTATCTGATTTCTTTCACTTAGCACAATGTTTTCAAGATTCATCCATGTATCAGTAGCATATTCAGTACTTCATTCTGTTTGATGACTATATAATATTGCAGTGTATAAATAAACCACATTATCTTTATTTGCTGATGCACATTTATGTTGTTCCTACTCCTGGCATTATGAATAATGCTGCTATGAACATTCATGTACAAGCTTCTGTGTGGACTTCAAAAAAAATTTTTTTTCTGGATATTTACTTAGGTGTAGAATTGCTGGGTCATGTACTAACTTAATGTTTAACCATTTGAGGAAATGCCAGATGGTTTTCCAAGTGGGTGCACCATTTTACAATTCCACCAGCGATGTAATGAGGGTTCCAATTTCTCTATACCTTCACCAATACTTGTTATGGTTCATCTTTTTGTTATAGCTGTCTTAATGAATGTGAGTGGCTTTGATGTACATTTCCCTAATCACTAATGATGCTGAGCATCTTTTCATGTGCATATTGGTAGTTTGTATATCTTTGGAGAAATGTCAGTTCAAATTCTTTGTTCAGTTTCAAGTTGAGTTATTTATCTTTTATTGTTGAGTAATAAGCTCTTTATATATTCTGGACACTAGACCCTTCTTGAATATATGATTTACAATTGTTTTTAAGTTTATGGGTTACCCCTCTCTTTTCTTAATACTGGCCTTTGAAGAACAAAAGATTTTATTTTGATGAAGTCAATTACCTTTTATATTTCTTTGGTTTCATGTGCTTTTGGTGTCATATCTGAAAATCCAGTGTTTCACCCTAGAATCCAAAGCTTTATACTTATGTTTTTCTCTAAGGTTTTATAGTTTTAGCCATTACATCTAGGTCTACAGACCAGTGAGTTCATTTTTGTAGATGGTATGTGGTAGGGGTCCAACTTTATTTTCTGAATGTGGATAGCTAATTGTGACAGTAAATTTATTGAAAACACTATTCTTTCCTTCACTGAATTGTTGTGGTAAGCTTGTCAAAAATCAGCTGACTGTAAATGTATTTTTTTAACTCTCAATTCTATTCCATTGGTTTATGTGTCTCAATACCTGGTTCTTAATGTATATGTCTGATGAAATAATAACTCACAAAGATTCTTAGATCAGTTGGGGGAAAAAATGCACCATTGGCTCCTTTTACTTATAATTTTTTTAATTACATAATTAAAAATTATCCAAATGTTTAACTGACTACCTAGGGTGAATTTCCATCTTTCTGATGTCTATGAGTTGTTCTTGCAAACAAATAGGTACAAGCTGCATTTCCCCCCTTTTAAACACATATATACAAAACTCACTAAAACTCTTCATTTAGAAGATTTTAAAAATAGGTTAGCAAATTCTTCTTTCCTATTTTCAAAAGTAGCAACTATGAGAGCTTTTAATACCTTGCCCGGAGAACTCACTGAAAGCTCTTATGATTATGGTTGATTAGAAGTAAAGGATATAGATTAAAATCAGTCAAAGAGACACAATGGGCAGAGTTTGAGGGGTCCCCAGTACAGAGTGCCCATTGGCCTCTCCTTTGGAGCCAGGTTACCTTACCCTCCTGGCATCGATGTGTGACAATATACATGGAGTAATGTCAACCAGCAGTTCATCTGAGTCTCTATGTGCAGAGGTTTTTAAAAATTCTAATTTTTGAAAAAGCTTCAGGTGTACAATGTACTGATTTAAGAAGTATTCAGGGACTTCCCTGGTGGTCCAGCAGTTAAGACTCTGCACTTCTACTGCATGAGGCATGGGTTTGATCTCTGATGGGGTAACTAAGATCCTGCATGATGCACAGTGTGGCCAAAAAAAAGTATTCAGAGTTTTTTTGGGGGGTCTCCATTATGTAGATCTGATTGATTGATAGATTGCCCCTATAGTTGAACCCAGTCTCCTGGTCGACTTACACCGTGCGAGTCAAAGCCCCAACCCTCCAGTTTCTGTGAAACAATAGGAGTAAAGCTTAGGAGTTAATTCTTGGAATTTTCTCATTTCTGGAAATCTCTGTTCAACCAACTGAATCTGACCCAAGTTTTCCTGGCCTGGGTCCCACTCTCCCCAGTGGGTAAAAAAGTCTCTTGAATTCTTAACTACTCTCAGTTTGAGGGCAGACTTTCTTTTGTAGGCCTGATCAATTAGGAAACCAGGTCTTTGTAAAAACTGCCATCTCCATTCAATTCCTTTAGCTTTCCAGCAAACCTAAAATAACACTTTCTCCTGTGGCCCTTTTTTCTGACTCTCGATTTGAATAATTCCCTCTTCTCTGTATGCTTCATAAACACTTCGGTGCCAGGTTAGAGTACTTACCCAATTCTGTTTTCCTTTGTTGTTGTTTATTTGGTCTTCACTAGACTGTGAGTTCCTTGTTCATTTATTTTTGTATCTGCTGTACAGTCTAATCCAGAGCAATCACTACTGTACTGGGTGAACTGGAGCTTTGAGATACAAAGGACTGGCAGGAATTAAAAAAAAAGTTAGTACATAGTTGTACATAGTCAGTACAGTGTTTATCTGGACCAAGTCACTAGTATTTCTGTAAGAAGGTGGACTCCAAGATAACACGGAGAAATTATCTTTAAATATGTGTCACAATTTAAAGAAATATTTTTGCTGTTGTACACCTGCAACTAACATGATATTATAAATCTACTGTACTTCAAATTTTAAAAAGGAGGGAAAGGAAAGGGCACCTCAAAAAAATAAAGAAATGAAAAATAAAAAGAGCAGAGATTCCATAGTGACTTCTTCCTGGGATTAATGATTGCCTTATCTTCTGTTCTCCTTGGAAGTATTTTTCCAGTTAATGTTTCATCATCTGTGTTGCTATAACACTTGATTACTCAAAAGCATATAAACAATAAACATCTATATGAAAAAATAAGATTTTAAAAATAAATAAATATTTTGGAAGAGGCAGCAAGCAGATTGTCCAAATTCTTGAGGTCAACTCATAATTTCTTCAATATATGTCTTTAAAAATATATATATTTGCAGCAAGAAAAGACTGTGTAGACTCACTTGAATTTGCTTTCCATTCTGTAAATGGAGAGAATAAATTCTATTGTTTGTTAAAATATTTTCTTTACAATAATTTCTTGTATTTTAAGGGCAATTTTTAAGGTTTTTGTTTAGGAATTTAGGAGATACGGATCAAATAGGCAATGTCTGACTGCATGCTCAGTTTGCACAAATGTATCATTATTACTAATAAATTTGATGTGTAAATCTGCACAAAGACAATGGCATAGATTTTCACTTGTATGCACTACTCTCCAAAGGGAGGTAAGTACACAGGCCACAGTATGGATGAAAAACACCCCCCAAGGAGAATATTTGTAGTGTAAGTGCCTGATATTAAAGTTTTTGATTGTAATGTAAGTGCCTGACATTAAGCTTTTGGTTGCAGGGGCGTCAATTTCAAAGACATTCATCTCAGATAAACATATTGCCAGCTGTATGATGAAGTTATTGTAGGAAAAACTAGATAAGGAACCAAGCTGAGTGCCACCTCAACATCCATGAATTCCCAACTTTAGAAAACCCTGGGTGACCTAGGTAACTGACCACGTTGGTTTCAGAGGGAGAGCAGTGAGTGGTTCCGAAGAGAGATCTTAGTTCTTTGCCCAGGAATTAATGCTGTGTAACCTGGATGAAAACTAGGAATCTTAGCCACCAAACCACCAGGAGCTAGAGGCTAGAGGCAAGTGGCTCTTGTTCTTGTCCCTGTTTGAAAGCAAGAATGTTTCAAGGAGAAAAAAACTGTAAAAAGAAGTACAAAGTTTACTGTTAGAGACACAGTACAATGAATGGGAAAGCACACAGGAAAACGGGTTGTTTACTTAAGATAGAAGCAAGACAGAAATACACACCCAGAGAGAAAGGGTATGGGAATCCTCTGTAAAGAGGAGGAGTGCAGTAAGTCAGAAGGTAGACAGAGACACACGCCTGGAGAGGAGTGCAGGCGTCCTGAATGAGGAGGAGTGCAGTAAAGAAGTGATGGAAATTACTTTGATAGGATCATCCTCCTGGGTCTTTGTTTACATTTGGCCAATTACCTTGTTTCTTTCTTCACATCCCTCTGGCCCATGGATCCTCCCAAAGATGTGTGAGCAACTTTTTGCTAAGATGGATCTCACCACAGAGGCCTCTGGGTGCATGTCCACACTTATTATGGTGCGGAGCCCCCTCCCTTTTGGACCCCCAAGAAGCCTTCCTGAGCATGTGCAGACAGGGAAATCTTCCTTGACCTCAGGAGTGGGCACCTTATCTCTTTGTTTTAGCAGAGCTCAGCTTTTGCCACTAGCTTTGTCCTTGGAGCATCTGGGTTAGAACAAAGTGTGAACTTTACTCACCAGGTGTCCAGTCCAGAGGCCCACTATCTCCTACCTCAACTTGAGTGGCCTTCTTCTCTCTCCTTTCCCACACCTTGTGTGTGTGTGTGTGTGTGTGTGTGTGTGTATGTGTGTTGCTCAGTCGTGTCTGACTCTTTGTGGCCCCACGGACTGTAGCCCCCCAGGCTCCTCTGTCCAGTATTCCAGGTAAGAATACTGAAGTGGGTTGCCATTCCCACACTTTATTCCCACTCTTCCGCCTTAACTTTGCCAAAAAAGAGTGAACCCATGAAACCTTATGTACCCCACCTTTGCATGCTAATAAACAGAACCCCAGGCCCGTGCTCCCTCCCTCTCTCACTACCCAAGACCTTGTGTCACCCTCTAGCATGTCATGTACCCTCCAGGACCTGTGAGTAATAAATCTCATTTGTCAAAATTCCCTGATGGCTCTGCTGAGATGTGGGCTGCAGTCATAATAAAAACCAAAAAAAATTAGTCTAGTCACAACATTGGCCCTGGTGGTGGGGGTTGGGAAATGTCTGGCCAGTTTAGAGACTGTGTTTAACTATGTGGGTGGTCAATCAATCAATCAGTCATGTCTACATAATGGAGCCCCAGTGAAAACCCTGAACACTGAGGCTCAGATGAGCTTCTCTGGTTGGCATTACTCCATGCTCACTGTCACACATCAACACAGGACTGTAGATCCAGCGAGCAGTAAAAATACAAAGTTAGGTCCTAGTCAGAGGTGATTCAGGTCCCTCTTCCAGACCTGGAGCCAGGCCACCACCCCCTGGGAAGACCCCATAAGTGCAAGTTTCAGAGCTCCTAGGGGCATCAGGGTGACACCACAGGCATAGGGCAGAGGCCAGAGAACACTCTGCAGAGAAGAAAGCAGATACATGGCCAAGTGAATGTCCAGTCCCTTTCCAAAGGGACTTGGAAAATTTCAAGGAAGGCGCTTCAAAGGGTAGAAGCCTGAAGAGGCAGGACTGGCGTGGAAGCCCCTCGTACAGCAGTTACCACGACCAAGAAAATGTTTCTTTCAGAAATGCTTGCCTTTTTCACTAGTTGAATTCTAATAGCACCATTCCCCACCTCCCCCTTGGAATTTCTGTGACCATATGCTAATTAAATTGGAAAGCTGAGTACAGTAAAAATAGAGATTTTTAAAGACCATGCTATAAAATCCTCTTCTCTAATTCTTTGAGTTGTTAACCTCTAGACAGCTCTCAAACTTTCAGTTGTACTAGGGCCTTTCACAGCTGCAAATCCTCTTTCTAGAATCTTTAATGCCCTAAACAGATCAAATTTCCCTAGAAGATATTCCTCCTTGCCTGTGTTATTAATATTTCCATTTCCGGGAAGTGTTTTACATCTGCGTTGCAAAACAGCAGTCGTGCCTCCTTCTCACTTACCATGGCAGGATAAATGTTCCTTTCCTGACAAGCAGTTTGGATGCCTTCCAACCCCCAAGGCTCTGTACATCAGTCCCTATGGAAATCCTTTCCCTTTCCAGACAAATTGTCGTCTGCAGTACAAAATGGGTCTTGTGCTTGCCCTAACTCATACTGCCTTCCCCCATACTCTCTAGCAGTCCAATTCATCTAGCAATGAGGTGGAATAAACCATTTCTGTCCTGTCACACCCATCTTCCCCTACACCCCTGCTGGATGAATGTCTCCTCTGTTTCCCTACTTTCATGCCTTTGATCATGTTCTTTCCTACACCTGAATTCCATCTCTATCACTCTCCTTCCCCTCATGTCACCTCAGATAAAGAGGAACACCAGTTTCATCACAAGGCCAAGTTAAAGTACCATCTTTCCCAAAGCACGATTGTGGCCATTTGCCTTTCAGAAGAGTCTAAGAAAAACAGCACAAAGTTTCTCCTCCTGTCGGGATTTCCAGCTTTAACTAGTACACAGGCTTCAGGCCGGCAGATAGAAGTGGAAAGCAACACAGCATTTTACCCAGCTACCAGCTGAACTCAGCGGCAGGCTATTGAAAAACATTAAATAAAAAGGAACAAATTGCATGGAAGGATGTGGGGGAAGGCAGAAAAAATAAATAAGACACTGCCTGCAAGTAGAAACATGTTTTTAAAATTTCTACAGGTAGAACCATCAGGACAGCATATCGACTTTCATGGGCCCTACGCATTTTGGGCCTACAGGCCTCCACCTAAACAATGCCTTCTCATGGGCGTGAAAACTGTAAGAAAAATAATTAAACATTTTCTTCAATCCCAAGTTCATTTTTTTTCTTTTGATTATAAAAGATATTTAAACAATTTGGTGAGCCTCTAAAATATTGTGAGTGTCTAGAAATTATGCATAATGGATAGTTATATCTTAGACTGTATCTTATAATGTAGCATAAAAGACATGGTTTGTTATCGTGTTTAAGAGTGGTAATCCTAGAGCGAGGCTCTCTAGGTTTGTATCCTGTTTCTGCCCTTCTCTAGCTGTGTGACCTCAGCAGAGTTATTTAGTATCTGTCTTTGTGACTCAGTTTCCTCATCTGTAGAATAAGGATAATACTATTGTACAGTTTGTTGGGTTATGGTTAAGGTTAAATGGACTAACATGAGCTAAGACCAAAGACTATATGAGTACTATATGTGTTAGCTGTTGTCATGATTAATTATTGTCAATGTTAGGTGCTTAATCAACATGTGGATTCCCTGGTGGCTCAGTGGTAAAGAATCTACCAGCAATCCAGGAGACCACCTGCAATGCAGGAGATGTGTTTTCGATCCCTGGGTCAGAAAGATCCCCTGGAGAAGGAAATGGAAACCCACTCCAGTATTCTTGCCTGGAGAATCCCATGGACAGAGGAGCCTGGCGGGCTACAGTTCACAGGGTCGCAAGAGTAGGACATGGAATATAATCAACATACATTAAATGAAACAATGAATACTCTTCTTATGCCAAGATATTATTTTGAGCAGCATCAAGCCACCTTAAAAGAAGGATTTTAAATCTGTACATAGTTATTTCTATTTTTGAGAAAGAGGAAGAGAAAACAAAACCTTCTGGGAAATGAAACAAATCCTTGATAATATATGACTACATATTGTTCTACACATTATTGAAATCCCAAACTGTTTCAGCTGGAAGCGTTTAAGAGGCCATCTAGCCTAGTGCTTGAAACAGTGAAAAGAATCTTCTTCTATAACAGGCTCCTTGATCAATTTCTGGAACATGGAGTTGAATCTTTCATCAAGCATCTCATTGCACTATGAATTAGATCAAGTCTGAGAATGTTCTTCCTCACATGCTAACTAAAATACTGCCTCCTTGCAACTTTCATCCATTGACCTTCCTCTTTGAAGCTACTTAGAACAGGTCATTCTTTTTCAGACAGCAAGCTCCCAAGTATCTTTAGATGGAATTCAAGTCTTCTTTCGTCTTTGTTAGCAGTTCAGGGTAGTATCCATTCTTTTCATCAATTCTCTAGGGCCCATGTTACCAAACTGATCTTTCTCCCCAAAGCATAATCTAATGCCATTTTTAATTCTTGGCTCCCTATCATGAACATGGTACTATAGCTCTGCTCTTTAGGAACCCTGAAGCTGTGACTTTCTTTGTTGTGAATGCTAGAAATATAGGCTAAGATCACTTGAGATGTTTTGGTAGTTTCATTGTACTGCTGGTTTATATTAAATCAGTGAGTAACTAAACTCTCTAGGTTCCTTTTACATAAAAAAATGATCAAACCAGGTTTTCTCCATTTTTTACTTTCACAGTTCATTTTATAAACCCGATTTGAGAGCTTTGCCTTATTATGACTACTCACATCTTGCTACTTTTAACTCAGTTTCTTAGCTTATTGAATCTTGATTTTCTTGTAGCAATCACATTATTGATTTTCCCACCCATCCTTTCACCATATAAAAACTTGGTAAGCATATTTTCTGGGATCTCATCTAAATCATTCACATATATCTTTTTTTTTTTGGCTGTACCATAAGGCAGGCATGTGGGGTCTTAGTTTGAACCCATGCAACCTGCGTTACAAGCACAGAGTCTTAACCACTGGAGCTCCAGGGAAGTTCTTTTTCACATGCATTTTGTTTAGTGCAGAGTCAGACCACTAATCTAAGAGATTGCCTCTGGGTTGACATATTTTGGGGGATATAGTTTCCCAAACAGTTTGCTGCTGCTGCTGCTGCTAAGTCACTTCAGTCGTGTCTGACTCTGTGCAACTCCATAGACAGCAACCTACCAGGCTCCCCCCATCCCTGGGATTCTCCAGGCAAGAACACTGGAGTGGGTTGCCATTTCCTTCTCCAACGCATGAAAGTGAAAAGTGAAAGCGAAATTGCTCCGTCGTGTCTGACTCTTAGCGACCCCATGGACTGCAGCCTACCCGGCTTCTCCGTCCATGGGATTTTCCAGGCAAGAGTACTAGAGTGGGGTGCCATCGCCTTCTCCCCCAAACAGTTTAACCCTGGACAATTCCACGGACAGAGGAGCCTGGTGGGCTGCAGTTCATGGGGTCACAAAGAGTGGGACATGATTGAGTGACTAACACCTTCACTTTTCACTTTCAAACAGTTAAAAATGTCCTGATTATCATCATTTAGCTCGAATGTTTTAATCTCAGCTGCAATATAAACAGGGATGATGCAATGAACATTTAGCTCATCTAGGCCAGTAGTTTGCCTCAACATCAGAATCATCTTTAAGAATCTCCTTCTTTAAAATATAGATTCCCAGGCCCCACCACTCAGAGTCGGTAGGTTCTAAGTGAGTCCTGAGAATTAGTACTTAAAAAAAAAAATCATTTCTGTTGTCACTAGACCTGGGAGCCAAATGCTCTTCTTAATCCTAATGTGGCTTGCAGATAAGCAGCAGTACCTAGAAGCTGGTTGGAAAAACCTTAGACCTATTGAATCAAAATCTACAAGATCCCCAAGTGATTCATAGGCACATTAAAGTTCGAGGAGTGCTGCGTAGGTCATTCCCATAAGTTAGCTCTCTAATTACTCAAGAAGAAGGAGAAGGAGAGGAGGAAGGGGAAGGAAAAGAAGTTGTATCTCCTCCATTTATTTTACGTTTGGACTTGGACAAATTATTTTACCTCCCTCTACTTTTTTCTGTCAAATGGGCATGGCAGTCATTCCTGTCTCACAAGGATGCTGTAAAGATTAAATGAGTTAATGTGAAACACTGAGAACAGTCCCTGCACACAGTAAATTCTCAGTGTATCTATTTTGGGTTAAACTGAGTCCCCCTTCCCCCCTCCCTACAAAAAAATATATATGTATATATTGAAGTCCTGATCCTTGGAAATAGAGTCTTTGCAGATGCAATCAACCTAAGATAAAGTCTTTAGGGTGAGCCTTTCTGGTGGCTCAGATGGTGAAGAACCTGCCTGCAATTCAGGAGACCCGGGTTCAATCCCTGGGTTGGAAAGATCTGGAGAAGGAGATGGCAACCCACTCCAGTATTCTTGCCTAGAGGGTTTCATGGACAGAGGAGCCTGGCAGGAGCCACCTTCCATGGGGTCACAAAGAATCAGACATGACTGAGCAACTAACGTTAACTAATTCAATATAATAGGTATCTATTGGAAAAGATGCTGATGCTGGGAAAGATTGAAGGCAGGAGGAGAAGGGGACAACAGAGGATGAGATGGTTGGATGGCATCACCATCTCGATGGATGTGATTCTGAGCAAGCTCCGGGAGTGGGTGATGGACAGGGAAGCCTGGCATGCTGTAGTCCATGGGGTCGCAAAGAATTAGACACGACTGAGCGACTGAAGTGATAACAACAGGAAAATGCCATGTAAAGACACAGGGAGAATGATGTGACAATAGAAGCCAAAATTGGACTGATGTAGCCTCAAGCCAAGGAACAGCAAGGATTGACAGCCACCACTAGAAGCTGGTAAGAGGGAAGGATTCCCTATAGGCTCAGAGGGAGACTGGTCCTGTCGCCACTTTGATTTCAGATTCCATTGTGCAGAACTGAGACCGCACGGTGAGACCCAGTTTGTGGGACTTTGTTACAACAACTTTAGGAAAGAAATACAGTATCTTAGGTGTAGTAATTATGGTTGTTACTATTATTTTTTGTTATATATTTTTAAACTTTTTATTTTGTATTGGGATATAGCTGATTAACAAACAATGTTGTGACAGTTTAAAGTGAAGTGCTGGCACTGGGCTGAGCACTGGGGAGACTGTTACCTCTGAGATAATCTAGAGAGAAATAATCTACTTCTGCCCTCAGGCAGATTATAGCCCGGAGCTGTTCCAGGAGTATAAGTGATAAGCAGCATGATACCCTTCTGGGGCTTTGGAGGAGGACCACAGTAGGAGAACAGGGGGAAGAGCAGTCTTGAGGTTCCCGAAGGACTTTCAGGGGAGGTGTGATCTCCTCTGGGGGAAAGATAAGGTCGGGAGGGCAAGAAACCTACATATACTGTTCCAGGTGGAGGGACCGTGTTTGAAGACATCTCTGAAATCGCATCGCCATTTCTTTCAGCCTTGGGTCTTATACATCACCTGGAGATGAGAAAATGAGTTCTTCTTACGTGGCCAGGTATCCTTACTTTTTCTTCTCCACCTGGAGTATAAGTTCCCCTCTTTAGTGCCTTTCACACTTCATTTGAACACTTTGTTGGAAAGGGGACTGTAAAATGGTGCTTGAATGGTTCTTGTTATCCCCCTTGGCCCTCCCTCTTTCCCTCTCTTGTTCCAGCATCACGCTGACATGGTCCTTCTGTCCACTTAATATTATATATTCATGCAACCTGCATTATAGTCTCCCCAGTACTTTTCTGATAAGGGATATTGGTTTGGGGGATTTGTCCTTAATTAAGCATTACCTCTTGCCCCTTCTAAGTTTCTGTTGCGCATATTCTTTTGCAAATGTTCCCTTATCAGAAAGCTACCTATGTGGCCACACTTTTTTCTTTAGAACTATCAAGAAAATTGCTTTTATTCTCATTGAATTCATTTGCAGCTTTATTTTTAGTATTTTCATTTTTAGAACCTTGCACGCCTGTTGAACAGATTCTCTCTGGGGGCTTCTAGCCCATAGATTCATATCTGTCTTCTCTATGAACTTTTAAAGTTTTTTTCCCTAAAGTTGGAGACATGTTTGTTCATTCATTCAGTTAATATTATTGAGCATCTACACTGTGTAACAGGCACACAGAACCCTGAACAAAATGATCCACATCTTTGTAGAGTTTACAGTCCAGTGAAGATTTGCGTCTGATTGAGTCACGCATTCCAGGGGTGAGGCGGGGGGTGGGGTGAGAGTTGTTTGTTTGCTTTTCAATATTATGAACCCTAAGGTGACAGAGAGTCTCTGTCAGGATCCAAATAGCCAAGAAATACAATAATGAAGAGGTGTCATTGAGGATAGTCTGTGAAGGGACTGTTTACAAGGTTGTGGACAGGGTTCAAAAAGGATAAGGACTAGCAGTGACAGGATGCCAGTTCCTACTCCTGTGTCAAGGTTACGGAGAGAGCTGTAGCTGAAGGTCAGTGCCAGCCAGCTGGAACAGTACACCCCGTACTAACCTGCAGCTTGGCAGGGAGGAGCAAAGGCAGTAAGTACCTGTGATGGTTAACTTCATGTGAAAACTTAGCTAGGCCATGGTACTCAGCTTTTGGTAAAACAGCAGCCTTTTTTTTTTTTTTTCCCTTAACTTTTTATTTTATATTGGAGAATAGGCAGTTAACAGTGTTGTGGTAGTTTCAGGTGGATGGCAAAGGGACTCAGCCATATAAACACATGTATCCATTTTCCCACCAAACTCCTCTCCCATCGAGGCTGCCACATGACATTGAGCAGAGTTTCCTGTGTTGTACAGTAGATCCTTGTTGGTTATCCATTTTAAGCAGTGTGTACATGTCCATCATAAACTCCCTGACTATCTGTTCCCCCCATTCGTCCTCCCATCAACCGTTAAGTTCATTCTCTAAGTCTGTGAGTCTGTTTCTGGCTAAAACAGCAGTCTTGATGTTGCTATGAAGGTATTGCTTTGTTTAGATGTAATTAACATTTAAATCTGTAGACTCCGAGTAAAGCAGATAACTCCCCATAATGTAGGTGGGCCTCATCTGAGCCGCTGAAGGCCTTGAGAGGGAAAAACACTGAGATGCCTGGATTAAGAAGGATTCTGCCTCCAGACTGTCCACAGACTCAAGATTTCAACAGCTCTTCTCTAGGTCTCCTGCCTGCTGGCCTGCCCTGTAGATTTTGTACTTGCTGGCCCCCACAATTATGTGAGGCTCTCTCTCTCCATATTTATGTGTGTGTGTGTGTGTGTGTGTGTGTGTGTGTGTGTGTGTGTGTGTATATATATATATATATGCATATACTAACACACACATACACATAAACAGGACTTCCCAGGTGGCTCGGTGGGAAAGAATCTGCCTGCCAATGCAGGAGACATGGGTTCAGGAAGATCCTCTGGAGAAGGAAATGTCAACCCATTCCAGTATTCTTGCCTGGGAAATCCCATGGAGGTCACAAAAGAGTCAGACACAACTTAGCGATGAAATAACAACATACATATATACATATATAACCATACACATATGCATACATGTATACATATATGGAACTATACACGCATATTAATATATATAATTACGTATTTGCACACACGATTCTGTCTCTCTGGAGAACCTAAATAACACAGTACCTAACTGCTCCCACTCCCTTTGGTTTCGCGCCAGTGCTTGTCAAACACAGCAAGTGAGCCTGTGGATGCTGTCTGCAGAGGTTAACCTCCTGGGGCACAGAGCAGGGAGGAGAGGGTGGTTCTGGAGGGGTAAATCAAGGCTGTCAAGACAGCTACTTCCCCACAGAGAGGTTGTCAAAGTATAGATCTGGCCGTGCTGCTGATGGCTTAAGTACCTTTCACTGAATGGAGCAAGGCTGAGGCTCCTGGCCCACATGACTGGCTGCATCTCTTACGACCTCAGCCTTTCCTTCCTCACCAGCCTTGCCTCCTGCCCTTCACCACCTTCTGCTTTATGTTTCCATGGTAATTCCCTAAAGCACTAATAATTCCCTTGCCTGAGCAGGTTTTTCATGCTGCTCTGCCTCTCTGTACACACCACTCTATCTGCCCGGGCTGCCCTTTGCCCCCATCCACTCACAACATCTTGCTTATCCTACCAAATCCAGCTCACATGTCACATGCCTTGTGAAATCTGTGAAGTCTGTTCTGTTTGCTTGGTCCCAGAATTCCCCGGGCTTTCCTCCCTATCACCTCTGTGGGATACACCAGATTCCCTGATTACCCAGAGCTTAGTTATGTGTAGAGTGCTCTGCCTTCACCCACGCTGGTGGTGCCATAAAGACAGTGATGGCTGTGAGCCCTCTGCATGTCCAGCCTCCAGCCCACAGCAGAGAAACAACAGAAGTGGTGAGCGCGAGTGCCCTGAGAAGAGGTTCTTGGGCTTCTCATTGAGATGTGGACGTGCCCCTCTTTCTGGAACAGTTTCAAATGACAACTCTGGCTTTTTAAAACCCACTCATTCCAAATATACCTGCATTTCTGCACATCTTCCATTTTGAGGCAGCCTAGGAAATGTCCTGCAGATTTCTTCACTGTCAAGTATCTGATGTCAACCTCACTCATACCAGCTACCCACAGTGTAATGAAACACACTGAGCTACATTCTTTGGCTGCTCTGGCAGCGTGAAGTGCATAAAAAGCAATTCAACAGTTGGACAAGGCTCTCTTGGTTCATCTCGACCTGAGGTCTCAGCACCGAGTCAAACTGTTCTAAAGCCCTTTTCAAAACGGTTTCGTCAGTTGGACGCTAGAGATTCATTTCATGGAGTTCTGTTAAGGGAAGGATTGCACTTGACACAGAGATATTTCTGTATGTGTTGGGAGAGTGTAAGGGGAAAACACAACATATTTATTTAGTTCAATTTTTTTTTTAATACAAGCCTTATTCATGTTTCCTTGAAATAAAGAATAATGTCCAATTTCAAATCAGTTTCCAGAATCTCTCTAAGCATAACATGGAATTTCCCACTGCCAGTAAATGCTGAAAGGCTGTATTTCAAGCTGAAGTTCATTACAAACACCACCCCACACACCAAGAATGAACTCTGTTTGATTGCTTAGGAAGATTGATTAAGAACAGAAGGGCTAAGATAATGACCTAATGAAGAATAACTTAATTAAATACAATCCTGTTAGATTAGTCAACTTTGTACCATTTCACATGTTTAATATTACTACTATTCCACAAACACTTAATTATGTGCATGTACTAGGCACAGAGCTGGTTGATGAGAGGATGTGTTTCAGGGCAGAGGGGCACATGGCGCCTCACAGGCAAGGGTAACTTAAACAGAAGGAAGGAGAGATTTGTGGGGAGAAGCTTGGAAAGCTTTGCAGAGGGAGTGGCACTTGGGCATTGAAAAATGGTAGTGTTTCAACAAGTAGAGATAGGGGAGAATGTCATTCTAGAAAACAGGAACATCGTGAACCAAGGCATATGGTGAGTCACGTGTGGGGACCCCTCAGTGAAAGGTGACCATGTCTACAGCATCAGGTGCATTGGGACAGGTTACTAGGGAAAACTAAGGCTTGAAATACAGCTTTGTAATCACATCTTGAGGGATTTGAATGCCTCTATAAAGAGACAACAGGGAGCCATGAAAAAGTTTGGGCAAGGACATGGCGTGTTTTGATTTGTGCTTGAGGTCAGTGACTCTGGGGATAGGCAGTGTAATGGATGCATTGAAAGAAGGTTAAGTTGTGGAGTTCTCTGGTAGCCTCGTGGTTAGGATTCTGGGCTTTCACTGCCAGGACCCAGGTTCAATCCTTGGTTGGGGAACTGAAATGCTGCAAGCCTCACAGTGTGGCCAAAGAAATAAGATAAGTTGAAGAGCTCTCTTCATATTTATAACATTTCTCTTTAATATCTTACTGCTTAGACTTTATAGCATGTTATACATTAACAGGTACAAGTGGTGTATCCATGTCCCTCTTTCTCTCTCCAAAGGCAGGAATTCTGGCGCTCAGCTTTCTTTATGGCCCAACTTTCACATCCATACATGACTACTGGAAAAGCCAAAGCTTTGAGTAGATGGACCTTTGTTGGCAAGTTAATGTCTCTGCTTTTTAATACACTGTCTAGGTTTACCATAGCTTTTCCTTCAAGGAGCAAGCATCTTTTATTTTCATGGCTGTAGTCACCACCTGCAGTGACTTTGGAGCCCAAGAAAATGAATTCTGTCACTGTTTCCATTGTTTCCCCATCTATTTGCCATGAAGTAATGAGACCAGATGCCAAGCTGAGATGGTGGGTCAGCTCCATAAAACAGTTGTGTACAGGGCACCCCAAAAGAATCCTAGGCTTAGAGTCAGATTGAAGACCTAGATTCCTATGCTTTTGTTGGTCTAGCAGTTCTCTTCTGTACCTTAAGAGTAGGCATGGGACCCAGGGTAGGCCTAGCCCCAGAGCAGCCCTGGAACCAATTCAATCCTTTTCCTTGATTTTTCTGTTGGAGCTGTGGAAGGAAGTCTTTTCCTTCTTGGTTAGGAAGGAAAAGCACCGTATATAAACCCAGAGATGCTAGCGGCCACATTGCTCCCAAGCAATGACGTCTTAGAGAATGACAAAAAATTGAGGAAACATCCTAGCATCTTTGACTTTAAAATATGCACAACATGAAAGTTACAAGTTAAGTCTTATTTGGGGCAAAATGAGGACTGCAGCCCGGGAGACAGCACTTCAGATGGCTCTGAGAAACTGCTCCAAAGAGGCACGAGGGAAAGGTCAGTGTAGATGTGGTTTTGGTGAAGGGGAATTATATGCAATCAAGCACACATTTTTTGTAGAATGTTTCTGCTGGTCTTGTGAATGTTTCTGCTGGTCAGTCACTCAGCTGTATCTGACTCTTTGTGACCCTATGAACAGTAGCCTGCCAGGCTCCTCTGTCTCTGGGATTTTCCAGGCAAGAATGCTGGAGTGTTTTGTCATTCCCTCCTCCAGGGATTGTTCTCAATCCAAGAATCGAATCCACGTCTCTTGTGTCTCCTGCATTGGCAGGCAGATTCTTTACCACTGAGCCACCTGGGAATCCCCAGCTATTCTTAATAGTGTTTATCTAAAGCTCTTATCTCATTTACATTTTCTTTCCTTAAAAGTTTCTTCACATTGAGCCACTTCCCTTGCTGACAATTTTGCAACAGATATAATAAGATCTTATTTATTAATAGCTTATATTAAACCTGGGCACAATGAAGGTATTACACTGATTATTATGTTGATGACTCTAAGATATGTCTATATTAAGTAGATCAACAAGCTTAAATATTAATACTAAGTACTAATTTAATATTGGTTATTTCCCTGAAAAATTCATTTAGCTTAATTTCTCTTGTATTTAGAATTGTTTTATTTTAATTTGTACCTTTCTTTAGGCCATTTAAGTTAGAACTCACTAACAAATTAACCTCAGCAATTCTACCCAAAGACAAAGAAAGACATATACTGAGACATACATATATTCAGACAGACACAATGAGAGATCTAGCTTAAACTTTCTGCTGGTCTCATGAAGCTTCTGCTAGTCACGTGGAACAGAAGTCATCATGAAAGATTTTAGTGTTTTTTGAGGTATGAGGAAATACAAGAACTGAGCTCATAAAATCAGCTCCTGAGAATATCTAACTATCTGAAGACCTGTGCTGCCAGTTTTTCCCTGAGCACAGAGTGCCTCATGTCTGCTCTCTACCCTGAGCTCCTTCAGGAGGTGTTGAAGGTCAGCAGCTGCAGCAGCATATGATTTAATCCTTGTAGAGGGAGATGGCAAGCACCCATGTGTGTGCATGCTAAGTCACTTCAGTTGTGTCCAACTCTTTGCGACCCTGTGGACCGTAGCCCACCAGGCTCCTCTGTCCATGGGATTTTCCAGACAAGAATACTGGAGTGGGTAGCCATGCCCTTCTCCAGGGGATCTTCCCAGCCCAGGGATCAAACCCAGGTTTCCTATACTGCAGGCAGATTCTTTACCATCTGAGCCACCAAGGAAGCCCAACAACAATGAGTTGATTTGAGAGGTATTTCTTAACATCTGCTGGGCCACTGGGGAAGCCCGGCAAGCATCCCTGGCAAGTGCCAATTTGTAGTTGACAGGGTCAAGTTTTTAGACTTTACCTCAGAACTACCATGCTTCCAAAGGCTCTTTTTGTGATCCTGTGAGTTACCCCAGTAGCCCATTCAACAAACAGTGACTGTTTATTTTGACTAAGATACTTTGAGTTGTGTGGTCTCCCTTGGGACCAAAATAGGCCTGATTTATTTAATAAGCACATTTTTAGACCACTGTGAAAATCCTATGATGCAGAATTAGTGTGAAATTTCCAGTATGGTACCAAGCAATGCTCAATAAATCAACCAAACTGAATTGAATCAAGTATGTTAACTTGGAATTGCTTTGACATGTATGACATTTCAGGGTTCAAAATTAATGGAAATTTTTATTGTAACCCTTTAGGCTTATTTCACATTTTAAATGTATAGATTAAAAATGATCTGAATCTTACCTCTCAAATTTCAAAATGCTCCAACATATGGAAAACTGATGAAATTTTCAGGTAATTATGCATCTAGCCCCAGAATTGCTAATTATCATAGCCTATATTACTTATTGCAGTTTACATTAAATAGCTTATTGTAGAACATATTATTAAATCTTTGCTTCCCTTGGAATGTGGTTTTAATGATATTCTGTGTGAAATATTTCTGCTTCCTATAACTTTGTTTCCATTCTGCTCATTTTATTTTATTACAAATAATATGTTTCTTCTGCTCATGCTCCATCTGACATCACGATAACTTGTACCCTTTTATTTAACTAGGTTGTCAGTGAAATTGCTACTGATGATTTCTACAGAGTTGTTCTTTTCTGCAAAAATGATGAGACTATGTTGGAGAGTTTTAAAAAGTAACATATACCCTTTATCTTCCAGGAGAACGGAACACAGAGCTCTTGCTTCTGTGTAATATCCAAACTTTGTTCTCTCAATACAAGAGTCTATCTTAATGGCTAATGAAACTCTAACATCTAGTCATCATGACCAGAAAAAAATCTGGCAAACCAGGAAATCATATCCATTTAATCTGTAGCCGTGATCTGTAATGTTAATGTAGGACTGATCTTGGATAAACTCAATTCTGAGAAATATATGTTCAATATCCCTTTTCACGGCTACCTTGAGGCTCAGATGTTAAAGAATCCTCCTGCAGTGCTGGAGACCCAGGTTCGATCCCTGGGTCAGGAAGATTCCCTGGAAAAGGAAATGGGAATGGCAACCCAATCCAGTATTCTTGCCTGGAGAATTCTATGGACAGAGGAGCCTGGTAGGCTATAGTCCATGAGGTTGCAAAGAGTCAGAGACTACTGGGCAACTAACACACACACACACACACACACACTGAGTGACTCACACATGTACATACACACATATCCCTTTTCAGCACGGAGCTCTGACTTCCTGGTCTAGAACAGTCAGGGTGGTGACCTGAGGGAAAGTCTAGGACTAGTTCTCCTACCTTGCCACAAAAGTGAGATCAGCGGTGGAATATGGGGCTGAAGTATAACTTCAACAAAGGAATCCTGTGTCCACAGACAAAGGCATGGAGGATGCTTTAGCATCTTCAGAAATAACCCTCGGGTTTGTTTCCCACTCAAAGACTAATCTCAGATAGTTTTTAGTTTGCTAAAGATTCTATGCCACGTTTTGTTTATTATCCAGTTGTTTGGAACTTTGAATGGTTTTGAATAGATACAACGTTACCTATTATGTCAAGGTCCCCAGGTTAGGCTTCCTCTCACCACTCCCCCGAAAGAAAATTTTAACCAATAGAAACTTGAAATTTGATACATATGGAATTTTAAAACTGAAGAAAATATTTTTATACAAAGCATAAATTAAAAAAAAAAAAAGCCTGAACTCAAAAATCATTCTTTTGTTCTTAATTTGAATGCTGAGGTTTGAGGAAAAGAGGATTAACTAGAGAAAACAAAGCAGCTGGTGAGCTGCAACAAGTCTGAAGGATTTTTTGTGCATTTTGAAAGATTTCAAATTTGGTGGCTCTTTATTCTAATTCCGTGGCTTTCCTTTATTTATTTTTTCTAAGTCAAAAGTATATCACCAAACTATAGTAAGATACCACTTTGTATTGAGATGACTGCAAGAAATCAAACAGTAACAAGTGTTGGCAAGGAGATGGACAACTGGAAGCCTCCCTCGTTGCTGGTGTGACTGTAAAAGGGTACAGCCACTTTGGGAAAAAGTCTGGCATTTCCTCAAATAGTTAGTATATGAGATATAAGATGGTACGGAAAAATCTAATGAACTTTTTGGCTAACCCAATATATGTTTACTGAATCACTTTGCTGTATAGCAGTAATTAACACAATGTTGTAAATCAACTATACTTCAGTAAAAAAAGAAAAAAGTAGTAATAAAATGTGTATCACTAGCATTATTCCTTGCTATCACTCTCTTGACTAAGAATCATACATTATTTTGTTATTTGAAGACTAAAATGAAAATAAGAGGTAAAAAGAGACAAAAAAGAGGAATGATTAAAAAGCATATGAGCATGTGTCCTTTTGTAATGAGAAAGCAATGTCATGAATTAGAATTAATTGTCCTAAGAGCAGTGTAGGAGCATAAGGATGGCCCTGAGCTCTGCCCACGCTCACCCTCACAACAGAACAAAGGACCGTGTGGAAGCTTAGGTCCAATGTGTCTGCACACCTAGAACCAGGCAACTACTCCTAATTTGGAGAAGGCAAAAATTTAAGTGTGAGAAAGAAAGGAATTCAGTATTGGCAGCAGAAGTGAAAAGACAAACCAAGGAAAACTATCAAGCAGTTGCCACTAAGCGATGGAATTCATGAGGAAGTAGAGGTTTGAGGTAAAGAAGCACAGACACAATGGAAGCACAGACCTAGAAAAACTGTCACAAGAATATCAGATTCTCTGGAGCAGGAAACAAAGGACCTCTGATGCCAGTGCACATCTCAAAGAAATTCCAGGAGACATTTGCATCAGCCAGCAGACCTCAGATCAGAAGCTCTGAATGTCAGCAAAGTGTCCATTCACCTCAGTCCCCCAAGACACCAGTCAACTCCATCCAAACAAGGGCTCCACACACCTTGGGAAGCTGTCTGCCCAGTGTGTCATTGCTATTCCTGTGACACTGCGCCAGGAAACTTGGCCTGGTTCAGGCTTGCTCAGGCTGGGGCTGCTTGTGAAATATAAGCCTTTGCCTGTGGAACTCATTACATTGCACTTGAAGGCGGGTGAGGGAACTTGTATAACAGTTCATCTCTCTGAGTCTCCTGGAACCTCTCTGCTCACCAAAACTTTGGAACTTTCTTCACTGGTGCTCAGGAATTTTCATCAACTATCATTGCCTCTAACCTGCTGCTGCACCCTGTGCAAAGTTGGGGATGAATGAAGGTAACCTAGGATATGCAGATGACATCACCTTATGGCAGAAAGTGAAGAACTAAAGAGCCTCTTGATGAAAGTGAAACAGGAGAGTGAAAAAGCTGGCTTAAAACTCAACATTCAAAAAATGAAGCTCATGGCATCCAGTCCCATCACTTCATGGCAAATAGATGTGGAAACTATGGAAACAGTGAGAGACTTCATTTTCTTGGGCTCCAAAATCACTGCAGATGGTGACTGCAGCCTTGAAATCAAAAGATGCTTGCTCCTTGGAAGAAAAGCTATGGCGAACCTAGACAGCATATTACAAAGCAAAGACATTAGTTTGCCAACAATGGTCTGTCTAGTCAAAGCTATGGTTTTTCCAGTAGTCATGTATGGATGTGAGAACTGGAGTATAAAGAAGCCTGAATGCCGCAGAATTGATGCTTTTGAACTGCGGTGTTGGATAAGACTCTTGAGAGTCCCTTGGATTGCAAGGAAATCAAACCAGTCAATCCTTAAGGAAATCAGTCCTGAATATTCATTGGAAGGACTGATTCTGAAGCTGAAACTCCAATACTTTGGCCACCTGATGCAAAGAACTGACTCATTAGAAAAGACCCTGATATTGGGAAAGACTGAAGGCAGGAGGAGAAGGGGACGACAGAGGATGAGCTGATTGGATAGCATTACCAACTCGATGGACATGAGTTTGAGCTAGCTCTGCGAGTTGGTGATGGACAGCCTGGTGTGCTGCAGTCCATGGGGTTGCAAAGCGTCGGACACGACTGAGCGACTGAAACGAACTGAACTGAACTGAACCTAAGGGCTGTGCCTTCTATCAGGAGGTTGCAACTTACAAGTAATATCAAATAGTCATACTCTCTATTGTGGTTTCCATACAGCCAATGGATTCTCACAGAATGCTTTTGTGATTTTTGCCAAATTCTTTAATTTGTAGTTTACCTGTGGGTTTAATCCAAGCATGGTCTGAGAAATGGGATTGCATTCTAATCTGCTAACTCTTCTCTCAATAAATGTACTATAATTAGGTCAGTATGTGCTCTACTCTTTTTTTTTTTTTTATTTTAGTTGGGGGCTAATTACTTTACAATATTGTAGTAGTTTTTGCCATACATCGACATGAATCAGCCATGGATTCACATGTTAAACTATTTCTCACCCTCATACAAATTATATTCATCAAAGTGAAGCCTCTTCCAGCTTCAGCACTATGTGTACCACATTGTGTCACTTGTTCATCAATGATGTTTTTATTCCCTGCTGAATAAAAGCTTTTGAATAGTGGAAGAATATTCACTCAGTGTTTTTTCTTTTTTTGTGTGCTATCTACAATGTAACAGCTATAAACATGACTCATTCCAAGTTTAATACTCATTATTAAAATTTTCACTGTTACTGTCTTAAATCCAGACTAGAAATTGGCAAAATATAGCCTGTATCTTTTTGTATTGACCAAACTAGGAATGGTTTTTACAATCTCAAATAGATGAAAATGATCAAGAGAATAACATTCTGTGATGTGAAAAATTATATGAGTCAAATTTGGGTATATGTAAACACTTTTATTGAAACCCACCCACGGTCATTCATTTATATATTGTCTAGGTCTGGTTTTGACTCTAATGGCAGAATGAAGTGATTGCAACAGAGATTGTATGGTCTGCAAATCTAAAATATTTATTCTCTGGTACTTTATTGGAAAAGGTTCCTGACCCCAGCTCTGGAATAAAGCAAGCCTTGACTATAGCATTCATGAATTTCTATAGTCAAGTAGACCCACCCTCTTCAGCAGGGATTCCAGCACAGATTTGTTCTCCCTCTTCACGCAATCACCATGGTCTGAGTGGCTTGAAAATAATAACATACTTCAGCTCTAATGGCTAGCAATGCATCAGATCCCTATCTCAGATCCATGAAGTTTCAAAATAACGTATTCCTCTTCGCCTCTTGGCAAATTGTTAACCCTACATCTGCATTCCTTGTAATTTTATTTGCTCTGTCTGTTCAGAAGGACACCCAGTTTTTTCAAAAGTGGGAATTGGAACACTGAATTTTCTTCTTTCTGGAAGAAATATATCATTCTTAGATATTCTGAGTTCTGAACCAAAGATATTTCCATATTTCTAAGACGTTGAAAGGAATGGTATTATTTCAGACTTGCAACATAAACATTGAATCAGTCCATCTTCATAGAGAATAAACAGATGAATGAAAGCACCCAAAGGAATTGTGAGACCAATAATATTCATTCCATCCTGAAATGTGACTGCATTATAAAGTGCAAAGTGGGCTGTAAACAAAATGAGAAGCTGGTCCTCCTACCTCAGCTTTCCACCTATATTCACAACTCACTTCTCTGATCACCCTGGCATGTGAAATTTTTGTCTCCATTAAGATGAGCTAGCCATGTTAGGAATGTTTTTTGAGCAGAACCAAAAATAAAATGCTAATAAGTTGAACATATATATACTTGCATCATAAAAAGCATCTGTGTCTAATAGGAGTTGTGAAACTATATCTAAAATCTTTAAAAGCTATTCTAATAGGAAGCAATTATTTTACCTCATTTGTCACATGAGAAGCTCAGCAATGCTGATTTAGGTAGATTCACACTAGATATAAACAGTCCCCAAAAGGGTGGAGATATGAAGGTCTCAAACTAATTCACAGGATTTTTTCCAACTAAGTTTGGAAAAAAAATCATCTGTGGAATTCTGTAAACTTTTCTCTGCCCCCACCCACAAAATACTCTCAAACTTAGTCCTACTTATCCATTCCATTCCTTGACCCATTTGGCCATGGACACCTTTCTTCATATTAGAATTCTGATGAGAAAGCATTAGCTAAACATATCCATGGTCTAATTATTGGCTTCTTTTACAAATATAAATTCCCAAGGAGTGAAAAAAAAAAAGTGAGGTTGAATTGTTAAGATTAATTTGTTGTTTTAGGCCCAACACCCAGTTGGCTAAGTCATGGCGATGAAGCTAACGCACATAGCCCTTGACACTATCCTAAGTGCTTTACATATATATTAACTTACTTAACCTTCAGGAAAACCAATAAATCTGGTAATATTGCTCTGTGATTTTTTGTTTAGATGAGGAAATGAAGCACAAAGAAGTTAAGTACCTAAGCAAATGGAAAATATTAAATAACTATGTTCATTAACTTTGAGTTGTTAGTAGAAAAGTCATCCTGCATAAGTGAAAAGAGGAACCTCAATGGCTTTAGAGAGTATCCATATATTTTTTTAATTTTAAAGTTTTAAAAGGTACTGTTTTTTGTTTTTTGTTTTTTTAATATTTTCAAGTACCTACAACAAGAATGAACTCTTGGTTCCTGTACTGTGTTTCCAGACAGAGACCAGCTAGGGAAGGGGCATTCATACTTTGTTTGCATGTTTCCATCTGGAGAGCTTTAAAAATAACTTGTTCTCTTAAGTTGGTTTCATGAGTCCTTGAAAATGTGTTGGTAATGTCAGTTTGCTTAGCCAACCCTTTACTGAAGATGGCATTTTTACAGTTATATCTTGAGCCTTGCCCAGGATGAATAGTCAGAAATCTCACATCAGTTGAGCTCAAAGGAAGAAGCTTGACTTCTATAAAAAAGCATACATCATAGCCTTTATTGACCAAATTTTTTCCTTGCTAACTTTCAAGGTATAGAGAATAAACTAGAATAAACTAAGCATTATTTTAAAATCATAAATAAACTGTCCTTTCTATTTGTTGTTCAGTTGCACAGTCACATCTGACTCTTTGCATCCCCATGGACTGCAGCATGCCAGGCTTCCCTGTCCTTCACCATCTCCTGGAGTTTGCACAAACACATGTCCATTGAGTCGATGATGCCATCCAACCATCTCATCCTCTGTCGCACTCTTCTCCCCTGCCCTCAATCTTTCCAAGCATCAGGATCTCACTCCTACTGGATGGAACAGATTTCCTTAACGATATTCCTATAGATTCAACCAAAATCCTGGAAAATAAGAAAAACTCAGCAAACAAGTTATTTCAGGCTTGCCTGTACTAGAAGGGCAGTTGATTCATCACTTACTTTTACTCCATAGTGAAAGAAACTTAAAATCCTTGGAACTTCCCCAGCTGACAAGGAGGGAGGAGCTGATGAGTTGGCAACTTTTTGAGCTTGAGTTTGACATAACCTTTTTGAGTCAGGAGGTTTGCAATGTTGTCTTAGCTGTACAGTGAGACAGAAGCAAGGCTTAAAACAATCTCTTCTTTCTTTCTTTCTTTTTAAAGTGAATTTTGGAAATATAATTCATATACCATTAAATTCACCCACTCAAAGTGTACAGTTCCATGGATTTTAGTATATTTATAGAGTTGTGCAGTACATCCACCACCAAAATCAAATTTAGAATATTTCATTGCTCCTTGAAGAAACTCTGCACTCATTGGCCATCACCCATAATTCCCCCATCCTCTAGCAGGTAACCAGTAATCTATTTTTTATCTCTACAGATTTGCTTATTCTGGATATTTCTTACAAACAGAGTCATACAATATGTGGCCTTTTTAGTCTGGCTTCTTTCACTTAGCATAACATTTCAGGGTTCATCCATGTTGCAGCATGAATCAGTACTTCATTTCTTTTTATGGTTCAATATTATTCCATTATATGAAAAGATCACTTTTCCTTTATCTATTATTTTTAAATTAATTTATTTAAAAAGTACTTATTTACTTATTTCGCTGCACTAGGTCTTAGTTGTGGCATATAAACTCTTAGTTGCGATATGTGAAACCTAGATCCCTGACCAGGGATTGAACCCAGGCCCCCTGCATTGGGCACAGAGTCTTTGCCACTGGACCACCAGAGAAGTCCCTCTTTATCCAGTGCTGATGGACATTTGAGTAGTTTCTACCCTTTGGGCTTTGCAAATGACACTATTATGGATATTTATGTGTGAGTTTTTGTGTAAGCATAGGTTTCCATTTTTCTTGGGTACATACCTAGAAGTGAAATTGCTAGGCCGTATGCTAACTGTATGTTTAATGATTTAAGGAACTGCCAGACTGTTTCCTGAAGTGGCTGCATTGTTTTACATTCCCACAATGTATGAGGGTTCCGATTTTTCCATATCTTTCCCAATACTTGTTATTGTCCATCTTTTTTATTAGAACCATGTTGGTGGGTGTGAAGAAATATCTCATTGTAGTTTTGCTTTGCATTTCCCTGATGGCTAATGATGTTGAACATCATTTCATGTCTAATTGGCCATTTGTATAACTTTGAAGAACTTCTTACGTATCACATAGTTTTTATCTGCTTTGGTTTCCCCTCTCACAGGAAAAGTATTGTAATACATTGTCACTAGCTTTGTTCACCTTGTTACAAAACAAGGCCTCTAGCCAATCATGAGAACATATTTATTCAGCAAATGAATCAGTCAGTGATTATACGCATTATCAAAGTATTGATTTAATAGAGTTCAAGACTTCAATAAAAACTTGGGTAGAGAGCTCAAAGTCCATTGTAAATGGCTTGTTTTAGGTCTCATAGATGCTGATGGCCCCGTTTTAAACTTCAAGGCATTATTCTTGAATCTATCACTCAGAACAAGGTCCAGTCACAGAATATCAGAGGAAGCATTCCAGATAGAAAGATCAATGAAATGGGATGGTCACATCATGTGACTCAGAGCCTTTCAAAACCCAAATCAGGTAAGTAGCCATCACAATTTGCCTGAGGCTATCCTAATTTTAAATCCTGGGAAGCCTAGTCCTTGGTAGACCCAGTTGGTTATTTGCCCCAGAGCCACCCTCAATCTCCCAGTTATGTAGGTGATGGAATTATAAAAGAGGATACAGTAAATAGCAGAGTCTACATCTTTTGGCCTTGCTGGCAGCATGGGTTTGAATTCTGGACAAATATTGGCCTGTGAATTTTGGCATGCTACTTCATCTCCACAAGCCTCAGAGAAATTTCAGTGAAATATGGTGGGGTCACACCTAATGTGTTTTAAGTTCAACCTTGCTAAGTGTGCAGTTCATATCTTGTCAAAGGTAACTTTGAAAATCCTTCAAATACAAAAGCAAGTACAATTCCATAAAAATACATGGTTTAGTGTGGTCGGTGTTGAAGATAATTTTAATAGATTCTGTAACTCTTCACTGATTACTCCCAACGACTCCCCTTTCTTCTATCTCCACTCTTATACCCAACACCAGGAAAAACAGTTTGACTTTTTGGATCAAACCTTTGCAATCACTCACACAGCCTTCCTTGAGTTTTCAGACGAGCAGCATTGCTGGTTTCAGGCACAGTTGTATTCACTTCTGGGCAGATTGTGTAGAATAGGAGGGCTGTTCCCTGCATTAGTTGAATTCTTTTCTCTTTTTGCTCAGGACACATGATAGAATTCTTGCAAGGTAAACGTGTGTATGACGTGACTCCATTGTGAAGTTTCCAAACCACTTACAGAAAGCTGAGTAAGCCTCAGTAGAAAGACCTCAGCCCTGTCCAAGAAGAGGTCAAAGTCCCCCCAAAATGATTGAGGTGGCAGCTCATAAATTCGCCTCCCAAGGGAAGAGTCGTGTGTGAGAGTGCAGAGCCCAGTTCACCACTCTGGAAGTGGTCCCACTTTAATGACTCTCCCACGGCCACTGCTGTGGAAGCTTGCCCAGGTCAGCCCCACCTAGCCTGTCATTTCACACACAGATTCATGATTGGCATGTGTTAGGTGCTAGTCTCAGCCTATCCATAACCAATGGTATGGCTGGGCCAGCCCTTGTGGTTCTCATTGTGATTGCAAGATGTCTTTTCACAATAACGACCCGGAAACTCAGAAAAAGTAAAGGTTTATTATTTACAGTACCTGGAAATTACACAGCACACCTGGGTCTACACAACAAGGTCACGGGCAGGAAAAGAGAGAGGGTGTGTGTGAGGGCCTGGGATTCTGCTTTTACTGGGGTCAAGCGTGAGGGCCTAATGTTTGGAGGGCTCATCCTTTATTGGTGAGTTTAGAACGTGAGATTGGAATTTAAATCACATGAAGAGAAAAACAAATGCCCCAAATAGCTTCCAAAATAACTAAGATCTTTAAAACAAAGGAGCCTCAATAAGGGAGGTGGCCTGGCTCTTTATCTACTTGTGACTGGCAATGTGTTTATTCCAGATAGCCATCTTTGAATGGCTCTCTGTGGCAACTGAAGCTTAAGTCAGGTACTTGCTTACAAAAAGAACCAAAAGACAACAAAACACAACCATCAGTGTTCACACTCCAGCGCGACATGGTTGTGCAGTTCAGAAGAGCAGTTGAGTTCAATCTGGTTGGATCTAGAGCGTCAGGGTCAGCTCTGGGGAGTAGCAGGTTTCCAGAACTGGAGGTCGATAATGACCTCAGAAAAAATATAATATTCCTCCCCTTATCATCCAACAGGAGTAGGTAGAAATAGAGTATGAGGACAGAGGTACCATTTGCCAGGAAAACTAGGGTATTCAGAGCTTAACCTGGACCTGCAAAGTGTTACTTTGCAGTGCCATGCATGAAGTGTTAAGTCGCTTCTGTCGTGTCTGACTCTTTGTGACCCTATGGACTGTAGTCTACCAGGCTCCTCTGTCCATGAGATTCTCCAGGTACAAATATTGGAGTGGGTTGCCATGCTCTCCTCCAGGGGATCTTCCTAACACAGGAATCAAACCTGCATCTCTTACATCTCCTGCATTGGCAGGAAGATTCTTTACCAATAGGGCCACCCGGAAAGCCCTGCTAATGCCATGTCTTTAGATTTTTGGTTATTCTTATTTTTATGTATCCTTTGGGATGTTCCCCAGTGATGCCTTTTAATAAAAGGCAAACACTTTGTGTCAGTTGAAGCAGAAAGCCCTTATTGATGAGGTAGCAAAAGACTGTAACAACTTAGATGCCCATCAGCGGGAGAGTAGTTAAGAGGATTACAGTACAGTCTTATATTAAAATACTATGCAGTCACTAAAAAGAACAAGGTGGGGCTTCCTTGGTGGTTCAGTGGTAAAGAATCCTCCTGCCAATGCAGGAGACATGGGTCTGATCCCTGGTCTGGGAAGATCCCACATGCTGAGGAGCAACTAAGCCCACGTGCCACAACTACTCAGCCCACGCACTGCAGCAAGAGAAAGTCCGTGCAGCAAGGAAGACGTAGCACAGCCAAAAATAAATACAGAAAATTAGATATTAAAAAAAGCCCAGCACATTTCTTTAAAAAAAAATAAAAAAGAACAATCTGAAGCCATCTTCTAATGTGGAGGCATATTAAGTGAACAAAACAAGGAACATGGTGGGTACGTGGATCCTACCCTTTATGTAAAAAGGGAAAGGAGAGCTATGGAGTTAAGTACATATAGATATGCTTATCAATATATGTATTGAATATCTCTGGAAAGATACATAAAAAACTATTGGTAGTGGTTGCCTCTGTGATGAGGACTCAGGGATAGAAGAAGAGTTGCATGTTCTTTTGTACTGCTTGATTTTTTTTGTTTTACATGTGCTTGTATTAAACTTGAAAAAAAACAATAATATGGAAGTCCTATTACAAGAGGATAAAAAAAAACCCAAAATCTTATCTGTATAAAAGCAGAATTGTGAGGGATAGAGTTTCTACTGCTCTTTTTTTTTCTTTTTCTTCTTTTCTGGAAAAAGCGTTTTGCAATCTTTAAGTAAAGCAGTCTATATTTGAGTTGGACTGTTTCCCACATACTACTGGAAAAATTTTTCCAACAGTTTTTCAAAGACAAAATGTAAATCAATTAATATTAGTGCCTGGATTGGAATTTAGAATTATGATGGTCATGGTCATTTTATATTAATCCAATAGAAATTCTCATTTGAGTCTTAGAAAACGAATATGTAATAAAGGCTGAAGAGGAAAATGACTTCATAAGAAACCTTCAAATTTCTACTAGTATCTAAGATTAAAAGCTATTTGAAAAACTGGCTGAGCCACAATTTACAATCATAGAAAACATGAGGGCACCCAAGGGATCAGAATTTGGTGAGATTTAAGTCTCTTGGTGGAGAAAAAAGTGACAATTTACATTGGTCTTTCATTCTACAAGCTTTTTAGTGAGTCCTCATCCACTTAATACCAGACAAGGTGCAAGGGGCTAAAGATACAAATGAAAAGAGGTACAGTTATCATTTTTACTTGCTCAGAATTCATTTCTCCTTTTCATGGTGACAGCATCTTGATTTTCCTTCGGGAAACCACTCATTCCCTATTCTTGCTTTATGTGGCTCCTTCAGGAGAGACTAGCCTACACTCTGTCCCCCCATGACCACCACCAACTACGGTTTCAGAAGGAGTACCTGGCAGTTCTAAGCCCCTGGCTACAGTGCTGTGTGTGGGCCTCAAGAAAAGTAATCTGGGACTTCTGTGGAACTACCAAAAAGATAAAGAACTCCCTACAAAGGAGACTGAAGCTATGAGAACGTGCGGCTGCTGGCAGCCTGACAAGGAGGCCAACGGAAACAAAGGCAGAGCAGAGACAGACAGAGTCTAGGTACCGTCGTTTGAACATTAGATCCAGTTACACCTGAACTAGATTGCCCCCTGGACTTTTTAGTGCTAATATTAATTAGTTTCTCCCCCCTCCCCTTTTTTTTTGCTTAAGTCAGTTTGAGTAATATATTAATATTTGTCTCTTGAAACCAGAATGCTCCTGGCCAATAGAGGAACAACAAGACTGTTCCTTCCTCTAAGATGCCCAAGTCCTTCAGGAAGGGTCAGACACAAGGTAATTAAATGAGAAGTTACTTTGTGGTGGGTGGCACCATGACATAGTATGTACCTGGTGCTCTGGCAACAACAGAAAGGCACAGAAAATGAGATAAAACATCTTAGAGCTGTAAATGGTGTTAGAGTTTATGGAACTAAACATGTTCTTCTCATTCAAATAAAGACTCTGAAGCCCAGACTCATCCAATAGATGCAAAGGAGCTAAGGATGGTTCTGAACTGTACCCTGACCTCCGGTGTAAAAGCAATTTTTTAATAGCACTTTTTCCCTAATAGGTAAAAATTATGCATACTCATTATAAAAAATTAAGAAAATATAAGAAAAGTCAAAGAATAACATAAAAGTCATCCATATTACTCACTTTTACTCACACATCAACCAAGGATATTCACCGTTAAAATTTTGGTCAATACCCTTCCAATCTTTCTTTTAATGTTCAGCTCTAATTAATTAATTTTAAAAAATTTATTTGGCTGTGCCAGGTCTTAGCTATGGCATGCAGGATCTAGTTCCCAGACCAGGGGTTGAACCCAGGTCCCTACATTGGGAGCACAGTGTCTTAATTACTGAACCACCAAGGAAGTCCTACCCTTCCAATCTTTCTCCATGAATTCCTTAAAAAAAATTTTTTTTTTGCAAAAATGGAATAATTTGTTTGTTATCTGCTCTTAAATTCAATACTACATTATAACATTTACCCATATGATTAGACATTTTTCAAAACATATTTAATTGGTTGCATAACTTATTTGTCCAATCTCCTCTTGGATGCTTAGACTGATTCCAATTTTTTATTATTGTTTGCAATACAGAGATGAATGTCCTTAGAAATAAATTTTTGTGGTTAACCTGATTATTTCTTTAGGAGAAATTTTCATCCATGGAATTGCTAGATCAAAGAATTCACATATCTCAAAAGTTCACATTTCAACTTTAAGTCAAATAGGTAAATATTTTACAACACAAACTTAACCTTTACTAGAAGGGGCACAAAACTCAAGTGAGTTGCACATAAGAAGCTACATGTATTATAATAGTAGAGATTATCAGCCTAAGGAGAGGAGGAGGGAATAGTATGATACATTGCAATATATTACTGCATACATATATGCAGCCTTAACATATATGCTAAGTCACTTCAATCGTGTCTGACTCTTTTGCGACCCCGTGGACTATAGCCTGCCAGGCTCCTCTGTCTATGGAATTCTCCAGGCAAGAATATTGGAGTGGGTTGCCATGCCCTCCTCCAGGGAACCAAATCTGGGTCTCCCACATTGCAGGCAGGTTCTTTCCCATCTGAACCACCAGGGAAACCCAGTTGTTCCTCACCTACAAAGTGGAATCACCCCCGGGGTTTAACATATCCTATTTCGGGCCCCATCCCAGAACGCTGTAGATTTAGAGGGAGAGAGAGAAGTCCAGACACCTGAATTTCTTTTTAAGCTTCCAATGTGATTTAAATGATTAGTCAGTGCTGAGAATTCCTGATAAGGTCTTTTTCCTTCCTCATTAATCCTATAAGACGTTTTATTCACTGTAGTGGGATGATTTTTAAGAACATTATTCAAGGTTATCTCCCCAACACAGCTATTTCTTCTCCTTCTACTTACTTTTTAAATTTCCTATAAAAAATTAAAACAAGTGGGTGGGTTGGAAGACCCACATCTAAGACAATGATCTGCAGAATGTGGCCCCTGAAGTGGCAGCATCAGGATCACCTGGAAATTGATTGGAAATGAAACCTAACCTAGACCAGGTGGGAAACTCTGGGGGTGAGGGAGGGGCAGCAGTTGCTAATTTCACACAAACCCTCCAGATTTTGAGAGCCAGTGATTCTCTTAAAGACAAACTTGGCTACTATGTATAAAATGGATGACGAATGAGAATCTACTGTATAGCATAGGGCACTCAATGCTAGATAGATGTGTATAGCGGATAGCTGATTCACTTTGCCGTAAGCAGAAACGAACACGACATTGTAAAGCTACTATACTCCAATAAAATTAAAAAAAAAAAAGACAAGCTTCGAAAACTACCAACGCCTGAGACTCACCCCCAGATTTTGGTTTAATGAGGTGTGTGGTTTCCTCAGATGGTTATATTAGTAATATACAGTGAAGTTTGAGAACCTTGGGGCTTCAAAAGAGCTTCGCCTGTTCAGAACAGAATCTTCTTTCCAAAGTAAAAGTGAGAGGGAAAAAAAAAGTGTATGTGGGAGGGTGGGTTTAATGAAGGAAAGAGAGTGTTTTAAGAATAAGGAGATTTCAAGGTTCAAAACTAAGTTTGTTTCAGTAGTGCGTAGAATAATTTGGGCCAACATTTATTTTTTATTACAATGGGACTGTTGCCCCATTTATCTTTAGGAGACTATGATTACCCTTATGATTATAGTTGTATTTTTAGTGTTTGATGGTTGAAAATTTTATATGAAGATAAGGAAATGAGTTTGATAACATTGTGTATCTTATTCTTTACTGCAGCACCTAAAGACATTTGAAAAATAGAAATATATACATAGAACTATTAGGTTTTAAGAAAATGCTTAGCATTCATATGAAATTTCTTATAATACTTTCAGGAGGCCTGACACTCATAAGTTGGTGATTGTTAAGGATTTTTATACTTTTATTTAAAAGAGATGGAAAGAATGGGAGATTATACCGTTATTTTTATTGCGTATCTTCCTATGATGTGAATGCCCAAATTTATAAATCCTTCCAGAAGGTTTGTGACCCACTAATAAATTATGCTTAACATATTATATTGCAATTATTTGAAAATTGGCCATCCATTTATGGTATCTATGATATTGCCTAATAATTATAATCTGAATTTATTATATCACCATATTTATCAGTTTTGTTGAGAGCATTTACCATATAACCCCATGTAAGTTATTTCTAAATGGAATATCTTTGTCTTTCTATAATTATAAATGCTTTTCTCAAATTATAACTCTAATTTCTTGAAATATGTCATGTTTTATGATATTTTCTCAATTTTAGGCCAAATATCACAATTTCCACTTCTTTTTTCTTGTTTTTCCCTCTCTCTTTCCTTTCTTCCTTCTTGCCTTCCTTCCTTTAAAATATTGTCTTAAAATCTACTAAGTTTGGGGCTTCCCTGGTGGCTCAGTGGTGAAGAATCCACCCACCAAAGCCAGGGACACGGGCTTGATCCCTGGGCTGGCAAGATCCCACATGCCGTGGAGCAGCTAAGTCCATGGCCCACAACTACTTAGCCTGTGCTCTAGAGCCCAGGAGCCAAAACTGCTGAGTCCATGTGCCACCACTACTGAAGCCTGAGGGCCTTGAACCTGTGCTCTGCAGTAGAAGCCAGCACAGTGAGAAACCCACACGCCACAGCTAGAGAGTAGCCCCACTCGTCGCCACTAGAGCAAAGCCCAAGCAGCAATAAAGCAGAGCCAAAAATACATAAATAAGTTTTAAAAGATTAAAAAAATCTAAGTTCAGTTGGATATTTTTTTACTAATTTAATGCCTCTAAGTGATATGGATCAAGATATCTTCCACATCTTTTAAAAGAACCTGCAAGGAGAGATAAAAAAGCCTTCCTCAGTGATCAATGCAAAGAAATAGAAGAAAACAACAGATTGAGAAAGACTAGAGATCTCTTCAAGAAAATTAGAGATACCAAAGGAATATCTCATGCAAAAATGGGCACAATAAAGGATAGAAATGGTATGGACCTAACAGAAGCAGAAGGTATTAAGAAGAGGTGGCAAGAATACACAGAAGAACTGTACAAAAAGATCTTCATGACCCAGATAACTACGATGGTGTGATCACTCACCTAGAGCCAGCCATCCTGGAATGTGAAATCAAGTGGACCTTAGCAAGCATCATGATGAACAAAGCTAGTGGAGGTGATGGAATTCCAGTTGAGCTATTTCAAATCCTGAAAGATGATGCTGTGAAAGTGCTGCACTCAATATGCCAGCAAATTTGGAAAACTCAGCAGTGGCCATAGGACTGGAAAAGGTCAGCTTTCATTCCAATCCCAAAGAAAGGCAATGCCAAAGAATGTTCAAACTACCGCACAACTGCACTCACCTCACATGCTACAAAGTAATGCTCAAAATTCTCCAAGCCAGGCTTTAACAGTACGTGAACCAAAAACTTCCAGGTGTTCAAGCTGGATTTAGAAAAGGCAGAGGAGCCAGAGATCAAATTGCCAACATCCGTTGGATCATCGAAAAAGCAAAAGAGTTCCAGAAAAACATCTATTTCTGCTTTATTGACTATGCCAAAGCCTTTGACTGTGTGGATTACAACAAACTGGAAAATTCTGAAAAAGATGGGAATTCCAGACCACCTGCCTCCTGAGAAATCTGTGTGCTGGTCAAGAAGCAACAGTTAGAACTGAACATGGAATAAAAGACTGGTTCCAAACTGGGAAAGGAGTAGATCAAGGCTATGTATTGTCACTCTACTTATTTAACTTATATGCAGAGTACATCATGTGAAATGCTGGGCTGGATGAAGAACAAGTTAGAATCAAGACTGCCAGGAGAAATATCAATAACCGCAGATATGCAGATGACACCACACTTATGGCAGAAAGTGAAGAACAACTAAAGAGCCTCTTGATGAAAGTTAAAGAGGAGAGTGAAAAAGTTGGCTTAAAACTCAACATTCAGAAAACTGAGATCATGGCATCTGGTCCTATCACTTCATGGCAAATAGATGGGGAAACAATGGAAACAGTGACAGGCTTTATTTTCTTAGGCTCCAAAATCACTGCAGATGGTGACTGCCGCCATGAAATTAAAAGATGCTTCCTCCTTGGAAGAAAAGCTATGACCAACCTAGACAGCATATTAAAAAAAAAAAAGCAGAGACATATTAAAAAGCAGAGACATTACTTTGCCACAAAGGTCCGTCTAGTCAAAGCTGTGGTTTTGCCAGTAGTCATGTCTGGATGTGAGAGTTGGAGTATAAAGAAAGCTGAGTGCTGAAGAATTGATGCTTTTGAAGTGTGGTATTGGAGAAGACTCTTGAGAGTCCCTTGGACGGCAAGGAGATCCAACCAGTCCATCCTAAAGGAAATCAGTCCTGAATATTCATTGGAAGGACTGATGCTGAAGCTGAAGCTCCAATACTTTGGCCACCTGATGCGAAGAACTGACTCAATGGAAAAGACCCTGATGCTAGGAAAGATTGAAGGCAGGAGGAGAAGGGGACGACAGAGGATGAGATGGCTGGATGGCATCACCGACTCAGTGGACATGAGTTTGAGCAAGTTCCGGGAGTTGGTGGTGAACAGGGAAGCCTGGTGTGCTGCAGTCCGTGGGTTTGCAAAGAGCCGGACTCGGTTGAGTGAGTGAACTGAACTGAACTGATTGAAGAAAGAAAATGCAGCCAATTAATAGACTCAAACCATTAAACAAATGCAACTTTTTTTCACTGAAGTTAGTTGAATTTTGGAGTAAATTTCCCTAAATACCCTAAATGTTTCTATTTTGGAAAATGTGTACATATATTAATAAACATATTTCTTTTAAAAATAATACAAAGAGGAGACAAAAATCTATGTCCTAGATTCCACCCAAGAAATTGCAGAAGAGCACTACTTCTGGAAGTGTGTGGGCTTTTCCTCTGGGTGCCTAAGTTCCGTGATCAGCCTTTTGGTGACTGGGTCAGAGTTGTTGTGCAGTCTGGGTATCAGTGGCTTTTTTCTGCTCTACCTGGGTCATTAGTGACAGGCTGGGGCACTTGAAGGAGGGTATAGCGGGCTCAGAAGTGAGAGCTTCATGAAGCTGGGGACATCAGCCCAGGCAGCCTGGACCATTAGTGGGGTGACAGATCACCCTCCTATCTGGCTTTCTCTTAGCCTTGAAATGCAGGTTAAATTACCACAACCCACTGATATCTCTTCATAGGCATCGCCTTTGTCTCGTGTTTGTGTGTATATGTGTGTGTGTGTGTGTGTGTATGCACACACTTTCCCTATAACTTCAGTTTAGTTACTGAACTTATATCTTATATACTCTGCATATAAGATAAAAAACAGGGTGACAATATAGGCCTTGACATACTACTTCCCTGATTTGGAACCAGTCTTTTGTTCCATGTCCAGTTCTAACTATTGCTTCCTGACCTTTATTCAGGCATTCCTTTGGAATTATTTGTGTACATATCTGTCTCCTTCACCTCCTTCTCATCCCTGGGCACAGCAAGTGTCTCTATGACTAATGAATAGATACAAGGCCAACCACATGGCTAATGCACCCTGATGGGCATAAAGAGAACATGTGAAGTTGCTCCCTGATTGTACATGGCACGTCCTCTATTACAGCCTTCAGCCCTCCCCACAGCTCCTCTACTGTTTCTCCTAAACTCAGCGATACAGATACTTATAATTTCCTGAACATACCATATTATTTCATGCAGCTCTCTGCCTTTAAATTTTTAAATTTACACATGCGCCTACTTTGGGGAGGGGAGGGCTGACAAGCCCTACCCTTCTTTCAAGTCTTAGTTTATGTATTGTTTTTGCCAAGTAAAAACCTAGCATCTCTCTCCACTCTCCCTCCTTTCAAAGTTGAACTGGATATCTCCCCTCTGTGCTCCCATAATATCCTTCCTTTTAACTTACTGGCCAGTTTAATCTGTGCTCTCCATTTCTTCTGGAAAAGATAATGACCGATGCCCATAGCACACTCAGTGTTCTTTGACGGTAGTTCTTTGACACTGGGACACCCACACACTTTAGCATTTGCACTCCCTAGGAGCTGGGTGCTTACTGAGATCCACTGTGTTTGTTCCCAAACTCATTTATGCCACTTGTACCTGTTAGTGTAACTAAGTAATTTACTTAGATGTGACTTAAGTGAATAGTATATGAGTGGGAAAAAAAGAGTTGTGTTTTCCATGAGAACAGATGGATGCTTTGGAAAGACAAGCTGCTAAAAATGTGTACTACTGAATTAGGGATAGGCAAGAGAACAGATAAAGATGGGGGAGGAGTATATAGAAATCTTGAAGAAATCTTTTCTCAAATTGTTTCCTCCCTTAATATTTAACTCTATAAAATTTCAAACTGGAAATTGTTGAAGATGCCTTTGGAGAGTGGTTTTCGGAATTCCCATCAGTATACCCATACCACAATAGAAGCCTTTAGCCCTACCTCAAAGATTAGTGAAGTGCATGTGTTTTTAAGTTAAAATAAAATGTCTAAGTTATCCATGTATCATTTTTACCTGTCCAGGTAATATATTGTGGGCTTCCCAGGTGGCACTAGTGATAAAAAACCCATCTGCCAATGCAGGAGATGTAAGAAATGTGGGATCAATCTCTGGGTCAGGAAGACTCCCTAGAGGAAGGCATGGCAACCCACTCCAGTATTCTTGCCTGGAGAATCCCATGGACAGAGGAACCTGGAGGGCTGCAGTCCACAGGGTCCCAAAGAGTCAGACGTGATTGAAGTGACTTAGCATGTACCTATGCAGGAATATATTGCAGTGTATTGGGGTGGAGTTGGGAGGCAGAGACTCTCCTTTTGATTGTTTCTTGAAGACAGGGACTGTGTCTTGCTTGTCTTGGTAGTTTCTGTGCCTAAGACTGGGAAGAATATTTGAATTCTAGAGAACTTTCTGTAAGGATTTCTTGACCTAAGGGAATTGCTGTACTTATTATTGTACAATTGCTTGTGTGTGTTCAATTGTGTCCAGCTCTTTACGATCCCATGGTCTGTTGCATGCCAGCCTCCTCTGTCCATGGAATTTTCCATGCAAGAATACTGGAGTGGGTTGCCATTTCCTTCTTCAGGGGATCTTCCCAACTCAGGGATCGAACTCAGGTCTCCTGCATTGCAGGCAGGTTCTTTACCATCTATACCTCCCCAGAAGGCTTAGGAAGTGCTTAGTCATTCAGCCATGTTTGACTCTTTGCAACCCAAGGACTGTAGCCCGCCAGGCTCCTTTCTCATGGGGCTCTCCAGGAAAGAATACTGGAGTGGGTTGCCATTTCCTTCTCCAGGGGATCTTGCCCACCCAGGGATGGACCATGGGTTTCCTGCAGGCAGATTCTTTTACCATCTGATCCACCAGGGAGGGTTCAACAATTAGGCCTCTTTTATGCATTACAGCCACTAGGCGGCAGTGCAGCTGCATTCCTTTGGAATGGCCAGTCCAGGGAAGATGCCTCCAAGCTAGATCCCCCCAAATGTTATGAGCTTCCCTAAAGTGTATTGGAAAATCTGTGGCATAAACATCTCACTTTGTATATGTGTTTCCCTTGTTTATTTGGGGAAGTTGACTCCATTTTTTCTGAACAATGAAAAGCCTAAGTAGTAATCACCACCTCATTAAGTTAGTTATTAAAGCCAAGCCAATTCCTGGAAGGAAAAAAAAAGAAAAGAAAACAGGAAGAAAAGCTTAATAACCTCATGCAAATGTTGTGACTAGCATCAAGGATTGTAAATTGGTACCAGGCAGGCCACAGTGTCTTACAGTGGAGTCTCACTGGCAAATACTGAGAAAGTTATGGAGAGTGTATCCAGATGACTAGACAGATCTCAACCCTGCCTTCCTTCCCTGAATGAGTCTTCTCCAGTTCTGATGTGCTAGAGTCTCAGACTTCAACACTTAAGTGCTAGTTGCTCATATCTTTGTGAAGCAGTGTCCTTTCCCAGGAGAAAGAGCATAGTAAGATGAAAAAGAATTCCAAACATCACCTTTAAAAGAAAGACCTTGGAAAAATAAAAAAGAATGATTATTTTACTTTTCAATGGGTTTCCAGGCTGAATTACAACTGTATTGATGATCTATGAAGTTAAAGGATCTTGAAAATCCCATGGATGAAGGAGCCTGGTGGGCTGCAGTCCATGGGGTCACTAACAGTCGGACACCACTGAGAGACTTCATTTTCACTTTTCACTTTCATGCATTGGAGAAGGAAATGGCAACCCACTCCAGTGTTCTTGCCTGGAGAAGCCCAGGGACGGGGGAGCCTGGTGGGCTGCCGTCTATGGGGTCGCACAGAGTCGAACACGACCGAAACGACTTAGCAGCAGCAGCAGCAGCAGCAACGAAGTTTGGGTCCAAGGGAGCTGGAACATCCTATTTCCACAAGTCTTTGGAAGCAATGAAAGAATATCTGTTCCGAAGTACTCTGTTTGAGAATTAAATAAATCTAAAACAAGATAAAACAGTCCAGTTTACAATTATCATGGGGGCTTTGAAATAGATGACCTAGAGGCTAAGTGATTCACTGCATCTGGGGAGCCAACTGACCTGGGTTTGAGACTGAGCACTGCCCCTGATAATGACCAGTCTCTTTCCTCTCTCAGCACCACATGGCCCATCTGTGAAATACATGGAGAGGGAAAATGGACAAATGGTCTCAAAACCTCCCCCAGGTCTAAACAATCATATTCCTTTTTCAGGAAGTTACCCTTACAGTTACACTTGACTTCCTTCTGTTTCAGCTTTAAAAAAAAAAATATATATTTATTTATTTATTGGCTGTGCTGAGTCTTTGTTGCTGCACAGGCTTTCTCCAGTTGTAGCGAGCAGGAGTTATTCCCTAGTTGTGGTGCCGGGCTTCTCACTGCAGTGGCATCTCTTGTTGCAGAACACGCGCTTTAGAGCCCATGGGCTTTAGCTCTAGAGAGTGGGCTCAGTAGTCATGGTGCACAGGCTTAGTTGCCCCTTGGCACATGAAATCTTCCCAGACCATGAATTGAACCCGTGTCCCCTGCATTGGCAGGTGGATTCTTAACCACTGGACCACCATGGAAGTGCTGTTTCAGCTTTTAAAGATGCAATATGAAATAAACCAAATATGAAAATTGCTATTTCTCTATCCAAACTTAGTTTTCTCTTAGGGCAGGGTCTGGCAGCGTTCAAAATACGGTTGGAACTGATACCAAAGGATTTTTTCAATAAAATTAGAATGAGATGTTACAGTTTAAACCCCATAAAATCAAAGCATGTTAGTTCGTGTGCAGAACAGAAACTCAAACCCAGCATTTGCCCTTCAGTTGCTCACAGTTGAAGGGAGTGGTGGCAGCTTACTCTAAATGAGTAAGAAAATAAATATACTGATATTTCAAGACTGGACAAACATATGAGCTCCCATTTAGGTTTTTGACTCCTGATTTATTTTCCCATTTCCCCGTGGAGAAGGACGGTCAATGAATGAAGACTCAGATCTTCAGTGTCTGTCTGGAAAGCTGGCAGTCTTCCAGAACTACAACTGGATATGAAAGCAAAGTTCCAGTCCCCACCTCCTTAGGCTATCACTTCAACCTTTTCACAGAAGGAAGGCCAAAGTTGGAATGGGCAGTGTGGCCCTTGCGCATCTTCATGGTGCCTTTGTCCCTTCAGTCCCATTGATCTGTTTGTCACATAGTGCACATCATTAAGGTACAAAGGGGTGTGAGGCCTTGGGACTGCCCTCAAGGTGCTGTCCCTAACCATAGCTTCTCCTTCCTTCCTTTTGATTGTCTCAGAGATTGAGTTAAAAGAGCTGCCCTCTGATAAATCTTTGAAGCCTTAGGATGTAGACCATAAGCCAAGACAACGGGGCCTCCTCTTACTTTTCCTCCTCAGGGCCCATCCTGGTTGCTGATCACAGAGAAGTACTATAGAAAAGGTTTGGAACGTGGATTGAAACAAGTCTGTGGGCTACCACTGACCATTTTCAGGGGCTGGGCTTGCTTACTTAACTTGGTGAATAGGAGCAGTGCTTCAGCCGGCTCATCTGTAGCAGGAGGAAAATATTGTGGGCTCCAAAGGAGTGAATGCATGTAGACCTCTTAGTCCCAGGCCTGGCGCAGAAGGTGCAGGCCAGCCCTGCCCATCGGCATTTCTTCATCAGCATCATCGATGATGATGCTGGTGCAGAAAGACTGAACAGTGGAGGCGGACCTGGGCCTGGGCGTGAATCCCTTCAGGTGGAATATAATCCTGAGAAAGTCTGAAAGCCTCCGCTGCTTCACGGGAGAAGGCAGGATTCGGTGCCTGGGGCGAGGGGCGCAGGAGGCTTAAGGCAAACGTCAGCGGAGCGCAGAGTGAGGACCAGAAAATGGTAACCCTCGCTGTGATTACTGCCCATGAAGACGAGCTGGGGCAGCGGTCTCACGGAGGGTCCTGCCGACCAGCTTGGCGGTTTCAAGCAGGTCCCAGAGGCAGAAAGCCTTCCTAGAGAGGCACGCGGGTGGCGTGAGAGGTGAGGGGACGCTCAGGCACCCGCTCGGAGTGGGAACTGGGAGAAGCGAACTTGACCTCCGACTGCGCGCGGGGCGTGTCTGTCCGCGCCTTCGGCGGCAAGGTCCTGCCTCCAACCTCGGCGGGCCCGGCGGAGCCGCTCCTGGGAGTCCGGGGCCGGGCCCGGGACCCCGCCCAGGCGGCGGCAGGGTACCCTGGACTGGGCGCTGCTGGCGGAGCCGACGGGGCGGAGAGGAGCGCGGCGGGAGGAGGAGGAGGAGGAGGAGGGGGGGCTGGTCAAGGGAAGTGCGACGTGTCTGTGGAGCCTTTTTATACCTCCTTCCCGGGAGTCCGGCAGCCGCCGCCGCCGCCGCCGCCCGAGCGTCCTAGCGCCTCTGCTCCAGGGGCTGGGCTCCGAGTTTCAGCGCGCCAGGCACCGCCGTAGCCAGCCAGCATGTCCGAGGTCAAGAAGCAGAAGACGGTAGGCTGCCAGTCGTCTGCCTTCCTCCTCCGCTCTCGGCCCCGGACGCTCGGATCCCATCCTCCCCGGGAGGAGGCGAGCAGCCCGGGCTCGGAGGCTGGGGCGCGGGGAGGAGGAAGAAGTGGAGGGAAGCGGGAGGGCGAGGTTCAGCCGGGATTCCCGGGGCAGCCCTCTCGGGGCAGTCCCTCCCCCGTCTCGCGCCGCAGGGAGCCTGCGCCCGGTGGGGTCGTCAGGGCCGGGCTAGACCTCCGGAGCCGGAGACGTGCGTCCCCATCCAGAGAAAGGTCCAGAGATGGGAAATTTCTTTTCTTCCCCCGAGAACTTTTTCTGGAGCCGTCTTTTCTTTTGAATGAACTCCGCACGGGTCTAAGCGGTGGGGGTAAGGGACTAAGGGGATCCCAGTCCTGCCAGGTCTGGTCGTTGGCGACACGTCAGGACAGTCACTGGGGTTTTTGTCCACGGAACCTCCTTGGAGTGGACTTTAGTGACAGACGTTCATAAAGGGAAAACTACGACTGTCTAGACGAGGGAGGGAAATTGCCTATCTACACTGGCAGGGTTCTAGCTCCTTGTTGGGATCGGGTGGCACCTTAAGTTCAGCCATGGGAGGTGGGGTGGCGCGTGGGGGCTCCTCAGCTTGGTGGAGTGAAATGAGTGGACTGTCTTGAGGAGGTTCAATTTTATCCACAATGAATCTGGGCCATCCCCATTGTAGGAAATAGAAGGTTGTTGAAAAGTTCCATTCCCACTTAGTGATAGGGGCTCCTGTAAATTCTGCATCCTTAAAAATGGCAGCGATGATCACAGACTCTTTTAAAGTCAGAAAGAGCCTTGTATAGACAGCACTGGGGCCATACCAGGGGTGGTGTGCAAGGCTTGTTGGGATCTGACGGCTGAACACTCATCTTTTTTAACTCCCAGACCGAAAGCCTCAGATGATTATGGAGGTCATGGAAGGGGCTGACCTCTCTCAAACAGATTTGTGCTTGGAACATAGTAGGTGGTCAATAAATGTTTTATTACTATTATATAATACTTATCACTGAAATATCTTTGAGGTGTTTTTTTGTGGCAGGAGAGATGAAAAAACATAAATTGGGGAAGGGGAGTGGAGGGGGCACACAGGGGCTAGGAGTGTGGGCTTGAGCAGCAGAGGAAAGGGGGTGGGGGCTCTGTGGTTTCAGGGACCACACTGAGGCCCCAGGAAGATCCAGGAGGAAGGAGGCATCTATTTGAGAAGGGAGGATGGTCAGGATTCCGTTGCCCTTTATAGGAGCGATTTTAAAGTCGGGAGACTCTCAGTATTATACTTGAAAACACTTAAGTGCAAATCACTTGTGTTTTATTCCTATTTAATTGTATTAATCTCTGTAACATTCTAAATGTTAGCTTCTAAGCCACAAGCTGCTGCGACACTTAGTAGCCTTTTATATCAGTGAGGTTTCGATTCTTACCTCCCGGCTAGCCTCAAGAATTCCTTCCCAATGAGATTGCTTTCTCAAGCATTAGTAATGAAGGGGCAGGTGATCTCTCCCTTTCTTGCCTCCAGTCAGCAAGAGCCTGTGAAGTGAAAGGCTTGAAAACAGGGGCTTTACACACGAAAATCACGGCAACTGCACAGAGAGAGTGAGAAACTTGAGGACCAGAGGATTTGGTTTTTGTATTTACACATTTAGAACCCTCTATTTTTTTATTTGAGGTGTTCTGCATAGGATTAAATTAACACCTGAAACAGCCAGCACAACTTGGGAACTTTTATATAGCTGGCATGATTATAATCCAAGGGACCAGTACAAGTCTCCCAAAGCTATTGGGTAAAGCGAGGCAGCTGTAAATGCATCTGAAATCTCTCAAGCTTTAAATGTTAACTCAAACTGTGTTTTGAAACTTTGCAGGCCAAAACAAAATCTGCCCACATGTGCGACCTCTGAACTAATCAATTATTTGAAAAATGAGTCTTGCTAATCTGGGAAGCTTTCCTGGAAGTGAGTCTGTGCTGGTCTTTTTCAGAAACTCACAGACATCATTACCTTATTTTCTGTATTGTCAACAGAGGATGTCAATTCACACCCCAGTGATTGCAGTCACTCTACATATTTGTTGAGCCCCTACTGTGTGCCAGACAGTCTACTGGGGTGAACACATTGTCCCAGGATTTTTTTTTTTTTTTTGCCTCACTCTCTGGATGAATATAGCCTTTCAGTTCAGACCACTCTAAGAAGAGTAAGTAGTTCTGGTTTAAATGTGAGAATGTAAGATGATTTTCTCACAGGCTTGAAAAAAATAAAAAAGGAAAGGTTCTGTTATGAGGGAAGGTAGTACATTCCTGCTGTGTTAGGCATCCTTAGCATGGAAACCAAAGACAGCTAGGTGTCACAGCCCTCCCTGCTACCCTTGACTTCCCTCCAAACTTGGCCACCTCCCATCCCCTTGACACACACATCAATCCCAGGAGAAGGAAGGAGGCAGCAGCAGCCAGAGGATGGAAAGAGACGCAAAGGCCTGGTCCTTTCTTCTTGCATCATTTCCTGGATTAGCATTTTTCAAGGCCCACAGACAATGTTATTATGTCCCAGAGACAACCAATCTGAAAATTCTGAGAAAGTCAACTGAGATATTAACGTATTTTCCTAAGGGTCAAAGAAGCCAGTGTTTGGGAGGGAGTGAGGCGCTATTGAAAAGTTAAAGCTCCCCATAAATGTAAGCCATTATTCACCTTTTATTATTTTAAAGATACTGTACAATATCACATTATTTTCCTGGAAGTGGCTACTTTTAAAACTATTTGAAGATGCTGTGTAAGGCAAGACATGAATTTCCAACTGGGAGGAAGGAGAAACAAGTACTACCCAGAGGCCAGGCCCTTTGCCTTATCCTTACAGCAGCCTTTACCCAGTAAATTGAGCCTCACCTCTAGGAGAGGAGAAATGCCAGCAGCAGTTTAGGATTTCAATTCAAGTTTGTCCAGGGACTTCAACAGTGGTCCAGTGGCCAAGACTCCATGCTTCCATTGCAAGGGGCACATGTTCAATCCCTGGTTGGGGAACTAAATTCCAGTTTGTCCAACTTTGAAGCTCCTGCTCCTTTTAGTCCCTCTGTTTCTCTTTGCATAATGACTTGCCCCTTGCAGTTGTTGTGAGGAGTAAATAGCTCCTAAACACTGTCTGGCTCAGTCCTAGACCCATATGCAGTCGCTACTGTTACTATTTTTTATTACACCATACTGTCTTGGTTTGCTGCAAGGAGAAAAATGCACAGATCAGACCATTCCAAAGGCTCAGTAAATGACAACCATCAGAATATCTAATGAGAGCAAACAAATACAGAAGTAAAGAGGTGATGATTTGAATTCTAATTGTAAAAAGCTGAATAGAAGATAAAGGTCAATAATTAGTGCAGACTTACCAGAGAAACCCAACTAATCAGCAAGATTTTGTCAACAACCTTGGCCAAGAAAGGCAATCTATATATAAATAAATATTAGACTAACTTCTCTCCACCCTTCCTGCACCTTCAGCTATTTCCAGATTTATCTTAAAATTAATGTTGTCCGATTCATGCTGTTATTCCACAATCATCTCTTTGGACTTTTGCCGTTAAAGATAAATGTAGCTAACTATGAGTTTTATATCTCTGAGATAGTTATCTTTATCTTTCAGCCCTTGGTCTTCCTGTTAATGTGTGTGGTTATCTGGTTTGCTTCGGGGATAATTAGACTGAACTCAAACATGGAAACCTGAGGGAATGAGAGTCTGAGAAAGGAATCGGTGACGTCAATCTTGGCCTTAGAAGATTACTGTTTATTTCAAACCCTGTCACTAAATAATAATGGGCACTGTCTTTGTGTTTGGAAGTCTTCAGAAAACACAGAAAGTGAAAGTAAATAACATACATATAATGCCATTTCAACCAACCTTTCATCACTTGGGTGCTTTGCTCATGACAAGTGAAATGGCATGTATCTCAGCAATCCTACATACAGCCTGGCACAGAGTAGGTGCTCAATAAATATTTTTTCCGCATTAGGCTATAGAATTGATTAGCGGGTGAATTTGTTTTTGGACATCTCTATTTTTGTTAGATTTCTCCCAGCCCCTCTTATGTGTCTGCTCTCATGTGCTGGCTCATTTTCGCCTGGAAATCCATCATTACCACTGAAAACTTACCTGTAGGGATTCTTGAGGCTTAGAATGAATTACCTCCCCACCCCACCCCAGAGGAGTTACTTTTGTTTCTGCCAGATGCCTGGTGGCACTACTACTCTGGCATCACTTTTGGGATTCTCCAGGAATACTGGCGTGGGTTGCCCTGCCCTTCTCCAGGGGATCTTCCCAACTCTGGGGATCAAATCCTTGTCCTCTGTATCTCCTGCAATGCAGGCAGATTCTTTACTCACTGAGCCACCTGGGAAGCCCCCTTTAACCTAAATATACCACTTAAAGTTATTTAGACCACCCAGGTGATGAGAATTTGAGTTGCGCTTTAACACACAGGGACCAACTTGTGCAGGCAAGTTCTCATGGACCACCTACCCCCATCCCACCCCTTATGTACCCTTTCAGTGTCAAGGCAGCTGTCCCTGCAATCTCTTGGAGTGGGAAGTGAGTTAATTGTGGCTCACTCTTATTTTTAGGGGGTGACTCTTAGGAACCTCAGCTTACTGTAGACAAAAGCCTTTTTATTCTCCCCACTTGGGTATATTCGAGGCTTTGTTGTCTCTTTCACCTCCCCTGTGAGGTTGTCAAAATCAGTGCAGATCTGCCTCTGTCAAGACAGAAGCCCCTTGTGCTTGCTTACATCTGAGGTTCTTGCTTTCCTGCAGATTTTGGCCAGGTGGTTCCTTACTATCTTGTTGGCTATTTGATGTTTCTAATTAGGTTATTTTATATTATAACCTGAATTTTATTTTTTAATTTTTCTGCAGCCTTTATTGAATTTGTAACAATATTGTTTCTGTTTTATGTGTTGGTTTTTTTTTGCCACAAGGCATATGAGATCTTAGCTCTCTAACCAGGGATTGAACCCGCAGCCCTGCATTGGAAGGGGAAGTTTTAACCACTGGACTATAAGGGAAGTCCCCATAACCTGCATTTTAAATTTGTTTTTATGGAAAGATTGGATGGTTTAACCTGGATCAGCATTGGTGGAAACAAAATTCTCTGCGTTTTCTCGATTCCTGATTATCATTGATTTATAATGTGTATATCATACCTTTCCCTTATACCTATAACACTTATAAAAGGAGTACTTTCAGAACTTAAGTAACTTAAGTAAACTTAAGTTGGATTGCTAGTCAGAAATATTTAATTGAATCCTTTTTTCCCCTACAAAGTGCTAAAGTCTGGGCTAGGGGGAGAGGGGGATTGGTGCTCACTTTATCTTCATGTTTCTGCCTGTATGGGCATCCATAGAGCTGTGCATTGTCCTGTCTCATCCTCAGTTGTTGGTCCAGGTCAAGTGCATTCCTGTCTGAAAGCCCCTTCAGTTCAACACCTCTGTTTGCTTCTCCCATGCTCTTGTGGGTACCCTGAGGTCACTACACTGCAACTCTCGGGGTAACTTGGTGAGGCTATCTTAAATATTTGACGTTGCCCCCTGACTTCCAGAAGGGTGAGAGCTGTACTCCTACTCTGGTGTGACCATGCTGGGACTTCGAGCAGCTCTAGGGGCTGCTCGAGTCTATCCCTGCTTCCTTTCCTTAGGGGGTCTGTTGAGGATCAGAAGCACAACCAGTGCCCTCTGCTTTCAGAGTCCCCAAAACTAGTTGATTCCTCTTACCCCAAGCCCAGCACCAGGCGCAGAACACCACTCCCCTTCTCAGACTCACAGTGGCATCTGAGCTCCTTCTGCTTCTAAGAAATATTAAATAGAGTTTTTCCAGAAAGGTTATTTAACATTAACATTGGATTCCTTACAAATGTGGTTTTCTTGTTCCTCTTTCCTGCCTTTTGACCATTAAATATTTTTTTTTTCAATTTAGAATAAATTGGCACACAAAATGGAAATCTTTTTCTCTCTGCAAAAGAACCATTGTATTAAAACCTGACCTCTAACTTGCCTCTGATAACACATGGTGTGTAAACTGACTTTCATCAGTTGGCTGATGTGACTTCCTTTAAAATCTAATCACCAGCTCTTTCTGCACTTTACTTTTACTCCTGAAGTGGATTTTGCTATTACTGGTATTGTGAAAACATGACTGCAGCATAAACATGGCAAGCTCAATCTGTCTAGCGCCAAATATTAAATTTTGGCAAAAAAAAAATGTTACCTGTTTTAAAACTTCCCTGAAACAGTTACATTAAATATATCAAATGCTAATCATGAAAAGTGATCATTTCTATGCTATGTTAGTATTTGTTTTAAATGTATAGTTGACATCTTTGTATGTTTTGTTATAAAAATACGGATTTTTAGCTACCAAGTATCTATGTCCAGTCTAATAGTACAATTACTTTTTCTTTTCTTTTTAATGTGTGCCAAGTGTGGGCTTGAAAAATTATTTGCAGACTTTGTTTGGAGACTTAAACCACCTACAGTGAAGATTTTGTCCCCATTACTTCATTCATCTATACCTTCCCCAAACATTTATTTGTGGATAATTGGTGCTTTCTCAACTTTTAGCAAAATAAGCAACTAAGATGTTGGTGATGATTTTTATTTTTGTATATTTCCTACTGTTAAAAACCTGAATTAACTTTCTGGTCCTCTACTGTGATCCCATTTTGTTTTCCTTCAAGGGCTCTGGAAACCTTTCTTTATATTTCCTATCTGATCCTCACTTATGAATTTGTTCACTTCATTTACTCAACAGATATTTTTTAAATGACCCAACCAGGACCTGTGCTTGCCATAATTTACCAGAGCTACCAAAGCCTTATATTCGTTAATTATAGCTTTTTAGATCATTCAAATACTGTCTTTAAACTACTCTAAACATAGCATTTACTTTTTTCTAATTGCAACACCCCACCCACAAACTTTATATTCTTTCAACCTTCTGCCCAGTCAATATTACAGTGGCCTTGAGCCAAAAGCAATAAAATTTTCAACTGATTTTTCCTACATTTTTAAAAATCTTTTTCTCCCCCAAATTAAAATTTTAAATTATTTAATTTTTATTCAAGTTGTTCCTACTTTAAAAATGTATTTTTTCCCCAAGACCCCTAGCATTTTCCTTCTGGGAGGAAAATGAAGAGCTCATCTTTCAGCCATTCAGGTTGATACACAGAGCTTTGCTGAGGCACATGACTGTCTTCCTGGCCAGCTGGTGGTGATACCACCACTGAGCTGAAACTCTGCTCACGTAACTACAGGCCTAGCACTTTTCTCTTTTTTTGCATGCCCTTCAAAAGAGGCCCTACCCATTTTCTGTAGCTCTGTCTTTTCTTTTACATACTGGGAAATATTTTCCATAAATTAAAAAAAAAAAAAAACTTCCAAATTGGTTATCAGTGAATCACAGTTAATTTAATTTAGCTTTAGCATCTTGTTCTGATATTCTGAAGATAGAAAGCATGGACCAGAGAGCAGTGTTTGAAAAATGAAGGACAACCCTGTTGGTCCAGTGGTTAAGATACCACACTTCCACTGCAGGGGACACAGGTTTGATCCCTAGTCAGGTAACCTAAGATCCCACATGCTGCGAGGCGTGGCCAAAATGAATGACTAAATAAATTTTTTAAAAAGAGAGAAAAATATGTAACTGACCATTTTGGAATATGTTTGATGGTCCAGTCTGTTTCTCTTTAGAAAATTCAGCTTATACCCTCCTAAACTCCTCAACCTCACTCACTCTTTCTTAAGCCTTCTCAAACAGTTTAACCATTTTATCAAAAAAAGAGAAAAAAGATAGTAACGATTGCATAGGGTGCAATACAGATAAATTTATATTAGGCAAAATTTGAGGCAAATTCAGTTGTACATTGAATCCTCAGTTCCTGTTGTAGAATTTCTGGTTTTATCTCTGCTGCTGCTAAGTCGCTTCAGTCATGTCCGACTCTGTGCGACCCCATAGATGGCAGCCCACCAGGTTCCCCCGTCCCTGGGATTCTCCAGGCAAGAACACTGGAGTGGGTTGCCATTTCCTTCTCCAATGCATGGAAGTGAAAAGTGAAAGTGAAGTCGCTCAGTCATGTCTGACCCTTAGTGACCTCATGGACTGCAGCCTACCAGGCTCCTCCGTCCATGGGAATTTCCAGGCAAGAATACTGGAGTGGGGTGCCATTGCCTTCTCCGAGTTTTATCTCTAAATCCATTCATTTCCATTGTTGCCTAAGTTCATAAAGTACCATGAAGTTGGTTACACATAACTGTGTGGTCCAGCCAACTAAATCTACCTAAATTGCTGAGTTCCAATATTCTTTTCCTAAAAAGTATGAATAAGTACAGCTGTTGGGCCATCGTGTCACTAATACAACAATGCTTTAAGTAGCTACTAAAAAAAAAGATTTAAAAACTTGCATTCATCTATTATGTTTAAATTCACCATGTGACTGAGAACTAATAAAACATTGACATTAAAATTCTCTCTATGGGATTTGCATATTTACCAGGAGTTTCGATTTTTGGAACATGTTTTGTTAGAAAATTCCTACTCTGTTGTGACTTGTTTATCATCTGCATTGAGCCCTTATAATGTGGCAGGCACTGTTTCACAGCTTTGTCTGTGCATTTACTCATGTAGTCCTCACGGTCTCCTGAAGGAAGTCGGTGAGCAAATAGTCAGGAGGTAACTCATTTAACCGAAATAAGGCTTTAGAGAGTTCCCCACAGGAGAAGATAAAATCTTATTAGCTGCTCTGTAGTTAATAAGTTGTTTATTTCATAGAGGGAATGAGACAAACGCCAAGTAGCAAACCCAGTAGGATTAGGCAACTAGTAATATACTACTGTTTCATTTGTAAAATATTTTGGCAGCTGCCTACTGCTAATATCTCAAGATAGTAATAATGAATTCTATTAAGAGGCATTCCCCAGCACTTTTGTAAAAAGAGGAAATGGCACATATTCGCAAACGCATGTTACCCTTGCCGTCACACACATTTCTTTCCTTATAGCGACATAAAGCGAATAATTGGAAAGTAAATTTTCTTTGTGCTCAGACTCAACAAGTAGGGGTAATAGTTTCTATTGCCTAGTTTTACCGCTGGGTCAGTATTCAACAAATGTGAACGGAATGACTTGTTTCCACTAAAGCTCCTAATACCTGAGCCAAGTTGTAACGGTGATTTGTCGATGATAAAAGGAAACCAGGCCACCCGTGTGTTTTTCACAAAATAAAAATTTGACCTAGCTGGAAGTCAAGGCTTAAGGATGTTGGCAAACCAGATAATGCTTCCATTTTCACTGGGGACCGATGAGGAGTGCCTGGAAATTGTGAGATCGTGAATGACAGTTTCCAAGATGTTTGGAAGAAATGTTTTGGGGAGTTTGTCTCATTCTGTCATCATAGGTTGGAAAAGTTTAAGATTTCAGCAATCCTGGGCCATAGCCTCAGTGACTGCTTCTAAGTGGGCCTGGATTCTTGATTGTCAGAAGACCATTGTGTTAAGAGGCCAGAGCCCACACTCACAGGGAAGAGAGCAGCATTGGCTGCACGTGATTTAGGGGCTGAAATGGAAGTCCTTTAATAGAGAGAGGTTACCTCATTTAAAGGAGAAGGAAGTGGCAACCCACTCCAGTATTCTTGCCTGGAGAATTCTTTCAACAGAGGAGCCTAGTGGGCTATTATTGTCCTTGAGATCGCAAGAGAGTCAGACACGACTTAGCGACTCAAGGACTTCATTTAAAGGAGACTCCCAGGTGATTCAGTGGTAAAGAAACTGCCTGCCAAGCGGGAGACTCAGGTTCGATCCCTGGCTTGGGAAGATCCCCTGGAGAAGGAAATGGTAACCCATTCCAGTATTCTTGCCTGGGAAATCCCATAGACAGAGGAGCCCAGTGGGCTTACAGTCCATGGGGTCTCAAAAGAGCTGGAGACAACTTAGTGACTAAACAACCTTATTTAAGTAACAGGAGTAGTAGTGACAACATAGAAATTAAACCACAAAATCCATTGTTTCACAGTGTGAGACACCTTGGATACAAGATTCTGTCTAAAGTATGTGTTGTCTCTGCTTAGCTATCCAGTAAATGGAAAAATCCGGTCATAATAAACACTTGGTTTCTTTTATTTTCTTCTCAGTGTTGCAGCTCTGGTTTAATAAGTCCTTTACACTTCACGCTATGATATGTATTCCTTTTGTTTTTTTTTCACTCAAATCTCCATTTTATTGACAACGACATGAACGTGCTAAAAAGATAAAACTTGAGAGATTTCCCTTTATACAAGTATTTTATTTAGCTCTCAAATACACCAAACATTTTAAAGTCTCTTTGAAGAAAAAATAGGGAATATGTATTATCTCCCCCTCTCTTTGCATTTTTGAAATTCTTTTCTTCAAAGATAAATTTTTTAAAGTGTCTTATATTGGAATATAACCAATTAACAATATCGCGATAGTTTCAAGTGGACAGCAGACACTCATATACATGTATCCATTCTCCCCCAAACACCCCTCCCATCCAGGCTGCCACATAACATTGAGCAGAGTTCCCTGGGCTATACAGTAGGACCTTATTGGTTATCCATTTTATTTAATTTTTTTTTCTAGTTATCAATCACCTATTTTTTTTTTCTTTTCTTTTTTTTTTATTTATTTATTTTAGTTGGGGGCTAATTACTTTACAATATTGTAGCAGTTTTTGCCATACATTGACATGAATCAGCCATGGGTTCACATGTGCTCCCCCTCCCGAACCCTCCTCCCACCTCCCTCCCCATCCCATCCCTCTGGGTCATCCCAACACTCCATCTCTGAACATCCGTCCCATGCATAGAACATGGAATGGTGTTCCGCTTCACATATGACAATATACATGTTTCAATGTTATTGTCCCAGAACATCCCACCCTCACCTTCTCCCTCAGAGTCCACAGGACTGTTCTATGCATCTGTGTCTCTTATTCTGTCTCACATATAGGGTTACCATTACCATCTTTCAAATTCCATATACATGCATTAGTATACTGTATTGGTGCTTTTCTTTCTGGCTCACTTCACTCTGTATAATGGGCTCCAGTTTCATCCATCTCAATAGAACCGATTCAAATGTATTTTTTTTAATGGCTGAGTAATATTCCATTGTGTATATGTACCACAGCTTCCTTATCCATTCGTCTGCCGATGGACATCTAGGTTGCTTCCATGTCCTGGCTATTGTAAACAGTGCTGCGATGAACATTGGGGTACACGCGTCTCTTTCAATTCTGGTTTCCTCGGTGTGTATGCCCAGCAGTGGGATTGCTGGGTCATACGGCAGTTCTATTCCCAGTTTTTTAAGGAATCTCCACACTGTTCTCCATAGTGGCTGTACTAGTTTGCATTCCCGCCAACAGTGTAAGAGGGTTCCCTTTTCTCCACACCCTCTCCAGCATTTATTGCTTGTAGACTTTTGGATAGCAGCCATTCTGACTGGTGTGTAATGGTACCTCATTGTGGTTTTGATTTGCATTTCTCTGATAATGAGTGATGTTGAGCATCTTTTCATGTGTTTGTTAGCCATCTGTTTGTCTTCTTTGGAGAAATGTCTGTTTAGTTCTTTGGCCCATTTTTTGATTGGGTCGTTTATTTTTCTGGAATTCAGCTGCAGGAGTTGCTTGTATATTTTTGAGATTAATTGTTTGTCTGTTGCTTCGTTTGCTATTATTTTCTCCATTCTGAAGGCTGTCTTTTCACCTTGCTCCTAGTTTCCTTTGTTGTGCAAAAGCTTTTAAATTTAATTAGGTCCCATTTGTTTATTTTTGCTTTTATTTCCAATATTCTGGGGGGTGGGTCATGGAGGATCCTGCTGTGATTTATGTCGGAGAGTGTTTTGCCTATGTTTTCCTCTAGGAGTTTTATAGTTTCTGGTCTTACATTTAGATCTTTCATCCATTTTGAGTTTATTTTTGTGTATGGTGTTAGGAAGTGTTCTAGTTTCATTCTTTTACAAGTGGTTGACCAGTTTTCCCAGCACCACTTGTTAAAGAGATTGTCTTTTCTCCATTGTATACTCTTGCCTCCTTTGTCGAAGATAAGGTGCCCATAGGTGCGTGGGTTTATCTCTGGGCTTTCTATTTTGTTCCATTGATCTATATTTCTATCCTTGTGCCAGTACCACACTGTCTTGATGACTGTGGCTTTGTAGTAGAGCTTGAAGTCAGGCAGGTTGATTCCTCCAGTTCCATTCTTCTTTCTCAAGATTGCTTTGGCTATTCAAGGTTTCTTATACTTCCATACAAATTGTGAAATGATTTGTTCTAGTTCTGTGAAAAATATCATTGGTAGCTTGATACGGATTGCATTGAATCTGTAGATTGCTTTGGGTAGTATACTCATTTTCACTATATTAATTCTTCCAATCCATGAACACGGTATATTTCTCCATCTATTTGTGTCCTCTTTGATTTCTTTCATCAGTGTTTTATAGTTTTCTATATATAAGTCTTTTGTTTCTTTAGGTAGAAATATTCCTAAGTATTTTATTCTTTTTGTTGCAATGGTGAATGGTATTGTTTCCTTAATTTCTCTTTCTGTTTTCTCATTATTGGTGTATAGGAATGCAAGGGATTTGTGTGTTAATTTTGTATCCTGCAACTTTACTATATTCATTGATTAGCTCTAGTAGTTTTCTGGTAGAATCTTTAGGGTTTTCTATGTAGAGGATCATGTCATCTGCAAACAGTGAGAGTTTTACTTCTTTTCCTATCTGTATTCCTTTTATTTCTTTTTCCGCTCTGACTGCTGTGGCCAAAACTTCCAAAACTATGTTGAATAGTAGTGGTGAAAGTGGGCATCCTTGCCTTGTTCCTGACTTTAGGGGAAATGCTTTCAGTTTTTCACCATTGAGGATAATGTTTGCTGTGGGTTTGTCATATATAGCTTTTATTATGTTGAGGTATGTTCCTTCTATTCCTGCTTTCTGGAGAGTTTTTATCATAAATGGATGTTGAATTTTGTCAAAGGCTTTTTCTGCATCTATTGAGATAATCATATTGTTCTTATCTTTCAATTTGTTAATGTGGTGAATTACATTGATTGATTTGCGGATGTTAAAGAAACCTTGCATTCCTGGGATAAAGCCCACTTGGTCATGATGTATGATCTTTTTAATATGATGTTGGATTCTGTTTGCTAGAATTTTATTAAGGATTTTTGCATCTATGTTCATCAGTGATATTGGCCTGTAGTTTTCTTTTTTTGTGACATCTTTGTCTGGTTTTGGAATTAGGGTGATGGTGGCCTCATAGAATGAGTTTGGAAGTTTACCATCTTCTGCAATTCTCTGGAAGAGTTTGAGTAGGATAGGTGTTAGCTCTTCTCTAAATTTTTGGTAGAATTCCACTGTGAAGCCATCCGGTCCTGGGCTTTTGTTTGCTGGAAGATTTCTGATTACAGTTTCGATTTCCGTGCTTGTGATGGGTTTGTTAAGATCTTCTATTTCTTCCTGGTTCAATTTTGGAAAGTTATACTTTTCTAAGAATTTGTCCATTTCTTCCAAGTTGTCCATTTTATTGGCATATAGCTGTTGGTAGTAGTCTCTTATGATCCTTTGTATTTCTGTGTAGTCTGTTGTGATCTCTCCATTTTCATTTCTAATTTTGTTGATCTGATTCTTCTCCCTTTGTTTCTTGATGAGTCTGGCTAATGGCTTGTCAATTTTGTTTATCTTCTCGAAAAACCAGCTTTTAGTTTTGTTGATTTTTGCTATGGTCTCTTTTGTTTCTTTTGCATTTATTTCTGCCCGAATTTTTAAGATTTCTTTCCTTCTACTAACCCTGCGGTTCTTCATTTCTTCCTTCTCTAGTTGCTTTAGGTGTAGAGTTAGGTTATTTATTTGATTGTTTTCTTGTGTCTTGAGGTACGCCTGTATTGCTATGAACCTTCCCCTTAGCATTGCTTTTACAGTGTCCCATAGGTTCTGGGTTGTTGTGTTTTCATTTTCATTCGTTTCTATGCATATTTTGATTTCTTTTTTGATTTCTTCTGTGATTTTTTGGTTATTCAGCAGTGTGTTGTTTAGCCTCCATATGTTGGAATTTTTAATAGTTTTTTTCCTGTGATTGAGGTCTAATCTTACTGCATTGTGGTCAGAGAAGATGGCTGGGATGATTTCAATTTTTTTGAATTTACCAAGGCTAGATTTATGGCCCAGGATGTGATCTATCCTGGAGAAAGTTCCGTGTGCACTTGAGAAAAAGGTGAAATTGCTTGTTTTGGGGTGGAAAGTCCTGAAAATATCGATTAAATCTAATTTGTCTATTGTATCATTTAAAGTTTGTGTTTCCTTGTTAATTTTCTGTTTAGTTGATCTATCCATATGTGTGAGTGGAGTATTAAAGTCTCCCACTATTATTGTGTTATTGTTAATTTCCCCTTTCATACTTGTTAGTATTTGCCTTACATATTGTGGTGCTCCTATGTTGGGTGCATATATATTTATAATTGTTACATCTTCTTCTTGGACTGACCCTTTGATCATTATGTAGTGTCCTTCTTTGTCCCTTTTCACAGCCTTTATTTTAAAGTCTATTTTATCTGAAATGAGTATTGCGACTCCTGCTTTCTTTTGGTCTCCATTTGCATGAAATATATTTTTCCATCCCTTCACTTTCAGTCTGTATGTGTCCCTAGTTTTGAGGTGGGTCTCTTGTAGACAGCATATGTAGGGGTCTTGTTTTTGTATCCACTCAGCCACTCTTTGTCTTTTGGTTGGGGCATTCAACCCATTTACATTTAAGGTAATTATTGATAAGTATGGTCCCGTTGCCATTTACTTTGGTGTTTTGAGTTCGTGTTTAAACATCCTTTCTGTGTTTCCTGTTTAGAGAAGATCCTTTAGCATTTGATGGAGAGCTGGTTTGGTGGTGCTGAATTCCCTCAGCTCTTGCTTGTCTGTAAAGCTTTTGAATTCTCCTTCATATGTGAATGAGATCCTTGCCGGGTACAGTAATCTGGGTTGTAGATTATTCTCTTTCATTACTTTAAGTGTGTCCTGCCATTCCCTTCTAGCCTGAAGAGTTTCTATTGAAAGATCAGCTGTTATCCTTATGGGGATCCCCTTGTGTGTTACTTGTGGTTTTTCCCTTGCTGCTTTTAATATTTGTTCTTTGTGTTTGATCTTTGTTAATTTGATTAATATGTGTCTTGGGGTGTTTCGCCTTGGGTTTATCCTGTTTGGGACTCTCTGGGTTTCTTGGACTTCTGTGGCTATTTCCTTCCTCATTTTAGGGAAATTTTCAACTATTATCTCCTCGAGTATCTTTTCATGGCCTTTCCTTTTATCTTCTTCTTCTGGGACTCCTATGATTCGAATGTTGGGGCGTTTCATATTGTCCCAGAGGTCCCTGAGGTTTTCCTCATTTCTTTTGATTCTTTTTTCTTTTTTCCTCTCTGCTTCGTTTATTTCCACCATTCTATCTTCTACCTCACTTATCCTATCTTCTGCCTCTGTTATTCTACTGTTGGTTCCCTCCAGCGTGTCTTTTATCTCCTTTATTTCATTATTCAATATATATTGACTCCTTTTTATTTCTTCTAGGTCCTTGGTAAACATTTCTTGCATCTTCTCAATCCTTGTCTCCAGGCTATTTATCTGTAACTCCATTTTATTTTCAATAGTTTGGATCATTTTTACTATCACTATTCTAAATTCTTTTTCAGATAGATTCCCTATCTCCTCCTCTTTTGTTTGGTTTGGTGGGCATTTCTCATTTTCCTTTACTTGCTGAGTATTTCTCTGCCTTTTCATCTTGTTTAGATTGCTGTGTTAGGCGTGGCCTTTCTGTATACTGGTAGTTTGAAGTTCCTCTTTATTGTGGAGGTTCCTCACTGTGGGTGGGGTTGGATGGGTGGCTTGTCAAGGTTTCCTGGTTGGGGGAGCTTGTGTCGGTGTTCTGGTGGGTGGAGCTGGATTTCTTCTCTTTAGAGTGCAATGGAGTGACCAGTATTGAGTTTTGAGATGTCTATGGATTTGGTGTGCCTCTGGGCAGCCTGTATATTGATGCTCAGGGCTATGTTCCTGTGTTGCTGGAGAGTTTGCGTGGTATGTCTTGCTCTGGAACTTATTGGCTCTTGGGTGGAGCTTGGTTTCAGTGTATATGTGGAGGCTTTTGGAAGATCTCTTATTAATTAATGTTTCCTCTGGCTTTCAGTCTTATTCTTGCAGTAGCCTCAAGACTACTCCATCCATACAGCATCAATAATAAAACTTTTAGGTTAATGGTGAAAAGATTCTCCACAGTGAGGGATACCCAGAGAGGTTCACTGAGTTACATGGAGAGGTGAAGGGGAGGGAGGTTGAGGTGACCAGGAGGAGAGGAGGGGGACTCAAACGTGGGGAGAGCAGTCTAGCCAGTAAGCACTTCCCTCTGTGCTCTCCACAGTCTGGAGCCCTCAGAGAGGTTCACAGAGATACATAGAGAGAGGGGAGGAAGGAATAGAGGTGAGGATGAGTAGAAAGGGAGGAATCAAGAGGGGAGAGAGAGATCTGGGCAGTATTCTGTTCCCGAAGTGTTCTCCGGTACCCAGAACACCCTCAGAGATTCACAGAATTGGGTTGAGAAGGGAAGGATGAGGGTGGGAGATAGAGGTTCCCTGGGGGGAGAAGAAAGAGCGTCAAAAGAGGGAGAGAGTAATCAAGCCAGTAATCACACTCCTGAGTAAAAATGGGTACTAAAGATTGTATTCTTAAATGCACAAAATTGATATAAAATATGTAAAACAAAGATTAAAAATCTAGAGTAGAGGTTAGACTCTTATAAATCATACAATATAAAAAAAAGAGAAAAGAAAACAGTATAAAAAGAAAAAAGACAGTAAAACAGTATAACAGTAAAAAAAAAAAAAACAGGAAAAAACAGTAAAAAAAAAAAAAAGAAAACACAAAAAGTATAAGATATATGTACGCAGTTTGTTTTAAAAATAGGGTTTTTTTTTTTTTCAAGGTAGTAGTGGGTTATGAAAATGAAAATTAAAGGTGTAATAGAGGTCTTAAAGAAAAAAGAAAGAAAAAAAATTAAAAAAAAATTAAAAAATGATAATAGTAAAAATATATATCCCGGACTTTCTCTGGAGCAGTTGTGAGCCGTGTGGGGTCTCTTCAGTTTCAGATAAATCCTTGTTCCTGCTTATACTTTTCAAGATCTATAGGCCCCTTTCAATGCAGTCAGTGTTAACTACAGGGATTTTAATCTGTTGGCCTGTCACTTCCAATGCGCTTCCCTCTGTTTATTTGGCTTTTGTTTGGAGGTCTCTTCAGTGTCTAATTTCCGCCCTGCCACAAAGGGGCGGAGGTGGTCTCTTTAGGATCACTTGCTCAGTCCTGCTGTGGGGAGAGAGAACCACTGCAAACCAATATCACTGGCATGTGTGTGGAGAGCTCGCAGTGTCTCGGCCACACTGGGTTCGCCCCCGCTCACGGCGTGTGTGCTTTCCCCGTCTACCCTGCTCAGGCTTCAGGTTACTCTGCCGGTGGGGTGGGCCCTGATATGCGCGCACTTCCCAGGTCTAAGCTGCTCAGGTTCAGGTTCCCGGGTACTCCACAAAGGCGCAGACTCGGTTGGGCCGGCGGTTTGCGCCGTTCCCGGTCGGAGCAGCTCAGGCAGCCAGGAGTTTGGTGAGCGCACTCTCCCCTGTTGGGGGGATGCGGCTTATCACCTCCCTGGTCCCCGCCTCAGTTTACGGGCGCGCTTCCCGGGTACTCCACCGAGGCGCAGACTCGGTTGGGTTCGCGGTTTGCGCCATTCCCGGTCAGAGCAGCTCAGGCAGCCGGGAGTTTGGCGAGCGCACACTCCCCTGTTTGGGCGGTGCGGCTTATCACCTCCAGGCTCCCCGCCTCGGTTCGCGGGCACGCTTCCCGGGTACTCCACAAAGGCGCAGACTCGGTTGGGCCGGCAGTTTGCGCCGTTCCCGGTCGGAGCAGCTCAGGAAGCCAGGAGTTTGGCGAGCGCACTCTCCCCTGACGGGGCGGTGCGGCTTATCACCTCCCTGGTCCCTGCCTTGGTTTACGGGCGCGCCCGGCTCCGGCTCCGGTGTGCTTTGTGTTGGTTCTGGGGAGCTGGTCTCTGGCTGCGACCCTCCCGGCGGCTGTAGACCCTCCGGGATCTCAGGCAGTCTTTGCTTAGAAACTGGGAGCCTGTTTGCAGTTTGGTAGGGGGTGCCCTCTCTGGAGCCGAGTTTGCCCCTTTCCGGCTCTGACTGGTCCCGCCTGCCCGCTGTGTCCGGCGGGGGATGGGGCGGTCCGCAGCCGGCTAGCTCTTCCCCTGTATCGCTCAGTCCTTTGTTCTGTGAGCGGGCCGGCAGTGCCTTAGCTTTGGGCTTTTCGCGGGATAGTTCCCTCTCTCTGGCTGTCCCACAGTTTAGGTTACTATCTCACGTTAGCTGCCTCCGATTGCCCTCAGGGCATTCGGCCCGGTCCTTACCCTAAGCAGTGCCGCCCGCTCCTCTCCGTTCAGCCCCCACTTGCTGGTGGCGGATGCGGGCATCTGGGGTTCTTTACTGGAAGTTGCCTTTAGGCATGTAATCAGTGGGTTTTATTTATTGATTCTCCCGGTTATGTTGCCCTCCGAGATTCGAAATCTTCCCCCAAACCCGCCGGTGAGAAGGTTTCCTGGTGCTTAGAAATTTCTCCTCTTTTACGACTCCCTCCCCGGGATGGGACTCCGTCCCTAACTCTTTTGTCTCTCTTTTTATCTTTTATAATTTCTCCTACCTCCTTCTGAAGATAATGCGCTGATTTGATTAATGTCTGACGTCCTCTGCCAGCGTTCAGAAGTAGTCTTGTGAACTTTGCTCAGCTTTCAGATGTACTTTCGATAAATTTGTGGGGGAGAGAGTGGTCTCTCCGTCCTATTCCTCCGCCATCTTAGCCCCGCCTCTGGTTATCCATTTTAAATATATCGGTATGTACATGTCCATCCCAAATTCCCTAACTATCCCTCCCCCCCACCCTTTCCCCAGCAACCATAAATCCATTCTCTAAGTCTGTGAGTCTGTTTTGTAGAGAAGTTCGTTTGTATCATTTCTTTTCAGATTCTGTATATAGGGGATGTCACAATATTTTTCCTTCTCTGTATGACTTACTTCACTCAACATGACAATCTCTAGGTCCATCCGTGTTGCTGCAAATGGCATTATTTCACCCTTTTTAATAGCTGAATAATATTCCATTGTATATGTGTACCACATCTTCTTTATCCATTCCTCTGTTGATGGACATCTAGGTTGCTTCCATCTCTTGGCTATTGTAAACAGTGCTGCAATAAACATTGGGTTGCATGTATCCTTTCAGATCATATTTTTCTCTGGGTATATGCCCAGGAGTGGGATTTCAGGGTCATATGGTAGCTAGATCTCTTGAGGTTGAGGAAGGAAACTTGTTGGTCCAGCTAGGTTTCTAAATAGGAGGAGGGAACAAGCATTTATTCAGGTGCTTTTGATACAGTCCCTCATGTCCTCCTCATAGTAACCTATGGAGTAGTTGATGTTCTTATCCACATTTTATAGTTGAGAGCAGTAAAGCTTACTGATATGAAATAACTTGCCTTAGGATATACCAGTGCAATGGCAGGACTGCTGCTGCTGCTGCTGAGGCTAAGTCACTTCAGTCGTGTCCGACTCTGTGCGACCCCATAGACGGCAGCCCACTAGGCTCCGCTGTCCCTGGGATTCTCCAGGCAAGAACACTGGAGTGGGTTGCCATTTCCTTCTCCAGTGCATAAAAGTGAAAAGTGAAAGTGAAGTCGCTCAGTCGTGTCCGACTCTTAGCGACCCCATAGACTGCAGCCTACCAGGCTCCTCCGTCCATGGGATTTTCCAGGCAAGAGTACTGGAGTGGGGTACCATTGCCTTCTCCGATGGCAGGACTGATTCCCTCCTAATTCTAATGCCCTGTTTTCGATCATTCTTTTCTCTTTCATCTGTTAATGTAACAGATGTCATGTACGCTACAATTGTCAAAATGAAGATTATTCTGATGATTGAAACATACATGTAAACTGTCTTTGTGGATGCGGATGAACGCAGTGAAGAAACCGAGAAGATGAGGTGGTCGCTTTGAAAGTGATTTTCCTCAGGGGCTTTTTGGAATGTTGTGTGTAATCTTTAGAAGATGTGGATTTGAGCAAATGCTGTTAAAAGGCAATAAATGTTAGTCTGGAGGAGGCTCTGCAGCCATTTTTAGAATGGTAGTGTTTGGAACTGAACCCAGCGTTTCACCTCAATAATACAAAGCTTCAGTGTTCTGGTGGGTGAATGCATACACTCAGGAATAAGTGTCCTTAGAAATAATCACAGTGACTTACATGTAACTCTAGACCTGGCCTTGTTCATTATGTGGGAGCTGCACAGTTGAGCATTCATGAGTTACAAGTTCCCAAAGCACCACAAGCTACGGGCCTGTTCTCTGGATGTACTAGCGGTTTCACTGACATTTCCCCAGCTCAGCACAGAATTTTAATCTTTCTCGGTTCAAGGAGCCTGTGTCACATACACAGCCTCATTACCAGAACCAATTGCAAAAGAATATGAAGAAAATACACTGAGGTAATGAAACACAGCCTTCAGCGGAACACTTACAGGGCTGGTGTTTAGAAGGGCAGCTAAGACCTGTGCTGAACACTGTACTTGTGTGGTTCAGAGCATCTTCTGAGGGTAGTTACACATTTCTAGGGGACTCCATTTGATATGTGTTGTGTTTCCATGTGGGTAATTGCCACCTCCCAGAATTACAGTGAGGTTCCTCTGGGTATTCATGATACCTTTCTTTCATCATGCTCATCAAGGCTTTTTCATAAATTCTTCTTAATTATCCTAGCAACTCTCTGGAATAGGTGGGTATAAATATTATAAATCTTTACTAAAATAAAGTGATGTTAAAAATTCCCTGAGTCCTTCTTGTGAGCCCATATAATAACAGAGATAACCCAAGTTTGCCAAGTTTAGTTGGCCTAGTACTTCATTTTGTCTCAGAACAGACAGAAGCTCAGGGATACCTGAATGATATTTGGGATGAAGTCTTTCTTATTGGGACCAAGATAATTGTGTGCTGTGAAACACGATATGGCCTCATTTTCATTTTGAGAGCTGGTGCTGTAAGCACTATAATAGAAGAATTAAGTGATTCAGCTAATTATACCCATTTTTTTTTATATTCGCCTACAAAACTAGCATGTGATCCCTGAAATAGAGAAGGTTATACGTTAAAATTTTTCTACCTTTGTTTTGATGTGGTATATATGTTTATTTTAATGAGATTAGAAATTAAACCATTTCTTTGGTTCTAATTCATGCTGGATTACCTTCTTATTTCCATGAGACATAAAAATTTTGAAGTATGTCTACATGATAGCACCCTGCTTGGATCTGTGTATAGTTGCTATAAAGTACAGAAAGAGTTATTACCTTAAAAAAACTGATATAGACAGCGGCTTGAGGAAAATGAAGGATACAAGAGTCAAGGAGATATCTAACTTGATCCTGTAGACCAGGAGTTAAGAAATTCAGTCCTGTGGCCAAATCTAGCCCACACAATTTTGGTATAACCTGTAAGCTAAGAATGGTTTTTAAAAAGTTCTGGGGAACTCATTGTTATGTCTCCTTTAATGATATCATTGAAAATATTGTTCATTAATTACAACACATGATATACTCTTTATAAAGATCTGTGGAAGAAATTTCTGTTCAGTCTTAGTATCAATAGCAGAAAGGTTGTATTTTTTCTAAGGACTCTTTTTTTGTATAGTCCTTTGGGAACTGTACATTCCATGACTGTCCAGGTCAGTCCACTTCAAGATGCATGCCAGAAAGCTTGGAAGTGGGTTTGTGGCTCATTTTCTATTTTTGTACCGTTTTCATGCTTGGCATCACTCACTTTATGCCCCTATGTTATTTTCTCTCTTCTTTTTCACATCCACTCAGAAGTGAGGTTTTGCTATGCTTTATGGATCTAGTAAGTCATAAAGATATATTAAACATGGCACATATATTAAGAACATTAAAACATATATTAGAGGGACTTACCTAGCAGTCCAGTGGTTAAGACTTTGCCTTCCAATACAGTGGATATGCGTTCAATCTCTGGTCAGGGAGCTAAGATCATATATGCCTCATGGACAAAAAGTCCAAAACATAAAGCAGAAGCGATATTGTCACAAATTCAATAAAGACTGTAAAAAAAAAAAATCTCTTTTAAAAAATATATGTATATTAAATTAAAAATAAGATGTATTGAAACTTTAGCTCCAGAAACTCACAGAGCATTCCTTATGGTCTCACTTCAGAGAACCCTTCACCTTTTCCCTACTGTTCTATGACTTTCCAGGGCTCTTTGTCTGTAGAACCTTATGGAAACCAATCCTGAAAATGCTTATTAAGTGCTTTGTGATCTAATGATCTGTCCTTGCTGCAGGCTTATCAGCAAACCCCCTGAAGTTGGATAAAGACATAGATCAGATGTTCTTCATCTAGAGTCCAGAGGACTTAGGAGGGTTGTGAACTTGGATGGAGAAATTATTTTTATAACCTATAATAGAAATTTATCACTTCCTTCAATGATGATCACAGACAACAAATCATCACATTATTAATAGTGCTTGTGATTATGTCAGCAATAGAAGGCACAGATATTTTCAGATTCCACTGGTTGTTGCTTATGTTGCTGATGTCATGAAAATTTCTGTGTTCTTTATTTCTCTGAAAATAAGATAATTATTATAGCTGCCCATCTAAACATCAGGATCTTTTTATTTAATATCCTGATAAAGAAGTATATTTATTACCGTCCTGTAGTTTAAAAAAAAAAAAAAAGATAACTGTAATTCATTTTTTTCTTTGCAATCCTTTTGTTTTATTTTATGCATTTAAAAACATTTTTCTGAGAAGGGTCAATAGACCACCAAAGGAATTCTTCTAAAAGGATAAGAAAGTTCTGTACATGGGTACACCCACACAGGCCCACACACACAGTTTTTACAAGGAGTTCCAGAGAGTTCACAGAAGTCCAGACAAGGTTCATATCTAATAAGCAGTTTAGAAACTCAGGCCCCGTTAGCTCAAATCCATGACAGAAGATCCACATGAGGGAGGGGGTTTATTTTGTTTTTGTTTTTTGAGGCCCAGTTCAAATGAATCACTTCTAGGAATCAACCTACAGTGCTTAGTTATAATCTTAGACATAGTATTGATTCTGGCTGTCATCATTTAGAATTATCTATTTCATCCATTAAGCAAGGAATGTACAAATCTTCATAAAAATAATCTCTTGGCTTTTGCCGTATCAACTCTTGACGTTTTTCAGTGAGGAATTACAAATCTGCTACTTCGGGTACTTCCCTGGTGGTCTAGTGGTTAAGAATTTGCCTTCCAATGCAGAGGACTGAAGTTTGATCCCTGGTTGGGAAATTAAGATCCCACATGCCAAGGGGCAACTAAGCCTGCATGCCTCCTGAAAAGATCCCACATGTCACAACTAATACCTGATGCAGCCAGATAAATAATTTTTTTTTTTAAATCTACCACTTCACACTCTCTGATTTTTAGTTTGTATTGGAAAGAGCTTTGAGTCTTTGAATGGTCAGAGGTGGATATGTACATATTTCATAAATTTAGAATTGGATAAAAAGTACAAATGCTGCCAGATGTTAAGTACATAATACTTTTCCTATTCTGTTCTGAATGTTTTTGTTGATAGTGTCTGTACTAATCAAGCATATTTTTTTGTTCACAAAGCCACAGTTCATTTGAAAGTATCATTCTTGTGCTAATATGGTTAGGTGTGTTTACACTTTACATCCCTACTGGTTAGGAGTTTATTTTATTGACACTTAGAGAGTGTCAGTCTGGTTTCTAACGTGCTTCTTTACAAAATATTGATGCCTGGACACCACTCCCAGAGAACTGGATTGAATTGGTCTGCATGCGGTTCCTTTCTTAGTCAGTTGTTCCTGGCTGTGGTAACAGTTTATGCCTGGACATTTTCCCCATTCCTGAATCACAATTAAGAGAGTGGTTTATTTTTGTAAGTAGCTTATAATTCTTAATAATATAAGTCTCCGGACCTTACTGTTGAACCTAATGTGTCCCAATGGGAATAAATCTAAAAAGAGTCCCTTGTCATATTTTATGGCTTTGAATATTAAAGATCCATGTTGGAAGAACTCTCCAAAAATAAGCCTGCCTTTCCATGTGATTTGTCAGCATAAATCCAACATTTCTAGGATATACATATAAGTACCTCATCAGCAGAAATACTGTTCATTTATATATTTCATGCCTATCATCTGAACTTACTAAAATGAATCAAATTAATTTATAACCATTCTGACTTTTTCACCCACACTAATAAACTTCTTGCCTTGTTTTATCTGATCAAGGATTTTGATCAACTTTATATATCTCATTGAGCTTAAAAATTAATAATGCTTTGCCTTATATAACACATCTTCATAGAGATTATTCATTCTTAACGCAGTAGATGAGAGGAAAAAAACAGATTCAATATAGATAATAGGCTTAAGCAGATTATATGACTCACGCTGGTGCAATTCTTTTTTTTCTTATTTATTTTTTATTGCAGTATAGTTGATTGACAATGTTGTGTTAGTTTCAAGTGTGCAGCAAAGTGATTCAGTTTTATGTATATATATATATATATATAGAGAGAGAGAGAGAGAGAGTGAGCGAGTGCCACCAGGGAAGCATATATATATGTATATATATATATATATACACACTCATATATATATACATATTTGGCCACTCGGTGTGGCATGCAGAATATTAGTTCCTTAACCAGGAATGGAACCCATGCCATTAAGTCTTAACCACTGGACCACCAGGGAAGTTCCCATATATGAGGTTTGAAGACTAACAGTAACTCTTGATCATTTGAGCCTCTCAGATAAATTGTGTGGCATGTGAACTCGTTGGCCATTGGTCACATTACTAGGCCCAGATCTGGTGTCACTTAACTACCTTGATCAAAGAATGCAATGGCCACAAACTGCACCCTGCACCTGGTCCCCTACTGTAAGGGTAAGTTACTGGTCAGGAGGAGCCCCAACCGAGAGTAAGAGCATGCATGAATCACCACAACTGCTTCTGCCCCACTACAACAGACAACAGGAGCTGCCACTTTGGGCATTTGTTGTACTCTCAGTTTGGGGGACTAGACCCATTATTTTCTTTAGCATTGGAGTGAATGCTAAAGAAAGTGCTTCCTTTATTTGACTTCATTTAGCTCAATTTCACACTGAAATCAGTTTTAGGCCTTTCCTTTGCAAAGTATGAATTGAAAATGGGTGATGAGGAGGGAGAGACTTTCTTGGCTTTGGCACCTGGATAACAAAGTAGCCCAGGAACAAGCTTTCATTCATCCGTGGGACACACTGGATTTGTGTCTTAGAGTTCAGGGTGGGGCCCGGAGGAGTTGCGGTGGGTCTCTGAAGGGATGAATTAGCGTCCTGTTAGAAAGGCACTGAGCCCCTTCTCAGTCACCTTGAATGCCCTCTTTTTGCAGCAGCCACAGCAGTGGCCCATATTTTTAAACTTTTTATTGAAGTATAGTATATGTAAATGAAAATATACAAATCTTAAGTGTTCTGCCAGATAAATTTTCATAAAGTAAATATACTTGTGTAACCAGCACCTGGATTAAGAAACAGAATACTGTCCGAATCCCAGAAGCCCCTTCCAATTGCTAACTCTCCCTCCACAGGTAATCATCTGATTATTTTTGCCTGGTTCTGAACCATAGAGTACAAATAGAATGGTATGCCACACACTCTGTATATGGCTTCTTTTGCCCCAAGTTATGTTTCTGAGAGTCCTCCATATTGCTGTACTGTTTGTGTGGGGTTGGAATTTGTTCATCCTTATTGCTGCATAGCAGTCATTCTCAGTCAGGGTAATTTTCTCCTCAGGACATTTGGCATTGTTTGGAGACATTTTCTCATTGTTACAACCAGGGAAAGAGGGAAGTTACCGCTAACCATCTTACAATGCACAAGACAGCCTCCTGCAGCAAAAGCCCAAAATGTCAATAGTGCTGAGGTTGTAAAACCCTGCTGTATAGTAATACTATCCCATCATGTGAATATACCACAGTTTATTTACCCACATATTTCTTAGAGCCTCAACTACAGCATTCATGAACATTATACAACTCAGGCTTGGCTTCAAAATTCTTGAAACCGTGCTTACCACAGTCTCATGAAAATAAAAAATTACCAAATAGGATATGCTTTTTATACTTAGAATAAATGTTAAAGTCAAAATGAATTACCATGTACAGTCTTGCTGCTGCTGCTAAGTCACTTCAGTCGTGTCCGACTCTGTGCAACCCCATAGACGGCAGCCCACCAGGCTCCCCCGTCCCTGGAATTCTCCAGGCAAGAGTACTGGAATGGGTTGCCATTTCCTTCTCCAGTGCATGAAAGGGAAAAGTGAAAGTGAAGTTGCTTAGTCATGTCCGACTCTTAGCGACTCCATGGACTGTAGCCTACCAGGCTCCTCCATCCATGGGATTTTCCAGGCAAGAGTACTGGAGTGGGGTGCCATTGCCTTCTCCGATGTACAGTCTTAGTCATAGACAAAAATTGTGTATTTTCGAATCACTAGAAGAATTTGAAGAGACTCTGAATGAGAGGATGAAATGTGCTAAATCCAAGTTTTTACCAAAGACTGAAGATCCAAAGGACTGTTGTTAAAAACATCTTTATTGAAATAAATTTACATATCATAAAATTCATGTAATTTATTAAATAAGTATACAAGGCAAAGATTCTGAGTAGATTTACAGAATTGTGCAACCTTCACCACAATCCAATTTTGGAACATTTTCATCACACCCAAAAGATCCCTTGTGCCCATTTGTAGTCACTCCCATTTCTACCCTGACTTCATTACTTCATTCTTTTTTATGGCTGCATAGTATTCCATTGTATGGATATGTCACATTTTGTTTATCTGTTCACAAGTTGATGGACAGTTGGGCTGTTTCCAGTTGCACCTATTATAAAAAATGAACATGAAGGTTTTTTTAATTGAACTATACTTGATCTACAATGTTGTGTGAATTACTGCTGTACAGAAAAGTGATTCAGTTATACTATATATATTCTTTTATATTGTTTTCCATTATGGTTTATCATAGGATATTGAATATAGCTCTCTGTGTTATACAGTAGGACCTTGTTGTTTATCCATTCTATATGTTAAAGCTTACATCAGCTAACCCCAACCTGCTTCTCCATCCTTTCCCCAACTCCCTCCCCTTGGCAACCACCACTCTGTTCTCTATGTTTGTGATTCTGTTTCTGTTTCATAGATAAGTTCGTTTGTGTCATATTTTAGATTCCACCTATAAGTGATAGCATATGGTATTTGTCTTTCTCTTTCTGACTTACTTCACTTAGTATGATCATTTCTAGGTGCATCCATGTTGCTTCAAATGGTATTTATTATTTTGTTCTTTTTTTAGTGGCTGATTAGTACTCGATCGTATAAATGTACCACATCTTCTTTATTCATTCATCTGTTGATGGATATTTAGGCTGTTTGCATGTCTTGGCTATTGTGACTAGTGCTGCTATGAACATAGGAATACATGTATCTTTTTGAATTATAGTTTTGTTCTGATATGGGCCCAAGAGTGGGATTGCTGGATCATATGGTAATTCTAATTTTAGTTTTCTGAGGAACCTCCATACTGCTTTCCACGGTGGCTGCACCAAGTTACATTCTCACAAACAGTGTAGGAGTTTCCCTTTAACATGAAGAATTTTGAAGCATAGCTAGTTAAGTGGCAAACACAAGTAGGCTTTTGAAGGAAAGACATGATTCTGGGTCAGCTAATCTGTATCATTTTCAAGGATAATTTGACTAATTAAAAGAAAATAGGAAGGAAAAAAGACAGGAGAATGGCATAAAGAGTATTAGACTTAAAGGAAAAGGAAACATCTGACATTTAACCATACAGACTCGAGCATTTTTGGAGGAATTTTATAAATAAATAGGCTAAACTACAGAGCAGCGAAGCTCTGCCTTAAAGAGAAGGGTAAGAATAATTGGTTGTACTCAGAGAAGTCATTAAACATGCCTCATTTTAGTATCCTGTGATAAAATAAATCACTTCAAACGATAGACTACTACCAGAATGGATATACAAGGGACCACCAAATCCATTAATAAAGAATAGTGTAGAGAAAGGGGCACTCAGGTGAAGTCAGGCTTATACTTCGTAGGATTGTGAAAATCACAGACAAAAGCAGCAGGAAAGTATTCTTTAAATCATAAGGCGATCTTTAACAGATATTAAGGCTTGTGTGTTAGCTGTTCAGTCGTGTCTGACTCTTTGAGACCCCACTGACTGTAGTCTGCCATGCTCCTTTGTCCATGGGATTTCCCAGGCAAGAATACTGGATGGGTAGCCATTTCCTTCTCTGGCAGATCTTCCCCATCTAGGGATCAAACCTGGGTTTCCTGCATTGTAGACAGATTCTTGATCATCTGAGCCACCAGGGAAGCCCTATTATGGCTTACTCCTTACTAAAGAATCCACCTGCAATGCGGGAGACCTGGGTTCGATCTCTGGTTTGGGAAGATACCCTGGAGAAGGGAAAGGCTACCCACTCCAGTATTCTAGCCTGGTGAATTCCATGTACTGTATAGTCCACGGGGTCACAAAGAGTCGGACACGACTGAGTGAACTTCACTCACTTACTAAACACAGTAAGACTCCTGAGGCCAAACATATAGAAATTGGTCGTTGAGAGTCAAAGGGATTTCCTAGAGGGAGAATTGCCTCCCAAACACCAATGGAGTGGAGAGCTTCCAAAGTAATGAGCCCGCAGCCCAACCCCATCACCTTCACTGAGGGTGTTCAAACAGTAGGAACCTATTCTCTAGGCACATGGGATCATGTGGCTTCATGGAATGAAAGTTGTTCATTTTATTAGACCTGCATAATTACACAGTAGCTGTGCTTGTGAGGTGTCAGGTGAGAATGAAGAGGGTCAGAACACTTGCTGATGCGTTCCCTCTCCTTTCCTCCCCTTCTCCCTCATTCCTTCCAGGGGATAACTTTTTAAAAATAATACACAAAATTCTTAACATAGCAACTCAGTCTCTTTTTTTACAATAGAATAAACAAGATAAGGGACTTTTCACATTACAAAAAGACATCCTTCTCAAGGATTTGTTTATACAGCTTACATATACAGCATTATATATTCCAAAAGGCAAAATGAAGCTGAACTGTTTAAAAAACTAAGATAAAACAAGTCTTATAAATTTTTTCCCCTCATTTTACTAGAAAGGTAGTTAAGCTATATCACAAATTCAAGCTCATATTTCTGGTGAACCTGTTAATGTTTCCCAAGCTTATTTGGCCAGTGCCCACTTTTTTATTCCCACAGAAGACCATAGTATCCCAAGGGACAATCTGAAGAATACAGTTTGTGAAATGTTGATGTGGCCAGACTTCATCATTTATGGCTAGTGCCTTATTTACATTATAGATTGAACTCTCAAATGAATCTAATTAGTTTAGATGAGAAATTGAGTAGTCCTTCATCCCCATTCAACAAACTACCAGATTTTTCTAATGCCTCCAATGAGGTGGACTGGCTCTACTCTTACTGACCATAAATAATATGATATCCAGCACCACTCATCAGTCAACTGCATTGCTGCACCCAAATGAATTGTCATGAAATCTTATCCTCAATGTTCTAATCACCCAATCTAAGCTGAATAAAAACTTGTTGTCTTTGGTATGTTTACATTCAGGCTTAGTATGTGTACACTCTGGCTGCCAGAAAGCATGCAACCTTTGTAAATAACAGAGAAAACAAAATTAAAGTCTAATATTGGAAATTGAGGAGAAGTCAATGGCACCCCACTCCAGTACTCTTGCCTGGAAAATCCCATGGATGGAGGAGCCTGGTAGGCTACAGTCCATGGGGTCGCTAAGAGTCGGACATGACTGAGCGACTTCACTTTCACTTTGCCCTTTCATGCACTGGAGAAGGAAATGGCAACCCACTCCAGTAATCTTGCCTGGAGAATCCCAGGGACGGTGGAGCCTGGTGGGCTGCCGTCTATGGGGTCGCACAGAGTCAGACACGACTGAAGTGACTTAGCAGCATTGGAAATTGTAAATGACATTCATGCTTTTTAAATCATGTTATTATCATGTCAATTCAAAGAAATTCAAGTGTACGTTTCTACCCAGGTTCAACAAATGTCTTATACAAGAAAGAAAGGAAAGAGAGAGGGGGGCAGGGGCAGAGAAAAGGAAGAAAGGGAGGGAGTGAAGGAGTAGAGGCAAGGGGTGGGGAAGGAAACACAAAACTGTAACTTTTGCTTACCTGATCCAGGTTTCCATCTTGGTAGTTATGTCCATAAAAGCTCTGTGTTTGCTTAAGTTTTGCTGAGTTAGTTTGTTCCTATGGGTATTGCAGAAGAACAAAGCTTAACACCTAGCACCCCACACCCAGGCTTGCTGGCGCAAATCAACAAAGGGACAGCTTGTAAGGTAAGTACACAGAATCCAGTTGGAACAGGCTCGAGGCTGATTTTCCTAGTTGAACCAAGAAGACCCTTGTTTCGGTGGCAGATTTAATAACTAGCATTTAAACAGGACATCTTTATCATGTACATTCTGAGAGGATTTCCCTAGGCTATAAAACCACCTTAACTCAATGAAAGTTGTTCTCTATTCTTGCACTGGAGTTTTAAGAAGTCCTTAAGATGGAAACTTACGTACATGATAATCACTCAGAATATTTATAATAGACAAACGTTATAAAGCATGTTGGGAAAAGAAAGAAAATACCTAGAAAAACAAGCATGAAATGATAAAAAATAGTCCCACCATCAACATCAAGCCATCTGTCCCAAATGAAGATGTGCAGAGTGTATAAGTGGGGGTGGCTACAGGGCTCCCTTTTAGCCTGGGTGACATAGGTAAATGCAGGGGACTGAGTGAGTCAGAAGGAGGAGAAGCATAGAGGAAAAACACAGTCAGGCTGAGAGGCTGGGCTGAGCCAATTGACCGAGCCCAGTTTGAGGACAAAGCATCTGGAAGCCTCACTCATTCATCCAAGGAATGGGGTTAGAGGGTAAGGAGGTTTCTGAGTCCTGATATGCAGTTTGTGCTTCTTACCCAGATTCTGAGGGCAGTGCAGATTATTCCTAATTGTGTAGTTCCTACATGCAAACTAGGCCCAGAAGCATGGTATTTCAACAGGGTGGGTCTTGTGTCTGTCTAAGGGAATAATGCCTTCAGCTTTACATCTGCTCTGTTTCCATCACCTGACAGGAACCAAACAGAACTCTGTGGTGTGAATTTGTGTTAGTGTGAAAAGTTCCTGCGTGGATCTTGCAGAACTGTGGCTAGAAATATTTTGTCTTGCTGTGGATTCATGAAGGTTTAAAGACATGGTCAGGCATAGAGAAGAGACTTGTGGTTGCTGAGTGGGGAGAAGAGTGGGAGAGGGACTGGGAGTTTGGGGTTAGCAGTGAACTAACATAGATAGCATGGATAAACACCAAGGTCCTACTGTATAGCACGGGGAACTATATTCAAGATCACGTGATAAACCATAATGGAAAAAAAAAAAGACTGGGTTGGGCAACCCAGCTGCAGTAAGAGCTCCTTTTCACTTCTACTTATTCAGAAACATCTTGCTTGTACTACATAGTAGCAAAAAAGTAACAGTTGATATGCTGCCTGCCTAGCCAATCTGAATCCATTTATAGCTACATTGTATCCATACAGTCTAAAAAATGCAGCAAAATAGAGCTGTGGGGTGATCTTAATACATGATCAATGAAGACTGAAGCCCACCCATCAAGTTAATCCTATGTTTTTTTAAAAAAAACCTTAGTCTTTCCCCTCCAGACCTAGATTTTTGCCTTGACTTAGCTGTATCATTGTTACAAGAATCTTTTTCTGTCTACTTGTGTGAAAGCAGCCGTGGGGAATGGAGTTGCATGTGGATCATTTGTCATTCAAGTTGTAGTTGCGAAGGTTAAGCCATGCTCTGTGTGAGTCCTCAGAGAACAGTTCAGCTGTGCTCACCACAGGTCTGATTCATGGCGTGACATGTCAGTTGCACAGTCAGCTGTCTCAGAAGGTCTGCCTTGTGTTTGAACACTACAGATTATTTGTTTTGCCTGTTTTTGAGCTCTAGATAAATGAAGTCATTCAGTATGTACTTCTTTGGTGTCTGATGTCTTTCAGCATTGCGTTTGCAAGACCCCTCCTTATTGTTGTGTGTGCTTGTACATTGTTCATTCTCACTGTTGTATAGTGTTCCATTTTAGTGAAACGCAATGATTGACTTACCAGACTGTTGCTGAATGGCAATTGGGTGTCTTTCAATATTTATAACAACTTGTGAGGTAGGTGCTATTATTCTGTCCAGGGGAGGGGGAAGCTAAGGCTTTGAGCAGCTTTGGAATTCATTTATCTCCGGTTACATAGGCCTCTGTGGTCTAGCCAGACCTTGAGGCCAGGTCACTTGACCTGTTATCTCCACTCTCACTCTGTTTCTTTAGTGAAGCAGTTCTTTGATCTGCTTTTTGGCTTTCTTCTGTCCTTTAAACTGATTGTGAACCTGTAGGACTGGTTGTTGTTTACTTGCTAAATCACGTCTCTTTTGCAACCCCACGGACTGTAGCCCTCCAGGCTCCTCTCTCCATGGGATTTCCCAGGTGAGAATACTCGAGTATGTTGCCATGATGTATTTCAGAGGATCTTCCAGACCCAGGGATCAAACCTTCATCTTTTGCATTAGCAGGCAGATTTTTTACCACTAGTGTCACCTGGGAAGTGCCTGTAGAACTGGAGCAGGAGACAAATCTCTGTCACTAAGCTACATATGGATTCATCCCTTCCCTTAAGACTAAATAAAGCTTTGTTCCTGGGTCGACTTTACTGAGCTTAGAGTAAAGGCCCTCCCAGGTGGTTCCAGTAGTTCACCTGATGTGTCCAAATCCCTATAAATCCTGTATGTGGACTCAAGCTGGGCTCCCCACTTCAAAAATATATTTAAAAGCTGAATCGGCTCTGGAGAGGAGAGTTTAGCACATCTATTTTGTTTGTATATCTCTGGCTTTAACTGTTTTGGTTCCATGATATATGAAGAAGCCTGAGGACTGTTTGGGGGGTTTTGTTTGTATTTTTCTAGATTGAGGATTTTTTCACCTGTATTGAGCCTTCCCTGGATGTTTGTAGGGAAAGAAATGTCAGTTCATACTTTCTTTTTTTTAGAAACATTTCACAAATGCATTTTTCTTCCTGTTGCTTCCTGGGAGACATTCAAGGGAAGGCTACAGATTAACACTGGAAAGAAAGACAGATTTTCTAGCCCTGGGGTCAGGAACCCAGTATGTTTATAGGATGGAAATGGAGGGACATAAGCAGGACTCCTCACTCCCAAATTCCATCATGCATCTCTTCCCTACCATCTTAGAACAATGAAGAAGTTTGCTATATCTTTGCTGTGATGACAGGATAGAGTCAGAGAAAGCCTGCATCTCCTCGTGGGGGACAAATAATGGCATCCAGAAAGGCAGCTCATCCGTTTTGTTTCCTGCTCTGGAATGGAAGGGGTAATTTTGACAGCCTTCAAATCTTGATGGAAGTTTTGTTTTTAAATAACAAAGTTAATTGTGCATGTATATATAGATAGGTTTTAGAAAACATTTTAAAGGCATTTAATAAAAGTTAAATGTGCAGTCTGTCCTTTGTAGAATTTCATCATTTTCTTCCAGACTCTTCTTTCCACTGTGGAATCTGTGAGCTGTGCTAGCCAGAAGAGCAGCAGGCTTTTTGGGGGTGGGGGGGGTTTGAAAAGGGTAATTTAACTCATTGGTGGATAGAGGGGCAGGGGAAAGCTCTTTAAGCATGTCTGAACTCAGTCTTGCTCCATTTGTGAAAGTGCATTCTCTTCTCCCCACTATCTTCATATAGTCGTCCTCTTGCCCTACCACACACTCCCTTGCTGTGCCAGGCTTCTGTATTGCATCTCAACCCCCTTCCTAGCCAATGAACCTACTCACAACTAATTTAAGGCAATGTGGAAAGCTGTTATTTCTTAATATAGGGTATTAGGTCTTGCTGGAAAAAATTATCTAAACTTTGAAAAATATTATGTCTGACATTTCCGAACTGGTTGTAAAACTCTAGTCTCTTGAGACAACACAAACTGTTCTCCTATAATGCAGTTGTCTTTAGCAGCTAACAGTTTGGAACCCAGACTTTTAAACCATGCTTTCCCCCTGGTTGACACCAAAGAACAAGGGCGTTCCTTTGGAAATACTTTATAAAGCGAGAATTTTAAAGTAGAGTATTGAAAAAAGAATGAGGTACAGAGATAAATATTTTCAGTGTTCAAATGGCTTATGTGTATAATAAAGGCAAGGCTAGAACTTTTTTTCTGAGATGTAAACTGCTAGTAGTGTGGTAGATAAAATACAAGATGTCCAGTTAAATTTGAACTTTAGATAAACAACACATAATTTTTAGTACAGCCATAGCCCAAATATTGCATACTATATTTTTATTTGTCAAATCTGGCAACTCACACAAGGTTTTCAATATGGTTTCAGCACAATTTCAATCAATTAATATTTTCTGAGCACTTTCTGCATAATGGTTAAGGTCAGAGGCAGCCTTAGGCAGGTCTTGTGTGTGTCTTTTACCATTGTACCCACAGCTCCTAGCACAGCTTCTGGCATATAGCTGATGCTCAATGAATATTTTTTTAAAAAATTAATCAAAAGAATAACATAAACTCTAGCATATGATGAATTTGTGACACATATAAGCTAGGTAGGAATACAAGCTCACACATATAACAAGATAATATGACTTTGTTGTTGTGGTTTAGTCACTAAGACTTGTCCAACTCCTTGCGACCCCATGAACTGCAGCACCCCAGGCTCCATCCAGATTCTGAATATATAAAGGTTTAATCCTACTTCATAAAGAAGTGATAACTGAACAGGGTATTGAACAATAGTCTTATCTGAATTTGATGCAATCTTAATTATCTGATTTAAAGCCACTCTACTGGCATATTACTGAAACAACCCTTTGTTTTTCTCCCTTGCTTGAAGTTATACTTACATTCAATCGTACCAGTTGCATCCAAGCAGTAAAATTGGAGAAAAATTGAAGTTCCAATTGAAAGACTGAGAAATTTAACTGCACTAAAAAAAAGAAAAAAAGTATGGCAAGCAACACCATAAACAAAGTTACAAGTAACATGATTCATAAAGTCAAAGTACAAAGAGCCATTGGGAAGATTACCTAATATATAAAGAGTTTCTATAAATCAATGAGAAAAAGACCAACAATGCAATAGAAAAATGGAGAAAGGGTATAAATTTGAAGAATAAACAAAGAAAATACAAACAGTCCTAAACATAGTAAAAGGTCTACAATATCACTCGTAATAATAGAAATTCAAACTAAAATCATATTGACATACCATTTTCGTCTATCAAATTGGAAGATTGATAATGCACTCTGTGGCAATGCCATGGGGAACCTGAAACTCTCATGTATTTCTGGTGAAAGTACTGGTAAAATCTTCTGTGGATAGCAGTTTGATTATGTGGATCAATATCAAAAATGCCCATACTGATTGACCTAGTAATCTCACTTCTTAGAATTAATCTCATAGACATATGTTCACATGTGAGAAATCAAGGTAATTCATTGTTGCATTGTTTGCAGTAGTAAAAGTTTGGAAGTCGTTGAGATGTCTGTCAAAAGGGAGCTAAATAAATAAATTACGGTATATCCATACAGTAAAACAATTTCCAGAAATAAAATGAGTAGGAAACCTCTCTGTATCGATGTGGAAAGATTTGCCAACATAGACCAGCAAGGTGTGTCATAGTGTGGAAAGGTGGGTTAAACAAATAGTATACACACATTTTAAAATTTACTTCTGCTTGCATACAGAAACTGACAGGGGGACTTCCCTGGTGGTCCAGTGGTTGAGATTTTGAGCTCTCACTGCAAGGGGTGCGGGTTTGATCCCTGGTCATGGAACTAAGATCCTGCATGTGGCGTGATGCAGTCAAAAAAAAAAAAAAAAGATTCAAGAAACTGACAGGATATACAAGAAACTAATAAAAGTGGATACCTGTTTGCAGAGGTAGGGAAGGTGGAAATGGGGCACATGAGTGATGGGGGTGAAAGCAAGACTCTTTCACATATCTTCTGTGTATACATATATATTAATATTTAAGGTTTGTGAGTCATATAGATACTACTTATTCAACAACTAAATAATAAAAAAGAGAATGGCTTGTGTATCAGCCCAGAAGCAAGAGACAGCTTAAACTCTGAGGGAAACTTCAGGGATTCAGACTGACAGGTGTGTAGAATATGAAGATAAAGAGATGAGAGATGAGAGGAAACCCGGGAGCTGGCCTGACGCTGAATTAGGTCAGAACTGGCAGGAGGCAAGGAGTCAAACCAGGTGAGCAAAGGTGATTTCTGAGAAGTTTTAGAACAAATAGACTCCCTTCAGAGGAGGGAGCCCAGGAATGGATTTGGGCAAGGGCCCAGGTGATCTCTAGGAGCCAGATCTAAGTAGAAAGGAGTCAGGGTCGGGAATGTATGTTATGCGATAAGCAAGATACACATTGTCTAGACTCCAGACTACACTACACTCTAGGGTGTGTGTGGGGTGGAGGGGGGAGGCAGGGAAGGCTTCTGTTAGGCAGCATTTGTGTGTTTTAGTGTTTTGTCGGTCAGCCCCAAACACATCTTTATCAAGAAGCTATGGTAACTTCTGACAGCTTATTTGCCTGCTGTGGTCTTATTTCTAAACCGAGCTTTTACGATCCCCAAAGACAGCACAATTTGGAATAAGAAGACTTGGATTTGAGACCCTAAGCGACCAGCTATATGAACTTGGGTAAAACACTTAACTTCTTTGAACCTCAGTTTTGCCATCTGTGAAATAGACATGAAACAAACCATACTTGGCTGTGTTTTGTGAAGCTCAGGTGCAGCTTTAGAAATTCTGAAGTTGCTAGGACAGGTGAGGGAGTGAACACTGGTGCTATTTTTGTCTCTGCTTTAGTTAGTGGACACAGCGGCTCATTCTGCACCTAAATGGGATGGCCACACACTGTTTGCTCAGCGCTGAGTTAGAAATAGCAGGGTACAAGTTTTCACAGCTGGACAATAAAGGAGCATGCCTTTAACAATATTGCTTAACTCCTTTAAACAGTAAAGGAGTTTTGTGGGAAATCAGATTTCTTTCTACACTACATGTTTCAGGGAAGACTGAACAGAGGGAAGCAGTCTTCATGATTTTAACTATCATCATCCACTTAATTATTATTGTAATTATTCATTACCATGAGTAACAACTATTTGTCTCATTTTAGCAGCAGCAGCAGCAGCTAACAGTTAGTGAGGCCTTGACTACTGTCCAAGCCCCCATGCTGTTTTATGTACATTTTCTTATTTCATCCTCATAGGACTTCCCTATGGCAACAACTGTTATGAAAACTATTCTACACAAGAAGGAATGGAGAGTTTAAGGAATTTGCTCAAGGGCACACAGCTGGCAGTCGTAAGAACCAGGATGTAGTACCAGTCACTCCGATGTGGAGCCCATGCTCTTAACCTTTACACCATCTGTTTCTTTAAGGCAATGCAGTGGAGGCAGGTGGGGTGGGGGCAAGAGCATCCTTCTTTCTGCATGGTGAGTTTTAATTCATGTTGTTAATTTCGTCAGACAGTACTAGCAGGTTTGGCTGCCTCCAAATCTGTAACTCAGCCAAGATTTTGAAAAAATATGTGACATCTTTATCACCCAATCCTACCACCTGGGCATGCATGTTCTTCCAAGGCTATCACAGCCCCTGGCCCTCTACCTTTGCCCATAATAGAATCTGAATAATGAATCAAATTTTATCAGATATCATGGGAATGAAAAATTGGTTTACATAAAAATACTAAACATTCCTTCAGTAAATTCTAAACTCCGCCATGATAAATGCGGGTAGAGCAGACTACCGAGTTCCCAATCAGTGAAGTAAAGAGAGATGGCAGCAAAGCTAGTTTGCTTCTTTGCTTCTTTGCTTCTTTGCCGCCCCCCGCCTCCCGCCCCTGCCTGCTGTTTTCCTTTCTGCAGTTTCAGTGTCCTGGAGTGAAGCATAGTGTGAAAATATTAAATGAAAAAATCCCAGAAATAAACAAGTTATAAGTTTTAAATTGTGTGCTGTTCTGAGTACAGCCTTCCCTGGTAGCTCAGACAATAAAGAATCTGCCTGCAATGCAGGAGACTCAGGTTGAACCCCTAGGTCAGGAAAATCCCCTGAAAAAGGAAATGGCAACCCACTTCAGTATTCTTGCCTGGCGGATCCCAGGGACAGAGGAGCCTGGTGGGCTACGGTGCCTGGGGTCACAAAGAGTCAGATGCAGCTGAGCAACTACAGTATTATAGAGTAGCACAGTGAAATCTCACATTGTCCCGTTCCATCCCATACAGGACATGAATCATTCCTTCGTCCAGCGTGTCCACGCTGTATATAAGCTACCTGCCCGTTAAGAGGCAATGGCACCCCACTCCAGTACTCTTGCCCGGAAAATCCCGTGGACGGAGGAGCCTGGTGGGCTGCAGTCCGTGGGGTCACGAAGAGTCGGACATGATTGAGTGACTTCACTTTCACTTTTCCCTTTCATGCGCTGGAGAAGGAAATGGCAACCCACTCCAGTGTTCTTGCCTGGCGGATTCCAGGGACAGAGGAGCCTGGTGGGCTGCCATCTATGGGGTCGCACAGAGTCGGACACGACTGAAGCGGCTTAGCAGCAGTAGCAGCAGCCTATTAAGAGGAAAAAGCATAGTCTATACAGGTTCAGTATTATGTGCTGTTTCAGGCATCTGCTGGGGGTCTTGGAATGTATTCCCCGCAGACAAGGGGAAACTACTATAACCACAATTAACATGAGTTCCCTAATATCACTAGTGTTTCCTAGATGTGCCTGAGCATTAAAATCACCCGAGGCACTTTAAAAACAAACTACAGGTGCCTGGGTCCTTACCCAGACAAAATGAATCAGAACCTCTTGGAGAGGGTCCTGGGATTTGTTTTTTAAAAATCCTGTGCTTTTAACAAATACCCTCTTAGAGTCTTATGTCAGAGTCTTAAGTAAGTTTGGGAAATGAGCTATCAGTAGAAACAGGATATTGTGGGTCAGAGGAAGAAGCTAAGTTTGTCTGTGGGTGGGGAGGTTAGTCAAAGCCTCAGAGCAATGTTTAGGCCCCACCTTCATGAGTGAGTAAGCAGACATGCTGAGACAAGGGCACTCCAAACATGGAGAATATGGGTGAAAGTGCAGAAGCACAGGGGGAAAAAAGGGTTGTTCTGGGGTTTGTGTGACTGGAGTTCATGGAGTTCAATGCCGCAGAGGGGAGTAGGTAAAAGTAGGTCATGGCCCAAAGTGAGGTCTATGTACTTTACTATAGAAGCCAAGAGAATTTTACTGTGGAGGCAAAGAAGAGGATAACTTGATGAGGAAAGAGGTGAGGGGTCCAGTTTGAAGGCTGTCAGGAAGGTTCTCATGAGTGAGTAGCTAATAACAGATGGTAAGTGCTTAGTCACTCAGTCGTGTCCAACTCTTTGAGACCCCATGGACTGTAATCTGTCAGGCTCTCCTGTCCATGGGATTCTCCAGGCAAGAATACTGGAGTGGTTACCCATTCCCTTCTCCAGGGCATCTTCTCGATCCAGGGATCAAACCTGGGTCTCCTGCACTGCAGGCAGATTCTTTACTGTCTTTGCCACTAGGGAAGCCCAACAATAGTGAGGTGATTTGAGAGGTATTTCTTAGCTAAAGTTGACAGGACTCAGTGATATATTGATTTTTTTTTCCTTTAATGAGGGAGAGAGCAGTAGGATGTCTCCTAGCTTAAATAATAGAAATGTGGGCCATTACAAGTGATGAGAAATATGGGAAAAGGAGTAAGGGGCAATGACAAGAAAATGAGTTCTTGATGATGCCGAGTTTCAGTGGTTTTGTGGGACCATACCTGCTAAGCATTTAATATTTGAAGATAGAGATTTTGCATAGAGTTTTGATAGTAAACAAAGCCTTGGGAACAGAGGAGAGTCACTGAGGAATATACAGGGGAAGAGCAGAACCCCAACATTTAAAGGGACCTGAAGATTGTGTGAAGGAGCCTATGGAGGAGAAGTGAGAAGGCAGAAAGGCACAGGAATAGAATGATATCCTGAAAGCTAAGGAAAGAGAGAATTTTCCAGAAAAGGGTGGTCATAGGGATGAAATGAAAGGGAAACATTGTTTTAGGAATTCTTGGCTGGTCCATTTCTGTTCTCAATGCCTTGAATTGGCAGCTTTTGTACAGGTTCTACATGGATCTCTAATCTAAGAATTGAGTATGTAACTGGCTGGGTGTTTTGTATAGCTGCTTGAAGAATAGGCAGTGTGTTGAGGGTATGGAGAGATTGTTCCAGGTAGGATGGGCTGAATGAGAAAAGGTGCAAAGCCAGAAAGAGCTGTATTCAGGAAACTTTGAGACCTCCTGGTTGGAGCAGAAGTTCTGCAGCTCAGAGTAGCAACCATGATTGAAAAGGTCACTGAAGCGTGAAAACGGGGGGCCTAAATTCCAGTCTAAGAATCAGGACTTTATTCTGTGGAAGGACTTTATTCAATGGGGAGCCATTGAAAGCTTTGAATATAAAAGTAACATGATTTAAAGATATTTTAGAAAATTCATCTGATTGTTTGTTGGAAGAGGAAGTGAGAGAACTAAAAATTATTAAAGGAGTTCTGAGCCAAGGGTTGGATGTGATGGATGCTTTACAACCCTGGAGAGATCAGAAAGAGCAAGATTCATAGGCAACCATGGCAAGGAGTAAGGTCTGAAAAGCAGGGCCATTTATTCACAGAGATATTTATTCACAGCAGTGGAGGGTAGTCCAGCAAAGACGGGACTCCAGATCATGGTCAAGAAGACAAGCAAAGGTCAGATCTGGAGAAGGAGGTCATAGCATCTGGAGGTCTGGGGACTGAAATGTGATTATATTTGAGCGTTGAGCCAGGAGGACCCAGAAGTTTTATTGGAGAGGATGACACCAATAAGGCCACTGGTTCTGGACCAAAACCAAAGACCATATGGAGGCCTGCTTACCACACAATGTGGAAATAGCCCTGAGCAATAAAGTGGTCATGTTGAGTCATACTAAGAGTATAAGTCAGGGTGTTAACAGTTGAAACTGGAAGAAACATCCTTATATGAGAGATACTATGAAGAAAAACAAGACTTGTGGATGGATGATGCTTAATTAGAGAGGGATGAGAGCAGTGGCTCCTTTAAGCCTTGAGTCATTTTAAGAACAAGTCACATTCCAAAAATTAACTTGAAGAGGAGTTATGTAGGCCTTAGAAAAGTTTCATCCTTAAGAATCTTTCTCCATCATGAAATGTTTTTTTTTTAATGTCAGTCTAATGTACTGGTCTAATACTGCTACCCCTAGTATAACCACGGGATCTACACTTCCCCTGGCCTCACGCAACATCTTTCAACCTGCTTCTCAGTGCGGCTGTGAGCTGTCCCCTCCAACTAGCTGAAGGAGGCTTTTTGGTCCACGTGTGAAGATTTGTGAGCATCTGTGGGTGTGGGACTCCCCTCCCCTGGAGATCCTGAAAAGGAACTCCACACACATACATCCCCAAATTTCAGCCACATATTTTTCCATACTGGGTACACTCTAGGACTGTATGCAATTTCAGGATTCTTCGATCCAAAAATATTAACTCTTACCTTGCAGTAAACTTCATCTAATAGCTTCTCTTCCACTTTCCTGTTTCTGAAACAAAAAATATAGCCTTTTAAAGGTTTGGGATTTTTTTTCCCCCTCCCCTAAGGAGTTTCAGATCTCCCTCTTTCTCCTCCTTTTTCTTTATTTACTCTCCTCCCTCCATATGGAAAATTAAGGGCTATGTGTGTCATAACAGGAGGTTTGGAGACATAAGGAAGGCTGAAAGAAAATTAATTCACCTCCATTTGGGAGGGACAAAAGGAGTTCAGAAGAGAGAGAACACTGCTAGATTTCATCAGTTTCCTCTAAAACCAAAATCTTACTTGTAATATTTTAGAATGTCCCCATAAATCATGTGGGTATGTCACACTTTGTTATCTATGTATTTGACTCTTATCAATGTCTTATCTATTTTTCTTTCTGTCCTTCCTCTTTACTCTTTGATGTGCTTATAAAAGGATTTCTCAGAAACTCCAAGTAATTTTAATACTTAAATTTGAAGTAAAATAATAAGAGTTGCTGATTTTTTTTTAAGAAATACAATCAGGACAGATAAAGAATCCAGTAGTGCAGAGGCTAAGGTGATTATGAAATGTACAGGTTTTCACAGTTTTTTTATTGCCAAATCTTGTAAAAATGCACTCTTTTAATAGATTTCTTTTTTTTAAGAACAGTTTTAGACTTACAGAAAAAATTGAGATGATGGAGTTCCCAAATACCCTGCCCTTAGGTTACCCTACTACTAACTTTTACCTTAGTGTGGTACATTTGTTACAGTTAAGGGACTGAAGACACCTTATCATTAACTCAAGTCCATGCTTTTTTTCTTTTTTCAGATTTCCTTAATTTTTACCAAACAATTTTTCTGTTCCAGGATCCCATCCCACATTAAATTTAGTTGTGATGTCTCCATAAGCTCCCCTTGACAGTGACAGCTTCTCAAACTGTCCTTGTTTCTGATAACCTTTACACTCTTCAGGAGTGCTGATCAGGTATTTGGTAGAATGCTTGGAATTTGCCTAGTGTTTTTCTCATGTGAATGGGAAGTGACCCCACCTGGTTGTTCTGTCAAACGGGAATGTCAGGCCACGGCAGGGATCCTGCTGGGCTGCCTAGTGTGCACCCTGCCCCATTGGCAGCTTCTAACAATTGGACCCAGGATTTTCCAGGTGGTAAAGTGATAAAGAATCCGCCTGCCAATGCAGGAGACACGGGTTCAATCCCTGGTGGGGAAGATCCCCTGGAGAAGGGAATGGCAACCCACTCCAGTATTCTTGCCCGGGAAATCCCAAGGAGAGAGGGCTACAGTGGCGGGTCACAGGCCATAGTATCACAAGGAGTCAGACACGACTGAGCATGCATGCAAGCAGTTGCACCCGTAGTGGTGCAGGCTGGGCCTCGCAGCGTCGAGTGGTCGTGAAGAGGGCAGCAAGGGGACGGAGCTGGCATCCTGGCACGTGGGTTCACTAGGTCCCGCATTGCACCGCGGTGGGCACGGGCCAGCTCCCCAGCTCCGGAGGAGCCCCTCTTCCCCTCGCAGGTGGTGAAGTCCAGTCCCGCGCAGCATGGACCCCCGACCCAGAGGGCGCCGGGGAGCTGCGCGCACTCGTGCTTTGCAAGCTGTGGGAGAGGCTGGGACCAAGTGTGATGCAGGGAGTCAGGTGGAGACCAGAGCTTGAGGAAGAGCCAGATGGCCCTGCAAGCGAGCGCCATGAGGGGCTGTAGTCAAAGGAAAATCAGGCTGACTCAGGGGCACGTGAGCAGAAGTAAGACCTAAAGCACAGAGCAGGTTACGTTCTTGCAGTCACTGGTGTATTAGACGAGTGGAAAGATTCTGTGACTATACAGAGAGCTGGTTCAAAACGTAGAAGATGGTGTCAGAATTCTCCAGTGTCATAAACTTGTGCCTGCAGAGTATCTAGAAAAGTCAAAGCTGAGCTGTTCCCCAACCACTGGAAGCTCATAGTCTCTTTCCTTCCCTTCCAGATGAGACACCACCTCTTAACTGCTGCACAGACTCTGGGTTGCCATCTAGCTGTAGCCTTCCAGACTTCTCTGTTGATGGGATTTCCCAGGCAAGCATACCTGAGTGGGTTGCCATTCCCTTCTGCAGAGGATCTTCCCCACCCAGGGATGGAACCCGGATCTCTTGCACTGCAGGCAGATTCTTTACTACAGGAGCAGCTAGGGAAGCCCATCTAGCTGTTAGATGCCCTGAATCGAGAGGACCTCTGTCCTCATCGTACCATCTCCCGAGGGGAGGGGCTTCTTTATTTTCTTTTACAAGCATCTGAATGATGCTTGCGAATTGTCTGAACGTGCCACCCAGAATTTCCCAAAAATAGTGAGTTTCACAGATGCTTTGAAAAAATTATGTAAAATATTTTAATAAGCAAAGCCATTCGGTTGTCTTTTTTTTTTTTTTTTTTTTTTTGCATACAAATTCTTGTCATTTGACCTCAGTCTGTGGTTTTATTTCGTGGTGGCTTCTAAGAGTCAAACCAACCTAGTTGCAGGTTTATTTTCCCCTTAAGTTGTTTTCTCATTCACAGCATTAGCTTATTCAATCAATACTTCCGTAGTGGGAACTGATGAAAAGTGATCATTTGGGATCTTAAAGACATTTGATATACATTCTTCTTTTATGGGGCCAAATTTTAATTTATAAATTTCAAATTTGGATCATTTCTGTATTGCCCAGTGACTGTTTTTGACAAATGATTTAGTTTGGTCTTTTCAGAAATTTGCCAACTCTTTTGCCTCCATTTTCACAACTGGTCGTTTGTCACTGGCTATGTGATATGGATATTTCCTTTGTAATTAAAGAGTAATTGAACACAAAGTATAACCCTATGTAGTCAGTGATTTCATACCATCTCAGGATGGTATGAAGCAAATACATCTTATTGTGGAAACTGTATTCCTAGAATTGGATTTAATGTGCTCAGATGTCTAATCCTATCATCCGTGATCTCCCTTTAGACAGAATAATTTAGAACAATATTATCTTCAATATTGGAGAAGGAAATGGCAACCCACTCCAGTATTCTTGCCTGGGAAATCCTATGGACAGAGGAGCCTGGCAGGGCTACGGTCTATGGGGTCACAAAAGAGTTGGGCACAACTGAGCAACTTAACAACTTAACAACAGTCATTAATATAAACTCCTTTTGAAAACATATTTTCAGTTTTGAATTTAGTGACACTTTTTCAGTTAAAACTTTCTTATCTACCAATAACCACAGGACTGGAGCTGAACCTTAAATGTCGTATGGGTAGTGATTGCACTGAAGTGGAGTAAGATGGCCTTCATGATTTTCAGCTGTTTACAGATCTTAGACCAAGATTGTTGGGGCACCTTTTTCTGGGAGCTTCCTACAAGGGAGTCAGCTGACCTAGACTCTGCCTTGTAAATAGAATGTATAGAAGAGTGAACAGAGATTCCCACTTGTGATATCAGCTTCCAAAAGCCACAGTTATCTTCTCTATGGGCATTTTTCCTCTGCATAAAATAATGGTATACCAAAAACAACCATCACTCCTGATCAAGTGAAATAGATTGTACTTTAAAGTTTATCTGTTAGAGTGAAGTGTACTTTATTTTGTACTTTAGGGAGACTTGTCTCAAACATTTAGTTTCTTAATTTTGATTTTGTCTGGTTATTGTTGGTTGTAATGTACCTTGTAACTCAGGTACACAGGTCTGTTAGCCTTCAAGCATCAAACCATTTAGTTTTACCATTTTCTGGTTGAGAAATCATTTATAATTAAAAATATATTTATTTCTAAGTTCAACATAGAAAAATCAGAATGTAGAGATAGGAAGAAATATAATTACATAGAATTACCTGACCCTCAATGAAAGAGACAGAAGAGACGTGAGTTCAATCCCTAGATTGGGTAGATCCCCCGGAGTAGGAACTGGCAACCCACTCCAATATTTTTGCCTAGAAAATTTCCACAGAGAGAGGAGCCTGGCAGGCTATAGACCATGGAGTCACAAAGAGTTGGACACGACTGAGCACAACAGAATTTGACAATTACACTTAGCATTTCCAGATTTTTTTTCCTTGTAGCCCTCTACATATAGATACATATATTTTATTTTTTTCCTTAAAATGTTCATATTTATTTTTTAAAATTTTTATCCAAAAGAGACAAACATACAAATATGGTAAGTAACTTACAACATGAAAAAATACATATTCTTACTAGTAACTAAATAGGTACAAAGTAATCTGGGGGGAAAAATATTAAAATTGCAAACATAACAAATCTGTTGGAATATTTAAAAACAGGTATACCATGTAGCCTGGCAACTTGACTTTATCTTACTGGAAAATGACTTTATCTTACTGGCAGTACATAATGAGACTTATGAAATAGTTCACAACTCTTCATACTCAGTTGTTTCACTTTGGGTTATTTGACCCAGAGGAAATACTCTGAAAGGAAAGAAACATAAATGAATATCTGTAATTTAAAACATTTGAAGCTCCTCAGGTTAAGTAATGAAAATGATGTAAGAATAACCTTTTGATTGTTTACATTTTTATGTAGTATAAAAAGCCATAATGGACATGATCTCATTTAGTCTTCAGTGAGGAAGCTGTGCAGAGAAGGAAATGGCAACCCACTCCAGTATTCTTGCCCGAGGAATCCCATGGAGAGAGAGGCCTGGTGGGCTGCAGTCCATAGGGTCGCACAGAGTTGGACATGACTGAAGCGACTTAGCATGCATGCATGCATTGGAGAAGGAAATGGCAACCCACTCCAGTATTCTTGCCCGGGGAATCCCTTGGAGAGAGGAGCCTGGTGGGCTGCAGTCCATAGGGTCGCACAGAGTTGGACATGACTGAAGCGACTTAGCATGCATGAATGCATTGGAGAAGGAAATGGCAACCCACTCCAGTATTCTTGCCTGGAGAATCCCAGGGACAGAGAAGCCTGGTGGGCTGCTGTCTATGGCGTTGCACAGAGTCGGACACAACTGAAGCGACTTAGCAGCAGCAGCAGCAGCAGAGGTCACACAGCTAGGACCTGGAAGCTAGGGAGTTCTGTCTGGGCAGAGTAAGACCTACACTGAGAGTTGGAAAGCCTGGCAGTGTGTCCTGCGCCTTCCAGGTGTGGGACTTCAGCTAGTAGTTTGCTGCTACTGCTGCTGCTGCTAAGTCGCTTCAGTCGTGTCCGACTCTGTGCGACCCCATAGACGGCAGCCCACCAGGCTCCCCCCTCCTTGGGATTCTCCAGGCAAGAATACTGGAGTGGGTTGCCATTTCCTTCTCCAGTGCGTGAAAGGGAAAAGTGAAAGCGAAGTCGCTCAGTTGTATCTGACTCTTAGCGACCCCATGGACTGTAGCCTACCAGGCTCCTCTGTCCATGGGGTTTTCCAGGCAAGAGTACCGGAGTGGGGTGCCATTGCCTTCTCCGCAGCTAGTAGTTTGAGGATCTGTAAATGGGTCACAACGCACAGCCTCTGCAGCTCCCAGGCTTTGAGCAATAAGTGAGATAATGCCTGGGAATGCTCCTACAGTGAGCCTGAGAGGCCACTTACTGAGATCACTGCTTTCTGCACCTGAATCTTTAAATGAATCTTCAGACTGCACATTGAAGTCAGAGAGGTTTGGAGCACTTTTAATCATCAAGAGAGCAATGAAACCATAGCCCAATCACTGTGAGGGCCAAGTTCAAAGGCAACAGTGGTGTTGTCTTTAGAGAAGTAAAGTGGATTTGTGTGAGCTGTGTGGGAGGCAGCAGAGTGTAGAGGGAATTCAAATCTACTTACTTGTTTTTGACTGAAGACATTATGCACATGCCAAAAAACCTTTGAGCATTGAGAAACTCACAACCTGGCATGCAGTTTCCAGCTTCCTCATTCCTCCAGCGTCCTCTCTTGCATAATCCTGCTCACTGTGACACAGGCTGGAACTTGGCTCCCGGGATGCCCTGCCCCTCCATCAAATCATCTGAAGTCCTTTCCTTGTGTAGCTGCTTTTCTTCTAGTCACGAAAAACCAAGGCTGAGGCAGTCTGCCATGACCTTGAACCCCGAATTCCAGACACTCCTTCCTACTTAATCCCCTTTCAGCATTGCCAATGGGAGTGAAGGGTAGACCTGGCAGAGACATACTCTTCAAGCCTGGGCTGGGAGATAAAATCCTAACTCAGTAGCTCATGAGGCTGACTGGGGCAAAGGCCATTTTCGTGCTGATGACCGAAGGTTTCATGACTGAGACAGCCAACAGAAGAGCAGTCAGTTTGGGGGAGAATGAGGAGGCATCAAACTGAGGCATGTCAGAGGGGCATATTACTGGCTGGGCTTTGGGTCAGAGAGAATGGTAACCAGAATAGCAGCAACATCCTTGTGTGCATGTGTGTATGTGTGTGTGTGATGTTTCAGCCCTACAAAGTGCTCTCCTAGCCATTGTCTGACTTGATCATGAGCCCCACAATCCCTAGACTTGACTTAGAGTGGACCTAAGCCTTAGAACACTCCTAAATCTGGGTGACTTCAGCCTCAAACTACTGTGCTGAGTCCAGAGTAGATTAATGCCAGCTTTGCCTCACCAGCCTCAACACCTCACCGTGTCCTATGTTTTCTTTGGTACTTTATATAGACAATTATTTAATCCTTTCAGCAGCCCTACAAGGAAACTATTCTTAGCCCTATTTTACAGTACAGGAAATGGAGGTTCAACAATGTTCATCACTTGCCCAGGGTCACTGAGCAAGTAGGTTATGAAGAGGGTTTCAAACCCATATTTGCTTGACTCCAAAATCCATTCTCTGTGACTACTGTCCATGCTGGAGGGTGTTTTTCTGTGTCAGTGACCTGGAAGAAGGTAGGGATTTTTGCCTTTTTTTTTTTCCCCTTAGGGATCCAGAATAGAAGTATGCCACCAACTTTGTGGTTTCTGGGCCACTTCCTGCTAAGTGACAGTGTTGAACAAGGTGCAGGACACGTCTGTGTGTCCCTTTTCACAGAAGGAAGCAAGCATTTTTTTTTCTTTAACATGTGCTTTGCTTTCCATAGACAGAATCCTTTTCCTGGCAGCCACTTTCTTTCCAAAGCTTAGAACACCATATGCTCTCAAGAAGGGAGGAAACGTTTCATTCAACAAGGAAAAATTTTCAGCTGCCCTGCCCCTCTGCAGTTCAAATAGTCTTCAAAACATCTGTTTCTATTTTATTTGTTTGCCTTTTGGAGAAAATCAAGAGTAAATTTGAGGTTAATAAGAAGCAAGATATCTTTCTGAAACAAACAACCCCACCCCTCACCCCAACCCCAATACCTGGCAATCTGAAAAGATTTTGTTTGTTTGTTTGAAACATTGTTGGAGTAATAGAAAATCTTTGTTTGTTTGAAACATTGTTGGAGTAATAGAAAATCTGGACAAACATCCATGAATAAAATGCAGTTAATAAGAACCATACGTTCCGGGATTAACTATTCTATACCATAAGAGAACAGGTCCTTCCAGTGGACTCTGATGTTTTTGAAAACAAGTACTTGTTGGGGAAGCAATTAACAAGATCATAACAAAGTTTCCACAGAAGACTAACATAGCCTGGAGTTTATTCTAGATCTCAGCCTGCAGGGAGAGGGAACCACTAAAAGACAGAAATTAAAAAAAAAAAATCTCTGTGGACAAATTAAGCGCTGGTGGGCATTCACGTGCACAGGTGGACAGGAGCCCTTTAGGTCAAACATATTGTGATGGGATCAGAGCCCTTTTCTACAAATGCAGCAGAGTTGAACAATATTATTACACCATCTGACTCTTATTAGGTATTTTCTTATTTGGTTACTTAAAAAAAAAAAAAAAGGCTCTTTTTTGGGATGTCCCTGGCGGTCCAGTGGTGAGACTTCATCTTCCGGTATAGGCGTGTGGGTTCAACACCTGGACTGGGAGCTAGGATCCATGTCATGGCCAAATAACCAAAACAGAAAAAAACAGAAGCAACACTGTAGCAAACTCAATAAAAGCTTTAAAAAAGGTCCACATTAAAAAAAAATCTTTAAAATGGCTCTTGTTTGCATGTGGTAAAATTTACATGTAGCGAGTACATCTTAAGAGTATATTCTGTGAGTTCTGGCAAATGCAAACACCTGTGCACCTCAAACCCTTGTCAAGATGTACATTATGGCCATCACCCAGAGGCACCTCTTATTCTGATTTGACAAATTAGTTTTCCCTGATAGGGGATGTCACATAAATAGAATCACATGTAGTATTGTTGTGTGAGATTTCTTTGACTCAGCAAAATGTTTTCATTTATTATCATCTTTTTATTGCTGACTAGTACTCCATTAGAAGAGTATTCTACAATTTGGGAGTTTTGTTTTGTTGTTGTTACCTATTTTCCTGTGGATGGACATTAGGTTATTTCCAGTTTTTGTCCCAAAAAATCCCTAATCATATTCTTTGTATAAGTCTTTTTGTGGATAGAAGTTTTCATTTCTATTGAGTTAATAGCTGTGAATGCAACTGCTGAGTTATAGGGGACGGTAAATGTTTCGTTTTATAAAGAACTTACAGGGTTTTTTTTTCTATTTTTTTCCAAGATGGTTGGATCACTTTAAACCTCCACTACCAACATATGAGAACATATCCTTGCTGACATTAGATGTTATCAGTAGCATCTCATTTTGATTTTAATTTGCATTTCTCTCATGACTAATAGCATTGAGCACCTTTTCATGTGCTTATGGTTCATCTGTGTATCTTCCTTTGTGAAGAGATTTCAAATCTTTTGCCTATTTTCCAAAATGTGGGTTGTCTCTTTATTATTGAGTTGCAAATATTCTTTATGTATCCTCACGTCAGAGGACGGAGGGAACATGAAGTGCCCACTGAACTGAGAAGGCATCTTGAGACCAAAAGAATGAGGCAGGCAACTCCAGATAATCAATGGATCACTTTATTATATGGTAACTTACAGGGTGGGATCAGGATTGAGTCAACAATGATCCAGAGGCGTTCACAGCTGTACTCTGCCACTGAGGGGCCATTGGGTCAATTTTATAGTTAACCTAGAATGTGGGGGTGGGCACTTGGAAATAGGACATGCATTTCTATGGTAAGATTTATGAATGGGTAACTTTATGGACATCAGGAATACGTCAGTGAAGGTTTTCATCATTGTTTGGGGACTAATAAAGCATAGAGGTCACCTGGTTCTAACGATTCTTAAAAAATATCTGTTAACTACAAAGCCCTGAAGATAAAGAATTCATTCACTACAGTACAGTCCTGGGCAGGGTCAGCAGAAGAACAGGAAGTACCCTAAGGGCCCAAGATGGCTTCAGTTATGCTAAGTCATACACTTCATATGTCTCAGACCGCTCCTCCTCCTCTGATGGGCCCAGTTACGTGAATTTTTTTGTCTGTGTCTGTGTGCATGCCAAGTTGCATCAGTTGTGTCTGACTCTTTTCGACCCTATGGACTGTAGCCCACCAGGCTGTCTGTCCATGGGATTCTCCAGGCAAGAATACTGGAGTGGGACCCATTCCCTTCTCCAGGGGATCTTCCGGACTCAGGGATCGAACCCACGTCTCTGTGTCTCCTGTATTTGGCAGGCAGGTTCTTTACCAGTAGTGCCACCTGGGAAGCCCAATGTTGCCAGGAATTCTGCCTCGTTTTTTTTTTTTTTTTTTTACTGTATTCCCATTATGGCATCTGGCACTTAGTAGGAGCTCATTTACACAAACATTTACTGGGGGAAAAAAAAAAAAATCAGCAAATGAACAGATGAAGGACTTTTGGGCCTGATATCCAGACACAGTGTTCTTAAATTTAATGACAGTGATTAACAAGGAAATGGAGAGGAGAAAATCTTAATGTTATTCTTGAGTCACAAAGTGTACTTGACACAAAAGACTCAGGATACCTTCAGGGGATTTGTTCACCCAGGGAAAAGACAGCTAGAATATCTCATGGAGTAGGCTCATTTGAACCCGTTTCTGAAGCCTCTCATGCAAGCCAACCCTGCTGTCTAGTGTGCTGCATTCTGCGACTGTGTCCTAACCCTTCCAAGTCTTGGATTCCAGCTGGGCTTGTGTGATGGAAGATCAGGGCCTCTTGCCTTGGAGAGTTTTAGGTAACTTAACCCAGCTGATCCCGGATTTCAACACCTTCCCCTTGGCTGCTGCTGACACTGATAATGCCGTTTCCTGCCAACTGTTCCCTCTGCTGGGCTCTGTGCCTCACTAGCATGCCCACCTCTACGGGTGTGCACTGTCTCTCTGGGCCCCCGAGGGCCAGCAGGGGGCTCCTTCCTTCTTGGTCTTGAGGTGGTTTTCCTGGTCCTAATCCACCTGTCTCCAGACTCTCCTGCTGGGGCTATCCACTGAATGATCATGTCAGAATCCACGTCTGTAGGGAACTTGGCCATTTACAAAGTATGTTCCCATCCATTATCTGTGTGTGTGTGCATTAGTTGCTCAGTCATGTCTGACTCTGTGTGACCCCATGGTCTGTAACCTGTTGGACTCCTCTGTCAATAGAATTCTCCAGGCAAGAATACTGGAGTGGGTTGCCATTCTCTTCAGCAGGGGATCTTCCTGATTCAGGGATCAAGTCTGGGTTTCCTGAATTGCAGGCAGATTCTTTACCATCTGAGCCACCAGGGAAGCCTATTATATATAGGAGCCTCCAAATAGCCCTACTTGTATTTTCTTTGATTCCCCACCACCACCCAAGGGAAACCATAAAGAGGTAATTTAATTTGCTCCAGAATATAAAAGTTGCTCATGTGACCCAGAGTTTAAGACTCTCTGGGTCTTGCTCAAAGAATATTGGAGCTTTTTTTTTTAGCTCTGATGGGTGTATATGTTCAGTGTTTAAAAGGCTTCACAGATTTTTACAGTTTGGCAACTTGGATTACATCTGTCGTTGTTGTTTAGTCGTTAAGTCGTCCCCAACTCTGTGATTCAATGGACTACAACTACGGCACACTAGCCTTCACTGTTCTTCACTATCTCCCTGAGTTTGCTCAAATTCACATCCATTGAGTGAATGCTATCTAACCATCTCATCCTCTGCCACCCCCTTCTCCTTCAACCTTTCCCAGCATTGGATCTTTTCCAATGTCATTAAAAATGTAATTACCATACCAAGGACACATATGGGTGGTTCTCAACTTTTTAATTTTTATGTGACCATCATTATGAATTTCCCTGGCCCACCTTCTTTTCCCTCCTTGGATCACATATTCACATATTACTTTATAAAATGTCCACTACAAACTGTATTTACTGACTCATTTTACCTTTTTTATTCATCAGACATGTATACCTTCCAGAGTTTAGGGTCAGGATCAGATAATCTGTGCCCTCAACGGGCTGATTTTATTACAACCAAAATAAAGCCATTTGAGATTTGAGTTAGCCTCCAAGACTAATAACTGGTACATTTCCATTTCTACAGGGCTTTTTGTAGATTAAAAAGCTCATGCACTGACCCTTGGGAAACTGGAAGCAGATTTTAGTGCTTGTGAAAAACAAGTCCTATTTCAGGGAGAAACTCTCTAGTCACTGATGTCTATGTCTGGGTGGGAGAAGAAGGGGTATAAGGGCCTTTAACCCTTCTCTGTGGCTCTCTAGAGAGTGAAGCTCAACCAGCCTCACCCTAGTACTTCCCCAGCATTTGGAGTATTTGGGCTGTTCATGCCCAGAGGACTTGGGAAGAACTTGCATTTATAGAAACAAAGACATTCTGCTAACCATTGGCTAAAGGTAGACATTTTAAAATGGTTGGGACCAGAAGTTTTACATTGTATCAATTGTTGTCTCATTCATACTATACTTTCCAAGGGCTGTGATGGGTCTTCTAAAGGCAGTGTCTGTTTCTAAATGAGTAGAATTAATTAATGTCAATCTGTATGCCAGTTGTAAAGGAGGAGTTTTAGTTGGGGAAGACTATGTAGTCTGTTATTTTATTATACGTATACATATGAGATTTATTATTTTATTAATTGAATATTGTGCTTTCTCTTGTTTTGTAGGAGGACCAGCAGAAATCCACTAATGTCGTGTATCAGGCCCATCACGTGAGCAGGAATAAGAGAGGGCAGGTGGTTGGAACGCGGGGTGGTTTCCGAGGATGTACTGTATGGCTGACAGGTATGCTGTGTTGAAATATAAATGTATTTTATTTTGACTAACAGTTGGTGGTAACACACAATTTTAAGAAAATAATGTGACATATTTTATGTGTCACATATACATATTCCATGTGTATTTTAACATTAAAAGGAGGCTGAGAGCTGTAGTAGAAAGCTTGGGTATCAGTCCTAATTCTACCCATCTGTGAGAAATAGGGCTTACATCAGGTCATAGAATGTCTCTAGTTCTCTGTTTCCACCTCTTTGACAGGAAAGGATGGACAAGTTGATTATGACATTCCCTTTCAGCTCTAAGGAATTCTGTAATCCTCAATTTCATGCCTAAACACATTTCAGTTCAGTTCAGTCACTCAGTCATGTCCGACTCTTTGCAACCCCATGAACCGCAGCACTCCAGGCCTCCCTGTTCATCACCAACTCCCGGAGTTTACCCAAACTCATGTCCATTGAGTCAGTGATGCCATCCAACCATCTCATCCTCTGTGGTCTCCTTCTCCTCCTGCCTTCAATCTTTCCCAACATCAGGGTCTTTTCAAATGAGTCAGCTCTCTGCATCAGGTGGACAAAATATTGGAGTTTCACCTTCAACATCAGTCCTTCCAATGAACACCCAGGACTGATCTCCTTTAGGATGGACTGGTTGGATCTCCTTGCAGTCCAAGGGACTCTCAAGAGTCTTCTCCAACACCACAGTTCAAAAGCATCAATTCTTTGGCAGTCAGCTTTCTTTATCTAACTCTCACTTCCATACATGACTACTGGAAAAACCATAGCCTTGACTAGATGGACTTTTGTTGACAAAGTAATGTCTCTGCTTTTTAATATGCTGTCTAGGTTGGTCATAACTTTCCTTCCAAGGAATAAGCGTCTTAATTTCATGGCTGCAATCACCATCTGCAGTGATTTTGGAGTCCAAAAAAATAAAGTCAGCCACCGTTTCCACTGTTTTCCCATTTATTGGCCATAAAGTGATGGGACCGGATGCCATTATCTTAGCTTTCTGAATGCTGAGCTTTAAGCCAACTTTTTCACTCTCCTCTTTCACTTTCATCAAGAGGCTCTTTAATTCTGCACTTTCTGCCGTAAGTGTGGTGTCATCTACATATCTGAGGTTATTGATATTTCTCCCGGCAGTCTTGATTCCAGCTTGTGCTTCCTCCAGCCCAGCGTTTCTCATGATGTACTCTGCATATAAGTTAAATAAGCAGGGTAACAATATACAGCCTTGACGTACTCCTTTTCCTGTTTGGAACCAGTCTGTTGTTCCATGTCCACTGGCAGTTAAAAATGAGGGTTTCCTAATTTGACATCAAGCATTTGGCTGTCCATTAGAGATGTTCTTTATTCTCTTCAGATGTTTTAACATTCTAGGGGGCTTTTTTACTTATTTAAAAAAATTAAAATCCAGGCAAGAAGAAAAACTCTATGTTTTCTATGTAGCTAAGGATGGTCCCTTTTGTATAAAAATAACTCATTCCCACTGAGGTGACCAAGTGAATCTTCTTTTACTTGTGTTTTTATAGCCCCAGAATGTCAAAGCTAAGGGTTAGTGACAGAACTGGAATTAGTCCTGGGCTATTACCTTATTTTCTGAGTATAGGTAGAGGAAGCTGACGCCTGGAAATACAGGTCTGACATAGGCTGAACTCAAAAGAAAAAAAACCAGGTTCATTTTGTAGACATAATATTTCACATGGAGATGAGCTTAGATGCACAGATATGTTTATCCAAGTTATGAAATCAACTTATGTGTTACTGTCTGCTCACAAATGTGGATTTATTCTAACCTGAAGATAATTCTAAAAAACACAGCAAGCAAGGACCTACCTTGTGTCTTTTCTTGCTCTTCTGAGTCTTTCCTGTTTCTGTCGAAAGCAGCCTCATTCTTCTTTTTCAAGTTATTTCCTAGTGCCTGCAGCAGTTGTCCTTGGTTTCCTGGTTTCATCCATCCCTGGAACAGCAACTTTTCCCACTTTCCAGGGTGAGGCTGCACAGTGGGCACGGAGCCTGCTTTGTTCCAGAAGGCAGGTTCACTGGTCTCAATGCCTGATATGTTTCCCCAGGTTCCCTCTAAGAGACGTGTTGTGCAGCAGTGGATAAAATGGCTACACTCCAGACATTTCCCTCTTGCAATGTGTTTGCCTTCATGTGTTCATTTAAATTTGGAATCAAAACATATATACAGGGACTTCCCTGGTGGTCCAGTGGCTAAGACTTGGTGCTCCCAATGCAAGGGGCCTGGGTTCCACTCCTGGTCAGGGAACTTGATCCCACATGCCACAAGTGAGTTCTCATGCCACAACTAAAGGAAGATTGAAGATCGCACGTGCCGCAACTAAGACCTGGTGCAGCCAAATAAATAATAAATATTTTTTAAAAAACCATATACACAGAGTCCATTTTTCCTAATTTGAAACACCCTTGAAAAGAAAAAAAAGACCTAGTGGAAGAGAAAAACAAAATCTCGAAAGTATACCTCCCCCGTCTTTTCTTACTTTCAAAAAGTCTTGTCCTTATTTATTTTTTATTCTCATATTACATATGTTGGATACTGACCAGGCAAATCAGGAGAAACCAGATTCTTCAAATCTAGGGAACTGAAGTTGGGCCTCAGCTTCACCGACATTAGTTGTGTGACTTTGGATCAAGCTCGCTAAGCCTCTTATTTGTAAAATGAGAATGAAGATAGTACCTCCTCATAGATACATAGGTAGAACTGAATGAAAATAAAGCATGTATGTGCTTAGCAGAGGTCCTGGTCCCTAGTAAAACTCTCAGTAAATATAACTGGTGTTACTTCAATGTATTAAAATATAAATATTCCAATGATCTATATTAATACAGTTAACTGTGTTTGGAAATTTCTACTATTTCCCTCATTTTCTGATACAAAAGAATGTACCAGAGATTCAGGAATCTCATTTCTCCTGTCCTACAACTGGACATGTTTTAAGAGGAATTTATCACATTGTGTGCTAAGTCACTTTAGTCGTGTTGCACTCTTTACAACCCTGTGGATGGTATCCCACCAGGTTCCTCTGTCCATGGGATTCTCCAGGCCATAATACTGGAGTGGGTTACCATGTCCCCCTCCAGGGGAGGGGACAGGAGAGGAGGGGCAGGACGGGCTGGGTGTATGGCTTAGGTGATCCGCTGACCCTCTTAGCGGTGCTGTGTGCAGCGATCATGCCACCCTACCCTGCTTTTGCTCCCAGGCACCTCAGAAGTGACACTTGGTTTGTGGGGTTTTTGTATCTTTTTGTTTATAATTTGCTCCAACTATGCCAGGGTGTAGTTATTTTGAGTCCCTTATAGTTTCTTTGTATCTGTTGCTCCAAGAGAGTCCCTTCATTTCCAGATGCCAGGGCTCCAGTTGACATAAACCCTTCCTCTTTCACAATGGTAAGTACACTTGGCCAGTGGTGAGGAGGGTGGAAGAAAAACTTTGGTAAACAAGAAAAAGAGAGTCCCTTCCCAGATGAAGCTCAGTTGACATAAACCCTTTTTTCATTTAAGTACTTGGCCAAAAAGTCAAGAGAAGCTCAGTAATTTTTATTTCTTCAGCCCTGACTAAAGAAAACAGCAGTTCATTGACAAGGCACCAGGTTTTCTGTGTTTAATGTTGAAATCAGCGAGGTGGAGTGTCAATTCTCTTGCTTTAAAGCACAAAATTGCTGTGAGCTACAGATAAGACATAATGACTTTGAACATATCCTTGGAATGAAATACTGTCATGTTGCCAGCCCTGTCTTTTAGTTGGGATTCTTTTCCCTGTTTTTTTCTTTTTCTTTTTCAAGTCCTTCGGAGAGTTGTTTACTAGAGTGAAATTCTCTAAAGGGCTAATGTCCTGCCACCTATGCAGAGCTCAAACCCTAGTGTTATCTTAAGGCCATGGAAGACCAGAGTACCGTGTTTGTGATGAATTTCATTGTGAAACCTCTTCTTACTTTCTTTTCTTAATATTCATTTATTTGGCCATGTCAGGTCTTAGTTGTCGCACATGGTATCTTTGTTGTAGCACATGGACTTCTCTAGTTCTGGTGTGTGGGCTCTCCAGTTGTGGCGCTCAGTAGTTGCAGCATATGAGATCTTAGTTCCCCAACCAGGGGTCAAACCTGTGTCCCCTGCATTGGAATGCGAATTCTTAGCCTTTGGAACACCAGGGAAGTCCCTCTTCTCACATTTTTAAATGTAATTTTTTCCCCAGGATCGTGAGAACGCCCGCAAAATCCATGAATTGTCAGGACTTCCCTTCTTTGAGATATTTGTAGATGCGCCTCTAAACATTTGTGAAACGAGAGACGTAAAAGGCCTCTACAAACGGGCCCGAGCTGGGGAGATCAAAGGTAAGACGGCCAGCTCAGTAGCCCTTTTGCCACTTACTTATGCTACCAATTTATATGTCTGTCCCCAGAAATCTGTCTGAAGTTTCAAAGACTGTTTTCCAAAACTACATATAGCACACACAACTTTTTATCAAACTGTAATATCTTCAATGTCTCCATGGGCTTATGAAAATGTGGGCTTGTATTTCTCAAGAACTTGTCACCCCAGCCATAAGCAATCAAGTTCAGAGAACTAAAACAGATGTATGTATGTGACTGTGTGTTTAGGAGGAACCTTTCAGAGTTTTCCTCCCTCTTGTCTTCCTTTTCCATTCTAATTAACTGCAGAGGGCTTGGACTCAGGTTTTATTGAAAACACAGGTGTAAATGTTCTTACCTATGGCTGGAGGTCAAGGAAGGCTGTTTGACCTTTTCTGTTTTAATATGAATACAATAGTTGAAAACATTTATTCCAACATGTGCTATGTTTTATTGAGTCAAAACATTGTTCTGTTGGTGCAGATGTTACTTGCAGCCTTCTGCTTTGCAGGGTTTACGGGTATTGATTCTGATTATGAAAAACCTGAAACTCCTGAGCTTGTGCTTAAAACCAATTTGTCCTCTGTGAGTGACTGTATGCAGCAGGTGGTAGAGCTTCTACAGGAGCAGGTGGGTGGACTGCACTTTTAAAAAAATAGTAATAATTTTACAAAGTCATGAGAGATCATCTATTTACTGAAGTGTCCTTTATATAGTTTCCATTCCAAATGGTTACCAAGTCTGCTTCCTTTCAGAACATTGTACCCCACACTGTAATCAAAGGCATCCACGAACTCTTTGTGCCAGAAAACAAACTTGACCAAGTCCGAGCTGAGGCTGAAGCACTCCCTTCATTATCAATTACCAAGGTAAGAGGATACAAACTGGCTGACGGAAAATTTGGCTTAATATCAGTCATTATAATCCATTTACAGTTGCTCTCAACAATAAGATAGGTATGCATAAGGAAAATTCAATTCCTATAAAGAAAAACAGTTGCTTTTGCCAACTTTTTTTTTTTTTTTTACTGCTTTTCCAAGAATATCTCTCACCAAGAGTTGCTGCAAAGCAGCTGATGAATTTTATGTTCAGGAAGATAACTTCTGTACTTGTAGAGGATAGTTTTATATAGTTGTTGTTGTACTTTCAGTTATGCCAACATACAGGCATTGTATGCTAAGTCGCTTCAGTCATGTCCAACTCTTTGTGACCCTCTGAACTGTAGCCCGCCAGGCTTCTCTGTCCATGGGATTCTCCAGGCAAGAATACTGGAGTGGGTTGCCATTTTTCACTCCTGGGGATCTTTCTGACCCTGGGATTGAAGCAGTGTCTCTTGTGTCTCCTGCATTAGCAGGTGAGTTCTTTACCACTAGCATCACATGGAAAGTACTGGGCAGTAATTATTTGTTGACAGTTGCCAAGAAAATAGTTTGTCCAGAATATAAGTGTTTCTTGGACCACTGAGAAGGAGTTTTACTAAAACAAAAAGCAACCCTAATCTAAACTGATATGAATGCCTTGATCTTTTTCTACACTGCACATCGCACTTTTCCTTTATCAGGGAGAGTCCAGTCTCAGTAGAGGGAGTTTTAGTTACATAGATTTACCACCTGGAAGATGTTAAGATGCAATCCCAGCAAACAGCTCTGCAAATACCTTGGCCTCTTTAGGGCTTCCTTGCGCTAGTGGTAAAGTACCCACCTTAAAGAACCTGCCTGCCAGTGCAGGAGACAGAAGGGACGTGGGTTTGATCCTTGGGTTGGGAAGATCCCCTGGAAGAGGAAATGGCAACCCACCTCAGTATTCTTTCCTGGGGAATCCCATGGACAGAGGAGCCTGGTGGGCTACAATCCATAGGGTTGCAAAGAGTTGGATATGACTGAAGCAACTTAGCACACATGCTCTGTAGATTAGGATTAGTTGGTTCATACAAGGTGATCAAGTCTTCATTGGTAACCTCTTGGTATCCATTAAGACCCTGGACATTTTTATGAGGCAGAGTAAATTGGGAACGTGCTTCAGCTCATGAACACCCCAGGCTGTAGTAACTCATGACAAATTTATAAACAGAGCTCCCTGACTCTACACAATAAATTTTGAGTTCTCCAATGCTTCAGGCAGATGAGAAACACATAATTATAATTGTGGAATTTGAGTTCCAATAACAGAATGGTCTGGAAGGTACAGAGGAACTTCAGAGAATCTAATGATTAATTCTTTTGCTGCTAGGGATGACAGGGAAGATTTCAAAGCAATGGTCCACGAGCTGGGTTTTATTTTTTTACTTTTTGAGTTGGATTTTAAATTATGAATAGGGTTTTCAGGTAAAAGGGGGGATGGGCTTGAAACCATGTGTGTATTCAGACTACACATGGCCTGGCACTGTTGGTGACTAGACTCCTAGGTGGGGAGTGGTGGCAGGTGAACATTCCTACGGAGGCCCTAGGGCCAGAGCTAGTATCATGCTAAGAATTTTGGACATTTATCTTAGAGTCAATGGTTTGCCCAATTCAATCAAATAGCTAGCATACTGGTGAAAACAATGTAGCCAAACCATAATTATTATGGAATAAAGACTGTACAGTGAATCTTCAACACAGTTGCAAATTGTAAGAATAGATATTGTCCAAAGTGCTCAAAGAAATCATCCCAATTTGGAATCCTTTTGCCACCCTCCCAATAGAAGGTTCTAGACTCACACTTCTCCAGCCCCTAGATCATGGGCCAGCATTACATCTGGGAACGCTTAAAACATAAAATGTTCTGCCTTCATTCTCCTCTCAGCTGAGTAAGAACGGACTACCCTGGGGCCGGATGGCTGGAACACAGAGCTCATGGAAACGTTCACCTGCCTTTTTTTGTGTTTTGCAGCTGGATCTTCAGTGGGTCCAAGTTTTGAGTGAAGGCTGGGCCACTCCCCTCAAAGGTTTTATGAGAGAAAAGGAGTATCTGCAGGTTATACACTTTGGCACCCTGCTAGATGGTATGGGTTTTTGTTTGTTTCTTACTCTTTATCATTAGAAAAATATTTCTCAGAAGTCTTCACAGGAACAAGAAATGCTAATTGTTGGTTTGTAAAACATACTGGGAAAATATATATTTATGATGTGTCCAATTATGTATAAGCTTCCATTTTTAGGGTTTTTTTTTTTGGTTATCCTCAAAGGATTATTGATTACCAAAAGCTAAGAAATCAAAAAATGAAGGTTTAACTTCCACACAGTCAAGAGAAGGTTAAGTCTTTTTCACCTCCACTTGCCCTTTGCTAGCCCTGATATCAGAAGGCAGTGGACAGTGAGAAGCACCATTGCCAGATGCCTGGACCATCCTGGGGGAGCCAGGGTGGACTCCGCATCACTGCTGACTTGTGGGATGCCTCCCATCCTCCAGCAAACATTACTGTAGCAGCTGCCTTCCTTGGTGCATAAAATGTGGCTATTCATGTCCATATATGAAATATATTAGGATGACTTCATCCACTAAATTCTAGTAGGGGATTTTAAGGCAGCTTTCTGGGAAGAAGCTGAACGGCTTTTAGAGAACTGCTTTTGTCAAGATTGGAAGGATGTGTCATTCGGAACATTTCCGGATCTTTCTATGATCATTTCCTTCCTAGAACTGTCTTGACCTTATCAATTAGCACTTATCTATTTCAAGATCTTGGGGTATTATTGATACATGGGGAAGGGATGGTGATAGATGCACACTGAATTTATAATACTGAGCAGGGCTCCAAACCTTTTAGGAAGAAAAATCAGATGTTCTTTCTTGAGAAAGATGTTTGTATTCTAAGCTTGTGCCCAGTGAATGGGACATAAAGCAACCCCAGCTGTAGTTAGGCTTCAAACCTCCCCATACTCTCTAGAAGTCTCCTTAATTCCTACATAATTAATAAAAATAGTTACCAGGGCTATAATAGGTAGCCCACCTCTGCCTAAGTAGAGGCAGAATACCATAGTGGATAAGAGTGAGCCATGGAGCCCGACTCTCTGGGTTCATCTGACAGTGATTAGCTATGAAGTTGGAGCACATTACTTAAACACTCTGGGCCTCAGTTTTCTTATCTGTAAAATGGGGATGTTAATAAAAGTACCTACCTCATTGGGACTTAAAAGACTTAACCTTCTCATTGGGATGTTGAGCATTTAAAAGAATACCTGGTCCAATATATTCCATATATTATATTCCGTATAATATATTCCATATATTAACACCTCCCTGCCACCCCCATTTACAATTAAAAGGACATGAAAATCTTGAACAGACTAAGAGGCTTATCTCTAGTCACATCCGTTTGTAAGTAGCACAGATAAGATGCTCATCAGCTAGCCAACAAATATTCACTGAGTGTCCTTGGATGTCAGGTTTTGTTCTAGCTGCTGGAGGTAGATAACGAAGACAGATAAGAGCTTGCTGGGACAGGCAGAGCAGTTCATCTTCTGAACTCAATGGAGGGGTTTTCCAACCACATTAGTGGTTGTCAAGCTTTTTTGTTTTTTTAAGTCATAGCTGTTTCAGTGAAATCTGAGGCCATGTATAGAACAGATGAAAGTGGAACTGCTCCTGTGGAAGGGGTGGGCTCAGCCTTTCTCCTACCCATCAGCAGCCCTGGGGGCATTTACTAATAGCATAAGGCAGTTGAAACACTCTGTCCTCTACCATACCATGTTAGTCTCATGGAAGAGCTTGGCTCAATGAATTTTGAACTGAGTGAAAAGTGAAGTCACTCAGTCGTGTCCGACTCTTTGCCACCCCATGGACTGTAGCCTACCAGGCTCCCTCCTTCTCCAGGGGATCTTCCCAACCCAGGGATTGAGCCGGGGTCTCCCACATTGCAGACAGACACTTTACCATCTGAGCCACCAAGTAAGCCATTGGACTGAGTAGACAGGGTTAAATTTCAAAAATGATGTATCTCTATATCAGAAGGTTGGACAAGATATTATTATACGGATATCATTTCATTTTAACCAGTTTATGAAAGTTTGAGTCACCACCATTGAAAATTTGAAATAACTTTTGTAGTCACAGATGTGGCCATTTTCATCCACCATTAAACAATTGCACGTCTCGATCACCTAACAGTCTGCAAGTAAGGTTTCTATTCTGACTCTGTCTCCCAAAACTATTTTTTGGTTTTAATTTTCTCAAAGGTTCACAATTTCTCCCATAGTTAAAAAAAATTTGTCCAGTATATAAAAAAAATTAGTTCAGTGTACTCGGTCCAAAAGCAAAATAAAAAATCACTTTTTAGTGTTTTTGATGATTATATGAGTTACTCCTTATATTACTCAAGGATCTATTTTCATGTCAGTGTATTATTATCACTTAATTTCTCACTGGATATATAGTTTCAAGGTTGTCACAGGTTCTCCAATGATAAATGTCACATCTAAATTTACAAATGGAACCTTAAGCTTGTATTTTTGACCGGTGGCATCCAAGTAGGCTTAAGACATGGCAGCCTTGTGTGATCTGATCATTTAATGGCAAGTCTTCTATGGCTTTGACTTTCTAAGGCAGGGCTTGAGAGCTTTCCTACATACTGCCAGCATTTATTCAGCACATAAGGCATTCTGACCCTGGTGCTTGACATTGGAGATCACATTTAATCTGGATTAACGCCACTGTGAAGGTGTTTTGTCCATATGAGGGAATAGTATTGGGAAGGTTAAATAACTCACTGGAAGTCTGGATTCAAATCCAAGTTATCCTGGTTCTATATCTGCACTTTTTCTACTGGGCATACTTTCATGTCCTCCAAACATCTGGAATTCTAGGATGTTCTAGAGTAGCTTGCCTCCACACCTCCCAAAGGCTGACAGTAGTTATAACATCGCTTATTTGTAAGAGGCAACTTCTTGCTGAAGTTGGAGGAGCTTTTGACATATGTTATAATTATTTAAAAACATAATCATTTAAACAATACTTTTGGATTGTGTTGGACAGTATTCAATACAAATTCTGTTTTCTCCAGCTTTTTGCTGTCTTATATTCTCTGTTTTTAGAAATGGCTGTAGCAGAAGTCTCAGTTATTTGTATATTGTATGTGTAAAGTTTCATAATAGGAATTTATTCTTTGACATTGTTGCTTTACTATTGTTTTGATGGAAAAGTTGAAAACAATATTTTTCTTAACTGTGTTTGTATTTCTCTAGGCATGTTCCTTCCTGGTATGTACTTTAACTTCCCGAGTAGTTAAATTATTATAATTAGATGTGTTATATTAACTAGAAATGGTAAGGACATAACTTAAAAAAAATCTAAATGAAACAGTTGGAATTGCTAACAGTTTATGATCCAACCAGTTATAATAGAATAATACTGCCTTCCGTTGATAGGGGTCCAAGTAACAGGAAATTTCTGGATCAGATGCAGCTGTTGTTTATAATGTATTCTGCTGACAAAAGCGAAGTTGTTTCTGGATTTTTATTGCATATTTTGTTCTTGAGATTTTAAAAATTTATAATCCTTTCTGCTAATTACTTCTACTGAGTGTCCTCATTTAGTTTCACAAATCTGGAATTTTTTTCCCATTGCATTTATAAAACATTTTTAATTGATGAAAGATAAGTCAATTTTAGATGCAATTTAAAGTGGATGCACCTGGTTGGATTGTAGATGATTGTATTTCATTTGTGATAAGTGATTATGCATGAATTTAATTTCAAGGTATGATGATTGATAGTTATAAAACTGGAAATAAATACATACCCACTGTGGTTGTAAATGTCTGTGCTGTACCAGAAGAAAAAGGTAAAATTCTGAAGATATCATTTATCTTGAGTATTATTTTCATCATTGCTGTTTTTCCTTGAAAAAAGATTAGTTAGTCAATAAAAAGTATTTTAGTTTTTGCCTAGAAACAGTCCCAAACAAAGGATAAGCATATCTGCAAGGTTAAAACAAGAGGCTTGACAATGATTTAAAGCAAAAGCAAAATTATTCAAGTAAACATGAAGTAAGTGCTGGACTAACGATAGCTAAAAAACCACGATACTCTTTTTCACAGTGAGTTATACCACAGTAAAATAATCAGGGTGGTTCCCACCAGAGTTGAAGCACATAATGGAAAAGGGCTGAAAGCCTGAGTCAGTGTCTAAAGCTATAGAGGATATTTCAGCACAGAGTTAAATGGTAGGATAATTTTATGTATTATCAATGGAAAAGTTGATTAAGATAGGGAAACAACAGTAAATTTTTCACCTGTGTGGAGTTGTAGCTACAGGTGTATGAGATCGGTTGGCATTTTTCCTTGGTAGAACTCCCTTCCACAACATCCCACAGATTAGCTGTCTTGACAGCCTATCAAGGAGTGCTGTGTCCTTAGTTGGGATTTTCAATCAAGGCCAAGATGAAGGTGGAGCAGAGGCTTCTCCGGGCTTGAATCTAGTGGACCAGATGAGGCAATGGCAACAGAAGGGTGGCGCATTCTTTGGCGTTCAACCCAGAATCGTTGACGGAAGGCGGCACTGCAAGCATGGTGCAGGCGAAGCTGGGCTTCCTCCAGCACCCTGCCGACCTTTTGCTTTGCATCTTATTTTACGTTATTTTAGTCAAGCTACTCTTTATAAGCAGTGTGGTCAGTAATCCACAATCCACGGAAAGCATGATTTCTAATGAGATCATCAGCATCCTCGAAGGTGTTTTTCTTTGCAGGCCTCCTCTTTTTATCAGCTGTACTATGCGGTGGGCTTAATGATCTTTCATCATAAATTAATAGAGCGCTTTACAGTATGGCTCTCCCAGTAACCCAGGGATGTACATATTATTTATGATACTGTTTTCCAAGCGGAGAAACTGAGCACAGAGAAGGTGAGTGACACAGGTAGTAGATAGGAGATTACTTGGCTTTGAGTTTAGTGCTCTCTGTAGAGGGCTTGCTCGGACTACTTTTATTGTCTCTGAACTTTGAAACAGAGGAGTTGTTTGAATGACAAAAATCATTACTTTCTGTGCATAGTTATCTTCCTTGTTTAGAAGGCTCCCAGAGCAGATTGCAGAATTTTATGATGGACAGAATTTCTTTATTGCTGGAAGTTACCGTCTATATCTGGTGACATTCCTTATGTCTAGTAAGTTTTAGAGAGTGTTTTAAATGTGCAAAGTGATATGCCTGCAAACTTTTGTTTCATAGCTAGCAGGAGAGTATTATGCCCTGAGGGGATAGAATTCAGACCTCAGACCTTTATCAGAGATGGTCAAAAGTTGGATTTTTGACAGTTAGATTTACAAGACTTCATTAATCTATGGTACATTTCCTCCAATCCATAAGTAACAGTATTTTGCTTCCTGTTTTGAATTCCCGAGTTTGTAATGGGGAAGAACACATCTCACTCCATATCTCCATATTTGATCTGTCTCTTTAACTTTTGTTACAAGTTAATCAATAAGGGGATGTTGCCCATAAGCTTACATTATACATAATGCCCCATCTCTGGGAACCCTGGCTCACATGAAATACCTTTGTTTAACTAAAATACCTTTAAGCTAAAATACCTTTGTTTAGCTCACAGGAAACATCCTGACTAGGCCCACCTGAGCATGGCTGTAGTGAGGAAGATATTAACACATCCCCTCCAGAGTCTGACTGGAATTAGGAAATGTTTGACTTTATCCCCTCCCCTTTGGGTATAAAAAAAGCCTGGATTCAGGAAAGATGGTTCTTTCGGACGCCAGTCTACCAACTTCCTCGTCTGCTGACTTCCCAAATAAAGTTGCTATTCCTTGCCCCAACAACTCATTTCTCATAGACTGGTCTGAGGAGCAGTGAGCAGTCAAGCTTAAACTGGTAACAAGTTGAATGTTTTCTTTACTTACCTTTCTTTCATTCCCTTCTGAGTCTTGAACTTGGCAACACCCCCCAAATTGCCCAAATATTCTTTAGTGTTACACCCTTAATTCTGTTCCCCCATTTTCTCACTGTAAGTACAACAGAAAGTCTGACATACTTGCTGGAGTGTTGGGGCACCACTACAAAAGGGGGGAAACAGCTATGTAATTTCTCTTATGTTCTCTGGCTTCATTAAGGAATCACAGTCCTTTCTTCCAATCTTCAGGGGGTTGGTTCCAGAATCCAGTGTATATACCAAACTTTGTGCATGCTTCAGCCCCATGGTCCAGCCTCTGTATCTATGGGTTCCTCATCCACGATTCAACCAAAGGTGGATCCTGTATAAGGCTTGCTATCTGCAAGGTGATTTAATCTGCAGGTGCAGGATTTGCAGAGATGCCGGGCATTGCCTTTCTTTGGTCTAATTGGATTTTTAAAGACTAAGCTCCCTAGTGTGTGGAAGTCAGGACAGAACTTTCCAAAGGGAACTCAGAAGGGAAACAATTCCCTCCTGGGCCTCCAAGTCACTTACTGAAGCCATCTCCACAATTTGAAACAGCCCACTTTTCACAAACGCTCCATCTCTTGCTTTGAGAAGCCTCTTCTCAAAGGATTGATCACAGATTCTAGAAAAACTAGTGCAGCGGCACAGCTACGTTCGAGTTGGGTCTTGATGCCTTTTGCAGGAAATGGCACACATGGGAGTCCCCTTTAAAGGAGCACACGCCTCATACCCCATGTTCACACATCACATGGCTCTTTCCACAGATGGAGTGATCAACATGAGCATCCCTATAGTACTGCCCGTCTCTGCGGATGATAAGACACGGCTGGAAGGTTGCAGTGAGTTTGTCTTGACACACGGAGGACGGAGGGTGGCTATCTTACAAGATCCTGAATTCTACGAACATAGAAAAGAGGAGCGTTGTTCCCATGTGTGGGGCACAACGTGTGCAAAACACCCCTATATCAAAGTAAGTGGCAAAACTTTCAGAAAGGGCGTTCTTTCAACTTGGGGTAAAAAAAAATTCTTTTTAATTCCTTCATGAAGGACTTAGAAAAACTGCGGTGAGATGGAAGAATGTGTTTCTAAGGGAGATCTTACAAGCTTTGCCTGGGGAGATCTTTTTCGTTAGGGAAAAGAAATGACTTTCTGTTTGAGGGTTGGTCTGAAAGATCTCTTGTGATGGCCAGTCCCCTCAGCTAAGTGGGGAACGAGTGGACCGGAGAGATAATTTTGTCTAGCATCTTGAGGAGAGGACCAAAATCGTAGCTGTGCTATGCAAAAAACCACAGTCAGAGCTTGCAGCCCTGTTTATCTTGAAATTCACAAGGGAAGTTGATTTCTTCATACAGACTGGATCCAACTGACCTCTGGAAAGAGACTTGGAGTTCATGCTCTGTGGCCATTGTGGGGGAGGAGGGTGGTGGTCAGTGACATTCTTTCAGTAAACAAAAGCACAACTAGCAGCAGTTTCCAGAGGGAAAATGCCACATTTTTCATCAGTGGATATTTTTAAGATTGAAAAATGTGTTCATCTGATTAGGATTGTTTTGGAGTCAATCTGCCTAAAGGCAAAATAGACTAAAAGTTTTCAGATTCCTTTACAGCTTCTAACTGTCGGCAGTGATGGGGTGGGATGGCAAGGAGTGGAATTGCTGGATGTGGTTCATTTTCCATAAAGAAAAATATGTGAAATTGAACACGAAAGCCATCCTTCATCCAAGGTTAGAGCATTAGAGCCGAAATAAGAAAAGACACAACTAGTGATTTCAGAAAGTTCACAGGAATAAAGAACCATTTGCAACCCAGGAGACTCTAGAAAGCCTTGTGATTAAACAAGGCAGTCCTCTCTCTGGTCCTCTGTTTCTTCATTCATAAAAGGAGCTGACCAGATTCAGAATAACTCCGAGATCCAAGATGTCTTCCAGTCCCGTGACTGCACACAATGGATGTGTGAAGAAACCTGTCCAAATCTGTTAGACAAATGTTTTTTTTTTGGTGGTGAACCATTGCAAGGTAGAGCTTTTTCAAGGCCCCTGGTGGAACACAGAGGTCAGTGGGTGAGCAAAGCAGCTTTTCGTTTATTGGACACAACTCTTCACCCTGCTGATAGGCTCAGAGCCATTTGAACATTTTCTTTCCAAGAGGCTAGCAAACAGTCCTTAAAATCACTGAACAACAGCTATTTGAGGAATTATGTTCCAAGCCTTAATTATGCCTTTGTTTCACTTCTTCTCTGATCACAATCCTATAGGTTTAGGATCTTACGTGCACTCAGTGACCTAAAGAGCAGGGATCTTGCTTCATGCCAGTTCAGATACTTCCACTTTGGGGGCCTAACATTCACATACACATCGTTAGCACTAAAAAGCAAAAAAATCTAAAGAATTTCTTAAGCAGTTACTTCTTTTTGTCTTGCCTTGCATCATGTGTTGGCAGTTGGAGGTCAGAATTTCTTAGATGGTGGGGAGAGTGGGGGTGTGATTCATGGCCTTGACAATATAGTCAGTGACTCAGTACCATTAGACCATTAGAGGGATTCTGTCAACATTCCCAGTGAGCTCATGGTGAGAAATGGGCCGTGGATAACCTGAGAGAGAGAGCCACTCACCCTGTATAAGCTACACTCTGAGTGTTGAAGGTGTGTTTAATGGGAAAGGAACTCTCCTTATTGCACGTTTTTAATTTTTATTTTTTTCCTTTAAAGTTCTTTTAAAAATTTTTTATTCATCTTTATTTTTGTCTGCACTGGGTCTTCAGCTCGCAAACTTTCTCTATTTGCGGCGAACAGGGGCTACTCTCTAGTTGCGGTGCACCGGCTTCTCATTGTGATGGCTTCTCTTGTTGCAGAGCCCGGGCTATCGGTGCTTGGGCTCAGTAGCTGTACTGCATGGGCTTAGTTTCTCCGCAGCATGTGGGATCGTCCCAGACTGGGGATTGAACCCGTGTCCCCTGCATTGGCAGGTGGATTCTCAACCACTGGACCACCAGGGAAGTCCCACTGCAAATCTTTTAGCACTTTGAAATTCACAGGAATTAAACATTCTTTTTTTAAATTTTCAGAACCCCAAACTTTTCCAACAGTAAGTCCTTCCAAAAGTATTCATAGGCCTTCTTGTATTTCCATGTGGCCCTGGGAGTACATTTGCATGGAAAGTGGTCAGTCACCAAGGAAACCGTCTGCCTCTGTTACACAACCCCTCACTGCAGTTTACCCTGACCTTCCATCCCAATCCTCCCAACCCTCCCTCTTATTAATACGGAACCACAGATGAGATCATGAGGAAAAGCAGATGAAACTTGTAAAAATAATGCTTAAAGGAGTCCTGTTGTCTTTTATCCGTGGCTCTCAAAGCTTTTCAAAATTGTAATTGTTTCTCACAACGCTCTGGTGAAGCACCTAAGAATCATTACTCCTGTTTTATGATGTAGAAACCAAGAGTGAAGGATAGGAGGGAAGATTTTTATATCTTTTAGCCCTGCAGTGACGACCATTATTGTTAGTTCGCCCAACAGCATCACCTGTTTAAAAATTACCCATGACCAGAGCCCTCCCTCACAGACTTTGATTTCACTGGCCTCGGCTCAGTTCTGCGTGTCATGGGTTTTGAAACTCCTTGTAATTCTAATGTACTGTGAAGGTTGAGAAACATGGCATTAGATAATTATCCGGAGCTGTTTCTCATGGGGCTCCACCAGAATATATCCTGCAAGCACCTCACACTCAACATGGGCAACTTCACCCTAGCCTGGTCCCCCGCCTGTGTCTCCCCCAGTTCCATGAACAGCTCCACTATCCAAACCATGGTCCATGTCCAAGTCCTGGATAGCACTCTTTTTTTTTTCTCTTATTTTTTTCAGACATAAGATCAACAAAATTTGTTTTCCATAATGAATTTTCTGTTTTTAATGTACATCTTATGGCATTCTGAAAAAATATATTCCTAATTTTCTGTGTTCTTTTCAAAGTATTATTTTTATTTAAGTTGAAGTATAGTTGATTTACAATATTATGTTAGTTTCAGGTGTACAGCAAACTGATTCAGTTATGTGTGTATATACACACAGACACACACACACATATATAAATATATATATATCCTTTCTCAGATTCTTTTCCCATATAGCTTATTACAGAGTATGGGGTAGAGTTCTCTGTGTTATACAGTAGGTCCCTGTGATGATCTATGCTATATATAGTGGTGTGTATATATCAACCCCAACATCCTACTTTATCCCTCCCCCTTTGGTAAGCATGTTTGCTTTCTATGTCTATAAGTCTGTTTCAAAAGTAAGTTCACTTGTATCATTTTTTAAAGATTCCACATATAAGTGATATATTTGTCTTTCTCTTACTTCACTTACTACAATAATCTCTAGGTTGATCCATGTTGATGCATATGGCATCATTTCCTTTTTTATGACTGAGTAATATTCCATTGTACATATATACCACATTGGATGTCATTCTTGCTTCTTTCTTCTCCCTTGTCCATTCAATCACCAAGTCCTAACAGTTCTGCTTCCAAAGTATTTGCTTGAAGTTGTTCACTTCTCTTCTGTTCCAACTTGGGCCAGGACACTGAATTTCTTCCCTGCCTCTTGCCCTACTCCCCTCAAATCCTGTCTCCATTCTTCAGCTGGAGCAACTGTTCAAGCTTTATTTGGAACTCATACAGAGATATAACTCCATCTTACTACTCATTACTGCCAGCACTGAAAATATTCTTTCATTCATTCTCAGCTGGTCATCGTAGCATCTCTCTCACACTTTTGCATATGCTAGTCCCCCAACCTAGGACACTGTTCCTTCCATTCCTGCCTCCTCATTGTGTTACACCTTCCCACCCTCAGCTGCTCCTTTCCTTCCCATGTTCACATCCCCTCTTCCTCTCTAGGTTGTTTCTTTCTCCTCTTCCTCACCTTGCCCTCTTGTTCACCACAGCTTTCTTGGTTCTCTTCCGAGTGCTTGGGCTCCTCCTCTTATGCTTTATACATTCCTGCTGTCTGTGACTCCGAGCCCAGTTCTTCTTTCACTATTTCACTAGACTCCCATAAAGCCTGTTACTCATACCTCTCTGTGCGTCCAGTTCTGAAGACTCTCTAACTGTGGTCCTACACCTGCCTTTGGTAGGAGGCTTGGAGAGAAGTGAGGACTTATTGGCCAGAAAGTCCTTGGAAATGGGGCAGAGCCATTGGATCTCCCTTCCTAATAGCTGTACCACAGTTCTGGGATCACCTTTGAGAGAGATGCCCTTTGTAATTCCTGATCCAAGATATGCTAAAAGCTTGGTTTCAGCATCGCTCTCCATATATATTTTTAGGCTGGGTGGTGAATGAAACAGGTTCAGTATTGCCTTCACTAATAGGACAATGTAGGGTGGACCCCTGGCGTCCAGAATGAGTTACTGCATGCCCAAAGATTTGCGGTCTTCTCAAAATTTTATTTGTAGTTTAAGCAATGAGGAGAAAGTAAATGTATAGGTATGGGTATTTGACAATATTCTTAAGTCATTTTCCTGAGTACAGAATTTAGGAGGCGGGCCATGAAAAAACAATCAAATCCCTTGCAATGACCCTTACTCTACTCAGGGTTTCTCAACCACAGCACTATTAACCATGGGGCTGGGTAGTTCTTTGTTGCGGGGCTGTCCTGTGCAACATAGGATATTTAGTAGCATTCCTGGCCTCTATGCACTAGATGCCAACAGCATACCCTTCCCCACTCCAGCTGTTCTGATCAAAACTGTCTTCAGATATTGTCTGATGTTGCCGGTAGAGGCAAAGTGCCCTCTGTTGAGAACCATGGATGGCTCTAATCTCTCATTCCCTGCTGCTGCTGCTAAGTCGCCTCAGTCGTGTCTGACTCTTAGCGACTCCGTGGACTGCAGCCTACCAGACTCCTCTGTCCATGGGATTTTCCAGGCAAGAGTACTGGAGTGGGTTGCCAGTGCCTTCTCCACCCATTCCCTGAAGAGCTATGAAATGCAAGTCATCGTAAACCTCAACATCTGACTATGACCATCACCACCTTGATGTCTTCTGGTTGGGTGTTAAAAATTAATCAGCTTTCTCTCCCTTTTTCTTGCCTCTCTTTTCTGCTAACAATACAGGCTGACCACACTATCTTTGGACAGTGCAAAAGGCAGTCCTGGAATCTGATCAGGGGAATGGTTGTACAACTATGATGTGGTTGAAGAGTAACACCTTCTGTAATGTTTGTCTTCATGACTGACGAGAGACACCTGCTCTCAGGTGTAATGTATTGCTATACAGCGTCATATGGAACATATTTAGTTCAGTTCAGTTCAGTTCAGTCGCTCAGTCATGTCTCTTTGCGACCCCATGGACTATAGCATGCCAGGCTTCCCTGTCCATCACCAACTCCCGGAGTTTACTCAAACTCGTGTGCATGAGTCGATGATGCCATCCAACCATCTCATCCTCTTTCATCCCCTTCTCCTACAGCCTTCAATCTTTCCCGGCATCAGGGTCTTTTCCACTGAGTCAGTTCTTTGCATCTGGTGGCCAAAGTTTTGGAGTTTCAGCTTCAGCATCAGTCCTTCCAATGAATATTCAGGACTGATTTCATTTAGGATAGATTGGTTGGATCTCCTTGCTGTCCAAGGGACTCTCAAGAGTCTTCTCCAACACCACAGTTTAAAAGCATTAATTCTTCAGTGCTCAGCTTTCTTTATAGTCCAACTCTCACATCCATGCATGACCACTGGAAAAACCATAGCTTTGACTAGATGGACCTTTGCTGGCAAAGTAATGTCTCTGCTTTTTAATATGCTGTCTAGGTTGGTTATAGCTTTTCTTCCAAGAAGCAAGCGTCTTAATTTCATGGCCGCAGTCACCATTTGCAATGATTTTGGAGCCCCTCAAAATAAAAGATCAATGCAAAGAAATAGAGGAAAATAATAGAATGGGAAAGACTAGAGATCTCCTCAAGAAAATTAGAGATACCAAGGGAACATTTCATGCAAAGATGGGCACAATACAGGACAGAAATGGCATGGACCTAACAGAAGCAGAAGATATTAAGAACAGGTATCAAGAATACACAGAACTATACAAAAAAAATCTTCATGACCCAAATAATCATGATGGTGTGATCACTAACCAAAGCCAGACATCCTGGAATGTGAAGTCAAGTGGGCCTTAGGAAGCATCACTATGAACAAAGCCAGTGGAGGTGATGGAATTCCAGTTGAGGTATTTCAAGTCCTGAAAGATAATGCTGTGAAAGTGCTGCACTCAATATGTCAGCAAATTTGGAAAACTCAGCAGTGGCAACAGGACTGGAAAAGGTCAGTTTTCATTCCAATCCCAAAGAAAGGCAATGCCAAAGAATGCTCAAACTATCGCACAATTGCACACATCTCACAAGCTAATCAAGTAATGCTCAAAATTCTTGAAGCCAGGCTTCAATGGTACGTGAATCGTGAACTTCCAGATGTTCAAGCTGGATTTAGAAAAGGCAGAGGAGCCAGAGATCAAAGTGCCAGCATCCACTGGATCATTGAGAAAGCAAGAGAGTTCCAGAAAAACATCTACTTCTGCTTTATTGACTATGCCAATGCCTTTGACTGTGTGGATCACAACAAACTCTTGAAAATTCTTAAAGAGGTGCGAATACCAGACCACCTTACTGGCCTCCTGAGAAATCTGTATGCTGGTCAAGAAGCAACAATTAGAACTGGACATGGAACAGCAGACTGGTTCCAAATAGGAAAAGGAGTAGGTCAAGGCTGTATATTGTCATCCTGCTTATTTAACTTATATGTGGAGAATATCATGCGAAATGCTAGGCTGAATGAAGCAAAAGCTGGAATCAAGGTTGCTGGGAGGAATATCAATAATTTCAGATATGCAGATGACAACATCCTTATGGCAGAAAGCAAATAAGAACTAAAGAGACTCTTGATGAAAGTGAAAGAGGAGAGTGAAAAAGTTGGCTTAAAACTCAACATTCAGCAAACTAAGATCATGGCATCTGGTCCCATCACTTCATGGCAAGCAGATGGGGAAACAATGGAACATATTTAAGCTCATGGGAAAAACAAAGGTTGTCATGTTATTCTGTTTTCACGTTTATTGAGATGTGATGAACATATAACAATGTATAAGTTTAAGGTGTACAATGTAAAAACCACGGTTAGATGCCACAAAGTAGATGGCAAGGCATTAACCGTATGTGTGCTGTCAGGCCTGGGGCCTCTTCCATCTTTGTCAAGGAAAGGGCTAACCCTCTCATCAAACACTGTCATGCTTTTGTTTTTCATTATTTGACCATTCTTTATACCACGTTCACACCTAATATTTGTGGAACTCAGGGTAAGAATGAGCTGAAGCCCAGTATCATATTTAAAAGTTACTTATCTAAAAAATAAATAAATGTTACTTAACTAATAAATTTAAATAAAATGTTTCATCTTTCTACTTTGCGAGTATGCCTTGATCACACTCTGGAAGGCCAGGCTCAATTTTAGACTTTTTGGTTCTGCATCAGGATAAGGTAGTGTGTGGATAGCTGGCTCTTTGTCTGCAGCCACCCCCTCCTTCTCTTCCTATGCTTGGCCTTGCTGCATGCCATGAGGACCCCCTGGGTCTGCTTATGAGCACCCCAGGCTGAATGTCCCAGGTACACAGATCATGGTCTAGAGAGTAAATACAGACTTCAGATGGGCCTCCTCACAGGATGATTCTTGCCCTGACAGAAGGGGCACAGTTGAAGAGGACCAGAGTTGGGCCATCTAAAGTAGGGGACAGTGTACAGACAGTTCTTTCCAAAAGTCTCCTTGTTCTGCTCCTCACCCACCCTTTCCTGAAGTCACTTTTTCAACTGAGACTGGGTATTGAAAAGTGAGAGTATTGATAGTAACTTTAGAGAAAACTTCAGTGAAAAATAAGTTTTCTTATCTATCATCTATTTATCTCACTTCAGTTCAGTTCAGTCGCTCAGTCCTGTCCGACTCTTTGCGACCCCATGGACTGCAGCATCCAGGCCTCCCTGTCCATCACCAACTCTTGGAGTCCACCCAAACCCATGTCCATTGAGTCAGTGATGCCACCCAACCATCTCATCCTCTGTCGTCCCCTTCTCCTCCTGCCTTCAAACTTTCCCAGCATCAGGGTCTTTTCAAATGAGTCAGCTCTTCGTATCAGGTGGCCAAAGTATTGGAGTTTCAGCTTCAACATCATTCCTTCCAATGAACACCCAGGACTGATCTCCTTGAGGATGGACTGGTTGGATCTCCTTGCAGTCCAAGGGACTCTCAAGAGTCTTCTCCAACACCACGCTTCAAAAGCATCAATTCTTGGGCGCTCAGCTTTGTTTATGGTCCAACTCTCACATCATACATGACCACTGGAAAAACCATAGCCTTGACTAGAGGGACCTTTGTTGACAAAGTAATGTCTCTGCTTTTTAATATGCTGTCTAGGTTGGTCATAACTTTCCTTCCAAGGAGTAAGTGTCTTCTAATTTCATGGCTGCAATCACCATCTACAGTGATTTTGGAGCCCAGAAAAATCAAGTCAGCCACTGTTTCCACTGTTTTCCCATCTATTTGCCATGAAGTGATGTGACTGGATGCCATGATCTTAGTTTGCTGAATGTTGAGTTTTAAGCCAACTTTTTCACTCTCCTCTTTCACTTTCATCAAGAGGCTCTTTAGTTCTTCTTCACTTTCTGCCATAAGGGTGGTGTCATCTGCATATCTGAGGTTATTGATATGCAAGATTTCTTCCGGCAATCTTGATTCCAGCTTGTGCTTCCTCCAGCCCTGAGTTAAATAAGCAGAGTGACAATATACAGCCTTGATGTACTCCTTTACCTATTTGGAACCAGTCTGTTCCATGTCCAGTTATAACTGTTGCTTCCTGACCTGCATACAGGTTTCTCAAGAGGCAGGTCAGGTGGTCTGGTATTCCCATCTCTTTCATAATTTTCCACAGTTTATTGTGATACACATAGTCAAAGGCTTTGGCATAGTCAATAAAGCAGAAGTAGATGTTTTTCTGGAACTCTCTTGCTTTTTTGATGATCCATCGGATGTTGGCAATTTGATCTCTGGTTCCTCTGCCTTTTCTAAAACCAGCTTGAACATCTGGAAGCTCATGGTTCACGTATTGCTGAAGCCTGGCTTGGAGAATTTTGAGCATTACTTTACTAGCATGTGAGATGAGTGCAATTGTTTGAGCATTTGTGCAGTAGTTTGAACATTCTTTGGCATTGCCTTTCTTTGGGATTGGAATGAAAACTGACCTTTTCCAGTCCTGTTGCCACTGCTGAGTTTTCCAAATTTGCTGACATATTGAGTGCAGCACTTTCACAGCATCATCTTTCAGGATTTGAAATACCTCAACTGGAATTTCATCACCTCCACTGGCTTTGTTCATAGTGATGCTTCCTAAGGCCCACTTGACTTCACATTCCAGGATGTCTGGCTCTAGCTGAGTGTGAGTGATCACACCATCGTGATTATCTGGGTTGTGAAGATCTTTTTTGTACAGTTCTTCTGTATTCTTGCCACCTCTTCTTAATATCTTCTGCTTCTGTTAAGTCTATATCATTTCTGTCCTTTATTGAGCCCATCTTTGCATGAAATGTTCCCTTGGTATCTCTAATTTTCTTGAAGAGGTCTCTAGTCTTTCCCATTCTGTTGTTTTCCACTATTTCTTTGCATTGATCACTGAGGAAGGCTTTCTTCCTTCTCCTTGCTATTCTTTGGAACTCTGCAGTAAAATGGGTATATCTTTCCTTTTCTCCTTTGCTTTTCACTTCTCTTCCTTTTACAGCTATTTGTAAGCCCTCCTCAGACAGCCATTTTGCTTTTTTGCATTTCTTTTTCTTGGGAATGGTCTTTATTCCTGTCTCCTGTACAATGTCCTGTCCATAGTTCATCAGGCACTCTGTCTATCAGATCTAGTCCCTTAAATCTATTTCCCACCTCCACTGTATAGTCATAAGGGATTTGGTTTAGGTCATACCTGAATGGTCTAGTGGTTTTCCCCATTTTCTTCAATTTAAGTCTGAATTTGGCAATAAGGAGTTCATGATCTGAGCCACAGTCAGCTCCTGGTTTTGTTTTTGCTGACTCTGTAGAGCTTCTCCGTTTTTGGCTGCAAAGAATATAATCAATCTGATTTTGGTGTTGACCATCTGGTGATGTCCATGTATAGCGTCTTCTCTTGTGTTGTTGGAAGAGGGTGTTTGCTATGACCCAAGTGCATTCTCTTGGCAGAACTCTATTAGCCTTTGCCCTGCTTCATTCTGTACTCCAAGGGCAAATTTGCCTGTTGCTCCAGGTGTTTCTTGACTTCCTACTTTTGCATTCCAGTCCCCTATAATGAAAAGGACATCTTTTTTGAGTGTTAGTTCTAGAAGGTCTTGTAGGTGTTCATAGAACTGTTCAACTTCAGCTTCTTCAGCATTACTGGTCAGGGCATAGACTTGGATTACTGTGATATTGTATGGTTTGCCTTGTAAATGAACAGAGATCATTCTGTAATTTTTGAGATTGCATCCAAGTACTGCATTTTGGACTGTTTTGTTGACTATGATGGCTACTCCATTTCTTCTAAGGGATTCCTGCCCACAGTAGTAGATATAATGATCATCTGAGTAAAATTCACCCATTACAGTCCATCTTAGTTTGCTGATTCCTAGAATGTCGACGTTCACTCTTGCCATCTCCTGTTTGACCAGTTCTAATTTGCCTTGATTCATGGACCTAACATTCCAGGCTCCTATGCAATATTGCTCTTTACAGCATTGAACCTAGCTTCTATCACCAGTCCAATCCACGACTGGGTGTTGTTTTTGCTTTGGCTCCATGCCTTCATTCTTTCTGGAGTTATTTCTCCACTGATTTCTGGTAGCATATTGGGCACCTACCGACCTGGGGAGTTCATCTTTCAGTGTCCTATCTTTTTGCCTTTTCATACTGTTCATGGGGCTCTCAAGGCATGAATACTAAAGTGGTTTGCCATGCCCTTCTCCAGGGGACCACATTCTGTCAGACCTCTCCACCATGACCTGGCCGTCTTGAGTGGCCCCACATGGCATGGCTTAGTTTCATTGGGTTAGACAAGGCTGTGGTCTATGTGATCAGATTAGCTGCTGCTGCTGCTGCTGCTGCTAAATCGCTTCAGTCGTGCCCGACTCTGTGTGACCCCATAGATGGCAGCCCACCAGACTCCCCTGTCCCTGGGATTCTCCAGGCAAGAATACTGGAGTGGGTTGCCATTTCCTTCTCCAGTATATGAAAGTGAAAAGGGAAAGTGAAGTCACTCAGTCGTTTCCGACTCTTAGTGACCCCATGGTCTGCAGCCTACCAGGCTCCTCTGTCCGTGGGATTTTCCAGGCAAGAGTACTGGAGTGGGGTGCCATTGCCTTTTCCATCAGATTAGCTAGTTGTCTGTGATTGTGGTTTCAGTCTATCTGCCCTCTGATGCCCTCTTTCAGCGCCTACCGTCTTACCATCTTACTTGGACGTGGGGTATCTCTTCACGGCTGCTCCAGCAAAGCACAGCTGCTGCTCCTTACCTTGGACGTGGGGTAGCTCCTCTCAGCCACCTCCCCTGACCTTGGACGTGGGGTAGCTCCTCTCAGCCACCACCCCTGACCTTGGACATGGGGTAGCTCCTCTCGGCCACCACCCCTGACCTTGGACATGGGGTAGCTCCTCTCTGCTGCCGCCCCTGACCTTGGATGTGGGGCAGCTCCTCTTGGCCATGCTTCTGCCCCATCACAGCCACCACGCTATTTATCTACCATCTATCTATTTTGGGCTTCCCAGGTGGCTCGTTAGTCAAGAATCCACCTGCCAACGCATGAGATGCAGGGGACTCACATTAGATCTGGGTCAGGAAGATTCCCTGGTGGAAATGGCAACCTACTCCTGTTCTTGCCTGGAAAATCCTATGGACAGAAGAGCCTGGAGGGCTACATACAGGCCATGGGGTCGCAAGAGTCAGATATAACATGTAAAGACTAAACAATTCAGTAGTGTTAAGCAATTCACCTTGTGAAACAGATCTCCAAAATCTTTTTCATCTTGAAAATCCGATATTCTGTACCTATTAAATAACAAGTCTTTCTTCCTCTCCTCAGCCCCTGGTATCAACCATTCTATTTTCTATGAATTTGACTACTTTAGATACCTCATGTAAGTGGAAAAATACAGTGTTTATCCTTTTGTGAATTGCTTTTTCACTTAGCTTAATGTCTTCAAGTTTCATCCATGTTGTAGCCTGTGACAGGATTTCCTTTGTTGTGAAGGCTGAATAATATTCCATCATATGCATGACATTCATGTTCATCATTGGTTCATCTTTCAAGAGAGATCTGGGTTGCATCCACCTTTTAGCTATTGGGAATAGCGCTACTATGAATATGGATATGCAAATCTCTATGAGACATTGCTTTTAATTCTTTTTTATATATATCCAGAAATGGGATTATCAGATCATGTGTCAGCTGTATTTTTAATTTTTTGAAGAAACGCCATACTGATGCACCATTTTATAATCTCACCAACAGTACATGAGGGAGTTCTCCACATCTTTGCCCACCCTTGTTATTTTCTGTTTGTGATAGTAGCCACCCTAATAGGTGTGAGGTTGCATTTCTCCAATAACTAGTGATGTTGGACATCTTTTCATAACCCTGTTGGCCATCTGTACATCATATTTGGGAGAAATGTCTGTTCAAGTTCTTTGCTGATTTTTAAATTTGGTTCTTTAATTTTTTATATCAACAAAGAATATCCACAATGATAGAAAAAGTCTATTCAGGAACTCTTCCCTTTCCCAACTACCTACCTGAAGTTGAATTTTCTTTACCTGTTTCAGTCAAAATATTACCATAGAATAAGTGAAAAAGTAGATATGAGAATCTAGCTGCCTTCTATTAAGTCAGAGAATGAAGAGATTTGCAAACATGTAAAACAGTGCTACTTTTCACTTATATTTTTGGAAAATATTATTTTTCACCAAAAAATAAAATGTTTATGTTAGTATTTAATGACTTTACTATTGTTAGTTTTAGGTCAATAAATATTTTTAAGGGTTCAGTTTGTTCAAAAGTAATTTTATTTTTGGCTGTGCTGGGTCTTCATTGCTGTGTGCAGGCTTTTCTCTAGTTGCAGCAAGTGGGGGCTACTCTCTAGTTGCAGTGCCAGGCTTCTCATTGCAGTGGCTTCTCTTGTTGTGGAGAACAGGCTCTAGGGCTCAATAGTTGAGGCTTGTTTGCTCCAGAGCACAGGTGCACGCACGAGCTTAGTTGCTCCAGGGCATGTGGGATCTTCCCGGATCAAGGATGGAACCCGTGTCTCCTGCATTGGTAGGTGGATTCTTTACCACTGGGCTACCAGGCAAGCCCTAAGTATTATCACTTTTAATCTCTAAAACAGAAAATAATGATAGATATAATCAGTATTAAAAAAAAAGCTTTTGTTTATCCTCAATAATTTTTAAGAGTATAAAGGATTCGATAAATCAAAAAGTTTGACATATACTGTGAGAAGGCAATGGCAACCCACTCCAGTACTCTTGCCTGGAAAATCCCATGGATGGAGGAGCCTGGTAGGCTGCAGACCATGGGGTCACTAAGAGTCGGAAACGACTGAGTGACTTGACTTTCACTTTTCACTTTCATGCATTGGAGAAGGAAATGGCAACCCACTCCGGTGTTCTTGCCTGGAGAATCCCAGGGATGGCGGACCCTGGTGGGCTGCCGCCTATGGGGTCGCACAGAGTCGGACACGACTGAAGCGACTTAGCAGCAGCAGCAGCAGCAGCAGCAGTGCTAGAAATGTTGAAGAACTGAAAGCAGTTAGTTCAAGTAGCCCAAGATTGGTTCAGAAGAAGAAACTTTCTTAGATAAAATATAAAACAATATGGATCACTAAGAATTTTAATAAATTCTTTCTAGATGGTGATGGAAAGTGGGGATTGGCTGGTTGGTGGTGACCTTCAGGTGCTGGGAAGAATACAGTGGAATGATGGGTTGGACCAATACCGCCTGACACCTCTGGAGCTCAAACAAAAGTGTCAAGAAATGGATGCTGGTATGTAGGCTGACTCTCCTGCATTTGTTAATACTCCTAACCATCCTCTGCTTACAGAATTAAGGATATCAGGAAACAGCATGTTTATAGGTTTGAAAAGTTGAAAACCTTCATCGTCTATTGATATGTCTATTGATATGGAAATCATAAAGCTTAAAGCTTCCAATCATAAAGATATGGAAAGCTTATAAAGTTGAACTACTGTAATAATAGTATGCAGCTATTAAAAAAAATATACACTGACACAGAAAGATACCCAAAGTATATTTGTTAAGTGAAAAAGCAAATTTCAGAACAGTATGTATAGAATAATCTTGGAAAACAAAATAAAATGGGATAATTGCTTTTAAAATCCAAACCGACTTCTGTGTGTAGAAGTGGAAATGTCTGGCAACATGTGAACCAACCTGCCGATGACAGCAGCTACCTCTAGGGATAAAGTGGGGCCGAGGCGAAGGGAAGATTTTCACTTTACATATTTTGAAAAAGAGAGAAAAAGTAATGATAGGATGATGGATGATTTTTATGTTCTATTTTGGGCTTTTCTGTATTTCCTAAGTTTTATATAATGGATGTACATTAATCCATTTCATAACCAAAAAAGAAAAATTAAGCCTCCCAGGACTTCATCACTAAGTAGAGTAGTTTTGAAGATTTCCATAAAGTCAAGGAGAAGTGTTTTTATATCTTTAAGTTGTGAAGATGTTGCAGATTCCAGAAAAATATTCCTCATCAATATTCACACCATAGGGAAATGAGGCTGGAGCAGGACACAAGGAGACGGATCATACCAGCCCCTGCCTGAGCTGTGGTTTGTAAGAAAGGTCTTGACAACTAATGTGTTCATTTCTGAGTCAGGCTCTCCGTTTAGGGCTTACTACCTGTGTCCTATCCCTGTCTAAAAAGTCTGGTACTGGTTGGTACATTTGGAGTAACACCCCTAAAGATCCAGGTAGTTCTCCAGCTGGTTCTTAAAAGCAAGTGGATATACTCAAATTTGTTCCTTTTTATGGCTGAGTAATATTCCATTGTATATAGGTACCATGTCTTCTTTATCCATTTATCAGTCAGTGGACATCTAGGTTGCTTCCATGTCCTGGCTATTGTAAACAGTGCTGCTATGAAAATTGGGGTACATGTGTCTTTTTCAATTATGATTTTTCTCAGGGTGTATGCCAAGCAGTGGAGTTGCTGGGTCATATATAGTAGATTTATTCCTAGCTTTTTAAGGAATCTCCATACCATTCTCCATAATGGCTGTATCAGTTTACATTCCCACCAACAGTGTAGCAGGGTTCCCTTTTCCCCACATCCTCTCCAGGGTTTCAGTCAGTTCTAGCGAGGTGAACGAACCTAGAGCCTGCTATACAGAGTGAAGTCAGAAAAACAAATATAGTATGTTAATGCATATATATGGAATCTAGAAAAATGGTATCAATGAACCTACTTGCAGGAAAGGAATGGATGGAATGGATGTAGAGAACGAACTTGTGGATGCAGTAGAGGAAGGAGAAAGTGGGATGAATGGAGAAAGTAGCATCACATATATATACAATCAGGTGTAAGGTGGATATCTGGTGAGAAGTTGCTGTGTAGAACAGGGAGCCCAGTCTGGCACTCTGTGATGGACCTGGAGGGATTGGGGGGGGCGGGTAGGGGACGTGTGTATAATTATGACTGATTTTATTGTTGTTTGGCAGAAATCAACACAACATTGTAAAAATTCTTTTTAAATTTAAATTAAAAAAATAGAAGAAAAAACAAGTGGATATAACAAGTGCACTGAACAATAAACATAGCTGCGTTTTTTTCTGTTCTTGAAGGCATTGCATGTCTTTGATCTCGGCGTTCTGCTTTCATTTCCCAGATGCAGTGTTTGCATTCCAGTTGCGCAATCCTGTCCACAATGGCCATGCTCTATTGATGCAGGACACCCGCCGCCAGCTCCTGGAGAGAGGCTACAAGCACCCGGTCCTGCTGCTCCACCCACTGGGTGGCTGGACCAAGGATGACGATGTGCCCCTGGACTGGCGGATGAAACAACATGCAGCTGTGCTCGAAGAAGAGGTTCTTGATCCTAAGTCAACCATTGTTGCCATCTTCCCATCTCCCATGTTATATGCTGGCCCCACAGAGGTGAGCGGTTCCCTAAGCTGGGCTTTGGGACTCACAAATGCAGGGTTGAGTCTCACTTAGAAAAGCAAGAGCGCTTCTGGGATTCTTCTTTATGAGCAGATTCTGACATCTTTTGGTCTCTTTTCTTTATCTGACTTGATTGTTTCCATGTAGTATTTATGGGGCTTCCCTGGTGGCTCAGAGTCCGCCTGCAATGCAGGAGACCCATGTTCCTGGGTCAGGAAGATCCCCCGGAGAAGGGAATGGCAATCCACTACAAGTATTCTTGCCTGGAGAATTCCATGGGCAGAGGAGCCTGGCAGGCTACAGTCCATGGGGTTGCAGAGTCAGACACAACTGAGCCACCAACACTTTTCACTTGTGAAAATACTAGCAACACCAAATCAAACCTATCATATACTGCCTTTGAGACTCTGAAAGTTGGTATGTGAACAAGGTGGATAATACAGCTTACCTGGGTTATAGGGCAAGATGTATCTAGCCTAATATTTCAGAAGTTACCATTTACTCTTAAGTGATTCACCATGCTCAGTGAGCTACATTAGAAAGGAGACGGTATCTTTAAAAGCTTAATGTCTCCTTTTCATCATAACACACTGGGCCTGTCAAACAGACTTTCTTTGTTGCACAGCACCACCACTGTAGTGGATATGAACAAGTTTGCGGTAAGAATGATGAATTGAAAAGGTTGGAACACTTTGGAATGCTCCAAGGTGAATTTAATGAATTATCTTCAACCAGATCAAATTTCCATGCCCCTAGCTCTCTTCCCTGTCCTCTCTATCCGAGCTTGAAAGAGAGCAACTTGTTTTGAAATCCCAGTGCTGTGTTGAAATGCAATCAATGTCTGCATATGAATATTAACTAGCTCATTACTGGCAGTTACATGGAATTCCATGGTAAGAGATTGGAATTTGGAATTTCCCTTAAACTGTGATTTATTTTGAATAGGGAGGAACTGAAAAGTAAAATTCACATAGTTCTGTGGAACAGTAAGATCTGAGTGTTCATCGTCTGTTAGTCTGGAGAGATCACGAAATATAACCCCAGGTTCTAAGAGGGAAGGTTCTTCTCTTTAAAGCTCCTATGTTGATTGCTCAGTCATGTCTGACCCTTTGTGACCCCATGGACTGTATGTAGTCTGTCAGGCTCTAGTCAATTCAACGGAATTCTCTAGGCAAGAATACTGGAGTGGGTTGCCATTTCCTTTCCCCAAAACTCCTATATTCTTCCCAGTAGGACAATACAGATAAGAGCAGTCTTGGAAACCTCACTGACTTTCTAGCAATTATTAGTTGACCCACATTGCTGAATTACTTTTGAAACAGAATAAAGGGATGTCTCCATAAACCTGGGCCCAAAGGATTGGCCAATGATGATCAGCATGTTCTTGATGTGATATTTCCTAGGTCCAGTGGCACTGCAGGGCCCGGATGGTTGCAGGGGCCAATTTCTACATTGTGGGCCGGGACCCTGCAGGAATGCCCCATCCTGAGACCAAGCAAGACCTGTATGAACCCACTCATGGGGGCAAGGTCTTGGGTATGGCCCCTGGCCTCACCTCTGTGGAAATCATTCCATTCCGAGTGGCTGCCTACAACAAAGCCAAGAAAGGCATGGACTTCTATGATCCAGAAAGGTAGGTTTTCCGAGGAAAATTCTTTAATCAACATTTGTACGACTGGAATGATGAGAGAAAATTGGGGGAAAGCTCCTAGCTGGAGTGACAGTCCCTTGTAAGCTCAGACCTGGTCTTGCACATTGTGTGTCCCTCAAAGTTGTAGCACAGCCCCATTTGTGGTAGATGGTCCTTAAGTATTTCCTTTCCAACACATATTCCTTGGGTATGCTTTGAGTGCCTGGCACATTACATGAAAGGGTTGTATACATGCGAAAAGATTTCATGTGTTAATAGAGCGCTCAAGCATGCTCAGAGCTCACCAAGTAGTCAGAGCTATAGATGACATGCCCCATGAACTGAGAGGTACAGTGAGACTGACTGCAGAGCTGCTACCATTTCTGGGTCTTCTGCAAGTTCCTTTACTGAAGATTTACTGAACTGCTTGACTTAGAAATATGCAGCATTTTACAGAAAGAAAAAAATGTAGTCTCAGAACCCATAACATCCTCCTGGGGTCTTTGAGGTAGATGTTATTTACCTATGCTGAGTTCTTTGTTGCTACCCTGTGACAGGCACAACGAGTTTGACTTCATCTCAGGAACTCGTATGAGGAAGCTGGCCCGGGAAGGCGAAAATCCCCCAGATGGCTTCATGGCCCCCAAAGCATGGAAAATCTTGACAGATTATTATGGGTCCCTGGAGAAGAACAACTAAATGCCCTTCAGAGCCAGTTTCTTTTTGAATTGCTCTTTGATTTCTTTTTCTATTTTTGTGATTAGATACTTTTCAATTGCTTCTCAATGATTGATTTAGTTTATATACATATGTATATATACCACACACACGTATGTGTGTGTGTATATATACAGTATATATAGTAAAACTGAAGACCAAACTTTAGCAGGTAAAAGAAATACTGTCATCATTTCAGAATGAAATTACTTTTCTACTGCATCTGAGCAGTAGCTCCTAGATTTCTTAAAGCTTTAACCATGTCTCTCCTTTACTTGCCAAAAAGTAAAGCATATTTTCCAGCTGAAGTTTTGCCAACTTGCACTCTCCCATGTCATATACCAGTAGAAGAAATCAGATGGGCAGCTTTCTATATAACTATCAAAGAAAAAAAAAGAAAATCTCACCCTAAATGAGGGGTTGCTCATGTCAAGATTCTCCTTTGTTTCCCTCATGCCCGAATCCAGCCTTAATGCTCAGTCTCTTCTGTGCTTATGTATGACCCGACTTGAGAAACCCAATGAGTGAAAATGTGAAGTTAATCTCAGAGATATGCAACCTAGTTCTGCCATGAAAATTACATTGTCTAATAAGAGAAGTCTTTTTTCTGTGAATAACAGAACGCTGGTTAAATGGTGACTTTTAATTAAATGGTGACTTTTAATTAAATAGCATACAGGGCTTTGATGAAAAGATTTGCACTCAGGCCTCAAGCAATCTGGCAATGTTGTGGAGACTTAATTTTTCTCCCCTTTGCCCAGCTGATTTTATTACAATTGAAAAAAAAAAAAAAAAACTTTTCTAAAGACTCAGCATGCTGTTCAGAGACATCCAACCTCTGATGGCTTTACTCTCTGGGAGGCAATCTGGCCCCTTATGCGTAATTCCTTGTTGCTTACAAATATATGAAGAAATAATACCTTTTGTAATACCTTTTGTACATAGGTCTCTCTGGAAGAGACTCTGGAAAGAGAAAACTGATTTTTTTTTTTTTTAAGAAAATGCTAATCCAAGTAATGCCTATATGCATGTAATCAGAGGTCCTACAGCCTTTTTAAAAACAGCATATTTATTGAAAACATGAGACAAGGCGTAGTGCCTTAATCAATATATTTTGTGAGTTTTTAATATATTTAAAACTGCTCTTCTGCTTGAGTAGTACTTAGTGCAAATGACTATTTCTATGTACAACTGATGCTTATTCTTATTTTAATAAATTTCCAAGATAAAGGCTGAGTCATTTCTGCCTATCTTTTTAGATTGGTTGATATGTGTTGGTTGAAGCCCCTGTGAATTGGTGTAATTGGAGAGAAACAGCAGCTCTTTTTCAGACCATAATTAAGAGGCTGTTTACCTCTGTTTGTGTCATTTTTAAACTGTGCTCTTGACGTGAAGGCACAGGATCTCAGCCAACACTGCAGTTCCTCAGGGACCTCACCCTGGGATTTCAATGCAGCGGGATCTGGTGACCTTTTAGTTTTCCTTAGTTTGTTCCTTTTTCTTCAAAGTGCCTCTAGTGAGCTTAAGCAGTTCCAGCGGGGTCAGAAGTAGCTATACTTTTTCCACAGCACCCACTGCTCCGTTCCCCTCAGCAGTTGCCGCTGGTGTAGGCAGAAAGGTTAGCTGTTTCCACCCCGACTTTCAGTGGCCTTGACACAGGCCTACAGATTTGGGGTTTTTTTCCCTCCTAGAGTCCCTTCGTCTCTTCTGTCTCGAAGTAAAAGTGAAAGTGAAGTCGCTCAGTCGTGTCCGACTCTGCGACCCCATGGACTGTAGCCTACCAGGCTCCTCCGTCCATGGGATTCTCCAGACAATACTGGAGTGGGTTGCCATTTCCTTCTCCAGGGGATCTTCCCGACCCAGGGATTGAACCCGGGTCTTCCACATTGGAGGCAGACGCGTTAACCTCTGAGCCACCAGGGAAGTCCTGTCTCGAAGGCTTCATGCAAATTTTTGTTCCTGAACTCACTCTAAACAAAACTGGTATACTAGCCAACTCAAACGTGCCTTTGTTACCACTTCCTCTTTCTCTCCAGATCTTTACTTGCTGGCTCCTGGAGCAGGGAATGTGTAAGTAGATAAAGACAGAAGTGGTGTTGAGGGAGTAGGCCAGACTGTACAGGGCTGGTGGAAGGCACACATGAATCACTCATTTGTTCGGATCATTGTGGGCTTACACCGATCAGCATTTCTATCAAGCCTACAAGATTCCTTTCCAACCCATCTTTCTTGCAAGAAGAAACACATCTTAGTGATTTGAGAACAGTAAGTTCACTTTTGTCTCTTCCTCATTTTCTTCCTATTACCTTTTAGGTCTAGTATAGATCTTCAACATACTTTCCTAATAGTCAGGTAATCAGGAAATCAGGTGAGCACAAGAACAATCGTTTTTACGTTTGATGGAGCATAGTGCAGCTTCTGTCTTTGAGGTTTTGAATGATACAGGTTTCTATTATATATGCATATTCCCATTACCAATAATGCATAAATCATCAAGAATAACTATAGATTACTGAAAGAGTAAATCACTAATGTTTCCTTCCCCATGGCATGCATTTAATTCTTTGGTCAATATTAACTATTATTGGGCCATTCGTTATACATACTCACCAATGATTCAAGTGACGTATATAAGCAATTCACTCCAATGGTGCCTATTTTAATTGTTTTTGCTTATATTTTAATTTTATTGAAATTATTACTAAAATAAATGGGCCACTGTCTAGAGTTTGGACATTTTAATTTGATAAAGAAAACCCAGACAAAATAAATACTTTTTTTTATGGAGCTAGGAAGAGTGATAATGCAAAGAAGTCTTGACAAACTGAGAAACAAATCTTTTACAGGTGAGTCTTCTATTAAATGGTTTTTCAATGCCTTATCTTTTGTTACTGAGGTACTCACCCCTCCCTGCCAAGCTATTACTGTTTCCATTGATTTACTAATTTGGATTAACTGTAGGGAAGACCAGTTTTAATTAGAAATCTAAATTACAGAACTTTTTTAAAAAAATAATACAATCTTATTACCTTCAAATACATAAGCCACAAATGGGCACAGCTTTTTAAATGTCATAACATGTATTTGTAATTGCTGGCTTCAGTAATACAGACTTTATTTGGTAAAGTTCTTCTATGTGGCTGGCTTGTTTCATAAACTCAAACCTGCTCTGCACTTATTTTACTAAATAACATTTGTGAAAGTTCTTATATACCATAAAACATATTATACACATTTATGGGAGGTAAAGAAAAACCTTGATTTATTGCATAAGCATTCTTTCCATAAATAGTTCAAAGGTACAGTTCAGATCAGCACAGGTTGAAATAATAATGGCCTGTGTGTCTGTGCTCAGTCACTTCTCTCTGCAGCCCATGGACTGTGGACCTCCAGGCTCCTCTGTCCATGGAATTTTCCAGGCAAGAATACTGGAGTGGGTTGCCATTTCTCCTCCAGGGTATCTTCCAGACCCAGGGATTGAACCTGGGTTTCCTGCATTGCAGGCAGATTCTTTACCATCTGAGCCAACAGGGTAGCCCCAATAATGGCCTACTTTCATGTAAACAACTCCAATACTGATCTGGTCTTTTAAGCTAGTTAAAAGAATGGCCTCTATAAATGTATTCACCAAGAAGAACCTACATTTATAGAAGATAATTCCATCAACTACTAAGGAGGTTGTACCCCCACATCTTATCCTCAAAGTATATTAAAAAAATATATAAAGTACCAGATCTTTGGATCAAGGAAGAGCTTACAGCTTCAAAAGAGCCACAGAAACACATTTAATAAGCAGAAACACCAAATACATGGAAGTGTCTATGACTTGTCTACCTAATGTCATGTTTTGTAATTTATGTCTATTAAAACAAGTCTATTTACAAGGCTGACACCCGTCAGTAGCTAAGAAAGTCGCCAGTTTAAAGTTCCAATGATCAAGTCAGTATTGCTAAGGGCCCAAAATGTCTATCAACATGGGCACTGGTGCATCAGTGTGCTGTTTAGTGAAAAACGGGATGGGAATTTTACAGCACATTTATTTCAGCATCTCCATTATTGAACAGATAAGGAAATGGAGGCCCAGAAATGTGAGATGACTTCCCTAAGGACATGACAACCTACAGACATATTTACTTCCTAGTTCCCAAAGAGTTTTTATGATGCCTTAAACAACCACAGAAGGTATACACTATGATTTCTATTTACAGATGAGGGAACAGATGCCCACAAATGTAAAGAGAGTTTGCCCAAGGCTACACTATGCGTGTGCTCTCTAGCACACTCTCTCTGTTAATAAGAGTTCCACAACTGCGACTGGAAGCTATAAAGCTGCAAGTGAACTTTACATGACTTAAATATCTGCACAACTTCTTTTGCTAGAATGTAGAAGGATGCAAGACTTTCACTTCTATAGTAATAAGAAAACTCCATACAAAAGAAAAATAATACTTTTCTATGAAACTAGCAAAGAACAGTGGATGCAAAGTCTTCTTCATGAACTGACTTCCAGAGAGAAATAAGCCCTTCAGAGGGAGCAGAGCGCCTTGGTCCTTGTTTATACCAGGGTAGACTCCTGAGTCTGGATATACTGTTTGGAAGAGCAGACCTGCCTTAGAATGGGAGACTTTGCAGGCATGAGGAGAGTTCACTCAATACTCAAGAGAGTAGTGACTGAAATCAGGAAAAAACATTTTAAAACAAACTGCTAGGCTAGACAAGTCCCCTTCTCTGGATTGTACAGACAAAATGGCAGAAGTGGGGTTGGAAGTCTTATACATTCTCGTGGTGACTGGATGCCAGAACCCTGTCAGAACTGAATACAAAGAACCACAAACATCTGAACCGGCAACCCCTCCCACCTCAGATATCACCAAGAGCTCCCTGAGAAGGCAGGGGTTGGGCTAAGCCTGGTCTGCTCAATCTTATTAAAGCTACAGCCCAGACTCAGCCTGACTAGACTCTAAGAGAAACGGAATGATCAGTCCTGCAGGCTAACCAACCATCAGAGGAATGGACTTGTACTTCCTGGAAATAAAACAAAAATCCATGTTACACTTCAGTCTCCATTGTTCTTTTTTTACACCTACCATCTTGAAAAAAATAAATTACAAGTTAGAAAAACAATCATCTTGCTGAAGAGTTTGGCATGCCAAGTAGCAATCCATCCCTCATCAAGTGGTAAAACCTACGGTATTGCACTAAGCAGTTTCTGAAGGCCAGTCCACACAAACTGGGATGTGTATTGCTTGTATGTCCAGCATGCCCACCTGAGTCATAATACTGCCCATCACTTGGCAGTACAGGTCTTGTGTGACCAGCTAGTCATTTACCTTTTATATCTAGCCACATTCTTCACAATATTCCTTTCACTGAAACACCACTCTCCTTTTGTAGTTGACCAGTAAATCCAGATACAGTTGACCCTTGAACAAAGTAGGGGGTAGCAGTGCTAACACTCCGTATCTACAGTTCCCCTATATCTATGGTTCTAAACCTGCATTCAACCAAATGCAGGTAGATTGTGTAGTATTAACTGTTGAAAATCAAGTCTGAGGATAAATGGACCAATGCAGTTCAAACCTGTGTTGCTGAAGAGTCAACTGTATTTGTTCTCAAACATTTAAGCCAAAGGAGTTCCTGAAAGGTCATTCTCTTAAAGCTCCAGATTGCCAGGGGTGACTTTTTATCTGGGTTTGCACACTTCTAGGATTCTGAAACTTGTGTGGGGCAATTAAACATTTGGAGTTCATTTAATCTAGTAGAGGAATAAAAGCAACTTTCTTAAGCAATTCCTGTTTAAAAAAAAAAAAAACATTCTGGAGCTTTCAGAGTTCCTAACCTAAGTCTACTTTCTTAGCCTCCTCTGATCTTAAGAGGCTCCTCATATCCTTCAAATAAATCCTTTATTGCTTAGGTCAGCTAGAGTTGATTGCCTGCAACAGAACCCTAACTGGTACTCTTTATAAGACTGTGACTGTGGCCCAGTGGACAGTGCTCATCTCCCCAGATATGTCTGCAAAGGACTTTGCTTACTGGATGATATACTACCAACCGCTGTTTGGAGTATCTTGGTCATTCTTAGAATTTCTGGAAGCTGTGTATCCTCAGAACAGTGAGGCATACGCCACTATGTTTTATTCTCAGCTCCAAATCTTGCATGTCAGTAATTATTTCAATGTTTGGCTTTAGTTTTACCAACCTGTTATGATGCGCAAATCTGTGTCCTGAATGCGTTCCGTACTAGCCCTAACATTCACTGAAACTATATCCCAAAGCACACAAGCTTTTATCTAAAATTGTTCTCAAGCAGATTTATAACAGTAAATCTTAGACAATCACAAAAATATACTCCCAGTTCAGTATTTTGGTAATGAGACCCTTATGCCATGTTAGTATTAATAGTGTGTACAGCTGCCTGACTTAAATGCTACAAATGTTTTTGGACTTCTACAGATTCAATGCTAAATGATATTTTTCGACAGAACTAGAAACAAATCATTTCACAATTATGTGATGGACAGTTTTAGGTTTGATCTTGTTTGCACTTGGAATGAAACTAGAACACTTCCTAACACCATCTGTGCTATGCAGGCATACCTAGGACAGACATTATTGTGAAATTTTGCTGCAAAAGACCACTGCAATAAAGCAAATCCTCTCAAAAAAAGTACAGTAATAAAATAGAACTGCCATATGACCCAGCAATTCCCAGTGCTAGGCATATATACTGAGGAAACAGTTTAAACCCATCGCAGCACTGTTTACAATAGCACATGGAAGCAACCTATAGATGAAATAAAGCTGTGTACATACCTATTACTAGTTTTGTTGCACCATACAGTAAATGCATGTATATGGAATTTGAAAGATGGTAATGGTAACCATCATGCTGAACAATGTGGACTCTGAGGGAGAAGGTTGCATGTATATTGTCATAAGAACACCATTCAATGGAGCGTTGGGATGTAGGGATGGGAGGGGGTTTAGGGAGGTGGGAGGAGGGTTTGGGAGGGGGAGCACATGTGAATCCATGGCTGATTCATGTCGATGTATGGCAAAAACTACTACAATATTGTAAAGTAATTAGCCCCCAACTAAAATAAAATTAAAAAAAAAAAAAAAAAAGAAAGGATGTTTTGTTTTTACTCAGATGCTAAATGGTTTCTTTTAGGTTTGATCTTGTTTGCACTTGGCATCTGTGCTATGCAGGCATACCTAGGACAGACATTATTGTGAATTTTGCTGCAGACCACTACAATAAAGCAAATCTCTCAAAAAAAGTCACACAAATATTTTGGTTTCCTAGTGCATAAAAAAAGTTATGTTTACACCATACTGCAGTCTATTGAGTATGTAATAGCATTATATCTAAAAAAGCAATGTACATACCTTTAAAAGTACTTTGTTGCTAAAAAATGCCAACCATCATCTGACAATGCGGGGTTGCCACAAATCTTCAATTTGTAAAACAAACAAATAAAAGCACTATCTGTGAAGCACAATGAAACAATGCATGTACTTTTATCTTTTTCTCAATACAAGAACCTACTGTATACCATAGGGAATTATATTCAAAATATAATAACAACATGTAATGGAAAAGAATCTGAAAAAGATTTTATATACCTATATATACCTATGTATATAAGATATATGTGTATATGTTATATATAGATATATAAAGTCATATGTGTATGTGTGTATCGGCATCACGTTGCTGCACACCTTAAACTAACAAGAATGTAAATCAACTATACTTCAATCGAGAGGGAAAGAGAGGGAGCGCTGTAACCTTTGAGATGATTAGTAGACTATCTTTGGTTACTAAGTTGATAATGATTTTGGTAATGAAAGTTCTCTAATCATTCTGTCAGCTTTAAATGGAATAATTCTGTGGCTTTATCTGAGTCTTCTGATTGGTGCTGGGGTTTTAGTCTTGCAAGTTACATGCTTAGTATATTAGAATTCTAGTCAATATTCTGACACTGACCTTAAGAGAAACTAAAAAAGGAATTACAAAATATATTCATAATCCAATTCCTTTCCTTTATCCAGAAGCTGTAACATTTGTCTATAAATAAAACAATTCCAGCTGAAAAACAAATTCCTACTGACTAGTGTGTTTATTCAGGCACACACAACGCTTGAGATATCCACAACACCAAACCTTCCAGTTATAGCTACTAAGTAACGTTAGGTTACTATGATCATATAGGCTATTTAAATTACTCTAATCCAGCTATTGATCACATGGTGAGTTCTGGATCACCCTGTAAGTGGGGGACTGAATGAGAAAGGAAATAAATTGGACAGGAGACACTGAATTGATTCAAATATTGAGTTTCTAAACTATTTTTAAAAGGCCAAGGAATAGTTTGAGATACACCAGACTTACCAGAAGTCTTCTACCAATGAGGCTTTTAGAGAAACATCACAGCTGATCATTTCATCTCAATCCCTAGAATAGAGATCTAGGGATATCAGGGAAATAGGTTAAGCATGAAGAATGCTCAAAAACTAAGCCTGGCCATAGATATGTACATATGTAAAAGTAATAAAATGTGATAATGAACATTTGAACAATACTATGTCGGGCTCTATGCTAAGTGTCTTACAGGCATCATCTCATTCCACACCCTATGAGCGCCACTGTCACACCATTTTATAAATGAGCAACAGTTAGGTGACTAGTCCAAGGATACAGTTAATTAACGGAGAGTCTGCATTTAAACTCAGGCAATCTAACTCTAGATCTAGTACTTCTAACTGTTACCCAAAGTGAAACATACCTTAGAACTTAGAATCCAATGCATGCCAAAAGCTTATGTCAAATATGTCTATAGCAGAAGGATCTATTACATAACACTAAACATTCTTTAAAAGCATATAATAAGGTTTCCTCAGTTACTTTAAGACACTAAGATACCGAGATGAGTCATGTGGGGTTGGCTTTGTGGTGTTGGTTGGTGTATTTCTCTAACTTCATCCAATGATTAAAACTATGATAAAAATTTAACTACTACTATTGGTTATTCTGAATTTAAAAGAAGATAAAAGAACATGAAGAGAGGTATATACCCCTATTTTTGATCAATATGCCATCAGAATTAAAATTAAATGACTATTAAAATAATAAAACAAAGTAGTAAGTTAGACACTAGAATGTATGCTATAAAAATTACAAAGCAAGATGAGAATAGTCTAAGGGCAAGTTTTATAAACCAAAGCAACCCCAGAAAATTTTATGTAACTGAAATAAAGGAGTAAGTACAGAAAACTCAATTAAGAGGGACCTCTTTTATTGCATATTTATAAAATAATAGTATAATAGTTATTAAAAATGGAGATGAAATATTTTATTTTTGGTATTTTGTGTTTTGCATCAATTTTTCAATCATCTTCACAATTTTCCAAAACTTGAACCTCTGCCCCACCCACCATTCAAAGAACAAATGATGAACAAACTATCCAATGGGTTCTTGTGAGAGACCTATTATAAAAGAAATTAATTAATAACTCATAAATAATAACAGAGTTTTCAAAGAAATACAATCAAAACAAAAATTTACAAGGCACCTCAAGATCATATTGTGCCATTTTCCTCATGCTTGTGTTTTAAGTGCCTATAACAGAATTCTGGTTAGTGACATTTTGGACAAAACGTGTCATCTTTTGTGCACACAGCATCAAACGACTACAGACACAATAGGGGGATTCTGATGTGTGCATCCGCACTAAGTAGGGCATAATTTATAATACGCTAAGAAAACAAAAAGTCAAGATTACAAAATGTGTATTTTTAGCACATTTAGTAACAGCTAGTTTTAAACTATCATTTCATTTTTGATGACCAAATTATATTTGACATAATTAAGGAACATATATTTTTAAAATATTGAAAACCCACGGTTACAACAGAACTGTTACATTAAATGAAGAAAGGAAAAGTCACACACATGGGCTGAATGGCGCTGAGGTTTTTCAAAGCCATTCTTTTGCGAGGCTTTCAGCCCACCTTTACATATATCAGTTAAAAAAAGTCTCTACTCAGCATGCTTGCAACAAGAGGTGAAATCGGTGTTGATCACACAACTGCCTGACAACCATTCAGTGCTGATCACCGGACAAGCATTTTTATTTAATTATCCCGACAATCATAATTGAGCCACATCTAAGTTTCTGATGTCACTGACTTCAAATATTCAACTCCAGAGAAACACTCAACTTAAAAAAAAAAACCTGAAATAAGTGACAACTAGAAATGGCTGAATCATTGTACCTTTTAGACACAACCATTAATCTTAGTTTTCCTATATGCTATTTGGTACTTTTTGATTCAGTAGTTGGGATAAAAAAAAAAAGTTTCTGTATTCAAACCTATCTACAGAATGTCAATATAAAATGTGTGAATATATACATTTAATATACACACACACACACACACACATACACACACTCTCACATATCTAGAAACCAGCACTTAACCACATCTCCAATTCCCACTAATGACTCAGTAAATCATTTGTTACCTTAAGACCAGCTTAGACGCTATAAGGCTGCAACATATGGCTAAAGAGGTCAAACACAAGTACCCACAGTCAGGCTGATTAAATTGCTCCTCCTCATGATTTTTCACAAGTAGTTATACCATTTATATAACAACTATGTCTCAATAACTTAGAATTCAGAGTATAAAACCAGTGTCATGAACATAAAACTCTCTCACTGTTCAAAGAACACTCACTCCTTCTTCAGTTATTTCCACTAATGGTAAGAGGGCACACCAAACTAGATCATGTTGAACTGTACAAACAATCTTTACTCTTAATCTAAACAAACGTGTGTTAAAACATTCTGAAATGCTGCATCCTTTGACTTCTTCATCTTTTCAATTGCTCGATGCAGGTCCTGTTGTTGTACAGGTCGAATTTCATCTTCATCATGGCTAAAGTGTAAAAAAAAAAAAGACAAAAACAAAACAACCCACCAATATTCAAATAGCTTTAAAATACATCTCCCTAAAATATTTTACCAAGATTAAAAAATGAAGTCTCTTTCCCACCCAAACACCCCCCAAAAAACCACAATTAACAGCTTAAGGAATTAATCTACACAGATAAGTATTTAAAAAAATTTTTAGAAAACATTGACTGCCAAGAGGTAGGAAGCTTAAATGGCTGACTATAAACATTATAGCTTGGTGAAAATCAGATACTTTACACTAAGAATATATAGGTGTGAAATTTCATCTAAATAGGATTATAATTCTAATGAATGAATAAAAAATTATTCCTATGGAAACTGGAATTAAAAAGTAGCAGTTGTAGGTATCTATGATTCATGTATGTGTTTAACTTTTGACAAACTGAAAATAAAATTCATTGCTATTAATAAAAACCAACTACTCTAAGTTCTCCTCACTCCAGTAAGAAGGAAACACAATTCAATATACAATGTCTCCTCTATCATTTACAAACACTTAGGAAAAAAAATTCAGGGAAAAGGTTATGATAACCTAAGTGCATTACCCACATTTTTCATACTGAAATGTAACATTTTCAGGGCTTTAAGGACAGCAGAGAAACAATTTTCATTAATGTAATTTAGGCAATCAACAGACGGAGTGACCCTCTCCATGAAGGGGCCCAAGGAAACACTGAAGATAAGTCCAGAACCAGTGCAAGAAAAACTACAGGTTAAAAGGGTGGCTTTCATATGAACCTTTCTATACCAAGAAGCCTTTTTTGGCAAAGCTTACTATGGCAATGCAGTGTAATTAAATGCATGAATAAGACAGGTCAGTCCAAGTCACTTGGAGTGACAGCCTCAGGGGATGAATAAGGGAGACTGAGAAACAGTAATAGGGCAAGAGCTAGAGAACTCATTCCATACAAGCCCCCAGCGTACACTGGTTTGCTAAGAGTCACAAAAATCCTTCATTAGAAGGTTGATATTTTGAACAGGGGTTTAGAAATGTTCAGTGTTACACCAGTCTAGGGTGAATGACCTTATGGGAAACACAGGACACTGGTTTATCAGGGCTGAGCTATTCCAGTTCACTAATATAGCTGGTACAAAATTGGTTTCTTAAGCTCAAAATACTTTGAAACTGGTTTCAATAAAGTTTGCTGCTATCAAAAATGACTTGTTTTTTTTTAGTAAATACATTATTAACAAGTTGAAGTCTAGTCAGCAGCAACGTCCCCATAAATATGAAATTTCTGGAAGACAGGTACTCATTTCCATACAAAATGAAACTTAAAAATTTTAAAAACAAAAGCAATGTAAGGATATCAGAGCAACAGTTTTCATGGTAGAGATGGGCAAGCCTACATTTCTGTGAGCTTGATGTAACCCAGTTCATGGATGTTCAGAGAAATTCAGTTTTTACTTCTTTCTCTTCATTCCAGATGCTCCCCATAACCACCCTCCCTTGCAAATTCATCTCCAGAACCCCCTTCAGAAAAAAGGCAATAAATAAAGTTAGTGAATTGTTTATTTCAATTTATCTTTTTATTTCATAAACAGAGCTGGTATTATAAAGCAAAACAGAAGACCTAACCTAACCTTTTAATAACCTAAAAGCTCTAAAAGGGTCTGACAGATATTAAGAGATGAACTGTAACATACCTTTCTTCCGATGTAGAATTAACATATTCTCTGACACAGAGGAGGGCAGCATCTCGACACATTTCTTTTAGGTCACTGCCTGAAAACCCATCAGTTTCCTGGGCAACTTCTAGCAGGTCCACATGCCTATCCACCTTAAACAAACATAAAACATACTTAAAAAACAAATATAAAATACATGGCAAAAGATATATCCAAACAATTCTTAGAATTAAAGAAAGTTAAAGCATAGTAGAACAGGAGGGGAGGAGAATCATTAGAGATTTTCAGTTCTAGAAGTTTTCTTTTTTTAACCATAAAGATTTGAAATCTACTTCTCAATAATTGTCACTATGACCAAAACTGAAATAAGTCTCACTAGATACTTCACAGAGTGATGGGGAAGAACAGGCATTCAAATACTGTTGGGTTGACTTTGGTACCTCTTAGGAAGGTCCCACATTCCTAAGAGGTGGGGTACTTTTCTATAACATCAGTTCAGTTCAGTTCAGTCACTCAGTCATGTCCGACCCTTTGCGACCCCATGAATTGCAGCACGCCAGGCCTCCCTGTCCATCACCAACTCCCGGAGTCTACCCAAACCCATGTCCATCAAGTTGGTGATGCCATCCAACCATCTCATCCTCTGTCGTCCCCTTCTCCTCTTGCCCCCAATCCTTCCCAGCATTAGGGTCTTTTCCAAAGAGTCAACTCTTCACATGAGGTGGCCAAAGTATTCTATAATATAGTCAACATAAATGGCGAACAGCCCGGATCATTAAGTCCTGAGTCCATCACAAAAATCATATTCCACTGACACATTCTAACCCTCATGTGAACTGTCATGTTGTGGTATTCTATTCTACTTCCTCAACACTCATTTAGGACCTATGGTTTTGCTCCCCAACTAAGCTTATATAGTGAAGCTAATAAAGTGATCCTCCTAGGCACATAACAGACTTATAATTAAGCTTATATGAAGATTAAGAAGAGAAAGTAAATAGTTAATTATAGTAACTAACATGTAATAAATGATTCTTACATGTCATTTGCTGTACTAAGTACTTTACATGGATTATGCTCATTTAATCCTGTCAGGGAAGCATTTTCATTTTTAATTTCAGATAATAGTAAAATCTGTAGAGGTTAAATAAATTGCCCAAGGTCACACCACAGACAGAGCCAGCATTTGAACACTGTGCAGAGAGATCCAGCTGTATTTCTCCCCCCACCTAGCTAACCATTTGTCTTAACATTTACTTTCCCCAAGTTGATATGTAATGCCATCTCTATCTATTACTAAATTCCCACTTGTCTTTGTGGAAAACTCAGTGTAAGTTAAAAGTAGCAACTCTGCACAAGGACAAGAAGAGACTTGGAGGTAAGATGACATGGAGTCTACTGTTAACTCTGCAACTGTGACTTCACATGACAGTGTTCTCATTTCTAAATGTGGAGATTAAATAAAGAGAAATCACATACTCATATACTCTCTGATAAAAAGAAAACTGAAACCAGAAGGGAGGTGTGAAGTAAGTAAGAAAATGGTAAACTATATACAGATAAATGTAAATAAGTTTTAATATATAAACGGTAATAATAATCATTTAATTTAGGGTAGCGAACTAAGTGGGCCTCCCAGGTGGCGCTAGTGGTAAAGAACCTGGCTGCCAATGCAGGAGCCATAAGAGACGTGGGTTTGATCCTTGGGTTGGAGGATTCCCTGGAGGAGGGCATGGAAACCCACTCTAGTATTCTTGCCTGGAGAATCCCATGGAGAGAGAAGCCTGGCAAGCTATGTTCCATAGGGTCGCACAGAGTAGACATGAATGAAGAGACTTAGTACGCAGGCACCTAGAGAACTAAGTAGCACTAAACAAGAACGTGTAACTTCCAAATGACTAGAGGAAGAGGGGAAAAAGAATGAAGAACACAAGAGCAACACTGAAGAATGAAGGACTGGGGCAGAGGTAGGGGAACTAGAAGGTAGGAGCAGTAGGTATGCGTGGGGTGAGAGTGGGGGGAGTCCAAGGAGGAAAAAAAGCTTAATAAATGGAAAGCACTAAAATAAGAAAGAATGAATCCAAATTTATCAACAATCAACACAAACACAAACAAATCATTCAGTTCAGTTCAGTTCAGTTGCTCAGTCGTGTCCGACTCTTTGCGAACCCATGAATTGCAGCAAGCCAGGCCTCCCTGTCCATCACCAACTCCCGGGGTCTACCCAAACCCACGTCCATCGAGTCAGTGATGTGATCCAACCATCTCATCCTCTGTTGTCCCATTCTCCTCCTGCCCACAATCCTACCCAGCATTAGGGTCTTTTCCAATGAGTCAACTCTTCACATGAGGTGGCCAAAGTATTGGAGTTTCAGCTTCAACATCAGTCCTTCCAATGAACACCCAGGATTGATCTCCTTTAGGATGGACTGGTTGGATCTCCTTGCAGTCCAAGGGACTCTCAAGAGTCTTCTCCAACACCACAGTTCAAAAGCATCAATTCTGCGGCACTCAGCTTTCTTCACCGTCCAACTCTCACATCCATACACAACCACTGGAAAAACCATAGCCTTGACTAGACGGACTTTTGTTGGCAAAGGAATGTCTCTGCTTTTAAATATGCTATCTAGGTTGGCCATAACCTTCCTTCCAAGGAGTAAGCGTCTTTTAATTTCATGGCTGCAATCACCATCAGCAGTGATTTGGGAGCCCCCAAAAATAAAGTCTGACACTGTTTCCACTGTTTGCCCATCTATTTCCCATGAAGTGATGGGACCAGATGCCATGATCTTAGTTTTCTGAACGTTGAGCTTTAAGCCAACTTTTTCACTCTCCTCTTTCACTTTCATCAAGAGGCTCTTTAGTTCTTCACTTTCTGCCATAAGGGTGGTGTCATCTGCATATCTGAGGTTACTGATATTTCTCCCGGCAATCTTGATTCCAGCTTGTGTTTCTTCAAGCCCAGCAATGCAAAAAAGCAAAATGGCTGTCTGAGGAGGCCTTACAGATAGCTGGGAAGAGAAGAGAAGTGAAAAGCAAAGGAGAAAAGGAAAGATATTCCCATCTGAATGCAGAGTTCCAAAGAACAGCAAGGAGAGATAAGAAAGCCTTCCTCAGCGATCAATGCAAAGAAATAGAGGAGAACAACAGACTGGGAAAGACTAGAGATCTCTTCAAGAAAATTAGAGATACCAAGGGAACATTTCACGCAAAGATAGGCTCGATAAAGGACAGAAATTGTATGGACCTAACAGAACAGAAGATATTAAGAAGAGGTGGCAAGAATACACAGAAGAACTGTACAAAAAAGATCTTCACAACCCAGATAATCACGATGGTGTGATCACTCACCTAGAGCCAGACATTGTGGAATGTCAAGTCAAGCGGGCCTTAGAAAGCATCACTATGAACAAAGCTAGTGGAGGTGATGGAATTCCAGTTGAGCTATTTAAAATCCTCAAAGATGATGCTATGAAAGTGCTGCACTCCATATGCCAGCAAATTTGGAAAACTCAGCAGTGGCCACAGGACTGGAAAAGGTCAGTTTTCGTTCCAATCCCAAAGAAAGGCAATGCCAAAGAATGCTCAAACTACCACACAATTGCACTCATCTCACACGCTAGTAAAGTAATGCTCAAAATTCTCCAAGCCAGGCTTCAACAATACATGAACTGTCAACTTCCAGATGTTCAAGCTGGTTTTAGAAAAGGCAGAGGAACCAGAGATCAAATTGCCAATGTCCGATGGATCATCGAAAAAGCAAGAGAGTTTCAGAAAAACATCTATTTCTGCTTTATTGACTATGCCAGAGCCTTTGTCTGTGTGGATCACAATAAACTGTGGAAAATTCTGAAAGAGATGGGAATCCCAGACCATCTGACCTGTCTCTTGAGAAACCTGTATGCAGGTCAGGAAGCAACAGTTAGAACTGGACATGGAACAACAGACTGGTTCCAAATAAGAAAAGGAGTACGTCAAGGGTGTATATTGTCACCTTGCTTATTTAACTTATACGCAGAGTACATCATGAGAAACGATAAAAAGTAATTCACCAGAAAAATATAACAGACAGACAAATCTACAATACTGGGAGGTTTGTCACTTAACATCTTACGTACTGATACATCAGAGAGTAAGTTCCTAGGGCTAGTTATAGTAATGGTTAGAATCCGTGATGTACTGAACAAACATAAAAGTTGACAAACTGATTACAAGAATTCTATATACTTCGGATATTAGTTTTCTGTTGGTTACAGGGTTGCAAATATTTTCCAAGTGGCCTGTTCTTTCACTTTGTTCATTTTATCTTTTCATACTTCTAGAAGTCTTAAGTCTGATTACAGTCAGATTTTTCTATTCTCTTTGTAGTTTCACGTTTTTGTGTGACTCAGGAACTCTTTTTTACATGTGTACTTAAGAAATCAGACATATTAGGATGTAATTTCTCTATAGTTTGTAAAAGTGAGAAAGAAAAAAAAAACTATACATGTATTATGTATCTATCCACATATATTTATGGAAGATACACACTACAACTTCAGGACAGTGCTGAGAGCTCTCTAGAGTGTGCTACCAATGATGGTGTAGAGTGGGGAGACAGGAGAGGGGTGGGTATGAAGCAAAATATGTAAAGATCACCTTTTAAGTCCAGGTGCTAGATTTAAAGTTATCTGTTTATGTGTTTACAACAAAGGACCTTCCAAATTATTCTTCGAGATGTTAAATATTAGTCTTCTTCCTCCTTCAAACAATCAATACCTCCACCCTATCCTCTGGCCACTCCTTTGCTGAGCCACACTATGCTCTAACTACTCACAAATCTTGTTCATGGCAGGGTGAAAATGTCACAAAGATGAGCAAAACAAGTATAAGAAAATAATAAAAAGAAGATTCCAATCACTGAGGGAGCAAGATTACTAAGATAGCCTTCCATAAAGGTTAAAAGAAAGGCTCTATCATTACTTTACTATGTAAACCTGTGTAACTTATTATGTAACTTCTCTGGATTTCGGTTTCCTCAAGTGTAAAGTGGTATTAACATACATTGCTCACATAAACTGAGGATTAAATAAAATTATGTATCACCACAATACGTGGCACGCAGTAAGCACTGTAAAAGCAGCCCTTTTTATTTTAAGATCATGGCTCTAGACAAACCATGAAGTAGTGAGAATTACTTTCATTAGGCAAGTATGGAGGAAATTCCCAAGTTAAAAAAGGTTTTGAATAATAGGAGAAAAACAGGAATAAATTAATGACCTGCCAAAATAGCTTGAAAGAATAGCACTTATCTGTGTACAGTTATTCACTATATCTAGCATTGGCTGTCCACTGCATGGTAATCCAAGCATCTTATATATATACATATACACACTTTTCAATATAAATTATCAAACCAATTCTATGCGATTGCTGACATCTTCAATTTCTGAGTGAGAAAATGAGGCATAGAGATATGCTTATGGTATTTGCCCAAGGTCACACAGTAGGAAATGGTCAAGCCAGAATGGAATCCTCAAGTGTCTCTTCTAAACCCATGATTGTTAAATTTCCACTGTTACAGAAAATATATACATTCAGGTTAGTCTGTATGGGGGTGGGGTGGGTAACAACATTCTTACTGTAGTGTCAGATGTGATACTTTATTAGGTATAAATGTTACTAGTTCTAATTCTTTCATTCTTAACATTAAGCCAGAACCAGTATATCTTTCATGAGTAAGAAACAGAATGTTAAAAATTCCCTGTACCAATGAAAAATCTAATTATAAAAGAATTTCCAAAGATACTACAGTTAAAAAAGGCAGAATACCTATCATGTTGGCACAAAGTTCCATAACATTTGCTGGCAAGGCTACAGGGCAAGAGGCACTCTAACACTGCTGGTATAATAGAGTAAATTGGTATGAACAAATGTGGCAACCACTACCAAAATTGTAAGTGCTTCCCAGGTGGTGCTAGTGGTAAAGAACCCACTTGCCAATGCAGGAGACATAAGAGATGTGGGTTCAATCCCTGGGTCATGAAGTTTCCCTGCAGGAGGGCATGGTAGTACCCATGCCTGGAGAATCCCATGGACAGAGGAGCCTGGCAGGCTATAGTCCATAGGGCTGCAAAGAGCTGGACATGACTGAAGTGACTTAGCACAGCCACACCAAAATTACAAATATCATGCTCTTTGATCTAGTAATTTTTTTCCTGGGAAATTCACCCCACTAATGTTTCTGGCACAAGTGTCAAATGACATATGTACAAAGTTATTCGATGCAGCATTTTTGTAATAGTGAAAGACCAGAATCAACCCAAATGTCCTTCAGTGTGGCACTGATTAAATCAACTATGGTATACCCATACAATGGAACCCTATGCAGTGCAAAGAAAAAAGAGAACAGAATGAAGAAACCATATGCTACTATGGTATCTCAAAGATTAAGTGGAAAAAAAGCAACACATAAAACATTGTATATACTTTATTAATATGGCTTATGTAGAAAGGGGGAGAGGAGTAATAGTATATTCTAATTTGCTTGTACAGGCGTAATGCCATCTGAAAGGATACATAAGACACATAAGAGAAAAGTGAGACTTTTCCCTGTATATAATTTAATATATGTATTTTAACTTTTGAAACATGTGACTGTACTATTTTTAAAAACCTTAAATACAAATTATTAAAGATTATGATTATCATGTATTTTTAATTCTAATTTTCAACTTCAAAAAGTATTGCAATTAAATGAAAAACAAAACCTCCCCACACTTCTCTGCAAAAACAAATGTATAAAACTTGAAACGGGTCTGAAAAATATCAGAGGATTTTAATCTACAGATATGAAAACACATGGTTATTTAAAAAGCATTTAATTACCTTTAATTAGTTCAAATATGCCATGGTAATTGAGTTATATGAGCAGCCAAGAGTTCTACAGTAATTTACAAGTTCAAAACTACATTATTCTCAGGTTCCTTTTTCATTTCTAAAATGATTTTATGAACATAATTTTTTTCTTTATTTATAGGATGGGGAAAAACTGTAATTTTCTACTTACATTTTCATTTTTCAAGATGAGTTTCAGGATTGCTTCTCTTTGTTTCAGAGCCTAAAAGCAGGATAATTTTCAATTAGCATAAAAAAAATTAAGGATCAACTAATTTTCCTAATATTTCTTCCTTTCTTTGTAAACTACCTAATACCTACAGAAATGACAGAAACTCAGACAGGTCATGGAAACCTTTGACTAAAGCAAGGTCTAATTCTAGACTCTAGAGTAATCATTTGTGGTTCTTGTACTGAACTGTAAACTTCTTATTCTGAATCCCCAGTGCCTAGCACATGCCTTGAAATGTTTTTCAAGTGAGTAAATGACCAATGTCTTTCCTCTACAGCTCTGCAAATCTCCTTTTCTTCATTTAGGAAACTTCTGAAAACTCATTACTGCCATAAAATTTTTAACAGTAACTGGATGAGATGGCAAGAATACTGCTTGGTTCTTCCATTCAACATGTAACTTCCATGTCAACTGATTTGTGTTAGTGAATTTTATTTAGTGTTGATAGTGTATTTGTCTATATGCTTGTATGCTTTTGCCTAATACTGTACTAGGAACAGGAGTTTTTAAAAGAATACTTTACATATATAGTAAATACAAATGCTTTTAAAAATTATTGTGGCTGAACTCCTGCCTATTCTCACAATTTCTAAAAAAAAAAAAAAAAAAGGAGAGCCAGTTACCAGGAGTATCAAATTAAATGATGTGAAAATCAAAACCAAACTGCTGTTTCTGTAACTCAACTGTGTTAAGTATGAAGGTTAATTTGGTATGTTATGTGATCACCAATAAGTACTTTCTGTTAATCAACATTTAACTTGGAAAGGAATTTTAAGGAAAGGTTAATCATATACTCTGATATCACAGTTATGCATAAGAAAAAAATTACCCTATAAAATGTGTGTGTGTGTTCACTAAAAATAGAATGAAAGGGAGATTAAAAAATCCTAGTTTCTGCATCAACAGCATACAAATTTATGACAAACTTGATAAAATATGTTACACAACCCATTCTGAACTCACACAATAAACACATTAAACTTACAACTTTAGCAAAGGCTACTTTACAGGCTGTTGTACCCTATGTTCTATTCTACGGCTGCTGCTGCTGCTAAGTCACTTCAGCTGTGTCCAACTCTGTGCGACCCCATAGACAGCAGCCTACCAGGCTCCACTGTCCCTGGGATTCTCCAGGCAAGAACACTGGAGTGGGTTGCCATTTCCTTCTCCAATGCATGAAAGTGAAAAGGGAAAGTGAAGTCGCTCAGTTGTGTCCGATTCTTCACGACCCCATGGACTGCAGCCTACCAGGCTCCTCTGTCCGTGCGATTTTCCAGGCAAGAGTACTGGAGTGGCTTGCCATTGCCTTCTCGGATGTTCTATTCTACTACTGTACATCAAAACCCTTTGTTTACTATTAGACTACAAGCAGAGATTCTATCAATGTAATCTTTATTTTCAGAACCACTGAAGTGAACTAATAATTTCTAAAAATATTCTGATGTTCTGGTAATACAATAAGATCACATATCTTCTATGAAGCACGTAAAGGTCATCTAAACCTTTAGCAGCCAACCCTTTCCGCCTCATAACCACTGATTTTCCTTGGCGCCTTCTAACTGAACTATCCCCAGAAGTCTCCATTAAATATGTGCTTCCACACCTCCTTGCCTTTGTTCACTTTGGCAGAAAAGCATTTCCTTGCCTCAGTTCAGTTCAGTTCAGTCGCTCAGTCATGTCCAACTCTTTGAGACCCCATGAACTGCAGCACGCCAGGCCTCCCTGTCTATCACCAACTCCCGGAGTTCACCCAAATTCATGTCCATTGAGTCAGGTGATACCATCCAACCATCTCATCCTCTGTTGTCCCCTTCTCCTCCTGCCTTCAATCTTTCCCAGCATCAGGGTCTTTTCAAATGAGTCAATTTCTACCATCCTTCATCCTTCAAGCCCAGCTGGATTCTGTAAGTTTCACTAACTCCTCAGACAGAATTATTAGTTTTCAGCATTACCTCAGGTCCTTGCAGTTGGTTACACATACCTTTGTAAAGTACATATTACATTATTTATTTTTGTGTCTGGCCCCCCCTGCAACATAGAGTTCTTTTAGGATAGGGGCCACGTTCTATTCATCAGAACCTAGTGGGTATCTGACATACGAGCTCAATAAATATTAATCAAATTTTCCAGTCCCCTGTATCACATTAAAAAATTTCTCCACTGAATTATCAGGTAAATTCTCTAATAGACTGCCTAAGTAAATGCATACCCTCCAGAGGAATCAGAGGTTGTAGCTGTAGCAAACAGTCAATCAGTAATTTTAAAGAGACCACAACTACCAATTTTAGATAACCACGTTTACTGAGACAAACTGTTAGGTTGAAGAATATAAAATAGGGCAAAGAGATTTTCAGGCCAGAGATTTTCAATTTGAAAATAGTGACAGTGGAAGTTCTAAACAGCAATACATGTAACATGCTGACTGTGTGCTGCATACAGTCTAGTACTAACCCTGTTCGTTTTTTCTTTTTTAATCTAAAAGCAGACAAAATTCAAGATTTGGGGACTCTGTGTAACACAGTATCAGCAAGTTATCATCCTCTACTTGAGGGTACTTTTAACCAGCAAAAAAGAGTGCTAGAAGTTACAACTGGATCACCACCAATCTCAGATTTTCATTTGTATATTTAAGTGCAATATCGTACTTACTGGTTAATCATTAATCCTGTCAGAGGAAAGCACCAATTACAACTGCTAATAATTAATCAAATAAATAGCAGATGTTCTCCTTGTCCAGCCTTCTGAACAGAACAGTTCTTTAACCCTAAAACCCCTAATTTCATCCTATCCTAAAACAAATCTATAATTTACATTTTCTTATGTATCTTCCACGGATAACTTGCTACATTCTAAAGAAAATCATTAACATGTCTAGGGAAACTTGAGGTAATTCTATACATTGAAGAGATGCAAATGTATACAGACGTAAACAACACTGATCTTCAAAGACAGTAAAAAAGTGAGAAAAGGAGTACAAAGGACAATAGTAATTATGGGGTTCTTGCTCTATTCCTTCCCTGCCTGTGATAAGTAATGTCTTATTTTTTTAATCATTCCCTTCCTGAAATCACAGATAAATATCTGCAAAAAAATGAATATTTAACTGTTCATAATATCAATCAAACCCACTTACAGGCTGGTTGATATGGAATCTCGTGGGCATTCTCCTCATTATAGCTGAGTCCAGATCTTGAGGACGATTAGTAGCTCCCATCACTATGACCTAAATATATAAAGAAAACAAAGCTATTAAATATACCAGTAATACTCCTTTTAGGTTGTTACTACTAGGGCTTAGAAGATACAGAAAATTAAGTGGGGCTTATACTAAATCTTCTATAAGAAATCTGTTTTAATCCAGTATTACTCAAATATTTATAGATACAAATCAAAGTTAATCCTAAATAGATCAAATGATAGCAAAGCTGGTAAGACTGTTGCATTTCACCAGACTTAGTAACTAAAATAACGTACTATTCAGTTATGAAGGAATTATAAAAATTTAAAAAAACCTCCTGTATTTTGTAAAATATGGTTACTTGGTTGCTACATGTTGAATAACTGAAAGCTATTTATGTTAACAGCTTGGTAATATATGTGACAATAATTCAAGTCCTTTAATAATATTAAGGAGAGAATCATTTCCCTACCAGAGTCTGAGGATTCTGGTAATAGTAATAGATATACTGTGTATTTTTTCCTCTAGAGTTCACACCATCATTTCACAGCACTATCAGCACGGCAGGTAGAATCTTCTTAATAATAATAGAACCTCAAGCAATACAACTTTACACAAGGGCAACAAAATAAAAGCAGACATCAAAATGCTGGGTAGAATATTTAAAAAACAAAAAGAAAAAAAAGAAAAAAAAATTGCTGGCAACCCTGCCAGCCTCTGAGTGTATGCCACTTATTTATAAAGGATATAGAGATGAAAGATCAAAACGAATAAAGACAAAGATACACAAAACAATTTAATTTCTGAAGGGCTTCAATATTACTGTTATTACTGATATTTCTGTATAATACAATAAACACATACATCTGCTCTCTAAAATGAAATTTATTGGTATTCTAATGAAAACTTTTATTTCAGCCTAAGATGTCTTAGGTTTTTTAAATAGTATGAAATCTAACTCCAGAACATGTTGAAAAATCCACTAAGTTTTATATTCTACTTCTACTCTACATTTAATGTCACTCAACAGCCAAATTACTTTCAATTAAACAGGAGAGACTGCCATCTACAGGGAAAAAATATAAATACAAATTTGAGAAAAAGTTCCAAAACATAATACAATTTTACAGTTGGTTTAACTGGTCCTCAAGTCAAAATATTAATGCTCTTACCTGTTTCTCTTTATTGACTTTCTATAACTCTATAAAATCAATAAGGAAAATTTCTACTAAATATAAAACAAAATTTATCTTTAGAAGTGATCAAATGAGTTCATTTTGTATACAAGCAAAGATCAACATTAAGTACATTTTGAGATAGAGTATTCATAAGATATTAAAAGGGAGACTCAAAGTGACATGGAAGGTTGTTGAAGATGGACCCTATTAGGTTGAGAATCACAAACACCATTGTAGTTGAGGAAGTACCTAGAAAAAACTCAAAAGGGGGCTGAAATTTGAGAAATATTCTAGGTAAACAGCCTAAAACAAAAGCCCACTATGAAAGATGAAACCCTAAAAATTAGGATCAAGGAATACAGATAAATCTAGTACAACATGGTCTAACGAATACATGTAAGGTAATAACAGATACTCATGATGAATAAGCAAAGCAAGAGTGACTGACATTACTTAAAGAAGCAAATTTTAAGGGGAGAAACTGATAACATTTACATATAAATTCTAGTGCAGATAAGCTAAAATTAAAAATGCGAAGCAACAGTAATTTTTTAGTATTTATGTAGCAAAATTAATGCACGTTTTAGGTATTAGTTAAGACTTTAAAAAATCTTTAAAACAAAATATTAAGAAATTTTTTTTTTATCATTTCACATTTAAAACAATCAGATCTAAATACATGTCTCAAAAGTTGAACTATGTCAATTAATCCCCTAAAAACAATGTTAGCTTTTGTGTCTCATGTATTTCAAGATGAAGAATATGTCATCAACCAACCTGGATTTCCAGTAGTAGTGACAGATTTAATGGGGTCATGCAACTATTTTTGTTTCCTTTGTGGCAAGAACCACACCGTGGGACTCTGGATGAAGCAGCTCTGAAGTATACTTCATCCAAATATTATTATTTCCTTGGTTTTAAAACTATACTCTGTTAAGATGTAATATTAAACCATTTTCTCATACAGGGGCTAACTGTTCAATTCTCTGCCTACTATAAAGACTGCTGCTTAGGAGGATAATCAGCTTTCGGAAACGTGTGCAGCAATCTCATTGAACAGATTTACCAGAACCAACTATTAATAAAAATTATTTTTATTAATTCACCTACATTTATCTCTGTTGTGCTTTCTTCTCTAATTATCTAACACTAAAGGCAATTTTCCCTCAAAATGAAATTATATTTTCATAAAAGGGACTTCCCTGGTGGCTCAGATGGTAAAGAATCTGCCTACAATGCAGGAGACCCAGGTTCAAACCCTGGGTTGGGCAGATCTCCTGGAGAAGAAACTGGCAACCTACTTCAGTATTCTTGCCTGCAGAATTCCATGGAAAGAGGAGTCTGGGGGGGCTATCATCCATAGGGTCGCAAAGAGCCAGACACAACTGAGTGACTAACAAAAGTGATGTAGAAGGAGGATATGGGGCTTAATTTTCTTCCTGAGAATTATGTGTCTCAGGACTTTTGATCTGTGGTAATGTGACAAAGGATATCCTTAAACTCTCTGGCTACAAAACATGTAAAAATTAATAATAAAGTATTAAAAAAAACACCTCAAATTAAACAATAAGTCTGCAAAAAAGTAAAGGAATTAAACTGACAGGTTTATTTATCAGTAAAGCCTATCCATATAATGGAGGTAAGCAAGGGCAGAAGTTGACTGCATACCATATGGATGTGAACAGATCTTAGACAGTGGGGTGTGCTGGACATCTGACAGGCCAACAGGGCCTGATAAGAGAGCATTCTACATAAAGCTGGGACTCATAAAGTACTATGGCCTGAGAAAAATGGTGAAAAATTAGGAAACCTATTCAGCAGAGTCAAGCCTTGGTTCTTGGAAAGACAAATAAACTTACACACATAAACATATGAACATAAACAGCTACAGTAATGTTACTGGCACAAAGACAGATTTACAGACCAATGGAACAGGATAGAAAGCTCAGAAATAAATCCACGCACCTATGATCAATTAATCTACAACAAAGGAAGCAAGAATATACAATGGAGAAAAGACAGTCTCTTCAATAAGCGGTGTTGGAAAACTGGACAGTTTCATGTACAAGAATGAAATGAGAACATTCTCTAACACTATACACAAAAATAAACTCAAAATGGATTAAAGAACCAGATGTATAAAACTCTTATTAGATAAAAACACACGCAGAACACTGACATAAACTGCAGCAGCTTTTGGATCCACCTCCAAGAGTAATGAAAATAAAAACAAAAAGAAACACATGGGACCTAATTATTAATTTCCAAAATAAACAAACAGCTTATGTAGTTCAATATCAAAATAATAAACATCTAATAAAAAAATGGGCAAAAGACCTAAATAGACATTTCTCCAAAGAAGACATACCAATGGCCAATAAGCACACAAAAAGATGCTCAAGATAGCTAATTATTTAAGAAATGGCAATCAAAACTACAATGAGCTATCACTCACTCACACAGGTCAGAATGGCCATGATCAAAAAATTTATAATCAATCAATGCTGGAGAGGGTGTACAGAAAAGGGAACACTCCTACACTGTTGGTGGGAATGTAATTTGGTGCAGCCACTAAGTAGAGCTTTTGAACTGTGGTGTTGGAGAAGACTCTTGAGAGTCCCTTGGATTGCAAGGAGATCCCACCAGTCCATCCTAAAGGAGATCAGTCCTGGGTGTTCATTGGAAAGACTGATGTTGAAGCTGAAACGCCAATACTTTGGCCACCTGATGTGAAGAGCTGACTCATTTGAAAAGACCCTGATGCTGGGAAAGATCGAAGGCAAGAGGAGAAGGGGACAACAGAGGATGAGATGGCTGGATGGCATCACTGACTCGATGGACATGGGTTTGGGTGGACTCAGGGAGTTGGTGACGGACAGGGAGCCTGGCATGCTGCGGTTCATGGGGTTGCAGAGTCGGACACGACTGAGCGACTGAACTGAACTGAACTGAACTAAGGAGAGCAGTATAGAGGTTCTTTAAAAACTAAAAATAGAGCTAACATATGATCCAGCAATCCCACCAGTGGGCATATATCTGGAGAAAACCATAATTTCACAAGATACATTAACCCCAATGATCACAGGAGGAATATTTACAATAGCCAAGACATGGAAGCAAGCTAAATGCCTAATGATAGGACAATAGACTGATTCAAACTTGGGAAAGGAGTATGTCAAGGCTATACATTGTTACCCTGGTCATTTAAGTTATATACAGAGTACATAATGTGAAATGTCGGGCGGCATGAATCACAAACTGGAATCAAGACTGCCAGGAGAAATATCAACAACCTCAGATATGCAGATAATATCACTCTAATGGCAGAAAGCTAAGAGGAACTAAAGAGTCTCTTCATGAGGGTGAAAGAGGAGAGTGAAAAGCTGGCTTAAAACTTATCATTCAAAAAACTAAGATCATGGCACCTGGTCACATGACTTCATTTCAAATAGATGGGGAAAAAGTGGAACCAGTGACAAGTTTTCTTTTCTTGGGCTCCAAAATCACTGTGGACAGTGACAGCAGCTATGAAATTAAAAGACACTTATGTCTTGGAAGAAAAGCCATAACAAACCTAGGTAACATATCAAAAAGCAGAGACATCACTTGGCCAACAAAAGTCCAGATAGTCAAAGCTATGGTTTTTCCAGTAGTCATGTATGGATGTGAGAGCTGGACCACAAAGAAGGCTGAGCACCAAACAACTGATGCCTTTGAATTATGGTGCTGGAGAAGACTCTTGAGAGTCCCTTGGACTGCAAGATCAAACCAGTCAATCGTAGAGAAGATCAACCCTGAATATTCATTGGACAGACGGATGCTGAAGTTGAAGCTTCAATTCTTTGGCCACCTGATGCAAAGAGCTGATTCATTGGAAAGCACCCTGATGCTGGGAAAGTCTGAGGGCAAGAGGAGAAGGGGGCAGCAGAGGAAAAGATGGTTAGACAATACCACTGACTCAGTGGACATGAGTTTGAGCAAACTCTGGGAGATAGTGATGGACAGGGAAGCCTGGCATGCTGCAGTCCATTGGGTCGCAAACAGTTGGACATGACTGAGCAGCTTAACAACAACAACAACAACAGAGGAAAAGATAAAGAAGATGTGGTACATACATGCAGTGGACTACTACTCAGCCATAAAAAGGAATAAAATAATGACAACTGCAGCAATACGGATCTAGAGATTATCACACTAAGCGAAGTATTTCAGACAGAATGACCAATATCACATGATATCACTTATATGTGGAATCTACAACAGAAACTGACTGAGAGAACATAGAAAACAAACCTAACGATACCAAAAGGGAAAAGTGTGGGAGAGGGATAAAAGGGTTTGGGGTTAACTACACTACTATACAAAAAAAATTAAGTGACATAAGAACTGAGAGGAAAGACTAGAAGGACTTACGGTTAAGAGTCAAAAAAAAATGTACAGAATACTCAGAGCTAGTCACTTCCTTTTCTGTGACATAAAAGGTTCTAATACCTGGTTTTTCTCTCTTCTGTTGTATTTGTTTTGGGCATTTGGGAAATCTTTTTTAACATTTTATTAATTATGAAGCCTTCAAAATGGATGAAGACATACACAAATCATATTCTTTCAGATTCTCACCATTTATTGATAACTGTAATTTATGGAAAAAAAAAATTGTAAAAAAGCCTAACAAACAACTGTACACATTTTCCACCACCATCAACAATAACATAAAGTAAGGCAGATTTCTAATACCTGGCAGCTATGATCGGTATCCAATCCATCCCAGAGACTCATAAACTGAGCTTTCATCATGGCTGTAGCTTCATGGTCAGAACTGGAACGGTTTCGTAGAAAGGAGTCTAGAAGAAAAAAATCATTAACCTTAGAAATTAACAATAAACTATTTATTCTTTATATAATCTCAAATCATTAATCAAACCTTGGGTTTGGTAACGAGTTTTTACATATAACACCATAAGCACAGTCCATCCAAGAAAAAAGTGTAAGCTGGATTTTATTCAAAATGAACTTCCTGTCCTGGGGAAGACATGGTTTAAGAGAAGACAAAATGGGGGGGGGGGGCGGCGGAAATATTGATAAAACACTTATTTGACAAAAGACTTGTATCCAAAACATATGAAGGATTCTTAAAATTCAACAAGAAAACAATCCAGTTAAAAAAAAGAGCTAAAAATATGGATAAAGACCCTACCAAAAAAGATACACAGACGGCAAATAAGCATATGAAAAGATGTAGCCAGGGGTTTGGGAGGGAGGAGTTTGAGAAAGGTAAACATGTAGAGCACTGGGGATCTTCAGGGTGGTGTAAGTATTCTGTCTGATATTGGGAAGGTACACGATATTACACTACTTCTGTCAGACCATGGAACTGTACAACACAAAATAAAGAACCTTAATAGAGACTATGGACTTTAGTTATTAATAATAATAATGGTTCACTAATTATAAAAAATACATCACACTAACACAAAACATCAATAATAGAGAAACTGTTTATGGGGCAGGGTATATGGGCAATGTACTTTCTACTCAACTTTAAACTTGAAACTGTTCTAAAAAAAAGTCTTTTAATTAAATTAAAAAAAGTATTAATATCTGAGATTGTAAGAAAGAGAGAAAAAGATACCCCAAAGGATGTACACTCACAGAAAGCATAGACATGAAAAAAATTCTGCTCATCACTACAGGGAGTTAAGGAAGCTTGTCCTTCTATGCCTGGGCTCTGGAAGGAAATATGTACCCCCTGAAAAATTAAAAAACCAAGATCACAGGGGCTCTCTCTCAGGTTTGAAGTCTAAATTCGAACCATCTTTCAGTCTAAGAACATCTGTATTAAGAAATTAGATCTTAAAAGCTCTAAGTGGAAGACACAAAACAACTGTGGATCATTTTAGGCAACAGAGAATTCTCAAACAAAACCAAGTCATAAGCAATCTAAAGTGAGAAATGACACATGGAAACAAATTACTGTGAAAGAGTTAACAATATAAAGGAGAAGTAGAATTTCAGAAAACATAACAATCCAAAAAACTGTATTATAATAGTATGCTTTAAATTCTGAAAACATAAAAGGGACTGAAATTCTAACAGAAGAGCAAGCTATAGTGAAAACAGCTAAATCTGAAAAATAAATAGAACTTCTAAAGTTCACTTTTAATAGAATACAAACCCAATGGTTATGAGACTAAATAGAGCCAAGCAAAGAATTGCTTTTTATAACTTACTCAATGATTGATATCATTTTATGCATCAATAAAAATTTTAAAATACTGCCAAGTAAGTTATAATACTAAAAGAAGAAAAAAGTTGGGGCTTCCCTGGTGGCTCAGTAGTAAAGAATTCACCTGTCAATACAGGGGACATGGGTTCAATCCCTAATTCGGGAAGACCCCATATGCCGTGGAGTAGCTAAGCCCATGTGCCCCAACTATTGAGCCTGTGCTCTAGAGCCTGGGAGCTGCAACTACTGAGGACAGATGTCATATCTACTGAAGCCCCTGAGCCCTAGAGCCCGTGCTCCACAACTGAAATCACCACAATGAGAAGCCTGCACACCACAATTAGAGAGTAGCTTCTGCCTCACTGCAATTAAAGAAAAGCCCATGCAGCAACAAAGACCCAGCAGAGCCAAAAAAGAGGAAAAAATTCTGCCAATTAAATTATAACATGCTATCCCAATTGCAGAGATATTAAAATATAAGAAACTAAAATAAAGTGGTATGTTTTAGAACCGATAAGATATGGTAGAGACCTAGATGCTAAAACTACAGAACTGACTCAGAATTAAGTGGAGTTGAAGCATGTGTGTGTGTGTGCACATACATATATAATAAACTAGAAATCTTGTAATTTGAATAGCAAGTAGACAGAAGATATAGATTAAATTACAAAGAAATATTGGGTCATAAGCAGATTTCTCAAAAGCAACAGAAAAGACTGACAGACAATGGACTTCTAACTTTAAATATTGAAAGGAAATATAATTCTGCTATCATTTAAAAATAAAAACACAGAATGAACCCATTTCACAGAAAGACAGAAGCTGCTGTACTCACAATCTCTGCTGAAAGAATTTTGACTTCAGAAAGAAGGAAATTAAATCCAGAAAAGGCAGGTTCAAGAAGTAATAGTGAACAAAAAAAGTGGCAAAGTGGATCTCTAAACAAGCAATGCCAATACAAAAATAACAACTAATATGGAAAGTAAAAAATAAGAGAAACTGTTATCAGAAACATGTAAGAGATGAGAGGAGTGATTGGTATTCCAGAGCTCTAAGATCCCTGTATTGTTTGGTAAGAGGGGAGAAATAATTAGCCTATACTTTTAAGACAAGTAGCTATGCTACGGGGCTTCCCTGGTGGCTCAGATGGTAAAGAATATGCCTGCAATGCAGAAGACCTGGGTTTGATCCCTGGGATAGGACGATCCCCTGGAGAAGGGAAAGGCTACTATAACAGGGAAAAGGGAATAAAAAGAAAAAGCACAGAAGTCCACTAGATTGGTAAATAAAAGGCACACAGTTACGTGGTAAAAATAAATCTGTCAGCTATCAAAATAAAAGCAAACTGACCACATTCCTTATTAAAGAGTCTTATATTAAATTTTTTAAAAATCTAGCAATATGTTCTCTTATGCAAAATTTAAAGCAAAAATAAAAAAAAAGGAATAAATTGGTAAGAATCACAAGGCAAACATGTAACCAAAATACTTTATATCTATACCTATCTTTCTCTATGTATAATTCTATAGAGCTTATTATATTACATATACTAGTAAAATTAATCCAAAGCCAGTTTTAACTAATGTAGCTTTATTTAACTTACTGTAACAAAAATGCAGATGATCCATAAAATGTTAAATAGAGAAAAGTTCACTAATATAAAAGTCATGACAGAGAAAGATGATCTATCTATGCTGACAGTCCATACGGCAAGGAATTAAACTAGATTCCTACTTCACATTATATATTTCAAAAACGAGAGCATGTAAGGAGGTAGTGAGGGATTTGTAAGCCAGACACACAAAATACAAATCATAAAAGAAACAGACTGACAAACGAAACTACACTTAATGTAAATATTCATAAAAGAAACTATCATAAAGTGAAAAGACAAGCCAGTCTAGAAAATATTTGTAATCATATTAAAACATTATCAAAGAATTACTAAGAAAAACGCAAATAATCCCAAAGAAAAACTGTCAATTTACAAGCTAGGAAACCTAAGTTGCCAATCAACTTGCTAAAAGATGCACAAACGTACTAACACAAAACAATGACATGATTCTTGCTCTTTAAATTGACATACATTAACATTACTCCCTGAAAAGAGAAGTTTTGGGGAGGAGTATGTAAGCAAACAAACTATACACTGATGAGAGTGAAAATGGGTATAACCACTTTGAAGAACTGGTGTAAGACAGTAATTAACACTAGTGATCCTAATGAAGTTGAAGATGCACACATCACACAATCTGATGGTTCAACTTCTAGGTGCCTACCCTGGACAAACATATAAGCAGAAGGAAATATGTACATGCAAGTCTACTGCACACTGTTTAGAAAACATAGCATACCTATTTCATCTATAAAGATGATGGAAGGCTGTAGCTTTATGGCAAGGGAGAAAACAGCAGCAGCCAGTTTCTGAGATTCTCCATACCACTTATCCGTCAGTGTTGAAGGCTGAAGGTTAATAAATCGACAACCTGCTTCTTTGGCTGTGGCCTTGGCAATCAACGTTTTACCACAGCCTGGAGGCCCATAGAGAAGCACACCTGGAAATTAACATGTTATTTTATTATCTCCTTTAAGAGAATGAGATTTGCTAGTTTATGGGATAATCAACATAATATTAATTCTGTTCATACTAAAATGCTTCATAATAGTCATTTCTATTTTTATTAATCTTTTCTTATAGTAGAAAGGAAGGTGCTACATCCTAAGTTTGTGTCAGTGATGACTTCTACTTGGGGTTACAGCACCCTCGTGCTTCCTCCCTTCATCAAACAGTCCAGTTCAGGATAACGATCTCTGTCTTCCACTAAACTGGTCCCTGGTGCCAAAAAGGTTGGGGACTGCTGCTTTAGACCATGTAATAAGGAAATAATACTTATGTAACTTAGAAAAATTTGGAACCACCCTTAGTTTCAGATGATGCATTTAAATAAAAACCAGATTTACATAAGGTTGTTAAAGTAGCCCCTCATAATTTGGCATCTGCTATGCTAATTGGGATTTTAAACCAAGTCCAATTGGTTAAGTCACACAATTACCTAGCCTAAAACATCACTGATGAGAAAATTTCCTACATTCATTAGCATTGTGAAACTGAGACATAAAAATCCACAAAAGTTCATTCTTCACACTATAAACAATCTGTAAAAAGGTAGCGAAGAATTTAATACAATTTCTATCTTACTCTTTTGATCTGGGCACAGATAAATCATTTGAAATTTTCTTTGGGGAAAACTTTTTCTTAATCACTATAAACTAAATGCATTTTGCTGGTGGAAAAAAAGCAGTTTTGCGGTTTCAGAAAATAAAAGAAATACATAAAAAACAGATTTGTTGTTTTAGTTAATGAAAAAGTATGCAAATAACTGTCATCCTCTATTTACCAGAAACAAAACTTTTCTACTTCATAAAAATGTACAGCTATTGGTTTCAATTACAACTTTGAAATATAATTTAATGCACTTTTTGATACAGCTGTAAAATTAGTTAAGATTATAAACAACTACAATTTATACATGTTATTTTGATATTTTTAAAGATCCTATTTTTTTGAGAAATGTACTTATCTAATAATTTGATTTCAGGCTTGACTAACAACTTCATTAGCTTTGATAATAAAGAGACGCTTCTACTAGATGGCAATAAATAAGCTACACTACAGAATTTGTATCTGAAAGCCACAGCAACACACCTCTATAGATCTCACTGTCAATTATCAAGAAAGCTACATTTGAATCACCTTTAATAAACCTTAAACATGATCAATATGTGAATGATTAATAATAGAAGTACTGCATTTAAGGACGCATTTATAAATACTGTCGATTCTTGAGTCACAAGGCTTCTGCAGTTATTGCTAATTAGAAATAAGAAAATGTTCCCCTTAAAAATAAGTAACATTTAATTTCTTAATTTCTAGTTCATCCGTTCACTATCTCTTCTAAAAAAACAAAAACAAACAAAAAAAACTACTGTATTTCTAAAAGTAAACAGAAATACCAAAAGGGAAAAAAAAAATCACTAGAATAGTGAAAAAACAAGAATTCTTATCTTCTTTTTGACAAAGTTCCATAGTCTTACTTTGAATCTTTTTTATCATTGATTTCCCTAATTTCATTTTCTTGTAATAAATATGAATTTGAAATAAAGGGATTATTTTGACATGTAATATCTATACAGAGGAAAAATTATCTAAATTTGGAAAGCTGAAGAATGAGCAATTATCTTAAAGTTATTATTTATAAAATCATTCACTGGATCTCAGCAATCTCTTGAAAATCCAACTTCAAAAACGTCAGTTCTATAAAGGCAGAAAGTTTCCGTGTTCTCCAGATTTTTAATGTTTTCACAAATATAAACTTTTAACATACCTTTTGGAGGCTGTAGAAGCCTGGAATTTTCAAACAAATGCTTCTTTTTGATAGGTAAGATGACTGTGTCTTTCAGATCTGTAATGACATCATCCAAACCTGCTATATCACTCCAAGTAACCTGGTAAAAGGTAAAGTCAGCATGAAATTTTACAACTAATGTATATTCACTGAAGTAAAAAAACAAACAAAAAAAAAAACCCCAAATGATAAGACTTGATTATACCTAAATAATAATAAATTTAAAATGATATATTAATGTAAGTATTTTTAAGCAATACTGAAATTATTAAACTACTGTGAGCTGTAAAAAGAAAGTTAATAGTCAACTACCTATTATTACAAAAAAAAAAAAGCACTAGGTCTGGCTGCTGCTGCTGCTAAGTCACTTCAGTCGTGTCCGACTCTGTGCGACCCCATAGACGGCAGCTCACCAGGCTCCCCCATCCCTGGGATTCTCCAGGCAAGAACACTGGAGTGGGTTGCCATTTCCTTCTTCAATGCGTGAAAGTGAAAAGTGAAAGTGAAGTCGCTCAGTCGTGTCCGACTCTTAGCGACCCCATGGACTGTAGCCTACCAGGCTCCTCCGTCCATGGGATTTTCCAGGCAAGAGTACTGGAGTTGGGGTGCCATTGCCTTCTCTGACTAGTCTGGCAGGGATTATCTAATAAGCTGAAGTCATTCTATTAAGAGGAGGAAATACTCCATGCCAAGATGATTGAGAGCTAGCTGAGACAGATAATTTAGCACTAGTTAACAGGAAGAGCTCACCAGGAGTGTGCCTAATTCACACACGATGCTGTCAAACATAATTGGAAGGAGTTTAGAAACAAGGCCTAAACTCACCAAACTGGGCTTCGGAACTTTATTGATCAAAAGGAAACTGTGTCAAAATTTCTATATTTATAAAGAGAAACAGGGGATATATGTGTTCAAAATAGATACAGCTTGTGTATTTTAAAGCCTTCTGACTCAGCTTTAAAAAAAAAATTTGGAGGGAGTGGGGGGAGGGCAGTCTATAAACTAACTGAAAAATATCTGAAAAGCAAACAAAAACCACCTAGCTTTGATTTAGAAGAGTAAAGGGGCTGGAGGTGGGGCTGGTCAAAACAATGTTTACAACAGATTTATTTATTCTCCACCATAAAAACAAAGGGAAAAATCATAGCCAGAACTGAAAAAGTCACCACTTATTTTCATTGTAACTATAACAAAGGATCCTCATTTCAAATGGAGGATTAATTCTGGAAAGGCATGTATGTCTCTGTGCACAAAGATATTAATAGACACTGTATATTTTTATTTCCTAAATTTGGAGATAAGGATATCATATTTCATTCTATTTATTTATTTATACCTATGTTACAAAATATTCACCTAGATTTCAGAATTTATAAATTACATTGATCTGATGCTCAAAATAATCCTTTAGAAGTAAGAAGAGCAGATATTTACATTGTCCCTGAATTATATATGAGGAAATTGAAACTCAAAAGAGGAAATAATTTGCCAAGGCCATAAATGGAAAAACTGGGATTCAGAATCTTGTTCTATCATACTTGATCATAAAAATGTAGATTTCAACTCCAAGTCAAACATCAACTTACAGCAGTAATTTTACATTCCACAAAGGTAAATACAAAAGTACAAGTTTAACAAATGTGTGCTAAAAAGGTTACTACAAGTGGGCCTGAGAATATTATCCTTAGAGAGGCCTGCATGCACAGCTAGCCCTTGGCTGGGGTATGGGAGATACAAAAGATTTCAGGAGCTTCCTCCATTCTCCAGATAAGAACAGCTTGCTGTGTCTAAACTGTGTAAACAGTAATGGTTTATGGTGGACATCTGTTTTCCTTATGAGTCTAGAATTTTGATACATGTTAGGAAAATGGGACCAATCCCAATTAAAACTCTGGGCCCTAAGTCTCTAATGAGCTTCTTTCATGGAAAGTATTGGATATGCGTTCTCACAACCTTCTGATGAAAAGAATTAAGTGCATTCTGTGTGACTTCATTGGGAGAACTCCTGGGAGCTTGTCTGATTTCCTACAGGCTTCACTACATGTCCCCTCTTTCTTTGCTGATTTTGTCTTATCTCCTTTTGCTGTAGGACCTTATATTCACAAATATGACTGCACTGAATTCTGTGATTCCTCCTTAGAGAATCATTAAACCTAGTCATGGTCTTTGGGACTCTTGATAGAAAACGTTAGACAAAAAAAATAATAGGATTAAGGATACTTACATGCATGTTAAGAGGGTCTACTAGATGAGCAGCAATACTCATTTCATATTCTGAAAGCTTCACATTTTTCACACCAATTTGTTTCATTAATTTTTCTGCCTAGAAAGAAAAAACAAGCAACCTCCTTTAGTTTGATATTTAGACACTAGCACTTCAAAACATTTATCTGTGAAGTCTACAGAGCAATGACTAGACATGCAAGATTTTCCAGATATTCTACACCATCTGATTTCATCCTTCCCCATTGTTAAGTCCTTAGATTAAAACAACAAAAAAAAAGATTTGAAGGTCTACTCTACAGAAACCAGAGCAATTTAAATCACCTCCTGGGAAATGAGAAAATAGAGCACATGACTGAAGAAATGTAATACACGGCCTGTCAGTGCTACAATGAGCCTCTAAGTTCCAATCAGACTTCTCTTTCCTAGGAAGATTATTATGACAGATGCAGATGAAGCCTTAAGACGAAAGATCAAGGAGTTCAGGGTATTAAGAAATGGACAATTGAAGTTTCTTTCCTTAAATTTGTAGAGTATCTGAAAACAGGTATCTAACTTTCCAGAAATTACCTATATATCTACAACAGGTGTTCTGACCTACCTAATTTCAGATTGTTCTCTGATGCTACCCTTTTTTAGTTAAAGTCAATTCTTGAGGCTAGGCAATCAGAGACAATAAAAATAATTTTGAATGAGGAGCATGCTTGCACATATTTTTTGGAGAAGGGAATGGCAACCCACTCAAGTATTCTTGTCTGGAAAATTTCAGGGACAGAGCCGCCTGGCAGGCTGCAGTCCATGCAGTCGTGAAGAGTCCCACAAGTCTAAGCAACTAACACTTTCACATATTTTTAGAGCTGGGCAAAACCATTCTTAAATTGTAAGCTCTAGTAGAGCAACAAAGCTTTCAATTAAAATAAGGATAAAGATAAACATTTACTGAATATGCCATAAATCATGCCAAAACACTCTAGATGGATTAACTCATTGAATTCTCAGAAAGGTCCTATGAGGCAAGTATAATTTTCCCCAACACAGAAAAAGCAACTGAAGCTGAGGTCAGACTAAGTTATCTGTCTTAGTTTAAGTTAGCAAATGGAACAGACAACATGTGAATCCAGGCAGTCCCAACTTGAGCCTATATTCTAACCATCACATATATTATTTTGGTTTCCTCAATTACATGATTAGAGTTTGTGGTCACTAGAGATAACATATTCACATTTCAATTAAGTGAATCTTTTTAGAAATGAAGGTGCCCTGATAAATCACATTTACCTAGATTTTTGCTGTTACATTTTCCTAGAACACTTCTGATTATATACAATCTTGCTATTTGTCAGCAATATTGCTACTCTTAAAAATATTCACATTACACGGCATGATTGTAGGTTAGTTACAGGATTAAGATGTGTGTTGATCATATCATAGTATTATGACATTTTTTAAAAAGTGCTATGAACCATATCATTTTTCCTCATTGGCCACCCTCTATAAATTTACTGTATTAATGGATAAAGCAGCCTTTTCCAGATTCTTCTCTCTCTCTTACAAATAACTTCTCTTTCACTGACTTCAAATGTGTCGGCTGTAAAAGGTATCCTATTTTCTGCACCTATAACCTATAACAGCATTTAACTCTTCTTTTTCACTGTACTTCTATAAATGTGAAGCCATCCCACACGTGTTCTTTTTAGGCCCTGCTCTAAAACAGTGGTTCTCAATCAGGGGTGACTTTGTATTCCCCGAGGACATTTAGCAGTGTCTGAAAATACCTTTGGTTATCACAACTTAGGTGCTAATATTTCGTTTACAATTTTTACATTCATTTTGAAGTTTTGGAATTGTCGTTATGCTACCCTCATAGAAAGGTTTGGTGTTTCCTCTTTTCCCACTCTCCAGAAAAGTTCATATAAAATTGTTATTATTGTTTCTTAAATCTTGCTAGAATTTGCCAGTAGAATTCTCTGAGCTTGTAGTTTTCTTTATGGAAATATTTTTTCCAATATCAATTTATTTCATAGTTATGGAATTGTTCATGTATTCTAATTCCTAAGTCAGCTATGGTAATTCACAATTTTCTAAGTTTGTCTATGTCATTTAGGTTTTCAAATTTACTGACATAATTATTAACTGTCTTAATTTTTAATGCCTATAGCATCTGCCACTGCATTGTCTTTTATCATTCTTAGTAATAGTTATTGGTAGCTTCACTTTTTTCTTAATCAGTCTTACAGAAGTGTCAATTTTATCAGTCTTTTCAAATAACCAACTTTTGGTAGTACTGAGTTTTTCTATTATATATTCATTTTCTATATTTCTATTCATTCTCTCATTATTCTACTTTTTATTAATTCATCCTATCTTTATTATCTCCATTCGTTTACTATCCATGGGTTTACTTTGTTAAAAACATTTTCCTCAGCCCAAGCTGGATACTTACTTTATCAATTTTCTACCTTCTTTTCTAATAAAAACACTTAAGAGCATAAATTCTCCCTGTGCTGTGCTTAGTTGCTCAGTCGCGTCCAACACTTTGCGACTCCATGGACTAGCCCACCAGTCTCCTGTCCATCCCTAATACCGGAGTGGGTTGCCATGCCCTTCCCCAGGGTACCTTCCCATACCAGGGTTTGAACCCAGGTCTCCCACATTGCAGGCAAATTCTTTACCGACTGAGCCACCAGGGAAGCCCAAGAATATTGGAGTGGGTAACCTATCTCTCTCCAGAGGATATTCCTGACCCAGGAATGGAACCGGGTCTCCTGCATTACAGCTAGATTCTTTACCAGCTCAGTTACCAGGGAAGCCCCAAATTCTCCCTAAATACTACCTAATATTTTTAGTTTAATTAAATTACAATATCATTTCTATGTGTTCTTTTATCTAAGAGTTATTTAGAAATGTTCCCTACTCTCCAAACTTACTGGATATGTCTAATGATCTTATTGTACTGCAATGTAGCCAGTGTGTGTATGTGCTTTGTCGCTCAGTCATGTCTGACTCTTTGCGACCTCATGGACTGTAACCCGCCAGGCTCCTCTGTCCATGGAATTTTCCAGGCAAGAATACTTAAGTGGCTTGCCATTTCCTACTCCAGGGGATCTTCCTGACCCAGGGACTGAACCCATGTCTCCTGTGTCTCTTGCACTGCAGGCAGATTCTTTACCCAGAGCCATCAGGGGAAGCCCTGTAATAAATATGCTACCAGTAAAATGAAACTTCAGATTTTGCTTTGGGTACAATGCACAACATGTAGGCATAGACAGAGCTTGTTATTTGTTTAAATCTACATTCTCTACAAATGTTTCATCTACCAATTATTGAAAGAAATGTTTAAAACCTTCCACCACGATGATGAATACGTTATTTCTCTCTGTAATTCCATATATTTTTGCTTTATGTATTTTAATGCTACATTAATAGATGCACACACATATAGAAATGTTATATTTCTTGGTGAACTGAATTTTTAATCATCCTGTAGTGAACCTCATTTTCTCTATTAATATTTTTGCCTTAAAGTTAATTTTTGTTCAACCAGCTTTCTTGATGCTTTATGTGCATTTTTCAACTTATGTTAAATACAACTTAAATTTCTTTTTCTAAACCGTAACTGTCTTTAGTTAAATACATACAGTCTTTGGGGGTCAAAGAATATCATCTCTGAGGCTCTCTACATCTTGGAGTGGTACTATGCTTTGTACTCTGACCTCCTCTGGATCATAAAAACAGAAGCTCAAATTCTGTAGGTTTAGCAAATTCCACCAATTGTAAAAGTTAGCCATCAAACTCAATTTACCTTTCTGAATTTTTGCTTTATGTTTTTTATCTGCCTATGTTACTTTCTTGCAAGCTCATGAATGCCTTTATATGATTTAAAATATGTAGACTGTTTAGTTATTTTCAGCAGGAAGGTCAGTCCAGGTACCTACCATACTGACCTATTCTTTCTCCACTTGGTTTGCAGCATCTTCCTATCCCCTAAATGGTTTACTCTTCAGCCTATTATTTACATTATATAACATCTCCTTTAGAGACCTCCCAGTCACTAGTATCTATTGCAGTGACATATTACATATGATCTCAACAGATATTTTACTGTGGAAAATTCTTAAAGAGATGGGAATAACATATCACCTTACCTGCCACCTGAGAAATCTGTACACAGATCAAGAAGCAACAGCTACAACCAGACATGGAAAAATGGACTGGTTCAGAATTGGGAAAGCAATAAGACAAGGCTGTATTGTCACCCTGCTTATTTAACTTATATGCATAGTACATCATGAGAAATGTTGGGCTGGATGAATCACAAGCTGAAATCAAGACTGCCAGAAGAAATAATAACATCATATATGCAGATGATACTATTCTAATGGCAAAGCAAAGAGGAACTAAAGAACCTCTTGATGAGGGTGAGAGAGGAGAGTGAAAAAGATGGCTTTAAATTCAACATTAAAAAAACTAAGATCATGGCATCCAGTCCCATCACGTTGTGGCAAATAGAAGGGCAAAAAGTGGAACCAGTGACAGATTTTCTTTTCTTGGGCTCCAAAATCACTGTGGATGGTGACTGCAGTGATGAAATTTAGACACTTGCTCCTCGGAAGGAAGGCTATGACAAACCTAGACAGTGTATTAAGAAGCAGAGACATTCCTTTGCTGACAAAGGTCCGTATGTATAGTCAAAGTTATGGTTTTTCCAGTAGTCATGTACAGATATAAGAATTGGACTCTAAAGAAGGCTGAGAGCTAAAGAATTGATGCTTTCAAACTGTGGTGCTTGAGAAGACTGTTGAGAATCCCTCGGACAGCAAGGATATCAAACCAGTCAATCCTAAAGGAAATCAACCCTGAATATTCATTGGAAGGACTATGTTGAAGCTGAAGCTCCAATACTATGGCCACCTGATGCAAAGAGCTGACTCACTGAAAAAGATCTTGATGCTGGGAAAGATCAAAGGTAAAAGAAGAGGGCGGCAGAGGATGAGACAGTTAGACAGCATCACTAACTCAATGGACATGAATTTGAATAAACTCTAGGAAGACAGTGAAGCCATGTGTGCTACAGTCCATGGGGTCACAAAGAGTTGGACACAACTTAGGGACTCAACAACAACAACACACCAATAGCCCTGGGGCGTACCCTAATCTTACCGAGACTCACTGCTCTAATGAGTCCAATTACTTAAGGGCATCTGATAAGCAATCTCCAAAGACTGTTGGGATTCTCTGGTGGCTCAGACAATAAAGAATCTGCCTGCAATGTGGGAAACCTGGGTTCGATTCCTGGGTTGGGAAGACCCCATGGGGAAGGGAATAGCTACCCATTCCAGTATTCTTGCTGGAGAATTCCATGGACAGAGGAGCCTGCCAGGCTACAGTCCACGGGGTTGCAAAGAGTCAGACAGGACTAAGCAACTTTTACTTTCTTTTTGGCTTCCCTGGTGGTTCAGTTGGTAGAGTCTGCCTGCAAGGTGGGAGACCTGGGTTCGGTCCCTGGCTCAGCAAGATCCTCTGGAGCAGGAAATGGCAACCACTCCAGTATTTTTGCCTGGAGGATCCCATGGACAGAGGATCCTCGTGTACTATAGTCCATGGGATCACAAAGAGTTGGACACGACTGAGTGACTAACACAAAGACTGATCCTTCCCCTGCCATTTAGATCTACAATTTCAACAGCTCCATGAATATTTTCCCTTGGATTCCTACCACCAACACAAACTCACTATGCCCAAATCAAACGTCATCTTCTCAAGTACTTGCCCCAGCTACAGATTCTAAAACTCTATGAAATACACTATGAGTCTGAGGATTCCAGACAAATCTCAGATTCATCTGTAAGATGTTTTTCTCATCATCACAAAGTCCTTCGAACATTTACCTACTTGACCCATTCCACTCCTTTTGCACTCCTTGATTCTAGGTCTTTGCCAGCATTACTTGTCTATAACCAACAGATCTTGCTTCTAGTTTCCTTTGTCAGTGACATATTGGCACTTGTCAAGGGCATTTGCCTTCTGTCCCTGAGAGGACTGAATCCTGTGCTGCCATAGCTGTTGACCTTCGCCATGCCCTGAAGGGAGTCTAGGGTTGAGAATAAGGCATTTTGTGCTCCAGAGAAACTGCTGAACAGGTCTTCAGATGGTTACTTTCAGGAACTGATATCTTCTTGGGCTCCAAAATCACTGCAGATGGTGATTGCAGCCATGAAATTAAAAGACACTTGCTCCTTGGAAGAAAAGCTATGACCAACCTATACAGCATATTAAAAAGCAGAAAAATTACTTTGCCAACAAAGGTCCGTCTATTCAAAGCTATGGTTTTTCCAGTTGTCATATATGGATGTGAGAGTTGGACCATAAAGAAAGGTGAGTGCCAAAGAATTGATGCTTTTGAACTGTGGTGTTGGAGAAGACTCTTGAGAGTCCCTTGGACTCCAAGAAGATCAAACCAGTCAATCCCAAAGGAAATCAGTCCTGAATATTCATTGGTGGGACTGATACTGAAGCTGAAGCTCCAATAGTTTGGCCATCTGATGTGAAGAACTGACTCCTTGGAAAAGACCCTGATGCTGGGAAAGATTCAAGGCAGGAGAAAGGGACACACGAGGATGACATGGTTGGATGGCATCACCAACTTGATGGATGAGTATGAGCAAGCTCCAGGAGTTGGTGATGGACAGGGAAGCCTGGCATGTTGCAGTCCATGGGGTCACAAAGAGTCCAACACAACTGAGCAACTGAACTGACCTGAACTGATCCTTGGATCTCCTCATATTTAGAAAAGCACTAAGTAAGTCCCCTCATAGTGACATCACCTCCTTGGAACTAGTTCAGTTCAGTTCAGTAGTTCAGTCGCTCAGTCATGTCCGACTGTTTGTGACCCCATGAACTGCAGCACGCCAGGCCTCTCTGTCCATCACCAACTCCCGGAGTCTACCCAAACCCATGTCCATCGAGTCAGTGATGCCATCCAACCATCTCATCCTCTGTCGTCCCCTTCTCCTCCTGCCCCCAATACTACCCAGCATTAGGGTCTTTTCCAATGAGTCAACTCTTCGCATGAGGTGGCCAAAATATTGGAGTTTCAGCTTCAACATCAGTCCTTCCAATGAACACCCAGGACTGATCTCCTTTAGGATGGATTGATTGGATCTCCTTGCAGTCCAAGGGACTCTCAAGAGTCTTCTCCAACACCACAGTTCAAAAGCATCAATTCTGTGGTGCTCAGCTTTCTTCACCGTCCAACTCTCACATCCATACATGACCACTGGAAAAACCATAGTCTTGACTAGACGGACTTTTGTTGGCAAAGTAATGTCTCTGCTTTTAAATATGCTATCTAGGTTGGCCATAACCTTCCTTCCAAGGAGTAAGTGTCTTCTAATTTCATGGCTGCAATCATCGTCAGCAGTGATTTTGGGGCCCCCAAAAATAAAGTCTGACACTGTTTCCACTGTTTCCCCATCTATTTCCCATGAAGTGATGGGACCAGATGCCATGATCTTAGTTTTCTGAATGTTGAGCTTTAAGCCAACTTTTTCCCTCTCCTCTTTCACTTTCATCAAGAGGCTCTTTAGTTCTTCTTCACTTTCTGCCATAAGGGTGGTGTCATCTGCATATCTGACATTATTGATATTTCTCCTGGTAATCTTGATTCCAGCTTGTGTTTCTTCCAGCCCAGCGTTTCTCATGATGTACTCTGCATATAAGTTAAATAAGCAGGGTGACAATATACAGCCTTGACGTACTCCTTTTCCTATTTGGAACCAGTCTGTGGTTCCACGTCCAGTTCTAACTGTTGCTTCCTGACCTGCATACAGGTTTCTCAAGAAAAACCTTTTTGTACAAAAAGTGCTTGATTGCATGAACACTCCTTCACCAAAATCATGTATACTGACCTACTCACCCCCTGCCTGACACCTTTATAAACAGTAGTTTCTCAGAGGTATCTGAGGTCCTGTCTCCCAGGCTGCAGTCCTCATTTTGTCCCAAATAAAACTTAACTGGCAACTCTCACATTGTGCATCTTTTAAGTTGAGTTACAGCAACTGATGAAAAGACCCTGAGTAGACTTCCTTCCTTTGCCTGAACTCTCTGAGGAATGGAGCCTTGGTACCAGCAGTGGACCCTTGTATCCACCCACCTCGCCAGGTAAATGAGACATACTTCTTGTCCCCTTAACAAAATCAATTCCATTCCTCGTACCTTTTTTAATAGAAAATCACATTGCACTTTCCTTAAGCAATTATGAACTAACTGTCCTTTATATTAGTATTCTGTAGATTGGTAAACATAAATACCAGTGATCATTTCTAAAAACAATTGCTTTCTTATAGAAGATATCTCAGGATGGCATCGAACATTATTAATAGTCCAAAATTTCTAGTTTCTCTGTAAGAGAAAGTTAGTGTTCAGTAATTATTATTTCTGAATCTTATTTTTTTTTCAATAAACAAAATTTTATCTAACTGAAGGATCCTTCCTGGGACTAGTTAATTGCCTTTACAGAGAAAGAGAAAAGAATGAAATTTCAGTGTTCCAAGTCAACTTGTTACACTTCTATATAAACCCACAGTGTCCTGGCAAACAACATACTTTCATTTTCTGTTTCATCTTAGAGCTAGAATCCTGATTCATTTCAGCAGAGACTCCACAGGCAAAAGAAAAGATTGTGGCATTAAAATATTCATTTACACTTTTGTAGTAGTTCAACAGTAGTTCTGGGCAAGCTTGCAAACCATACAAGGTTGAAAGCATCATAAGCGGGTGCTAAGACTCAAATGAGAAAAAGGAAAAAAAGAGAGAAAAAGTAGCAAGAAAAACCTCTGGGGATAGCCAGGGGTATTTAAACGAACCACAGGAATGCCAACAATATTTAAACCCCCTCTTTTAAAAGGGGGATTTTTCTTTTTTGACTTAAAATATTTCACTCTAAACAAATTTATATCAGCTGTCAATGAAAAAATGTCACTAATACACTGTGGACATCTTTTGCAATGTTTATCCATGCCCTTTTTCTTTTTCACATGGTGAACTTCAACCTAGCAATTATTACAACAAATGTTATAGTCTAAAGCTCAAACACATTTTAGCAATTTTGAAACTGAATTCCACACAAACCAAATAAAATTTATATTATAACAAGCATTTCCACCTAGGACTGTGGGGACACTTGAGCCTTCTGCATTGATCTCAGGGCCTTTTCACACAGGTGCTTTTCTAAGTCATCAAGGCTATCTTCAGCCTCACTTTCAGTCTCCTTTTTTAGGCTCTGGCTCCACCTCTGGTTTTTCCTGTGCTTATGTGGTTGTGGAAGCAGCTACGAATGCAGGGGTTATAACACATGCAGTAGTAGCAGCTACAGCCTTCTCCTTTCTGAATCTTTATTTTATTTGGAAATGACCTAGCTATTCAACAACTTCTATCGCAATAGTTTAGCACAATCCTAGTAATTCAGACATCAGCTCCTTGAGACCAGCAGAAAACCTTTTTGTAAGGTAAGTGCTTGATTGCATGAACTTCCCCTTCACCAAAATCACAAACACTGACCTTGCCCCCACCTCCTTGGAGCAGTTTCTCAGAGCTATCTGAGATGCTGTCTGCCGGCCTGTAGTCCTCATTCTGCCCCCAATAAAACTTAACTCACAACTCTTATAGTAAGTACATCTTTTTTAAGTTGACATTGATTTCAATTCCTGTTATGTGCTACAGTAAGGTGAATTATTCGTAAAACACTGCTGTGAACATCACCTAAAATCTTTAATATATGATGGAGAAAAAAATAGTCTCTTTAGTAAGTGGTGTTGAGAAAGCTGGACAGCTGCATGTAGATCAATCAAGTTAGAAAAGATGCTCACACCATACAAAAAATAAACCTGAAATGGCTTGAAGACCTAAATACAAGACATGATACCATAAAACACCTAGAAGAAAGCATAGGCAAAACATTCTCTGACATAAATAATAGCATTGTTTTCTAAGGAAATAAATGGGACCTAGTCAAACTTATCAGGGCTTCCCTAATAGCTAAGTTGGTAAAGAATCTTCCTGCAATGTAGGAGACCCCAGTTTGATTTCTGGGTCAGGAAGGTCCGCTGGAGAAGGGATAGGCTACCCACTCCAGTATTCTTGGGCTTCCCTTGTGGCTCAGCTGGTAAAGAATCCGCCTGCAATGTGGGAGACCTGGGTTTGATCCCTGGTTTGGGAAGATACCCTGGAGAAGGGAACGGCTACCCACTCCAGTATTCTGGCCTGGAGAATTCCATGGACTGTACAGTCCGTGGGGTTGCAAAGAGTCGGGCACGACTTCCACAATCAAACTTACAAGCTTTTGCACACCAAAGGAAACCATAAACAAAATGAAAAGACAACTTATGGACTGGGAAAAAATATTTGCAAACAATGCTACTGACAAGGGCCTAATTTCTAAAATATACAAACAGCTTATGCGATTCAGTAACAACAACAAAAACCAAACAATTCAATCCAAAAATGGGCAGAAGTCCTAACTAGACATTTCTTCAAAGACATACAGATGGCCAATAAGCAGATGAAAGGACATTCAACACTGCTAATTACTAGAGAAATGCAAATCAAAACTACAATGAAGTATCACTTCACACCAATCAGAATGGCCATCATCTAAAGTCTACAAACAGTAAATGTTGGAGAGGGTGTGGAGAAAAGGGAACCTTCCAACACTGTTGGTGGGAATGTAAACTGGTGCAACCACTATGGAGGACAGTATGGAGGTTCCTTAAAAAACTGAAAAGAGAATTATAGGATGCAGCAAGCCCAGTTCTGGAGATATATCAGGAGAAAACTATGATTCAAAGAGATACATGCACCCCAATGTTCACAGCAGCACTATTTACAACAGCCAAGACCTGGAAGCAACCTAAAAGTCCATGGACAGATGAATACATAAAGAAGATGGGTGGAGTACATATTAACAATGGAATACTACTCAGCCATAAAAAAGAATGAAATAATGCCATTTGCAGCAACATGGATGGACCCAGAGATTATTGTACTAAGTGAAATAAATCAAACAGAGAAAGACAAATATCATATGATATCACTTATATGTGGAGTCTAAAATATGATACAAATGAACTTATTTACAAAACAGGAACATTTCACATGTCACACAAAGTAAAATGTATACCATTACTGAAGATAAAATTTTTTGTTTAGTGTGCTGAAAAATTTTACCTAGATTCCTTCATTTATAAGCTGAAAAATTATTCTAACTAGCATATTCATTAAAAATACTGTAATATTTTTATTCTTCACTTTTTCTCCTAAGTTGCCTATACAGTTGAAAAGGATTTAACAAAAAATAATTTAGGACTAATGAAATTAAAGATTATATTAAAACATATTTCCACATGGGTCTTATAGAATTTGTCACTAATTTATAATTCTACTATATCCTTAGTTTTATGAAAAAGTATTTGTTAGCTACAAGAAAAATGATCCTCAAACATTTTAATCATACCTGTTTCTGGGCTTCTACTTTTTGCTTTCTGGTTGGATCAATTGCATCTACCATCCATTTAATTGTAAAGTATGTTACTGCACCAAATATTGTCAAACGGAAAATTAAACCAACAACTTCATTCCGACTCAAGGGACGAGAAAAGGTTTCAGCATGTACCATCTTGATTGTTAACCTTAAAAAACAAACAGAAATGTCAGTAGATAATAACTAGATTCATTAAAATTGGGAGACTGATAGGTAGCATAAACTAAACAAGAAAAACTACCTTTTAGTCAAAGTCAACATTACCTACCTTGTAAGTGTTTTTGTTAAGGAGAAATGGATTTTTAAATGTTAAGTAAACAAACACATTTTAAGCTCCTCTTGGAAACAGGCTTATTTATTAATTTTTTTAATAAACTTTCCTAAAAGTTCATATAATTTTAAGTACAGAATAACTATTGAAAAATGCAGTAAATGTCTTAAAGCATTTACTCTTTTAAATAACTATTTCAGGGAATCTAGAAAAATAATGACTGTAATACTTACACAACTTACAAAAAAGGCAGCCAAACAATGAAATACTTTACTAATGTAATGGTATATGAAGTAATTTCTGAGAGAAATGCAAACTGTGAACTGACTCGCTGTTCCCTCATACTTACTTTTAAAGGTTTCCAAAGCCTGCTAAAATTTATACATGCCATTTTCTCAATTGACAAGTGGCATGAAACTTTTGGAGCCATCTTAGTATTTCCAACAACCTAGCTATGTATGAAACAAGCAGAATCTTCAAAATGTTTGAGCCACAAAAATACAGCTCTCGCCCAAGATAAAATGGAAAAAAGGAGGCAACATGCCTATTTTTACACATATACATAAGCAGTTACATCAACCACAGCTTGGCTTACAGGAGGCATGCACACCTGTGTCAAAGGCAATGACCATCCATTAAAATAAGCTTTAGGGATGATGTGACTATCATGTTTTAACAGAGAATCTCAGCTTCAAAGAATGCCATTATACTCTCTCCACAAGGAGTGTGCTGAGTACTATGTGATTTGAAGGGGTGGGGAATGTATATTTTGTATTCATGTGAAAAGGAATAATCCAAAATCTGTACTCAGAACAACAGGTGAAAATCAGGTTCTTCATTGACTAATTTATCATCATTCCAGCTCTAAAATTATTGTTTGTATTCTCACTAGTACTATTTAGTTAAAGATTTTCTTCAGTCATTCCAACAGAATTGGTGTCAGACTGCTGAACGATTTCCAAAAGAAAAGTTAAGGATTCCAACCTTCTGCATCACTAGGAGACATTCACTTCACAAAAATACATTATTTAATTTAAACTTAACAATTAGGTTTAAATTAAATAACTGAAAAACCTTTACTTTGGATAAAGACATTTTTGCCTAGGCATATTAAATGACTCAATTCATACAATAAAGCACTTATCAAGCATGTGTATATATTGCCTACTGTATCTTGAGTATACAATAATGGCTAAGACACAATTACTTTACTACAGGAATGCACAGTCCATTATTATCTTATTAAAAATTAAGCTAGAATAACCAACCCCCTCTCCAACAACAAAAAAACAAAGCTAGAGAGAAGCCATCTAGTTAAAAATCTCTTATGTAACAAATCAAAGTGTGCTTTCTATCATCAGCATGGATTTCTAAAAATGGGTTAAAAATACTCTCCTTCTTATAGTAATTGGAAAACTTTCTTCTCTAGTCTTTATTTCAACACAGTAAATTTGAAAATTCAGTTGGAACATGTGGTATAATTATTTGGGAGCATTATTCACAACTGAAAACAACAGGCAAAATAAAGATTTATTAGCTTAAACTACTGATAGTCAAATAAAATGTTTTCAAAAGTTTGAGTTAGTAGTGATAAAACTGCCATCTACTGGATGGTCACTGAAATACATGAACTAGGACTACTATCAGTATACCCAAGTTAAGGAGGTAACAATTTTTAAATCTATTAGAAAAACTAAGACAAAGCCTTTGCTAACCATATATTTTCCTATAATTAAACTATTAACTGCAATCGAGTACTCTGGACCTAGTCACTTCTAAAAGGGATCCTTCTTCTAAAATGACTTCAAAATCCTGAAATGAAAGTGAAACTTCTACTTGTAGGTTGTAACTGTGTACTTGATTATACACTCATCTATCATTCATATGACATTGATATGCCTGCAATGCAAGGCTGTTACGGTAACAATACCATTACAGCAGAATATATAATAAAAGTTGCACATGCATACAACACTACGGGCTGTATTTCAATTTTGTATGAACATTAGGGTCAATACACAAATATACAAATAAACATGGATGATGCCAGGTACAACTAAGAAATATGGCAAAACACCGTAATTCAGAGTTATTTGTTAAGCAAATATAACAACATATAGCTTCATTATAAACAGTTCTCCATTTCAGGGTAGTAAACTTTAAAATCGTACCACCTCCTCAACAAGCAGTTTATTGGCAGGTTAAGGTCCAAGAGTATGGTATTCATGCTACAGCATTTCTCTAATTCACTGCAGTGTTTTACAAAGTTTTTCTCAACCCTAGAAGTCCCAGTTTCGCAGACATCAAAGCCCTATGAACACTGCCTGTGACAAAGAAAGCCTGCCAACATTCACATAAAGGACGGGTTATTATTAACAGCACCATCCTCTGCGAAAGCGTGCCCGGGCTTGAAGAACCACCTCCACTTTTGCACTAGGTGGTAGCAGTGCCTGTGCGACAATCAGACCCGGTTCGTTCTGGCCGCCTTTCCATAGGACCCCCGTTCTGAGGTCGCCCGGAAAGATCCTCAAGCCACCGCAGCGACCAGGCTGCCTAGAGATTCCCTGGAAAGGGCCTACGTCTTGGGGGCAGCGCTAACGGAGACTTAAGGGCCTAGGCCGGGCCGGGAGCCAGTGAGAAGCCCGGGACGCCCTTGGAGGTTAATCCGGTGGATACGAAGGGCTGCGGGAAGCTGAGGGGCGACAATGAGGTGGGGCGTGGAAGGACGGCGAGGTGACCCGAGATCGGCTTCCCAGCCCCGCGCGGGTCCCTGAAGGAGCTCAGCGGGACCCATCATCGCTCGCCCCACGAAGCCCCGCAGGAACCCGCTACTCACCCCCTGGGTTGAAACAGCGGCCGCAGGAGCCCTTACCAGCCTCACACAGGAAGGAAACGCCGCCTGGGAAAGAACGCTTCCGGCGGGAGTAGCGGCCCACCCCCTCGCACGGAGCATGCGCCGCCGTGGCCCCGTGCTTGAGGGGGCGTGTTTCCGGCTTTTAAAGTGGTGGGGTAATTCGGCGGGTGCCAGGTCACTCACCAGATGTGTAACCTGTTGTCCGCTGAAGCGAACCTCTGAGTTTAGCTGAGTATCAGAGATAGAACTGGGGCAGGCGCTTGTGACGTAAAGTCCCTGTCCTGCTCGCAGCTCCTGTCGCAACACTGACAAATCCTGGAGCCTTCTTGAGAGTGCAAAGAAATGCTCAGTATTCTGAGTATTCAAAGAAGTTCTTTCTTGACTTCTGCTTGACCCTTACCTCGGCCCTTCACCGTCCCCCTGCCCCCAAGCCCCGGTGCAAACCCACACGCTGCTGTTCTGTCTTTAGCCAAAGCTCTAACGCGCATGGCCAACCCCCACCCCTCACCATCTGTCTTTCAGTTTTAGGGTGAGCTCACCCACCTCCCCCTCGTCTGCGCAGACGAACACCTGGGGGTGGCGCCTTAAAATCTTTCTGCGAAAGGATTCTGTAGCCTACCCGGGCAGGCCTGATTGTAGGGACAGAATAGGGCATCTGTAACAGGTTTTGCATTTCTGTGACTTCCCTTTTTCTTTTCCCCTTCCCCTTTCCAGAATGAGACGTGGTGAAAAAGGTCCCCAGGGAGCAAATTTGAAAGCCGACTCCTCCAGAACACAGACTACCAGGGGGCGAGACGACATTAGACACGTCCCCAGGTATACCAGCCTCACTTCCTTCAGACTGAGGCGGTGAGACCAAGAAGTAATGGGACAGTTCCTCTTACTACCCTCCTGGGAAGGCAGTTTGTGCCTCTCTACTTGAGACAGCATTCCTTGATGGCTAAAATTCTACAGCCTGATTGTTGAATCTAGTGAATGCAAGCTTGTGATATTGTGAGGATAATAGCTACAGTTTACTGGATGTCTACTTATTGGCAGGCATAGTGTCAGGCAATATGTTTCTATGGGAGCCTGGAGGGCTACAGTCCTTGGGGTCGCAAAGAATCCGAAAGGACTGAACTCAGAGAGAGAGAGAGAGAGATTTCTATGCTTCACACCCATAACCTAAATTCCTCAAAATCCCCAATCCTCTAAAATAGCCATTATTTTATTTTTTATTTATAGATGAGCATATTTTAAAGCTTAGATAAATTTTCCTAAGTTCATGCACCTAATAACTGACAAAATTTCATTGGGACCTAGATCTGATTCAAATCCTACACTTTACATTCTCTCTTTGAAGTAGTAATTTAATATCAGTTAAATTTTAAAATCAAAGTGAAAGAGGTAAGACCATGACATGATGAAATCTTAATTAAGACTTTAAAGAGTAATGAAGGGATGACCGGAATATAATGAATATTTTAAAACAGTGATTGAATTTATTGACTGGAATCTAATACTGTAAGCGGTTCATGCTTTACATCGATGCCTTTTTGCCTGTATTTTTGTTTACAACTATAAATAAATTCTTAAAATGATATGAAGCTGAGTTTGGCAGTGATAGACTGATTATTTAGAGAGGGTAATAAGACTCGGAGAACTACAGAATGGTTATGAGACCAGGATAATATTTACCAAAAAACACAAGCCATGTGTTCAGCAGTCTTGGAAGAGATTCTCCACTGGGTGCCTGGGATTATCCTCAATGTGAGTCATTGCTTGGGATGCTCATAGGAGCATACCTTGACAGAGCTAAAAGGTAGAAGTTATCGAAGGAAAGAACTTTAGGTTTTGTGGCCTGTGAGGATAATCATACCCACTAGTAAGGAAAATGAGCTGAGACATTCAAGGTGGTGATAGATTTCCATCATCCACTGAATGAAACTGGGTCAACTAAGGCCCCCACTTGCTTTACTCTAAGAACCAGGATAACCAGCCTACCCAGTTTGTCTGACATTATGGGGGTTTCTAGGACATAGAAGTTTAAATGCTAGTACAGAGAAAGTCTCAGGCAAGCCATGAGGAGTTGGTCACCCTACTAGGGACATCCTAAATGAAATCTAGAACCAGGTGGAGCTATCAGTATGGTTGCATCTAGACTCAACTCATCTGCTTAATATCTGGGGTACGGTTGCACAGGAAAGGTAATTGTTGGATAAATTAATTAAGGCTGACTGTAAAGAGTCTAGTAGCTTCAGTTGAGTCCAACTCTTTGCGAACCCCTGGACTGTAGCCTGCTAGGCTTCTCTGTCCCTGGGCTTCTCCAAGCAAGAATACTGGAGTGAGTTGCCCTTCCCTTCTGCAGGGGATCTTCCCAACCCAGGGATCGAATCCAGGTCTCCTGCATCTCAGGCGGATTTTTTACCACTGAGCCACCTGGAAAGCGTCAAGAGTCTACATGCCCCCAAAATAAATATTGCTGCTCATGCCTTTTTCCAGCGGTTTAACTATAAATTGAGTACCTACATCTCTCTTTTTTTGGATCTGATTTTCATTTAGCAAATCCTTGGGAAGTCTTCTATGTCTGGGCCCTAAGACATCAAATTATTGCCTTCCCTTATACCATGCACATTCATTTCCAGCAATCACTAAATCAGCTATATTCTTCCAGAATAGAGCTGAGTGAACATATGCTTTTCATCCCAGGATAGCTTTATATAATCCCTGGCAGCACAAAGCACCATATTTGGCCCTCAGTAGGGGCTCAATAAATAATTCGTTATGTGTAATATTAATCAGGAAATTATAACAACAGATTTTTGGTAGACCTTCCCTCCGTGATTGTCAGAATCAAGATATTAAAAATAGTTATTATATTTACTGTAAAAAGTTTTTGTTTATTTTTATCTGTTGTGATTGGTTGTTCATATTTTCTATTTCTTTCTGTTTTAGTTTTGAAAAGTTATACTTTTCTAAGAATTTCTCCATTTCTTCCAGGTTGTTCATTTTATTGGCATATAGTTGCTGGTAGTAGTCTCATGATCTTTTGTATTTCTGCATCATCTATTGTAACTTTTCCTTTTTAATTTTATTGATTTGAGTCTTCTCTATTTTTTCTTGATAAGTCTGGCTGATGTTTTGTCAATTTTCTGTATCTTCTCAAAGAAACAGCCTTTAGTTTTATTTATCTTTGCTGTTATCCCCTTCATTTCTTTTTCATTTATTTCTTCTATGATCTTTATGATTTCTTTGATTCTACTAACTTTGGGGGATTTTTGTTCTTTTTCTAGTTGCTTTAGGTGTAAGGTTAGGTTGTTTATGTGATGTGTCTCTTGTTTGCTGAGGTAGGCTTGTGTTGCTATAAACTTCCCTCTTAGCTCTCATCCCATAGGTTTTGAGCTGTCATATTTTCATTGTCATTTATTTCTAGGTATATTTTGATTTCCTCTTTGATTTCTTCAGTGATCTCTTGGTTATTCAGAAACATATTGTTTAGCCTTCATGTGTTTGTATTTTTTTAATAGTTTTTTCCCCTTTAGTGATATCTAATCTTACATTGTTGTGGTCAGAAGATATATGAAATGATTTCAATTTTTAAAAATTTATCAAGGCTTGATCTCTGACCCCAGATGTGATCTGTGCTGGAGAATGTTCCATATGCACTGATAAAAAAAGTAAAATCTACCGTTTTTATATGAAATGCCCTGTAGATATCAACTAGGTCCAACTTGTCCATTGTATCATTTAACGCTTGTGTTTCCTTATTAATTTTCTATCTGGATAATCTGTCTGTTGGTGTGAGTAGGGTGTTAAAGTCCCCCACTATTATTGTGTTACTGTTGACTTCCCCTTTAGCATTTGCCTTATGTATTGAGATGCTCCTATGTTGGGTGCATATATATATTTATAATTGTTATATCTTCTTGGATTAATCCTTTGATCATTGTGTAGTGTCCTTGTCTCTTGTAATGGTCTTTATTTTAAAGTCTTTTTTATCTGACATGATATTGCTACTCTTGCTTTCTTTTGACTTCCATTTGCGTGGAATATCTTTTTCCAGCCCCTCACTTTCAGTCTGTATGTGTCCCTAGGTCTGAAGTATGTCTCTTGTAGACAGCCTATATTAAGGGTCTTATTTTTGTATCCATTCAGCAGATCTGTATCTTTTGGTTGGAGCATTTAATCCACGTACATTTAAGGTAATTGTTGATATGTAAGATCCTATTGTTTTGGATTTGTTTTTATAGGCCTTTTCTTTCTCTTGTGTTTCCTGTCTAGAGTAGTTCCTTAATATGTGTTATATAGCTGATTTGGTAGTGCTAAATTCTCTTGACTGTTGCTTTTCTAAAAAGCTTTTGATTTCTCCTTCAAATCTGAGTGAGATCCTTGCTGGATAGAGTAATTTTGGTGGTAGCTCTTCCCCTTTCATTGCTTTAAGTAAATCTGACACTCCCTTCTGGCCTGCAGAGCTGATGTTGTTTGTTTGCTTTTAAACTGATGCTGCTTAAGACAGTTAATGGCAGTTCTCTCCTCAGGACACTGAATTTTCCTTTGTTTTTGTTGGTTGGATGGAGGTGTGGTTAGTTTTCTCTCCAGCCAAGGTAAATCAACGCACTAGACCCATGAAGGGGGAAGAGATTCCTTAGATTAGGAGCTGTAGAATTTCACTGTAAGTCTGTTCACTTGGACAACTTGGCAAAGTGCAGATTCCCAGGTCCCGATCTTAAAAGGCTCCTATTTAACTGCTCTAGGTTTTGGTCCAAGTCTTTGTATTCTGAATAAGCATTTGAGATGATTTGGCTATAGGTAGTTTGAGACCATACCTTGACAAACTCTTAGTATATAAAACTTAGTATATAAGACTCTTAGTATATAAAACTCTTATATATAGTATATAAAATATTAAAAAAAAAACCTCTTAGTATATAAAACTCATATATAAAATTATTAGTGATAATTTTGTATATATTTTTGTACAAATCTCTTCTGTCTCAAACCCAAAAGCTTATTTGGTTCACTGAACCATTAAGCTAGCTGGGATACATTAATAAATCAAGGCCAGGAAGCCTCATGACAAGATTCAGAATAAAACAGTCTTTGGAAAGAAAAACAAATCTGAAATATTGGATAAATAAACATGGTAAACATGACTGTATTCATTGCTCATTAGAAATGATTCACTTGACAGTGGTTTAGAAAGAATAGAACTTCAAGAAATAGATAAAATTATATAGCAGTAGTTCTGCCACTGTAAGAGTCACTTGGTAACCTTGGTTCTTTTAAAAATATTTCATTGGAAAATAATAATCTTGATTATTACTTTGACAAGTTAAATAATAGAATGGGTAGAGGAAGAAAAGTAAAGCAAAAATATGAAGTTGTATCTGAAGCCATGAAAGCACTGAGAAAGACTAATTTTGGGTGCTTGAAACTCTAGGAGAAAGAATAAGAGGGCGTCAAGGCAAAAATAATGGAAAATTAAAATTTCAACAGATTGTATGAAGTGGAAAGATGAATTGATAGCTTCATTCTATAAAAAGCACAGAGAGCCAAAAGACTCAATAGTAAACTTCAAAGAATATTGTAAATCTACCTTTCATGCTTTAATGTTTTTAAACTTTGTATATAATTTAAAATGAGTGTATACAGAAATTAGTGTATATGTAATTTTCTCTTATCATCAGGGTAACACTAGTCCACATCCTTACTTGCTTCATAATCCTTTTTGTCAAGGACTACTTCCAGTTATGCATTTTTTTATAGTTATGCTACCAGAAAATATTTTCTAGAACTTACTTTTTTCAAATTTGCAGTATTTTGTTATTTATCTTTAATACAGTACTGAAAATAGACTGTTTAAGTGATTGTTGTTCCATCACTAAGTTGTGTTCAAGTGATACTATCTGTGAAAGGTCAGAATTGATCAAACCAGGGAATTGGTTGGGAAGGTGTCTAACCTTACTGTAGCCTTATTAGCAAGAGTTTTAAGGCATAAATGAAAGGGTAAATTCCCTAGAATTTATCTGGGCCCTTCCTAAATGCCCTTCCATATAATTTTTTTTTAATGGGAGAGGAGAAGGGAGGGCTTGGGTAAGAATAACAAAGATATGAATTCATTAGCCAAAATAGAAGAAACTGTAGTTGAAACATTAATTCTCAGTTCCTGTAACAGCAGATTGATAGATGAAGCATAAAACAAGACCAGATGCTGTGGTTTCCAGGATGCACTTGGCTTCGTATCCTTTATAACCTGGAGCATTTTTTGCTGTAAGTAGGTCATTTGCTTGCTCTCATTTACCTGATTCTAGGAAAATGCCCTTGAAAGTGTTTGGAAAATAAGACTTTCATGAAGCTTTTGCTTAACATTTTAAAAGTTAAGATTGCATGAAACCTCTCCCAACCCCATTTCTCTATTAGCCAGAATAACCTGTAACCTTGAAGCATAAGTAAAACTAAAATCGACAAGAAAAATTCAAGATCTTTTATTTTCTAAGGACTTAAATTTATGTCCATAGCCCTGGCATAGTACTCATCTCACAGAATTATAACTGAGGTTTAAGTTTCTCTGTTCTCCCATCAGTTGTGAACTTCTTGAGAAAAGAGGATGCCTAGGACATAGGAGGAAATTAACAAATGTTTTAATTAGCTAATTCACCACCACCACCACCTCGTCTGACATTTTGAATGGGGCTTTTCAGACACCATTCTAATAGATTCACGGTGACTGGGAAGGGAAAAAGAGGAAAGAAAGGCAAATGGTCCAAAGAAAAGGACATGTGCAGGACTTCCCTGGTGGTCCGGTGATTAAGAATCTGCCTGAGAGTGTAGGGGACATGAGTTCGATCCCTGGTCTGGGAAGATTCGACATGCCACGGGTTAACAGCCCATGGGCCGCAACTGCTGAGCCCCACTCTAGAGCCTGTTCTCAGCAGCAAGAGAAGACACTGCGATGAGAAACACACGCACTGCAATTACGAGAATAGCCCCCTGCTCCCTGCCACTAGAGAAAGTTCACATGCAGCAACAAAAACCCAGCACAACCAAAAATAAACAAATAAATGAAGAAAGTCTTGACGAAGTTCAGATTTATAAAACAACAACAACAGCAACAAAGAAAAGGACGTGTGCAATCAAACCATTTTACTGACCGTGATTATATTATTGTCCTGCCATGACAAATCCACTCCTGATACGTCCACCGGAGACCAGTCCCATCAGGTATACAGAGGTTTAAGAACATGGACGCTGCAGCCCAGCAGAGTTGGCTTTGGATGTAAGGTCTGTTCTTGACTAGCTCTGTGACTCTGGGCAAATTATTAAGCTCTCTAAGCCTCAGGTTCCTCACCTCTCATACAGGGACAAAAGCAGTATGCACGCCATGGAGTTGCACTGAGAATTAAAGGAGACGGTGCCTGGAAAGTGCTGCATACTATTCTTGACACTTAGCAAGTGCTCAATAAACATGCCATTGAAATAGCTCAGGTGTTATTTTGATTATACTGTGAAGTGATATTCTCTTATTTCCAGAAGTTTATATGAATAAAGATTCTTTCATATCTCATTAGTATTTGTGTGAGCACTTGTCAACCATGGCATATTGTCTGGGAATGTTTATCCTCTCTGGCTTGTGAAGAGGCCCTGCCTCTGTCCCTTTGCCCGCTCAGTTCTCTCATTCTCAGTTTTAATATACCCCCTTTGGGTGAGTCTTACAGATTAGTTTTCTATAAAGTATTAGTGATGGTTACGGAAAACCTGTAAGATTTCATCCTTGTGACCCCCCCCCCCCAGACAACTAAGTTTAAAATATTGATCAATCCATGAAAATGACTATCTGGGTGTTTCTCAGTTCACTGAAGACTATCATTAATATTGACTGTCATTCCCACCTGTCTAATAACAGCCATTTATTGAGCTTACAGTTCTTATTCTCATAGAATTCTGAAGACTCAAATATCTTGTGAAAATGCAAATCTTCATAGAACTGTTGATTTTTTTAAGCTAGAGGTTTTTAACCTGTCTTTTATTCCCATTTATTATTTGTTATAGGAAAACATCCTTACCTGGATTGCCTAGTGAGTTTTGTCCTGAAGAAAGAAATTAGTTCAGTGGATGAAAGTGAGAAGCTGAACCAGATTTGAGATTTTAGAGGTCAATACTTTTCCATCTCTTACCATTTTGCAAATGGAAACATTTTTATTACCCATGAGGACTGTCATAACATGAGAGCTGCTATTTTTTCATGTAAAATTGAATTAATTTGAGCATAACATGTTTTTTAAAAAATATTTACTATGTGCAACTCTTGGAAATGCTCCTAAAGTTGAGGGAGTTTTACTGAGCAAATACAATGGTACACCCTGTTTAGAGACCAAGTACATGGCTTTCAAAGGCAAAAGCAAGGGCAAAACTTGCTAATTTTAGATGTTTAGGGTGAAATATCTACTAGGCCTTCTTTCATCTTAGGTCAAACAGTAGTGCACTAGCAAGCTAATGTTAGATTTGCCCTCCCCTCTTGTTTATTGCTAGTGTTTCTGGAACCAGAAAAACAAAACAAAGGGGTTAAAAAAAAAAAAGAAAGCAAAATCTGTATGTAACTTGAGTTAGAGAAGTACAGGAACAAATATACCAAGTTGGCAGTGCTCAAAGTCCCATTCAACTTCAAAATAGTGTACCTGATAGAGTTTCACAAACCTTTCTCCTTTCTAGCCTGCTCTTTATTAAGTTTAAATACCAAAACCATTCTGAGAGCTTTGAATGCCCATATAAGGTCTAGAGCCAGAGGCATGCCCCACTCCCATTTCTTTATATTTTCTAAGTTCCCAAGGTCAGAAGGGACAGTAAAGGAAAGGAGACAAAGAAGTCAACTCCCCAACAGTGTTTTCTTCCCCTTTGGCGTTTTGCAGAAAAGTTGAAGAGATGCTAATGATGCTTAAGCAACTGAAAGCAGCGTTAGAATTCTGTCTGCTGCTGCTGCTGCTAAGTCGCTTCAGTGGTGTCCAACTCTGTGCGACCCCATAGACGGCAGCCTACCAGGCCCTGCCGTCCCTGGGATTCTCCAGGCAAGAATATTGGAGTGGGTTGCCATTTCCTTCTCCAATGCATGAAAGTGAAAAGTGAAAGTGAATTCACTCAGTCGTGTCTGACTCTTTGCGACCCCATGGACTGCAGCCTACCAGGCTCCTCCATCCATGGGATTTTCCAGGCAAGTGTACTGGAGTGGGGTGCCATTGCCTTAAACTCCCGACTGGGCATTCCTGATCCAGTGATCAAACCCACCTCCTGTTTTGGCAGGTGGATTCTTTACCACTAGCACCACCTGGAAATCTACTTAGGCTAAATAGGCTTGCCATAGTTTATTATTGTGTTGTCCTCACAAGCTAGTATTCAAGGAGCCTTCCTTGACCACTTCCTTGGGACTCTTGGAAGTAAACATAAGAACAGTTTAAATGACTGGTTAAAAACCTATGAAATACAGTGATTATTCTGGGTGGGAGGGATTGGGGGCAGGGAAGGGGAGAGTAGATAATCATATGTCTTCAGTTGAGAGCATCACAAGGATTTCCAGAACATGCACTCATATTCATAGGCCAAGAACAGAAGACAACTAAAAAAACCTCTGCTGAGGCACAACATTTCCTCCTTATTCCCTAGGAAGGTGGGGATCTATGATACTCCTTTTTAATAATCATCCCCAAGTTCTGTTTCTGTGCCCAACACAATAAAACGTTTCCAAGTACAGAGTGTCAGATATGTGAAGAACAAACAGACTCTGCAAAATAGTTTGAAGCATGTAAAAGGTAGATTATTGAGGGCAGTAATTAGGAAATTCTAAGTTATTTGAAATTACTATGTCCTAAATGACAGCTCTGTGACCTGTCTCATGTTACATAGCCTTTCTGGGTTTCCTCCTCTGAAATTGAAGTAGTTCTACAAGCTTCATAATTCCACGATTTGTTCATTCTGACCTATATGAGAGAACTGTCTAAGAAGACCTTGGGTAGTAATCCCTTGTCAATTATCATTTTGCCAGTCATAGTTTTGTCACAATGTGGTTTTCTCTTTGTATGCCTAAATTTTACAATCTGTGATCTTTGTGTATGTTTGTATGGTTGAGTTTAGTTCCTTGAAACCAAAGAACTTAATTACAGTTATCCCTACCCTCATCTCCATTCCTACCACAATCTTAAAGTCAGATGGCAAAGAGAGAGGAAGTCTGCCATTCTCCCTCCCCTCGGTATATGATGAGTGGAGAACAGTAGGAGGCCAGGCCTAGAAAAACCATGCCCTTCTTTTCTGGAAAGACCAGATGGTTACTAAGAATGTTGCCAAGCTTGCAAAAATGATACCAGTGGGAAAAGCAAATATAGGAAAGTGTTGAATATCAATAAAGGCTATATCAAGAACTTTAAAAAAAAGAAGTGTGGTTGACATAAACTCTGTCTTCCACAGAATATCATGGCTTTCAGAATATTAGCTCATGAACAACTAAGGAAAAAGATTCTTTTCTGATTTTATAACCAATTTTGTTGTTTTATTCTCTTGAAAATTCCCTACCCCTGGACTCAGCGATCAAGGTTTCACCTACATAGCACTTCTCTGGAATGTAATCATCACTACCCCCAGTTGGTGAGAGATTACCGTAACACTGAAAACACTCACATAGACCCTCATGAATAATGTTTTTGAGAGCTAGCCAAAAAGGAAGACATAGATTTACCTTTACTTGTGTGTTTATTTGTAGTTTTATTAAGAGAAAAAACGTTTTACATCTTTTTTTTTTAAATCTCATTCTCTAGGAAGTGAATTCAGGAGTAAGTAACTCCACACTTGTTCTGCACAGTCCAATTTATTGTTAATTTTGTTGTCTGTTGGCATACTGGGAGTTATGTTAATCTAGAACACTTCTCTCTCACAGATAACAAACCAGCATTCACACAGGTAAGACACATCATTTACCTTGATGAAGACAGTGTTATAGAAATAGTTACAAAGATCTAGTTATATTATCTTGAAAGATAGAATTTCAAGGAATCACAACCTTTCAGGATCGAAAGGAATATTAAAGTCATTGCATCTTCAACCAAAGAAGTGTGGAACTGTAGAAAGACTATGCTCTGGAATCAGAGGACCTGAATCAAATCACAGCTTTGCAACTTAGCTGTGTGTTTGGGGTAATTTACTTAACATCCTTGAGCCTTTGTTTCCTCACCTATAAAATGGGAATAGTGACTACGTTATAGAGTTGGTGAAAGGATTGAAGATAATGTATGTAAAAGACAGACATAATAAGCATTCAGTAAATGACTGTGGTTGTTGTGAACATAAATGTCCCACCAGCTGGTCATTAAGGTTATTTGAATGTTCCCTGCTGCTGCTGCTGCTAAGTCACTTCGGTCGTGTCTGACTCTGTGCGACCCCATAGACGGCAGCCCACCAGGCTCCTTTGTCTCTGGGATTCTCCAGGCAAGAATATTGGAGTGGGTTGCCATTTCCTTCTCCAGTGCATGAAAGTGAAAAGTGAAAGTGAAGTCGCTCAGTCCTGTCTGACTCTTCGCGACCCCATGGGCTGCAGCCTACCAGGCTCCTCCGTCCATGGGGTTTCCCAGGCAAGAGTACTGGAGTGGGGTGCCATTGCCTTCTCCGTTGAATGTTCCCAGTGACAAGGAATTCACTAATTGTTCAGGTAGCCCACATCTTAGTTACTCTTCAGAGTTAGTCCTTCCTTTTGCTGAGCCTAAATCTTTTCCCCTAGAATTTTTATCTATGGTTCTCAATCTTGCCTGTAATGCTGAACAGATTAACCCTGTAAATCAATTAAGCATGTGATCTAGACTGGAATATATACTTTAAGAAAGGTGTGACCAGTGTGGACACTAGAGGTTTGTCAACACAGTTTAGGATCAAACTAGCTTCTTTTTTCCTGAAACCCACTCTTTAAATATCTGTTAATTAAAGTATGTTTGTCTTTTGCACTAGATAGAGCTGTAGCCATAGCTTGAGTCCTGCATGCTGTACCTGTCAGAGTTTTGAGGGAGAGACTCAGGTCCAGAAACTTACAATTAAATCTTTATCGTATTAATTAACAAATCGAAAAAATTCCATTTGAGACATACAAATAGAATTTGAGTATTTAATCACATGTAATGTGGCATACCTGTAAAGTCATGTAGCCATAAGTGGAAAAGAACATAGTGCTCTTTATTGAACAAACACCAAAATGGTATTTAATATGAGTCAAGCACTGTTATAAGAGCTTTTCACATATTAAATTATTTAATTCTCAACTAATAATAACCCTCTGCATTAAGTATTATTATCTTCAGAAAAGGAAATTGAGGCACAGAAAGATTAAGCAACTTATCCAGGTTGAATAGCTAGTAAGTAGCAGAATTTGAATCTGAATTCTAGCTAGTAAGAGCTAGAGTTTGAACTGGGTTGTCTAGTTCCAGAGCCTGTGTTCATACAAATGCCCTGTTCCCAAATTTGTCAAAATTTAGAAAAATTCTATTACATGGATTGTTCAGACTCATTAAAAGCAAGAAAAATGCTGCTGGATTTACAACCTACTTTATAAAAGCACTATTAGAGTATACTTTTTGAGTGATATGGATTTGATTTATGAGAATACAAAACATTGACTGGAAACAATATCTAGCCTCATTCATTCTAATTCAGACTATGCTTCTAATGATTGATTTTATATTTTAGCTGTATAATAAAGAGGGAATTGATGAATGCCTCTGAATTTTGGTCTTCTCTTATATACTTATTCTGCTGAATATTGTTTTCAAATATTAAGACAGCAATACATCATGGTATAGTTTTATTTTTAAATTAACATAAAGTTGATTATGTGTACATACTTGCATGAGTGTACAGCTCTTTAATTTAATACAATAGATTCATATAACCACTGCCAAAATCAAGATATGTAACAGTTCCATTATCCTAAGAAACTCCATTGTATTACCCCTTTGTAGTTACCTCCTCAACCCTTGGCAGCCATGGATCTAATCTCCATCACTATTAGTTTTTTTCTTTTTGAGAATGTTATATGTAAATTCAGTCATACAGTATGTAACTTTTTGAGACTGACTTCTTTACTTAGCATGCCTTTGAGATTCATCTGAGATGTTGCATATGTCAATGGTTTATTCATTTTCATTGCTGAGTAGTATTCCATTGTAGAGATGTACTGCAGCTTTTCCACTCATTTGTTGAAGGATATTTAAGTTGTTTCCAGTTTTTGGTAATTGTGAATAGACCTTCTATAAACATTTGTGTGTAGGTTCTTGTATGAACAGAAGTTTTTACTTCCTTAAAGTAAATACCCAGTAGTGGGTTTGCTAGGTCATTGTTTTTATGAGAGACTCATGTGTTCAAGAGTATTTTTAACTTTATGAGAGGCTGCCAAACTGTTTTCCCCAGTCACTATACCATTTTGCATTTCCATGAGAATGTATAAGCATTCAATTTTTTTTGCATCCTCACCAGAACTTGTTATTATCAATATTTAAAATTTGAGGTATTCTAAAAGGTACCTCATTATGATAATGTACTGTATAGTACATGGTCTGAACATACTATAATAGTATTTGCTACTGTAAAAAAAATCTGTGAGTTAGTGGACCTGTGTGGTTGAAACTTGAATTGTTTAAGGGTCAACCGTGTTCAATTTTCTCTGTTGTGGTTTTCTAAGAATGCATGCATGAGTGCTAAGTTGCTTCGGTTGTATCTGACTCTCTGAGACCCCATGGACTGTAGCCCACCAGGCTCCTCTGTCTATGGAATTTTTCAGGCAAGAATAGTGGAGTGGGTTGCCATGCCCTCCTCCAAGGGATCTTCCCAACCCAGGGATCCACGACTCTATGTTTACCTGCATTGGCAGGCAGGTTCTTTACCATAGTGCTACGTGGGAAGCCTGATTCAGAAATATGTCTTTATTAAAATATAAATGTTTATTATTCACAATTTCCTTAGAATCAATATATTTAGCACTTTAAGTGGATGTAGAAGTCTTTGCATCATTTAGATACCTTTACACTCCCTTCTCTATGTTATAGTTGTCTTGTAGATTTCATTTGCATACATTGAAAACATACGTTGGAACTCAAAAATAGTCTATTATATTTACCTAGATATTTACCATTTCTCTTCTTCATGTTCCAAGTTTCCTTCTGGTATACTTTCCCTTCTATCTAAAGATACTCCTTTACTAATTCTTTAGAGCAGGTCTTCTGGCAATGAATTATCTTTGTTTTCCTTTTCTGAGAATGTATTTATTTGAACTTCATTCATGAAGGAATCTTCACTGGGTTTAGAAATTCCAAGTTGACAGAGTTGTTGTTTTTATTTCCCTAGCACCTCAAGTTGTCCCACTTAACTCTACCCTTCATGACTCCTGATAAGAATTTTGCAGTCATTTGAATTGTTGTTCCCCTGTAAGTAATGTGTTGTTTTTTTCTAGCTGCTTTCAAGTTTTTTTTTTTTTTTTTTGGTCTTCAATTTTCATCAATTTGATTATGATATATTTGGGCATGAGTTTTTTGGAATTTATCCTGTCTAGGGTTCACTGAGCTTTCTTAAATCTGTAAGTTTGTTTTTCACCAAACTTGGGAACTTTTTAGTCATTTTTATCGAATATTTTTTACTGCTCGTATTTTTTCTCCTCTTCTTCTGACGTCCAGTGGCAAATACTAGATCTTTTGGTTTTGTCCCACTCATCTTTGAGGTGCTGTTCATTCTTTTTCCCACCCTGTGTTTTTTCTTTGTTCAAATTGAATAATTTCTGTTGTTATCTTCAAATTCACTGACTCTTTCCTGTGTCATCTCCATTCTGTGATTGAACCCATTCAGTGGCTTCTTTATTTTACTTATTGTATTTTAAAATTTTTATTTATTTGTTTATATGGCTGCATTGGGTATTAGTTGTGACACAGGAGATCTTCGCTGTGTCACGTGGGCTCTTTCATTGTGGTGCATGGACTCTACCATACAGTTCTGCTCATTTTGCTTGCTGGTAGGTTATGCTCAAAATCCTTCAAGCTAGCCTTCAGCAATACGTGAACTGAGAACTTCCAGATGTACAAGCTAGGTTTAGAAAAGACAATAGGAACCAGAGATTTAATTGCCAGCTGGCACACAGACTTCGTTGCTCTACAGCATGTGGGTTCCTAATTTCCCGACCTGGTATCAAACCCATGCCCCCCACATTGCAAGGCAAATTCCCAACCACTGGACAACCAAGGAAGTTCTTATTTATAAAATTAAAATTATTCCATTTTGTTTCTCAAAGGGAACATCAAATTTTCCTAAAAATTTTTCGGTTCTGAAATGTTAGTTTAGTTCTTCATATCTTCTACTGTTTGCATTCCTTTCAGGAGTGTTTTCTCTTACTTCCTAGTATGCTTTAATAATAACTGCATTAAAGCCTTCATTAGATGATTTCAGCATCTGTGTTATCTAAGTGTTGGCCCCTGAATTGTCTTTCCCCGTGTGAGTTTAGATTTTCCTGGTCGTTTGTATGATGAATAATCTTTTTAATTAATCTATTAATTAAATTATTTTGGCTGCACTGGGTCATTGCTGTGCATGGGCTTTCTCTAGTTGTGGTGAGCAGAGGCTACTCTCTAGTTGCAGTACACAAGCGTCTCACTGCTGCGACATCTCTTGTTGTGGCCTGCAAGCTCTAGATCATGGGCTTCAGTAGCTGTGGGTACATGGGCTTAGTTTCCCTGTGGCATGTGGAATCCTCCTGGAGCAGTGATCGAACCTGTGTCCCTGTGTTGGCAGGTGGATTCTTAACTGCTGTACCACCAGGGAAGTCCCATGGATAATTTTTAATTGTATCCTAGACATGTAAAATGTTATAAGACTCTGAGTTTTGTTTAAATCTTGTGGAGAATATTGATATTTTTTTGTTTTAGCAGGCAATAGAGCTGGTTGTGTTCAGGCCACAAATTTCAACCAAACTTCTATAGGTTGCAGTTTCAATGTCAATTTTGTTTTCAAAATATTTGCAGTACTATTAGGATCTATCTCCTATGTGTGCCACACCCAGTGATCATTTTGGGCCATGTGCAGTGGTAGATCCTCTAGTTTAATCTCAAAGTCTTTGGTATGCTGTTTAAGATCAGATCCACCTCTGCAGCTTGAAGGTGAGCCTAGGTGTTTACAGTTATCTTCATTTACTTTCCTGAGCTTCTCCTTCTCCATCATGTCTGGTGCTTTCTGGTTTCCTAGACTTCCTCATTTAGCCCTGCAGCCAGAAAGCTAGTGATTCAGTGATCTTGCTCTGCTGCCTACTCCCTGGAGCTGTGCTGTATCCGGGGCCATCAGTAGATGGACAGAGGGGGAAAAAAAAGCAACTGGCATTCTGCCCATTCTCCTGAGACCACAGTTTCTCCATAGGGGAAAGTTCCTCTCTCTGAGATTTTGGTGCCCATTGTAGTCATTGCCACTGCTGGGCTGGCAGAATTTCCTGAGCCCTAGGGCACTAGAGAAAGTTGTTGTTGTTCAGCTGCTAAGTTGTGTCCAACTCTTTGAGACCCAATGGACTGAAGCACGCCAGTCTTCCCTGTCCTTCACTTTCTTCCCAGAGTTTGCTGAAACTCAAGTCCATTGAGTAAGTGATGCCATCCAACCATCTCATCTTCTGTTGTCCCCGTCTCCTCTTGCCCTCAATCTTTCCCAGCATCAGGGTCTTTTCAGATGAGTTGGCTCTTCCCATCAGGTAGCCACAGTATTGGAGCTTCAGCTTCAGCATCAATCCTTCCAATGAATATTCAGGGTTGATTTCCTTTAGGATTGACCAGTTTGATTTCCTTGCTGTCCAAGGGACTCCCAAGAGTCTTCTCCAACACCACAGTTCGAAAGCATCAATAGAGACAAGAACAAAAATATGGCAGATTTCTCCTAGTCTTTCTGAGCATTAGGAGATGCTTTTCCTGCTCTTTAAGCCAGAACTAGAGGGCTTTTTCCAAAACTAGACTGATAGCTTTAAAGATCCAATTTTTTATTTTTTAGTTATAACATACTACAAATATATATATTTTGATAATTTTGATATGTCTGTATTTTGGTTTAATATACTGCTTGATTAAATTTGCTTAATGTTTCACTGTAAATAACCTCAAGGCTGAGTGACCTAGGTCCTGTTTGGGCCAATTTTTAGGTCTTTGAGACGCTTACTTCAAAGACATATGATTAGAAGCCTAAAGTTCATTTCTTTCACTTACAGCACAGGAAAATTTGAGAAATCAGAGTAATGCGGAATAAATATATGTATGTAACTGAGTAGAAGGAAGATAAAGGAAATTTGCTTATCTTTTACAGATACTAGTTTTAAACAAATTCATGTAAGAAAATAAATCACTAATAATTCTTACCCATAAAAAAGAACAAGGCAACATAATTGGAGAGGAACTAGGCTAGAACTAGGCTATTGTCTCAAATGGGCTGAAGACTCTAGAATAGATCAGTGAGCTTGGTACCTAAGGCAATTTAATATTATGCTCCATTGCTCCTCACCAGATGGACTTTCTTTTCTTTTAGTCCCCTAGTAATCTTTTCCATCTCATCTGTTCCCTTTTCTTTTCCCCTTCTTCATAATTTTTTTCCATCTATGAACTTGGTTAATCAGTAGAACAGGGTTTAAAGAAGCAGCTGATCCTTGAAGGGAGAGCCTTTCCTTTATCCACCTTCATCCCCCACTTTTTCCTTGTACTCTTATTTCATTCCTATTCCTCACCTACCTCCCCATATTGTCCTTCCCCCAATAGCTGTGCTTTAGTTCTGCCACTGTTGGCTAGAAGACATGGCTTAACTCTGCTTGGATTACTTGGAATTAAAAAGGTTATTACATATTCTAGAATAATAATATTGTAGTTTTCCTCTTCTACACTACAGTTTTATTAAAGCATTACACTGTTCCAGAGTTAATAAGGATAATGTGTGAAATCAAATCTCAGCTGTGATTTGGCCACTTCCATTTTAGAGGCAAATAAAAGACAAATATTAAGACTTCCCTGTTGGTCCAGTGGTTAGGAACCTGCGTGCTAATGCAGAGAACACAGGTTCGATCTTTGGTCCGGGAAGATTGTCCCACATGCTGTGGGGCAACTAAGCCCATGCACCACAACTACTGAATTCCATGCACCTAAAGCTAGTGCTCTGCGACAGGAGAAGCCACTGCAATGAGAAGCCTGCACACCACAACTAGAGAGTAAGCCCCACTCGCCACAACTAGAAAAAGCCCACGTGCAGCCGTGAAGACCTAGCGCCGCCAAAAATAAATAATTTATTTTAAAAGAGAAATGTTAGAAAATGATAATTTTGTCAAAACTTGGTTGAAAGAAAAGTTAGCCTCTTGAATAAAATTAGGAGCCCACATTCTGGGGAATTTGGTTATTTTTATGCTGTAACTGAGGAAAAGGTACATTACTGTGTTTGCTTTATGATTAAAAAGGCCTCACAGACCTTTTTTTCTCTCCTTCAGGGCACAGATTATTAACTAAGTCTGACATCTGCTTTGTTGATGCTCCCTTTGGGAAACAAAATGGAAATAGTGATTAAGGTCTTTGCTGATAATGTTCCACACCAAAGTATAGAAAGAAAGGTTTATATAACGTGACATGGTAACAAAATATATGGACGATATTATCTGAGGATTATGTTATATCCAGCTGATAAGTTATATTTGTATGTTTAAGTATATATTTGAAACCATGTGCAGTCTTTTAGTCACTGAGTTTATAAATACTTAACTGAGTGTCTATCTGATACATAAAAAAATACTATGCTAGGCATTGTGAGAAGTACAGAGATTTACACCTTTGTATAAAGAATTGTTTTTTTAACCTACAAGAAACTCCAGTGGGAAGTGGGACTAGCCATACTGAATCAAAGACAGAGGTGTAGTTAGGAGTTGACAGGGCTTAAACTAGCGAGACTAGAGGTATACTGTACCTTCTGACAACTGTCAAATGAGGCTGATTCTTGAGAAGCCCATGTGACTTTGCTCTTTGTATAGTACAACTGGGCCTGTCTTCGTAGAAGACATTTTTCAGGAAGCTATTCTCGTCCATGGAGGAGGTGACATCTCCTGAACCTGGTCCCCACAGAGAATTTTGAATGGGAGGAAAAGGAGATTGTATATATTCTTGCTTATGTCATAATGTTGGACACGTGACTTAAGAACGTGGCAGGTCAGTGTGACTGGACCATTTCATTACCGCACTTTAGAGTGACTCAGAGGCAAATGCAGCTTATTTAAACTCTTAACCAAAGCATTGGTCTGATGTAAGATTATAGCAATAAAACATAAAATGACTACTTATTGGGGACATCCTGAAGGACTGGGGGAATCCTTATTTTGTTATCATCTCTTATCTTGCAGTTGTTGATAGTAATTCATCATTCATTTGGCATTCATTTGGCATCATTGATTATAAAGTTTACCATATCTCAAATAACAGGCAAGGCGTCAGAGGTAGCAACAAGGAGAATACAACCAAATAACATATAGTATTTGCACTCAATAAAAACAGCTAACAGTGATCACTTATGTAGTGTTTACTATGTGCCAGACTTGTTCCAGGTAATTTATGTATATATCCTCACCTAATTCTAATAACAACCCTGTGAAGTAGGTACTGTTTTTGTTTTTTTTTTTTAAATGATTTATTTTTGGCTGTGCTGGGTCTTCACTGCTGCACGGGCTTTTCTCTAGTTGTGATGAGCGAGGACTACTCTTCATTGCAGTGCCAGGGCCTCTCATTGTGGTGGCTTCTCTTATTGTGGAGCACAGGATTTAGGGCATGTGGGCTTCAGTAGTTGTGGCTGTACTGTGCTTGCCCTGTCGTGTCTTACTCTTTGCAACCCCATACACTGTAGCCTGCCAGGCTCCTCTGTCCATGGGGATTCTCCAGGCAAGAATACTGGAGTGGGTTGCCATGCCCTCCTCCAGGGGATCTTCCTGACCCAGGGATTGAACCCACATCTCTTATGTCTCCTGCATTAGCAATCGGGTTCTTTACCATTAGCGCCACCTGGGAAGCCCAGGTGTAATTGTGGCTGTTGCAGCTGCTGCTGCTAAGTCGCTTCAGTCATGTCCGACTCTGTGTGACCCCATAGACGGCCGCCCACCAGGCTCCGCTGTCCCTGGGATTCTCCAGGTGAGAATACTGGAGTGGATTGCCATTTCCTTCTCCAGTGCATGAAAGGGAAAAGTGAAAGTGAAATTGCTCAGTCGTGTCCGACTCTTAGCAACCCCATGGACTGCAGCCTACCAGATTCCTCCGTCCATGGGATTTTCTAGGCAAGAGTACTTGAGCGGGGTGCCATTGCCTTCTCCGGTAATTGTGGCACTTGGGCTCAGTAGTTGTAGTTCCCAGGCTCTAGAGCACAGCCTCAATAGTTACAGCCCACGGGCTTAGTTGTTCCGCAGCATGTGGGATCTTCCTGGACCAGCGATCAAACCCATGTCTCCTGCATTGGCAGGTGGGTTCTTTACCACTGATCCACCAGGGAGGCCCTGAGGTAGGTACTGTTATTATCCCCATTTTACAGATGAGGACATGGGGATATGAGAGATTATGCAGCTCCCTGAAGATCCCACAACTGTTAAGTGGCAGGGTAATATTTGAGAGCAGACAGTCTGGCTCCAGAAACGGTGCTTTTAATCTCCATGCTAAATAACTTCTCAAGGAATTAATAATCTCAGTATACAGGGTCGGTACCTCCCCTTTCAGGGTAAGGCAGTGAGGAATGGTGTATAGGGGAGCAAAATTGACTCAGATTATGTGTTTCCTGTAAACTGACAACAAGGATGTCTGACTCAAGAAATGTTTTGTAGTTTGTGCTCCAGAGAGAATGGAGTAATAAGAGAGTATTAAATGCAGCGGAATGTTGGATATGTTTACCAGTGGATATCCATTTAGTTTCATTTTATGTCCACAGCTATAATCCTGCATCTTCCTTTCAGATATGCATTATGGGGATTAATGATTACAATCAACCTGATAACATTTTCTTTTCTCCCTTTCTGTGTCCTTTGGTAGAGGTACTTGTATGAAGGGTGCCTCACTATGGAGGTGTGGTTCTGTATAGGCATGCCTGGGGAACTGATGGGATGGGTCTGCTGAGAGAGTACTTACAGAATATCGGAAACCTTAGGAAGAAAATTCCTGGGCGTTGAGAATTTCAGAAATGATAATAAAGCTTCAGTGATTTCAGGAGAGGGATGATTTCAGTACTTGTGATATAGAAACAATAAAAGGTCAAATGATAAGAAAACCATGAGATATATTTCTGTAGATCATACCTGTAGACCATTTAATAGTAATATGTAGTCAATAAATATTGCCAGGAGAAATGTCAATAACCTCAGATATGCAGATGACACCACCCTTATGGCAGAAAGCAAAGAAGAACTAAAGAACCTCTTGATGAAAGTTAAAGAGGAGAGTAAAAAAGTTGGCTTAAAAGTCAACATTCAGAAAACTAAGATCATGGCATCTGGTCCCATCACTTCATGGCAAATAGATGGGGAAACAGTGGAAACAGTGACAGACTTTATTTTTGGGGGCTCCAAAATCACTGCAGATGGTGACTGCAGCCATGAAATTAAAAGACGCTTACTCCTTGGAAGAAAAGTTATGACTAACCTAGACAGCATATTAGAAAGCAGAGACATTACTTTGCCAACAAAGGTCCATTTAGTCAAGGCTATGGTTTTCCCAGTCATGTATGGATGTGAGAGTTGGACTATAAAGAAAGCTGAGCGCTGAAGAATTGATGCTTTTGAACTGTGGTGTTGGACAAGACTCTTGAGAGTCCCTTGGACTTCAAGGAGATCCAACCAGTCCATCCTAAAGGAAATCAGTCCTGTATATTCATTGGAAGGACTGATGTTGAAGCTGAAACTCCAATACTTTGGCTACCTGATTCGGAGAACTGTCTCATTTGAAAAGACCTTGATGCTGGGAAAGATTGAGGGCAGGAGGAGAAGGGGACGACAGAGGATAAGATGGCTGGATGGCATCACCAGCTCAATGGACATGAGTTTGAGTAAACTCTGGGAGTTGGTGATGGACAGGGAGGCCTGGTGTACTGCAGTCCATGGGGTCTCAAAGAGCCAGACACAACTGAGTGACTGAATTGAACTGAACTGAATCAATAAATACTCATTTTTATTTGTATCACAATGCTCACCCCAGGATGTCCTTGTAGAAACATATTTGCAGAGACCTAGAAGAGAAAATGTAAAGATGCCAGGGAGCTTCTTAAGACCTTTTGTTGTTGTTGTTCAGTCACTCAGCTGTGTCCAACTCTCTGTATCTGTGTAGCCCCATGGACCTCTCTGTCCATGGAATTTTCCAGGCAAGAGTATTGGAGCGGGTTGCCATTTCCTATTCCAGGGAATCTTCCCGACCCAGGGATTGAACCTGCATCTCCTGCGTCTCCTGCATTGGCCAGCAGATTCCTTACCATTAGTGCCATCTGGAAAGCCCTCTTAAGAGCTTGTGTGTGCTAAGTTGCTTCAGCTGTGTCTGACTCTTTGTGAACCTATTGACCGCCAGGCCCCTTTGTGCATGGGATTCTCCAGTTACATATACCCTTTAATGACCCTGTACATTTCTAATTGTTATCAACAAATTGTCAGTAAAAATAGAATATTGGTAGTTATTATTACTCTTATTATGTCCCCATTTTATGTTATCAGTAATTTTACCTTGGGGTAGTGAGAAAATAGGATTTAATTTTCGAAATATTCAAATATTTTAGTAGATTTCTCTAAAAAGAAAAAGAGGGATAGAATACATACATATAGACAAGGAACTTACTTAATTGTCACTCCTGGGTCTTACGGATTTTGCTTTCCTACAGAAATGAACTCTTGAACTATGATTTTCTTATCATAGAATTAATGTCTTGCTAAGAGGTGCTTTCTACTTACCTCACCTTTGGATTTTTGCTAGACCACTAATATTTTTTCTTTCCATCCTTCCTAAATAAATAAATACCTTACTTCCTCTTTCCAGTCAAGTAAAAATTTCAAAAAGATGATGAAATTCTTTTCTTTCTAATTGGTTGTTTGGCCATTTTAATCTCCCCTCCACCCCCAACAATGGAGAGGGAAATGGCAACCCACTCCAGTATTCTTGCCTGGAGAATCCCATGGACAGAGGAGCCTGGCAGGTACAGTTCATGGGGTCGCAAGAGTAGGGACACGACTTAGTGACTAAACCACCACCACTCCCAGCAAGGACTGGTCATTAAAATGCCTCAGACAACTGTGGAGGCTTCATGATGGTAATTGTGATATGATCATGTTACACACCCATTCAAAGTTCTCTGCCTCAGGGCCAAGGTTTGGGTGATATCACATAGCCTGTGGATTTCCTTCTTCCTGGAATGGTTTCACTATTGTGAGGATAGGAAATGAGAGAAGGATGAGCCTACAGTAATTCTGAGGATCAGATTTAAATAGGGTCAGGTAAATCTTGAGATATTTCCATATGGATAAATTTATCTAATTTATTCCTTTTAGTGTATAAGATTCTATCATCTGAAAATATCACATTTTATTTATCTATATTGATGGATATTTATTTAGGGTCTTCCTAACTTTCTTCTGTTTCAAATAATATTGCCATGAAAATCTCTATATGTTTTCTTATGCACATATATGAAAATTATTCTGGAGTAAGGAAAATTTATTTTGTTAGCTTATCCCACAAACGATTTGGACAAACTTTTCTTTCTTAGAACTGGAATGAAACTTTTTATCTTGAGTTTAAGTAGTTACAAAGGAAGTAATTTATAATGTAAACATTAACATTTAAAAGTAGAATTCTTAAGTGTAGCCAATGGAATAGAAATGCCATAGGGATTTGATATAGTCATCATTATCCATCAAAACACGAACAACATGAACAAGCTCTCCTCTTATAGTGGGAAAGGTTACAGCACTTCTTTTTCTCTTTGCACATGACTTTTCTTTCCACTTCTGCCACATATTTTTATCTGAACGTAATATACATTGTGTATAAAAATCGTTATCAGTTTGTCATACTTCTCTGTAGCAAATTTTATACATAAATTTAAATTATGTTAGATTCCTTTGACCATAATACTCTTAAGTGTTAAAAATTATCCTGAATTATCATTAATTCTTTTTAGTTCATAATTCATCAATTACATATTTTTAAATGTTATAGTTGTTAAACATAAAAAGTCAGTGGGGCTTTAAAAGTTAGTTTATATATCATAAATGAATTTTACTTTCCAGAAGGATACAGGTTCACACATTGGTTTATTTCTTTTTTTTATACATTTATTTCTTTACTTATTTTTGGCTGTGCTTGGTCTTCTTTGCTGTGAGGGCTACTCTCCAGTTGTGGAGAGTAGACTATGTTGTCACATAGTAGCAACTATGTGGACTTAGTTGCTCTGAGTTATGTAGGATCTTCCTGGATCAGGGTCTGAACCCATGTCTCCTGCATTGGCAGGTAGATTCTTTACCCCGAGCCAAAGATTGAAGGCAGGAGGAGAAGGGGACGACAGAGGATAAGATGGTTGGATAGCATCACCGACTCTATGGACATGAGTTTGAGCAAACTCTGGGAGTTAGTGATGGACAGGGAAGGCTGGCATGTTGCAGTCTATGGAGTCACAAAGAGTCGGACTCAACTGAGTGACTGAACTGACTAATCAGGGAAACCCCACATTGGTTTATTTCTAGTATTTGCTTTTATATAATTAACACTGAGGAATATTGTTCACATAAGTATGTGACTGGAAGGAATTGTTTTAGTGATGTCACATTTATTGGAAAGCTTTCTAAGTTACATGCCACTCATCCCTTAGTTATCTTATTTTTAGTGATTTATCAGTGGACAGTATAAACAGGTCTTCCTTCAATTTACTAGAAAACAAGTAATGTTAAATAATCTAACTTTCAAAAGGGTTTGTTACCCAGTAAAATTGTTTAGCTCTCAATACCAATATCATTATTTCAAAATGTCTTTTTAGCTCCTTGCAGTTTTTTACACTTGGAGCAAAACACCATTTTAGCATTTCAGTAGACATATGCCTTTCTCTTTTCAAGTGGGAGAAAGGGCTAATGTGAAAAGAGAGGTGGGGCTAGGAACCACAAGGCTGCTTGACTATACTAGTACTCAGGTAGATCAGATTTAGGAGGGAGTATATATAAAAGTTAAAGATCTGGAATTGAGCTCTTTAAAACTATCTGGGCTTCTCCAGGCCAGAGTATTGGAGTGGGTAGCTGTTCCCTTTTCCAGGGGAATCTTCCCAACCCAGCTCTCCCACATTGCAGGCAGATTCTTTACCATCTGAGCTACAAGGGAAGCCCAAGAATACTAGAGTAGGTAGAATATCCCTTCTCCAGTGGATCTTCCCAACCCAGGAATTGAACCAGGGTCTCCTGCATTGCAGGCAGATTCTTTACCAGCTGAGCTACAAGGGAAGCCCGTATATAAAAGTTAAAGATCTGGAATTGATCTCCTTAAAACTATCTGAGTGTCTTAGTTCTCCAGTTTCTCTCGATTATATCCAGAAGTGAAATGACTACTGTTGGAGTCTTCTACGCTGTATGACTTTCACCAAACCCACATCACTGAGGACATTGCTGAGCCTCTTAAGGACCTGGGAGAAGTCCCTCCAAAGTTCCCTACGTATGAGTCATACTATTCTAATTTGGGGAAAATCCCATGGTCAATTTATTTAAATAACTGGTGACCAAAGTATAGTTAACCAGGGTTCTATGAGACACTTTATTTCTATAATTTGCTTTGTGACTACCTCTGGAAGTATTTTTATTCATGATTTTCTTTCTTTAAAGGGCATCCTTAGTCTATGTTAATAAGGATGTGTATAAAGACAGCACTATAGTTAGTATGCATTCTGTGCCCTGAAGTAGAAATGTTTTTAAGACTCCTCTTATCCTTTGTTTACTGCAAAATAGAGATATCTAATAGAGAAGGTTATTAGAAATATTTTGTGCAGTTTGGGAGAACAAGAAGTTGGATTGCTTGATCTAGCTTCCAACAGCAAACACAGGACAAGTAAACTACCATGGTAATTATACTACCAAAGTAGCTTACTCTTTGGGCAAAATTTTTCTGGTTTACAAATTCCTAGATGTAAGTGAAAAGGACCGTACATTTCAAAAATAGAATAATGGCCATTCTCAGGCAGGAACCAGTTTAATTCTACTTTAAAGACTGAGAAGACGTAATGTGCTAAATTCTATTCATAAGAAAAAGTTGACTAGTTAATAGGACAAATGTCTCAACATTATAAAATAAACAGAACATGAAATGCAGACAGTCTTATTTTACAGTTACAAGTTATTGTAAAAATCATTATAAAGACTGTAATAAAATATTTTATAGTTAACAAGTCCACAGGAACACATTAATAATAATACATATCTCAGTTAAGGGTTCCTTTGTACTTGCTTCTCGGGTAATACAGGAAAAAGGTGGTCTCTTGAGCTCTAGTAGCCAATGGCCTAGTCGTGCCACTCGGGAGACATCCAACACCAAGATACTATGTCCAGGAAAATTTCAGATAAGACTTAGGGCTCAGAGCTAGGTAAATGGGAGTTTTGTTTTTCTCAGAACGTAGACTGTTTCTATCCATTAACTTTCTCTCAGTTTCTCAATTTCATGAAATTTATGTTAAGGATTTGAAATATTCCCAAATTAACTTATAAGTACCATGACCTTTGCTTACAGACCTCCTTTTCCTCTAGAGTTTCCTGAAATTTAAAACCTGCACATCCTTTAAAAAATGCAACACATTCCAGTACAATTAATTAGCAAAAATTCACAAAAAGAGAATTGATCATCTTTGTATTTAGGAAAGAGAATATTTTCCATCTAAGTTAGGTCTGACAACATTAGACTTTTCTGTGGTATTCTTTCTGAAGTTCTGCAAGATAAAAAAAATCTAAATCACAGTGAGTATCTTTAGAACTTATTTAGTTAATCCTAAGAAATTGTTAATTAAAAAAAAAAAAACTATAACTGGGTAAGATCCAGAGCTGCTTTATTATTAAATGAAACAATGGAATTAAACAGTGGCCTACCATTGAACCACTAAGGTTAGGTCTTAAAAAATTAAATATAAACTAGATTCTACATTCATGTGGTTGAAAAATCAAAAAGCATGAAATAACAGTATCACATAGAGTGTGGATTGGGGGTCTTGGAGCTGTGTCACTTGGCAGTCCTGTAAATGTCACCTTCCCAACTTGGTCTCCTAGCTATATCAGTTTCTTGTACATTAATAAAGAGACACTTGGAATATGGAGGTTGGGGTGGGGAAAATGGGCTAGGAAGAAAGAGAACGGCAAGAAAGAGGGCAGGAGGAGAGAATGGAAGGGTGGTGGAAAGAGTCTGTTCAGGCTGCTATAGCAAAATGCCATAGAAACAACAGAAATTCGTTTCTCAGTTTTGGAGGCTGAATGTCCAAGATCAGAGTGCCCACACGATCAGGTCTGTGTCTAGCAAGGGCCTCTTCATAAATGCTGTCTTGAGGATGTAACCTCACCTGGCATGGCAGAGGGGAAGGGAGCTCTGTCAGACCTCTTTTCTAAGGGCACTAATCCCATTCAAGAGGGCTCTGCTTTTGTGATCTCATCACCTCCCAAAGGCCCTGTCTCCTAATACCCTCACCATGGGCTTGGGTTTCAATGTAAAAATTTAGAGAAGACACATTAAGACCATAGCAAAGAGAAAGACTGCGTCTTTATACAAAGGATAAGCAACTTTCTCCCAGCCCTCTCTTGCAGTTGTCCTTTGTGTGTATATTTGTATATGAATAGAAAAGGAAGAGCAAAAAGAAAAAACAAAAAGTCTCAGGCAGGGTTGTGTTGAGCCACTGAGGATTTTTAACCTTGTACACGTGTTATATGAATAAACTTCTTTGTATTGTTTTTTACTCTCAGATCACTTTTATCTTGTCTCAACCAAGTATATTTATTATCTTTTAAATTTTATTTATTTATTTATTTTTGGCTGTGCTGGGTCTTCATTGCTTTGCATTTTTTTCTCTAGTTTCCATGAGTGGGAGCTATTCCCATAGTTGCTGTGTGTGGGCTTCTCATTGAGGTGGTTTCTCTTGTTGCAGAGCACAGGCTCTCGGGCGTGCAGGTTTTAGTAGTTGCAGCACATGCTCAGTAGTTGTGGTTCCCAGGCTCCAGAGCACAGGCTCAGTAGTTGTGGTGCATGGGCTTAGCTGCTGCATGGCATGTGGGATCTTCCCAGACTGGGGATCAAACCTGTGTCTCCTGTACTGACAGGCAGATTCTTCATCACTGAGCCAACAAGAAATCCCCATTTAATTATTTTGCGACTTAGGTTTTAGGAAAAAATTCAGCGCTAATAGGCGTAAATGTTCAGTAAAGAAAGGGAAGCAGGAATGCAGTCCTCTACCGTCCTCACACCAGAGGCACACTGACCTTTCTCCACCACGGATTGGCCTGGTGAAATCCAGACCTAAACCTTCCCTCCGCACTGATCAGCTCAGGCTGCAAACAGATGCGTTAATTCATCTCTGACCTGTGGAGGCGTGGCCCCTGACCGTGCCCGGCACCGTGTTCAGTGACTCCAACTCCTCAGCAGGTGGCAGTGTTTCACTCTGTTACCGGAAGCTTTTGGTGTTTCCTTCCTTTCAAAAGAGCATGCTCCCTATTCTTTTTCTTACTCCACTTACAACAGTTTCCTCATTACCGTCCTTGTCTGGAAGATATTTAGCCAAGGATCTTAGGAACTGAGGAGGAAAACAGAGTTGTAACATGCAACAGTTCATGTTTTCATGTCTGATCGTTAAGGTTCTAATTCTCATGGTCAAATTTCAGGACACGTTAGGGCAGAGAGTGAGCATCAGGCACCATCTTTCTTTATTCCAAACTCTATTTACTGTTTCTGATTAGTCTTCTTGCTGCCCTCATTCTCCCCTGTCTAAGCTTGAAAATACCATTCAAAGCCTTCTCCAGTGAAATTTCTAAGTAACTTGTTTGATTCTCTAAAAGTGAGGTTTACTTTCCATCTTTATTATTCACTAATAGGATATCAAGAAATTTCCCAAACTCCAATCCAGGATCCTTATTGTGTAGCTATGTAATCTGGGCATACAAACTCCCTGGGCTTCAGTTTTCTCATCTGTAAAGTGGGATTGGTGAACAAAGGGATCTTTGAGATTCCTTGGATCATAGTCTGCCACTGCTTTGAATGGTGCTATTGCTGTGGTACCAGATGATTATTTCCGGAGCATACTTTCTTTCTTTGGGCAGCAAGTCATTAGATAATACAAAGAGTGAAGAGTAGATCTTGTAGAGATGGTTGATCTAGGGAGAGAGGGTACTCGGTATAAGACACACCTATCTATTATATAGCATCTCCCACTAGACAGCATTTATAGCAGGTGTTCTCATGTATTTCTGTTGTGCAGCAGCCATCAAACAGACCTGTAGGCTTAAATGCTAGAAATTTCTTTGTGAGCTCATTTATTTAAAAATGAAATTAGAGTTGAGCTCTTTACCTTGGTTTATTTGATATTCTTTTGATGATAGGAATTTATTTTTAGTCTTAATTCTATTTGATGAAATAACTTTTTTCAGAATGATAAATGATCGTTGTAAAGAACCTTCAAACTACACAAAAAGCAATAAATGAAAAGAGAAACTCCTTTCCCTCTGAAGCCCTCCCTCCCCATCCTAACCTCAGAAATATCTGTTGTCTTCTCTCTGGTTTATTCTTCCATATATCAATATTTTCAATGTATTTATGTAAACATATATGTATACATGTATTATCCCTTCTGTTTTATTTTACTGAATTTTAATGAATGCTTTTGTGAAATATATTGATCCTAGAGTATATTTATGCATGTGAAATAGCTGCTGCTGCTGCTAAGTCGCTTCAGTCGTGTCCGACTCTGTGCGACCCCATAGGCGGCAGCCCACCAGGCTCCACTGTCCCTGGGATTCTCCAGGCAAGAACACTGGAGTGGGTAAATGAAAAGATTACATGGTTAAGGAACAAAATAGATAACAAACTGAAAACATTCAGCTGCTAATCAAACTGTCAGCTGATGGTGGTGATTCTTAAATGATAAGATTCTAGGCAGAATTGACCATGGAAAATTGTCTGTTGTAAAGACTCATTTATAAGGAAGAGAGAGAGGCTCATTGTGGTAGATGACCATCAATAATTCTTCCATCTCTCTACAAGCTTGCTATGAGAAGGTAGAGTCTTTTTCCCCCTCTCTTGAATCTTGATGGGCCTGTTAGTTGCTTTGGTCGATGGAATGAGGCAAAAATGATGCCACTACAGTTCTGGGCCTAGACCTGACAACTTTAGTTTTTATTCTCTTGGAAAATAATCACCATGTAAGATGTATTCTCTTAGCAACTTTCAAATATGCAGTACAGTATTATTAACTGTAGTCATCATATAGTCACATTACATCCCCAGGATTTATTTATTTTATAGCTGAAAGTTTGTACCTTTTAACCTCTTCATCTATTTTACCCACCCCACTTCTTCCCTTCCCTTCAGTAACTACCAATCTATTAATCTGTTCTCTGTATATATTAGCTTATTTGTTTGTCTGTTTTCCTTTTTAGATTCTACATATAAGTGAGTCATACAGTGTTTGTCTTTCTCCATCTGACTTATTTCACTTAACATAATGCCCTCAAGGCCCGTTCCTGTTGCTGCCAATGGTAAAATTTCATTCTTTTTATGGCTGAATAGTATTCCACTGTGTGTGTTTATGTGTATTTAAATACATATATTACACCTTCTTTATCCATTCATTCACCAACAAACATTTAGATTGTTTCCACATCTTGACTTTGAAGTAATACTGAAGTGTACGTAGGGGTGCATATATCCTTTCAAAGTAGTGTTTTGGCTTTCTTTGGCTTTGGCTTTGCTCAGCATGGTTAATGATACTGAGCATCTTTTCATGTGCTTGTTGCCATCTGTATGTCTTCTTTGGAAAAATGTTCTACCCATTTTTTTAATTGAATATATATATATTTTTGCTATTGAGTTGTATAAATTCTTTATGTATAATTCTTTATATATAATATTTTTATATTAACCTTTTATCAGATATATGATTTCCAAATATTTTCTCCCATTCAGTAGGTTGTCTCTTCATTTTGTTGATGACTTCCTTTGATGTTCTTTGCTTTTTAGTTTGATATAGTCCTGCTTGTTCATTTTTGCTTTTGTTGCCTTTGCTTTTGGAGTCAGATTCAAAAAAATTGCCAAGATCAATGTCAAGGAGCTTACCATCTACATTTTCTTCTAGGATTTTTATTGTTTTAGGTTTTACAAGTCTTTAATTCATTTCAAGTTAATTTTTGTGTAGGTGTAGGATGGTAGTCTAGTTTCAGTTTTTTGCATGTGACTGTCCAGTTTTCCCAACATTTGTTGAAGAGATTGTCCTTTTCCCATTGTATATTTTTACCTCTTTTGTCGTAAGTTAATTGACCATATATGCATAGTTGCGTATAGGCTCTATATGCTGTTCCATTGGTCTATGTGTATGTTTTTATGCCAATACCATACTGTTTTGATTACTATAACTTTGTAATGTATCTTGAAATGATGACTCCAGCTTTGTTCTTCTTTCTCAGATTGCTTTGCTATTTAGGGTCTTTTGTGATTCCATACAGTTTTAAGGATTATATGTTCTATTTCTCTGAAAAATGCCTTTGGAATTTTGATAGAAATTTCATTGAATCTGTAGATTGTTTTGGGTAGTATGGACATTTAAACAATATTAATTCTTCTAATCCAAGAGCACAGATTATCTTCCCATTTGTTTGTGTCTTCTTTGATTTCTTGCATCAGTATTTACAGTTTTCAGCGTACAGGTCTTTTACCTCTTTATTTATTACATTTTTTCCTAATTATTTTATTCTTTTCGATGCAATTGTAAATGGAATTGTTTTCTTAATTTCTTTTTCTGATAGTTCATTGTTAGTGTAAGAAATGCAACCGATTTTCATATGTTGATTTTATATCTTACAACTTTACTGAATTTATTTTTTGGTGGCATCTTTAGGTTTTCTATGTATGATCTTATGTCATTTGCAAATAGTGACAGTTTAATTCTTCCTTTTTAATTTGAATGCCTTTTAGTTCTCTTGCTTGCATAAATGCTTTGGTTAGGACTTCCAATACTGTGTTGAATAAAAGTGGTCAAAGTGAGCATCCTTTTCTAGTTCCTGCTCTTAGAAGAAAAGCTTTCAGTATTTTTGCTGTTAAGTATGGTTAGCTGTGGGCTTATCATGCATGGCTTTTATTATGTTGATGTATGTTCCCATTTTACAAACTTTGTGTTTTTTTTTTTAACCATAAGTGGATGTTGAATTTTGTCAAATGCTTTTACTGCATGCATTGAGATGATTATATGATTTTTATCCTGCATTTTGTTAATGTGGTATATCACGTTAATTTATTTGTAGATGTTTACCATCCTTGCATCCTTGCAAGTGGGGCATAAATCCCACTTGATCATGGTGTATGATCCTTTTAATGTATTGTTGAATTTGTTTGCTAATGTTTTGTTGAGAGATCTCAATGGAGGCTATAAGAGTAGTGAGGAAATTGCTACTAGAGGCTGGTTAAGTGGTATTATGTAGTGGAAAATGTTTGGCAACATTTGCACTTGTGTGCAGTAAAACACAGAAAATGTACCTAATGAACTTATAGACCTGCCAAAGGAGATTTTCAATATGAATGTTTAAAGTGTCAGTTGGCTTCTTTTACTGATATATGATGTATCACAAAAGAGAAATGTGGTTTTTTTTTAAAAAAAACAAGAACTATTCAGTTTTTAAGCAGATTGTAGAAGAAATATACAGGGCCTAGGAGAGTCTTTACAGTCAGCAAAAGGCCTCAATTAAGAAATGGCCTCAGGGACTGCCTATAAAATATGACCTCAATGAAAAGATTTAATCAAAACTCTGTTAAGACCTCTAAAAAATATAAGACCTGCTTGAAAGATCCTCACATCTAGACAAAAAGGGCTTCTAAGAATCTTACGGGTGGTCCAACCACAGCCACCTAGACAAGGCCCACTGTAGAGAGAAGTTTGTTTTTGAAAGAATTGTAGGTGTTGCTTTGTGGTCAAGGAGTGAGCTCCAATTAGAATCATAGAAAACCCATACAGTTTTAAAGAGAATTTCATTGGTAAAAGCACCAGAAGCTTGCACCAAAGAGGCAGGAGACAGTTCAAAATGGAAAAAAAAAAAGCCTCTTGGTCTCCAACTTTCTATGGGCAAGCAGCAGGCTGAGGGAACTATTCAACTGTAAAGGCAGACAGTTTCTCATGAAAAAGGGAGATTGACTCAGAGGTCAACTAGACCCCAGAGCAGGGAGCCAAGAACAGTGGATTAGGAAACTACTCCAGGGAGAAAAACCAGGTCCTAGTGGAGAACTAGATCCTCAAGAGGCAGGATGACAGTGCCCGGCTGACTTGCAGAATTGCCACAGGTCCGTGGCTGCTGTGTGCCTTCCATCCCCCCCGCTTTTGAACAGAAATGTCTGTTGCACTTATCCTGTCCCTGGTTCAGCATTGTATGTCGTGTATCGTAACTTGTCTTTTTAGTTCACAGATCTCCTGATGAAGAGGAGCAGCATCGGAAATGCCTCATTCCCATCTGCGTCTGGTATATTATTACTAGATCCTAGACCTTAGAGCCAGTGCTATACAGAATGATAATCTGGGGGGAGGAAGAAAGTGTCTTTTGTATGTCTGTGTGTGGGAGTGTATGCGTGAACTGTTGGGGCCAAAGGATGGATTATGGTAGAGTGTTTCCAAATACAACTGCCCATAATTCCAACCATCCCAGCCACTCCTTCCATTAAGAAGTGGAGACTCCCCTCCCCTTGGATCTGGGCTGGCCATGTGACTCACTTTGGCCGAGAGAATATAATGAAAGTGATATTCTGGGTCTTCTGAACCATGGCTTTGAGAGGCCTTTAAGCCTCTGCTTTCTTCTGCTTGAGATTCAGTCACTGTGCAGAGATGCTTGGGCTGGACCTCAGAATGATGAGCAATCACATGAAGAGAAGTGTGTGTGTGTGTGGGGGGGGCAGACATTTTAGGTGCTCCAGCTGAGGTACCAGACGTGTGGGGAATGTCAGAGACAGAGACATTCCAGCTCTAGCCAGACTCATAGCTGGACGTAACCACATGTCTGACCCAGCTGATATCAAGGGGGAGCTGAAAAACTGTCTGGCTATGACCTTCCCAAATTGCAAAATTGTGAGAAAACAAATGGTGGTTGTTCTTTTAAGTCACCAAGTTTATGGTGGTTTGTTATGCAGCAATAGATAGTTGAAACAGTTATCAAACGTTAGGGTATTTCTACAGTTTTAACTTTACTCCTAGACTATAAAGAGGTTGCAACAATGTCAGACAAAGAAGCCAAGTTTTCAAGGAGACTAAATCCCATAAAGGCTGGACCCTATATACCAAAGTCATTGTGGTGTCCACAGAGCTTAGCACGATTAGTACTGGCACAGAAAAGACTTCCACATATTTGTTGATTGAATCATTAAACTATGGAATGGAGTTAAGACCCTATGCTTTAGAGTTTTAACCATGCATTTTCTCTTTCAAAAAGGTTTTCTGTTACTTTATTATCAGAAAAAGTGATACCTCAGAAGCCAGAAGGATGTTCTGAAGGGAAAGATTTGTAGGAGTGAGGTAATAGTTAACCTTGACTCCTTCTCAGTGTCCCTCCTATACCTAGACAAATGAGGGCTACTCTGTGAAGCACTTGGTAAATGCCCAAATACCTACTGGTAACATAAAAGTTATTATCTTTTTCTATTACTGGAAGAGCTGAAAGACAAAAAATGTGTTCCATAGGGCTAGTGTTAGTATTAAGGGCACCAAAATGGAATGTCCCATAGCCGGTGTTAGATAAAGAGACTAAAACAATCAAAGCTGTCTGTGATGTTAGGTCCTTCCTTTCTAGCACTCTCTAGTCCAAGTCACAATTTCTAAATGCTACTTGGACATAGTGAGTGCCTAGTCTCCCCTATAGTTCATCCAGCCCAACCCTTATTTCTCCGAGAGTGATAATTTCATAGAGCACATCTCTCTACTGAGATGTGAAAGAGACATAAGTGCCATCTGAAATAGCTCCAGGAGACTAGGGCATGAAGAACTTGTAGAGATAGTGGAGAATTCTCTTTTAGGATGTGGTTGCTTGTATGATCCATACTGATACCTTCTGGAGAAATGTGGTAAGCAAAATATATTTAATACAACAGGAATATTTGTAATTAGGATGAATGAAATAAGGGAAAAGTCTTCAGACTGTTGGAATGGTTGGAATGCGATGGTTTAAATGAAAATCTATAATTATTGTATATGTTTTCATCTGTATTAATTAGAAAACAGTGGTTAAGCAGATAAAAATAGAGAAGATTGCTTAAAAATTAAAGCCATTGATTTAGATCTCTATTTGAAAGGTCAGTGTATGGGAGATGAGAAAGGCACTATAGCAATCAGTGTTCAACAAAAGACATTTTAGCAGCAGGACCTACAAAGAGCACATCAACTATTTATATCATCCCCATCAAGTTGCTGGTCATTTCACTTATCAAAGGAAATAAGAAAGGAACTTTCTTTAGATATTCTCTGGATGCAGTAACAATACAGTTTCGGAATCAGCTGTTAGAAACTATAATTAAAGCTAGTTTATCATGTTCACTAATTATTCTATATGGTTACTTTCCCTGAAGCTTTATATAATTCTCCTTTTGTTACAAGCTTCTGTTTCTCCCAGGGCAATCTGAATCCAGTCAGGTAGAGAACTGAAGTGTTTGGAAAACAACGTATTGTAGTACCTGTACAGCCAAAGAGATACTTAGCAATTGAACTTGAAAAAAAAGCACAACTTTCTGTATATTGGAGAGGGTCAGCTATTCAGAGGTTTCAGCTCTACCACCTGGGTAAGGAGATCTCTAGGGGCAGCAGGACAGAGTGAAGAAAAAAAACAAAGGATTTCCTCCAGGAACCCACTTAACACTAGAAAAAGTAAGAAATTTTTACTCAGCAGCTTCTGATAACCACCTGATATTGCCGTCAGGTTGGTCAAATATCTGCCAACATTGGTGGTCCTTTAACTCACCATGAAGATGAGTAGAGGGACCTGATGTTTAGAGTAGCAGCAAAACTCATTTTCCAGTTTCTTCCTTCAGCAGATAGAAGGACTTGTGGGCCAGTCTCATATTCCAGCACATTAGTGCTGGTGATGTACACCCTCTCTGCTCCAGAATAGCTCTGTGCCACAGCAAGGAAAAGGATTCTCTCCTCATACCTAACACCCAATAGGGCAGGACTGAATCCACTTTCTTCCCAGGGAGTGGATTTTAGGACTTCTCAGGCTCTGTGAGACTCATCTTCACATGGGGAGTGGGTAAGGAAGAGCAGTGCTAATAACAGGAACTCTGGAGACAACATCAGAAACTGGAAAACAAACGTGGGACACTGTACCCCTCTGTAATAACTTGCCTTCATTTAACTTTATCTTCATTTTCCCTTTCCTCACCAAGCAGTAGTTGCTAATCAATTGAATGCCACTCTCACGATCTTGCCATGGAATCTAGTGGAACATCTAAAAATCAGGGACTTCTTATTTTTATTTATAAAATAGAGAAATCTCTGGCTTACATTAGGCTGTGTGGACAGGGCTTTCATCTTTGGAAACCAAATGGAGGCCTTTCTCCTGTTCTTCCTAGGTTGCTCTCCATGTCTTTTTTCACTTGTGGCCCCCTCCTTCCCCCAAGCTGACCAGGACCATGCACAAAACCAGGCTTCAACAAATATCAACACTGAAGATTCACAGGTGGCTAACTCCTGTAGGGCTATCTTAAAAGAATGTTGCATATAAATTCAAAGTTTCATGAAGTCTCAGAGATCTCTTAAGAGCAGTGTAAATATCCCTGGTTTAATTAGTAGTGCTGGAGTTAGGTAATGGTCTGTGGCGTCTAGGCAAGCTCCCTTGAGGTTTCTAGTCTTCAGGGGCTGCCTGCAACTATGATGTGCTCATGTATCATTTTCTTTCTCATACACTGAGTAAATTCTCTTTAGGCCTTCCCTAGCCACATATTCACAATTACTGCAATACACATGCAAACTGATCCCATTCTCAAGATCTAAGAAAGAATTCCTGGGTTAGTATTGATGCCCTCTTTCTCTCCAAGGAGACGGTGGACAACTCACTTTACAGGCTGATCGATGTTGGGGTAAATGCACTCCAGTTCTCAGCATTTCTGAACCAGCTCTTTCGCGGTTTAGGTCAACCAATCCGAACTGTAAGCAGACTTGACAAGTTTGTTCTGGGCTGAAGGCCATGGACTAGGTTCTCCGACCAGTTAAGTCACTTGGCTGAGTCTACAGTAGGTGGGGCGCGCTCATCAGCTCTAAAGTATTGACTGAAAGTTTGTCGCAACGTCGTTGAATTCACGCAGCGCGCTGCTGCAGGAGATACCCTTTTGCCCCGCGAGTACAGCACCAGAAAAGTTACGCCTAAGGGGCAGGGCGCTAGCGAGAAAGATGCGCCAGACCCCTGAAATCTAGCCCCTTCTCCCACGGTTGGGAAGGCAGAGCTAGTGATTCCAGAGCTCGGAGTCTCAGGTTTCGGTCCTCTAGCTTGCTCTGTGGGTAGCGGGCAAAGGGTGCGACCAGCTTGGGAACCCTCGCTCCGAGATCTGTAAGAATCAGCGGCAGCAGCCAAGGTGAGGGAAGGCGGGGGCACGTGCTTGGATGTGTGTGCTTGTGTAACCAGCTCCTCCGGCGCCAGCCCCGACAGCGCTCCAGTGGGAGGCTCGTCTGAGCCTGTTCTTCTACCGAGACCCGGGAGGCTCTGGGGTCCCGCTGCCCGTACAAGGAGGGAGCACTCTGGGAAAAGGAAGCGAAGCACTTGCCTCTACAGCTATCATATGGGAGTGGGAATTTGGAAAGTTCCCCAACTAGAAATACACGTGACCTCCTCCTGAAAGTAGTTCCGACTGTGGCCCGCGTATCCCTCCACCTCCTTTTGAACCCTCCTCGGCTCCGCCCACTCACAGGGGCTGCAGCTTCCTACAATCACGTACTTCGCCCTCCCTCGCTGCAGCAGGGGTCTGCGGCGCGCACTCCCCGGCTAGGGGGATCGCGGAACCTGGCCCCGGGGCGATTCACCCAGCGAGGTTTTCCGGGCGGTCCAAAAGGGGCGGGGCGAGGAGTCTCTAAGGATCGAGCTGAATTGGAAGCGATGGACCCAACTGGAACCCCGAGGGGAGAGATTCTCGGCTCTCTGGGGGGAATGCAGGGGCTGCAGAGTGCATTCCCTCTTCGGGGATCCGCTTTCAGCCCACCTGGACAGTTGCCTTTGGGGATCCAGAAATTCAGGGGCGATGTGCTCACACTCAGCGCGCTCTGCTAGGAGCTTTCATTTTTAGGGCAAATGAATCGAGTAGCCGGCGGAGCGGGAGGTGGGGCAGTGAAAGGGAGCCGGGTGAGGTGATACACACTGAAGACACAATAGGGGGTTGTTCTTTGTACCAAGACTGACACCTTGAGGACACGGGCGGGGGTGGGTGGGAAGGTGGGATTTCTCGGCGAAGGCTCCTGCAGTCAAATCCCCGCGAACGCTTATGATCCGACATCGGTGCAAAAGCAGAGGGAGGCTGCAGGCCGTGCCGGGGAAGTCTGGGGGTGGGGGGAGGGGTGTCCGCGCTGCACGGGCCGTCCCTGCGTTTCCCTGGACACTGACCAGCGCGGTCACCTGGTCTTTTCCACCTGTGCGCAGGTAGCCTCACACTCAAGCCAGTGACATAGATGAACAAACCTGCTTCAACCTTCACCACGCCCCTCCCCCCCGCACCCCCCACCCCCGTCTGCCCACCTTCTCAATAGTTTACCCTGCCTCGGGCTGGGCACCGGCCATGGCTCAGCTCGTTTCCCCCTCCCTGCGTTGCTGCAGAATAAGCCGCGGCAAGTGCAGTTACAGGCGGGCGCCTCGCAACAAGCCCGATCTAGCACTGGGCAATCATACTGGGCATGCTCAGTGAGCTTGCAGGTTGGGGACTCGGCGCTTGCACCCGGAGCTGCACCTTTTGCCGCCTCCCTACAGCCTCTGCCCTGCCCTGCCCTCCCCTGGCGCGGTCGGGTACGCCTCCCTCTTCCCCTCGGGCTCCCGAGGCGCCCGGACTCCCGGCGCGGCGGCGGCGGCGGCGGCGGCGGCGGAGGGGGCGGGCAGGCCGGCGGGCGGTGATGTGGCGGGACTCTTTGTGCACTGCGGCAGGATACGCGCTCGGGCGCCGGGACGCGGCTGCGCTCAGATCTCTCCTCTCGGAAGCTGCAGCCATGATGGAAGTTTGAGAGTTGAGCCGCTGCGAGGCGAGGCCGGGCTCAGGAGAGGGAGATGAGAGACGGCGGCGGCCGCAGCCCAGAGCCCCTCTCAGCGCCTGTGAGCAGCCGCGGGGGCAGCGCCCTCGGGGAGCCGGCCGGCCGGCGGCGGGGGCAGCGGCGGCGTTTCTCGCCCCCTCTTCGTCTTTTCTAACCGTGCAGCCTCTTGCTCGGCTTCTCCTGAAAGGGAAGGTGGAAGCCGTGGGCTCGGGCGGGAGCCGGCTGAGGCGCGGCGGCGGCACCTCCCGCTCCTGGAGCGGGGGGGGCAGCAGCGGCGGCGGCGGCGGCGGCGGCCGCAGCTCCGGGGAGGGGGTCGGAGTCGCCTGTCACCATTTCCAGGGCTGGGAACGCCGGAGAGTTGGTCTCTCCCCTTCTACTGCCTCCAACACGGCGGCGGCGGCGGCGGCGGCGGCACATCCAGGGACCCGGGCCGGTTTTAAACCTCCCCTCCGCCGCCGCCGCACCCCTCCTGGCCCGGGCTCCGGAGGCCGCCGGAGGAGGCAGCCGTTCCGAGGATTATTCTTCTCCCCATTCCGTTGCCGCCGCTGCCAGACCCCTGGCTGCTGAGGAGAAGCAGGCCCAGTGGCTGCAACCATCCAGCAGCCGCCGCAGCAGCCATTACCCGGCTGCGGTCCAGAGCCAAGCGGCAGCAGAGCGAGGGGCATCAGCCACCGCCAAGTCCAGAGCCGTTTCCATCCTGCAGAAGAAGCCCCGCCACCAGCAGCTTCTGCCATCTCTCTCCTCCTTTTTCTTCAGCCACAGGCTCCCAGACATGACAGCCATCATCAAAGAGATCGTTAGCAGAAACAAAAGGAGATATCAAGAGGATGGATTCGACTTAGACTTGACCTGTATCCATTTCTGTGGCTGCTGCTCCTCTTTGCCTCTCTGTCACTCTCTCTGATAACATGGGAATAGACGGATGCGAAAAAATGTCCATAGTGTGGGTGACTATAACGTTTAACCCCGGTCGGATTTCTAGATGTATATTTTGTGTCTCTTTTGAATGCATTCAGCCTAGGGTGTGTTCGGCTAGACGGAACTCTTGCCTGGTTGCAAGTGTCAAGGCACCGATGGGTCTCTTTCTAAGGGCTATTGTCCGCAGAGTCCAGTACACTGTTAGTGGATTAGTGAGCTCGGTAATCCGGTCTACTAAATGAACAGAAAAGTAGATGCTTTAAGCTTGAGCATATTTCGATTAAATATTGGCTTTAGGCCCTAGATCAAGGGTATAGATCAGATTAAAAGGAAAATTAGTGTTGCACGTACGGCTTATTGCATCAGAATCTTGCAGTGATTGTTTTTAGTTTCCTGGGTTGCATTGATAGATTCTTTTAAAATGTGAGTTGGGAGCTGATTTGCATAACTTTAGAGAGAATCATTTTAGCATGTATGGTGCTCATTTGAAGGCAAAAGTAGGTTTGTGTCTTAAAACTAAGTTAATTACAACTTGAAACCACGTTTAGAAGTTTTGCAGTTTGAAATCAATAGTACCATGATACTTCTCAAAGACGCTCTTATTAAATTTGCTTTCTTTTTTTTTTTTTTCGTCTCTCTGAGATGATGGATGATAGGACATGAAATTTACAGTTCAGTAGCATTGTAGATTCAGTGCTCTTCTGACACGTAATAGAGTGGAGATTGAGTGGTTTTTGATCTCAGATGATAATGTTATGTAGGTTCAAGGGTATTGTGTGTACCCTTGGTGATTGCAGAGATTAAACTTCAGTTTCACTTGAAATTTAAGTATTGATTGTGATATTTGAATTGATACTCAACTTTATTTAGGTTTCAGGTCCTGTGACACCTTGGGGATATCCGTTAATTTTACTCTGACTTGTGTAGAACATCAAATATAATTTACCAGCTAATAACCAGAAATGCTGGCAAGAGTGGATTACTCCATCTTTGGATTGTAGGTGTGTTGGCTTTTTTCATATGGTGTATTAAATTTACTGAGTCAGCTTGTTGAATAAGACAGAAACCCAAGAATTTCAGTGGGGTACAGTTGGCTGTCTGAAAGTTAGGCTTTTGTATTTCAGAAGATAGTGGTTATTGAAAGGCATGAATCTTCACAGTTTCAGGTATAATGAACAAATTTTGATCAAGGATGGGGGATAGAGCCCTCCTTTTTTGCAGAATGGGAAATATGTTAGGAATTGAGAGTCACTGGTAGGCCAGTGTATAAGGCATGAAAAATAGGATTAAGTTATTGGTCTGAGGTGACTGAAGCATTTTATTAAGGTTTCTATTAAGATAAAAAATTTGGTGATGTTAATTGTAGCAGAGGACAATACTTAGTTAAAACTAAGCAGTTGTGTAGGTGTTAATAGAGTATACTAAAAAAAAATGGTTTCTTAGCGAGTATCACTAAACATTTTGCCTAATAGTAGAGTGACACTAAAGTGTCTGTATGTCTAGCTAAAAACTGTGGGGAAGATATTTTTGAAGAAAAATGTTACGTACATGAAGAGGTTTTATTCCTTTGGATTATGTATCTGCACATACATACATGCATACATAGTATTTGCAGCTGATTTTGACCAAGTTTTTGCTATGAAATGAAAATAAAAGTTACTGAAGAAGTAGCTTTACCACACACACAACTTAAGTTTTCTGTTAAGTTTAAAAATAATATTTTAAAAGAATATTTGGAAATTTTGGAGTTGCATTAATTGAAAAAGCACTAAAGCTGAACTTGACCTGTTTGCCCAGAAGATAATCCTGAAAAATACGTACTTGGTTCTTCTGATTTGTAACCTATTTCAGAAATAGTCTGTTGGTGTGATTTGACAGTCATCTAGATGTATAGGACCAAATTAATTAAACGTTTAACTTTTTAAAGTAAACCCCCATTCAAAAAATTTTCTAAAATGCTGTTTGTTAGGTTGCTTTTAGTATTCAGAGTATGTTTATGCTATTTTTGCTTTATTCATTTGATTTAAAATTATCAGAGTTATAAGACTATCATTATTCTACCAGGTTTTTATATGTGAGCAGTGCGGTGATTAGCCATTTCTCCTTTGATTTCAGGGTGTGCGCCTCTGTGTGAAATTTATGTGACTTACAACTTTCTCTAAAACTGTCCTTTTAGTTATGGTATGCATAGAAAGCGTTATCATATATTGCATCAAATGACTAATAACACTTAATTTCTAGAGTTGTGGTTTTATTGAGCCAAATGTTGATATGAAAAGATATCATGTTAGGAAAGTCAGTAAAGGGTTTGCCTTTTTGATAGTTGCACTTCCAATAATTTTGATACACCAAGGCACTTTGGTTTGCTTGGTTTCACTTCAGTGTTTTGTGTTTATTGTGGTGGGGGAAAAATTAAAATGGCCATTGAAGGCTTTTTCTCTGGCAAGTTGTAGTATCTATTTCAGCAGTTAGCCTTCTCAAAGTTAAATTCTTTAATGAAAGTGGTGATTGGAGTATTTTTATAAAAGTCAGTAATGAAGTGACTTCCTTAAAGGAGAATTGAGGACTGTTTTTTTTTTTTTTTTTTTGCAAAATTGAATTATTCTAAAAAGATTTGTTGGTGGGGGTTTATCCTTAATATTAGTCTGGAAAGTAGTACTGAACGTGAGACTATAAAAAATTCATTGTCTTTAGATTTCATGGACACTTTAGGCTTTATTCAATTTTAATTGTTTGATAAGTTTGCATCTTTTCAAATAATTAACCTTCATAGGGAAAACTTTTTAATTCATAGAGAGTATAGTGACTGTTGAAGTTAGCTGTTATCTTTTAAGATTAGTGATTACTGAAATGACTGTATAGTGAAGATTTTTTTTAAAAAAGATTCTACTCAAAGTTTTTATTTTACACTTTTTATATCAGTTAAGTTGTATTTCTTTCCTGTGCAAAATGACTGGGCCACCTAATTGTTACCGGATAGTCTACAGACTTCATTTTCATAAAGCGTATTAAAGAGTAAAGCACATCTGAGAAATTTACGGTTTATGTAACTCTTAATATAAGGAAAAAGGAATTTATTGCTGTTCATTGTAAAAGTTTGCACTATAGTTAGTCATCAGTGCAGATTTAACATTGCTTATGATATACTAAAGAAATAGTAAATATAAAATGTGGTGAGACATAACGACGTTATTTTTAAATACAGTTTTAGAGAGATAGTAGAGAAAGATGCATTTGTATGTATTACCTTTTAGAATTTTAACAGCATCGAAGGTAGCTGGTGATACTTTAATTCTTGTGTGGTGCAGTATAGTATCTGCTTTTCTCCATAAACCACGAAAAAAAAATACAAACCTCTTAATGTCACAAAATACTTTTTGGAAGTCTGATTTTTAGATGTCATCATTTTGAGATTTGCCCCATTTGCTGTTTGTTCATGTGGTGATAGCTTAATACTTTTTAATAATTTTTAAGCCACTTAAGTAATCACTTCAGTGACTTAATCTAAGAGTATTTATTGTGGGAAAATCAATTCACAAAATTTGTATGTTAAATCACTCTCAGACATTCTATTTTTTTTTTTCCTGTGAAAGATGACAAAATCTTTATTTTTTTTTATTTATTTTTTTCTTATTTTAGTTGAGGGCTAATTACTTTACAATATTGTAGTAGTTTTTGCCATACGTTGACATGAATCAGCCATGGGTTCACATGTGCTCCCCAGACATTCTATTTTTAAATTTTTACCTCAACCTTTCTAGTAAGACAGCAGTGTAAGAAATGTTTTTCTATTAAATATTGTATGTGAAATTGGAGTTTGTAAAAAGAAATTTAGAAGTTTGCACATTTATGACAGTTTTTCACTTACTTGGAATGTTAGGCCTTGGCTGTACTGTAAGAAGTTAGCTTCCAGAAAAATGTTATTAATGATAATGTAAAAAATTTATTTGGTATACTTTTTTTCCTGTAGACACTCTTTGTTCCAAAGTTCTATTTGTATTTCAAAGAACTGTCACTCTTTTTTCCTTTCTTTTTCTGTTAGATAAACATGATTTTAAGTAAAGTCAGTGTTCTTTTGTGGTCTGATTTCACTAAGAAAAAGTGTTAGGTTTTATTCTAAGAATAGTGGCTTAAGATGTATCAGACTGTGAGATTGGGGTCGGAAATTATGTCTGTAAATATTCAGTTTTACAATTGCTTTCTAATTGGTAACTCTAAAATTAACACAGTTGCTATCAGAAGTATCAATATTATTAGGCTGAACAACCCTAAACTGATGACCTTAATTCTTTTATATAGGCCATATTACTTCCACATGCATATTTTGCTAGGTGGTCAAAAGTGTTTTGGTCTGTAATTCTCAAAGCATAGACTATATATATGCATGTACTAATGTAAAATACTTTTGTTTGTCAGGAAAGGTGAAATTAGTATATTGGATTTGACTATTCACCTGCTATTCCCTAATTTTTGGAATTTTTTCATTGGTTACAGGAAAGCTATTAGCAATTTGGTTCTTTTAAAATAATTTGCATTGGAATTAAAAAGACTTGGAAAAATACTGATTAAGAAAAATAAACATAACTTAGGGGTGAATTAATTTCGTATGGAAAGTTTTAATTTAGTTCAGTATAGTTAAGGCAGATTCACTTCATTTGCAACAGTTTGCATTCAGAGATGAGTGGACATCTTCAGGGTATTAGATGTGTACTTGGTCGTTTTGGCAGCTTTGGATACTATGGCAGTACCTTCCAGCAAAAAATTATTCTCAGCTTGTATGTAGTGTGGGAAAAAAGACTATTTATGTTCATATTTTAAGTTGTTACACACTTAGTTATTATAGCAGTCGTCACTTCAGCTATGGACAGTGAATCTAACTTAAAAGTGTTTGAATACGTTTATGTATGTAAATAAAGACAAAATTAGGCAACTAGAGTAATATTTCTAAAAATTGAGTTTCTCTTTAAAGAAGAGTTCGCCTGGTGGGTATGGGTTTATAAGTTTTAAATAAGGTTAAATCTGTTTTAAATCACATTAAAATATTGAGTATGAGTTTTTTTCACACATTGTACATTGTTTCATTTTAGTTTTAAGGTGGCAGTGTAGGCTGTGGAACCAACACTGCCTGTGTTGGAATCCTGACTCTGACACTTAGTAGCTGGATGACTTTGTGTAGGTTGCTTAACTTTTCTCAATCTATACTATCTGTGAAACGTGGATAATAGTACCCACCCATATAATGTTTATTTTGAAGAATAAATGAGATAAGTAATGGCATAGCACTTGCCACCTTGTAAATATTTAAATGGGCACTGCTGCTCTGAAAAATTATAATTCCAGGTTACCCACGTATGAGAAATTATTTGCCTTTTCATGTATGGGAGGAGCAGTGATTTTAACTGAATTTCCTCAGTTTTGGATATGTTGCCATATTAATTGGTTCATGCTAAGAGCATTTTTTAAAATAGGGGTATTCCTTTAGGAGCTCTGAGTATAAAATGTCTGTGATTTTGCTGTTTCATCACAAATAATTTGAAGCTCTGCTCCCTCATACTATAGAAGCATTAATCATACTAATCAAAGACTATTTGCTTTAAATACTAAGGTATGATGAAGACTTCCTCTATATGAAATAGAAAAATAAAATTTTGTTATAATATTAAAATAAAAATTTGTGAAAATATTAAATTTTCTTTAGAGTTAAAGACAGGTCAACTAAAATGTCATATATTTTATTCACAGAGTAATCTCTGTCTCAAAACATTTATTATATGATACAACAGTTACTTAAACTATCTGTGAAGGTACTGTAGCATTTCTTTTTAAGTTCAGAAATTTGGAGGAGTCATGCAGCTTTGAATGCCAAGTTACATTTATTACGTTATCATTTGCACTTAATCTGACAGTGCATTAATATGGGAGTTTTATTTAGGTTAAACCTTTGTATTATTTCCCATTTTCACTTTTGATCCAGTTTTAGGCCCTAGAAATGGGAAGAACAGCTAAAAGATTTTTTTCTAATTTATTCTTACCAGGTATAGGGAAAGATAGAGTAAGTTTGAGACTTGCTTCTTAAAGGCCATTTCTTGTGAATAGGGATCAGTCTTTTTTTTTTTTTTTTTCCCTGTTCTGGTCTTGCTGTGTCACAGTGCCCTCAGTAGTGAAGCACTTGATTTCCAGGGAGGTTTTTGTTTGTTTTTATTTGTTTTGTATTATAGAATGAATTCTGCTGTCTAATTAATTATGTATGCAACTATCTGATTACATGATTTTTACATGTTTTGTTATATGTTGGATAAACTAGGTGTATTTTTGGTCCAAGTCTAGGTTGCGGAATTGAACTGTGCATTTTGATAACTTCTAGGAAAACTTAATTGTCTAAAATTCCCTCACTTTCTATTTTATGTTACATGCACCTAAATTTTGTTTTATATCACTACCCCAGACTTACAGTTGATTTAGTATTAAAGCCCTTCAGAATAGCTTTCAATTTTATCTTTTGCTTTTTGTATGTTTTTAGGCTGAATATAACAAGGTTCTCTCTTCTTTAGTACTAATTACTAATTAATCGACTAAGTTATTAAATCATTAATAATTTAATAACTACATAAACTAAATATTAACTAGTGTTAACTGCATTCTGCTAATTTTATATATTTAGTATTTTTGATCTTTTAAGGAAGATGTAATTATTTAAGGTCTTATGAAATGGGTTGTAATTTGAAGCAGGTAGCCCTTATATCAGATATATATGTTTTTTTTCCTGAATTAAAAAAAAATCTTGGCTGTTCTGGGTCTTTATTGCAGTGATCGAGCTTTCTCTAGTTGTGGTCCATGGGCTTCCCTTGTTGTGGAGCCCAGGCTTTAAAGCACATGGGCTCAGTAATTGTGGTACATGGGCTCTCTAGTTGTGGCACGCAGGCTTAGTTGCCCTGCGGCATGTATGACCTTAATTTCCTGGCCAGGAATGGAGCTTTTGTCTCCTGCATTGGAAGATGAATTCTTAACCATTGGACCACCAGGGAAGTCCTGAATCAGATATATTCTTAAAGTGATTTATAAGTACAGCATACATGTTGAGTTGCAAACAAGTCCTTGTTTTAAATATATACAGGGTTTTTTTTCATTTAAAATTATTTTGCTGTCATGAATTTAGTGAGACAGTTCTGTTTGAGTGTTCTATTTACTTGGAACTTATTGGAGATTAAATAAATAGAATGGAAATCTTTATTCTACTTGTAAAATGAAGTTTGGGGAATGTTACCAAGCTTGATATATTTTAGGTGTTTATTTTTTAAATATGTATTTATCAGTGACTTTGAATCTATCAGAGTTAAAGTGAAATGTGTAGACTTTTTTTCCTTTATAATGTGAAAACAGTATTTTGCCAGGCTTAACTTAGCTTTGTTGTAAAATTTATTTAACATTTTCACTTACTAATTTATGAAATAGGAAAGATGAAGAAATGAGGACTTAAGCCAGAAGGGACTTTTTTTGAAAAATGAAATAGAATTAGCTAGCATATATCCTGTGTCTTATATATGTTTAGCATTTTTCATTAACAAAGCCTTTAATAATTATTAATGCATTTGATTTTGCAGGAAAAATGGAGCAGCCTAAAAGATGGTGCAAGCATTACTTCCCTCATTTTTTTATACAGGAATCGTAGCTCCAAAAAAAAAAAAAAAATCAGTAACTTGTTAAAGGCTACCAGAAGATTGAATCCAAAGAGGGTGCTGGGTTTTTAGGCACCTGATGCAGTGCCATTATGTACATCAGTGGTTCTCAAACTTTAGATGGGCATGTGAAAAACTTGCAAGACTTAAGTCATAGATTACTTGCCCCACCTCCAGAGTTTCAGATTTGTTAACATCTGAGTTGGGGCCTGAGAATTTGCATTTTATTAAGTTCCCAGACGGTACTGATGATGGTAGTCTGGGGATCACACTTTGTGAACCACTGTATTACATTATCTCCTGTCAGTTCAGTTCAGTTCAGTTGCTCAGTCGTGTCCGACTCTTTGCGACCCCATGGACTGCAGCACGCCAGGCCTCCCTGTGCTCCCAGAGTTGACTCAAACTCATGTCCATTGAGTCGGTGATGCCATCCAACCATCTCATCCTCTGTTGTCCCCTTCTCCTCCCGCCTTCAGTCTTTCCCAGCATCAGGGGAATCTCTTGTCAAGCAAATCCTTAATATGTTATCTCCTTTAGTTTAATAGAATTTACACATGTCGTTTTATTTGTAAATCCTAAATAGCTCAGATGGCGATTGTTATCCTAATTTTTGCAGATGAGACAATGAGTTTTACAAAAGCATAGTGGAATGGAAGGAGTATAGATTTGGAAGTTAGCTAGACTTAAAGTCTAGCTTAAATCCTTGCTCAGCTATTTATCAGTTATATAATAAAAGACAAAGTACTTAACCTTGGTGAACCTTGGTTTTCACATCTCTAACGTGGTAAAAACCCTTGGTGTGCTTTTTTAGGTTTGTTGGAAGAATATATTTTCAGAATATTGGTTGCCAACTGGGGTTGATCCCCTGCTGCCTTGTCTGGGAATTTGGTAATGTCTAGAGACATTTTTGGTGGTCACAGCTTGGGGAGGAGGGGCAAAGGGAGGAAGCTATTGGCATCTGGCTCAGAGTAGAGGCAAGGAATGCTGCTAAACATCCTACAATGCACAGAACAACCTCATCCACAACAAATAATTGTCTAGCTCAAATTGCCAGCACTGCTGAGGTTGAGAAACTCTGATTTAGAGGTTTAAGTGTTTGGTGTATAGTAAGTATGATATTTTATACAAGTCAGTACCTTTGCCCTTAGGTTGTGTTTAAGGTCAAGTTGCTAATAAATGATAGAGCTAGGCTTTTAACATCTGTATTTTTTGACTGCTGCTAGCTAGTATTCTTTATAAGAACTTTTTCCACAAAAGTTCCCTGGTAATAAAAAAAGGTTTATTTGAAGGTGGCTCATGTATTACTTGGTTGATTGTGAAAGTGTTGCTTTGAACTTCTGTCAGAAAAGGCTGAAGATGTTTTCAACTTAAGTATATTACACTATATGAGGTATTCAGAAGGATGTTGGGTAAAACTTCTCTAACAGGATGGATATGCTTTATTAAAGCATTTTTTTTTTTAATTTTTATATTGCCAGTAGTTTTAAAAGTAATTCTTAGCTTGCTTCCTTTAGTTACGTAATTAGGAGATACTTTACTTACAGGTTACTTGTTCTGTGGTGTTTAATGCATGCTTTAATCTTATACTTGTTTAATTCTAAAGCTGCTTTTGTTATAGTCAGATGTGGTGAAGTTAAATATGCTGATGTAAAAGGGCAAATTTCTGACAAGTTATAAAAATGTCTTGTTTCTTTCCAGATGAAGAAAGTAGAGCCAGCTAAGGTTCTCTGATGCATGTGTTACATTCTTTCCGAGACCCTAAATTTGCTGTCAGCCCATTGAATAAGTGCTTTACTTATCTACATTTAACAACTTGCATTAATGTGTGAAGTTTTTAGAAACAATTGGGACAGAGTTTTAGATTAGTCCAGAGACTGGAAGATGCCAAGGGAGTAGCTTAGTGGATTCTGAGTTTTGTTTTGTTTTTAGGACAAACATAATTACGAAAGTGTTCTAGGAATAGATTGTTTGCTATGATTTTTTTCTGTTTGCTTGATATTACAATTTGCTTTGCTTCTCAACTTTGCACAGGCAGATAGATGTCAAGGCCTATTTTAAAAATCCTTATGAAATTTAAGTTTTGACTGTTTTGATTCTTTGTGAAGTTATAGGAGCTAGTCAGAGATACTGATAAATATTTTAAAACCAGGGCTGCTAATTATGTGATAACTTCACATTTTAAGAAAAATAAATGGCACTTATTGCTATAATTTAATTGAATAAATATGGTGTTTATTTTAGTATATGAATATAAAGCTCCATTTTCTTTACTTAAGAAAATTTCTTCTACAAAAACTACTTAAAGAATTTTGAAAAAAGTACTCATTGTTCTACTTCTCTGAAACTTCATGTTTCCATGTTAGCTTTTAGTTTCTGTTGGTATCAATCTATTTTAAAATATAATTCATCATAGTGAACTTAAAGATGTGTGTGTTTGAACTGACAGGTGTGTGTGCTTTTTAACAATTTCCAAAGCACCTCATAATTTCCTTAATTATTTTAAATGGCAGAGTCATCAGAAATATTTGTGTCTCTGTAGTTACACGTTAAACATTTTTCTAATATTTGGCCAATTTTTTTTCCTGTTCTTTTCTGATTTTCCTTACTGTGAATTTAAGGTGACCTAAATATTCAAAAAGGCTGTCATTATTTTGATTCACAAGTTCATAATCTGTTACACAAAAGTAGCTGAAGTTTGATGTCTAGCAGCTTTTTTCCCTTACTATACGATAGCTATTGCATATTTAAAATTTAAGCATATTTTAATAATATTGAAGTGAGGCAAAATAGAATTTAGCTACTTTTGATCTGTCAGATTTTCTTTTGCTATGGTAGGAGTAGTACTTCTGTTGTGTTGAAAGTGGATATAGAAGTCATTTGCTTAAACTTATCACATCATTTTGTGTTAAAGTTATTATAACCCTGTTGCTTTCCTCTCTTTAATTAGAAAGTGTTTGACTTGTCGAGATGTTACTGTTTTCTAGAGTGGTGATCCCCAACCTTTTTGGCACGAGGAACTGATTCTATGGAAGACAGTTTTTGTGTGGACCAGAATAGGGGAGATGGTTTTGGGATGATTGAAGCACATTACATTTATTGTGCAGTTTATTTCTGTTATTTATTACATCAATTCCACCTCAGATCATCAGGCATTGTATCCCTGAGGTTAGGGACCCCTGCCCAGAGCATATTTTGAATGATAGCAATTTATGTTTACTTGGTTGCCTTGGTCATAGTAATTGGTGATAGTAATTGATGCAGGTTTGCTGTGCATTTGCATTAATAATCTATTAATTTTTGTGATAGTCTATATCAAATTTTAAGTATCAGTTGCTAAAACATGGAAATGAGTTTAACCTTATTAGGTAAATGATAATTCTCAGTGAATTTATTAATTCATGTAGTTAGAACACAAATATTGCAAAAGAAACGGACTTTCTCTTTTTTAAACAAAATTACTTGTTAGTGTAACATTTTCCAAGTGAGATATAATTGTTTCAATTCCTTTTTTGGGGGGAGTGTGTATAGTTGCTGTACAGTGTTGTGTTTCTGCTGTACAGCAAAGTGAATCAGCCACACATATCCATATATCCCTGTTTCCTTGGATTTCCTTCCTGTTTAGGTCACCGCAGCGCACTGAGTAGAATTCTCTGTGCTATGCTATACAGTCAGTTCTCACTAGTTATCTATGTTGTACATAGTAGTGTATATATGCCAGTCCCAGTGTCCCAATCCATCCCACATCCGCTTCCCCTTTGGTATTCTTACGTTTGTTCTCTTTCTCTACCTCTTTGTCTATTTGTGCTTTGCAAATAAGTTCATCTATATCATTTTTCTAAATTCCACATATATGCATTAATGTATAGTATGTGTTTTTCTGACTTACTTCACTCTCTATGACAATCTCTAGGTCCATCTACTTATCTGCAAATGGCACAATTTCATTCCTTTTTATGACTGAGTAATATTCCCTTGTTTATATGTATCGTATCTTCTTTATCCATTCATTTGTTGATGGACATATAGGTTGTTTCCATGCCCTGGTTATTGTGAATAGTGCTGCAGTGAACATTGGGGTATGTATGTCTTTTTGAATTACTGTTTTCTCAGGTTATATGCCCAGTAGTGGGATTGCTGTGTAATATGGTGGTTTTATTTTTAGTTTTTGAAGGAACTTTCATACTGTTCTCCATAGTGGCCATACCAGTTTACACTCCCACCAGCAGTGTAGGAGGATTCCCATTTCTCCACACCCTCTCCGGCATTTATTGTTTGTAGAATTTTAGATGATGGCTGTTCTGACCAGTGTGAGGTGATACCTCACTGTAGTTTTGATTTGCATTAGCAGTGTTGAGCATCTTTTCATGTGTTTATTGGCCATCTGTATGTCTTTGGAGAAATTCCTGTTTAGGTCTTCTTCCCATTTTTCTATTGGGTTGTTTATCTTTTTGATCTTGAGGTGCATGAGCTGTTTGTATATTTTGGAGACTAATCTGTTGTCAGTTGCTTTGTTTGCAAATATTTTCTCCTATTCTGAGGACTGTCCTTTCATCTTATTTATGATTTCCTTTGCTCTGCAGAAGCTTTTACGTTTCATTAGGTCCCATTTATTTATTTTTGTTTTTATTTTCATTACTCTAGGGGATTGGTCAAAAAAGATCTTGCTGTAATTTATGTTAAAGAGTGTTCTGCCTATGTTTTCCTCTAAGAGCTCTGTAGTGTCCAGCCTTACATTTTGATCTTTAATCCATTTTGAGTTTACTTTTGTGTATGGTGTTTGAGAGCATTCTAATGTCATTGTTTTACATGTAGCCATCCAGTTTTCCCAGCATCATCTATTGAGAGTGTCTTTTCTCCATTGTATAGTCTTGTCTTTGTTTGTCATAGATTAATTAACCATAGGTGCATGGATTTATTTCTGGGCTTTCTGTCCTGTTCCATTAATCTGTATTTCTGTTTTTGTGCCAGTGCCATACTGTCTTGATTTCTGTAGCTTTGTAGTATAGTCTGAAGTTAGGGCGCCTGATTCCTCCAGCTCTGTTTTTCTTTTTCAAGATAGCTTTGTCTGTTAGGTGTCTTTTGTGTTTCCATACAAATTGTAAGATTTTCTGTTCTAGTTCTGTGAAAAATGCCATTGGTAATTTGATAGGGATTGCATTGAATATGTAGATTGCTTCAAGTAGTATAGTCATCTTCACAATATTGATTCTTCCAGTCCAAGAACATGGTATATCTCTCGATATGTTTGTGTTGTCTTTGATTTCTTTAATCAGTATCTTACAGTTTTCTGTGTACAGTCTTTGCCTCCTTAGGATTGGATTTTATTTCTTTTTTTGTTTCAGTGGTAAATGAAATTGTTTCCTTAATTTCTCTTTCTGATCTTTCATTGTTACTGTGTAGGAATGCAAGAGATTTCTCTGTGGTTTGTGTTACAACTTTACTAAATTTATTGAGTAGCTCTAATAGTTTTCTGATAATCTTCAGGATTTTGTAAGTATAGTATCATGTCATCTGTAAACAGTGACAGTTTTACTTCTTTTCCAATTTGAATTCCCTTAATTTCTTATCTGATAGCTGTGGCTTGTACTTCCAAGACTATGTTGAGTAATAGTGTTGAGAGTGGGCACCTTTGTCTTGTTCCTGATCTTAGAGGAAATGCTTTCAGTTTTTCACCATTGAAAATAATGTTTGCTGTGGATTTGTCATGTATGACCTTTAATATGTTAAGATAGGTTCCATCTATGCCCACTTTCTAGAGTGCCTTTTTTTTTTTTATCATAAATAGGTGTTGAATTTTGTCAAAAGTTTTTCTGCATCTATAAGATGACCATTTTTTAAAAATATATTTTTAAAATTTTTTGCTGTGATGGGTCTTCATTGCTGCACGTGGGCTTACTCTAGTTGTAGCAAGTGGGGGCTACTCTTCATTGCTGTGTGTGGGCTTCTCATTGTAGTGGCTTCTCTGGTTGTGGAGCACAGGCTCTAGGTGTGTAGTCTTCAAAATTTCAGTGGGTGGACTTAGTAATTGCAGCTCATGGGCTCTAGAGCATTGGCTCAGTAGTTGGGTGCACAGGCTTGGTTGCTCCATGGCATGTGGTATTAAACTGGTGTCCCTTGCATTGCAAGGTGGATTCTTAACCACTGGACTGCCAGCGACTGCCCCATGTGGTTTTGATTATTAAATTTGTTAATGTGGTATGTCACATTCATTGATTTGCATATATTGAAGAATCCTTGCGTCCTTGAGATAAATTCCACTTGGTCATGGTATATGATCCTTTTAAAATGGATCTGAATTCAGTTCGCTCGTATTGGGTTGGCCAAAGTGTTCAGATTTTTCTGTATCGTTTTATGGAAAAAATACATAGGAAGCTTTTGGCCAATCCATTATTATGTTGAGGATTTTTGCATCTATGTTCATCAGTGATGTTGGCCTGTAATTTTCTTTTTTTGTGTTATCTTTGTCTGGTTTTGTTACCAGGGTGATGATGGCCTCATAGAAAGAGTTGGACAGTGTTTTTCCCTCTGCAGTTTTTTGGAAGAGTTTGAGAAGGATAGGTATTAGCTCTTCTCTAAATGTGCAGTAGAATTTTTTGTGTAGCTTTATGGTCCTGGACTTTGTAAGATTTTTAATCACAGTTTCAATTTCATTACTTCTGATTGGTCTGTTAATGTTTTCTGTTTCTTCCTGGTTCTTGGAAAGTTGTGCATTTCTAAGAATTTTTTCATTTCTTCCAGGTTGTTCATTTTATTGGCATATGGGCTCGAAGTAATCTCTTTATATCCATTGTATTTCTGCAGTGTCAGTTGTATTTCTGCAGTGTCAGTTGTTACTTCTCCTTTTTCATTTCTAGCTTTATTGATTTGAGTCCTCACCTTCTTTTTTTCTTTAAAATTTTTAAAAGTTGTTATTTTATGTTGGAATTTAGCTAGTTAACAATATTGTGATAGTTTGAGGTGGCAGCAGAGGGAGTCAGTGAATATATATGTATCCATTTTCCCCCAAACTCCCCTCCCCTCCAGGCTGCCACATAACATTGAGCAGAGTTCCCTGTGCTATAGAATATGTTCATGTTGGTTATTCATTTTAAACATAGTGATGTGTACATGGTGATCTGAAACTCCTAACTACTATCCCTTTTCCTTGCTTTCCCGCCCCACACAAGCCATAAGTTTGTTCTCTTTAGTCTGTGAGGCAGATTCTAGTTTATAAATAGGTTCATTTGTATCATTTCCTTTTAGACTCTGAATATAAGGGATGGCATATGAGATTTCTCTTTGTGCTTTCCTCAGTGTGAAAATTTCTCAATACATCCATGTTGCTGCAAATAGCAGTATTTCATTCTTTTTAGTGGCTGAGTAATATTCTATTGTGTATATGTGCCACATCTTCTTTATCCCGTCCTGTGTTGATGGACATTTAGGTTCCTTCCATGTTTTGGCTACTGTAAACAGTGTTGCAGTAAACTTTGAGGTGCATGTATCATTTTGGATCCTGTTTTTCTCCAGATATCTGACCAGGAATGGGACTGAATGATCATATGGTAACTCTATTTTTAGTTTTTTAAGGAACCTACATACTGTTGCTGGTTATTAAGGCTATTTGGATTCCTTTTGGTGCTGAAAAGGTCACACAGATTGTGATTATTGTATAGTGTCCAAGAAGTAAGCCTTGCCATCTGTTACACAAATATAGGAAAAAGTTAAGATAATCTAGTGATGTAAGTGGTTTTGAGACTTCTCCTTTTGGAATCATGAATTAATTACAGTTTTTAAAAAGAAATATCAAATTTTAAGCTTTTGCAAAATAAAATAATGGTTATGCCAGTGTTTATACTTTTCTACTAAAATTTGAAGATACTGTTTGGGAACTAAATATTATGTAATGAAAGTCTGACTTTCAGCATGTATTTTCTTAAGATTGTTTGGATATTTAAGTGGAAACAATGTTTTAACTTGAGATATTATGTTATACAAGATTTTGGTACTATGGTTGTATAAGGTTTTTAAGCTTTAGTTTTCCTAAGAGTTGATTTATAGAAATTCATTATTCTAGAACTCAACCAAGAATTTGATAGAATAAGTTATTTTATGCCTTAAAAATTTGCTTAAATATTTTTCAAGTGCTTTGCTTTCTTCTGTAGTTCAGTTATTGTCAGTATGCTAGTAAATGAGTTTCCTCTAAAATCTTGGTGTTAGATTTTCAACCACAGCAGTAGTTGTTAATTTCTTATCATCCCTAAGAATTCAGTCTTTGTTTCTTATATGTGTTTAAAATTGCATATTGGGCTTAATAGGATCTGATTGATTTTAATCTACTTTATTATGTTGACCTTGGTTTTTACTGAGAAGTTTGTTACTATGCCAAGTGTGATTAATATGATCAGATGTAATATTTAGATATGATTTTGAATTTATGTTCTCAAATGCAGCTTTGTGTCTGGGGTTTCTAGTTTGTGTAAGAAATGTCTTGCCAATTTAAAGTTAATGTCTGATTAAAGTAAATTGTTTTACTAGTATCACTTGATAGAATTTGTTCATTCTTGAATTGTAGGCCATGATAAGAATGATGCCCTTTTTTGGGGGTGGGGTAGATAGTACATACATAAATTATAGCTCTTAACATGGAGTGTGGTGCATATGTAGGGGAGATTTTTTATCTAAATACACGAGGTTTAAAAGTCTTCACCCATTCTGTTTACTTAATAGTATTTAAAGGGTGTGAGGTATTAGTAAGAGCTTTTCCCCCTCTTCATTTCTCTCCTTCCCATCTAACTGTTGGTATTTTGTCTTTCTGTGTGTTAAACATTGTGTTTTTAAAAGTTTATTTACTGGATGAAAAAGTTACTAAGTTTTTTTTTTTTTTTTTAATGTTTCAGCTTAATTATTTTCCAAGATTTTTTACTGTGTTCTCCTTTGGATATGAAGATTCCATAACTAATCATGGTCAGTAATTGTGTCTCTTCCCCTAGTTGCAGTAATTGGGTTCATACTAAAATGGAACACACTGTCTAGAATTAAGAGTGATAACAGTTCAAAGCCAGCTGTGTAGACTTATTCTTATAGCTGTTACTATATTCTAAAACTGTATCTTATTAAATCTTAAGATGAATTTTTGCTAGTATTTTAGCAAATATGTAGTTTCAGATCTTCTGAATAATACACTTATTCAAGCAGTTTTAAATTGGTATGGTTAAAATACCATCAGTGGGAATATGAATCATACAGTATTAGAACAAGGCACTTACCATAAGATCAGTAACATGATTCTTACCAATCAAGGAATGAATGCCAATATGTTTGCCTTCATATTTTAAAATCTACCTGAATTTCTAGTTCATATTGTTCTTACCCAGATTAAAATACTGCATTGAGGCAACACTATTTTTGCTGATTGAGGAAAAAAGTAAGTCACTTCTAAATGATTTTCTGACTTAAGCTATGAAATAAAGAGGTTAGATTTTATAATGTTAAAGCCAAATATAAAATGAAGCAGTAAGTACACACTTGTTTGGAGCTTTTTTCCTTTAAAATGGATCAAATTAATGACTTTCTTTAAAAGATAGATTTGATTGTTAGAAGTAAATTTAAAATTTTTGCAGTTTTGGCTGTATTAATAAGAGAAGGAAAATGCACTTGTTGAAGACTCGTTTGTATTATAAGTTTTTTTTTCTTAGCTTGTGTGTGGTAGTTTTGAATGTTAGAAAATTTGTTCATGATTGTATCTAAAAGGTCAATTCAGTTACAAATCTTGGAATCTTTTTTTTCCTTCCAGAATGCAGTTTGCTAATACTGAGTGAATTGGCACTGAATGTTACTAAGCTTTTGTTGTCATACTACTGACAAATCCCTTGCCATCTTCTGTACCTTAACTCTATGAATGTCTTTTTTTCTGTAAAAGTTAATGGCCTTTTATCTTTTTGCATAGCTATAAAGTAGCCAAAACTAATGTTTTAGGTAGTTACTTCTATTAAAATAAATGATAAAAGAATGGCTTTTGTCATAGAATGATATTACAGAAGTTATGCTTAAATCTTAACATTGAATATGAATATTAGAGCATAAAAGACAGCCTCTTATGTACTTTAATGTAATAATGGATTAAAATAATTTAAACTTTTACAGTCTTTAACATGCTTTGTTAAGAAAGCCTGTGGTAGAAAATTAGTATTTGGCTTAGTTCAAGTTTATAATGTTGATAAGTGTCTAATGCATGTTGTTGAGCTGATAATCTTTTTGAATGTTATCATTTGTTTGTCATTAGTAGTCAATCTTAGATTTTTTTAGTGGGAGCAGCACTGTAGGGAGGGGTGTGTGTGTGTGTGTGTGTGTGTGTGTGTGTGTGTGTGTATTTTAACAGCAGCAGAGTTCTGAAACAGGAAATCAGTCTTATCGTATTCATCCAGAGACCTAGGAAGAAGGTAATTGTTCGGTGTACTCGTTAATACCAGTTAGTTGAGCAACTTAAATTTTTAGTTAAGCAACTTAAATTTTTAGAGGTTCACAGATGCAGGCTTGAACAGTTGTGGATATATTATTTCATAATTAACAACTACTCTAGAGAAAAACTGACTGAGTTAGTTGAGGGTACTAATACACTAAACACCTCAGCTCAGTGCACTAATAAATTATGCTTTGGATTTTAAGAGTATTGCTCATACTATCAGTGACTTGATAAGATATTTTTCTGTGTTATTAGTTCATGGGGTCGCAAAGACTTGGACACGACTGAGCGACTAAGCATACACACATCAGTGACTTGATAACATATTTTTCTGTGGTTCTAACTTGCTTCCATTTAATAGTTAAAGTTCACAGTGCCTTGATTATTCCTTTAAAAAGATTTTTTTTTAAACTCAGTGGGAGCTTAATGTATCTGGCTTGAAATATTTTCAGAATTATTCTTAAATTTGAATGGTTTAATAGAAAAAAGTTACTTCTGTTTGTCAACTGGAATTTATCTTTCCCTGTTAATGTACATATGAACATAATTAGATCTTATGAATCAATATTTCCATACTGATCTGTGATCTCTTTTATAACATTTTTTATGTCAATGGGTACTTATTTTAAAAGCTATACAGGTAGTATTTCATCAGGCTAAATATCATGATTTTCTAAACAGCACTGTTGTAAGTGTCTTTGTATACTTTACCTTTTCCTTTGGTTTGTGTTTTTAGAGTGTAGTGTTAGACTAGGATTGCCAGAGTAAAAGGTACAGGCAGCTTCACAGCTCTGTGTTCCGGCTTGCAAATTTCTTGCCAAATGAAGCAATTTATAGGGTTGCTTCTAAGTGGAAGGATTACTAGCAGTTCTTAATATTACCTTTGAAGAATGTGATGTTTTCATTTACAAAGTGAGATATAAATTTATGTAAACTTTTCTGTCGAGAAGAGTTGGTATAGTATAAAAATATCAAAGAAAGTTGAGAGGTCTAAATTGCTTGGAGAAGTAGAAAACTTTAGTAGTTCCTCAGTTATTTGGCTTTCTAGTTTGGCAGTACTAGCAGAAAATTTAAAAGTGTTAAATGGAACCTAAAATTTATGCTAAAGTGAATTTAAGTTAATATATTGAAATTCCTTTTATAATTTGTTTATGAAGACACTGTATCGAGTTGCCTTGTAATGAGACATTTAAACTAAAAAAAAAACAGGACATTTCTAACTTATGCAACTTCAAATAATTACAGCCCCTTATTTACAACTGTAGACTCCTTTGCAGTTTTATAATTTAAAGATATTTCCTCATATCTCATTTGATCTTTGAAACAACCAGTGAAGAAATTGCAGCAAGTCTTATTATTTTATAGAAAAACGAAAGTATTTGAGGTTCAGAGATTCAGTAACTTAACCTGAAGTCTAGGCTTGTAAGTTGCAAAGCTAAGGATGGAATTCTGGTATTCTATATTAAAAAACAGTATATACATTAAGTGCTTAGTACAGGGCCTTTCACCTAGTAAATATTTCCGGTGTTCCTGTTCATTTCTCCCTTATTCTTAAAATTCCCATCTTTTTGAGCATTCTTTCTCATTATTTCTGTAGTTCATGCTTTTGTACCTCTGTGCCCTTTTCACTTTAGAAAATAAAATTTTAGGCTGCATTAATTTGGTTTGTAGAGGGATGATTATATGACATATATATTAGGGCAGATGTTCTTAAATAATAAATAATTAACACTTTATCAACTGGGAAATTCAAGCAACTTCTATTTCTGCTTTCCTCCCAATATGAATCATCAGTTTAGAAACCAGATCCAAACATTTAACACACTTTTTAAGGAAAAAAAAATCTAGTAAGAAATATAAAATCTTTTATTAAATGAGAAAGTCATAGAAGTCTATGAGCGTGGTTGGTATTTAAAGCATAACTTGATTATAAAAGTTGATAATGTGGATATAACTGTGACATATTTGGAAAGTATTTGTTAAATTTAAACCTGTTAAAATTTGTTGAATGTAAAGCTTATGTAACTAACGAATCAGTGGCTGAAGTTTTCTTCTCACCTGAGCCTTAAGTGCCTGTGAGTTGAAAGCACTCCCAGAAAGCCAAGAAAAGCTCCAAATATTCCTAGAAAATGAAATTAAATGGTGAAGTTCTGGAATTTGCTAACTTGTTTTTGATTGTTGTCTTCTCTTGTTAGTCTGACTTGATTCCTTTATTCCTACTGCCAGTTTAGCTCAATGTTCCTTTTGTGAGCTGGGCAACTTCAGATTTGCTTTGGCTACTTTTTGATACTTTATAAATCTATATGTCACTTTTATTTCACCTGTCATGTTCCATGTATGGGATAGCTTCTAGCTTCATACTGCACACCTTTCAGTTAAGTAGAATTCTAAAACTAACTTTTATGTGACTTATGGAAATGATTTTCCTAGAAATAATTATAGCAGGAAAAATAAGTAGTTAATGATTCGTAATTTAACATTGCATTTCAGTTTGTAAGTTGTAAAGGGATAAGCATATCTATTAATATATACTATATGGAGTACGACAGAGAAACTTTTCAGAACTGCTTTACTGTTATTAATTATGCTTAAAATAAGATTCAGCTTTTGTGTCAGGAACACATTGTTATAAAATAAGGCTCAGTTCAGTTCAGTGGCTCAGTCATATCTGACTCTTTGCAACCCCATGAACCGCAGCACGCCAGGCCTCCCTGTCCATCACCAACTCCCGGAGTTTACCCAAACCCATATCCATCGAGTTGGTGATGCCATCCAACCATCTCATCCTCTGTCGTTCCCTTCTTCTCCTGCCCCCAATCCTTCCCAGCATTAGGCTCTTTTCCAATGAGTCAACTCTTCGCATGAGGTGGCCAAAGTATTGGAGTTTCAGCTTCAACATCAGTCCTTCCAATGAACAGCCAGGACTGATCTCCTTTAGGATGGACTGGTTGGATCTCCTTGCAGTCCAACGGACTCTCAAGGGGCCTATTTTTCCTCCCTTAACCATTTTAATATGCAATAGAATGGACAGTAGTAAAATATCTTAGGGAGCTATATTTGGTTGTTATCCTCTATTTGAAAATTCAAGGTAAATTTATCATATGAACCGCATTAATTTAGGCTCAAATAAACTTCTGAGGTAAGGTAGACTCATGAGATCTCAACCCACTTTTTTTTTTTTAAGTTTTTTATAAATTTTTATTTATTTATTATTTATTTTTGGCAGTGCTAGGTATTCATTTCTGAGGGAGCTTCTCATTACGGGGGCTTCTCTTGTTGTGGAGCATGGTCTCTAGGGCACACAGGCTCAGTAGTTGTGGCACACGGGCTTAGTTGCTCTACAGCATGTGGGATCTTCCCGGACCAGGGATCGAACCTGTGTCTCCTGCATTGGCAAGTGGATTCTTTACCACTGAGCCACCAGGGAAGCCCTCACAAGTTGTTGTTTAAAAGACGTTTTGTTAATTAGAAGTAACTTGGAACATATTTTAAGTTTTTTAAGTTATGCTTGGATGCTTAGAACAGCCAATAAAAAATTGTTTAGCTTTTATCGTAGCCACATTATAAGAATAATAGGTCAGTTATGGGTTGAATCAGCTTCTTTGGATGTATTTTAAAAATTATTATATTTTAAAACTTAATTATTACTAAGTTTTTCTCTTTGGGACAATATTCTGTGATGTGAGAAGGATTGTTGTAGCACTTGACTCAAATATGATATACTGTGTATAATTATTAGAACTCATAAACCAGCCATTTAAGATCTGTGTATTGTATTAAGTTATACCTCTATTAAAACAAAACAAAACAAATTTAACATGTTTACTCGAGGGAGGGGGAGTGGGGGGAATACTACCATTGTATATCAGATCTCCTGTAGCTGTGGTGGCGTTCAACCTGGGCAAGAGAGGACCATGTATGCATTTCTTACCTGTCTCCTTATTTCGTGTGCAGTAGCCACTGATGTGGGGATTAAAGGCTTCCCCCCCCCCCTCTTTTGGAGTTGCATTTTGCATATGTTCTTAAATAAAAAGGCAATATACTAAAGATTTTAAAGAAAGTTTCTGTTAGGCTTTGATGTTCTTTAGAAGGGTTAGGTTATTCAGCAAGTCAGTGTCATTGAAAAACAACTGAACGGTTACAGTGGGCTCTTAAGATCTAGGATTATACGATTTGTTCAATTGATGGACAAACATCATTATGTTCTAGGCATTGTTCATATATTAAATCATTTAATCCTTAAAACAACCGTATATGATGGGTACTTTTATTAGCCCCTTCTACTTATTATTCAAAGTATTATCCAGTAAGTGCAAGTTAAGTCTATTCTAATATTTCCTCCCTTGGTTATTCCTGTTTGGTTGAAATTATCTAAAAAAGTATGACATAAAAATTTTAACGGGAAGCAAAAGAGTTGTATGTAAGAAAGATTTTATTTATTGATACAATTCTTGGCTGAGAAATGTTTGCCTCAAAATTGAGTACTCATTAGTTGCTGACATCAGTTTTGGAAATACCAGTAGATTTTTCTATTGTCTTTTAGAAGTTTTTTATTTATGTTTGATTAGTAAATTAAAGGTTATGGCCAACCTAGATAGCATATTTAAAAGCAGAGACATTACTTTGCCAAGAAAAGTCCATCTAGTCAAGGCTATGGTTTTTCCAGTGGTCATGTATGGATGTGAGAGTTGGACGGTGAAGAAAGCTGAGCACCGAAGAATTGATGCTTTTGAACTGTGGTGTTGGAGAAGACTCTTGAGAGTCCCTTGGACTGCAAAGAGATCCAATCAATCCATCCTAAAAGAGATCAATCCTGGGTGTTCATTGGAAGGTCTGATGTTGAAGCTGAAACTCCTATACTTTGGCCACCTCATGCGAGGGGTTGACTCATTGGAAAAGACCCTAATGCTGGGTAGGATTGGGGGCGGGAGGAGAAGGGGACGACAGAGGATGAGATGGTTGGATGGCATCACCGACTCGATGGACATGGGTTTGGGTAGACTCCGGGAGTTCGTGATGGACAGAGAGGCCTGGCGTGCTGCAATTCATGGGGTCACAAAGAGTCGAACACGACTGAGCGACTGAACTGAACTGAGTAAATGACTTCCATTTGGAGTTACATACATAATGTGTTTGAATTGTAACTTGAGTAGTGATGGCTTTGGGACCATTCTTTTTGATCCACAGTTTGATCATCTGTGGGCTTCTCTTGTGGCTCAGCTGGTGAAGAATTGGCCTGCAATGTGGGAAATCTGGGTTCGATTCCTGGGTTGGGAAGATTTCCTGGAGAAGGGAAAGGCTACCCACTGCGGTATTCTGGCCTGGAGAATTCCATGGACTGTATAGTTCTTGGGTTGGCAAAGAATCAGACACGACTGAGTGACTTTCACTTTCATCATCTGTGAAGTGGTAATGTTACTTCAAAGGATTGTTAGGATTAAATGAGAATGTATTTGGCATACTGTCTGGGACATGGTCTCTGTTTTTCTAATTTATGACGGATGCCAAAGTGTTAGGTAAAATTTCAAACTGTATGAATAAGGAAGGTGTAAGTCTGAGGAAAATGAAACTTTAAGAAGGCTAAATTCCTCAATTCTGTTTAAAGGAAGAATTGGATTGTTGCTCAGTAAGAGACTGCAGAACCATGGGTTGTTGCTTTGCTAGAAACTCCCATGTTGATCCTGGCCTTTGACTCCTTATCTGTCTTATTGACTTGAACTTCCTGTCACAGCATCCTTACCTAGACCTAATCTTCGTCAGTCCTGCCTCCTTCTGCATAAAGCTTTGTGTGTGAGCTGTACTGGACTGCTCGCTTTTTCTGAATATTTAATGTGTTGGGTTGGCCAAAACATTCTTTCGAGTTTTTCCATAGATGGTATGAAAAAACCTGAATGAACTTTTTGACCAACCCAGTATTTCCATGTATCTGTTCTACCCTCTGTTTAGAATGTAGTAATTGCTTTTGTTTCTTTTTTCTGATGAATGGCTTATTTTTTAAGGATTTCTAATATATTATCTACCTACTTTGTGATTTCTAACATTACCTACTTTATCTCTACCTCTGCAGAATTAACCCTTCTTTCTCTTGCTCTTAAAACATCTTGATCTTGTGTATATATAATGGGGCCTTTGGCGAGTCGTAGGTTTGTGTGTCTGTCTTCCTTGATAGAATAGGATAGAATAGGAACTCCTAGAGTGTGGTAGTCTTTGCTTACTTAGACTTATGTTCTCAGTGTCCCGTGCACAATGTTCAGTATGTGAATGTTCAGTGTGTGTTTGGATAATTGAGTAAAGGAGGGAGCTGATGAGTATCCCCATTCATGTGTAGTTACTGACAAGTATTTTTCTTAAGTAAGTTAACCAAGCCTTTTGCAACCTTATTTACTTTGTTAATATTCATAGTACAAGGATAAATCTAAGTTTAGTCTGTGTTAAAATTACTGCATTTCAAGGGGCTTTATATTTCTGTGCTTTTTAAAAAATTTACTGAAGTGCAGTTGGTTTACAGTGTTTCAGGAGTACAGCAGAGTAATTCAATTATGTATGTATGTACATATGTATATATTCTTTTTCAGGTTCTTTTCCATTATAGGTTATTCAGGATACTGAATATGATTCCATGCTGTACAGTAGGTCCTTGTTGATTATCTCTTTTGTATATAGTAGTATATATATATAAATCCCAAATTCCTAATTTATCCCTTCCCCCACTTATATGCTTTCCTGTAAGGCTGGAATCTTACTAGCATTTCCACTGAAATTAATGGTTAGGTCAGGTAAGTTTGTTAGTAGTAATAAATTTTTTTTACATAAAAGATCTCTGTTGCATTGCTCAGAAAACCTTGGCATAATTTTGGTTTATATTTTTTAGTAAAATGTGTTTATATTTATTTAGTTAGAAATTCTAGATTTGTGGTAGTTGCCACTGCTTTGGGTTCCCTGTTGCTGCCTCATTTTTTTTTTTTTTTTCCTGTTAATTTCCATTTTCTTATGTTTGTATTCTATAAGACAGAGTTAGAAAGTAAAGATTATTCATATTCAGGAGTTGTAGTGCTTCAGGCTTGATTTGAGCCTCTGGTCTCTCCATTTTTTGGGGGAAGGGGGTGGTGAGTGGATACCTAAAACATTTTGGTAATTAGGAATTACGTTTTTAGGTGGGGCTGCTTTCTTATGTGAGAATAATAGATGATGGCTAATATTTGTGAGTTAAAAGTGATGATCCTAATGATTTTCTTTTGGAGTCTTTATAGTAGAGGAACCCTTTGAGGTTAAGAGTGAATTTATGTATTCTTAAAGTGACAAAAATTATTCCTGGCCTATATATTTTATTATTATTTTTTTTTTAAAGAACTTTTTAAAAAACTACATACAAAGCTGATTGTAAGTCATACAGGGCAAGACAATATTTTGTTAAGACATTTAGGAAATAGATTTGGGGATACTTACAAAACAATTTTTTAAACCTGTTATAGAAACAGTATAGGTGATCATATAAAAAACAAACAAAAATGAGAAAAAATATATATTCCTATTACCTAGAGATTGTTACCTTTAGTACTTTTAGTTTGTAATCTGTCTACATGTTTTAATTATCCTGGTATGCTATATATGTTTTCTTTTATTGAAATAGTATCACATTGTACCTTCTCTTTGAAACCTTTTTTTTTTTTCTTCAGTCAATAATGTCTACTTTTCCAGTTCTGTAAATTTTCATCTGAGCCAATACTTAGATCATATTTAAAATTTCTCTAGTTGGTTCAAAAATGTCCTTAGTGGCTGATTAATCTGAAACAGTAACCAGAACAGGATTGTACCAGTGAACTAGAGTTTTAGAACCCTAAGTCTTTCTAAATCAAGGACAGCTACCCGTTTCTGCCCTCTTCAGCTTTGAAATGATACTTGATTTTTTTAAAAAAGTTAATTTCAAAGATACTGGGTCATGTCCTACACACTTTTTGAATTGTCCAGTTTATACACATAATGTCATTTAGCTTGTTCTTATATCTGTAAGTTAAAATTTATATGTAAGTGCTTCGTGGATTCTCAGATTGAAGTTAATTTGGCTCTCATAGATGATGCTGTGTCCTTCATATTGCATCACATCAAAAGTTACGTTATCTCTACTTAACTTGCTTGGTAATGCTGAGATTGACCACTGAAATGGGGGTGATGACAGTCTTTTCTGTGCATTATTCAATTATGTTTGTCTTCTTACATTAGAAGATATGTGGTGTTTTCTTACATTAGAAGATATATTGTGTGGTATTACTTTGGCTCTGTTAGAAAGTTCAGGTCCTTATTATCCACTCACCTTCCTTGCCTAAGTCACTAATTTTATTAGGGCTTTCAAAGTTTGATTTTTCTGATTCTAATTGATTTTTCTAAAATTTTTATTTTTATTAACTGGTGTTTTCTGTTGTGTTTGCTTTATGAAATGGAGCTATTGAGTTGCCCTGAAATAGAGTTCCTACAGGAAGAGAAGGATAAATCCTTTATCTCCTCCTTTACCAATTTCAAAGTAAAGAAAATAACTATTCCAGTAGACACTTATCAAGGCTTAAAAATGAAAATAATTTTTCGTTATAACTTTTTCTGTATTGAGTATCTTTATAGACTTGGGCATTTATTTCCATTTTATTCAGGATTCTTTGATTTACTACCATTTACATTTTTTCTCTGATGCTCAGTTTGTCATGAATTTAGCCATCCTTCATGCTAGCTCCTATGTCTTTTTGATATAGGCCACTAATGTATGTATGCTTTCCTTGCTTTCTGGCACAGAATGGTATTTATTACCTGTAGCTTCCCTGCCCCAGATCTGACATCAACTGTTTTTTCAAGGAGTTGATACCTTTTAGTGTAGTATGATATTAAAGATGAAATCGGGGTTCTAGAAGTGTTTACTGCTGCTCAGGTGACATACTTTTAGGCTGTTTCTTTGGAAAGACCTAAACAATATAAATGTCTGCAAACATGAGTTCATATTAATATTTTCAGTTACTGATTTCTTGATTTTATAATGTTATCTCTTTTCTCATACAGTCATAATCACAAACCTTCAAGTCATTAACATAACTTCATTGATTTTTCCTATAATATAAAGAAAAAGTTTGAAGATATTAATACTGATGTCATTAGAAATTACTGGAAAAGTTTAAAATTTCTTTGTAGCTCTTTTTTCTTAGAAAACTTTCTGCCCAGAAGTACAGTAAAATTACAGTGTCTAGATAACGCTGGAAATAAATCCTTTTTCCTGGTTACCAATCTGATATTTAATCAGATTTGTTTCAGTGTGTGCTTGCCTCCTTCCCCTCCTCTTCTCTATGAAGCAACCATTTTTATTAGTCTCTCAGTTATCTGTATGTGTGTTGCAGCATTCCAATTCAGGCAAATATATGTGTAAAAAATTAATTTATAAAGTATTTCTTTTATACAAAGGTAGCATACTATATACTCTGTTATGCACATTTTTTTCCTTAAAATATTTTGTAGATCTGTCCAAGCAGTACTAATAATTATATCGAACATATAGTAAATAGGTAATCTTTTCTTAAATTACAATATCAAAATGAAAGGTTTTAGTAATTTAAGTAGTTATTTTTGATTGAAAATAATACTGAAGTAAGCTCATTAATGTGAATGCAGCAGAAATTAAAAAGATCTCTAAAAAAGCACTGGATTTGATAAGTTTTGTATTGTGTTTGGAAGATAAATGGGTCCAATAGGTGAGCATAGAGCTTTGGAGATAGTCTTCAGTGGTTTAAAGCAATTAAGATTGGCTGGTTTGAAACATCTGTCAGAAAAATCATGAGATTAGAGAGAATTGATGGAGCTCAAGAAATGAGAGCCAGTCTGTTGGACAAAATACTCAGATATGTGGATAATCTGTGCTGCTTTATAGTTTTATATAAATTTTTCTTGAGTATAGAAGTTTGTTTTATGCAGCTGTTGTATATAAGTTAATAGAATGGGCACGCTAAGTATTGATTACCTTGTTTGGATATAAGATTAAGTTTCTACCTCAGTTCAGTATTATCATCATAAATACCAAGGGTTAATATAGATCATTGTGGTTTTCTCAACCTTCTCACCATGTAGAATAGGAAATTGAAGTTGAAAAGGGTGAGTTGTCCAATTTATGCGTCTGATTATAGGAATAATCTGTTCTTAAATCTAATTTTCTAACTCTTTAATTGTATCTGCTTTTCTCTGAAAAATGAGAAATTGTGCAGCTGTTTCTTACTTCGTTTTTATTTTGATTTTGGATTTTGTCTGGATTTTTAGTATTGTAAATAAGAAAGTTACCTTTTACCTTAGATGCATTCTAAATGTACTGAGTAGAAGGATTTAAAAATCACTGTGTCATATGATTGTTTGTATGTTAGTTGCTCAGTCATGTCCGACTCTTTGGGACCCCATGGACTGTAGCCCGCCAGCCTCCTCCATCCGTGGGATTTTCCAGGCCAGAAAACTGGAGTGGGTTGCCATTGATATTTTTTGGGATCAATGTATTTACCTGTATTTCTTAATTACACATGATGGCTTATAAATAAATGCATTTGACAGCCTTATTATTAACATGGTTTGTAGTGGGGAAAGCTTTTTATAATCAGCTAATGTTTTAAAACATTTACATGTAGTTTGCATTGTATATTTCAGTCAGCTAATGTTATAAAATGTGTACATGTGGTTTGCATTGTTGCATATTTCCTTAACTTAAGCACTCAGATATTTATCCAAACATTATTGCTATGGGGTTTCCTGCAGAAAGACTTGAAGGCGTATACAGGAACAATATTGATGATGTAGTAAGGTAAGAACTTTTTAATCTTCTGTTTCAATATTGATGTATATTCATGTTGTATTTTCATTTAGGAAAATTTCTAAACCACAGAAAAAGATGTACTTGTTGATGTTTATTTTTATTATGTTGATAATCTATAACTACTTTGTTTATTTTGCTTCATGTACCTACTGGGCGTCAGTGGGATAAAACTCATTAGATAAGAACTGACCTTTTACATAATCAGGTGTGTGTGGTATGATTTCACGGACTCCATAAAATGGCTCTCACCAGTTTAATATCTGGGTTCCATTGCACTATGATTTTTGTCTTTTATTTCACTGTTGGGTATTAGCCTTAAAATCCTTGAGTGGATTTATTCACTTAAATTTATTTATGCTAAGGTATACATAAGTGATGTAATTTTACATAGAACAGTTTATAATGGGGCATAAATGTACAAAGGACCTGGAGAAGTATTAGTGCAGGGGATCTGGAAAGGAATTTGTTAGACACCAAAGCCTAGTTGTCTGCTTTTCAGTTTTGCATAATTTTTAAGAGGAATTATCATTCATATCTGAATAATAGTTCTCAAGGCTCATTTAAATAACCTTAAATACGTTTATGACCTAAGAGTACAGAATATATTTTATGAGAGAAGGAATTTGTGTCTGCTTTGTAAATAGTCAATATGTTTTCTAATTTCAAAACAAAAAATAAGTATAAATAAACTGTAAAATGTCAGTAGGAAGTGTAATTGGCTTTTAAAAGTATAAATTTTCTATCATTCCTTGTACTCTCTTTCAGAAGTATCCTTTTTGGAGACTTCCAGTTTAAATATGTGGTGGTTATGAGAACTAAATGTTGTAATGGGCAGGAAAGCACTTTGTAAAGCATTATGCAGATATAGGATTCTTTTTAAATAGTTGTCTTAGTATTTAAAACTATCTGTATACTCTTACATGAGCCAACCATAGTTGTGTTTTTCAGTGGTTAATTTTTAACAATTTGCTTTGAACCAAAGTCTATTTACATTTTTGCAGTATTGAGTTGTACCCAGTTGGGTTTTTATAGTGCTTATATTGTGTTCAGAATTAAACTTCAGTATTGACAGAAAAACTCCCAGATTACTTTGTAGTTGGTACATGAGGCTGTCAGAGAAATGACATAAGAGCTTGCGATTAAGAAATGATTTTGCCTTCTAATAGTTGGGCAGGACACAATGGGAGAATGGGAGCAACAGCTTGATACGGCTTAGTCAGTGTTAATACCAATCTACAGAAATACAATGATTGATAGAAAAAAGATTAAGAGAAGTAAATTTTGACTCAAGAGAGATGGAGAATCTGGGAAACGAGCAGTGCTGTCATGAAACATGTTTGCTGCTACCATGAAGGAGTGTTGATCAGGCCTCTTTATGGCCTAGAAGAAACATTTCTAAAGTCGATCTACTTAACATTACTGTAATTCTGTATTCAACCAACTACTAATTCAAACAAGTCAGATTAATACTCATACAGAAAAAGAGTGTGAATACTCTTGAGTAGAGGATACATTTTCCAGTCACTGTGAGAATATCCTTGTGGTAAATTAATTTGATGTGCTAATTTCTACATTGTTCTCTTCTGAATGTGAATTTGTCTCTTCTGACTGTGGATTAATACTGAGGCTGATTGATCATCTTTCAGGTTACTGATAAGTCCAGTTTCTGGTTCTATATGTATGATTTACATATGATCATCAGATCTTTGGTGGTGGTGTTGTATTGTTTTGTCACTATGACATATTCGACCCATGGACTGCAACATACCAGGCTTCCCTGTCCTTTACCATCTCCCAGAGTTTGTTCAAATTCATCTCCATTGAGTCAGTGATACTATTTAACCATCTCATCCTCTGCCCACTTCTCCTCCTGCCTTCAATCTTTCCCAGTAACAGGGTCTTTTCCAGTGAGCCGGCTCTTCACATCAGGTAGCCAAGTACTGGAGCTTCGGCTTCAGCATCGGTACTTCCAGTGAATATTCAGGGTTGATTTCCTTTAGAATTGACTGGTTTGATCTCCTTGAAGTCCAAGGGAGTCTCAAGAGTCTTCTCCAGCACCACAATTCAAAAGCATCAGTTCTTTGGCACTCAACCTTCTTTCTGGTCCAACTCTCACATCCATACATGACTACTGGAAAAACCATAGCTTTGACTATACAGACCTTTCTCGGCAAAATAATATCTTTGCTTTTGAATACACTGTCTAGGTTTCTCATAGCTTTCCTTCCAAGGAGCAAGCATCTTTTAATTTCATGGCTGCAGTCACCGTCTGTAGTGATTTTGGAGCCCAAGAAAGTAAAATCTGTCACTGCTTCCACGTTTTCCCTTGCTATTTGCCGTAAAGTGATGGGACTAGATGCCATGATCTTAGTTGTTTTTTTTTCCCCCCAGTTTCTTTATTATTTCTAAAACAAAAAATTAATAGAGAAGTTATAAATCTTCAAACAATCTTTTAGTTTTTTGAATGTTGAGTTTTAAGCCATTACTTTCACTCTTCTCTTTCACTCTCATCAAGAGCCTCTTTAGTTTCTCTTTGCTTTCAGCCATTAGAATGGTACCATCTGCATATCTGAGGTTGTTAATATTTCTCCCTGCAATCTTGATTTTAGTTTGTGATTGATCCAGTCCAGCGTTTTGCATGATATACTTTGCATATAAGTTAAATTGACAATATACAGCTTTGTCATACTCCTTTCCCAATTTTGAACCAGCCCATTGTTCCATGTAAGGTTCTAATGGTTGCTTCTTGACAACAGGTTTACCTGTTTTAAACAGGTAAACCTATCAGGAGACAGGTAAGGTGTTCTGGTATTCCCATCTCTTTAAGAACTTTCCACAGTTTCTTGTGATCCACACAAAGGCTTTAATGTAGTCAATGAATTAGAAGTATATGTTTTTCTGGAGTTCTCTTGTTTTTTCTACGATCCAGACTATGATCCAGAGAATGTTGGCAATTTGATCTCTGGTTCCTCTGCGTTTTCTAAACCCAGCTTATACATCTGGAAGTTCTTGGCTCATATACCACTGAAGCCTAGCTTGAATGATTTTGAGCATAATCTCACTAGCATGTGAAATGAGTGCAGTTGTATGATGGTTTGAACATTTTTTGGCATTGCCTTTGATTGAAATTGGAATGAAAACTGTTCTTTTCCAGTCCTGTGGCCACTGCTGAGTTTTACAAATTTGCTGTCATATTTAGTGCAGCACTTTAACAGCATCATCTTTTATGATTTGAAATAGTTCTGCTGGAATTTGTTTGTGGTAATGCTTCCTATGCTCACTTAACTTCACATTCCAGGATATCTGGCTCTGGGTGAGTGTCCATACCATATGGTTATCCAGATCAGTAAGACATTTTTGGTATAGTTCTTCTGTGTATTCTTTCCACCTTTTCTTAATCTCTTCTGCTTCTGTTGTCCTTGCCATTTCTGTCCTTTATTGTACCCATTTTTGTTTGAGTAAACTCACCTGATGCAAAGAACTGACTCATTTGAAAAGACCCTGATGCTGGAAAGATTGAAGGTGGGAGGAGAAGGACGACAGAGGATAAGATGGTTGGACGGCATCACCAACTCAATGGACATGAGTTTGAGTAAACTCCAGGAGTTAGCGATGGGGTCGCAAAGAGTGGGACACCACTGAGTGACTGAACTGAACTGAACTCCAATATCGTGCAAGCCATTCAAGGAAATCAATTATCTAGGTACTAGAGACAGTCATTTCCACAGAGAAGTTAATCCTAACACACAACTCTTTTCAAATGAGTCAGTTCTTTGCATCAGGTGGCCAAAGTATTGGAGTCTCAGCTTCAGCATCAGTCCTTCCAATGAATATTCAGGACTGATTTCCTTTAGAATTGACTGGTTGGATTTCCTTGCAGTCAAGGGACTCTCAAGAGTCTTCTCCAACACCACAGTTCAAAAGCATCAATTCTTCGGTGCTCAGCTTGCTTTATGGTCCAACTCTCACATGCATACATGACTACTGGAAAAACCACAGCTTTGACTAGATGGAACTTTGTTGGCAAAGTAATGTCTCTGCTTTTTAATATGCTGTCTAGGTTGGTCGTAACTTTTCTTCCAAGGAGCCAGCGTCTTTTAATTGCATGGCAATAGTCACCATCTGCAGCGATTTTGGAGCCCCCAAAAATAGTATGTCTCTGTTTCCATCGTTTCTCCATCTATTTGCCATGAAGTGATGGGACCAGATGCCATGATCTTAGTTTTCTGAAAGTTGAGTTTTAAGCCAACTTTTTCACTCTCCTCTTTCACTTTCATCAAGAGGCTCTTTAGTTCTTCTTTGTTTTCTGCCATAAGGGTGGTATCATCTGCACATCTGAGGTTATTGATATTTCTCCTGGCAGTCTTGACTACAGCTTGTGCTTTATCCAGTCCAGCATTTCTCATGATGTTGAAGACAATAGTACTAATCAGTACTGATTTTTTTTTTGTTTTTTTTTGGTTCAAAGATGGTAACACCTCAGTGAAAAAAATGTCTTTATTTTCTTATATCTTTTCTGTTAACAGTAAACTTTGGGATTTAGAAACTGGGATATCTAAAGAGTATTTAAAATTACCTTTTCTTCTTTAATCCCATGTGTTTCCTATGATTCCTATGATTTTCCCCCCAAACAAGAAATATTGTGCAGAATTCAGACTTTGTTGTTGCTGTACATAATTGCTTTGAGTAAAACTCACATTCCAGATACCTTCATGCTTAAAGTATTAACTGTTTATGGATATAATTCATTACTGCAATGTAAGATTTTATACTTGAGGTATTCAAATATTTAACTTCTTTTAAGGTTACCTCCTGGGATCAGGAATTAATGTAAAAAATAAGAGCGGAGGAAAAGTGAACCAAATTGAAATTTTTTTACTATCTTGACTTCAGGTGTTTTCTTTAATAAGCAGTTAGTATTGACAGGGCAAGACAGGATCGTTTCATGGAATGGAAATTGAAAAACTAGATCTTCCTAGATCGTTTTTTCTTCTTTTCATCTTAATACTGCCTTCTCTCTCTTTCTTGCCTCTAAAATTCTTGCTCTGACCAGCTGGTAATATGAAACATTGTTTTATTTGGGTGATTTATTATTCTTTGATATGTATATTAATCTTATTTCTCAGGTTAATATTGAAGTTATCTATTAATAATTTATATGTTACCTGTATAAATCTAGGCAGTCTTTAACAAACTGATGATGCTTCATATGTTTAGCAGACATAGTTTGAGAATTGTTCTGTATGTAATAAATCATAGATGTGTAAATTTAATAGAGGTAAACTGGCTTTCTTACTGCAGAACCTTTAATGTGCTATTATGCATTGTAATTCTCCCAAGAGTGAAATTCGAATATGTTCCTTTCCCTTTTTTTTTTTTCATTTCTTTCCCTTTCTCTTCCCCTCCTTCCTTTCCCCTTTATATCTTTCTTTTTCTTTGTAGTGTAGTAAATAACATTTCTCTCAACAGTGTTCCATGGAGCACAATTTTGGAAACGTTGAAATGAAAAAAATTGTATATAACAATATTTTCCTCTTGTCTGTCATTAGGAAATAAATTACTTCCTCCTCTTTTATTGGAAAGATCAGCTTTTTCACCCATGTATAAGCAGCGATATTGCAGATTCAAAAGTCCGTCAAAAGGAAGACAGACTTATACAGTGTCTTCCTGAAGAAACTTTTCAGTTATTCTTCTCTTAATCATATACTGATCTCTCAGTCAACCTTATGTTGATTTTCAATAAAATAGGATGAACATGTTTGTTATCTCAACATTACCATTATTGGTTATTCAGTTTAAAAAGGTTGAAAAGAGATTATTTATAGGAAAGCTTCAAAAATAATTTAGGAGGATATCAGTTCCCTTCTCCCTTTCCAACAACTTTTGACTTCTTCCCTCATTGCCTCTCTGTTTCTTGCTTCCTTTTTTTCTTTATTCAGATGTAAATCACATAAAATGAAATAGCCCACTTCAGACTATACTGTTCAGGGACATTTAGTGTCTTCACAATGTTTTATAACCACCACCTCTGTCAAATTCCAAAATATTTTATTGCCCCAGAAGAAAACGCTGTCCCCAGAGACTCCTCCTACTTCTTTTGTTAGTCTTTATTCTTTACAAATCACAGCCATGATGGACTTGACAATGATTAAATTATCTGTACCAGTCCAATTTTTGATATTTTAATAATAGGTTACATTTATTTACATTTATTTATATATATGTGCTACTGTTGTATAAGCAGATTGCATGTGTTCTCTTATTAAATTGCTACAGTAAACCTATCTCCATTTCATAGATGGTAGATGGTTTAAAAGAAGCTAACTTCCCCAAGTGCCACAGCTGGTAAGAACAGTCTGAGGATTGAGTCCAGGTCTGTCAGATTCCAAAGCTGATTTCCTTACCATAAAATCTTGTATATCAGAGGACAAAAACTGGAAACTCCTAGCTCATTTAGCCTGTTGATGTCCTTGTTTGGCCTAACACATTGTTGGTCCCCACTCAGTGTGGGAAATCATCTAGGAAAATCTTTTCTGATACCATACTAGAACATTTCTCAAGGATTTGAGTCTCTATACTGAAAAGACTTACATAGTGCCAAGCACAGTAAGTGAAAACAGGTCAATACCAGGCAAATTATTAAGAAGTTAAAAAAAATACGAAGAAGAATGAGAATTTCTCAAAAGCTTTCAGGGTCATTTAGAAAGGATTAGGAATGTCAGTAGCATCTAACTTCTCAGCTGCTGTTGCTGCTAAGTTGCTTCAGTTGTGTCCGACTCTGTGCGACCCCATAGACGGCAGCCCACCAGGCTCTTCTGTCCCTGGGATTCTCCAGGCAAGAACACTGGAGCGGGTTGCCATTTCCTTCTCCAGTGCATGAAAGGGGAAAGTGAAAGTGAAGTCGCTCAGTCGTGTCCGACTCTTCAGGACCCCATGGACTGTAGCCTACCAGGCTCCTCTGTCCATGGATTTTCCAGGCAAGAGTACTGGAGTGGGATGCTGTGACTTCTGCAGCAGTAGAATTAAAGATAGAAGATTGAAGAACAGCACTTCAGATGTTCTGCAGTCAACCTGAAATTCTATATCCAGCCAAACCATCAATCAAGTGCAAGAGTAGGAAAAAAAGACACTCAACGGACTGAAAAAAAATTTGTCCTTGTAACATTTCTTAGGCGATTACTATAAGATGTGCCCTAGGAAAATGGGGAGAAACCATGAAAGAAAAGAAAAGGGCTTCAACAAACTGAGAATCCAACGGAGAATCCAACTCAGAAACCACAATCAAGTCCCAGGGTGACAATGGTGCCATAAAGCTAAAGAGCAACTAGTTCTGATTAGAGCAGTAGGACGGAAGGCTTTCAGGGAAGAACATTATAGGTGGATATTGAAATAATATTATCTGGGAGAAAATATAATAAGATAAGCAAAAGAGAAGTGAAGCGTGTGTTGGGGATACTACTGGTTTTGTTAGCCTTCTCTACCAAGGCAGAAAATAATGTAGGTAATTGATAAATCTACAAGAAGCACTGTTATTTATCTTATATAGAAATGCTGACTTAAATACCAGGAAAAAGAGTTCTAATACTTGAGCGTAGTTACTTTTGGGGAAAAAACATGGGTTTGAGGATGAAGAGTGATGGGAGATGAGTATTTTTTTTCTATTATGGTATAATATATATAGGGTAATTTATCATTTCAACTTCTTTTAACTGTACAGTTCAGTAGCATTAAGTATATTCACATTCTTGTATAATTATCACCACTGTCCATCTCTAAAACTATTTTATCATTCCATACTGAAATGTTACACTATTTAAATAGTAACTTCCCATTCCCCCTACTTCCAGCCCCTGAAGCACTGTTATATTTTCTGTTTCTATGTATTTGACCATTCCTGGTACTTTATATAAGTGGAAACATATAATATTTATCTTTTTGTGACTTATTTTACTTCGTTTCACCCATGTTGTGGCATGTGTCCTTCTATTATATGTATATACCACATTCTGTGTATCTATTCATCTGTCGATGGACACTTGGGTTGCTTCTACCTATTGACTGTTGTAGATAATGTTAATATGAACATGGATGTACAAGTATCTGTTCGAGTCTCTATTTTTAATTAAGTGTACACTCAGAAGTGGAATTGCTGGATCAAATGGTCATTCTATGCTTGCTTTTTTTGAGGAGCTATCATACTGTTTTCTACAGTGGCTGTATCATTTTACATTCCTACCAGCAAGGCACAAGAGTTCCAACTTCTCTAAACCCTCACTGCCAGCACTTTATGTTTTCTGGGGTTTTTTGTTTGTTTGGGGTTTTTTGGATAATAGCTGTCTTAATGGGTATCAAGTGATATCCCATTGTGGTTTTGATTTGCGTTTCTCTAATGATAAATGATGCTGAACATCTTTTCATGTGCTTAGTCACCATTTGTATATCTTCTTTGGAGATATGTCTGTTTGATCCCTTTGCTAGTTTATGAATTGGATTTTTTTTGTTGTTTTTGAGTTCTGTATATGATGGATGTTAATCATTTACTAGATAATGTGATTTGCAAATATTTTTTTCCATCCTGTTGGTTGCCTTCTTACTGTGTTGATATTCTTTGATAGATAAAAGTTTTAAATTTTGATGCAGTTCATTATTGTCTTTTTTTGTTGTTGTTGCCTGTATTTTTGGTGTTGAATCCAATAAATCATTGCTAAATTCAGTGTCATGAATTTTTCCTGTCTTTCCCTCTAAGAGTTTTATAGTTTTAGGTCTTTGGTGTAGTCTTTGATCCATTTTGAGTTAATTTTTGTATATGATAAAAGATAAAGGTCCAACTTGGTGCTTTGGCAAGTGAATTTCCAGCTTTCCTTTCCCATCTCTCATTTGTTGAAAAGACTCTCCTTTCCCTATTGAATGATTTTAACACACAAGTCAAAGTCATTTGACCATATATGTAAAGTTTTATTTCTGAACTCTCTAGTCTATTCCGTTGGTATATGTCTGTCTTTATGCCAGTACCATCCATTGTTGTGTGCGTGCTCAGTTGTATCCGACTCTTTGCAACCCCATGGACTGTAGCTCACTAGGCTCCTCTGTCCATGGACTTCTCCAGGCAAGAATACTGGAGTGGGTTGCCAATTGTAGCATTGTACAAAGTACATTTTGAAATCAGGAATTGAGTCCTACAACATTGCTCTTCTATTTCAAGGTTAATTTGGCTATTTAGGGTCCTGTGAGAGTCCCTGAGTGTTAGGATGGAAGTTTTTATTCATGCAAAAAGTTGTTGCAATTTTGATAGGAATTGCATAGTATGGTATTGAAACCTTGATAATATAAAGTCTTCTAATCCAGGAATATGGGATATCTTTCTATTTATTTAGGTCTTTGATTTTCTTCAGCAGTATTTTTTAGCTTTCTTTACTTCAGAAGAAAAAAATTTGTCTTTTACCTTAGCATATCATATTAGCTGTAGAGTGGTTTTCTTTAAGAGCCATGTTATATTCATAGCTGTGTTGAGCAGAAAGTACAGAGATTTTCTGTATGCCCCCTACTCTGTGTGCATTGCGTCCTCATTATTAGTGTCCTCAATCAGAGTGGTACATCTGTTAAATTGATGAACCAACATTGACTCATCATTATTGCAGAGTCTATAGTTTATGTTATGGCTCACTCTTGGTATTGTGCAGTCTGTGGATTTGTGCAAATTATGTAAGTATACATCCACTACTGTAGTATCATACAGAGTAGTTTCACTGCCCTAAAAGTGGTCTGTGTTTTGCCTGTTCATCCCTCTCTGTCCCCAGCCTCTGGCAACCACTGATGTTTTTATGGTCTCCACAGTTTCAGCTTTTCCAGAATGTTACATAGGTAGAATTATCCAGCATGTAGCACACAGAAACTCTGTTCATATTCAGTATGGCAGTATATGAAAAAGCCACAGCACCCAGTATGATATAGCTACTTTGGGAAGATTGTGGTTTCTTACAAAGCTACATGTAATTTCTATAATCAAGCGGAACACCCCTTTGGCTATTTACCCGAAGGAGTTGAAGACTAATGTTCACACAGAAAGACTTACATTACATTCATCCTATGCATGGATGTCATACTTCTTAAATGCCTGGCTCCTGGAAGAAGAAAAGGGAAAAGAAAATAGGCTGTGGATCTTTAAATCCCCTGGAAGACATCTGTTGCTGGGGATTGCAGCAATGGCAGCCTGCTTGTGTCTGCACAGCCATAATCATAATCAGAAGCAGCCATCAAGGATCAAGACACAGATCTCTGATACTTGGAGGACAGAGTCCCACAAGCTGCATCAGACTGCTCTTGGAATACATGGTGTGGCTGCCTGCTGGGAGGGGACCATGGGTGGCTAACTACTACCACACTAGGAGTTGAAATTGAAATTAATTGTGATTTACTGTCTAGGCCTCCTCTCCTGAAAACTGCAAACTTTTGAATAGACTCCAGAGTTCTAAAATAGTTACACCAGACAGATTATGCCAGTAAAATAAAAACTTTTTGCATGTTGGAAGCTTATTTAGGACTATTCCATGGAATGAGCAAAGTAAAGACTTAATAAGACAGTGTTTATTCTCACAACTAATTCAGATTTTTATATATCTGAAATTATTTGAAATAAGGTGAGAAATGAGAAGATTTGAATTCTAGTGTTGTTAAGTTTTGAGAATATTATCTCTCTGCTCTCCTTCAAGTTCTCAGTCTCAACTTTCCAAGTATCCACAGTTAAATATTCCCATTTCCCTTTGGAAAGTGCTCTTTTCTTGCTTTTTTCCGCCTTTCCATTGTATCAAACTTAGAAGGCAGTGAGCCAGTTGTGGGCATGAAATCCTTGGGAGGAGAGAGGAAGAAGTGGGAGGGGCAGTCATGCTGAATGTTTCCCTAAGTAATTTTCAAGTTCTTTGAGAGAAGTTACCCCCGCTTCTTGAAAAAAACTGCTGTGATATTTTCTTTTAAATAGATTGTTTATTCTCCTGCCTGTCTCACTGTTGCCCACAGTGATAGATAAGAAATTACAATGAAGTTCACATATTAAAGAGAACACACAAAAAAGTATGATTTCACCAACCCTCACTTATAAAAAAACTATAGGAAAATAAAAGAAGTCGGGGTTCTTGAGTGCACATGACAAAAAGTAACTCTTATTAACTTAATTAGAAGAGAATTCTAAAAAAATATTAGCTTACGGAGAACCAGGCTTTGAAGACTGTGAGAAGCTAAGAGAAGCAGATCATAGTCAAGAGCTTATAAAGAAGAGCATCCCCAGCTGAGGACATTGCTGCATAGATATTTGCTGTCCCAGGTACTGCCACAGGACTAAATATTGATGCTGGGTTCATAAACTTTCAGCTCCGCTGGAGATCTCTCTGAACAATCCCTTGACTCATCTGCGCCTTGTTCTTACTACCTGGGATTCAGTGTCCAGAACATGAGGACCTAATTGATCTTAGACCTTGCACATGTGATGTGAGAAAGATGGGGAAGGGAGTATTTGTTTATTTCTTGAAATTCTCTCCAGATTGGAATAGTTTTGGATGCTAAAGAGCCTAGAGATGGCAAATATCCCTTACAAATTTCTCCTGTTTTACACGTCACATCCTCAGACTCTCTTCCCAGAGATATCTACAATTAAAAGTTTTATATATTCTTTAAAAAATTGTTTTCATGTTATACTCACCCTTTAAGAAATACAGATGAGGACATACTGCATATTCTTCTTTTTTCGTTTAACATACTTTGGAATTTTCCATATTGGTGTGGAGGTGAAATTGATTTTCTTATTGGTTGTCTTCCATTTTATGATCATACCATAATAAACAGCCCACTCAGATACATATTTTAGGGTGCTTCCAGTTATTGCTATTGAAAACAGTGCTCTAAACAGAAATTTTGCACATTTGTCTTGGTGTCCTTTTGCAAGTACTTATATCCTTAAGGTAAATTTCTTTGCAGTGAGTCCATGGTTTAAACTCAAAAATGGTATCATTTTATATTCTCACCAACATGTATGCATCCTGCCCCCAAGATGTTTTCACAATCTTGGTGACCTAAATATTACCAAGCTTAAAACTTTTTGCAGTTTGTTGTAATGTGGTTTTTGATTGCATTTCTGTGTGAGTTTAAGCAATTTAGTGATCTTTATTGGTTTACATCTTTTTCCTTGGTTTGTTTGTGTGTGCTGACCTTGCTGTGATTATTAATGATTTTTACAAACTCTTTGGAAATTAGGGTACTATTTTTTCAGACAATTTTTATAATGCTGTGCCACTCTTGACGTTTGAATTTTATAAGATTCAGATAAAGCAGTGATAAGTTTGGTGGTTTATCTCTGTTTTGAATTATTGATTGCTCTCTGCTTTACTAATATGTATAATCGTGGAATATGAAAAGATTTTTGCTTGTAGCTGTTTGTTAAGGAATGTTCTTTTAAGAAATAGCCTTGCTTAAATTGCAAATAAAACTTTTAATCCAGAAAATATCATGCATCCATCACTCTTGAGTTATTGATTCAGAGCAGTATTTTCTTGGACAGAGAAAATAGAAGTGAAAAGGAAATTTAGGAGGTACTGCTTTTTTTCTGCCCCTAGCATTATATAGTTAGCTAACTTGTGGAATTCTGTCTTATCTATTGCTTTTTGGTTTAGACATTGCTTTGCACTCCAAGCCTTTTCTTTTGCCTTTACTATTTTTATTTTCCTTTATATATGCTTCTGTTTTATATTCATCTGTAAATATTTCCCTCCTTTTTTTCTGGAGACATATATATATTTTTAATCTAATCTGGGTAAATTCTCTGTAGCTGTATTTATTGGTCTTAAATAATTTTTGTTTTTCCTCTTTTGTCTTTTTTAAACTAGGTCATTTGTAATTGTTTATACAGAAGTTTAGTTTTTAAAACCTCTCTGTGGTCTTTCCTTTTAGATATTGAGTTATGAATTCATAGCCTGTTATTTAAATGAAGCTTTTGAAATCCGTTTTACTGATCTGTATCATATCTAACTATGCCAGTATTTCCTTCCTTGTCTGACGTGAATTCTAAAATTATATGAATACTTTCTCCCTGTTTCCTGGCATTTCCACTCAAACTTGTTCCTCATTCTTGGTTAGAAATACACCCAAAATTGTAGTTCCCTCCTTTATTAGTCTACTGATAAAAGAAAATCAAGCATATCAAGAATTTGTTAGAAAATAGCAGGTAATTGAAAATGTTGTTTTCAGTAGGTATATTGACAGTTGTGAAGTCCCTAGTTATTTAATGTATCATTCTTCTGTTTCAGTTTTATGCTCTATCCCAAGAATATACTTTCTAAGAAGCACACATAGTATGTTCCATTGGATTTTTTTCAGAGATACATCTTTTAGACTTGTGCTAACCATTATGGTAGCCACTAGCTAGCTACATGTCGCTATTTACTAAGTTTACAGTAATTAAATATAAATTTACTCATTCATTTTCATTTGCAACAGTCACATTTCAAGTGTTCAGTAGCCACATGTGGCTAGTGTCTACTGTGTTGGATAGCACAGATATAGAACATTTCCATCATTGTGGAAAGTTCTGTTGGACAGCACTATTGTAGATGGTGCCATTTTGCATTTCATTCTAAAAAGTTCTAATACCTAAATATGATGTGTTCCTTCTGTTGCTGTTTCTGCTGTTAATCAAAGTAAATTTGAGATTTTTTTAGGTGAGTTGTATTTTACAAGCTGATAATTGTAATCATATACTCTTAAAAACCAACTTTTTAAAGGTATAATTTGCATGCAACAACATTTACCTATTTTAAGTGTACAGTTCATTGAGTTTTGACATATATATACCCATGTAAAAACATCACCACAGTCAAGATTTAGAACATTTCTATTACCATAAAAAGTTTCTTAATGCCCCTTTGCCATCAGTCCCCAGCCCTGCTTCTGGGGCTGCCCTGCAGGCAGTCTGTAAGTTTGTTTTATCACTCTGTAGATAAGTTTTGCCTGTTCTAGAATTTTACATAAATGCAGTCATGTAATATGTACTCTTTGGGGTCTGGCTTCTTTCTTTTAGCTTAGTATTTTTGAAATTCATCCCTGTTGCTTTTATTAGTCATTTGGTTCTTTTTATTGCTGAGTGATATTCCACTCTATAGATATGATATAATTTATCCATTTACCTGTGGTGGACATTTGTTTTCAGTTTGGCTCTATTATGAACAAAGCTGCTGTTGAATATTCACGTACAAGATTTTTGTGGGTGTATGTTTTCGTTTCTGTTGGCTATCTGTGAGTGGGGTGGCTGGCTCGATTATGTATAGATCAGTGGAGCAGAAGAGAGACTGAAGAAAAACACACGTATCGTTTATTGACAAAGGTACCGAGATACTTCACTGGAGAAAGGACACTTGTTAACAGAACAACAGAGAAGCAACTGTAAGTCAGTATAAAAGTAAAATGAACCTTTCTTATGCCACAGGCATACCCCATTTTATTGTGCTTCACTTTATTGCACTTCACAGATACTGCATTTTTTTAAACAAATTGAAGATTTGTGGCAGCTATTCATTGTCAGGTGATGGTTGGCATTTTTTAGCAATAAGGTATTTTTAACTTAAGGTATGTACACTATTTCTTTAGACATATAATGCCTTTGCACACTTAATAGACTATAGTATAGTGTAAACATAACTTTTTTATGCACTGGGAAGCCAGAAATTTCATGTGATTTGCTTTGTTGCTATAGCCATTTTATTGCCATAGTCTAGTGTGTGTGTTAGTTGCTCAGTTGTGTCTGACTCCTTGTGACCCCATGGACTGTAGCCTACCAGGCTCCTCTGTACATTGAATTCTCCAGGCAAGAATACTGGAGTGGGTTGCCATTCCCTTCTCCAGGGGATCTTCTTGAGCCGGGGGTTGAACCCAGGTCCCTTGCATTCCAGGCAGATTCTTTACCATCTGAGCTACCAGGGAGCCAAACTCAAAACACCTCTGAGGTATGCCCGTGCACAAAAATTAGCTTAAAATGGTTTATAGATAGAACCCTAAAGTGTTGGTCACTCAGTTGTGTACAACTCTTTGTAACCCCATGGACTGTAGCCTGTCAGGCTCCTCTGTCCATGGAATTCTCTAGGCAAGAATACTAGAGTGGGTTGCTATTCCCTTTTCCAGGGGATCTTCCCAAACCAGGGATTGAACCTGGATCTCCTGCATCGCAGGCAGATTCTTTACTGTCTGAACCACCCGGTAAGCCAGAAACCTCTTTTCCTTTGAATCTTATATCTCTTTAGATAGAATAAATTTCCTTTAGTTCTGGATGCTACTATTTTTCACCTGAATTTAATATAAAGCTCTCATTTTTGCCTTTCTATTTAACTTGAGATAATGTAGGAGAAAGTACCACTGTGCAGGCGAGAGTTAAAAAGTACCTTTTCAACAAGATACTTTTCTTTTATCAGATATATAACTAATTTTGATTGTGGCAACCTGATGATGACTCGGAGAAAATAGTTAAGGACTATTAGGTTGATGTAAAAGTATTTGTGGTTTTACATTGTTGAACGTTGCCATTGATATTAGAAATACATTCTTAAATAAATGTAGTTATGTTATACACATAACATTTTAATGCATATTTCTTGCTTTATGTTTTTTTTGCTAATGACTTATTTGTTGTGGTTTAGTCGTTAAGTCATGTCTGACCTCTGCGACCCCATGTACTACAGCATACCAGGCTTCCCTATCCTTCACTATCTCCCAGAGTTTGCTCAAACTCATGTCCATTGAATCTGTGATACCATCCAAATAGCTCATCCTCTGTTGCCCCCTTCTCCTCCTGCCTTCCATCTTTCCCAGCATCAGGGTCTTTTCTAGTGAGTCAGCTGTTTGCGTCAGGTGGCCAAAGTATTGGAGATTCAGCTTCAGCATCAGGCCTTCCAATGAATATTCAGGGTTGATTTCCTTTGTATTTGACTGGTTTGGTCTCCCTGCTGTCTGAGGGACTCTCAAGAGTCTTCTCCAGCACCACAATTCGAAAGCATCAGTTCTTTGGTGCTCAGCCTTTTCCATGGTCCAGCTCTCACATCTGTACATGACTGCTGGAAAAACCATGGCTTTGACTAGATGGACCTTTGTTAGTAATGTGATGTCTCTGCTTTTTAATTTGCTGTCTACGTTTGTTATAGCTTTTCTGTAACAAGTGGATTTTATATGACAGGCGACAACAACTAGCTCAGTGGTTGAACTGAAAAGAAGCTCCAAAGCACTTCCCCAAAGACCAGTTTCCACCAAATAAAGGTCATGATCACTGTTTGGTGGTCTGTTGCCAGTCTGATCCACTATACCTTTCTGAAGCCTGGTGAAACCATTTCATCTGAGAAGTATGCTCAGCAAATCAATGAGATGCACTGAATACTGCATTGCCTGCAGCTGCCGTTGGTCAATAGAAAGGGCCCAATTTTCCTCCACAACAGCACCCAACCACACACCACACAACTAGCACTTCAAAAGTTGAATGAACTGTACCGCAAAGTTTTGCCTCATCTACCATATTCACCTGCCCTCTCACCAGCCAACTACCATTTCTTCAAGCATCTCGACAACTTTTTGCAGGCAAAACACTTCCACAACCAGCAGGAGGCAGAAAATGTTCTCCAAGAGTTCGTCAAATCATGAAGCACGGATTTTTATGCTACAAGAATAAACAAACTTACTTCTCATTGACAAAAATGTATTTGTTATAATGGTTCCTATTTTGCTTAATAAAGATGTGTTTGAGCCTAGTTATAATGATTTAAAATTCACAGTCTGAAACAGCAATTATATCTGCACCAACCTAATAGAGTATTTGAAGTTTACCTTTGTTAATGGGAGTAAGCATGATATGATTTATGTGTTAAAAAGAAAAACAGCAATCCAATTTCACGTTTTAGTAGTAGCAGTAGCAGCTCTAGGTATGTTAGAGTTGTAAGGACAAATATTGATTCAGCAGATGAATACAGCTGGATATGGATACAGCAGATGACTTAAATGTGGTTACCAAATAATTACTTACCTATAGAAAAATGTAGCATATAAAGTAATTATTTTTCTTTTTAGCCTACCCTGGATTAGTAAGAATTGTCTAGTGTCTTTAGACTGTTTTCTGAATGGGACACCTTTTTAAAAAGGGGTTTGCTGGGTTTCTGTCAAGCTGCTAGAAGCAATTGTTACTAATGATTGTGGTTGTTCATACTTGGAGTTTTGTTACCATTGTATCTACAGTAGTGTTTGTCACTTTGCAAGTTTTCAAGAAATATTTTTTCATGATATTTTATCATTTGTCCAAGCACATGCAAATGATAGAATGCTCTAATCTATAAATACTGGCACAGAGCAGAAATATACTAGTTCACCTTTAAGAAACAGAAGGACTCTTAGGACTTAAAGTAAGACTTCAGATTAATCCAGTGTAATATGTTTACTTCATCTACATAAAGCCTTTCAGTGTAAAGAAAGATTGGTTGGCTATTGCTGCTGCTGCTAAGTCGCTTCAGTCGTGTCAGACTCTGTGCAACCCCATAGACGGCAGCCCACCAGGCTTCTCTGTCCCTGGGATTCTCCAGGCAAGAATACTGGAGTGGGTTGCCATTTCCTTCTCCAATGCATGAAAGTGAAAAGTGAAAGTGAAGTTGCTCAGTTGTGTCCGACTCTTCGTGACCCCATGGACTGTAGCCTACCAGGCTCCTCCGTCCATGGGATTTTCCAGGCAAGAGTACTGGACTGGGTTGCCATTTCCTTCTCCAGGTTGGCTATTGAAATATAGGAAAAACACTGCCAAGAGAAAGGAAGCCATAGCCAATGAACTTCAGGTATTTTTGGCAAAACCCATTCCTTTTGTGGAGATGGAAACATCATAATATCTTAGTCTATTAAAAATTGCCTCATTTAACTACCTTCTCTTGTTTGAGTTCACACTTACTGAGCAACATTCTGATTACACTTCTCAGATCTCTTTATGGAGAGATACGATCTTAATAGTTTAGTTCTTATGGCAGCTGGATTTTTCAATAAATTAAAATATTGCCATTATTATCATTATAATAATTATACATCAGTCATATGATACAGGTTCTAATTTCCTGGGGGGAAAAACACTCCTCAATATGTTGACGTGATCAAGTCTTAATTCTGAAAGATAGAAGATCAGACTCTGGACCACCAGTAACTTCACCAAAATAATAACTGAATTTCTGATGCCTTCTAAGAGTCAGTAAAGCTTATGTTGCAACCTAGATTCTTTCTCCTCTGTTAGAATGAATTCAGTAGCATGGTGTTAATGTATAGAGCTTCTAGAGTTAGTTGCTTCTAGATGTAATTTTGCATTTGATTTATATAATCTGACTTCTTCAGTTTTGAACAGTGCATAGTGTATTCATTGCTTGTAGAGTGTGCCAACTTGTATAGCAAGTATTTGTAGTTTTGAACTTGCCTTATAATCACTGGCTCTCTTAATTGGAGTGTTTAGTCCATTTATATTTAATATGATGATTAATATGTTTTCTTTTGGTCTAACACCTTATTTGTGTTTAGTTGTTCATTCATTCCTATTTCAGTCTCATTCTCCCTCATTCCTTTTTTTCTGTCCTTTTTGGGGTTAACAATATTTTAATGGAATAGAAGATTTAATATTCCGTTTAAATTCTTCTATTTTTTAGCTGTATGTATGTGTGTGTGTGTGTGTGTGTGTGTGTGTATCTGTATATATTTAGAGTTTGTTCTAGGGATTATAGAACACAGCTTGTTACAGTTCTCTTAGAGTTGCTATTGTAAGCATTAAAATATAAGAGCCCTACAACAGTAAAATTCTATTTTCCTCCATTTCTTTTGTATGATTTTTGTCATATATTTTATGTCTACGTATGTAGTAGACTCCCGAGAATACAATGTTATTTTATTTGCTTTAAGCAGTTATCTGTCAGTGAAATCAAGAAAAAAGATGTCCTTTTATACTTACTCCTATGTTTACTATTTTTGATGCTTTTTGTTTCTTTCTTTAGAGTCAAAGTTTTCATCTGGAATTAGTTCCCTTCAGCCTAGGAACAAGTTTGCTGGTGACAAATACTCTATATTTGTTGATTGTTTTTGAAAGGCATTTTGCTGGATATAGACTTCTGTGATGACTTTGTTTTTGTTTTTGAATGCTTCATTAGATCTGATGAGAAGTCAGCCATTGTTCATACTGGTAGTCTCCTGGATATATAGTGTGTCTTTCTTGACTCCTTTTGTTTTTTCCCCTTGGTTTTCAGTGGTTTTGATTATGATAGGCATAGTTTGGTTCTTTTTATATTTGTCTTATTTGGAGTTTATTGAGCTTGTAGTGTCTCTAAGTTGATGTTTTATATACCATGGGTGGGAAATTTTTAGCCGTGATGTCTTTAAAATTTTTTTTTTCAATTTCTTCTGTTCTCCAGGTTAAATAATTAACTACTATATGTTATCAAATTTATATCTTTATTTTCCATCTGATATCTATGCATAACAAACCACCTCTAAACATAAGTAACATAGAACATTTATTTATTTTATACTCACAGATTAAGTGAGTCAGAAATCTGGACAAGGCATGGTGGAAATGGCTTGTTTCTGCTCCAGAACATTTAGGGCCTTAGTTGGGAAAACTCAGTGACAGGAGGTGAGTGTTGGCAGATTGAGGGCTGAATCATCTATTTGTGTTTTCACTCATGTGTCTGGTATAGGCTGTCTGTTATCTGGGCCTTTAGTTGGGCTTGTTGGCCAGAACCCCTGCACTTGGCCTTTCCATGTAGGCTATTTTGAGCTTCCTCATAGCATGGCAACTTCTTAAAAGTGAAGATCCAGAGTCCAGGGTAGAAGTATATGGCATTTTTTATGACCTAGCGTTAGTAACAGCTTTATCTCACTTCTGCCGGTACTCAGTTGGTTGAGGTAATCACAGAAGTGTGCCCAAGTTCAAGGGGGATGGACCGTAGACTCCACCACTTAAAGAGACCATTGTTAAGGTTATGTTTATGAAGAGCATGTGGAATGGGGAATATGTCATTCTTAGAAAACACAATCTCCCACATCTTCTGCAGTCCTCAGTCTTCCATTAAGACCATGCAAGTAGATTTTTCTTTTCAGATACTGTACTTTTAAGACCTAGAATTTCTGTCTGTATTCTCTGTCTTTGCTAAGATTTTTCATCTTTTCACTTAAGCTGTAATCATTTTCTTTACATTCTTGTATATTTTTATAATAGCTGCTTCAAAGTCCATGTCTGCTAATTCCAACATCTGGTTCATCTTGGAATTGTTTTCTGTTGACTGCTTTTTTTTTTTCCTTCTTGGTCATAGATCATATTTTCCTGCTTTGCATGTCTAATAAGTTTTAATTGTATGATGAATGTTTTCGGTGATATGTTGTAGGAAGTCTGAATTGTTACTTTAAGTGTGCTGAGTTTCATTTTGGCAGGCATTTAAATTAATGGCTAATCTCCTTATATTATCAGGCTTGGTTTTGTTTGTTAAGGTAGGCCTGTTTTGGTTTTGTCTTTTGCTTCATGTCATGGTCCTTATTCCTCAGGAATGGCTTTCTAGGGTCTCAGCTGAACACCTGAGGTCTCTCCATTCTGGCTGGACAGAACTCGTTCTCCCAGTACTGTGCTTTCTCTGATGTTATCTCCATTATGCTTCCAGAACCTGCAGATATGCAGCCTAACCCATGCCAAGGCCCTGAGGTTAATTGCCACACAGACTTCGAAGTCCCTCCATCTGTCTGTCCTCCTTTTTCTGCTCTTCTGTTCCACAAACTAGCTGCTTTACCATCCAGAACTCCAGTTTCAGTCTGTTTACCTCAATGAAACCTTTGTTCCATTTCCTTCTGCTCTGTCAACAGAGTCAAGCTGAAAACAAGGCAGGTTTGGGGTTATTGTTTAGCTGCTTAGTCTGTCTGACTATTTGCGACCCCATGGACTGCAAGACACCAGGCTTTCCTCTCCTCCACCATCTCCTGGTGCTTGCTCAAACTCATGTCCATTGAGTCTGTGATGCAATCCCGACCATCGCATCCTCTGTCATTCCCTCCTTCTTCTGCCTTCCATCTTTCCCAGCATCTGGATCTTTTCCAGTGAGTTGGCTCTTTGCGTCAGGTAGCCAAAGTATTGGAGCTTCTGTTTCAGCATCAGTCCTTCCAGTGAATATTCAGGGTTGATTTCCTTTAGGATTGACTGATTTGATCCCCTTGCAGTCCAAGGGACTCTCAAGACTTGCTTCTCTAACACTGCAGTTCAAAAGCATCTATTCTTCGGCGCTCAGCCTTCTCTATGGTCGAACTCGCACATCCATGCATGACTGCTAGAAAAACCATGGCTTTGACTATATGGACCTTTATTGGCAAAGTAATGTCTCTGATTTTTAATATGCTGTGTAGGTTTGTCATAACTTTTCTTCCAAGGAGCAAGCATCTCTTAATTTCATGGCTGCAGTCACCATCTGCAGTGATTTTGGAGCCCAAGAAAATAGTCTGTCAGTGTTTCCATTTTTTCCCCATCTATTTGCCATGAAGTGATGGGACCAGATGCCATGATGTTAGTTTTCTGAATGTTGAGTTTTAAGCCAGCTTTTTCACTCTTCTCTTTCAACTTCATCAAGAGCTCTTTAGTTTGTCTTCACTTTCTGCCATTGGTGGTGTCATCTGCATATCTGAAGTTATTGATATTTCTCCTGGCGATCTTGATTCCAGCTTGTGCCTGCATCTAGCCTGGCATTTGGCAAGATGTACTCTGGATAGAAGTTAAATAAGCAGTGTGACAAAATACAGCCTTGATGTACTCCTTTCCCAATTTTGAAACAGTCCATTGTTCCATGTCCAAGTCTAATTGTTGCTTCTCGACTACTTTGTTTATAATGTATATTCAAAGGTAATTGTTATCCTTTTTTAATGTTCAAGGATTATTTATTATGGGCATAACTGCTAAGAGTTTATGCTTCCCATTCTTCATTTTTCTACATTCCATTCAGGAAGGACAAAGGCTTACTAAATAAATAGTCTCATTTGATTCCTTATAACACACACTAAAAAATAAAATCACTTCAATTCTAAAAAAGAAAAGTATCTATAAGGGTAAACTTGTAAAAAAACCTGCATACAGGTTTTGCACGAGGCAGGTAAGGTTTCTTTTTCCTTGAAGATCATAGGCCTCTGCTGCCTTTTGTTAAATTCCTCATATATTTTGCAGTTATTTACAACAGAAAAACTCCTATGCCAGTACTCTATAATGGTCAAAAGTATATACGTGCTCCTTTAAGAGAAATTTTAAGAGATGGCCCCTTTATATTGAATGCCAGTGTAAAAAAATATTTTTAGAACAAAGCTTTTTAAGGCTTGTTCATAATAGACTTTTATCTGGTTACAGTAACTTTGCCTACTGTATAATATTTTATAATGTTCAAATTTTCTTTTTTTTTTTTTTTCCAAGTGTCTTCTGACTTTATTGTTTTTAAGACAGCTTTTATATTTCAAATTTTCTTTTTCTAAATTGATAGTGAAAGACAGGGTAGCCTGGCGTGCTGCATTCCGTGGGGTCGCAGAGTTGGACACAACTTAGTGACTGCATAACAACAACCAATAAATTTGTATTGATGTCCTCTTGAGATGGCAGAGTGAACATTTTTATTTTATTCTCTCTCCCTCACTAATGGCAGACGTTGGGAATCAATCATCATATTCTTTCTCAGTCTCTAACCTGGATATTGTTTTAATAGCCTTAACATTGCACCTCAATAAGCCACTACCAGTTTGGCACCTATTTGCCATCTCGAATCTATTTTCATTTTACTAGCTCAATCATTATTATTTTGTGGAATATTTAATTTAATGAAAGTTTACCCTTATAGATACTTTTCTTTTTTAGAACTTAAGTGATTTTATTTTTAAGTGTGTGTTAAAAGGAATCAAATGAGACTATTTAGTAAGCCTTTGTCCTTCCTGAATGGAATGTAGAAAAATAAAAGAATGGGAAGCAGAAATTCTTAGCAGTTATGCCCATAATAAATAATCCTCGAACATTAAAAAAGGATAAGTTATCTTTGAATATACATTATAAACAAAGTAGTTACTAGCCAAAGTAACATAAAAAGTGTGTTGATGAAATTGAAGAAAAAGCTTTTCATGCCTGGAACCTCTAGGAGGGGTTTAAAGGAATAACACATTACTAGCATTTTAATGAATCATTTCTGTTTTGCTGACATCATTTCTCACTGATGTCAGATTTGTGATTTGGCACCAAGTGTGTGCTAGTAAATTTTTTTTTTTTTTTTTAATATCCTTAGGACAGGTTCAGTATGAATGAAAATTCAATTAAGAAAAACCTCACGAGTCTTTATAAAGAGGGATTGCATGAATCTCATTAAAACTAATTACTTCTCAAAGAGGACTGTTGTCACATAAAAAAACTTTGATTCTTGTTTTTTGTACTTCAAAAACAGTATATAAAAATAATAATTTTATGTAATCTCTAAAAATACTGTTTAAAAGAACCTAGACTTTCATGAAGCCCACTCTTTGGAGGTAAAACAGTGTGATATAACTTAATCAGTTCTTACTTTTTTGGGGAAATACATCAGGACAGAAAACTTTTTTCTTTTGAAAGTAATATGTGCTTATGTTTTAACAACAAAATTGTAGAAGTGTTGAAAGTAAATCATGAAAGCACCCATCTTTTCCCAGAAAACCCAGGATAACCACTGTGACCATTATGGTATGTGTCCTGTCACTCCTTTGGGCTCCAGTTTAAGTGTACACAGGACTACCGCATTTGAATAGTATTCCCTGGAGCTGGGGAATGGGATGTATACATTCCTATTAATATAGTGTAGGTTTATGTATTTGGATTCAAATCATAGTTACCAAACTCAGAATGAACTAAAAATGAAATGTTAATCCTCCATAATACCTCCCCTCCCCTCCTCTGCTCACATTTACATTGTAGCCTTTCTGAGAGAAAATTGTATTTTGTAGATTATTTTTTGCTTATTCATTTTCTCTCATAAGCAACCTATGGTGGAAGATACGGCAGGTAGCAATGAGTTGTTGTTTATTAAATTTTATGATCACTATCCTTGAAATCATTTGTCCATGTTTTAGATATTCTAATTGTCCTTTGCATTATCTATATTTCCAACCAAATTAAAATAGAAACTGAGAAAAGTCTAAAAGTATGTATAAAGCTTCTAGAACAAAAGATAGAGAATATCTTTATGAACTGTTTTTGTGTATGGAAAGATTTCTCAGAGAAACTACAAGGTTCTAAACAAAAGAAAAGTATGATATATTGGATTTTATAAAAATTTAAAATTGTTGATTATCATAGCACATTATTAAGGAAATGGAAAGGCAAGTTGTACACAGGGAGCAAATATCTGACAAAGAACTTATACCCAGAATATATAAAAGACTCCTTTAGATCAGTAATAAGACAATCCAGTTGGGGGATAAAATGAGCCAGTAACTTAGACATTTCACAAAAGAAAGTATAAAAATGGCTAATAAACAAATGAAGGACTAGAATTTTTTAAAAACCGACATTGCCAAATGTTGATAAGACTATGGAGCAACTGAAACTGTTACAATGTGGTAGGTCTGTGGAATAGAACAGCCACTCTGAAAAGCTGTTCAGTAGTCTCTCACAGAGATAAGTATAAACCCAACCCTATCTACTCTGTGACCCAGCAGTTCTACTCCTAGCTATTGTTTACTCAAGGGAGTGAAAGCATATGTCCCCAAAAAAGACTTGCTCAAGAATGTTTATGCACTTTGTTCATAATAACCCCAAACTGTAAAATCCCAGATATCCATCAAAGAAGAATGGATCAGTGGTGGTTATGTTCATACAACGGAATAATAATTGGAATAAAAAGAATGAACTAGTGATACATGTTACACCATGGATAAATTAAAAAAAAAAAATAAGTGAAGGAAGTCAGTTAAAAAAGAATGTATACTTCATGATTACATTAAAGAACAAGGCCAAACTGATACATGGTAATAATAGTAGCTACCTAAGAGTTTGGTGGGGCTTCACTGCAAATGGGCATGAGGGAATTTTCTGGGATGGAAGAAGTGTCCTATATTTTTATTGAAGTGGTTGTTACAGAATTCATAGAACTGTATACCTGAGATTTGTGTATTTCACTATATGTAAATTTTACCTCATTTTAAAGAAAAATCCAAAAGTACAAATTGAGAAAGGTCCAGGAATATAGAAGATAAAGAGGGTAAAAGAGACAGGTGTGAAAGGGTCTGTAACATACCACTTTTTCCTGTAGTATTATTTATAGTTCAATAGAAGTCTTCATAGCAGAATCAGTGCTTCCTGGATTGGTTAAAGTAGTGGGTTAAAAAAAAAAAAGAATTAGGAAAAGTTACACATACCTTAAGTATTTACACATGAAATACTAGAATCAGATAGTTCTATAGGGCTTATTAACAACCACTGCCCCATGGCAAGAGTTCCTAATCTTATGCCATGTATCTTGTAGACAGTCTGTTGAAGCTTATGAACCATTTCTTAGAATGATTTAAATTGATAAAATAAAATTCATAGGATTATAAATATGCCTATTAGTTTTGATTATAGTGGTTATAAAATATTTTAAGATATCTATATAATAATAGCTATTAACACATTTAAATCTCTTGGCAGGTCTAATGTTAATTCTGCAGTGTTGATTGTAAATAATATTTTGGTATCTTCAAAAACCATAATGTGACATCAGTTAGTGATAAAGTTTTAAGTACTGCTTAATTGACTGTGTAACATACTTTTTCACATTCAAGCTTATGGACTCTTCTTTTTTCCCTCCTTAATCCAGCCACATGTTTTCATTCTCCCATACTTCCAGTAGTTATATTGTAATTTTGATTTTATCAATATTGAGTTTTTGTGTCATAACTAGATAAATGTCATTCATAGTTAAACCCATTTGCATGCAGAGTTCCAAAGAATAGCAAGGAGAGATAAGAAAGCCTTCCTCAGTGATCAGTGCAAAGAAATAGAGGAAAACAATAAAATGGGAAAGACTAGAGATCTCTTCAAGAAAATTAGAGATACCAAGGGAACATTTCATGCAAAGATGGGCTCAATAAAGGACAGAAATGGTAAGGACCCAACAGAAGCAGAAGATATTAAGAAGAGGTGACAAGAATACACAGAAGAACTATACAAAAAAGATCTTGACGACCCAGATAATCACGATGGTGTGATCACTCACCTAGAGCCAGACATCCTGAAATGTGAAGTCAAGTGGGCCTTAGGAAGCATCACTATGAACGAAGCTAGTGGAGGTGATGGAATTCCAATTGAGCTACTTCAGATCCTAAAAGATGATGCTGTGAAAGTGCTGCACTCGATATGCCAGCAGATTTGGAAAATGCAGCAGTGGCCACGGGACTAGAAAAGGTCAGTTTTCATTCCAATCCCAAAGAAAGGCAATGCCAAAGAATGCTCAAACTACCACACAATTGCACTCATCTCGCACACTAGCAAAGTAATGCTCAAAGTTCTGCAACCCAGGCTTCAACAATACATGAACCGTGAACTTCCAGATGTTCAAGCTGGTTTTAGAAAAGGCAGAGGAACCAGAGACCAAATTACCAACATCCGTTGGGTCATCAAAAAAGCAAGAGAATTCCAGAAAACATCTATTTCTGTTTAATTGACTATGCCAAAGCCTTTGACTTTGTGGACCACAACAAACTGTGGAAAATTCTGAAAGAGATGGAAATATCAGACCACCTGACCTGCCTCTTGAGAAATCTGTGTGCAGGTCAGGAAGCAACAGTTAGAACTGGGCATGGAACAACAGACTGGTTCCAAATAGCAAAAGGAGTATGTCAAGGCTGTATATTGTCACCCTGTTTATTTAACTTATATGCAGAGTACATCATGAGAAATGCTGGACTGGATGAAGCACAAGCTGGAATCAAGATTGCTGGGAGAAGTATCAGTAACTTCATATATGCAGATAACACCACCCTTATGGCAGAAAGTGAAGAAGAACTAAAGAGCCTCTTGATGAAAGTGAAAGAGGAGAGTGAAAAAGTTGGCTTAAAGCTCAACATTCAGAAAACTAAGACCATGGCATCTGATCCCATCATATCATGGCAAATAGATGGGGAAACAGTGGCTGACTTTATTTTAGGGGGCTCCAAAATCACTGCAGATGGTGATTTGCAGCCATGAAATTAAAGTCGCTTACTCCTTGGAAGGAAAGTTATGACCAACCTAGATAGCATATTAAAAAGCAGAGACATTACTTTGCCAGCAAAGGTCCATCAAGTCAAGGCTATGGTTTTTCCAGTAGTCATGTATGGATGTGAGAGTTGGACTATAAAGAAAGCTGAGTGCAGAAGAATTGAAGCTTTTGAACTGTGGTGTTGGAGAAGACTCTTGAGAGTCCCTTGGACTTCAAGGAGATCCAACCAGTCCATCCTAAAGGAGATCAGTCCTGGGTGTTCATTGGAAGGACTGATGTTTAAGCTGAAACTCCAATACTTTGGCCACCTGATGCAAAGAACTGACTCATTGGAAAAGACCCTGATGCTGGGGAATATTGAAGGCGGGAGGAGAAGGGGACGACAGAGGATGAGATGGTTGGATGGCATCACCGACTCGATGGACATGAGTTTGGGTAAACTCCAGGAGTTGTTGATGGACAGGGAGGCCTGGCGTGCTGCACTCCATGGGGTCACAGAGAGTTGGACACAACTGAGCGACTGAACTCAATATAAACGATATAGTATATTATAGCTTGTTTTTCCTGCAGATTTTGTTTTCTCTTCTTCCCCTCCCTTTCTCCTCCTCTCTCTTATTTAGTTTCTGCATTCTTAACTTTAATTTGTCCCTAAACTTGTCCCTAAGTCTGAATCTCTGGACATGTTTGAGCACATTTGGCATTATATCAATTTCGTCTTCTTCGGGAACCTTCTGATCGCCCCTAAACTGGCTTAATTGTTCTCTGAGCTTGTTGTATGACTGTCTACTGGAGATGTTCCTTCACTATTCATTCAGGGGTTCTCTGTTTTCTGTTTTCTTCTCATGAGTTGAATTATTCAGTTTCTGGAACTTGTCATCTTTTTTCATAGGTTTCCACCCTTTTCTTGGAGGAACACATTTTCTCATAATTTCCTGAGCGAGAGAATATGTGGAAATCAAAATTATTTGAGACTTTGCCTATTTAAAAATGTCTTTATTATAGATTCACACTTTTTATAGTGTATCTTGCTGTGGAATTCTAGACTAGAAATAATTTAAAGTCAGAAGGTTTTGTATAAATTGTTTTCTAGCTGCTGGTGTTGCCGTTAAAAAGGATGAAGTTATTCTGATTCCAGATTTTTTTTTATGAAACCTGATTCAGGCAGTTTCTAGGATCTTAGGTTTATCTCTTCAATATTCCGAAACTTCGCTAAAATATGTATGCCTTTATTTGGGTCTGTTTTAATTTTTTTTGTTGTTGTTGTTAAATACTCATTATACCCTTTCAGTTTGGAAATTCACGATCTTCAGTTTTGGGTCTTTTTCTTGAATTATATCATGGATTTCTTCTCCTGTATTTTCTGTCCTTTTCTCTGGGATACCTATTCATATGTTGCATCTCCTAGATTTTACGTCTTTTAAAATCGTCTCTTCTGTTTTCCATTTGTTCTTCTATTTATTCTATTTCCTCAGCTTACAAATTTCTAATCCCTCTGTTACTTACTTCACAGGATTTGAAAAGTTTATATGCATAAAGTATCTAACATAGTGCCTGTCATATAAAGTGTTGGCTGTAATTGTTGTTTCTTAACTAATTGTTGAGGGCAAGGTCTTTGGTGTTGATTTTTGACATAGTAGCTATATGACCTCAGGCAAGTCCTGTAATTTCTTTTACCTACTTCCCTCATCTGTAAAATATGAATAAGCTCTACCTCTCAGATGTTTGTGAGCATCAAATAAGAATATGTATGTGAAATGTTTAATACACTGTACAAAACTAGTAGTTATTACTTGTATCTTTCAAATATCGAATGTTTTTAGTTTGAAAGAAATGATGACTGAATTACCAGGATTATTTTTAAGATTACTTGATTGCATGTGACTCAGAAAAATGTATAAGCTGGGTAACTTGAGCTAAATGCTAATAATGCTTTTTAAAGAAGTTATTTCTTAACACTCAACTTCATTATGTTAGGGTAAAGAGAGATTATGAAAATATTCATTTTATGAAAAGCTATGGCTTTACTTCAGATTGTATAAATCTGTGTAATGTAATAATTATATAAGAAGGAGCAACTAGCTTAAACCCATGGAGGGAATATTTATTGGAGTTTATTTATTTTTCTTAAGTTGCATTTGAGATTAGGAAAAACAGAATCTGTCTTTTGGTTTTTCTCAATAGTATTAATGTAATTTCAAATGTTAGCTCATTTTTGTTAATGGTGGCTTTTTGTTTGTTTGTTTTGTTTTAAGGTTTTTGGATTCAAAGCATAAAAACCATTACAAGATATACAATCTGTAAGTATGTTTTCTTGTTTGTATGCTTGCAAATATCTTCTAAAATAACTATTGAGTGAAAGTTATTTCCTTGTTAGAGTGAAGTAGTGTTAAAGATAAAATTTAACAGAATTGTATTCCTAAAACAATTAGTTCAAGAAGTCTGATTGAGAGCATTGTTAGGTCATTTAGAAAGTGTAGTGATGAGGTAAAACAATGTCAGCACAGATTCGTGTTGCTTATCTGCTTTAAATGACTTGGCATCTAGCCCATCTTTGCGCCCATAACCATTTGGTAACTGGAAGTGTAATTCACACAGAGCTTCTATTAAAGCATCAATGCCATCTTCTATGGAGGGAAGCTTCTAATATAATTTTATTCTGTGTCTCTAGGTCAATTGATTTAAAAAGTTATTAGTATATTCTCTAACTGTATATAAGATAAATAAGTTACCTAAAATTGTTAAAATGGGTGGTTCTTCTTGTTTGAGGCAGGGATATAAGGATTGCCTCTAAGCTGACCTTATCTTTAACTTTTCCTTTTTTCTTTTGACTTTGTGAGTAGAGATGTGGAAAAGAAAAAAAAGAAGGAAAGAAAAATGTGAGGAAAATATTAATATCTTACCATTTTTGCTCTTGACCATTTTGTCTTCCCCAAATATTGACCATTTTCTAATCCTAAAAAATGATATATAAAATGTGTTATGTTTCTTCATGGCTTTTATTTTTCCTGTGTTATATATATAAATTGTGCATTGGAAAAAATTTTAATCCCAAGTTATGTATATTGTCCACTCTTTTAATTTCTGTAGAGTTTATCAGATGTAAGAAGAAGATTCTTTTCTAGAGTGGGCTTTCAAATATTCACCAAAAAAATTAAAGCATCTCTGTGCCTTATTGGCTTATGGGATGTTGCTTTTTTATCTTTAATTTAGTGATCTTTGTGGTCTGATAAGACTTCAGAAGATCTGAGAGTGACATAGGCATGGGTGTTCTTTCTCTTAGTTGTAAAACGATTTCCTCAGAACCACAAAGAAGCAGACATTTACTGAGTGCTTGTTACATGTTGGATGTTCTAAAACATTACCTAGTGCAGAGGTGAATGAAATGTCCAGCCCTCAAGTAATTAGTCTAATGTAAAAAGTAGACAAAGTATTATAGAAGAGGTAACTCTAGTATAGAAGAAAGCCATATGGACAACAGTGAAAATAGTGATTGCCTATTATAGGGAAGATTTCATAAAGAATGAAATGCTTGAGCTGAGGTGAAAAGAATCATGAAGGTTGACCTACAGGCTTAGGAGGAGGGAAAATGGTGTTGTAGGCCTAGAGAATGGCATGTAAGAAACTTGCTGCTGTAATACTGTCTAGGAATATGGCAGTAATTATGCCAGATTTGGCCAGATTTGGTCCATTATGGTCAGATTATGGTGTGTGGAGGGTGCAGTGGTATTAAAATAATAAAATGAAAGAAAATAACAGGGGCTGTAGAAACTTAGTTTAGGTGGGTCCCAGTTTACAAATGGTCTGTGCATATATCTTTCTCTTTTCTGGATTAACCTCTTCTGCAACTTGTGTTGCAGGTGCCAGAGGTTTATGTGGAAGAAAATAAAAGTCACAGAGTTTTGTAGTTTTTGAACAAATGGATTCAGAATTTAAGTTTAAAAAAAAAAAGAGGTCATGAACTGTCAAAAGCTGGAGTCCACTAAATGAGTCATTTTGGATTTAGACTCTCAGGATTGAGCATGTAGAACCCCAGAAGAAAGGCTTTAACATTATATCCAAAGAAAAGAAAGGAAATACTTTTCATTCCTGTATGCAGTGGCTTCCTGCTTCCAGAATTTAGGACTTAGGTTTGTACTGTCAGTATTGTGGGTCACTTGTGTTATTTGGTTAAAGTTGGCATTGGGATCTAGCCTGGAATCTTGATTGCCTGTTTGTATATCCAAACATCGGACTCCCAAGTTAATGAATTGTCTCATTATTAGTTGAGAGTAGCTTTTGGTGCACATATTTTAACTCGCTTATTCCCCCATCCATTTAATGGAATCATAGAACTGGAAAGTACCTGAAAGAGATCATTTAGTCCAACCTTCTCATTTTACAGATGGGGAATCTGAGGCCTAGAGAAGTTAAGTGAGTTGAACAAGGTCACACAGGTACATATGTTAGCAGACCATCCACTGTTGATACCAATATTCCCTTTCTGGTTTTTTTGTTTGTTTGTTTTAACCTCCCCAAATTTTACTTACTTCAGAAGTTTCTAGAACTACCAAGTTGTAGCATGTTTTGATTTCAGACATCATTTTTCAATCTTCTTTACCTATCCCTGTTTATATTTCTGGCTCTGGGTAAGTGAGTCTGATAAGTAGCAGATGTTTCTGTTTTGTTTCTTTTATTTTTAAGATATTAATAACATGTGATATATGTCTTTGAAACCACATGTAAGTGGAAAGATCTTAAAATACTTGCAGTTAACATACCTATGTTCAATAGTATATTAAATTTTTTTATGGCAACTATGACATATGTGGATGAAGATGAGTTCTTAACATGGATGTTCTAATAATTGACTATCTGTTTATATCTGTATTATTAGGCATTCAGTAAGGTTATTGTAAGAAAGGACAGAATTAGCCTCAAATCATTAACCAAATTCAGATATACCTGGTGAATTAGTACATTATTCAGTCCGTTTTGTGCAAGTGTGTGTGTGTCATCTTTGTATGTTCCTCTATAATCTATCTTCTGAGCGGGGTAGGGGGAGGAGGGGGAAGGTAGGCTATAAAGATATATGGTTCTTGCCTTTGAGGAAGTTAAATGTTCCTTAGATACTAATTTTTAAAAGGTTGACTATTTCATCATATATTCTCTTTAACACACAACTCTCCATGTTTTTGTGGTAAACCTTTAGCTGTTATTAATTTTTATCTATTAAGTTTTCTTTTGTAAGATAGGGATAGCTCCATTGAAGAAAGTAAAGAAGAGACCTACATGCCTAGCTGAATCTATGGCAAGTCTCACTTCTCTGGAAGCTTTTCCTATTAATCCTATCCCTTTCTTTATTTTCTGCTGCTTCATAAAAACTCTTTCAGTGTATCTTTATTTTTCTTATCTCATAAAAGCCAAAGGAGATGATGATTTTAAAAAGATGTCTTTTGAGTTCTATTTATAAGGAAGCATAAATGGTTAAATCTTCCTAACACTTGTCTTGGTCAAATCCCATTTATGTTTGAATTTGGTTCAGTTTTGGTTTGTTTTGAAAAACTTGTCCTATCACTAATATACCAGAAAAAAATTTATAAGGAATAGTGTGTGTGTGTATTTGTGCAGTTATCAGAGAAGGTTTTAATTGAGAGTCTTCTTTTTTACCCTACTAACCTCTCCTCAGATCACTTTTATCCCTACCAGACCCAGTATATGTTTTCACATACTCCCTATCCATGCTTGGAGAGATTTTTGCAATTTTTTGGTCATGTTTTCATTATCACTGTTTGTTGGTTCTGTTACGCTAAATAATGCTCTTGTAGGAATGCTGACTTTGACTAAAATTTGTTATTGTTTTCTAAACTGTAGTATATTCTTTATTTTATGTGGAAGTGTGAAACAGTACTGAAAAAAGTTCACCTTTTGTAATCAGAAGTGCTGGGCTCTTCCATTTATATATTGTGGTTTGGGGCAAGTTTTGTAATGCTCTTCTAAATCTTAGCATTCTTATATAAAATGGAGATAATATTAACTATTATATGATTGTGAGGATGAATTTCAAAACATGGGATCTTGTTTGTAAGGTATGCACATCTAATAGACATTTAGTAGCTGTTTTCACTTTCCCTCTGTTTTTTCCCTGTTAACGATATTACTTGAGAATCAAAGTATGAAGGTAGTCATAGTGTTTGAGCTGCTGAAAAAGTATGGAAATTTTATAGATAACTGAAGCTGTATGAAATTCAAAATGTTTAGTTTTGTTTTGCTGTCATGAGACCAGTTTCTTGGAATTGTTTCCTGGCATATAGTGCTCCCCTTGTCTCCTAAGCCCTATCTTTACATGATTCCTTATATAAAATATTCCAGTATGGACTCTGGCTTCGCTGGTAGCTCAGATGGTAAAGGATCTGCCTACAATGTAGGAGACCTGGGTTTGATCCCTGGGTCAGGAAGATCCCCTGGAGAAGGAAATGGCAACCCACTCTAGTATTCTTGCCTGGAGGATTCCATGGACTGAAGAGCCAGCAGGCTGCAGTCCATGGAGTCGCAGAGTCAGACACAACTGAGCGACTAAAGCTAACTTTCATTTTCACGGATTCTTCACTGTTGACCATACTCCTCTTTAATCTGTACCAAAGACAGTGTAAAATGGTACTATTTTCATGGTTAGCTCTCTTCTTTGTGTCATTTAAAAAAAAATAAGTGAATATGAAATTATTTAGCAAGGATGTGTTTATATGCATGTCATTATTAAATAAATTTTCTTTCTAGCAAACCCAATATACTGAATTATAATATCCTAAAATGGGAAAACTTGGTTTTCGTTGATAGTATAAAAGCTGATTTGTTTCAGATATGAGCAGTTAAAAATTAGTGGATTGTAGTTTGCTTAGAGTTATTTCAACTTTCCTGTGGATTTTTTTTTTTTTTTTGACCACAACCACAAGGCTTGTGGGATATTAGTTCCACGACGAGGAATTGAACCTGGGCCCTTGACAGTGAGAGTGCCATCCTAACCACTTGATTGCCAAGGGATTCCCTATCTTCATGTGGATTTCAGTTTAAAACTGTTTAAAATAAAAGAACTTTACAGATATTCTCAGGATTTTTAAATGTAAAACACAGGTCCATAACTGCTTATTTGAAACTCTTTGAACTAGTTTTGTTTCAGCATTCAGAATTTTTCAGTTTTTTAGAAAGTTAACATGGAAACATATATTTTGTGTTACATAACACCCCAGCAGAATTTGGAACAGTGCCTAGAATAGATTGTTTCACTCTTCATTCTAAATGTATTTCTATTAATTAAAGACTACACATTTTTATAAGCTCATATCTAGTTCTCCTGCAGTTGAGTTTACCATACAGTTAAGAGAAAATTTCAGATGTTTCAAAATTTGGGGATTTTGCAATGGTGGATTAAGAGGCTTTATTTGTTTTAAAGTGTTAAATTTTTGCAAATACCTGGTTTGGCTAGTAGTGGGAGTTACCAGGATGCTACTGACCACAAACTCTAATGAATGGAATCCCTTTCTGAGCCTATTAATATTTATAAATGTGGCCTGTTAATCATGAGTCAGCCAGTGCATGATAGCAAATGTGAGACTGCTGGTAAAAAGACAAATTTTAGCATGCTGTAAATATGCTAAGTCAGTGTTTTTCTGTATTGATTTTGCTTACTATTCTTTCATTACTCTCAGACTTTAATTAAAACTTACAACCTGAGAGATTATTGAAAAAGATGACCTTTGGCTTATCTACAGAAGGAAAGATCAGGTTTAAAATCACCGAGTAAAGGTTGTTATGTTTGAGTAGATAGCATCATTCACTTTCATTCTTTGCTTTAAATTTGCCCCTACTTTTTTTTTTTTTAACTATTTTAACATACATCTTTTACAATAATAGTTTGAGAAAACTATGTATGCTCAACTCTAAGGCAAAGATAAAATTGAAACTAGTTAGTTATTTACACATACTTGTGAAATGAAAAACAAGTCCTTTAGCATGTATAATTTTCATAAAGGAAATGGTGAAGGTGTGGATGCAGGTGAATTTGCACTGTTTTATATTAGTGACATTACAAGTTTTGTAACCAAATGTATAAGCTCTGATTGTGTACACTTAGCGTTTTAAACCTGAATTTCCTTAATTGTAAAATGTGGATTAAAGAATGGTAACTACTTCATAGGATTCTTAGGATTAAAAGAAGTAGTTAATATAAGATATTTAACATAAAGCCTGGTATATTACAAAGGTTCAGAAAATGTTTGTTACTGTTACACTTTTTTTCCTCAAGTGCACAAGATAATTTTATATCAAATTAAAATTTTTCTTTTAGATGTGCTGAAAGACATTATGATACCGCCAAATTTAATTGCAGAGGTAAGTATAGGTACACTTATTATGTTAGATAACTTGAAGCCAACAGTCTAAATTTTACTGTCATACCAATAATGAATAATCTCAAGTATTAAGTGATACATTTATCTTAAAGATGGTCTTAAAATTTGAAATTAATTTTGCTGCTGTGTTTTTGGAAACAAGTATGTAAATGAGGAAGACTAAATTGAATTAACTGAAAATAGGAGAAATTTGTAGACTGACAATAAAGAGAGGATTATATCTGTGATTTGAGGCATTTGGCGTAATAGTAAGAGATTACAGAGAGAAAGGAGAATGACTTAATTCTCCTATAACGTAACATGACCTGCACAGTGGAAAAGGGTATAATGAAATATGGATAAAAGGAGCCTGATAGATGAGAGCAAAAACTACTTTAAGTGAGAATAACTCCAGGTGTAGCATATTTTATCTCAGAGTTCACAAGAACTTTCATTTGTGTTTGTGGAACTCTTTGAGCCACAAGTGACCTGGAACGTTGAGAAGCTTTGCAAGATGCTACTGTGATGGTCACAAAGAGAAAGTTGATGCCGTGAACTACAGATTAAATATTTGCCATTGTTCCTTCCTAAATATTTAGGACGGACTACAGTTGGTTTAAGAATTCAGAAGTGCTAATAACTGAGAGCTAGGGTAGATTTATTACTAAGAATGTTTCATTTTTTGTGGATTTTTGCTGATTACTGGTCAAAGAGTGTCTTAATCGAGCTTTATCCACCTTCGAACAGACATTTAACAGGTTTTCCTGGATATTTTTGTATGCCACTGGGGAAATGAAGATGAAATGATGGTTCAGCTAGGCAGATGACTAAATCAAAGTTGTCCTGATGACTCCCTGTAGTAGTAGTCATTGTCTGAAGAGCTGTTCTGTCATACCAAAGGCTTAATTGAGTGTATCTTGTGTCACATTATGAATGATTTGGTTGAAGATATAAAAGACATACTTTTCACATATTTAAATGACACAGAAGATAATTAGTTGAATGTTAGTCAGGATTTTTATAGAGTGGAACCTAGACAGAGACAATAACATAAAATTTAAGTGATATATTCAAAGTCTTATTTCTAGAAAAAAAAATTTTTTTAAACCTCAACCCCAACTATGGGGAACAGGGAAGTTTTGAGTTCTTATAACTTATGTGAAAAGTCCTGAAACTTTGCTTGGTAAACTTTGCTGCAGTTGTATACATTATAAAAAAATTTTTTTTAGTGTCTTTTGTAAATGTCTTTACAGTTAATGTGTATGCAACAGTTACACTTTCAAGACCATCTTTAAAATAACATGCTTGGCCTTTCTGTTATATAAAGCATAAAATGCAGTCTTTTGCATTGTTGATTTATTAGTCATCTGTACTTTCTTTGGAATACATATTTTCTGATAATACATATTATAGATATTACAGTTCCTTTTGCTAGAAAATGTATTGAGAGCCCTGATAAGAGGCTCATGTGATGTTTCATTTTGAGTTTACCTCTTCCCCTTTTATGTTGTAACCTCTGATATGTTGCTACTCCATTGCCTCCATCATAAAATAAGGAAAATAATACTTGGCTTACCTGTCTAATGGATAAATTTGAGTTAATGAGAGATTATTTTCTGTTCAAAAATTAGAAAATTATCAGACAATAAATTCTTTTTCTCTATAGTTCAGATATTTTTAAAGTGTTTGTATGCAACATTTCTAAAGTTAACCTACTTGTAGTAAGCAATTCAAGTGAGATTATTTTCTTATTCTGAGGTTATCTTTTTATCACAGTTGCACAGTATCCCTTTGAAGACCATAATCCACCACAGTTAGAACTTATCAAACCCTTTTGTGAAGATCTTGACCAATGGCTAAGTGAAGATGACAATCATGTTGCAGCGATTCACTGTAAAGCTGGAAAGGGACGAACTGGTGTAATGATTTGTGCATATTTGTTACATCGGGGCAAATTTTTAAAGGCACAAGAGGCCCTAGATTTCTATGGGGAAGTAAGGACCAGAGACAAAAAGGTAAGTTATGTTTGATTTTTTTTTTTTCTGTCTTCTTAGATCTGAGAATTTATTGGAAAATAAATTTTTACAAAGGTAGTTGGTAACCCTTATTTTCCTTCCTCTCAACATTTAAGGCAGTATGCTACCTTAACTTTCATATGAGCAAATGGCAGATTCATTCAGTTTTTCTATTCATGCCTGCATTTTCATATCATGCTAGCTGATCTTACCTATTAACAGGATTGCATATTTTGGTCTCATGAAATCTTTACAAAGCACTTTAAAAAGTAGCACATTGATCAAAAGTAAGATTTATATTCCTGAAGCTTGCTTGAAAATAAAATGTCTTTGGATTATAACTTGGATGCCATTACTTAGTAAAGTGTGATCTTTACTTTTATAATACATAAAGATTGTTTTTTGATTTGAATATTCATAAGTGAAATTATAATTAAGATTAGTCAAAGGTTCTTCTCTTATTCAGAAAACTAAAGGCTGCTAAAAATCATTGACAGATTTGTGCAATACATGTGAAAGCAAAAAGTGAATTCTTGGGAGAATTTTTACACTGATTTTCAAGGAATTTATTTCTTTGGATAGTAAGTATGACAAAAACACGTTTACATTTCTTGCAAAGGGAGTTTGTACATTTCTGTCTCTAAGAAAGAAAAAAAACAAACTACTTCGGGTAAATAGGGAAAAGAGAGCTCTATTGAGGAAGATATCTGAACTTTATGTGAAAATTTATTATAGTTTTAATAATTTTTACAATGAGGAGGACTTTCTTCGAGTTTAAACTAATTTCTTTTTAATTTAACTTCAAAACAGAAACATAGGTGATCGTAACTATCATTTTCAGCTGGATAGTTGCATTGATTTTTGTTCCTTTATTTCTTCCTCACTTGTTTTATTTGTTGTTACTTTTTTGAATTATATCCAAAGATACCAAAGCATGGTTTATTGATGATAGTTTACAAAATTGAATCTTACTGTTGATGCGTGATTTGGTGAATATTGATTATAATAACTTGCTGTACATTTCTGTATACTGCGTGTACCGTGTAACGATAGCACTAAAATGAATTCCAGAGCAGAGGACCTGAGATGTTTATTGTGGTTCATTCTTTCTTCATGTAGAAGGAAATAGCTGCTTTTACTAATTGAAAATGTAGAAGGTAAATTTTTCTGTACTTAAGTGAATAAATGTAGGACAGCACAAGGAAAAGAGACTGAATGAGAAGAAAAGCTAGAGAGATGGATCAAATTAAAGTACAGTCACCGAAGCAGTGGTAGAAATTTAAAACAGGATTGATAAGCACCACACAGTTTGGTCACTGAAAAGAAAGAAGGTAAAAAGAATTTAAAATAAAAATAGAAAACTTGCGTAATATGAAGCCAGAACTAGTTTTCAGTTCAGTTCAGTTCAGTCACTCAGTTGTGTCTGACTCTTTGTGACCCCATGGACCGCAGCACACGAGGCTTCCCTGTCCATCAACAACTCCTGGAGTTTACCCAACCAAACTCATGTCCATTGAGTCGGTGATGCCATCCAACCTTCTCATCCTCTGTCGTCCCCTTCTCCTCCTGCCCCCAATCCTTCCCAGCATCAGGGTCTTTTCAAGTGAGTCATCTCTTCGCATCAGGTGGCCAAAGTATTGGAGTTTCAACTTCAACATCAGTCCTTCCAATGAACATCCAGGACTGATCTCCTTTAGGATGGACTGGTTGGATCTCCTTGAAGTCCAAGGGACTCTCAAGAGTCTTTTCCAACACCACAGTTGAAAAGCATCAATTCTTCGGTGCTCAGCTTTCTTTATAGTCCAGCTCTCACATCCATACATGACTTCTGGAAAAACCATAGCCTTAACTAGATGGACCTTTGCTGGCAAAGTAATGACTCTGCTTTTTAATATGCTATCTAGGTTGGTCATAGCTTTTCTTCCAAGGAGCAAGCGTCTTTTAATTTCATGGCTGCAGTCACCATCTGCAGTGATTTTGGAGCCCCCCAAAATAAAGTCAGCCACTGTTTCCACTGTTTCCCCATCTATTTGCCATGAAGTGATGGGATCAGATGCCATGATCTTAGTTTTCTGAATGTTGAGCTTTAAGCCAGCTTTCCTCTTTCACTTTCATCAGGAGGCTCTTTAGTTCTTCTTCGCTTTCTACCATAAGGGTGGTGTCATCTGCATATCTGAGGTTACTGATATTTCTCCTGGCAATCTTGATTCCACATTGTGCTTCATAGAACTGGCTTTAAGTCAGGGACTTCTAAACTATTTATGTTATATACCTTTTAAAAAATATGAAAAAAGCTATAAATATTCCCCAAATTATGTTTCACTTTTTTATGCCAGAATCAGTGGCCACTGCTTGAGAGTAATGAATAAATCCAAGTGGTACAGATTAACCAAAATTAAACTTTGGTTCTGCTCAGTAGTAAATTTTCATGAAAGAGTCCTGTTATTTAGCCTTTAAATAACACATTGAAACTATACCATTGTCTTTGACTTGGCAATTTTTATGTCATTTTTGATATCCAGTTAGCTTTGACTTTGTTCTTGGTGAAAACAAATGCTCAGAACCCTATCTCATGAAAGAATGAAAGAGCAAACTGGAATCTGTCTTTTTTTTTTTTTTTTTTTGCTGGATGAAAGTAGGCTTGTGTTAGCAAATAAGAATTCTCTAAGACTCTTCAGATAAATTAATGTTGCCAAATTTTCTTTGCCTTCTAGTTTTTGAGATAATTTTTGGCAAGATCCTGCATGTGTTAGGAAGGAAAGGATTATGACTCCACAGTTTTGTTTCAGTATTGAAGAGTCTGTGTTAATGAATTCGTATATTATGCAGGTAAAAGTATAGCTATAGTATTTGTCTTCCTAAAGCCAGTGAACTTACTGTGTAGCAAAGAATTGCATAGATTCTACCACTTCTTGACAAAAACCTCTTAAGAATCCTTTATTTATAGTCCTGACTTTTCCTGAATTTGGCAACTCTCTCAACAGTAGATTTTTTTGTGACAAATCCTCTTGCACAGTCTATGATTCAAAACTTGGCTCTTGTGAAGTAGTAGGATACTTTCACAACAGTAGATAAGCCTTCTCTTGGGATTAATAGTAGAGTCTTACACACCAGTGCATTCTGGTGAACACAGGATGGAGTCACAGTGACAGGTAGAGCTTCTGATTTTACCAGAGCTATGAAAACATGTTTTGCTAGGCATTAAGGTGTACTCTCTGTCTACAGAATAATGAGATTGCTTCAGAAGCCTTTTTCTGGGCCAAGAAACTTCACCGTTTTGAAAATGTTAATGTCCTCTAAAGTTTCCAAAAAGGACTCCAAATCAGGAGTTATTGTTTGTGTCACCATGCATGTATTTGATGAAAACTAGTAGCTGGCTAAGGTGAGACATCATATGCTGAAGAGAAGTGGCGCCTCCAGTTTTCATGACCTGCTTCATAGTTTTGAGTTTTTTTGGAATGGAAAAAATTCTTTGATAGAAGTACTATAACAGTCTTAACTTTTTCTGTTGCAAACTACAAGTATGACCTCATCTAATGGTTAGAAATAATAATATATATAATAATATATTTTTAACTTTTAAAAATATGTCTTTCTCTTATCATAAGAAAACTTAGTGGAGCATATTAAAGCTGATGTTATATAACTGTGGAATTTTTCCAGAGAGATAAGTATCTTATAATAAATATAATTGATGATACAAAGTAGTTTTATTCTTGAAACATCTGCTAAGAGATTTATCCTGTTACCAGTATTTTAGGTTGAGTCTGTGAATTTGCATTTTTGAAATTGTGAACCACAGTTATAGAAGATACATGCATTTTATCAGTTTTGCAGTTTGTGTAGGATTAATTTTATTAGAACTGTCTTTAATGTTCTTTTGCTTGTATCCTTAACCGTCTGAGCCGTCAGGGAAGCCCAATTTTAACTACAGAGAAACGCTAAGATGCTGAAGAAAGTTATGTCCTTGTGACATTTTTTTAGGAGCAAAATGTTTCTTCTCCTCCTCTTCACCCTTCCCCTCCCTCTCTCCTGTCCTCTCTTCCATGCTGCACCTCCCCACTCCTCCCCCTTGATTTGAAGAAAGAGGAGCTAGTTGTCCTGTTTTTGTTTTAAGATTTATAGACTTTGCAGAGACTCTCCTCAGATTAATCTAATGTGGTCTTGCCATTTTTCTTGGTATACTTGGTACCAAGTATTAGATGGCAGAGTGGTGGGTGCCCCTTTACCATAAAATGTGCAGTTAGTAATACCCAAATAATACTTCAGGGTTTGATTGTTGCAGAGAAGTCAAAGTACAACAGATAACCTCTTACTTAAAAAAAGTTTTCTGAGAGTAGAATAACTACTTGAGGGAAGACTCTTATTCAGTAATTTATAAGAAAGCAATCATGTTATAACTTTTCTAGGAATCATTTCTTTGCATATTTGGTCTTTACCTTATGCTGCTAAGTCACTTGAGTCGTGTCCGACTCTGTGCGACCCCATAGATGGCAGCCCACCAGGCTCCCCCGCCCCTGGGATTCTCCAGGCAAGGACACTGGAGTGGGTTGCCATTTCCTTCTCCAGTGCATGAAAGGGAAAAGTGAAAGTGAAGTCGCTCAGTCGTGTCCGACTCTTAGCGACCCCATGGACTGCAGCCTACCAGGCTCCTCTGTCCATGGGATTTTCGAGGCAAGAGTACTGGAGTGGGGTGCCATTGCCTTCTCCGTTTACCTTATGAGCACATGGCAAAACGTCTAAAATGAGCTGTTGATTGTTCCCACTCAAATAAAGCTTCTAGGGTTGCTTCCCATCTAGTCTATGCCTTACCCTATCTGCGTTTGTACTTACATTTCAGAATTAAAATAGATAACCATCTTTATTACCAACTATGAATTGAATTTAAATGTTCTACCAATACTGGTAAGTGCATATTTTGGAAAGATGCCCCACATTTCTGAATTCAGAGAGACAAACTTCTATTCCATGACAAACATACCCGAAATCTCTGCTACTCCTCTTTCTTTTGTCTTCTCCCTTCTAGAATGGAGGCAGATTAAGTGTGCATTAATACTTACTTTCTCTAACTTTTAGGAAAATATTTTGAGATTTTGATTTTCTTTTTGAGAGGGTTTGTTTTCAAAGCAGTTATTAAAGTGCTTGTGTGTTATGATCTCTATACATGAATTCATTAGCTTATCTTTAATGAAGACTTCTATCTTCTAGATACTTTATTCTGAGTGACCCCAAGAAGAGGAAATTTTCTAGTTTCTCTGAGGAATGAATTTATGTGCTAGTATAATCAGGTTATAATCAGGCCAGTCTATTTACTAAGTTTCCCCGTATGGCAACCTAATGAAAATTTCTCATCTTTTCATTTCAAGCAAAGTAAGCTATAATTATCCTGTTCTTTGGCTTAATAAAGTTCTGACTACAAGATTTTTATTTTTTCTAACACAGTAATTCTCCTGGGCTAAACTGTGTTTCGCTAATACATGGTATTTAAACCTGTATCCAATCTATATATGCATAAAGTTGTAAAGTTATTATACCTTGAAGAATCTTTTGTTGTTTAGTCACAAAGTCATGTCTGACTCTTTTGCAACCTCGTGGACCAGTGCCCCCCAGGCTCCTCTGTCTATGGGATTTCCTAGGCAAGAGTACCGGAGTGGGTTGCCGTTTTCCTTCTCCAGAGGATCTTACTGACCAGGGATCAAACCCTTGTCTCGTGCGTCGGCAGGTGGTTTCTTTACCACTGAACCATGAAGAATCTTCACAGTTACTTAATTCAGAACCCATTTAATATAAATGGTAAAACAGATCTGCAAAGATCATTTTCCCGTGGTCATTTAATCTATGTAATAACTGAAAACCATATCTCCTAACCTCAAATCCAGTATTCTTTCTACTTTACTATGTTCTCCTATCCAAATTATTTTTATTATTTTAATCCCCAAAGCCAAAGTAAAAATAGAAATTTTAAAAAAGAAAAAGTGTATTTTAATGTATTAGAACTCTTTCAGTTTCAAGTCACAGAAACCCAGCTCAAAATAGCTTAAACAAAAGGAGACATTTATTGGCTTGTGTAAACCTAAAAACTGACCTGGATCGAGATGTTTAACATGTGTCAGAAATCTGTCTCTCAACTCTCTTTTTTCATCTTCCTATGCTTTATTTTAGGCAGACTCTTCACAAGTAATGGCAAGGTAGTAGCTCTGGGTTTATGTGCTGTCTACTTTAGCAACTGCAATGGGACGAGAGCTACAATTCAAGCAAAAATTTCTAGATAGGGTTCTAGTTTACCTGAATTAGGGTATGTACCCATCCTTAACCAAACATTCTGGCCAGAGGCTTGTGGCATACATCCGAAGCTGAAGACTAGGCTCTACCTCTTTCTCCCCCCAAGTCACAGGGAAAGAGAGATCATCCCAAAGGGGAAAGGATGCTACACAGAGAGCATTGTTGCTCTCTTCCTGTTGCAGTTGCCAAAGTAGACAGCATATAAACCTGGAGCTACACAGAGAGAAAAATAGCAGTTTTCTGTTTCATATTATTTTCAAGGATTCTGTGGTTAATGTACCACCATTCAGCACACTGTTTATAATTAGTTTCATAGAACTGAAGCACAGTAATAGTCTATACTTTGGAGGTTTTTTGTCAGTGGGGAAAACAAGAGCTCTGAGAGGTTGTGACATCTTTTCGGTTACATAGTTAGTATGCATACTGTTAGAAAACCCAGGACAGAGGAGTAAAAAAAAAATAGACTCTTATTTAGGTTCAGATCTTGTTTTTGAACAAAGTGATTATGTACATTAAGACTGTTTTCTTTTCCTTAAAATAGAAGAGATCTATCATGTAAAGTGGTTGTTGTTTTAGGTATATATGTAAAATGTCACAATAACTTGTGTCCATGGGGTCACACAGTTGGACACGACTGAGCATCTGAGCATACACTGTTATACGATGTCATTGTAATAATCACCATTCTTAAGAGCCATATTTCTTCCTTTGTTGAATTACTTTCCTGTAATAATCTTACTGGGATTACTCTGAAACATGGGTTTCCAAATTTTCAAGCAAACAGTGTCATGTTAAAACATTTACATTATTTCTGAGTTTAGATGTGCCAGTGAGTAGTTTACTGAGGAAGAAAATTACTTTTTAAACTGAGGAATCTAGATTTTAAATTCATCTTGAAGAAGATGATATAAGAGGATTGATGCACAGCAGAATGTGTAAAACTGGACCAAGAATACCATTTTATATTAACACAGTGCACACTCCACAATGCAGACTTAGCAATGATGGAGTGTTAAACATCACATCACAATATATTAAGCAAAAACTGAAAGAAATTAGAAAAATTGAAAGCAATGCTAGTAGAAATCTTTTTAACATACTTTAAGACCATATGTGCGTGCTCCTTTGCTCAATCGTGTCTGAGTCTTTGTAGCATAGTGTATTGCAGCCCACCAGGCTCCTCTATCCATGGGATATTCCAGGTAAGAATACTGAGTGCACTCCAAGTAAGGCGTGCTTTGCCATTTCCTCCTCCAGGGGTTCTTCTGGACCCAGGGATCAAACCTGTGTCTCCTGCATTGGCAAGCAGATTCTTTACCACTGAGCAACCTAGGAAGCCCTCACTTGAAGATCAGGAAGATACAAAATAAGAAGATATATAGAATCCTTGAATAATATAATAAAAACCTATAAAATATATTTGTTTCCTCATTTAAAAAAGTTATAAATATTAATTCATTAGGCCAGCTGTACAAATCTCACCTCCAAGTAGAAATATGTAACTTTGTTATAATTCAGTAGAATGAGAAAATTTGTTAAAATGTTTAATCAAACTAAATCAACCATTTGAAAACTTAAAAACTCTCAAATAATTTTGGGTCATTGAGGAAATAGAAATTCATATTAGGTATTGTTAAGATAATAGCAAATTGGAGAGAGATGGATTAATAAAGATGAAAATATAAATTTATGAGTTAGCAAACAGTAGCCATTTGAACTAATAAATCCAAACACTGATTGTATAAAAATGCCATTAAAACCAATACATCTTTTTGAAAGCCAATCAAAGAAAAAAGAAAACAGAAAAATCAGATGTTAGGTTTGAGAAAGGAGATACACTACAGTGTGAAGTGATATTAAAAATTATATTCAGATCTATGCTAATAATTTGAAAATGTCAATGGAAAATGGACAGTTTTTTAAAAATTATTTTAATTGGAGGCTAATTACTTTACAGTCTTGTGGTGGTTTTTGCCATCCATTGACACGAGTCAGCCACAGGTGTACATGTGTCCCCCCATCCCACACCCCCCTCCCAACTCCCTTGCCATCCTGTCCCTCTGGGTTGTCTTGTGCACCGGCTTTGAGTGCCCTGTTTCGTGCATTGAACTTGCACTGGTCATCTCTTCCACATACAGTAATATACATGTTTCAGTGCTATTCTCTCAAATCATCCCACCCTTGCCTTCTCCCCCAGAGTCCAAAAGTCTGTTCTTTATATCTGTGTCCTTTTAGCTGTCTTGCCTATAGGGTCGTCATTACTATCTTTCTAAATTCCATATATACGTGTTAATATACTGTAATGGTGTTTTTCTTTCTGACTTCCTCTGTATAATAGGCTCCAGTTTCGTCCACGTCATTAGAACTGACTCAATGTGTTCTTTTTAATAGCTGAGTAATATTCCATTGTGTATGTGTACCACAACTTTCTTAATAAGCGTGTTATCGTAAATGTTTCAAGGTGAAATACAAAGTCTGAATAGACCATCCAAGAGTGAAAATGTGTAGGAGCCTTCAAGAAATAAGTACCAGATTTGTATCTCAGCCTGCTATAATACCTTGAAGCATCAAATAATTGTGTTATTTAAATTGGTCCAGGTGTTAGAAGGGATGTAACTTCCCAGAGGACTGCTCACATTGCCCTCCTACCTCAGTGTGATAAGGATAACATTTGTAAAACCAGAAAGCATAATACAGGGGAGGTTAAATAGTTTGGCCAAAAGTAAGAGTATGTGGGAGGGATTTGTGAGAGATAAAAGTAGAAAATGAAGTTGGACTGTATTTTTATGTTTGTTAAAAAATTATGGGCTTCCCTGGTGGCTCAGTGGTAAAGAGATCTGCCTGCCACGCAGGAGACGCAAATTTAATCCCTGGGTTAGGAAGATTCCCTTGACAAGGAAATGGCAACCCACTCCAGTATCCTTGCCTGGGAAATCCCATGGACAGAGGAGCCTGGGGTTGCAAAAGAGTCGGACATGACTTAGCAACTAAGCAACAAACATGAAGAATTACAGTATTTGATAAATTTGTTCTTATTTGGGTAGGCACTGGGAAGCCATTTAACATTTTGAATTAATTGTTTATGTGATTAATCTTATATTTTTGTCAAATTAAAAGTGTGTTTCCTTTGCTCTATGATAGTGATGGTATTAGAAGAGATTTTGCCCTCAGATGCTGGAGAAAATAGTAAGTTGAGTAAATAACAGAGGTTGGTCCATGCAAGAATATGAAAGCTTCAGCTCTGATATATTGTTGTTTTTTACGCACTTGTGAGATCTCCAGCTTGAAATGTCCAGCCATGTGAATTCTGGATTGGGAGTGAGGAGTGAAGTCATATTGAGAGATACAGTTTTTGGAGTTAATGTGTAAGATTCATAATTAAACTACTGAAGTAGATGGGAAAACAGTGGAAACAGTGGCTGACTTTATTTTTCTGGGCTTCAAAATCACTGCAGATGGTGATTGTAGCCATGAAATTAAAAGACGCTTACTCCTTGGAAGGAAAATTATGACCAATCTAGGCAGCATATTAAAAAGCAGAGACATTACTTTGTCAACAAAGGTCGGTCTAGTCAAGGCTATGGTTTTTCCAGTGGTCATGTATGGATGTGAGAGTTGGACGGTGAAGAAAGCTGAGCGCTGAAGAATTGGTGCTTTTGAACTGTAGTGTTGGAGAAGACTCTTGAGAGTTGCTTGGACAGCAAAGAGATCCAACCAGTCCATCCTAAAGGAGATCAGTCCTGGGTGTTCATTGGAGGGACTGATGTTAAATCTGAAACTCCAGTACTTTGGCCACTTGATGGGAAGAGCTGACTCATTTGAAAAGACCCTAATGCTGGGAAGGATTGGGGGCAGGAGGAGAAGGGGATGACAGAGAATGAGATGGTTGGATGGCATCACTGACTCAATGGGCATGAGTTTGGGTAGACTCCGGGAGTTGGTGATGGGCAGGGAGGCCTGGCGTGCTGCGGTTCATGGGGTCGCAAAGAGTTGGACGTTACTGAGCGACTGAACTGAGACTGAGACTGAAGTAGATAGGATTGATAAAAAGAGGGGATAGCTGAGATCAATTTTGAGGGGACAAGAAGAGAAGAGATAGCCCATAAAGATTATAGAAAACCTTTATAGAGTGTTTCCTGTGAAAGAAGCAGAGAGTTTTCAGAATGGCAGCCAAAAAAATGAGCCACGGTGATAGTAGGAAAACAGTAGGAAATGACCATTAATGACCATTAGAACTAAAGACCTTTAAGAAATCAGCCTTATACTAACAGGTTTCCAAGAGTTAAGGAGATTTCTCTTCAAGAGTTTTTAAAGAGAGAGAAGATGGAAGTTTGAGAGGGATACAAGATTTTGGGAGAGTATAGGTTTTTGGTCTTAGAGTTGTTTGCTTGTTTTGGATAAAGGATGAGTTATCTGAGCTTTTTATTAGGACGGACAGGTGAAGAGAATAAAGGCCGATGCCAGAGAGGCAGTAATTAATAGAACACTTGCAAAAATGGAACCAGTGTGAATATGAAGAGACACTTTTATAAAATACCAGCACTAAAAAGATTTTAAGGTGAGAGAAAATAATTCTGAGGGTGCTCACATTGGGTTACCTCAGGGTTCCTAGTAAAATGAGAACTTAGTTCTTTGGTGATGTTTGGGACTGGACAGAAGTAGAGGTGGATAAACAAAATGCTGAAAACATTGTAGTCAGATGTTACTAAGTGTATGCCAGAGGAAAGAGTTATTGAATGATATAGATTTGGAATAGGTGAGGCTAAGTAAAGACAGTAGAAATGTAAGCTAGAAGGAATAGTGGGAGGAACACTAAACATCCTTCTGGCCTGTGAATAAAAGGGAATTGAAGAAGCGGTGGCTGCCTTTTGAGATGATGGCCAGAAATGTGATGCTATCACAGCTGCTAACAGGGCTTATTAGATTCATAGCATTTTTTCTCTGTGCATTTGCCTTTTTGTTAAGGATTACACTGTGAGAGACAAGAAAGAGTGACGCAACATTTCAAGGGCTTATTTTTGGACTGGGTTTCTAAAACCTGTATTACAGATAAACTACCAATCACTTGCTACTTTAATAAAATTAAAACTTTGAAAATCTTCTAGTTATTTCATGCACGCTTATACCAAGAATGAAGATAAAGAGAAAAAGATCATCTTTCATTCCACTAAACCCCAATAAATAACTTGACAACTTGGTTGTCTTAAAGGTTTACATTGATTTAATGTTTAAATTTTAATTTGATCTTAATTTTTAGACTAGATTATAAATATACATGGTTCAAAACAGATCCCCCCCCCATCCATCTTCTGTGTGCTGTTTCCCCCAACCTGCTTTACAATTCTATATTTTACCTTGATAAACATGAAAAGGGTTTTTTTGGGGGACAGGGTTTAAGTGGCATTAAGTAATGTGATATAGAGAATAATTTTAAGCTTAACAGTTTTTAAAATTTAATGATAATTTTTACGTTGGTATTTGTAGCAGCTCTTAAAATAACAGCTTTAGTTCTGTTTGTTTAAGAAAATATGTAGAACTAAAAATACTGCAGTTCCAAAAATTATACCTTAAATATTTGGTAGAATTTCTAGAAACAAAATTTGTGTTTTGACTATGAGCATTCACATCCAAGTCTCCTGATTGAATGATCTTTGTTCTATATCCATAATCTTAGATCTTGAAGTGACTTTTATCCATTGTTTGGCACTTTACAAATTTTTTTACTTATAATAAAATCATACTAACCTTTATAAAAGTACTGAAGCGGATACCTGTATACCTGCCATTCACATGCTTATCTTCAAACTCATATAAATATACTTTCTACTATTCATTGGGGAAGGAAAGTATGATAGTCCAGAAATTTTAATACACTGGGCAACTTAGATGCTGATATAACATCTACAAGAGAAATACTGCAAATTCTAGGTTGAATGTTTAAATTTTCCTGAAGTCATATTGTGTAACAGAAAAAGAAACCTTCAGTAAGTTCCCTAATACCTCATTTATTCAGCACCATTAGTGAATGCATTGCTGCACACATTAGATTTTTTTTTTTCTTGAAGTGAGTCAGGGTCTCCATTTAAATACCACATGAATTGTATATATTTTTAGCATTTGTATACTTGAGAGTCCTTTGGACAGCAAGGAGATCAAACCAGTCAATCCTAAAGGAAATCAACCCTGAATATTCATTAGAAGGACTGATGCTAAAGCTGAAGCTCCAATACTTTGGCCACCTGATGCAAAGAGCTGACTCATTGGAAAAGATGCTGATCCTGGGAAAAATTGAGAGCAGGAGGAGAAGGGGACGACAGAGGATGAGATGGTTAGATGGCATCACTGACTCAGTGGACAGGAGTTTGAACAAGCTCCAGGAGATAGTGAAAGACAGAGAAGCCTGGCGTGCTGCAGTTCATGGGATCGCAGAGTCAGACATGACTTCGCAGTTGAACAGCAAGAACATACTTAACTTTTCTAAAACATTATGTATTTCCAAGGTAACATAGTAGCTCAGGGACACCTCTAAGTACCTTTGTTATCAGACTATATAGCATACATTTATGTCAGCCGCATACTCTTGTTTTTGTTGGGTTCTAAAGCCAACATCTTTTTTGCTGCTGCTATTTCTGTCTCATAAAGGCAATATGCCTTTATTTAGTTTGCTGATTCTGATAGGCTTTTGCCTAAAAAATACGTATCCAGGTTTGTGAGGAATTCTGTTCTAGAAATCCTTGTGGGGAACCCTATGTGTGAAGGCTTTTGACAGTTATTTTGGATATGCACTGGCCTTTGCTTATTGGGTGCATCGTTCAAAGATTGTTGTGACCATTAAATAGATGGGAGTGTTATGATAATTGTATTTTAAGGGAGAAGAGTTATTATGATATTTCCTTAATATTGATGTTGCTTTGATTTACTCTATAACCGAGCTAGATTTAAATAGTAGATCATTTAAGGTCAAATTTCTAATGTATATATGTTCTTCAGTGGATACAATGAAACTTTTCTTTTGACTTTGGCTTTTTGTCTTTTTTTTTTTCTGTTCACCAGGGAGTAACTATTCCCAGTCAGAGGCGCTATGTGTATTATTATAGCTACCTGTTAAAGAATCATCTGGATTATAGACCAGTGGCACTGTTGTTTCACAAGATGATGTTTGAAACTATTCCAATGTTCAGTGGTGGAACTTGCAGTAAGTGCTCTAAATTCTCATCCTTTCATTTACTGTAACACTTTTCTTAAGATATGTAGAAATTTATAAAAAATCTAGAAAGAAATTTACCACACTTAAACTTTATGCAAGTTTGTATATTTCTGAGGTGTCCAAACTGATTACTTAACTCAGCTGTTCAGCACACATTGGCCTAAGGAAGCCAAGACCATTGGGTTTGAAAGTCTTTGAAGCCACATTATATTTATGAAAGAAGTATTCTGTGCCACAACCACCAAATGCAGCCTATATTCTGACTCGGTGACTTAAAGCCTGTCCTGTCAGTGATTCAGTATGAGTAGCATTGGGATTCACCACATCAGTGGTGTTAGGGTAGGAACCAATTCTTCAGTAATTAATAGAAATGGTGATAAGGATGTTAAAAAGAAAACAATTATAAGACATGACAACAAGCTGAAGTATATTGATTGAGTGTGGAGTATTAGAGAAAACTAGATTTAGATCTGAGTTCCAGTGCTAAAGAGGCTTTCCAAATGGCTCAGTAGTAAAGAATCACCTACCAGTGCAGGAGACATGGATTTGATCCCTAGGTGCCCTCCAGGGTGATTCCTTTGAAGGAGGAGATGGCAACCCTTTCCAGTATTCTTGCCCAGCGAATCCCATAGACAGAGGAGCCTGGCGAGCTGCAGTCATGGGGTCACAAAGAGTTGGACATGACTAAGTGGTTGAGACCCCCCTGTTTCCCCCCAGTGCTAGATTTGTCATTAATGTGCTATGTAACCAAGGGCACATCATCTACCTCACCTCTCTTTGTCTTTGTTTATCAATAATATGAGGATATTTTGAAATCTGAAACTTGCTAGAAAAGTGCTAAATGAAGATCATGTCATTGATGTCTGCCTTTAATTTATCTCTCCCATCCTGACCTCTGTAAGCCTACCTCAGTCCTCCTGGTCCTTTTCTGCTTCTCTGCTGTTCTTTGTCAGAGTTTTTAAGCTAGACTGACAGGAACCTTAAAACCTTGACCCTGAGCAGGTAGTCATGAAAGAACACATGGAAGTACTGTGCAGCCCTATAAAAGGACAGGCTGTGTGCTGCTTTTTTCTGTTACAGAGTTTTTTGTATTAGATTCTGTCTTGGAAGTGATTGGTTGTATTTTCATGTTTGTGTCTGTGTGTGCTCTGTTGTGTCATTTAGTTCAGTAATTTTATCTACTCTAATTTTTTTTCGTATGGGTCTCTCTATCAAATATCTATCAATTCTTCTCTGCAGTTGTCCTCTACCTTTAAACCATGTGTGTTGTGTGTGTCTGTGTATATTGGATCTCTCAGTATTACGTTTAAACTTTGCAAGTTACTACTGAGATCTGTTTAATCTTTACTAATTTTCTAGTTCTTTGTTTACATACTGTGTTTCAATACTGTCTAGTAAAGCTGTAATATAAGTAATATATAACTAAATGTGTGTGTGGGGGGGTTGTGTTTTTTTCTTTTTTACAAAGACTCATTTAGCAAGACTGAAAATAAATATGTGTAAATTACAAATAGTATATTCAGAAAAATCAAGTTGGGGAGTTGTCAAATAGTTTCATGAAGGAAGTCCAGCTCTTTACTGAACATTGGAGAAAGCATGCAATTTAGATTGGCCTTTAAACCAAAGAAAATTACAGGCAGTAGGAAATAGCTTAAATTGAAGCACAGCAGAAGGAAATGAGCTGGACAAGAAATATAGAGACGGAGAATAGAATAGGAATGAAATGTGTGGCTGACTGTTAGAAGACTCCGAATAGGCATATCGGACTTGATTTGATAAACACTATGTTGTCAGTGATGGTATTAGAGGCTTAAGCTGTAGTTAGGTACAGTTTTGTAGAAAGTAGTGATTACATGAGGGAAGAAAAAACAGTGGAAAATTAAACAGTTGCATGACATGACTTTCTTTAAGCCAGGTGTGCTTTGCTAGGGCAGTCAAATGATTAGTTTTTCTTTTGCCATTTATATCTAAATATTTTACTCTGGTCAGGTGAATAAGTCACAGAAAAGGGAAGAAAGAAAAGGGAATCTGAGACTTGGAGACATGAATGTTGATATTTTGATTTTAAACATGTTTTAAATCAGGTAAAGGTGAGCTGTTTACATGAACATATTCAGTTGGTACTTGAAAATATGGATTTGAACTTATGTGAAAGATATGTCTGATATTTTGAGACGCATCAGGAACGAGACATGGTAGTTAAGCCTTTCATATAAATTTGGTATGGGGCTAGAATATGGGAAGGCTCAGACGGAAACAGTGTGAGGGCTGAGACAAACAGGATTTGTAATAGTTTGGGTTCAGGAGGAGGAAGAGGAATCAGTGAAGAAAACAAAATGTGAAAATAAAGTATCTTCTGCAAAGTTGTCAGGGGTTAACAACCTTTTTCTTATTTGATTATTGTCTTAATATTTCTAAATAAAGAAAAAGTTACTATCTTCTGTATATCTAAAAAGGTTAAAGAAGTTAATAAAAGATGATCACTGTGATTTTTCTCTCATAATATATCAATATATGTACATACAAAAAAAAATTCTAAGTTTTGTTTCATTTCTGTTTCTTTAGAGCACAGTTAATTCTATCAAAGATATATAAATATATATGTATTTCAGTTGTGTCTTAGTCAAAAGAACCATACTAATGTTGGACTTCTGTTAAGTTTGGTCTTATCTATCTAAAATGTGAAATTTATACTGTTTAGAAAATTATCTTCTTTAGTGATTTGAGGGAATATTTTTCACTTATTAAAACTTTTTAGCTTAGTTTTTTGAGGAAATACCTAAGTAACACTAATTTCTAATCAGATTATTTATTTATATAATTCTAAAATTCTTGAAGGTGCACATTTTAGATGTAGTTTAATTAAAATCTGTTAATTCAGATTTCACAGTTAATTTGCTTTTTAAAGTCCTAAGATTAAGATCAGATTCTGAATTAGTGGAGTTTGAATTAATACGATTACAAGGCATTTTCATCCTGATTGGTTTTTATCACAGTTTTAAAATCATACTTTGTTCACTTCTTCAAGCTGTACTTCTCAGTGAAATTTTCAGTATCAAATTGAGTCTTGTAAAGTAGCTCATTGTACTTGGAATCCTTAGTCAAGGAAGTGAAGATTATTGATAGGTTGTTAGTGTAACGTTTCTCTTTTTAGAGTTCCTTTTTCTCATCAGTGTCTCACAAATCCATATTGCAGTAAACACTCATGCTTTTTATCAAGCTTACTATTTATTATGTGATTGATGATACTGCATTAAGTGTTGTATAGATGAGCCAGTAGGTGTTTATGATACTGGAAAATTTATTTAGCTTGAACAAGCTTTTTGCCTTGTCCAGAGTTGTGGTCACATTGATAAAGAATGTGATACATTTTTTCCCCCCATATTTAAGGATGATGTCTTTTGGTGCTGGGAACTTTATATCTGTATATTTATATATTTCTCATTCACTTTATGCAAGCTTGTTTTTATTTCTTAATTATCTTGGTATGTTTCGAAACTTCAAAAACCCACTTCTTCCCTCCTCAGTTTAATTACTTTCTTTCTAAACTGCTAGGATCTTAATGTTCATAACTTGAAGCCAAATTCTGTCATCAGTGTAATTAGTATAAATGTATTTATGAGTAGATTTAAAAAATAAAACACATAAGCCTTTCTTTTCACACTTAGCTGCCTTTTAGTTGCATTGCTAATATAAACACGATATATTTTGAGATTATTTTATTTTTATTATTATTATTGGTTTTTTTACCATTTATTTTAAAACAGACATGGACCAAGGTCAAAATACTTGTTAATGAAAATGGAGTGTGTTTTGAAGAGATGGAGGTTGTGCTATAATTTGTACTTGATGTCTGTTGCATTTCTTTGCAGACACTTCAGGTCTCTTTCCTCCTGTTTCTTGTAGTGGTAGTTTTATATATACCTTTAAAAATAAAATATGAATTATTGGTAAAATGAAATATGGTTAATATTTTTATAATTATTGAAACTTGTGTTTATGGAATGTATTATAACTTTGTTATAGGTTATATTTTCTTGTGAATGTGTAAGGATTGGTATTTTGTGGTTTTCATTCTGTGTTACAGACTTTAAAATACTGCAGCAAATACCTGTTTTAAAAGTTCCTTTTTATGCAGTTCTTAAAATCATTTATATTAGATTTTGTCATTGTAATGTTAAAGTTTTGATGTTACTGTATAGTGCTACAAGTTAGGTCTTGGTACTTAACTGTTTATGAAATAGAATTGACTTTAATACCAGTAATATTATCTTATATTGACGGTACAAATTAGGGAACATCTGGTATTGATTATATTTTGCTGTAGTTCATTTCCACTGATTTATTTCTATCTATGTATCTGTTATTTTGTATCCATTGATTTGTTTTAGATGGGGTATTAAAGATGCAGAATTACTACTTTGTGTCTGTTGCTAATACTAATCATCAAAATAGCTTTTGACAGTTAAAGACATTTCCTGTGAAGTGATACTAGTATGTATTTGACCATGCAGATCCTCAGTTTGTGGTCTGCCAGCTAAAGGTGAAGATATATTCCTCCAATTCAGGACCCACACGACGGGAAGACAAGTTCATGTACTTTGAATTCCCTCAGCCATTGCCTGTGTGTGGTGACATCAAAGTAGAGTTCTTCCACAAACAGAACAAGATGCTAAAAAAGGTTTGCTCTTTACTTTTTTGGGGAAAAATATCCAAAATAGCCATACCTTGAATAGTAACCTCAGATCTTTTGCTTAAAGCATTTAGTTGGGCAGAAATCATTCTGAAAGGAGAGACGAAAAGATGTGTTTTGTGTCTGACATCTAATAAATCATTAATAGTTTTCTACTAAATCTGCACGTGCTTTGCTTACTATGGCATCAGTGAGCCATTATAGTGGTAAATAGTCCTAGGAGAAGGAAAAGGCCATGTGACATTGTAATTTGAGATGAATTTTTCTTAACCTGGGTTATGCAAATAAATTCTATAAAAGTATTAAAGATTGCATATGTACCCCATTCAATCGGTTACAGTCCTTTTAGAAGAGATGATTGATTAAACCGAGAAGTAAGCATGGGGCACAAGTTTGAAAAAAATTTTTGGTCTGTTTGTATAAATAAAATCTGTTTCCCCCATTTTGGTTAATGTTTCTTGAGGCTGGGTCATTTTATATTTAGCTTCCTCAGATTTACTGAGTATTTCAATTTTTAGCTAGGCGAGGAATAAATATGAAGAGGAAGTAACAAAGAATGAAAAAATGTGGTTTAAATATACACGTTTAGAAAGTTAGCGAGGTTTGCATCTCACTGAGCTATGTTTAGAGAATATAGGAGCTCATTTTAAAACAAACTGTCTTGGTTTAAAATACTAAGTGTGAACATTTAAGGTGAGCCTAAGGTGCAAAATATTTAGGTAGTAATGAACAGAAACATTAGCTATATGTATTGTTACTGCATCCTAAACATAGCAGGTAGTAGTGTATCACTAATCTTTAGACAGTCTCCATAGTCAGATTGATTTCACTTTCCTGAATTTTAGCTTTTTATTGTTGAGAGAAAATAAGGAAGCTTCATTTACTATAAAAATTTTGACTTCTATTTTGCTTATCAGAAGAAATATATTTTCCTTTATCCAGAATCCAAGTAGCTGGAAAATCACAAGATATAAAACTGATTTTTTTTCATCGGAAACCCATTTCCTATATGTACTATATAAATAAAAGTTAAGTATATCTCCGTAACTTTGAAAATATATTTTTCAATAATCCAAGAGGTACTAATAAATGTTTTGCAGTTAAGGTACATTTTTTCTTTTATTCTTTGTAAGACTAGCACGCATAAAAATTTTGTATTTTGTTTTTAAAAATAAGCACCTGTATCACTTTTTTGATACTTTCCAGAGTGCACTGATTCTTATTCTTCCAATTTACATTAACACATGTAAAATTGAAATTTAAGTTAAATATTTTATAATAATTTGTGTATCTTGAATTACCTTACATTTATTTCATTTTATGTGATTTTCCTTGCATGTTGTAAGAGTTTGGTCTATTTTAAACAAAGCAGTTTTTCTATAATGAGTGCCTTAGCACAGTCCACAGTTTTTGAAGTTTTAAATTTTGCTAGTTTATTTTCTTCTGACTCTTAAGTGAAGTATGTGTATAGTTACTAACCCAGTAACTTTGCTAAAATAATTGAAATTAATAAAACATTTTTAAAAGACTTACACCACATTATCAAATTGCTGTGCTAGGTGCTGTTAAAAGATACAAAGACATTTAAGACATAAGTTCCTTAAGGTTCTTACCATCTTCCTGGGAAAATAAACTTGAAGATAAATTGGAATAAAATATTTAAATGGAAGTTTAAGGTACCAGATAAGACGTCACAGGGTTGTACATCATTAATTGTTGAATGATGCATACAGGCCAGTTCCACTAATTAAGAGAGAGAACAGTTTCTATGCTGATCAAGAAAGGTTTGAAGTAGTGAATTTCTGATGTGATTTTTTTATTTACAAGACTTTGTTATTAGTAAGAAGTGATTTTTTTTTTTTTAAAGTGGGCATTTTGTAACAACAAAAAGTTGAAGTTCGTAACACCCTTCAGTGCTTTGTTGGAAAGTTATACTGACATTTCAAGAGCTTTTGTTAAAGTAAATTTTGTAATAGCTTGTTGAAACACAGAGGAAATTAAATCCATTTCTGAATTTTTTAGTATATAATATAAACTCAACACTTTAAAAAACTAACATTAGACTAGAAAAGATATTTTACTTAAGGTATTAAAGTAAGTTTATTTCAGCACTTGTGGAATTACATTTTTGGTCTAGATTTGAATTAAAAGAAGCTTCCTATGGGAATTAGATGCTATATAGATAGATAACCCATAGATTGCCCAGTATTAGTTTTTGTGTTTACCTTTATTCAGAATATTAAATAGCACATAGCATGATTTGTTCACTTCCTAGCACAAATGTTGAATAAATTAGCATTGTCTTTAAAAAAAAAAAAAAATTCAAATATGCCTTTTTTTTGTTTGTTTTTAAAGGACAAAATGTTTCACTTTTGGGTAAACACATTCTTCATACCAGGACCAGAGGAAACCTCAGAAAAAGTAGAAAATGGAAGTCTATGTGATCAAGAAATTGATAGTATTTGCAGTATAGAGCGTGCAGATAATGACAAGGAATATCTAGTACTCACTTTAACAAAAAATGATCTCGACAAAGCAAATAAAGACAAGGCCAACCGATACTTTTCTCCAAATTTTAAGGTCAGTTAAAAACATATTGAGAAGTTGATGAGTGGCTCTGTGTGTTTGTTTTATTCTAGGTATATAGCTGGTGAAAGACTTGCATGGTTAATTTTTAAAATAAGTATATTCATAAGCATTGTTCATGTAGCGGTAACCTAAAACTTCCTAATGAAATCCAGGAGGCACAGAGAGTCAAAAGGCTACATTTTCCTTACCCTGTTCTTTGCAGTTTGGTGAAATACAGGGCATAGGTTGGGGAGGGGATTTAAGTTGAATATGAAATAGGAATAGGTGAAGAAAGAAGTGGGAAGGAACTCAGCCCTTTAGGAATGATTCATATGGAATGTTTTCACTGCTTCTACCCTTCTCCCTCTCCATTTTATTCTCAACTCCTTAGAGCGATCTTAAAAATGACTTGACTGTATCAGTCTTGCTTATACTTTTTAAAGATCTGTGGTTTTTTGATGTGACCTGCAGGGAACTGTATAATTTAGCATGGGACTACTTTCTACATCTAGTCTAGCCACATTCTCTTCCTACAGTTCACTCAGACTGGTCTCTTGTCAGTTCTTCAGTTGCCTCAGGTCTTTCTAATTCATTTGCTTCTCCCCATAGCTCTCCAGCCCTCAGCCTTTCCCTTCCCTTCACATGGCTGTCCTTCTTACATCCTAACCTTCTCTTCAATCTCATGTGCTCTGAAAGGCCTTCTCTGATCATCCTCTTCTCTTCTTCCTTTTTGTAAACTCTGCCTGCCTTCTCTTGGTACAGAATTATTTAGTTCATTTTACTTTCATCTGTATGTCACATGTATTTGTGTTCAGTTCAGTTGCTCAGTCGTGTCCGACTCTGTGACCCCATGAATTGCAGCACGCCAGGCCTCCCTGTCCATCACCAACTCCCGGAGCCCACCCAAACCCATGTCCATTGAGTCGGTGATGCCACCCGACCATCTCATCCTCTGTCGTCCCCTTTTCCTCCTGCCCTCAATCTTCCCCAGCATCAGGGTCTTTTCCAATGAGTCAGCTCTTCGCATGAGGTGGCCAAAGTATTGGAGTTTCAGCTTCATCATCAGTCCTTCCAATGAACACCCAGGACTGATCTCCTTTAGGATGGACTGGTTGGATCTCCTTGCAGTCCAAGGGACTCTCAAGAGTCTTCTCCAACACCACAGTTCAAGAGCATTAATACATCAATACACAAAATGTATTTGTGTACTTTTATTTATATTTCTAGATGAGAATTAAAATCAGGTTAAAAATCCGACTTGTGAACATTCCCTAATGGTGGTTTGCCGTTTTTTTCTTCTTCTCATTTCTTATTGTACCTGATTTTTCTCTCTTCCTTTTGCCACACCCTCCCTTTCTTTTTTAAAATTCTCTCTTCATTCTATTTTTATAACATGTAGCAAACTTAATCATATAAGTTTAAGGATACTGCTAGTAGTAATAAAAATAAAGAGGGGCTACCTGTTTCAAGTGAAAATGGAGCTAATAAGTGCCTTTAGATCTTAAAGTGTTTTGAAGTGTCTTTTAGAATTCGTAAGTTTGTTTACTTTGTTTTTTCTGCTGCATTTTCCTCAGTTACTAGCTTTTAAAGTGTGACTTCCTCTAATTTTATTTTTTTCTGTTTTAATGTTACAAGAGGTTTTATATTTGTTATTACAAATAAAAGCTGTTGCAGTTATCAGTTAACACATATAATATCATATAATGGTAAGTGCTTTGGGAAAATAAAGCAGAGATAGGAGAGCAAGTGGCTTTAGTGTATTTTTTAGTGGGATGGTTAGAGAAGGCCTCTCCAAGAAGTTGACTTTAATTAGAGGCCTAAGTGAAACGAGGGAGCTATAAAATATCTGGGAAAAGAGGAAAGAGCAGGCTTAGAAACCCTGCAACAAGAGTGAACTTAGTGTATTTGAGTAGCAATAGGTAAGAAATCATTTTGCCTAACACACATCAGTCTAAGTTGTGAAGACATTGAGTGTGTTCTCCACAGGAAAGATGTAATCTGATTTTTGTCTTTAAAAGTTTACTCTGTCCTCTCCTTTAAAATATAGGCTAGAGGGGGGCAAGAATGAAAGCTAGGACACTAGTTGAAGGTAGAACTAAAAGGCTTTACTGATGGACTGGATATGGAATGTAAGAAAAAGAATCAATAATGACTCTTGGATCATGTGGGCAGGGCTGTAGATATAATAGACTGATCAAAGAATTTGATGTCAGATCTAATTTAAATCCCACATCCACTGCCTACTAGACATGTGGCCTTTAGCAAGTGTCCTAGCCTTTCTGAACTATAGCCCTCTCTCTTTTGAAACAGAAAGACCTATCTTGTAGAGTTGTTTTGACAGTTATTTCAGCTCTGCTTGTAAAGGTCGTTGGTTTACTATTTGGAGCACTGTATGATATTAACTTTTTTATTACTCCCTTTCAGTGAAGTTTTTAGGGCGAATGGAATCCTAAACATCATTTTTAATATTATCTGTATCAGAAAATAAGTTGAATTTCAGACAGGCTGTAAGTGAAACATTCTTTAGAAACTCAACTCTTTGTGAGTTGAATTTTGTGACTGCAAGTATATTATGTGGACTATTGAAATCAATACATTTCTTTTGTAGAATTATTTCATTAATGCCTGTAGTTTATGCTTATTTAAAAAAACACATAGTATATTAACATCCCAGTTTCTTTTCAGTGTATACCAAGAAAGAAAATGTAGGAAATCTTAAGAAGAAGGTCATTTAAAAGGCTCTTTAAGGATTATATATGTCATAGTACTTGAAAATGAATCTGATAAAGATATGTATCCTTAAGAGTGGTCAGATTTATGGATTTTTCATTTACACTTTCTCTTCTTTCTCTAGGTGAAGCTGTACTTCACAAAAACAGTAGAGGAGTCATCAAATCCAGAGGCTAGCAGTTCAACTTCTGTAACACCAGATGTTAGTGACAATGAACCTGATCATTATAGATATTCTGACACCACTGACTCTGATCCAGAGAATGAACCTTTTGATGAAGATCAGCATACACAAATTACAAAAGTCTGATTTTTTTTTTTATCAAGAAGGATAAAACACCATGAAAACAAACTTGAATAAACTGAAAATGGACCTTTTTTTTTTTTTTTTAATGGCAATAGGACATTGTGTCAGATTACCAGTTATAGGAACAATTCTCTTTTCCTGACCAATCTTGTTTTACCCTATACATCCACAGGGTTTTGACACTTGTTGTCCAGTTGAGAAAAGATTGTGTAGTGTCATGTATATACCTTTTTGTGTCAAAAGGACATTTAAAATTCAATTAGGATGAATAAAGATGGCACTTTCCCATTTTATTCCAGTTTTATAAAAAGTGGAGACAGACTGATGTGTATACGTAGGAATTTCTCATTTTGTGTTCTGTCACCAACTGAAGTGGCTAAAGAGCTTTGTGATACACAGGTTCACATCCTACCCCTTTGCACTTGTGGCAACAGATAAGTTTGCAGTTGGCTAAGAGGAGTTTCTAAAAGGTTTTGCTACATTCTAATGCATGTATTCGGGTTAGGGGAATGGAGGGAATGCTCAGAAAGGCATTTGTTGTGTGCTGGATTCTGGACCATATACCATCTCCAGCTACTTACACGCACCTTTCTTTAGCATGCTACAGTTATTAATCTGGACATTTGAGGAATTGGCCGCTGTCACTGCTTGTTATTTGTGCATTTTATTTTTTTTAAGCATATTGGTGCTAGAAAAGGCAGCTAGAGGGAGTGAATCTGTATTGGGGTACAGGAATGAACCTTCCACAACATCTTAAGAATCCACAAATGAAGGGGTATAAAAGTAATGTGTTCATAGATAAGAAACACAGCAACAATGACTTAACCATACAAATGTGGAGGCTATCAACAAAGAATGGGCTTGAAACATTATAAAAATCGACAATGATTTATTAAATATGTTTTCTCAGTAGTAATGACTGCTCCATCTCCTGTGTAATCAAGGCCAGTGCTAAAAGTCTGATGCTATTAGTACCTACATCAGTCAACAACTTATACTTATGTTATTAGTTTTCAATCATATACCTGCTGTGGATGCTTCATGTGCTGCCTACAAGCTTCTTTTTTCTTGTTAAATATACAATATTTTGTAATGCTGCACAGGAAATTTCAATTTGAGATTCTTCAGTAAGCGGTTTTTTTTCTTTAAAGATTTATGATGCACTTATTCAATCCAATAGATGTCAGCCGTTCCACCCTTTTGACCTTACACATTCTATTACAATGAGTTTTGCAGTTTTGCACATTTTTTAAATGTCATTAACTGTTAGGGAATTTTACTTGAATATTGAATACATATAATGTTTATATTTAAAAGGACGTTATTTGTGTTAAAAAGGAAATTAGAGTTGCAGTAAATTTTCAACACTGCACAAATAATAAGTCATTTACTTTTTCAGTAGAAATTGTCCCACATAATGCTTTTATCAATTTGCTATTGAAAGAATAGATTTTTTTAAATGTGCAGTGTTGAATCATTTCTTCATAGTGCTAGAGTTAGGATTAGGGCTTCAATTTCACTTCTTAAATATCATATATTTGATATGCCCAGACTGCATATGATTTTAAGCAGAGTACAACTACTATTGTAAAGTTAATGTGAAGATATGATTAAAAATAATTTTTTTCCCAGAAATTTGATATCTTTCAAATTACCCCTTGACCTTGAAACGTTTGACTATCCAGCCAATTTATTTCTTAATGGTGTAAAATCTCATTTTCAATAACTTATTGGTGCTGAAATTGTTCACTAGCTGTGGTCTGACCTAGTTAATTTACAAATACAGATTGCATAGGACCTACTAGAGCAGCATTTATAGAGTTTGATGGTAAATAGATTAGGCAGAATTTCATCTAAAATATTCTTTAGTAAATAATCTTGACATGTTTTCCATACCTCATCAATTTCATTCAAAAAATAAGGTTTTAAAATTTTTTAACAAAGCGGTTAGTATTTACACATTTATATTTAAACATTGATATGTAGAGAATTGATGGACTGCTCATAAGTTAAATTGGTAAACACCTATTCCTCAGATCTCATCATTGAAATTTATCACCTTGTTTTTCATAAAAGCTAAAAACTGTTGACTAAAATGAAAATCAACTATTTGTGTTTTGATGATAGTTATTAATACTGTTATTTGTTACAGTTTTGGGCACAGTATATTAAAGCATAACTTGTATTGTTCCAATATGTAACATGGAGGGCCAGGTCATAAGTAATGACATTATAATGGGCTTTTGCACTGTTATTATTTTTCCTTTGGAATGTGAAGGTCTGAATGAGGGTTTTGATTTTGAATGTTTCAATGTTTTTGAGAAGCCTTGCTTACATTTTATGGTGTAGTCATTGGAAATGGAAAAATGGCATTATATATATTATATATATATAAATATATATTATACATACTACTCTATTTCAGTTACCATGCCCATAGAATTTGACAAGAATTGCTATGACTGAAAGGTTTTCGAGTCCTAATTAAAACTTTATTTATGACAGTATTCATGATTAGCCTGAAATGCATTCTGTAGGTAAATCTCTTTGAGTTTCTGGAATGTTTTCTTAGACTTTTTGGATGTGCAGCCGCTTACTTGTCTGAAGTTACTTGAAGGCATCACTTTTAAGAAAGCTTACAGTTGGGCTGTGTACCATCCCAAGTCCTCTGTAGCTCCTCTTGAACATTTTTCTGCCATAATTATTAAAGGGTAGTTGAGTAAATAGCATCACCATTCTTCACTGTGGCACAGGTTATAAACTTGAGTGGAGTTTACCGGCAGCATCAAATGTTTCAGCTTTAAAAAATAAAAGTAGGGTACAAGTTACTGTTTAGTTCTAGAAAATTTGTGCAATATGTTCATAACGATGGCTGTGGTTGCCACAAAGTGCCTCGTTTACCTTTAAATACTGTTAATGTGTCATGCATGCAGATGGAAGGGGTGGAACTGTGCACTAAAGTGGGGGCTTTAACTGCAGTGTTTGGCAGAGTTGCCTTCTACCCTGCCAGTTCAAAAGTTCAATCTGTTTTCATATAGAATATATATACTAAAAAATTTCAGTCTGTTCAACAGCCTTACTCTGATTCAGCCTCTTCAGATACTCTTGTGCTGTGCAGCAGTGGCTCTGTGTGTAAATGCTATGCACTGAGGATACACAAAAAAATACAATGTGTACAGGATAATGCCTCCTACCAATCAGATGTCCATTTGTTATTGTGTTTGTTAACAACCCTTTATCTCTTAGTGTTATAAACTCCACTTAAAACTGATTAAAGTCTCATTCTTGTCATTGTGTGGGTGTTTTATTAAATGAGAATATTTATAATTTAAATTGCTTAGGTTCATTGACATTTTAATGATGGGCAGCCAAATGTGATTAATAAGTTTTTTGTAAGGTTTTTTTTTAACCCCTGCTGTCCTTCAAAGCCTAGAGTTACATAAAAACATGGGCCCTTATCAGTTTGGGAGTAGAGTATCAATCTACTCATGTTTGAGAGGCATTTAGCTTTTTTAAGATCTTAGTCTAGTACTTAGTAAATTGTTTCAAGCACAATTTAAATTGCACATATTAAATAATATGCTAATCCCAAAATGTTCACGATCATGCATATATCTATACACATATTTTACTAACAAAGGTGTCGGAAGACTAATTGCCCAGAATGGATTTGATACTCAGATTTCAATTTTGTGGCTTTTCCATTCTTTGATTCTGTAATACGCCATCAACATGGGAAGCTTAATCTGTTCATTGTGACTTATGCTCTTTAAAAATTGATATTCCACAGTAGTCTAAAGGACTTTATGTTCCTGAACTTAATCTTGTTATTTCTAATATTTTTAAGAGCTCCTAGACTAAGTAAGGCATATCCTTTCAACAAAGCATAGTAAGGTAATAAGTGAAAGTGTAGCTTATACAAATGTTTTAAAAAGAAAGCAGATCATTTATGTAACAGAGTTTAATGTTACTTCAAGTTTACATTTTCTCTAACTTTTAAAAAGTGAATAATATATAAAGTATGAAAAGTGTGTGTGTGTACACACATTTTTTTCTTTTTAGATATCTTAAGTATGGATGAAAACCATACTGGAGTCTAAAGTCATTCTGATTTATAAGATGATCTTGGTGATGTCTGAAAAATAGGAATTTACTGTTTGGTTTTTTGTAAATGCATGTTCTCACTATCCTTAATTTGAGCTAGCTTGGTTAAGTGAATGCCATCACCATTTCCATTGAGAATTTAAAAATCACCGGTGTTTAATATGCAGGCTTCCAAAGGCTCACAACAAATCAAGACCCTTAAATCTAGTTAATTTGCTGCTAATGTGAAACTTCTTGTTCTTTTATTCTTGCCAGATAATTAGCCTCAGATTTAAAACTTAGTCTTAAATGGCTTGAGTGTAAGTTTTGATTAGCAGTGCTGTTACTAGTTCGGAGAGGAATGTTTGTGAATGGAAATAGTGTAAATATTTAGTCCAAACTGGTATAAATACGTAAAAAACCAGCAAAAAAGATAATAGAGAAAAACACTTAAAAACTTCTGAAGATGAGATGAAAGAGACTGATTTTCCTATGGAATTATGTATCTGTAGGAAACCAAATGATTATCAATGGTTTTTAATTTTAGAGTAAATATATTCTTTTATGATCTTGCTATTTTTCCATCTTTCAAGAGATCTTCCAAGTGTATCAGAATATATGTAGCCACTCTGACAAATACATTTGTTGGTAGCTTTAAAAGTTTGTAATGTGAAGTCAGGAAAGGACAGTAGTTTCATTGGTTGGTAATACCCTTTGGTTTTTAAGTAAGCTATGTTGAGAACAGTTTCCCATAAAAAAAATCTTCACTCATAATCCCACCACCTGGAAACAGCCATTATTAATACTTTAGTGACTATACAATCATGTTTTTTTCTTGTATATTCATGTATATATTTCCTTTAAATAGTGAAATTTGTACTGTGCATACTTTCAAAGCCTTTAAGCTTAGTATTTCTCTCATGGATTTGTAGAATGTTAAATTGCATCAGGAAATGGACATTGATTGGATTCTTTCTAGTGCTGCAGATGAAGATTATGTGTGTACTGGAGAGCCCTTTCCAATTCAGTGGGTCAGTCACGTTTAAATATTGTTGGCATCAGAATAATACATGTTTAGGTAAAGAAGACAGTTACATTTATTTAGAATAGACCGGCTTAAGATTGTAGATATTTCTCTTCAAAAACCATTTCAAGCATTTGCGTTTTGGAATTATGTGTTAAACAGAATGTATGAAACACTATTAGTTAATTTCATCATCACCTTTCTATTTCCCTTATAAGTTGGAAAAGAAGGATGAGCTTTTCACTCTTTATAATTCCCAAACAGTTGCTCAATTTAGAGTGAATTAAACACCTGCAAAAAAGAAAGTTACTGCTGGTTTATCACTTAGCTGTCTCTATCTGTGCTCATGAGACTTCTGTCACATCAAAACCTATTTCTTGAATGGTTCACATTTAGCTCTGAAACTTAACCATGTTTAATAATGGTGGGCTTAGGACATAAAACTTTTCTTGACAGTTAAGAATTTTGGTGAAAAAAATTTAGCTGGAGGGCAATACATAACTTATAAACCAATGTATTGATATTTTACCAACATTTTTACATATATGAGTGAAGTCAACTGCCATTTTTGAGCATTATCACATTTTAAAATAAAGCTGCATATTTTTAAATGAAATGTTTAACAAGGATTTATATTTTTCATTTTTTTAATTAAAAATAATATTTATATCTCCTTTGTTGCATGTCGATTCTCATCTGTTCTTAAAGTGGTTAGAGATTTTGTTTGTGCTGGAGTGGAGCTAAGCTCATAGTCATGGCTCTAGTGTTTCAGTTTGTCAAATCTGTTTACTGTTGTGAAATTCTTAAAATGGTTAAATGTGTCTTTCTGTAGCTTATCATTTATTGGCTTTCATGTACACTTTTAGGATTTTTCTGCCTACTCTGTTGTCTAGGTGATACCCCATGTTTACAAATGCTCTTTCAGTTTCTATTTTCTTTTTCCATTATAATGCCCTAATGGGCAGTTTTTAAAAGAGAGAGAGAGAGAGAGAGAGAGAGAAGAGAGAGAGAGAGAGTGTGTGTGTGTGTGTGTGTGTGTGTGTGTGTGTGTAGCGAGGTCTGGATGGCTGGGTGAACTACATGTTTGAGAGTGCTAGATTCCAGTTTTAGAGATTAAATAGTTTGATTCAGGCAACCAGTTCTTACTGGAATTTTACAGTTCATCATAATGAAAATAATCTTAACCTTGGTTGACTTTGACATTCAGTAATGAATCTTGGATATTAATGAATTTGTTGGTAGTATCTTGATACGTGCATTATTATTTTCTAAGTTGTGCATTTATCCAAAGTTGGTATGTTGGAAATGTTTATATCAAAATTCCATTTGGCTACTGATGGACATAAAAACAGAAATGCTTTCTTATGGACAGTATTTGTTTTCTTTAAAAAATTAAAAAGGTTAATTATTTTTAATACTTGGTTTTAAACTTTTTATTCAACAAGTGTTTGTCAAGTCTGTAGATGTTTGGATTATATTAGAGATCCAACCAACATCCTCTGGCCCTTGAGGAGTTTCCATTCTAATAGAGAAAACAGACTTTATTAAAATAGTTATAATATTGATATGTGACACCATGATGATTACCACCACCTTCCATATGCTCCTCTAAATTTCCACCCCCGTTAAGTTAGAAGGGGCCGTTCTGACCAATTTATTCCAGTGAGTTAGCAGTGAAAAGCGGTATGACACTTCAAGGAAAAGCAGTGAAAATAAAATCCCTTGTACAATCCTTAGGCTTCTCTACTACAGTGACCGAGGACATGATGTGTTCCAGATGGTGCAGCTCTGTCAGCCTGGCTCTTGAATGACTGTATGGAGCAAAACTTCCTCAAATCCTCCCCCTGTATTGAATGTGTTAGGTATTAGCATGAGCAAAAAGTAAACATTAGCTTACACTGAGATTTGGAGACAATTTGTTACATTGCATCATTAATTGTATTCTAGCTTATGCTTTGGAAGGACAAGATCCTGATGCTGGGAAAGATTGAAGTCAAAAGGAGAAGCGGACAGCAGAGGATGAAATGGTTAGATAGCATCACCGACTTCATGGACATGAATTTGAGCAAACTGGGAGATAGTTGAAGAACGTGAGAGCCTTTGTGCTGCAGTCCATGGGATTGCAAAGAGTCAGATACGACTTAGCGACTGAACAACAACAAAACGGGGAAGGCTTTCTTGGGCAAAGGAGAGAGAGTTAAGAACAAAGCAAACTGGAAAAACCAAAACAGAAAGCAACAAAACAACATGATACAATAGAGAAACTAAATTGTAAGTCACTCAGTTGTTATTGAGCACTTGATATGTATCAGGTACTGATCTAGATATGTGAGATACAAATGAGTGAACAATAGATCCCTATCTTCATAGATCTAACATTCTAGTAAGGGATACTATCAAGTGATAATAAATGATCACCAGACCATTTATAAGTTAATAAGTGCTGTGGGAGGGGTGGGGTGGGGAATGTGAACAGGGTAAGGAAGAACCAAGTACACAGAAGCAGAGATTGCACTGTTGAATAAGGTGAGTCCCGTTAGGCCTCCCCTGAAACAGTAGTTAGAATTTTTCATCCTTTCAATTAGCAAGACGCACTCATTATCCTGTATAAAATTTTGTTCTTGCCTTTTACAACTCTATATTGATTCTTGAGTTTTTAGGATTACTGTTGGTATATCTGAGCCTTGGCCCAAGTGGTAAAGAATTCACCTACAGTACAGGAGACATAGGAGACATGGATTTGATCCCTGGGTCGGGAAGATCCCCTGGAGAAGCAAATGGCGACCCACTCCAGTATTCTTCCCTGGAAATTCCCATGGACAGAGGGGCGTGATGGGCTACAGTCCATGGGGTCATGAAGAGTCAGACATTACTGAGGATGCAGGTGCTATTGGTGTATCTAGGGAGAATTTTTAAGACTACCAGTCAAAATAGTTACAATGTTCTAAGGTATGTTATTTTCTAAATTGGTTTGACAAAATCTGTATAAATTATCTGTTTCTCTTCATTCTCAGAGTTGTGTTCATTTTTAAATTTCTAGAAGTCTTACTAAATGTGTGTGTTTGTATTTTGGCAATATTTGATACCACTTTGCAGTAGACGTTAGAGGTCTGTTATGGCCTTAAACACTTCTGTAAAGCTGAAAGGAAATGTCACTTATGATTTATTGATAGGAAACAAGTTGTAAATTTTGAGTTACTCAAGACAAAAAAGTGAAATTTATGGCCTAGTGCTTTATATTCTTAACTCATAAGCAAAAGCCTGTGTAACTGTATAATAGTGAAAGAAATGTCTTTTCACAAAGAGGGGCCTCCCCCCCCCACACACACACACACTCTTCTCTTACTGCATTCAAGAAACAAGAAGTTTAACTTTGTGATCAAAGGGAAATAGTATAATTAAATTAAGTTGATACAATAGAAATTTGCAACTATTTATCAGGACATGGTTTAACTGGTATTTGCTAGTGACCAGTTTCTTTTCCCTAGCAAGGCAGTTATGTATAACTGGACATAAAATTTTGAAAGAAAATGTTATCTACTAGCTTTTTTTAAAATAGGATTTTAAGTGGTTTAAAAGATTTCCTTGACAGTCTTGCTTTTTGTTTTTATTCTGAGTCCACGCCTTTTTTTTCCTACTGCATTTTACTTTAGAAAGAATTTAAGGTAGCTGAATGGGCTTCCCTAACGTGCGAACTGCCAAGTCAGTTTAGAAAACCATCTTGCATATATCCATTGGTCTTGGCTGAAGGGTTTAACTTGCTGGGAATATCTCTTGAACCTCTCATTGGAATATTTTTGTGAATTGCTCCTTTAAGCTTTGATAAATAAGTCTCCAACCTAATTTTCAAGGAAATAAGCTATGCTTTTACTGTAGTGTTTATTCTTGAAATACCTGAGATTTGGGAAAAATTGAGCTAGTCCTATTTTTCTATTTAATATTTCCCAGGTAAATATGATCTATCAGTTCAGTTCAGTTGCTCTATCATGTCCAACTCTTTGTGACCCCATGGACTGCAGCACACCAGGCTTCCCAGTCCATCACCAGCTCCTGGAGCTTGCTCTAACTCATGTCCATTGCGTCAGTGATGCCGTCCAACCATCTCATCCTCTGTCATCCCCTTCTCCTCCCGCCTTCAGTCTTTCCCAGCATCAGGGTCTTTTCTAGTGAGTCAGTTCTTCGCATCAAGGTGGCCAAAGTATTGGAGCTTCAGCTTCAGCATCAGTCCTTCCAATGAATATTCAGGACTGATTTCCTTTAGGATTGACTGGTTTGATTTCCTTGCAGTCCAAGGGACTCTCAAGAGTCTTCTCCAACACCACAATTCAAAAGCATCAATTCTTCGGTGCTCAACTTTATAGTACAACTCTCACATCCATACATGACCACTGGAAAAACCATAGTTTTGACTAGGTGAACCTTTGTCGTCACGTCCCTGCTTTTTAATATACTGTCTAGGTTTGTCATGGCTTTTCTTCCAAGGAACAAGTGTCTTTTAATTTAATGGCTGCAGTCACCATCTGCAGTGATTTTGGAGCCCAAGAAAAGAAAGTCTGTCACTGTTTCCATCGTTTTCCCATCTGTTTGCCATGAAGTGATGGGACCGGATGCCATGATCTTAGTTTTCTGAATGTTGAGTTTTAAGCTAAGCCTTTTCACTCTCTTTCACTTTTATCAAGAGGCTCTTTAGTTCCTCTTCGCTTTCTGCCTTAAGGGTGGTGTCATCTGCGTATCTGAGGTTATTGATATTTCTCCCAGCAATCTTGATTCCATCTTGTGCTTCATCCAGCGTGGCATTTCACATGATGTGCTCTGCATAGAAGTTAGATAAGCAAGGTGACAGTAGACCTTGTCAAGGAGCCTTGATGTACTCTTGTCCCAATTTGAAATCAGTTTGTTGTTCCATGTCCGATTCTAACTGTTGCTCCATGACCTGCATACAGATTTCTCAGAAGGCAGGTAAGGTGATCTGGTATTTTCCTCTTTTGAAGAATTTTCCACAGTTTGTTGTGATCTAAACAGTCAAAGGCTTTAGCGTAGTCAGTGAACAGTATGCAAAGACAAAATTATGACCTTAGATACTGTGAAACTCATGCTTTCCTTTTCCATTATCATATTTTTGAAATTAAAGATTTCCTAGTTTTCTAATTCTTACTACCTGTAAGGAAATGTATTTAAATTTTATGGATATGAAAATTATCAAACTCAGTTTTATTCAATATTTCCATGAAGGTATATTTGGTGGGAAAACATTTTGCATGGTCATATTCAACAAGGGAACCACAAGTGTTCTTTAAGTAATTAATTGGCTAATAGTTTGTTTACTGTGTACAGCTATCACAATTCATATGAATAATGCATGGGCTTGTTATGATTATTAGTACTGTATATTAATGAATATTTGAAGGAGAAAATAAATCTTAGTCTTTTTATAAAATAGTAGGTGCATATAAGGTAAAATTTCCCTTTTGCCAGACCCAGCGGATATTTAATGTGTTTTAGCTGTCCTTGGAGGAGACTGAAGCCATTGTTTCTATAAAAAAAAATCCAATAAGATTAAAACAAAAATATCACTATGAACATGATTTACTGAGGTAAATTCTTGACTAGGAGGTCCTTGAAAACCTCAAGCAACTTGAATCTTTTTCAGGAAAATCATACACAGTTCTACATCAGAAAACCTGAAGACACATATTTAAAATTCATGGGAATTCTGTGATGATAGGTCTGGTACCTAGAGACGGAAATAAAAAAAACACAGAGAGAGGAAGCTGAAGTAAGAAAAGAAGGGAAAGTAGGAAGTAATGCATGGGAGAGCTCAAACTGACTCTTAGTACTGGGGGCTGGTGGAGGGATGGGAAAATAAAAATTGTTCTTTTGAGTCTGCAGTATGTGCCAGATGCTGTGGTGGATATTTCACGTGCTTTACATACCCTTCAAGGTAGGTAGTTGTGTTTCATTTTCTGCACAAAAACTGAAGTTCAGAGTACTTAAATTTCCCATCTGACAACTAGTAAGTAGAACTGGATTTTAACAGGGCTGTCTCCTACCTGTTAAACAGAATCGAATTAACAAAGCGAACAAAACAAAGCCTCAACAACTAGTGGGTAATGAAGTCATGCCTATATTGTTTATTACTGACAGGAGAAAAGCAAGCTTCAGCTCAGAGTATATCATGCAAAATGAATTGCAAAGAGAAATTCTTAATTGTTCGAGTCATAAAAGGAAAATAATCTTGCAAACTTCTTGACAGGTATGATAGTAAGCTGTTGGCACACATTTTCATATCAAGACACAGAAGGAGAGCTCTTTCTATTTACTAGTTTATTATTAAATTGATCAGCTAAACTCACATTTTTGCTTGGACCACAATACCTGGACTGTTCCAAGTAACTGGTTATCAGTTAAGCAGGCCAACTAGCTATCCAACGAGGACATGTTGCATGCTTTCCATGTCCAGTTGGCATTATGGTAGTATAGAAGTCAGAAAGCTTCCCTGGTGGCTCAGACTGTAAAGAATTTGCCTGCAGCACGGGAGAGCTGGGTTTGATCCCTGGGTTGGGAAGATCCCTGAGAAGAGGTCATGGCAACCCACTCCAGTATTCTTGCCTAGAGAATCCGCATGGACAGAGGAGCCTGGCAGTCTACAGTCCATGGGTCGCTAAGAGTTGGACACAACTGAGCAACTAAGCACACACAGAAGTCAGAAAAGGTCATAGAGTGTTTATTTAAGAATGGGGAAACAGATTTTAGGTAGAGGGAAGAGCATGCTCCATGGCTTGTTGTAGGTGCAAACTTAGTCATTTAGGAACCTGTAAGAAGAAAAAGGCTGGTGTAGAGTAAGTGACAGTAGAGAGTGGTGGAAGAAAGCATTTGGGGAAGTAGGCAGGGAACTTACAAATCCAGTCAAGGTATACCAAAACCACTCAATTCTATCTTTCTTGCTAATGACAACCTCTGAAGCAAATGTAAAAATCAAATATAGTACCTAAGAACCCTGAAAAGTAAACAAAAGCAAGCAGACTGTGAAGGAGTGTCAAAACTTGGAAAAGCAACTTGTATGAGGATTTCCCATGATTTCTCTTTTCTCTTACAGCTCGGCCTTAAGGATGGGCCTCATGGTGGAGCTGTACATGGTTGGAGACATCCAGCTTTCTGGCCAGAGGAACCAGAAAAGGAGTTTCATCTGAGTCAGAGAGGATGGGGTTGGGGAGAGTGGGAAAATCTTGAAGATATCCTGAGGAAGATCCAGAGTTGGAAAACCTTCTAATTCTTTGTGTGACATCCCACGTGTGCTAGGCTCACTACTGAGCTAGCATGCATAGGACAGACCTAAGGCACCATAGCAGCGTTCACAAATGAAACTGAGGTCAGAGCCCCCACTCACAAAAGGTGAGACGGAATTTGCAGTCTGAGCCTTATTGGGTTGATTGCTTAACTAAACAATCAAATGTTTCCCCATCCCCCCAAGTTCCAACAAGATCAGAGGTGGTAGAAACCAATATCCAAACTTACATAACCAGGAAGAACCAGGAATACTTTTTCTAAAGAAAAAAATTTCAAGAGAAGCCAGCCTCCAGATAACCCAGATGTTAGAATTATCAGATCTAAATGCAACTATTATAATTATACTTCAAGAGATAAACACACTTGAATGGAAAAAGTTCTCAGCAGAGAAACAGAAATTATGAAGAGAATCACATAGAAATCTTACAGCAAGAAGTATACCATCTGATATTAAAAATAAAAACCACTACATGGGCGCTTACTCCTTGGAAGGAAAGTTATGACCAACCTAGACAGCATCTTAAAAAGCAGAGACATTACTTTGCCAACAAAGGTCCGTCTAGTCAAGGCTATGGTTTTTCCAGTGGTCGTGTATGGATGTGAGAGTTGGACTATAAAGAAAGCAGAGCGCCGAAGAATTGATGCTTTTGAACTGTGGTGTTGAAGCAGACTCTTGAGAGTCCCTTGGACTGCAAGGAGATCCAATCAGTCTGTCCTAAAGGAGATCAGTCCTGGGTGTTCATTGGAAGGACTGATGCTGAAGCTGAAACTCCAGTACTTTGGCTGCCTGATGCGAAGAGCTGACTCATTGGAAAAGACCCTGATGCTGGGAAAGATTGAGGGCAGTAGGAGAAGGGGACAACAGAGGATGAGATGGCTGGATGGCATCACCGACTTGATGGACGTGGGTTTGGGTAGACTCAGGGAGTTGGTGATGGACAGGGAGGCCTGGCGTGCTGCAGTTCATGGGTTCACAAAGAGACACAACTGAGCGACTGAACTGAGCTGAACTGAACATGGACAACAGAAAAATGGAAGTGATAGGAGTCAGCAAACTTGAAGATAAATTAATAAATGTCTGATTTTCATGCTGACTTTAAAGCCTTAAAGGTGGATGAGTGCTTGAAAAGCAAAATATATCTGATTGCAATTAGCTACAGGTGCCTTAATAAGACATTAATCCAAGAACATTCATGGGACTCCCTCAGCTATATATAAAGTTCCTGCTGTTTGTCAACAACACTGAGTGAAAAATTAGCATTATCATAGATCCAAACATGATTATGTCAATTTTATATTACAGTGTTTTATACAGGTTTAATATGTAAACGGTTCCTCTAGTGGCTCAGACTGTAAAGAATTCACAGGCAATGCAAGAGACCTGGGTTTGATCCCTGGGTCGGAAAGATCCCCTGGAGAAAAGAATGGCTATCCATTCCAGTATTCTTGCCTGGAGAACTCCATGGGCAGAGGAACCTGGTGGGCTACAGTCCAGGGGGTCTCAAAGAGTCAGATGTGACTGAGTGACTAAGCATGCATACAATATGTAAAAACCCGTTTCAAATGCTCTGTGACTTACAATGTCCAAAGTGGCATTGACAAAAAATAGTATTCTGATTAGGTCTGTTGTGTTGTGTACCCACAATAAAAGCAGTTTTGAAACATCGGAGAGTCATCACCAGATACATAACGGCTAAGCTCATCCTCAGAGTCAGTACTAGGTAATCACTTTGCTCACCTCATGTTAACTCTTTGATTTAACCTTTGTAATTGGGCCTTTTCCTGGATATGGATGTTATTACAGAGATATCCTCAGAAAACTGACCAATCATGTAGGCATAACACATGCGTTTCAGTTTTACAACAGAAAAGATTTGATGTTTAAAGTTTCTAGCACCCAGAAATCTTGACAAGTTTCTAGGTTGGTTTGGAGAAAAACTGAACCGGTATTGCAGTCGTCTGGAAAAATGACTTGCTGATGAAGGAAGAGAATTTCAAGGCTTTAGAATACCTTCCATTATTACAGTAGCACCATATTACTTTCAACTGTTAGTATAAAACTTTGTGATGACAATGATTATTCTGCATTAAAAAGTTTATTCTGGATTAAAAAGTGTAACAAGTTTTGCCATTTAATTCTCATAAGGTAGGAAGTATGATTATATCCATCTGATAACATGAGAAATTGAGGTACAGAAAGGTTCAACAACTTGTTGAACATAGCAAAATTAGTAAGTAGTAGAACCAGGACTTAAATCCAGGTCAGTTTGATTGCCAACCCGAGGCCATTAATTATCGTGTTATACATGCTACTTCCTATAATAACTTAAGGAAACCTTTAATTTCTTTAAGAGAGCATGGTCTTCAAACTGGAATGAGTAGAACAGTGGTATAAGAAGCACGTTTCAAGTGTTTGGTTTCAGAATTCCCTTTTATACTCTTAACAATTATTGAGGATCTCAAAGAGCTTTTGTTTGTGTGCTTTACCTATTGATATTTACCATATTAGAAATTAAAATTCAGTACTAGTTTTGGCACTACATATATTAAAAGTGGAATGATCCACTTCCAGTGGATCCACTTGGGACATTGTAAGTCACAGAGCATTTGAAACGGGTTTTTACATATTGCCTGCATGCTTAGTCATTCAGTCACATCTGACTCTTTGAGACACCCTAGACTGTAGCCCACCAAGCTCTTCTGCCCATGGAGTTCTCCAGGCAAGAATACTGGAATGGTTACTGGAAGTGGATCCAGAGATTAGCATGGCTTCTGCAAATTTGTGAAGCATTCCAGGATCTGGAATTAACATAGTACTGTAGGTCAGTGTTGTTGTTTAGTCACTAAGCATGTCTGACTCTTTTGTGACCCCATGGACTGTGTAGCCTACCAAGCTCTTCTGTCTGTGGGATTCTCCAGGCAAGAATACTGGAATGGGTTGCCTTTTCCTTCTCCAAGGGATCTTCCCAACCCAGGGATCGAACCCATCTCCTAAGTTGTCAGGTAGACTTTACGACTGAGCCACATAGGAAGCCCCAGTTAAGGTCCTATTCCTGTGCCCACCACTGGCAGTGCACGTGTGTCCTTTGTTGATGGAGAAAGCCAGTAGACGGTAAAGAAGTAAATAAGTAAATGAGGTAGTTACAGAACCAAGTCAAATATTCTGATTGAAACAGACAGGAGATAAGACTGAGTATAACCAGGGGAGGCCTCTTTAGATGAGGTATCAGGGTAAGGTCTACATGTGTAGTTCATTGTTGTTTAGTCACTGAGTGGTGTCTGACACTTCTGCAATCCCATGGACTGTAGCTCGCCAGGCTCCTTTGTCCATGGGATTTCCCAGGTAAGAATACTCGAGTGGGTTGCCGTTTCCTTCTCCAGGGAATCTTCCTGACCCAAGGATCAAACCTGCATTTCCTGAAATGGCAGGCAGTGGGTTCTTTACCACTGACCCACCAGGGAAGCCCCAAAATAAAGATACTTTATAGCTAAAAAAAAAAAAAGGGAATTAAAGCTCAAGCCTTATTACCTGACGTATGTTTACGAATTTAGAAAGTAACAATAAATAAACTCATTACATACTAAGATAACATTTTTGATGAAGATGATATGCTTTCCAAAACAGAAATTTGGTGATAAGGTAGCTTTTAAAAAAACATTTTTTCATATCTTTTTTTTACTTGCCTTAATAGAATGAGTTGGACTTTCATACATGCTTTTGCATTTAATCCATTATGATTTGGTTTTTGGTTGTAGTATGTGAGGAAAATGTGACCTCACATAGGTGTGTAGTTAGGAAAAGAAGGATGTTAACAGCATTTTCAGATAATTGTTAAGCGGAGTTAAGTCGTGTCTCAGTTGTGTCTGACTTCTTGTGACCCCACAAGATTATAGCCTGCAAAGCTCCTCTGTCCATGGAATTCTATAGGCAAGAATACTAGAGTGGGTTGCCATGCTCTTTTCCAGGGGATCTTCCCAACCTAAGGATTGGACCTGGGTCTCCTGCATTGCAGGTAGATTCTTTACTGTCTGAGCTACCAGGGTAGATATTTTTATTTGGTACTACCGACCCACCAAGTTGTAATTTCCTTAAAGTTAGGTGCAATGTGGAGTTGGAAACCTTCAGTGAACTTTTTGTATTCTATTTAATGCAAACACATTAATTCATCCTGTTCTTTGAATAGATCTTTTACCTATATATGATTTTGTAACATTATACATGAATTATTTGGAAAATATTGGTTCACTGAGTTGTGTAGATCTTCCACATGTTGACATATTTCCTTACACAATGTTAAAAAAAAAAATCATGTTTGCTAATATCACTGGGCTCATCAGAAAAGTCTTTAAATATTGGAAAGCTGTCAAGTTAATGGTGGCAGAAAGAAGTTTTTAAAAAATATTAATTTTTATTCAAAAGCTTGAAATTTATTACTGAGAAGAAACGTATTCATTTGTTTTGCTGAAAGGATCTCAACATTCTGCAGAGGCTGGAGGCCACACTTTGAGGATCACTGACATAAGAGCTTTGATTGGGAAAAGGCAAGTAAGAGGACATTTACCTAAAACAAAGGTCCAAACAAATTAATTTTCAGAGTGATGAATGAACTTGAAAATGAGGTCTCAGAATCATTAGCAATAATCTGTGACAAATTAGGGGAAATGGGAGAAAATTCTGTCACATAGAAATGAGAAAAGTTTGCCTTAACTCTCCTTAGGGATACATTCTGGGTAATGAAGAGCAGTATGTTTAACATTGATTCCCAGAAAAAGACTATACCATATTCTGTAGCACGGAATTCCAAAACATTGGAAAATAATCCAGTGATTATCAGATGTCACGAGGGCGAATTAGGTCATCTTCAGTTTCATTTTTCCTTTATGATCATCTGACCCAGTGCTTTACATGGTGTACATGTGACAATGTTTGAATAAGTACATAATGGCAATTGAATAATAATTTCTATAGGTACTGCTTGTACAATGCACAAATCTCATTTGATTTAAAACCATTTATACAGCGCTTGCCATATGCAAAATACCCTATTAGGCAAGGTGCAGGTCTGAGAGGCACATATGGAGGTCAACTAAAAGAGTTTTCCTTGAGAACAGAAGCCCAAGGGTATTTTCAAACGTTGTGAAATATTTGAAGTCTGCCATGTAAGAGAAAGTATTAACAGCATGTTGTTTTCCAAAGAGCACAGCCCTGGGAGTTAGAACATCTGAGTGCTCATCCTGGGTTTCCCACCACTCAGTGGATGACCTTGGGCAAGTTGCTTCGATTCTAGATCTAGACTCTGTAGCTGTAATACTAAAGAGGCTAAGGCCCCTGAAAGGGGTGAGTTGTACTCTCTCACTCCATGGAGTACAACCAGAATTTAGGAATGGAATATTCGAAGGCCAAGTTTGCCTCCCAATAAGTAACTTTCAGCTCTTTGCTGTTCAGTACTATCACCACTAGTCACGTGTGGCTGTTGAGCACTTGAAATTCATGATTTGTCCAAATTGAGATTTGCTAAAGTATAAATTACATACCAGATTTTGGAGACTTAGTGTGAGAAATAGAATGTAAAATATCTCTTCAGTAATTTTTATATTGATCAAATGTTAAAATAACTTGAAGGTATACTGGGCTAAATTAATATATTATTATAAATATTTCACCTATTTTAAAAACACAAGACTACTGGAGAACTTAAAATTACTCGTAAGGTTTGCATTTTATTTCTATTGGACAGTGCCGTTCTAGCTAACAGAATTTCCAACAGAAGAATTATGGCTTGAAGAACTTAATTTTGCTTTTTTTTTTGTATTATAAAGACCATGTATGGCAAAACCACTACAATATTGTAAAGTAATTAGCCTCCAATTAACATAAATAAATTTATAAAAACAAAGCAAAATAAATAGCCTATGAAAGGTCTTAATTTTGCTTTTAACTGTACATTTTGAGATACATAAGCAGAGGCTGGGTCACAGTTTTTACAAGGGAGCCTCAAAGAAGACTCCATTTGGACTGCATTTGGTTTATAGTGTGTTCTCAGTTTGTTCTCAAATGGATGCTAGGGCTCTACCAGCTCTTTGGCTGTGATGGGCTTGAGAGACTTTCTCTTCTCACATCTTCTTTGTCTCCTCCCTTCCTCTTTCCAAGTGTATAACTCTTCAATATGTAATAACTGAGTGGATGCCTGAGTGTACAAAATGTGTGTGTATACTTCAGGTAAAATGGTAATAGAGTTCATGATTTGGACCAAGTCACATCACCACATTGATTCTCAATGCCGCTGCGTACTAGCTCTCTGACCTTACTCACCCACTCTGTGCCCCAGTTTCTTCATCTGAAGAAAAATGCACGTTTTTACATTTACAGCTTTGAATACAGTATAGTAGATTTCCCTAGAAACAGGGCATGCTGCTAAACATATTTGGCAATGCTTTGCATAAATCATATCTTGCAAGAGAAAATGACACGTAACAACAAAAAGCCCTGTAAACAAGTTATTAAACATGTTCTCACTTCCTTGGCTCTGTCACCACCTGTGCAGCATGTTTTTGAAGCAATTCCACAGCGCTTGTGATTCAGGCAGCTCTGTACATTGCCTGGGCACCCTTAGCAACTTAATCTTAGGATGGGAGAGTCACTTGTGGGGAAGTAGGAACTTCATATTCAGTAAAGACCTGTTAGGCACAAGGAGATCCAACATGTTCTCTCTCTACTTCTGCCTTTCCCATTCAAAGCTGACCCTGATCATCCCGGCAGCATGGAAAGGGAACTTAAAGTGTTTGGCTTGGACACCTCCTATCTGACTCGTGTTGTTTAGTCACTAAATCGTGTCTCTTTTGCGACCTCCTGAACTGCAGCACACCAGGCTCCTCTGTCTTCCTCTGTCCTCTCAGAGTTTGCTCAAATTCATGTCCATTGAATCAGTGATGCTATCTAACCATCTCACCCTCCACTGCCCTCTTCTCATTTTGCCTTCAATCTTTCCTAGTATCAGGGTCTTTTCCAATGAGTCTGACTCTTACAGTTCTAAAATACAGAGCAAGATGGTGAGTATCAATTATTTTTGTAACTCAACTACTTGGCAATTCTATTATACTTTGCTATCCAGCTTTATTATACTCAGCTATCCTTCCTCAGTGATCAGTGCAAAGAAATAGAGGAAAATAATAGAATGGGAAAGGCTAGAGATCTCTTCAAGAAAATTAGAGATACCAAGGGAACATTTCATGCACAATAAAGGACAGAGACGGTATGGACCTAACAGAAGCAGAAGTTACTAAGAAGAGGTGACAAGAATACTCATAAGAACTATGCAAAAAGATCTTCATGACCCAGATAATCACGATGGTGTGATCACTCACCTAGATCCAGACATCCTGGAATGGGAAGTCAAGTGGGCCTTAGGAAGCATCATGATGAACAAAGCTAGTGGAGGTGATGGAATTCCAGTTGAGCTATTTCAAATCTTAAAAGATGATGCTGTGAAAGTGCTTCATGCAATATGCCAGCAAATGTGGAAAACTCAGCAGTAGCCACAGGGCTGGAAAAAGCCAGTTTTCATTCCAATCCCAAAGAAAGACAATGCCAAAGAATGTTCAAACTACTACACAATTGCACTCATCTCACACGCTAGCAAAATAATGGTCAAAATTCTCCAAGCCAGGCTTTAACAGTACATGAAACATGGACTTCCAGATGTTCAAGCTGGATTTAGAAAAGGCACAGGAACCAGAGATCAAATTACCAACATCTGTTGGATCATTGAAAAAGCGAGAGAGTTCCAGAGAAATATCTACTTCTGCTTTATTGACTATGCCAAAGCCTTTGTGTGGATCACAACAAACTAGAAAATTCTGAAAGATATGGGAATACCAGACCATCTTACCTGCCTCCTGAGAAATCTGTGTGAAGGTCAAGAAGCAAGTTAGAACTGGCCATGGAACAACAGACTGGTTCCAAATCGGGAAAGGAGTATGTCAAGGCTGTATATTGTCACCCTGTTTATTTAACGTGTATGCAGAGTACATCATGAGAAATGCTGGACTGGATGAAGCACAAGCTGGAGTCAAGACTACTGGGAGAAATATCAATAACCTCAGATATGCAGATGATACCACCCTTATGGCAGAAAGCGAAGAAGAACTAAAGAGCCTCTTGATGAAAGTGAAAGAAGAGAGTGAAAAAGTTGGTTTAAAACTCAACATTCAGAAAACTAAGATCATGGCATCTGGTCCCATCACTTCATGGCAAATAGATGGGGAAACAAATGGAAACAGTGACAGACTTTATTTTTGGTGGCTCCCAAATCACTGCAGATGGTGACTATTGCCATGAAATTAAAAGACGCTCCTTGGAAGAAAAGCTAAGACCAACCTAGACAGCATATTAAAAAGCAGAGACATTACTTTGCCAACAAAGGTCCATCTAGTCAAAGCTATGGTTTTTCCAGTAGTCATGTATGGATGTGAGAGTTGGACTATAAAGAAAGTTGAGTGCCGAAGAATTGATGCTTTTGGTCTGCGGTGTTGGAGAAGACTCTTGAGAGTCCCCTGGACAGCAAGGGGATCCAACCAGTCCATTCTAAAGGAAATCAGTCCTGAATATTCATTGGAAGGACTGATGTTGAAGCTGAAACTCCAATACTTTGGCCACCTGATGTGAAGAACTGACTCATTGGAAAAGACTCTGATGCTGGGAAAGATTGAAGGCAGGAAGAGAAGGCGACAACAGAGGATGAGATGGTTGGATGGCATCACTGACTCAATGGACATGAGTTTGAGTAAGATGTGGAAGTTGTTGATGGACAGTGAAGCCTGGCGTGTTGCAGTCCATGGGGTCGCAAAGAGTTGGACGTGACTGAGCGACTGAACTGAACTGAACTGATCCAGCTTTCTCCCATCCCTAAACTTCTGCTTCCCTACTCAGTCTATTGCTTCCATCTTCTCTATTCTCTCTCTCAGAACCCATGCATGCCTTCTACTTAAGAGAGAGAATTAAGGCCGTTGTGCTGTGTGGACTGTCTCAACATCTGACCTTCTTACGGCCATCATCAACTAACCCTCTACCTCCCTCAATCTGCCTTCCTTTAATTTCAGGGGAAAAAATATTTTCCTTTTTGTTTAAGGCTAACTTTTCAATTGTGCCTTTATTCCTCTCTTTCCTAGGGCAAAGATCACGTTTTATTGGATTCTCTTTCTCTTCTTATTTAGTCTCTTTTGAAATCTATGTTGTTGCTGTTTAGTCACTAAGTCACGCCTGACTCTTCTGAGATCCCTTGGACTATGTAGCCCGCCAGGCTCCTCCGTCCATGGGATTTCCTAGGCCAGAATACTGGAGTGACTTGTCATTTCCTTCTGCAGGAGATATTTCTTACCCAGTAATCGAACCCACGTCTCCTGTGTTGACAGGTGGATTCTTTACCACTGAGCCACCTGGGAAACCCTTTTGAAACCCACAAATATTAAATTCCTTCGTATTTTATGTTGTGAAGGAATAAAAAAACTCTCTCTTGCATCCTGTTTATTTATCTCTCTCCTCTTGCTTTTTAAAAGCAAGCTCAAAAAGGACATCTGCCCTTGTCTCTCCTTCCTCATGTCTCATTTTTCTATTTACAATATCTAAGGTAGTAATTCAGTTATAAATCCACATTCAAAAATCATATATGTAAAATAATATATCAGATTCTATACCTCATCAAGTTATAAATCAAGTACAAAGGTAGAATATACAAATTTTCAGGAGTTCAGGGTTTCAGAAACTATATCTCCCATGCAACTTCTCTTAGGAAGGTATGTGAGAATATGTTCAACAAAAATGCAGAAGTAAACCAAGAAAGAGGAAGACATGGGATCTGGAAAAGGGGAGGGAAAGCAGCAAAGAGAAGTCCTAAAAATAAGAGCTGTGCAGCAGGCCTAGAGAAATACCAGCCCAGAAGCAGAAACATGGAGTCTTCAGGGAGAAAGATCTCCAGGGGAAATAGATGGGACTGATGTGTTTGAGTATATGCAGTAAGTTATTGATAGGTAGTGACAGAGATGTTGGAACATTTGGGTAAAAAAATGTTAGAAGTACATTGAAAATCAAACAAATGAAAAGATGGGATATTTACCGATTCTGTGAAAAATGAAGGGTTGAATAAGACAAGAGGGACATAGGATAACAAAGGTTCCTAAGAAGAATTAACATGCATTAGTATAATATAAATACTGATCAATGATTTTATCAAAAATTACTAAAATGTTGGCTGAGGTGTGGTGGTGGTGTGGGGAGAAAGATGATGTTATGGAAGAGCTAAGCCCTTGTCCACCATAATGGAAAGGCAATGGTTAACACCTAAAGCCTAACATTGATGAATCAAGAGATAGAAGCATAATGTTTAGTTAAATATATGGAGGCAAATACCAAGCAAAACAAGAATGGTTGACAATGGATTTGAGACATTTCCTCTGGAGAGTAGGGTCAGGGCATGAAGAAAGGTAGAGGTAGGAATCTGTCCCTTTTCAGTATAAGCCTTTTAGCATTATTCGAAGTTTAAGATTATGTACACATGGAACTTCCCTGGAGGTCCAGTGGTTAGGACTCTGCATTCCAGTGCAGGGGGCACAGATTCAGTCCTTGGTGGGAAAACTAAGGTCCTGCAAGCTTCACAGCAAGGCCAAAAAAAATTATATACATGTGTTATTTTAATTCAAAATAATTAAAAATTCAGTGTGAGATTTTGATATCCATGTTTCACAGGGTTCTGACCTTTTCCTCTTCCCTTCTTCTACACCAACAGCTTGCTTGGGTGATTTTTTTCTATTTCATGATATTAACTGTCATAAGTAATCTATAACTCATACCTGACCTCCCTCCAAGGCACTGCTTTCCCCGTGACCTCCTCAAGGGGAAGGGGACTTTACCTTTACATTTCAGATAACTCAAGATTTGGTAGGGATGGAGTGATGAGATAGGCATGGTCCTTGCTCCTCACTGTTACTTCTCTTGTCCTGAAAAACCAAAACCAAAAAACACATCCCCTCTGAAGTCTATGGCATTAGACTTTACAATTCAGTACTCCTCCATCTTGCAATTCCCTGGTCATCTGTCCTTCTTCTTCACTGATGACTAGTACCTTGCTTCCTGATTTCCTGTGTGCTCAGTCACTCAGTTGTGTCTAATTCTTTGCAACCCCATGGGCTGTAGCCTCATCTGCCTGTGGAATTTTTCAGGCCTACCCCTTAATCTTAGGATTCCTAGTAGGTTATCATCTGATAGACCCACAGTTCCTTGACATGATCACTTGCATTGATCTTTTCTTTCCCTCCACTTCAACTAGCAGCTATCATTCTCTTAAACTTGATCCTTCCATTTCCAATTTTCAGATGTCTCCCAAATCTCTGGTTTTGAGCATCCCACTCTCTATTGCTTCATTATTTTTACTCATTTAGTCTTATACCTTTCCTCTGTGTGCTTAGTTGCTCAGTCATGTCCCACTGTTTGTGACCCCATGGAGTGTTGCCCACCAGGGGGATTCTCCAGGCAAGAATACTATAGTGGGTTGCCATGCCCTCCTCCAGGGGATCTTCCCAACTCAGGGATGGAACCCAGGTCTCCCACATTGCAGGTGGATTCTTTACCATCTGAGCCACCAGGGAAGCCCTAATACCTTTCCTATTCTGGCATATTTTCAGCCTCATAAGATTTCTAGGCTTATCTCTACACAAAAACCTACGTGCAGATGTTTACAGCAGCTTTATTCAGTATTGCCGAACCTCGGAAGCAACCAAGATGTCCTTCAGTAGGTGAATAGGTAAATAAACTGTGAAATGTCCAGACAATAGAATATTATTCAGCACTAAAAAGAATGAGCTATCAAGTCTTAAAAAGATATGGAAGAAACTTAAATGTGTATTACTAAGTGAAAGAAGCCAATCTGAAAAGGTTATATATTGTGATTCCAATTATATGACATTCTGGAAAAGGCAAAATTATGGAGACAGTTAAAAAAAATCTGTGGTTGCCAAAGGTTAGAGGAAGAAAGGGATGAATGGGTGGAACAAAGAATTTTAGGGCAGTGAAACCATTTTGTATGAATGTATAGTAGCAAATACATATCATTAAACATTTGTTAAAATCCATAGACTATACAACACAAAGAGTGAACCCTGATTTAAACTATGGACTTTGGGTGATAATGATGTGTCAAGGTTTATTCAATGTAACAGATTTTCCACTCTGGTGTAGAATGTTATTAATGGGAAGACTATGCATTTGTTAGGGCAGGATGTATATGGAAACTTTCCCTTCAATTTTGCTGTGAACCTAAAATTGCTTTTTAAAAGTCTGTTACCAAAATAATTGACCAATAAAACAGACCCGGAAATAACAGTGATGAAATTAGTAGAAAATAATCTTAAAATACTTATTGAAAATATTATAACCTATTAGAAGATAGGAAAGAAAGCATGATTGTCAAATTAGATAACTCATTTTTAACATAAAGACAGGTTTAAAGTGAAAGAATAGGGAAAAATATACTATGCAAATACTAATAAAAAGAAACCTGGCTATACTAATATCAGACAACATAAACTTATAAACAAGAAATATTACAAAGTTAGAGAGGAACTTTTTAAAAATTCTTTTATTTTTAAATTTATTTATTTTTTAATTGAAGGATAACTGCTTTACAGAATTTTGTTTTCTGTCAAATGTCAACATGAATCAGCCATAGATATACATATGTCCTCTTCCTCTTAAACCTCCCTACTGCCTCCCTTGCCATCCCACCCCTCTGAGTTGTCACAGAGCACCGGTTTGAGCTCCCACATCATACAGCAACTTCCCACTGGCAATCTATTTTGCATAGGCTAATATAAGTTTCCATGCTGCTCTCTCAGTTTGTCTCACCCTCTCCTGCCCTCTCCTCCAGACCACCTGACCTGTCTCTTGAGAAACCTGTATGCAAGTCAGGAAGCAACAGTTAGAACTGGACATGGAACAACAGACTGGTTCCAAATAGGAAAAGGAGTACATCAAGGCTGTATATTGTCACCCTGCTTACTTAACTTATATGCAGAGTACATCATGAGAAATGCTGGGCTGGAAGAAACACAAGCTGGAATCAAGATTGCCTGGAGAAATATCAATAACCTCAGATATGCAGATGACACCACCCTTATGGCAGAAAGTGAAGAAGAACTAAAGAGCCTCTTGATGAAAGTGAAAGAGGAGAGTGAAAAAGTTGGCTTAAAGCTCAACATTCAGAAAACTAAGATCATGGCATCTGGTCCCATCACTTCATGGGAAATAGATGGGGAAACAGTGGAAACAGTGTCAGACTTTATTTTGGGGGGCTCCAAAATCACTGCTGATGGTGATTGCAGCCATGAAATTAAAAGACACTTACTCCTTGGAAGGAAGGTTATGGCCAACCTAGATAGCGTATTTAAAAGCAGAGACATTACTTTGCCAACAAAAGTCCGTCTAGTCAAGGCTATGGTTTTTCCAGTGGTTATGTATGGATATGAGAGTTGGACAGTGAAGAAAGCTGAGCGCTTTTGAACTGTGGTGTTGGAGAAGACTCTTGAGAGTCCCTTGGACTGCAAGGAGATCTAATCAGTCCATCCTGAAGGAGATCAATCCTGGGTGTTCATTGGAAGGACTGATGTTGAAGCTGAAACTCCAATACTTTGGCCACCTGATGCGAAGAGTTGACTCATTGGAAAAGACCCTAATTCTGGGTAGGATTGGGGGCAGGAGGAGAAGGGGACGACAGAGGATGAGAAGGTTGGATGGCATCACTGACTCAATGGACATGAGTTTGGGTAGACTCCGGGAGTTGGTGATGGACAGAGAGGCCTAGCGTGCTGCAGTTCATGGGGTCGCAAAGAGTTGGACATGACTGAGCGACTGAACTGAACTGAACTCCTGCCCTGGTGGCTCAGATGGTAAAGAATCCGTCTGCAATGCAGGAGACTAAGTTTCGATCCCTGAGTCAGGAAGATCCCCTGGAGAAGGAAATGGCAACCCACTCTAGTATTCTTGCCTGGAGAATTCCATGGGCAGCAGAGCCTGCTGGGCTACAGTTCATGGGGTTGCAAAGACTTGGACACCATGGAACAACTAACGCTTTCACTTTCACTCCTTCCCCCACTGTGTCCACGAGTTTGTTCTCTATGTCTGCGAGAGAGGGACATTTCTTAGTATAAAATAAGTCAACTCATTAAGAAGCCATAATTGCTTTAAATGTGTGTACATCTGATATCAGAGTTCCAAATATATGAAAGCAAAGCTAATACAACTGAAAGGAAAAATAGACAAATCCACAATTCTAGTTGGAGATTGCATTTGTAATATGAAGTACAATTAGGCAAAAATAATTTTAATTTATTCTGAATAATTATTCCATTCATATGATTTAAAAAGTTTATATTGTATACAGTTGTTGTTCAGTTGCCCAGTCATGACCGATGCTTCGCGATTCCATGGACTGCAGCAGCCTAGGCCTCCCTGTCCCTCACCATCTCCTGAAGTTTGATACAGTACATGTAGCATAAAGTATATAGCAAAAAGTCTCACCACCTTGTTATACTCTCCTTAGCCAGTTCTTTTTGGAGGTAACTGCTGTAACCAACTTTTATGTATTGCCTAAAGATATTTTATGTATATGTAAAATCACTTATATAGCCTCTATTTTCTTTTTTTTATACAAATGGTAGCATGAAATGTGCATTTCAGAAATTCAATTTTGGTTTAACATTTAATAATATTTTTTATTCTATTATTGGTACATAAAACTCTACCTTAGGTAATTTAGGGCTTGGGATTTTCTCCATAGTACTGTGTTTTTTGGCTTTTTTTTTTTGCATTCAATTGTGTATGCTATGGCTTGAAATTTTTCAACAGGTCTCAAGCCCCCAGAGAGATTGCAAGAGATATTTTTTATTGAGTTGTAATTCACATACCATAAAATTCACACTTTTAAAGTATACACTTCAGTAGTTTTAGTGTATTCAGAAAGTTGTGCAAACATCACCACTTTTTAATTCCAAAACATTTTCATCACTTGTTTCTGTTCGCAGATACTCCCCATTTTCCTTCCCCACATCTCCTGGGAAACACTAAAGTACTTTATGTCTCTACAGATTTGTCTAGTTTGGACATTTCATATAAATGAAATCATATAGCATATGGCCGCTTGTAACTGGCTTCTTTCACATTTTATTCATGGTGTACTTCATTCATTTTTGTGGTCAAATAATATTCCAGTGTGTGGGTATACCACCTTTTGTTTGCATTAGAATTTTAAACATCCTTGCTAACAACGTATAATTGAATCAATACAGGACTAAGTGGTGTGAAGTAGTATACATTGAAGCATAAGTCCTTTTTAGGTTATGAATTTGAAAAGGTCTATTTTTAATGCATTGTGTAAAAATATTTAGATATGTGTTAAACACATTTAGGAGAATCAGGAAACCTTGCCAGTTGCCACAGATTTCTGGGAAAGATGGTAGCTTAAGTACAAAATTCTGAAGCTTTCTCAGAATTAGAAATGGATAAGACATTGAAGAAACAAAACCCAAATATCCCCAACTAATTTGTTTTGAAACCAGGGAATGGTGCCAACCACGTTCCACAAACTTCAAAGAATTTATATTAGCTATAGTGCAATGGGACCAGATTGAAGTGACAGAGAAGGTAAATGCTGGAAACTCTATTGACACACCTTAATTTAAAATGATTAAGGTTATGATTGAGGATGGGAGGTGTGGCTATAATAATAATATGAAAGTGAAAGTATTAGTCGTTCAGTCGTGTCTGACTCTTTGCTACACCATGAACTATATAGTCCATTAGGCTCCTCTGTCCATGGATTTCTCCAGGCAATAATACTGGAGTGGGTAGCCATTCCCTTCTCCAGGGGATCACTCAAAGGCAAATTGGGAATTTTCTTTGATCCATCTTCTCAGTAGTCTTCTCTGGTGGCTCAGGTGGTAAAGAATCTGCCTGCAATGGAGGAGACCTGGATTCGATTCCTGGATTGGGAAGATCCCCCTGCAGGAGGGCATGGCAACCCACTCCAGTATTCTTGCCTGGAGAACCCCCATGGACAGAGGAGCCTGGTAAGCTACAGTCCATGGGGTCACAAGGAGTAGGACATGACTGAGCGACTAAGCACAAGACATGGAATTTGCTTTCCTGTGACAAGAGAATGAAATGTGGAAGTCAAACAACAGAGAAAAATTCCCCCACCCCAATCTGACCCTGGGGTAGGCTCTGGTCTCTGCTCTCTCTGGCCTTCTGTAAACTTCTTTTGGAATGGTTATGAGAACACGCATCATCAGCCTTCCAGGTGGATCTAAAAGGTGGTGTTGGGGGTGATCAAGAGTAGCAAGGAGAATCTATACACACTATTTGGAGGTGAATACCCAATCTGATAATTACCTCCATGTGCCTAAACGATGTGTCCATATGCACTCGCTTTATTTTTTAATTTTGAAGTTTGTATTGATTTACTATTTGGAAGATGCCGTTTAGCACACATATTCCCATAATTTTACCCCTTTTCAATCCTCTTGGTATCGATATATCACATTTTCCAGTTAAATCACTATTAAATATTGGTATCACTGGACTAAATAAATATTGCTCTCTTTGCCAAGCACTGTGCTGATTGTTTCTTAAATAACTATTGGTTTTTCTGTAGTTAGTAATTGCCTGATTTGCTTCCATTTGTCCATTTCCTTGTGCCTTGTACCCTTTGCTATTTTTCCTCCTTTCTTTCAAGTAGTGTTCCACATGGGCAAATCCAACTGTAACATATTCATTCCATTTACTTTCCTGGAGCCATCTCTTGTTTTGTCAGTGGTTGCCCTCTTGGCCTGCTATACTGATATGATCCTGGGACTTAACTTTTCTCTTGTGTTACATTCCTCCCCCCCTCCCATCCCCTTTATCTTCCAATCCTTTCCCGGCTGCTGTATCTTTCTCTTTCTTGGTTTAATTCTTGTTTTAGTGATGCTTATAATTCTGGAACTTCCTAAGGAAAGGTACAGAGGAAGTAAATTCTTTTCTTTGATATTTTGCACATCTGTAAAGATGTTTTTTCTATTTTCATATTTGTTTAAGAGTTTTAGTTAGGTATTGACTTTTAGGTAGCAACTCATCCTTAGAATTAAAAAAAATTTTATTTGTTTATTTGACTGTGTCTGGTCTTGGTTGTGGCACCCTGGTTTAGCTACTCCACAGTATGTGAGATCTTAGTTCCCTGACCAGGGATTGAACCCCCGTCCCATGCATTATAGGGTGAATTCTTAACCACTAGACCACCAAGGAAGTCCCTAGCCATAGAATTTTGAAGTCCTGTTCAAGTTGTCTTCTTTAAATTTATGTAGGAGATACTTAAATTGGGAATATTGGGTTCCAGACAATATTCTGAGCACTTTACAATATTAACTCATCTAGTCCTCATAACGGGCTTCCCCAGTGGCTCAGAACCCACCTGCCAATGCAGGAGATGCAGGAGATGCTGGTATGATCTCTGGGTCAGGAAAATCCCTTGGAGAAGGAAATGGCAACCCCCTCCAGTATTCTTGCCTGGGAAATCCCATGGACAGAGGAGCCTGGTGGGTTGCAGTCCACCAGGTTTTAGAAGAGTCGGACACGACTTATCAACTAAACAACAACAAAGTCCTTATAACAACCCTGTGAGGTAATGCTATTATTAGTGCCATTTTTCAGATGAGGAAACTGAGGCCTAAATAGTAATTAACTGTGCAATGTTACATCATTAGTAGGGAGTAAAGTCAGGATTCTAACCCAGGCAGCCAGGTTCCCAACTTTTACATGATGGTGCCACCTCTGATGTAAAGTTCAATAGCATTTGTATTTCTGTTTCTTCTATGAAACTCACCCCCCCCCCCTTTTTTTTCTCTCTCTCTCTTTGGAAACTTTCAGAATCTCCTTTTTATTTTTGGTGCTCTTAAATTTTATAATCACGTGCCCTAGGGATTTTTTTAAAAATTCGTTTTCTGTGATAGTAGATCTTTTAAATTTATAGTTTCATGTCCTTTAGCTTCTGGAAATTGTTGTGTGTGTGTGTTTGATAATTTTCCTCCCACTGCTTTCTCTGTTCTCTCTTTCTGGAACTCCTTTTAGTCATATGTGAATTTTTGGATTTTTAAACATCTTTTCTCTCCTTGTTCTACTTTCTGATGAATTTTCTTGACTTTATCTTCCAGTCCTATTGATTTTTTAAAAAGAATTTAAGTTACATTTTCATTTCCAGAATCTCTGTCTTGTTCTCTGAATTTCTCTTCTGCGTGGCTTCCTGTTGTTGATTTATAGACACATATATTCTCATTATTCTGAGGGAAGTACTTACAGTTTTTAAAATTTCAAGTTTTCATCTGCTCTTTACATTGTCTTTTTCTTCTTCAACTTCTTTTTTAAAGTTTGGTTATTTCTGTTCACATTAATGGAAATGTCTTTCCAGATATTGCTTGGAAATATTGCTTGGCTGTCCATTCATAATGAGAAGCAAGAGATCCAGATCTCAAAGCTCTGTTTTCAGTTTTACCCCTCTGTCTACAACACACGGCTTTCCGCACCCCTTTTTTGGGTTTGGCAGAATAAATCGACTTTCGTCTCATCAGTATCTTTCATGGCAGGCATTTAAGTTTTACTTTCTACTGTTTTCTGATAGGTTGTTACTATTCATCCATATCTTTTCCATTTGTCGTATTTTTATGGTTTGCAGATGTCTCCAGGATTCATTAAAGTTGAATTTGTGTTTCTGTTCTCATTGTCTTTGTGGTTTGGAGGAAAGTCCTGAGAGAAAAAGTGTGAAGAATTATCTTTACTTTGCAATTTTAAATGAAAGCCAACCACTTTTTCTTTTTGAAATATTTTCCTTTCCTTGCTTCTGTGGCTCCGCCGTCCTCAGATTCTACTCTTACTTTTTTCTTCTTTACCATACATCTAAACTGTGGAGGCCCCCACACTATGGTACATGACCACCTACTCATCTCTCTCTGTACTTTACCTGAGATGCTCTAATGCATTTATGAGATATTAAATCCCTCTGTATCCCAACTCCCAAATTTATATTTCTCTCCCAGATCTCTCCTTAGAATCTCAATTTTATCTATTTTTCAAGTGAATCACAAATGTAACATGTCCCAAACTCTTGACTTTTGGCCTTAAACCTGTTCCTCCACTAGCCTTTCACATCTCAGTAAATGGCAGCACTGTCAAGCCAGTTGCTCAAGCCTCAAGCCTTGCTATTTCTCCCTCTTGTTGAATAAGCCTTTCCTTGCCACATTTAATCCAGTCCATTTACTCCAAGGTTCTAATTCCAAAATATAGTTTGAATCCCTCTGCCATGATCCAAACGACTATGACTTCTCATCCAGATTCCCAACCCAGCCCCGCCAGCTTCTACTTTTGTCTTTCCACTCCATGCTTCAGACAGCAGCCTTAGTGCATTCACAATGTAAATTGGATCATACACTCCTTTTCCTTACAGATCCTAGTAATTTATTTTAACATTTCCAAGAAAAGTCAAGCTTGTATAAGACTGGGCATGACCTGGTTTTTACCGACCTCTTGGACTTTGTCTCCTACAGAGTGCTGAGGGTAGAGGAGTGGCAATGAGTCTGGCCTCAGGGCTTTCACATGAGCTGGGTTTTTTTACCTTGTTCACTCTTTACCTTACACTCTTTCTTCATATAGATTGCTTATTTCCATCCTCCAAATCTCATCTTAAATGTCACTTCTCAGGGGGTGTATCAGTAAAACTGTATATTATGCAGTGTTTCACGTAGAAACATTTTAGTAAAATCTGTATTGTTTACAAAAAAAAGAGGTCTCTTGGATCACCCAATCTAAGGTAGGCTCTCCCAGGTTTTCTCTCATAAGATTCCTTTCTTTTTCTTTGATAATTTGTCCCAATTTGTTTTGGATATTTCTCTTCTTTTTTCAAAAACAACAACTTTATTTACAGTTGAAAGCTTAAACATGAAATCTTGGGTTCTGAATCTGTGAGGCTTCCAAGGTCTCTTGATCAAATGGGACGGCAGCCAGCAGTGCAGCCAACAAGGGCCCAATCCACTTTCTCTTACAGAAGAGCATCACCCCAAGCAAGGGAATGCCTACAGTGGCAGAAGTGGAGGGTCTGATTCAGTCTCCCTCTGGTCTACATCTCCCTTCACTGTGAGATCATCGCAGGCAGCTTGGGTTTATTGTTGGGGCCTGTGAGAACATTCTCAATCTTTCTCATCACCAGAAGTCTCTCAGTGATTTTTCCAAATACCACATGCTTCCCATCTAGCTAATCACACGTAGAGCTGGTGATGAAAAAATGACAGCCATTTGTACTGGAACCACTGTTTGCCACGGAAAGCAGGCCTGGAGCTATGTCTGAGCTTAAAATTTTCATCTGCAAATTGCCCTTGGAAAATACAGGCAACTCCAGTACCATCTCCATTAACAAAATCTCCATCCTGAAAACTTTTATGACTTTGTGGAAGGTGCTCCCTTTGTATCTTATTGGAACCCCATCTTTTCTGAATTCTCCATTTCAGAACTGCCCAAAATTCTTGGCCATCTTAGATACAACATCTGCAAAGAGATCAATCTTCATGTGGCCAACTTCCTATAATCAGCAGGAGATGGTTAGAAGGCCCAGTCCAAGCCCATGAAGGCTTCCTCGGTGGCTCAGATGATAAAGAATCTGCCTGCAGTACAGGAGACCTGGGTTTGATCCCTGGGTTGGGAAGATCCCCTGGAGAAGGGAATGGCAACCCACTCCAGTATTCTTGCCTGGAGAATCCCATGGACAGAGGAGCCTGGAGGGCTACAGTCAGTAGGGTTGCAAAGAGCCAGACAGGACTGAGTGACTGAGCGTGCTTGTAAGCCAATGAAAGCCTCACCCCAAACAGGGAACCCTCCCTCCCCCATGTTGCTTGGCCCCTCCCACCTCCACCTTCCATTTTGGATATTTACTTTCTTACTTACTTAAAGTCTGTCTTTCACACTGGAGGATGAAACTGTAAGCTAGTGCTAGTAAGTTTTTTTTTTTTCCTCACCATTATTCTTCCAGGGCCACCATTATTCTGTGGAGATCTTCCACTAATATATATATATATAATATATATACACATATATATATAATATATTATATATATTCCACTAATATATACATTTTCAATTAAATGAATGGTTTCAAAAATGACTAAAGAGCAGTGAAACAAAATTGAGATATGTGAAAAAATTCTGCCACATAAATTAGAGGATTACTGTAGTATTTCCAAACATAGAATGAGTATACTTTAAGAAAAAAATTAAATTTTAGGGAATATTTGCTTAGTGTTTTCAGGGTACTTAAGGAAATTGTTAATTTTTTGAATAAGGTATAAAAGATGTTATGGTGAGACAACAAGATGAAAATAAAATGGAAATGTGAGACTGATATGTGAGGACACAAGGAAGAGTATAAGAGAAATTATGGTGGCATAAGAAGCAATAAAGAGCCTAATCAATACTGCAGAGAATCAATTCAATGAAAGACCAGTAAGAAGCTCTTTAAGAACACAGGAAAAGGACAAAGTGGTTAGAGAACTAGAAAGAATATAATAGATTAAGGAGATAAATAACAATAACGTATTTTACTACCCCAACATGGGCTAAATGGCAGCTGGAAGGGTGGTAGTAAGAGGGTAAATACATATATTTTGTTGTTTTAGTTGCTAAGTTGTGTCTGACTCTTTGCAAACCCATGGACTGTAGCCTGCCAGGCTCCTCCATCCATGGAATTTCCCAGGCAAGAACACTAGAGTAGATTGCCATTTCTTTCTCCAGGGGATCTTCCCCACCCAGAGACTGAACCCACATCTCCTTCATGAAGACAGATTCTTTACCACTGAGCCACCGATATATATATATATATATATATATATATATATATATATATATATATATATACACGCTGATTTCCATAACTTTTATAGGAGACACCAATGGATACTGTTCATTTGTGACCAGAGACATTTGAGAATATAGAAGAGAAGCATGGATTTAAGTAGTTTTTTAAAAAAGATAACCACTGGCAGAATTAAAATATTCCAAATTCCTACTGGAGGAAAAATTATTAGAGCATCAGCTGAAAGTTAGAAAATGGTAACCTCTAAGATGAGGTAACAATACTTTGGCCACCTCATGTGAAGAGTTGACTCGTTGGAAAAGACCCTAATGCTGAGTGGGATTGGGGGCAGGAGGAGAAGGGGACGACAGAGGATGAGATGGTTGGATGGCATCACTGACTCGATGGACATGAGTTTGGGTAGACTCCGGGACATAGAGTCTCAAAAAGTCGCACACGACTAAAGCAACTTTTCATGCAGGCCATACAAATACAAACAAAACTAAAGCAGGACTCCCAATTTACATAGAAAGGTTTTGTATTCCTATAAAAATCAACAAATAGGACAAAGAGATTGTTTTATTGTTGACACTTTCAAACCTCAATAGATACTTAACTGCAGTCAAATGATATGCATTGAAGAACACAATGACAAAATACATAACGCTAAATCTATTTGTTGTGTGTGAAAAAAAGGTTCAAAACAATAGTGCAGGGAAACATTAGCATATTCCTCTGAGTCTTTACCTAACCATAGAAACAACTATATATGATTATTAAAAAATTGAATAATATAAATTGACAATATATATTTAAATATGTAACGTCTTATTTCTTACAAAACAAAACTCTTATATTTTTAATGTCCATAGAACACTAAAAGAAACTTTTTAAGTTAAAACTGACTCAGGTGTATAATACAATTTTATTTAAAAAAATCTGTATATGGATATTTATATAAATATATTTAAATAGATACAACTAAAGCAAGATGAAGACTGCAGCAGTAATAGAGTTTTTCCCTAAGTAGTAGAATTTCTTCTTATTAATATTTTCCTTTTATTTATATGTATTTTGTAGCATTTCTACAATGAGGATGTATTGCTTGTATAATAAAATAAGTAAAGTGGAGAGTGAGCCAATTAATGATGAAATGAAATACATATTATTAGAAAAGAGATGGGCCATAATAAGAAAGAGGTCATCAGTGGGAAGGAGGAAGTGTGACCAGAGGGGGGAAAACTTGAGTGTGTTTTGGGGAGCTTTATTAAACTACAAGAATCGAGAGAAGTCCGAGAAAAAGACATTATTACTTCACATACAGAAAAGGAAGCCAAGACAGCACAGCACTAGAATGAAAGCTCTTATCATTGGAGAACGCTTTCCCACAAAGTAAGGAACAGAGAGAGAAATAGATCCCAAAGGAACATAGATATTAAAATTAATGCTAATCCTGGGAGGATTGTATTATTACACTGTTGATTTTGGAAAATGAAGAAAATTGAAAGTCTCATGAAACGATAAGAGACACTGTGTTGTAGTGAAAAGGACCATATGGAATTAGGCCTATTCAAGTTGGAATTCAAAGTCTGCCACTCAACGAGTTTGTTACCTGATTACTTAAAGATCTCTGAGTTTTCTCATCATTAAAAAGGGAATAATAATGTTTTCTTTGGGTGATAGTTATATTGGATTGCTTAAAGAAAGGATATATACATGTATGTATGTATACATATATACATGTGTTTGTATATATGAATATATCTACATATGCACAATACCACTCTAATGGCAAAAAGTGGAGAGGAATCAAATAGCCTCTTGGTGAAGATGAAAGAGGGGAGTGAAAAAAAACTAAGATCATGGTTTCCAGTCCCATCACTTCATGGCAAATAGAAGGGGAAAAAGTGGAAGCAGTGACAGATTTTATTTTGAGGGGCTCCAAAATCACTGCAGACGGTGACTGCAGCCATGAAATTAAAAGACGCTTGCTCCTTAGAGGGAAAACTATGACAAACATAGACAGTGTATTAAAAAGCAGAGGCATCACTTGGCCAACAAAGTTCTGTATAGTCAAAGCTATGGTTTTTCCAGTAGGCATGTATGGATGTAAGAGCTGTACCATAAAGGACACAGGAAGAGGGGAGGAGAGGGTGAGATGTATGGAGAGAGTAACATGGAAACTTACAGTACCATATGTAAAATAGATAGCCAATGGGCATTTTCTGTATGTCTCAGGGAATACAAACAGGGGCTCTGTATTAACCTAGACGGGTGAAATGGGGAGGGAGATGGGAGGCAGGTTCAAGAGGGAGGGGACATATGTACACCTACGGGTGATTCATGTTGATGTTTGACAGCAAACAGCAAAATTCTGTAAAGCAATTATCCTTCAATTTAAAAATAAGTAAATAAAAAGGCTGAGCACCAAAGAACTGATGCTTTCAAACTCTGGTGTTGGAGCAGACTCTTGAGAGTCCCTCAGACAGCAACGAGATCAAGCCAGTCAATCCTAAAGGAAATCAACCCTGAAAATTCATTGGAAGGACTGGTGCTGAAACTGAAGCTCCAGTACTTTGGCCACCTGATGGGAAGAGTTGACTCATTGGAAAAGACCCTGATGCTGGGAAATATTGAGGGCAGGAGGAGAAGAGGTGACAGAGGATAAGATGATTAGATAGCATCACTGGCTCAGTGGACATGAATTTGAGCAAACTCCAGGAGATAATGAAGGACAGAGAAGCCTGGTGTGCTGCTGTCTATGGGATTGTGAAGAGTCAGACACGATTTAGCAACTGTACAACAACATATACACATATACGTGTAGCATCGGGCATAAGTGAAACCAGAGTTGGTTAGAAAAGCTTTTGAAAGAAATTGAGCTGAATCTAGAAGGATTAATTTGGTATTTTTGTGTTGAGTGGAAACACAAGCTGGAATCAAGATTGCCGGGAGAAATATCAATAACCTCAGATATGCAGATGACACCACCCTTATGGCAAAAAACGAAGAAGAACTAAAGAGCCTCTTGATGAAAGTGAAAGAGGAGAGTGAAAAAGTTGGCTTAAAGCTCAACATTCAGAAAACTAAGATCATGGCATCTGGTCCTATCACTTCATGGCAAATAGATGAGGAAACGGTGCAAATAGTGTCAGACTTTATTTTGGGGGGCTCCAAAATCACTGCAGATGGTGATTGCAGCCATGAAATTAAAAGACGCTTACTCCTTGAAAGGAAAGTTATGACCAACCTAGATAGCATATTTAAAAGCAGAGACATTACTTTGCCAACAAAGGTCCGTCTAGTCAAGGCTATGGTTTTTCCAGTAGTCATGTATGGATGTGAGAGTTGGATGGTGAAGAAAGCTGAGCGCTGAAGAATGGATGCTTTTGAACTGTGGTGTTGGAGAAGACTCTTGAGAGTCCCTTGAACTGCAAGAAGATCCAACCAGTCCATCCTAAAGGAGATCAGTCCTGGATGTTCTTTGGAAGGACTGATGTTGAAGCTGAAACTCCAATACTTTGACCACATGATGCGAAGAGTTGACTCATTAGAAAAGACCCTAATGCTGGGAGGGATTGGGGGCAAGAGGAGAAGGGGACGACAGAGGATGAGATGGTTGGATAGCATCACCGACTGGATGGACATGGGTTTGGGTAGACTCCGGGAGTTGGTGATGGACAGGGAAGCCTGGTGTGCTGCGATTCATGGGGTCGCAAAGAGTCGGACACGACTGAGTGACTGAACTGAACTGACTACATACCAGGCACACAGAGGGAAATAATAGCGATGTCCTTTCTGTCCTCAAGAAGCTTACATACCAGCCAAGACTAAGAGTCTTCTATGCAAAGATGGTGAGTCCTTGAGCTAAAGAATAGTGGGACTTGGGTTACATTGTATGTATCAAATACTGTACAAATAATTATAAAAACCTTCTTCCAAATCTGTCTGAATTATTCACTAAAACTTTTACAGCAACAATTTACCTAGGATAGCCATTTATAACCAGGGAAAATGTATTCGTTCAACAAATGCTTAAAGAAAATCTATAAATCCAATACTCTTGATAGACCCTGTAAAGATAACATAGTAAGAGCATGTGTATTCTTTTCTTAAGGACCTTGCAGTGAAGTAGGGGAGTTAAGACTATAAATAACGTCTATAAATGCAGTGCTAGATATTAGAAAAGGGACTGCATTGGGGACAGAAAGATTATGCTGGCTAGGATAGCATCATGGAAATTTCATAGAGGAGATGTTGGCATTTGGGAATGTTACATCAAAGCTAAAATCTGGATATACCAACCTATGGATAGGAGGAAGTATGATAAAGCACACTCCTGGGGTGCAAAAGAAGGATGAAAAAAGGCCAGAGAGAAAAGATAACAACAGTGAGTATTTTGATGTGAATAGATCAACAATGATTGCAGCATGATTTTTTTTTTTTAATCTGGACAGTTTCAAAGATTATTGTTTGGGACAACAATGCAGACATATAGAATTGAATAGGTGATGATGGGAAGTTGCTAAAAATCAAATTCTCAAGTATTTACTTCTACCTGCCTCCCTCTGATGAGTATTTCTCAAAATGAGTGAAACATTAGTACCCACATGCTGAGTAAGATGTTTAAGAGAATGTCAGCGAGCTTGTTTTTCAACCTTAATTGGCAACTGATGTTTAAAAGACAATAACGCAATTTTCACGATTTACTGGTAATATGTTGGCATTTAATGCCAGAGAAGGAGGAATTAATACACGCAAAAGCGCATAGAAATGAGAAATATGGACAAAATAATCCCCTTTTTGTTTCAGGAAAATGTAAAGCAGTGTGCCCCAGGGACTGTTGGCAAATATTATCATCTCTGACAGCCACTACTTAACATAAATTCTGGGAAACCAGAGGCTTCTGGGTAATATGAGTCAGAAGGAAAGACTGCCCCATGGTGTGGTTGGAACTTTTTAATGGAATACTGGTTGATCTTAGTGAAGAAGGGCAGGGGTCAGGGTCAGTTTGGAAGAACTTTCTGTCTGTTCCTGTGTAGTGTGTGGTTGTGTGGTTTAGTTGCTAAGTCGTGCCTGACTCTTTGTGACCCCACAGACTGTAGTCCTCCAGGCTCCTCTGTCCATGGGATTTCCCAGGCAAGAATACTGGAGTGGGTTGCCAATTCCTCCTCCAGGGGTTCTTCCCGACCCAGGGACTGAACCCGAGTCTCCTGCATCACCTTCATTGGCTAGTGGATTCTTTAAAGCTGAGCTACCTGGGTAGTCCAGGGACGGTGAGAGTGTCATGAAAAGTTCCAGATCTGCACTAGCATGAAAACATGGTATAGAATGAAGGGGAGTTCCTTTAGGAGAAGGGAAGAGTGGGGAGAAGGGCTGAACTTGTCAAGGTGGAACTCACAGAGAGGAAGGGAAGTTGGTGATATTAAGAATGTAGAATGTATAAGATTTGATGATTTAAATGTAAATGATGAGGGGAGATTGGAGAAGCCAATGGCACCCCACTCCAGTACTCTTGCCTGGAAAATCCCATGGACGGAGGAGCCTGGTAGGCTACAGTCCATGGGGTCGCTAAGAGTCAGACTCGACTGAGCAACTTCACTTTCACTTTTCCCTTTCATGCACTGGAGAATGAAATGGCAACCCACTCCAGTGTTCTTGCCTGGAGAATCCCAGGGATGGCGGAGCCTGGTGGGCTGCCATCTATGGGGTCGCACAGAGTCGGACACGACTGAAGCGGCTTAGCAGCAGCAGTAGCAGATGAGGGGAGATAAGGCAATCCCCATTAGATTGTATATACAGACATACATACATGGTTTGGGTAATTGTGGGTGATGGTGATGGTGCCATTTACCCAACAGGAGGAGGAAATTTTGTATTGACCTATCTAATGTATTTGTCTATATGCTGGGGTTTTTCATTTTGTTTTTTTTTTTTTGGCTCTACTTCTGGTGGCTGGTGGAATTTGAAAAGGAGAAAGTTAAAACTGCCTAAGTGGTTGCCACCCTATCACTGATAGGAAGAGAATAGGTAGCACACCCACTGCTTTCCCACTGGCTAGCTCACTACCTAGAGGAGAGAGACAGGTCCTGCAAGCACAGAATAGGGGTCACTACAAGGCGCTAAAGTGCTGAAGGCGAAGCCAGCCTCTTATTTTGCCTGGCGTGGAAGTGGAGGTGGGGTGTTGTTGAAGGCTTCCAAGAGAAGATGGCTCTTGAACTGAGGCTTGAGGGATTAGTGGGAGTTTCGTGGATGGAAAAGGGAGAAGAAACGTGTATGTAACATATGTGAGAACGTGGCTAATTTGGGCAATGCCAAATGGTCCAATCTGGCTGAATGCAAGCACGAGAAGGGGTGAATGATGTGAAATGAGGCTGGAAGGATATCAGAAGCAGAGATGGGCCTTGATGCAGTGGTAAGTGACAGTTTTTAGCCTGTGACAGATGGAGAGCTGTTGGAGAATTTTGAGGATAATCTTTACAGCTTCTTGTTTACTCACAGCCTCACTCACCCACTCAACAAATATTACCTAGCTTTCATGTTAGAACTCTCTGGTGGCAATGTGAAGGATGAATAAATAAAAGGTATTTGGCAAAGACGATCAGCTGTTTTCCAAAATGGGCTTCTTCGGCCAGATACACAGCTGGACCACATTTCTCAGTCTCTGTGTGGCTGTGTGTCTGTATTCTGTGAAATGTGTGTGGGAGTGAATTGTGCTACGTATTGATCAGGTCCACTAAAGGCTGACTTATCCTGGGTTTTATGCTTTTCTTCTTCCTGACGGACTAGGTCGAGACTTGGAAACCAAGTCATGAAGATTGTGGTGCTGCCATCGTTGCAGGCCTCCCTATTATCTTAAAATACACTCTTGGGCTGTCCTGTGAGCCAGAAATAAGCTTTTATGATGCTGAGTCATTGTGTCTTTGGATCTATTACCATGACTTGGTCTATGCTAATAATACAGAGTGAGATAAAAAACTTGGTGTGAGAAGATGAAAGTCTCAACTAAGAACAGGGCATAGAAAAGGGGAAGGGGTGATAATATATAGAGATTTAGGACATGGAGCAAACAGGACTTGGCAAGTGACTGACTTCGTGGATGAGAGTAGAGACAAGGTCCAGCACAATTCCTAGGTTTGTGACAATGGTGACATTCATGAAGATAAAACATACCATAAGAGGAGCGAAGTTCAGTAGAAGATATATTTGGTTTTTAAAAAAGAGATGTTTGAATTTAATCTAAAAAAAATGGTACTGATGAACCTATTTACAGGGAAAGAATAGAGGTGCAAACGCAGAAAACAGACTTGTGAACATGGTGGGGCAAGGAGAGGAAGGGACAGATCGAGAGAGTGGCATTGACATATGTACACTACCATGTATAAAATAGATAGCTGGCGGGAAGCTGCTGTATAGCACAGTGAGCTCAGCTGGGTGCTCTGTGATGCCGTAGAGCGGTGGAATAGGGGAATGAGGGCAAGGGGATATATGTATACATATGGCTGATCCATGCTATTGTACAGCAGAGACTAACACAACATTGTAAAGCAGTTATATTCAATAAAAAATAGATATTTGACTTGTCATGAGTGTTAGGAATATGAAACTGGCTTATTGTAGAAGTATGAGATTCAGATAAATATTTGGGAGACTAAGGTTATAAAGCTGCGAAATGATTCATTTACATGTAAAAATACAGTGCAGAGACGAGGGTGGATAATTGATTTCTATGAAACACTTGCAAGTCCTGTTTGCTCCATTTCCTAAATCTCTATTATCACCCCTTTCTCCCTCTCACTAGGTCACTCAGCAAACTTGTCTGTTTATAAACCCTCTTTCTCTTATGATTCCTTAAATTTTGATGTCTCTATGAGAAATACAGAGAGGAGAAAGACATGTAAATAACACTGCAGTGGTCAAAAAGCTGCCTATGGAACAAAACAATAACCTGTTTTTCCTCAACAATTAAATGCAATCCTTAATTTAAAAAAAATTGAAACCGAAGAGTGAACCCACACATTGAGACTTAATTGTTATATCAACTAATTGTAATATATAGATCTTAGTAGAATCATGACTCAAATAAACAAATTATAAAATAAATAAACATACGTATACTGATATTTGAGTATACAAAACAGGCAAGGGAATCTGAGTGCTGATTAAATCCTGGACTCTATTAAGAAGATATTGTTAACATTTTAGGTGTGAAAATACTGAGTCCTTATTTTTTTTTTTTAGAGTTATCTATTGAAATATTTCTTAATAAAATGATAAAATGTTGAAGATTTGTTTCAAAACACTCCAGGCAGAGGGAAATGGTACTAGGGTATCAGAGAAAGAGGGTTTATAATTAGACTTTTGCTGAGTCATCCAGTGTTAAAGATCAGTATTTGACCAAAACTAACACACTATCACAGAATAGAATTCTGGCATATAAGAATAAATTTGGATTCTTATTTTTAAGAGTAACTGTTATTACTATTTTGTTGTTTAAAAATTGAGTAGTCAAATTTGAAAACTTTGATATCCCCACATAGAAAACATCATTCCTTAGTGCTATCTCTACCTGGACTTCTTTGGTCAAATATCTGTACTTTCCTGATAGTGAACCATTGTTTTCTTTCAGTTGAAGTCAGTGGAGGAGCAAGATATTTGGGGTACCCCATTGTTCTGTAACATGTTTTTCTTTTCTTTATATCCTTTCTTATGTTTGCTCCAAATGTAATTACTATTGTATCCAGATTTTGGAGACCATCCTACTCATGAAACTTGGAGGTGACAAGGGTGATATTTTTCTTTTTATTTATCCTCTCAAGGTATGAAAGGATTTACAAATAGGACTTTTCCTTGAAAGACTCATGGCCTAATTCAATTAAATATTTAAATGTTAAATATAGTTGTTGAAAGTGATTTTATTTTATTAATTTTCATGAATGTTACAAACCAAGAAATTCTACAAAGACTAAAAATTATGATATCTTATGTGTTCATTGGAAGGTCTGATGTTGAAGCTGAAACTCCAATACTTTGGCCACCTCTTGTGAAGGGTTGACTCATTGGAAAAGACCCTGATGCTGGGTAGGATTGGGGGCAGGAGGAGAAGGGGACGACAGAGGATGAGATGGTTGGATGGCATCACCGACTCGATGGACATGGGTTTGGGTAGACTCCGGAAGTTGGTGATGGACAGAGAGGCCTGGCGTGCTGCAGTTCATGGGGTCGCAAAGAGTCGGACACAACTGAGCGACTGAAGTGAACTGAACTGATCTTTACTAGTTTACTTGTATTATTATAGTTTTTTATTATTGTATTGTATTATTACTAGTTTACTTGTATTTAAAATTTTGTAAACATTTTTTGATTCAAAGTATGTCATATTCTTGTTTAAAGTTACTTAGGTAGCATTCTGTCTACAAATGTTTATATTAACTGATATATTTCCTTATTGAACTACTTAAAAGGTTTAATAATTGCTTTTGTACATGAAATAGCTTTCACAGTTATCATGAATTACTTTAGCATTTTACTCTTAGTGATATTTATTTTTCAAGGGACTGATACTGTTTCTAGATACACAACACTTAAGGTTTTCACTGCAAGTTACATCTAGAATATTTACTCATATTTTTTAAATTTATTTTTTATTGAAGGATAATTGCTTTCCAGAATTTTGTTGTTTTCTACCAAACTTCAACATGAATCAACGATAGGTCTACATATGTCCCCCACCTTTTGAACCTACCTCCCTTCTTCCACCCCATCCCACCCCTCTAGATTGATACAGAGTCCTTGTTTGAGTTTCCTGAGCCATACAGCAAATTCCCATTGGCTAGCTATTTTACACTTGGTAATGTAAGTTTCCATGTTACTCTTTCCATACATCTCACCTTCTCCTCCCCTCTCCCCATGTCCATAAGCCTGTTCTCTATTTCTCTTTCTCCACTGCTGCCCTGAAAATAAATTCTTCAGTACCATTTTTCTAGATTCAGTATATATATGTGTTGCTGCTGCTGCTAAGTCACTTCAGTCGTGTCCGACCCTGTGCGACCCCACAGATGGCAGCCCACCAGGCTCCTCCATCCCTGGGACTCTCCAGGCAAGAATACTGTAGTGGGTTGCCATTTCCTTCTCCAATGCATGCATGCATGCTAAGTCGCTTCAATCGTGTCCGACTCTGTGTGACCCTATGGACAGCAGCCCACCAGGCTCCTCTGTCCACGGGATTCTCTAGGCAAGAATACTGGAGTGGGTTGCCATTTTCTTTCTGACTCACTTCACTCTGTATAATAGGTTCTAGGTTCCTCCACCTCATCAGCACTGACTGAAATGCATTCCTTTTTATGGCTGAGTAATATTCCATTGTGTATAGGTACCACAACTTCTTTATCCATTCATCTGTCGATGGACATCTAGGTTGCTTCGGTGTTTTAGCTATTGTAAATAGTGCTGCAATGAACAAGGGGATACATGTGTACTTTTCAATTTTGGTTTCCTCAGGGTATATGCCTAGGAGTGGGATTGCTGGGTCATATGGTAGTTTTATTCCTAGCTTTTTAAGGAATCTCCATACTGTCTTCCATAGTGGCTTTATCAATTTACATTCCCACCAACAGTGCAAGAGTGTTCCCTTTTCCCCACACCCTCTCCAGCATTTATTGTTTGTAGACTTTTTGATGATGGCCATTCTGACAGGTATGAGGTGATATCTCATTGTAGTTTTTATTTGCATTTCTCTAATAATGAGCAATGTTGAGCATCTTTTCATGTGTTCGTTAGCCATTTGTATGTCTTCTTTGGAGAAATGCCTGTTTAAGTCTTTTTCCCATCTTTTGACTGGGTTGTTTGTTTTTCTGGCATTGACTTGTATGAGCTGTTTGTATGTTTTGGTAACTAATCCTTTGTCAGTTGTTTCATTTGCTATTATTTTCTCCCATTCTGAGGGCTGTCTTTTCATCTTGCTTATAGTTTCCTTTGCTGTGCGAAAGCTTTTAAGTTTAATCAGGCCCCACTTGTTTACTTTTGTTTTTATTTCCGTTACTCTAGGAGGTGGGTCATAGAGGATCTTGCTTTGATTTATGTCATCAAATGTTCTGCCTATGTTTTCCTCTAAGAGTTTTATAGTTTCTGGTCTTGCATTTAAGTCTTTAATCCATTTTGAGCTTATCTTTGTGTGTGGTGTTAAGAAGTGTTCTCATTTCATTCTTTTACATGTAGCTGTCCAGCTTTCCCAGCACCATTTATTGAAGAGGCTATCTTTGCCCCATTGTATATTCTTGCCTCCTTTGTCAAAAATAAGGTACCCATAGGTGGATGGGTTTATTTATGGGCTTTCTATCTTGTTCCATTGGTCTATATTTGTGTTTTTGTGCCAGTACCATACTGTCTTGATGACTGTAGCTTTGTAGTATAATCTTAAGTCATGAAGATTGATTCCTCCAGCTCCATTCTTCTTTCCCAAGACTGCTTTGGCTATTCACGGTCTTTTGTGTTTCCATTTGAACTGTGAAATTTTTTGTTCTTGTTCTGTGAAAAATGCCATTGGTAATTTGATATGGATCACATTGAATCTGTAGACTGCATTTGGTAGTATAGTCATTTTCACAATATTGATTCTTCCTACCCAGGAACATGGAATATCTCTCCATCTGTTCAGGTTGTCTTTGATTTCTTTCATTAGTATCTCATAATTTTCTGTGTACAGCTCTTTTGTATCCTTATGTAAGTTTATTCCTAGATATTTAATTCTTTTTGTTGCAATAGTGAATGGGATTGATTCCTTAATTTCTTTTTCTGATTTTTCATTGTTAGTATATAGACATGCAAGTGATTTCTGCGTATTGATTTTGTATCCTACAACTTTGCTAAATTCACTAATTCAGTTCAGTTCAGTTCAGTTCAGTTGCTCAGTTGTGTCCGACTCTTTGCGACCCCATGAATTGCAGCACGCCAGGCCTCTGTGTCCATCACCAACTCCCGGAGTCCACCCAAACCCATGTTCATCGAGTCAGTGATGCCATCCAACCATCTCATCCTCTGTCGTCCCCTTCTCCTCCTGCCTTCAATCCTACCCAGCATTAGGGTCTTTTCCAATGAGTCAACTCTTCGCATGAGGTGGCTAAAGTATTGGAGTTTCAGCTTCAACATCAGTCCTTCCAATGAACACCCAGGATTGATCTCCTTTAGGGTGGATTTATTGGATCTCCTTGAAGTCCATGGGACTCTCAAGAGTCTTCTCCAACACCACAGTTCAAAAGCATCAATTCTGCGGCGCTCAGCTTTCTTCACCGTTCAACTCTCACATCCATACATGACTACTGGAAAAACCATAGCCTTGACTAGACGGACTTTTGTTGGCAACGTAATGTCTCTGCTTTTAAATATGCTTTCTAGGTTGGCTATAACCTTCCTTCCAAGGAGTAAGCGTCTTTTAATTTCATGGCTGCAATCACCATCTGCAGTGATTTTGGAGCCCCCCAAAATAAAGTCTGACACTGTTTCCACTGTTTCCCCATCTATTTGCCATGAAGTGATGGGACCAGATGCCATGATCTTAGTTTTCTGAACGTTGAGCTTTAAGCCAACTTTTTCACTCTCCTCTTTCACTTTCATCAAGAGGCTCTTTAGTTCTTCTTCACTTTCTGCCATAAGGTTGGTGTCATCTGCATATCTGAGGTTATTGATATTTCTCCCGGAAATCTTGATTCTAGTTTGTGTTTCTTCCAGTCCAGTGTTTCTCATGATGTACTCTGCATATAAGTTAACTAAGCAGGGTGACAATATACAGCCTTGATGTACTCCTTTTCCTATTTGGAACCAGTCTGTTGTTCTATGTCCAGTTCTAACTGTTGCTTCCTTACCTGCATACAGGTTTCTCAAGAGTCAGGTCAGATGGTCTGGTATTCCCATCTCTTCCAGAATTTTCCACAGTTTCTTGTGATCCACACAGTCAAGGGCTTTGGCATAGTCAATAAAGCAGAAATAGATGTTTTTCTGGAACTCTCTTGCTTTTTCGATGATCCAGCAGATACTGGCAATTTGATCTCTGGTTCCTCTGCCTTTTCTAAAACCAGCTTGAACATCTGGAAGTTCACGGTTCACATATTGCTGAAGCCTGGCTTGGAGAATTTTGAGCATTACTTTACTAGCATGTGAGATGAGTGCAATTGTGCGGTAGTTTGAGCATTCTTTGGCATTGCCTTTCTTTGGGATTGGAATGAAAACTGACCTTTTCCAGTCCTGTGGCCACTGCTGAGTTTTCCAAATTTGCTGGCATATCAAGTGCAGCACTTTCACAGCATCATCTTTCAGGATTTGAAATAGCTCAACTGGAATTCCATCACCTCCACTAGCTTTGTTTGTAGTGATGCTTTCTAAGGCCCACTTGACTTCATATTCCAGGATGTCTGGCTCTAGGTGAGTGATCACACCATCGTGATTATCTGGGTCGTGAAGATCTTTTTTGTAGAGCTCTTCTGTGTATTCTTACCACCTCTTCTTAATATCTTCTGCTTCTGTTAGGTCCATACCATTTCTGTCCTTTATTGAGCCTATCTTTGCATGAAATGTTCCTTTGGTATCTCTAATTTTCTTGAAGATATCTCTAGTCTTTCCCAATCTGTTGTTTTCCTCTATTTCTTTGCATTGGTCGCTGAGGAAGGCTTTCTTATCTCTCCTTGCTATTCTTTGGGAGTTTACATTCAGATGGCAATATCTTTCCTTTTCTCCTTTGCTTTTCACTTCTCTTCTCTTCCCAGCTATCTGTAATGCCTCCTCAGACAGCCATTTTGCTTTTTTGCATTTCTTTTCCATGGGGTTTGTCTTGATCCCTGTTTCCTGTACAATGTCACTAACCTCTGTCCATAGTTCATCGGCACTCTGTCTATCAGATCTAGTCCCTTAAATCTATTTGTCACTTCTACTGTATACTCATAAGGGATTTGATCTAGGTCATACCTGAATGCACTAGTGGTTTTCCCTACTTTCTTCAATTTAAGTCTGAATTTGGCAATAAGCAGTTCATGATCTGAGCCACAGTCTGCTCCCGGTCTTGTTTTTGCTGACTGTATAGAGCTTCTCCATCTTTGGCTGCAAAGAATATAATCAATCTGATTTCGGTGTTGACCACCTGGTGATGTCCATGTGCAGAATCTTCTTTTGTGTTGTTGGAAGAGGGTGTTTGCTATGACCAGTGTGTTCTCTTGGCAAAACTCTATTAGCCTTTGCCCTGCTTCATTTTGTACTCCAAGGCCAAATTTGCCTGTTACGCCAGGTGTTTCTTGACTTCCTACTTTTGCATTCCAGTCCCCTATAATGAAAAGGACGTATTTTGGGAGTGTTAGTTCTAGAAGGTCTTGTAGTGAATTTCTGATACTATCTTTAGGGTTTTCTATGTGCAGTATCATGTCATCTGCAAACAGTGAGAGCTTTACTTCTTCTTTCCTGAAAGGGATTCCTATTTCTTTTTCTTCTCTTATTGCTGTAGCTAGGGCTTCCAAAACTATGTTGAATAATAGTGGTGAAAGTGGACATGCTTGTCTTGTTCCTGATCTTAGGGGAATGCTTTCAGTTTTTCACCGTTAGAATGTTTGCTGTAGGCTTATCATATGTAGCCTTTATTATGTTGAGGTAGGTTCCTTCTATGCCAAGTTTTTGAAGAGTTTTAAAATTAAATGGGTGCTGAATTTTGTTAAAGGCTTTCTCCACATCTATTGAGATGATCATATAGTTTTTAATCTTTCAATTTGTTAATATGGTGTATCACATTGATTGATTTGCATATGTTGAAGAATCCTTGCATTCTTGGAATAAACCCAACTTGATCATGGTGTATGAGCTTTTTGATGTGTTGCTGAATTCTATTTGCTAAAATTTTGTTGAAAATTTTTGCATCTATGTTCATCAGTGATATTGGTCTGTAGTTTTCTTTTTTTGTGTTGTCTTTGTCTGGTTTTGGTATCAGGGTGATGGTGGCCTCATAGAATGAGTTTGGAATGTTCCTTCCTCTGCAAGTTTTTGAAAGAGTTTTAGAAGGATAGGCATTAGCTGTTCTCTGAATGTTTGATAGAATTCTCCTGTGAAGCCATCTGGTCTTGGGCTTTTGATTTTTGGGAGATTTTTGATCACAGCTTCAATTTCAGTGCTTGTAATTGGGTTGTTCATAATTTCTACTTCTTCCTGGTTCAGTCTTGGAGGATTGAACTTTTCTAAGAATCTGTCCATTTCTTCCAGGTTATCCATTTTATTGCCATACAATTGTTCATAATAGTCTCTTATAATCCTTTGTATTTCTGCATTGTCTGTTGTAACCTCTCCTTTTTCATTTCTAATTTTGTTGATTTGATTCTTCTTTTTTTCTGGATGAGTCTGGCTAAAGGCTTGTAAATTTTGTTTATCTTTCCAAAGAACCAGCTTTTAGTTTTATTAATCTTTACTATTGTCTCTTTCATTTCTTTTTCATTTATTTCTGCTCAGATCTTTATGATTTCTTTCTTTCTACTGATTTTGTTTTTGTTATTTTTTGGTTGTTGCTGTTCTTCTGTTTCTAGTTGATTTTAGGTGTAAAGTTAGGTTGTCTATTCGATGCTTTTCTTGTTTCTTGAGGTAGGGTTGTATTGCTGTAGGCTTCCCTCTTAGAATTGCTTTTGCTGTATCCCATAGGTTTTGAGTGTCGTGTTTTCATTGTCATTTGTTTCTAGAAATTTTTTGATTTCCCTTTTGATTTCTTCAGTCACCTGTTGGTTATTTAGAAATGTGTTGTTTAATCTCCATGTGTTTGTGTTTCTTACAGTTTATTTTCTTGTAATTGATATCTAGTCTCATAGCTTTTAAGATGCTTGATATGATTTCAATTTTCTTAAATTTACTGAGATTTGATCTTTGACCCAAGATGTGGTCTATCTTGGAGATGTTCCATGTGCACTTGAGAAGAAGGTGTATTCTTCTGCATTTGGATGGAATGTCCTGAGAATAGCAATGAGATCCATCTCATCTAATGTATCATTTAAGACTTGTGTTTCCTTATTAATTTTCTGTTTTGATGATCTGTCCATTGGTGTGAGTGGGGTGTTAAAGTCTCCTAATATTATTGTGTTACTGTCAATTTCTCCTTTTATGTCTGTTAATGTTTGTCTTATGTATGAGATGCTCTTATGTTGGGTGCATAGATATTTACAATTGTTATGTCTTCCTCTTGTATTGATCCCTTGATCATTATGTAGTGTCCTTCCTTATCTCTTATAATCTTCTTTATTTTAAGGTCTGTTTTGTCTGGTATGAGGATTGCTACTCCAACATTCTTTTGCTTCCCATTTGCATGGAATATATTTTTCCATCCTCTCACTTTCAGTCTATATGTGTGTTTAGGTCTGAAGTGAGTTTCTTGTAGACAGCATATATATGGGTCTTGTTTTTGTATCCATTCAGCCAGTCTGTGTCTTTAGGTTGGACCATTTAATCCATTTACATTTAAAGTAATTATTGATATATATGTTCCTATTGCCATTTTCTTAATTGTTTGGGGTTGATTTTGTAGTTTTTTCTTTTCTTGTATTTCTTGACTATATAAGTCCCTTTAACATTTGTTGTAAAGCTGCTTTGGTGGTACTGAATTCTCTTAACTTTTGCTTGTCTGAAAAGCTTTTTATTTCTCCATCAATTTTGAATGAAATCCTTGCCAGGGACAGTAATCTTGGTTGTAGATTTTCCCCTTTCAATACTTTAATTATATCCTGCCATTCCCTTCTGACCTGCAGAGTTTCTGCTGAAAGATCAGCTGTTAAGCATATGGAGTTTCCCTTGTATGTTACTTGTTGCTTTTTCCTTGCTGCTTTTAATATTCTTTCTTTGTGTTTAGTCTTTGTTAGTTTGATTAGTATGTTTCTCCTTGGGTTTATTCTGTATGGGACTCTTTGTGCCTCTTGGACTTGATTGACTATTTCCTTTTCCATGTTGGGGAAATTTTCAACTATAATCTCTTCAAAAATTTTCTCATACCCTTTCTTTTTCTCTTCTTCTTCTTGGACTTCTATAATTCAAATGTTGGTACGTTTGATATGGTCCCAGAGGTCTCTGAGACTGTCCTCAGTTCTTTTCATTCTTTTTACTTTATTCTGCCCTTCAGAAGTCATTTCCACCATTTTATCTTCCAGCTCACTGATTCGTTCTTCTGCTTCAGATATTCTGCTATTGATTTCTTCTAGAGTATTTTTAATTTCAGTAATTGTGTTGTTTGTCTCTGTATGTTTATTCTTTAATTCTTCTAGATCTTTGTTAATTGATTCTTGCATTTTCTCCATTTTGTTTTCAAGGTTTTTGATCATCTTTAGTATCATTATTCTGAATTCTTTTTCAGGTAGTTTGCCTATTTCCTCTTCATTTATTTGGACTTCTGTGTTTCTAGTTTGTTCCTTCATTTGTGTAGTATTTCTCTGCCTTTTCATGATTTTTTTTTTAACTGATGATGTTTGAGGTCTCCTTTTCCCAGGCTTCAAGGTTGAATTCTTTCTTCATTTTGGTTTCTGCCCTCCTAAGCTTGGCCCAGTGGTTTCTGTAAGCTTCGTATAGGGTGAGATTTGTACCGAGTTTTTGATTGTTTTTCCTCTGATGGGCAAAGCTGAGTGGGGTGGTTATCCTATCTGCTGATGATTGTGTGTATATTTGTTTTGTTTGTTGTTTAGATGAGGCATCCTGCACAGGGTGCTCCTGGTGGTTGGGTGATGCCCAGTCTTGTATTCAAGTGGTTTCCTTTGTGTGAGTTCTCACTATTTGATACTCCCTAGGGTTAGTTCTCTGGTAGTTTAGGGTCTTGGGAGCACTTGGGACTCCAAAGGCTCAGGGCTTGATCTCTGACAGGATTGCTGGTTAAAGAAACCCTCAGAGATTCTAGGCAGTTAAGATGTTTCTTATCGGAAATACCAGATCATAATTCATGAACATATCCTTGTGAAGACAGGGTTCATTCTTGTTTGCTGTTTTTCAGTCCTCCTTCATTGAGTGGTGGTGATAAAACTGAGCAGGACCCTATGAAGGCCCACCTGGGCACAAATCCTTTCCAGGTCTCCAGTTTCTACTTTGTCACATCTAGAATATTTATTCATATATGAGATGAATATTTTGATACGAAGTATAAATCTGGGTAACGAGACTCATCACGGTGAACATTTCATAATATATAAGAATATCAAATCGTTATTTTTGTTGCACACCATTATTTAGTTGTACACTTAAAGCTAAAGTAATGTTACAGGCCAATTATATCTTAATAAAACACAGCAGAAACAAAAGGAAGCCCCATAATTCTGTTTCTGTAATGGTATACTGTCCGATGCAATGGAACCTGGGCTGTCATATGATTATCGGCATGCACAAGTTCAAGGATGCTAGACATAACAATGAAGTTGCATTCAGTTATTTGGTCTTTCAGAGCTGAAGCTGAATATCAGCTGAATACTGAGGTGGAAGGATATTGAAAGAGAATATTCAGATAAGCAGGAGAGACCAGGCAAGAATAACTAACTCAACAAATATTTATTTAGAGTCTATTATAGGCCAAGCACTATTATACACACTTGGGATACATTAGTGAAAACACTGTTCGTATGGAGCATATACATTCTTATATTATGGAGTCAAGGAGACCGAGGGAAGAGTTTCAAAGATCAACAATTTGTCTAGGTCAGTTAAAATAGAAACGGAGAAATGTCCATGGGGTTCAGCAGTTCAAGAGTTAAGATGGTAGCCTTGGTGAGAAGAGTTCTAGAGGAATTGTTGGGTTAGAGGCTAATAGTGAATGGGAGGTAGAGACTATTGCTTAGGATTCCTTTAGAAGCTCAGCTGTCAAAGAAGGAGAAAGAACAGTAGCTGGAGCATGGGCTAAGTGGAGGAAAGCATTTTTCTTTCTTTTTTGTCATTATTATTATTTTCTACAAAAGTTTATTCTTAAATGTACAATAGGTTCCAAAACAACACTTCATTCTAACTATAGGTGACAATAGATACTATGGCAGGGAATTCTGTTAAACAGGGCTTCCCTAGTAGCTCAGCAGTAAAGAACCTGCTTGCAATGCAGGAGCTGCAGGAGACGTGGGTTCGATCCCTGGCTCCTGGAAGATACCTAGAGGAGGGCATGGCAACCCACCCCAGTATTCTTCCCTGGAGAATCCTGTGGAAAAGGCCTGATAGGCTACAGTCCATGGGATCACAAAGAGTTGGACACGACTGAAGTGACTTAGCACACACACATATAGCCACTTATGGAACAGGAAATGGCAACCCACTCTTGTAATCTTGCCTGGAAAATTCTATGGACAGAGGAGCCTAGCTGGCTAGAGTCCATGGGGTCACAAAGAGTCGGACATGACTGAGTGACTGAGCACACAGCACATAGCAAAGTAACAATTTTGTGAGTTTCTTTTAAGCTAGGGGAGGCTTTTGCACATTCAGTCCAGTTCAGTTGCTCAGTCGTGTCTGACTCTTTGCGACCGCATGAATTGCAGCATGCCAGGCCTCTCTGTCCATCACCAACTCCCGGAGTCCACCCAAACCCATGTCCATCGAGTCGGTGATGCCATCCAACCATCTCATCCTCTGTCATCCCCTTCTCCTCCTGCCCCCAATCCTACCCAGCATTAGGGTCTTTTCCAATGAGTCAACTCTTTGCATCAGGTGGCCAAAGTATTGGAGTTTCAGCTTCAGCATCAGTCCTTTCAATGAACACCCAGGATTGATCTCCTTTAGGGTGGATTGATTGGATCTTCTTGCAGTCCATGGGACTCTCAAGAGTCTTCTCCAATACCACAGTTCAAAAGCATCAATTCTGCGGTGCTCAGCTTTCTTCACCGTCCATCTCTTACATCCATACATGACCACTGGAAAAACCATAGCCTTGACTAGACGGACTTTTGTTGGCAAAGTCATGTCTCTGCTTTTAAATATGCTTTCTAGGTTGGCCATAACCTTCCTTCCAAGGCGTAAGCGTCCTTTAATTTCATGGCTGCAATCGCCATCAGTAGTGATTTTGGGAACCCCCCAAAATAAAGTCTGACACTGTTTCCACTGTTTACCCATCTATTTCCCATGAAGTGATGAGACCAGATGCCATGATCTTAGTTTTCTGAACGTTGAGCTTTAAGCCAACTTTTTCACTCTCCTCTTTCACTTTCATCAAGAGGCTCTTTAGTTCTTCTTCACTTTCTGCCATAAGGGTGGTGTCATCTGCATATCTGAGGTTATTGATATTTCTCCCGGCAATCTTGATTCCAGCTTGTGTTTCTTCCAGCCCAGCGTTTCTCATGATGTACTTTGCATATTAGGCTGATGGTAAACAGGAGTGTCAACATCTGGAAGGATAAGAACAGTTAGTAAGATGTCAGTGGTCAGGGGTGAAGCAAGATAGAGATGGAAAGTTTTTTGAACACACCAGAGCTGACGGGAAGGAGAACTCCTTTGACTCTACAGAAATGGCCTTTGCAATATGCTGTCCCTTCCCACTGATGGAAACAGTGACACACACAGCGCTTCCTGTCAAGAGCCATGGCAGGAGGTGTCCTCCAACTTCTGGGTCCTTATTAGTGTGCCCAACCTGCTTAAACACAGGGCTTTCTCCCAAACCACAGAAAAGACAACTAGAAGCGGTGGGGCCACTTCTCGAACCTGAAGCCACCAGGAAGAAGCTGAGGCCAGAGGAATGAGGAAATGGCAGAATCCCTCCTGCCTCGTTCTGGTTTTAAGAAAATCAGGAGTTTCACATAGGAACGCGAAGTGACATGCTCAGGGTGGTAGGATAATGGATTATTCTCTGTCCCAGTGTGCCTGAGCTAGGGAGGCAGTGGAGACAAAACCCTCTGTTCATCAAGGCTCATTCCTAGGGCCCGGGAATGGACAGCAGCCCCAAGAAGGACAGTTTTTTTTTTTTTTTTTCGTAATTCACACAGACTCCATATGAGTAACAGCAGCCCTGAAAAAATTCAAAAAGATACTTCTAATCAAAGCTCTACCAGTGGCTCAGATGAGGGGTTCCTTATCTTTAAGACGTGTAATTCCAGTCTCTCATCTATTTGGAATATACCTAGAAACACGATTCTGTTTCCTGAGTCCAGTAAGAACATCTTTAGTGAGTATTTTTTAAAGCAATGTCTCTGATAACCAAGAAAGAATCCACATTTGAGTGACACAAGAGGCAATGGGAATATGAAAGAAACACATGGGAAAAATCTCCCATCTCATTAGAAAACAAAGAAAGTAGAATAGAGCAGCCTTGAGGCAACATTTTAAACCCATAAAAAAGGAATGACTATGCCTGTGTTGGGAAGCTGGTGATGAAACTTGCATTCACAGGACAGCTGGCGTCATTTGAGGACAGACCATTTGGAAAACAGCATGGCAACATGTATTGAGAACTTTAAAGTTGTTTCTATTCTTTTCTTCCCCACATGGTTATCCCATGTCTGAAAATTTATCCCATGGCATTAATCAGGAAAAAAAATGCTGCATGAAGTTGTTCATTGCAATATTATTTGTAGTGTCAGATAAACAATAGGAGATCAAGAAATAATCATGTATTGATCTAGCAGTAAATGAATATATATGTTTCTGCTACAGGAACATTCTATATATGGATAACTCTATGATAAAGGGATGTTTCCAGAAATCATATGTGCAAAATATGTACCATCATTTTATTCCAGATAGCTTATACAAATGATACAGGGCTTTCTTTTGTATTCACTAGTTATCTTATGCAAATTTGTATTTATTATTTATTTAATTTAATTTTTGGCTGTGCTGGGTCTTCACTGCTGCATGGGCTTTTCTCTAGTCGTGGAGAAGGGGGGTTACTCTCTAGTTGTGATGCAAGGGTTTCTCATTGCAGTGACTTCTTTTGTTGCAGAGTGCAGGCTGAGGGTGTGTGGGCTTCAGTAGTTGCTGCACATGGGTTCAGTAGTTGCGGCTCCTGAGGTCTAGAGCAGAGGCTCAGTAGTTGTGGTGCATGGGGCTTAGTTGCTCTTTGGCATGTGGGGTCTTCTGGGATCAGGGATAGAACCCCTGTCTCCTGTATTGACAGGCAGAATCTTTACCACTGAGCCACCAGGGAAGCCCTTGCAAAATTTTTACAAGGAAAATAATCTGGACATTGTTTAATGCTTAATGTAGAGAAACAGTTCTGTAACTTAGGTATACATCAGAATCACTGGAAGGACCCCACCCCCAGGGATTTTGATTAAGGTCCAGAGGAGGGCCCAAGAAAATCTGCATTGCTAACACGTTTCCAGGAGAGGTTGCTACTGCTGGTCCCAGGGCCTCACTTTGGGAAAACCTCTGGTTTTTGAGTCACTAGCTTTTGCTCAGGGAATCATAATGATAAGTAGGAATCTGGAGGAGGAAATAAAAACAGATATAAATTCCTAGAAGTTATGCATTGTGTGTTACTCATCTATATGTCCCCACCCCTAGCCTCATGTGATATCTAGGTAAATGCTTTTTAAACTGAGTTGACCCACAGCCAGGAATTTCACTAGGCAGTGCAGATCTTCACTTTCCAATTTCTTACCCTCCACAGGAAATAGGACTGACAGAACCACCCACCCGGTCATTGTAGTCTTCATGCTGAAGCCAGCTGGTTGGCACAGGCTTTCTGATACGACCCCTGTAATATTCAACCTGCAATCGAGCCTGGGCGATGGGGCAGGTGGTGAGGTCAGCTCTTGCTGTTTTCTATGCCTCTTAGATCCTAGACCCTTAGCAATGGAAACTGAAAAATTGACCCCCTGGCCTGGGATGAACTCCATCCATTTTTAGCCATGAGGAACAGAAAAAAACAGTGCTGATAAAGTCAGATGTCTTGAGTCTATTGAATTGATGCACTATAATTTAAAAAACACTCCAATTAATATCTCTAGTCAAGCTTCTTTGTGTTTTCACCAACTGTGGAAGTACTAGTCACAAGTTTCCAAATTGCTCTGCAAAAGGATTTTGTCATGATTTTTAAATTTTACTTCCAATAATAAGGTTTCTTCGCAGTTTGGCTGATATTGGATGTTGTTAATCTTGTAAATTCTTTCTATCTGAGGGAAATAATTAGATTTTTATTGTTGTACGTTTCATTGTGTGACACCTAGTGTGGTTGAGTAAATCTTATATGTTTGTTCTTTGTTTTAGTTCTCATGTGACTAATCTTATTCTAATCTTTTTCTTATTTTCAAATGACTTGTCTGTCTTTTCCTTACTTATTTGTGATTGCTTTTTCTGACTTATGAGGAGTAATTCATTGGTGGTCATGTGATCTCGCAGTCTTCTGAATGTCTTTTAACATTTTTATGCTATCAGTATTATACATGTTTAAATTTTTTATACAGTCAGATGCTATTATTTTTGGCCTCTGGGGTTTTCTGTTATAATATTATAAAAAGATCCTTTCTTGTTTTTAAACTTAAATTTTATTTTTAAATATTTTATTTGTCGTAAAATCTACCTGAAATTTGTTTTTAGCATGGCAAGAGGTAGGAATCTAATGAATATCCATTTTTCACAATATGATGACTATCCTTACCCCACTGATTTCAAATGCAGCCTTTATAATATTTTCAATTCCCACATACACAACATTTTTGAATATTTTGGTTCAGTGAGGCATCTCTCTATTCATTAGCTAATACTAACTTATCCTAGCTTTTTAGTTTATCCCTCACTGTTATTTTAAAAATATCTTGGCTTCTCTCATTCATTTTCCTTTATATAAAATTTGGAACCAGTTTGTCAAGTTCCAGAAAAGTTTTTGTTGGAATTTTAATTAACTTAAAAAACTATGTATTTGCATTTAAATCAATGGTGTATTTCCATTTATTTATGCTTTTTTTCATCTTATCCATACAATTCTTAAATGTTTCTTGTTAGGCTTTTCATGTGCTTCTGTTATGAATAGTGCTCTTTTTCTTTTAACTTTCTAAGCTGATTATTACAGATGATTAGAGATTCTGATGAATTTTGTGTGTTGATCTTGTGCTAGCCATATCTACTTTCATATGAGTTCTGGCCATTCAGTTTATCCCCTTGAGTTTTATGTAGACAATCATATTATGTGCAAATAATGATTATATGTTTTGTCCTTTCCCATATATATGTTCCTTTAAAAATTTCTCCTATCTTATTTAATTTGTAAATAGTGCTAATGAAATATTTAATAATTACAGTGATTAATATCCTGCTGTATTCAATTTTCAGATACTTTCTTTGTAATAGTTCATAAGTGAAATTTGCCTATCAAGTATTAACCACATATTGGTTGATCCAAGACCCCCTTTGCAATTTGTGTTTATTTGATCTGAGTTGAGGTTTATATATTCTGTTCTACTCTTTATAGTGTTTTATCCTATGTTCTATTTTCAAAGAATTACTATTTCTCTAGTCACTGATGAGTTATCCCAGTGCAATGGCACCCCACTCCAGTACTCTTGCCTGGAAAATCCCATGGACGGAGGAGCCTGGTAGGCTGCAGTCCATGGGGTCGCTAAGAGTTGGACACGACTGAGCAACTTCTTTCACTTTTCACTTTCATGCATTGGAGAAGGAAGTGGCAACCCACTCCAGTGTTCTTGCCTGGAGAATCCCAGGGACGGGGGAGACTGGTGGGCTTCCATCTATGGAGTCGCACAGAGTCAGACATGACTGAAGCGACTTAGCAGCAGCAGCAGCAGCATTGGGTTTATCCTTGTTATATTAAAAAAGAATTGGTGGAAGGATCAATAGTCACCAAGTTGGGGCAAGAGAGGTCTTAGGAAGCCAAGTACCAGTTAAAATAATGAGAGAGGAAATAGAGGACAATGGATGGCAAAAAGAAAAGCAAAGAACAGATGTGCTGAGAAAAGCAGGGAAGTCCCAAGAAATAAACCTTGGTTCCTAATGGTTTTCAGCTCTGCTTCCTGTGAGGCACCAGGTTGTGCTGTGGAGTTTGCTGTTCTTGGGTTTCTATGAGATCTCCATGTATTCTCATGATACCCACCATTTACAGGTAATAGGTATACGATTCTTGCAATCAAAAGACCTGGCCCAGAACACTGACCATGTGGGAAGTCTACCTTTAGGCAGGCGGTAGAACCTTTAAAACTCTTTCACCCTAAAGAGTTGCTCCTAAATTGCCCACCTTGTAGGAAATATGTAGGGTTGGAGAATAAATTTCTTGGTGCAGGCTGAGACTGTCTAGACCTTGAGGATTATGGTTTACTGCCTGGACTGGGATCTGTCCACAGTCTTACCCACAAGGCCTGTTGTTGTTCAGTTGCCCAGTTGTGTACAACTCTTTGTGACCCCGTGGAGTGCAGCACGCACACAAGGCCTAGTGGTCTTCTGTTCTCTTAAGGAGGTAGCATCTAATGTTCTCATGTCATGAATGACTATTTACAAATGGTACTGGGCAGACTGTGCACCCACCTTCACCCCAGAACTGTTCATTGTGACAGTGCCACTCAATTCTTTGGTAAGCAGAAAACAAAAAGAACAAAAGGTGATAACTGTATGGAGTGGGCATATGTGCTGTGCTTAGTCGCTCAGTTGTGTTCAACTCTTTGTGAAGCTATCAACTGACGGTAGCCTGCTTGGCTCCTCTGTCCATGGGAGTTCTCCAGGCAAGAATACTGGAGTGGGTTGCCGTGCTCTCCTCCAGGGGATCTTCCCAACCCAGGGATCGAACCCAGGTCTCCCACATTGCAGACAGATTCTTTACTGTCTGAACCACCAGGGAAGCGCATGAATACTGGAGTGGGTAGCCTATCCCTTCTTCAGGGGATCTACCCAATCCAGGAATTGAACCAGGGTCTCCTGCATTGCAGGTGGATTCTTTTTCAGCTAAATTACCAGGGGATCCCATGGGCATATTCAGTTCAGTTCAGTTCAGTCACTCAGTCGTGTCTGACTCTTTGCACCCCATGGACTGCAACACACCAAGCTTTCCTGTCCATCACCAACTCCCAGAGCTTGCTCAAACTCATGTCCATTGAGTCAGTGATGCCATCCAACCATCTCATCCTCTGTCATCCTCTTCTCCACCTGCCTTCAGTCTTTCCCAGCCTCAGGGTCTTTTCAAATGAGTCAGTTCTTTGCATCAGGTGGCCAAAGTATTGGAGCTTCAGCTTCAGCATCAGTCCTTCCAGTGAATATTCAAGACTGATTTCCTTTAGGATGGATTGGTTGGATCTCCTTGCTGTCCAAGGGACTCTCAAGAGTCTTCTCCAACACCACAGTTCAAAAACATCAATTCTTTGGCACTCAGCTTTCTTTATGGTCCAACTCTCACATCCATACATGACTACTGGAAAAACCATAGCTTTGACTAGACAGACCTTTGTTGTCAAAGTAATGTCTCTGCTTTTTAATATGCTGTCTAGGTTTGTTGTAGCTTTTCTTCCAAGGAGCAAACATCTTTTAATTTCATGGCAGCAGTCACAGTTTTCAGTGATTTTGGAGCCCAAGAAAATAAAGTCTGTCACTGTTTCCATCATTTCCCCATCTATTTGCCATGATGTGATGGGACTGGATGCCATGATCTTAATTTTTTGAATGTGAGTTTTAAGCCAGCCTTTTCACTCTCCTCTTTCACTTTCATGAAGAGACTCTTTAGCTCCTCTTTGCTTTCTGCCATAAGGGTGGTGTCATCTGCATATCTAAGGTTATTGATATTTCTCCCTGTGATCTTGATTCTAGCTTGTGCTTCATCCAGCCTGGCATTTCACAAGATGTACTCCATGTATAAGTTAAATAAGCAAGGTGGCAATATACCTCCTTGACATACTCCTTTCCCAATTTTGAACCAGTCTGTTGTTCCATGTCTTATTCTAACTGTTGCTTCTTGACCTGCATACATATTTCTCAGGAGGCAGGTAAGGTGATCTGGTATTCCCATCTCTTTAAGAATTTTCACCAGTTTGTTGTGATCCACACAGCCAAAGGCTTTAGTAGGGAGCTAAAAACTCTAATTTCAACTTAGCAGAGAGAGAGAGGACTTGAACGTGATAACAGTCAGCACCAGGAATTTTCTGAACAGTCTAGGATTCCTAGGGGCCTACGGTTGTACTTTGAGCCCCAATTCATGGAGTAGCTTTTCTTGAACTGGAATTCGGAGGGTGGATAGGATTTGAACATGCAGATGAATGCCATTTTGTGGAAAAAATAGCGTGATTGAAGATGTGGAGAGGGTCCAGTATGCTCTGTATACATGAAACCAAGGACAACTTTGTTCACCTGGGAGCTAAGGGTACATGAAAGGGGAAGATGCATTTGCACCAGGAAGGTAAATTGACACTAAATCCTGCAATATGCTCTAGGCAGGCACAGCTAGCATTAGAGTTTTCATTCACAAGAGAGCCATTCATCAGCTGTTCTTAGGGATATTAACTTGGAAGCAATGTGCGACTGACATGAAGAGAAAGTGGATGTCAGGAGATCTGGTAAAAGACAGTAAGAAAATGATGTAGTTTTAATAACATGAGAATCAGAAGAGAGTGGATGAGAAAAAAAATTAGAGACAAGTGGCTCAAATAGGCCTTGAAAAGAAGCAGTCTGAGTTGCTGTTGGAAGTTGCCTCTGTTTGTGGTTGGAAGGACGGTGGTGCCTTTTAGGAAAGTGGGAGATGCTAGAGCAGGGGGGATGGGAAAGAGGAGGAAATAATGGGGAGGGAGGGCCATTCGTAAATCTCTTTAAGAAGCTTCACACTCAAGAGAAAAGTTAACATCAAATTTGAACACACACTGTCTCAGGGAAAGACTCAGAAAGATACACTTATGTCATGTCTAAATTAGACTGCTTCATGTCTGCACTGGGGAAAGTCCATGTTTTTAATGTACATTTCACTAAATTCTTCAGTTTGTATGTATAAAATGTATAAAAATGTATGTATAAATGTCAATATGTATAAAAGTGTCAAAAGAAGTCTTTTTTTTTGTAAGAGAGTTAAGCTATTTTATGGTCTATAACCTTAGATTTCTATTTTACTGTGATGATTTTCAAATTACTTAAAAGGTTCTTGTGTATTTATGATTCCAAACACGAAAAATCTAAGGCCTTCTGTCTTAGCACATGATTGTATTTCTTTTTTTTTTAAATATGTTTTTGATGTGGACCATTTAAAAAATCTTTGTTGAATATATTACAATATTGATTCTGTTTTATGTTTTGGTTTGGGGCCCTTGAAGCATGTAGGATCTTAGCTCCCCAACCAGGGATCAAACTCACACCCCCTGCATTGGAGGGCAAAGTCTTAACCACTGGACTGCCAGGAAAGTCCCTGATTGCATTTCTGATAAGACATTCTTTCCACGATGACATTTGAAGGATCTCTGAAGGTGACCAATGGGACAGTAATTTTGAGTGAATTTGGAGTTTTAATTGCAAGTGGGGACTGTGGAAAAAAAAAAAAAAAAAAAAGCATCAACAAAGGAAATAATTGTTCCCAAGAATTACATCTGTACCGCATTCTCCGTCAAAAATTTCTCATTAAAAATGTGTTTCTTTAAAAGTAACTCAAAGCAGCTGATGAAACACAAGAGCATGGAAAGTTTCAAATCCCAGTGCAAATTTGAATTCATCAAGGATCATTTGCCAGAGACCTGACTCAATGGCAAAGGGCTTCTTACCACTTCTCACATCCTTTAACTGGGTTTCATACTTAAGTTCAGATGCCTCCAGTTTTATTTCCAAAGCTTAGTATTTTCCATTTAAACACTTCCTTTTCATAATACTTTTGGTGTCTCTCGAGCATCATTACTGTTTGATTTTCCCCTTTAATCATGACTCTGATGGTTGTGTTTCTTTATTTTAAAAGAGTGGATAAAAGAGAGACTAAGCCATAGGCAGCACTCCTAAAGAAGAGACAGTCCTGAAAATTATACTGAGTGCCTGAGCCACAGCCAAAGACCAGGGTCTGAGCATTGGCAGTTATCAAGACTATTCCCAACATCCCGTAGCTTTTTTAAAAGTATTTTAATCTGTTACTTATTCATGTCTATCCCTAATACTTTTCTGAAGAATATGTATTTTTTCAATGTGGTCTTTTTCTAAAAATTGGAATATAATTGCTTTAAAATCTTGTGTTAGTTTCTGCTGTATAACAAGATGAGTCAGCTATGTGTACACATATATCCCCTCCTTCCTGGGGGAGGTGGGAGGGAGGGTCCTGTAACTTTATGGATATCACAGAGATCAGGCTTGTCTGAGAGGCCGTGGGGGCAAATCTTACAAAAGAATAAGAACTTAGAAAAATATGAGCATCTCCTTGAAACTTGCTCTGCTGATGAACAGAAAGCAATAGATGGGCAGAGGGAGAGAAGTAAAGAGGTCAAAACTCAGATTTGGGCTCATTCTCTCTAAAAAAGGAAAAGGCTCATTTATAAATTCAATGAACACTTGTTATGCACAGGGACATTGCCAAGGGCTACGGTAATCCCTGTCTCAAGGGGATTTATAGGCTATTGAGGAGGCAGGGCACAGGAACCACAGTGATTTAATTATCATCTCCTCAGGCAGGGTGGGAGAAGGCAATGGCACCCCACTCCAGTACTCTTGCCTGGAAAATCCCATGGATGGAGGAGCCTGGTGGGCTGCAGTCCATGGTGTCACTAAGAGTCGGACATGACTGAGAGACTTCACTTTCACTTTTCACTTTCATGCATTGGAGAAGGAAATGGCAACCCACTCCAGTGTTCTTGCCTGGAGAATCCCAGGGATGGCGGAGACTGCTGGGCTGCCATCTATGGGGTCGCACAGAGTCGGACACGACTGAGGTGACTTAGCAGCAGCAGGCAGGGTGATCTCTCTAAAAGGAGTCCCTCTTGTTCTTCCCCATCAGAACATCATGATTTCCTTGTTCATTTTTAGAGCACTTTTCTAATGTGTAATTAGACATTCATTTGTTTTGCCATTGCTGTATATCTAGTAACCGACACCGTGCCTGCCACATGGTATGTGCTCAGTCAGTGTTTCTTGAATGAATGAGTGAATGAACAGAGGACAAGACTAACTGGAGAAAGCCTCAAATGCCAGTAGAGTGCACTGAACACAGACAGCTAGAGACAAAGCTTGTTGAACAGGGAGGAGTCATGTTACTTACCAGAACTGACTCCAAACTGCAGGTGGGAGTGGGTCCCTGTGGACACCATGGAAACAATAAAGGAATCAGATAAGGATGATGGAATCATGCTATTAAGAAATATATTTTATCAAAATACATACACTTATATATGTAAAAATACGTATCTTTTTAATATATTAACAGTCACTATATATCTGGGTTAGAATTTTGATGATGATGGCCACTTCCTCCTCCCTGAAGAACTGCTGAGAACCATTGCTCAGTGGGGCTCAGGGGAGCACTTTCTATTCTGGCTTGATCCCGATTCCTCTTCTCCCAGCTCCTGCTGACCTCCTTCTGAGTCTGACATTGGTCCTTGACCTATGACTCCTGCTCAGAATCCATCAGTTCCTTGTTTCAGGATCTTTATTACTATTTGCAGATTATTCTCAGTCTCTGAAAATGTGATTGCTTGAATTTCACTTTAAATACAGTCTCTATCAGTTGATATTTATAAAAGTTTTACTTCCTTCTACTATAAGCTGCAAAATCCTCCTGCCAGTTAGAATTCTATCTCTGCATTCTTAGCCTCAGCTCTGACAGTGACAATATCAACAATAATAACAGTGAAGTCTCTATTTACTTCGTTCTTACTGTGTGGTATGAATTGTGTTAAGTTCTTTAAGTAACAAATTTGATCTCTGCTATGCAGGAGGATCCTGAGGAATACAGCATATGTTAAACAGAGTGGGATAGCTTCTGTAACACACAAAGTCTGATGTTTTGCTCATGTTATTGTCATGCAATTTGACAATCAAGGGTATCTACTCCACACAGTTATTCAGGGATTCAGGCTCCTTCCATACGGAGGTGCCGTTTTCCTCTAGGGTGTCAGAATCCTCTCTTAGGTCCCCTGAATCTGGTGGCAATTGATAAGAGAAAGGAGAGGATGTGAAGGATTCAGTAGAAAAAATTTGATGCCAGGCCTAGAAGTCATATATCCTTTTTGCTCAAATTCCATTTGGCGTATCAATTACATGACCTCATCTAAATGCAAAGGACCTGGGTTATATGGCCAGGAAGAAGAGGAAATGATTTTAGTGATTATCTAGCAATCTCTTCCACACAGAGGTTAAGTGACTTATACAATAAATAAGAGCAGATCAGGGATTCAAATCCATGCCAGCTGAACGCCAAGGCTGAACATGTCTATGCTCTCTTTTACTCCCTTTACCCATCAGTTTACTTGTTTGTTTGTTACTGTATACTCTACTCAGCCATACCATAAGGGTAAGGTTATAATCTGCTCTTTTGAAAAAAATTTTAAACTTTTTATTTTGTTTTGGGGTACAGCCAGTTAACAATGTTGTTGTAGTTTCAGGTAAACAGCAAAGGGATTTGGTCATACATATACATGTATTCATTCTCCCCCAAACTCCCCTCCCATCCAGGCTTCCACATAACCTTGAGCAGAGTGGCATGTGCTATACAGTAGGTCCTTGTTGGTTATTCATTTTAAATATAGTAGTGTGTACAGGTAACAGTAAATTTGTTCTCTAAGTCTCTGAGTCTCTCTGTTTTGTAAGTAAGTTCATTTGTATCATTTCTTTTTAGATTCCAAGTACCAGGGATGTCATACAATGTTCTCATTCTCTGTCTGACTTACTTCACTCAGTGTGACAATCTCTAGGTCCATCCATGTTGCTTCAAATGGCATTATTTATTCTTTTTAATGGCCGAGTAATATTCCATTGTATAAATGTACTTTATCCATTCCTCTGTCAATGGACTGTTAGATTGCTTCCATGTCTTGGCTTATAATCTGCTCTTTTTCAGAAAGACTCATGGCCTGATTAAAGGCATTGCTGCAAATGTGTTATCTGAAGGTACGACAAAATGGATGCTGTGACAAAGTGTGAAACCATAAAACCTCTCTCTTCATGCCAGCAGTTCAGAGGTGCAGTTCCTGCTGAACCAATTCTTGCCAGTTATCATGAGGCCACATTGTATTAAGGACTTTGGACTTTACCCTGTAGCATGCTTGTGAATTCTTAGCTGGATTCCTTGAAACTACAAGTGTAATACCCATTGCTGTGATGGGAGGGCCTTGTATCTGTGTAATGGGCAAATCTTGATTTACAAGCATACTTCATTAATTCTCATATATGCTTTTCATATGTTAACAACTCTGGAATCAAAATCTTACAATTGATGGCATCTTTGAAGCACTTTGTCTGGGTGACAGTGCTGACCTAATTGCTGTGGCCTGTGCATGTTCGAGCTTGCTCATAGGTATTTATATTATTATCCCTTCAGTTGAATTATATGCATTGTTGGTTATTACTCAAGTTGAGTTTAGCTGCCCTTTGAAATGTTTCAAAAAGATCATCCAAAGCTTCAATATTGAAATGAAAAGTTACAGTTAACAGAAAGGTTTGGAAATAGAGCCGTGGGGTAAAAATACAGTATTAGCAAAGCGAAGAGATATTTTCAAGGAGTCTCTGTAAAACAACAACCTCATACAGGGTAACAGAGGTAGATTACTGCGAGTTTATGAAACTCTTGATATATTTTGTTCCTTAGTTGTGCAAAAGGCGTTCCCTGTTAGTACATGCTAAGCAAGAATGTACCCACATTAGGAACAATGGATAAATGTATGTATGTATGACTGAGTCCCTTTGCTGTTCACCTGAAACTATCACAACGTTGTTAATTGGCTATACACCAATATAAAATAAAAAGTTCAAAAGAAAAAAAAAGAGAATGCACCCACATTAAACATTTTAGAATGGGTGGCAACATCTTGGAAGAAAACCTGGAGCCAGTAGTGGGGGCATTTGTAAGAAATGTTTCATCATCAACACCAGGGATGATATCGTGTAGAAAAATATGCACATTGACTTAGGAGAGTTAGATTCTGAATGTGAAGATCATTTCATGAATTTCTTAACCAATTTATTTTCTTTTTTATACATACACTAGCATGATGCATAGTAAAAGTATATGTCTCAACAGATGTAGAGGAGCCTTTCAGTAAGTATAAAATAAAAATTCTAAGTGATGAGAAAGCACCCTTTCGTAGATTAATTGGCATCTTTCTTTCTTTGTGATACAGAAATTAATGGTACATTTTACAATTGATGCCTTCTCGGTATCAATGAAATAACTACTTTCTCATTTGAGCTCTCATTCCTTTGGGTTTTGGAAACTAAATTTCATTCAGTTTAGCAGTCCCCTCCTCATGACTATGTTGCATTTCCTGGGGGCTTTCATGTGGTCACCATCTAGATTGGGGGCAGTGCATTAATTGAGCATGATTTTCTATCTGTGCTCACAGCCACCGAGCTGTCCACTCTGTCTAATCATGGTCATCAGGCTACACAGGTCATGCCGAGTCCTTTTCATTCTCATCTCAGGGTCCTTTAAGAGTTGGGTGGCTCTTCCTGCTGGTTCAGGAGGGCTTGGGCTACACCTCTCAGCACACAGAAACTCTCTGAGGCTGGAGGGGCCCTGGCTCTGCAGTGGGCTCTCTGAAGCAGGAAGGCTATGCTATTCTGCCCCTTCACGTCCTGTTGAGTGGTGGGGTTCTGGGGAGATTTTGCCCCTCCTAAGCTTCTCTTAGGCATGCAGGAATCTGCCTTCTCTTCAGTATCACTTCACAGTGAGGAAAGTCAGCAGGTGCTTTGCTTACCTGCCCTGTCATGTTTTACATCCCAGCATTTTGCAGCTTCCCTGGCTCTACCTGGGAAAGGACACAAACACCCTCAAGCCTGTGTAGTCTTCGTGACCTTTCCTTACCCACTCCTGCACAACTCTGGAAGATGACGGGGCTGCAGGACCCACTGCTGGGGACCTGCCAGTGTCTCAGCTCTCCTAGCTTCAGTTCCAACTCTTCTTTCATCCTGGTCTGGGCAATGCTTTCTAGTCTTGAGGGTCAACAAGCTTATCTCACTTCACGCCCTAGACTCTTCCCGCTCCTCAGAGGCTTTGGGCTCTACAAACCAAGCCTAGAACAGATGTGTGGGCTACTTTCTGAACAAGTATCTCAGAACACACAGCTGACCGAATGGAAGAAAGGTCTGGGAAAGAAACACAAGAAAATAACATCAGTTAACATTTCCAAATATTATCCTAATACTGTGTCCTTTTAGGTTCATTTCTTTTCTTTTTTTAAAATTACTTACTTATTTGGCTGCTTCAGGTCTTAGTGGTGGCACATGGGAGCTTTGATCTTCTTGTTGGTAAGTGGCATATTTCATTTGCGATATGAGGGATCTTAGTTCCCTGACCGGGGATCAAACCTAGGCCATCTGCATTGGGGATGCAGTCTTAGCTGCTGGACCACCAGGGAAGTCCCTTTAGATTCATTTCTTACCTTGCTGATTTTCTACCCTTCATCTCATTAACCTAGTGCCTGATTTTAATGATGCCTCAGAGATAATTTCCCTAATTACTTCAGAAACCAAGATGCAGGGATAACTAACTACTCTCCCCTACCTGGTGGTCCAGTGGTTAGGACTCTGTGCTTCCATTGCAGGGGGCACGGGCTCAATCCCTGGTCGGGGAGCTAAGGTTCCACATGCTGTGCAGCATGGTCAAAAATTAAATAAAATAAAATTTGGGCTTCTCTGGTGGCTCAGACAGTAAAGAATCTGCCTGCAGTGCGGAAGAGTTGGGTTCAGTCCTTGGGGTGGGAAGATCCCCTGGAGGAGGGCATGGCAACCCTCAACACTGTTTTCGCCTGGAGAATCCCCATGGACAGAATGGCCTGGTGGGACAGAGGAGCCCATTGAGGTTGCAAAGAGTTGGACACGACTGAACAACCAAGCAAACTCTCTCACTCCCCCTTTCTTTCTATCATTATAAAGTCGATCATTTTTGTCCCATTATAGTCAGTAACATGCAGATAAGTTAGAGAAAAGAAAAATAAAAACATATATAACCTCACTATCCTAAGACTCCGCTCACAAAATGATGCCATTTTGTTGTTTATCCTTCAAGTCAGCTTTTACTGCTTATTTTGCTTGTGTAGTTTTTTCATGCGGTTTATACCACATCCGACATAAAACTGTGTGTTCTCCTTGGTTTGTTCCATACAATGACTATTTTTCCTGATTATTATAAAGTCTTCAGAAACATTGTTAAATATAGCAGTATTTCCCTGGTATTAAGGATTTAGCTTATTCCCATTGTTATTATAAATAAATAATAGCATTGTGATAACATTTTTGTGCATGAAGATTTTCCTATATTTCTGATTATTTTCTTGTGCTAGACTCCCAGAATTGGGATCACTAGAAAGACTACCACTTAAAAAACAAGCTATATTCCTAGACTTCAAGTAAGGTCTCTCTCTAAATATGGAAAGTTTTTTGCCTGGATAGTCTGTGTTACATTGGTCTGTACCTGATGTTTCTGGCGGGAAAAACATGATCTGATTCCTACTGATGCAAGAACATTGTGCATTTTCCTGCAAGTAAAACTGATGACACAAAAAATGTAAAGCCCAAAGCTTTGCCTGTTCTTTCCCTGTTTATCAGTTATAGTAAAGCTTATCTGAGAGTAGTATATTGTTATTGGGCTGGAAGTTTTTCCACAAGCTGCTCTTTCTTTCTCTCCAGTTTCTATGGATCTTGACGGTTTTTCTGGGCCTCATTACAACAGTTTGGCATTTATCCATAGGAGGACATATACTGTACCAACAAGTACAAAGTCTGACTCAAACACTTACCTCTAAAGTTTTATTATTATTTTTTAACCCAAGCTGTTGATAGGCAACCTGCACTATCAGAACTACAGGATTACACTGAACCTATTACCTGAAGTAGATACATTCAAAGTGTTGTGCCCTCCTAGGAGCTGCTCTAGATGGCTGAGCAATTAATCCAAGGATGTATCATCACTCAAGATATTTTAAGGCCTCTTCTTTTGAAACTGCCATAAGAGTCTCTGGGACCTTCTTTTGAATATCCTCAATGAAGGGGAAAAAAAAAATCCTTTGAAGAAGAATTGCATCTTTCAAGCTTTTCAGTGGTATTCAGAACCAAATCTGAGTTGATAGTGGCGGTGAGTGGGCAGATGGACAAGATTAATAAAAGTAAAACACCAGTGTACTGTTATAAAGCAGGCAGGCTGATTCTTCTTTGTGACCAGTAAATAGCACAATATATGAAAGCAGTTCTTTAAGTAAAAGTAGCTACATTGGAAGCTTTAGCCCACATGGCTCAGTGGTAAAGAATCTGCCTGCCAATGCTGGAGACTCGGGTTTGATCCCTGGGTTGGGAAGATTCCCAGGAGTAGGAAATGGTAACCCACTCCAGTATTCTTGCCTGGGAAATCCCATGGACAGAGGATCCTGGTGGGCTACAGTCCATGGGGTTGCAAAAAAGTCAGGCATGACAGTGACTAAAGAACAACAGGAAACGTTCCCAGGACAATGGGCCAACCACCTTGCTGGCCAGGATGAGGCACTATATACTCCAAAGTATGTGCCTATATATTTAACCTAAACTCATTACTTACAAATGATATCTTTTAAATGAAAATACCTGCATATTTTTAAAAGACAAACCAAGTCTTGAGATAAAGAGGAAAAATAAAATCTCTGCATTGAAATTCATGGGTTTAATTAATTAACACTCCAGGGAGGAACTTGCCTCTTTTAAACAGTGTTTTTATTCATTTAAAAGGAATAATACAGACTCATCATAGAGATTTTGGAAAATCCAGAAATTTCATCACTCTGAGATATTCCTTCATAATATTTTGATGTGAAAATATCTTACACAGGGTTCTCTGGAAACAGACTCAGAAAAAAAGCTACATAAATGTTCATTGGGCAGATGTCCTCAGGAGACACCCGTATAAGAAAGTGCGGGCCTAGCCCAGGGAATTCTACTTAATGCACTGTGGTGACCTGAAGGGGAAGGAAATCTGAAAGGGAAGGGATATCTGTATGCGTGTGGCTGATTCATTTTGCTGTACAGTAGAAACGAACACAACATTATAAAGCAACTAGATTCCAATAGAATTAATTAAAGAAATAAAACAGGCACAGTACAAAAGAGCAAAAAAAGAAAAAAAAAATCAGTGGATCACCGTATCCGTGAATTGGTCCTGCAGTAAATCAGTGCAAGAGGTGTAATCTAGAGTAGCGATTCCTGGTCAGCTTTAGCACCATTAACACACTGAAAATTTTTAGAAAAAAGGAAAAAGAGAGTGCGAACCCTGCAGAGGCAAAATCTGAGGCCAAATGCAGCTGCCACTGAGACTCAGCTGACTATGCAGGGGAGCTGGAAGGGCCTTACAGGGCGGTTTCGAGTGTAGGTCAGCTTTGTAGCCTGGTATCAGCAAGTCATTGGCCCCCTAGAGGGGGCTAATTTTGGATGAGTCGATTTCCCAGGGCCACGAACAATTCCCAGGGAGGGCTGCAGCTGTGAGCCATCAGCGGGGATATTTGCTGCAGCTGGTGAGGGCTACGTGCTCCAAAGAAGGGATTTGGGTGAAGGCTGCCTTATCCACGACAACATCCCGTCAAAACTGGGATCAGACCGTACGTACAACTTCACAGCCCACTTTTCCACTTAATGTTATTAGCTGAATTTTTCCCATTTCCTTCTTAGGGGGAAGGCATTTTAAATAGCTATCTATTTTATTATACGGAGATATTTATTTAAGCATTCTCTTAATGCTGAACGTTTAATTTTTGATACATTTTCACTCTAGTAAATAATATTGTGATGAACATCTTTGTGTCTTTATAATGTACAAGGTAATAAAAAGAACAACTTATATTTAATCTGCATGCTTTTTACTGACCAGGTGAGGCCAATATTTTTTTTTTTTGCCTTCCTTGTGGTGCTTTTATGAGGAATAAATGAGAATATATGTGTAAAGGAGGCTATAATTTACACCTCATTTAATTCTTATAAGGACTTCATAATGCAGAGACAGTTATCATCTTCATTTTGTAGATGGGGAACCCAAGGCACAGAGAGCTCATCTAAAGTTCCATAACTGGTGAGCATCCCAACAAAGGCACTGTATATCCAGAGATTAAGCAATACACTATACTATTCACTCAGCCTGCTCTTCTGGTGATTTTCCTAAATTTATTCCCTTGGAAGGAGATTCCTGCAATTAAAAGGTCCTGGTGGCTCAGATGGTAAGAATCTGCCTGCAGTTTAAGAGACTGGGATTCAGTCCTTGGGTCAGGAAGATCCCCTGGAGCAGGGAATGGCAACCCACTCCTGTATTCTTGCCTGGATAATGCCATGGACAGAGGAGCCTGGTGGGCTACAATCCATGGGGTCGCAAAGAGTTGGATACAATTGAGCGACTAAAACTTTCACTTTCAAAACTCATGATAATAACTGCCAGGTTACTTTCCAGAAGCAGTGAGTTACTTTCCAACAGAGCAGAGGGTTTTATTTCATCATAGTCAAAAATGCAGGACCTAAATCCTTAATCAGAACCATGGTTAGAAAACAACAAGTAACCTATTTCCTTGTCTTCCATAAGACACTATGAACATTGATTGTTCTTAAGCAGCAGGTTTTCCTTTTGGTTTTAAGCAGACTCAATTATTTCAAGATCATCTATGTGTTGACTAAAATGTACCACCTAGGTTTCAAAGAAGGATTATTTTGTTTGTTTGTGGAATGAACGGTTGAATGAGGGCAGAGATAAGGTGTAGACGAGCAATTTCGTGCTGCATTGAGAGCTGAATAAAGCAGTGAGTGAAAACCTTGTAGAATAAAGTCCTTTAAAAACAGGGAAAGAATTTTTGATAATTGAAAGGGTTTCCAAAAATAGTTTACTAGGGTCTTCCTTAGACTCAGTTGAATTGCCTGTTTAACAAACATTGACTAATACCCACTTCTTGTCAGATGCTATCATGTACTTTGAAACACTGACTTTTAATGTTGGAAGGAACTTTAGGGTCATGAGACTCCACCCCTTATTTCAAGGAGGAGGAGCCGCCGCTACAGCCTTTTGGGGTCATTTCCCCCTCCTGGGTGTAGGGCTGCAGGAGCTGGGGTTGTTACCCTTCGTCACTAGAGAGGCCCTTCAGAAATGTACTAGAAGTCACTTGTAGTTATTTCATCTGATTTTAACATTGACTTAGACCATTCTTACCTTCAAATAGCTCGATAGATAATTTATTTCTGAATTCTGAAGGATTCCTTTGTAAAATCAAGAAGCTTTTCACTCAGTTTTGTCCTGTGGCACTGTATTGAACCTCTCCAAGTTCATTACCTTACCATCTCCTCTTCCACATAGGTTATTGTAAAGCTTAAAGGAGCCAAAGTATGCAAAATTCTTAATAAAATAGTTCCATGGACTAAGCACTCAATAAATATGAGCTTCAGTCCTCTTCCCTCTCCCATGCCATCTGCTTTTTCTCAGAATGGTATATAGTGGTGTGACTTTTCTAAGCCCCAATATCCTCAACTACAAGACTCGACTATATATTCACTGCATAGGGTTTTGGTGGAGATCAAATGAGGTAGTCCTTGTAGAGTAACTAGCACGCCACCCAGCACAGAGCAGGTGAATCATTTGTAGCTGTGATTACTTTAATACCTGTTGCCATGTTTAAGTCATTGTTACATTGACTGGGCTGACTAAAGGAATGGATACTAGGCACCTGATCAGCTTTCAGTCCTGTTGAATTTAAATAAAGGGTAAAATCTATATAGAGGGATAGCAACGTTTAGATTTTATGAAGGAATAATTTCAGCCTACTTATCTTCAATGTCTATAATTTTCTCAACTCTTTTACTTCTTTCCTTTTCTCAACATTCTTTTTCATGCATTGGAGAAGGCAATGGCAACCCACTCCAGTGTTCTTGCCTGGAGAATCCCAGGGACGGCGGAGCCTGGTGGGCTGCCATCTATGGGATCACACAGAGTCGGACACGACTGAAGCGACTTGGCAGCAGCAGCAGCAGCAGTTTTTACAGTCGTTATTGAATTTCTTACAATATTGCTGCTGGTTTTATGTTTTTTTTTTTTTTGTCCTGAGGCATGTGAGATCTTAGCTCCCCAACCAGGGATCAAACCTGAACCCCCTTGCATTGGAAGGTGAAGTCTTGACCAGTGGATCACCAGAGAAGTCCCTTTTCTCTCTTGACAATAACTGAAGTGTGCTCATCTTTGTGATTCAGTCTGAAGATAATTTGGGCCAGTGACGAACAATTGAAGTGACTGCCACTGTCCATGTGTCCTGTTAGTTGCTAAATTGGATGGATTGGTTCTTCTGGCCTTGGGCAGCATTTAATATTGCTGAATCCTCTCTTCCCTGGACCTTAGGGACACAACTTCCCTTGTGCTTCCTGTTTTGCTTCTTCTCAAATCCTTCTGGATCTCTTTCTTCTTTTACCTGGCACTTATGTTCTGAAGTTCCCCTGAATTTCATGTGCAATCATTTTTCCCCCTCATGTCCCATTCTTTTTCTGAGTGATTGTGGTTCCGCCAATGATGACTTCATCTTTATCATATAGAGTTGGACTGAAATCTGTGTCTCTGACCTAAACTGTTTAGAAATGTCCAGTGGTTGGTTTCATACCTGTGTGTGTTTTTTTTAATGTTACTAATTCAAAGAAGATTTTTTTTCTTTGAAAAATAAATTTAAACGGATGAACTGTAAACCTCCTCTTGGCAAGTCAAGCTCAATGTGTAGAGAATAGAGTCCATCACAATTTCCCCCAGACTAGCTCCAAATCCAACCCTAACCCTTAACCACGATGCAACTACCAGTGCAAAAATGATCAGTCCAGGCAGCACAGTAGAGTCAATAAATTAAGGTTTTTTGCCTTTCCTGAGTAAAATCTCTCTCACATTTTAAATGTCACCTTGTTTATGAAGACTTTGAGTCCATCCATCATTTTCTTCTCTGTACAATCCGTGCCTTATTCTAGCATTTACTTTATCCCCTTACTATTTTCATTTATGTTTCCTTTCTTCTAGACTAGGGGTCAAGAAACTTTTTGGGTAAAAAGCCAGAGAGTAAATATTTTAGGCTTTGTGGACCATATGGTCTCTTTTATAACTACTCAACTCTGCGGTTATAGTGTGAAATCGGCTTTAGACAAAACATCAATGAACGAGCATGGCTGTGTTCCAATAAAACTTTATTTACCAAAACAGGCAGCAGGCTGCTCTTGACCCATGAGCTGTGGTTTGCTGCCTGAAGTTCAAGACTGTAGATTCTTTTTTTTTTTTTTTTTTAACAATTTTGATTTTTAAAAAATATTTATTTATTTTTGGCTGCTGCAGGTCTTAGTTGTGGCATGTGGGATCTTACTTTCCAGACCAGGGCTTGAACCTGCGTCCTTGCATTGGAAGGCAGATTCTTAACCACTGGACCACCAAGGAAGCCCTTGTAGATTTCTGAAGTGTTACTTTTACCTGTCAGATGCTGTAAGAGGCCTGAGGATCCAAAGTCAAATAGGGTACAGTTCCTGACCTCAAAGAGACCGACTGAAAACCAAGTCCACCTGCTCTGATGGAGGTGGGGGTTAGTCTCCTCGGGCTGCCATAACAAAGTGCTGTAAATTGGGCAACTTGTTGTCTCACAGTCTTGGAGGCTGGTAGTCCAAAATCAAGGCATTGGCAAGGTTGGCTCCTTTGAGAGCTGTAAGGGAGAATCTGTTCCATGCCTCTCTCCCTGCTTCCGGTGGTGTGCTGGCAATCTTTGGCAGTCCTTGGCTTTTTGACACATCACTTTAGCTTTCTGCCTTCACGTGACATCCTCTTCCCACCCCATATTTCTTCACATAATCTTCCTTCTATGCAAGTCTGTCTCTGTGTTTAAATTTCCCTTTTTCGTAAGGAAACCAGTCATATTGGATTAGAGCCCACCCTAAGGATCTCCCTTCAGCTTGATTACCTCTATAAAGACCCCTATTTCAAACAAGATCATACATCCTGAGGCACTGAAAGTTAGGACTTTGGGGGAACATAGTTCAACCCACAACAAGGTAAATGTATTTGTGGTGTGCCTGAGGTGACAGAGAGTTAACCTGCTGAACAGTGGGAGAGAAGGAAAAGGAAGACACACAAACCCCCCACAACACTTGACCTGGAAGGATAACTAGTACCTTACTAGAGTGAACAAAAAGGCAAGAGAAATCCAGGTTGAGCAAATGCACAGGGGGAGGATTGTAAAGCATGTAGATTGAATAATTATCCTGGTACAGCTACAAAATGGTGAGTTTGGGGAAGGAGCTCACAATGATACTAGAAAAATAAGCTGGGGCAATGCCAACTGTGTGCTGCCTTCAAAAGATGTTTGCACAATGTTTGTTGAGTGAATGAATCAATGAAGTTGACAGGAATGGCGGTGACTCATTGGCAGCCATGAATTCCTTGGTGGTCAATGTCAAAGGTCCCCTCACTCTTCCAAGCACTCATTCGCATCTGAGTTGTTATCCTGAAGCTCTTCCTTTCACCAACACTTGCTTGGGTTCACAGTTCCTTCATAATTTTTGTGCCTCTGTGCCCACTAAAATAATTCAATGACAATATAACTGGAGGTCTAACACATAAGCAAATGTTCTCTGATGTAAATATGTCACACGTTTTCCTTTCACTAATAAAAGTGGCCAACTGTTGTTGAATGTCTACTCAGCATCAAGGACTTTTCTAAGTTATCTTATATATTAACTCACCTAATCTGCATGTGTCACCATGAGATGCTATCATTTAAGATATGAAGTAATTGAGGCTGAGAGGGATGAACTGGCATAATGTAGTCCAGCTGGTAAGTAACTGACCTTTAACCATGAGGTAACGCTGCCTCCCTTTCCCACTCATTTTCCCATCCTCTCTCTTGCTGTGCTTACCTCTCTATGGTCCATCTTGGATACATCAACCTGTTACTGTTTGTCTCCACACACTAACAGTTAATATTTGACATTATGATTCTTCTTTGATTCCCCATTCCTCTTCTTCTCCCATTGGTTGTGGCTGTGTTGTGTGAGTCGCTCAGTCATGTCTGACTCTTTGGGACCCCATGGGCTCTAGCCCACCAGGCTCCTCTGTCATGGGATTTCCTAGCCAAGAATACTGGAGTGGGTTGCCATTCCCTTCTCCAGGGGGTCTTGCTGCTGCTGCTGCTGCTGCTGCTGCTAAGTCGCTTCAGTCGTGTCCGACTCTGTGCGACCCCATAGACGGCAGCCCACCAGGCTCTGCCGTCCCTGGGATTCTCCAGGCAAGAATACTGGTGGGTTGCCATTTCCTTCTCCAGTGCATGAAAGGGAAAAGTGAAAGTGAAGTCGCTCAGTCGTGTCCGACTCTTAGCGACACCATGGACTGTAGCCTACCAGGCTCCTCCGTCCATGGGATTTTCCAGGCAAGAGTACTGGAGTGGGGTGCCATTGCCTTCTCCACCAGGGGGTCTTACCAACCCAGAAATCGAACCCAGGTCTCCTGCATTGTAGACAGATTTTCTACTATCTGAGCTATCAGGGAAGCCCCTTTTCCTCCTGTATTTCATGCTTTTCCCCTCGCCTTGGTCTCTCTTTCACTCTTGCTACACTAACTTACTGGCTTTCCTACTTTGGTATTTTAAAGGACTCTTTTTTTTTTCTCAGTGGTAACCAAATGCTTACCAGCTGTATATAAAAATGTAGCCCCTGCAGATCTGATAGCTAACCTACTCTTATTTAGGAGGGGCCGTAGGAGTGGCTGGAGGGTATACAGCAGGTTACATGTTCAAGTATAAAAACATGAAATGTTGTTGGAGCCATGTAAATTCCATTAAAGAGGATTATAGTGATGCTGAGAATAATCAACTTTGAGAACATCACTGTATCTTGCGCTGGTAGCATAATTTTCTGGATTACTGTTATTCTGACATTATCCACATCTGACTCTACTAGCACATATTGTTCAGTAGTGAAGCTTGAGCATATTTTCCTAAATTTACCATTTCTGATTCTATCACAGGAATAACTTTAGAGAGAGCTTGCAGCTGATCCTCCAACAGTGGCTGGCGAGAATAAAGGCCGTGAACTTTGCTCTGAGGCAAGCTTTGGAATTTTAGGCAAGTCAATCTTGAGAGGAACTCTGGGATGATGGTGGGTGGGAGGAGGAGTGAACAATGGGGCCATTTTCAACATCATTACACTGAATCAAGTTAGACTTTTCCTATAAAGTGTCCTTGAGGTGCCCTAGCACTCTTTTCTGGTAACTTTCTTGGATAGAAAATAAACAGAGGACTTTTGGCTCCTGACCGCCACAGCACCTACAGAAAGCAGCTTTTTAGAACTTGCGAGTGAGCAGCTTATGTGTGTCTGAGTGTGCGTGTTTGGCAGGAATTTTCTGGAGAGGCATGAAGCCCTACTTTAATTCCCATGGATGCTGCTTGTTCTTCAGAATGGAAAATGTTCTATTTTTGGCCACAAGAATATTTCTGAGGGAAAAAAAATTAAACAAAGCATGGTAACAAGTTCATGTGTGTAGTCTTTCCAGTTTGAAGATGTTTTAAGAGTTTAATGCATTTTGACGGGGGTGGGGGGTGGGGGAAGAGCAGCTTCTTGGAGGCACTGGTCTCCAAGTAATAAGAGGAACTATTCAATTTGGATTCCTGGGTCCGAACGGGAGGGTTCTGGGTAGCAGACTGGCTGCACAAGTGGGTCCTGGTTGAAGCTGTGAAGGCTACGGCTTGGTGTTTGCTTGTAGGCAGGCTAGCTGGTGTGGAGAAAAATGCCTTTTGTACCTGAAAAAGGAAAATACTGAAAAAAAAAAAGGCATTCTCCCATCATAAATCTATCTTGAATCATAAAGTAACACTCCCCCCAAAATGAGGCAGCCCTGTTGGCATGCCTGCCTTAGTGATACGGTTTGCCCTGAGCCTTATAGGGAAAGGACATCCAGGGGCTGGTTTCCAGCAGGGTCTGATCTCAAGGCAAATCTGAGGGGGCCAGCTCCATGGCGAACCAAATCTTTTTTGGCCCTTCCACCAGCAGATACCTGGTGGAAAAGGAAACAGCTTTTTGCTGCCATGACCTCTTTGGCTGCTGTTTGATATCCTTGATATGAAAAGTGAGAAAGCGGACCAGCACATCATCCATTAGCACATTGTAAGGAGCGTAGCCTGTTGAAGGCTGTGTCTTCCCAGGAGCCCAGCCAGCACAGCCTAGGGGCCAATAGAAGGATCTTGAAAGAGAAGGGGCCATTTTGCAGAAGTGGTTGGAGTACCTGGCAAGAGTTATCACAGAATTTGTAAAATCCTGGTTTACCCTGGGAATGGATGTATGCTTTTTGGCTCCCATGAAGAAAGACAGGGTTGTTCAGAGGGAGCTGTGTAATCTGATACCCTGAAGCAAACATAGGGTGGAGGAGTTCTGGGAGGCAGGCTGGGATTTTCTCTCCCCATCCTGCCGCTGAAATATTCTTGAATTCCAATTGGTTCTTTCATTTGCTTTAAGCCTAGCCTTTAGGTAAAGATGCAGCCGTGTTTCTGGGTAACATTTAATTCTTGGTAGCAAGTGCTGTTCCCTTCCCAAGAAGAGATTTGATACCTACTAAAGCTAGAAATGAAGTGCTGGTGAGGAGACCTATTATTACAAGTTCCTGAAGCAAAGCATTTCTGGGGAGTGCCGTTCTTGAAAGCAGCTCTGAGTCGATGTGACCTGTTGTGAGCTTGGGAGTTTTTCTTCTTGGATACAGTCTTTTGAAATATGTGCTCAATATTGAGGAACTTGCATTGCGCTGGTTCAGAAATGTATACAGGTGGTGTGGGGCAGGCACTCTTTCTTGGAGCCAGCTGGATTTCTCATGCCTTTAGGCCCGTTTATTCTACATATAAGTACTGAGCACCTAGTACATGCCAGACACGAGGGCAAACACAAAAGACTCAGTCTCTGCTGATGTAGTGTGTATGCTCTGGTGGGGGAGACAGACAGTATACATAAACATAGTCACATGCCAGGATGTGCTGTGAGAAGAAAGAACAGGATATTGGGAAAGAATGATGGGAGATATACTTTAGAAAGAGTGGGCAGGGGTGACGTTTCTGGAAGGGTGACATTAAGTTAACATCAAAAGAAGAAGCCTGTAATGGAGAGAAAGAAAGAAGGGGATGAGATTTTCTAGCAGAAGAAATGGCAAGTGCAAAGGTCCTGGGGTGAGAAAGCCAAGTATGTCTGAAGAGGCAAATGACATCTGAGATGAGTGAGCACAAAGTGAGTGAGGATGAGAAAGGCCTAAGATGAATTTGCAGGGTTAGCCATTGGGCTGGATCACATAACACCTTTAGGTCAAGGAAAGGAGTGTAAAATTTATTCTGAGTGTTGGAAAGCCACTGGGAAGCATGAAACCGGGATGTGACCGGATCTTTCTGAGTTGTTTTTTTTTTTTTTAATATATTTATTTATTTATTTGGCTACACTTGATCTTGGTTGCAGCATGTGTGATCTAGTTTCATGACCAGGGATTGAACCTGGGCCCCCTTATCTGGAAGCGTGGAGTCTAAGCCACTGGACTGCCAGGAAAGTCACCTTTCTTACAGTTTTGAAAGAGCACTAGCTGCTGTGTGGAGACTGGACGAGGATACAGGCAAGAGTCAAAAATGAGAGTTTCCAGAAGTTTCAGGGAGCTCCTAGCAGAGCCAGGCTCTTCACTCCCACCTCTGTTTGCACTGCCACTCTGTGCTTCTTGTCCTGCGGACCTTCTTGCTTTACACCGTCAGTCTGGTTTACATCCTGTGTTCAAAAATTATTTTAAAAAAGGTAAAATTTTGACTCTTGGGAAACATAAAAGGAACATAAGTCAAAGATTTTATTTAACTCATTAATTAATGAGGGGACCAGTGAGATACTGTGGCCTGCTCAAAAACTGTTCAAGAAGCAAGGATACTTACAGGCGATTTAATAAAGAAATGTTAGGAGTAAGTTATTAAGTTAGATATAAACTGGTTAATGCTCCACAGGTCATTAATCTCCTGGGATTATCTATTGGACAGAAATTATTTGCATCTCCACCAGACAAAAATCTGTAAGATAACAAGTAACTTCACAAAGTCAGGGACCTTTAGTCAACAGCAAATCGTGAGATGAACTGAGCTCATTCTCCTAGAAAAGGGGCTTGGAAAAGATGTGCCACGCTCCTTTTGGGGGATCTTATTTCTATTTTTGTGACACTATTTCTAAGAGCAGTCATCCCTAGGCCTTTATTAAGATGTTTACAGAAAACCTAGGGAGAGAGAGCAAAATGAGTAAGGTATGGATCAATTAAATGCAACCTGCCTCTCCCAGAATGAGCTGGAATTTGGCCGTTTGTCAGATGTATATGGAGCTCTGACCGTGGGTACATAGAGCCCTGCGTGGAGCTGTGGGAACACAAGGCTTCACACAGAACAGTTCCTGCCCTGTGGACCTCACAGTCTAGACAGGGCGACAGACACATACATGGATACATTCCAACCCATTGCAATTAGGGCCAAGTAGGAACCTGGGGATCGTGTGGGCGCCAGAGAAGGGAGCAGCACCCTCACCCTGGGAGAGTAACGGGGACTTCCCAGAGAAGGTGCAACTGAGCTGTGTCTCGATGGATGGGAAAGAGTTGCCAGGTTGAGAAGTGGTGGGAACAGAGAAAGCCACTCAGGCAGGATGTCAACTACCCACTTGAGAAATGCACATAAAGAGATGCGCCGCTTGGCCAACTTAAACATTTCTCCTCCATTCTCGCTGCTTGTGGCAGAATTCTAAGATTCTGTGGGATGGGGTGGAAAAGGGAAGAAGAAGTGGAGTCTCTTGGGCAAGCTTGCAAAATTTTCTTTAAATATTAGGTCAAATTCTCTATAAAAACCCTATTTAAAACTTTTGGAAAGACTTTGAAGTCCCAGAGAAGCAGGAAGTTAATTAGAGTGGCTTTGATATCTTAGGGTATGTTTTAACAGCTGCTTAAGACAGTTTAAACAATAAGAACTTATGTGGTTTGGGATGTGTCTCTGATAGTCAGCTCTGGCCAGAGTGAAATATCACTGCATCTGAGAGCAAGAGCAGTTGGCTTTAATTTTAGAAAGAGTTCAAGCCAAAAAGTTCTCTAAAACCCAAGAGAGGAACTTCTAAAGGGGAAGACTGCTCTTAAAGAATGTGTTTTGGGGTAAAGGATGAATTGACTAGGGGACAAATAATCTTAACTTGGTTCTTGGAGAAGCACAGGGGTTGTCTATTCCTGAATACTTCTCTTAAGGTGGATTTAACCAAGGCTATTTGTTGGCACCTGCCATTTGTAAAGGGGTCTCAATGGGGGTGGATTAGCATCTCTAAGGAACACTTGAAAAACACAAAGGGAGTCCAACTCATTTAAATTTTCTGGGGATTGTCATTGTGCTTCAATTAACACTCCATTTGTTCCCCTGGTGGACACCTTCAGACTTCTTAATTATTTCCTTTCACCCTGACCCAGATTGGATCCTCTCCATGTTGAGGAGTCCTAGGACAGGCAGTTGAGGAGCTGCCTGTGGATCAGATTTCCAGAGATTCTGGGAAGTTCTGCTCAGGAGGCCCTATGTGGGCAGCATGCCAACTTGCTGCTGTAGCTGCTGGTGATGATGGGGCTGGTGGTGCTGCTGGTGGCGGTGGTGGTAATGTGATATTAGCTAACATTTGGAGAATAGCAGTTATATGATAGGCACCCCACCGGGCATTTTACACCCATCCTCAGGTGGTAGGCATTTCACTCCCATTTTATAGATGAAGAAACTGAGGCTCAGAGGCTTCAGTAATTTGCCCATTCATCCATCCACCCATGCTCTAAGTCTTTGGCTTTCATCAAAGTCCCCACCTCTTAGCAATTTGTACAACAGTGTATTGCATCTCTTTCCCCATATGCAAAAATTGACTAAAAGACATAGAAGTGGTTGTAGAGAGCTACTTTTGGTAATGGGCCAACAACTGGCTGACAGATGACTGTATCATCCCAGTCAAAAGACAAATTTATCTTCCAAAAATATTGCCTTGTGGACATGCTCTCCCAGTCTTCCAAGGACTTCCCACTCTCCACAGAATAAATACCAAATTTTTCTGCCTGGGCAATACATGTCAGGTCACTCTGCATCTCACTCTTGGTTGGGAGGGTTTGAGTCCTTGCTTGCTACTGCAGTTGGGGATTGTCTGTGAAGAATGTTGTTCTTTAAAAAAGTGCCACCACTACATCTTTTCTAAAGGAATGCTTGGATTCATTAGTAAAATGAAATGAAAAGAAGATTGCAGGAGACTGCATGTTGACAGCACATACACTCAGACTGAATGGTGTGAGAAAATATTGGCATGGATCCTCACATAGAGATAACCTGATGGATTTTATATGTTCATTTTGGTGTAGCATCTGTATGAAGTACTTCAAAACAGTTAGCTCTGTGAGGGAGGTGCACTTGTAAAGGAGGAAATTTGACAAAATGTCTGTGCACAGACAATAGCTTTCTGCAATAGTGAATTTTTCTTGATAAACTGTTTTCCTCAAACTGCTTAAATTTTTTGCAATATGTACATATTTTCATGTCTGTGTGTATGTATGTATACATATATACACATGCATTTTTTACCTCTATATACAAATACACAAGTGAGTGGGTGGGCTGCCCAAATCCCCTGGAGGAAAATGTACAAATGGTGCATAAGGAAAGTTCAGATAGAAAACATGAAGGGAATAGTCCAGAGGAGAGGGCACGGCAAAGGTGTTGTCGTGTTGAACACGTATGCCACCAATAAGAGGGAGGTACAAAAACAAGGCAGAACAGGAAACGTATCAGCTTCTCTTTTGCCCTGTACTCTGGGAGCCTTTTGTGCTCACTGTCTGTGGGATGGCCTTTGGGATCTCCACCTTTGAATTTACAGCTCCTTTCTCTCCTTCTTTGTGCCATCTATTGGGATAGATTTTTCTCCAGATAGGCTGCACAAATTTGGGTAGAAATTTTTGTCTGAGTTTCACATGTTGTCTAGGGAAAATAAAGCTGTTCTTCTGCTTTGGATTTAGGTTTATCTTTTTTTTTTTTTTAAATCAGTTGTTGAAGTGCCACCAATAATCTGGATGAATCTTAAAGACAGTATGACCTCATTCCATCAAAAGCAGACTGAACTCGGTGCAGAGCAGTGAGCTCTATGGAGTTCACAGCTGACCCCAAGTCTCTTGCTTGAGAGTCAAGCCAACCTGACTTGTTAGCAATCAGCTAGTGGGATGATGTGGGTAGGGGGATGCCTCTGCTGCTTCCAGGAGCTGAAAAGAATAGACTCGAGCACATGAAAGGATATTCCATCTTTCCTACTTCAACCATCTTGTTTAAGAATTCTAATGTTTCCAAATTTTCAATAGATATTAATCTTCAAGATTCAGGGATGAGAAACCAGAGCTCCCAGGAATTCTTAGGAATTCCCCAAATCTTAAGTTAGTCTCAAAATACTTGAACATTTTTCATATTCTTTGCTGTTTTTGTTTAGTCACTAAGTTATGTCTGACTCTTTTGCGACCCATGCACTGCAGCATGCCAGGATCCTCTGTCCATGGAATTTCCCAGGCAAGAATACTGGAGTGGGTTGCCATTCCCTTCTGCAGAGTATATTCCTGACCCAGGGGCCGAACCCACATCTCCTGCATAGCACACAGATTCTTTACCTCTGAGCCACCTGGAAGCCCTTCATATTCTTTACTTCCTATCATAGATATCTAGGAAAATATATTTAATAAATAAGAAGCATGTTTAGCTGTATTTTCAAGGAACTATAGCCTATAGCAAATATTCAAGTGCTTGAAAGTGCTGGCAGATATTATTGGGTTCAGTTCAGTTCAGTTCAATTGCTCAGTCATGTCCAACTCTTTGCAACTCCATGCATTGCAGCACACCAGGCTTCCCTGTACATCACCAACTCCCAGAGTTTGCTCAAACTCATGTCTATCAAGTCAGTGATACCATTCAACCATCTCATCCTATGTCGTCCCCTTCTTCATCTGCCTTTACTCTTTCTCAGCATTAGGGTCTTTCCCAATGAGTTGGTTCTTCGCATCAGGTGGCCAAAGTATTGGAGTTTCAGCTTCAGCATCAGTCCTGCCAATGAATATTCAGAATTGATTTCCTTTAGGATGGACTGGTTTGATCTCCATGCTGTCCAAGGGGCTCTCAAGGATCTTCTCCAACACCACGGTTCAAAAGCATCAGTTCTTCGGCACTCTGGTTCCTTTATGGTCCAGCTCTCACATCCATACATGACTACTGGAAAAACCATAGCTTTGACTAGATGGAGCTTTGTTGGCAAAGTGATGTCTCTTCTTTTTAATACTCTGTCTAGGTTGGTCATAGCTCTTCTTCCAAGGAGCAAGCATCTTTTCATTTCATGGCTGCAGTCACAATCTGCAGTGGTTTGGAGCCCAAGAAAATAAAGCAAGATGACAGAGAAGCAGGATGTTCACTCATCTTCTCCGGCGAGAACTCCAAAATTGCAACTCGTTTCTGAACACCCATCAACAGGAGAATGTTGGATCCCACCAAAAAAAGATACACTATGTCCAAGGGCAAAGGAGAAGCCCCAACAAGATGGTAGGAGGGGCAAAATTACGTTTAGAATCAAAACCCATACCCACCAGAGATGGTCGGAGGGCTCAAAATAAACCTTGTGTGCACCAGGACCCAGAAGCCCCACAGAGACTGAGCCAGACCTGCCTGTGAGTGTTTGAGTGTCTCCTGTGGAGGCACAAGTCAGAAGTGGCCTGCCGTGGGGACAGGGGCTCTGGATGAAGCAGACCTGAGACACACAGTGTGTGGCAAAAGCCCTCTTGGAGGAGGTCATCGTTAGCCCCAACATAAAGCTGCTGAGCACACGGCCCACAAACTGCAGAACAATTATTGGGTAATATTTGAATAATGTATGAACTTCCCAGGTGGCCCAGTGGTAAAAAATCTGCCTGCAATGCAGGAGACACAAGAGAGTTTGATCCCTGGGTCAGGAAGATTCCCATGCAGGAGGGCATGGCAACCCACTCCAGTGTTCTTGCCTAGAGAATCCCCTGGACAGAGGAGCCTGGCGGGCTGCAGTCCATGAGGTCACCAAGAGTTGGACACGACTGAAGCAACTAAGCACACACACACGTTTAAATAATGTCATTGGGATCTCCCAGCAAGTTTAATAATACAACAGAATCTCATGTTGAAACTGCCAATTTAAGGACTTATTTTACTTCCAAAACTTTTTATTGTTTGGCATACTAATAGAATTTTAATAACATATATATGCATGTAAATTTATTAGTATTATTCTCCCCCCTCCTCCGCGCCAAAGTAACTCACCATTGACAGCTAACAGGACCTTGAACACACACTTATAACAGGGCAACAGCTACAAAGAAAGACCAACTGGCCGGATTGGGACAGTCTCTCTCCAACATGAAACTGCTCCCTCCAGTTTCCTGAAATGTTAGCCTTAACCTTTGGCTGCACGTGTCAGCTGTTCTGCTGGGGCTTTCCATTTGATGTCAGTGGATTCCCTCAAACCATTAACGTCTCTTAGAAAATTAACTTATGATTATCAGGGCAGAGGGTAGAGGGAAAGATATATAGAGTTTGAGAAGGACATGTACGCACTTGTCTATCTATCATGTACATGTTATCAATCATTGTTAGATAACTACAAATGACCTACTGATATACCTACCTGTATATTACAGAGAACTGTGCTCAATATTATGTGCCAGCCTGGATGGGAGGGGAGTTTGGTGGAGAATGGATACGTTTATATGTATGGCTGTGTACCTTTGTTGTCCTCCTGAAACTATTACAACATTGTTAATAGGCTATACTCCAATATAAAATTAAAAAAAAAAAAAAGCCAGTAAGGCCTCTTAGTTCATTGTGAGGTTTTAGTTTTCTCAATCTAATTATAACATTTTCCCCATTTTCTCAATTTCTTGATCAACTTTTTTTGGGGTTTGGAATTCAGAAAAAAACAGAGCAATTTCTAAATATATGCTGGGAAGGAATTCCTTCATGGAAACACTGAAGATTTCCAATGTTAATTTCTCTCTTCTGTCTACTTCCATTTTATATGTCCAGTCTTGGAAAGGATCACTGTTTCTGGGAGTAATCCAGGACATCACCATTCTTCAAAATGGGGACTGAGGAACTGTCAGTTCTAAATATCTCCAGTGGTTGATCTTGGATACCCACCACTGCCATTACTCAGTGGTGTTCATGGGGTCTTCCTGCAGCAAAAATGTAAAAGCTGAACCACATCAAGCAGGGGAAATTCATAACTGGAATGGGTTGATGTATAGCATCCGTGTGGGTCTTTGATGCGAATGGCTGTATTCAGGCCATGTTGAAACCCTTGATGTTGGTTAACTCATTTTCTCATGGAGTATGGAATAAAGATATGGTGAAGAGTAAGAGCGTCAGACCACCTGAGATGAAATCCTGGCCCCAAGTCGTTGTGAGAGACTGAGCAGGTTGCCTAACTTCTCCAGACTTTACTTTTCTTGTCTGTATCAACCTCACAGATCTTTGGGTGTATAAAGATTTAATGAGATAATCCTTACAGTGGGTGTAAGGATGAAATGAGACAATGCATGTTATAATGCCCTGGCACATGCTAGCAATGAACTCAGAAGAACCTGGTGTTATACATTTTTTTTCAGAAAAGAGTACATGGGGTTACTGAGAGTGCATCTTACCAGCACTTTCGTTTATTATTCAGAGGTCTAGGTGCTTGCAACAAGGTAATAGGCAGGGCTGGTTATAGTTCAGAGCCCCATGGTCTGTCTTGGCTCTGTACATTTCTCCAAAGGTGTTGCTATGTTCAGGTTGAAGTCCTCAAACCAAGTCCAAAAAAGGGTGTCAGGAAAGGACCTTATGTTTGGTAACTCTTCATCTTGACACATTAGCTGGTGTCCCCAACCTCTGGGCCATGGACTGGTACTTCCTGTCAGATCAGAGGAAGCATTAGATTAGAAATAAAGTGCCCAGTAAATGTAATGTGCTTGAATCATCCTGAAACCATCCCCTCCTACCCCAGCCCATGGAAAAATTGTCTTTCACAAAACCAGTCCCTGGTGCTAAAGTGGTTTGGGACTGGTGCAGTATAGTACTTCGAGGTGCAGTGTTGGACTTAAGCATCATTATGAACACAACAGCAGGGGATGGGCTGATGAAATAAAAGTCTGGGCAACCTTGAAGCCAACTGCAGAGCGGTGCAGGCCCCCACACTCAGGGCAGGTCACTGGGGTCTTCTGCTTATGCTGTTCCTGTACATTGTAGGCTGTTGGTATGGGTTTTATAAGAGAAAGGGCCGCTTGGGAAGAGTTTGTCTTTCTGAATTTATCTTAAAAGATACAGGCCTCTCAGATTTGGTCACATAATCTGACATCAGAGCCCTGTGAGTATCTTTGTCACAGGGCAGTCAGTAAACAGTTTGCACTGGAGTATAGTAGAAGATTCTAGGTTAACAGTGTTAATATAGAGACTTCAGCATATTTCAGTTTAAAAAACACTTCATTTAGTGCTTGTGTGACTTCAAATGAGTTACTTATTATCTCTCAGGTTCTGTTTCCTTGGTAATAAAATGGGGATAATAATTGTACCCACCTCATGAGGTTATTTTGAGGATTATATAAAATACCTTAAAAGCTCTCAACACAGATCCTGGAACACAGTAAACACTCAAGGAATATTAGCGCTTTAAAATTATTACAGTTGAGTCAAGGAGGTATACGAATACTCCTTGATGTACTCAAAGGTTGCATTCTTGAATGAATCAAAAGGAATTTTATTAAAAAAATATGGTAAAGCGGGGAGTGAGATATCCCTAGGGGACAAAGTTTTCTATTGTCCTGGCCTATGTTCATTCATACACTGTGGTGTCCGGGATGTGGGCAGCAGGAGGGGAGACTGAATGAGAAGTTGGGAGGATCAGAAGGACCCTCTTTGTAGGATGTAGGTGAGTGGGCCCTAGGTGGTGGGACTCCCTCTCAGCAGCCCCGGAAGCTGACGGTTGGGCGATCTTCTTTTCCCAACAGTTCTTTAACTTATTCCAACCTGTTTAACTTATTCCAGTCCTGGTTTAGTTAAGGTTTTCAGAAGAGACACTTGAGTAGTTGTTTACAAATAAGGTTTTTAAACAGACCACAATTCATCACCTGCAGTGCCTTGTTAGCAGTTTTTGCAAAGACCCAGTTTATCAGCAGTTGATCAAATACCAGTGAGGAGACTGCAGGGAATGCAAACATTGGCTTTCTCAAGGGCAAGATGGAGCATTCTTTTTCAAGGATGTTCTGACCAGATTCTGGAAGAGATGGAGAGTCCCCAAAGACCTCATTTTCTGATCCAGTCTTACATTTTTGATCCATTAGCTTTTAAAATGAAATCAAAAATGATGTGACACTGGAAGCTTCCAGAGCCTTTTTCTCAGATTACATCATGGATACTGCTGAGCTGTTCCCATCACTCTCGAAGAACATGCAATCAACACTCTCTGGCTGTTAACAACTCTGAGGATGTCTTCACAGATCACAATGGACCCCCACCCCCAGAGAGAGGGATGGATTCTCAGCACCCGTGTATATGATATAGGGCTTTCTTGGTGGCTCAGACAGTAAAGCATCTGCCTGCAATCCAGGAGACCTGGATTTGATCCCTCAGTCAGGAATATCCCCTGCAAAAGGGAATGGCAATCCACTCTAGTATTCTTGCCTGGAGAATCCCGTGGACAGAGGAGTCTGGTGGGCTATAGTCCATGGAATTGCAAAGAGTTGGACATGACAAGCAACTAACACACACACACAAACACACACACATACACATGTGTATTGTGTGGCCTCCCCTTTCCTGGAATGATTTCCTTCCTTTCTTTTTGGCCGTGTAGGATGTGCAGTCTTAGTTCCCCCACAAGGGCTCGAACCCATGCTCCTGCATTGGCAGCATGAAGTCTTAACCACTGGACTGCCAGGGAAGTCCCTCTGGAATGATTTTTGATTTGGCGCTTGCATAGTAATAGTAAAGATCACAATAATAATAGCAGCTATTTTGAGTGCCTTCTCTGTGTCAGGCATATCACTAGATACTTAACATTATTTCCTTTAAACCTCAAAAACAGTTAGGTCTCAATATCTCTAGCTCACAGATGAGGATAGCAGCTTGGAGAAGATTATTCACTTGCTGCTAAAAATGGATGGAATTGAGATTGCAACCTTGGGCTGTTTGACTCCAGAGTCTTTCCTTTTAACTGCTAAACAGTGGCTTAAATGGATGTGGCCATAGCATCAACTTGTTTTCGAGAATCGGAACTACATATAGGTGTGTAGGCCAGGCGACCCTCTTCTTGACACCAGCCATGCCCTCATAGCTTATGTTGATTATAAATCTCTCTTGGTTCTCTTTCTAAGACAGATATTATGCCCTTGTTTTTGCCTCCTGTATGTAGCACTGGCAGCTCTTGCCTTGAGTTTATGATAGATGCTTTTGGTTGGCTTTATAACCTTGTCATTACTGGTTGAGAATTGACCCTAGAATCAGATTGAAACCACTTGCCTACTACATTCTAGGTCCACGATCCTAGGAAATGGCTTAATTTCTCTCAGCTCTTGCATCTATAAAGTGGGGACAGTAATGGCATCTAACTCATAAGATTATCCAGAAAATGAAATGAGATAGAGTGCTTTGGAGTGCAAATGGTTCATAGACTTATGGTTGCAAAAGGAAAGAGAGGTGGGGGATAGATTGAGAGTTTGCGATTAGCAGATGCAAACTGTTATATATAGAATGCATAAACAACAAGTTCCTATTGCATAGCACAGGAAACTATATTCAATATCCTGTGACAAACAGTAATGGAAAAGAATATGAAAAAGAATGTATTTATATGTATAGTTGAATCACTTTGCTATACAGCAGAAAACACAACATTGTAAATCAACTAGACTTTAATAAAATAAATGTAAAACCCTCTATCGAATAAAAAACCAAGAAAGCAAATGGCTCACATTAGCTGCTTGATAGAATTATTCAAACTTAGGAGCATTTACTGAGTATTAATTATAGCTAACAAAATGCTACAAGGTTACACGTGGCCCATTACAATCTCTCATTCCCTGACTTTGGTTTGATTTTTAAATAAATATTTGTTGCATGTTTACCATATGCACAGGCTGTACTGAGGGTCGTGGATGCAGAGAAGAATAAAACATTGCTGTGGCTGCCTTCAGGAAATGGATGGTGTGGTGGGGTTAGCAGACTGTTAACAGATACCTGCAACTTCATGTGCTGAGCATGCAGGGTTCATTAGGAGCCTAGCAGAGAGGAGTGTGTATTAACCTGGCTCTACAGAAAAAGCAAGAATTAGTTACATGCAGAGAGAAGGGTTTAATGTGGAGAGAACATGTAAAAAAGACAGAAAGGTGGGAAATGAAAATATGAGTGATTTTTGATATTAGAATAAATATTTTAGGCCAGGAAATGAGGCTAGAGACAAATGTGAATGCATGGACTTTATATTCTGTAGGTCATGGAGAAGCCATTTAATAGGGAAATTGCAGTACGGAGGGTGGGTTTAAGAGGAATAGGAAAGAGGTCAGGGTTGGAGCAGGGGAATTAGGAGGCTATTAAGAGACAAATGGCTCAGATTAAAGTGGTAGGATGGAAAGGAAGGGGGGAATTAAAGACATATTCAGGAGGTGAGATTGCAGGACCCATAATCGGGTGGTGATGGAGGGTGGGAGGGAAAAGGGTCTTGGATAATTGCCCTTCGCTGTGGTAAATCCCGAGTGAACGCACCCCCTCTGCTGGGAGTTCTCATTCTAGAGGATAATTCTTATCCCATGCTTTCAGAAGGATCAATTAGACAATTGTATATGCTTCTGATGTCTAGAAGAGAAACTACCTGAGGAATTGAAAAGCCGGTTCTAAACAATCAACGTAAAAAAGTCAGTAGAGAGATAGTAGCACTTATCGTCTCTGCCTGTCAGTCCCTCAGTCTGTAAAAGCAGAGTTTGCTTCATTGGATTGACCTGAGGACTAAATGAGTCAAAGTTTTAATATCAGTGGCTACCATTAAGCCAGCACTCAAACTATGAGTTGTGGTTAATATTGTTGCTGTGACAGTGATTCATTTTATAACACAGCCCCGTGAAACTCACTACCTAGGTTCAAACCCAAGTTCTGTGCAAAATTGATAAAAGAATTACTTAACTTCATTAAGTCTCAGTTTCTATTATGGGGGCAATAATAGACAATAAAAAAAAGTGCCTATCTCGTAGGCCTGTGTGCAAATTGAATGATGATCTGTATCCTTGATATATAACATGGGCCCGGCATATAGAAAGAAGTCAGGAAATATATGTAAGCGACTGCTATATTTCTTGGTATGTGTTAGGCGTTTTTGTGTAAGTGCTATAATTTCATTTTCCATGTATCCAGTACAATGGGTAGGTGACATGATCCCTATCTTATAGATGAGGCGATTCACACATGGGGAAGTTAAATACCTTGTCCAAACTCATTCACTGCTGTAGCTGAGCTGGTATATGCTATTCCATTAGGACACCTTGATACTTGGAGAATCTTTAGGAAGCTCCTTAAGGCCCATAGCAAAAGGAGTTTCCAGTTGCACCCACTTCTTGCCTGTATTGATTTCTACCAGAAGGGAATTAGAATCACCATGAAAAGTTAGAGCTGGAAGTAACTTAATTATCTGGAAAAGTGAATTGCAACCTTGCATTAGCCCCCCTCTCATGTTAAAAGTAAAACAAAATAAACAACAATGTGTGCTCAGTCGCTCAGTCACGTCTGACTCTTTGCGACCCCGCGGACTGTAGCCCGCCAGGCTCCTCTGTCCGTGGGGATTCTCCAGGCAACAATACTGGAGTGGGTTGCCGTGCTCGCCTCCAGGGGATCTTCCCAAGCCAGGGATCAAACCCAGATCTCCCGCATTGCGAGCAGACTCTTTACTGTCTGAGCTACCAGGGAAGCCTGAAACAACAACAACAAAAATCCAATATATAAAACTTACACCAAAATCCAATACGAGAAATAGATAACTGTGGATTTCTGCTGCTGGAAGGAGAGGTAGAGGAGCTCAAATATTTGTCCCCACCTTTTCTAAAAAACTCCACAAAGATCCAAGAAATACACTCTGAAAACCACTGAGTAGCTAATGTGAGGGTCAGAAAACTTCTTTGACTGGTGAAGAAACCAAAGATAAGGGATAAAGTGACTTTTCAATGTCAGACACCAGGACTCACTGAATCCAAAGTTAGCAGTTCCTTCTGTGATTGTTTCAGCTGCAACACCCCCAGACCCAATCCAAAGTCACAGCAACAAATCTCTCAGGGAAATCAAAGACAAGAAAAGCCCACAAACTTGGCATTACCCCACGGCTGGCATACAAATTGCCTCTTCCCTTTTAACCAACTTAACATTTTAGAATTATTGTTTTCTGATTATGAAAGCAATACATGTTTATTATATAAAATTTGGAAAGCACAGAAAATTATAAAGGTGAAGTGAAGCATTAATATAGGCTTTCACCAACAAAGAAGTTATGGGGAGATGCTATCATGGCTCTGCAGAGTATGCTGGGGGAGGGGACAGTGGCTGGGGGGACATGCAAGTTAAATATTATTTATACATTACTAAATTTTTATAAATTACTAAATTTCTAACTGATTCAGTTTGGATGTAGGGGAATCAAGAAAGGAGAATAAAGATGATTTTAATTATTTTGTTTCCCTGAACAACTATTTAAATGGAAAACTAGGTGAAGAATAGAATTTAACTGAAGATTGTATTCATCAGTATGTGTGTGTGTGAGAGAGAGAGAGAAAGTTGGAATCCAAGATTTCAGTTTTGATATGTTAAACTCAAGATATTGGTAAAACATCAATGTGGTTCTATTAAGCAAATAGTTGATTGTACAACCCAGTTGTTCAAAGAAGAGTCTGGGATAGATAGAATCTGGCAATTGGCAGTTTAGAGATAGTACTTAAAGTCGTGTATGCGGCTGAGATTTCCCAGAGCAGGAAAGTATAAAGATGGAAGAGAAAAGGCCCATGGCTAAACCCAGAGCATTTCAACATTGAGAGGGAAGGAAGGCAAGACTTGCTGTAAAATGACTGAGAAGTAATAGTCAGTGGGAAGAACCAGGAGGGCAAAGCAGTGTCAACAAAGTGGGCTTGCAGGACCCATCTCCCTTCTACAAGGCACACTGCTGTCCTGTATCGCCCATCTGGCACTTTATACATGTTGCATTGGGATGCTTTTTCTCTTTGTGTGTGTAGGCTGCTTTCCTCTGTGATGAGATGAGATCTATGGTCTCCAGGGACTGAAGTCATGTCTGCCTCTGGAATTCCCCATACCAGTCCTGGCTCTTGACCTTGAGGGGATGCTCCAAAATGCTTGCCCACCGGAGTCAGGGAGGAAAACGAGGGGGTTGAGAAAAAAGAATCTAGTTTGAAAAAATGAAAATTTAGAAAGTTTGCTCAATCTCTCATTGAAAGTCTCCTTGAGCAGCAGAATGAGATTCATTATCTGACCAGAGGGAAGTTTTTTTAAGAGTAACATCAGAGCACAGGTTGGTTGTCAGTCCAGGACCTTGGAAAAGCCAGACAGGTTAAAGCAAAGACAATGCAGAATCCAAGAATTCCATTGAAGCAGGGTTCAGATGGGGAGGGTAGCTTTGACTAGAAACAACAAAGTCTTTTATTGGAAGCTGAGTGAGAAAGGACAGCGTGTTCTTAGAGCTGGGATGAGCTCATGGTGGAAGCTGGGGTAAAACAAAGAGGAAGGAACCATGAAACCCTGGCTACACGCTGACCCACAGCGGTGACATTGGTTGATTCTCAAGATTTCCTACAGTGACGTTTGGCATGAAGTGCTGATGTCCTGTTTAATAGAAGCCTAGGGTGTGTGAGGGGCTTCCCAGGTGGTACTAGTGGTAAGGAACCTGCCTGCCAATGCAGGAGACTTAAGAGACACAGGTTTTATCCCTGGGTCAGGAAGATACCCTGGAGGAGGACATGGCAACCTACTCCAGTATTTTTGCTTGGAGAATCCCATGGACAGAGGAGTCTGGTGGACTATGGTCCATAGGGTTGCAAAGAGTTGTACATGACTGAAGCAACTTAGCAGCAGCAACAGCAGGGTGTGGGAGAGGTGTAGCCCTGAGCTAGAAGGCCATACTCCTGGTCATTCATTCATTCATTCATATTTGATATGCTATTACTATATGCCAAATCCTAGAGACACAGAAGTACAAAGACAAAAACATACCTAATGTCATGAAACTCATATTCCAGTGGGGATGGTTTGTGTGTTTGTGAAAACAATAGAAACAATTAACAAGATAGTTTTATATTGTGATAAGCACTGTGAAGGAAATCAGGAAATCATGACATGAAAGAAATCAGACACGTTGATATGCTAGAGCTACCAGTATGATCCCTGGATTGCCAGCACGTCACCAATAAATAAGCTCATTAAAATGCAGAAGCTCAGGAAGCACCCCAGACCTACTGTATCTGAATCTGCATTTTAACAAGACCTCTCTCCTCAGTCTTTCTAGGATTTCTACACATGCTAACGTTTGAGAAGCACTGTGCTAGTATGTTTGCAAATGATCCTTTAGGTTGAGTGGTTTTGGAAGGCTTCTCTGTGGGGGTGACATCGGAGCTGAGACCTAGGTAAAGAGAAGCCATCCATATAATGATCTGTGGACAGAGCATTCCAGGCAGTGGGAAAGGAAAGTTCATGGAACTCGATGGTCATCAGCTTCTTATGTTCACAAACCAAAAAATCATGGACTTTGTCCTAGTCATGGACTCTTCTGTTCTTACCTTACCCAGTCTAAACCTTACTTCCTCTTGGAGGATTCCCTAACCTCCAAGCACCTTTCCCATAGAATCCTACCCCATGTTATCCTAATCCTTTGTGAGAGTGGCCTGGTTATTTATCTCCCCAACATGCCTGCCATCTTGGTTCTGAACAGGTGCTTTGTAATTTTGTTTACAGATTGTTAGGATGGAAACAAGAAACCCAGAAGATAGAAGAGGCAGGTTGTAAAAACTGTCAGACCACAGTTTTACTTAGGGGCAAGGTCAGTAACTCTTGAAACCCCCTGACCTTTGCTTGGGAAGGTGGACCCCACCTCACAGTTTGTGCCACCGGTCCTTGTACATTTCCTTCTTCTTGACCCTCATTGCTCTGAGATCTGTGTTCAGACTCTCCCTAAATGTTTCCTTTGAGTCAGGGATCTAGGGCCCAGCAGAGGGTATGAGCTATTAGAAAGGAGATGCAAATGAATAAACCACAAAGCAACGTGCTCAATGGCAGTTATGTAATTGAGAAAAAGTGACCATTGGAGTTCAGAGAGGGACTTGGCCCTAAATTCAGGAGGGATTTAGGAAGTTCCATTTGAGCTGGCTCTTAAGAGAGGAAGAAGACATTTTTTTTGAAGTTTAAAGAGGTAGTGGTCACTGGATGCTAGTGGTGGGGGAGGGGCAGTGATGGTGAGGGAGGGAGGTGGGTTTTGAATGGAAGTGGTGGTGAGTGATGGTGGTGGTGGTGAAAATGATGATGGTAGTAGTGGTTGAGGTGACTGTGGTAATGGTGGTGGTCATGGTTAGTCCAGTATATTCTAGATGGAGACTACAGCATGCCCACCAGCCTGAGGTCATGAAAGACCTTATTAAGTTTCCAAACCTGGAGATGCTCACTTTGGCAGGGAGGCTGAAGGTAAAATGGATCAGCAGATGGGAGCCAGAGATAAGGGAGGGATCAAGATGGTGCCATGATGGATCCTTGTGTTAAAAGTTGAAGTAGATGATGGATTTGGTTAGCTTTGGTTTGTGGCAAGAGACCTGGAAGCACTGTAGTGAGGGTGAGATCTCCTGTCATAACTGCCTCTCATTTTTATGATCATCTAAGCCAAGAGGAAAGCTTCAAAGGAGGCATAGAACATGTGCAAATCCACTTCTCCTTAACCCCAGCATCCTAGAGAAGGAAGGAATGTCCCCTTTCAAGAAGAATATTGGAATCACTTGAGAAAGTCGCTTAGGGATCTCATTCATGTATTTGTGCTTGTCTACTCAATCAGTTACTAATTCTTTACTCATTCAAAATACTTTTATCAAGTGCTTGCAGAGTTCAATGCCTAGGATTTGATGGTCCAAAAGAACAGTAAGCTACCTCCCCAGCCCACTTGGAGATTACAATCTAGTGGGTACACATGAGGTGGGGTTGTGGGGAACAAACAAGGCTGAAAGTCAGAAGTCCTGTGTGCTGTCTCTGACTTTGCAGACCAGGACTTGTTCATTCACCACTTTCTTTCTGTCCTATGTTCACAGATCTCTGATGGAGAACACACAGATATGTAGAATAGCTCTTGCTCTAAGGAGCAAGAAGTTTACAACCCAGGGAAGAAGCTTCCCCAGACCGCTTCCCTCTTCATCTGTATTATTTATGTGTCTGTGCATGGGTGAATGTGGAAGCATTGACCTGATGATTTTGAAGGTCTTTACGAATTTAATATTTTATGACACAAAGACCCAAGATTTATAGAGAGCACTTGGATTATAAATAAACCCGAGGTTTATGCTAACTTTGCTAGCTGCTCTAAAAATTAATTTCAGATGCTTCCGCTCACCCCTCACATACAGAGTCAGTAATCTAGGGTCCTTGTAAAAGGCTTATGATGGATTTGTGAGGGGCTGTTGGTGGGTGTTCAAACCCAAGTGGAGGTCGTGGGACCATCCAAGGGAATTTCGGGACCCTGGAGGGCGTGGCTGGGGACGTAGTCATCTAATGAAAGACCCAGTTGTTCTCTCTTCATGCTGGGGAATGTGGTTTGAGTGACTGTGGGAACTTAAACTTTCTGTCTTTCTGTGTAACTGAAATTTCAGCCCCCAAGTGTGTCCAAAGTGACATTCCTGACACAGCACATGTAGCCTGGCTCTCTCCTAATGTCTGTTTTTCTTACTCTCAGAAGAAGAAACGGCCTAAACGATCCTCACGGACCAACAGTTGAAAAAAATATTTGTTTTGGTTTTGCTGAGCACTTTCCCTATTAAAACGTGAACATTTTGAGGGGAAGGGAGCTCCCCATTGTGTGGGTTTGATTCATTTACGCCTAACAGATCAATTGTTTCGAGGGGAGACTTTATGTCCCACAGGCTATAGAAAGCTTTACTGCCCCTTTTCCTTTCAAACAGGAAGTTGCATTTTGCTGAAAGTAAACAAATGTGAACCCGGGAAGGTTTTTAACAAACTCTTTACACAAGCCCCAGGAGAAAGGCACTGTGATTATTTGCAGTTTACAGAAGAGAGAAGTAAGGCTTAGAAAAGGTAAGAGAAAACACAGCTAGTCAAATCAGGGAAGCCTTGGGTCTTTCTGCCTTCTGGTTTGGAGATTTTAAATAGTTTGTGATCAATATCTGAACTCCAGAAAGTTACAAAATATTTTGGGGAGATCAACGTGATTCAGGTAAAGAGTCATGTGAGACAGTTTGCTATTGCAGGCCAAAGAGCTGAGCAAGTAACATTTAAAGTTTTTAATGAGTATGTTTGACATTGAACCTGTCTTGTTCTGGGAGGGGTTTAAATCAGCGGATCAAAGCAAAGGCAATGTCAAAAATAGGGCGATAGGTTAGATATGAGTCTGTGATGATTCTCAGAGGAGGGGTATGGTTCACCCTTGAAGAGTGAGTGGGAATTAGATAAGGAAGGAACCTTTCAAATTTGGAGACTCAGAATTGACTCTTACTTTAGGGGACTTAGAGTAGAAGCTACTTATGAAAACATTTTTAGTGTACATGACAGCCTTCCTTGGGTCTTGATATTATACTCTCTGAACTCTTGTATGTTTGAGAGATATTTTATCCACCTAAACATACAAAGAAACATTTGGTCTGTGAAGTGATCTATCACTGAGGGGCAACGGCAAAGCTAGATGACCAGAAATTCCCCCTCTCCCACCTCCCCATTCCATCAGGAACCAATTCTCCTACATCCTAATGGCATCAGGTTTGTCAGGGCTCTGAAAACAGGTTATTGCTTAACTGTGTTTCTTTATGATACTTTACAGACATCAGCATTAATGCTCACCACTGTTCTCAGATGCTAAGTCAGATTTGGCCCATTTCACAGCTAAGAAAACTGAGGCTGAAACAGTAAAAACTTTGCCCAAAGTTATACAAGTTCTTGATGGTGGAATCAGCTAATTGATGGAAAAAACAGGTCTGATGCCAAAAAAGCCCATGTTCTTTGCATTATACCACATAGCCATCTTAGAACAGAATGAAGACTCCCCTGGTGGTTTTTAGCTAGTATTCTGGATTTGCTTAAAATCCTTTTGAGATGTTAACAGTGTTAAGTCCTGTGGTGTATGGGACACCTGAGCACTTCTGCATTTTCTTTTATTCAAGCTAATAGGGACGCAGACCTCTGGCTTCCCTCGTAGAAACCCCCTTTTGAAGTATCTCTGCTTTCTTCATTCAGAAGAACAGATCAGCATCTCTCATGCAAGGCCTGGCTCCATGCCCATCTCACTTTTGCAATGAGTTTAGCAACATCTGCTTTGCCCATTAAAGTGATTTTTCTCTTCCTGGCCCTGAGCCTGTGTGCTTGCTGCAATTGATTACCAGCAATTTCCTTCCCAAACCAGAGGGTTCAGTGAACTCTAAATTGAATTGTTGCTCATGGGTCTCCTTTGGACCAATGCATACGGCTTACGTGCAAAATGATCAAGCCACTTAGTTCCCGAATCTATAGGCTGACGATTCTGGTTTGACACAGGGGAGGACCTGGTGAGTGACAGTTCCCATTTTTGCACACAGTGGCCTGAGGCTGTGGTCATCTCTGGGTTTCTCAATTTCAAACCTAAGGCCGGGGGGAGGGGGGAGGTCACCTTGCTCACAGCAAAACTATTGTGTGTTCACACCCTCCTTTCTTCTTGTCCAGTTGTAGCACTGATGGCCCCAGAAGTAGCTGCCTGGGATGCCCACCCAAGAGACATCTGAGAAAAATTCTCTGTAGCTATAGAAGGAAAAATAAAGAACTTAGGACAAGGTGCATCACTGTACCCTTCTGAAGGCACCTGGGGGTCCCTTTACATGATTCAGGCAGCTTTTCTCCATAAAGCAAAGCCCCGAAGGAAGTAGAGCCTGTGTATCCGCTCCACTGCTCCATTGTGTCTTGGGTTGGTAGATTCCTGATCATCTTTTAAGATGCATTCTGACTCTCCCAACCTCATCACTTTTCATATGCTTTGGTTACCACCCACGATGTTTCATTGCATTTATCTGCTTACCTAGAGGCCTTTTAAAGGGCTGGGACCCCATTCTTCAATCACCCTGTATTTCCAATAGCTAACACAGGGAGTTGCATACAGTAGGGCCTCAGTCAAAGGCTGAAGGGGGTGATGAATGCTGCTTGCTTTGTGAGAAGTTTTTCATTTGGTACTTTGCTCTGAGCTATTCCTGAAATGTCTCTCCTCCCCCACAGCTGCGGTGGCTTTACAGAAGGATGCTGAGGAATAGTTGGTTATTTAGAGAAGTGGAATTCTGGAGTCTTCTCTACCACATAGTCCTTGCAAAAATCAGAAGAACCTGTTCAGTTCAGTTCAGTCACTCAGTCATGTCCAACTCTTCTCAACCTCATGGACTGCAGCATGCCAGACCTCCCTGTCCATCACCAACTACTGAAGTGTACTCAAACTCATGTCCATTGAGTCAGTCTTGCCATCCAGCCATCTCATCCTCTGTCGTCCCCTTCTCCTCCCGCCTTCAATCTTTCCCAGCATCAGGGTCTTTTCTAGTGAGTCAGTTCTTCGCATCAGGTGGCCAAAGTATTGGAGTTTCAGCCTCAGCATCAGTCCTTCCAATGAATATTCAGGACTGATTTCCTTTAGGATGGACTGGTTAGATCTCCTCGCAGTCCAAGGGACTCTCAAGAGTCTTCTCCAGCACCACAGTTCAAAAACATCAATTCTTCAGCGCTCAGCTTGTTAACCCTTGCTAATCAAATTGCTGCTGTTTATTAGAGCAGTTAAAGCTAGATGTCTAAAATAAGGAAAAGGTTACATAAATGGCTAAAGCCACTAATACCGACTGTTACTTGAAATCATTGTCATTGCATTTTCTGTTTCTTTGAGAAGATATTCTCCATTTCTACCACAGGAAACCCACCCATATCATCAAGCACTTCTGAAATGATTGTTCCTATCTTATTCCTATGGATCTCTTTCACAAATATCTTTGGCATCAAGATATTTTTGATACCAAACTATCTAGAGGCTCTTTGTTGTTATTTCCGGAAGAGATCTCATTTATATTATTACCATAATGAGAAGTATTAGAAAGAGCACAGTTTTCTGAAAAGTATGGCTCGGCTTGAAGCTCTGAGACCCATTCCTGGTAACCAAGGAGATTCTGAGCTGAACCTCCAAAGCTTTGAAGGAATCCTAGGGTTCTCAGCTTCTAGAAAGACCTTTGGTCTTTATTAAACCCCTGCACATTGGCAGATGGCCCTGTAGACCTACTGAGGAAATGGACTACTGAACTTCAAGGGACACTTAGCTGGGCTGCATGTGAAGACAGGTTGTTAGGGAAAGGACATTTAGCATTTTATGCCCCCCCCTCCTTTTTTTGGCTTTGAGACTCTAACCGAGGAATGGCTGGGAAAATGTTCCAGCTGCCTCCTCTTGCTCTTTGCAATCCACTTATCAGATGCAGTTCAACCTGGTGCCCCTCCCCTCTCCAATCCCACAGCAGAGAGGGTGGGGCCTCAGCCCCCCATGCAGGCTGTGCTGAGTCATGCTCTTTCAGTTCTGCTGCCAGTCGCTCCACCAGCTGGGATGTAAAACACATTCTTCCCCTTTCCAGAGTTTCTGGCTCAATTTGAACAAGATTTTTCTAACAGAAACGGACCACCTTAATCTAACTAATCAAGCCTTTGCTTAGTCCAGGGTTTGAGACTGAACAAATTCTTAAAGATAGGAATGTGCTACGATTTACCCAGTGCTAACTAAACCTCCCCAACCATCGGATCACCACCCTTGCCACCCAAACGGCAGTTCATTATATGAATGCTTATCATGGGCCTGGCACTGTGTAAGCCCTTAACATGCTCAATGGGTTATCCTCATGTAGTTCCACGAAGTGGGGTTTATACTCCCAGTTTACAAATGAGGAAAAGAAGGCTCTGAGAGTTCAGTTTTTTTAAACAGCAAGTGTTTGTTAAGAGTATTGGGCGCTATGCTAAGTGCTGGGGATAGAGTGGTAAATGAAATAAACACAGCCCTTCCTTTAGAAAGTTTACATTTAGCTAGTAAGGGCAACATAGCCCAGGCTGGAGTCTTCACAGGCCTGATTCGAAAGCTTGCCTTAAAACCTATGTACAACTCCTCACAGTCTAAGGCACCCCTTGGGGACACTTAAGAAAACTCAGCATGGCTACTGGGAAGGTAGATCCTGAACTGAGTTTATCCTCCTAACGTTACACCACCATGAAGTGTAAGCTCACTTGGACAAGGATCATATCTGTCTTCCGCTGGGCACACAGCTGTCCTGGGATAAGTTTGTGTTGGATGAATGAGGATCAGCACTCACACTTTGGATTTTGCTTTTCTGCCTGAGAACTGTCCTCCTAGGCTCAGTGAAAGCACATTAAAGCTCATGTGCTATAACAGGTTGCAGAGGAAGTCTTTGAGTCCTTTACATGTAGTGGGTTTAATTTTTCTTTTCTGTCAATTTTCACACGCCCCCACACTTCCTGCTCTTTCCTAGGCCTGGAAGCGGAAGTATTGAAATACTGAGACAAACTGTTCTTATGGTTTTTAGAGACTGGTTGAAACCAGGAAGGATGGGAAGTCAGAAGGCCGGCTCTCTCTGGGTTCTCTCTGTCCAGGAGACAAGAGCTGGGTCTTGGGCCCTTGACCGCATTTCTATTCCTCCTTTGAGCTAGTTGGACTCAGCAAGATTAGTCAACAACTTGATCTTAGCTGCAGCTTCATTGTTCAATGACAGGTCTATTACCATTCTTTTGATTTCATTTTTTCATCCGTAAGTGAAAGGAGAGGTCTTTAGCGGGAGACAATGCTGATATTGATTTCTTGATTATAGATCACACTGACTTATTTATCCAACAAATGTTTACAGTGTACCAGTTATACATCTCCCATGAAGAGCCCTTATAGAGCTTACCTTCCAGTGGAATGTATTTTATTGTAAACAAAACAAACAAAATATGTGTTATGTGAAAAGACAAATGCTGTGGAGGAAACTAAAATAGAGGAAGGGGTTGAGGGGTGTATGGTTGGGGGTCCTGCAGTGTTAAGTTGGGTTATTAGGGGAAAAAAGTTATATTTGAATGAAGATCTGAAGCAGTTGAGGGAGAAAGCCACATGACTATGGGGGAAGCAGATTCTAGAAAGAGAAAACAAATGCAAATGTCCTGAGGCTGGAAGCTACCTGGTGTGCCCCCCAAACAGCAAGGTGGCCGGTATGACTGGAGCCAAGCTGGCATGGAGAAGAGTAGAAAGAGAGATAGTCAGAGTGGAAATGGGGTCAGATTGTGATGAAGACTTGGAGAACAGGGGACGTCTTTAGGATGGCCTATGAGTAAGAATAAGAGCCTCTGAAAGGTTTTTGAACAGAGAAGGAACATGATCTGATAAAAGGATGTTGAATTAGCTATTTTTGCAGAAGCCCTGACACTTCCTACTGACTGGCCTGTGCATGAGTAGCAAGGGGCAAAAGATTTGAAATTTGACGGAGCCTCCTGACCCTCTGTGACAAGGTATCACTCCTATTTTAGCTGAAGCCAAGGAGACTCAGAGAGTTTGAGTGACTTCCTCAGGCTGTTAGCCTTCCTAGTAGTGGAGGAAGCAGGCCAGGCAGGTAGCAGCATTTCTGCAAGCCCTATGGCTGCATCCTTCTGGAGGCTCTAGGGTTGAACTTGTGTCCTTACCTTTTCCAGTATCTATAGGCTGCCCAAGTTCCTCCATCTCCAAAGCCAGCCACATCATATCTCCATGACCTGTCTCTGTCCTCAGTCTCTCTCTCTCTGATCCCAGCTGGGAAAAAGAAGTGGTTTTCCTCCATGGCTCAGAGGATAAAGAATCTGCCTGCAGTGCAGGAGATGCGGGTTCTGTCCCTGGGTCAGGAAGATCCCCTGGGGGAGGAAATAGCAACCCACTCCAGTATTCTTGCCGGGGAAATCCCATGGACAGAGGAGCCTGGTGGGCTATAGTACATGGAGTTGCAAAGAGTCAGACACAACCGAGCACTGAGCAGCACTCCACTTTTAAGGACTCAAGTGTAAGGTTGGGCCCACGTGGGTGATTCAGGATATTCTTCCCTACTCAGGGTCTGTAACTTTAATCATATCTGCAAAATTTGTTTCAAATATATAAGTGTGTTATAATACATATATGAATATTATATATATTGAAGTTGTAGGCCAAAGCAAACACTCATAAGTGATATAACAGACAAATAAATGCCTTTGGGGACCACATTAGCATGAAGAGAGAAGGGTGTTCAGGAGAAAAGACAAGGAGGGGTGGTGAAAAGAATAGAAGATCAAGAAGATGATCCTTATTTTAGAAAAGAGAAATAGGTGGTTTGCTATCTGCACATTCACACACACAAATCCAAGCACAGCAATAAATCAAGATTAAACAGATGAAATGGCAATGGTTCATTATATGTAATATGTGTATTATTTATAGAATATGTTTTATATATTATAGATACATATATTCATATATTTATACATACATGATATGTAAGCTAGTATTATATAATATTAATATAATTATTATAATGTAATTAATGAGTTATTAATATATATCAGAAGAATAGGAGGGGTCCAGTTATCTAGTTTTCCTTAGATTTTCCCTATTCAGCTCTCCACCTATAATCAATTTCCAGGCCCTAGATAGTTTTTCTGAAAAGTCATTATTTTGGTCCTCCAAACTCACATTTTATTACACGTCTACTAGTCAATCACAATAACTAGGGCTGGGGTGACAATAGCCTCTTCTTCTAGTCCTTTTACAGGTTTAGTTTCCTCTAGTGCAGATCCAGTCATGTTTTAAACTTTCCCATTACCCCCAATGCCATTTCCACTAAACAAAGTACAGTGTCTGCTCTTCAAGACCTGTTTTACTCTAACCCCATCTCATCCTAAAAAAAATGTCCTTTTCATTATAGGGGACTGGAATACAAAAGTAGGAAGTCAAGAAATACCTGGAGTAACAGGCATATTTGGTCTTGGAGTACAAAATGAAGCAGGGCAAATGCTAACAGAGTTTTGCCAAGAGAACACACTAGTCATAGCAAACACCCTCTTCCAATAACACAAGAGAAGACTCTACACATGGACATCACCAGACGGCCAATACTGAAATCAGATTGATTATATTCTTTGCAGCCAAAGATGGAGAAGCTCTGTACAGTCAGCTAAAACAAGACTGGGAGCTGACGGTGGCTCAGATCATGAACGCCTTGTTGCTAAATTCAGACTTAAATTGAAAAAAGTAGGGAAAACCACTAGACCATTCAGGTATGACCTAAATCAAATCCCTTACAGTGGAAGTGAGAAATAGATTCAAGGGATTAGATCTGATAGAGTGCCTGAAGAACTATGGACAGAGGTTCTTGACATTGTACAGGAGTGATCAAGACCATCTGCAAGAAAAAGAAATGCAAAAAGGCAAAATGGTTGTCTGAGGAAGCCTTACAAATAGCTATGAAAAGAAGAGATGCAAAAGGCAAAGGAGAAAAGGAAAGATATACCTATTTGAATGCAGAGTTCCAAAGAATAGCAAGGAGAGATAAGAAAGCCTTCCTCAGTGATCAATGCAAAGAAATAGAGGAAAACAACAGAATGGGAAAGACTAGAGATCCCTTCAAAAAATGTAGAGATAAAGTGAATATTTCATGCAAAGATGGGTACAATAAAGGACAGAAATTGTATGAACCTAACAAAAGCAGACGATATTAAGAAGAGGTGGCAAGAATACACAGAAGAACTGTACAAAAAACATCGTCACAACCCAGATAATCGCGATGGTGTGATCACTCACCTAGAGCCAGACATCCTGGAATGTGAAGTCAAGTGGGCCTTAGGAAGCATCACTACGAACAAACTAGTGGAGGTGATGGAATTCCGGTTGAGCTATTCAAATCCTCAAAGATGATGCTGTGAAAGTGCTGCTCTCAATATGCCAGAAAATTTGGAAAACTCAGCAACGGCCACAGGACTGGAAAAGGTCAATTTTCATTCCAATGAATGTTCATGTTCAGTTCAGTTCAGTTCAGTCGCTCAGTGAATCACAGCTTGCCAGGCCTCCCTGTCCATCACCAACTCCGGGAGTCTACCCAAACCCGTGTCCATCGCATCGGTGATACCATCCAGCCATCTCATCCTCTGTTGTCCCCTTCTCCTCCTGCCCCCAATCCTTCCCAGCGTCAGGGACTTTTCCAATGAGTCAACTCTTCGCATGAGGTGGCCAAAGTATTGGAGTTTCAGCTTCAACATCAGCCCTTCCAATGAACACCCAGGACTGATCTTCTTTAGGATGGACTGGTTGGATCTTCTTGCAGTCCAAGGGACTCTCAAACTACCGCACAATTTCACTCATCTCACATGCTAGTAAAGTAATGCTCAAAATTCTCCAAACCAGGCTTCAACAGCATGTGAGCTGTGAACTTCCAGATGTTCAAGCTGGATTTAGAAAAGGCAGAGGAACCAGAGATCAAATTGCCAACATCCGTTGGGTCATCAAAAAAGCAAGAGAGTTCCAGAAAATCATCTACTTCTGCTTTATTGACTATGCCAAAGCCTTTGTATGAATCACAATAAACTGTGGAAAATTCTTCAAGAGATGGGAATACCAGACCACCTGACCTGCCTCCTGAGAAATCTGTATGCAGGTCAAGAAGCAACAGTTCAAACTGGACATGGAACAGCCGACTGGTTCCAAATCAGGAAAGGAGTACGTCAAGGCTGTATATTGTCACCCTGCTTATTTAACTTATATGCAGAGTACATCATGAGAAATGCTGGACTGGATGAAGCGCAAGCTGGAATCAAGATTGCTGGGAGAAATATCAACAACCTCAGATATGCAGATGACACTACCCTTATGGCATAAAGAGAAGAAGAACTAAAGAGCCTCTTGATGAAAGTGAAAGAGGAGAGTGAAAAAGTTGGCTTAAAACTCAACATTCAGAAAACTAAGATCATGGCATCTGGTCCCATCACTTCATGGCAAGTAGATGGGGAAACAGTGGAAGCAGAGGCTGACTTTATTTTTTTGGGCTCCAAAATCACTGCAGATGGTGACTGCAGCCATGAAATTAAAGGATGCTTGCTTCGTGGAAGAAAAGTCATGATCAACCTAGACAGCATATTAAAAAGCAGGGACATTACTTTGTCAACAAAGGTCCATCTAGTCAAGGCTATGGTTTTTCCAGTGGTCATATATGGAAGTGAGAGTTTGACTACAAAGAAAGCTGAGCGCTGAAGAATTGATTCTTTTGAACTGTGGTGTTAGAGAAGACTCTTGAGAGTCCCTTGGACTGCGAGAAGATCCAACCAGTCCATCCTGAAGAAAATCAGTCCTGAATATTCATTGGAAGGACTGATGGTGATGCTGAAACTCCAATACTTTGGCCACCTGATACGAAACACTGACTCATTGGAAAAGACCCTAATGCTGGGAAGGATTGGGGGCAGGAGGAGAAGGGGATGACAGAGGATGAGATGGCTGGATGGCATCACCAACTCAATGGATGTGAGTTTGAGTAAACTCTGTGAGTTGATAATGGACAGGGAGGCCTGGAGTGCTGCAGTCCATGGGGTCTCAAAGAGTTGGACATGACTGAGTGACTGAACTGAACATCTCATCCTCTGCACAGTTTGTATTCGACATCTCAACTAAATAGAAGGGACTTATCATCCTGATACAATTCCCAGTCTTCATACCATTGCTCAAGTGTTTCTCCTTTGGAATGTCTCCCCTACCCACCACCCTCTCTTTTTTGGGTCATTGAAATCCTACCCATCTTTCCAGGCTTATCTCAAATCTCCATGAAGTCTTTCTTGACCTTGTCCAACAGGCGTGACTTATCCATCCTTTGAGTACCTCCTATGGGGACTTTGTACCTCTTCTTTGGAGCTTATCCCATTTTACAGTTATTTATGTGCTCGTCTTTTCTTTCCTACTAAATTATACTCTTTTAAGGCCAGGGACTAGGTCTAACTCTTTGCCAGCTTCCCATGGCATCAGCACATATGTAGTGCCTTCTGAAGGACGGCTAAGCTGTCTGCAAGGGCGTGTGCAGCCAGAGCAGAACTCTTTAGAAGATCGTTGCTTCCTTCATTGTTGTCTGAATGCAGGAGGGAGCCAGTGCTCACTGACGGATAATTCCGACCTCTTCTATTTCTATGGGCCCCATGCATTTTAAATTTCACACACATTATCTCAGGGATTTGAAAACCTCAGTTCTTCAAATTGTTTTTTCACAATCTCTGTTTTTTCTTTGTACCACCTCCACTATGATATGCTTAATTAAAAAAATTGATTCACTATTTTTACTCAGCCTTGCTTAAGCCATAAAGTTCATGAAAACACTGTCTCTAGTAGGGTGTGTGTGTGTGTGTGTGTGCACGCGTGCGTGTGTGTACTCAGTTGCTAAGTCACGTCTGACGCTTTGTGACCCCATGGGCTGTGGTCTGCCAGGCTCCTCTGCCCATGGAATTTTCCAGGCATGAATACTGGAGCAGGTTGCCATTTCCCTACTCCCGGGGATCTTCCCAACCCAGGGTTGAACCCGTGCCTCCTGCATCCTCTGTATTGGCAGGCTGACTTTACCACTGTGCCACCTGGGAAGCCGGAATCCAGTGGGATATTCACACATTAAATAGTTACAAAACAATTAAAGCAAAGTATCTTCACCACATGATACTACAAGGACTGTACTTTGAAAAATCCTACCTGAGATCCTAATGGGTGTAAAAGAGCTTGAACATGTTCGCTGAGCTGTTCTGTCTCTTTCCACTAGGCCAATTGCCTCAAAACCTAGAGTCAAGGAAGTGAGCTTACAGAGTCCTTGACACTGTGCTCCATCAGGACGCGGACCACACCTGTGGTAGCAAGCTAGAAAGATGAGTAGAAACAGTGTAGGAGGAACGTGGGAGCCCCCGCACACACACGAACTTGCATACCCACAGCTGACCTTCAACTTCGTGACTGGCAGTGTTTCAATTCACTCTTGCTTTCCTCATAGTTTCCTCAGACTTTATTTTATGGGGTGATGCTAGTTTCCCATCACCCCCAACCTTGGCCTCACCTATGAACCTCTGCAAGGGGCCACTACGGCCAGTCCCTGGCTTGCTGCTCCCTTGGCCACCTCCTCTGGGGCTGGTCCCCAGCAGCTCTGCCCACTCATCTCTGCCACATGGCTGTGAAGCCCTTCTCAGACCATGAGGCATGAGAAATGCTTCGTCATTTTCCCCAGGCTTTCCACTACGTGCTAGGGCCAGTCACAAGAGCATCTGTCTCCCAGAACCTTTGAAGTGTCTTCACAGAAGAAAACAATTGCTCTGAAGTGATAGCCCAGGCAGGAAATGGGGCTGTAGCAGAGCCACTCCAGGGTGACAGAGCTGCTCCAAGGCCCCTTTCTCCTTCTCTCTCTCAGCTTTTGTCTTTCCCTCAAAAGGCAAGAGAACATTGAAATTATTTAATAACTTTGTTCACCATTCAGTGTCATTTCATGTTAGATCTGGACTGCGCCCAAAGCAGACACTTGTAAACTGGAGGTTGTGATGGAATTTCTTCAGCGGGGTGCTCTGTCTCTACCCTTCTTTGAAGAAGTGTGTTCTTCAGGAATTGACAGATTGTGGGAGAGGTTGCCTGGCAAAACGTTGCCTGGTGAGAGCTATCTTTGAGAGTTTTTGCTTTCCCACCACAAGTACCAACTAGAGGCAGGAAATGGAGAGGTGGGCCAAGTGGGAGGCCATGGACACTACCAGGAGCAACATGCAGGGCCTTCCTTCGAGGTCAGAAAGTGTGCTCTGCTTAGTTGCTCAGTCATGTCCAACTCTTTGTGACCCCATGCACTGTAGCCCGCCAGGCTCCTCTGTCCGTGGGGATTCTCCAGGCAAGAATACTGGAGTGGGTTGCCATGCCCTCCTCCAGAGGATCTTCCCAACCCAGGGATCGAACACAGGTCTCTTGCATTACAGGTAAATTCTTTACCATCTGAGTCACAGAGTAGAGTTCAAATCCCAGTTCTGCTGATGGATATTAGCTTGTAGAATCTTTCTTAAAAAAAAATTTATATATTTGGCTATGCTGGATCTTACTTGTAGCAATGGGATCTTTTTTGCGACATGCAGGATTTTTAGCTGTAGCATATGGGATCTAGTTCCCTGAACAGGGATTGAACCTGGGCACCCTGCGTTGGGAGCACAGTCATAGCCACTGCACCATCAGGAGGCCCCTAGCTTGTAGAATCTAGACCAATTTACTTATAAGAGGGGAGCTAATCCCTGTTTCTCCATCTTGCACTCAACATGAATCTATTGGAGACAAAAATGTCTTACCACAATGTACTGCACACTAACTCTATGAACTCCTGAGACAAAAAAGACTCATATGAAGTGACTTCAAAATCTTTATGAAGCTGTGAGTCCAAATCGGCTGCTTAATAGAGCTTAAAGTCTATTGTGTTTGAAAGGGGATTCCAAGCACTGGAAGGGATGTTGAGCTTAAAGGTCTTTGGCATGCCTTTCTGTTTAGAGATTCTGTAGTCTTGTGGTCTTTGATCTCACATCAAAGATAGTGTATTCATATAATTACTGCCCAAAGTAGGAAACTTTTGAGAGTGAAAGAGGCTGCTATTAAAAATTGCAACAGGACAACAGGTGTAAATTAGAAATGTTTCAGGCAAGTGGGGTTTATTTTTACTGTTATTAGGGTGCAAACTTTTAGCCCTAAACTTTTTGTATTATAAGCCTTCATACTGACCTGGCTGCTATGCGTTTTGAATCACATTCATTTTTTCCATCTTCAGCCAAGGACTCCTGTTATGTAGGTAAGGACCTCCTGGAAGGCTAAATATGCACGACATAGTACATATGTAAATAACACATCAGATATACATAAAGATGTTGCTAGTGTTAAAGAACTCCCTAATGCAGGAGACATAAGAGATGCCAGTTCGATCCCTGAGTCAGGAAGGTCTCCTGGAGAAGGAAATGGCAACCCACTCCAGTATTGTTGCCTGGAGAATCCCCATCGATAGAGGAGCCTGGCAGGCTACAATCCTTGGGGCTGCAAAAGAATTGGACACGACCAAAGCAACTTAGCCCACATATACATAAAGAGACAAATGAAAGCCAGAGGGTGAGCCGATCCCGGATACAGATAATCCTTCAGTTCTCTCACCACCCGCCCCCGCCCAACACCCGCACGGGTTGGTGGTCCCACAGCCCCCATGATGACCAGCTGTGGAGGGAAGGAGCAGGCTGGGGTGAGGCCAACCAGATGTGACTTCCAGAAAACCCAGGCCAAAGCTGACATCTGTCACGGTCTCAGAGGCTGGCTCTGATAGTCCAGACTCATGGGGATGAGACTTCATTACTGCAGACCTTAGGTATCAAGTGAGTTTCTTACATGTCTCTGGGAGTTAGGTTGCTGCAGCAACTAGCTTCAGCTTACAAAGAGGGCTGCCCGAGTGAGGGCCAGGGGCTTAGGAGGCGGGTGCAGAAACATAGACTGTGAACTTGAAAGGACCCTTAGGGATGCTGAAGGGTGAAAAGGAAGGCCCTCTGAGCTTCTAATCAGTGGATCTGGGTTTTCCTTTCTGCTCCAGGGAAACCTCAGTGTCCTCACCTGGAAAACTGATGGTAACCTACCTCTTGTGTCTGCTGTCTAGGTTCATTAAGGGACAGAATGAGATAATGGATGTGGAAGTAGCTTACAAACTGCAACTCCCTCCACAAATGCCAGGTGGCATTCTAATTGGAGATCCTCAGTTCAAACTCCTGAATTTACAGATGAAAAGCTGGGGTCTAGGGAGGTCAGCTGTATGGCTCAGTGTGGGGAGTCCCTTTACAGAGAAGGATGTGGCTGGCTTGTGTGTGTGTGGATGGGTGGGGGCGGGGAGTGGGCTGAGAAGGTAACACTAAGAAAAATAGAAAACCAGGGACCAACTGAGGAAACAAAAATATTTCCAAGGAAGTTAAGTTTGTGCTGGATGAGATGAGAAAAATGATTCTGTGGTGATCATTTTTCTCAGGCAGCAGGATCCGTCACATCTTTTATTTCTCACCATCATAGACACTGACAAGAGTTGATTTCATCTGCAGCTTTTCATCCTGCGGCTGTGAGGCTAGAGCTGATTATGCTAGTAATCCGGCTAGGCCATTCTCTTATTAAAAATGCTCTGTTGGCCTAAGTGCCCTGCTCTGACACAGGCGATGGGGGCCTGGCCAGGTTGGGAAAGAATTTGAGCACCAGAGAGGATTGATCTTAAGTAGAAGGTTTAGGCAGCTTAGCAGAGAAATTAAGAGCATAGACTCTAGAGCCAGACTGCCAGGGGAAGAATCCCAGTTTTGCCGCTAGTTAGCTGTGCCACCTTAGGCGAGTTACCTAACCTTCCTGTGCTTCAGCTTTCTCATTGGTGGCATGAGAATATGAACAGCACATATTCTCAGAGAACATGAACCCACATCACAGGGTTGATGTGAGGCTTAAGTAAGTTAATACATTTAAAATGCTTAAAGTATTTGGCACACATTCAACTTGATTTACCAGTTTATTAAATAAAAATAAAATAGATAAAGGTGTAAAAGGAGGATGTAGGGGAGAGGTCATGAGGAGTGGTAGAGAGTGGGCTTTGTCATCATTTGCATTTGAATCCTAATTCCAGAACCTTTTTCTATCAACATTTATACTTTTCTAATTATAAAAGACATGTGTTTATAGTAGAAAATTTAAAAAATACAGAAAGCCAGCAGGAACTAAATAAAAACCAACCTTAGTTCCACCACATGGAGATGGTCATCACGCAAGCGTCGTTGGCAGTGATATTTGCGTTGATTTGGTTCTGGTACCAGTGGCTTGCTGGTTTTTAATCATTTCTCCTGAGTTAGCAAATTCTCCAGCAAAGCATCCAAGGGAACCAACTTGAGGGCAAGGAACCATAAATGCCTAGAAAATAAAATATTTTTTGACAACGACGAGACCCTTGATATGTAACTCAGAGCCTTTAATCTATACACTTTGTACAGTTCTCTGTTCCTGAGTTTTAGAAGCTCAGTTTTTCTAGTGATACAGCATGCCAAGCATTTAGATTGAAACTCATAAATTTCTTCTTCCAACTTCCCTGCTATAATTACTTGGCCGCCCACATTATTGTTGCCAATTGCCAAGTGTGGCTGGTGAGTGACAGGTAGATTATTTGTGCCTGATGTGGGTCACACTTTTGCTTGGTCTGAGCATTTTTGTTTAATGCTCCAAGAGAAGGCCGTCAATGGGGAGCAGAGAAGGAGTAATAGGAGAAGCCTACTGGGCGGTGATTTGGCAGCTCAGAGAAAGTTGTAAATTAGGCTGTCAGAAGGGAACTTTCTGGCAAAGTTAGTGAACAAACACAAGGTGTGAGGTGGCCAGCACTTGTAATAAGCTAACTTTCTCTCTCACTGGTGGTTTCCTCTTGTTGGTCTTTCGGTGAAGTGGTTAGACGTGTTAACTATCACCCAAACAGAACCTGAACGACTTTGGGGTTGGACATACAGTGGTGGCCAGCAGTGGTAATAGAGGAGGGGTACGAATGCACACATCTGTAATCAGAGCAGTGATTGTGGGCTTTGGAGATTGGTTAATGGCGTAACCAAATCTACTCCTGGGAACTGTCTGTGAGCAGAGGCATACCAACTAACTTTTCTTGTCATTTTAGTGACTTCAGTTTGACAGTCCCCCAGAATCTGCTCTGTCTGCTTTCAAGGGCAGGGGAGGGGTGGGTCTGTAATGTAAAATTATGACATTAATATTAAAGAAACTTTAAGGAGGTTTCCTCTTTCTACTCCAATTTAGTGAAGGGGAAAAAAAAAGCCTTGGTATGCATGCTCAATCCAATTTTATAAATTAACTTCTTTATTGGAACCATCTTCTTTAGTCAATGTGACAGCAATTCACACTAATGAAAGACTTAGAAATGGGTCTGTCTTTCTCACCAAAACCTGTCAACATGGCCAGTACCTGCTTTAATTAGGGTGACCAAACAGTCGGGTTTGCCCGGGGCTATCTTGGGGGATTATGCCTCTTGTCTCAACCAATAAATTTTCATAGACCTTCCATTTCATTCTCAAAAGTGTCCCAGTTAGGACAATAAATTATATGGGCTTTTCCAACATGAATGAAATCCAGGAGGAGCCGTCCAACAGACAGGCCTGCTTCCCTTTTCACAGTATTGCTTTGCTTAGAAAAATTTCCAATGCCTCAGCCTAAAAGCCTCTTGGCCCTGGGGTCACAGTTTGACTTCTTTCATTCTCCAGTAATATTCCTTTCCAAGCTTTTTTTTTTTTTTCAGCAGCAGAATCTACTTTTTCAGATGAAAAGTTAGACAGAGGCTCCAGTGTTTAAAACAGAAAAAGTAGGGCCTTTGCTGATTGCAGCGAGGGTAGCAAGCTCAGATACCCTCATATTTGGCCCCCCTCTCTTTCCTTCTGGTGTGAGTCTCTGATGAATCTCATGGCTTTGTGAAGCATAGATTAAATCTACTGCCAGAGCAAAATGTTACCATCAATTTAAAGTGCTGTCACTGCATGGATTGAATACTGTGCTCTGGTTCCCGAGTCAAGTTACGTTAGCAATACTGTATGTGTTTAAAGCTTGGCACCAGTTGATGATCATCAGGCTCTTTAAAAATATTATCTCAGGGATCAGCCTCAATTCTAGGTTAGGCTACTCCTGTGGCCTTAATTCTTCTAACCAATCAAATTTTGACTGCCAACTTTGTTGTTCTGTCATGGATCATGGCTGAGGAATGACCACACCAACCATAGATCCTGGTAATTCTCTGCCTCACCTGTCCCCTTTTGGGGCCCTTTAGCTTAACTCTGGCTTTATGGCTCTTCCCCTGTAACCTCATCCTTTGTCTGTGATTTGAAATGCTATTCTAGTAGACTAATCTTCTTTTCATCCTTGCAAATCTTGAGCAGACCATCCTGGGTCTTTTCTCTGATTGAATTCCCAGTTCACTGTAAAGCTCCTTGTAGCTTAAAAAATACACAAAACCTACCAAACACATCCATGCATTGAAAACCTTCAGCCACTAACCTCATGAGTCTCTCTCAGCTTTGCCATTATTTTAGACATCCTAGCCAAATACAGACTTTCATCAGATATATGTACTTTTCCACACCTATATTTCAACCACAGTTGACTCACCAGCCTGACAACCCCCATCAATTCTCAGTGATTCTGAGGAGTGGGTTATTTTTCTTGGCACGGACCCAAACGTTGAAGCTAGAATTCAATATTAAGCTGGTCTCCCTAGGATGTCATTAAGAGGGTTTAGTTACTGAAACACTAAAAGATATTGTCATAATATAGCAATTTCACTCAAAATGGCCTCGTGTCCCAGCCGTTGTAACTACCACATTTTAAAACTCTAGCACTCTTGGAGGGTTGGGGTGAAGGGCCCAATCAGGAATGGATACTTTGCTTATTTGTTTATTCAAAAATATTTGGAATACAGTGGCATTTTCTTGACTGCTAAATTGAGGTACTACTAATTATTTCTGGATGATCAGAAATATATAAAAGAAAGTTTTGTTCAATCAGTTATTATTTTCTCAGGACATTTATGGAAAAGAGTTATTTATACTTTGAAGAAAGTTTGCATTTATATATGGTGCACATTGTATACAAAAAGTTGGCTTGAATTTTTATAAAGGATAATTTTTACATATTTAATACAATTTTACCATACAGTTCCTCAGACTCAAATGTATATACTCTTATAAGGGGAAATATCAAATAATGTTAGCTTAAACCATAAAACAGAGTAGCTCAACCTTGGTACTGTTGACATTTTGGTCCAGATGATTCTTTGTTGTGGGGTTGACCTGTAATGCTGTGGGGCTTAACAGAAGCTCTGCCTTTGACCCACTAGACGCTAGTATCACCATCTCCCCCACCCAGCTGTGACAAGCCAAAATGTTTTTGGATGTTGTCAAGATGTCCTTTGTGGAGCAAAATCACCCCTTGCCAAAAACCACTACTGTAGAAAGATATCAAAACCAAGAGGGAGAGTTGGAAATGGAATGGTCCATGGTTCTACAGTGACTTCAGATCCTGTCCTCTTCCATGAGCAACAATGAAGATGAAGTGTTGGCTGACTTGCTGAATAGGGCTACCTGGAACTATGAGGGACTTCGGCCAACCTGGGACATCTCCCAAGTTTCTCCTTTTACAAATTGACCCCTTATGGAAAGTAGGCAGCATTAAAGATATTAGATAACTGGTATTATTTTTCTTTTAATAATTTAGAAATGTGCTCATAACAGTTGGCTTTTGTTGTTTGATTGCTCAGTCATGTCCAGCTCTTTGCAACCCCATGGACTGCAGCACGCAAGGCTTCCCTGTCCTTCACTGTCTCCTAGAATTTGCTCAAACTCATGTCCATTGAGTGGATGATGCCATCCAATTATCTCAACCTCTGTTGCCCCCTTTTCCTCCTGCCCTCAATCTTTCCCAGCATCAGGGTCTTTTCCAATGAGTCGGCTCTTTGCATCAGGTGGCCACAGGATTGGAGCTTCAGCTTCAGTCCTTCCAATGAATATTCAGGGTTGATTTTCTTTAGGAGTGATTGGCTTGATCTTGGAGTCTAAGGGACTCTCAAGAGTCTTCTCCAGCACCACAGTTCAAAAGCATCAATTCTTCAGCGCTCAGTCTTCTTTATGGTATAACTCTTACATCTGTACATGACTACTGGAAAAACCATAGCTTTGACTATATGGACCTTTGTTGACAAAGTAATGTCTCTGCTTTTTAATATGCTGTCTAGGTTTGTCATGGCTTTTCTTCCAAGGAGCAAGCATCTTTTAATTTCATGGCTGCTGTCAGCATCTGCAGTGATTTTGGAGCCCAAGAAAATAAAGTCTCTCACTGTTTCCATTTTTTCCCATCTATTTGCCATGAAGTGATGGGACTAGATGCTACTTAATAAACCAGTCTAGAGCTCAGTGGCTGAAAAGACATTTATTATGGCTCACAGATCAGATTGGTGGGTGTTCAGCTTATATAGGCTGGACTTGACAGGACAGTTCTGCTTCTCCATGTAGGTCTGTGGGTCACCTGGGGCTGCAGCAGCTGACGGAGCTCTGCTCCATGCCTCTCTCATTGTCTTCCTGGTGGCAGTAGGCTGCTTGGGACATGCTTATCTCATGGTGATAGCAGAGGTACAAGGGGAGGAGCAGAAACACATAAGGCCTCTGAAAGCTTCTTCTCAGCACATCATCACTTCTGATCCATTCTATGAGCCAAAGACCATCACATGGCTGAAGCCAAAGACTGTCACATGGCTGAACCCAAGTCCATGGGAGGCAAGCTAGGCTTTGCCCCTTTGTGGGAAGACGTGACAAAAGGCATAAGGATACAGTGAGGGATGAGGAATTGGGATTCATGACACATCTATCAAATCCTTATTTTTAGAGTAATAGTTTTGCTTTTATATAATTCCTGAACTGAGTTCCTTTATTTTGTTGGACACTTCTGTAATGAGAGAATAGAATCACAGGACCATTTCAAAAATGGAATCATTTGGTAAGGAAGAGTGGGCCAAACAAACTATCTGAAAATTTACTTTCACTCCAGTTAACTCGATCTTGCATGAATTAAGCAACATTATATTTCTGTGGTTTTAAAAAAATGGAAAAAATTGAATTTGTCTGACACAGAGGCCAAGAGGAAAGGTATTTTCAAAGATATTTGTGAGATTAAGATGCAAAAACACTGAGTTTTTTTTCAGGATTGGCAGATTGCTGATATGTTGGCCAGAGGAATGCAGAGTGAAAATCTCTGGAATGTTCTAGCAACCTTTAAAATTTATTGCGAGGAAATGGGTGCTGCTGGTCTTCTCTGCATCTTTTCAAAAGATCTCTTGTGAATCCAGTCAACTTCCGTCCAGGTAGGGAGGTTTGGAAACTGCGATAAGTGAAAAGTGTTTTCTACAGCTGTGCCTCAGCCCCGCCTGACCAAACACCATTAATATGTAACCTGAATCTGACCACTTCTTTTCTGTTTACATTTGGTTGCAGTATTATTTTTAACTGGTGAAAGAGCAGTTCAAAGTCATCTTTTCTTTTTGGCACTTATACATAATCTCTCGAGGTTCGATAGCAGAATGACCATAAGTTGTGTCAGCAGGATTTGAGTCTGGAGGAATTAAAAATCCCTTAACTTATTACACATGTGAATGCACTAAAGATGGATGGGTTGGTCTCTGCCAGGATAAGATATGGTATCAGAAATAATTTTTAATTGTTTATGCTGAGACCATAGGTTTAGAGGATGGTCTTCTGCATGCTTGGCACAATCCATCAAAGATGGGTGTGTGCTACACACCTATGAGAAGGTCTGAGACAAAGCAAAATAAAACCAAAACAAAATGCTGACAGTGACAAGTGCTGGAGAGCATACAGAACCATGAGAACTCTCAAACGTTGCTGTTGAAATACCAAATGGTTCAGCCACTTTGGAAAACAGTTTTTTAATTTCTTATTTAGTTAAGCATATGCTTACCATTGGGCTTCCCAGGTGGTGCTAGTGGTAAAGAAGCTGCCTGCCAATGCTGGTAGATGTAAGAGAGGCAGATTTGATCCCTGGGTTGGGAAGATCCCTTGGAGGAGGGCACAGCAACTCACTCTAGTATTTTTGCCTGGAAAATCCCATGGACAGAAGAGCCTGGCAGGCTGCTGTCCACAGGGTCTCACAGAGTTGAACATGACTGAAGCAACTTAGCACACTTACCATGAGACCTAGAAATCCCACTCCAAGGTAGTTACCCAAAAGAAATTAAAACTATATTCACACTGATATCTCCATGTGAATGTTTATAGTGGTTTTATTTGCAATCACCAAATATTTTAATTGGTGAGTGAGTAAACAAATTGTCAGTCATCTGTACAATGGAGAGTTACTCTGCAATAAAGAGAGATGAGCTGCTGATAAACATAACATCATGGTTAAATCTCTAATGCATTATATTGAGTGAAAGAAGCCAGACTCAAAAGGCTATAAGCTGTATGATTCTGTTTATATGACATTCTGGAAAAAGGCTGATCTAAACGGACAGAGAACAGATTAGTGGTTGCTAGGGGCTAGAGGTAGGGGCTCTCCACAAAGGGGCACATGGGAAATTTAGGGGTGATGGAACATTTCTATATCTTGATTGTGGTCATAATTTTAAGGCTGTGTATATATATCAAAATGCATAGAACCATGCTTTAAAAAGGGTGAATTTATACTCCACTATTCCTGCGCCATGTGCTCAGTTGCGTCCAACTCTCAGGAACCTCATGGACTGTAGCCCGCCAGGCTCTTCTGTCCATGGAATTCTCCAGGCAAGAATACTAGAGTGGGCTGCCATTTCCTTCTCCAGGGAATCTTCCTGACCCAGGGATCAAACCCTCGTCTCCTGCTTGGCAGGCAGATTCTTTACCGCAGAGCCACAAGGCAACTGGCCCTTGTATGCCTGATTTTAATAAAGTGTCTGGATGATTGTCACTCTGAATCTCCTATTTATATATTTATCAACCTAACATACATGTTGGAGTAACCACCCAACTCACATCTGCTTCTTGGGAACTGGCCTCCAGGCCCCAGGCCCTGTTGAAGGGTGGGCTTAGCCTATGCTTCTTCCAGTTGATTCCACAGCCTGACCCCACTGGATAGGACCATGAGTGGACATCTACCCCCAGCTAAAACAGTAACATGCTCTCTTTTGAGACTTTGCTCTAAGAGACATGGAAACCACAGTCCAGAGAGTGTAGATTTTGGCTTGCAGATGTTTTGTTTGGCCTGCACAATGTTGAAAGAAATTGAATTAATTGCCAACATTAAAAAATGGGAGATTTCACATAAAAATCCAGATTTCCGGCTTCTCTTTAAGAAATGGGAGGATCCGGTAAAATGGCCTCAAATTCCCGCCTGGAGACAATGGCTGGAGCAGTGGTGGCTCACCCCCTCCCACCAGCTGCCTCTCCACCTGCACAGGGCCTTGCACTCCTGGGGAAAGGGGACAGAGGCAATGGAAGCTGTGTTGGTCTGGACAGTTTGCTGGTATAGTAGCGCTCAGGGAAATAGGAGCTATTTCTTTTACCTTCTCTTTCTATCAAAAATGGAGAGCAAAAGGTAAGACCATGTTTTACAAAAAATGATCATGAACATATTGCTTTGTGTTGGTAACGATGACCCTAAGTGGTTTATAGCAAAGAACCCAAATATGTTTGAACTAGAAGAATACAAGTTAGGCTTCCTTTCTGGAGACAGACTTATTATTAACAAAGGGGATAGCGGCAGGGCCAGGAGAAATAAATGAGGAGCTTGGGATTAACAGACACACACTTTGTATAAAATAAAAAGGACTTACTGTATAGCTCAGGGAACTATATTCAGTATCTTGTAATAACATATAATAGAAAAGAATCCGAAAAAGAACATATATACGTGTATAACTGAATCACTTTGCTGTACACCTGAAACTAACATAACATTGTAGATCAACTATACTTTAAAAAATGGTTAAAAAAATAAAAAGATTAGATTATTTTACTTTACACACACAAGATTCCTTTCTGAAATGAACATCACTCTTGACACTCATCCACGTTACCTGGCTGGCCTCTGTAGGCATTCAAGTTTGCACAACCCTCCCAATCCAATGGTTGAGGACTGGAGTGCTAAGGTTGCCTAAAGTTGAAGGCATCTTGAGTTGTACATCAATGTGCGAACAGGTGTCACTGGAGAGGAGAAACTGAGAGCCTTACAAAGGGGCAGTTCTGCAGAAATGTGCATGTGGTTGTGTATGAGGGAGAGAGAGAGAAATAACGAGATTGAGAAAGGGACAGATGTTCAGAGAAGTGTGTAAGTGAAGTGCCTTCACTCTAATGTCCACATGCATCTTGGCAGAGTTTGTGAAAATGCCCATTCTAGTAGTTCTGGAGTAAGGCCTGAGATTCTGCATTTCTAACAAGAGGGCAACTCTGCCACATTTTGAGCTGAAAGGCTCCAAATCACCCCTTCTACAAAGAAACAGTAAAATAATTATCCTGCCTAAACTTCGTTTTCTAACATTTCTTCTCCATTGAATAAGTGTGTGATAAAATCAGTTTCTTTGTCACATATCTAAGACTATTCCTCCTTTTTAAATGAGGAAGGGGCTGTTTCAAAGGTAGTGGAGGCTGGCACTCCAGGAAGCAAGAACAATTTTTGTGATTAACTGGTTGGCATCTTCGGAGCAGTGAGCTGGGTGAGCAGCCCAGCTCAGTGACTATGTGTCTGGCATCCTTAGTCTTGATGACTTTGTTCTGTAGCTGTAGGCAAATCACTACAGTCTGCTTTCTCACCAGTCAAAAAAAAAAAAAAAAAAAACGAGGTGAGATTTTGACCTTGTAGACTATCGTGAAAGATTTAATTAGCATTTGTGAAAGCTTGTGAGATCCATGGAGGAAATGTTCTTCAGATGAACAAAGTAATTTATAGCCACTATCATCATTTCATTACCAGTTCAGCTGATATGCCAGGCAGCTCAGTCTCAAAGAAGCTGTCTCCACAATCTACAACTCCCTCATGGTCAAAACTGTTGCAGTGAGGAACATTACAGCTCTCTGTGGGAGAAGATAAATCCTGCTTCTTTTTCACAATGCCTGATGTAACGCAGGTGTCTACCATTTCACGATTTAATATGATAATTTTTTCACTTAAAGAAGGGAGAATCTACTTTCAGTTGTGTCCTCCTTCCAAATATGGGCCACGGTGATGTCTGTTTAGTACTTATGGGCTCTGGTTTGAAAGGAATATGTTTTTTCATTTTTCTTTCTCTAAATCAGCAGTCTAGAGAAACACTGTCCAAAAGAAAGAGAATACAGATTGCATATGTAATTTAAACATTTCTAAACATCCACCCTGAGAAGAGAAAAAGAACCCGATAAAATTAATTTTAAAGATGCATTTCTTTAATCTTTCTAAAATATTTTTTCAGGATGCAATCAACATACAACTTATTAATGAGACATTTCACCTTTTGGGGGTATAGTCTTGAAATTGGTATACGTTACACTTCACATGGGATGTTAAATTTTCATTAAGACATACCTAATCTATTAGACAGCCTAAAATTTACAGTTAAAAGAGTAGTTTTACCTACCCAAGTTGTTCCAAATATACTGAAATTTTTTCTAATAACGGTTTTATATTTAAACATCAGTTATGGAATAAAATAGCACTTAAAAATCATTCTTTGGTCCCCTGGGCGACATTTCAAGGGCTTGCTAGTCACATGTGGCCAGGGGCTAGGTTGTATTGGACAGGGCAGGGCTCCTCTGGTGAGGGAGGCTCTTGCCCTGGGATTTTTTTGTTGTTTGTTGTTTAGTTGCTAAGTCATGTCCAAATCTTTTGTGACTCCATTGGCTGTAGCCTGCCAGACTCCTTTGTCCACAGGATTTCCCAGGCAAAAATACTGGAGTGGGTTGCCATTTCCTTCTCCAGAGGATCTTCCCAACCCAGGGATCAAACTCGTGTCTCCTACATTGGCAGGTGGATTCTTTACTGGTGAGCCACCTAGGAAGTGTGACAGAGGTCCTATTCCCACACTCACCACTGGCCGTACCTGTCTGTCCTCTGTTGATGGAGTTGCTTCATGGCTGACAAACCCTGTGAATGTAGCGAGAAGGCCTTCCTTCCATCAATACACATTATTTGGCTTCCACTTTTCAGAGGATTGCTGTTTGCAGCCCATCTGTCTCTCAGAATGACCCACATTCCCCAGAGGGACTTTACAGAGATCCCAACTGGGCGCCACTGGACTAAAACAGCATCTATCCACCCATGCATGACTCCACTCATGCATTCAACAAATATTTATGAAGCGTGTTTCTATGACCAGCCCTGGTAAGCTCTGGGGACTGCTTCAGCCATGAGAAAGGACGACAGGGTTACTGCCCTCAAGAACCTTAGTGTCTAGGCGTGGTAGACATTCAGCGGAATCACACAAATAATGAGTTCATAGCAATATGACATCTATGAAGGAAACCAGAGGTCTCCATGAGCCCCTGAGGGAGTCTAATCTAGTCTGGAGGTTCAGGAACTCTTCCTTTTAAAAAATGACATTTCCGTTGGAACCCGAAGGGGTCAGGCCATGAAGAGATGGGAGCAGGGCCTGTTCTTGGCAGAGGAGACGAGAGAGGCAGAAGGTCAGGGTGGCTGGAGGGAGGTTAGCCAGGAAGGGTGGAGAGATGAGGAAGGGCCAGATCGGAAAGGCCTGGAGGTCCTGGAGAAGGACCCTAGTCTTTGTCCAAAGAGCAACTGGAAGATCGCCTGAGCATTTTAAGAAGAATGACTTGATCAGATTCATGTCCTGCTCCCTTTTTTTTTTTTCATGAGGCTAAATGAGTGATTTATTTATTCTACTAGCATGACTAACATTTATTACAGGTTATATCATTTTTAAAAATTTGTTTAACTTTTATTCTTATTTAAAATTAAAAAAAATTTTTATATGATTTTTAAAAGATGACTTTCCATTTACAGTTAATGTAGAATATCAGCTGTATTCCCCATGTTGTAACATTACATCCTTGTAACCTGTCTTACACCCAGTAGTTTGTACCTTCCACTCCCCGACCACTACCTTGCTCCTTCCTGTTCCCCCACTTAACCACTAGTCTGTTCTCTGTATCTATGAGTCTCTTTCTTTTATGTCATCTTCACCTGCTGCTGCTGCTAAGTCGCTTCAGTCGTGCCCGACTCTGTGCGACCCCATAGATGGAAGCCCACCAGGTTCCCCCGTCCCTGGGATTCTCCAGGCAAGAACACTGGAGTGGGTTGCCATTTCCTTCTCCAGGGGATCTTCCCAATCCAGGGATTGAACCTGGGTCTCCAGCATTGCAGGCAGATTCTTTACCATCTGAGCCACCAGGGAAGTGACTTTCTAATTCCATTGTCCTGCTCACTGGCCATGGACACTTGGATTCTTTGAGGACAAACTAGACCTTAAATGTAGTGAGGACAAAGGCAGTCTGATAGCTCCTGATGAATAAAATAACAAAACAAAAGGAAACAAAACATAGAAAACAAAAGCCTGGATACTCCAGGTTAAATTTAAATTGTATCTCCAAGGGCTAAGATTCATTATTAACATATCATTAGTGGTACTACTAATAATTATGATAGACCACTGCTACTAGTTATTGAAGGGTCACTGTTTTCCAGTTGTACATAAATAAATAAGTCCATATATACATAAATAATAATATGTACATAATTATTATGTAATAATACATAAATGTGTATATATAAATGTTATAAGTGTATGTATACAAACTTGCATAAATAAATAAATAAATATATAAGTTCTAATCCACAAAAAATCCTGCCTGCAAGATAGATACATTATTCCCATTTCCTTTTGATATTCAAGGGAAGGGAGTTTCACAAAGTTTAAGCAACTTGTCCAAAGTGAAGTCATTAGCAAGTGTAAAGGCAGGGACTTCCTGTAAGTAAGTCCAATGGGTTAAGAGTCTGCCTGCCACTGCAGGGGACATGGGTTTGATCCCTGGTCTGGGAAGATTCCACATGCAGTGGGGCAACAAAGTCCATGAGCAACTACTGAAGCCTGTATGCCCAGAGCCTGTGCACCACAACAAGGGAAGCCACCACAATGAAAAGCCCTTGCACAGCCACTAGAGAGAGTAGCCCCCTCTTGCCACAACTAGAGAAAACTGGTACGCACTCACGAAGACCCAGAGCAACCAAAAATAAAATAAATAAACAAAGACTGCCTTAAAAAAGGGACAGAGACAGGGTTGGAGCACGTGTATGTCTGAACTCAAGCCCCCACGTGTCCACGTCATCATGCTGCCTCAGATTAGTAGACCCCAGGTGAGTCCTGAGTGGGAGCATCTGACAAACAACACGCCTAGGCTTAGACAGACACACCGCTGCTCACTTCGGTGACAAGCAGAGGACAAGTAGTGGTTTTAGGATATTTGATACTTTCTGAGACTTTAGATACACTCACCCTCAAGATGTTCTTTCTAGCAGGTGTCTTTTCTAAATGTTGTGGGTACAGTGGCTTTTATTATCCTTCCCTCTTTCTAATATTTTTTAAACCATTTCTGTTTTCTTCTAGCTGCTCCACAGGCCAGTCTGCTTCTGTTGACTGGAGCTGGGCTTTCCTTCTGTAGTGTGTGAAACAGCTCGGCCAGCTCTGTACCTGGGCATGGTCTCTTTCCTCTGCTAGGGTGATGGGTGTGGGCAGCCGCTCCTGACACCATGGATTTATATTCCAGGCTCTGAGGCCCAACAGACAGAGCTGGCAGAGGGAAGGGCCTCCAGCACAGGAGATGCTGTGGTCATCTGTACAACACCTTCCTGACAAGTGTGCAGAAAGCTCAGGCTTTTTGAGGCATTAATCTTTTAACATTATTCACAGGAGAGAGAGAAAATGTCCACCATCTCTACACAAGAAGAAACTGGCTTGAATCTCCAGTTAAGGATGTAAATCAAGAGGCTTGTTCAAACTTTATTCATTCCTCAAAACATCAATGAACACCTAATAAGGGCCACGAATGGATCTAGATGCTGGGTTACAGCAATGAACTAAACTGATTAAAAACAAGCAAGTAAATAAAAAGAGTAGATCTTAAATGTTCTCACCACAAAGAAGAAATGGTAATTATACGGCAGAGTGGAGGTGTTCACTAATGCTATGCTGGTAATCGCTTGCTATATATGAGTATCAAATTAACACCTTAAATGTATGCAATGCTGTATGTCAATTACATCTCAATAAAGCTGGGAAAAAAGCCAGACGATCAAGCAAATAAAGCACTATTACTATCAAAAAAACTCCATCTAAAAGGAGATTTTCTTCGTCTAAAAGGAGAGACAGACAATAAACAAATAAGACATAAAATACGTAGTTTGTTTGATGATAGCAAAAAATAAAACAGGAAAATGAGCTGGGAGTATTCAGGACAATCTGGAGGAAGTGAAGGGATAGATGATGGGGAAATCTGAGGAGAGAGCATTTTAGGTGAAGGAAACAGTAAGTGCAAAGGCCCAAAGGCAGGAGAGTACCTAGAGTGTTCAGTAAAAAGCAAAGAGGCCAGTATGATATGAGATGGGGTTGAAGAGAGAGAGCCAGAGGCTCAAAGGGCTTTGCCCTCACAGTTAGACCTTAGGCTTTTCCCCCTGAGTAACATGAAAAACCTTTAGTCTCTTAGAGGACGAAGAGTATGGAAAACAGACTGTACAACCCCAGGACAGAAGAACAGTCAGGAGGCCATTGCCATCATGTATGTGACTTATGATGAAGCTTAGACAAGGAGATCAGGGGAGGTGATGAGCAGCACTTGAATCCAACATGTATTTTGTGGAAGAGTCAAATGGACTTGTTAGTGGATTGGATAAATAAGGTAAATTACTTGAAGTCATTTTTTTCTCACCACCTAAAAGTTATTTCAGTCATTTTCAGGCTTAGATAGAAAGTTACCTAGATCATTTATTATCCTTGATTAGATACTTATGTTCTTTTAAATAATATCTTAATTTTTCAAATTATGCATATCCATTATTCTATCCTTCTTATAGAAAGTCATCTAGTGCAAAATGAACACTCCCACTTACCATGCCACAGTTTTCCTTTTCCAAGAAAGAGATAATCTCTATTATGTTTGACTTTTTCTCTGTACTTATATATCAAAAATATAGTTTTATTCTTTTAACAAAAATGGGATCATAATGTTCACATTGATTTCTGCTTAATATGCCTTGAAGATCTTTCCAAATTAGTAACCTAGAGGTTCGCTTAATTCTTTTAAATAGCTTAGGACTCCTCTAGAAATGTATCTGACTCATTTCTCTCCTCTCCTCTAATCACTGTCTAAATTAGGGTATCAAAACAGGCAGGCATCCACACACATGCCCTAGGCAGAGTGTCTCCTTCCAGAAAGCATCCACAGATGACATTTTAAGGTTGAGAGGATGAGCCCAGCATGCAGAGCCAATCTGTTTGACATGTCTTGGAGGGGATCACAGTTGCCTTGAGTTACTTGAGTTTGAAAGTACTTTTGCTGGGGAAACACTTGGGACATTTTGTGCTCCTGGTTTCCCAACACCTCATTCCCTAGCATTCATGGTTAGAGAAAGTTCAAGGGCCCAGGGCAGCGGGTTGGCCTGAGCTTACAGGGTCAGCAGACTTCCCAAACCAAAATGGAGCATGTGACTCAATAAGGATAACTGATGTTAATGGCTGGAGATATTTCTCTATATATGTATGCTTCTTTTCCAACTGTTACAAAGTTGCATTTTATTATTTATTGTAATTGCATAGGTAATGCATGAACACTGTAGGAAAATTTAAAAAAATATGGAAAAAGACTAGATGGTAATGACCAGAAAGCTTCTACCTAAAGTTACTATTTTGCTATTTACAAGAGAATTGGAAATTGGGTTGGCTGTGACATAGCCGTTTTACATGGTTGCCACAGTACAAACCACTAACTTCGCTTGGTTCTTTTGCCCCTGTCTAAGGGTTTGTCAAGGGGTTTCCCTGGTGGCTCAGATGGTAAAGATTCCTCCTGCAATGCAGGGGACCTGGGTTTGATCCCTGGGTTGGGAAGATCCTCTGAAGAAGGGAATGGCAACTCACTCCAGTGTTCTTGCCTGGAGAATCCCATGGACAGAGGAGCCTGGTGGGCTACAGTCCATGGGGTTGCAAAGTTGCAAAGAGTTAGACATGACTGAGCGACTAATGCGTACACACACACACACACACACACACACACACACACACACACAGGGGTATGTCATGAGGAGGTGGGAGGGAGCACAGACATATTCTGTTGCTAAACCAACTCCTGCTTTCCATCACCAGATCCTATTCACAAGGAAGCGATGTTATAGTGCTAGAGGCAGTTGGACCTGTTGACCATGGTTTCCATCTGTTGGGACAACGCTTAAAATTCAGCAGCTATTGTTCATTCTTTCTGATCCTCTGTAGAGGCACCTGGAACACAATCATGGCTTCCTCTGGGGTGTGTTCACCTGTTTTAAATTAATGACAGGGACCTAGTCCTTCAGCTCTGCACTGGAGAAGAACAGCAGAGAATGGAAATGAGAAGAAGGGTTTGCCCAGCTGGGTGGGTCCTTCCAGGACAGCAGACTGAGCCAGGTGAGAAGGAGGAGCTGAGCCATAAGAGATGTTAGGACTCATTGCTTCCCAGCACAGCTGGGATGGGTGTTTGTCTCGATGCCAGGTGCCATTCTGCTGAGTTGGGACATAATGGCTGGACACACCAGCCTGGAATAAAGGAAGAAGTACTCACATGTATTGCACTAACAGGGCAGTGGATGCATGAGCTTCTCTAGCTGCTGAATGGAATTCAGTCCTTTAGCCTTTAACCTTTCATGCAAATAACTAGGCTTATTCTTGCTAGAGGCAACAAAAGTCTTTTGTTTCTATTATTATGGTCAATAATATTTATAAAAAACATACAAGGATGATTGGGAGGCTTTGAAAATACAGATGAAGGTGCTTGTCTAGCTCAAGAGTGCAATCAGAGCAGGAGAATGTATGTGGAAGGTACTTTTGAGGATCATTAAAGTGATTGGACTGTGAGATCTCCCAAGATGGAGCAGCAGGAAACCATCCTCTCCGTCTTGCTTGTGCTCACATGATGGGTGGAAGGAGGAAGTGGAGGTAGTGAAAGATATGGTGTACTGGCCCCTGTGATAAGAGTGCCACTAGAAGGTTCACAGCAGAAAAATGAGAAGAAAATGTCAGGAAAGTGGAGCCCTGTTCCCACCTTGACTGTCATAGAAAAGCCAGGAACAAGCCCTGAAAACAGTGAGTTCCTACCACTGGGTAACTGCACAGGGCGGTTAGAAGTTAACAGTGACTCGAGAGACCAGTTGTGATCAAGTTGGCTTGGTGGGTGTTTGGAGTGGGTGGTGATGAAATAAATACAGTGAGGATAAACCAGTGGTTTAGAAACTTGGCTGAACATCCTCATCACTTGGAGGGAACCTGAAAAATAAAATTCCCGGGCCCCACATCAGACCCCGTGAGTCATATTTGTAGTGGTTGTACCTGGGAAACTGATACAGATAGCTCAGCTGCAGCCAGTCCACAGAGCATCATTTGTGAGCCACTGGTGGGTGATAAGAGTTGAGAAATCGGATGCACTTGAGAGGAGAGGAGGGCTGAGGAAGTTTTCTTGGTAGTTTTGTCTCCCTTTAATTTTATTTTTAGAATAGAAGAGATCTGAGCTCTTTTTCCAGGTCATAGGGGAGATAATCTTATTGAAGATACAAGAAAGATGGAAGATAAGAGATAGCCAAGGGTCTCTAGCTGTAGAAAATAAGCTGGGGTCCTCTGAGGCAGGTGGGTGCAGGGCAGCTTGGAGTGGGGAAGGTGGAGAAGGTGGAGAGTCAAGGGAAAATTTGAGGACGTGAAAGGAAACCCCTGAATTCTTAAACTGATCCCAAATCAAACTCTGTGTATTCTTCAAAGATGGATTCAATTCACCTAAAAATCTTGTTGAGTCCTCCCTAGCACTGTGTTGAGCAAATCACATGGGGCTTTCGTCATGCCAGTTACACCCGAGAAAGGCAGGTTATGAAAGTTTAGAATTATGAAATGAGACAAGTTGTGCAGTTCAACATGAGCTTATCTTTTGAAAGTTTGCATTTCACAGCTTCCGAGGGAATGCACTTTACATCACCTGTAATACTGAGTATTTAAGAGACCAGTTCTAAGAGGAAGAATTGACCAAGGACCTCTTACGGCCTCAGGCAGCATCTGAGAGTCCAGTTTTGGGGTTAGAAGGGGCCATTGTGGATGCCATGCCCACAGAATCTGTTGAAAATGGGTTCTCAGCGTTGTGGCAGGAAGCATTGTGTCATGAATCATACCTCACACCTTTCTCTTGCCGGCTGCCTAGGCTCAGTGTGAAATCTGGGTCTGTAATCTACTCCTTCTATCTTTTTTCTAAACTCTACCAAGAGTCAGCACAGTCCAGCCGTCATTTGCACATTTTCTTTGCATCCTGTGAAGCACATCTCTAGTATTCTTTTAATAGAAATGAACTTAGTGGGTCAGGTAGTGAATAAAAACCACTACACTCTTTTGAACTCATCATGTACATTTTATCTGGTACCTCCCTCTTAAATGTGTCTTGGGCAAATTTCTATTTTAACATCCTATCACAATGAAATAATTATTTCTTATTGTGAAAGACAAGACAACACAAATATTATGGCCTGTACACTTGATACTGTTTTAAATATCTTATGTATCTCAATGCACTTCAACCTCACAATAACACTGTGATACAGTTATTCAGATTCCCATTTTACAGATGAAAGAATTGAGGCCCAGAGGAGCAAGACATATTGCTCCAAAATCACGTAGCTAATGAGTGGTGAGACAGGGAATCCAACCTATGTCTGTCTGACACCAATGCCAGAGCTCTTCAATTGATGAAATAAATAGAAGCATAGTTAATTAGAAGGGGAAGGCATCCTTGGGAGTTAAAACTACTTATTCTGGGTGCTCCTGATTTTCTCAGCACAGTCTTGGCCGGGCGTTATTCAAAGAATCTCAGCTGAAGTACCTGCTTAAGGGACACAGATCATTTGTCTTCGTCTTCAACATGCTGCTCAGGTTTAGAAAAGCCAGTTGGATGAACCATTGGAAGCCTGTGGAACCTTCTGTGAGCTCATAGAACATGAGAGTGAGGCAGAGACCGACTCTAGCTTATCTCAGAGTGGATGGACAGGGAGCTTGTTCATTCATTCAAGAAACTGTCCTCACAGAGTGAGCCTCTGTGTACCACGCCTATATCTGTGTAGTGGGAACAAAAGAGTGAAGCATCGAGTCCTGGGCGGGGACACTGATAAGAAACAAGAAGGACTGGGAGGGAGGAGATTGCCTGTAGACAGACGGAGGTACAGAGCAGGGCTCTAACCCAGACATCGAGGTGAGTGGGAGGTGTTAGTTCCTGTGAACTGGAGTTAACCCCTTGATTGATGTAGGGTGAAACCCACAGAAGGCAGCCTTTCAGGATTCAAGGTAGGAGGGAAGTGCGTTCCAGTGATGCTCAGATACAGAACGCTAGAGACTGCAACTTCTCTCTTGCCTTAGACAAAAGTATGATGGGGGCAGTTTCCCCATCTGCAGCCTTATAAAGGCCCGGTTATCTAGCAGCTCAGAAAGAGATGGGGACTGACCATCAGGCTGCCCTTGATTGGAGCTCCTCCTCATGATTTGATGGCTGAGTGATTTAGGCAAGCGTCCATCCCTCTGGACCCTTATAAAGCTGGAGATGATACCTAACTTCACTGGTTTTGGGGGGAGAATTATGGAGTCAGTGGATGTTTCATCAAATATCAACATCACTTTGAGCAAATGCTCAGGAGGTAGTACAGTTCTATGTCGTTGGTGGTTCTTAACCCAGGGTGATTTTTCCCTCTAGAGAACATTTGGCAATATCTGGGGACATTTTTGATTGTCACTAGTGAGAGGGGGATTCATTGACATCTACTGGGTGGAGGTCCAGGTGGCTGCGAAATGTCCTGCATGCACAGGTCAGCCCCACAGCAAAGAATTATCCCACCCACTGTCATAGTGACAAAGTGGAAAAACAGTTCTATGTTATGTTAATGCCCATAATCCTCATAGGAACCCAATGAGGTGGTACAATTATTATTCCTCTATTTTAGATCGGGGAATATTGGAGCCATTCAATGCCTTGGAAATGAAATGACTTGCCCAAGCAAAGGCAGTTAGTAAGAGCTGGATTTGAACCAAGCCAGTCCAACTCCAGGGTTCTCACATGTAACCACTTACCCTAGGTTGCCTTCTGGTGGACTGGGTCAAAACCAGTGAAGGTTGGCTATCAGGAAGCTTCCCTTTCTCCTGTGTTAGTGGTTCTGACTCCAGCAAGTATCAGAATGACCTGAGGGGCAAATTAGAATGCAGATCTTGGGACCCCATGCCCAGGCCATCCTGATGCAGCTGTTTTTGAAGCACAAGGCTCTACACCAGCCCATGTGAATGCTTTTACATAGAGGAGCAGCGTGATATCAGCTGTAAAATCTTATTTTCAGAATCTCAGTTTTTCATGAAATACTGTATGAAGAGCTTAGCATAATTTTAGGATGTCAATCCAAGGAAAAAGAATTCAATGCAATGTCTCCTTAAGGAGGACCTTGGCTCTGTTAACCCATTTCTAGACTTGCATCTCCAGATGAGGACAAGATGAGGGTACTTGGTCATCCTTGCATCCCCTTAAATACTCAAAACTGGACTTCTTGCACCTTCCCCTGCTCACCCTTACCCTTGTTTCTTATGATATTGAATATCTGGCCATTTTGGCCAATGACTCAGGCTCCAAACCTCAAGCACTCCAAATCTCAATTCATCTTCCTTCCACTATGCAGCCAATCTCCAGGTCCTTGAAATTCTTCTTTCATCACGTTTCTCCTATTGATCCCTAACTCTTCTTCATGGCCACTGTCTTCTAGTTCAGCACTTTATCACCTCAGGTTCTGATCTGCAGTAACTTCCTCCTTAATCTGCAAGACTCAACTTTTTCCTCCAATGTATTCAGCCAAGTAAATCTTCTCAAAATGCCATTTTATTTCATATATGCATCCACTGATTCACTCAGGTATTTATTGGGCACTACTCTCTGCCAGGCGCTCTTCTGTGACACAGAGACGAATATGACCCTATCAGGTCCCTTTCTTATTCAGTGATCCTCAGTTCTTTGTATCAGCACAAGCTGGCCCCCTGCCCCATCCTTACATTTCTCTACACAGCCTCTCAGCTCTGGTCATTGCCCACTCTTCCCACCTGCTCATTGCTACCTCTGTAACTTTGTCATGTTCTACTCTACTCAAGGTCACTTCTGTCTCTACTCCACATATGTAACTCCTACTCATCCTTCAAAACCCAGATCAAATCTCATTTTCTTAATGAAGCCTTTCCTAACCTTCCTACTTCAGGACCATTTCCTCTCTTCTATAATCCCACAGTATTTAAAGCCACCATTATTTTTGGAACTGCTACTTCACATACACATATGGATTCATTTTTATGCATGTCTAGTGGGGGGAAAAAAAGGTTTCAATCTGGAACAGTTTATTGTAAAGGATTTAGTCACTCTGGGCGGCATGGTAGATGGAGACACAAAATAGGCATCCGTTTGCCAAATGTAGTTTAAAATTCCTGTGGGTGGATCTTAGAGCCCAGATCTGCAGGCTGTGTGCCTGGCTTACCCACTTGGACCAAGTGCTGCTGCTGAGAATGGCCAAAACCCACAGAGGCCCAGTTCATCTCTGCATCTGGCAATAATTCCAAGAATTTCTGGATTTGTCCTTCGGTGATTTTTCCCAGAGTTCTGTCAGCTAAAGAGGAATACTTTAGCAATATCGAATGTATGTTGAGTGCTTACTATGCACTTGGCATTGTGTTAAGGGCTTTATCCACATCTTCTTCAACCTTCACGGTAACCATTAAGGTAGGGACTATCACTTGCATTTTACATGTGAAGAAGTGGAGGCTAAGAGAGATTTAATAACTTGCCCAATTTTACACAGCTGGTAGTAGTAGTAGTCAGAGGAATTCTGGCTTTTCTGTTTTTATTCTTGACTTTTAACCCTTCTATGCAATCCAGGGATGGGTATAAAAACTAATAAGGATATCTAAGGCTTTCCAATTTTCAGGTGAATGCTGGGACTCATAATCTTTGTGGTCTAAGAAGCTTTGCATTGAAATGAGGATTCTTTTAGAAACAACGTGGTTTTCCCACTGAAAAGATGTTTTGTCATATTCAGATTTAAAATAACTGCTGCCTTGTCATACTCCCATTCTATCCTGAATGCCCAGCGCTGGACAACTGGGAAGATAGGGTGTGAAAGGGCAACTCATTAAAATGTTTTCTAGGAAAACTGATGGGTGAAAGACTTCCTGAGAAATTTCACACTGGGAAGGAATACTCTGCTCTGCTATATTTCATGGCAGATCATGAAATCTTTTCTTTTGGGCACGTGTTCCTTGCCCTGTGTTTATAGTTGTCACTAGTTCAGATGGCCTGAAATGCCTGATGTTGGAAGTACTTGCCGTTTCAGATTCCCCATGGGTCATGAAGGGTGAAAATTGTCTCCTAATCTGTTTAAAATTTTATTATTTTATTCATTTATTTTTGGCTGTGCTGGGTTCTCTTTGCTTCATGGGCTTTTCTCTAGTTATGGCAAGTCGGGGATACTCTCTAGCTGCGATTCATAGGCTTCTCACTGCGGTGGCCACCCCTGTTGTGGAGCACAGACTCTGGAAGTACAAGGTTCAGTAGTTGCAGCTCCCTGGCTCTAGAGCATAAACTCAAGGGTTGCTGCCCATGGCTTTAGTTGCCCTGAAGCATGTGGGATCTTCCAGGACCAGGGATCAAACCCATGTCTCCTTCATTGGCAGGCAGATCCTTTACCACGGAGCCATGAGAGAAGCCCTCTCCTAGTCTTATAAAAAGCAGAATCATAGAACTTAGAAAGATGGAGTTTGCATCCATTAACAGAGGGACAGATTTTTATGTTATTTTTATTTAGCGTCAATTTGAATATGCAAACTTGATGGAGATGTTGGTTGCATCTTTTTTAAAAAAATTGTTTTGTTTTGTTTTATAAAAATCCAGATTTTGAGAAGCATATGTAGCTGAGATGAAGTGAGCCAACGTTTTGGTCCAGGAAGAAAAGCAGAAAAGGAGAAGCTCTTGGTGATCCTGAATATTAAGTCTTTTCTTTAGAGTCAGTTGTAATTTTTATGTCAGTTCTTGTTACGGTAATAGCAGACACATACATAATGAAGCTTTATTAAAGGTGGAGGAGTCCCTGAGAGAATCACCAGTGGTAAGAAGAATAAAAAATGCTTCACCAAAACAGCTTTTAAAATCTCCAATGTTTAAATTCTTCTACTCTCTCAAAATTCAGCTTCCCCTAGAAGAATGCCTCCTATTTAAATTTTTTCTTAATAATGTGAAATATCAAATCACTTTCACTTTAATTTTTTTTTTCATTTTAAAATGGACTAAACCTCATCCTTCACATGTTTTCACAGTTAAGAGACTTATTATTATGTTGGGAAAATGTAATTTGGGTTAGCTTCCTTCAGAATTTGCTAATGTGAAAAAAGTATTTTTTAAAAAGATGTGATTTAATGAGAGGTCATTTTTTTTTCAGTTTCTCAGAAGATCAAAGCAAAATCGAATAGAATACCATTCTTCCCTAACTTGAGTTAGGTGTTGAATAGTGAGTGCTCTTTGCTACCTTCTTTCTTGCTCTTCAGTACAAGGGTACTATTAGTAGTTTTGAATATGTGACATAAGGGCTGTGCCAATTAAGAGTTAATTTGTTTGCTAGTAACAAAGATTTAGCTACAGTGCTTAAGAACATAAGAGTTTAATTCTCTCATTTAAAAAAAAAATTATTTATTTATTTTTGGCTGTGCTGGGTCTTCATTGCTGTGAGGGCTTTTCTCCAGTTGCGGCAAGTAGGGGATACTCATCGTTGCCGTACGCAGGTTTCTCATTGTGGTGGCTTCTCTTATTGTGGAGCATGGGTTTTAGGCACAGACTTGAGCAGTTGTGGCACATGGGCTCAGTGGTTATGGCTCCTGGGTTCTAGAGCACAGGCTCAGTGGGCTTAGTTGCTCCACCATATGTGGGATCTTCCCGGACCAGAGATGGAACCCATGTCTCCTGCATTGGCAGGCGGATTCTTCACCACTGAGTCACCAGGGAAGCCTCAGGGTTTAATTCTCTTAAATAAGAACACAGAGGTAAGGCAGGCATTGCTTAATACTGTAACTCCACAGTGCCATCAGGAATCTAGGCTCATTCTGTCTTTCTACTCCACTACCCTTAGTTTGTGACTTTTACTGTCAAGGACTCCTTATGATTTAAGAAGGCTGCTGAAGCTCCAGTCATTACATATGAATTCTTATCAGGAAATAAAAGGGAAGACTTCTTGAAAAACATATTAATAGCTTTTACTTATATCCTGTTTGGAAAAGGAAACGGCAACCCATTCCAGTATTCTTGACTGGAAAATTCCACACAGAGGAGCCTGACAGGCTACAGTCCATAGGACTGCAAAGAGTTGGCCACGCCTAAGTGACTGAGCACATCCTGTTGGCCACTAAGTAGCTAGTATGTAACATAATGCACTGTAAAGTAATAGAATGTAATTTTTCAGTTTAGGCATATGACCCAAGATCCTGTTAGTAAGGAATAAAGAAATAATGAATTACCATCAAAAATCCCTGTCACAAGATCTGTGTTTTAGTCTGGCTATTATCTAATATTGGCTGGACTATACAACAAGAAAGTAATCCTGGGATCTTGGTGACTTGTAACAAAGACATCTTTCTTACTCTCACAAAGCCTGATCTAAATAAGCCCCAGTGACTCTGAAGTGTAGCTACAAGTATAGCTCCATATGATGACTGCTTCCTTTTATGGCCCCTTCTTCTTAGCATGTGGCTTCTGGGATGCTGAGATAAGGGAACATATAACTGAAGGATCTCACAAGGGTTATTTACTGTGCCAGCATGGGAGTGTCACACATCACTTCTGCTTACTGTCTTCTGGCCAAAACTAGTCATATAGTCCATTCCAATTGCAGTGGGGCTAGGAAGTACCATCTTTCTACTACTCAGGAAGGATCCTATGGTGATAAGTTTGTCTATGCAATTTAGTCCTATTTCCAAACTAAGCCAGTTGGTTTCAATAGGTCCTAGGCAATAGGATAGCCTGTTTTTCAGTAACCATTTATCAAGTGGTTACTATGTACCAAAGCGTGGTGTCACATGCTCAAGTCACAGATATGAAAAAGATGCAAATCCTCTTTCAAGGAATTTATTGACTAATAAAGAAGACACACACATCTGTGGATAATAATGACAATAAAAGCAAAAAAATCAGGTGCTCTGGAAATTGAAAGTTGGGAGAATGTCTTCTAGTTGATGCCCAGGGAAAGGTTTTAGGAGGAAATGATGTTTAGACGAGTCCTTAAAAGATTAGCAAAATTAGCCTTGGTGATGTGGTCCAATCAATAGCGTCTCTCTCAAGGAGTTTTCTGAATCAGTAGGAATGTTAGGCTATAATTTCAATGCTGCCAGTGTCTAGCTATTTGATCTTCGACAAGTTTTTCCCTTTTGTAAGATGAAAGAATCAGATAAAATGGTCTCTATTGTTTCTTTCACCTCTAATACTCTGATTCTCCAATTCTTAAACCAACATTCTAAAAGCCTAATGATGTGATTGTGGAACACATAGACAGTGAAACCTTCCAAACAGAAGTACAGTCAATGTTCATTGACATACACTAGGAAAATAGAGAAATGTAGAAGAAAAGTCTAAATATCAGGTGATATCTATCTCATTCTCCTGTTTTATTGCAGCTTTTTCCAGGATTTCTGATGCACAGGTTTAAAGATTTTTGTTTTTTCTTTTTTCTTTTGGATATAGTTGCCAAATAGAGCATGGGCTAGATATAGCAGGCTTCAGTCAGCCTCTTAGTATGCTACTGCAAGCATTTTTTCCCATGTTATTTAAAACTCTTTAGAAACATGAGAAAATATGATAAAAATGATGTTTAGGTCCATTTCTATGCTTCCTTGTGATAAGCTATTTAAAAGTCAGGTTTCCCTCATGTACTAGTGAAGCTTGTGTGCTGTGCTAAGTCATCAGTCATGTCCGACTCTTTGTGACTCCGTGGACTGTAGCCCTCCAGGCTCCTCTGTCCATGGGATTTTCCAGGCAAGAATACTGGAGTGGGTTACCATGTCTTCTTCCAGGTGATCTTCCTGACCCAGAGATCAAACCCATGTCTCTTGTGGCTCCTGAATTAGCAGGCTGGTTTTTTACCACTAGTGCCACTTGGGAAGCTTAGTGAAAATGAAATAATATTGTCGTGGCTTTAATCTTGTAACAGCAGGCATTGGGTTGCTTTTATTATAGTTTGTTTGTTAAAAATTGTAACTCACGTTTGTTGGACATGAATTACATGGCAGTAACTCTAACAAGTGCTTTGGAGAGACTATTGACTCACTGATCCCAGCCCCAGATAGTGTAGATAAGAAACCTGCAATTTAGAGAGATTACGTAACTTGCTTAAGGTCTCATAACTAGAAAGTGGCTGAACCAAGATCCACACTTTCGCTTTTGCATTTTGAGAGCCTGCATCACTACTGCATTGTACTATGTGTCTCTGTTGCAAATGGCAAACCGAACTTGTTAGGTATAAGCGAAAAGGTGATGTGACTAAATCTCAGAGGTAGCTCTCACTTCAGGAAGACAGAAAACAGATTTCCCTCTTGCCCGTCTTGTTCTTGATCACTGTCTCTTGGCTCGGCTTTGCTCTGTGTTTCCTTCACTTACCATAACGTATTCAATGTGGTCACCTCTGGTACTTCTCACAGTTGGTGATTTAAGTGGCACGTTGTTATTCAGTCACTCAACGTGTCCAACAACCCCATAGACTGCAAGCGTACCAGGCTTCCCTGTCCTTCACCATCTCCTAGAGCTTGCTCAAACTCATGTCCACTGCATCGGTGATGCCATCCAACCATCTCATCTTCTGTCATCTGGTTCTCCTCCTGCCTTCAATCTTTCCCAGCATCAAGGTCTTTTCCAATGAGTCAGTTCTTCGCATCAAGTGGCTAAAGTATTGGAGCTTTAGCATCAGTCCTTCCAATGAATATTCAGGGTTGATTTCCTGAATAAGTGGCAAGAGCGCCTTCTTTTCCAAAGTGTTGTTAAAAATTCAGCAGTCAAGTCTCATTGAGCCTCCCAGGAGGTGTTAGTGGTAAAGAATTTGCAGGAGACCTGAGAGATGCCATTTCATCCCTGGGCCAGTAAGATCCCCTGGAGAAGGGAATGGCAACCCACTCCAGTATTCTTGCCTGAAGAATCCGCACAGACAGAGGAGCCTGGCGAGCTACAGTCTATGGGGATCACAAAAGAGTTGGTCGGACATGACTGAAACTACTTAGCTTGCTGCAGAGTCCCGTTGGCTTGGCTTTTCCATGTGACCATCCCTGACTGAATCACAATTATAGGGTATAGAATATTCTGACATCCTGAGTATCAATTGCAGGACCATCCTTTGAGCTGATGAGGACTGTCAGGGGCAAACTGTAGCTCTATCCAAGAGGGACAAGAGGGGTGGATAGTCTTCAAAGCTCAATTAGGGCATTTTTGTCAAAAGAAGGCCAAATGGGTGCTAGGCAGGCAAAACAACCACTGCCCTCCACATTGGCTTCCACAGTTTCTCCTCATGAAATTGTGTTTGTTTTTTTTTTTAAAGTTCCCCTGCCTCCAAAAGAGCTTACACTTTGCCATGTGGTGTTACCTCCCAAGAACATTTCACTTATGTCTTAGAAAAATAAATACACAGCCAATTTGCAGATTATACCTTCCTTAGTTCTGCTATAAATTATATGACTTGTTCTTGGCAAAGCCTGAAGTCAAAGATGGCTTTTTCCCACCCCCTCACCAACTTGAAGAATGAGTGGCATTCACTGAAGTTGTGTGCCCAGGGATGAATTTGCCCACCTGAAGGGGATAGCTAAATTTATGGGAAGAATGGCAACTTTTTAAATAGTTCCAAGCATCCATTCCACTGTGAGAAGCTTACAGACAAGTAGGAAATATTTTTTTCTTTTGAACGTGGGCCAACGTTCACTTACAATATTTATAAAATTTGTGAATCTGGAGGAAACCCATTATGGTCACCTTCACCGCATTAAAATTCCAAAATTTTCTCAGTGTGTTCCATGCGGTTTGAGAACAACATGATGTATAGAATTCCAGCAGTAGGAAAAGACAAAATCAGAATAAAAAAGTCTGGGTTCTAGGTTTAACTCGGATCCTAACCAGCAGGGTGGTCTCAGATTGGTCCCATTGTGTCCCTGGTTCTTGGTTTCTTCTTTTGTAAATGAAGACTTCAGTTTATATGTGTTATGAAGTCCCAGCTCAGCTATCCATTAGAAATACAATTCACTGGGCCATTGGAACTATTCATGAGGGTTCAGCAAGTCTCAGCTGATTGAATCTTTTCAATATTGTTATGCCTTTGGAGTTTCTATTCCTGGCTAGAATTAACCTGCTCTGTACTATTCTCTTCTTTACCTAAATATGTTACATAGAGAATAGATTAACTATGTAAGGAAGTCTAGTTAATTTTATTTGAGGAGCTTTTAGATTTTAAGATTTTTCTTGTTATAACTGAAAGGCATCTAAAAATTTGGGAATTCCTGATCAAGCTTCATTCATTGAGTAAAACTTTCTTGGTCTTCTTTAGTCTTGAGAACCCTCTGATCAAGGATACTGTTGCTTGTTTGATGCTGAGCTAGGCCACTATACTGATTCTTTCTGATGTGGGGAGCAAAGTCTGCCAGGATTTCCTGCTATAGTCTACCATTAACATATTTTTAAAAATCTTGCCTATTAGGAAATGTGAGGAATGTGGGGTTCTCATATATGTTCACCTATCCACCATTTATTGAGTGCCTGTTATCCACCAGCTGCTGTGAGAGGAACACATTTACTGACACAAACGTAGATAAATAGCTCTGGCAGATGAGCGCTCTTTTTAAAGCACAGGAAACATAACTGGAAACTAATTTCTTTAAGTCTGATTCGAGAAAATATAATTCCACTCATTGCTCCTAATTTTCCTGTTTCTTGTAGCCTTTTATATTTGTATATTTTTTTACATTGAGATATAATTCATATAACATAAAAGTCAACTGTTTTAAATTGTGCACTTCGGTGGTTTTTAGGATAGTCATTATGTTGTATAATTATCAAAACTATCTAATTCCAGAATATTTTCATCACCCTAAAAGGAAACTCCATACATACTAGCAGTTTGGAACCCCACCCCTTCACCCCTTGTCAACCACCAATCTATTTTTTGTCTTTATGGATTAGTCTATTCTGGACATTTCATATTATGAAATCATACTATGTGTGGTCTGTTGTGTCTGGCTTTTTTCACTTAGCATAGTGTTTTCAAGGTTCATCCATATTGTAGCATATAACAGCACTTCATTTTTCATTGCCAAATGACATTTCATTATATGTTATATGGATATACCATATTATCTTCATCCATTAACCATCTGATGGACTTTTGGGTCATTTATACTTTTTGGTTATTATGAATAATGTTGATATGAACATTTGTTTGTAACTTGTTGTAAGAATGAATATTTTCACTTCTCTTGGGTATATATCTAGGAGTGGAACTATTGGGTTATATGGTAATTCTACTTTTAACTTTGCAAGAACCTACCAAGCTGTTTTTCCAAAGTGGCTGTACCGTTTTACATTCCCATCAGTAATATACTTTTTTGGGGGGTTGTCTTTAATAGAAAATATTTGAAACTACCCCAGGAGTTAGGTTAGTAGTTTTCTTCCCAGTTTATTGGTGAGGGCACTAGAGCAATAAACTGAAAAATGCCTCCTGGGGCCCAGATCCTAGGTTTCTTCATTTATTCAGCATTCACCCATTCCCTGTTCTGTTCCCGGCATTGTTCCCAGTTCTGTGGATGCAGAGATGAGTAAAATATACTGTCTGTGAAGTGTTGAATCAAGTCTGTAAAACTTCTGTTGAAATCTTTAAAATGGTAAAAGCTCCCATTCATGTGACTTGGTTTAGATGGAATCTGCCCAGAGTCTTAAGGATGGACCTAAACAAATATCCCTTGATACTGGATGATTTTTGGATGATGTTCCTAGTATCCACGGTAAGCTATCAATTCATGTTTTCTTTTCTTAGTGGAGAAAATGTGTTAGCGTCTGGCATTTGCTGTGTCTCTGAACAATTTTATAGTGGAATCATCTAATCCCAGGAATTTGGGAATAAGTATATAACTTATGTTGAAAAAGAGTAACAGTCCTGAACATATGTATAGTTTTTCACCATTTCCAGAGCTGTTTTGTATATGTTACCGTGTCTTCTTTGACTGCAGTCCTGCGAAGTAGGCCGGGCAAACACACGTTATTTCCATTTCATGGATGGTCACTAAACCTCAGGGAAGCAGAGTAGTTTGCCCTGGGTCACACGAATGAGCCAGAAGAAGCCCCTTCACTGGAGCAGTCATTCCCAAATACTTTTTCTTGGACTGGTGCCAGGAAGGAATAGCGTTCACTCTGATTCATGAGGAAGTGAGAAAAGTAAGGCAAAGTCGTGAGGTTTTCACATCACTAAATTTATTTGATTTTAAGAACTGTCTTTTAGTCTAATATTAAGTATTGGCTTACAGAAAAACCCAAAGGAACCTTTTGGCCAACCCAACACCTCTTATTTCTATATTAGTTAGTAAAATGTCCGTTTTCTTTATTGAATGTAGTGATGGTAGATAGCAACATTTCTGTGATTTTTATTTGAAAAAAAACAAATGTTGGTAATTTTCATTAGTGAAACTTTTTTTTTTTTTTTAAACTGTTTCATGAAATCACCATAGCAGAGTCAGGCCTGGTCCAATGATAACTGATTAATCACTTTATTACTTTTTTCCTGGGCACTTTCTTCTAGTTAAACTAGAAAATATGTCCTTTTAGAGATGTAGCCATTTTTCCTATGTACCTATGTCATATGCAACTGTAGCACCTAGTCTCCCGGTTTTCAGCTAAACCCTCGTAGGCAATTATATATCAGAGATTCAAAGGCTGGTGGGCCACCCATGCAGGCAGAATGACCTACTCAGTCTTCTGTTTTTGATTGTAGGTAAGTATGTCTTGTTGTTCAGTTTGTTAATTATTCTTGGGCAGAAGGGAGAGGAGGTTGGACAAGACATTTTTAGCAAAATGCATTGACTGTATTTGAAAAGATGTAGCAATTATTCATTTGATGAATGGTTCTCCATCTGGTAGAAAGCAAGATTCAACCCGAACAGTATGTGTGACTTGCCTACATCACATACCAATGAGAGGAACTAGAAGTGGAAAGCCTTCTATTTCTAAATATTACTCATCTACTTCAAAATGTAATCGTGGGAACGACATGCAAATTACCGATGGGGAAAAAAAAATCCTCTTGACTCTTTAAAACACTGAGCAAAAAGATGTAGCAAGATTAAATCATCCTCAAGTCCCTTTGCTTGTTGCACTGGGTTTGTGGGAGGGGAGGGATTTCTGAGTGCCAGATACCCCCTCTCCTAAATCAGCCTTCCCCAAAGCCAGGAGACTTGCTCCAGCATTAGGGTTACTACACTCAAATACACCTGGAGAAAGAGTACTATGAAAAGTAAATCCTGGTTCTGTAAGGTGGGACTTTGGATTTATAAATATCCAAGAGTGGCAGAGCTTCCACACTCCTCAAACTTTTGGACTAGAACCTACCTATTCCTCTTGTTGCCCTTCAAGGGTAGTGTTTATGTGTGTTATAACTTCCTTCTCATTCATTTCTCATAACAACTTTACAGGTAGGGATATTCTCATTCCCATTTTACAGATAAAGAGCCTAAGGCACAGAGAGGTTAAGAAACTTGCCCAAGGTCACACAGTGGCAAGGTCTGTATTTGAATCTGGCAATTTAGCATCAGAGGTAATCTGTGAATCCCTGTGTGGTGCTGCTTTCTATGGCTAAGCAGCATTTTTTCGCTTTTACCTAAATACAGCATGTTTTCTTACATGAATAGTCAGTAATCTAAACTAGAAAATACATTGAAAGTTTTCAGGGCACTTGGCTGGCTGGTGAGTCCATTGCAAACATAATAGAAAGACCAGTGACTCTGAGGTTAAACAGTTGAACTCATTTTTTTTTCAAACTTTAAACTTTTTATTTTGTATTGGAGTATAGCTGATAAAAAATGTTGTAGTAGTTTCAGGTGAATAGCAAAGGGACTCAGCCATGCATGTATATGTATCCTTTCTCCCCCAAAACCCTCTCCCATTCAGGCTAGCACATAACATTGTGAACTCACCTATTTTTTGCAGCCGTTTTTCTAACCGTGTTAACTTGTCTAGTTGGTTAACTTTAAAAGCCTCAACTTTCTCCTTTGTACACTAGTGATAATAATTCAATGACATGTCCCATGAAGAGGTCCTGGTATGATGAAAGATGTAGATAAAGGCTCAGGAAGAGGATGGCATGCAGCACACTCTACGTGGAACACAAGTGTATACCCATTTCCCCCTCACCTTCGCTCCTTCCCACTTCACCCTTTCTGCCACTCAAATGCTTAGGTAAGCTTGGTTAGTCCTCCATTGAAATGAATGGCCCCACACCAGCTGCAGCTTTATATGAAGGAGGGCAAGGGTAAATCCTACAAGAAGCTGCATGATATAGAAGAAAGAACTCAGAAAGGAAACAAGTGTCAAGTGTAACATTCTCTGAAGAGATCAGAAATACCATCAAGGTGAGAAAGTGGGTCTACAGAACCATGAACTGTCCCCAGTGAGGGTTCATACCAAAAGGAAATGAAAAATTGAGATTAAAGGACAGACATTAGAAACTAGTCCCATCTCCCACATGCTTCTGAATGAAGAAGCAGAAGTGTGGGCTGGCAAGGTCACTCCTGTGTGATGTGATCCCACCAAAGGCCTCAAGAATCTGCCCATTCACACCGCGGCCTTCTTCAGATAACCTTAGAAATGTACCAAGTTCAAGGAGATGCCCTCCATTCTCTAGTTTTGTTATAAAAATGTGAATATGGATTATAATTCTTCCCATTCCTAAAATATGTATCATCATACGGAAGGATGGCCTCATATACTCAGAAGCTATATTTTCTTACCTCTCCTGGGCAAAAATAAATTTGTTTAGAAGTAACTAAATAGTAGAGGTTGATACTTTGCAGAATCTAGTAATTAAAAAAAATCTTTTAATGCTCTATTTCAAAGAATAAGTCAACAATATTAAGGATAATTTTGAAAAAAGGATTTAAAAAACCAACCAGGATTCTGCCAATTTAAATTTCTCTTTTCATTTCCGTATACTAGAAAATTTATTTCATATATTTATTTCGTGTATTAGATTTTAGTCTTTTCATATATAGACATTTTGCATGATTTCAGTCATAGGCTATATGCCATTAGGTATAACATAGGTTTAGAACTCTCCACCTATATTCTATACAATTGTCATTTTAATGGCTTATGTGGGAAAGGATAGTATATGTTCCTCTTAGGAATGGGAAGAGAGTGACTCCCAGGCACAATTATAATGATGTGACATCATTTGGTGATTGATACTAGTTTTGCCCAATTATAGACAATGCTGTCTAGCACCAAAGAATGGTTATGGCCGCTAGAAACAGAGACTCAACTATAGTATTTTAAACACATAACAAGGAGAAAAAAAAAAGCCAATGGAAGGCTGTTCAGTTCTGATGTTTGCAAGATGTCAGACGCCAAGGCTATTTCTGTTTTTCTGCTTTGCCATTCTTTTTGCATGGCTTTCAAGTTCAAAGTTACAATATGGCTGCTTGAATTATAGCTTTCATGTCTGAATTCCAGGCAAGAAGGAGAAAGAAGAGAAAGGCAAAAGTGTTCCTTCCTCACCTTCACCGTCCACTTCTTTTTAAAGAGCTTCCCCAAAGTTCCCTGTCAAAGCACCTCATGAACTGTGTGATTTTGGGTAAATCATACAAACTCTTGGAGGTTTGGTTTCTTCGCTGATAAACCAACAGCAATAATTTCTACCTCTCAAACATACATGTGTGTTTGCTCAGTTGTGTCAGACTCTTTGTGAGTCTTTGGACTGTAACCCTCCAGGATCCTCTGTCCATAGGATTTTCCAGGCAAGTATACTGGAGTGGATTGCCATTTTCTCCTCCAGGGGATCTTCCTGCCCCAGGGATCAAATCCATGTCTCTTGTGACTCCTGTTTTGCAGGCAGATTCTTTACCCACTGAGTGATTGGGGCTTCCCCCTACCTTGCAAGGTGTATGTGAAAGAATACTGCAAATCCAAAAATACTGTGTAAATGCAAGGACTAAATTAAAACAGTACTTGTGGTCCAATGCAGATTGCAATAGCTGCAATAGTTCATATTTCTGTGTTCTGGTTGCAGAAGAATATATTGCAATTATTTATAATCACTCCCTTTCCCCATCCTGAAGTGTTTTTGAGACAGACAGAAAGCAGAACTGGACTGTGTTTGGTTCATGTCAGTGGGAAGTCTGAGGACTATGAGACTCCAGACAGTGGTAGAAGTGATCAGACTCCAAAGCTGCTTCCTTATGCCTCCATGTCTTTGTGGTCTGGGAGATGGAATAGAAGTTTGGAAAAACTCTAAACTCAGAGGCTGAAAAAGTCCTAACGTAGTTCCTTGAGAACTCGCAGATCTCCAGGCCAAGTCTGCTATGCATGGCCCTGATCTTTGTGATTAGAATGGTAAGCTCCCCGAGGGCAGGAATCTCTATATTCCTTTGTATTCCAATTCCGGGAACCTAGAAGGACCTGAGTAAAAATCTATTTATTAATTCTAGCCTCGCCTTGAAGACAGAGTCATTCTTACATGTGACTTATTTAAGCTCCTGTGCCAGTTAACCTGTTATGATTAACTGGAGCCACAAAGGACTAGGTGGGCTGAAGCATATTTTTGAATAAAAATAATTAAAAGGTAAATACACACTAGGGATAGAGTGTACATGATTAACGTAATTAACAGTGCTGTATGTCGTATGTGAGAGTTGCCGAGAGAGTAAATCCTGAGTTCTCGTCACAAGAAAAACATTTCTATTTCTTTAATTTTGTGTCTACACGAGATGATGGATGTTCACTAAACTGTACTGTGATACTTGTTTCATGATGTATGTGAATCAAAGCACTATGCTTTACACCTTGAACTTAGCACAGTGCTGTATGTCAATTATATCTCAGTAAAACTGGAAGAAAAAAAAAAAGAGAAAGAAACAAGCAAGTCCAGAGACATATTGCAACAACCAGGCAGGGTACTGATAGGCGCTCAGAATTAAAACTGTACAAACCTGGACACTGACTGGATGGTGGAGGAGGGCTGGTGAAGGGAACAAGAAGTGAAGATGACTTTGAGATTTGAGCCTGGGTGATGGGAAGAATGGTTCTGTGACCCGAAAAAGGGAAGTTGGGGCTATGAGCTGGGCTGGGGGAGGGAAGATGAAGATGATGAGTTGAAAGTGCTGAATTTGAGATGCTTGGGGATGTGGTGTGCACATCAAGGAGTTAGGTGGAAATGTGTAGTTCAAAGGAGAGGGTAGGATACACATGAACAAATAAACAAAAGCATAGTGAGTCAGCTGCTTTGTGGAGTGTTGGCTGGAGTTCTCAGCAGCAGATGAACTTTGTGGGAAGGAGAGTGAAAGATTCCTTGCTTAGGGTCTGTGGGAAGGCTTGCGAGCTGTGAACTCCTTAACATTTTAAGCAGAATGTTGTGTATTTGCAAAAGCCTGCAATTTTATTGGCTTATTTATCCTAAACAAGGTTAAGAACCATTACTACATACAGAAAGAGGTGGACTGAGATGGTGCTTATGGAATTTATACATAGTTGTTTCTGCCTAAAATAATCCAATCAACTTCTGCATTCCTGACTATCATCCCACAGACTAGAGTGGTTGTTGTCTTCACCACGGTAGACTCTTAGATCAGGATTATTTTAAAATGTTTCTTCTTGCCAAGACAATTCAGTAGGGAAAGAATAGTCTTTAAAAAAAAAAAATGGTCCTGAGATAACTAGATATCCACATGTGAAAGAATTAATCTGGACCCTCTCACACCATACATAAAAGTTAACTCAAAATTAATCAAAGACCTAAATATAAGAGCTAGAGTATCAAACTCTTAAAAGAAAAACACCTTCTAAGGTGTAAATCTTGAAACCTTGGGGTACCTCAAGCACAAGAAACCGAAGAATAAGTTGGGCTTTTGTAAAATTCAACCTTTGTGCTTCAAAGACACTGTCAAGGAAGTGAAAAGACAACCCACAGAATGGTAGATATTTGCAAGTCATATTGCAAAGATCTGATAAGGATCTTACACATCCAGAACATGTGAAGAATTCTTACAACTCAACAATAAAAAGAAAAATAACCCACTTAACAATAGCAAAAGACTTGAATAAATACTTCTCCAAATAAAACAATTAGCCAATAAGCACATGAAAAAATACTCAATATCATTAGTTATCAGGGAAATGCAAATCAAAAGCACGTGAGATACTACTCCATATCCACTGGTTTGGGTGATAATAATAATCAACAACAACAGATAACATGTTGGCAAGGATGTAGAGAAGTTGGAATCTTCATACACTGCAGGTGAGCGTAGAAAAGGTATAGCCACTTTGGAAAAACAGTTTGGCAGTTCCTTACAAAGTTAAACAGAGTTACCATATGACCCAACAATTCCACTCTCAGGTATAAACCCAAGATAATTGAAAACATATGTTCATAAGCTTGTACACAAATATTCACAGCAGCGTTATTCATAATAACTCCAAAGTGTAAACAACCCAAATGTTCATCAGCTGATGAATGAATAAATAAAACATAATATAGTCATACAATGGACTATATACTATTCAACCGTAAAGAGGAATGAAGTACTGATCTATGCTATGATATGCATGAACTTTGAAAATAATATAAGTGAAAGAAATTGTACATATTGTATGATTTCATTTAAATGAAATATCTAGGATAGACAAATCTGTTGAGACAAAAGGTGGATTAGTGATTGACAGAAGCTGGGGGAGGAGAAGAATAGGGATTGATGACCAATGGGTACCAGGTTTCCTTTTTGGGGTGATGCCAATGTTCTGGAATTGGTGATGGTGGCTGGGAATACAATAAAAATCATTGGTTGGTTTTGTGGTATGTGAAATTGTACCTCAGTAAAAAGTATTCTTTAAGTCTTTCCTGATTCTGATTGTCTTATTGCTTTTTAAATGGGATGGAAAATAATATTCATTATCCAAAAAGAAGGAATTGCATGACCAAAGTCATAGGGATAGGAAAGTAAAGAGAGATTTTAAGGAATAGTGTATTTAGATGGAACCTTGGTGTGTATCCGGAGGAGTCAGGAGATGAAACCCAAATGGTAAGTTGGGGCCAGAGTAATCAAGTCAGCCAGTCTCCGAATGAGTCATAAACACTCATGAGGACTGACTTGGTGCCAGCCACTACTTTGAATGCTCCCTATACACACAGGGTTCAGCCGTCTTGCTCTGGTGATATTATACAAATATTTAACTCAAATTCAATTAAGCAATTATAAGGGTGTGAAGGGCTGGAAGTTCAGAGTACTATGGAAATGTGATGGTGGGAATCCAGGGAAGTTATCGCAAGAAAGGAGAAGTTTAAGCTGAAAAGGATCTGACTTCCAGGCTAGCAGATTTTGACCAAACAAGTTGGAAACTGGTAGCCATTTAAAGGGTCCATGCCTCCAGGGGAGATAGGCGATTAGAGCAATGACAGAGGAAGATGCAGCCAGTGGTGACAAATTCACCATGCAAGGCTCTTTGGGGTGCCAGTCTGGCCCCAAACACCCTGTACTGCCAGCAAAGCAGGGGCAGGAAGAACATTTTTTTCAACAGTGACAGTCTATGAGCTGTATTTAGAGGAGCGTCCTTCCAGATGTTGCTGGAGAAAGGGCACGGGTGACTGTTCATGGAAATATGATGGACTGGCACAGCAGATCCTTCTTCCTCCCTGCTGAAAGCAATTCATCAAGAGCCCTTCCTGGCTTTTTCTTTTTTTGGGTCAGGCAGATAGAAAAGTCATCATACAGCTTCATGTTCCAGGGCCACTTCTTTATCTTGAATTTGCTCCAATGGGAGTTGTGAAAATGAGCTGGTAGACCATGATGCATATATCCTTTAAGTGTGTGTGTGTGTGTTTGTGTGTGTGTATGTACCATGTCAGGGAAAGGTGGAGAGCAGGGTTTTGAGAACAATACTGTGAAACAAATTCTCCCTCTCTCTTTGTATCTATAAATTATCAATATCTACACATATTTATCTCTCAGTCTATGTGGGAAGTGCTGGGGATGACATGTGGATGCAGGGACTCCCTATCTATTGAGAGACATAGGTCAAACACATCTATAATGTGTACCAAGGACTATTGGAAATCGAGGGTGGGAGAGGCTAGTTCCAATAGATAGGGAGGAAAAAAAAATAATTTCATTGAGTGAGAATTCCCATGCCAACTTTAGACTGTAAGCCTCTTAAATACAGAGGCTGACTATTTTTTTCCCATTCACACTCCTGGGAGGCCCCTGAGCCCTTGAAGGATTCAGCTGACTCACTGATAAGTCCTGCAGACTTTTGCTTCCTGGTTCCAGAGCTGCGTGCTGGCCACTGACACCCTTTCTTTCATATTGAACAACTCTATTTCTGGGGCTGGTGCTTGTTAGGAGGTCTGGAGCAATTCTTTTGTTTATTGAAATAAAAGATACTATTGAGACGAAATTTGGTGATAATATAGCAAACATCCTGCCTGACCTTTACATTCTGCTCCTCTTCCCCCTCCAGCCCCATATTCTCTTACACATCATCACCAGAGGTCCTGAAGTCCTAGAACCATTACTTCCTGAGCAAATCTGCTTCTTGGACAGTTGGAGTTTGGCCTGTGGCCTGGCTACCGGCATTTCTCTTTTTCTAGGATTGTGTATCTGGAAAGGAGAGCCACCTAGCCAGTTGGGGTGGGCACAGTGCTTTGAAAAGTGGGAGCTTGGGAATGAATCATCGAGGGCCCCCCCTGGCGAGTAGGAGCTTCCTCTTTCAGCCAGTAGGATGCAAAGATGCGAAGTCACCAGGACCACTCTGTTGTACTGGTTGCTATTGGTTCCTTTTGTTTAAAAAAAAAAAAAAAAAGAGCAAAGTGGCAGTTTGCGAAAGAAGCTTTTGTTCGGTGGGAAAAGTGCTTCTACCTTAGACAGGAAAGGCGTCAGCAATGGCAGGAGGAGGCGCTGGGCAGTCTTCTCATGGAGCCATCTGGTGGTTCTTCGCTGTAAGTGCCGCTCCTGGAGCTGCCTCCCTGTGGGCTGAGCTCCCTCGCTCAACGTTTCTCTCCTTGGAGAAATAGCCTCTCCAGCTCAGGGAAGAGACTCCTCTCCATGACAGTATACCAGATGGCTGCCCACTTTGAGTTTTCTTCACTGTGGCTCTCAAGGGCCCACAGGACCTGTCCTGGTGCTTCCACCCTTCTCCCCCTATCTCCAGATAGACTCCTCAAGCTCCAGGTCCCCCCGGCCCTGCTGCTCTCCCTGGGGCCCTTTGCATTACCTTCTCTCTGCTCAGGTTGCCTTTCTCTAGCATCTTCTCAAGTCTGGCTTCTTCTCTGTGCTCATATATTAGCTCCGCACTTTCCTCAGAAAGGTCTAGTTTGACTCATCTCTCTAAAGCAGTCCTTGCACCAAGTCATTCTCCATCAAAGATTCTTTGCCTTTTTTACTCATAGGCTATTTAGTATTATCTAAAACGATCTCCTTCATTCATGTGCTTTCCCTTTGTTTATTGTCTGACTTAAGTCTGTTCGAGCAGACCCTTGTCTGTTTCATCTGTTTTGAGAAAAATGCCTGACTTGTGTTGGGTGTTCAGTAAATACATGTGGAAAAAAAAAAGAATGAAAATGAGGTTGCAAAACATGGAAAGGTAGAAGCCAGAGAGCCTAGAGGGGTCATCTGAGGTTATGCTGGACCCCTCCTCATTCGCTGCTTCTTTCCAAATCACAGTCTATTGGAGGGTCTATTTGCATGGCTAGCATCCATTCTTCTACGGGATTATACTTTGGCTGCCAAGAATTTGGTTCTTTCTCACCATCCAACCCTGTTCTCTCCTTATCTTGGTGCAGTTTTTCCTAATATATATTCACAAACTCTAATAGCTTTAACAGGGGTTGTATTTATAAGGGAAAGTTGTCTTCCATCTTTGAGGCGCCATGGTTTTTAGACATTTCCAAATATTCAATGTAAAAGCATTGAACCATCAAGAGAAACTCATACCTCATCTGATCAAACCCTGCTGGTCAGTTTCTCTCACTGTCGAGAGCACTTGGCGTGCATATCCGTGCTCCCTTGGCGGCCAGCAGCTGCCTCTTCTCCTAATGATGACTTTTCATTTCCCAGCCAGCAGCCAAGACTCTACTTGCTCAGCTTCTTCAAGGAAGAGCCCTCAGATTCTGGAGGGGAGGGTGTCAGGTCATTGTTAGCCAGGCTTCCTGTGTCTGAGCCCAGACCTGATCAAATGTCCTTGCTCAGTCTATTCGTTTTTCTCCATTTTTCATGTTTCTGCTCAGTCTTTTCATTTTTCTCCAACCTTGGGTACCCTTGCATCCACAGGACAGCTGAGAGCCCCAGGGGCTTGTTTGCCCTATGACTGGTGGAGAACTAGCAGTTTTCATGAGCTTTTCTCAGACTGGAACTTAATAAAAAGAAAGTCTTTCTACCTTTTATCCTGGCAATGGAAGAGCTGAGCAGGCAGCAGAGGACTTGTTGGGGCTAGAGTTGTTTGTGCTGGGTTGTTCTGGGGAGGCAGCCCAGGAGGGAGAAGGAAATTAGAGTCAGAAAATGTGTGTGCTCAGGGGTCCTTGGAGAACCTGCAGAGAAGCGATCCCTCACTTTGTAGCTGCAGACTCCTGAGCCTAGAGCAGTGAGATGACTTACTGGCTCAAGGTCACACATCAAGGCTGTGCGATTTATGGTACTCAATTCAGTTTGGTTAGGGAAGTAGGAATCCCCTTGGATGCCCTGGCTTCGGGAACTGGCGCACATGAAGGGTGTCAGGGCTGCTCTAGAGAACCCACACAGTTCTTTGAATCAGGGAGAAATGAGTCAATTGCTAGTTCTTCTTAACTCTTGAACTTTAAAAATCTAAGTTGTGGTTCAGTATTTGAGGTGGAATGTGCGTTTGTTGAGGGGGTGGAATGTGACGGAGGATTCAGAAGATTCAGGTGATTAGGTTCTTTGAACTGTCTGTGGGAGGTGGGAGAGCGTGACAGGGAGGTGGGCTTCTCCCCAGTGGTGGTAGAATAAAGCGGTGTTAGTGGGTCAATTGGATGTCAGCTCTTTCCCTCCTGGACTGTGGTGAAAAGAGTATCCAGTCGAGGTTTTCTTTGGCAGAATGACTACTGTGTAAACTGGAATCAGAGAAAAAAGAATTGCTGCATAGGATTGTCTGTGACAGAAAATCTGTTGTGACCAATTTAATTCAGCTCAATGAGTCATTCTCAAGTATATACCCAGTAGAAAGCCAGATGTATTGTGGGGAATAGGAAGAAAGGCTTGCCAGTACTATAACATCCGAGACTGGTCCATCTTATTAAGAAATCAAGACCCACCTACATGGAGCAGACAGAAAACGAGACTGAAAAGCCTGAATGACAAAAGACATGGTATAAACATTGTATGTTCTGGAAAATGATGAGGAAAAGGAATCAGGAGGATGGGTCGTGAGGAGGTGAACACATGGGGGTGGACAAGCCACTTATTTGGGGGGCGGTTGAGTCTTCTCAGGGATGTGTTCCCCAGTGTGAGGCTTTGTTCATGGTAAATGCTCAATAAAGACCTTCTTAGTGATGGAGGGAGGGCAGGGTGGACAAGAGCACAGATGTGTGGAAGTGAGCAGAGGTCTGCGAGGACCAGACCAACCTATCTGAGCAGAGAGAGCAGGAGGGCTGGAATGTTCCAGATACACAGTTTGGACTTGCTCTGAGGCCAAGGGGTAGCACAGGAGAGGAAGGGTGTGGTGCCTTGGAAAGCGCACTCACCGAAGGTTAGGAAGATGTGATGCTGGAGCGGGCTCTGCCCTTTCATTCTGTTTGTCTTAGCTGTTCAACATGCCAATGCAAGGTTGTCCCATGATTCTCTTTCAGGTCTACATTCTAGAGAATGCATCTTGGGGTTCTGTACAGGGTGGATACTTGGAGAGAGAGAGGCCTTTTGGTTCCAGGAATTCAGGGGCAGGAGACATGATGAAAGTGGTGGTGATGGGAGCAGCAAGGGAGGGGAGAATTGGGGAGATTTGGAAGTGACTCAGGATGCTTTTAGGTAACTTCAGTAGAGGGGGATCAGCACAGTTGGTTTTAGGGGAAGAGAGATTTTTGGTGAGGTGACATTTGGGGTACAAGGTGACTATGAGATGTCTTAGAAGCAGTCAGAAATGAAAGATTGGCTGGATGAAGCAGGGTAGGTAAAAGTGGAGCCTTGACATCAGACCAGGGGTACTTTGAATCCCACTCTAATGTTAGCAGCTGTGTGACCTCGAGCACATGACTTGGGTCAGGTGTCCAGGTCATCTAATTTGCATGGGACTTTCCCATTTTGGCATTGAGAGTCCCATGTCCTGGGAAGTCCGCAGCCCCAAGCAAACTGGGACAGCTTGCCCTGGACCGTCCTAGTAGGAAAACTGCAAGCCCCTGGTCATGGAACCCTGGTGAAGGTGGGCAAACCAGGATGATCAGTGAACCTACTTGAACAGCTTCAGGCTCAGTTTCTTCACCTGAAAAGCAGAGAGAGAAGCTGTGCCTTCTTCGGAGTGTGGTATGGATTCATTGAGCTGGTATGTGTAAAGCACACAGCATAAAGGTTGGCAAAACAAAAAGTTATAAAAAGTTTGTTGAAAGGGTGAGTTAGATCAATCAAGCAGATGAACCAGGTGGGTGCAGAGGGGATGGGAAGGTAACCTGGTGTTGTCATGGATGAGTGCAGAGTCCTAGGCTTTATGTACAGAACTTGCAGATTGGGATTCTACGTGTATTTATGAAAGAGGGTTTGCCAAGAATATTAGTAAACAAGAGAAATGTTAGACCGTGGAAGAGGGCAAACCTTAGCAGCAGCATTTAGATTTTAACAATGTGTATGCTAATTATTAGTGAATATGTTTCTTCACTAGAGGTCTTCTAAGAGTCTCTAAGGATGGGCATGTCAGTTCTCTGGTTCACTTGACACTATGGCTGTACCTGCTCAAACGAAATGAAACCACATTTTGTTTCAGTATTTGTTCTTTCAACTCATTCAGTTAACTTATTCCACCAAAATTTGCTTAGTATTTTTCATGTGTTAGGCATAAATGCTAGGCTCCAGGGAGGCTACAAAGACATATGAGAAGAAATCTGTATTCTTAAAAAGTTTATTAATAAATAAAATTGTTTTGTCACGACACTCATTTTCCTTATTTAAACTTGAACCACCACGGTCCTCTCCCTTATTCTTTCTCCACCAGTATCAAGGCCTTTTGACAGCTCCGTATGTAAGATTACACTATGATTAAAGTTCCCGCTGCTGCTGCTGCGGCTAAGTCGCTTCAGTCGTGTCCGACTCTGCGACCCCATAGACGGCAGCCCACCAGGCTCCCCTGTCCCTGGGATTCTCCAGGCAAGAACACTGGAGTGGGTTGCCATTTCCTTCTCCAATGCATGAAAGTGAGAAGTGAAAGTGAAGTTGCTCAGTCGTGTCCGACTCTTAGCGACCCCATGGACTGCAGCCCACCAGGCTCCTCCATCCATGGGATTTTCCAGGTGAGAGTACTGGAGTGGGGTGCCATCGCCTTCTCCGATTAAAGTCCCTAGAAGCCAGAAGCAGAGAAATCAGAAAGTCCCCATCAGGGCATTTCAAAGAGATGGGCTGGAGACAGGAAAGATAGACCAGAACAGCAGGAGAGAGGATAGGGGTACTGAGAGAGAAGGGGGGCAGAGAGCGAGGGATTTCCCGGGAAGGGTCTGAGACAGGAAAAAGAGAGTGCAGCAGCAGGCGGAGGCCAGAAAGGAGAACAGAAGGCGGCAGCTTACAGGGCACAGGTGGCGAGGAGAGAGCCCTGAGACGCCAGCCGAGAGGGAAGGAGGAGACTCAGGTGACGGACATGCCTAGCTATAATCCCCTCACCCTCCCACATTGAATAAAAATGTTGATATTACACATGTGAGGTGAGGGTTTTTTTGTTTGTTTTGTTTTAATCGTGGTTTTGTTTCTTTAGCCACAGCTAAGAGGAAACCGAGGTGGGGACCAGAGCGAGGTGAAAAGCCTGGGCCTGTCTCCCTCCGTCTCCTGCTCCAGGTGTCACCGCCCCAGCCCCTTGGTGACACCAAAGGAGCAGGACTCCGCCGTTTCCGTGGCCTGTTGAGGCCGAGCATCCCCAGGCGGATGAGGCTGCCTCCTGCAGGAGTTGGCAGCTGCCTTGAACTTTGCCAGCGACCGCTTCCCCAAACTGCTTCCTCCTCAGAACTGCTCTGGTGCAACCTTGACGCCACCCTTCCTCTTCCTTCACCTGAAGAGGCAGAGAGGGTCAGGCCAGAGAGGCTGCCCCCTCCTTTCTTTCATTTTCTTCAAAGCTCCTTCCCCTTTTCCATGGTTCTGTGTTGTACCTCCTCAGTGCTTTCCTTAAGTAAGAGATTCGGGATAAAAAATGCATAACACACCCCAGGCCTCAGAGGCCAAGAAGAAAGGGTTGTGTGTAAATAATCAGTTCACTTTGCCTTGGAGGATGACCAGGCTGGAAGGGCCCACAGAGAGCATAATTGTTAGCCAAGAGCTGTGGACCAGGAGGTTGAAAAATTCCACAGCCTGAGCCAAGTGGTCAGATCGCTGGCTGCCTCTATCAGTAAAACTCTGAGGCCAGGTCTGGCCAGCCCGGGCACGGTGGCCATTGTGGTGCGTCACAGTAAACCCACACTGGTTTATCTCTTGGGTTCTGGTTTCAAGGGACAAAATCATTATAGACTGTAGACTTGACAGGAAGCCATATGATTGCATATCAATTGGGGGCTTTTAAAAAACATTATACTTAATCTATTTGAAAGATGTGAAGCTATTAAGTGAGAAGATTCCCTGGAGGAGGGCATGGCAACACACTCCAGCATTCTTGCCTGGAGAATCCCATGGACAGAGGATCCTGGTGGGCTAGGGTCCATGGGGTCTCAAAGGGTTGGACAGGACTGAAGCTACACAGGCAGGCACAAGCTATTAAGTACAAGAAATCAGACAATGCCTTTCTGAATCTGGCTCTGCTGTGTATCTCCCGACCCTTCTGAGCTCGGGCTTCCACGTTTCTGTGACTCATTTTTGCTTTGCATCGTTAGACTCAGGATGCTTTTAGGTATTACTCAACTGCCTGGACAGTGCATATTCTGAACAAACTCACGTAGATGGCATCTGCCCAGTGTTTCCAGAGGCTCAGGGCTAACTTGGAGATGATTACATTAAATTCTGCTTGCATATCACGTAATAGTTTGTAAGCACTTTCCCTGTGCAGTATTTCACTGAAGCCTGAAACAACTCTGCCAGATGGGTACGATGACTTCCCATTTGCTGATGAGGAAATGGAAGTCCAGGGAGGTGAACCGACTACCCCCAAAGTCTTAGAGCTTGTGGCAGGTCCAGATTTCCTGACTTAAACTGTAAACCTTTCCACCTCACCTGCTGCTTGTCAATGACAGAAAACTAAACATAGTAACTAATACAGGTTGAGTATTCACTGTTTGCCAGACACCATGCTCAGTACTTTAACATGCATTATCTCATTTAGTTCACTAAACAGATACAGGAGGGAGCTGATGCTATTATCCCCATTTTTATATAAGAGAACTGAGGCTTAAAGGAATTAAATAAATTCCTCATCAATCACGTGAAGTATAAAGGGACTGAAATCCAGTGTGTTGGAGCCCAGAGCTGGTGTCCCTAACCTCTGACCACTCATGCAGGCAAGATACTAATGGGGCTTCCCTGGTGGCTCAGTGGTAAAGAATCGGCCTACTAATGCAGGAAATGCAAGAGATGTGAGTTTGATCCCTGGATTGGGAAGATCCCTTGGAGAAGTAAATGGCAACCCACCCCAGTATTCTTGCCTAGGAAATCTCATGTACAGAGGAGTCTGGTGGGCCATAGTCCATGGGGTCACAAAAGAGTTGGACATGGCTCGGTGACTAAACAACAACTCCACACACAGCCACAGAGGAACCAAGTCCTCTGCAGACAGCAGAGTTAAACTGGTTGCCTGGTGACCTGGTTTGGGGACACAGAGGAGAGGATGAGGCTGGCATGGAGAAAGAGGAGGGGGGTTTCCCATTCTGATGTGGCCACAGTGACAAGGACTGAAGGGCACGATGATGTTGATGCCACCACTTCTTTTCAGCCATATGTGCTGTTGCAGTCTTTTTTTTTTTTATAGTGCCACATATGGCACTTTCTTAATTGAATTTTTCATAATAATTGATCTGACCTGTATCATTCTGTTAGCTTTAGCAAAACAAATTCTGACACGTTTTGATATTAGAACTAAAAATATGTTTCCAACCAGCTGAAGAGCCATAAAGCAGGCTGAAATCATGCTAATGATAATGTACAATCTGCTTGCTACCATAAAGTTCTTATTATTTACATGGAGCAAACCATCCAGAGATAATGTGAGCCTTGAGTCTCTTCCAGTTTTCACTGATCTTCTCTAATTTACCAAATGGGTTAGGAGAGGGCTGAAAAGTCTCCCTGGCTCACCTTGTTGTGCCCTTCCCGATGCCTTAGTGTGTCATGTGGCATCTTCCTGGTGCCTCTGCTTAGCAGTCTATGGGATGGTCATCCTCGGTGGGTCTGGAGGGCTGTTTCAGTTGAAAAGCCCACATTTCAGAAAGGGGACATGTATGCTCATGTTCTTAATGTTTTTTTCTTCTTCTTAAGATGCTTTAAACATGCTTTATTTTATTTTTTTAAACAATTTGTTGGCCACACCATATGGCTTAGTTCCACAATCAGGGATTGAACCCACACTCCTGAATTGGAAGCGTGGAACCTTAACTACTGGTCCTCCAGAGATGTTGCATCAGGGGTTTCTTTCTGGGCATCTTCTCTGAAAAAATCCTGGTGACACTAAGAAGGGACTGCACTCACCTGGGCTCTGTCTGTGCTGGCCTCCTTCCACTGTGCCCCTCCACACAAGGCAAGGATTTTGCAGGGCTGAGGAACTATGTTCCATTCAGAGCCCATGCTCCTATGTACTCCAGTTGCCAGGACCCCAAATTCCTGCTCACACAGCCCCGCACCCACCTCTGCACCCAAGCTTATTCTCTAGGCCCGACTTCCCAAGAGTCCGCCATGATGTTGGTACACACCCTGAGTTCTGAGGGGTGTGAAGAGGCAGTTATGACAGGGGCTGTGGGTACAGCTTGGACATATGGTCCGAGGGGTCTGTATGTGTGTGAACAAGGCCCCTCACAATGTGGGAGAGAGCCAGAGGTTGGATAAGATGGAGTATGGCCTTGGGTTAGAGGCCCCCTTCTCCTCTTGTTCACTGAGGAACTCTGAGGGGTTTGAGATTTGAACTTGGTTTTCCAGGTCATTATGAAGGTCTTTTAGCTGAGACAAGGAAATAAAACGTATTTCCTCAGCTTGTGAGCTTGTCTTGTACACCTGTTATGTGCTTAGATGTGTGATTTGTGGATCTGGTTGAGTTCCTCCACATGCCAGGCACTGTGCTAGGACAGAGCTGGGAGTAAAGGAGACAAGACCTCGGTTCTAAGTGAGCTCTCTGTCCTGTTGGGGCAACTGAAGAGTGCACAGGCAATTACAGTGCAGTGTGAAAATGCTGAGAAGGGGAGTCTTCTAGTAAGGAAGGTCATGCAATCCTCTTAAAGAAGTAATGATTCAGCTCATTGCTGAAGACTGACATGTTTGGGCAATTTCAGTGGTTTCTAAATAGAACTAGGGCTTTTAGAGAATGGGGCAACCAAGCAAAATAGGACCTAATAGCCATTTTTAAGGAGGCTATGGCTCAGCTGTAAAGCATCTGCTTGCCCATGCAGGAGATGAGGGTTCAATCCCTGGGTTGGGAAGATCCCTCGGAGAAGGGAATGGCTATCTACTCCAGTATTCTTGCCTGGGAAATCCCATGGACAGAGGAGCTTGGCTGGCTACAGTCCATGGAGTTGCAAAAGAGTTAGACGTGACATGAGCTAAAACTTGGTGGCAGTAGGGAACCAGTGATGAAGGCTTATAGTCAGGGCAATGGCATTTTTTCAAATTATTGTAATTGAAATATGAAATATACACACTTGCTATGGTCTGAATGTCTGTGCCTCCTCAAAATTTGTATGTTGAATCCTAATGCCTGATGTGATGGTATTAGGAGGTGGGCCTTTGGGAGGTACTTAAGCCATAAAGGTGGAGTCCCCATGAATGACCTTATAAAAGAGGCTCCAGAGAGAAAACTTTCCTGGTGGTCTAGTGGTTAAGAATTCGCCTTTCAGGACAGGAGTCTTGAGTTCGATCCCTGGTTGAGAAACTATATCCCACTCGAGGCAACAAAAAATAACGGTGCCATAATGAAGATCGAACATCCCCCTGTGGCAACTAAAACTCGATGTAGCCAAATAAATAATTAAATTTAAAAAAAGCCTCCAGAGAGATTCGTAAGCCCTTCACCACATGACACCAATGAATGGAAAAGAGGGCTCTCACCAGAACACGACTATGCTGGCACCTGGATCTTGGGCTTCTCAGACTACTGTGCGAAATAAATTTCTGTTGCTAAAAGCTACCCAGTCTATAGTACTTTGTTATAGCAGCCCAAGTGGATTAAGATGACAACTATTTTGTATTCTCTAGTATTTCATTCAAAATATTTTTCTAGGTTTCTACACAGGTTTCATAAATATTGTTTATAATTGTTAATCAAATGGGCACTGTTTTACTGTATTATGTCTCTATTGTTGGGCATGGAGTTTTTTTCCCCCAAGTTTTTGCCTCTCAGCCCTTCTCCTGGTTCAGTCAAGATGGTAATGGACATCTTCATTTTCTCATGTGTATAACCACCCCTCTGCCGCCTTATCCCCATTCTGGCTAATGAACATCTTACTAATACTATTTTTCTAGATGTTATTTCTGGAATTGACTGTTAAAGGGATGGAAAGTCTTTCAGCTCTGACTTTGTTTCACCATCATACTTTCTAAACAAGCTGTGTTGAATCATACTCTCTTTACCACCATAACATAAGCAGGAACATTTCTTTATTTTCTCTTTTTGGTGAAAGAACTGTCTTTCTGGGCATACTGTTTGTCTAAATTCACCTGCTGAACTGTGTCAAGCCTGGACTATTCATCACATACTAGGCCTGACATTCCAAAGAGTAAGAAAACCACATAGAATTTGAGGTTATTATTCAAGGATGGGGATTTTTTTTGAGATGGAAAGTGTCAGAACCATGAGTTAAAGTTAAAATCACGTTTAAATCACTAGTGTTATTGATACAATTTTGCCAAGTTCCTTACCCTATAGTTTTTGTCAGAATTTGAGTTTTTCTCTTGAGATTGCACTCAATCTCAAGTGCACTATTTTTTTAAAACCCATTTTGGTTGCACTATTTTTAAAAAACCATTTGGAGCCTTTTGTCCATCAAGCAAAAACAACAGGGAAAAGCCCTGGTCTTTGGTATCATAAAAACCTATTTAGGTAAAATGTGGCATTAATGCCTTCGCCTGAAATATGGTCGAAATAAAGATGACATTTAAACATCCTTGTTACTACAGCACATAAAAAAAGAATTGCCTCTTATTCTGTGGAGCCCTACAAGTAATAATATATTTTTATAACAGCAGTAGCAGTTACTTTAGCTAGATTCGTGTTTGTCTTTAGCAGGAAAAGTTGGTTCCAGGAAGGTTCCAGCTGAAGGAGATTGTCTTGGCTAATGTTAGACATGTAGGTGGGGGTAATATATAGCATGTTGGCTTTAGAATGATGGGTTTGAATCTCAAACGTGGAAGTGCATCATTTCCTCTTGGAGATCACTCTGCAGGAACATTGGGATATGGGAGACTTCAAAGGAGTGGAAATTATGGGATCCAGTCTCTACTCTGTCCCTGATTACTTCATTCAGTATCTGTATGGTTCTGGATAAAAACTTTTTGAGCATCCTGATAAAGCCCACATGTATTTATTGGTAGGAAAGAAACACGGAAAGGGCTGCCTTGGTGGCTCAGTGGTAAAGAACTTGCCTGCCAATGCAAGAGACGTGGGTTCGAACCCTGGGTTGACAAGATCCCCTGGAGAAGGGAATGGCAACCCACGACAGTATTCTTGCCTGGAAAATCACAGGCAAGAGGAGCCTGGACAGAGGAGCCTGGTGGGCTCCAGTCCATGGGGTTGCAAAAGAGTTGGACACAACTTAGTGACTAAAACAAGAGACAAGGGATGATTTAGGGATGATTTAGTACTTGCAAGGAAAAGGACGTCGAACTCTTCCTGGAGATTGTCTCTTTTCTGTTGATTAAAACATTTTGGCAATGCTTGGGACCACCAGAGCCAGGCCAGCTTATTTGGGAAACTGAGGGATTCAGTAATGGGAAGACTTGATGACAGGTACTGTGGAGCATAGTGTGAGTGTCAGGAAACTTGAGTCCTGACATGGCTCACCTTCTGTATTATTGGGACTTGAGCATCTCAAATGTCTTCCCTGACTTTTAAGGAAGCATCTTCAACCATCGAGTGAGTTAACTGATTTTGTGGTATCTGGAAATTTCTTCCAGCTTAGGCACTTGGTAGTTCTGTGATTTTTTTCTCTCAGCAAATTTCAGTCCTTGCACTTATTTCCGCATGGAAATTTCATGGTCTTGAATTGACTAGCTCCTGGAAACTGATCATAAATAATTATCTGTTGAATTAAGGGGACTCTTCTGTGCTACTTAGATTATACTGCGGAAGTATAGTTGGGATAGTATGTGTTACCATATATGGTCAAGTAGAAACAGAGGAATAAAAAACATTTATATTTCATTCGAGCTTCTGTAAGGTGACAGAGAAGGTCCAATGATTGAAAGACTTGGAGAACTGGGGGCGTTAGGTTGTGGTAGAATATTACTTTTTTTGAAATAAACAAAATGTCAATAGGATATTCAAAGGTTAGGAAGTTGGAAGTAAAGTTGCAGATGGTACAGGTAGAAGACCCGGGTCTCCTATTCTGTTGAAAATAAATTTTGGTTGATTCTTAGCTCAGCAAGAGAAACCTCAATTATCTTGCTGACAGGATTCAGGAGATTTCATGTCATGTCAATGTCTATCATTTTTTAGAGATTGTATTCAGCATTTGACTTTGTCTTGGTATATCTTATAAATATTATTTTCAGGGACAAAGAAGCCCCTCTTAGTGTATGAGATGGTTACATAAGTAGACACTTTGTGCTTGCATGATTGAATCAATATTATGAAAACTCTCCTCTAATGTTCTTCATTGCCGTTACGATTCTTTTCTTCATACAATTAGATTTTATTCAAGTCTCAGGGCTGTTTTGGAAAGGAAATGCCTGGAGCATTCAACAAGTTTTGTTTTGGGAAGGTGAGGGTGGCAGATTGCAATAGGGAGGTGAGGGAAAGGGGTCACTTTGTCCCAGCTAGAGCCTTCTCTCTAAAGAGGATAATTGGGCCTTTGGAGCAGACCCAGTACATCTTCTTCGTCCTTGTTTTCTACCTTCTATTTCCATGAAACCAGCTCACTAGTCTTAACCACAAACTCTGGTGTGTAATTTGTAAGAATCCCATCTTGAAGATGTTCTTCTAGGCTGCAAGGGCTCAGTTCAGTGAAGAGCACAACTTCAAAATAGCTTTCCTCGGTCCTTATGACAGCCCCCAATTGCTTGTACAGTGTGGGAGGAGTGTGTTTGTACACTGAGCCTTCTCAGGCTTGGGTGGCAGGTCACATTCTTCCTTGGCCAAGGCAGTAGTTTCTTCCCATTATTAGTATAGCTAAATCGTAACTCTAAGAGGCTTAGATATTTGTGGTTCGTGTACCTATGGTTTGTCTTTCTGGTGAGCGGTCAGGGAATCCCTGGGATTTATCAAAAATTCTTTCTATGCAGAAATTAGTTGCTGATTTAGGGGAATGAAGATTACATACTGTGATGGTTAATTTTATGTTGAGCTAAGGGATGCTCAGATGGTTGATAAAATACTGAGTGTGTCTGTGAGGATGATTGGGAAGGATATACATGTTTGAATCAGTAGACTGAGTAAAGAAGATCTCTCCCACCAATGTCAGTGGGCCGCATGCAATCCTTTGAAGGACTTAATAGAACCAAATGGTGGAGGAAAGAATTTTCTCTCTGAACTAGTATATCCATCTTCTCCTGCCTTCAGATATCAGCACTCTTGGTTCTCAAGCCTTCCAACTCAGAGGGGGATTTACGCCTTTGGCTCCTCCTCTGGTTCTCAGGCCTTTGGGTTTGGACTTGAATTACGCCACCAGCTTTTCTGGGTCTCCAGCTTGCAGACAGCAGATGGTGGGACTTCTCAGCCTCTATAATCATGTGAGCCAATCCCTCAGAATAAATCTCTTTCTATACATCTATATATATCCTATTGGTTCTGCTTCTCTGGAGAATCCTGGTTAATTCACATACAAAATCCTCTTTAGACTATTAATACAGAGAACAATCAAATCCTTTGACTAATGCACACACATTTATTTTCTCAACACGTGAAATGTATCAGACATTGGGGATACCTCCAAATCCAAGACATGGCCCTTAATTTCAAGGTACTCTCTCTGATGGGTCAGATTAAGAAGCAACCCCTATAGGACAATAGTGTAATGGGAGGAGAGAAGGGCTATCTTTACTCAAAAAGATCAGGGCGACCCTCTTCCTCCCCACCCTGAGGAAGTCAGAGTTGAACAGCCTCAAGAAGAACTTGAATGTGTCCATAGGGAGAAAATCCAAAAGAGATCCCCAATTGAGAGCAGCACAACTGGAGAAAGAACATACCCTTCTAGGTGTCACAGATAGTATGGGACACCTAACGAACAGCGCATGTGTGTATTTTGGGGTAAAGTAGAATGCGTAAGTGATGAGGAGTGAAGTTGGAGAGGGAAGCAGAGACCAAGTCACAAAGGCCCTGCCTTGTGTACCATTTCAAAGAATTTGATCTTTATCTTTTACTGATAACATGGCATCCAAAGATTGTGAGCACAAGAATGATATTCATTCAGTAATTCAGTGGGTATTACTGGGTACCCACCATGTGCCAAGTAGTTTTAGGTCCTGATGTTACAGCAGTAGAGACTGCTGGGCTCATGTCAGACATGAACTGATGTGCATTTTAGAAGAAGCTGTGTGGCACCATTGTGGTGGGTTGATCGGGCTCAGAGCCAAGTGAGAAGCGACAATCCTAGACTCATTGTTTTACCTGCATTGAGACTGTCTGGGATGTGTTGATCGTTATTTTCAGCATTCTCCAGAGCAGGACAGTAGCTTATTTGCAGTATTAAAAAAAATTTTTTTTTGAAATACTGTGACCTGAGTAAATACTCATGAGAAGTCCAGTGAATTAACAAGGCAGGGCATTTACAGAAATAAAAGTCACAGTGTTTATATATTAATTACTGGAATATAGAAACACATGCAAGATGGGAGAAGTTGTGCAAAGAGTTTGGGAAGTGACCCTAAGAGGTACTGTGGGAGAGCAAGAAAGTGAAGGCAGAGAAGAGGTGTGTTATGTAGCCAGCTGCCACCCTGGCCATGGAGACTGAGCCCACTGGGGAATTTAGAACACAATTCTCTCAGCTAAAGGACTAGGAGGCTAGAGTGTTTATCTCACCAACTCCTTGCCTATCAGTAGTTAAGGTCTGCCCTGTTTACTGACTATGGGGGAGCCTGGTGGCCTACTGGCTATGGGGTCACTCAGAGTCTGAAGCTACTGAAGCGACTTAGCAGCAGCAGCAGCATACTCCCAAGGGCAGGGAGTCCAGGTGATCATGAGAAGCAGGCATCAGTGTGTGGAGGTGGATGCTAAGGAGATTCGGGAGGGGCAGTGATGGCATCTGTTATGGGAATTAGTAATTCTGGGGTGCTTTTCATTCATTCATTCATTCATTCATAGGTATCATACGCTATGGGCTTCCCTGCAGGCTCAGTGGGGTAAAGAACCCACCTGCCAGTGCAGGAGACTCAGGTTTGATCCCTGGGTTGGGAAGATCCCCTGGAGATGGAAATGGCAACCCACTCCAGTATTCTTGCCTGGGAAATCTCATGGAGAGAGGAGCCCGGCGGGCTACAGTCCACGGTTTGCAAAAGAGTCAGACACAACTTAGAGACTAAACAACAACAATAGCAATCATACTCTATATTTGCAATAATATGTGTAAAACAACAATCGTAAGGATGAGATGAGGTGAGTGATTCTTACCTGGGCAATTTAGCCCTCCAGGGAACATTAGCCAAAGTCTAGAATCGTTTTCAGTTGCCACAGTCAGAAGGGGGAGAGAGACTAGTAACTAATAGGTAGGTCAGGGATGCTGTTAAACACTCTATAATGCACAGGACAGACCCCCATCCCCCACCCCCTGGCCCAACCCACAAAAATGTATCCAGTCTAAATTGTCAAGAGTGCTGAGTTTGAGAAACTCTGGGTTAGATTAATGATATTTCAGAAAGAAGAACTCCAAGATTCAGAGAAATCAAACAATTTTGGGGGGCTTGTAAACCTAGTGCATGTCCCAGCCAGGATTTGAATCAAGGTTTATCTGCTTCCAAAGCCTCTGCTCTTTGATTTACATTGGTCTGCCTTCCAGACACAGAGACAGACAAAGAGAGAAAGAGAACTCGAATACCAGAGGCTCATGGAAAAAAACCTCAGCATCAGTACTGGCCATGTCTTCTGGCCCACAACTTCAAAGGAGCCTGGAGCTGGCTGGAACTGGAGGGAGTTGGGGAGAGAACACCTTTCGCATCGTTCCCTGGCCTCTCTCTCTCCTGGGCAAGTTGGGGCAGGCTTGGTGGGCACAGGTCCCAGAACTGCATACCAGGGCTGGCGAGGTGCCCTTAGCTGGAAGCCCTGACTCCTTCCCAATGCACAAGGACGCCTTTCTCTGCCAAAGCTGGCTGGTGGTTCTTTATGGAATGGCAATTCTCCCCATCCCCCTAGACTTGGGACGATCTTCTGGCAAGCATATGTAGTGAAGAGTTACAGGTGGTGCAGACATGGTTTGGAAGAAATCCCAGCTGGGCCTCCTCCCAGGAGCCTTCTGATCACTCACCAGATAACTCGAGCTCGCTTGCAGAATCCCAGGAATCTTCGCTGCTCCAGGAAACCAGCTTCAAGGGCAGCAAGAGCTTCTGAGAAGCTAGAATAATCCTGGAAGCTGAAACCACTTTGTCCTTTTGCTTCTTTAGTTTAGAGCTATTTTCGCAATACTGTTGAATTCTCCATTTTTTCTTGTGGTGGCAATGAATACAAAATTTAAGAGGAAAAATAAATTAAGGAATGGGGAATATCAAGGAAGGAAGGAAGACTCAGAATCTAGTGACTTGATCTAGATACTTCTGTGTCTCTGAACTTGACCTGTTTCTTCTTTGGAAGACGAAGTATACATTGTTTTTCTTTAAGCATAGGACATAGGCTCTTTCAAGAACTTTCAGCTCTGTAGAGTCAAGTCTTCTGGTTTCCAGACCTACATCTCACCCTAGAGGGAATTCACATCTATCACACGTGTATTTCCTCATCTGTTTAATCAAACTTTCATTTGATGTTGGTTTGAATATCACATGTGGATCAAGTACAGAAAAATTAAATGATTCCAGCAGCTTAAGTCTAAAGAGGATCATTAACCTTTGGCATCACATAAAATTTTAAAACCTAGTATATCTCAGTAATATGCTTCAGGAGGCATTGGGTAGTAGCTAGTTTACTTGCTTATTTCATTTCTTTCACTTATTCGACAAGCAATCATTGGGTACTTAGCATATTGAAGGCTCCTTTGTAGAGGCTGCAGGGATGTTAAAATACTTATGCCCAAGTTCTCTCTTCTCCTTGAGATCTTCAAATCTAATTGAAAAAGAGAGATAAAAAGCTATCTTACATTGCAGGATATAAATAGTATAAGAAAAGTATGAAAAAGCTCAGTGATTCTTTTCTGTTATTTTTTATGCAACAGCTCTGGCCTGGTGATGAGGCAGCAAATATGGGCTACCTTTTTAAGAGAATAGGTCCTGGAAAGGAAGAGAAAAGAATCTTTTGTCTGAGGGGTAAAGTTTGGGGAAAATACACTGAGTGGGTTTGGTTCCCAAGTAATTTAAATTGCCTTAAAAACTCATTTTATTCTTGCATCATTGTCTCCATTAAAGCAACTAACTTACTGTATACGTGTTAATGCTACTCAAAATGTGGCCTGTGGACCACTGCTGTGCACAAACTTACCATTCCATAAGGAGCTAAGTATAGAAATTGATGGTAATTGTTTAGAAACAGTTACAGCATTTTGATAGTATCAATACTAAGAGTATTGATTAAGGATATTGACTCAAATACAAAAAATTGAGGCTTGTATTTTATATATCTTTAAAAAACCTTTTCTAGTAGTTTATTTTTATTGTACTTTTCTAAAGTAGCAACCAATAACACATTCAAAATAAAATAATAAAAAGGCTATTCTCTGCCATCAGTGACTTGAGAAGTGCTGTGTGATTGCTTACATCTCTTTTCCTACTAGACTATAGGCTTTCTTCAGGCAGAAGCTGTGTTTTTCTTCTCTGTATTATTTCTTTCATCTCTGATATTTAGTATATCCTTCCTTCTGCTAACTTTAGGTTTTGATTGTTCTTTTCCTAGTTCTTTAAGGAACTAGGTTAGGTTATTTGAGATTTCCCTTGTTTTTTTTTAGGAAGGCCTGTATCACTATGAACTCCCCTCTAAAAACTGATTTTGCTGCATCCCATAGATTTTGTACAGTTGTGTTCTAGAAGCTGAATTTGTCATGTTTGTCTTTCAGTCTCATGCCTCTGAGTAGGTGCTTCTTAATTATCAGTCAAATGAAATGGAAATAATAGAGGCATGGCAAGGGAGAGGAGATGGATTTGGTCCATATCACTGAGATCAAACCAAAAGGATTGAGTGGTGAATTGCGTGATGGGAGAGGATAAAGCATAGTCTAAAACATCTCTCCTATCACCTGGCATGGTGGGGAGTTGATAGGTGGTAGATGATAGCTTTTATAGAGATATGGCTACCAAAATGCCAGCTTAGATGGAAAGGTGGAGAATTACAGTTTGTATCAGTTATGCCTTATCCACAAATTTATATCAAATATTAAAGTTTACTAGTGATAGAAATGAGAATTACGTCCTTCAGTGCTTCATAATTATCAAGAATTATGCCAAGCATTTACTATGCATTATCTTATTTAATTTTCTCAACCCATATCCCCATTTTTCAGATGAAATTACTAAGGCTCAGATTGGTAAAGTAACTTTCTATAGGTCCTACAGCTAATGCGTAGAGGAGCAGGGATTTGGTCACTCCTCTGAGTGCCTACAGAACCTGCATTTTTATGTCGCTACTTAGAAATTGGAGTAAAAAGTAGGAGAGAAGGAATTTAGGAAAAATGTCAACTTCCCAAATGGCTCTCTCTTCCTGAAGTACTTATTGTATTTGGTCCTAGCTTTCAAACGCCTGTAGAGACAAGGCAGAGAAAACACCCAGAAACATTTCCTGTGCCCCAGAGTCTCTGAGCTGCTTGGGGTGGTGCTGGCTCTCATCTCTGTGGTGTTATAACGCATTTGCCTCTCCCAGGCCACATTCAGACACTGCCCCAAACACATGGCAGTTCTGTTATCCTTCTGCTAATGGGTAAAATTGTCGACTTACTCTATCTTGACAGTTGCTGTTTTGCAAGAAACTTCTAAAAGTTTAATCATTGGGAATGCTTAGTCACCGAATGGAATTTCAAAGGGAATTTAAAAACAGACAAAAAAAGCCTGCCTTACCTGCTCAGTAAGGTGTAGTGGGGGCCCAAAGAGATCACATGTTAATTTTTGAAAATAATGTGAGTTTATTCAAATAAAGAGAGAATATGTTCTTAGATCTTGACTCATACCTTGAAAACAAGGGCATCTTGATGCAGTCATTTGGAAGGAAGGAAGGTAAAAAAATAAAGCCTGGGCAGAGATGTTGCATAGGAGGGATGTGTAGTGGATGTATTGTTGATCAGACATAGCGGTATTCTAGTTCTGTGACTTTGGCTAATTTTGTAATATCTCGAAGCCTCAGTTTCTTTATTTGAAAGACGGGGATACTCATTGAAGCTCTTTCTAGGGTTACTAGAACTATTAAATAAGCTAATACAGTGCTCAGTAAAGGAACTGCCACTGAGTTACAGTAGCAAAAATAATAGTGATTCTATTATTTTTCTTAATCACCATCTTGATCTACCTGGTGGTCTCACCAGACCAGTTGGGTGAGCCCTTAGTTGCTGACAGCTCTTTGGCACAACTGTTCTGATAGAAGACTAGGAGGAGTCTGGTTGTTGACCAGGGATTTTATTTTGCCCATTAAAATGCTATCATAGTCTTTATGCAAACCGGCCACACACTGGCAGGAAGGAGACCCTCTCCCATGAGGTTGTCATGAACCTGTCTTCCTGCAGCAGTGGATCAAGAGATAGAATGGTTTCACCTTAAAATTGTGAAATGTTAGTCGCTCAGTCATGTCTGACTCTTTGTGACCCTGTGGACTGTAGCCCACCAGGCTCCTCTGTCCATGGAATTCTCCAGGCAAGAATACTGGAGTGGGTTGCCATTCCTTTGTCCCAGGGATCTTCCCGACCCAGGGATCGAACCCAGGTCTCCCATGTTGTGGGCAGATTTTTACCATCTGAGCCACCAGGGAAGCCTGGTTTCACCTTACTTAGGGAGAAAAGATTCTGCTGATTTTTCTAAGTTGGGAATTCCTCACATTGGTCAGAGTGCTGTCCCTTCCATCACCATGTTCCCAGGTCCTTTTGAGAAAAAAGAAAAATAGGCACTAAAAAGAAAGAGGAAATTTCTCTCTTGTCCCAGATCACTTCTTTAATCGGTTGATTTGAGTGTGGCTCCAGAGAACCCAGAGACCGTGTTAGGGTTTAATGACTTGATCAGCTGTTTGCACGAGCACTTGTCCTAGTTATTCGATACTTTTTGCTGTAGGTCAAAGTGACTAGACATTCTGGTTTTGCAGGAACTGTCCCTAGTGACACGAATTGCTTTTGTTTTATGTCTTGGTTTTTTGACTGTAAGGCACATGGGATCTTAGCTCCCCAACCAGGGATCGAACCCATATCTGCTGCGTTGGATGGTGAAGTCTTTAACCACTGGATTGCTGGGGTAGGCCCTACCAAGTTTTGAGTAAACACTCTAATTGATCTTTGATGATTATTTTCAGTTTCACTTCCTACATTTTAAATGTGTTATTGGCCAATGGAATTCTGACGTTCTAGGATTAGAAGGGATGTTGGCGTTTACCTAGTCTGATACCCCAATGAGTATATTTTGAAGGCTGGTGTATAGGCCACTTTGTATCTCCATCCATGGTCATTATAAATGAGACCTCAAGCATTTTTATATTAGAATATGACACACTGTGGTAGGGAAGGGTGCTTGCAACTTTATCCTTGGTTTGCATGTCTGCCTTTGAAATGATGCAGTTTCAATGGTTCCGTTGTGGACAAAGTGAGCACCTGCAATTTTAGAAAATGGATGGTAGGTGTCAGAGGCCTCTGACTTAGCCTGGATGTTCACGGTCATCAGAAGCTCACAGAATGTTGAATTAATTGGTAATCACTGTGTGATTTCTGATACACATTTTTTGGGCTGCATTTTTGATTCTGATATCATAGGAGAAAAGAATCCCAGCCTAATAATAACAATAATGCAAATTATTATTAAGGCAGCTAATTTTACTGAGTGCTTATGAAGTGCCAAATACTGTTATAAGCATGTGTGTGTGTGTATGTGTAAATATATATATATATATATATGTATATATATATATATATACACACACACACTTTGTATGTACGTATGTAATTATTCATTTAATACTCATGGGTATCACTTTTCACATATTGTTCAAAAAAACATTCTCTACTCCAAGGTCACAAAGATCTCTTTAATTTTCTTCTGAAAGCTTATAGTTTTGTCTTTCACATTTAGCTCTATAATCCTCTGGGAGTTGATTTTTACATATGGCGTGAGTTAGGGGTCCATTGGCAGTTTTCTCCACAAATACTCAATTGTTCCATTACAACTTGTTAAAAGACCATCCTTTTCCCACTAGTCTGCAGTACCATCTTTCATACATCAGATCTGTATATGCATATGTCTGTTTCTGAATTCTTCTGTTTTGTAGTTTTATTTATGTATCCTCGGACCAATACTGCACTCTCTTAGTTACTACAGTTTTTATAGTTACTACACTGTCTTTAAAATAAGGCTTGGGAACTGGTAGAATTAATTCTCTCTGTTTTTCTTCCCTAAGAGTGTTTTGCCTCTTCTTTTTCCTTTGCATTTCCATATAAATTTCAGAACAAGCTAGTCAAAAAGGACAAGAATAGCTTGTTGAACTTTTGATTGGAATCACAATGACTTTCAAAACAATGTGGGAACTGACATTTTTGCAATAAGTTTTCCCGTTTAAGAACATGGACCATATCTCTTTTCTTTAATGACTCTCAGTAAAGATTTCTAGTTTTTCCCATAGTAGTCACACACTTTTTCTAGATTTATTCTTAGGAAATTGATGCTTAATTGTGCTTAGTTTTTGATGCTGTCATACAGAGTGTCTTTAAATAACTTTATTTTCTAGTTTTTATTGGTGGACTATAAACTACAATTTTTTTGTGTGTTGATTTCACATCCTACTTTTAATTCTTATGATTTAAATGCAGTTTCTTTTAAGTTTTCTATGTTTGTAATAATATCATAAATTGTTTCCAAATTGTGGCTATTGAGAATAATGCTGCTGTGAACATGGGACTGCAAGTATCTCATTCACTTATTTTGGATGTATGTCTAGAAGAGAAATTACTGGATTAAATGGTAGTTCTATTTTTATTTTTTGCGAACCACCCCCCATACTATTTTCCATAATAGCTACATGAATATACATCCCCACAGACTGTACAAGGAAGGCTCTGCACTTTGACTTTTAGCTAGCTGCTGCTGCTGCTAAGTCGCTTCAGTCGTGTCCGACTCTGTGCGACCCCATAGACGGCAGCCCACCAGGCTCCGCCATCCCTGGGATTCTCCAGGCAAGAATACTGGAGTGGGTTGCCATTTCCTTCTCCAGTGCATGAAAGGGAAAAGTGAAAAAGAAGTTGCTCAGCCATGTCCGACTCTTAGCGACCCCATGGACTGCAGCCCACCAGGCTCCTCCATCCATGGGATTTTCCAGGCAAGAGTACTGGAGTGGGGTGCCATTGCCTTCTCCGACCTTTAGCTATCTCACCCACAAATCCACAACTCCATTATGGATTTATAGCTTTTACCTTAAATTTGGCAAATGCCCTTAGGATTAAGCAATTTTGAATATTGAGCTTATCTTTTTGGGTTCTGCCCTATCCTAATGTCGTCCCAAGAATTCTGTACTATTTTTGTTTGTTCTTTAACACTTTTAATGGAATGTTTTATTTTAGTATTCTATCCAGTTTTAAAAATTATTCTCAAGAAGAAGATTGTTCTGTTGTAATGATGTTCATCTAGTATTTTTGAACTTTATTTCTTTTCAGCAGTGGAAACATTTATTCAAATCAAGTCTTCAGTCAGTTCAGTTACTCAGTAATGTCCAACTCTTTGCAAGCCAAAGGACTGCAACACGCCAGGTTTCCCTGTCCATCACCAACTCCCGGAGCTTACTCAAACTCATGTCCATCAAGTCACTGTTACCCAAACTCATGTCCATCGAGTCAATGATGCCATTCTACCATCTCATCCTCTGTCATCCCCTTCTCCTCCTGCCTTCAATCTTTCCCAGCATCAGGGTCTTTTCTAATGAGTCAGTTCTTCACATCAGGTGGCCAAAGTATTGGAGTTTCAGCCTCAGCATCAGTCCTTCCAATGAATATTCAGGACTGATTTCCTTTAGGATGGACTGGTTGGATCTCCTTGCTGTCCAAGGGAGTCTCAAGAGTCTTCTCCAACACCACTGTTTAAAAGCATCAATTCTTCGGTGCTCAGCTTTCTTTATAATCCAACTCTCACATCCATACATGATTACTGGAAAAACCATAGCTTTGAATAGACGGACTTTTGTTGGCAAAGTAAGGTCTCTGCTTTTTAATATGCTTTCTAGACTGGTCATAACTTTTCTTCCAAGGAGCAGCGTCTTTTACTTTCATGGCTGCAGTCACCATCTGCAATGATTTTGGAGCCCCCCAAATAAAGTCTGTCACTGTTTTCCATTGTTTCCCCATACACTTGCCATGAAGTGATGGGGCCAGATGTCATGATCTTAGTTCTCTGAATGTTGAGTTTTAAGCCAACTTTTTCACTCTCCTCTTTCATTTTCATCAAGAGGCTCTTTAGTCCTTCTTCAATTTCACCCATAAGGGTGGTGTCATCTGCATATCTGAGGTTATTGATATTTCTCCTGGTAATCTTGATTCCAGCTGTGCTTCATTCAGCCTTTCAGGCATTCATTTCAGGCTTTTCGCATGATGTACTCTGCATATAAGTTAAATAAGCAGAGTGACAGTATACAGCCTTGACGTACTCCTTTCCCAATTTGGAACCAGTCTGTTTTTCCATGTCCAGTTCTAACTGTTGCTTCTTGATCTGCATACAGATTTCTCAGGAGCCAGGTCAAGTGGTCTGGCATTCCCATCTCTTTCAGAATTTTCCATAGTTTGTTGTGATCCACAGTCAAAGGTTTTGGCATAGTCAATGAAGCAGAAGTAGATGTTTTTCTGGAGCTCTCTAGCTTTTTCAATGATCCAATGGAGGTTAGTAATTTGCTCTCTGGTTCCTCTGCCTTTTCTAAATCCAGGTTGAACATCTGGACGTTCATGGTTCACATATTGTTGAACCCTGGCTTGGAGAATTTTGAGCATTACTTTGCTAGCGTATGAGATGAGTGCAATTGTGCAGTAGTTTGAGCATTCTTTTGCATTGTCTTTCTTTGGGATCGGAATGAAAATTGACCTTTTCCAGTCTTGTGGGCATTGCCCAGTTTTCCAAATTTGCTGACATAATGAGTGCAGCACTTTCACAGCTTTATCTTTTAGGATTTGAAATAACTCAACTGGAATTTCATCACCTCCACTAGTTTGTTCATGGTGATGCTTCCTAAGGCCCACTTGACTTCACATTCAGGATGTCTGGCTGTAGGTGAGTGATCACACTATCTTGATTATCTGGGTCATGAAGATATTTTTTGTGTAGTTCTTCTGTGTATTCTTGCCACCTCTTCCTAATATCTTCTGCTTCTGTTAGGTCCATACAATTTCTGTCCTTAATAGTGCCCATCTTTGTATGAAATGTTCCCTTGATATCTAATTTTCTTGAAGAGATCTCTAGTCTTTCCCATTCTATTGTTTTCCTCTATTTCTTTGCATTGATCACTGAGGAAGTCTTTCTTATCTTTACTTGCCATTCTCTGGAATTCTGCATTCAAATGGGTATATCTTTCCTTTTATCTTTTCTTTTCTCCTTTGCTGTTAGCTTCTCTTCTTTTCTCAGCTATTTGTAAGGCCTCCTCAGACAACCATTTTGCCTTTTCGCATTTCTTTTCCTTGGGGATGGTCTTGATCCCTGCCTCCTGTACGATGTCATGAACCTCCATCCGTGGTTCTTTAGGTACTCTGTCTATCAGATCTAATCCCTTGAATCTATTTGTCATACCCACTGTATAATCATAAGGGATTTGATTTAGGTCATACCTGAATGGTCTAGTTGTTTTCCCTTTTTTTTTTCAATTTAAATCTGATTTTGGCAATAAAGAGTTCATAATCTGAGCCACTGTAGCTTCCAGTCTTGTTTTTCTCAATCTTTGGCTGCAAAGAATGTAATCAATCTGATTTTGGTATTGATCTTCTGGTGATGTCCATGTGTAGAGTGTTCTCTTGCACTGCTGAAAGAGGGTGTTTGCTATGACCAGTGCATTCTCTTGGCAAAATTCTGTTAGCCTTTGACCTGCTTCATCTTGTACTCCAAGGCCAAATTTTCCTGTTACTCCAGGTATGTCTTGGCTTCCTACTTTTGCATTACAGTCCCCTATAGTGAAAAGTATATCTTTTTTTTTTTTGAGTGTTAGTTCTACAAGGTCTTGTAGGTCTTCACAGAACCATTCACCTTCAGCTTCTTCAGCATTACTGGTTGGGGCATAGACTTGGATTATTGTGATATTGAATGGTTTGCCTTGAAAATGAGCAGAGATCATTCTGTCTTTTTTGAGATTGCATCCAAGTACTGCATTTTGGACTCTTTTGTTGACTGTGAGGGCTACTCCATTTCTTCTAAGGGATTCTTGCCCACAGTAGTAGATATAATGGTCATCTGAGTTAAATTCACCCATTCCATTCCATTTTAGTTCACTGATTCCTAAAATGTCAATGTTCATTCTTGCCATCTCCTGTTTGACCACTTCCAGTTTGCCTTGATTCAGGGACTTGACCTTCCAGCTTCCTATGCAATATTGTTCTTTACAGTATCGGACTTTACTTCCATCACAAGTCATATCCACAACTGGGTATTGTTTTTGCTTTGGCTCCATCTCTTCATTCTTTCTGGAGTTACTTCTCCACTGATCTCCAGTAGCATATTGGGCACCTACTGACCTGGGGAGTTCATCTTTCAGTGTCCCATCTTTTTGCCTTTTCATACTGTTCATGGGGTTCTCAAGGCAAGAGTACTGTAGTGGTTTGCCATTCCCTTCTCCAGTAGACCGTGTTTTGTCAGAACTCTCCACCATGACCTGTCCATCTTGGGTAGAGAGTTAATTTAAGAGAGTTAAATTAAGTCTTAGGTAATCATAAAACACATAAAACAGCCATGGTTGGGACATCCCTGGTGGTTCAGTGGTTGGGAATCCACCTGCCAATTTTGGGGATGTGGGTTTGATCCCTGATCTGGGAGGATCGCATGTGCTGTGAGGTCACTGGGACATGCACCACAATTACTGAGCTCAAATTCTAGAGCCCATGCTCTGCAACAGGAGCCTGCAATGAGAAGCCTGCACACCACAACTAAAGAGGAGCCCCCACTTGCTGAGCACAGCCACAAAGACCCAACACAGTCATAAATAAAAATAAGTAAATAAAATTTTTAAAAGTGCCATGCTTAAAATCACATAGGTATCAGTGGGCCATCCATCTCTTCCAACAGTCATTTTCCTTCTGGGATTTGGAATTGCTTCCTGCTTCCTATTTGGATCTCGAGTGGTCTATACCTCTTTGTTACAATTATATCCCTGCCCTTTCCACATTAATGGCCCTAAACATCACCCCTTGTTAATATTAAAATATTAATAAGAAACTGCTAAAGGGAATCAAAAATATTGTGACTTATTGAAATTGCTTATTGAATAAATCAATACTGGTGAAAATGTGAAATATTTTCTCCTCCTCAATACAAGGCCTGAGTCTAATGCTCTTCAGTTACTTTGCTGTATCTTAACTTTTGGTCACTTCATATCCTTTTGCTGCTCTGAATCTGATTCATTACCCTTTGCCATCAGAAAGGTGGATTTATACCCCTTGCCAACCTGTGGTCCTTGTTGTTCTCCCCCCCTCTCTTCCTCCCTTTGCCTCTTCCTCTTTTCCTTCTTTCCTTCCCCTCCTTCCCTCCTTTTAGTACAGTATTGATTTTTGCCAGTAGTCTAGCAAACTAGTTGTAAACTATGAAAGTATCTTAAGTCCCTTGAGGCTCTACTCTTAACAGAGCTGGTGAACAAGTCTTTAGAAAATGATGAGTTAGCCAAGTGAAATTCTTCCTAGTGATGGAGGTAGAAAGTGGCAGGGAGACAAACAATGCACACTGACCCAGTGTCGTTGGTGGCCAAGACCTATTTTCAATTACATGAAATCAGAAGTCAATTTACCAGATGTTGCTTCTTTATGAAATGGGTATACCCCATGCTTTTTGCTTTGAAAGTTGGATGGAATTCAGGTGGATGTGTAGGAATCTTCGATAATCCATTAGAACATAATTTACCCATATTTTCTCCCTCTCAGGCCATTTAGGGAGAAGAGAACTTTGGTTTATTTCTCCTTTAAGTGTGGAAGATAAAATTAAACCAACAAAGCCAAACAAGCATCTACAATTGAGTCACTAAAATGACAACTCAGAGTTTTACAAGTCTTTGCAATGGATTTGAGAATTTGGCTATGGAATTAAGACTGAAGTGTAACTTCACTGTTCACCCGAAACTATAACAACATTGTTAATTGGCTATACCCCAAAATAAAATGGATTTTAGTGTTAAAAAATAAAAGTAAAATTTAAAAAATTTTAAAAATTTTTTTAAAAATTTACACACATTTAAGAAAGAACTGATAAGGATTATGCCTGATATTAATGAATTCATTTATTTATAGGGCACCAGGCACACATTATGTCAACTGAAAACACAGTAAGCAAAAAAGCACTCTTTACAAAAAAAAATAGACTGAAGGGTAAGCTGAAGAGTTCCTCTATAAATATGGAGCAGCATTTCTCAGGCTAACTTTTTCATGCTCATACCCCACTAGCAAAGAAGTTATTGGCAAGCTTTATTTTCAAAGTTTATGAAAGCAATATATTTCATTTTCTAAATAGAACATTGTATTAAATACTGAATGTGCTTTTTCAAAATACTATTCCTTTCCCCCACTCCCATACTGTCCCCTCTACCCCTTGCTCTCTGCCTGAGGGTCACTGAACAGCATGGTTTAACTGCCCTGCTCACGATGCTTTGAATCTACTGTCAATTCTGGCAAAATGTCTCAGGGCATTCTTCTTAGGAAGTTTAACAGCAAACTTTGCAATTTTAAATAAAGTAGGAGAAGGTTTGGTATTTCTTTAAAAATAATGCAAATCCAGTGGTTTAAGTTTCTGGATGAGATACTTTTTAAAAATGGTTACTTTGACACAAATTATGTTGTTTGAGATCCATGAGATTCAAACGGGCCATTGATATTATTATGATTTTTGACTAAACAAAATCTTTCATTTAGCTTTCCCAAGCCATAGAAAGAAGCTTCTAATTTTCTGTATTATGTCTGGTGGCTAGAAAAACAGATCATAGGAAAATAAGGGAATAGGATACAGAGGAAAATTTTTCCTAAGTCAAGAAATGTGCCAAAACAGGAATTCTTCTCAATTCCTGACTGCCTTATATAGAGCTGGGTGTGTAGGTGATAATTAGTAAATATGTTTAGACCAGCAATTGACATTTCCTGTATAGCCATACATATTTAAAACTAAATTTGTTATTTTGTGGAGAAGATGTCAGATGAAGTAGTAGAGACATAGAGAAAACTGGGGTAAGCGGATCTCGGCATTAAATGTCATCTTCTGCCTCTTATTATGTGACTTTGGAAAAATTGCCTACCTCCTGAGCCTCAGTTCTATCATCTGTAAAACAGAAATTATAATACCTTGCAACATTACTATTTGTAAGGATTAGAAAGTGTGTATGTATATACAACAAGGATTTGCTCTATGGCACGGGGAACTATGTTGAACATCTTGTAATAACTCATAATGCAAAAGAATATAAAAGGATATCTATATCTATGTAAATCTCTTTGTTGTACATCTGAAACTATCACAATATTACAGATCAGCTATACTTCAACAAAAAATAATAAATAAAATTTAAAAAGAAATAGTATATATAAAGTGCTCACACATACTTGTTCCTTACTTAGTGGCAGGCACTATTATTATTGGTTAAAAAAAAAAAAAGAAAAACAATATTAACTTCAAAATTCTTTTATTAGGGAAAATCTTTCCTGAGCTAACTCCCTTCTAAATCCCTGTAGCTGAGCCTGGCTTCACCCCAAGTTTCAGAAACATGTAGCCTTGGCGTGAACTCTGCACCCAGTCCCTTTTCTGTAATCCCCATAGACCCCAAGTTCATCTGACCCCAAAGTGCCTTAGTCAAAGGGGAATTAATGGGACATTTTGCCAAAAACTCTGAATGGAGATCTTCCAAGGACAGAACATTCTGGAACCCACAGTGCTTTATATCCTCTTCTCACAGTGGCTGGGTTCAAAGCAAAGCTGGAGGGAAAGCTGTCTAAGGAGACCTGGACCCAGAAAAAGCCAAGAGTGTTTTTTTGAATCTGTGTGTTGTAAACAGTTATTTACCGGCATCATATTTAGATTCCTTTTGGCAAATTAGCTGGTCTCATTAGCAATAAAGTTAAGTTAAAAAAAAAGAACTGTTAGCAGCTGAAAAGTAATTCTTTGAAAAAAAACTCACTGTAATGATTTTAATATTACTTTTTAATGTTATTATATTAATTTTATATGCTGTGGCTCAAGTGAGAGCAGTTGTACCATTGAAAATTTAATCATCTTATTCACAAATACAATTTTTAAAAACATTGAGAGTCATATAATTGCTAAAAGTATTTTCTTGTAAATTCCCTGGGTGTGTGGGGGGGATGTTTTCTTAAATTGTGTTAGAAACCAAGCGCTTTCTTTCATTCATCTTTGGATCAGCAGAACCTATTCAGCATAGTGACTGATACATAAAAGGTAATAAATAAAAGCTTGTTGATTAAGTGGAGAAATAGATGAGTAAAGGTTGTTTCTAGAATGAAGTGGTGGAAAGAGCACTTCACAGAAACCCAGAAAACTTCCATTTGGTCTCGGCTTTCTCACTGATTCACTGTGTAACTTAGACAAGTGACTTAATTTCTCTGAGGCAGACTCTTCTGATGATGGGGGCAAAGCAGTATAATACTGCTGATCTTGTAGGGGTGTTCAGCTGGCCTCATAACACTGGCAAGCCTTATATGCAGATGAAATAATGAATATGCTTTATAAACAGGAATGCATGATACAAATGACGATTAAATGTATATATATATACATATATATATATAACTCTGCCACTTCTTAAGTTCTTAATCAAGTTACCACTAGTTTCTGAGAAGCCAATCAAGCTGGGAATAGCTGATGTTCTCACTTAGGCTGTGCTGTATAATGACACAAGTAATAGTAATAATAATGACAATGACTGCCATTAATTGAACAGTTATTATAAGCTAGGTCTTGTGCTAGACATGGCACATTATATGTAATCTTCATAACAGCTCTGTAAGACAGAAGTTACTATTACCTTTATCTTACAGACAAGAAAATGGGAACTCAAGTCATCCATTACTTGATCTGTTTGATGCCAATGTTCATACCCTTGCCACTAGACCATGATGCCCTTTACAAAAACTTTTACAAGGTTTTCAGCTCTACTGTGATAACAGGTTCCTTAACATAGCAGATTTCATTGAATCCTCACCACAACCAACGAGGTGTGGTATTATTATGTTGTACCCATTCTATAGATGACAAAACTGAGTCCTAGAAAGGCTAGGGAACCAGATCTGTCTGATTTCAAATCATGGCTCTAGAATTTGTAATAGTTCGTGTGTGTGTTCGTATGTAGAAACAGTGGGATACACCTAATTTTCTATTGTCTGAAAGGCAAGAATGTAGTCATAACGTGTAATAGTCCTCTCGTACCAGGTGACCTTTGCCTTTGTAGAAAAAAGTTGAAGATTGCCTGGATTCAGGGGTAACCTTTCTGTACAAGGCAGAAAAGGACCTGAAAGCAATCTTAGTGGAGTTCGTGGACATTTTTGCCTGCCAAATTTTGTGCAGTCGTTCCGATTGGGGGAAATGCTCCTGCTATGAGTCTTATTACCCCAGGAGCCTCAGAGTTCACACCCAGGCTCCAGTGCTGCTAGGAGGCAGGGTGGGACCCATATCCTGTAGACCCCAAGCTCCCAGTAGAGTCATTCATTCAGAGAACAGGGATCACGGGAACAAATGGGCTTGTGTGAGTGTGACCCTTTCCTTTTGGCTCTGGTGTCTGGCATTCCATGGATGCAGCAGCAGAAGTGACACCTCCCTAGGGGTCTTCAATTCCCGATGCACGAGAGCCTTTGGTGCTGGTGGAAGGGCCATGCGATGGGGACTGAGTGGGGACTTCCTGCTTTTGAGAGCTTGGGTTTTCCCATGCTGGTCTTGGGCATTGCTGTTGAACTTCTAAACTTGATCTGCTTTTCATAAAATAAAATTCAAAATATCCTCCTCCTAGTTAAATGAGCCGGGGTGGATTCTGTTTCTGGCAAATAAAACTCGTGCCAGATTCAGTAGTCACGAAATTTAATGAGTAGGAGGGCTTGGCCATCTCAGAAGACTTTGCTTGCTGCTGTGCTCTGAGTGGAAGGTCAGGTCTGTCCTCTCCACGGTCCAGTGGCACTGAGTAAGGGGGACTCAAGCCCTGTATTTCTCAATGCTTCCAATGCTGTGGTGTGCTGGAGGCTGCTTGTACTGGCTTCTGAAAGTCGAGTGTTACATTTTCAGGAATTTTATGAGTCTGTTGACAACTCTGATAGCTTGAAATCAACTATGTTGGGAGTATTTATATTACAGAAACTTGCAAATGCTACAAATCAGGCCTCTCCCACTTCCCAGTCGGTTAAACATTTGCCAGCCTATCACTGCCCTGATATCGGATAATTCTGTACTCTTTGCTGCAAGATAGTTTATGAAATGTTCGACTAAGCCTCATTCAATGTTGACAACTTTCTAAGACTTTTACTGGGAATCCATCTCACATCAGAACACAAGACTTGTAAGAACTTTGCCAGCATTGTTTCCTAACCCTAGAGAACTCTTCCATTGCTCTTCTGCCCAGCAAACTTCAAGATCTAGAACCAATTAACCACCTTCCTTAGGTCTTAACTGACTCCCCAGACAGAATCAATCATTCCTTCTTCTGAGTGCCTCTCCCACCTTTAGCATTTGGCTCATGAATGCGCTCACATCATTATTGTTCTTCTTAAAACATTACACAGTGCTCACACATGTCACACTCTTTTCTAAGGCATTCTAGTGCCTAAGATATATTTACTTACTCTGTTCATAGTTACTGCCCAACAAGGGAGGTACAATTATTGCACCTATTTTATAGGTGAAAAAACAGAGGCACAGAGAGTTAGGTAACTTGTCCATGGCCGCATGTCTTAGCATTTACATAGCCTGGCCTAGGATCTGTGTTCTAAACGTTTTTGTTTTTATGTAGCTGCCTCCCTAGAGATTGTAAAAATTCGTTGTTTGCCTTTTTGTTTTTGTGTGTTTCGAGGGCAAGTCTGGGTCTTACCCATTTGGGGAACCATAGCTCCCAGCATAGCACGTGTTACCACCATGTAGTGTGTACTAAATCTATATGCATTAGTAGTTTCTCAGCCCCTTCCTGGTTTTGGCGATTCTTACATGGAAGCACAATTCAAAAGAGGGATAGGAATAGAGCTGCTCATGGTAAAGTCCACATGGCCTTTACCATGCTTCTTGAGGCAGCCCCTCTGGCATCGCTGTGGACCTTTAGGCTCTGGCCACATCAGTTTGTGTATTACTGAATTGGACCACTGATCCTAGGTTTCCATTTAGAAAGTAAGATCTCAGTTTCTCTGATGATAGTGCTGAAGTTTTAGTGCTGTTAGTGCTAGTATTAGGGCTGTGATCTAGGGAGGGGTGGGAAGAGCAAAGAACAGACAGGGAAATCCATTTAATAACAAAGAGATGCTCACTTCAAGGATAACTAGTTACTTTAGATGGTGGAAGATACCCTCAGGAACATTAGGGTGGGAGAAGGGGAGATTGAGCTAGGCTTTGGAAGGATGGAGCTCTGCTCACTAGGAATATTGTATTTGCTGGGCTGTAGGAGGGCACCTCCCTCCCCTGCTACCCCAGCAATGGGCTATCTCCAGTTAAGCCTTTCCAGTTGCAGTTTCCTCCACCTGAACTACTCCTCTGGCCAGGACACTCTGCTCGGCATTCCTGATCCCATGCAAATGTCGTTGCCTCGGGGAAGTCTTCTCTTTCTCCCTATGCCACATCTACTGTGTAGATTATCAGGAGCTTTGTGGAATTCATCAAAGCATCTGGGACTAAGGCTGATACAGCCAGCACTCAGTAATTGCTTGCTGAATACGAGCCTTAAGAATAGCATTGAGGAGGCTCTTCCTGTGATGGCCTCAAAGAAACCATTCCGTTCTTTGCTTGAGTAATTGCCTCAGTTCTTCACCTGGCTATGGCCTTTGGTATAAGGCCACATGTGTTGCTTTCAGAACCTGCTTCTGCCTCCCATCACTTTTTTTTTCCCTTCTGGCAGAAGATTATTAGGATTGTAGAAGACGAAGTTCAGCTTGACTCCAGTGGTGGGCGTGTGAAGTGTGGTCCTGTGTTGGGGGTGGTGGTATTAACTGTCTTCCCTCTGGTGCCCCACCTTTCCAGGCACAGCTCTATATATGCCATGGTGGTTTCTTTGTTTCTGGTACAGGGTGGTGGTTGTCATCCAGGAAGCTGTGGAGAAGAGCCTATACCCTAGAATGCACTAAACCCAAGTGAAGCATGCCAAGGGACAACCAGTGATAGCCCCAGGAGATAAGTTCAGGTCAATTTTGTCTGTAATTAGGCCAAGTTATTTCCTAATTCCACCTCTAGGGTGTTTCTAGGGAACAGGATCTGCCTCCTGTGGCTGGGACGGGCAGTCTCTTCTTCCTGGACAGCCCTGGAGTGAAGACTCTGAAAGGGATGAGGATGGACACAGCCTATACAAGCGTTCGGCTCACTGTTTAGACTCAGTAATAGCAACCACATGGAGCTGCCAAGGCCCTGCCATGCCTGGAGGGCTTGGTTCCTGTTCTTATCCAGCTAGATCTCTGACTGTAGCCAGGCTGAAAGTGACATGGCCTGCTTAGTAACCCTCAATATCCTCTTACGGGATTCTCTGACTCAGAACTCACAGACAGGATGTGAGCTCAGCTTCTCGCATACCTTCAAACACATGGGCATGGTCCTGAGTTTCCTCCAGTGTTAACTGGGGTGGGAAGAAATGCTAAACATGTGTGTGTGGGAGATGGAAAGGAATTTTGGGGGAGACTCTTTGAAGAGACACTTGGTGAGCTACAGAGGAGGATGGCTTTTCCTTCCTGAAGTTTTGCCCTATTGTCCAGCTCTCAGCATTAAACCCAGGAGTAACTACCCAGTAGGCACAAGGCTGATCTCCTTTACTTCAGTCTCTCAACTTCCTGTCCGGACAGAGATGTCAGAGTCACTGTACTTAAGCAACGCCCCCTCATATCCAGCTGTTTCTATCAAACCAAGTCTTCCCTGTCCATTCTGGTCAGCAAAGTGGTCCATCAACTTAACCCAGTATTCCCATCTTCCCTACCTCTTATCATTCTTTCCTTTAGCTTCTACGCTGCCAGCTGGTCAGTTTCCTTCTAGTTTATCCCATATTTCCTGTCAGTTCTTCCAACTTAGTGTTGACGTTTATCCTTACTGGAAAGGCCAGCTGCTTCAAAACAACCTCAAAATACCACCTTCATCACCATCAACATGACCCTTGTCATCTATCAGCCCATCCTTTACACCAGGCTCTGTGCTAGGGCTTTCCAGGAATTAATCCATTTAATTCTCATGATAATCCTACGAGGTGAGTACTATTATTAGCCCCCCTTTACAAAGGATAAAACTGAGGATCAAAGAGATTGAGTGACTTGTGAAGGGCCTCAAGGGTATTAAGCTTATACCATATCAAGGATTTGAACCTAGATCTGTCTGATATCAAAGCCAGAACTTTAAAATTTTTTAAAAATTATTTTCTTTGTCTGTGCTAGGTCTTTGTTGCTGTGCTGGGGCTACTCCCTAGTTGTGGTGCATGGGCTTCTCATTGTGATGGTTTCTCTTTTGTGGAGCACAGGCTCTAGGGCATGGGCTCAGTAGCTATAGCACCTGGGCTTAGCTCCACTAAGGCATATGGGATCTTCCCAGGCCAGGGATCGAACCTGTGTCCCCTGAATTAGCAGGTGGATTCTTAAGCACTGGACCACCAGGGATGTTCAAAGTCAGAGCTCTTAATCATGATAACATATAGCCTCCTGTTGACCCTAGGCTTTCTTACCTTGAATCCAATCAGAGTTCACGTGTATAGTTTAGGGTCCATCCTTGGGCATTTGGGTATTGAATACAAGTGGGAATTCTTATTAGATCAGATGATTCAGCACCTTTTTAGTAGTTGAGAAAACTGAATACAAGAGGGGCAGAAGAGCTTGCCGATGACTCTGAAGTAGGTTAATGGAGGAACCAGAACCTGGTCCCAGGTCTCCCGACTGAGGCACACCCAGTGCTGTTTCCAGCACAGCACAGAGCATCCATTTGTGTTCTTGAAAATTTGTTCTCCATAAACTTCAAAATTGTTAATCTTGCCTACTCAGTTCAAGTACTAACTAATTAAGGATCGAAGTCATATTTCACACTTTAAAAATACATTCCCAGTCTTACATAAGATGTGGAAACAAAGTGGTTTACATGGTGGTCACTGAATGGAAAATGCAGATGCTGGCAGTGCCTGGCACGTAGTCCACTCAGTAAGGGCTTTCAAGTGAATGAGTGGATGAATGAAATGGTGTCAGGAAGACTAGAGTTGAATTTGAGCTGGGGGGTGTTTCCAGGAATATGGATGAAGTTTTGCAACAAAGGAAAAACACCCAGCTTTGAATGCTGCTGACAAGCTGGTCTTTAAAGAAAATTACAACACATATGTATGAAGAGATGAGTCACTGGAAAAGAGTTATTGAACCTGACAGGCATGGTGAAGAGAACAGAAGTGGTCTCTGACTGCTCAAGAAATATGCTGAACATCTGCTTGGCATCAACCAGACCATCTCTGTCTTCTGGCTGATGGGATGTGCCCCTGTGTCAAGTGGTGGACTCTCATGTTTGGCATTGTCATTCAGAGCTCTGAAAAATGTGGTTACTGCAGAGGGTAAAATGCCAGGTGTTTCAGGCATGCTTCTGTACAGTATTTCCTAGCTCAGTGCTCTTCAAACTTTAATGAGCATATGAATCACTTGAGCATCTTTTCAAAGGGCTGATTCTAATTTAATAGGTCTTGGGTGGGGTTTAAGATTCTGCATTTCTTACAAGCTACTAGGTGACGCTGATGCTGCTGATCTGAACAATACTTTGAGTAACAGAGTTCTAGGTGCTGCTCCATGGAAAAATACTAGAGAAGAAAACAGTTGAAAGTAGTTCTCCAGACTTATGAACACAGCTGGGGAAGGAGAGGGTGGGACAAATTGAGAAAGTAGCATGCAAACATATACATTACCGTATGTACACTAGATAGTCAGTGAGAATTTGGTGTATGATGCAGACTCAACCCAGGGCCCTGTGACTACCTAGAGAGGTGGGGTGGGTGGGAAGTGGGAGGGAGGGTCAAGAGGCAGGGGACATATGTATACCTTTGGCTGATTCATGTGGATGTATGGCAGAAATCAACACAATATTCTAAAGCAATTATCCTTCAACTAAAAATAAATACATAAATACTGTAAACTGTAAAGCAAGCAAAAGAAATACTATACTGTATATGTGACGTGTGTTAAGGGAGTGTTAAAAGTTCTCATCTCCAAAAGAAAGAAAGAAAGAAAGAATTTCTTGTTCACTTCCTTAGCATTCTCCTCAGATCTAGGACACCCACTCAGGACCAGCTTTCCAGCAGTGGGCTGGCCTCCCAGGTGGTAGTTATGATGCTTTCCCAGGGGCTGAATGGATTTGAGAGTCAAGGAGATGTTATGAGATTGCAAATCAAAAAGATCAAAACTCATACTTCCTACAGATTTACACCTGAAGTCCACACGAAGAAAATCTGAGTCACTTAGAGATTTATCTTCATTTCTAGGGCCTAGCACATAGTAAGCCATTCTATTAATAATACCAGATGAATGAAGAAGGGAAAAGTGGAGAGACTGTAATAATGAAAAAAAATCTAGAGTCATATTACATCTCTCTAAAATAAACTTTACTTACAAGATTAAGAACTGTGCTCCAAAGTCAAGTAAACAAAAATAGATGTCTGAAGGACCATACCTTAACACTCAGACATATTACTTATGGAAAAATTCTAAGTCTTCACTGGGAGCCTATTTGTACTTTTTTTAACATTTAAATAAAAGAGTGAAATGGTTTATTATCAATATAAACAGAATGATGTGATATCTAGCCTTTTGTAAGATTTTACAGTCTGCAATTCACTTTAAAAATAGCTTTATTGAGATATAATTCACATATCATAAAATTTGCCCTTTAAAGGTGTTATTTGTGCTTACTTTACAACCTATTTTATAGAGCTTGGCTGTCTTAGTAGATGAGAAAAGGCAAGTTAAAGGGATTTGGAGAGGACAAGAGACAGATAAAGGCAGGCAAAGGAAAAGATGGTGCTAAGAGACAAGGCAAAAATAGTATTAAAAGAAGCACAGAGAAGTACCAAGAAAGTACAGTAATCTGGAATTATTTAGCTTGGTGGAAACCCATTTCTACTACACTTCAAAATATCCCAAGAGGATGACTATATACAACCTGGGATAATAATGGATGTTCAGGTAAAGAGTCTGCCTTCAATGCAGAGGCCCAGGTTTGATCCTAGGGTCAGGAAGAACACCTGGAGAAGGAAATGGGAACCCACTCCAGTATTCTTGCCTGGAAAATCCCATGGATGGAGGAGCCTGACAGGCTACAGTCCATGGGGTTGCTAAGAGTTGGACATGACTGAAGAGACTTCATTTTCATGGTGATGTCTTTGAGTTGTCAAGGAGAGGTTGAGTTGTAGTCAATGTACTCTGCTTAGGAAGCCAAGATAACTGTGATCTATTAACACATTTTCTTTACAAGGGTGATAAGAAATATATTTTTAAAGAAGTTTTGGGTGCTTTAAGGAGTACTCAGCTCTCTCCACAATGAGTCAGTCCACAGGGATTCCAGAAAGCCCCGATGTTTTACAGTATGAACAGAGATAGGACCAAACTCAGTCACATGCACTTGGCCCTGCTGGCTGGTGGCAAGAAGTCCTCATCAGCACATGTGTGATCAAGGGTGTCCAGGCTTCGATTGTGGCACATCTTCCTCCTGTGGGTACCATCCTCCCCTTTCCTTTTGTCACCTAACTATCTCCTGAGATCCTCCTGATTCTATAATTTAAAATTTCCTCAGTGGGAATCAGAATCGTCCTGAATCTGAGAGGCAAAGAAAATGCTGGGAGATTTTCTGTCAAATTTTCCATTGGTTTAAAAATCTGAAACTCATTTTCTCCTCTGACCTGTCCCCAGCTGCCTTGGGAAGGAAAACACATGGATACACAATGCCAGGAGCCACTGTCTGAGCACTCTTAGTTTTATACAATTTTCTAAAAATTTTATTTTATTTATTTTTGCCTGTGCTGAGTCTTTGTTGCTCTGTGGACTTTTCTCTAGTTGAGGAGTATACGGACTACTCTCTAGTTGGGATGTGTGGGCTTCTCATTGTGGTGGCTTCTCTCATTGTGGAGCATGGTCTCTAGGGCATTCAGGCTTCAGTGGTTGTGGCTCCTGAGCTCTAGAGCACGGGCTCAGTAGTTGTGGTGCATGGGCTTAGTTGCTCCAAGGCATGTGGAATCTTCCTGGATCAGGGATCGAACCTATGTCTCCTGCATTGGCAGGTGGATTCTTTACCACTGAGCCACCAGGGAAGCCTTGAGCACTCTTATTCTTGATTGTGCAACATGTTTCCTAGTCTCTTGCTTTGAGGGACTACATGTTTATAGGGTTCAGTCAGTTCAGTTGCTCAGTCATGTCCGACTCTTTGCGACCCCATGAATCGCAGCACGCCAGGCCTCCCTGTCCATCACCAACTCCTGGAGTCTACCCAAACCCGTGTCCATCGAGTCAGTGATGCCATCCAACCATCTCATCCTCTGTCGTCCCCTTCTCCTCCTGCCCCCAATCCTTCCCAGCATTAGGGTCTTTTCCAATGAGTCAGCTCTTTGCATGAGGCGGTCAAAGTATTGGATTTTCAGCTTCAACATCAGTCCTTCCAATGAACACCCAGGACTGATCTCCTTTAGGATGGACTGGTTGGATCTTCTTGTAGTCCGAGGGACACTCAAGAGTCTTCTCCAACACCACAGTTCAAAAGTATCAATTCTTCGGCGCTCAGCTTTCTTCACCATCCAACTCTCACATCCATACATGACCACTGGAAAAACCATAGCCTTGACTAGATGGACCTTTGTTGGCAAAGTAATGTCTCTGCTTTTAAATATGCTATCTAGGTTGGCCATAACCTTCCTTCCAAGGAGTAAGTGTCTTTTAATTTCATTGCTGCAATCACCATCTGCAGTGATTTTGGAGCCCAAAAAAATAAAGTCTGACACTGTTTGCACTGTTTCCCCATCTATTTGCCATGAAGTGATGGGACCAGATGCCATGATCTTAGTTTTCTGAATGTTGAGCTTTAAGCCAACTTTTTCACTCTCCTCTCTCACTTTCATCAAGAGGCTCTTTAGTTCTTCTTTGCTTTCTGCCATAAGGGTGGTGTCATCTACATATCTGAGGTTATTGATATTTCTCCCGGCAATCTTGATTCCAGCTTGTGTTTCTTCCAGCCCAGCATTTCTCATGATGTACTCTGCATATAAGTTAAATAAGCAGGGTGACAATATACAGCCTTGATGTACTCCTTTTTCTCTTTGGAACCAGTCTGTTGTTCCATGTCCAGTTCTGTTGCTTCCTGACCTGCATACAGGTTTCTCAAGAGACAGGTCAGATGGTCTGGTATTCCCATCTCTTTAAGAATTTTCCATAGTTTATTGTGATCCACACAGTCAAAGGCTTTGGCATAGTCAATAAAGCAGAAATAAATGTTTTTCTGGAACTCTCTTGCTTTTTCGACGATCCAGTGTATGTTGGCAATTTGATCTCTTGTTCCTTTGCCTTTTCTAAAACCAGCTTGAACATCTGGAAGTTCACGGATCATGTATTGCTGAAACCTGGCTTGGAGAATTTTGAGCATTACTTTACCAGCGTGTGAGATGAGTGCAATTGTGTGGTAGTTTGAGCAGGCAAGTAATTTTCTGCACCTATGTTTCCTCATCTGTAACATGAGGATGGTAATACCTGTCCTGCCACCTCACAGTGTTAGTGTGAGGTTTAATAATAACTTTTAAAAGTAGGTCAAATATATCGAGTACTTACAATTTTTTTTTCAGGTATCATCTGCATATTATCTCATTTAATCCTTATATTAATGTTGGAAGTCAATAGCTTTATTATTCCCCATTTTGCAGATAAGAACACTAATTAATAGAGGTGACTGGACCAAGATCACCATGGCTAAAGAACTGATGGGGCCTGATCTTGAAGACAGGCCTTCTGAGTTCAGAAATTATGTGGGATAATGCCTACAAAAGCATTTTTTTTGGAAGCTGAAGAGGTCTCAGAAATACATGAGGTTAATACTCTGTCTAGGATTAATTTATAGGACCACATTGGAGTCTACCTCCTACCTTTGTCTCCCTAACGTGGCTTTCCTGGCTGGGCCCTTTCCAGGCCCAGTGGACTTAAGAAACTTCACAGCTTTTCCTGTGAAGCTTTTCCAACACAAGCTTTTTATGTTGCTTTTCCTGATGGTTCTGGATCACTGGCATCGTTGGATATAGGATCTTGGAGATCATTGCTGAAATTTGAGTCTTTGACATAATGATAATTGACACATCTCTTGTAATGGCCTGACTCCTTACCGGGGAGAAATGCTTCCCCCGATCTTTGGAAAGGAAGCAGCCAAACTATTTTCTTCGGTATTATTGGGAAAATCAGCCACTGTACTTCTGGGATCAAAATGACCAGGATGACACCTTGCACAGATCCCCAGTGACTGCTATTTTTCTTTTGCCTTCCCTGTGCGCCATCTCAGATGGAAAACTGCTGCCTGGTCTGCTAAGGAAAGAAGTACCATGCTGATAAGGGCTTCTCAGGGCTGTTGGAATAGTTTCAGGATTTGTGAATATTTCATTTCATCTCTGGACTTCCCCTTTATTGCAAAATATCTGTTTCCTTGGGTGTGTTTGCTCTACACAAGGAAAAATTCCTCAGTCTCAGATTTCTTCCAGGCTACTTCCTGTTTCTTTCCTATGGTCAATTCTAGTCATCTTTGTCCTGGTGTGTGACTCAGTCTAGGAGCATCTCAGATTTATCCAACTTTATCCAGCTCATAAACATATATTACTTTTTTTTTTTCCTACAATACCTAACATAGATTATCCCAAACTCTTGGCATGATTTTCTATTTAGGCTCAGAGCCATAGTCAAGTTTACAGTCAAGGGCTGCTCTTTTGATTACTCTTCTAGCCCTTTTTGACTTCCATGTTTCAAAACCTCTGATGCTATCAATACTTTACCAGCCATCATCTGTGGAAGCCCCTGATTCTAGCGGATCTTTCTGACCGACACAGCCAATTCCTCTTATATCACCACCTTGATAGGATGCCATCAGCTCTAAACCTTCACCATTTTCCTTCCAAACCCACCATTCCACACTCTGCTTCCTCCTTCCTTTAACTTAATATGTTTGCTCTTCAGAAAAATGTTAGGAAGAACTGATGGTAAGCACACAACTGGAACCAAGGAAGACAGCCGGGCACCCAGATGATAGCAATCCTTTTTCTCTAATCAATAATTCATTTGGAACTAGGATGTTTGAGGAAAAGGAGACTCAGCTTGACATAGCCCTTCACAAACAAAAGAGAATGAGCAGAAGTTGAAAACAAAATGCAGTTTGGGACATGGACCAAACAAAATGAAAACATCTTGCAGCGTGATAAAGACTGTGTAAACTTCTTTATGTTTCAATGGGATTGCTTTTGCAAAATGCAAGGGCATTGCTTATATTTTCTTTTGAAATGCATCTGTGTTGTATAAATACAGCAGTTGTGGCTTTTGACTTGTCCTTCTACCCCAAAGTCTTACATAATTTTAATGCTGCAGTTTGATGGAGGCACAGACTTAGATCATATCACATATCCTATCATCAGATCACAGCAAATAAAATGCCCAGCAAAGGAGATTATCACCCTTACAGATGAGGACAGGTCCTGTCTTCCTCTGGAGAAGTTCACAGGATCAGAAACTTCAGGAATGATTTGTTGTTGTTCAGTCCCTCAGTTGTGTCCGACTCTTTGTGACCCCACGGACTGCAGCCAGGCTTCGATGTCCTTCACCGTCTCCTGGAGCTTGCTCAAACTCACTTGCGTTGAGTCGTGGATGCCATCCACCCATCTCGTCCTCTGTCCTCCCCTTCTCTCCTCCTGCCTGCAATCTTTCCCAGCATCAGGGTCTTTTCTAATGAGTCAGAAACGATTAACTGACTTCAACTGTCCAGGATGCCCATACCTGAGAACACTTGGGTCCCTTCTCCATAAATGCTGTTTGTTCCCATCAGGCTTATTCTTTGCTTTTTCTGCTCTCTTTCCCATGCCCTAATTTTAGTCTCGTCATGCTTGTGGGGCTTGTGTTTAGTTGCTAAACCTTGGCCCTTTTCACATTCCTCTCAAGACAGGTGAACATATCAAGTTCCATGAATCACTCCCAGGTAAGGCCACCAGTTTCCCCATAGAACAGTCCCCAGCTTTGCTCCTGGACCCTGAGGCATCATGGCCAAAGCCTGGTCTGCTCTCTGCAGTCTCAGAGCCCCAGTTTGAGATCTCAGGGACTTGGGGAAAGTTCCTCCTCCTCAACCCATCCAGCTAGATCTCCAACACTCCTCTGCCCATCTTTGCTGTGGAGGTTCATTTCCTTCCTGTACCCCTGATTTTTTTTTTTTTTTTTTTTTTTTTTTTTTAGGGAAAGTAAAACTGCCTTTATTCACAGGGAACACAGTATGTTGCCCTTGAGGAAATTGTTTTTAAAACATTTTACAAAATTTAACTGCAGTTGATTAACACTATTCTGTTAGTTTCTGGTATATAGCCAGATTCTTTTCCTTTATAGGTTATTATAAGATATTGGATATTGTTCTCTGTGTTATACAGTAAATCCTATGTGTTCATCTATTTTACATACAGTGGCATGTATCTGCTAATCCTGTACTCCTAATCTGTCCCTCTCTTCCCTTTTCCCAGTGGTAACCTTAGGTTTGTTTTCTATGTCTGTGAGTCTGTTTTGTAAATAAATTGATTTATAGTATTATTTTTTTAGATTCCACACATAAGTGATATTATCAGTACATAGTGTTTGTCTTTGTCTGACTTACTTCACTTAGTGTGATAATCTCTAGGTCCATCAATGTTGCTGCAAATGACATTATTTCATTTTTTTATACAGCTGAGTAATATTCCATTGTGGGTGCATACACACGTACCACATCTTGTTTATTCATTCCTCTGTTGATGGACACGTAGGTAACTACTATTTCTTAGCTGTTGTGAATAGTGCTAATATAAGCATTGTGGTGCGTGTATTTTTTGGAATTAGAATTTTCATCTTTTCCAGATCTATTTTCCAGAGTGGGATTGCAGGATCATGTAGTAAGTCTATTTTTTACTTTCTTAAGGAATCTCCATACTGTTCTCCATAATGATTATATCAACTTACATTCCCACCAATAGGGTAGAAGGGTTCCCTTTTCTCCACACCCTCTCCAGTGTTTGTTTGCAGATTTTTTGATAATGGCTATTCTGACCCGTATGAGAGGGTGCCTCATTGTTGTTTTGATTTGCATTTCTGTAATAATTACCCATGTGGAATACAGTCCACGGGGTTGCAAAGAGTCAAAACTGAGCACGCTCACAATATTTTTTCCATGTGCCTGTTGGCCATATGCATGTCTTCATTACCCTTGTTTTTTTTTTTTTTTTTTAAATTCAGAAAGTTTTGCCTGTGGGCAGGTTTTCTCACACTGCTTCCTCTCTCTTTGTTCTTCTGTTTTCCTTTGTGTGTCTGACGCTCAGTTCTGCATGTGTATCTTATCTTATATGAAATACCTGCTATGAAGTAATATTGTCACTTCCTAGTAAATTAAAAAAAAAAAATCTTTTTTTTTCTATGAACGCGGGAAAGGACCAGAGCTTGAAATTCAGGAAACACCTAGAACCCAAGAATGTAGCCTGAATGGGGAAACGGATGTAGAAGAATGGGGAAACTTAGCTGGACTGAGCCCTCCCCCTCCTCCCAGAGACCTGGTCCCACCTTGCTTTGTTTCCTCTTCCCAGCTCTCCTCCCTTATAGCTCCTTTTGCAGCCTATAATTTCTATAGAGCCACCACTTCCACTCCTCTATGCAGTGCAGACTCTGCCCCTGCCCCAGGCAAAATCAAAGCTCTCTCTAAAATGCAAATGCAGATTAATTTTCACAGCAGGGGAGACAAAATTAAGAAATTAATTAATTATGTTCTATTGATGTTTCTATTTTCAAGGATAAATATTTCTTTGATTATGTCTTCTTGAGAAAGCACTTGCTAAGACAGGCTCCTGTTTATGAAACAGAGGGCTTGTAGACCATGAGGACCACTTTTCTCTTCCTGATGACCATGAGAATGGCACGATGTGTTACTTAAGGAACACAAGACAAAAAATTTTAAAAACGAGTGTGAAGGTAGAAGCATATGTTAAAATGGTTTGCTACTTGTTCTCCCGACTGTGAACAGATGTGCCAGAGCTTAATCTAAATTGTACACAAACAATCAATAATTACACCTCTTTGTGGCTACTGAAGTCACTGGCCTTGGTTTCTCTCTGTAGCACCACTAGTTGACCGTTTAGTCTAGGGGTGGGCATTGTGGTATTTTCTTGCAGGAAGAAAAGGATCTCATATCAAAGGCTGCATATTCTAAGTTTCCAGCTGCCTTCACTAGATGTGACATGCACCTGATGGTTTGGATGGCTTAAGAACTTCAGCAAGACTGCTCTATGTACGTTTTTAGTCACATTCATTGTGAATATTCCCACATCTAGAGGTAGGTTTGAAACAAAGAAAAGTATTCCATCATTCACGGGTTCAGTGACATTCATTCTTTACTCTCTCGACCAAGTTTGTGTATATGTATTATTTCTTTGGCTTCCTCGGTGGTTCAGCGGTAAAGAATCTGCCTGTGATGCAGGAGATGCGGCAGGAGCCTTGGGTTCAATCCCTGGGTTGGGAAGATCCCCTGGAGCAGGAAATGGCAACCCACTCCAGGATTCTTACCTGGGAAATCCCATAGAGAGAGGAGCCTGGAGGGCTATAGTCCATGGGGTCACGAAGAGTTGGACATGACTAAGTGACTAAACAGCAGCAACAATTATTTCTTTGGCTTTGACTTTTATTGGCATTTAGATTTAGTTACTGTCTCTGCAGATCCTGATAATAATTTAGATTAAATTTTAGTTTATTTCTTTATTATACATTTGGGAACTGCTAAGAAAAGAGCCTATTCATAGCAAGATCCACATACAAGATTGTATATTCATATACAATCTTTAGTTTGCCACCGGAGTGCATGCATGCTAAGTTGCTTTAGTTGTGTTGCACTTTTTGCAAGTCCATGGCCTATAACCTGCCAGGCTCCTCTGTCCATGAAATTCTTCAGGCAAGAATACTGGAGTGGGTTGCCATGCCCTGCTCCATCAGATCTTCCCAACCTAAGGATCAAACCTGTTTTCTGAGCCTCCTGCATTGCAGGTGGATTCTTTACCACTGAGCCACTGGGGAAGCCCTGTCACCTACTTCTTTTCCAAGTGATATCTAAAGGCACCTGCTTTATCCCAGTGACATATGCCTTTTGAAACTCCAATTTGACAAAGGAACTTTTTTTTTTTAAATATAAAAGCAGCCCCCAAATCAATAGTTTGTACTTTCTTGCAGTGCTGTCATTTAGAAGTGATTGACCAGATACTGTTCAAATTGAGGTGGTTTGATTTGTTTCCAGTCTAGGCTCCTCTATCAGGCATTACTGATTTTCTTCCTGGCTTTATTTGGCACCATGCCATAGTCCATCTATGGGGTCGCACAGAGTCAGACGCGACTTAGCAGCATAGTCCATCAAAAGAGAAGCTTGTGATCAAAATAAGGCTGGAGTTTTAAGGAAGATATTTCATTATCTCTTACAGTGCAGAAAAAGAATTTTTGAATCACAGATGATGAAGCAAGAAAATTAGCAACATGAAAATAAACAGACATGTGGTTCTCAAATAGCAGATTACTGTTCAGGAACATTCCTGAGTAGAATTTCTAACTACCTTAAGGAAGACTCAGGGTATAGGACGGAGGGCAACAGCCATGGACAACTTAGGCTTCACCTCTGCTGCAAATAAATTAAGGGTTTTGCCTAAGAGCATGACCCTCTATCCTAGCATTATCCAAATTATATCTATCCAACATTAGTCCTACAAGGTATGGAAAGTTTCATTGGTTAAAGCTATTTGAGATACAAATTCACAAACATATTCACAATCAGAAACCATTTAAAATGTTGTTTAACCCCATCTTTCTCAGCCTCTCCTCACTCCCCTTCTCCCACATTAGATCTGTGTCTGTCCCATGGAGGTAGAGCCCGCTGACCACACTTTGGGAACAGGCTATCACTCGTTATTCCTCAGCTCTCTTGTGTGGGTCCTGCAAGCTGCACCGACCACCTGGTTGCTTTTATGAAAAGGAGTGTTCTTAAGACCAGACAACTTTCTTACAATTTGATTCTTACCATGCCAATTCTTCTTCTCTTGGCCACCTGACATGTATCATTTCTCACTGAAAAAAGGGGGAAGAAAAGTGGAAGATGCCTTGATGCTACTAAAGAATGGTGGAAGACTCATCAAATCACTTTGCATTCCATTTGCTCTTTCTTCAACAGTGAATTTAGATGGCTGAACACCTGGTTCTCTCCCTTCCTCAAGGATTCTCCCAGCTCAGAGCTTCTGTGATTCCACTGTTGCAGGTTCTGGGGAGGTTCTTCTGCCCCTCCCCACCAAGAACCTCACATCCTCAAACCCAAGAAGCATCTCTCTAGGGGTTTACAGTCTTTTTTTTCTTGGAATCTTCAATAACTGGTTAGAGGAGATCAGTGGGCCCTCTTCATGGCTTTGGAGAGCACCAGTGAGCATATGTTTTGCTGGATGTCTAGTCTTTAGCCTGCAATTTTCTGAATGATCTTTCTTCCCCGTACCTGAGGCTTAAAGTTCATTTCCATGATATGAGTGGGCCCCCAACGCAGATGCAATGTCATCAGTTGTCAAGGTTCATATTTCTTCTAGACAGTAGCTGAGTTAATTATTCAAGGTTATAGTTCAAATAAAATCAAGAAAAGAGAAAGAAAATCTCATGGTTAGCTCAGCTACTGTCTGGAAGTGAGATTTTCTTTCCTTTTCTTTATTTTATTTGAACCGTAACCTTGAATAATTCCTTTTGTTTTCCAATTTTATTCTATTTTTCTTTTCCAATTTTTCAAACAAGTTGCATATGTATAGAAAATGTATATGCACACACATTTTCATACACACACACACATACACACATACAGAATGCACTCATGGAGGAAACTAAAAATCACCCATAATTTCATGACCTGGGAATCAAAACAGTTGACCTAGAGTTTTTACATTTCCTATAGCTCTATATTTCTGTTGTCAGGGGGAAATTTATTTCCTATTATCGGCATTGCCCCACCCTGCCCCCACCTCTGGCTATAACAATCCTAGACTCTCATTCCTGTCCCTGGCTTGACTCCTGGGGAGAGGGTATGTCTTTGGACTGGCAAGTTTGGGAGAGGAATTAGGTATGAAGCACCCAGCTCCTCCTTCTGTTGGAGTGTGCCCCTGCCAGGAATGTGTGGTCCCACTTGCTCTCAGTCATGCTGCAAGCTCAGGGGTAAGTCTATGGGAGCTCCTTGGGGAGCTGGATGGTTAAATCATGCTGGTTAGGAGCCCAGGATTAGGAAATTTGTTTACCAGCAGATGTAAACCACAATATACGAAAATTAGCTTTTGCTCAGCCTTGCATCAAGAAAAGTGAGTCAAGTCTTCACTCACCTTTGTCTTCTAGGTTGAGCAGGAAAAGAGGACTGTTGTTTATGAGCCCTTGGAGCTCTGCTGTCCCTAACTCTCCATTCCACCTTGAGTTTTGCTGGACTGGCTCAGCTGAGGACCAGATGCAGTAAGTGCTAAAAATGTGCCCCCATCTCTCCCTTTCCTTGGAATCTATTTGCACATTATAATGCAAGGGGAGTTTTGTTTTATCATGGTAGAGATGGGGGGAGTTTGGACCAATGAGGAGAGCAGAAAAGCTGAGATGAGCAATATAGTGTTTTATCTCTGCCTAAGTCCTTTATTAGATTTGAACGCTTATGGTTAGAAGAATGAGGGCCCCAAATCAGAAAATCAAATCTGAAGATGATGATGGTGATGATGATTACTTTTATTTGTCTGGTAAGGTCTGAGATATCTGTATGCATTTCTGTGTGTCCTGTATTAATATATGTGTGTGTATGTGTATATACATATAGCACATACATGTATGCATTAAGTGTTTTATAAATGTAATATATCAGAATAGTTTTCTGTAATTACATACTGTACTTGAGTACCATTTTTAATGCCTACATAACATTTCCACAGATAACCATGTTCTCCCTTCTATAACCCACATTTTATGTTGGACATTTGCTATGTTGTATCATGAATGATGATGTTTAATCCCAATTTTGTGATTCCAGCTGCACCCCTCAAGTTCTCCAGGATATTCCCTGCATCCCTGGAAGCTAATTGGCTGTGCTCAGTCTATTCTGTTGTCCAGTTGCCTTGGAACTTAGGGTGGCCCCTCTACATGGCCTGGGCACTACTTCAGCCTCTCCCGCTGCTCCAGGCAGAGTATTTCTTGGCCAGTGACTGCCACAGCCCTTGTGGTGGCAAAGCTGTGCAGGCTCTTGTGATTGAATAGGAAGGACAACTCTTTCAGCCACGTGACTTGTCTTCTTCCCAAAGGTTTCCAAGGTGGTGACCCTGGGCCCCAGAGTATTGCAGAGTTTAGTGAAATTACTCTCTCAGTTTTGCCTTCTAGCCTAGCCTCTTCCTGGGTCTCAAATATGCCTCTATAACTGGGTGGGGGTAGATGAAAGGTAATAACTTGCATTCTGCCTAGCATCCCTATATCCCTTGAAGGTGCAAGCCTTTATTCCTCAGCTAACCTTGACCTGCCTGGTTTCTTCCTTCTGGCTGACCTGCTTCCCAGAATGTTTTTCAGCCTCTCACTCGCCTCTCTCACCTCCCTCAATCTGGACTTCTGTACCACTCGACCAGTGCCCCAGACAAGCTTCGCTTCCTTGCTTGCTTTCATTATTAATTTTTATTGGCATATGGTTGCTTTACAATGTTGTGTTAGTTTCTGCTGTGCAGCAAAGTGAATCAGTTATACATATAGATATACACATATGCATTTGTGCTCAGCTTCTAGGTCGTGTCTGACTCTTTGTGGCTTCATGGACTATAGCCCTCCAGGCTCCTCTGTTTATGGGATTTTCCAGGCAAGAATACTGGAGTGGGTTGCCATTTTCTCCTCCAGGGGATTTTCCCAACCCAGGGACTGAACCTATATCTCCTGCATTGGCAGGCGAGTTCTTTATCACTGAGCCACCAGGGAAGCCCACAATACATATACATATACATATGCATATACGTGTACATAATCTTTGTGTTTTTTAATTTCCTTCCCATTTAGGTCACCACAGAGCGCTGAATAGACTTTCCTTTTCTATAGGCTTTCCTTCTCTATACAATATGTTCTCATTAGTTATCTATTTTGTACATAGTATCAATAGTGTAAATGTGTCAATCCCAACCTCCCAGTTACTGGCTATTTCTGATCCCCAACAGGAAACACAGCTCAGGTTCTCTTGCAGCCAGCCCTATTGGTGCTCCAAACATACTCAGACCCTCCTGAACCCTCAGCAGCAAATGTGGCATGGCAAGAGGGTTTTCCTGCTCTGATGATCTTAATAGTATTCATATTAATTTATGTGTCCCTGATTGTTGTCTTAAGCTAAAATTCTTTGAAGCATTTTTTAGGGATTTTGATATCCGTTGTCACACTTGGCTTGACATCAGGCTAGCTTTAGCATCAAGAGCCTAGAGCATAGAGGGCTTGTTCTATTTTGAGTACAGACATTACACAAAATGTTAGCATCAGTCCTCTCTTTGGTAGAGTAACTCATTTACCAGATGCTCATGGTCATTGGGGGGAAAAGTCACAAACATATCTTTTATTATTTTTTATTTTTTCACTTCCTACTCAATCTGCCCAGTGGTCGTACATTGTCCCAGGGCTTTAGTCTAGCCAGGTGCGGGGTGGAAGTTCTCTGACAGCCCAGAAAAAATGGGTTGAGAGTTATTTGTGATGGACACACTCTGAGGAGCCGAGTCACTGCTCTGTGAATAGTCTGACACTGGTGCTTTCAGAGGACAGGGCTGCTGAAGGATTCCTGAATGTTTCGTCAAAAGCCCAGGCCCTTCGGATTTCTGCATCCTCTGGAAGCATGTGCTAGAGGTGTCCCCGGAAAGAAGCACGCTTGGTCTGAAAATGAAATCTGCTGACTGGGGGGTGTGTGTGGCTATTGTGAGCCCCACTTGGGCTGGAGGTCCTGCCTGCGGTGACAACCAACTATCCTGGGTTGTTCAGGACAGTCCTGCTTTTAGCACTGAGAGTCCAGGCAAACTGGGACAGCTGGGTGCCCAATTCCCAAATAAATGTCCCCCTTTGGGAGACTACTGAGTTAGACAATTGGAAGGTAGAGATAGTGACTCTGGGAGGGGTGTCTGTTTTAAATGTGGTGAAAATAGTTGGGAGCAGGAAAACAGAAGCCCTGGGCTTAGTTGTCTCTTTTGTGAGTTCTGATAACCTGGGACGTTACCACTCTTCCCCGTTTCATGTTTCTCACCTGGAACACCTGAGTAGTAAGTTTGCCCTGCCTGCCTCATAGAATGCCCACGAGGATCAAGCATGAGGTTGTCTAAAAAGCACTCTGTCAACTGTTCAAACTTGGTCAGTAGAATGTGGTTTTATTGTTGTAAGGAGTTTATGGTTAATGATAGTCCCAGTGGTGACTGATTCCATTTATTCTGAATTTCATCTCTCAGGTCACATTTAGTTCAGGGTAAATGGATACACATGTCAAAAGTCACAGACTGACTGGAGTGGCATCTGAGATGGTGGTAAGGGGCTGGTTTTCTAGCAGAGCTGGAGCGAGCCTTGTGGAGCTGCTGCGAGGCCATCTTGAGGAAAGGCAGAGTTGTTACTTCCGGTGCCTCCAGGCACCTCCACCATCTGTGGGTTTTCTTCCCCCTGCTGTCTCAAAGCAGGAAGGATGAGATTGGGGTGAAGGTGGATTGAAGATTGATTCAATTCTGTCAGTTATGGAACCAGCTTATCCAAAGATCCATCAGTAAAACACTCAAGAATGTAAAAAATGAGAACGGATGCCTTTTTCCCTTCTTTATTTTTTCCATTTTGTAAGAGCCCAGTTTTGTGAAATGGGCCTTTAGTGAGTTGTGTTTTAAAGGAGACACTCTGTGGAACACAAAACACGATGGGCCATGTGAATTGCTTTTTGTGTTCTGGGTTTTGGGTGCCCACAGTTGCCTGACTGCAGCTCACTGCTCAAGAGAGAGAGGCATAGAATGGAAAAATGCTGTAGGCACGACAGAGGACCCATTATCTCAAAATAATTCTTCCCTTTTAGAAAGTCACCGCAGCCAGGCTGGGGGCAGAGAACAGATGTGGCTCCTAGTCAAGAATACTTAGAACCCAAAGGAGAAATACAACCACAGAAAAAGCTGACACCCAGGATGAAAGGCCATACGGGGCACGGTCCTTACTGAGCTGTGGTGTCTAGCCCCTCAAAATGCAAATGCTGTTGTCTGCAGCACAAAAGCACTGATTTTCCCTTCAGCAGAGCTGGTACTATTAAAATAGCATGTCTTGTGTGTAGTTGCTGCACATTCTTTCCATTTTTTTTTTCTGTGTGAGTCAGAATGCAGATTCTCGACAAGGCCGAAAAGAAAGCCAGCCATCTCATTTACATGGGCATGGAGTATCCACATCTGGATAGAATTAGAGCGAGCAGGAATTATTTGCAGCATTTAAATATAGGCGTGCAGAACTCTTTCTCTTGACCATATGAGGTATTCACATATAATTCCATGAAAGCAAAATGTGAAAAGTCTACTTCTTATTAAAAGAGGATGTTACCAGTGTGATTCAGCCATTACAGGAACTGACCCAAACTTACAGGAACTGACCCAAACCTGGAGGTTGACAATGAGTGGCGTGAGGCCACCAGATTCTCACCACTTCTCGGATGCCCAGTGTTATACATCACTGTTGGAGGCTGCTGGAACCCACCATGTTTGTGCCCAGAGGCTGGCAGGATCTGAGTTCTGTCCTACTTGGAATTCCCAAGCCTGGTAGTGAGCTACAGATGCTGGGAAAGCTGGATGGAAAGCATTGATGGTATCAGGCCCCACACTGGATAAATCTTGTGCATATTAATGCCAGCACCGACAGACATGTTTTCAGTTCAAATAAAATGGGGGGAAGAGAATATGAATAACAGATATCCAGGCACCAGGAAAGAGACTATAAATAGCTGGCATGTGTGTAAGTTAGTTGCTCACTTGTGTCTGACTCTTTGCGATCGTATGGACTATAGCCCGCTACGTTCCTTTGGCTATGAAATTCTCCAGGCAAGAATACTGGAGTGGGTTGCCTTTCCTTTCTCCAGGGGAACTTCCTGACCCAGGGATCGAACCTGGATCTTCTGCATTGCAGGCAGATTCTTTACCTTCTGAGCCACCAGGGAAGTCAGGCACTAGAAAGACCAGGGGAAGGATAAATGGCAGTCTTCTGGAGCTGGGGCACATCAATACCTCATTACTGGCCTCTAAGGAAGAACTGTATGGCTTTTACTGCTGAGCAGATACCCTCGTCAATGTGCGAATGGTGGTGATACTGCTAAAAACCTCAGTGAGGAAACTGGCAAACAAATATAGAACATGATATTGTTAGAGGGCTAACAAGGCAGAAAATAAATATCATTTTGTGGACTTGTTCTCAAAACGATGCACAATATTTTAAGAGAATGCTCTGTTCTATGGATTTGCTGAATCCCACTTTTTCCATGATAGATTTGTGTCATGTGACATCTGGTAGAATTTTAAGCATCTTGCCTTGACTTTGATATCCCTTCCCTGGGTTCCCAACAGGCTTTTTGAAGCAGTATGATAGTGTTACTGTCTTTACAGGTGACTCCATCAGAATTCTTTTGGGGAAAGTTGTCCATTTAGGAAAAATCCTTGATGCTGTTAGTGATAAAAGGGAGGTTCAGAGGGCATAGGTTCAAAGGGCTGGAGGGAAGGGAAAAGAGAGCAGACTTGCCTTACACTGGACATGGACTGACATATGAGAGAGTGGTGTCAGAAGAGAGAGCACAGAGGGTGAGGAGAGAGAAGATGATCAGATCGGAAAAGGCACCAGCCTACGGTTGTTGGTTGGGTAGCAGGAAGACAAGAAGAGGGATGTCTCCTATCTAGCTTGAAGTTTCTGTCATTGTTGTGATGGAAATCTTGCCTCCCCAAAGCCATGGCTTCATAAAGTCAACCTTGCAAATACAAACTGCCTGAGGGAGAGAATTTGGGGAATCAAGGTACTGATTGGGGTTGATTAATAATGAGTTGGGAGGTAAACTGTGGAAACAGGAATTTGGAAGCAGAGGTATGGGAAAGGCAGTTAGTTCATTCCTAATTTCCATTTTTTCTCTTTCCTATCATTAAAAAACCTACTGAGTTTTAGCTGGGAGCATTGTTGTCCAGATAGAGACTACTTTCTAAGACTTTTTTTTTTTTGAAGTTATGACTGAACATGTGATTAATGGATGGCTAATGGCTGGGGTAGAAATAATATGTAGTATCCTAAGTTGTGTCTTTAAAAGGAATGAACATGTACTTCCCTAAGTCCTTCCTCATTTTTGTTGGCCAGTAAGTGATGGAAGAGTTAGAGTAGCCACCTTGAACCTAAATATGGGAGTCTCACATTAAGAATTTCTCTATTCATCTTGGATTGTCAATGTTTGGATGTTCTGTGAGAGAGAGAGATCCAATCTGAGATGCCATCAGTTGCAAGAACCCTATTATTTCATATAGACTTAAGAGGAAAAACACACGTAGCCAATCAAGCTATGACACAACATGAAGATGCAATTAATGATAAGGCACATTCCCATTTCAGAATTGCTTAAAAGTGAAAAAAATATTTTAAAATTGTTAAAATATGATAAATGTGTCCTGTTTAAGTCACTGCACTTTGGGTTTTATTGTGATAGCAGCTTGTGTTATATCCTACCTGACACAGAATTTGCAATCAGAAGTGGGGTGCTACCATAACAAAGCCAAAAATAAGTGGCTTCGTGATCTGGTAGTGGGAGGCAAGGAAAAATGTTGCAAACTAGAAATCTGGGGATTCTGGCTATGCAATGGCAAACTATTCAGGAAAATTGTCTACAGTGAATTCTTGGGAAGATAAACTGGATGGTACGAAATCCAGAAATTTTAGTGAAACTGGGAAAACTCAGAATGTTGATGTGATCAACAAATATTTTACTACTTCTAGACTGATGACCTCAGGCAAATTACAAAAGGTGACTCATGTTCCAAGGGTCGGCCTTAGCAGGTGATAATATTATAACCCTCAGACCTCCCAACTGTGTCCCAGTAAGACTTCTTGTCCAGATATGGGAGCTGATTCAGAAACCAAAATCTGATGAAGGGTTTTGCTATCCCACTGAAACCTATTGTTGCAGATCATTTCAAGGGAGCTAAAATTAGAAAGAGAGAGAGTGGGGAGGGGATCACAAAGATGAGTAAATATAAGATCAGTTTAAAAAAACACAACTCTGGATGAGCTCTTTGGCCATAGTTACATATGCATGGAATCAGCTAGAACCAAGTAGCCAGAAGCCTGTAATTCTTTCCTTCCCCAGAACAACCCTAATCCCCTAGATATGTTCCAAGCAGGAAGTGAGTTACTAAAGCTGTACAGCTCCCAAGGAAGGTCTGCTGTTTGCCACTCATTTCAGTATAACAGAGAAGGAAGAACTTCTCAGCGGGCAGAAGCAGGATCACACCAAGGATATTTATTCAGCCAAGGGAGAGGAACTTGGGTCATTGCTGTGGACAAGTGGCTGCTGTGTTTTCCCATCTTCACTTTTCCTCATGGGAGTTTTAAATTGCCATCTGTTAGTCTCTACTCTGCCACTGTACATAGGGTACGTGTGTGTGTGTGTGTGTGTGTGTGAAAGAGGCAGACAGGACATTAGTGAGCCCAGAGGAGCTGCATCTAGACCACAGGAAAGGTCTCTCCTCATTGGACAGAGCCCAAACTTGAAGCTAGAAACAGCAACCAGATGGGACATTAGACTGAATCCCTCAGGGGTGGGGCAAGTATGTCCCGTGCTATTTGTGGGATGAAGGGTGTGAGTGAATGTTGGAGTGGTTGGAGATGGGGACCGTGGCAGAGACTACTGGTTGTTTTCCATCAACCATTCTCTCCTCACTTGACTCATAGAATGTCCTTTCTGGAGTGAGAACTATGACAGCCTAGGTAACAAATGCAATTCCAAGCCTCTTTTGCAGCCAGTTGTGCAATGTAATAAGTTCTAGGTAATCAGATATGAAGTGCACCACTTCTGCATCATGCCTTTGTAGGGCGTGAGTGTGAACTCTGCATGTCGTTTCCCTCTTCCTGCTACCTGGGATGCAGATGTGGTAGCAAGAGCTGGACCAGTCCCCTTGAGCTCAAGCACATGCATTGAAAATGGCAGAGTGTCTTTACCTTCCTCACCCTGGCAACCCCTGGATCACTGCTTGAGAGAGAATAAACTTCTACTTTGTTTAAGCCACTGCTGTTCTGAATGTTTTTATTATAGCAGCTGAGACTGAACCCTAAGAAATAAAAGTAACCATAGGCATGCCCAACCCAAGAATTCACAGAAATCTTCTGAAGAGCTTCTGCACTAGAGATTCAAGCCAAATCTTATCTCTATCTCAAGGGGCAGATGAGGAGAGAAGATAAACTCTAGATCTCCTGTGGGCCTTCCATTTCCCAGAACAGACCAGAAAACCCAGACAGGAAGTGGAAACGCTAATATTGCCGCAGCAGCTGAAAGCTGGAGGCACCATGGCCTTCTCTCTCTGCCCAAAGAATTTTTATATGCTAAGCGTCATTAGATCCCTTTCTGCCACTATTGCTTATAAACTAATACTTTGCTTCTGTCAGGGAGAGGAAGAGGGGCCAATTTTCTTTCCTCACAGAAAATTTTATCCAATTGTTTTTAAACGAAGAGAAATGCAAAGGATATTTTATTTCTAAATTTGTCAGTCACTGAATCAAACTGAGAAAGTTCTGTTATGGTTTTCCTAAGAGATCTTACACAGAACAGTAATTAACATCTCTGGGGATTCTTGGAGCATTCTCTCTTCATACATCACCTGGATGCTGTAGCCACGAATAAAATGGAAAATGTAACTGGCTTTGCAGACTCCAGTCAGGCTTTGATAAGGGCGACTGAAGTAGTCTAAGCATATGGCCATTAAATAAATGCTGATTCAATCACCTCTACTCACAGAAACACGGCTGTCTTACATCCAAATGCTGCTGCTGCTGCTAAGTTGCTTCAGTCATGTCCGACTCTGTGCGACCCCATAGACGGCAGCCCACCAGGCTCCCCTGTCCCTAGGATTCTGCAGGCAAGAACACTGGAGTGGGTTGCCACTTCTTTCTCCAGTGCATGAAAGGGGAAAGTGAAAGTGAAGTCGCTCAGTCATGTCCGACTCTTTGCGACCCCATGGACTGTACCCTACCAGGCTCCTCCGTCCATGGGATTTTCCAGGCAAGAGTACTGGAGTCGGGTGCCATTGCCTTCTCCACATCCAAATGAGCCTTGACCAATCACCCGGTTCTCGTTTTAGATTCGAGGGAAACTGGAGTGACTTGATGGTGTGGGCAGCAGTGGGACTGGAGTGTGGTCTCCTGACATCTGCTCATGGTTCTACTTCACTTGGTCCCTTTAGAACTTCCACCAGGGCCTTTATGACAGGAGAGACCCCCAAAGTGTAGGACACCCCCTGGGATTTTCCACAGATTGCTTGGGAACTCTGAGTTGAAGTTTGCCATATCCACCCCTCCTTTTTATCTTTTTCTTCTTCTTTTTCAAATTATGAAAGTATGATAACACACTTACAGGAGAATTGGAAAGCAGAACAAAGTTATACATAATTACACTATATATTACAACTACTTTTAAAGTAGATACATTAAGATTTTTAGTTGTAGTTTCAGTATCAAACTCTCAAAATTTAATGGAATGAATATACAGAGAAGTGGAAGGATCTAGTAGACCTGAAGAGCACCATGAACCAATTCAACATAATTAAGATTTATACAATTTTCATACAACAGTAGGACTACAAGTTCTATTCAAGTTCCCATAGACTATAAACTAGGAGACACTGGGATGTATCCAAAGATATCAAACAGGGGTACAAACATTTCATGGTCTAAAAGTTTTGAAATCATACAGAGTCTGTTCTCTTATCACCCTCCTTTTTAGAAGAAGTTTCCTCTCTTTAAGGTAGGTGGTCTTCTAGGCACTAAACAAATATTTATAGAGCATCAACTATGAGTCAGGTACTATGTAGATGCTGAAGACACAGCAGTGAGAAACAGACAAAAATCTCTGCCCTCTTGGAACTTAACAGAAGAGTAAACACAATAAATTATTGATATGCAGAATGTTAAACATGCAGTAGAAGAAAAGAAAACAGAAGGATGGAGAGTGCCAGACTTGGGGTGGGGGCCTAATTTTAAATTGGGTGATCAGGGTGGGCTTCGCTGAGAAGTTATTTTTCCCGCAGAGTCCTGGAGGAAGTAAGAGAATGGACAGTGCAGCTATTTCAAAGAGGAGGCAGCTGGTCCAGAGGAAAAGCCGACTGAAAGGCCCAGAGGCAGAAGGGTGCTTGGCTCATTAATAGAACTTTAACTTCTTGCACACTTTATAAATGGTCATGAGTCTATTAGGCAAGCTTTCCTTTCCTTTTCTCTCTTTTGTTTCCTTTCCTTTTTTTCTCTTCTCTCCTCTCTTTCTCCTTCCTCCCCTCCTCCCCTCCCTTATCCCCTCTGCCTTCCCTCCTTCCTTTCTTCTTTTCCCTCCCTCCTTCCCTTCCTCCCTCTCTCTTTCTTTCACTGATAATATCCTAAACCCTGCTTAGTAAGGCTGTCTCCTTTACATGGTTCTCTAAGTGCTATTACTAGCACACACCAAATGTACGTGTTCTAAATGCTTTGTATGTTTCATTCACTGAAACCTCACAACAGTCCTAAGAAGCAGGTAATACTATTATATTCATTTTGCAAATTGGGACACATTGAGGTTAAATATGGCCCATTGTTAAACCTGGTCCATGGTAAAGCAGATGGTAAAGATGAGACAACACTGGAACCCAGGGATTGTGGTACCCTAGATTTCAGTAGGAAAGCACATGCTTTTTCACCATGATGTTATAAGATGCCGCACCCGTCTGCTACTGACGGGACATAGTCTGAGTTGGGGTCAAAGGGTTTGCTCGGTCTTCTCAGCACCAAACCCGCATTTGCTGACTGATTCTAAGTCTGATCACCAGAGTGGAAGTGGATCTTCCATAAACAGGAAGAGCTGCCAAAGGGAAAGAAACCCTCTGTTTTCTTTAGAACAAAAACATCCAAGTTACATGGGAATGCGCCACATGATTTTTGCGAATTGAAGTCAATTTGGCACCAACAGAAATAACCTTAGGAACAAAGTTTGTATACAGTGTGTTCTTACGGAAACCACAGTTAGAACGTAGAGTAAACTGTTGGAGATAGACCCTTCTTTCTGGAGTTGCATTAGCTGTCTTTGGGTGGGGATAGCAAATTGTTTCGTTTGTAAGCTTTGTACATCAAAAGCTAGATCTGCTTACACTTTAAAACCAAAAGGAGGAGAAAGACTTATTTTTAGCTATCTGAAATTTAAACCAAACCCAACATTGACATATGGAAGTCTCAGGCTGCACCATGTCAAAAAATTTCTCAGAGAAATGACACTGAATAACAATTTATTATTGCTTATTGTAGAAACTCCGTGAAGTTCCTCTCTTGTAACTTGGTTTAATGGCTACTGGACCTCTGTGCTAAAGCTATTGGATTTCTCAGAATTAGGGCAGGCTGCGTGGGATTGGTGTTGTCATGCGGGAACTGAGTTGAGTCCCAAGAGAATGAGAATATCTTTTGATCTGGAAGAAACAGTTTCTTGTGTTTTGAGTAGGTCAACCAGCTGGCCAAAAAGCTATCTGATTCAGCTTGTAAGAGAAAGGTTTAATTTTTTTTAAGTTATGTATGTGTGTGGTATAGTATATACTTAGTCATTTCAGGTACATTAAAATCTATGTATTAATCTAAAAAAATTCACCAGTAATCTTCAATCTCAAATAACCACTCAAAATTTTGAGGTAGACTTTTGTGCCTAGGCAAGTATATAAATATTGAATAGCTATAAAGATAGGTACAGATATATAGACATATCAAACTATAGATTAATTTCATTCTATAAAAATGAATGAAACCATCTAAACTATGGGGTAGCCTTTTTTTTTTTTTTTGCTTAAGTATTTTTATTTCATTTACCATCTTTCCATGACATTAGATAGTTTTCAACACCATTGCTTTTATTTATATTCCATTTAAGTTTATGCATGTCCCATGGTTTTCTCAGGGCTTCCCTGGTGGCTCAGCAATAAAGAATCTAACTGCAATGCAAGAGAGGTGAGTTCAGTCCCTGGGTTGGAAGGATACCCTGCAGGAGGGCATGGCAACCCACTCCAGAATTCTTGCCTGGAGAATTTCATGGACAGAGGAACCTGGTGGGTTACAGTCCACAGGACTGCAAAGAGTCGGACATGACTGAAGCAACTTAGCATGCATGCATGCATGGAGCAAAGGTGGGCTTCCCTCTTGGCTCAGACAGTAAACAATCTGCCTGCCAATACAGAAGACCTGGGTTTGACCCCAGGATAGGGAAGATCCCCTGGAGAAGGAAATAGTAACCCACTCCAGTATTCCTACCTGGAGAATCCCATAGACAGAGGAGCCTGGCAGGCTACAGTTTACGGGGTCACAAAGAATCAGACATGACTGAGCAACTAACATGCACATGGGCGTGCATGCACACACACACACACACACACACACACACACACACACACAGAGCAAAGGGCAAAAGGAAGCCACTGCTCTTTTAAGCTGTTGGTTCCAGCTATTGGTTTCCAGCTCATACAGTATAACTCTTTCCTCCTCTTAGCTGACCTCAGCAACCTTTCTGCTTTCTGTGCAGATTGAAATACCTTCTGCCTTAGTGGAATAATGGCCAACTCAAGAGCTTCTGGGGGAAGATTTCTATGGTAAAGCTGCTCCCTAAAATTTGGAACGTTAGTCAAAAGGCATCAGACCAAACTTTGGAGTCAAAATGGAATGTGCTTTGCTCTTCAAATACCACTTATGCTGGCATTAGAGAAAGCTGGGGGTAAGTCAAATATCCATTACTGGGCAAACAGCTTGAAGTATGTTTATTTTCTGGGGTTCTCCCCGTATGTATTAGTCAGAGTTGGTCAGAGGCTAACTGCCTCTTTTATGAGCCTCAAGGGTAGCTGCCCTCAAATACGTTCAACCACATCAGAACTCAGAAATGTCATTTGGGAGGTTATTCATCTGGATGAAGAATTTAGAAAACAAAAATCCTACCCCCTGCCAGGTCACTGGATGCACCTCAGTCATGGTTCCAGGTCTAAGCCAGTGCTCATCCTTCACGTTTGGATTGGCTTAAAGTTTAAAACAACATTTAGTTTCAGATAACATATTTAAAACTTTGGCTGTGTATTCTTTTCTGGAGCCACAACTGATCACACTTGTTTTTTTGGATACAGAATGCATAGGGATAAAGCTTTAGGACAACTCAGCTATATCCGTATCTGAAATAATGAACAGTAAATAATAAAATGGCTACATTAAAACTTTTCATTTTATAAAAGGACCCATTTCAGTATTCTTTTAAACAGTACTGAAAGTTTCTGGGGCATCTAACATTACACTTAATTTACAAAACTCAGAACTATAAATAAGCAGTGTATAGCAAAGAGTCAGACACGACTGAGCGACTAACCTTTTTTCACTTTCATAGAGGGGGTACATCTCTCTCTTTTTCTCTCTCTCTCTGTCACTGACTGTCCATTTGTGTGTGTGTGTGTGTGTGTGTGTGTGTGTGTGTGTGTGTGTGTGTGACTTTAAGTTCTTATGATGTAGAACAGCTATTACTTTTGGCACACCATAAACTCATTTCCGACAAGTGACTTTATCAATAGCAGATCTTTTGTAAAATTGGAACTCTGGTCAGTGAGTGCCTTTGAAAATGATACCATTAGCAAGTTCAGCTGTGGAAAGGCAGCCCAGTAGAGCAGTCAGAACACAGGCTAGCTTTGAATTTTGCATCCCTGAAGATTTCTCTGATACTAGTTGAGGGTAAACTGTAAAGTTCTTATTATTTATAAATGTCATGTCAAGCTAACCTAGTGATATATGGATTCAAATAGCAATCAATAATGTATCTAAGTTTATCTGTAAAGCTCAGCATTCTGGAAGGCTCTTTTGCAACCATACATCTGCCTGAGAAGTCTCCCTTTATGGTCCTGAGGTTCTGCAGGTCTCCACCAGTCTACCAATGCTCAGAGGCTGTGGAGAAAAGACAGAGTGTTTTCAGTGACTCCATGTTTTTTGTACACTGGTGTCCTGTCCTTGTTCAGCTGTGGGGCAATGGAGATAAGGGAAGAACTAGGATTTTAAAATCTCCTGTGGCTCTGTCTTCCCTTCAGCATCAGCTGATCAGCAGTACAGTCACGGAGGCCAAAGTTATATGATAAATGAAAAAGGCAGAGATTGTCAAAATCCCATAAATTCAGACTGAATGTGCCATCAAAAAGTATTGGAGAGAGAGGGGACCTCGAAGTACTGGCTTTTCCATTAATACCACTCACATTCATTAATTAATCATTTGTCTCTATCATTTTCACCATCTAAGTCCCTATCATCTCCACTTGGTTGGTCACTAAGATATGATCATTTTACCTTTGAAATATCTCTTAGTCTATCCCTTTCTCTTCATTCTCAGGATCACTGGATTAGCTTTGATCTCATTTAAAATATGGCTCCTTAATGGTCTTCTTTCCTCCTTTATATTATTCTTTCAATCCATTCTTAATACTGGCAAGGTTATTTTGCAGATGAGACAATATATTCTGTCTTCCTCAAGGCTTCTAAAGGATCTCCTTCTACATAACACATTCCAAACTCCTCACCCTGGTCCTCAATATTTCCCATGATGTGGTTCCAACTCACTTCTCACATCTTATTTGCTCAATTTTGTTACATAAGGATGCAGTGTAAATTGAGTGTTGTTTTCTTTACTCATTGGTCACATTCTTTGACTAATCCCTATGACTCAATCAAATATTTTGATGTTAGTGCTAGCCTAGATATTTTGGGACCTGTTATGTGATGGAAATGTCAGGCTTAAGCTAACAAAGAGAGGTCATTTAAAAAATACAGTACTAAATCTGCATCTTTGGGCTACAAAAACCAGTAAAATTTAATCAATATGCTTGGAAATAAAACACTACCCAGTGCATTGAAAAACAGAGCCAAAAATATCTCCTGGTCTTGATTTTACTAATCAGTTTTAGTGGAAAAGTCTTTCTCTACCAAGGATCTGTTAATATTTCCAGGAAACAAGTCCCTAAGCTCTTCTTCCCTGGGATGTATTGCTCAACTGTGAATTTCTAATGTAATGAGTCCAGAGATTATAAGTGAAGACCAGAGGAGATAAGGAAAATCACAGCTTGAGGAATCCCTAAGTAAGTAAATAATATTAGATCAGCTGTTAAAATGAAATAGGAGCATTCTGAAGCTTGGTTGGCAAACACAAAGGCAGAAGGTTTAAGCGGACTTGAAAAAAAAACCCATTACTTTTTAATAAATGAGCATATGCTAGGAAGTTAAATACAGAGTTCTGGGGGCTGCAGGCAATGGGAGCCATTATGTTAGAAGATCATGTATTTTAGCAAAAGAGTCAGAGTAAAATCTGCTAATCCCATTTTTTAAAACCATCAGGATGGAGTTAACATCTCCCATAAATGATATACAGCATATAAATGCAAAGCCAAGTACTCACGCCTCACTATTAAATTCACGTAACACCCTCCCTTTCCTCAAAGAACATGTATTTTACACATGTCATCTCTGTTCATCTCTCGCCTCATTATGAAAGCCCAGAGGAAAAATGATGAGTGACTCAGTCAAGGTCACAGCGTGATGAAAGTGCTTGAGAGCTGGAAGAGAACCCAAGACACTCCATCCAGTGCCATGCGCATGAATTTACACTGCTGGGTACGGCAATCACATGCGTGTTTAAGTGATATCAGCGCTAAATGGTAACAAATGTAACGCTTCCCACTTAGGATGTGTTCTTGGCTAACTCTGTTGGAAAATGTATGAAGATTTTGCCATAGTAAAAAAAAAAAATTTTTGAGCGGTTTAAACAAAAACGAACAAGATCCGAAGCCAAGAATATTCCCATGCTCATTTTTCCAAGGGCGGCAGTGGCTCCAGCAACCTTGCTCTATGGTTGCTATGAAGTGTGAAAGCAGAATGGCACAGCTCAGGTTTTCTGTCTAGAGAGAACCATCAAATTCCTGTAAGCAAAATGGTGTCCTGCAACTGAATATAATGCCACATCACAAACCATTCGGTAAAGATCAAAACTTGTTTACACCATGGTGCACTCAAATCTCATAGCTGCCTAACCAGGGTGTCCCTGGGTTTGGGAAATGTGTAGGCACCACCGGAATTGACAGTTGACCAGCACATTGGAGCCTGGTTCCTCTACAGGTGGAGAAACATTGAACTCTGCTAGGAAGGCTCTTCAGAAAGAAAGAAGACTTGAGCATTCCATGAAGTTAGAGACTCCCGAGGAGCCTGTTCTCTATGTCTGTGAGTCTGGTTAAATCACTGAGATTTAGGCAAGTGTTTGTTATCACAGCACATTCAGTCTAATAGACACAGGCCTGAGACAACTTTCTTGTCATAAGGGAACTTGAATATTTATGACAAATACGTTCACTTTTTTTTTTTTCTGATCCACTTCTCATCTTCTCACTCTTAGAACACAGGGATAAGATTGTAAAATCTTAGTCAATTCTTTCACATGGACTATAAGACCATATGTTTGGTATTCCAGTTGTGTAAAAATAAACATGCACCCTTTCCATAGTGGCCCTGTAATATTTGTGTGCCTCTATTGGTCATGTGCCTTGTTCTTTACTTGAAAAAATCCCCCAGCTGTTTCTCTACCTTAAAGTCTTTCAAAATGTGCTTCGAGGGCTTCCCTGGTGGCTCAGTGGTAAAGAATTCCCCTGCAAACACAGGGGACATGGGTTTGATCCCTGGTCCAGGTAGATTCCCCCATGCTGAAGAGCAGCTAAGCCTGTGTGCCACAACTCCTGAAGCCCACTTGCCTAGAGCCCATGCTCCACACAAGAGAAGCCCCTGCAATGAGAAGCCCACGCACTATAACAAGGAGTAGCCCCTACTCTCCGCAACTAGAGAAAAGCCTGAACAGCACAGCCAACAAAATAAATACAGAAAGTTTTTAAAATGCACAGAGATTTATTTGACATCCCATGTATTTCATCTTTCCTTTTTGATAAACTAATCATCCACGACATCTGTGAAAACATCCCTTCTCACCATGGCAGCATCAGGGATTTTTTTTTTTTTAACTGAACTGTTAATATGACATTTCTGATGTCAGATGCATTCTATTACAATATCTGTTGTATTTTAAAATCAGGCTTTCAAGCATAGTACTATACCAAATGTAACTGTCAGGCAGAGATTGTGGTTACATGACTTTCCCTTCTGGATGAAACCCTAAAAGGCACTAGAGTTACAAGGACACACTGTATAAAAGGTCCAGACAATACAACAAGTGGCTGAAGTCTCACATAATTAAAAAGTCCCAACACTAATTTGTATTGCTTTGGGGATTTATTTAAAAATGAATTATTTAGCTTTTTAGAAAGCCAACTGCAGTTTCTAAGAAATGCGCAAAAGAGACAATTATTACTACAGTCACCAGTGGAACAATATAAGTAAGTATAAGGAATATAAAAATAGCTTCGAATTCATTGTTCATTTGACCTTTATTTTGCTAGTTAAAATGATCACACTTTGGAATTCTCTTCGTAATTGCTCTGTGAGAGCCAAACTGTGCCTTTTCTATGTGCAAGAGTCTTAATTTTAGATTTGAGTAACCCCTTGAAATGATGTTGATGGAAGCATTTCATTGCTAGCAGTCAACAGACACAAGTTCTAGTTCTCAAACTGAGTGTTCGATGGTAATTGAAATTCAGTTTCACCATCGCCCACATTTTCTTAGTTCTAACAGTCTCAGCTTTCATGGTAGTGATGTATATTCCAAGGACACAAAAAGAACCATTTTTATGTATGTTCCTATCTATCTATCTACATGAATGTGTGTGGAGAGACAGAGAGAGAGAGAAGAAAGAGTACACATATTTTAAACATTTCGGATATGACTTTAAAAGCTCTTAAGGGAGGTTAACATTTGAATACCATTTCCTTCAGTTTATAATTAGTTACATTTTTTTCACTTGTGATTTTTGAAGTGTCGATAACTTATCCTTTCGTTCTACGTACTTTAGTTTGAGCACCAAAGAAAAGTGACAGTTTGGATCTCTAAGGGGATGTAGTAATAATTTTGCTATAGAGAAAATCTGTGATGAGATTTAACCTATGACTATGAACATTACTCTTCCATACAGAAGGAAGGAAGGGAAAAAGGAAAAGCTTCCATTAGACTGTATGGGAAGCTTCCTAATGCCAGGAATTGATTTCTGGTCTTATTCCCCCACATTTACTTGTGCTGTGCTTGGTGCATTGTGGATGTCGATAAATATTTGTTGACCAAATGACAATTTCTTAGTGACTGACTGGAACAAAAGTTTTGTCAATGAAACAATGACTGATTTTTGAAAAAAGTTTTATTATTATTATTATTATTATTATTATTATTATTCTGCTTTTGGCCACACCATGTGGCATATGAGATCTTAGTTCCCAGGCCAGGGAGACAACTCACACCTTCTGCAGTGGAAGCACCGTGTCTTAACCACTGGACCACCAAGGAAGTCTTGAATGACTGATTGCTCATCTCTTTGACCAGGCATACAGTGCAGTGAAGAACTGGGGGATAGAAGTTTATGACATCTTTGTTGTTCTTAGGGTATAAGAAATGTTTTTCTGTGCATTCTTTGCACCTTTACAGATGTCCCAATTGAGTGTGGTGGGCATATTTAAAATACTGACTACCTACACTTTTAATACCACACTGCTCCCTGCTCGCCAACTTTCAAAATACTGTAACCATTCCCATGTCTGTCTCCTTCTGTGGGTCAGGGATGAACCAATGATAGCAGGAAGCATGATCTCACACAAGGACAGAGGGATAAGGGCCTCCACCCTGGGACAAACCCTAAGTTTAAGGTTCCCATTCTTTGGGACTCTTTCTTCAACTTCTCTGACCTTTTGAGCTCTGGACCTTTCCTGCCTTCATCTTAGATACCTAGCTCCCTGAGATGGATTTGTCTCCTTGCATATTCCACCCATCCTCTGCTCTGACTTAGAGGAAGTGCCTCATTCTCTCACTCTCTCTCTCTCTCTCTCTCTCTCTCTCTCTCTCTCTCTCTCTCTCTCTCTCTCTCTCTCTTGACCTGGGCTTTTCACTCCCCATCTGTTCTGATCTTGGCCACCTGACTGAGACTTGAGCCCCATCTCCTGCTGCCTACACCCTAGCTGACCCAAGCCGATAAGACAAACATCAGCAGAGCCAGTAGAGACCCAGGCACAGAAAAGGGAGGTCTGTGTGGATTATAGAGATTAGGGAAGATTTTTCAAGGGAAGTGGAATTTCAAGGGTGGATTAACTCTGCTTTTCCTCTTGCTGTTGGTACAAATGTTGCATGAGCCCACGTGTAGTAAAATGGGACTTCTGTAAGCTAGAATATTGAGGCTCTTCATTAATTCACATCAGCCTTTCTAGTTTCCATATATTATAAGGTTTTTTGGTTTCCCTTGCAGGCTATAAACATTCTGTGATTTGAATTGGCTGGGCATAGGATTCTAGGTATGCTCCACCCCTCTCCTCCTTCCCTGCTCATGCATGCCTATGCTTACTTATTTTCTACCTTCTTGGATCAGAGTTGGGAAGCTCAGCTCCATGTTGGGGTTCCTCTTGGGGAGCCATTGAATGGGCTGTGTCTGCCATATTGGTTGTGGCCATCCACACTACTTACTGAACCAAACTTTCTGACCACCTGGGTCAGGGGGAGCCTGGACCAGGGTCGAAAAAAAGTTCCCAGGGCCAAGTGGCAGGCCTGCTTTGGCTCTGCCTGGCCTGATTCATGGCTTGGAAGTGGAGCCACAGAACTGGGCCAGGAGCTTTCTCCTGCTCTTAGGCCTGGTAGGCATGGCTTAGTGACAGCGATGTGTGTGGAGGGAGGATGTGCACTCTGTTAGCAGAGACTTTTGGTAGCTCCTGCAGTTGTGGAGTGGCTCCCTAGTCTTCCCATCCTTACCGTCCTTCAAAGGGGGCTCATCTCTGACCTCCCATAACCTCTCCACTCCCTTTTCCGGTACACCTTGTAGAGTGCAGTCTATCTGCCATGGCAAGTAGGAATATCATGAAGTTGCGAAACTGCAGTCTACTGTGGTCTGCGATCTCTATCCTAGGGGATTTTGTAAGGTGAACTGTACTTCGTGTTTAACAAAAGTATACCAGACCTTTGGACTTTTCGTTTTCTCACTTGGAAACCAAATGCAGAGGTTGGGGGGCAAGGAAATAAGTCAGCGGGGCCATGATCTTGGGCGGAGGCATCCCGTGATGACTCCATGTTCACTGATTTTTGGTCGTTTCTGTCAGCAGAGTGGCTCAGTCTAAGCTACTCTCCATCTTGAACATTAGCAGTGGTGACGGTACCTGTAAGAGAAAGTCCTAGAGCAGGAAGCAGGTACCCAGTGGGAACTGTGAGTCCTCGGGCAAGGCACATACTCTATCAGATTCAGTTTTCTCACTTGTGTGTAACACAAGAGGCATGGCTGATGCTTCTGAAAGTCCCCTCCACAGGACCAGTCCTAGATTTATAATCTTGACTCTGGCTTTAACATTCCTCTGAGTCCATGCTGTCCCTTGATTTTTCCATGCTGCTGGCACTGTCCACTGTAGCACTTTCAGTGTGGGTTGGATAATGTGTCTTCTTCCCTACCTCTGCCTGTGGCTCATTATTTATTTGTTTATTTTTGGCTGCACTTGGTCTTCCTTGCTTTGTGTGGGCTTTCTCTAGTTGCGGCGAGCGGGGGTTGCTCTTTGTTGCGGTGCACGGGTTTCTCATTATGGTGGCCTCTCTTGTTGCTGAGCACTGGCTCTAGGCATGTGGGCTTCAGTAGTTGCAGCTCAAGAGCTCAGTAGCTGTAGCGCACAGGCTCTAGAGCTCAGGCTCAGAAGTTGTGGCACACGGGCTTTGTTGCTCCTTGGCATGTGGGATCTTCCTAGACCAGGGCTGGAACCCATGTCCCTTGCATTGGCAGGTGGATTCTTAACCACTGGGACAACAGGGAAGTCCCTGCCTATGGCCCATTATGATGGAGAACATTTGTTAAACCAGAACATAGATACCAAAGGCGTATCAAGAAGTAGTACAAACAGATGAGGGAGCTTCTCAACAATAAACCAAATGCTTCCACGTTCTATCCCAGGACATCCTCTCTTGGGGCTGGAACACTATGTTCCATGCGCTGGTTGGAAACCTTGCACTGAGGAATCTTGTTGCCTGGATGGCACAGGAAAATTGCCCTCCCTGCTCCCCCACTGTGCATCTCATTTGGCAAAATAAATCCATCCTATCTTCCTCTTAGGTATGTTTCAAGGGTGACATGGACTAATATTTTGTAAAGTGTTTAGAACAGTGCCTGGTACATAGTAAGTGCTTGTTTAATACCTCAATACTTTGAAATGTTAGTAGGTGTCTTATTACAAAAGAAATAAAGAGATCTCCAAGTAAAATAAGTTTGTTTGGAAAATCTGGGTTGATCAAATTAAAACACATTTTTTTCCCCTTTAGTATAATACTTAAAACATGTAGTGTGCTACTCTGCAGGAGAATTTTGAAACTTCCTTGGAGATTGTGGAGGGTATAAGGTATTATTTGGAATTTCCCAAGCTCACTTGACTATAGACTTGTTTTCATGAAACACTGTGGTCTCAAGGAACTCAAGTGTGTCTTTTAGTTGTTGTTGTTGTTTAGTTGCTTAGTTGTGTTGGACTCTTTGCGACCTTGTGGGACGTAGCCTGCCAGTCTCCTCTGTCCATGGGATTTCCCAGGCAAGAGTACTGGAGTGGGTTGCCATTTCCTCCACAAGAGGATCTTCCTCACCCAGGGATTGAACCCTCGTCTCCTGCATTGGCAGGAGGATTCTTTACCACTGAGCCCAAGTGCACCTCATGGAACACAATTAGAAATGAGGTTTCAGGCACATGGAGGCAGTTCCCCAACTGTTCAAGATTCATCAGAGGTTTTCTTCTACTGATTTGGTCCTCATACTCTCCTTCTGCAGGCGGATATCTGCCACTTGCTATGCTGTCCTCTATTTCTTTTCATATTTGTATAAAATCTGCCTTTTGTATTTATTAGAGACCCCTGGTAGCTCAATAGTAAAGAAACTGCCTGCCAATGCAGGAGGATTTGTATTTATATTTTTGCTTGAGCAATTAGTTGCTAATTTTAAAGACTGAAATAGCTTAGTTGGAGGCACCCTGTTGAAGGAAGCAACCAACCCTCAGTCTCTACTGACGCTGAGTTAGCACAGACTGCCTCAGCCTACTGCAGGGCCCAGCGAACTTATCTCTAACTGTCCCCAACCCAAAAGCAAAACACTGGATTTATTAAGAAGAAGAGGTGGCCTGTGAGCTCCCGGGATTAATGAGAGCCAGAAATCTGGCTCCATGATGCTTAGGATGGTAGTGTTTTTGTGTAAGTTAGAAATTCTTCTCCCCAAACTCCTGCTAAGACCTTCTTACTACCAAATGTTCTTACCTGTTACCCAGCTCCAATATTCAATAGACCTTCCAGAAAGCCAAGTTGGCAGCTATAAAACAGATGAAGGTGTAGGGCTAGATCTCGCCAAAGTCACATGCCTACTGACTTTGCTCAAGATCTGTTTAGAGCGAGAAGAATTAGATTAGGGATTAGAACCTCCTAGAAACTAGGACTTGAGTGGCCCCTTATTGCTCTCAGAGAAAAGCCCCATACCTTAGCCAAGCAGTCAAAACTTTCCCTTGGTACTTTCCTGGCAGTATAGTGGCTAGGAGTCCATCTACCAGTGCAGGGGACATGGGTTCAATCCCTGGTCGGAGGAGATCCCACATGCCGTGGAACAACTAAGCCTGTGAGCCACAACTACTGAATCTTTGAGCTGCAAATACTGAAGCCCAAGTGCCTAGAGCCTCTGCAGGCAACAAGAGAAGCCACTGCAATGAGAAGTCTGTGCATCACAACTAGAGAGCAGCCCCCACTCTCTGCAACTAGAAAAGCCCACACGTAGCAAAGAAGACCCACTGCAACCAAAAAGAAATAAATATATAGATTAAAAACAACCAATATGAAAACATAAAAGAGCCGTAAGCTTTGTTAAAAAAAAAAAAAAGAAAAAAAGCTTTCCCAAAGCAGGCCAACCTCTCTTCTCTCCTTCACATGTCAATATAAACCTTCATTGCCACTCTTCAGGAATCACCGTCCTCACCAATGACACCCAGGACTTTGTTGCCTCTAAATCGTTGCTTGAATAACCTTTCCATGTGTTTGGTTAATCTCATACTTATTTTTAAGACCAAACTAAAAATGGTCACACCTGCTTTTCCAACTATGCCCACCTACTCCTTGCCCATAGGAAGATACGAGATTCCCTTATTCTATTTCATTTCTCTCTGTGTAATAGCTCTTGGTGTAGACATGATCTCCACCCATAGAAAATAATTTATTTGAGGGCAGGGACTGCATTATTTTACTCATGTCTCTGGCCACATCTGAACAAGTTTGCGCTAAGAAATATCTGCCAAAATCAATCAGTTAGAGTCACTGCTCCTCTATGATGTGGTTTCTTCAGTGTCAAAATTCAACATACGTACATCTGTGGGGAGCTATTTATTTTGCTTTGACTTATCATGACTTAGTCCCCTCTGGGCTAATTGTTCTGCAGACTCAGATGATTTTCTTATTTTTCTAAGCTTGCTGCATATGGAACAGTGTCTATATGCTTAAAATGGCATTCAGGGCCCTCCACCATCTGGGCTCACCATATCTTTGAGCACATGGAGAAAGGCTGTAATCTCTCCACATTCCCTTTGGTGAACAGCTGGATCTAAAGCAGAATTTCTCCATCTCAGCGTAGTAGTTACCGTTTTGTGCAGGGTCACTTTGTTGTTGATGGCTGTCCTGTGCACTGCAGGGTGTTTAGCAGCATCTCTGCTTCTACCCACCAAATGCAGTAGCATCCTCCCTAACTGGCTCTTCCTCCTGAGACTGGGATAAGCAGGATAGTGCTTAGAGATAAGCACTATCTCTAGACAGTGCCACTACTATTTAAGGACCGTTGATCTAGAGGTCTCCAATGTTTTGCTCTGAATCTTGGGATAAAATGGCTCATGCCAGTCTCTCTAACACTCAGGTGATATCTTGCTTGTCTGGAACCAACTGGGAAGGACTGTCACCAGAGTTAGGCAAATGCTTTCTGAAAAGAGGGAATAGACAATGTACTGTCACTCACTCGTACAGTCAGAAATAGGCCATGATCCAAGTGACATAAACCAAAGAAAAGCAGAGAGGTAGTTAGATCAGTGGTTTTCAGAGTCCTGTTCATCATGAACCGTATCTTTTGAAGAGAGGATTAAAATAGAGACTCCTGGGCTATTCGCTGGATGTATTTATTGAAATTTGGATGTTTTCACGATGCCCAAGGGGATCGTTATGTATTCAACACTGTGTTGGACAACAGTGCTTACTTATTTATTTTAAAAATATTTATTTTTAAATAACTAGGTACAGTTACAGGGCTTCCCTGGTGGCTCAGATGGTAAAGACTCTGCCTGCAATATGGGAGACCTGGGTTCGATCCCTGGGTTGGGAAGATCCCCTGGAGGAGGCATGGCAACCCACTCTAGTATTCTTGCCTGGAGAGTCCCATGGACAGAGGAGCCCGGTGGGCTATAGTCCATGGGGTTGCAAAGAGTCGGACATAACTGAGCGATTAACACATACACACAGGGACAGTGTATTAATGGCACACACAGAACGTGGCTTCAATATAAGAAAAAGTACTCTACCTTAACTTTGTTTTCTTTTTTGTTTGTTTGTTTTCTCTCTCTATTTTAACTTAACTACCTCCTAATATAATCCATATGTCCTAGAAGAAAACAAATCCCCACTAGCATGTGAGGTTCGTTGGGCATACTTGGGTGAGTCTATCCACCCTGGTACCTGGTGGGTGTTGGATCCAAGTTTCTTTCTGCATGATGTGGACACCCAGTGCTGTTGCCATTCCCTTCGCTGATCTGCATGGTCTGCACTTCTTTTTTATGACCCAGGAAGAGATATTTTTGAGACTTAGAAGGAAAAGTAAAAAGAAAAGAAAGCTCAGATAAGGTACTCTTTGGCAAAAGAAGAGGATAAAAATGCATTCTAATTGCTTGTTAAATGAGTTATCTTATCGGATTTGGGTCTGTCTTTCTATATGCGAAGCCCCAAATTCTTAACCCCCAGTCCCCCAGAGAGAGTGCAACACAGCAGCTCAGAACTTAATAGATGGACAGATTGCAATTTCTTTCTGTTCTGAGAATATGTATTTCTGCATCATTTGCTATCTTCTCTTGTCTGGCATCACTGCCAGGCCCACTGTTGTTGTTGTTCGGTCGCTAAGTCATGTCCAACTCTTTGAGACCCCATGGACTGTAGCACGCCAGGCTTCACAGTCCTTCACTATCTCCCAGAGTTTTCTCAAATCCATGTCCATTGAGTTGGTGATGCCATCTAACCATCTCATCCTTTGTCCACTGTAGGAAATCTGTAACTCCTTAATGACTGGAATTCAGTACTGTACAACCCATAGGCCCACTAGTTTGGGACAAAAAGATATCTGGATGTTGACCTGTGCACTAAACTACGTGGAGAATTTTCCTACAGTCTGTAAGAGATGGGGAATGGAGGAGGGGTACCCAGATACTGCATGAACCCCTAGAAAGCATCTCCTAGCACCCCTGCTTCCTGGGAACTGAAATAACTGGCACTGTGGAGCTTGGATGAAAAAGACAGAACACAGAGAATGATGCCAGAGGAGATCTCTACTGAAAATATAAGCAATCCAGATTCTGTTGGAACTGTATCTCCCCAGTTTAAAAACAACCCCATCATTAGAACCGCAGAGCTAACACTGGGAAATGTAAATAAAGCTATATCCAGTAATGGGATACCTGCAAAGGCCTATCCTGACCTCTGCAATAAAATCTGGCCCCAGTCCTTTCAGATTTGTGTTTCTAGGGTCTTGCGTTTTTGTCTTATTAGCACTCTTGTTCCTATTTGTCAAGCAGTTAGGCTGGTGTCTGGGTGTTTACAGATTTTAGGGGTGTAGGTAAAACACCAAATGGGGATCTGAGACCCCAGTGCAGGAGAAGACATTTTTCACAGCTGTTTGGTTGAAACTTGAGACTGGAGGGAATCTCTCTTTTTAGCCAGCCTTGCCTAATATTCTGGCATCCTACAATTTTGTATACTTTTTAAGGAAAAGGAAAAGGAAAGTGGGAGGGTGGGAGGGTTTGTCTTTCATTATCTCTGCTGGAGAAGTGAGGAAATGTGGTGTTTTATTCATAGGCAAATTTTTCTGGCAAATCTTTTGAAAGTTAGTGGGATTTTATAGATCCTCTCTGCCCACACCACCCCCTCTATGTTAGCTGCTCTCCATCAGAAAGTCTTTGGTAGATAGAATTATTGGCCTTGATTCTTTGTCCGCACCCTTTATGGCATGTCTTCTGTGGCCCCTCCCATGAAAGGCAGAGTGCATTTTCCTACCACTGGTGACTTGCTTTGGTCAATAGGGTGTGGGTGGCAGGGACCATGTGCCAACTCTGCACTTGGGCTTTAAGAGGCATCACTGCTCCCATTTCTATGCAAAAAGCTTTCCCCAGGGAGCAGCCACCCTCTTTCCCAGGTCTGGATAAATGCACTGGGAACCTGCAGCCTGAAGCCAAGTGCAGCTGGATCTAGAGCCACTTAACTGAGCACAACAAAGATGGGCCAATACCCAGTTGACCTGCAGACCTCTGAGCAACAATAAATGATTATTGCTTTAATCCACTGAATTTCAGAGTGAATTACTTGTTAGGCAATGCTCTTAATCCACTTAATCTCCCCAATTCACATTTTAATTCTCAGCTCAGTATGTTTAAGGATGAATGAATCATTTTCTCTGGACACTTCAAAATGCTACAAGGGCTGGTTCTATACGTTGGCTTCACTGACAACATGTTGTTAGCCACCAGCTTCTGTTTTAATGAAGAATGACTCAGGGGAAAAGTCTACAGCTTCTGATCTCTACATCCATCACACTGAGCTTTTGTATCAGACAGTCCATTCCTAGAGTGAAGTCAAGCTTCTGCCACTTAATCACTGTGTAACCTTGGGGAGCTCATGAGCCTCTCTGAATCTCCATTTCATCATCTGTTGAGTTTGCTGGGAGAAAGTAGAGATAATGTGCATAAAGTGCTCTGCCCATCATAATTGTTATATAAATGGCAGCTGTTATGTTTGTGAAATAAATCAATGAATGGTAGTTTTTGTCAGTAGCAAACATCTGGTACTTTTTATAAGGTTTTAATACCTACCTCTTTCTTTCTTCAAATATGGCACCTTCCTTGAGCTCCAGCTGGTGCCTGTCTGAGTCTGATATTGCATGTCATCACTATGTCTTCCTTCCCTAGTCCCTATCCAGTAAACTCCTTCACAGTGGTTATCAAGCAGTAGACCTAGCTGTCTTGGTCAGCGGGTGCTGGTCAGCAGCAGTCACAATGATAATAACAGACATTGAGTGCTTACTAGACTTTGCCAGACAAGGCACTCCCCACTGCAGAGACAAGCAGGAACCAAAGCAAGGTTGTGGGTCCCAGACCCTCACATTTCCCTTTAGATTGAATCCATTTTTGGTGAGAAGAAGTGGGAAAGGAAGACATTCTTGAAGACCTAAACAAGATTGTATCATCCAAAAAGAGTTCAGACTGGAAGAGATTGAGACAGCATTCACTGACATGCTTAAAATTTTCTCTTCCCAACTACCCAGTGCAGTGATCAGGGATGATCACTTAATTTTTATTAAGAAACTACATCTCCTTTGCACATCTGAAGAGTAATGTGAGTGTGTGTGAATCTGTGATGTGGTAATAATAACAGTACAAACACATATAAATTACATGCTGAATACCCTGCAGGCATCATCTTATTTAACCCTCAGCAAGCAGCCCTATGAGGTAGACCTTTCTACTGTGGTCTTTTCCTTACTTCTGTAGACACCGACTTGCAGCTAAGCTCAATTATTGGTCCAAGGTGTTTTGACTGGAAAGTGATGAGGTTCCCAGACAAGGTGATTCCAGAGCCCGGATGCCCCCAGACTCCAACATGCTGCCTTGTTATTGCTCTGACATTTTGTGTCTATGTCCCAAATTCATCCATTCATTCCCTGTACCATATTCATAGGTCAAATGGTACCATTCCATTTCTTTTCCCTAGCAATGCTTAAAGAGATCATTTCTAGCATCTAATTCCTATTGAGGGCTGATTTTTTTTCTCTTGGGAGCTCCAATACTCTCAAGACTAAGAAGGAACTAAAGGGAGCATTTGTTATCATAGATTATTCATAGTAAAGAATTTGCTGCACCCAGAACAACAAAGATCTGTTTGTGTGTAGACTGCAAGGGTAGCAATTGTGTCCCACTGAACACCATAAGCAGAACACTGAGAAATGAGCTTCTCCTTGGGCCCCATGGAGTGGTCCTCAGTAACAATGTCTCATAGAGTTTCTGGATCTTTCTTAGCCCTTCCTCTGCTGCTCTTTCTGAACAGTCAAGGACTCAGCATTATCAAATATAAAAGTCAGTTATGCTAAAATGAATCGTTAAAGCACTTTTTAAAAGACAGATATCAATTTCTATTTTAGTACAACTTTGTGGTCTGGAAACAGTGTCTTCATGAACCTGAACTTCCACACACTTGGCTTCTTGACTGGGTATGAAGAGGCCAAAGAACAATCAATGGATATCCAAAACTGCCCTCTTGTTTTGAGAAACCTGAATCTTAGCAGTTTCGTGAAAGAACAAACTTTTCTTTTTGGGGGGAGTCATTGCCATGGGATAGATTTAATCATGTTGGGAATCGATTTCTGTTTAATGCTGACTGTGGAGGATTGAAGATAGCTTGGCATTTTCTGATTCTTCTCCCATGGAGCAGAGGGTTCTAGCTCTCCATTTAAATCTGAGTTGGCTTGTGATGTTTTGACCAACAGAGTGTGTGGAGGTGATGCTGGGCTGGCTCTGGGCCTCACGTTTAAGAGGATCAGCAGCTTCTGACTTGGTGTTTTAGAAGATCAAGGCCTCATGTGGGAAGTCTGCCCTTGCTGCGGTTGCCAGGCTGTGGGAAGCAGGAGGCACGTGAGGACCCTGGCAGGTGAGTTGCCACAAAAGGAGTGAGAGAGAGATGAGAGAGATGGAGGGAAGGAAGGAAAGAGACAGAAAACGAGAGTGAGAACATGTGCTGTGGTATCTATTAGGTGAGTGAGGAGCAATTCCAGAATCTCAGAAATAGATCCTCCAGCCCCAGCTGGGATCAGAGATAAACCACCAGAGTGAACTCTTCCTAAATTCCCAATGAAATTGGGAACAAAATAAAACAGTTTCTTTAAGCCACAACATTTTGGAGTTTTTTGTGACATGGTAATAGATAACGTTTTCAACTACTGAAGATCATTGTAGCAAATCCTAAGACAGTTCTCTGGCTCTCAACTTGGATAAAGCAATAATTCTTCAGATGTTGGGGCTGAAGGGTCAAAGACATCATCGGTTCTGATACGTTTATTTCACAGAAGAAATTGAAATCCATAGATGTGAAAACAGCAGGTAGAACGAGGCGGTTAACTGCTGTTCTAACAACCTTGGGACAGCTTTCCCAGACAAGAGCATTTCTTGGTCTTCAAGTTTCTTGTGAGGGTATTTACCGCTGCCACTAAATTCAGAATCTCTCATTTTGCTCACTCTGTTCCATGGCAGGCAGGGCTCCCTGGGAGGGACCATGTCTAGTCCAAGTTCTGGGAAACCTTCCTTCCTTCTTCCACCTCATCCAGGAGCAGAGTTCATTCAACTTCAAATGCAGACACAAAGGACATTGTGATTCATGCTATCAAGTTTCCCTCCTTCACAATAGGCGCCTGGGCTGTCCCCAGGAAGACAAGAAAAGGCGAACCCCAGGACAGGATGGGGTCAGGCTCCCACATTATCTGCCTGGGTCCTGGGTCCCTTGGGTTCATCCCACGGCTGCTCACATGTAGTAAGTCAAAGCCCTGGACTCCGCCTCCACCAGCCCCCCCACCGCCCCCACCTCACGGGCTCACGCGGTTGTGTTTCTGTGGCCGTGTGCTCTGAGCATAAGTTAACCACCTCATTTTTAAATTCACAAGGGAGGGGTAGCTTGCAGGAGACCCAGTTTAGCTGACTTCCCTTAGATTAAACCGCTCTTGGTGGAAAACCCTCTGAAGAAATAACCTCTCTGGTATTCTCTGTCTTTGTCTAACTGAGATTCAGAGTAAAGTAGTCTCCATCACACTTGCCCCAGCCTTACTCAACACGAAGGGACTTTAGCTTTTAGAGACTAAATAGTTTTCAAAAATGAGGGGGGAAATCCCCAGTCGTGCCAATGATGGGACTCAGGCTTAGTGGGAAAATTGGGGAAAATAGTTAAAAGTTACTCCCCCATCCATGAATATGATAAAAAATGTATAAAAAGAGAAAAATATAAACCTTAGACTAGCATTTTGCAGAGTGGTTCAAGGACCATTTGCACTGGAATGACATGGGACACTTATTAAAAATAAAGGTTCTAGAGCTCCATTCTGGACCTCCTAAACCAGGTTCTCTGGAGGTGGAAATATAAATTTTCATTGTTTCTCCCAGTGGTTCTTCTGCTCATTGAAGTGTGAGTATGGCTGCCTTAGATTTATTTTACATACACACTTCATGAAATATTTTCTGAGAAGTCCGTGCAAATTTCAGTTATGATTTATTGCTCCCTTTCTAATTCTTTCATGTGCACATGTGTGTAAACATACCCTCATGCACATGCGCATACTCAAACACACATAGACACACACACTTGTTTTATAAACCTCTAATGGGAATGGGGAAAGGGGGTGGAGGCAGACTAATTTAAATCTTTCTGTGTGGTTTTTGGACCTCAGCACTCACCCATCCCTCCACTTTGCCTTATCTGCTCCCTTGAACATATCTTTTTTTGCATGAAACATTCCCCGTTTAGGGTTTCCTGCCACAAGGGAAATTCCCAGGTGCAAGAACTTTCAGTCAGCCTCAGGAAAGACTCTGATGTGGATCTTTGAAGATGGAGGAACTTAAATATTAAAGGATCCACCAGGTGCCAATAGAGTTGAACGGGAATCCCAAAGGGGAATTTGTTTTCAACATAAATACTAATAATATAGTAATTGTGAAGTGAATATTTATAGTGTGTGGAGTGCTCTGATCAGCGCTGCCCTGGCTGTCTTGTGGGATGTCAGGGTGGGTGAGGCAAAGTAGGAAAAAATGGGAAAGCAGGGACCTGGGGAATTTGTGTTGAACAGGCATTGCTTTCTGTCCTTCACCCCTGACAGTTCTTGGTTCCAGGCCTCATACTCATTAACCCTTCACTAATGGAAATGTCTGCAAGTGGTCCTTCACATTACAGTAGAAAAAACCTAGAACTGATTAAAAACTTGGAAAGGCATCAAGTAAGAACATCTTTCATTCCTTAGATGTAATGAAACAGCCAAGTATTGCTTAAATATATCCATTTTTCAAGATTGAGCTGAATGACAGATTCTCCATGAAGCACTTACCACATTACAAATACTATTAATATATTGTGAGTTTTTTATAGTTTATATAGTTATACCATTATACATACAATATGCATGTATATATATAGAGAGAGAGAGCTTAGTTGCTCAGTCATGTCCAACTCTGTGATGCTATGAACTGTAGCCCACCAGGCTCCTCTGTTTATGGGGTTTTCCAGGCAAGAATACTGGAGTGGGTAGCCATTCCTTTCTCCAGGGGATCTTCCTGACCCAAGGATGGAACCCAAGTCTCCTGCATTGGCAGGCAGATTCTTTACCATCTGAGCCCCCATATATGGCTTGAAGTAATATTATGCTGATTAACATTATAATAATATTAGCTACCGTTTTATAGAGATGAGGCTTCCCAGTTGGCACTAGTGGTAAAGAATCTGCCTGCCAATGTAGGTTAGACGTAGGAGACATGAGTTCAATCTCTTGGTTGGGAACATCCCCTGGAGGAGGGCACGACAACCCACTTCAGTATCCTTGCCTGGAGAATCCCTTGGACAGAGGAGCCTGGTGGGCTACGGTCCATGGGGTCACAAAGAGTCAGACACTACTGAAGCGATTTAGCACACATGCACTCCTGCTAGTTTTAATATGCTAGTAGTAGTGTTATGTGTATTAATACCTATAACAATATTACTACTATCCAATTAAAATAATACCAGCCAGGTAATAAAACCAGCCGCAACAATAATAATGGCTACCGTTTATTGAGCACTGACCAGACGTTATGTCCAGCCACAAGCATGATCTCATCTAATGTTCCCACTATTCCATAAAGTGGTTGGTTACTCCAAGTGCTCTCACTTTGCATATGAGGAGATAAAGTTTTTCCCAGCCAGAAAACAGTGAGACAGTGATTTGAATCCACAACCCATTTTCCCCCAATTAGCAGGTCACCCCTCCTCACCCTTTGGGTCCAGACTGTGGTCTGCACTTTGACCGGAACACTTGATCACCATCTGCCTTTTCTTAGAGTGATTTATGAGTTACCAGCTCCTGGAGGGCAGAGTGCAATTTATATCTGAAAGCTTCAGAACCCTCAGCCCTGTGCCTTGAACTTACAGATAAGCACTGTTCAAATGTTCGGAACACCGCATAAGTGCTGTTCAGATAAGCACTGTCTGAATTGGTTAAAATTCCACACTGCCCACAGGGTCAGGCTTGTTGGTAACAGTGGCGGCCCATCTTCTCTGGTGTGCAGTTCCAGGAGAGCATTGATTATTTACAACTTGTTTCTAGTGATCACAGGATTCCCATGCCTGTTTTCAGCAAGGTCCAAGGCAACCGTTATCCAATCATTTGCAAAGCGTCAATCAGATTTAAGATGAGTTCCAGTAAACTGTATAATAATACTGAGAATAGCAGTCACTGAGTGCTTCCCACATGTTGAAAACTATGCTAAACTCTGCAAAATTAATCTCGTAACCCTATCACAGCTCTCTGAGGTAGATATTGTTATCTTTTTTTCTATAGATGGAAGTTGAATAACCTGCCCCAATATCAGCCAGCTGGTGAGTTGCAGTGTTTGGATTTGAAATCCAATTTGACTCCAAAGTAAGTGCTTTTAATCATTTAATCACTCTTCTAAACAACTCATTCTTCCCTTCCTTCTTTCTTTCCTTCCTTCCAAAAATGTTTAATGAATGCTTCTTCTTCACTGGGCCTCTGTAAGATGAATGATGCAAAGATGAGCTGATAAGACACTTTCCTTTCCCTAAAAAGTATTGGGGTAAATCAGAGGTGAAATAAGCAGTTATAAAATATGAGGGTGACAGCTCAGATAGAATAGACAGTGTTTTGAGAGCAGGTGCATAACAGCCGTGATGCCCGAGAACCTGCTTGGCTCTTGAAGATCCCTGAGTCCTCATACCAACCATCTGGGCTGAATGTCAGTAGTCCGCTTTGTATATAACGATGCTGAGTTTCAGAGAAGTCAGAACAATTGCTCAAGGCCACATAGACATCAAGTGGCAAACTTGCCATAAATCCCAAAGTTTGTGCTTTCCTTACCAGGCCAAGTTACCCGGGACTAATACAAAGTAAACTAACATAAAACAGCCACCTTTCTCCATAGTGGGCAATGTGTTTTCTACTAAATAAAATAGTTAAATTTCCTCTTACCCAAACTATAATTTCTCCACATACTTCAGAAAAACAAAGTCCAAAACTCTTGCTTTTTCTACCATCCTTTCTGTGAGGATATGGAGGAAACCCTTAAGATAACAGATCTTATAATTTCTTCAAATTATATATGAGGTTCCACAGGGTGTTTGAGTCTGAATTGTTAACACACTGGAAGTTCCAAGACAGTTAACCTCTTGCTGGTCCTCTGAATTTTCTTTCTTTCTTTTTTTAAATAAGCACAGTAGCATGGAATGGCTTCAGAGGGAGCATAAACTGGCCTACCACTTTGAGAATACCGCATATGCCCTGGAAGAGGAGATGAAAAGGGTTCAGAGGCAATATTCTCCTGTAAGGGCAATGGAAAACTTTCACTTCTCTGAAAGTGCTTTTTACAGGAGTTCAGGACTGCTTTTGAACCATTATCGAAATGATCAACAGAGTAGCAGAGTCACCAATGTAAGTTTTGTGAATTTTATGGTCTTTGGTCCAAATCAGCCTCTCAGCTTTAACAGAAGAGAAATTTTATGCACTTACAGAGCACCGGGGCTCAATAGTTGTCTTTGCTCTATTTGATTTCCCGACGTTTAATGTTGTCATGGCTTCAGAGGGTCCAGCAAGGCTTTTTCCCGATAGAAAGCTCTGCTAGCTTCCTGCTCTCCCTCGCCTGTGGTCTGCCCATCCATGCAGTGACATTCTTAAGCTCCAACCTCACAGGACACATCACACATTCTGAACTGCACCCTGCATTTTCGTGGTGTCTGAACACATTTAAAAAAACTGCCCTCGTGAACAGTATTTGGACATGAGACAATTAATTTCCTGCATCATGTGTGGATCTCAGAACAATGCCAGAGGGGCTAAGGACACACTTTCTCTGTTGACTACACAAAAATGTTTTCAGCATCTGCCCAGGGCCAGAAGTTTATCTTCTCCAGTATATTTAAAACACTAAGCTGGAGAGCCTATGTTAAAGAAAGAACATTTATTTAGCCAAGTGCTTTTGAAATCATTTCTTGGTGGGGGAGGGTGGTTCTGAGATAGCACTGAAGAATAAAGTGCCTCAGCTAGCGCTGACCCTGATCACCTGAAAGCAAAATTTAAACAGAAAAGTCTGGTTTCCCGCTGCCCCTTCCCTTTTAACCCCTCTCACCAGTTTTCTTATTAGTTAAAGGTCAGTAATAGTTGGCTGATGTGGTAGATTGTTAATACATTGTGTTAGTGAAGGTCATTTTCATCTGACCAGAAGTCCAAGCAAATTTAAATTCAGAAGAAGAAAGTCATCATTTACTCTTTTTCTCATTACTCAATAAAAGAATTCAGACTTCCAACACTTTTTTTTTTTAACTTTTCTCCATGTGGTTTCTTATTTATTTATTTTTGACCACACCACAGAGCATGATGTGGGATCTTAGTTTTCCAGCCAGGGATGGAACCTGCAACCCCTGCATTGCTGGTGTGGAGTCTTAACCGCTGGACTGCCAGAGAAGTCCCACATTCAGTACTTTTTAAAAAGAAAGCATTGATCTTCTGTGTAACGAAAAGATGAGCCTGAGTGAGACTTATCACAGTTACTTGTGAGAGATGATGTGTTGTGAAAAATTTCAGCAAGGGACTCATTAGAATCGCATGATATAAAATTTGGGATTTTAGGATTTAAAAATATATTTATATTTAGATAAAAAATTGGGATCTGAGGGATCATGTTATAAATAACAGATTATAAACAGGTGATCCACACATTACATGGAGTCCATAGATGTGTTTGTTTGGCCTAAAGAGAACATTCATAGAATTTAAAATTATTCCCAGCATTCTAAAATGGGAGAAAGAAAATATAGGAGAACATCTTTATGATCTTGGGTTAGGCAAAAATTTCCCAGCTAAAACACCAAAATCATGATCACATGAAAAAAAAAATAAGTTTGGCTCCAGAAAAATTAAAAACTTGTGTTTTTGGAAGATACTGTTAGAAGAATGAAAGACAAGTCATGGATTGGGAGAAAATAGTTGAAAATCACATATCTGAAAACTCATGTATAGAGTTTATAGAAGAACTCTGGAAACTCAATAATATGAAATATGAAAATAAATAACCCAATAAAATTGGGCAGAAGATTTAAATGGACACTTAAACAAATGAGATATATGGAGAGCAAACAAACACATAAAAAGATATTCAACCGAAGTAAGGAATATATTTAAGGGAATGTAAATTAGTGCAAATTAAAACCACAATGAGATATCACTAGTGAAGTGATAGTGAAGTCACTCAATCGTGTCCTACTCTTTGCGACCCCATGGACTGTAGCCTACCAGGCTCCTCTGTCTATTGGATTTTCCAGGCAAAAATACCAGAGTAGGCTGCCATTACCTTCTCCAGGGGATCTTCCCAATCCAAGGATCAAAACTGGGTGTCCTGCATTGCAGACAGATGCCATCTGAGCCACCAGGAAGATATCACTACACAACTATTAAAATGGCTAAAATTAAAAAGACTGGCCATATTGAGTGTTAGCAAGCGTGCAGAGAAATGGAGCTCTTGTACACTGCTGGTAGGAATGTAAAGTGGTAACTGCTATTCTGGAACTGGTTTGGTAGTTTCCTAAAAAGTTAAATATTTAGCATATATGTGTGTGTGTGTGTGTGTGTGTGTGTGTGTGTGTGCGCGCGCTTATAAATTGCACATTTTATTTTTATTTAAATTATTTTTTTAGGAAGTATAGTTGATTTATAATATTATGTAAGGTATTCAACATAGTGATTCAATATTGGGAAAGGAGTATGTTAAAGTTATGTATTGTCACCCTGCTTATTTAACTTATATTCAGAGTACATCATGTGAAATGCCAGGCTGGATGAATCACAAGCTGGAATCAAAATTGTTGGGAGAAATATCAACAACCTCAGATATGCAGATGATACCACCCTAATGGTAGAAAGCCTTCCACTCTAATGGTAGGGTGATACCGCCGTAATGGTAGAGAGCCTCTTGATGAGGATGAAAGAGGAAAGTAAAAAAGCTGGCTTAAATCTCAACATTCAAAAAACTAAGATCATGGCATCCAGTCCCATCACTTCATGGCAAATAGATGGAGAGAAATGGAAATAGTGGCAGATTTTATTTTCTTGGGCTCCAAAATCACTGCAGACAGTGATTGCAGCCATGAAATTAAAAGATGCTTATTCTTTGGAGGAAAAGTTGTGACAAACCTAGACAGCATGTTAAAAAGCAGAGATATCACTTTGCCAACAAAGGTCCATCTGGTTAAAGCTATGGTTTTTCTAGTAATCATGTAAGGATGTGAGAGTTGGACCATAAATAAGGCTGAGCGCCAAATAATTGATGATTTCAAACTGTGGTGCTGAAGACTCTTGAGAGTCCCTTGGACTGCAAGGAGATCAAAACAGTAAATTCTAAAGGAAATCAACCCTAAATATTCATTGGAAGGACTGATGCTGAAGCTCTAATACTTTGACCACCTGATGTGAGGAGCCAACTCATTGGAAAAGACCCTGATGCTGGGAGAGACTGAGGGCAGGAGGAGGAGGGGCAATAGAGAATGGATGGCATCACCAACTCAATGGACGTGAGTCTGAGCAAACTCTGAGAGATGGTAAAGGATAGGGAAACCAGGTGTGCTGCAGTCCACGGAGTTGCAAACAGTCGGACACCACTTAGTGACTTAATAATACTCCATTTAAAGTTATTACAAAATAATGACTATATTTCCCTGTGCTGTACAATAATATACCTTGTTGCTAATCTATTTTATACAGAGTATTTTGTATCTGTTAATCCCTAGCTTCTCTCCTCCCCCACCGCCCCACCACCATAACAACTAGTCTGTACTCTATAGTTATGTGAGTCTGTTTCTATTTGATTATAGACATTCATTGGTTTTATTTTTTAGATACCACATATAAGAGAAAATCTAGTGTATTTGTCTTTCTCTGTCTGACTTGGTTATTTAGCATAATACTCCCCAGGTCCATCCACATTGTTGCAAATGGCAGTATTTCATTCTTTTTTTCTATGGCTGGAGTAATGTTCCATTGCATGTACATGCCTCATTTTCTTTATCCATTCATCTGACATTTCTTATCAAGTTGTACTTTTTAAATATGTGCAATTTATTATTTGGCAATTATATTACAATATCCTCGTTAAAAACTGGTGTACTACATCTAAATCTTTTGTATATTGGGTTTCTCTTACAAATGAAGTAAGACACCAACAGGCTAGAGCAGGGAAACCACTGATTACTTTCAACAGGATATCTCCCATGTGTTCACTATGAACTGAATTAGTTTTGCTTCTGTTTGTGTCAAAAGATGCATAAAGGCTGCCTATCTAGAGAAGTATATGATAGTTCTACAAATGCAGAGGGTGTAATACAGAGCTTGAAGGTTGGAAGTGGGAAGAGAGTAACTCAGCCTGGATATGTTTCTGGCCAGGTCAAATTTAGAAGACACCTCTTTTATTATTATTTTATTCTTTTTGAATGAATAGCTCTAGTCCTTTTGAAATGAATGTCAGTTGGTAAGCATAGACAAGCATGAGTACACTCTCCATTCCACATTCAAGAAGGGACAAAAGAATGGTTTAACTAAAGTTTATATTGTGAGATGTATACTCAGAGTCAGACATCATGGCCTTAAATTAATCACAATGGTGGCCATGCCATGTTTTTCAATAAAGTTGCCAGCTTCCACTGTCTGAAACATCTCTGGAACTTTTTCTTTGATAACTTTTGTAAAACCTTGCATTGGATTATTTTGAAAGTCCTCAAGAATGTTAATCTGATTTTTTTTTTAAGAGTTTGATTCTGACAGAATGTGGTCCACTGGAGAAGGGCATGGCAAACCACTTCAGTATTCTTGCCTTGAGAACCCCATGAACAGTATGAAAAGGCAAAAAGATAGGACACTGAAAGAGGAACTCCCCAGGTTGGTAGGTGCCCAATATGCTACTGGAGATCAGTGGAGAAATAACTCCAGAAAGAATGAAGGGATGGAGCCAAAGCAAAAACAACACCCAGTTGTGGATGGGACTGGTGATAGAAGCAAAGTCCGAGGCTGTAAAGAGCAGTATTACATAGGAACCTGGAATGTTAGGTCCATGAATCAAGGCAAATTGGAAGTGGTCAAACAGGAGATGGCAAGAGTGAACGTCGACAATCTAGGAATCAGAAAACTAAGATGGACTGGAATGGGTGAATTTAAATCAGATGACCATTATATCTACTACTGTGGGCAGCAATCCCTTAGAAGAAATGGAGTAGCCATCATGGTCAACAAAAGAGTCCAAAATGCAGTACTTGGATGCAATCTCAAAAACGACAGAATGATCTCTGTTCGTTTCCAAGGCAAACCATTCAATATCACAGTAATCCAAGTCTATGCCCCGACCAGTAACACTGAAGAAGCTGAAGTTGAACGGTTCTATGAAGGCCTACAAGACCTTTTAGAACTAACACCCCAAAAAGATGTCCTTTTCATTATAGGGGACTGGAATGCAAAAGTAGGAAGTTGGGAAACACCTGGCGTAACAGGCAAATTTGGCCTTGGAGTACAAAATGAAGCAGGGCAAAAGCTAATAGAGTTTTGCCAAGAGAACACACTGGTCATAGCAAACACCCTCTTCTGACAACACAGGAGAAGATTCTACACATGGACATCACCAGATGGTCAACACTGAAAACGGATTGATTATATTCTTTGCAGCCAAAGATAGAGAAGCTCTATACAGTCAGCAAAAACAAGACCAGGAGCTGACTGTGGCTCAAATAATGAACTCCTTATTGCCAAACTCAGACTGAAATTGAAGAAAGTGGGAAAACCACTAGACCATTCACATACGACCTAAATCAAATCCCTTATGACTATACAGTGGAAGTGAGAAATAGATTTAAGGGCCTAGGTCTGATAGACAGAGTGCCTGATGAACTATGGACAGAGGTTCGTGACATTGTACAGGAGATAGGGATCAAGACCATCTCCACGGAAAAGAAATGCAAAAAAAAGCAAAATGCCTGTCTGAGGAGGCCTTACAAATAGCTGGGAAAAGAAGAGAAGTGAAAAGCAAAGGAGAAAAGGAAAGATATTCCCATCTGAATGCAGAGTTCCAAAGAACAGCAAGGAGAGATAAGAAAGCCTTCCTCAGTGGTCAATGCAAAGAAATAGAGGAAAACAACAGAATGGGAAAGACTAGAGATCTCTTCAAGAAAATTAGAGATACCAAGGGAACATTTTATGCAAAGATGGGCTCAATAAAGGACAGAAATGGTATGGAACTTACAGAAGCAGAAGATATTAAGAGGAGGTGGCAAGAATACACAGAAGAACTGTGCAAAAAAGATCTTCATGACCCAGATAATCATGATGGTGTGATCACTCACACTTACCTAGAGCTAGACATCCTGGAATGTGAAATCAAGTGGGCTTTAGAAAGCATCATTACGAACAAAGCTAGTGGAGGTGATGCAATTCCAGTTGAGCTATTTCAAATGCTGAAAGATGATGCTGTGAAAGTGCTACACTCGATATGCCAGCAAATCTGGAAAACTCAGCAGTGGCCACAGGACTGGAAAAGGTCAGTTTTCATCCTAATCCCAAAGAAAGGCAATGCCAAAGAATGCTCAAACTACTGTACAATTGCACTCATCTCACACACTAGTAAAGTAATGCTCAAAATTCTCCAAGCCAGGCTTCAGCAATACATGATGCGTGAACTTCCAGATGTTCAAGCTGGATTTAGAAAAGGCAGAGGAACCAGAGATCAAATTGCCAACATCTGTTGCCCTATTGAAAAAGCAAGACAGTTCCAGAAAAACATCTCTTTCTGCTTTATTGACTATGCCAAAGCCTTTGACTGTGTGGATCACAAGAAACTGTGGAAAATTCTGAAAGAGATGGGAATACCAGACCATCTGACCTGTCTCTTGAGAAACCTGTATGCAGGTCAGGAAGCAACAGTTAGAACTGAACATGGAACAACAGACTGGTTCCAAATAGGAAAAGGAGTACATCAAGGCTGTGTATTGTCACCCTGCTTATTTAACTGATATGCAGAGTACATCATGAGAAATGCCAGGCTGGAAGAAACACAAGCTGGAATCAAGATTGCTGGGAGAAATATCAATAACCTCAGACATGTAGATGACACCACCCTTATGGCAGAAAGTGAAGAAGAGCTAAAGAGCCTCTTGATGAAAGTGAAAGAGGAGAGTGAAAAAGTTGGCTTAAAGCTCAACATTCAGAAAACTAAGATCATGGCATCTGGTCCCATCACTTCATGGGAAATAGATGGGGAAACAGTGGAAACAGTGTCAGAGTTTATTTTTGGGGGCTTCAAAATCACTGCTGATGGTGATTGCAGCCATGAAATTAAAAGACGCTTACTCCTTGGAAGGAGGGTTATGACCAACCTAGATAGCATATTTAAAAGCAGAGACATTATTTTGCCAACAAAGGTCCATCTAGTCAAGGGTATGGTTTTTCCAGTGGTCATGTATGGATGTGAGAGTTGGACGGTGAAGAAAGCTGAGCACCGAAGAATTGATGCTTTTGAACTGTGGTGTTGGAGAAGACTCTTGAGAGTCCCTTGGACTGCAAGGAGATCCAACCAGTCCATCCTAAAGGAGATCAGTCCTGGGTGTTCATTGGAAGGACTGATATTGAAGCTGAAACTCCAATACTTTGGCCACCTCATGAGAAAAGCTGACTCATTGGAAAAGACCCTAATGCTGGGAAGGATTGGGGGCAGGAGGAGAAGGGGATGACAGAGGATGAGATGGCTGGATGGCATCACTGACTCGAAGGACATGGGTTTGGGTGGACTCCGGGAGTTGGTGATGGACAGGGAGGCCTGGCGTGCTGTGATTCATGGAGTCGCAAAGAGTTGGACACGACTGAGCGACTGAACTGAACTTTGGGCACGGAATGGTCTTCCCTGGTGGCTCAGATGGTAAAAGAATCTGCCTGCAATGCAGGGGATACGGGTTTGATCCCTGGGTTAGGAAGATTCCCTGGAGAAGGGGACAGCTACCTACTACAGAATTCTTGCCTGAAAAATTCCATGGATAGAGGAGCCTGGCAGACTATAGTCCATGGGGTTGCCAAGAGTCAGACATGACTGAGCAACTAACACTTTCACTTTCACTGTGGGTTGAATAGTAAACTCATTAAAATTCACATATACACGGAATCTCAGAATGTGATCTTTCATGGAAATAGGGTATTTGCAATTATAATTAAAGAGGTCATAGTGAATTAGGGTGGGCCCTAAGTTCTATCTGTCTGCCCTGGTGGCTCAAAGGGTAAAGAATCTGTCTGGAAATAGCAACCCACTCCAGTACTCTTGCCTGGAGAATTCCATAGACAGAAGAGCCTGGTTGGCTATAGTCCATGGAACTGCGAAGAGTTCGCACAACTGAACGACTAAATTTAAGTCCTATCTAACTGAAGTTTGTATAAGGAAAGGAGAAGAGGTACACAGACAAAGATACACAGAGAAGATGCCATCATGATGGACGCAGAGATTGGAGAGCTACATCTACAAGCCAAAGGGCATCAGGATGTAATAGGGACCATCAGAGAGAGGAAGAGGCAAGGAAGGATCCTCTCCAAGAGCCTTTAGAGAGAGAGGGTATAGCCCTGCTTAAACCTTGAGTTTGGACTTAGCCTCCAGAACTGTGAGAGGATTTCTGTTGTTTAAGCCACCAAGTGTATGGTACTTGGTGACATCAGCCCTAGGAAACTAATATGGGAACTAAGTTGAATGTCTGTAAAAGTAATCAAGCTGAGTAATTGCGCTGCTAGTCAAAAAATTCCATGATTACCTAACAAGATTGATTTTATCTCAAACTGAACTTGGACGACATGGGAATGGCTGCCTTTGATGGCCAGCAGGCTAAGACTGGTGCTTTTGGCATCATTTCATTGATCCTCCTAAAACCGTAGTATAGTAGCTCATCTCCATTTCACAGGAGAAAAAAAAACCTGAGGAGTTGATAGTTTAGGAAACTTAACTACATTCATGCAGCTGGTAATGGTCAGAATTCAAAATTTACGCTTCTTTCATTACACCACACCGAGTTGCAATGTCTGAGGATGCCTTCCATAAGTGTTCGAGCAATAGACACAGCTCTGAACTAATTGTACTATACCCCAAAGTAAGGGATTTGCAGAATGGCTCTCTTGAACAGTAAGTTCTGATATTTTTGTTGAAAAGATTCCGTCATTACTTTACAGCCACACCTTATCTATATTATGTTAGATTCTTTGCCTGCTTAACTTATCACTCCTGGAGGAGGCACTGGGACTTCTTTTCCATCTTGTACCAACCGAACTGAAAAAGCTGTCAACGGTTAGTAAATAATCAGTATTTAAGTGATCCCTACAAATTATGACCCTCAGGCTAGAAGACTAAAAAAATATTGTTATGCAATTTTCCACTCTTTTAGTAATCTTAACAGTGTGGGTCATGTTAGTCCTAGTTTAGTATTATAATCCAAACAACGTTTGACTCTGAACACCGAATGAGGTTCAGGAATCACCCTGGCTGTGTATTCTAAGACCACTCATGAGAGCTGGTTGGGCTGTTTTGACCTTTCCAGTATTTGCAAACTGGCTGATCTTTTTGTCCCTCCTCTGCCTACATGGCACTTACCACACACAGAGTAATAGAACAATGGTAACATTTTAATTTTCTTCCTTTTTTCCTTCTTTTTTAATCTTTGAAGAAAGACCAGCTCGGCCCTATTGATTGGGTAAGTTGAGGACCAGCTTGCATATTTGCTGGCGCTCCAATCTGAGACGAGTCAGGCTTGAGTGTGTCTATGTCCTCTGCTCAGCTGTGAATCTTTGTCATTTTCTGTCCCCAGTCAGAGAAACTGGCTTACCCCCATGGAAGGGGTTATTTACAAACTGTCTTCAAGACTTCACCTTTCCTTTTTTCTATGTATGTGTGTGCCTGGATGAGGCATGTACTGGTGTTTATAATGTGGCATGGAGGGCGAATGGTCTTTGGTTCTGAGGACCAATTTTGGGTTGAGCTCAATCTTAAAAGTCCCGAAATATTAGTTACTCCTCAAAGCAGCATTTCAACTATACACTTGATTTCATGCTGCCTTCTCTTAAACTCTTTCTTTCTGTGAAATGAAATCACTGACTTCTTTCCCTTTATTCTCAAAGCTTCCCCTCCTGTATAATCAATTGTACCTAGATTTTTCTTGTGAATATCAATTTCGTCAGCTCTTGCTTTGTCACACTTTGTACTCACAATTATTTGATAATGAGTTGCTTTCAAGGTAAAATTCAGAAGCTTACTGTTAAAGGTCCACCACATCCTCAATCCCCTTCTAACTTGTTTGTAAAAACATTCATTCATCCATCTATCCCTCCGTCTGTCCACTCAGCAAAACTTTATGGAATACCTGCAGTATGTTGTGCTTAGTCGCTCAGTCGTGTCTGACTCTTTGCGCCCACATGGACTGTAGCCTGCTGGGCTCCTCTGTCCATGGGGATTCCCCAGGCAATAGTACTGGAGTGGGTTGCCATGCCTTCCTCCAGGGGATCTTCCCAACCCAGGGATCAAACCCAGGTCTCCCCCAATACAGGCAGATTCTTTACTGTCTGAGCCACCAGGGAAGCCCAAGAATACTGGAGTGGGTAGCCTATCCCTTCTCCAGGGGATCTTCCTGACCCAGGAATACAACTAGGGTCTCCTACATTGCAGGCGGATTCTTTACCACCTCAGCTAACAGGGAAGCCCATTGAATACCTAACAAGTGTCAAACTATCATTTGCATTGATAACATTGCAACATGGACAGGCCTTGTCCCTCTTCTCATGGAGCGTATAGTTTGGTGGCAAAATGGAACAATAAATGTGATCATGCAGTGTGACAAGCTCTATGAGAGAAAGCTCAGGGGGCTGTTGGAAAAGAGAAGAGACAGTTTGGGGCCAAGGGACTCCTTCCTGAGGAAGTGCTATCTAGGCTGAAATCCTGTGAATAGTAGTCAGCCAGATGAAAGCCAGGGGAAAGGTTTCTTGGTGAGTGAAAGATCCTGCCTAAAGCCCAGAGCTGAGACACCATAGCACACTTGGGAATTGAAAGAGGTTCAGTGTAGCTGGAGGGCAGAGTGGGGACTTTGTTTGAAGGTCAGTGAGGAACTACTGTAGGGTTTAAATAGATGAGAAAACAGATAAGATTTGTCTTTTAAAAGGATGATTCTTGCTCTCTGAGGACAGTGGATCAGAAGAATGCAAAGTAATGAGACTGGAACCAGAACCAGAGGCCAAAATTTAGATAAGAGATAATTGTAGGAACCAGGAGCAGAGAGACCAAGAGATATAGACAGAGGTATTTAGATGTCACGCGGGTTCCAAATATGTCACACGATTGTATTCACATTGTACCTTCACTGCCAGGCAAGCCTTTCTCCTTCTCTGCACAGATTCAAGTTCTACCCACACCGATGTTCTATGTGAAGCCTTCTCTGACTTTCAACCCCAGTACCTGTATGAATGTTTGTAAGATATTTTCTCTCTGCACCTCTTATTTCACAAAAAGAATTAATTTGCAATGTCAATTGTTTCCTTAGCATATTTATTTTCTCAAGTGGATGACAAGCAGTAGGAGCAGAAATCATGTTAATACACCTTTTTATCTCATTCCCCTTCGGTGTTTCCCTCTTCATCCTGTGCTAGGTGGATGAGCCATAAATATGTGTCCTATTGACCAATTGTGATGCTGCTGCACTTCCAAAAATTCTCCAGGTGGTTCTCTTTCACGTTTTATTTTAAACGGCACAACCAACCAATCAGTCTAGTAGTTCAGTTATTCATTTATTCATTAGCTTGTGCCTTTATTCATTCACTTAGTTTGTGCTTTATTAATTCACTCATATTTTTTAAGTCCTTGCTATGTCTTAGACACTATTCTAGAGTTGATTTATTGCCTTTTTCTCAACTATCTGTTTAATTTTGGATACTGTGATTTTTATCACAGAGCCAGGTCACTTCTCCTATTTGCCATATAAAACAAGGGTTGAATGTACTGGAAATGTTTTTCTGCTATAAGCATAGCTTAGCACATGGTACCCAGATGAGCTGTCTTACAGTATGAGAAGGGGCTAAGGTGTGACTGATTCCTTTGGCTTCTTAGATGGAGGGCTAGATTTCTGTAGTTGGCAAATGTCTTGCCCAATGGACTTAGACCTTGATATTTGAATGTGTATGAGACTGAGTTAATTCTGTCTTGCTTTTTAAATAGTTTCTAATGTTTACTCAGTAGAAGCAGAGTTAAATGGTCTCAAATACTCCAAAACTCATTAATCAGAAGAATGTTAGAGCCCTAACGTAAAATTCTTAATGTAAAGAAAAATTTGATCTTTTGCCCCTACTGCCTGACCTGCCCTGAGTCGGCCGTTCCTGCCAGAAACAGGCACTGGAGTAACTGTGGCTTGGGAGGGAAGTTTCTGAGTTCCAAAATTCTTCTGAGCTGTACTTGCCATGATTTTTATGATAGCATTGCATCAAAGCTCTTCTTTGGTAAAGAAGTTGCCATATATGATTAAAAATAATTTGGGGGGCAGGATTTCTACCAGGAATTGAACAAACAATGTACTGTCTTATCCTGGTTCTAAATTCCGAATGCATCTGCTTTGTACAGTCCCCATTTCATAAAACTACAATTCCTCATTTGTCTGAGTTCTTTCTGCTTGTGTGCTAGCAGAGTCACACCCCTTTATTTTTGGCCCTCAAGGCACCTTCCCAAGTTTGGGAAGGCCTCTTATTTGAAGTCACAGAAGCCCTAAATAATGCAGTTGTTGCAAGCATCCTTGCTCAACATTTAGCAAGCTACCCCATTGCTTTTCCCCAGCAGAGCAGATATTGTAAGATGGCTGACTCCTCAACTGGTTTCCTGAAGAGAACTCCCAATCTCTGCTCCACTTTCCTGCCAGAGCCACCATCTTAGATTCTGATGCTTTTCCAGTTTCTCTCTCTCGAAACTCCCCAGTCAAACATATGTGGCCACACAGAAGAAATCAGATGTTTTATTTGTTTGCGTAATTATTTTTACCTGAAGGTGCACTGTGAGTCTGTGAGTCAACTTGTAGAAATTTCTAGGTTCCACCAGCTTTTGTACTGGGCCTCAGTCTCTCAGCTGTGATCCTAAAGCTTTTCCTCATATGCCGATGCCTCCTTTAGACTTGGGTATTTTTTCATTTTGTGTGTTTGTTTTTGATACCAGCTCTCTATATCATTGCGTGTGTGTGCTCCGTTGCTCTGCTGTATCTGACTCTTTGCAACCCCACGGACTCTAGCCCACTAGACTCCTTTGTCCACGGAATTTTCCAGGCAAGAATACTGGAGTGGGTTGCCATTTCCTTCTCCAGGCTCTATATCATTAGGTCACCTTAATTGGCATGTAACAAAATCCTAGCCTAAACTGGTTTAAACAAAAAGGCAATTCATCGGCTTAGCTAACCTTGGAAGTTCAGGGAGCAAGGTAAGGCACAGCTGAATTCAGAGCTCACAGGGGATTCTTAGGACTTAGTTTCTCTCCACTCCTTGGTTCTGCCTTATGCTGTGGTCGGCTTTTGTCCCGCGTTTCATGCGCAGGAGTGGTAGCACTTGGCAATAATAGATACATCCTCTAATTTCCAGGTCCTGTGGAAAAAAGTGACCCAAGACGTTCAACAAAATTCTTAACCTATCATTAACCAGAGTTGTTTTTTCATGTACTCATCCCTGAAGCAGTCACTGTGGCTAGGCTTATGTGGAGTAGCACAGAACCTCCCTGATGTGGGAGTCCTGGTAAAGAGCCTGAAACACAACAAATCAGAAGAGCTATCCCCCTCAGCTCCCGACTTGGGTGGGGAATCCCCTTTTCTCTTTCCTTCCCTCACAAAGGATCCAAGTTGCTGTTGTTTCAATAAGGAGAAGTATTTATTTGTACCTTACACAGTTTTTGAAAGCTGTTATTGCTATTCAATTTTTGGTATTTACTACGGTGCCGGGAGCAAAGTTAACAAAAGAAAAGCGTATTGAATAAATGAATTACAGGTTAAATGAAGTGATAGTAATTTCTTGACAGCTCCAGTTCCATTACAGCGACCCTTTCAGGCAGCCCCGCAGGGGTTCAGACTACAGAAGAGTTCAGTGCCTGCCACAAACATGTTTGATCTGCTGCAAAATACATCCATTTTCAAGAATGCAGTGCTTATGTGTGGTAAAACTTGGAGGTTACCGCCCCCAAATTAGCACTGCCAGCCTGAGCGAGTGTGCTCAGTAGTTCAGTCATGTCTGACTCTTTGTGACCCCATGGACTGTTGGCCACCAGGTTCCTCTGTCCATGGAGTTTTCCAGGCAAAAATACTGGAGTGGGTTGCCATTTCGTACTCCAAGGCCAGGTTGGCTTCAAAGGATACACGACCCTGTAAAACCATATAAACCCAGTTGTCAGGATCTGAATGAACCATCATTATAAACATGTGTATACTTTTTCTGTTTCATAATTGTGGTTGTATTTGTTTTTGAGTTTTTATTCTCAGTTTTACCTTTTGTTTTATTCCCATTATGTTACATTTTCAAAGTGGAGTAATCCAGACTACATTTTCAAAATTTTCTTTTTAAAAAGTTCATACATCATTTTAGGAGCTTCCCTGGTGGCACAGCAGTAAAAAAAAATCCCACTGCAATGCAGGAGCTTCAGGAAATGCAGTTTCGATCCCTGAGTTGGGAAGATCCCCTGGAGAAGGGAAAGGCAGCCCACTCCAGTATTCTTGCCTGGAGAATCCCATGGCCAGAAGAGCCTGGGGTCTTACAGTCCATAGGGTTGCAAAGAGTCAGACACAACTGAAGTGACTTGGCACTCACACATGTCATTTTAAATGCCATTTGTAGAAGCCCAACAAATGAGTGGAATGTATTAGCTTTTATCTTTTAATAAAGGTTATAAAATTCAACTGTTAAAGATATCTGCTAGCATTATTTTAAATGTGATGTTGTGTCTGAATTGAGAACAGGCAAAGGTTAGCTCACCAAAATTCTATAAAAGTGTTGGAGAAATTTGGCTTAGTCAAGGTATCTTGAATTGTCCTGTTCCCCTTATCCTTATATGACAGATTAAGAGGACATCAAAGCCTATCCTTGGTAATTATTCTTAATGTTGTTTTATAGGCCTAAAATCCCAAGCATAGCACACACATGAAATTTAAATAGAAATTTAAGAGTGAGAAGACTCCTACCTCCTTTGTTATTACTATTACTAATAATTATACTGAGGATGGCTACCAGTTATTGATTGTTGACTATGTTCCGGTGACCAGAGAAGGTACTTGAATTCACAATTTAATTGAATTTCCTCAACGACTTATGAGATAGGTAGTATTTATTCCCATTTCTGAGTAAGGAAACCAAATTAAGAAAACTTCTCTGAGATTTCACACAAGTAAATCACAAACCTTTAGAATTAAATACAAGTCTGCCTAATTTCAAAGCTCACAATTTCTATTTAGGTCCTGTCAGCTGAAAGATTTAGTCTTTAGGTCTACAAAACAGAAATAGCATTGCCTCATGAAGTCCATCTACCTGGCCCTGACTGGCCCATTCTGGAGAGGTGCTTCACTTGGGTGGTAGGTAATGTGTCCACAGTCTTTGGGGACTGGACATCAATTTTGTGTATCAGACAGGTCCCATGTGACTGCTCCTCACATTTGGACCTTTCATTATTAGTCCTCACGCTGGTAAATCATCTGTAAAATTTGTTACTTGATCATTAATTTTTGGGAAAGAAGAGATTAAAGATCTTGATTAAGATGATTGGAAGTGCTTATAGTGTTCATAAAAGCTACATATTTCTATTTTATGTCTTAATTAGTGGATAAACAAGGATGTATCAATCCATTCCCAGACTTTAGCACATTGTTATGACCAGGAAGTCTTCCATTAACAGTAGGCTCAAAGTACCAAGGCATCAGGTGGGAAAGGCTCTTCAAGGAGAGTAGCTTTGCTCAAACTGCTTTAAGCAAGAAAAGAAGTTCTTGTGGCTAACATCGCTGACAAGCTCAGGCAGTGTCAGCTTCAGGCACAGCTTGGTCTAGGGTCTCAAACAAATACCATTAGACATCTGTGTCTATGTACCTTTCATCTCTGCTTTCCTCTCTGGGCTTAGTACTCCCAATAACAGGAGGGCCCTCAGAAGCCTCAGGCTTACAACCTATCGGTTTTCACATCCAGAACAAAGGCAGTTGTTTCTCTCCTAAGAGTACTAGCCAGAATCCTGAGAATGACACTTCGGCTTAGCTTGGCGTGGCTCACACACCCGCTTCTTAAATCAATTACTGAAACAAAGGGAGAGAACTAGCCAGGCCTGGGGTTGTATACTGTCTCCTGGGACTTAAAAGTGGGATTAGCCCCTTCAGAACCATAAATTCTGGAAATGTATAGAAAAATGTTTTTCCAAAAGAAAGTCGGAAAGAAGGAGGACCAAAGGAATCAACCAATTAACCACCATCACCAACAAAAACATAGGTGTCCATGATATTTTTTCTGGAACTCAGTTTCTCTATCTGGAAGCAAATCTGACTCCAGAATACTGTGCTCCTGTGTACCCAGTGGTGTGGGGGAAGCAGGCAGGGAAAGATGTGGTATATAGGCTAGCATTAGGGTAACAAAGATGAGCTCTGGGCATTCTAGTGACCCAGCAAGCCCGCAGGCTACAGTAACTATTGCTAAGATAAGAATGTGTCCCAGCTGGGACTGTTTCCCAGTTGGGGAATGGGTGAGGGAGAGCAAGATCCATCTTGAGGAAAAACAGATTTATTTTCAAACATCCATTTGGGATGATTGTTAAACAAGCCTTTTAGAACACTTCCAAGCCCCTGCTGGGCTGCTCTCTTAAGAAGTGACATTTGGGAGAAAACACCCCCTGTTACTAGTGACTAGAAAATAAGGATGAAGTAGGAAACTATGTCAAATGATATAGGACCATCAGGAACAGGAGTGATGTGGGTGGCACTGAGTTAAACAGAGGTTTTTTGGAAGGGTATAGATTCATATAGTTTGTGGAAATCACTTTCTTATCAGTTGGGTAAAAATATTAAAAGGATTTGGGCTTATGTTTCAACATTTTCAGTAAGAAAGAACGATAACAGCCCTCCCCCCCCAAAAAAATCTTGTCTTCTCATTGGTAGAAAGTGATGCTCACTCTGTGAGTCATATTTAATATAGAAAGCCAAGGAAACTTTGATTTAGAGCAGAGGATCCTGGGAACACATTACTAGATAATAGAATAAATTACAGGACATCCAGGAAAATAAAATCAAGGGCCTCAGCTATAAAGAGAAACCCAAGTTCAGAAGATGCTCTTGGAGTACAGCACTTATAGCTCAAATAAAAATTCTTATGAATTTTCTAATCTCAGAAGTTTAATTTAGTTGAGTGTTAGAGGAAAACTCTTTATGCTTCCAAATTTTAAAAAGGGGAAGAAAAAAAAGATACCCTGTTTTCTGTTTTCCTGTCCTGTGAAAAGTGCCAGAGAGCTGGGCTCCATGGCTAATGGATGCCACCTGGATGGTGTCCCGGCCAGTTGAGGAACCAAAGTCAGTACCTCCTCCATCCTCAAGTGGATATTGGCTAAAGCAACTCACCCTGTGCCTGTCAAAATATAAGCTTAGGATGGCATATGGGATTAGAGAGGGAGCATAGGCCCTCAGGGGCTTCCCTGGTAGCTCAGGTGGTAAAGAATCCGCCTGCAAAGTGGGAGAACTGGGTTCGATCCCTGGGTTCGATCCCTGGGTTGGGAAGATTCCCTGGAGAAGGGAACAGCTAATTCCAGTTGAGCTATTTCAAAAGGATGCTGTTAAAGTGCTGCATTAAATATGCCAGCAAATTTGGAAAACTCAGCAGTGGCCACAAGACTGGAAAAGGTCAGTTTTCATTCTAATCCCAAAGAAAGGCAATGCCAAAGAATGTTCAAACTACCGCACAATTGCACTCATTTCACCTGCTAGCAAAGTAATGCTCATAAGTCTCCGAGTCAGGCTTCAACAGAACGTGAACCGTGAACTTACAGATGTTCAAGCTGGATTTAGAAAAGGCAGAGGAACCAGAGATCAAATTGCCAACATCATTTGGATCATTGAAAAAGCAAGAGAGTTCCAGAAAAACATCTACTTCTGCTTTATTGACTATGCCAAAGCCTTTGACTGTGTGGATCACAACAAACTATTCTTTAAGAGAACAGTTTTTCAAGAGATGGGAATACCAGACCACCTGACATACCTCCTGAGAAATCGGTATGCAGGTCAAGAAGCAACAGTTAGAACTAGACATGGAACAACAAACTGGCTCCAAATTGGGAAAGGAGTATGTCAGGGCTGTATATTGTCACTCTACTTATTTAACTTATATGCGGAGAACATCATGAGAAATGCTGGACTGGATGAAACACAAGCTGGAATTGAGATTGCTGGGAGAAATATCAATAACCTCAGATATGCAGATGACACAACCCTTATGACAGAAAGCGAAGAAGAACTAAAGAGCCTCTTGATGAAAGTGAAAGAGGAGAGTGAAAAAGTTGGCTTTAAACTCAGCATTCATAAAACTAAGATCATGGTATCTGGTCCCATCACTTCATGGCAAATAGATGGGGAAACAGTGGAAAGAGTGACAGAATTTATTTTGGGGGGCTCCAAACACACTGCAGATGGTGACTGTAGCCATGAAATTAAAAGACGCTTGCTTCTTGGAAGAAAAGTTATGACCAGCCTAGACAGCCTATTAAAAAGCAGAGACATTACTTTGCCAACAAACATCAGTCTAGTCAAAACTACTGGTTTTTCCAGTAGTCATGTATGGATGTGAGAGTTGGACTATAAAGAAAGCTGAGTGCCGAAGACTTGAGGCTTTTGAACTGTGGTGTTGGAGAAGACCCTTAACAGTCCCTTGGACGTCAAGGAGATCCAACCAGTCCATCCTAAAGGAGATCAGTCCCGGTTGTTCATTGGAAGGACTGATGCTGAAGCTGAAACTCCAATACTTTGGCCACCTGATGCGAAGAACTGACTCATTGGAAAAGACCCTGATGCTGGGAAAGATTGAAGGCGGGAGGAGAAGGGGTCGACAGAGGATGAGATGGTTGGATGGCATCACTGACTCAATGGACATGAGTTTGAGTAAACTCTGGAAGTTGGTGATGGACAGGGAGGCCTGGTGTGCTGCAGTCTATGGGGTCGAAAAGAGTCAGACATGACTGAGCAACTGAACTGAACTGAATGCACTCCAGTATTCTTGCCTGGAGAATCCCCATGGACAGAGGAGACTGGTGGGCTACAGGGCCTGGGGTTGCAAAGAGTTGGACATGACTGAACAACTAAGCACAGCACAGCACAGCACATAGGACCTCAGACATTCCCAAGAAAAATGAATTGTATAAGGCCTGGCCTTAGATGGTCTGCAGCTCATTAATCCCCCCTTTCCACAGTGGTGGGCTGGTTGCTGGAGATGTGGGCTGCAGATGGGAAGCACACTTTCCTGGGGTTTTGTTCTACTATCCAGGCCCCTCTTAGGCACCAAAAGTATTCATTTCCTGGCATGCCTGTGGATTCGGAGCATGGAAGTCCAATTTGCTCTTTGGATAGCTTGGACAGCTGGCTGGGCCCTGGAATATATGAAAGGGCCAGTAGGAACCCACTATTATGCTAGGTCGTGTCTGACCCAGTCGTCTCGTCTTTATGCCTTTGCAACACCAGCATGACCCTCACTTGACCTCTCTTTCCTCGATTTTCCTACTTCTGACCATTCCAGACATTGCTTCCAGGTCAGCCTTTTCAAATCACCATTTAAAGAGGTGAATCCTTGTCTCAAAGGTCAGCAGGGACTCTTCTTTGTTTCCAGAAGGGTTTTGAATACCTCCATCTCAGATAGGCCAGTGTTGATCCCCATAGGCCTTCAAACGCCTGGCCCATGCCTCCCTCCCAATCTTTGTCCATCTCTTCCCTTGGGCTAGAATTTCTCTTGCACCCCTCATCACCCAGCATCTACCTACCCTCTCCAGACCACTCCAGCTTTCAGGGTTTTCTTCAACAGATTGCTTATATTGTACAGCATCTAAATTGCTCCTTGGACAATTAATTGTGCCATTTTTCTCTTTAGCACATTTTTATGTACTTATGTTGATGAGGCTATAAATTTCTTCCTCTCTTGTATCTCCCAGAGAGATGATCACATATGAGATATTTAATAATTATTGAGTAGATGAATACATAACTCAGGGGCATCAATAGCACTGAAAGCATCCTTGTGATTTGAGTAAAACAGGTTAGAAAAATGACAGCCTACTCCCAACCTTGTGATTTCAAAATATGAATTTGATCTACAGGTAGGTCAGTGTGCCCTTTGCACCACTTGTTTTAATTTTCAGCAAGAAAAGATACTAGAAACATCTTTCATCAGAGGAATATTTCTACTGTCCATCCTCTGCTTAGAAACCTCTAGTGATTTTCTACCGGTACAACATCAACAACAAGCCAGCCCCTGAAATTTTCTCCTCTCCTGCCTCCTTGCTTTGATCGGTTCCCATAGACTCCACTTCCTGGTTCCAACCTCATTTTCAGGGAGCTGGAGCAGCCTGCCTTTGCCCCTTCCCTCTCCCAGTCAGATGGGCTGCTTTCCTTGCCTCCTGGGCAAAAAGCTAGAGCCTTCTGAAGTTTTATCTTTAAAGCTGTGTAAAAGCGCCTCTAAAGCTGGAGGGCCAAAGCGGGGGAGGTGCAGAGATCTGATTTACCATTTAGTGTCTGTGACTTGTTGAGATTAAAAAAATAAACAAAAGCAGGCATATTTGAAACATTAAAGACACATCAATTACTTCCAGCTTGTGCTGTTTCCTTTTGAACCCCTCATGTTGTGACTGTTATTGTCTCTCTGCTCCTGAGAGCCTTTGTCCCCTTCTGGGGTCTGAGGCCCACCCTTCAAGGGAAAAGGAAGCCAGGGGAAGTGCGGTTGTCCCCGAGCCGAGCTGGCGCCCTGATGGCTTAGCAAGCGTTGCCTACCATTCACCTCCTGCTTACCAAGCTGGCTCTCCACTCGAATGTCAGCAATGAGGGACATGGGTGGATGGAGTGTCCTAACTTTTATGGCGGCCGAGCAGCCTAAGCCCTCCACTTGCAGGTCCCTGATTCACAGGCAAAGGGGCTGAAAGCCCAGAAGGAGAACATATTATTTGCTGGTGACAGCAAATAATATGAACAAACAGAGGCCGGACTGCCTCCCCAGGTCTCATTTTCACACTCGGATATCCCTTGTTTGGAAATCTGCTTTCATTTGCTTGGAGTCAACTCCAGGAAGAAGAAGAGCCTTACAGGATCCCTGGGTGGTCAGGGTCAAATCTTCAGGGGTGACTTAGCCCAGGGATTGCTGAGGTCAAGTGGTATTTTGTGATCTTCCCTGGGACTTCCATCTCATGGTCAGGACTGTACACAACTCATAGTGGACTTGAGCATCTGTGAGAAATACAAAGGTTGAAAGAACATTATTGTTAAAAGGGATCTGAGCAATCAGTCTTCTTTCCATAGATGAGCAAACTGGGACCCAACAAGTATGTAAAATTCTTCTTGGATTTTTGTCTTCATTCATTTATTTATTCTGCCGATATTTATTTAGTGCTAGCGCTTCCCAGGTGGCTCAGTGCTAAAGCATCCGTATGCCAATGCAGGAGACCCGGGTTCCATCCCTGGGTCAGGAAAATGCTCTTAAAAAGGAAATGGCAACCCATTCTAGTATTCCTGGCGGTGAAATTACAAGTACAGGGGAGCCTGGCAGGCTACAGTCCATGGGGGTCACAAAGAGTTGCACACGATTTAGCAACTAAACAACAACCACAAATGTGCAAGGCAGAGTGTTCAAGGTCCCAGTGCTGGTTAGTAGTAGAACTGGGACCAGATCTCAGGGTTCCTCATTCCTGTTCCAGTATTGCCATATGTATTGTTTTCCTTACAAAATATCATAAGTCAGCATGTTGATTAGTTACTTGACCGTTCATCAAGCCCCTACTAGATTCCAGGCACTGGTGTGTGACACAATGATTTCAATCAATTTTATATCATCTTGAAAGATGTATGCTGAGGAAATCGAGGCTCTGAGAGGTCGCACACTGTGTTTGCCAGTAAGGAGTAGAACCGGGATTGAGTTGGGAGTCCATCTGACTGGAAAGTCCATGCTCCGTTTTCATCATGGTGCATTAGCAGCTCAATTTCTCCCCAAACTTCATGCTCTAATGAGGTTGATCTCATTCCCCACCAAGGGACACCCCTCATAGAAACAGGCATAAGTCCGTAAGCCCACATCTGAGTTCCCTCTGCCCACAGCACTAGACTGGGATGTGTCATTTATGTTATGGTTAGTGGGATGTGAAATACAAACCTCTTAGTGAATTAGAAGCCCCTTGGAGTCAGGGAGGAGGTTCTAGTTATCTTTTGGATGCACAGCTTGATTCCATAACAGACTGTTTAACCCTTGAAAAATCACTTAACCTCTCTGCCTCAGTTCTTAATTTACTAAACAAGGAAGTAATAATAGTATATACTTCTGGGGTCCGAGGTGCCCGTCAGATGAGGTTATTGATGGAAGTGCTTAGAAGACCACCTGGTATATTCTTGCTATTGTTTTATTATAAAATCACAGCCTAGCCCAAAGCGCGATGGACACTCGGGCTGATGTATGTTGACTGACTGAATTTTTAAATGACCATCAGAGGTGAACGTGCACCTTTGCAGAGACTCACCCAAGAACCATTAGGAAGCCGCATAAGACAGGATGTTGCCACAGGCTAGTGGGGAACTGAACAGGGAAGAGTTAGTACAAAGGGTCTGGAGCCATCTGCTTTTAAGGCCCTGAGAACTGCTGAAGGGAGACACAGGGCGAGGGGAAAAGCTCTGCTTAGTTTTCTGGGTTCGGGCAATTTTTATTCTTTAAATTAGAAGCTTCCATTTTTTGAAGCATATTCAAATCATGAAAGTACTTTCATGAGAACACATCATTTTTATCTCATTGTGTCCTCAAACAAACTTATAAACTCAAGCTCAAGGCAGTATCACCTCTATATGACTGATGAGGGGAAGCTGAGGCCCAGAAAGGTTCATTTGCCTAAGGACACACGCTTGTGTGGGAGAGGCAGAGCCTGCACTCAGACTCCTGTCTCCACAATCTCCTCTATCCTCTCTACTTCCTGTTCTCCACAAGCATAGTTCAGTTTCAGGTTTCCCAGCAGGTTTTTCCAAATAGCATCAAGAAAAAGCAATTTTATTAATTTATTAATATAAATAATGAGTTGATAAGTGACTTTTATCTTCCTCAAATTCTACAACCAAAATATTCCTACAAAAGGAGACTGTACAACATGCTTGGGCATGCCTGGAAAGAGGCGACAGGAACAGCCTATAATGCTTAATGAAACGTATAAGGGACAGAACTGGGCTTTTATTCGAAACATGATCTTCATTTTGCTGCCAAATAAAATAAAACAAGTATGAAACAGGAACAAACCACTGTTGGACGTGTTTCCCTAAAGACTTGGACACATTGTGAAACCAGGACTTTTTATGTTGCCCTTTAAAAAAAAAATTAAAGGAACATGTAACTTTTGAGTAGATATGACTTTTAGTTTTCTTCTCCATGGTAGGAATACTTTTGCAAAAGTTCAAAATCAATTCATCTCCCCTTCTTCCTTGAGACCAGGACATGCAGTAAATCCATTTTTCAAAATGCTGCTCCACCATGACCTGAAATGAGTGGGGCTGGGTCCCTATGTTTGCACACTTGAGAGTCCCCATTCTCATAGTCCTGTGGCTTCAGCTGATTAAAATGATCTGACCCCAAAGGGAGCCATATTCTGGGTAAGCCAGTGAGATCCTTTGTTTTAGATGTTTTCAACCACAGAGAGGAGGATTCTAGTTGGTGTAAATACTTGAGTGGGGAGAACATGGAGATCAGGCCTAAGATAGCTACATTGGGCCACGTCCAAAATAAGCACACAGAGAAAAAACCCAGGGAGAGAAACAGGGAGAAGTGGAGCAGATACAAAAAAAGAAGTGAAGGCATGAGAAGATACGAGAAAGACTGTGTAGGTCTTGAAAAAATAGAAGGACAAGCCCAGATTCCAACTCAGTCCAGGAGGTCTGGCTGGACTTCTTGACCTAAGATTACATAAAATACCTTAAGATGCCCTCATGACTTGACAGTGTGTGACACTCTATTGTTGAGTAAATTGTTCATTAAATAACTCTCCTTTCTTGTACTACTTTGAGAAGATTTTTATTCCTTGCAACTAAAAAGTCTTTGATTGGTATGGTACAGCTTTCTCCAGCTGACATACAAGTTGATGGTGTTCATTCCAAAGATCAGGTGATTTCTTTCTTTCTTTAATGTAATGATTTGTTATGCATTTTACATGTTCCAGAATCTGTGCAAAATATTTCACTGTGTGATCACATTTAAGCCACACAACAATTTAGGTTTGCACATATGATTTAGTACACACAATAGGCAGCAATAAATATTACTGTATAGTATTTAAAGTAAGTAAAGTCTTACTTGCTTTATTAGCAAAGTGATTGGTGTCTTTACTGCCAATCTTACAGAGTAGAAAAACAAGGATAAGAGTAAGAACAACTGATCTGATCTAAGTTCATACAGGCACTACATGGCAGAACTACTATTAAAATCTACAACTGGGCAGGTCATTTAACATTTCTTTGTTTCAGTTTCCTTATTGTAAAATGGACACAATAGTATCTAAAAGGAAGGAATGTTTTGAGATCTAAAGAGAAGACATGGAGACATAAAAGTGTCTAGCACGGTGCCTCACAGTCAGCTCAATGAATGCTTGTTTGAAATAACAGTAGGTCAACGATTCTTCACTGAGGCCCATTGATGGGCTTCAGGTCTGTTTACTCCTATAAGTTACATGCAACATTTTATGTTTATGTCAATGTCCACTCTTCTTTTCTGTTTTTTTTTGCTGGGGTGAATGTGTGCTTTCAACAGTTTTCACCCAAGTCTGTGCTCTCCCAACCCTATTTCCAAAATGAAAAATATGTACTTTAAAAGGAAACTTAAGATCCTCTTTGCCTCTGCTCATTGCTCATTCAACTCCAAGAAGGAAGAGTTTTGCAGAGTCATGGTGAGCTAGGTGGGGTTCTTGTGTGACAAGGAAAAAAGACAATTGCTTGACCTCCAGGTGGGAGTCCTGGCCCTTTAGTTATATTCTGCATTTCTCTCACTTGTGAAATGTGGCTAAAACTATTAACAGTGGGTTTTCTCATATTTGGGAGATACTTGAGGAGAGCTGGGCCTATTAGACCTCCCCAACTAGGCAAAATAAATCCTCACAAGTACATAGGTCTGAGCCCATAAGTGATGGGGTTGGGGCTAAAACCTCAGGGGGTAATTAAGTCTTCCTTTGTTAGGTCTCCTTATCATTTGTGGTGGCTTTTCAAAAGGAGAGAATTTGAGCTCAAGATCCCATCTGATATTTCTCTGCCTCTCAATAAGAGTTTGGCGAATTTTTAAAATAATACTTCGTGATTACACACACATACACTCACAGTAGCAGGGTCTTAAGAGGACCATTTCCAAACATTTTATTGGCTTTAGTTGATAAAGATTGAGGAAACTTTACTGGTATTTTAGCTTCAAAATTTGTGAAAGTGATTCCATGAATGAAATCAGACATTTTGTCTCTTTTTAACATATAATCCAAATAATAGCACAAACACTTACTGAGTACTTATTTTATGCCAGTAGCTAGTGTGTTGGGTGATACTCTGCCGGCTCAGATGGTGAAGAATTGGCCTGCAATGCGGGAGACCTGGGTTCTATCCCTAGGTCAGGAAGATCCCCTGGAGAAAGGAATGGTTACTCACTCCAGTATTCTTGCCTGGAGAATTCCATGGACAGAGGAGCCTGGCAGGTTGTAGTCCATGGGGTCACAAAGAGTCGGACACGACTGAGCGACTGACACTTCAAACTAGTGTGTGAGTTGCATTATCTCTAATTTCCAACCACCTTATGAGATTAGATGTATCATTTTTTCCACTTGTAGGTTAAGAAGCCAAGCCTTGGCAAAGAAAAAGAACATATCCAAAGTCACCTGGTGTGTATCTGACTGGAAACTTCAGTCACTAAAATATCATTGATTCGCTTCATGGTACAGTAGAAAGTGTGTGGTGTGTGAGTGGAATCCCATCTGTGAGGACATTTGGGTTTAATTTTCATGTCTCTCACAGCTGGAAAAACCAATTCTCAGTTTCTTCACCCAACAAATCAGGTACCCTTATTCCTGCCTCCTCTTCCATCAACGAAGAGACTTCTGTCTGAGTGTGCACACATGCTCCCCAAAGACAGAAGGTTATTCGGCTTAGTTTTAACAATCTAGATTCTCAGAGTTCAGCCAACAGTGACATATTCTCTGAACTTTGTAGGGAAGAAAATCCGAATTTGTTATTTTTTGTGAAGCTGGCAAGTGTTAGAAATGAAAATTTTACTAACACCCTTCTATCTTCTTAGTTTTCTACTCATTAAATTGTAGAATTGTTATATCCATTGCCATTGACTGGAGCCACCATAACAAAATATTGTAGATTAGGTGGCTTAGACAACAGACATTTCTCACAATTTCAGAGGCTGGAAAATTCCAGATCAAGGTACCAGCCAAATCGGTGCCTGGAGAGGGCCTTCTTTCAGGTTTGTAGATGGCCAGCTTCTTGCTGTATCTTCACATGGCATAAAGAGAGAAATCTCTCTCTCTTCCTCTTTTTCTAAGCCCATCATCGATCCCATCATGAATGTCCTACACTCATGACCTCGTTTAACCCTAGGTATCTCCCAAAGAAATCCCAAATAATATCTCGAAATTTGGAGTTAGGCATGAAATTTTTGCACCTGGTTTTATGTCCCTGGATATGCTCCAATGACTTAGTTTATTGTCTATAGGAACTTGAAGAGAATTTGTATCTAGTGTTGTGTGAAAATTATATAAACCTCAATTAAGTTGAGTTGGTTCATAGTGCTTTTCAGGACTTCCCTGGTGGCTCAGATGGTAAAGCATCTGGCTACAATGTGGGAGACCCAGGTTTGATCTCTGGGTGGGGAAGATCCTCTGGAGAAGGAAATGGCAACCCACTCCAGTATTCTTGCCTGGAAAATCCCATGGATGGAGGAGCCTGGTAGGCTGTAGTCCATGGGGTCACAAAGAGTCTGACTGAGTGACTTTACTTTCACTTTCTGTATCCTTCTACTTCTCTGTATATTCATTCTACTAATTTTTGAAAGTTTGATATTGAAACTCCAACGAAAAATCTTAATTTATACTGAAAAAATAATTATAATATATAGTGGAGCTATATGTAACTTTGTTCTGTATTTTCCAAGTTTCCTGTAAATGTATTATCATATTTTCATAATTAAAAATTTTTTTTAAAGTAAGCAAAATAAAATAAAAAATAAACAAATTAGGGGTTAGGGTCTCAACATATGAATTTTGGAAGGCCATAACTCTGAACATAGCAATTGTAGCTTAAAACAACTGGGGACCAGCAGAGGGTTGATAACACTATTTTGTGAAGTAACTAATTATTTAAAATTAGTTAAATTTTACTATTTAACATATCAATAGACTAAAGGAACGTCCTTAACATGTACTTAGCTATATAAAATACTTACACCATTGTCCTAAATTTTTCTATGTGCTGACAAAACTTTGTCATAAAATGAATTTTGTAAACCATCTCTATTGAAATGTTTAGTATGAATTTACCGTGGAAGAGATAGCAACTTTGCTTTATTTAAAAAAAAATGTTTTGAAGCTCAACTAGTTTGTGCACAAAATTTTCCTAATTTTTGAATTTTTGCAATTCTGCTCTGAGACACTGCTTGGAGGCAAAGAAGTTGAGAACACTCAGTCACTGATAGACATTTTAATTTAAGGCATGTTTATCCAGCCCAATGTCAAGGACATCAAAGTGGACAATTTTAGCTCTTTATCTATGCATTGTTCATACAACCCTTGGTTATCCAGTGTAAAAATGTTAATTTTAATCTTCAACGAACAATACTAGGTAAGTAGGATATCAATCTTTGATAAGTAAAACTAGACTCAAAGGTATTAACCACTGAAATTAACATCTACTCCAATCATCCATATGTCTCTGGATGGAGTTGGAGAAGAATTTCAGCTATCTAAGACTCATAAGTTCCCAGCTCTAAGTGGGACTTCAAATCATGTTTCCAGAACACAAAGAACACTTGATAAAGTTAGAGAGAAATATTTTTCAAAAATATGTCACCAGGCAGCTTGGGAGTGATTTAGCAGAACCATCCTACAGGGTATGAATTTAACCTTTGATCCCTGCAAAGAAGGTCAGCAAATTTGTTTTTACTCTACATCTCATAATCAACTCAATGTCTGGATAAATCAGTTTCTAAAGAGGAGTCTGTGTTTGCAGATAAGTGATACTTTCACTCTCCAGTTTTTAACCACTTAACCCTCTCTTCTCTGAATTAAATTCTACTGCTGTTCGCAACTTTTTGGGGGAGGCGAATCTAAAAACTTGAGATGCCATACAGTAATTTTTTGAAGTGAACCAATTTAAAGTATTTATTGAATTTGGTACAATACTGTTTCTGTTTTATGTTTTGGTTTTTTGGCCACAATGCATGTAGGATCTTAGCTCCCCAACCAGTAACTGAACCCACACTCCCTGCTTTGGAAGATGAAGTCTTAACCACTGGACCACCAGGGAAGTTCCAGGATGCCATATATTAGAAAGACATGCCACAGTGCTGCCTGCAAAAGAAATAAAATGTCCAACAGAATGTTTTGGTGATTTTTTGTTCCTTCTCGGAGACGAACACATGAAAAGATATTGTTTTTTATCTATCAGTTCACCTGAAGTCTTCCTGCTAATCCAGGCTTGGCAAAGTATAGCCCATGGGATAAATCCAACTCACTGCTTGTTTTTGTAAAGTTTTATTGGAACACAAACATGCTCATTCATTTAGGTATTACCTCTGGCTGCTTTTGTGTTACAATGACAGAACTGATTCCTTGCAACAGAGATCATATGTCTCATAAAGCCTAAAATATTTACTCTCTGGGTCTTTATACAACATGTTTGCCAACCACTGCTTTAAATCAAAGAAAGAGGCTTGGGGTGGTGACATCATGAAAATGCATCCTTAGCCCAGATACACCAGTGGCTTGGGGGTAACTGAGGATGGACATTGGTTTTCATCCAAACAGTCACTTTGTAGAAACAGAGTCTGAGAATGACATTAAGCTGATGAAAAGAACAATAGTTGGGGATGCATCATAATGAGGTATAGACACAGTAACTAAATTTATTCCTCTGATTCTCCAGCAGCCTATCTAATAAAAATATGCTACAGTGGAGATGAACCTAGAATCTTCAGCTAATGTCAGCCATTTGGGAATAAGAGTTTCTTCTCTGCAGCAGATGTGTGGCTCAAAGTTCATCTCGAGTGCACTCACAGAGGGAGCACAGCATGTGTTGTTCTGCGAGGGGACCAGCACTGGCCTGTCAATGGAATAACTAATTTTGTTAAAGGACTTGGGGAAACAGTGGGGGTTGGTAGTTAGGCTAGAACTTGAGAAAAACATTTTTAACCCTTCCCGGGCAGGACTAATTTACTTTTTAAATAATGATGATTCTATCCAAGAAACGCCTGTGGCATTTAGACCAAAAGAATGCAATAGGTTCTGCTAGCTGTCCTCGCCAGTCACCCCATGTGAACAGCTACCAGGAGGCCACTGCCAGGAGGCGATCGTTGCATGCACAGTTATTTAAGGTGTAGATACTCCTCATCCCTTGAAACTGCTCCACTCTCAATCTAAATTCCAACTTCCTCTTGACCCCGCTCAAAGGTCAAGTGCATGGGCTAATGAGGATGTGCTCCCTCAGTTTTCTTCTCCAGTGCCAACTGCCAGGTAATCTTCCTGAGTCTGGATTTTCACTCCTTTCTTGGAAGAAGAAGAGCAGAGATCCACCTCTGGGCTTGAGCACTGCCATGTTTTCTGCTTTCTTTTGGACACTGTTTCATCATCTGTAGGTTCTTCATTTCTATTGACTCTTTCTGTTTCCCTAACTAATGTGCTTGGGTCTCATTTGCCCCCAAAATATGAAAAATCAAAACCCAAAACATCTTTTCTTGAACTTAGTTGTTCTCTTTTGCTATTTTTCTGGCTTTTTTAATCCTGTCACTATCTGCAACAAGTATAGGACTAGGTTATGATGTAACAACAGGGTTTCCCAGGTGGCACTAGTGGTAAAGAACCCCCTTGCCAACGCAGGAGATGTAAGAGATGTGGGTTCGATCCCTGGGTCGCTGAAGGAGGGCATGGCAACCCACTCCAATCTTCTTATCTGGAGGATCTTTTGGACAGAAGAGCCTGACAGGCTACAGTCCATGGGGCTGCAAAGAGTTGGACATGACTGAAGTGACTTAGCATGCACACAAGCACGTGATGTAATAACGCACAGCCCCTACATTTCAGTGGCTTGCCACAATGACTCCACTTCTTAGGGATGTCCCTACACTGCTGTCACCTACTTCTTCAGTGTTCACTCACTGTTCCCCTCACCTGTATCTTATAAAACTTGGCTTCTGTCACCATTATGCTACTAAAATCACATTTTGTTGTTTTGAAATTTTTTTCTTAAAATAGCCTCATGGTTATATACCTATATTTTCTCTGCTATTTCCTCTTTGTTTTCTTTGTAAAATTTGACCCAAACTTTAATTTCCTTCCTCTTGAATCCTGTTCTTGGTTTGTGTGATTAGCATTTGCAGGATTTTCCAGCTTTCTAATTTCCTTTCTACACACTTTTTCTGTCTCCTTCACTAATTTCTCTTGCTCTTCCTCCTGTTCAATGGAGATTGTCCAGGCAGCTCAGACACTTCTAGTACTCTCTCTGTGCTTTCCCTGGGACATCAGCCTTTAACTCCAAACATGGAACTTCCAGCCCATCTATCCATCCATTCATCCATCCATCTGTTTCTCCAGACCTTCAATTACAACTCAAACTTTCACTTGGATTATACTTGCAAGTTAATGCAAACTCATAGATTCTCTGAAAAACCAATACTTCTTGTTCATGGAACTGTAGCAGTTAAAATGCTGTGGCTACAAGTGACATGATACCCCAACTCAGGTGGCCTAAAAAATAAGAAAACTTATTATCTTAAGTAATAATAAGTCTAGGTTCTTCTTTTGGCTCTGGCCTCTTCTGTGGGTCAGTTCTGGCTTCTGCTGGTTCCTGTCGTGGTAGGTAGACTATTATAACATCCCCAGTGATTATATTCAGATACATCAGTCTCTAGAAAAAGGAGGCTGAGGTTTTTTTTTTTTTGTGGTATTTTTTTTTAAGCAATAAAATCTTTTTCAGAAGTCTCCCTAGCAGTCTTTCTTTTGGTTTTTAAAAAACTAAAATTAATAACAGCTTTATTGAGATACACTTTGCATACCACATAATTCACACAATTCAGTTTTTTAATAGATTCACAGGATCCACAGAACTGCACAGCCATCACCCCAATCAATGTTAGAACATTTTCACTGCTCCCAAAGAAAGTCTGCATCCATTTACAATCATTTTTCTTTTCCCTCTCTCTCAAGCCTCTGACAAGCACTAACCTATTTTCTGCCTTTATGGATTTGTGATTCTAAACATTTTGTTCAAAAGGAATCACACAATACATGGCTGTTTGTGTCTAACTCCTTTCACTTAGCATAATGTTTTGAGGCACATCCATGTTGTACCATGAAGCAGTATCTCATTCTTCTTTATTGTGGAATAGTATTCCACTGCATGGACATACCACATCAATTTATCCATTTCTTAATTGACCAACGTTTGGGCTGTTTCCACTCCTTGATACTTTTTGCCAAGAATTTTGCCATATGCTCGTGCTGAATCCAATCACTGGGAAGAAAATGGAGCCACCTGGATGTGTCGGACAAGTCAATATCCACCTGCTGGTGCTGAGGACAAGTGCACCTTCTGTTAAGCAGTGGCCATTTAAAGGAGGGTAAATATTTGAATAAAACTGGAGGTGGGGAGGAGAGATGGGGAATGTGGACTGGACAAAAAACAGGATCTACTAAAGGCAGCAATCAATACTTTTTAAGTCTGAAAACTTTGGTTCTTTCTTTGTGCTGATCAGTGATAGTCAATTGGTAACCAAACTTGTACATTCAATCTCCACAGCTCCCTCTCTTTCTCTCTCTGCTCCTCTTCCCCTCCCTTCCCTTCTCTCCCTCTCCTTCTCTCTCCCTCTACCCTGCTGGGTGCTCCCTCCCCTCCCCTTCACACTCATACCACTTCTCAATTGTTTTTTTCTAACAGCCTCCTGCTTACACCAGTCTCTCTGTTGTATCCTTTTCCCCCTCCAGTCCATCTACATATCTTGGTGAGAGCACATTTTTCTCAGCATCTCTGTATTAGGAATAATGTCTCAGCCCCTGCTCAGAAGTCTTCCCCAGCTCCATTGCCTGTAAAACCAAGTCCAAATCCATCAAGCACACAGTTATTAAGGTCAACTTCTTGATAACTTTAATTATTTATTCTTCTAAGCTACAAATTCCTCTTTCTATTTATGAAAGCCCTACCCACTCTTTAAGACATCTCAAATGAGAGCTAACATTTGTTAAGCTGTGGTTACAGGTCAGCACCGTTCTAATATGATTCCACTGAGTGCTCATAAGACTGCTCTCTCCCTGCCTTCTTCTTCCTCCCTCTTCTCCTTCCACCTCTCTTCACCTCGCTCTTATTTCCACTGCTTCAAGTAGACATCTGACTCCCAATACATTTTTGTGGTGACCTAATTCACATTCTAATTCCTAATGATGTGGTCATTCACCTAGAGCCAGACATCCTGGAGTGTGAAGTCAAGTGGGCCTTATGAAGCATTTCTACAAACAAAGTTAGTGGAGGTGATGTCCTCCCAGCTGAGCTATTTCAAATCCTGAAAGATGATGCTGTTAAAGTGCTGCACTCAATATGCCAGCAAATTTGGAAAACCAGCAGTGGCCACAGGACTGGAAAATGTCAATTTTCACTCCAGTCTCAAAAAGGGCAATGCCAAAGAATGTTCAAACTCCTGTACAGCTGTGCTCATTTCATATGCTAGCAAGTTAATGCCCAAAGTCCTTCAAGCTAGGCTTTAGCAGTACATGAACTGAGAACTTCTAGATGTACAAGCTGGGTTTAAAAAAGGCGGAAGAAACAAGGATCAAATTGTCAACATTCACTGGATCATAGAGAAAATAAGGGAATTCCAGAAAAACATCTATTTCTACTTCATTGACTACACTAAAACCTTGGATTGTGTGGATTACAACAAACTGTGGAAAATTCCTAAAGAGATGGGAATACCAGACCATCTTACCTGTCTCCTGAGAAACATGTATACAGGTCAAGAAGAAACAGTTAGAACTGGACGTGGAACAATTGGGAAAGGAATACATCAAGGCTGTATATTGTTACCCTGCTTTTTTAACTTATATGCAGAGTACATCATGTGAAAAGCTGGGCTGGGAAATCAAAAGTTGGAACCAAGATTCTTGGGAGAAATATCAATGACTTCTGATATGGAGATGATACCACTGTAATGTGAGAAGGTGAAAGGAACAAAAGAGCCTCTTGATGAGGGTGAAAGAGGAGAGTGAAAAAGCTGGCTTAAAACTCAACATTCAAAAAACTAAGATCATGGTATCCGGTCCCATTGCTTCATGGCAAATAGAAGGGGAAAAAGTGGAAGCAGTGACAGACTTTATTTTTTTGGGCTCCAAAATTACTGCAGATGGTGACTGCAGCCATGAAATTAGAAGATACTTGCTCCTTGGAAGGAAAACTGTGACGAACCTAGACAGCATATTCAAAAGCAAGGACATCCCTTTGCCTGTATAGTCAAAGCTATGGTTTTTCCAGTAGTCATGTTTGGATGTGAGAGTAGGACCATAAAGAAGGCTGAGCATTGAAGAATTGATGCTTTCAAATTGTGGTGCTGGAGAAGACTTTTGAGAGTCCCTTGGACTGCAAAACGATCCTAACGGAAATCAACTCTGAATATTCATTGGAAGGACTGATGCTAAAGCTGAAGCTCCAATACTTTGGTCACCTGATGCGAAGAGGTGAGTCACTGGAAAAGACTTTGATGCTGGGAAATTTGAGGGCAGGAGGAGAAGGGGACGACAGAGGATGGGATGGTTGAATGGCATCGCTGACATAATGGATTGAGTTTAAGCAAACTCTGGGAGATAGTGAAGAATAGGGAAGCCTGGCATGATGTAGTTCATGGGATCACAAAGAATCTGACACGACTTGGTGACTGAACAACAACAACAACAGTTCACGTCCATTGGTGTTCTAATCATTGACTTCAGAGGGGTTCAGTCTACCAGGCTGAATGGGGCAGGGACTGGAGAGCAATGGAGCCAGGCTTCAAGTGAGCTACCCTTTCTGTGTGTATAGGGCTTAATGGCCTTCTAGAATCTGCGTTCCAACATTTCCAAATCTCAGGCTTGAGTAGGCTTGATTTCTGTCATGTGTGACATACCAAAGAGATACAATAATAACAACAGCTCCTTGATATTAAAGGAGCACCTACTATGTGTCAGGCACTGTGACAAGCACTGGAGATGCTTCAGTCTCATGTCACCGTCCCCTCAACCCTGTGAATTCCTTCATTTTATGGATGTGGCGACCAGGGCGCAGAGAGGTTAAGCAACTAGTGCCATGTGTCACAGACAGGAAGTGGCAGAGCCAGAATCCCAAACCCAGTTCTCCTGACGCCAGACTCCTTCCTCGGTACCTCTTAGCCCCTCCATACTGCCTCCACAGTTGGCAAGCCTGGCTGGATTGCAGTCTGCAAGCAATTAGCAAAAGCGGCTCTCCAGCACATCTCAGAAACAATCCAATCTGTAAAAGGGGAGGGGAAAGCCATCTTAAAAGAGAGAGCTTTTTCCTCCCCAGCTGCTCGAGAGGGAGCAGTCTGCCACAGGCTGCTGAGGGCAAGGAAGGGGCGGAATGTTCATTCTCCTAATTGTTTTTCTATGACATGGAGCTCACACTCCAGGGAAAATGCAGGGGCCTGAATTGAAATGTCGTCCAAAGCCATTCAGTCAGGGCTTTAAAAGAAGCTTTTGTTGGGGAAAATCTCTTTATGATCTTGACTCTCCCTGGGCTTAGGGTTGCCTGATAAAATACAGGATAATCAGTTCAGTTTGAATTACAGATAAACAACAAATATTGTTTTAGTACAAGTATGTCCCATGCAATATTGGGGACATACTTATACTAAAACATTACTCATCATTTATCTGAAATTCAAATTGAACTGGGTATCCTGTATTTATCTTTGCAAATCTGCCAACCTTGCCTGAGCTTCAGGGAGAAGCCTGTTCCCTTCTGCCCTGATGGCCCACCAGAATCTGACAGATTATGTCAGAATCTAAGGATGCATTCTGAGGCTGCATGCTTATTCTATGCTGTTCCTTTAAGGAAACTTCGAAACAATGATGTAGGCCTGTAAATAATAATAATAAATAATCCTTTCAGGATCTGGGAAATGCCTTGAGGGTTTGGGGGGAATCAACTTTCCACTCAAGTTCCTGGAAGCTGCTCAGTGCAATTTGTATTTAATAAAGAGCAGCAGCATCGCTGCCACAGCATCTTGGGAGAGCATCCCAGAGAGGAAGTGGGAGATGGCCCTGACCTCCTTGGAGCGGAGGCTTCTTCCTCATAATTAGGGTTAAACTCTAAGCTCCTCAAGACCAAGTGACAATGGATGATGGAGAACAAGAGAGGGAAATGGGAAGACGGAGAAAGAAAAGGGGGCAGAAGAGAGAAGAGGCTTCGGTGAAAGTTCAACATTGTTTTCTGCGTTGCGGTGCTCCCAGCTTCCCTCTTAGTGATCAATCTGAGAGTGCATTCTTGGCACTGAGGCTCTCCTACTTGGATCCTTTTCTTTTCTTAGTTCCTGGCACCGTGAATTTGGCCAGTTGCTGCATTGATGGACCATTCCAGGGAGTGCCCCTTCTAACCAGCAGCAGGCCAGCTGTCAGAGCAGCCTCTTCAAAAGGGAAGACACCCTGGGAGGAAGAGTGTTTGCCAAGCAACTAAGTAGCCCCATGTTTCCAGGTGTTTAGTGTATGCTTGTGGGTGTGCGCAGCGGCGAATACAAGAAGCCATTGTGTTCTGCGCTCTGAAGCTGGCCCAAGGCCTGGTAGCCAGGGTGGGTTGTGATTCACTGCAATTCAACACATTTTTATTGAACTTCTAAGTCCAATGCCCTGTGCTTAGCTTGTGTGTGTGCTAAGTTACTTCAGTTTTGTCTGACTCTTTGCGACCCTATGGACCATAGCTCATTAGGCTCCTCTGACCATGGAATGCTCCAGGCAAGAATACTGGAATGGGTTGCATGCCCTTCTCCAGGGGATCTTCCTGACCTAGGGATCAAACCTTGCATCTCTTATGTCTCCTGCATTGGCAGGCAGGTTCTTTACCACTAGTGCCACCTGGGAAGCCCTGCTTAGCCTGTAGGAAATGTAAAGATTAGATGGATCCTGGCTTTCAAGAGACTTGAAGTCTAATTGGGGATCAGGCAAAGAGACAGTGACATGATGAGCTGAGCAGGGTAAGTATCCTTGAAGGAGTAACAGCCAAAGTTTTTAAGATGTTCAAGAGAGAATGAAAACATTTGGAGAGATCAGGAAAGATGTAATGGAGGAGGTGGCATTCAAAACGAGCTTTGATGGATGGGTGAGATTTAATTAAGTTAGGCATGGAGAAGAAGACATGTTTGGCAACTGGTGTTTTATTGTGTTTCATATAGAACTAAATTCATTCTTAACAGATATAAAATGAATTCCACTAATGGAAAGCATGGTCATAACAGGAGTAGTATTCAAAGCTGACAAGCATGACCAATTTCATTATAATGCTTCCTCCTCTTGGAGTAGCCTTGGTGGTATCAATAAGTGACATGGTTGGCTAGAACAAAACACCAAGCCCACGTACCAGACGTGGTGCTGTGTGGTTTACATACCATATCTCACTCAATACGAATGAATAGCAGCTTCCTGAATAATATTATAATCTCAATTGCAAGACAAAGAACATGGCTGAGATGGACCTAGGGATTATCATGCTCAGTAAAGTAAAACAGAAAGAAAAAGACAAATATTATATGATATCACTTATACGTGGAATCTGAAATAAGATATAAATGAATATATTTACAAAACAGACTCACAGACTTAGAAAACAAACATGATCTCCAAACAGGAAATGGGGTGGGGGAGGGATAAATTAGGAGTTTGAGATTAGCAGATACACAACTGCTGTGTATAAAATAGATACACCCTAAGCGCCTACTGTATAGCACAGGGAACTATGTTCAATATTCTGTAATAAAAATGGAAAAAAATACATATATGAATCACTTTGCTCTCCACCAGAAACTAATATGACATTTTAAATCAACTATACATCAATAAATAAAAAAGAAATATGATTGAGTCAATTTATACAAAATGCCTATCCACCCATCTATTCAGACCCAGGTAGTCTTCCACTGATATTACAATGCAATTTCTCTATTATTTTTTCCTCCAAGTTTTTTCATTGATATACAATCTTTGGCAATGTTTAATTCAGTAAAAATGGCCAATATGAATTATGCGAGTGTTCAGTCATATTGGACTCTGTGACCCCCATGGACTGTAACCTGCCAGGCTCCAGTCCATGGGATTTCCCAGGCAAGAATACTAGAGTGGGTTGCCATTTCCTCCACCAGGGAATCTTCCCTACCCAGGGATTGAACCTGTGTCTCCTGCATTGCAGATGGATTGTTTACCACTGAGCTATCGGGGAAGCAACAGGACTGATAGGTAAACTAATTACTCCGTTTTTTTTCTTTATTTATATTGTAAAAGTATAACACAGGTGAAATAGTATTGAAAATTTTTTGCTAAAACACAGGTTTTGGTTTGGGGAGGCATGTGCCATTTTGAGCTCTTGTTATCTCTATGCAGTGTTGTATGTGCAAATATAACACATGTCCTTAAGAAATTATATAGCAAGTTTTTGGTAGTTCCTGATCAATATTCGTCTACCTCTTTAGAAATTTTTGTATTTTCAGTAGTTTTGTTCTTTCAGTTCTTTATGTGAAGATAGTATTGAAAACTTGTATTATACTTTAATACTTTAATAAGATATGGGAAGTTTTCTAAAATATTTTAAGGAAACTGAGGTATAACGGTGTTTGAAAGTGACTGGGTTTTGCTTGTGTCATAAAGTTCTGAAAAGAAAAGTCCTGGCTCTTTTAAGAAAGAGGCAGAAAACTTTGGCAGCCTGTAAACACTGTTGGCACACTCCTTGGAGTACAAGCCACTTTCCATATGAAGGAAGTCTTGATAAAGGAAGAAGAGGTGAAGCTCTGAGCTGTTTTGATGGGGGCCTAAGTAACCATTTTCTGATTTTGGAAAAAAAAAAGGTCACAGGAAAAAGACTATTATATAGCCTTGATGGTTTAGCTTTTTTCTTTTTAATAGCTAATCATTTTCAAGGGATCAAAATGTTTGTTGTTTCTTTTTTAACTTATCAGCAAAAGGAAAGGATACCTTAGAAAGCAGCACTTCAGATATAATGATGAGGGCATACCACGGTAGATGGTTGCCTTCTCACAGGAGGCTCAGCAGAGATGCTACTCAGAGAACCAGCGGAAAAAATCAGGGCTCAGTGGAGATCTCAAGCAAGTGACTTATTCTCTTCACATTTGCATTTCCCCAGCCAGTAAACAAGGCTCCTACTGCTATTTCATGGGGCTGATATGAAAATGCACTTTCTCAACAAATAGGTATTGAGCATCTCTCGCGTATCAGCCCTCCTCAAATAAAAAAGACAGCTTCTCCCTCCAGGGAGTGATTAAACAAGAGGACGCCTACAGAGTCCACTGACAGGAGTCAACACCTGCTGTGGGGGAGGCTATTGTTGGGATGACAAGAAGCGCAAGAGTCAGGAAAGGCCCGTTTTCTGGGCCTTTTTTGGAAGAACACCCCCAGCTGAAGCACCAATACGCAGAGTGCTTCTTAGCAGTTCAGTGTTTAGGTAAACTCCCATGATGGGCTTTCCTTAGGCCTGGAAGTAAGATGGCACTGGGCAAAGTGGTCACCGATAACAATGTTTTGTGGGAGAAAGATCCTCAAATTATATTTCTGGGGCTAGAATTTCTTATTTCATTCAACTTCTTAAATCGACATATTTGTTATGTATGCAAGTCATCAGTTCATAAGTGGTTAGATCACGTATGTGGATATTTTTAACAGTTTCTTTCTCCCTACCTCCCTTTCTTCCTTTCTTTTTCTTTTTCCTCACTTGCTCTCTCTCTCCCCCTCCTTTTCTTCCTTGCTTCTTTCTTAGTACAAGAAGCATCAAGACTAGGTCTTGTATTCTAAAGGCTGAATTGGTTCATCTACAAAGTATCTCTCATACCAAAGGCTTTTCAGAAATGGCTGTTATGAGCCTATTAGAAATTAATCAACATCTCTGTCAATCAACAGAAATGTCACTGCAGTGTTGCAATATCTGTACACTTGTTATCTTATTTTACTGCATAAAACACACTATTCCCTCTTAAATACTGGTATCTAAACCTAACTTGAGATCACAGAAAAGCTCTTCTAAGACAACGTTTCTTCTAAATACAGGCTGTAAAAAAAATAGCAGAGAATGACACTTTTTATGTATTGCAACTTCAGCTGTCACAAGGTACAGACCAGACTATATTTTTAACACCTATCAAAGAATGAATCGATCTGGCAACAAATAGTTATTGAGTGATTTGTGCAAAAGTTCATGTTGGATCCTGAGGGGGTCACCCCTAAAATTTAAGTAAACAAAAAATAAGACAGAACTTTTCCTTTGCAGGACCATGAAGTTGGGAAGATAACAAAAAGTTAATTAACAACTCAAAGCCAAGTGACAATTGTCCCCCTCCAAAAATGACAAAGCACAGAGTATCAGGAAAGCTTTGTGAGGAAAGTTGTCCTTCAAACACAGGTAGGGTTTAGGTAATTCATTTTCTACAACTTGTATAATGACATATCAGGGACAAATGTCTTCCTAGCAACCTCAGCTGCCATGTGGTACACAACAGACTGTATTTCTCATATTTATCAGCTAAGAAATTCATCAGTCAATAAGCATTCCTTGAGTATCTGCTTTGTACAAGAACCAGTGCTGGATCTTTTAAATTTGTTTTTTGATTTTGGAACTTAATGAATTTCAGAACATATGTGTTGACTATTTGGAGGACAGATTTTTCAACCTCTGTCATGTTCTGGGAGAAATTGATTTCAGCTTTCAAGAGCCAACCAACTCCCCAGTGCCTCTGAGGCGATGCATTTGGCCCCTCCCAGAGCACAGATCACTTGAAAGCCCAAGTGTAAGAATGATGACATTCTACTGATACCGTCTCCACTCACAGAAACTTTGCATCTGAGTGAAAGGAAAGTTGAGGCTAAGAGACCGAAGAATCTGGAAGGGCCACTTCCTAAACTTTATAGCAAGCAAAGTTCCCTGCATCAGACAGTGGAATTACTTTAGAAGAAACTCATGCACAATAACCTGGTAACTCCCAATGTGAAAACACAGACTTACTGTTTGTTCATTCCCAAGTCCGTGGACCGAAGCCATGAATGAAGAGTTTTGGCTCATTAAGAAGGACAGATTATTGGGTATGCTGTGGAGCCACCCGGGTTTTAGAAGCCTGGGAGTGGGTTACACAAAGCAACACAGGGCGAGAAAGGAAGATGTTTGGAAATATTTTTCTGCTTCAAGTGCTGTGATTGCAAGCATTTTCTTAGCCCTGTGGAATTCCTTTAACAGCCTGGGGATTTCTAGGTTTCTAAGAAGTTTGAGGTGGTTGTTAACCTAATACACAGTCGGAGGGAGCCAAGACGGCCTCCCCATGCCAGCTGTGTGGTAGGATGTCTTCTTAAAAGGCTCTTTAAAATCAAGCGTGTAAGGGAATCCTTCATTCCTGAACTAGGGCTTCTGAAACTGGGTCAATAGTTCTTATCCTCATCTTCCTGCTTGCTTTGCTGAAGCACAGTGTAAGCAAATAAATATCAACGAATTGCTTAATGATTTTCATAAGGCTCCATCTTTTCAAGGCAAGGGGCTCTCCTGAAATGTTTGATCTACTCCATATGAATCTGTTTTCCAAATGGCCAGCACATGTCGAGGCCTGCTGTCCTCTGGGTTACAGGAAGACGTCTTTGATGGGTTAACCGCAGAGTAACTGAACTCTTTTTTCAAGTCCCTTTCAAAAGTTCCTTTGTCCTGCGGTGGATCCTGCCACTTGGATGATTATGGCAGGAGATTGCTCCTGGCAAAGGGTTCTAGTATATTCTCTCTCTGATCTGGGTTTTGTCCCTGGGTAATGCCATCTGTAATCTGGTGTCCCAAAGGTTTAAGCACCAGGCAGTTGTGAAATAATTACCAAACTCTAGATGGGCCACTTATACTTTTCCAGCACTCTCCACCCAATTCATGCCTGAATGAATTTCCTTAAAGCCCAGTGAAGTCATCATCTTTCTCAACTGTCTTAGGGAAGACTGGTCTTCCTTTTAACGAAACTTGTTGGCAGCTGCCCGATGCTGCCTTCTCTAGGATGACTGCTTCCAAGTGGCCTTCCATGCTCTATAGTCTTGTCCACTGGGAAAAGAATGGGTGGTGGGATGTTTAGCCAGCCAATGACTTTCTGGACACTTTCCACATACATAGGAAAGTGGTGATTTCATTCGGTTTATTTCTACAGATTTTGATATGTATTCAAGTCACAACATAATAAGTGGGATATATGTTGATATTACCAAGTTGGGAGAGCAGATTAAAGAAATGAAGGGGGAAGAAAAAGGCAATTCTGGTAGCTGCCAGTCTATGCACACAGTGCCTTGGGCACATGGGAATCACTGAGGACCATAGTATTACATTTTGTGATTTCCTATACTGATTAAATCTGTTGTGAACAAAGCTTAATTTTTAATGAAAAGATGTAATAACTATTTAGAAAAACAACAAAATATGTGATAGAGCAAGATTTAAGAAAATAGAAATATCTTTCCCTCTCTGCTCTGTTTTCAATGTTAAAAATATTTGTATCAGCAACATTACTATTATTAAGTACTTCTTAACCCTAGATTAACTATATACTTCCAAGGTAGACTTTACTTTTTTCTTGCCTACTGTGATGCTGGGTACACAAAAGCCTCAGCTCCTTACTCATTCATACACTCTGTACACTGCTGGTATATTTGGCCTAGTTCAGTAAACATTTATTAAGTGGCAACTTTGTCAGGCCCAGCTCTACTGGGGGCTTCAAAATCTGGTAATTCTCCTCTCTCTGTCTCTCCTGTTATTAACTGAAATCCAGTGATGGCAAAAGCTCTTTTTCAGGCTGATGACACTCATTTCTCTTAGCGATTTCCCCCTCATGCAAGACTTCCCCTTTGCTAATATCAGAAAAACCTTCAAATCACATGAAAAGGTCGTGCACAGCAATGAAGAGTAGCCCCCGCTCATCACAACTAGAGAAAGCCCATGCGCAGCAACAAAGACCCAGCACAGCCAAAAATTGAAAAAAATAAATATATATACCATTAAAGGAAAAAAGAAAACCTTCAAACTGCATTCTCAATTTTGACTAATTGAATTACCATCAACAGAGCCACTTAATTCAGAAAGCTGGGAGTCATAAGGAACTCCTGTTTCCTCATTATGATCTTCTCCCATATCCAGTCAATTAACAGCTTCTATCAGTCTTTCTCTTAACTATTGCTGAAATTTGCCCTCCCTCTGTCTCTACCAGTAGTCATATGTGGATGTGCGAGTTGGATCATAAAGAAGGCTGAGCACCAAAGAATTGATGCTTTTGAACTGTGGTGTTGGAGAAGACTCTTGAGAGTCCCTTGGACTGCAAGGAGATCCAACCAGTCCATCCTAAAGTAGATCAGTCCTAAATAGTCACTGGAAGGCCTGATGCTGAAGCTGAAGCTCCAATACTTTGGTAACCTGATGCGAACAGCTGATTCATTTGAAAAGACCCTGATGCTGGGAAAGATTGAAGGCAGGAGGAGAAGGGGACGACAGAGGACGAGACGGTTGGATGGTATCACTGACTTGATGGGCATGAGTTTGAGTAGGCTTTGGGAGAGGAGGACGGGGAGACCTGGTGCGCTGTGATCCATGAGGTTGCAAAAAGTCAGACATGACTGAGACACTGAGCAACAACTGTCTCTACCATCAGGACTTTCCTCCAGCCTCCAAACGGTGTGTCTCATGCCTGAATTTGCCACGATGACCTCCTAATCATTCCTATCTGCCTCCATCCTCTTTCTTCTTCTCATCTACTAGCTTCCTTTTTTGCACAAAGCTTAGAATGTCATTACCTGTGCTAAAATATAATAACTGAGAAGCCATGGAGCTGGGATTCAAATCAGTTGGCAAAGTTGTTTTTTTTTTAAATATAAATAGGAACAGAATTTTCCTGAATGTTTCCCATTATCAACTGTAATATGTCAATGTGATAAATTATATGATTGATTTTCTTATGTTAAACAATTCTTGCATGCCACATGAAACATATTTTATATGACATTTATATAATATATACCAACTTATTTTGGATTTCTTGCTTATATTTATTTAATTTTTTGCACCTTTGTCCATATGTGAGATTGAGTCTTCTTTTGTCCTTGTCTGGCTTTGACATCAGGATTGTAATGACGTTATAAAGCACATTGGCAAGTTTTCTCTCATTTTCTATTTCCTAGAATGGCTATTTGTTGGAGGTTATTATTTCTTTCTTGAAATTTTGGGGAAAAAAATGTCCACAAAATCTTCTGGAGCTAGTAGTCTTTGTGGTATATTTTTGATTGTTGAGTTAATTTTCCCCCTTACTGGTCATAGGTTTATTCAGTGTCAGTTTCTTCTCAAGTTTATTTCCATAATTTATGCTTTCTAAAAATTGTATGGTGTACCAAGATTTCAAATATATTGGTCAGCAATTGTTCATGTCATTCCCTTATGATTTTTAAATATTTACTTTTTCTGCTTCAATGTCCCTTTTCATATCTAGCACTGTTTATTTCTGCCTCTTAAAAAAAAAAAAATCAATCATGCAGGAGTTTGTCTATTTAATTACTTTTTTGGAACAACCGGCTTTTCATTTTGTTGATCAGATGACCAACCATTCATTCTTGACAGCACCACAAGAGTAATTTTTTGGAAACTCAAATCCACTTTCGAAAACCCATCAGTGGCTCACCACACCACATCCAAGGCCCGGCCTCCCAGCTACTTCGCCAGTTCATCTCTCTACACGTAGCCCGTCTGCTCTCCCCTCCAGCAATATCAGATTCCTTCTGGGCCCCAAAATGCCAGCTCATTTCATGCTCTGTGCCTTTGTACGGACTTTGCTTTTTTCTTCCATTATCCACTTAGTCAAAATCTTTCAATTCCAGCTCAAGTTTTCCTCCTGGGTGAAGCTTTTCCTGACCCCTTCATCCCCTCTTTAGGTAATTACCTACCTCTCATTTTCGTGCCTGGTACATGTTCATATTTTTCATCCACCATAGTGTTTTGTTTATGTGTCTGCCTCTACTTCTGGACCACAAGATACCCTGCAGGCAGATGCAGTCCATTTTTCATCTTTATTAGTACTAGCACTGCTATTTTAATACCCCCATGTCTTTTCCCTCATCAAAATAAAAGATAAAAAAATTGAGAAAATAGGATACTATGTCTTTTCCCTCTATTTTAAGAAAGGCCAGCAGCCACACCCTTCAAACAAGAAGCTAACTGAATTACCTTCACTCTTCCTGCTTTGTCAACATGCACTCAGCACTAACACCCTGTGTGCTAATATCTTTAACTTTCCAACTTTTCAAACCACTATTTTCCTTTTATAAGAGCCAAACTATTTTATGTCTGGCCATCTCCATGCACATCAAATATCAAGGGTACATATTGTCTTCCTCACAGAGTTTATTTATAAACCTGCACACTATTAATTAAAAAGAATGCTAGCATTTCATGACCAACCCTACCACCTTCATATTTCGGCAAACTTTTGCAAGTAGGTAATTCAAAGAAACCTCTGTGTTATCTCTCCCGTGGTAGCTCAGATGGTAAAGAATCTGCCTGCAATGCTGGGAACCCGGGTTTGATCCCTGGGTCAGGAAGATTCTCTGGAGAAGAGCATGGCAACCCACTCCAGTATTCTTGCCTGAAGAATCTCATGGGCAGAGAAGCCTGGCGGGATACAGTCCATGGGGCTCACATAGAATCGGACAAGACTGAGCAACAACACTTAACTCTGTTTTAGCTCATCGTTTTTCTCATCTGGAAATTTACACTTTACAACAATCAACCCAGATATGAATACACAAAATAAGACACGTGGTTGTGAAACATGGAAGTCAGAAACCTAAAACTGAATCCTAGTTCACAACTTACACATCAAGCCAAAAACTTTAATCAGCGTTAGCCCCATCAGCAATATAGCGGCCATCATACTTACCAGGTACTTGTGAGGGTTAAGTCACACAGCATAGGGAAAATGCCTTGCTCAGTGCCAGCACCACAGCACATCAACACTCACCATTTTTTAACTGGCATGATAAAACAGAATCACCAGTATACCTACTGTTCACCTGACAATTCATATTTACAGCATTATTACCAAGGCATTCAACCTAATTAAAGAAAATCCTACTTTGCTTGAGGCTCTGTTTGCTTTCTGAACTTTTTGGCCTGGAGCAATCGTTTTTGCTAATCCATTTTACTTTCATTGTTCTAGTCAAAGGACAATTAATCGGACACTGGGATTTGGGAGTCTTGAGTCCCATTTTGAGCGTGCACAGTCTGGTGACCTTGAACAATCAGTGGAATGATGCTCTTCTGTGAACATTTTTTCTGCCTTGCCCCGAAGGCAAAGCATTCGTCCTATCCCTCCTTTCTGCCTGCTCAGCACTAGCTTGGCAATGCTCGTTACCCCAAATCAGGACGTTGATGTTTTAATTCACAAGAAAAATTCAATTCATGGAATATCTCTATCCCTCTATGAACTGTGGGGGAAAGGCAAGTGACCAAGCCTGAACATTCAGCGGAAAGCCTTGGCCAGTATCCCTTTAAAGAAACAGCCTTTCCGCAAGGCCAGCCGCCCTTTCACTGACACTTTATTTTACTGCTGGAAAGAAAACCTTTTCTGCACTCTACACCTCCACCTGAACTGCTCAGTAATCGCTAGTCATTTTGTTTCTCCAATCACCCTCGATGGCTACATGCACATCACCCGTCCCGTTCGCTGTCTGAATCAGAGGGCCCAGGAAAAGTCCCTGTGGGAAGCATGCAGAACCAGCAGCTGTGTTGGGCCTGGCCAGCTGAACTTCAGCCTGCTCCTTGGCTCAGCCCCAGGACTGATAAAGCCTTTGCTAAGCTTTAGATTTCCCAGGCTTTTGCGAGCTAAAGGAACGACCGCTTTCTCCTGTCTTGATGGCCTCTCTGCGTTCTTTGGGCCTCTTAACTCCCATCTTGGGCAGGAAGAGAGTGAGGGGGACCCCGTACAGGGTCCACATGCTTCCAGCCTCCTCCAAGTTGTCCAGTGAAGGCCGACCTACATTCCAGTGACACATGGCAGATCAGAGTAGGACAGAACTGCCCGGGGAGCCGCCCACCCCTCCTCCTCCTCCTTTCTCTGCCCTGAGGGCGGCCAGATCTGCACAAGAAGTCCTCTCTTGTCAATCCGATGGCACGGCAGGGCTCTGGGGTTGAGGGGTGGGGTTTATTTAGGAGGAGAGCCCCCCAAATCCTGAGCCTCAGGGTCATCCCACACTGTCTCTCCTCTGGGGAGTGTAGCAGTAACCAGGAGGGTGCAGAAAAGTCCACCTCTTGAGTTTGTTCAAAATGACTGCCTTCCAGCCATTGTTTTTGGACTGAACTGCTGCGTTTCTTTAGAGTGGGCAGATGGCAGGATCCTGGAGGTGTAAAACAGCTACAAAAAACAAGATGATTCAAACAGAAGGAATATGTATAAACCCTGCTGGATCATCCTGATATTAATCAGAGGAATTGGCTTTTTTTCTTTTCTTTCTTTTGGTCTTCTTTCCAGGATGTTTCAAGTTTTTAGGCTTTCCACGCTGCACCCCCGCCCTTTTTAAAAAAGAACACTATGTATAAATCGGCCACTTTTAGGGCTCTGGCTGGGAACGCTGGTGTCGTTTTTTGTCTTCAGCTTATTTTGAGGACGAGCCCAGTTGAAAGATCTTAGAATAAGACCACTCGCTTTGAGCGGACAGAGGAAAGTGAAAATGGAACCCCTAGAGAGGCAAGCTGAGCAAAGCTGGGCAGCCAGGGCTGATGCCATCCAAAATACAGGAACCGTGCCTGAAAGAGATAATTTCAAGTTGAGCTGTGGTTTACCACAGTGTCCTCGTGATCAGTCGAGTGGTCAGATGTCAGGGGTGACTGAAAATAAGTTCATTTTCCCACAGTGAAAGAAAAAAAAAGAACAGCTTTGCGCCAACGAAACCCACACATGCACATTTCAGAGTTTGGTTGGAGCAGAAAATGTACCATCATCCTTGTGACTTTTGGGAGGAAAGCTGAAGAAGAAACAACAGCTATTTGCTTTTGATTAGCCTAAGAGTTTATCCACCCTACTCCCCCTTTATTTTCCCCTAATGATTACAAGTCACCTTTCATGGTATAATTGCTTGGCTCCAACGTTGGTTTGATTCACAAGATCTTCTGGGAGCGAGGGTTATGTGTTTATGTCATGACATTGCTGGAGGGGAGAAGAGGAGTCACAGACTGATCTCAGGTTGAAGGGTTTGAGAATCGTGGGTGGCCAGAACTTCCTCCTTCTACCTCTGGCGCACTCTGGTTTTAGGGTGGCAGCTGCATGCCTAAAAGGCATCTTTTCCCACTGGGTGTGAGCAGGAGGACTCTGGGAATCAAAGCGTTAAAGTGTCATCTGCAATGGGAAAATGGCTTAACCGCAAATGCATCCTGTACTGGCCTAGTTATGTATTACTGTGTGTGTGTACTTTTTTTTTTTTCCATTTCAAAACTCTTGTCTTTCATGAACTCATATCCTAAAATGTCTCCTTTCTAATTTAGTGCGAGGGATTCCATCCACGACTCATCACTCAGAACAGGGTGCTTTGTCTCATCACGTCTGCCAGAGAAGCACTGAATATCTCAAAGGTGAAAACCCAGAGCATCAAATCACTGATTGGAAGACCAAAGGCTTGATTTGGAAATCACAGACCAGACAACCGGAAATCCCACTGTCCCAGTGCCTTTTCTTTCTTTTTGTCTTTTTGTTCCTAATGTCTCATGACCTGATCTCCCCAATCTCATTGAACCCCGCAGCACCTTGAGCAATTCAGTGACTGTAAAATCCCCTGCTGACTTTGTTTTGGCTGCAATTGCAACCCACATAGGGAAGAATTAAGCTAAGACATCACAGGGCTAATAGTGCGCCTCTGTGCAGTGGTAGCAGATCAGTAGAAAAAGGTGACATCATGGTTATTCCAGAACTTCAGGTCTGCAGTGCAAAGCGGCTTCCCCGCTGTACATCAGAGTCAGAACCTGGATTGGAGACAAAAACAACTCTCTCTTTTCATAAATATCTGCTCTGGAGCTCAAAAAATATTCTGAGTGCAATGGCTCAGAAATGGTCTCTTTCCTTGGAGACCCATCTGATTTTCCAAATCCAATCACAAACTTTTTAATAGCATGTCATGAACCTCTCAGCTCATTATTTCTCTTCAAAGCCCTCTGGTTTGCCAGCTTAGAGACTGTGAAGTGTTGTTTGATGATGTGCTGTACCATAAATAAACGCATAGTACATGCTAAAATCCATCCTTCACTACTTTGGCTTTCCCACCAGGAATACTGCCATATAATCAAGGATGTGTGATTTGTAGCAATTGCTCTAGATTGAGGTTTTTTTTTTTTTTTTAACATATTCAGTCTGTAATGTAAGTAATAGAACAGATTTATCACGTTTATCTAAATCCCATTTTTTTCTCTTCTTGTTCCTGCCCCTCTCCTCCTCTTATGTTTAGGACATTGGAAGAGGGAGGAATATAAACAGCCCCCTTCCCCTCGAACTAGCAATCATAGTTTTAACCATTCCCTTACTGCAGAAAATCATCACATTGGATAATTCACCATGTCTCTAATGCCCAGTGTTCCCTCTGATGTTTGAAGTTGTGAGCAGACAACCATTTTACGTGTGTAACCAGCCATGAAGGTTGCAGCATACAGAGTGGAGGTTACTCTTATAATCAAATAAAGCTCACACAAGCTAATCTGACATGTGTTTTGACTAATTTTTTTTATTGTATGGTAATTAGGCAAAAATGGTAAGCAGTTGACCCAAATAACTGTCCGTTGTATTGTTTTGTTGCAAATAATGGTGAGATTAAGATGGTTTGAGGTGGGGTGGGGGGAGGGACATAGAAACACATGAATCCTTTCCCTGCAGTCACAGAGGGCAATATACAAGGAGAGAACAAGGATGTACAAAAGATGTTTTTATTCATACCCAGGGCTTGGACCCAAACTGATTGCATGACCCAATGAAGCATCGCTAGAAAAAATGCCTTGGCTTGGTCTCCATGCTGTCCCAGGACTAGGACCCAAACAGTCCAGGTCTTGCTACCAAATTTAGGCCTGTTGACTGGCAGCAATGGCATCATCTGGGATCTTGTTAGAAATGTAGACTCATGTAACTATCTTCCCACACCCCTACGCCTCATCCCTCCACAGCCAGAACATGGATCATAACCACATCTTCACTGATTTTTACGCAAATTCAAGTCGAAGAAGCACAAGCCCAGTCAATTTATTCTGTCCTCTAGATCAGTGGTTCTCAAAGTGTGGTCCCTGGGTCAGCAACACCATTGACACCTGGAAACTTGTTAGGCATACACATTTCCTAGGCCCTAACACAGACCTGCTGAACCAGAAACAGAGGGCCCTGCCTAGCATTCCATAGTTTAAAAGGCCCTTTGGGTAACTCTGAGGTCATTGAAACTTGAGAACCACTACTCTAGGTCAAGAGTTCTCAAGCTTTCACATGCACTCAATCACTTAGGGACTTTGAAACCTCCTGATGCTCAAGCTGAATCAGAATTCAGAATCTCCAGCACTGAGTGACTGGCATTAGTAGTTTTTAAAACTCCTCCAGTCATTCTAAGGGGCTTCCCAGATGGCTCAGTGGGTAAAGAATCCATCTGCAATGCAAGAGACACAGGACATGCAGGATCTATCTCTGGGTCAGGAAGATCTCTTGGAAGAGGGCATGGCAACCCACTCCAGTATTCTTGCCTGGAGAATCCCATGGACAGAAAACCCTGGAGGACTACAGTCCATAGGGTCGTAAAGAGTCAGACATGATTGAAGCGACTGAGCACTCACGAGTCATTCCAAAGTACAGCCAAGTTTGAGTGCCAGTGCTTCTGAAACTTCGGTGACGTGGTAAAAATACAGAGCTCCAGGCTCTCTCCTGTTTCAGTGGCCCAGGGCTTCAGGTGATGATGTGTACAACCAAAGTTTGAGAACCCTTCACCACTGCCTGTCAAAATGTGGTCCAGAGGACTTGTCTAGTGGTCCAGTGTTTAATACTTCACCTTCCAGTGCAGAGGTTGTGGGTTTGGTCCCTGGTCTGGGAGGTAAGATCCCACATGCTGCACAGCCAAAAAACCAAAACGTAAAATAGAAGCAATATCATAACAATTTCAATAAAGACTTAAAAAAAATGATTCACGTTAAAAAAAAATTATTCATGTTGAGGTTTGACAGAAAACAACAAAATTCTGTAAAGCAATTATCCTTCAATAAAAAATAAATTAATTTAAAAAAAAATTTAAAAACTGTTTATCCTCTTCCTATATGGCTCTTTCTTTAAGAAATGTGGTTCATCCAGAGCCTTTGATTTTCCCCAATGGTGCTCATAAAGAGTGGGGTGAGTGAGAGGAATTGTGAACTTCTGACCATTAGAGGCAAAACCACTTTCCAATTTTCCGGGAGCTCTAAACGGAAGCCATTTGAGTGTTTTCCATGTCCTCACATACACACCCAGGACAGGCTCACACACTTGCTTGACTAATGCTACTAAACATGCTCTGAAGCAGTGGAATTTGGTATCATGGCAGAGGTGGTAATAAGCACATGTGTGCATGCTAAGTCCAACTCTGTGACCCTATGGACCATAGCCCACCAGGCTCCTCTGTCCAAGGATTTCTCCAGGCAAGAACACTGGTGTGGGTTGCCACGTCCCCCTCCAGGGGATCTTCCTGATCCAGGGATTGAACCCATGTCTCTTATGTTTCCTGCATTGGAAGCTAGGTACAGAAGCAGCCAAATAATCGTGTAATTGCAACCATGATGAGCACCACAGAGGAGAAATACAGGAGGCCATTAGAAGATATAATATGGGCTGGGGCCTAACTTACTTTTGAGTGACCTGTGTAAGCTGGGGCCTGAAGGGTGAGGAATTACCCAAGCCAAGAAGTGGGAAAGTCATGCTGGAGGAAAGGTGTGCAAAGGCCCTGAAGTTAGGAAGAACGTGAGGAGTTAAGGAGTTGAAAGAAGGTGAATAAGGCCAGAATGAGGAGAGCAAGAGAGATGATGGAAGGAGAGATAAGGCTGGAGACATACTGGTTGATTCAGGGCCCTGAGAAAGACAAGGGATTTTATTCTAAGAAAAGACTGAAGTGCACACAACTGATCAAGCATAAATATGGTACACCCGATAAAACTATTAATACTTGGCCTCATCTGTGGTAATAGAAAAGGCTTCCCTGAGCAACATATGAGTTGAATTTGATGAATGAATAGAAGGAAGCCTGGTGAAGAGGGGAAAGGTGAGTGCCAAGCATAGGGAACAACATGGATGAAGACTTTAAGTTAGGAAGAACACAGTGAGTTTGTAGAACTAAGTAGCAGAGCTGGACAGGCCTGCCATAGAGTCTCTAGCCTGCCATTTACTGTGTGGTGTTGGGCTAACTATCCTTGCTGAGTCTTAATCTTCTCATCTGTAAAATGGGGCAATAAGAGCACTAACATCATCGAGATGTAGTGAGGATTAAGTGAAGTATGTTAAAACATGGTACTTGATATTAATCCCCACTCCAGTACTCTTGCCTGGAAAATCCCATGGACGGAGGAGCCTGGTAGGCTACAGTCCATGGGGTCGCTAAGAGTGGGACACAACCGAGCAACTTCACTTTAACTTTTCCCTTTCATGCACTGAAGAAGGAAATGGCAACCCACTCCAGTATTCTTGCCTGGAGAATCCTAGGGACGGCGGAGCCTGGTGGGCTGCCGTCTATGGGGTCGCACAGAGTCGGACACGACTGAAGCGACTTAGCAGCAGCAGCAGTAGTCAGGGTTCTCCAGAGAAATGGAATTAATAAGATAGATAGCTGAAAGATAATAAATAGATAATAGGTAGATTGATAGATCGGTAAATTTATTATAGGAATTGGCTCAGGTGGTTATGGTGGCCAAGAAGTGTCATGATCTGCCATCTGCAAGCTGGAGAAGCAGGAATGCTGGTGAAATAATTCAGTCCTAGCTTCTAAAGTTACATATCATCACTCTCCTCCTATTCTGTTCATTGAAACAGTCACAAGTTCACCAGATTCAAATGGGATTGGAGGGCAGGGGCAAGGACACATTCTTCAATGGGAGAAACATCAAAGAATTTGGGGGTCATATTTTAAGACCATCATTCTTGAATTAGCAATTTACAATAGGAAACTGTTCCACTTACATTACTTAGAATGTTTTCTGTTTTCCTAGTTGGACCCTGAACATTTAGTTCAGTTATTTCCTCTATTACTATTTCTTAAATTCTTCCAATTAGAATTGGTCGCTTCCACCTTTGTCCTACCGTGTCTCACCATAATATTTGGATAAACTGTTCTAATCACTTACATGTTTCTCTCCCTCACTAGACCATGGGTTCCTGGAGGGACTGAGTCTTACGTATCTCTGAATCCTTCACTCCTAGCACGTGCTTGGAACATAGTAGACAATAATATATGTTGAGTGAATTAAAGCATATTTTACTCTAACCCCACTGATCACCAAAATCATTTTGCACTCAGTGCCTGGGGAAACTTGGTTGGAGGCCTCCACCGAGCTTCTTAAAGATTTTGACCCCTGATATTGAGCAGAGGTCATGAACTCAAGGGCTGGAAGGGCCTGGCATGTGTATGAAAATCAGGCAGTTATAGGGGAGAGGAGGGGTGAGGGGGGCTTTGGACAGCGTTTTTCTGTCTAAAAAGGCTATCCCGTAGATAGTCCTAGTCAATTCTTGCTGGCAGCGAGTGAGACTGTGACTTGGTGTTTCAAGAACTTCTGATTTAGCAGAAGTTAGAATCTTCACTTGTATATAATAATCTCCTGATTTTTAAATGTTGTGAAGTAATTCAAAAATTTAAAAACTACTGTGTGGGCCAACACTCTGCCAGCCAAACCAAATATAACCTTTGGCTGGGACCACTCAACTATGTCCTCTGATTTAGAGTTCTCTGGGAATGATCCATAGATAACTTTATTAACCCAGACTTTAATGGCTTGAGATCATCATCCTAAAAATACAATCTGTGAAAGAGGCGTGTAAGTTTGTTAACTAGTTAGACTCTGTAACATAAAAAAGCAGACAATAATCTAACAGAGGATAAAAGAGCAAACTGCACATCAATTTGCTCCATTCTGCCAACCTTGCTTGTTTTAAAAGCTGTAAACCTAAAATTCACAGTAGTTTTGTCTTTTGAGGTTGAAATATTTCTCCCAGATTTTGTCTTTCATCCAAACACTTGCATAGTCAGAGAGAAGGTATAGATTGCTATCTAGCGATGAGATCACTCTTCCATGATTACCCATCAAAAAGATGGTGGGCTGATGTCTTTAACTTTTATAGAGTACCAAAAATGTAGATTGCAGGATATAAAGGGAGAGCACTGGACTGGAAGTCCAGATGACTGCCTTCTAGTACTTGGACTGGCCGGAGCCTCATGGACAACAGCTAGCATGAAACAGACAGTAATATTTTCATGAATTTATACACGAAAGAATGAACAGCTGTGGAACTTTGAACCGTTCCTCTCCACGGCTTGCGTCCATTAGTTTTTATATATGTAAATGAGAAATATGAAGGTTATTTTATTCATCATTGATAAACATACTAAGCACATACTAAATCTCCTAATAAATAGGTTCTCATTTCTATTAACATAAGCTCTAAAAATCTATAAACAAGGGTTTTCCAAGGAGTCCCAAAGAATGGATTAGGAAGTTCTGTAACTACCTAATAGACAGCTTTTACTCTTCCTTTTACTCTTTTTTAAAAGTTTTTTCTTTTTTTGACCACACTGTGTGGCATGCAGGATCTTAGTTCCCTGACCAGGGATCAAACTTGTGGCCTCTGCAGTGGAAGTGCGTAAACTGAACCACTGGACACCAGGGAAGTTTTTACTCTTGAATCAGGTGAGAGTGAACAGAGATCTTAAGTTCACCGAAAGTCAGACTTCAAACACCCCCTAGCACATGCTCACACAAACATACATGCAAACATTTGCACAAGCACGCATACAAACATACACATGAGCATCACATGCAAAAACACACTTAAGGCTGAAATGACACCTTTTGGTGTTTGGTATCTTCTTGTGACTCAACTCTGTGTTAGTGCAGATACTCATGCAACGTAAATCTCTGAACCCCCTTTGAAGTTTCTTTCCCTCCATATTTCAGGTGGGCTTTGTCAAATGTTAAGCACAGGCTAGGGAGAAATCTAAGTGGGTCTTCAAAGATTTTTTCTCACCTATAAAGCAAAGGTCTGTCTAGTCGAAGCTATGGTTCTTCCAGTAGTCATGTATGGATGTGAGAGTTGGACTATAAAGAAAGCTGAGTGCCGAAGAATTGATGCTTTTGAACTGTGGTGTTGGAGAAGACTTCTGAGAGTCCCTTGTACAGCAAAGAGATCCAACCTGTCCATCCTAAAGGAAATCAATCCTGAATATTCATTGGAAGGACTGATGCTGAAGCTGAAACGCCAATACTTTGGCCACCTGATGCAAAGAACTGACTCATTTGAAAAGACCCTGATGCTGGGAAAGATTGAAGATGCGAGAAGGGGTCGACAGAGGATGAGATGGGTGGATAGCATCACCAACTCAATGGACATGAGTTTGAGTAAACTCTGGGAGTTGGTGATGGACAGGGAGTCCTGACGTGCTGCAGTCCATGGGGTCACAAAGAGTCAGACACAACTGAGTGACTGAACTGAACTGATAAAGCCTCTTCCAATGGTGTGCCATCACAGAGCATTTATCCCCCCTTCAAAGCACGTCAGAGACAATTGGCAAGAAGAGCTTTATTATGTGGAGTTGAATCCCTCCTTCCAAGTGCATCTCTCCCTGATCATCTAGGGAGAGATGGCCTTGCTAGTCACCAGTCATCAGATAAAAATCAGCCCTTAAGCTTCTACTCGTAAGCAGCTTCTGGGTGACCTAGTCTGCCCAGTATTTTTCCCCTTCCTTCTCTCCTCACCCCTCACACTTTCATATCTCCCTTCTCTTCTCTCTGGTCTTGCAGGAGTTATTTATCCCACATCCCCTGTTCCCTGGCTCAGAGTAGGTACTCTACATATTCAATGTAGATTCAGATTGTCCTGACCAATTTGTGATGGCAGAAAGTTCAGACAGTTCTCTAAGCTGCCAATCAGAAAGTTTGATTTTGTAATAATTCCTGGAAGAAGGAAAGCCTTTGTTTTCCTTTCTGAGTGCCCAGCTCCTCACAACATCTAGCTCTCTTTACAGACGTAGAGACTTTTCCTACTGGCAAGCTTGGCTCACCACCAGGCTTCATGACATGTGATGTGTCAGAGGACTTGGCTGGAGGGTTTAGGGCTGCCGTTTTGTTTCTCATCTTCCTTTGCCCACATCCTTAATTTCCTTTAGGACTCCTCAGATCCAGTCTTTGCTCTTGGGACCCTTCTTTGACCCTCCAAGATCCTGTGAAGCTTCTGTCAATGCACTAAGTCCTCTGTCCTTAATTCCATGAGCATTTATCATCCTGTATGGTCATTGCTTATGTAGGTATCTTTTTCCGCTACTGGACCTTGGGGCAGGGCTGAGGCTTATTCATCATTTTGTATTCCCAGTTTACTCCTGGGCACAGAATAGGTGCTTAATTAATTGAATACCTTACTGAATGAATGACTATTTTACAAATATGTTACACAGATAACTTCATAGGCCTATATTCCATAGGACACAGAGGCCTTCAGCTACAGAGTAACACTGCTGATATTGCACAAGCTGGTGATACTAAGCCTCTCAGTTAAGACTATAGTTGTGGACTTACGGTTACCAGGGGATAAGAGGGGAAGGGATAAATTGGGAGATTGGAATTGACATATATACACTACTATATATAGAATGGGCTTCCCAGGTGGCACTAGTGGTAAAGAACCCACCTGTCAATGCAGGAGACATAAGAGACACAGGTTTGATCCCTGGGTCAGGAAGACCCTGGAGGAGGGCATGGCAACCCACTCCAGCATTCTTGCCTAGAGAATCCCATGGACACAGACGCCTGCTGGGCTTCAGTTCATAGGGTCATAAAGACTGAATTGACTTAGCACTCATGCACGCATACATAGAATAGATAACTAATAAAGACCGATTGGGAACTGGTAGCTCTACTCAATACTCTGTAATGGCTTATATGGGAAAGGCACCTTTTGCACCTAAAAAAAGAGTGGGTATATGTATAACTGTTTCACTTTGCTGTACACTTGAAACTAACACACTGTAAATCAACTATGAAAGTGAAAGTCACTCAACTGTGTCCGACTCTTTGCAATCTCATGGACTATACAGTCCATGGAATTCTCCAGGCCAGAATACTGGAGTGGGTAGTCTTTCCCTTCTCCAGGGGATCTTCCCAACCCTGGGATCAAGCCCAGCTCTTCTGCATTGCAGGCGGATTCTATACTCCAAAAAAAAAAAAAAAGACAGTAGTTGTGGAGATGGAAAGGAAGCATCTTTGCTGGAGCATTGTATGCTTGGGCCTTGATCACTTGCTCCTTAGGGGGAAGTGAATTTTTCTGGAGCTTTGGCCTTATATAATTTTGCTGAAAATAAAAGCAGAGTTTAAGAAAACATTTGGGCAATGTCACAGGGCAGCCAACTTGAGCAATTTCAAAAACAATGTTTCTCCTCTGCAGCTTAGGCTATGGATATGACTTGCCTGATGCATTTTGGAGCCTGGGTCACTGTCCAGGCTGGAGTCTCAGGGGTCTGTCTCTGGGGTAGAAGTGAAGTTCTCATAATTCTCTCAGAGATTCTTCAAAAGTCTTTGGCTTTAACATGACAGTGACCATCTGTCCTGCCCAATCCCTAGGTAGACCCTAGGGGCAGAAACACACCGACATTCGGGCTCAGGAAGCCAGGTGCCTGTGCCGACATGGAGAGACTTCTTCTGGGTTATCTTCACTGGGTCCAGGGGTGGGACCCAGGGACAGAATGCTGGATGGACTGGGACACTGCTGGGGTGAGTTGAGTGTGGGAGTACTTGCTTCCATAGACATGTTTCTATGGGAAGTCTGTAGGGTCTTTAGATGTCAGCACCAGCCTTGCCCTGAAAACCAAGTGGTGCCTTTAACAATGTTTCCAATGCCTTTTTATTTACCAGAGGAGTTTTATGGTAGCTGCCCTGTCTTTGGCCTGAAATTCATTGACATTCTGTGAAAATATGATGGTGGACTTCAGAATTCTTAAACCAGGCGTCTGCCTTTCCAGGCAGAGGGTCTCAGTGTCCATACGTCATGAGGAACAAGAAGCTAGGCTCCAGTGCCCTTGGTGTGTCCCCACTCCCTCCTGCCTCCTCCCCAGGCCTGGATCTGTCCCCTGGGGCCTGGCTCTCAGCCAGTTGTCAACTAATCCTCGCTAAGGTGTTAGGTGGCAAAGGCTCAAGGGTTATTAATCCTTGTAGGAGCTTTCCACATTAAAAAATTTTTGTTATTAAATCAAGGGGCATTAAAATTTCATCACCACAACAGAAAAACAATTTCTTTGTGTTCCCTATGAATCTTTACATTTATAAGTGAATATAGTTATGATTACAACTTATATGCAATATTTGTTTTTTTTTTCACACAGAAGGATATTTCCTACATTTCTTCACATTTCTAAAAAAGCTCTGTTTTCATCATCATAGTAATTTGAAGGTGCCTTTTGCAGCATCTGTACATTTCATGATAATTACCGCCCCCCCCCATACAACCAACTGCCCTCCCATTCTGCCAGCCTCCCCACCAGTAAAGTGGGCCCCAGGTGGAGGGAAGACCCCCTGGAAGATGAAATGGAAACCCACTCCAGTATTCTTGCCTGGGAAATTCCATGGACAGCGGAGCCTGGTGGGCTACAGTACACAGGGTCGCAAAGAGTTGGACACGACTGAGCACACGTGCAAGAGGAAGGGGCCATTGTGTAGCTGTGACCTATTCCTGACCTATGCCTGACCTCGGCCGCAACTGAGTGAGCAGGATTAGCACCAGATACAAGGTGACTCCTTCAGAGTCTTTCCCCCCAAAATGTGAAATGAAGGCCAGGAAAAAGACTGGTGTTGGTCTCTTTTGGGAGATCTGAATCTGTAATATGTCAGTTTAGGAGCTGAGGGGTGAGTTTTCTCCACCAACGACCTGGACCTGAGAAGAGAAGAAGCCAAGAGACGAGAATGGAACAAATGAGCCAACCAGGACAGAGGTATCCTAAGGTCCAGGTACATTCCTCTCCTTGGTTTCTGTGAGGCGCACCTGTGTTTTTTTGTTTTTTCTATTAAGTCAGCTTCATTCTTAATCATTTGCAAAGGGGAGTCCAAACTACCTACTATAATGCTGCTGCTGCTGCTAAGTCGCTTCAGTCGTGTCTGAGTGCAGTCCCATAGATGGCAGCCCACCAGGCTCCGCCATCCCTGGGATTCTCCAGGCAAGAACACTGGAGTGGGTTACCATTTCCTTCTCCAGTGCATGAAAGTGAAAAGTGAAAGTGAAGTCGCTCAGTCATGTCTGACTCCTAGCGACCCCATGAACTGCAGCCCACCAGGCTCCTCTGTCCATGGGATTTTCCAGGCAAGAGTACTGGAGTGAGGTGCCATTGCCTTCTCTGTTTAATGATGATATTACTGACTAAATCAAACAACTGCTATGTGGCAGCTACTTTACTCACACTGGCTCATTTAATCCCTTCAATTACTTAATGAGTTAGTTCAGAGATGTTTAGACATTTTCCCAGAATAATACACCTTGGTGAATTATGGGCCAGGATTTGAACTCTGATCTGTCTGGTGCTATAGTCTTTGGTCTTAACTATTATTTTATGTGACCGCCCAAAATACGTGGGTCATCTCAGAGGTAGGATGAATAGAAGAAAGAACCAACATGCCTTTCAGGAATACATGTCGAATGCTCTAATTAGAGAAGAAGACATATTGTGGCAGAAGCCCCTCCCTGCTCATCCCCTTGAACAACTCCATTCAGATGACACTGCTCCTCCTATGTACTAGCTCCTGGCTGTCCTCTCCTGGACTTTGGTACCTCTAAGAGGATGACCCTCTCTCCCACAGCAAGGGAACCTGTGTTGAGTCAGTACCCTTCACACAAGGCACTATCCATGTGTGGATTATCCAGGGGACCTTTGCAAAGGTTCTGCTCTTGCCATCAACCTCGCACCTTGACCACCTTTCCTTGCCTCTAGCTGGCATATTTTTAGGTTGTTCAAACTAGTTGTTGTTCAGTCTCAGTCATGTCCAACTCTCTGTGACCCCATGGGCTACAAACACGCCAGGCTTCCCTGTCTTCCACTATCTCCCAGAGTTTGCTCAAACTCATGTCCATTGAGTCGGTGATGCCATCCAACCTCATCCACTGTCGCACCATTCTCCTCCCACTCTCAGTCTTTCCCAGCATCAGAGTCTTTTCTAATGAGTCATCTCTTTGCATTAGGTGGCCAAAGTATTGGAGCTTCAGTTTCAGCATCAGTCCCTCCAGTGAATATTCAGGGTTGATTTCCTTTAGGATTGACTGGTTTGATCTCCTTGCTGTTCAAGGGACTCCCAAGAGTCTTCTCCAACACCACAATTTGAAAGCCCCAAACTAGTGCCAGTCTGTTATGCATTTATTCACTGTCGACAAAATGTCAGTTGGCCAGGGTCTATGGGCCTGTCCTAATCTTAGAAATACAGACAGGACAAATTGAACACTATCTCTGCCTCCTTAGAGATGACAGTGGCATCTGAAGACACTCCCTAACAACATCACACATTAATACCAGATGAGTGGCACCCACAGGCTATCTTGGGAACTCAGTGAAGGGGGAACTAACTGCATCTGAGGAACTAGGGAAGGCTTAATGGAGAAATGGGCTTTGGAGGCTGAGGTTTTGCACTAACCTAAGCAAAGCAAATTCACAAGTTCTAGTCTACTATGATCAGTCATCTATTGGGAACCCATACTGAGTTGCAAGGCTATGTCTCCTCTTGCCTCCCTCCAAGGACATCATGATCTCAGGAACTGACATTGTTTTTAGCCAATCATCCAGGAGTATTGCCTCAGCAAAGAGACAGTCTTTAAGTGAAGTCCTGGCTTCACAGTTCTCATGAACAGTAGCATACCTTTTTAGAAACCATCCAATGTAGGGAGGACGGTTTTGCCATGCTTGACTTCTTCAAACACGGCAGCGAGGGATCATTACTACGTGCAGAACTTTTCTTCCTCCAGGGTACCAAGGAGCAAATTAAAGCTGCACCAGAAAGGGCAGAAAATAGAGTTTCAGGAAATCCAGGCAAAACGGGCCTGTTAAGACCTTTTTTTTAATTTTTTTAATTCCAGGCGAATGATTGGATTGGAATACAGTCAGTGTTCCAGTGTAAAGACACTCCCCTCTGGCTATTGATCTTGCAGCATTTCTGAAAGCTGTGTGCAGGGAAATGGTCACTCTTTCCCTTTACATAACGTTCATAGATGTGCAGGCAAATTAAATGTGTCATAGATGAAATGACCAACCAGAAGTACCACCCGGCTGTCTCATGCGAGCTTGGTTTATGGATCCAGCCTTCTCCAGCAAGCATCACAAATCCACATAATGCTCCTAAGTGCTAAATCTGGAGCTCTGATTTAGCTGACAGATGTTTAAAATCACATTTAGTTGGACAACTCCCCGAGGAGGACACAGCTGCAGATGTGAAAGAGCGCAAGCTCTTCCAGTTAAGGTCGGCGGGAACTCAGCCTGAAAGCCTTCCGTGTCCATCAGCCTTTTTTCAGACAGGATGGGATGGGTGAAGGAACGTTTTCAGCCTGATTCCACCCACTTTTAGCCAAACCTCGTCCCCTTGTTGAACTGTTGCCAAGAGAGACGGTGGAAATTGCATTCGGGCCATGTCTGGGTGCTCCAGGCAGCCTTAACTGAGTACGTGGGGGGCTACCAGCTCTTTAAAAACAGCCACAACGCCACGCCTTGGAGGCTGCTTTGCCCCTCTGGTGGCATATTAGGGCCGCAAATGAGTATGATTTGGGCATTTCGCGCTTCAGGATCAGTTATTCTGATGTCGACCTGTCTGGATGAGTTGAAGTCCATGTGCTAGAGGAGGAGGGTGGAGAGGAAGAGGGTGCCATTCTTCTCTGCTCCATCCCCCCCAACCCCTGCCTGCCCCACCACCCCAAACAGTTCCTCCTTCATTTTTTAAAAAACAGCAAATTTAAAATTATCCTCCACTCTTCTTTGCAAAATCACATATTTTAGACTTGTCTCAGACTGAAATGGATTTGTTTAAAAAAATTGTCTGTGTATTTGATGTGGGAGACTAGTGACCTTTGGTATTTAGTGTTAAAAAAAAAATGTTTGATGTCTAAAATTTCCCTACTGAGCTTGTATTGTTTCTGGTCTCTTTCCGTGATTTTTCCATCCTCCATCATTCCCCGCGTTCAGAATCAGTTCTTTATTTACTCAGCAGAGGTTTTGACATAGTTATGAGCTCATCGTGATGGCAGCCCCAAATCAATATAAATCACATTATGATGTCAAAATTGATGTGATGTGAGTGTAAGTTAAACGACTGCAAAACAATTTTAGGACAGAGCCAAAGAGACACCCTTATGCTGTCAGGAGAGTGGCAGGAAGGAATTAGTGGAAGATCTGCTGCATTTAGATCAGGGAGCTCTGTGCGTACCAAGACTTCACTCCCAGTTTAAAGTTCTTATAAAGTCATACTTGGGGTTTCCCAGGTGGCACTAGTGGTAAAGAATCCATCTGCCAATGCAAGAGACATGGGCTCGATCCCTGGAGAAGATTCCCCTGGAGTAGGAAATGGACACCCCATTGCAGTATTCTTGCCTGGAAAAACCCATGGACAGAGGAGCCTTACTTGATACAGTTGATAGGGCTGCAAAGAGTTGGATGCAACTGAGCAACTGAGCACACACACACAAAGTCATCCTTAGACACCACAAAATACCCTCAGCAGAAACTGAGGGGCAGCTGGCTAGGGAGACAGAGTGGGTTTAGTTCCTAATTTTTATGCACAAGGATGAACACATATTATGTCAAGTGGGTGAGAAACTGGAACATACTAAACTCAACCAGTGCCAATCAATTCTGGGAGCCTGGTTTGTAACTGGTCAGGCTGGGAGGCCTTGAGTTTCACGAGAAGGGATGCAGGCATGAGTAGGGGAGCCAGCAGTTGACTCTAGGGTCAGTGAGAGAGGATTCCTGTGCTAAAACTTATCAGAATTATACTTTCTGACTTCCTGGAGGAAGTGCATTTTACTACATGACCCAAGCTATGATATTATCTTAGAAGCCATAGATTTTCATCATCCAGAGTAAAAGTGAAAGCTCATACACCAATCCATTGCCATGGATACCTTTGGCGGTGGGGGGGGGGGTGCGTGGGATTGGAAGAAGAAGGAGAAAGGTGATTTATCTGAAAACCATATCTGTACTGTTTGGTTTGTTACAACAAACATTGATTCTTTTACCTTAAAAAAATCCAATAAAATAATTAAATCATATAGGCATGAACAGACATTTCTCCTCCTGAAAAAAATTTCACTGGATGAAGAGTGAGGAGACTTAGTAACTCCCTAGGCAAATTCTTCAACCTTATGTCTTAGGAACCATAGTACTTCTGGGAGAATAAAATGCATCAATAGATAGGGAGAGTTCTTTGAGAAGTTGAAAGACAGTCTTGTATGTAAAATGTTATTGTCATTATTCTTGGCAGGACATAAAGGGTAGTTTATGAATATCATTGACTGACTGTGACATTAATGGTAATTCCTGTAAGAGAGTCTTTTAGGCATACATTTTCAAAGGACTTTGGACACCAAAGATAAATGTTTAAAACTATGCATTCTGGATCCTATTAAATAAAACCTAATTTGACTTGTGGAAAGAACCATCTTTAAAGTCAGGTCTGCACCCTGACTTCATAACTCATTTATTTTGATACCTTTGGGCAAGTTAGTTAATTTCTCTGAGCCTCAGTTTCCATGGCTGTAAACAGAGGATATAATAATGCCTTTCTCCTAGGGATGTCGTGAGAAATACATGAGATAATTAATAGTAACTGTGTAACCCTGATATGTATGCTAATCATGACTGCTCATTTCCATGCAAAGCACAATTATTATTTGATGATGGCAAATATTCATTCTTTTCTTTTACAAGTGAACAAACTGAAATAATGGGAAAAGTGATAAATTCAAAGCTACAAGGTGAATTAAGGTGATGATGGTTAGCAATAAATCTCTGGCTTAAGATTTGGCCTTTAGGTCACAATAAAAACCATTTGATCAGATTCTATAAAGGTGCTCTTACTTTGGAGTGTTAGGAATCTGTGATGTCTGGATATTGGAAAAGATAGGCTCATGCCTTTGCCAGAGACCTGGGGATCTTTGGCACATGGATCATGAGAAAGTGGGGGAAATAAAGTGCAGTCTCTGATGCTCTGTTACTGATAAGCTCAAATCTCTTAAGCTAAAGCACATTGTGGATGTCCCCAGTTTCCCACACGTGGGAAGGCAGTACAGCAGAACTTGCTTAGATATTTTCTGAAGGAATAGCTGCTCTACCAATTCCTGACAATGACTGGCAGCTGAAAAGGAAGCAGCAATTGGGATGCTCAAGCATGGAAAAAGACTGATTTCTTTCCTCCTTCTCTATTCCACAGTGGTCTGGAAGATAAGGTCTAACATGACATCTAAACAGAGTTTGAATCCTCACTCTAACACTTACCACCTGGGTGACCTTAACTTTTATAAAAAGGGGATAACATGAGACCCTCTTGGTATTAGTTAGGAAAGGGTAAGTCATACTGCAGTAACAAATACATTTAAAACCACAGAGATATATTTCTCACCCATACTATTTGTCCAATGACTGAGGCTTTCCCACCTTGTGATGTTGCCTAATGAACACGAGAATTTAGGGTCCACCATTGCAGGGGAAGAGTGTGCCTGCTCTTAGATAATTATATATCTTAGATAATTAGATAATTATATGCGGAGGTGACATATATCATTTCTACTTAAATTTCATCAGCCAAAGCAGGTCACATGTCCATGCTTAACTTCAAGAAGGGAGCTAGAAGCCTTGGTGAGCCCTGGTAATATCTACCCCTACCTGACCTTCCCTTTAGGGTTACTATGGGCATTGAAGGTCACTGATTATTGTTACAATTTTTTAGTACCCACTAGAGCCTAGGGATTAAGTGACTAAAAGGATGACCAACATTGAATCTCTGACTTTAAGCCGTTCAGAGTTTAATGGAGGGAATAAAATTAAACCAAGAGCCAAAAACAGTGTGGCAAGTGCTAAAAGCCCTGAGAACTGTGCACTGAGAGAACAGAAGAAGGAGCAAACCAATCCTTCCTGGATGGATGGGTGGAGTATGGGCCGTCTTCATGGGAAGTTTCACGGCGAAGTCAAACTTGTGAGTTATGAAAAATGAAGGAGTTCATTTGGTGGAGAATCGGGAGAAAGGCAGCCCAGATGCAGTCTACACAAGGCTCAGAGCAGTGAGAGTTGTCATGGATCAAATGTTTGTGTCCCCCTCCAAAAATTCATATGTTGAAATCTAGTTCCCAAGGGGAGGATATTTGAATGGAGGGCTGTTGACCACCCATGGTCATGAAGGTGGAGCCCTCATGAATGGAATTAGTGCCCCCACTTCCCACCCTGTGAAGATATAGCAAGAAGTTGGCTTTCTGCAGACTGGAAGAGGGGTCTCATCAGAACCCAACTGTGGTGACCCCTTGATTTCAGACTTTCAGCCTCTGGAAATGTGAAAAATACATTTCCTTTATTTATAAGCCACCCATTTATGATATTTTGTTACAGCAGCCAGAGCTAAGAGAAGAGTGCATAGTGAGTACTTTCTGGAAAATATAGAGTGAGAGGACTTGCTCTGGTGGTCCAGTGGTTGAGACTTTGTGCTTCCAATGCAGGGGGTGTGGGTTTGATATCTGGTTGGGGAACTAAGATCCCACGCGCCACACAGCCACAAAAACAAAACAAACAAGTGTTCATACTGAGGGATTTTAGGAGATGACGGTGATAGCTAGGCAGGACTCAGATCAATGAAAGCCTTGTACATGTATGTCATAGACAGAATTATTTTTTTAACTGAAGTATTATCGATCTAGTGCCCAATGGCATGTCTTAACCATGGGGCAATACAGGGCAGTGGGAAGTCCTCTGTCCTAGCTCCATAATCAATTCAACTAGTTTTTTGAATGAACTATGCTCATGATCTCAGTGACCTCTGGCATCTAGGGTCTCATTGCCTTTATCTGTAAATGAAAGGGGGTTGAGCTAGATCAATTTTGAGTTTTCTTCAAACACTGAGGTTCATGGAACATGACTCAGATATGCACTCTTCTTGGCACTTCCATCCCAGGAAGTTGGCCAAGCCAGCTAGACCAGGTAATCTGACACAACCCTCCTAGTTTCCTCTGGCACCATTCCTGGTTGGCAATCAGTTTTCTGGGGAAGCACAACTTTCTGGTATGAGTAATTCGATAATAACTACAAAAGTACAAAACTTATGATAAATATATAAATTCAGGCACTGACAAGCTTATTCTTCAACAGTTGCAACCCAGGAAAAAAAAATATTTCTTATCAATAAACCACATATTTCAAGGTCTTGTATGTCTCATGGCAGAAGAGTATGAAAAGGCAAAAAGATAGGACACTGAAAGATGAACTCCCCAGGTCAGTAAGTGCCCAATATGCTACTGGAGGTCAGTGGAGAAATAACTCCAGAAAGAATGATGGGATGGAGCCAAAGCAAAAATGATACCCAGCTGTGGATGTGACTGGTGATAGAAGCAAAGTCCGAGGCTGTAAAGAGCAATATTACATAGGAACCTGGAATGTTAGGTCCATGAATCAAGGCAAATTGGAAGTGGTCAAACAGGAGATGGCAAGAGTGAACGTCGACAATCTAGGAATCAGAAAACTAAGATGGACTGGAATGGGTGAATTTAAATCAGATGACCATTATATCTACTACTGTGGGCAAGAATCCCTTAGAAGAAATGGAGTAGCCATCATGGTCAACAAAAGAGTCTGAAAGGCAGTACTTGGATGCAATCTCAAAAACGATAGAATGATCTCTGTTCGTTTCCAAGGCAAACCATTCAATATCACAGTAATCCAAGTCTATGCCCCGACCAGTAATGTCGAAGAAGCTGAAGTTGAACGGTTCTATGAAGACCTACAAGACCTTCTAGAACTAACACCCAAAAAATATGTCCTTTTCATTATAGGGGACTGGAATGCAAAAGTAGGAAGTCAAGAAACACCTGGCGTAACAGGCAAACTTGGCCTTGGAGTACAGAATGAAGCAGGGCAAGGGCTAATAGAGTTTTGCCAAGAGAATGCACTGGTCATAGCAAACATCCTCTTACAACAACACAAGAGAAGACTTTACACGTGGACATCACCAGATGGTCAACACCAAAATCAGACTGATTATATTCTTTGCAGCCAAAGATGAAGAAGCTCTATACAGTCAGCAAAAACAAGACCGGGAGCAGACTGTGGCTCAGATCATGAACTGCTTTGCCAAATTCAGACTTAAATTGAAGAAAGTAGGGAAAACCACTAGTCCATTCAGGTATGATCTAATTCAAATCCCTTATGAGTATACAGTAGAAGTGACAAATAGATTTAAGGGACTAGATCTGATAGACAGAATGCCTGATGAACTATGGACAGAGGTTCATGACGTTGTACGGGAGACAGGGATCAAGACAACCCCCCATGGAAAAGAAATGCAAAGAAGCAAAATGGCTGTCTGAGGAGGCCTTACAGATAGCTGGGAAGAGAAGAGAAGCGAAAAGCAAAGGAGAAAAGGAAAGATACTCCCATCTGAATGCAGAGTTCCAAAGAATAGCAAGGAGAGATAAGAAAGCCTTTCTCAGTGATCAATGCAAAGAAATAGAGGAAAGCAACAGAATAGGAAAGACTAGAGATCTCTTCAAGAAAATTAGAGATACCAAAGGAACATTTTATGCAAAGATAGGCTCGATAAAGGACAGAATTGGTATGGACCTAACAGAAGCAGAAGATATTAAGAAGAGGTGGCAAGAATACACAGAAGAATTGTACAAAAAAGATCTTCACAACGCAGATAATCACGATGGTGTGATCCCTCACCTAGAGCCAGACATCCTGGAATGTGAAGTCAAGTGGGCCTTAGAAAGCATTACTACGAACAAAGCTAGTGGAGGTGATGGAATTCCAGTTGAGCTATTTCAAATGCTGAAAGATGATGCTGTGAAAGTGCTGCACTCGATATGCCATCAAATTTGGAAAACTCAGCAGTGGCCACAGGACTGGAAAAGGTCAGTTTTCGTTCCAATCCCAAAGAAAGGCAATGCCAAAAATTCCCAAACTACTGCACAATTGCACTCATCTCACATGCTGGTAAAGTAATGCTCAAAATTCTCCAAGCCAGGCTTCAGCAATACGTGAACCGTGAACTTCCAGATGTACAAGCTGGTTTTAGAAAAGGCAGAGGAACCAGAGATCAAATTGCCAACATCTGCTGGATAATCGAAAAAGCAAGAGAGTTCCAGAAAAACATCTATTTCTGCTTTATTGACTATGCCAAAGCCTTTGACTGTGTGGATCACAAGAAACTGTGGAAAATTCTGAAAGAGATGGGAATACCAGACCATCTGACCTGTCTCTTGAGAAACCTGTATGCAGGTCAGGAAGCAACAGTTAGAACTGAACATGGAACAACAGACTGGTTCCAAATAGGAAAAGGAGTACGTCAAGGCTGTATATTGTCACCCTGCTTATTTAACTTATATGCAGAGTACATCATGAGAAATGCTGGGTTGGAAGAAACACAAGCTGGAATCAAGATTGCCGGGAGAAATATCAATAACCTCAGATATGCAGATGACACCACCCTTATGGCAGAAAGTGAAGAAGAACTAAAGAGCCTCTTGATGATAGTGAAAGAGGAGAGTGAAAAAGTTGGCTTAAAGCTCAACGTTCAGAAAACTAAGATCATGGCATCTGGTCCTATCACTTCATGGGAAATAGATGGTGAAACAGTGGAAACAGTGTCAGACTTTATTTTTTTGGGCTCCAAAATCACTGCTGATGGTGATTGCAGCCATGAAATAAAAAGATGCTTACTCCTTGGAAGGAGGGTTATGGCCAACCTAGATAGCATATTTAAAAGCAGAGACATTACTTTGCCAACAAAAGTCCGTCTAGACAAGGCTATGGTTTTTCCAGTGGTCATGTATGGATGTGAGAGTTGGACGGTGAAGAAAGCTGAGCACCGAAGAATTGATGCTTTTGAACTGTGGTGTTGGAGAAGACTCTTGAGAGTCCCTTGGACAGCAAGGAGTTCCAATCAATCCATCCTAAAGGAGATCAATCCTGGGTGTTCATTGGAAGGACTGATATTGAAGCTGAAACTCCAATATTTTGGCCACCTCATGTGAAGAGTTGACTCATTGGAAAAGACCCTAATGCTGGGTAGGATTGGGGGCAAGAGGAGAAGGGGACGACAGAGGGTGAGATGGTTGGATGGTATCACTGACTCGATGGACATGGGTTTGGATAGATCCGGGAGTTGGTGATGGACAGGGAGACCTGGAGTGCTGCAATTCATGGGGTCGCAAAGAGTCAGACATGACTGAGCGACTGAACTGAACTGTATGTCTCAGAATACTTGACTTGAAATATATTTTTATTCTTGCACTATTCACAGGTGCCTAAAGGAGACTTCAGATCAGGGCATTACGTCTGTGATTTACAGAACATCTAGCCTTATGTCTGTTACTTTATCAAGACACTGTGATTACTGTACTTTATTCTGGCCTCTGTGGAGTCTTCTTGTGTTGATGCTTGATTGACCTGGGCTACTTGAAGCATTTTGGTGTAGTGGTTAAGAGTGCAGATTTCTCTCAGTACTTCAGTGTCCTCATCTGAAAAGTTTCTAACAAGCATTGCTTAAAGCAGTGCCTTGCACCTCTAGTAATATTAATCATAATTATAATTATTATTAAGAAGTTGAAAGTGAGGCAGATCAATAGAGATACAAGGATAATATGGAGAAACTTTGAGCAGGTGGGGTGTAACTCAGATGCAAAGAAATTATACAGTGGTTGCGAAGGGAGCAGGCAGGATCTCTGAGCACCCAGAACAACTTTGTTTTCCAAAGTAAATCCTAAAATCCTAAACCAACCAGATTTTCATATATTTGCATTTGAAGAATAATTGTCACTCTTCATATTAACACTGTTGCCAATAATGGCACCATTACAGTCAAAGCAGACTTACTGGGAAGTTAATAGAGCTTAAGCTTCAGCCTCTCTCACTTGCATGAACCCATTCTAAGGCCCTGTACTGAATTTTGTTTTCATATATTTTTTCCTCTTTCTTAAAAAGAGCTGCCTCCCACCAAATGTGCTTTGTCAGTGGTGGTAAAGAATCAACCTGCCAGTGAAGGAGATGTGGGTTCGATCCGATCCCTGGGTTGGAAAGATTCCTTGGAGGAGAAAATGGCAACCCACTCCAATATTATTGCCTGGAAAATTCCATGAGCAAAGGAGCCTGGTGGGCTACAGTCCATGGGGTCACAAAAAGTTGGACATGACTTAGTGACTAAATAACAACAATAACCTATCAAATGTATAAGCTCAGGCTCTCCCAAAGTTGCAATGATTTGGGAAATAGGGAAGTGTAGTTAAGGGTCCAGGTTTTGGATTCAGGATGGCCTGGGTTCAAGTCTCAGCTCAGCCATTTGCTCCCTGGGTTGGTTTAGGCAAAGTATTTATGCACACTGAGACTAGGTGTCCTCATTTCTTCAAAGAGGATTATACAAATACTTCCTTCTTGATAGGGTTTGCCTAAATATAAAATGAGATCATGCAGAAGTACATAATTGATATTGGTTACTATAATGATTTATCATTCTCTTTTGAATAAGAGGAAGGTCTGAGCTTAACTGAGTAGAGTACTGGTCCGTCATCCCTTTAGGGCTTGTATCATGCAGTACTTTTCTCTGAATCCCTCTTCCATCATCTCTTGGGCATTTAGTGGTCAGGTTAGAGAAATTCACATAGAAAACATTATAAAAATTGTAGAAATGATTGTCATTTGTTGGGCTTTTTGATATGGGGCATTTTACTGACAGAAGGTAGGCTGGTAAAATTTGGTGTGTATAGCATTCTGAAGGCTTCCTTGGTGGCTCAGCAGTGAAAGAATCTGCCTGCAATGTAGGAGATGTGGGTTCGATCCCTGGGTTGGGAAGCTCCCCTGGAGAGGGAAATGTCAGCCCACTCCAGTATTCTTGCTGGGAAACTCCCATGGACAGAGGAGCCTGGTGGGCTATGGTCCATGGGGTGTCAAGGAATTGGACATGACTGAAGCAACTGAGCACAGCACACAGCATTCCAAATACTTTTTTTATGAAGCTAGTTAAGACACAGGTGACTATGAGCCATGAGGTCTTTTGAATGGGCAGACAAGTCACTTCCCGGGAAACCTCGCCCTCCCTAATGACAATGATCTGCTTCTCTGCTGGCTCCCTTGAGATGGTGCATGATGGATTTGAGCAGATTTGTGCAGAAAGCCCTGTGGAGAAAGAAACATGGGCCAATGGAAAAGATTCTCAAGGCTTATGTTCTTTGGAACTTTGGAACTCAAATGGAAATGTCTGGGTCACTGATGAGGCTGCTCCCAAAATAACTCCCCTGATTCCTGGCCAAAAGAGAGGGCTTTTCCCCTTTGTGATTAACACAGCATGTTGGATGCCCAGTAGTCCCAGAATACTTCACACTCTTGGCATTTCTATTTCTGTTACTTTTTAAAGTGGTGAAATTATCCTCTTTCAACCAGGCCAACAACCTAGAGTTTGGGGGTGAGATACGGCCCTCCAGACAGAAGGATTCTATTCTGGTTTTCATGGTTTTATCATATCACAGTTCGGACCCCTACTCTTAAGGCAATCCTTCTATAGTGGCATGGCTACAGGAGCTCTGGTGACAGATCTTCACAAATCCAAGTCCACTGGGAAACTCTTGCAAGGTTCTGAGCCTTAACCTGATAGAATGAGTTTTTTTCATGTTTATTTTGACCCAGAACCAGTTGCTGTGGCCAACATGGTGTGAGGTGCTGATTAACATAGACGTAGGAGGGATGCTCCATCCCAGATCACATGGACTGAGGATGGGAAAAGGGAAGGTATCCAAAAGAAGTCTTTGGAAAGAAAGGCAGTAGATATTAGGGAGACAATTGACATATGTTCCCTGAAGTCAGCAAATTGCTGGAGTCTATAATAAAAGATCAGTGAAATGTTGGGAGGGGCATCTTCTTTGGGGGAAGAAGCAAGATCATGCAAAATCCAGGGGAATCACATCTATCAGACTTCTTTGGCAACTTTAAAAAGTATTTTATAACCATGAGATTGAATAAAATGTTTTTGTGAACAATACTCTGGTTTAGCATTCACAAGGAGTGGGTGTGAATTGGCAGTTCTCTGAACAAAAGAGTATTGACAACAGGATCCCTGAGAGCTGGTTCTTTATGTGTGGATAGGATTAGTATACTAAACTAAGGTCCCGAGCACAAGAGAAGTTTATTGGTTGTCTTTTTTTCCTCCCTTATCTTCCTATTTTTTCATTGCTTATTTGATGCAGTGGCAGAAAACCAAAGTGACAGTGACATTAACTAGCTCTGAGTGGTTATTCTCACTCATCATCAAACCAAAGCCTGGGCTAGCTCACTCCTAGAGAGTAGACATGGTGAAATAGGACACTTGAGTTTCACAAGGTTTAGACAAGCCATTTGGATGACTGCCTCATGATAAGTCAAGGACAGAAGTCATGAATTCTGAGGGGACACAGTCTCATGAAGTTCCAGAATCAGGCAGCAAGGATCTGAGAAGTTCTTCTTACTCTTGGTTTAAACTGTACTTTGAGGACCCCTCTGAGGAACTCAGGGGCTTCTCAGGGTGGTGCTAGTGGTAAAGAATCCACCTGCCAATGCAGGAGACTCAAGAGAATGTGGGCTCGATCCCTGGTCGGGAAGACTCCTTGGAGGAGGAAATGGCAATCCACGCCAGTATTCTTGCCTGGAGAATTCCACAGACAGAGGAGCCTGGAGGGCTACAGTCCATGAGGTCACAAAGAGTCAGACATGACTGAGGGATGGAGCACACAGAGGAACCCAGTGGGAGTCCTGCTTCCACCTGAAGGGCTGCTTTCCTTGTATGTGATTCATTGATTTACAAGACAACAGGCAATTTGATCTGAATAAAAACTTCCATGACTGAAGCATACTTGGAAATCCACTTACCTCACCCAAATCCTTTATATTCTGAGAAGAGGGCCCGTAATTTTCTAAACTTTGGGGCTATTTTAGGTTTGGGGGGAGAGATGACCTCTTTGACAAGAAGAGAAAGGGGTAAAAAACAAAAAACCCAATGACATCCATGTCTACATATATAATCTCTATCAATTGACCTCTGTGCTGCTTGGTGATTCTTAGAGCCAACAGATACCAATTTGTTTGATCATTTGAATCCCTCCTCCCATCAAGGTCACCTTCCTACAGGACTGAGGGTCAGGTTTATCTTCCAGCTTTTCTCCATACTTTTTATTCTGAAGATTTAGCTGGCTTTGCCTCAGTCATCAAGCCAGACAGTCCAAGAGCAGTTCGGGGCCACACCCTGACTGTTAAATACTGGCTTCCTTCAGTCTCAGTTGCTATCTTGCGCCTCTGGGGTTTCTAAACCGGAAGTGGTAGCCAGGAGTTTCTTTCCTGTGCTGTGACACTGTTTCAAGAGGGGTCACCATAGTGCTTCCTCACAGGAGCAACTTGAGTCTGGTTCTGCTCAGGATCTCTGGAGAACTTTGCACAATCCTTGTCAGCTAGCAAACACTCCATAATGTTTGATGATCTGCATCCGTCACTGAAATCAGCAGAGGGAAGAAGGCCCTTGTGAGATCCCAAGGTTCACTTTATTTGCTAGTTAGTGAGAGAACACATTTTTCGAATACTAATATCTCACACTGGACAGGAGATAGACACCAACCCAACTCCCAGGCAAATACCTTTTCAGGGCAACGCTGGCAGAGGCCCAGGAATGAGCTCATTTCTCAGAAGAGGGTTCTTCACCTAAACAACAAACCCTTGCTTCAGGGAATAGAACAAGAAATTTCTTTGGGATTTCTCTTCTCAAACTTCTAGAGAGCCCGTCTTCTGCAGGCAGAGATGGCTTTCAGGCTGTTCATACGCAAACTGCTATTGGCGGGCTTGGTGGCCTGTTTCATATTCTGAGGTCTAGCAAAGATTTAGCTCCAGGGGGTCATCAAGAGGTCATGGTCTCAATGATTTCCTCTCTTATTTATCTTTGGCTTGCGGTACTAGAGTCTGCCTTTGATAGAGGACATTTCTACCACAACTGCACAGAATCAAGCATTTCAGTGCTTTGGTTTGAGGTGGGGAAGGGTTGGTTTCTAATGCTGTGAACATGTCACTAAATACATCTGAAAGTATCTCACTTTGCCCTTTTCTGATGAGCCACATTCATTTTGGGGGGGTTTACCAATGGTAATTCCCATACTCGGGTCAGGAAAGGAATAGTCCTGGTGAGGTTAGCAGTTTTTAGTTTGAGTAATTCCATTTTCAGTTCCTTAAGAGAGACTCCTCTTGCCATGAGATGGAGATGAAAGTGGCCTTTCTCAGGCCTCTGAACTGCTGATGACTCACCTATGGCTGCCCTCCCTGGAGCCAGGGGACCATTTCTGCTGAACTGGCCTGTGGATTTCTCTTCCTAGTGACAACAAAACTTGCGTGGCCAGCTCACAAGTCAACCACAGGAACGTCCCTGGTCTGGTCAGCTCAGCAGGCTCTTGGGCTCCCCGAGAGGAGTCCTCAGCGCATTTCATGTGGGTTTGTTAACCCCATCCTGTTTCATTTTGATTTAAGACAACCGTTCTGTCTCATCTGGGCCAGAAAGTATGGGCTACATAGGATTTCAACCAGACACGAGGAGCCTGAATGAAACACCCAGCACTGTGGCCTGGAAAAGGGGCTGTGCTGTGTCCTGTGTTCTTGTTTTCTCAAAAAAGCATCCAGGGAGGTGGAAGTATTCAGTCTCAGAAGTTCCTTTCTTGTAGTGGCTCTATCTCTGCCAACAAGTGCCAGGATAGACAGCATGCCATGCTCTGTCGGGTCCTTCAAAAGAGGCGAGGTGGCGTGTTAGAGACATTGCCATCTGTGGGACAGTGCGGCTCTGGGCCCTACTCGGAAGGAAAAGGAAGTGCCGTCACACCAGGGATATGGCCAGTGAGTCAAATTCCCGGAACAGCTTGTTGCTTCTCAAGGCTGTGAATGTGCCCCAGGCTCTCAATAGCCCTCGATCTGGACTAAAGGAGAACTGTTGGGTATAGGGGCTAGAGAGGAAAAAAGAAGTGATATATTTTACATATCATATTTTCTATCAGTGGTTTTCTACATGAAACCCAGTTTACTTAGTGATTCAAGGGCATGGAAGCCAAAGTTTTATAAAATAATAGTGACTCTTACCATGTGTCAGCATTCTTATTTTCTTTTTATGGTTTCTCTTTTTTTGTTATTTTAATGTAAAAAAATTCTTTGCTCACTAAATTGCTATTATAAACCACTATGGGTCAAAGTCTATATTTTGAAAAACAGCTCTGCATTAATGTATATAAGCAACATTGCAGGAAACTTTATACATTATGGATCCCTGGTCCCTGCTTCAGAGATTCTAATGCACTCAGTATTGAGTCCCCCGAATTTGCATTTTATGTTAACCAAACTCTACTGTGACCAGTGTGCAGGCAGGAAAGTGCTGGATCTCTGATACATCCCAAGTATTTTGAATGGAGAGCCTGGTACAGAATAAGCCTTTGATCCATGTCGGTTGAATAAATGAATGAATGCAAAAGCATGCTTGATGATTTAGATTCAAGTGGACTAGGGATTACCATTATGTTTGCCTTGTCTTTAAATTGTCTTTTTTGATGGGGTAGCATTTTATTTTAATAAAATTTCAAGCTTACAGAAAGGATTAAAAAATAGGACAAAGATGTCCATTTATCTTTTACTTAAATTTCTAGTTTAGCTACATTAGCATTTTCTCATCTCCTTACCTAATTTTTTTTTCTTCTGAACTATTTGAGAGTTAGTTGTAGACAAAAAAATGCCCCTTTACTACTAAATTACTACTGAGCTTCCCTTGTGGCTCAGCTGGGAAAGAATCTGCCTGCAATGTGGGAGACCTTGGTTCTATCCCCGGGTTGGGAATATTCCCTGGACAAGGGAACAGCTACCCACTCCAGTATTCTGGCCTGGAGAATTCCATGAACTGTATAGTTCATGGGGTCGCAAAGAGTTGGACTCAACTGAGCGATTTTCACACTACCAAATACTTTAGCATGCATTTTTCTAAGAACAAGAAAATCCTCTCACTCAGGTTACAATGTGAGGGGCCCGTAGACCAGAGGTTAAATGCCTAAATTATTAAACACTGGGCAGTGCTGAGCATCAGGTGACTCCATTCTCCCTTCCAGCCCCATCCAGCATATTTCACTTTTTGTCTACACTACTCTCCTTGGTTTTATTTTATTTTTATTCGGGGGATAATTCATTTACAATGTTGTGTTGGTTTCTGCTGTACAACAACGTGAATCACCTGTAAATATAAATATCTTCTTCCTCTTGAGCCTCCCTCCATCCCCCTACCCCTCCCCTTTAGGTCATCACAGAACACTGAGCTCCCTGTGCTATACAGCAACTTCCCACTAGTTATCTATTTTACACGTGGTAGTGTATATATGTCAATGCTACTCTTTCAGTTTGTCCCGCTTTCTTCTCCCACTGTGTCCACAAGTCTGTTCTCTACATCTGCATTTCCTTGGTTTTATACAGTAAGTAGTCAGACAATCTCCAGACTTTTGAGTCTCAGGCTTGCTTTGAGTCTCCACATGGGAAGCAACCTTAAATCTTCTAATCTGTGGCTTCTCCAATGCATAAATTATCTGACTGCCTCTGAATCCTCCGGAGAAATTGAAAGAAAATGCAAATTTCCAGACCTCAGTCCTGGACGTTCAGCTCAGACAGACGAATACGCATGACCCCAGGAATCTGCATTCTGTCACCTCAATCACCACCTCCCTTGCCTTCACCCAGGTGCTATGGCTCAGCCGAGGTTGGGCAGCATGGTTCCTGTGATCTCTCTAGTTGGTGGAATACTCTAGTTGGTGACCACATGTCCCAGGAAAGCAGAGAGAAGCCCCCAGAGTTCTGCTGCACATTGGAAAGTTCTGCTTCTTAGAAATTTCTTTCTCATATTAGTTCCAGTTCTGCCCTCTGGAGCACCTTAAAACAAGGTCAACTGGCAGCCTGTCTGTTCCTTGCAAAATACTGAAAAAGTATGAAAATCACTCAAAATCCCACCACCTTGAGAACTTTAAGATTTTAGTATATTTTCTTTATACACACACACAAATGCACATGCACCTTTTATTTTAATAGAAAGACCACCATAATACATTCTGAATTTATTGTTACACATTTGGGGTGATCTCTCTTAATGCTGTATGATAGAACTAACCTAGATAGGCAAGTATGCTTGAAGAGCACATTTTCAAATGACTGCATTAAATTCCACTGTTTTGATCTATTGGAATTTATTCAGGCATTTCCTATTAGTGTTTATTTAGGTTGTTTCCAGTTTTTCACTATCATAATAACTAATACTTAAATAAACATACAATATAAATTATTATCTGAATCCTGGATTGTTTCTTTAAGATAGATTCCTAGAAGTGTAATTATCAAGTCAAAAAAACATGTTTTAAAATGTGATACATATTGCCAACTTACTTTTCAGAGAGGTTGTGAAAATTTTAACTTCTAACAGTTTTGATCTCTTTTTAGAAGTTGTGCTAAGTTGCTTCAGTCATGTCCCAGTCTCTGCGACCCTATGGATGGTAGCCTGCCAGGCTCCTCTGTTTATGGGATCCTCCAGGCAAGAATACTGGAGTGGGTTGCCATTTCCTTCTCCTTTTAGAAGTTAGCAATTTTTAAATCATCAATTTGATAAATGAAAAATTGCATTTTGTTAGGGTTTCTAACCTATATTCCTTCATTTATTCATAAGGCAAACGTGAACAGACACATACATGCATGCGTGTGTGCGTGTGTGCTCAGTCGGCTCAGTCGCCTCAGTGGTGTCCAACTCCCCGTGACCCTGTGGACTACAGCCCTCCAGGCTTCTTTGTCCATGAGATTCTCCCAGCAAGAATACTGGAATGGGTTGCCATTTCCTCCTCCAGGGGATCTTCCTGACCTAGGGATAGAATATGTGTCTCTTATGTCTCCTGCATTGGCTGGCAGGTTTTTTTTTTTATCAATAATGCTACCTGGGAAACCCTACACACATACATATATGTGTATACATATATACATGTATGTGCATGCTAAGTTGCTTCAGTCATGTCTGACTCTTTGTGACCCTGTGGATTGTAGCCCACCAGGCTCCTCTGTCCATGGGATTCTCCAGGCAAGAATACTGGAGCGGGTTGCCATGTCCTTCTCCAGGGGATCTTCCTGACCCAGAGATCAAACCCAGGTCTCCCGCATTGCAGGCAGTCTCTTTATCGTCTGAACCACCAGAGAAGCCCATATATATGTATATACGTATACATAGGTTTGTATTTTGATTACTTACCAAGTGAAAAATGTTCATATGTGTGTGTATTTTCTCCCATTTTTGGCCTTTTCTGTTAAATAGGATGTTAAGGGGGAAAAAATGACTCGATCTATTTTTCTGCTGGAGAGAAGGGGCCTCATGTTTCTCTTATAGTTTTGTAAATGCTCTCCTACTTCTTTTTTTAAATGTAAGAAATATCAACTTCTTCTTCTTTAAAAATTGTGGTAAAACATACACAACATAAAATTTACCATTTTCAAGTGTACAGTTCTGCGGCATTAAGCATGTTCACATTATCCTGCAACCATCGTCACCATCCATCTTCAGAACTTCTCCAGCTGTACCATTAAACACTAGCTCCCCATTCCCCACTTCCTCCACCCTCTGGTAACTGCTATACTACTTACTGTCTCTGTGAATCTGACTACTCTAGGAACCTTACATAAGTGGAATCACACAATGCTTGTCCTTTTGTGACTGGCTGATTTCAGTTAGCGTGACATCCTCAAGGTTCATCCACATTGTAGTATGTGTCTTCCTTTCTCAATAGCTTTGTAATGTTTCCTTTACTACGTCAGGTGCATTTATAGCCATTATTTCCATTTATTTACGTCAATCCTAGGATCATTAGTGAATTGCTTTTTTTACCTAATTTTATAATATATCTTAATAGCTGATAAGTTCAATACTTATGGCCTGCTTGCTCATAAACTTATCAGTTACTTTCACCTATTAACTTTTTCCAGATGAACTTTAGAATTATTGTTTCATATTAACAAAATCCCATTGTGATTATGTTTAATCTATAGAATAATTAGAGGAAAATGGAAAAATTCATTATATTCAGTATTCTCCTACAGGGACATGGTGTATATATTTCTACTTATTCAATTTTTTAAAAATATATTAAGATTTAAAAAATATTTCCTTATATAAATTCTAGATATATTTTCATGGAGATATGTTTTTGTATTCTATGTTGTTTGTTAATAAAAATATATATAATATATTTGCATTAATTATTAACATAGAAAAATTATTGGTCTTTGAGTATTTATAACAATCAAAGTAGTGACTAGTAGTAGTCTCTAGCAGTGACTAGAAGTGTCTTACTAATTCAAAAAGTTAGTTCACCTGAATTTGCTACGGAGTATAATCATACTGACAGAAATTAGTAATCATTTCACCTTTCTTTTCTAGTGTTCACATCTCTTAAATATGTTCCATGCCTTAACGCATTTCCTAGAAATTTCAAAACACTGATGCAAGGATCTTTGATGTCTTCCCAATTTAATGTAGATAATTCTAGCAATTGGTTTGCAATGTGACGTCTGTTATAGTTTTAAAATAGTCTTTATCCTTCCAACATAACTTCCCCCTCTTATGAGTTTACCATTGGTTTATCAGTTATATATGTTAATTTTATGACAATATTTAACATTTATTGAAATTATGAGGTTTTTATTATTGCTATCATTAATATGGTTTATTAAATGAACAGATTTCCTGACTATAGACACACTTTCAGCTCTTTCCTCTAATACAGAGCTTATTTGTCACAGTACTGTTCACCTTGCATAATACACTTCTCTCAATGAAGTGACACTTGCCAGTTTTTGTTTTCTCCACAATGACCTCTGTATTAACACTCTTTTTTGACAATCTTTTGGTTTGCAGCAAATAGTTTGTTTTCCAAAAAGTAAATAAACATGGTTTATTTTAATGGCTAAAACATACTATGTGAGTTTGAGGTTGGTGACTTGTAGAAGTGGATCCTACACTAGATCTAAAGCTTGTCACCTTTAAATCAATTCTAATAAAGAGAATACCAATAAAATATAAATGTGATCCAATAAACGCTGATTACACATTGTTGGTAGATGATAAACCACAATACAGAACACACTGCCACAGAAGCTACGCTGATTGTTTGCACAGGAAAAGCATCCTTGCCCTCCCTTCCCCACTCTAGCACATGTGTGTATACACAAACACACCAGCTACACAGAGATGGCTCATTTTAAATAATATATTTCTATGATTTTTTCTTGGGTTTTTTAGAATCTTGGGTTTTTTAGAATCTAACGCTCATTTTCACATACGCTTTCCTTTTTTCAATCAATAAAAAATTATTCAGGGTCTGCTATGTGACCTACTCTGTGCTAGGTTTGGGGGATATATTTTAGATAAGGCAGACATGATTCTTGTCTTTGGAACTTACATAAGTAAGACTCGAAAGCTTTTTCATTTTCATTTTTGGTATCTTTTTGGACTTGAAAGACTTCTAGTTTTTCATTTCTTTTGCTACATCTTCTAATTATACAACGTAGCTTCCTAAAATCTGATGGTCTAAATTTCTTGAATTAGTTACTCAGTTTGTGACAAGCACTGTTCTGGGTACTGGGGAATTCCAAAGTGAAGAAAAAAAAGACACATACACACACAAAAATCTTCTCCCAATAGAGTTTACTGCGTTCTAAAGAAATCTTGATTCCAAGGCTTTGCAAGGTTCATCCGACTTTAATATGCCATGTGCACCAAGGCACTGAAAAGAAAAAAGAAGTGAACAAAGTATTCTGGAAAGTTAAAAATGCAGAAATTGATGTAAAAACGAATTTCTAGTTAATAATTATCTAAATTGAAATTCCGTTAACTCCCCTCTTCAGATAATTCAATTGTCTAATTTTAATAATTTTCAATATATATGACTTCAGTTTCTCACAAGAAATGTAAAACAGACTCATCAGGATTCTTTAGTCTGGTGCATTTCTTTGCTCAAATGTTTGGCTTCATGGGCAGAAACCTTTATATATTAGGCAAAATGAAAAGTGAAATACAAGTGTTTATTAGGCAGTTTCAAATGTAGAGCAGCTCTCCCATATTCCCCTACCTCCAAATAAGGACTTCCCAAAGTGAGAGGGAGCATAAAGCAGGGACTTTCTGAACTCACCTATTGATGGATAGAGACCAAATAGGGAGAATGTAGGTACTTTTGTAATTATCTCCGCTAATGAAGATAAGGCTTCCCAGGTGATACTAGTGGTAAAGAATCTGCCTGCCAATACAGGAGATGTTAGAGACGTGAGTTTGATCGGGAAGATCCCGAGGAGGAAATGGCACCCCACTCCAGTATTCTTGCTGGGGGAATCCCATGGCCAGAGGAGCCGGGTGGGCTACAGTGCATGGGGTCGCAAAGAATCAGACACAACTGAGAGTCTTAGAACCAGCACGCTGAAGATAAGGTTGGTACATTTTTCTTCTATGGGATGATTCTGTATCAGCAATGTTTTTCTTTAGTACTTGTTGAAATTAGACTAAGAAATGTTCATCAGTTGAATGTATTTATTCACTGCATCAACATTTGTTTACTGAGTACATCCTATGTGCCAGGCCCTGATGGTGTTGATCTTGCCAGTTTTGGTGGCAAGTAGATACTGAACCAGTTAGTGCACATGTCACTGGTATCACAAGAGTGGGGAGACTAGACGGGCTGGGGAAAAACAGTGTGCTGTGCAAGGTATATTAAGGAGCACAGCAATAAACCATAAAGTATTTATTCACTCATTCACTCAAGAGTCAATAAGAATTTCTGACAAAAATTTAGTTTAAATGAGGCCAAACTTATGGTGGCATTTGAATACAGCCCCCAGTGAGTTTCACAGGTTAATAAAGTGGCTTCCTAGCTAGGTTTAAAGCTACCTATAGATGGTATGATGGTTATGAGACAGAATTATTTTCCTAAATCACATTTCACTAATAGTAAGATTCACAGTAACAGCTAACATTTATTATTTTCTATGTGCAGAGCACAATGCTAAACACTTTACATATATTCTAAAACACTCAAATAACCCCTAACCTTAAGGCAGGAAAAATTAGTGTCCCCATTTTATAGATGAAGCTCCTGAGGCTCAAAGATATAAGAAACTGGTCCAAGATCACATATCTAGAAACTGGTAAGTTAGGATGTCACAGAATTTACCAGGAGTTGAGCTTTTTAAAATGAAGGCCAGGGACAGGAAATGAATCTGCATACTTAGCCAAACATGTCAAGAATGTGAAATAACTCACTCCCAGTTTTCACAGCATTTCAGAGATTAAGTAAATAATCTTCAGCAGAATCCAATCCAAGCGTGCAATTCTTTGCATTCAGCACACACACTTGCTAAGGAGAAGACACCGTTCACTGCAGAGAACACTTCTATTTTACATTATCCCTACTCCTGGTCATGACCTATCCTGGTTTTTTCCAAGGACCACGTTAGAGCAAACCCTTTTCCCCAAGCATATACTTATTAGCTATGACAGGAAAGGAGAAAGTGGCCCACACCTGGTCTCAGATAGACCCTACTGTTTTGTTTCATGAAGATTTTGAGATTCTAGAGCTGTTAACCTTCCGAGTTTTATCAGCATTTAGTCAATGAACAAACTCTTACCATCAACTCTCCCAAGTGTCCTACATAAATGCAGAGGAAACTGCCCTTTGCAGGGGTCTCTGAGGCACAGGAGGATCTGCCTACATTTTCTTCCTTACTCTTATTCCCTTCATCATCATCATCACCATCATTGCTATTATTTATTGAGCGCTTACTATGTGTCCAGCACTTTGTTAAGGTTTTATGTATATTTAAGCCTTATAACAATCTTATGAGGCAGCTACCATTAACTCAGTTTTCAGCGATGAAGGGGGCTGTGTAGCTGTTTAACTGCAAGGTCACAGAATGAGGAGCAAAAGTCTGCATTAAAACAGATCTATTTAACTCCAGGGGATATGTGCAAAACATACTGCTTGCTTTAAAGGATTTACGATGGGGCATGGGATCAAGGAGTAGCGGACCAAATGTGTACATCTAAGATAAGCCTATATTTACATAAATTGATAGGATGGAGATTTAGAGGTTATTAATCTGAGGTCCATAAGCTCCCCCTTCAGTGTTGAAAAATAGATTTTGGGGGGTTTGTAGCCTCCTAAAACAGGAGTCAGCACATTTTTTTCTTAAAAGACCAGATAGTAACGATTTTAGGCTTTGTAGGCTATATGGTCTCTATGGCAAACATCCCTCTCTCCTGTTGTAATGCAAAAACAGCCACAGACGATACACAAACAAGTGGGCAAGGCTGTATTCCAATAAAACTTTATTTACAAAAACAGGCAGCTAGCTGGTAGGCTTAAAATGGTATGCAAATTCTATTTACACATGTGGATCTTTATTTTTGTTGTTATTGGGAGAAAATCTCATAGCTTTCCCAAGCTTCTTGAGTAGGTTCAAAATCCAAGATGGCTAAGAACTGGTCTAAACGGTCTCCAAGGCCCTCTAAACTTATACATTCCAGGATGATTCTACGTGCCTTTCAGTTAACACTCTCTTTGGAAATTCTTTCTCCTTAGCAGGCACATTTGATAGATTCTGCTGTGAACTCTTAAGTAGACTATAATTTCTGTCTGTTGAGAAGAAAACACAGGACATAGTACCATTTCAATCATTCCTGGCTTACCTGGCCAGATGATACTGGCTGAAACACAAGCAATTCACAAGTGGATACAGCAACTAAGTCCTGCACCGGCTAGTCTGAGATTGACTGAGGCTCCTTCCTTTTCCCAGAGACCACGTTCTGTGTTTTACTGAGCCTTCTCCACAGAAAGCACTCACTTTTCCAACCACTCTGATACACAGTTTGGATTCCTAAAGGCATCCAGGGCTGCCCAGTTATGGTGTGGAGTAGAGGGATTTTGCCAGAATTGTTTTCCTGATGGATCCCTGCTTCTGGTTGGAGACCCTCTCTCTCTCAAGGAAACATGGTTCCTCCTCTTAGGATTCCCAGTATCTTATCTACTGTCTGCGATTACTGCCTCGCACTCTATGGGACTTGTCTTCCCCTAACTAGCATCTTAGGTGGAGATGGCTAATTATATTCCATTATGTCCACCACAGAGCCTGGTACCATATTTTAGGTCATTAGCACTGAGATCCTTGAAAGCTACAGATAGTTTTAAATTCTGGCATTACTTTGGAAAAATCAAGATAATGACTATCCCGTCAACTTGAATAAAAAGCAGGATTGACTGCTTTGAATTGTAGAAAAAAGAGATTATATTAAAGCAAAAAATAGCAAATGCTATGAATCATAATGTGGTTGTGTTTATAGTCCAGATTTCTGAGAATGGAGAATTGGACACAGGGTAAGAAGTGAGAGGGAAAAAAAATAGGAGGGGAGAAAGTGATGGTAGAAACTGATAGAGGACAGAATGAAACAAAGGGAACGGAGAGACAAAGAGGAGCACAGAAGGAAAGGCTGGATGCAGAGGGAGCCTGTTTGCTAACCAGCTACTGCTGGGTTGAAATTCAGTGTCATTAGGATGCAACCGTTTCTCACAGCAAGTGCCCCCCAAAGAAGGAAATAAACCAGCAAATGAAAATAACAGAACATAAATCATTTAGTCAGTGCCTACAGAGACTATATTCCATAGTAGACTCCTATATACATCACACCAGGATTAGCGTTAGCTCTCTGAAATGAAACATCAGTAAGAGGACCACATGGTGCTGACTGCACCTCCAACCAATATTTCAGTTCAGCTTTAATTACCATGTTCATCTGGCAGCAGCATGGTGCCACGTAAATAGAAATGGGTCACGGGAGGCCTGGGTTCTTGTCCTGCATTTTATGATGTGACCTTGCTTGGCCAAGCTCTGTGCCTCAGTTTCCTCATTTGTCAAATGTGAATAATAATTCCCTGCTCTGTTTATTTTACAAGATATTAGGAGGATGGAAAAAATTGTATATATATACAGATACACTTGAAATGTACATATATATGTTATATATATATATATAATCTTTTTTCTAAAATATAAAGCAGTCAATGCTACTTTTTATTCAAGTTGATGGGAGAATCAATATCTGAGTTTTCAAAAGTAATGACAGAATTTATATATATTGTGCTTCCCAGGTGGTACACTGGTAAAGAATCCATCTGCCAATGCAGGAGATGCAAAAAGATGCAGGCTCTATTCCTGGGTCGGGAAGATTCCCTTAGAGTAGGAAATGGCAACCCACTCCAGTGTTCTTGCTTGGGAAATCCCATGGACCGAGAAGCCTGGTGGGCTACAGTCCATGGGGTCACAAAAGAGTTGGACACAACTGAGCGACTGAGCATAGCACAAAGCATATATATATATATATACACACATATGCACATATACTTGGATGAGAATAAAATACCAGATAAATGTAAAATTGACCTTGTTCTTTTTACTTAACAAGGTACCAAGTAGGCGGAGGGGTGGGGCTGATGGCATTTTGCACAGAAGACTTGGTGACTCAACAATATGTCTTTTTTTCTCCTCAGTAATATCTGGTCTGGGATTATTACTGCTTTCTCGATGTTTTTAGACATACTTCTCCCCTTCAGAAATGCCAAAGGTGAAAAATACTACTCGACTGCTATAATTTTTCACCCTTGCTGCCTGAGCAAGATGTGCATAGACAGTTTAGTAATTAAGCTTTTCAACCCTGTATCGTATAGTTTTATTCCAGCAAAGGCTATATTTATCAGCTAACAAGTATTAAATCACCCCACTGCTCAAGCCGTTTCTCACTTGAATATGCTCCTTTCAAAACAGAGCACATTTCCTTGACTGTGTTTGATTAATAAAAGTTCTCGTTTGGAAGTACTGTGGTGCTGTGTGGTCCTGTGGGAGCCGACATACATACACCCTGTTTCAAAAGGTACTGACCCGTGTTTCTCAGGGGACTCGGCTACCTTTGCCCTGGGTCTTTTAGGGCATCCTGGCCATCTGAATCTCATGGCCTCTGGAATGGCTTCTAGCACAAGACAGTCCCATAGCTATTTCAATTTCTGAAGAGGAAGAGGTAAATGAAGACAGAGAACACAAGCTTTTGATACATTTTCTTTCCTTATTTGAGCATCAGGGAATTGGTCTGTTTCTATCGGAGATGGATCAAAATGTAAAATGAGTTTTCAAATGATTAAATCAGCAAAGTAACAATGACCTACATACTAAGCAGGGTTGAGTCTTTTCTCATATTGCTACAGTCTTTTCTAAGCAGATGCACAATTATTAGGGAAACACAATTCGAATGAACAGATATTAAAACTCATCGGTGGGATTCTCTGGTGGTCCAGCGGTTAAGACTTTGCCTTCTAATGCAGGGGGTACAGGTTCGATCCCTGATCAGGGAGCTAAGATCCCACATGCCTCATGGCCAGAACACCAAAACATAAAGCAGAAAGAATATCGTGACAAATTCAATAAGGACTTTCAAAAATGGTTCACATTAAAAAATATTTTAAATAAAAAATAACTCATTCACAATAGCTTAGCATACTTTCTCTAAGCAACACATCCCACCTTTATAAGTAATTTTTTCTTCTTTGGAATATATACACTCATGAAACAAATATAACATTGCTTTAAAGCTTTAGGATGCTTTCAGTTAGATGGCTCCAGAATTATATTAGTTAAAAACAAAATAATTAATATATTGAATATATTTGCTACCATATTTTAAGGGTATAACCAAAATAAAGACAAATGTTCATCAAATATAGGCCAAAATGATGAAAGAAATCTCAATATTTTTCCTTGTATCATAAAAGAGATAACATTAATTTCCCTTTTCCTTTCTATATTTTCAAAAACAAGTGACATTAACCACATGTAGGCATTTCAGTTTTCCATCAATTGATTGCAAGTAGGAGATGTATAAGAACATTTCATAGAAAAAAACCCACTTTGTAGTTATATAAACAAGTTCTGCCCATGCCTGTGTATGTGTATGCCTGATAGTGGGCATGTCAGTGTGAGATTTTAAATACTACCAAGCTAACGGGTCTTTTATGGAACTTTTCTTAGTTTGAGAGGCTGCAATGATCTGAGAGGCTGCGACGATTTCTTTCCTTTCAAAATGACAAAATGGAACTCCCCAGTTTGCTTTCCAAATTAGCAACAAGTAGCTTGTTCAGAAGGTTGGGGATCAATTTCTCTCGAGCCAGCAAATCATGGGTTGTCACTGATGCATGTGGGTGATATGCTGAACCGCTAAGTTGGCAAATATTGAACTATTTTAAGTGCATCTATTTTCTGGTTCAGTAAATTTTTTTTGTATTAAATTCATTAAACTTGACACAGTCTAAATGCCACAGCACACACTGGAGAGGGCATAAAAGTAACAGCACTAGCCACAGGAGATAGCACAAGGTAAAGATCAATATAATTTCTCTCAGCTTCTATTTAATTTTTATCTTTCCCAATAAGGCTGGATTTTTTAAGGTTAAAAAGTACTGTGTGACTTGGAAAGTCAAGTTGAATCTGGTTATTTTCTGAAAATTTGAAGAGACATTTCTTTGTCAGTCAAGTTGCCCTCCAAACTGCGTTCTTAGAGATGATGACATATGTGACCTACAATCCAGGAGCATTTAACAACTTGGAAGAGAAATGAGAAACAAAAATTACACTTTGTTTCCACAGTTTGGAGAAATCTTGTAGTTAAGTAATTTGCAAAAATATCAAATCAAGGATATACTTGAAGATTTATCACGATGTCTTGATAATTATTATTCTTTATTTGGGACTGAAATTTTCAAAAGGACAACAAAGGTCTGTGAACATGAACTGTTACTTGGATTTGACATAATCTGGGGGGAGAGCTATTTGTATTTTCTTAAGCACTACTTTGCCTCCAACAAGGAGTGGGGAGACGTGGCAATTCAGAAAAGTGGAGAAAAGTATAAAGTACAAGGAATTTTCATTCTTGTAGGAGTTGTAACTACTGAAATTATAAAATTGACTTTATACTCCACGTGAAAAGTAACAATCAGTGAAGAACAATTTTCCCAGTAATTTCTCTCAACAAAATAGAAAACAAAATAATCAATGACAGAAAATTGTGAAAACAAAAACCCCAAAGTACATGTGAAAAATAAGAATACAGGCAGTACTAAATATGATTCTTTAGAGCTTCCAGAACACATAAAGCAGAAGTGACGCAGCCGTCAAAGTTGGACTGAGTAAATCCATCCCCTCCACACACAAGAAAAGGCTGGAGATGAAGAGTCATTTGACCAAGAGAGTTGGCAGCAGCATTTGTAACCTGAAAATATTAAAAAAGAAAAAAAAAGAATTGCAATTGACATTCAGTGCTCTGTTGTGCTATCATGTCAATGCCCACCTGGGGAAGCTTCTCTACTTGAAGAAATCAAGATGTTTTATAATGAGCAAGGAAAACTAGGTTAAGACCCCTAAACTTTTCCTCTTGCCCAAGTGTTTACACTGAAATTCTTAAATGTTTACATTTTCAGTCATTTGATCAGATAATCAGAAGTGTATTGAACTTCAAACTTAATAGGTCAGTTCAGTTCAGTTCAGTTCAGTCGCTCAGTCGTGTCCGACTCTTTGCGACCCCATGAATTGCAGCATGCCAGGCTTCTCTGTCCATCACCAACTTCCGGAGTCTACCCAAACCCATGTCCATCGAGTCAGCGACGCCATCCAACCATCTCATCCTCTGTCATCCCCTTCTCCTCCTGCCCTCAATCCCACCCAGCATTAGGGTCTTTTCCAATGAGTCACGATCTGCTAAATGTTGGAAGTACAGTGAAGATTTTCATTAGGGGGAAATGAAATTCATGAAATCATTCACCAAGTATTGAGAACTTGCTATATGCCAGACAAGGTGAATACAAAAGAGATTTAAAGGGTCATGTCCTTAAGGAGTTTCCAGTTCAGCACAACTGCTGGCATGTAAGTGTCTAAGGACTAAGACAGAGAGAAGGGCAAGGTGCTATAAAAACGCATGGGAGGAGATCAGCATACTGGACAGAAAGCATCAAAGGGGTATGACTGGTCATTTCACTTGAGTTTTAATGGAAACATGAAAATGTGCCAGGGAAGGAAGCAGGTATAAGGCTTTCCAAAGAGAAGGAGTAAGATGTGTAAATGCCCACAGCCAATGTGCACTATTTGGGAATCTGTGGTGCAGGTCACAGTGTGTGTGTGTGTGTGTGTGTGTGTGTGTGTGTGTGTGTATGCGTGCGTGTATGTGTGTGTGTTGGTGGAGGAGATTGACTAGAAAAAGGAACATAACTGAGAGGTAAGGTAAGAGAAATACTTTGTTTCAAATAAAGTCTACTTGGGCTTCTCAGGTGGCTCAGTGGTAAAGAATCTGCTTGTAACATAGGAGAACCAGGTTCAATGTTTGGGTCAGGAAGATTTCCTCAAGAAGGAAACAGCAGCCCACTCCAGTGTTTTTTCTTGGGAAATCCCATGGACAGAGTAACCTGGTGGGCTATAGTCCTTGGGGTCACAAAAAATCTACTCCATGGGGTTGCAAAGAGGAGAACACGATTTAGCAACTAAACAATAACAACAAAGAATGTAGTACTGTTTATGCGCCAAAAGGGAGAATCAGTTGAGGTCTAGGACTTATTTTGTAGAACCAAGTTTATAATATTTGAAATGATGAAAAAGGCATAGAATTATTGGAAAAATTATTCTCTAAATTAGAATGTATGTTGCTAACAAACATTCACAGTGAGGGGAATGAGAGGGCGATTAATGTATTTATCTTGGATACTGATGGTTTGGCTACTGAAGCACCAAAAACTCCCTAAAAAACCAAATTACTCAAAGCTATTATAAAGACAGTCTCATTTGGGACCACTTTCCTGCACAACTTCAGGGAGTGCATTTCACATAAACTACAACATGGCAGTTCTGGTCTCTCTCACACAGTGTTTTCATGAGGAGAAGCAGAATAAGACTCATGAGAATTTACTTGTTTAAAAATCACACCAAAAATTCAAGCAATGTAATAAATGCTATTTGGATTATGGAGCTGATTTTGCTTCTTGATAGGCTGAGTTAGCATAATGCTTTTATAGTTTTTTAAAACCATAAAAACTTTACATAGATATTTTTATTTATATGCCATATTTTGTCTTTAAAAGGAGGTGGTACGATTATTTCCTTCTTGAATCACTAAGGATATGGACCTTTAAAGACCAGTATCACTCAGATACAAATGTAAAATGATATAAGTATCCTCTCACACTTTTCTTGAGGTCACTCGATAGCAATATCACCTATCATAGACATAGCAGATAATCTTTTAAAAATTAAGTCACAGTTTTAATTTATTATATTAAATTATAGTTTCTTTCATGCCCGCTCAGGTTTTATTAAAATATAATTGGTAAATAAAAATTATATATATTTAAGATGTACAACTTGAGGTTATGACATATGTATACATTGCAAAATAATCACCATAATCAAGCTAATTAATAAGATCTGCTCTCCTAGCAAATTTCAAGGATACAATAGAGTATCGAAATGGTAACCCACTCCAGTATTCTCGCCTGAAGAATTACATGGACAGAGGAGTCTGACAGGCTACGGTCCATGGGTCACAAAAGAGTCAGACACGACTGAGTGACTAAACAACAAATCATTAACGACAGTCAAGCAGCTGCATGTTAGATCCCTAGAACTGACCCATCATATACAACAGAAACTTTGTACCCTTCAACCAACATCTCCTTATTTCCCCCTCCCACCAGCCTCTGGCAATCACCATTCTACTCTCTGCTTCTATGCATTTGATTATTTGATTCCACACGTGAGATCATGCATTATTTGTCTTCAATAGCTGATAAATCTCGAAATGGGCAGAAAAGGTCTTTGAGTGGCTAAAATAGTATATAGTGCAGACACTGAAGCACAGACTTGGGTGTGCCATCAGAGCTTTTAATATCCTGCTTTAGACGGAATTTTAGCAAGTTGGATGATTTCATTTGTCAGTGAATCACGAAGGGAGGAAGAAAGCTGCTGGGCTCCTATACATACTACTGATTTTAGAATGTGAAAATCCACAGTCTGAAAACAAGGGATGCTATAGAAACACTAAAAAACCAGACAGGGATGCTCAAACAGAGCAGAATTTCCCCTCCAACCCCCTCAGAAACATTTCCATAAAGACTTAAGTAAAACAAAACAAAAATGCATGATCGTTACGTGGAAAACTCACATAAATGGGATAATTCATTCACACATATTCACATATATATTAATACATAAACAAGTGTCTATGTATAATTTATATGTGTGCATGCACACACACACACACACACACACACATATATATATGTATAAAATTCTCCATTCTTAGTAAAGTTTCCATACATTCCAGCCGGCATCCTGGTATAGATAAACCATGGTACTATTAAACATTACATAAGTGTTAAGCAGGAGGTAGCTTAAGGGAACAAGTTCTGCCCAAGAGAGAGTGGGTAATTTATCTGTGCTGTGTAATTTCATTTGATGAGTGGTGAGTGCCAGATGCCAGATCACATGGCTGGAAAACTAGGCCACTGATTAGCCAGTCTGCAGTTGGGATGAAATCAGTCTTGCTGCATTTAGGTGGATTTGCCCATTTTGCAATTACCCAATGAGGAAAATATGAAAACACGAAGGGTGTGCTTGCAAGCTCCTTCACCCAAGTGAAGCGGAGAGCCCTGCAGTAGAGGAACACGTAACTGTCAAAGCCACAATCTCTCACAATTATGCAGTATTTGGGTATGCTTCCAGCCACAGTGAGGAACCACAGCTCAATGACTATGTTTAAGAGAGATGTCAGGGCTGAAACAACCCCTTGGAAATCCAGGATGCTTGGGCTCACATGTGTGCCAGGGGGAGTCAGAAAGAACTCACACTGCAGAAGCTGGTGCTCTGGGGTCGCTAATGTAAGGTTTCTTCACAATTAGGTGATGACTGGACTGGACATATGAATTCGAAGCAGAAAAAGCAGTTTTACATCCAAGTGATTTAAACCCATATGTGTTTTGTGACTCCTCTCTACCTGCCGAATAGAATGCAAACTTCTCAGCCCCCATCCCCCATGAAAGGCCCTTCATAACCTAATCTTCCCTCCATCCAAGCCTCCCCTCTTGTTGCTTCTCTCACTTTTGCCTCACGTCCCATCTATATTCAGACGAAGGTTCTTCAAGCACATCCTTCTTTGTTGTGCTTCTGTGACTTTGAGCAAGTCATTCTGCTTGGTGATGTTGTATTGTTCCCTCTCTTTTCTGCCAAGTAAATTGCTCATCCTTCAAGAACTAGCACAAATGTCACCTGCTCAGAGGTCTTCTTGCTCTGCCAGGCACGGTAAGTGCCTTTTCAGCATATTATTTGTATCTATTATGTTACTTGCTATTGCACTATAATTATGTCCATGCCTGTCTCCCTTCCTAGATTGCATGCTCTGCAAAGTGGGGACTGTGATGCACTCATCTTTGTATCCAAGGCTGAAAATGGTGCCTAGCCCATAATAAGTGTGCAATAAATGTTCATTGAGTTTTTAAAAAAAGACAGAATATTGTACACATAGTTGATCAAATGAAGGTCTTCATATGGAACTGGTTACATAAAACCCCACAGAGATGGCAGAAGCTCAAATGGAAGAGCTATTGTACTTAGAAGGCTCTCAGTAATGATAAACATCTCTGTGAACTGCTGTCCATGAATGTCTCCTATGTCATATGTTAAACTACATAAACTTGCTGATTCTGTAGGTCAGAAATGGTAGAATACTGTCAATTTTTTATATGATTTAACATAATAATTTCTTTTTATATTGATTGTTAATTGTGAACAGTCACACAAAGAAAGTCCCTTGGGTATGAGAATGAAATTAAAGATGAAAAGAAAGAGGGAAGCAGACAAGTAGGCTTATGGGTATTTCCACAAAATTATAGTTGACAGATAGCAAAAAAATTCAGTGACACATGTGATAATGTACCTTCTCTCTTCCAAACCTATGCTGACAGCTAAAGCTTGTCCTTGAACTGTCAGACATCTACCAATAAAATGGTCTCATTGGTTTGGCCTACAGAAAGGCTGTATTTTAGGGTGACCTGTTTCAGTTGGCAGTTCAGCCCATTTGGTAACTTAAAACCAACCTTTATGAGATACTACAATAGGTGATGTTCAAGTGAACAAGACAAGAATTAAGATCTCAGAAACTCTAATCCTAGATGTGCAACTAACTTGAGAGAACTTAGACAACCTATGAACAATCAGGTTCTCTGCTGGGGCTTATTATGGATGTAAATATACTGCTTTTCATTGAATCTCAGGTACCATCAATTGGAAGAGGCACCAATATTTTAGGTATATGAATGAGAAATCAAAAAATGGTGTTAGCATGACATAAAATTTTATTTTATACTTACTAGAGAAGTTCTTTTATAATTATCTACATGTAGATCTTTTGCAAACATAAAAAGAGAATAAGAGAGGAATAGATTGGTTAGCTTTTCCAAAAACTTCTTCATATTCAGAGTTGACTTTTGCGAAAAAACTCTTTCACTCAGGGTGTCAATGCCCATGCTCTTCCCCCCACAATCTGTCCCCTGTGCTGTCTTGAGTGCTGGTCATGCAGCGTTTCTCACAAGAGTAAATAGTCCACAAAATTGTCCTTGCTGGGGTTTTCCTCCAAGATTCTGTCACCTGTTCTTCAAGTTCTGACTATACTTTCTCAGTGGGAAAGAAAAGTTTTTAAGTAATCAGCAAGACTCATGTTCTTTTCTCAAATGTTCCTTCCCTAGTGGTTCAGACGGCGAAGAATCCTCCTGCAATGCAGGCAGACCAGGGTTCAATCCCTGGGTCTGGAAGATCCCCTGGAGGAGGAAATGGCAACACACTCCAGTATCCTTACCTGGAGAATCCCCATGGATAGTGGAGCCTGTCGGGTCACAGTCCGTGGGGTCACAAAGAATTGGGTAAGACTGAGCAATTAACACATTTTATGCTGATGTCAATGGAAATGTTTGTTTACATGTTTATCGTGGTGGTCCCCCTGCTGGACCACTAAAAATAACTAAGTTCACATGTGTGAAAACTTCATCCTACCTGTCCCCTTGATGGCATCTTACAACTGAGGAAATACAGCAAATAGTAAATAGGGTAAGGGGAGCAGTATGGTGAAAACCTATTAGTTAGTAAAAGCATAACAAGTACAAAGATACTGAGTAGCAGGATCCTTTAAGTAGAGCCTTTTCAGGTAAGCAGCATCTCAGTGTCAGAGCATCCAAGGTCTTCAGCATTGGTAGTTTAAACTCTCCAATTTCCCAATTCACCCAAATGAGCAGCCTCAGGTGAAACTGACAGAAACAGACTGGTTATCACAGAATCGATTGTTCATTTACAAAGGTAAATGTACTGATTCCAAGACTGAATCTGGTTGTCTTCCCAGACCATTGATCTTAGTAGGCAAATTTCCTCAGCTGTATCATAGATTATGGGGGTGACACATGTGTGGCACCGCTTGACAGACATCACTAATCAATTGTGGCATTTCTTCTCCACTGAGCCCAAAAGTGGCTTCAGCATCCTTCTCACTTCATTGCTTCAGGCAGCCACTACCAGTCAATTGAAGTTGGCACTCGAGAAGAATCCTATATATCAATCCTGGATTAGAAGATTATGGAGTAAACATGTAATTAGAAATAAGAGAATTAAATATTCTTTACTGTTTTTTTTTCCTCTTTTCCCATTAAGCCAGGAGAGTCTGATGCACTGTCTTTGTCCAAAGCAGAGATACTTCAATGCCAAGAATGAGACACATCAGGAGCCATTTCCTCTAATGATGCTGGAAGTTCAATTCCAATTCCTTCTAATAACCTTCCAGTAACCTCCTAGACCATTGCCCTTTCGTGGGTCACATCAGGGCTTTGACTGCCATGTGAAAATAAAATACAGATATTTTGACTACAAGAGAGTTGTAGAAAACTAAACAACCATACTTCTATAAAACTGTGCATTACCAGTATCAGGTCTTGTAGGAAAATAGGTTGGCATAGCCAGTTCAGAACCTAACTACTGAAAGCGCTAACAAAAACAAGAAAGTGAAGTGGCTAGCAATATTAACATTCTCCCAGACTCTGAATCTTGGAACATTTATGCATCCTAAACTCTGGGGCTTATGTTTTCTCCTTTGAGATGTAGGTCCTGAAGGGAAGTTGCTTCTAAAAGAGACCAGTTTGACCAAAATTAAAAATCTCCAGGATATAGCCTTCTTCATTAGTTCATCATTTTAGCAAAGCGGAAATGTCTGTGATTTTTCCATCAGTACTCTCACTTTTGCTGAAAAGTATAACATAGTGCAAAATCCAGTGGTTCTTAAGGTCACTGTAGCTCCCACTATGGAACTAAAGGAAGATACTTCTGGAGATTTTCAGTTTTTTTCTTAAGGTTTTCCATATTTTCTGAGACCTTCTGTTTGCTTGTGAGAAAACGTACCTCAATCACTTGAAAACACCAACATGTGTGAAACCAATATGATTTCCCTGTGATGCTACTGATCTATTTCTCAATTGCATTTGAAAGATTAAAAAACCCTCTGGAGTTATAAAGGACTGTAGGTAATTTTATTGCTCTCTTATGTTACTCTACATTCCTAAGGGCCGCTTTATTTAATTTGGGTATGCCTGAATTTTGACAGCAGATGTGGAGACTAAACCATCACCTGTGTTTTTGATACACACACTGTATCTTTTAATGGATTTTTAATCAATTTCGATGTGTGAGGGTGACTCCTTAAACTGTCCCTGGATTTCAAGAAAATCTTACTGTGTTCTAGTTGTATGCTAACTTGATTGGGGCAGACTCCGAGTAATGATATCCTTGTGTTGGCATTTCCCCTGCTCATTGTGTGTGTGAGGTACTGACCACACTGGTAACAGGAATAGCTAGGAGGCCTGAGATGGTATGGAGTTGATTCATACATTTCCTCACTTCCTCTACTCTGCTGCCAGTGTCAACCTGAACCCCTGCCATGGTACATAAACAGCAGAAATTGAATATTTGGTTAACTTATTCTTTTACGGCCCCTATGCAGTGCTCAAAGGTAGTGGTTCCCAAAAGTCAATCTATGGCAATAAGAGAAAAATAAGGAGAATTATGAACTTTTCCATAGAGCAAAATGTATTCTATTTACAAATTGTTATGAGGTTCTATCTTTACTACATATTTTGGGGGGAGGGTTATTATTTTCATTAAATTCTTATAGCTATGTTTTGCTTTTTAAATTCTTAACTGCAGAATAAAAAGATATCTAAAAAAAAAAGATATCTATATTATACTGGTTCCCAAAATATTCAGAAGAATTTTACTGGTCCATGAAATAAACGCACTTGGAGCCAATACTCTGGGGCGAGGTGCTTGATGTGGCTTGGAGCAGAGTCTCTGTCAGCTTGAGGAATGTTTCCCATAAAAGGGGTGTTGGGGGGCAGCAAAGGTCAGCTTCAAAAAACCATCAATAATCTCAAGTAACACTGGACAACCTTAGTTTGGACTTGGTGAGTGGATGAGTAATTTTAACAGATGGAATAAAACCTTGTGTAAAACTTATTTCCCAGAAACTTGCCCAACCTCCCTATGATACAAATATTAATCGGGACAGACCTAGAATCTGGGTAAAACATTGTTTGTTTGTTTATCTGAAGTGAAGTATTCAGGGAGTAACCATAAAAGGTGTGGAGCAAAGTAGGAACTGGGGGAGGAAGATTTAAACAAATGTGGAATAAATACCTACCTTCAAATTGCAAACACCTAGAAGGTAAATGTGGTTTGTATTGATTCTCTGTTTACATCTCTCCATTCTTACCATATTCCCAAGGCATTGATTATAAGGATTTGTCATATGCCTATTTACAAAAACACAGAGAAATGTAAATAAATGCAGGCAAGACCATAACTTACACTGATGTCAGTGGAAATGCTTGTTTACATATTTACAGATGGGAAGCTAGTCCAGGTACTCTGAAAAAGATGAGACTTCAGTGTTATGTCAATAGTGAAAAATACTATTGACCCCTAAGTAAATTTCTGTGATACAGGAAAGGGACATCTGAGAAATGAAAATCGAATAAAGACTTCATTTTAACAGTACAGAATGTTTTCTATTGGCCAAATTAAAAATGTAATATGTATATCCTTTTCTCTCTCTCTTTCAAAGTTCCTCTGGGGTTTGATAAAAAGGCAGTAAAATGTTGATTCCTCTTGATTCCTCTACACTTAACTCACCAAATTACAATTTGGTAAGAGATATTTGATGTTTAAAAAGTCTTCTGAGTCCTCAGAAATAGAAAGCTATGTGGACTGTGTTTTATTTATTTTTGTATTTCCAGTATCTCCATTTACATCTTCTTTGTACATGGTTGGTGTTGAATTCATAATTGCTCAAAGGCTGTATGCACACGGGCCAACAAAAAACTAATTCAAAATTTGAAAGATTTAAATTCTCAGTGTTCAGGTGGTCTTTTAAATATGGTGGAGACTTTTCCTTTATGAAAATACTTTCCCTTGGTTTTTCAGTCTCTGAGTTTTTCTTTTACATTGTGTCATCACACCTCCCCATTCTAACTCTGTCCTTGAGCAACTTCATTGTCCAGGAAACAAGTATTCTGATGTCTGTAATCCTTGTGCTAACGCTTACGTTGAAACTCCCAGAAAGCTGAATTCTCTACCACTAGCTCACTTTTTGCAGAGTCCAGGCAAAGGCACTAGGAACACGTGAATCAGTCTGAATTTCAAATAGGAGCAAAGGTGGTTTCCTACCCAGATAATTCACCCTCATCTCATAAAATGCCATTGCATAAAGAATACTTTGAAAGGGATATAAAACGGAACTAGCTGAGTGTGTATGTGTGAATGTGTGTGTGTATAATGGGATATACAGGTGTTTGCCTTTATTTCAAAAGATGGAGACCACAGTGACCAATCCACGCTATTAGCATAGTTTATAGCTAAACTGCAGTGAGCCTGCACAGACATAAAGTCTAAATAACCCTTTAAATAATTTTTTCTCTCATGAGATCGTATATACATTCTTAAAAGCTATAGATGTCACAGAGGAAAAAAAAAGCTACATTTTTTTCTGGATGACCTAGCCAATTTACATCTAAATTTTTTTTTTAATCTTTTAAAAATTCTTTCTTAGGAGAATCAGCTCTCCATGTGAAGATTTTTTGTGGCGCAGCCAGATATCACAGACATATGGGATATATCTGTTATATTCTTAAGAAAAGTGTTGATAAGAATTATTTCTAACCATATACTGCATAGTATGGCAGATAAGTGATACTCAGAACTAGGAAAATGATGATAAATTCAGGGTGCTGATATACCATTTAATCTATTTTTATATGCATTTCCTTAAAAAATATTGTACCTCTTTTGGCCACTGGTGTTTGAGGCTCTCAGATCTATATTGTATTATGCTATAGTACTTAATATTCATAAAGAGCTTTATCAACACAGTGATTTCCTGCAGAGATGGTACATTTTTAATTGGTTCTTATGTGTTATGTGCATCATTTCATCTTGCCTCTGTTCTACTCATCTCTCCAGTGTTCTATTATATTTAATGGTGATTTCATAAACCCGTCTCTTTGTTGTGGTTTAGGGAAAGTCTTGCTTGTATTTTGGGATTCTAGCTACAGAGCTCTGTATCGGGTACCCAGAGAGCTGCTGTAAAACTACTATTGGTCGGAATACTCTAGGTGTGAAGAAAGTGATGTGGTTTGGTCAATTCTCAGTGGAGCTTTTCTCTTTATTGGTATTTGTCTATTCTATTTTAATAAACCATTGGGTAGATGCAGGCAGAATGTGCCACAAATCAATTATATGATCCATGCAGCAGCTTTAGTACACTCAAACTGCAAAGGACATACTTTGCTGAAATTGTATATTCAATTACTGAAGTCTACATTGAATCCTTTTAGATCTATTCTGACTTTTAAAGTCAGACTGGAGCAGTCTATTTTGATGAGGACTTGTTCAGAACAAGCACACAATAAAGAATGAGATACTGTTTTCTCTAGTACTGTGGCTGTAATAATAGACAAAACAACAGTCGTGGTACATTTCCCTTTAGAGTTTTTAATTTAATAGAAAACTATTCTGTCCTTCAGCAAGTTTTAGTACATTCATTCACTAGCTCTGCAAATATCTGCTGTGTCCTAGTAGTTGCTGAGCACTGTGTAAGGTGTGAGGATAGACAAACCAGTTCCTACGCTACAAGGTGATTTAATGGACTTGAATCCTTTTGTTTTCATCTAAATATAAATGTTGCATCACTCTTTCTCAAATGATCCCATTGCTTGGGTTCCTAGGATGCAGAGGGCCCAGAATGCTTTTGATTTTGAGTTGAGAAATTTAAAATCATCTTTCCTACTCAGCTGAACCTAATCACCACTTCTCCTCTATCTAAATTAAAACTGCTTAATTTCCAACTAATTCAATCCTCCATCTCTTCTCCCCTCCTCTTCTCCTTCTTCTTTTTCTTGACAACCCAGAAGTATGACCATTATTTCTCTCTGGTTCTCATTCATGCTGAATAAATCCAACAGCCTTTTGTTTGGGTTGAGCAATTATGGGGAAAAGACTGCAGCCATTTTGACTTTTGCATCTAGAAAACAACCTTCTTTCTCACTTTTAATATGGTGAAAATAAAAGGTTCGACGCTTGTGCTCCTCAGACAGTAGCTGAGGATAAAGAAACAAGTGAATTTTAAAGTCAACTGAATTGAGGTATAATTTACAATACAGCAAAATTCACCCTTTTTATGTGTACTGTTTTATAAGTTGTGACAATATACCGAGTTGTGTAACTACCTCTATAAAACACTGCAGAGAATGTTCTCATCAGTCTCCATATAATTCCCCTGTGCCACTTTGTAGTTAACAGCATTTGGCCAATCATAGCCACTGGCAACAGGGTTCTGTTCCTACAGCTTTGTCTATTCCAGAAAGTCATACAAATATTTAGACTGATACAGTATATGGCCTTTGATTCTGACTTTTTTCACTTAGATAATACTTCTGAGACTCACTCATGCTGTTGCAGTTATTAGTAGTTTGTTGCATGTTATTACGGAGTAGTTTTGCATTTATGGATGTGCAACAGTTTGCCCATTTACCAGGTGATGGATACTTGGGGTGTTTCCAGTTTGGGACTATTATTAATAAAGTTGCTATAAATATTTGTCTATATATGTTTTGATGTAGATTTATGACTTCATTTCTCTTGGGTAAATTCTTAAAAGTGGAGTTTCTGGGTCATATGGTAAGTGTATATTTAACTTTGTAAGGAACGGTGAAACTGTTTTTCTAAGGGGCTATGCCATGCTGCACTCCCATGGTGATATGTGAGAATCACCACATCTGTGCCAGTATTTGGTATCTTCAGAGTGTTTGATATGAGGCAGTCTATTAGGTGTGTCAGGGTATCTCACTGTCATTTTAATTTGCATATCCCCAAGAACCAGTAATGTTCAGCATATTTTTGTGTGCTCGCTTGTCATCCATATCTCTTCCTTGTTTTGTGGGTTTAAAATATATAACAAGAAATTTAGCATTAGTAATAGCCACTGGTAAACGTTAACCTGTTTTCTGTCTCTATGAATTTGCCTCTTCTGGATATTTCACATATATGGAATCATTCAAGATGAGACCTTCACGTCTGGTTTCTGTCCCTCAGTCTAATATTTTCACAGTTCATCCATGCTGAAGCACATACCAACTTCACTGCTTTTCACAGCTGAATAATATTCCATCTTATGGGTATACCACACTTTGTTTTTTCATTCATCAGTTGATGGACATTTGGGTTATTTCTACCTTTGGCTATTCTGAATAATGCTGCTGTGAACATTGTGTACATGGTTTTATTTGAACACATGTTCTCAGTTCTTTGGGGTATATATCTGGGATTGGAATAGCTTGATCAAATTATAATTTTACATTTATTTTATTGAGGAACTGCTAAACTGTTTTACACAGTGGCTAAACCATTTTATATTCCCATCAGCAAGGTACAAGTACTCCACTTTCTCTACATCTTCACCAAAACTTAGTTTTCTTTCTTTTTTAAAAAAATATAGCCATCATAGTGGTTGTGAAATGGTATCTCATTTGGTTTTAATTTGCATTTCCGTAGCTCAGCAGTAAAGAATATAACTGCCAATGCAGGAGACGCAGGTTTGATCCCTGGGTCAGGAAGATCCCCTGGAGAAGAAAATGGCAACCCACTTCAGTACTCTTGCCTGGAAAATCCCATGGATAGAGAAGCCTGGTAGATTTCAGTCCATGGGGTTGCAAGAGTCGCACATGATTTAGCGACTAAACAACAAGAACAACAATTACTAAGGATATGGGATGTCTTTTCATGTGCTCACTGGCCATTTATATTTTTTGCGGGGGAGAAATGTCTATTCAAGTCCTTTGCCCATTTTCAATTGGACTGTTTGACTTTTTGTTGTTAAGTTTTTGAGTTCTTTATATATTCTGGATAGTAGATACTTCTCAGATAAGTCATTCACAAATATTTTCTCCTATTCTACAGATTGTCTTTTCACTTCCTTGCTAATCCTTCTATGCACACACAGTTTGAATTTTGATGAAGTCCAAATTTTCTACTTGTTTTTCTTATTACTTATGATTTTGGTGTTATATCTAAGAAATCACTGCCAAATACAAAGTCATAAAGATTTACCCCTATGTCTTCTTCTAAGACATTTTATGATTTTAGCTTGTATAATTATGTTTTCAACCCATATTAGGTGGACTTTGCATGTGGTGTGAGGTAAGGATCTAACTTCATTCTTTCATATATGGATATCCTGTTGTTCCAGCACAATATGTTGAAGAGACTATTCGTTTCCCATTGAATGTTTTTGGGAGCATTGTCAGAAATCAGCTCATCACAGGTATAGGATTTTTGGGCTCTCAATTCTATTCCATTGATCTATATGTCTATTCTTATATCATTACAATACTGTAATTATGGTAGCTTTGTATAATAGCAAGTTTGGAAATCAGAAAGTGTGAGTCCTCCAACTTTATTCTTTTTCAAGACTGTCTTGGCTATTTGGGATCCCTTGCAACTCTGTATGAATTTTTGGATTAGCTTTTCCATTTCTGCAAAGGCCATTGGGATTTTGACAGTGGCTCAGTTGCTAAGTTGTATCCAACTTTTACGACTCCATGGACTGTAGCCCGTTAGGCTCCTCTGTCCGTGGGATTTTCCAGGCAAGAATACTGGGGTGGGTTGTCATTTACTTCTCCAGGGATTTTGATAGAGACTGTAATAAATTTGTAGATCACTTTGGGTAATACTGCCATTTAAAAATACTGAGTTTTATGATATATGAACTTGGGATGGTTTTTATTTACTTAAGTCTTCTTTAATTTCTTTCAACAATGCTTTGTAGTTTTCACTGCAGAACTCTTTTGCCTCCATGGTTAAATTCACACCTCTTCTTCAATGAAGTACCCTTTCAAATATTCTGCCCAGCTTTAAATAACAGGGCCATTTGTTTTCTTATTTCTGACTTGTGAGAATTCTTTATATATTCTGGATACCAATCTCTTATCAGATATATGTTTTTGCTAACATTTTCTCCAAGTCTGTAGCTTGTTTTGTCATTTCCTTAATAGTATCTTTCAAAGCATTTTAAATTTTGATTAAGCATAATTTATCAATTTATTCTTTATGGTTTGTGCTTTGTGTATCCTAACAAATATTAGCCAAACCAAAGATCATAAAGATTTTCTCCTATGTTTTTATCTAGAAGTTTCATAGTTTGATGTTTTATAATGTTTTAAATAGGTCTATGATCTATTTTTAGTTAATTTTTTGTATACAGTGTGAACCTTGAACTTTTTTACCTAAAGTGACATGTTCAATTTCTATTTCTCTGTTCACTCATTGCATTATGTAAGGCAAAATTATCAATTTGAACTTCAGTTTCCTCATTTAAACAAAGATATACATATTTACTTCCCGATCTGTCAGAATTGTTGTGAGGATCAAATGAAAACAAGCATAAAATTACTTTCTAAACTCAGTGTATAAACGTTAACTATTATTATTTCTAACATCAGCCAACAGAATGATGGCATAAGACTGTGTCATATTTGGAAAAGCCAGATCTAAATTACCAGTAGTAGAGCGAGTGTTTAAAAACACTTTTAGGCTGTCTTCATTGTTTTTCATTCTTTTTCTATATTCTGTTCTGCAGTAGTGATTTCCACCATTCTGTCTTCCAGGTCACTTGTCCATTCTTCTGGCTCAGTTATCCTGCTATTGATTCCTTCTAGTGCACTGCTCATCTCTGTTTGTTTGTTCTTTAGTTTTTCTAGGTCTTTGGTTTCTTGTATCTTTTCCATTCTTCTTCCAAGATCCTGAATCATCTTCACTATAATTATTGTGAATTCTTTTTCGGGAAGATTGCCTATCTTCACTTCACTTAAGTTGTTTTTCTGGGGTTTTATCTTGTCCCTTCATCTGGGACATGACTCTCTGCTTTTTCATTCTGATTAACTTTCCGTGATGTGGTTTTCATTCTAGCTGCTGTGAGACTGTGGTTCTTCTTGCTTCTTCTGGGTGCCCTAAAAAACACTGACTTTTAAATAGACCTGTGTTTGAATTTCATTTTTGCCACTTACTAGTGGAAGAGCCTCACAAAGGGCTCTGCGCTCTCAACTTCTTAACTTTCTGACCTTTGCAATTGGGAAGGAGTAAAAACCTCCATGGGGTGGAGATGAAGTGAGTTACACACAGAGTAGGGGACTGATAAATGGCATTTGAGAAAGAGAGGAAGAGAACGATTATGCATGTACACTAATAAAATGATGATGCAGACTGTCATAGTTTATATGAATGCTGTAACAGCTGATGGCAGTTCAGTTCAGTTCAGTTCAGTCACTGAGTCGTGTACAGTTCTTTGTGACGCCATGGACTGCAGCACGCCAGGCCTCTCTGTCCATCACCAACTTCTGCAGTTTACTCAAAATCATGTCCACTGAGTTGGTGATGCCATCCAACCATCTCATCCTCTGTCACCTCCTTCTTCTCCTGCCTTCAATCTTTCCCAGGATCAGGGTCTTTTCAAATGAGTCAGTTCTTCACATCAGTAGTGACCAAAGTATTGGAGTTTCAGTTTCAGCATCTGTCCTTCCAATGAATATTCAGGACTGATTTCCTTTAGGATGGACTGGCTGGATCTCCTTGCTGTCCAAGGGACTCTCAAGAGTCTTCTCCAACACCACAGTTCAAAAGTATCAATTCTTTGGTGTTCAGCTTTCTTTATAGTCCAGCTCTCACATCCATACATGACTACTGGAAAAACCATAGCTTTGATTAGATGGACCTTTGTTGGCAAAGTAATGTCTCTGCTTTTTAATATGTTGTCTGGGTTGGTCATAACTTTTCTTCTAAGGAGCAAGCGTCTTTTAATTTCATGCCTGCAGTCACCATCTGCAGCGATTTTGGAGCCCCCAAAAATAAAGTTTGTTACTGTTTCCCCATCTATTTGCCATGAATTGATGGGACCAGATGCCGTGTTCTTAGTTTTCTGAATGTTGAGTTTTAAGACAAATTTTCACTCTTCTCTTTCACTTTCATCAAGAGGCTCTTTAGTTCTTCTTCACTTTCTGCCATAAAGGTGGTGTCATCTGCATATCTGAGGTTATTGATATTTCTCCCAGCAATCTTGATTCCAGCTTGTGCTTCATTCAGCCCAGCATTGCTCATGATGTACTCTACATATAAGTTAAATAAGCAGGGTGACAATACACAGCCTTAACGTACTTCTTTCCCTATTTGGAACCAGTCTGTTGTTCCGTGTCCAGTTCTAACTATTGCTTCCTGACCCGCATACAGATTTCTCAAGAGGCATGTCAGGTGGTCTGGTATTCCTATCTCTTTAAGGCAAGATCAAGGTTAAAAGCAAGAATGTATCCTGTACTCTCTTGAAACTGGGAAAGTGTACACATTGTTAGAACATCATTCCAACATCATTTCCTTTGCTTCTCTGGCTTCATCTTGTAGGATTTAGTGCAGGTGACATTTTCTTCTAAGAAGGTATTTATTACCATTTTCTCCTCAAATCTTCTCTGTGTTCACACAATACATTGTTTATCCTTTTCTTAAAAGAAAATGCACCATATAATGATTATCTGCTTATTGGTCAGCCTTGCTGATTATATGAGAAAGTCCTTGAATGAATGGAGCTGTCTTTGAGTCTATAGAATCCAGTATAATGTCTGGCATACAGTAGAAACCAATTGCTGACCTTGTTGAAAGTCACTCAATCGTGTCCGACTCTTTGTGACCCCATGAACTATATAGTCCATGGAATTCTCCAGGTCAGAATACTGGAGTGGGTAGCCTTTCCCTTCTCCAGGGGATCTTCCCAACCCAGGGATGGAACCTAGGTTTCCCGCATTGCAGGCAGATTCTTTACCAGGTGAGCCACAAGGGAAGCCCAAGAAACTCAACAAATGTCAGCTAAATGAAAAGCTGAATATATATTACTAATTTCTAATGTGGGTATAAATAGCTTTTGTCAACTGAAGTTTTTAGTTCAGCTTGTTAGTTCAGAGCATAATACTGAAGTCTACTATACACAGACCAAGTGGACTTACCTTTATGGAACAGCTGCTGCTGCTGCTAAGTTGCTTCAGTCGTGTCTGACTCTGTGCGACCCCATAGACGGCAGCCCACCAGGCTCCCCCGTCCCTGGGATTCTCCAGGCAAGAACACTGGAGTGGATTGCCATTTCCTTCTCCAATGCATGAAAGTGAAAAGTGAAAGTGAAGTTGCTCAGTCATGTCCAACTTTCAGAGACCCCATGGACTGCAGCCCACCAGGCTCCTCTGTCCATGGGATTTTCCAGGCAAGAGTACTGGAGTGGGGTGCCGTTGCCTTCTCTGTTATGGAACAGAGCCATATATAATAACATCCATCACTCAGTTTTCAGTAGTAATACTGGGTGCAGATGAATATATATTGCATTTGTCCAAAAAAAATGATACAGATTCATTTTTAAAGTTTCCTATAAAGTAATGCTGTTCAAAATTAATAGCTTTTCTGAAAAAGTGTGATGCTGACTACATGGCAGGGTAAGTTCCTGCCATGAGTATTTGAAAAAAGTGATTTAATTAAACTTACATGTGTTAAAACATTTAATAGCTCATATAATGTGAAATTTTATGAAAAGGGGAAATATCTGCCCATATAAACGTCAATTAAACTGTGACTGAACATCCCTAATTCAATGATCAGACTTTCTCAGCTGATGATCTCATACATACGTAGCTACCTCATAATAAAGTGAAGCAGCGGGTTAGTTCTGTGCAGTGAAAAAGAGGTGAGAGGTTACTCAGTGGGATACTTAGGACTGACACCTGTTAGATTTCCTGCTCTTGGCAGACTGGGTCATGCCGTAGCCTACCAATCCCAAGGGCCTGCTTGAGCTCTCCATGGCTTACCATAAATTTATGGCACAGAAGCAAGAGTACTCTTGAGGCCATAATTTCATGCCAGGAAATTTTAACTCATGGTGTAAATTATGTTAAATTACCAGACACTGGACAATGTGTAAGTTAGTTTAGGAAGGAATGGCACGAAACTGAAAAACTTATAAGCTGAAAAAAACTGACAAGAGTTCCTTGTGTCCACAGGGATCCATCACTTTTATATCACCTTGTTCTGATGGTAATAGTCCCTATGGTATGACTTAGCATCATAGCCCCTGGAGTTGAGTCAGTCCTGAAATATGTGTGTGTGTAAAAAGAGAGAAGAGAAAAGACAGAGACTCTGAAAAGACAAGAGCGTGAGTAAGAAAAAACAAGAAGTGCGGCAGTATGCGTGGAGAAGGTACCGGAAATTACCTTCCAACACTGAAGCAAGACACAGGTACTGGTCAGAAATTAATCTCGTAAGGGAACAATGTAAATATGTGGGTGATTTCAGGCTCTGCTGTGTATACACACACCGCCACCCCGTCCCACCAAACAAACCTCTTAAGAAAAATTCTGGCCTTAAGTTTTCCTATTCCTATTTCCTACTCCTATTTCACCTATTTCCTCTTTTATTCTTTCCAACTCCTGGGCAGTACTATGCCAACCAAGGTAATCAACTAGGGAAGACCTGAGGAAGCCAAAATGGGGAATTTGCATTGAAAAGTTCTTAGATTTTCCTGTCTAGGAGGGGAGAAAACATCGAGTCAAAAATGAGGAATGTGAATGGAAGGCTGAAGAAAGGAAAGAAAAAAGAAAAGCCCACATGGCTGACAATTGGAAAACTCTGTGGAAAACTAGAGTTAAGGTGCAAAAAGTTTTGAGGGAGCTTGTAGAAGTGGGATATATAAGGAATGAGAAGAGAAACTTCAAAAAGTACTGCTAAGGATAATAAATTTTGGATATCTTTAAAGATCTATACTTCACATTCCTTTAGGTTGCTGAATTTTGTTTCTTTGACTACAACACAAGACTGGGCTATGAGGGATTCTTGATTTATTTGGGTTATAGGAGAATAACACTTCCAGCAGGTGTTCTTAATGCTGGATTCATGGGAGGCATTTTAGGTTGCTTGTAAATCTTCATAATTAGATGCAATTTTGTGTTTATGTGTACATGTATATTTTGAAAGGCTGTGCATCTTCATATTCATGGCTTTGATGAGGTTCTTAAAGAGTTCATGATCCTTCTTAAAGAATATAAAAGGGCTCACATTGAGCAGAGAGAAAGTACAGCCTCAGGGCAAAAGACCAAGTGAAGAAATGGAACTACAGAAGAGAACAATTCTAATTTTACAGCAAGAGTTTAATAGGCTAGTCCAAATCCATTTATTTTGCCAGAGATACCAAAGCATTCATTTACCACCAGACTCTCCTTTTTCCCTACCCCTAAATTCCTCTCTTGATGTCCGTGGTGTTTGAAATGCATTCAGTGATTGTTTTATTTTTCTTACAAAAGAGTAATCCATGAATGTGCTACGTGACAAAAAAGGCACCGAAATATTCAGAAACTACAGAAATATGGGGGAAAGTTAGAGTTAAACTCACAAGCAAATTACACTTTTATAGTAAATGTATAAAACTATAGTAGTTTGGGAAAGACATCATGATAGACTCTGAAACAAAGGAAGCACAGCGAATAATAGTGGTGCGAGGATTAGGGTTATCAAACTGATTAAGTGTCTCTTGTCAATGTACATGGAAGCTGTTTTCAGTTATTACTCTTCTGCTGAGAGGATTAATATATCATACTTGTTACAGAAATCTTAATTCAATGTATCACAGCTTAGGCATCAAGGTATACTAACTGGATAAACATTTAAATGATGGAAGGCAAATAGCTGCAAAGGGGAGGAACTGAGAATCACAAAAAATCTGCCATTGCTTTGCTGTGTTTGTCTGAACCACCACTCATGTGTTTTATTCAAACCCCAAATGGGAGGCACAGAGCAGCCCTGCAAGTTTTTCAAACACACCTTCTTTCTTCATCTGCCTCCTTCCTTAATAGCAGCACCTGCCAGAAAGCAGCGCTATCCTACTCAAGGCAAAAAATTTGATTTAGTGTCTTAGGAGAAGGCTTTCAGCAAAGATTTAGGATCCCATGGACAGAGTATTAAGTGTGACCTAGGCATTTGTTATATGCTCATTGAATAAATGAGTAAACACATGAATAAATGAACAACCATCTTTCACTGCCCCGCACCCCCTCCTCCCCACCCGGCACCTGCCACTGTGGATATAAGACATTAGAGGCAGCAGAAGGCTTGGAGAGCCACATCAAGGAAACATAAAATGGACTGGACACAAAATACTCCCTTACCTCTATCAGAAAGCAGTCACTTCCAGAAAGTGGCTTGAGCCTTAAAGGGCTGGTGCTCTCCCCAGAGGTTTTATTAGAGGGGCAGGCAATACTGCCTCATAAAGGAATCTACCAAAGAATTCTGGGGGAAGGAAGGGTATGACAGGCAGAAGTAAGGCTCCCTTCTTGTGGCTCAGCTGGTAAAGAATCCACCTGCAATGCAGGAGACCTGGGTTTGATCCTTCAGTTGGGAAGATCCCCTGGAGAAGGGAAAGGCTACCCACTCCAGTGTTCTGATCTGGAGAATTCCATGGATTGTATAGTCCATGGTGTTGCAAAGAGTTGGACAGGACTGAGCAACTTTCACTTCACTTCACTTGCTATGTAAAATATCTAGCTTCAAATTATATCAACGAGGTTATTTCCATGTTTTCTTTTTCAGACCAAACTAAGATTAAGTTACATATCATTTAAAGACATTGGCTACTGAGATTTGAAAAAGTTGTTTTAAAAGGAAGAAGTCTTCTAAAGTGACCATGATGTGTTTAAGTAAATATTTTCCTGAAAGGTTCACTGTATAATTTAACTTGAGAAGATACTGGTAAACACATAGAACTGCTGCAATATTTTAGGAAGTAATTTACCATTTCCTCTGATTTTGGAAAGTCCTTTGAAATATACAAAATCTGTTGTTGATTTCTCCCAACCACTTTTTCTAAAGGGTTCACAGCTCTAGTAACGAATAGTGCTGATAAATCAGGTAATCAATGTGCTAGGAAATCTTAGGAAAAAATAGACAAGTCACTGCTTCCTTTTCCCTCTGCTCCACTGTCCCCAAACGACTTCACAACTGAGTCTACAGATTAATACTTTTTCTATGAATACTCAGAAACTTCTGTTGGAATATACAGAGGATTTTCAGAAAAGTCAGCATTTACTTAGTGTAAAGAGTTTTTTAAGTTTGAACTAGTAGACCGATCAGCAGGTTTATCTAATCCTGAAAAAACAGCTCAACTAGCTGATCTATTCATTTTTCATTCATCATTCATACCTGATCTATTCAGGCATTCATTTTTCTCTCCCAAACAGCTCTACTGGCAGTAGTCAAAACCAAAGTGGGAACTTAATAAAAATGAAAATTGTGGTAGCAAAATATACTTACAAGGTTAATTTGACATATTGCAAAAAATTTGGGAGGTTATAGTGGTTTCTATATAACCACAGTACTGATTTAGAAAAACCTCAGAGAAACAGCTGCATTTTGATATATAACCTGCCTTGCCTGCATAAGAAACCCCAGATTTTCAGGTCATATAAGTCTAGATGCTAGAATTTGAACATAACATTGGGGGAAATTATATGTGTCTCTTACTGAGAAATAACAGGATAATAAAAACTTGCATGTAAACTTCTCTATTAGGCAAATACATATTTGCTCCCAAGATCACATGTTAATTTCTTTTACTAGAGAGTGGCAAAAGATGAGAAAAAGTAAAGTCAGATCTGATTAAGAAAACTGTGCTCATACCACTGGGTTCTCTGATTACCTGTGAATGTCTCCATTTCTGGCATTTGGTAGCAACTGGCTGAGGCAAACCAGGCAAAATGTTTTCCAGCTGCTGGAAGATTAACTCCTGCACATCCTCAAAGCTGTGTTCCAAGTGTGTAACTCCAAATGGGACAGTGGTGTGAATCACAAGGGAAGGTCCGATTTCTGATGACTCTAGTAGAAGAGGAACATAAAGGTGTGTCTTGAAGTGAGTAACATGGAAGTGTCTCTCAGCCTTTCAATCCAGATTTAAGAATTGATCACAATAATCAGACAATAAATGCAGGGAAAACAGATTCTAAACTTTGAAGCATAAAATTAGGCTAGTTCTGAAACTCAAAATCAGGTTTCACTAAAGAGGACAGTTTCAAGACGTATTTTATTTTTTTTTAATTGGAGGATAATTGTTTCACAATGTTGTGTTGATTTCAAGATATATTTTAGAGAATAAATTTTCAGGTCTTGTTAAAGAACCTGAAGGAAAGCAAAAGGACATAATATATACTTCCTTGGGTGTAATTAAATTTATTTGTATCTTTCTTATCCACTAAAACATAAGCTCATCAGGGCAAGAATCATTTCTTTTTTCTTTTTTTTTTTTAAATTTTACTTATTTATTTATTGGCTGTGCTGGGTCTTTGCTGCTGCACAGGCTTTCCTCTAGTGCTCTGAGTTGGGACTTCCCTCTAGTTATGGTGTGCGGGCTTCTCATTGCGGTAGCTTCTCTTGTTGCAGAGCACTGAGCTATAGGGTACATGGGCTTCAGTAGCTGCAGCTCCTCTGCTCTAGAGCACAGGCAAGGATTTAGTTGCTCCGCTGCATGTGGGATTGACCCAGATCAGGAATGGAACCTGTGTTTTCTGCATTGGCAGGTGGATTATCTACCACTGAGCCAACAGGAAAGCCCAGGACCATTTCTTATAAACAGTCTGAAAAAGTGTTAGTTGCTCAGTTGTGTCTGACTCTTTGCAATCCCATGGACAGTAGCCTACCAGGCTCCTCTGTCCGTGGGATTTCCCAGGCAAGAATACTGGAGTGGGTTGCCATTCCCTTCTCCAGGGGATCTTCCTGACTGACCTGAGCCACCAGGGAAGCCCATACATAACCTTTACTCACTTTAAATTCTGAGAACAAAGTAGATGTTCATCTTCTTAATTTTATGTTAAATGGATTGCAAAATGCCTTGTTGAAATTATATAAATATCAGATTAAAATGTCTTTAAAAAAAACCCAAGCTTCTTCCTAAAAACAAGGTTGACTTTATAATGTTCTTCATTTTTAGGCAGCATTAAAAATAATGTCTGCTTTATTCATAACATGGAGCCACTTCTCATTTTTGTCTACCATTGAATTTTTTTTGCTCTATTTTCACAATGACAATAAGTGCTTCATATCTTTCACTCTTTAGTAGAATACAGGAAATCGAATAGTTAGACACTGAAAACAAAGTGACTGAGGCATCAGAGAATACAACCTTGGAAGGAATGTTAACCAGGATTTCCTGCTATTATTAGTTGTTTAAATCATGCAGAAGAGAAAAGCTGAGAGAAAACAAAATAGATATGAAACACATGAAATAACAATATGAAAGTTGGTGCTCTCTCCTGATGAAAGAAGAAAATACTAAAATGCATAAATTATTGATGGGGATTGGGAAGACTGATTCTGAAAATTCTTTCAATTGGGAGTATAAAGCTCTTTTTAGAGGTGTTATAAAAGATAACAATATCTTTGAGATAGGTTTGTAAAATACTTCACAGAAAAAATAATTTTACACAGAGCAAGACAATTTCTTGCTTTGTATGCACTCAACGTCTTTTTTTGTGTGTCTCTATGTAGAATGAGAATAAGTTAGTATCTACTATGTTGTTCTGTGGTCTGGATTAAATGACATAATGTGTGTGAAGTGTTTAGCACTGTTTCTTAATGTAAGTTATGGGAGGTGCTTAATAAATGTAAGTTATGGGAATAAAAGCAATTAGCTAGATATATCCAAGGGGAAAGTTTGCCTGATGTTGTTGCTCAAATGAAGATGTGAGCTATTATTTTGTTGTTGTTGTTAAAGTACTTCATTTTCCCATTACACTCTGGCTTATGAATTTTACAGCAAAATGGAAGAGAAGAGAGACCCAAAATGTTGTGAGCGCTATAAAGTGGCATGCTTCCAAACATTTCAAGATATATGAGACTGGGAGAGCTGACTTCAGAATCTGTGCTGTAAATGCAATGGTAAGAAAATTGTCCAGTTTCACTTCACAGCGGCTGGAACAACTTGAAAGAGGATAGAGGGGGACCCTCTCTTTGAACATGCAATGCTTGTTGGGGTCAACTTTACTCATACCACACAGGAGTGCAAAATCTCAAAATTCTTTCACTGGATACAACCAACAGTGAGAAACCTATTGCATGTTGTCTCAGGGGGTGTTACCTATGTTTCAGTTTAATATATTCAGGAAGGCTTATACACAGAAAGGGGTTGGCAATGACACCCATCTTCCATGAAGTACCAAATCTTCCTAAAGACAGAGAAAGCTACTGGGTCAGCATTAGGAAGCAAGAGAGTTGAGGTTCTGAGTTGAGTTAGCTATAGCAGGCTTCAAAGGGTGAGGAACTTGAGCTGTGCGCATGAGGTTGCACTGACCCAGACATTTGTTCTAGCGGGGAGCTCATAAAATTGTTAAGGGTAGTGATGGTGCATTGCCAGGTTTCTCCCATTTACATTAGCCATCCACTCCAATGAGAGCAATAAAAAAGGAAATTTAAGACTAAAAATGAAACAGTTCTTGCATAACAATGAGAGAACAACCTGACTACTTGTTTTTATTGGACCTAGACAAAAATTTTTGAGAATTTCAATTAAAATTTGAATACCTGCAACCTCAGACAATGACTTTTAAGGAAGAGGCCCTCGTTCCCTAAATCCAAGGGTATTTTCAGAAGCTAAAGTGCAAAAATACAAACAGCCAATCAGAGTTTAAACGTGACCAAGGCCTGGAACTCGAGTATCATAAAAAACCACAAATATGTTAATCGGATTCAGAGCGTAAATTCAGTGTGATCATTATTCCTTGGTCACTGAGGAGGTAATGATGTTATCTTTCTTTTTCTTGTCTTTATTCAGTTTAATAAGCACGCCACTTTGCTTTTGGCATTTTAAATGTAAAGTTCATAGTAAGTTGACAACTATTTCTGTATGTTGGGAGATCACTGACTTCAGTCAGAAGATAACTATTTGAACCTTTGCATCCTTAATAGCCTGGTGGTCTTGGACAACTTAATCTCTTAGGCTCCACTTTCTTCCCTCAATTAGAAGGGAGTAATACTACTTACCTTATAAGGCTGTCACGAGGATTAAATGGGTTTGGATACATAAAAGTCTTCTTCAAATACAAAGTGCTATACAAACATAAGTCACCCCTAGAAAATATTTTTGTTTTGACCTCTGAGCTGTGGTAAGAATAGCTTTAGAAAGGATAACAGAGTTGACTTCTCTCAAAGTATTGACTAATTCTTATATTAAAACCCCAGGAACAGTGGCGGACTATTCCTGGGTATAGGCACAGCAGTTTTTTAGCTTTGTTTCATTGCGGTAAAGTGTATATAATAAAAAAATTTACCTTTTAAGCCTATCTTAAGTGTATAGTTCTCTGGCATTAAGTACCTTTACATTGTTCTGTAAACATCACCACCACTGATCACTAGAACTTTTTTATCTTCCCAAATTGAAACTCCACAGGCATTGAACACTAATTCCTGACTCCCCACTCCCCACTTGCCCCAGCCCCTGCCAAGTGAAAGTCGCTTAGTCGTGTCCGACTCTTTGCGACCCCATGGACTATACAGTTCATGGAATTCTCCAAGTCTGAATACAGGAGTGGGTAGCCTTTTCCTTCTCAGGGGATCTTCCCAACCCAGGGATTGAACCCAGGTCTCCCACACTGCAGGTGGATTCTTTACCAGCTGAGCCACAAGGGAAGCCCAAGAATACTGGAGTGGGTAGCCTATCCCTTCTCCAGTGGATCTTCCCGACCCAGGAATCAAACCAGGGTCTCCTGCATTGCAGGCAGATTCTTTGCCAACTGAGCTACCAGGGAGGCCCAACCACCATTCTATTTCTCTTCCTATGAATCTGACCACGCTAGGTACTTCACATAAGTGGAAATATACAATATGTGTCCTTTAATAAAAGGCTTATTTCACTTAACATGATGTCTTCAAGCTTCATCCATGTTGCAACAGGTGTCAGAATTTCCTTCTTTTTCAAACCCACATAATATTCCATTGTGTGTACATACCATATTTGTTGATTCCTTCACCTTTTGGATATTGAAATGCTGCTAGGAACGTGGGTGTACAATTTACCTGTTTAAGTCTCTGCTCTCACTTCTTCTTGGGGATACACCCAGAAGTGAAACTGCTGATTCATATGATAATTATACGTTTAAATTATTGCTCAATCACCATATCATTTTCCATGGTGGCTGCACCATTTTTTCATTCCTACCAGCAATGCACAAAGGTTCTAATTTCTCCACATCCTTGCCACACGCTTGGTATTTTATTTTTTTTTAAATAGTTATCCTAATGAGTGTAAAGTGGACACTACATTTCTTTTAGTCTACATTTTTGAGTGGGCAGTCAAGACACTGAAAGCTGATAATAGTAAGAACAGCAGCATTATCACGTACTATTAATGTAACACTTAGATTGACAAGCCTCTCAGATGGTATAGATTTCGCCTGCAACGCGGATTCAATTCCTTCATAGGGGAGATCCCCTGGAGAAAGGATAGGCTACCCACTCCAGTATTTTTGGGCTTCCCTGGTAGCTTAGATGGTAAAGAATCCACCTGCAATGTTGGAGACCTGGGTTCAATCCCTGGATTAGAAAGAACCCCTGGAGGAGGACATAGTAACCCACTCCAGTATTCTTGCCTGGAGAATCCCCATGGAGAGAGGAGCCTGGCAGTCTACAGTCCATGGGGTTGCAAAGAGTCAGACAAGACTGAGCAACTAAGCACAGCACATGAAATACCTGCAATTAAAAGCTACAGAAGTCCCCTATTCCCCAAACAGACACCAAAATTTGTTATGAAATAAGTATTTTTGCCACCTCAGATCCATGGTCATATCAGTCATACTAACAGATAATAGCAGGCTAAATACTGTTTAGTTAAAGACAAAGGTTATCATATAGCATCCAGAAAATAACATCTAGCTATATGTAGCTTAGGGCTTCCCAGGTGGCACTAGTGGTAAAGAACCTGCCTGCCAATGCAAGAGACAAGAGATGTGGGTTCAATCTCTGGGTTGGGAAGATCCCCTGGAGGAGGGCACAGCAGCTCACTCCAGTATTCTTGCCTGGAGAATCCCATGGATAGAGGAGCCTGGCAGGCTTCCACAGGGTTGCAAAGAGTTGGACACAACTGAAGCGACTCAGCAGCAGCATATGTAGATTAAAATCAAATACATTAGGGTTGGGGTTAGAAATTCTTTAAGGTCCAAGTTTAAAGACTATTCCTTTAGAGATTTACTTTCATTTCTGCCAGGTACCTTGGAGGCAGTACTGCATATGGCTACTTTAACTGGGTTTTTAGAACATACTAGCAGAATGAATTCTGGCACCAAATATGCCTGAGGGTGGATATGTGGCTTGGCATCTCAGAGGAGACATTTTATTTCTTTTTTTGTTTTTTCCACTCCACTCAAAAATAGGCAAGCATCCCCAATGTCTTCCTCTACCAGATAGGAAACAGCAAATAAGTTCTTTGAAGCCATAAAAGTATACCCATCCATGTGAAAAAACTTTCAAATCTAAAAGAAACAGGATAATTTTTCCTGGAAAAAAGTTACTGAAATTAACTCATTATAAAATAAATCAGTATAAACTAAAATATATAAAAGAAATTGAAAATGCTATCAATAAATATTCAAAACAAACAAAAAAAAACTTCAGGACCTAATTGTTTTACTTGTGAGTAGTTTAAAATTGTCAAGCTAGTATAATGTTGATTACAGATACATACATCACATCCACACGTATAAACACACACCAAACTACAGATCATTCTTCTATGAGTGTTAACAGGTATGTTCTTTAATATAAACAGGGACAATGAAAAGAAACATGATAATCTTAATATGTATTTAACAGGCAGGGACTTCCCTGATGGTCCAGTGGTTAAAAATCCACCCTGCAATGCAGAGGACACGGGTTTGATCCCTGATCAGGAAACGAAGATCCCACATGCCACGGGGCAACCAGGCCTGCGTGCCACAACTACAGAGCCTGCTCACCACCACTAGAGAGTCTGTGCACTGCAATGAAAGATCCTACATGAGACAATGAAGATTCCAAGTGCTGCAACTAAGATTCAATGCAACCAAATAAATAAATTAAAAAAAAAAGGCATCCAGTAACATTTTAATATCAAACCATGGAAAAGATATACAACGTGAAACTGACTTTTTCAAAATGAGATACAATAGCTTTCTTAAGCTGTTGGTCTATATCATACTTTACTATGAAATAATACAGATTTTCATGGTAAAATCAGCATAAATCAAGGATGCTTAGTAATACCAATGCTATTTAACATTGCTAGTGTAATGCACTAAGATAAAAAATAAAAATAAGATTTATAAATATTAGTGAAGGAGGAAAATCAAGTTTTAAAATAGTAAGTCAACATAAAATTCATCAAATTAATTAAAAAATTTTTGATATTAAATTGATTTCCCTATATACCAACAGTAATTAGTAAAGAAACAAAATTGTAAATTAATTCTACAAGTTTTTTTGAATTTGAAATAATACTAAAGAAAAAATAAGGGAATGAGAATATTAAAACATGCTTTTGAAAAAAAAATCATTGAATGGAGACTTACTTTACCATATATTTACATGTATTATAAAGACACAGCAATCAAATCAGCCTGGTACTGGTTGACTATAATAGCCAGTGAATCAGAACAGATCTCTCTGGAAAAAAAATCCTAAAATATAGTAAATATTTAGTATAGGACAAATTTAACAGAGCAATGGAGGAAGAATGCATTTTTATATTGTCCTAGAAAATTGGATGTATGGATAGTTTTAACTTAGAATATTCCCCTCCCAATTCTGACCCAAATTTGTTATCATTTCTGACTACTTTCTTCCAAAATTACATGAGTATACTACACTCTTCACTCATACAGCAAGCTTAGACTTACTGAGACATTCTTATTTACAGGCAAATATTTCAGAGACCTTTCTCATCTGTTAAACTTTGCTGTTAGCCATATCTATCAAGCAAGGGGCAGGAGTTGGGTTCCCCTAAGGCCAGTTGCATTCTGTCTCTGACAGGGAAGTCTAGACTAAAGAAACTTAAGGAGTGGCAGACACTATAGCTGCAGACCAAGAGGATAAAACAAAAAAATCAATGAATATGTTTCTTTAATTACTGATTCAATCAAATGAGCATGTGGGTGCTTAGTGCAGTTTGGTACCGCTGTGGCCTCTCAGAAGCTTACATCTTAGTGGGGAGATGGCACCTAGGCAAAACAATTAAAGAGCCATTATCTCTAACTGGTATGGTCTTGACTGTGTGAAATTTAACTTTAGGAAACAGATTCCTTGGAAGAGAGAAAAGGGAACCCAGGTGTTGAGAGCCACACAGTTTGAGGGGTGGATGGTCAGTTCTCCTTCTTCTTTCCACCTGGCAGTGGCATTAGTGGTAAGTTTCCCTCTCCCTTCCAAAGTGGAATTGGCTTAACTATCCTTGCCCTCTAGCCATGAGAGCTCTTATTACAATTTAGCTCTTTCATATGGCTCTGGAGCCCAGCAGCAAATGTAACAGGGAGTAAGCCAATCACATTAGTAAGTCCAACAGCAAAAAAGTAACTCACTCTTAATGATGAAAGCATAGGGGGAAAGGAAGGAAGAAGACTGGGGAGAGGAAAGGGAGACAGAGAGGGAGATACAGGTGCGCCTGCTGGCTCTCTCTCCTTCCTCATCTTCCTAGCAAAGCTGCATCTAACCCTCTGCCACTTGGCATTCCACTTCCTCAGCAGTGTGTCTGCTGTCATGTGTATTTGCTGCTGGCTCAGAATCAGGAACTAGACCTCACTATTCAGAGGGACCACCTGCAGGCTTTATTTGCTTTTTAATAAGCATCTCAAACAATTCTTACATATAAGTTGTGCTGTGTTCAGTCACTCAGTCGTGTCCAACTCTTTGAGACCCCATGGACTGTAGCTTGCCACGCTCCTCTGTCCATGGGGATTCTCCAGACAGGAATACTGGAGTCGGTTGCCATTTCCTCCTCTAGGGGATCTTCCTGACCTAGGGATAGAACTTGTGTCTCTTGAGTCTCCTGCATTGGCAGGCGGGTTCTTTACCACCAGTATCTAAATGGGCTTCCCAGGTGGTCCAGTGGTAAAGAACCCGCCTTCCAGTGCAGGAGACGCAAGAGATGCAGGTTTGATCCCTGGGTTGGGAAGATCCCATGCAGGAGGAAATGGCAACCCACTGCAGTATTCTTGCCTGGAGAATCCCCATGGACAGAGGAACCTGGTGGACTTCAGACATGACTGAAGCGACTTAGCATGCATACATACAAACAGTTACAGTTGCGTCCGACTCTTTGCAACCCCATGGACTGCAGCATACCAGGTTTCCCTGCCCTTCACCACCTCCTGGAGCTTGCTCAAACTCAGGTCCATTGAGTCAGCGATGCCATCCAACCACCTCATCCTCTGTCAACCTCTTTTCCTACTGTTAATCTTTCCCAACATCAGGGTCTTTTCCAATAAGTCGGTTCTCCTCATCAGGTAGCCAAAGTATTGGAGCTTCAACTTCAGCATCAGTCCTTTCAGTGAATATTTAGGGTCGATTTCCTTTAGGATTGACTGGTTTGATCTCCTGGCTATCCAAGGGACTCCCAAGAGCCTTCTCCAACACCACAGTTCAAAAGCATCAATTCTGCGCAGCTTAGCCTTCTTTATGGTATCTCACATCCACACATGACTACTGGAAAAACCATACGGACCTCTGTTGGCAAAGTAATATCTCTGCTTCTTAATACGCTGTCTAGGTTTGTCATAGCTTTCCTTCCAAGGAGCAAGCACATTTTAATTTCATGGCTGCAGTCCCTGTCTGCAGTGATTTTGGAGCACAAGAATATAAAGTCTGTCACTGTTTTCCATTGTTTCCCCATCTATTTGCCATGAAGTGATGGGACTGGATGTATATGTATATGTATATGTATATGTATATGTATATGTATATGTGTGTGTTTGTCTGTGTGTGTGTATGTTACAGAAGCCAAAATTCACTTACAAGAGCCCTACTCATGTCATGGGCAATTTCATTGCCTCCAGCTATATCTATAGGAGGGACTTCTCCGTTATTGAATTGGAAGTACTAGCTTAAAAAAAAACAAAAAGACTTATTAGTTTCTTCTCTTTTTTTGGTCCTTGACTTGCTTATTATAAGGCCTGTGACTACTAATATATCTAGAAATGTATGCATTTGCCACTTTAAATAGAAACTAGGAAGGAAAGTTTTAAAATGAATACACATGTATATTTGCAATCCTTGTTATCCCAGGCTACATATGTTTGGATTTCTTATGTTTAAAAATACACAGGGACATCCTCTAAACAATTTTGTATAAGATACCATTCTGATAGGCATTTAGTTAAACATAAGCAAGTGTGTAAAATCCCACACGATGAATTGAAAATAACATGAGCATTCCCCAAAAGTCCATACTTCCAATTTCAGAAGATTCTTCCCCATAGCTCCAGTATAAATAAATGTATACAAATTCAGGAAATAATCTACCAGTAAACAATGGAAAATTGTTCACAGAAAGTGTGTTTGCCATCTGCAGCCAGTTGAGCAGTAAATAATAACATTCACCAGTAATCCAAACTACTTGAATAATAAACATGTTGCCTATTTCCTCAATACCTATGAGGACTGAATGCCAGAGGCTTTGGGATGGGGTCAGGAGGGTGGGAACAGGGACAGGGTTGAACTACTGGGGATAATTTTCTGCTGATTAGAGGCGCATCCTCGAGTCCTGAGAATGGAGTAGTATAAGCATTAAGGTGTTGCATCAAATCCTCAAAGTGGATAAGGTTTCAGAATAAACAAGATGAGAGGTGGAAAGGATGAGGGATGACAGGCTGGGCTGAGCCTGGGGGGATGGACAGGGAGTACTCCTAGTTATAGGAAGAAAAAAAATACATTGCCTATAGATATTCATTTTAATATTTCTTTTCCTACTGAATTGGCTTTGAGTCTCATGAAGGGGCTCAAACCAGTTCACAAGTGGTGAAGATCTTCTGCCTAGTGATCTACTTAATAGATTCAAACAACCCAGTACCCCTCAGAGAAAAGGCATACTATAGTATATTGACCTTCAAGCTAGTTATAAAGGTCATATGAGTGAATATGTGTGTAGCAGACATTACCTGTTCAGTGTCCACTGGCAACAGTAGCTAAATTTTGTTTTAGAGGATCAACCCTCCCCACTACTTTCATCCCTGATAAAGGTAACCCGAGTAACTGATCAATTAATCCTTTCCTAACCAAGTGATTTGTTTAGCAATGCATTAACTCAAGGCAGGCCAATCAGGTCAATGAGATTCAATCCTAGACTAGTGTTGAGCTTATGGGCAAATAGGTTCTTTCTTCGTAAAACCTGGCACTGAAATGATTGGTACTATGAATGAATCCAATCCAGCAAAAGGCAGAGTCAAGAAATGGACAGACACTAAGTCTTCATGATGTTCATGGATCAATCTGGACACACCTGAAGCTTTATTCCTGGAATTTTCAGGAACAATACCAATAAATTCTTCCTCCTCTTTTTTCTAGAGGGGAGGGGTGTTGAGACATCCAAATCAGATTTTATGTTATTTGTAACCTGTTGCTGTTTAGTCACTAAGTTGTGTCAAACTCTTTTGCAACCCCATGGACTGCAGCCCGCCAGGCTCCTCTGTCCATGGGATTATCCCGGCAAGAGTACTGGAGTGGGTTGCCATTTCCTTCTCCAGGGGATCTTTCTGACCCAGGGATCAAACCATGTCTCCTGCTTGGCAGGCAGATTCTTTACCACTGAGCCACCTGGGAAGCCCTGTTTGAAACCAAAACTAACCTAAACATATGAAGTATCTAGTATGAAGCCTGGCATAGGTATGCTTGTTCTGACAAATGCATTTCATTTCTTTCTTCTCTTCTCCTCTTGTCTGCCCTTGATCTTACTTGATATCTCCAATATATTAAAAAAGGTTAGATCTTACCAGTTTCTTTAGAAAACTTAATAATTATGAAAAACAAAAATAAAATCTTCCTTCTGTGCCTCAGTTTCTTTATATGTGAAGTAAAGGGGTTAGAAAAGTTTAGTATCTTCAGATTCCTTTCAACTTTAATTTTCCATGACTATAAAATGGAGGCCCAGGTATTGGTGACAATTTGAAAAGTAAAGTTCATTCTTTCCCTAATCACTCCATGCTGTCACTAAGGCAAAAATCCCTGGCCCCAAAAAGGAGACTAAAACTAAGAATGCATAGGACCAATGTGATGAAAATACCTTCCTTCATTTGAGCTTTAAGTTTGCCCTAGATTTTAGGGTTTTAATTTCCACCCCACTTTTGAGTTTAAATGCAGCGAACTATTTTATAGTATGGTAAGAAAACATACTATGTTGTTTAAGAATTCCTTGGTCTGGATTCAGCTCTGCTACCAACTAGAACAGTTCTTGACATACCACAGATACTCACTTCACATACGGAAACAGATAAATAATTCACAAATGTCACAGCTCTGTGGAAAATCATGTGCAACTAACAAGAGTTAAATTGTTACCTCTAACCAGGATTGAGAATACTTTGCTTTCTAAAGATATATTAAGTTGGATTCAAGTTCATTCTGAAAATAACATTACTGTTGAGTATGTGTATTCGATATATGTGATCTGAGTGTGAGAATGCTAAGCCTCTTGAGATTCACAATAACTTGAGCTATCTTCATGATGTATGTTGTGAGTATGAATATCATTTGTCATGTGAGTGATGGTAAGAGAACTAGATTTCCAAGGTTCTTTCACCCCCAGGGTTCTCAGTGATGGGCTGGTGGTGGCAGTGGTGGAAACGTGAGATAGATCTCACTAGAGAAGTACCATCAGAGAAGGCAATGGCACCCCACTCCAGTACTCTTGCCTGGAAAATCCCGTGGACAGAGGAGCCTGGTAGGCTGCAGTCTATGGGGTCGCTAAGAGTCGGACACGACTGAGCGACTTCACTTTCCCTTTTGCCTTTCATGCACTGGAGAAAGAAATGGCAACCCACTCCAGTATTCTAGCCTGGAGAATCCCAGGAACGGCAGAGCCTGGTGGGCTGCCATCTATGGGGTCTCACAGAGTCGGACATGACTGAAGCGACTTAACAAGCAAGCAAGCAAGCAAGCAAGAGAAGTATCATTAGGCAAACCATACAGACTTAGATCAGCGTTATTGTGGGTTTGGTTACAGGCTACCACAATAAAGCACATATCAAAATAAAGCAAGTCACATGAAGTTTTCGTTCTCCCAGTGCATATAAAAATTATATTTCTCATACTGTGGTCTATTAAGTATGCAATAGCATTATGTCTAAAAAAATGTACATATCTTAATTAAAAAAATACCACATTACTAAAAATTGCTAACCATCATCTAAGTCTTCAGCCAGTGTAAACTTTTTGCTGGTGGAGGGTCTTGCCTTGATGTTGATGTTGATCAGGGCGGTGGTTACTGAAGGTTGAGGTGGCTGTGGCAATTTCTTAAAATGAGACAACAATAAAGTTTGCCACATCAATTGACTCTTCCTTTTATGAATAATTTCTCTGTAGCATACAAGGCTGTTTGATAGCATTTTACCTACAGTAGGACTTTCATAATTAGAGTCATTCTTCCCAAACCCTGCTGCTGCTTTATCAACTAAGCTTATACTACTACATACTAAGTCGCTTTAGTCATGTCTGACTCTTTGCAACCCCATGGACTGTGGACTGCCTGGCTCCTCTGCCCATAAGATTCTCCAGGCAAGAATACTGGTTGCCAGGCCCTTCTCCAGGGGATCTTCCTGACCCAGGGATCGAACTTGTGTCTCCCGCGGATCCTGCATCACAAGCAGATTCTTTACCGCTGAGCCACCGGGGAAGCCCCATGTAATATTCTAAATCCTTTGTTGTAATTTCAACAATCTTCACAGCACCTTCACCAAGAGTAGATTCTGTCTCAGGGAACTACTTTCTTTGCTCATCACTAAGAAGCAACTCCTCATCTTTTAAAGTTTTATCATGAGATTGCAGCAATTCAGTTTTAATTCTACCACCTCCACTTTTAATTCTAGTTCTTTTGCTATTTCTACCACATCTGCAGTTATTTCCTCCACTGAAATATTGAAACCCACAAAATCATCCACTAAATTTGGAATCAACTTCTTTCAAATTCCTATTGATGTTGATATTTTGACCTCTTTCCATGAATTATGTTCTTAATGGCATCTGGAATCACAGATCCTTTCCAGAAGGTTTTCAACTTACTTTGTATGGATCCATTGGAGGAATACTATCTATGGCAGCTGTAGCCTTACAAAATTATTTATTTAATAATAAAACTTGGAAGTCAAAATTACTTCTTGATCTATGGGCTGCAGAATGAATGTTGTGTTAGCAGGCATGAAAACAACATTGACCTCATTGTACATCTCCATTAGCGTTCTTGGGTGACTAGATACAATGTCAATGAGCAAAGGAATCTTTTTTTCTGAGCGTTAGGTATCAGTGTGAAAGAAAGTGAAAGTTGCTCAGTTGTGTCTGACTCTTTGCGACTCCATGGACTCTACAGTCCATGGAATTCTTCAGGCCAGAATACTGGAGTGGGTAGCCTTTCCCTTCTCCAGGGGATCTTCCCAACCCAGGGATCAAACCCAGGTCTCCTGCATTGCAGGTGGATTCTTTACCAGATGAGCCATAAAGGTGCATTTAAAATATTCAGTAAACCATATTGTCAACAGATGTGCTGTCATCCAACCTTTGTTGTTCCATTTATAGAGCACAGGCAGAATAGATTTAGCATAATTCCTAAAGACCCTAGGATTTTCAGAATGGTAAATGAGCACTGGCTTCATCTTCAGGTCACCAGCTGGATTAGCCCCTAACAAGAAAGTCAGACTATCCTTTGAAGCTTTAAAGTCAGGCATTGACTTCTCTGTAGCTATTAAAGTCCTAGATGGCATCTTCCTCCAAAAGAAGGCTGTTTCATCTACACTGAAGATCTGTTGTTTAGTGTAGACACTTTCATTCATTATCACAGCTAGATCTTCTGGATGACTTGCTGTAGCTTCTGTATCAGCACTTGCTGCTTTACCTTGTGCGTCTGAGTTATGGAGATAGCTTCTTTCCTTAAACCTCATGAATCACCAACCTCTGCTAGCTTCAACCTTTTCTTCAGAAGCTTCCTCACCACTCAACCTCCACAAAACTGAAGAGTAAGGACCATGATCTGAGTTACACTTTAGCCTATGGGAACACTGTGGCTGGCTTGTACTTCTATCCAGATCACTAAAATCTTCTCCATTATCAGTAGCAAAGTTGTTTAGTTTTCTTATCATTTTTATTTGCTGAAGTAGCCCTTTAAATCTCCTTCAAGAACTTTTCCTTTGCATTCACAACTTGGCTGACTTTGGCACAAGAGGCCTAGGCGTTGGCTTCTCCTGGCTTTTGGCATTCCTTCCTCCTTAAGCTTAATCAGTTCTAGCTTTTGATTTAAAGTGGGAGATATGTGACTCTTCTTTCACTTATATACTTAGAGGCCACTGTAGGCTTATTAACTGGCCTGATTTCAATACTGTTGTGTCTCAGAGAAAAGGGAGGCCTGGAGAGAGGGAGAGACACGGAGGAATGGCCGTTGGGTGGAGCAATCCGAACACAGAGAACATTTACGGATTAAGTTCGGAGTCATATGGGCACCGTTTATGATGCCCCTAAACAATTTCAGTAGTAACAACAGAGATCACTGATCACAGATCATCATAACAAATATAATAATCATTTAAAAGTTTGAAATGTTATGAGAGTTACCAAAATGGGACACAGAGAAACAAAGTGAGGAAATGATACTGAAAATCAGCACCGAGAGACTGGCTTGACACGGGGTTGTCGCAAACCTTCATTTTGTAAAGAATAAAGTATCTGCTAAGCACAGTAAAGTGAAATGCAGGAAGCGAAGTATGCCTGTATAAATAAGGAGGAGAGACCCCAGGAGACTGATTTCAAAATAGAGAACCATTTCTATCTTCTTTGGTGGAGCAGATATGGCTTCAGAGCTTATTACTGCACCTTTAAAACAAGGTACATTTTTATATTCCTATAAGTGTAACTCAGGAATTACTAAAGACCTGACTAGGAATACTGACTAGATGAAAAGACAGTGTCCTACAGATATATTGATACTTCATTTTCACAAATATTTGCAGAAATAAAATAACAAGGACACAAGAGAGTATCAGATTAAATACAGTTGAAATTTTGCTGGTAAGGAATTCTAACTTTTTATCATTATGCTGTAATGTGTTTAAATATTCTCTCTCTGTCAAATATAAGCAGTAGAAGAGCTGTCTTATTCACCTGAACACTTAGAACGATGTCTGGCCCATCACTGAAATGCAATAAATATTCATTGAATGCATGACTGATGAATAACTTATGGAGACTCATAATTTGGAGAGCAAAGAACATAAGATATTTCTTTTCTTATGAAGTTCATTTCCTTACAGTCAACTTTTATTATAATATTTCACTTTTAAGAAGAAAGGAATATAGAATTCTTTTAAAATAAATTCTGCACAAATTTATAGTTTTATAGAAAAATCATGGTCATAAGATGAAATTATTACAAAATGAGGATTTTTCTCTCCTAAACATTAAAAAGTCTTTGTAGAAAAGTGTCTGAAGAAGACATCCAATTAAGATCCTAATGGTTATTACCAAGTGAGATATTAACATAAAAGAGATTAATTCTAATTTAAGAAAAGCTTTTTCAAATTGATAAAATATATCATCTATGATATACCAATATGTGTGGTTTATAGTACCTTTGTATAGCCAATTTTGTTTAATATTAGGAAATATATCTACACTATTTTTTTTATACTGTCTGGCAGAGATAGTTAATTTTCACCAAATGGTTCATGTGCTACCTGATAATTACCAGTCCTCATGGCAGTTAAGCTGGACCATGTAACTAGCTTTGATCAGAGGACATGATGGGAAGTGAAGTGCATCCCAACTAGTCCAAGGCTATTAAAAGCTATGGCATGTCTTCCATTTCTTTCTGACCTCTATGTTGACCTTAGGGGCTCATGCTTGAGATAGTACATCTACATGATGGAGTAGAGAAGCTCAACCTGTATGCAGCTTTGTGTAAAAGTCATAGTGTGTCAACCACAAATGCCTTTGTAGCACTGACATTCTGAGGTATACCTATGAATTACATACCCCTCATTTCAAGTGTAGAACTTTTAAAGTGACATACCTTGGAAATCAATGGACTTAAAGCATCTCTTATTTCAGTTCTGAGCCCAAACTGGTATCTTCTGTTTTCCCCTCTCAGGTTTTGATTAGCTTTCATTAATTCATTATTCATTTAACACGTATTTGAGAAATTATGTTAAGCACTGTGCCACAGGCAGGAGATACAGAGGAGCAAAATAAATTCAGCCTCATCATTCATGGACCTTACAATGTGAAGGTAAGAGAGACACCAAACAAATGATTACACAAATCAACGTTTAGTTACTGCAAAATAAAATATAAAGTGTTACACTACCACATATAAAATAGATAATCAACAAGGACCTACTGTATAGCACAGGGAACTCTACTCAATATTCTGTAATAACCTATATGAGAAAAGAATCTGAAAAAGAATGGAAATATGTATATGTATAACTGAATCACTTTGCTGTACACCGAAACTAACGTAACATTGTAAATCAACTATTCTCCAATATAAAATAAAAATCAAATGAAAAACATATAAAGTGTTTTGTGTGTGTGCTCAGTTGCTAAGTTGTGACCGACTCTTTGGGACCCCATGGATTGTAGCCCACTGGGCTCCTCTGTCCATGGGATTTTCCAGACAAGAATTCTGGAGTGGGTTCCCATTTCTTCTTCCAGGGGATCTTCCCAACCCAGGGATCAAACCTTCGTCTCCTTCACTGGCAGGCACAATCTTTACCACTGAGATATCTGGGAAGCCCCATGAAGTGTTACAAAAAGAGTATAATAGGAGTTCCATGATTTTGATTGACAGATCTTTTTCAAATATATTTTATCTTCTGATTCTCCTAATATTCTTATGAGGAAGGAATTCATAACTCTATTTTACAGATGAGGAAGCTGTTTTGAGAATAAATGAACTGACTGGGGAAAAGCCAGTGGTAGAGCACTGATTCTAGATCGAGTACTTCTTGGTGACAATCACTCTGTTTTTTGTATGTCATTCTACAAATATTTAAAGATCCAGGAAGTTATAGAAGACTTAAATACACTCTCCTATAAAATTATGAGGCTTCCCAGGTGGGTCAGTGGTAAAAAAAAAAAAAATCCCCCTGCTAAGCAGGAGATGCAGGTTTGAACCCTGGGTTGGGAAGATCCCCTGGGGAAGGAAAAGGCAACCCACTCCAGCGAGGTCACAAAGAGTTGGACATGACTGAGCAACTAAGCACAGCACAGCACATAGTCAGAAAAACCTAATCAAATTAGGGATTCAGGAATGACCTTTGTGGAAGTGATATTTAAACTAAGACATTCTAGGCAGAGAGAACAAAATGGACTGTGGTTTTCAGTGGGAAAAACCATGGCAGGAACAAACAAAATGTGTGACCAGAGAGTTAAGTAAGATACAGAGGGAGGAGCCAGTGAAATCAGCATGTGCTAGATCAGGGGTTGGCAAACTAATCTGGCCTCCACGTGTGTAAGTAAATAAAGTTTTACTGGAACATAGTCATCTTCATTTCTTCATATAATGTCTATGTCTTGTGTGAATGTTAGTCGATCAGTCATGTCCAACTCTGTGACCCCATGGACTATACCCTGCCAGGCTTCTCTGTCCATGGGATTTCCCGGGCAAGAATACTGGAGTGGGTTGCTATTTCCTTCTCCAGGGGATTTTCCTGACCCAGGGATTGAATCTGGGTCTCCTGCACTGCAGGCAGATTCTATACCATCTGAGCTACCATGGAAACCCGTGTGACACAGTAGAGCTAGGTAGTTGCAACAAGAGACCGTATGGCTCAGAGAGTCTACAGTATGCACTATCTGCCCTTTATAGAAGGTTTGTGACCCCTGAACGAGATCATTCAGGACCTTGGAGGTCATGTTAAGGATCTGAGGTTTAATCCTATGTGCAGAGGGAAAGCAGTAAAGCATTCTGCATAGGAAAGTGAAGGGCAAAACCAGATGTGTCTGAAGAAAGATCATTCTGGCTATGTGATGAATGAACTGGAAAGGAGCAGTACGGAGAGACCAGTTAAAACAAGATGGAAAAAAAACAACAAAACAAAACAAGATGGTGCGTGGTATGTGACTGCAGTGGTGAACAGAAGTGACTTCAATGAAAGAGAATTAAAAAGCAAGGGTAATTCCTGATTTGAGGCTAAAGGGGCTAAGACATTGATTGGTGGCTCCATTTGCGGAAACAGAGAAGATTAAAGGATGAACAAGTTCTGAATTTCGAAGGAAGGCAATCAAGAGCCAGTGCTTCACATGCTAAGTTTGATTATAACATATATAGATTTTTTTTTTAAAAGGAGTAAGTAACTCTTGTCAATAATATTCTGAATTCTACTTGCTTTCTAGGGCTAGAATAATCTTTCCTCTGTGATCCTTGCATCAGTTCCTTTAAAAATTCCATAGATTCTGCCCATTTAGCAAATGGGGCGACATTGAGTGGACTGCATACATTTCAGAATCTGTTTGGGAGAAGTTTTTTTTTTTGTTAAGACCACCCCAGTTTTATGAAAACATCTATTTATCCTTAGTCACAAGGAGATTTTCAGCCTGTTGCAACTTTTATTGGCACTGCCAAAAGGAAAAAAAATGGAAGTGTTTCAATAGTCCTTTAATTGGACCTACCGAGGTCCCTAGAGCAGGCAATTTGTCCTGGAACACTTGGTGTTCCAGACCTTGCTGGAGTTCTTCTGCATCATGTAAGAAAGCCCTGATTTTCTATGATGACAGTCAATGAAAATGTCCCACTTTCCCAAAACTCCCCAGCAATAAGCAGTCATCCCTTATTATACAGTGTTATTCTGGCCTACTCAGCATCATGCCCTATATGAAATTTTGTGTGCTAAGTGGTATTATGATTAGACTCTTTTCCTGGAGCTGGGCAAGGTTTTTCCTTTGCGCCAGCATGCTGGTTTGCTCTAAGGATACCACTTTATCACCATAGTTAGCTGCAAAATTCAGTTCAGCTTTAGATTTGTAACTGTTCAAAAGGATATCATGAACGGATGAAATAAGTATCTGGGCTGGAGGGTTTGACCTAATATTTGCTCTAGTTCATTTTGCACATTAAAGAGGTTTTGCCTTGACATTATAAAATGTCGAATTTGAACAACTGAGACTAATCAGATGAAGTTTTTATTTGTGATTATGTCAAAATATTTCTGGTCCTTTCCATAGAAGAAATTTACTGGTTTACTGTGGACATTCTTATCTCCTTTACTAATAAGACCAGCGAAATTCTTCTTCTTGTTATATCTTGACAAAAAAAATATTGAATCTGAATATTTTACCCAAAATTCTTAAATCAAGTAGACTATAGTCTTTATGATATTGTTAGCTACTCCTGAGAAACCAATATGAGGAATATAGATAGTGGAAAAGGGAAAAAACAGGCATGCTATTTGTAATAAAAAAGAGTGGATTAGGTTCATTTGAGCTCAAGGTTCTAAAATGCCTTTCCTGAATCTATTAAATAATGTAAGGATATAGAATATCAACAAGAAGAATTCACTAGGTATGTATATAATAGAAATCTATTTCAGTGAGGAAAACTCTATTTTTAAATTCAACGATGCTTCATTCTTACAAACATGAATTTGTAATATTTTATACTGAAGAATTCCCTTAGTCCCACAGATCAGTTATAAATATTAATGGAATTTCAACAGATTCTTTTCAGATTCTGATGCTTAATATTCATTCATATTATGCAGGGAATTCAAAGTCCTGTACAGTACATGTAGATTCTTCTCATTATCTAAATGAGCACATATATGAAGTCTGTATGGGTGTTGATTATTAAAAATAGCAGGGCCCACATATGATCTTAAAGGGCATATCAAAGCCTTCTCGGCTCACTTAATAACAGGAAAGTCACTGTTAATAAACCAAAGGATTCTTTAGGCTAAATCAACTCAGTAATGTCACATCTGGGCAAAATGATGGATTGGTGATTCTGGACAGAGTTAAAAATGCTAACTGTTTTAAAGTATTTATGAAACACAATGAAGCGATATCCTGTGGTGAGATTCTGCAGTCAGACTTGGAAAACTGCTCTTGAATTAGTCTTAGGCCTTTGATTTGCTGACGATTTACTTTACAGTATCTAACTCTTCTCTGATATGCTGGAGTATAAATTTGGGGGGAATTATTCAAAAAGTGATTGGAGATTCCATAAAAAGAAAGAATCATATTTAACTTAATGTTCTCTGAGTTTAACACCTTATTTGAGAAATGAGATATTGTTTAACTACCCTAATGTGTAACTGTTATGATTTTTAACAGAAGATAATATAACTAAACTTGCACTATTGGCATTTTCCTTCCCTTGCACTATTGGCATTTTCCTTCCCTTTTTTCTTTCTTAAAAAAAAAAGAAGTTTGTATAGCCGATAGACTGAAATCATAAAATAATTATGTGAGAACAACTATAAAAACAGCATTTACTGTGTGTCTCCAGTAAGCAAGGCCTGGGACTAGGAGTTTTGGATATACTTGTTGCTGTTCAGCTGCTAAGTCATGTCTGACTCTTTGTGACCTCATGGACTGCAGCAGGCCAGGCTTTCCTGTTCTTCACTCTCTCCAAGAGATTGCCCAAATTCATGTCCATTGAATCAGCAATGTTATCTAACCATCTCATCCTCTGCCGCCCACTTCTCCTGCCCTCAATCTTTCCCAGCATCAGGGTCTTTTCCAGTGAGTTGGCTCTTTGCATCAGATGGCCTAGATATTGGAGCTTCAGCTTCAGCATCAGTCCTTCCAATGAATATTCAGGGTTTATTTCCTTTAGGATTCACTGGTTTCAACCCTTATTACATTACTAGGAGACACTATTAATCTTATAGTACAAATAAGTGAAGCTCAGAGAGACTGAGAAACTTACCCATGGTCACAGAGCTATTAGGCTGAATCACATGAAAATGCTTGCTGTTATTTGACCATTTTAAATTACAAAGGCAGTCATATAATATAGTTCTAATCCTAAGTATAGAGTTATAATTTGAAACTAGGTCTGTGTGATTGCAAAGTCCATGTAACCATGTAACCAAACCATGCTGGATAATAATACTGGCTATTTTTGACCATCCATGATAATAAAAACCAAATCATGAATTATACAACAAGGAATTCACCACTTACCAAGTTCAGGTTAATATAAACTCATTTGTGGCAAAATTTCTATGCATGATATCATTTTAATGCCATTGTGATATAAAAAAGAGATAACTGCTAAACCATGGACGAGAAATGGCACATTCACAGATCTTATCACATATTTTCTAAGTTAAATATCTCAGCTGGAGCACAGTTGTTCTTTAACCACTTTTTTTTTTTTAAATCTTTCACAAAAAGAAAAGTGGATCCTTTGAAGTGTAATCTTGGAAATCAAGGTCTGTGTTACAGGGCATCACTCAAAGGAGATGCATATTCCCCAGAGACCAGGGTAAAACTGTTACCAAGAATACTTGAACCTCTTTGGGAAGATAACTTGACAAAATTTCCATGTCTTACTGGCAATATCTCTGATACTATGTAGTCAAATATTCCTGATGTTATAGGCATGGACAGAGTCTCCATAAGAGGTTTCTGATCATTCTAATTACCAAGAGTTCACATAGGTTTTTCTAAGGCTTCCAGATTCGGCAACTAGAGAGCTCATTCATGTTATATGAATTAAAGGGCAGTGGTCACAGACACCTAGATTGTCTTAGGGATGAACAATTTGCTGACTAGTCACTGCTTTGCCTTGCCTGCTAAGTGGGTGACCAGTGCTGAAGCATTCATTCTCAGTGTTTGTTTTGGGACAAGGGAAGGGCATCTTGGAGCTTCATTAAGGACAACTGGCTCAGCAAATATTTCCTGAGCACCAAATACACACTCCTGCTAGGCTGCGATGTTAGCATCTCTTATTTTCAATCTTGATGAAGATAAGAGGGATCAGTTGATGGATAGTGTGTGGGATAGACAGTGACATGTATTCCCACTAAGGGATAGAGCTTCTAATCTACAGAAAGCAGCAGGCTCTGCAAACAGGGCATATCAATTGTTTAGCCCATGAGACATTTAGATTGATCTGAGAAAGAATTCTTGACAGTGAGAAAAATGGTGAAATCTTTTCTGAGAGAGCTCTAGGCAAAGGAAAGTTTCCATCTCTTTGGGACACTGCTGCAATCCCAGCTAAAAATGGACCAGAAGGAAGACTTGTCAACCTCTCATCCAGCTAAACAAGTCTTTATTGTCTCCCAGGACCTGAGGCTCACAAGCTGTCTGAGAGTTACACAGTTTTACAAGACTGTTCTCAACTCGCAAAGGTTTTGAGATGCCTCCAGAATGATGAAAACCAGGCTCTTGTCTGGGAAGCAGAGCAGAGCACATCATTTTGAGCTCTGGCTTACAACCCAGGGTGTTGACAGGCTTCACTTCAGGCTGCAGTCAAGACTTAACTTCAAGAGACTTCGAAACTGTTCAGTCCCACAGAGAAAGCCTTTTCCCAATTTCCAGCTCTCTCAACAGACTGACTTGGTTGCAGGTATCATGGAAACACTAAGCTGAGCTTGCTTTATTTGGGGTCCAGGGGATGAGGAATTCTGTCTGGATTCAAAATAAGGTTCTCAAATAGATGTGAGAGGTTTTCCATACATACAGCAGACTCCAATTTTCTGCACAGGAACTAACCTGAAGAAATCATCAAGTTCCTAACTCTTTTCATGCTAAATCTTCCAAAAAGTGCCTGGACTATGTTGATTTATAAAACAACTCTCCAGTAAAAAGCACACATCAATTAAAAGAACTGTTCAATCCAGAACTATGTTGGGGTGGTAGAAACTCATGGCGGGGTCCACAAAATAAGTTAGATAGCAAAAGAGTTACAGACATACATTGCAAGCCCTCAGGTTAAACCAGAGCCTCACACTGTCTAGTTTTCTTTCTTTTTTCTCTTCTTTGCTCTTTGCCTTTCTCCTAGTCAAAGAATATCAGAAATTTTCCCCTCAATTAGGCAAAACAATTTAGCTCTCCTTGTTTTCACTCCAAACTGGAATATAATCTCTCTCTTGGTACTTGGCAGACAGAAGAGCCATCACTTAAAAAGATCATAATTATAGATAGCAAAAATTAGACGGCATTACATTGAATGTAGCAGGGCCTTCCTTAGATGATAGCTACCTACCAAGTCACCTGACCATAGTGAAGGGGTCAGGTGGACTGTGGTGATTCCCACCTGTGCACCTCCACTGATTTTTTCCCTCATTGATGTACACTGGCCTTTCTCACCTCCTTACAAAGCCAAAAGAGGGTTTTCCTCTGCTATTTCTTCTCTTAATTGGCCACAGTGATAGCAGCCTCTCAGTTTTCCTGTTGCTCTCATCTGTAACCTGTAAATTTCAGATCCATACATTTATTCATCATATACAGTCATCTGATTCTCATTCCCGTCTTCTCTCCCTAATAGCAGATCCAAACTACACTCAGTCACCAAAACACCTGAGTCTTGCGTTCTGGACCAACTCTTGGCCAACCTGAAGGTCTTTGGTCGATCTCAGCCTGAGAGCCACAAGTTTAGGCCAATACCACAAGTGAAAACACCACTCTCAGAGGGCAGGCAGAACACAAAGCTGGAATGCTGGCACAGAAAGGGACCTACACATATAAAGTTGAAGGTTCTCTTCTTAGTGTGGATGCTATATACATCTGCAATTTGTTCACAGAAGTGCCAGGCAACTGTAGACTCCAGATTTTCTTTACACTTTTGTTCACTGCTTCTTGGACATTTCATGACTTACTATTTGCATTAATTGAATTTTTTAGCAGCTCCAGGAGAAAGTTAAATAATAGGCCATGCTAAAGCTTCTAATTTTTTCATGAATTGAAACGTTCCACAGTCTCCATCTTTCATTTCCTCATCTAAAGATAGAAGATTGTTAGGCTTGTGTTGACAAAAGATCCTAGGTCTTAAGCATCCTTAAAAATGATCATAATATTGTCATGAGGCAACATGACTCTCCAGTTTTGATCACACATGTGAGTTGATGCTCTCTGTACCATATATATCAGTGCATCCATTTATATTTATGAGGACTCTTAGTTGACTTCAAGTCACTAGTCCAACAGAGCCTTATGTATCAATTTCCTTCAAAATTTCTCATTTGAGTAAACTTTGTAAAATGTTATGCTTCACGAGGGCAGAGTCTATAGCATCTTCATTTCCTAGCACAGTGCCCAGCAAACAGAGGCATCCAATACATATTTGTAAATTCTTCTTTGACTGAATAGACTGAGAATGGAGAACATATAAATAAAATATTTGTGAATTCAATTTTTCTGAAAGAAATGCCCATAAATTTTTTTTTCCCAGTAATATACTACTTAGGATATTTCTAAGGTTTAATTTTGTTGTTATATATTTACATATAACATTTCCACTTTCACACACACAAAATTTTTTTTTCCCAGTAATATACTCCTTAGGATATTTTTAGGGTTTAATTATGTTGTTATATATTTATATATAACGTTTTCCACTTTCCACGTTTTCCACTTTCTCTCTGTCTCTGGCACTGATTTTCATACTGAGTTCACTTGCTTGGCAAGTGGGACGACAAGTGTTATCATGAATGTAAATCTTTCCCATTGAGGATAGCCTGATAGGGAAATCAGAGGTTGAAAGGGATCTTTTTGTTTTTACTTTGTGTGCAAATGTTCTCCTTACAAAACGAACTGAGTTATTTCATTTTCTAAAGAAAACCCATTTTTGATTTTCAAAGTGGCAAATGTTATATGAAACAAGATTCATCTATTTTATAATTTGTACCAGTTACCTTAAATGACAGCATAGGAGTACTCATTTTTAAGTATATATATGTACATTATTTTAAATAAGTACATTCATACATTATACACATTCACACACATATATGTATACATACATATATATTTTTTTCTTCTTGAGAGAACATCTCAAGATTTGATATTACAATCATGTGATACTCTGTGGCATTGTCATAGTGAGATGGATATTTGTAATTAGTATTTGACTGCTGTTTATTAAACTGCCTTAACAGATTTATATGGACAGCGTCAGTTACACAATTGAATTATAAATGACTATGTCTATGATACAAAAGACACAATATTATGAATTTTGTAACTGGTTACTGCTTGCTATTTTAAGATGATTATTACTATTTCATCTGCAAGCTCGGTTTCTGGAATTGATATTTTAAAACAAAAGTCTGAACTGGAAACCTGATAGTTTTCCATCATCACAGTTCTTTTCTTTTCCTCCTCACCATGTTTTCTTTCCCTTCTCCTTTTTTGTTCTACCTATAAAGTGTTACCTATCTGGACTGCATTTTCTGCAAGTTTAAGGACAAATAACTCCAGAGGGTTTCAAATGCAAAAGCAGACATTTCACGTTGTCAACTGCATGGCTATTGCTTAGTTAGAATAATCATGACCTCTCCTCTTAAGTGAACACAGTAAAGTAGTGAAAGTGTTAGTCACTTAGTTGTGTCCAACTTTTTGCGACCCTATGGACTACAGCCGTCCAGGCTCCTCTGTCATAAAATTCTTCAGGCAAGAATGCTGGAGTGGGTAGCTATTCTCTTCTCCAGGGGATCTTTCTGGCCCAGGGATCAAACCCAGGTCTCCTGCATTGCAGGCAGATTCTTTACTGTCTGAGCCACCAGGGAAGCCCAAGTGAACATAAGGTGACTGGATTTATGACCCCAAGCTCACCTCAATTATTTACAGAAAATTATATTATGTTCTTATCTTTATTTATAGAGTTGATATAACAAACAGCTATATGGAATAACCTTTCTGTATCTTTTGTAAAAGAGCCTTTAAATGCATTATATTACTGTTTGTAACTCAAGGATCCTAACAATACAACCCTTGCATGTACAAATTCCATGCAATGAAAAAGTTTGTTCACTTGTTTTCTTTTTGGATGAGTCGGATTGTTTCCTTTAATGGGATACTGAATGCCATGTAACTATGGTCATTGGACATCACATTTCTAGAGTTGCAAACTATTAATTTCTTCCTGGTCATTAACATTCTTCTAGATGGTAAACAGGGAAGGATGCTAAAATTCTGACCAATTATTTGAGGGTGAGTCATATATTTTATTTATTTAACCCACCCCAACTCCTATCTGTCCTAGTAACAAAGGGTTGCATTCACTTAAGTTAGGCTTTTATATTTATGCCCTTTGCTTTGGAGAATATAATATCTAAATTAAAGATTGGAATCATTAATTATAATATTAGGTACATAGGAATGGACATTATTTGCTAAATGCTATATGAAGCTCTTCATATGTTTGAGCCATCTTCAACCTTTTAGAGTTGGTATTATTTTTCTCATTCGATTGATAAGTGAGCAGACAGTTTAAGTAATTTATCCAAGGTCATACAGCTAGTAAGTGGTAGAACTGAGTTCAATATACGAAGTTTGACTCCTGGCCAATTTGACTCCAAATATAAGATGCTGGGAAGGACTCGGAGATCTTCTTAGTGGTATAAAACTATATATATAGTTTTGAGTTATATATAGCTTAGGAGCTCTGTTCCAAAGCTCTTAAATCCCTTGGAATTTCCTGGCTGACAGAAGTGTCTTTGTTCTAATGAAGCGACTCTTGGGCTCCTGGTTGGCTTCAGGATGGGGGTTGGTCACCAGAAAGACCAAGCCATGATTATAAGCCTAGAACTTTCAGCCCCACTCCTTATCCTCCAGGAAGGGAGAGGGGCTATATTTGAGTCATGATCGATCATGCCTACATGTTGAAAGCTTCATAAAACCCTCAACAGTATGTGGTTCAGAGGGCTTCTGGTGAACACATCCTTCCTCAGGGAGAGACGGTCCTGTACATAGGACCCTTCTGGACCTCCCTTATGTACCTCTTTATCTGATGTGTGCTATATTATATCCTTTGTGTTTGTGTGTGTGTGTCTGTATGTGCTCAGTCACTTCAGTCATGTGCAAATCTTCGTGATTGTATGGACTGTAGCCTGCCAGGCTCATCTGTTCATGGGATTCTGCAGGGAAGAATACTGGAGTAGGTTGCCATACCCTCCTCTAGGGGAATCTTCCTGACCCAGGGATTGAACCCATGTCTCTTATGTCTCCTGCATTGGCAGTTGGATTCTTTACCACTAGCACCACCTGGGAAGCCCATCGTATCCTTTATTATACCATAAACAGGTCAGTATAAGTAAGTATTTTCCCAAGTTCTGTGACCCATACTAGCAACTTATCAAATGCAAGGAGGGGTCATGGGAACACTGGTCGACAGCTTGAAACGTGCGATCTGAAGTGGTATCTGAAGTGGAGGCAGCCTTGTGGGATTGAACCCTTTGCCTGTGGGCTCGGCAGCTAACTCCTTAAAGACTGTCAGAACTGAATTGACTTCTAGGGCACCAAGCAGGTGTTGCAGAATTGCTTGAGGTGTGAAAAACCCACACATCTGGTGTCAGAGGTATTGTGAGTGTGATAGTAGAGTGAGACTAAAGGAGAAACACACAGGAGTGTGTTTTTTTTTATACAGGACGTAAATGTATGTCACTTATCCCACTGCTCCCTATGCCCTCTGCATGACATACCTGGCCAGTTGTTGGTAAGGTCATTTTCTACTTTGTCCAGAGCCAACTTTGGAATTGCTCTTAGTTTCTGCCCCAGGTAATGACTGTCTATTGAATGACTGGCACTTGTGTTGAAATCTATTTATCATCTATGTAGGTCTAATGAACCTCTTTCACAGAAGGATTTATGTTAAGTGCTGTAGCAGAAACTTGTTAGATGTTCATCAACCTGCTTTTTTACTCTTCCTACATACATGGGTAGACTACAATTCCAGCTTCCCTTCCAAACAGGTGTGGCCATGTAACTGCTCTAACCAATAGAACGTAAGCCCTCCTGATATGCGCTGAAAGCATCCTTTGTGCTCTCCTCTGTTTTTCTTAAAAACTGATTTGATTTCTATGAGCACAGTGACTCTGTAAGCCACCCGATGAAGTTGGCAGAGTCAAAAGATGGAAGGAGTCTGGGTCTCTGAATAACCTCTCTGATGAAAGCTACTCATTAATCATAAACATCTGTTTGGGTCTTACAGGAATAAGAATCAAACTTCTGTTATGCTCAGACCCACTCAATTTTTTGTGTGTTTGTTACAAAAACTAATGCTACAAAACAAAGGTCCTACAAGATAACATCATTATCATGTTTCAGAGCCAGAATTTGAATCTGAGTCTTTCAAATTCTTCCCACAATGATAATCTTATTGATAATTTAAAAAATTATCCATGTTAATGATAATTGTTTGTTGTTAAGTCATGTCCAACTCTTTTGTGACCTCATGGACTATGGCCTGCCAGGCTCCTCTGACCATGGGATTCTTCAGGAAAGAACACTGCAGTGGGTTGCCATTTCTGTCTGCAGAGGATCTTCCCAACCAATTGAACCTGAGTTGCCTGCATTGGTAGGCAGGTTTTTTACCACTGGGCCACCAGGGAAGCCACTAATGATAATTAATATTACCTTATTTCAGGCTGTATTTCAACCTAAATTGTCTCCAGTTACAACCCCACCAAGTTTTGAGTTTATCTGCAACAAGTCTTCTTGCACCTCCTAAAAGACTCAGTATCTTCCCACTGATGACTTTAGGATTAGACTTACACATCCTCTCATCTGGCCTACAATTCCTGCCCAGGTATGAAGTAAAAATGGTGACATCAAGTCAGATGACTTCAAGACACCTGACCATGGAATATTTTATTTAGGCACCAAACCTGCTAACATCCCACAGAAATTGTTCCCCAGCACACACTTGGCGAAGTCTGACTTGATGTCACCGTTTGTGCTTTGTAAGGTGAGAAGGTGTCTTTTCTATAGGAATGCCTTTTAATAGGATAATAGGTACTGACATTCTCTAAAATAGGGGTAAAGTCAGTAGCATTTTGCACACTTGATGACAGAGACCCTTCCTAAGGAGCATATCAAGGAACTGATGTTCCATTGAACATATTTTGGAAAGTACAATCCTAAGTATATTGAGTCATACTCATAATCAATGGTATGGGTCTAATACTTGGAATTTAGCTCCTCTTTTCCCAAGGAGACTTTCGTTTCTGGTTCGTGTACTGTCTATTCCTGACACTTGACAAGTGATTATTCCTTGACCTTTGTCTGGTTTGGGCTACTAACCCTTTACCCTATGGTTCTCTTCAAAACTTGACAGCAGGCTTTATTTTGTGAACTCAACTCTGCCACCCTTTGCCTATTTTGTTGTTTCCCTACCTGAGAGAATACAAATGTTTCCCTTCTTCTGTTAAGTACGTGTATTTATAGTATGAATTTTTGGTTCAATCAAATACCCCCAAATAAAGGCTGGAGTTGGGTAGTGATAGTAACATAAAAAGACAATTCTTACTGGTCTATTTAAATACCAGCATAAACAAAACTTAGGGGAGTTACATTATATGGACATTTATATTATGTGAATTCAAATAAATATACTTAGCACCCTGGCCCCAGAGAGGAAGAAAAAACTGTTTAAATTTATTTATTTATTTTTGGCTATGCTGGGTCTTCACTGCTACAGGGGCATTTCTCTAGCTGCGATGAGCGGGGCCTGCTCTCTAGCTGTAGTGCATGGGCTTCTCATTTTGGTGGCCTCTCTTGTTGCAAAGCACAGGCTCTAGGCATGTGAGCTTCAGGAGTTGCAACTTGCAGGCTCTAAAGCACAGGTTCAGTAGTTGTGGCCATGGACTTAGTTGCATGTGGCATCCACCTGGACCAAGGATTAAACCCTTGTCTCCTGCTAACAGGGGGCCTCCTATAATTTAAAATTTGCATAATCCAAAATTAATTTTTCATAACACTGACAAAGGAAGGAAGGTATTTCTTTGCTGTCTGAAGTGGCATCACCATGGTGCACCATGTAGCAAAAACATGGTTCCCAAATACCTGACCCTCAAGCTTTAAAACTGTGTGATTGCTTATATATTAAAAAAAAAGTGGTTTGTTTTCTTTTTGGTATTTCTATGGTTTCAAAGGGCTTCCCAGATAGCACTAGTGGTAAAGAATCCACCTCCCAATGCAGGAGATGCCAGAAACTTGGGTTTGATTCCTGGGTCAGGAAGATCCCCTGGAGGAGGAAATGGCAACCCTCTCCAGTATTCTTGCCTGGAAAATTCCATGGACAGAGGAGCCTGGAGGTCTACAGTCCATGGCATTGCAAAGAGTTGAATATGACTGAGAATGCATGTGTGTACACATACATAATTTCAAAAGCTGCCCATCTTGTGAGAATTTATTAATATTCTTATGTTGTACTCTTTCAAGTTTGAACAACTGATTTTATAAACTGGCTACTCTATTGTAGTGGTGGGTACTTTCACTTACCATTCAACTCCATTTGCACAGCAATTTACTCTGTTAGGCGGTATGACTGCTATTTCTTTCTTACCTGTGCACCTTTCATAGTAGAAAATATCACTCTGGCCTACAAATGCAAACTCACAATTTCATCTGGCCTTACCCAAATAAACTGAAATCTACTGAATGTTAGTAAAATGGCTATACTGAATTTACTGAACATTAAGTCACTCTTCAAAATCTCATATAGTTTTAAGGTGTTTTCAAAGATAATTTTGAATATACATGATTCTTATCTTTATGTGTCAACTTTACAACCTTATCTCCCACATGTGACATTAATCTACTCGAAGAGAATGGAAATTATTTGTTGCCAACCCAGCATCACTATTCTCTTCTTTCTTCCCCACAAACTCATATTTTATTCAGGTATCTACTCTTATGTGGCGGATTTCCCAGGTGGCTCAACAGTAAAGAATCTGCCTGTCAATTCAGGAGACTCAGGAGACGTGGGTTCAATCCCTGGGTGGAGAAGATCCCCTGGAGGATGAAAAGTAAAGGGCAACCCACTACAGTGTTCTTGCCTGGAAAATCCCATGGGCAGAGGAGCCTGGTGGGCTAGAGTCCATGGGGTTGCAAAGAGTTGGACATGACTGAGCAACTAAGCACACGTGCATGCACTCATATGACTAAAGGGAAGATGATCCTAATATCAGTTCCAGGAGTAGATCTTGATTTTTCTGCAGGATTGTAATGGTAGTCTCACCCCTGCTTGGCAGTGATTGGTTTCAGACTTGTGAGTAACCCACGATGGCCTATAACACAGTTATGACCTATCATACAAGATAGTCAGTTGAGGGGTTTCTGGAAAGATTTCCTTGATCTCAGAAAAGGACAGAGACAGGAACAGTCCTTATTCCTCCTAAGCATGTTGCTGGGTCTGGATGTGACTCCAGCAATTATTGCCATCTTGCCACCTCTTGTCTGAGGATGTCAACATTAAGAATGGAAGAGAGCATTTCTCTGATAATGAGTGATATTGAGCAACTTTTCATGTGTTTGTTAGCCATCTGTATGTCTTCTTTGGAGAAGTGTCTGTTTAGTTCTTTGGCCCATTTTTTTGATTGGGTCATTTATTTTTCTGGAATTGAGCTGCAGGAGTTGCTTGTATATTTTTGAGATTAATTCTTTGTCAGTTGCTTTGTTTGCTATTATTTTCTCCCATTCTGAAGGCTGTCTTTTCACTTTGCTTATAGTTTCCTTCGTTGTGCAAAAGCTTTTAAGTTTAACTAGGTCCCATTTGTTTATTTTTGCTTTTATTTCTATTACTCTGGGAGGTGGGTCATAGAGGATCCTGCTGTGACTTATGTTGGAGAGTGTTTTGCCTATGTTTTCCTCTAGGAGTTTTATAATTTCTGGTCTTACGTTTAGATCTTTAATCCATTTTGAGTTGATTTTTGTGTATGGTGTTAGAAAGTGTTCTAGTTTCATTCATTTACAAGTGGTTGACCAGTTTTTGCAGCACCACTTGTTAAAGAGATGTCTTTTCTCCATTGTGTATTCTTGTCTTCTTTGTCAAAGATAAGGTGTCCCTAGGTGCATGGATTTATCTCTGGGCTTTCTATTTTGTTCCATTGATCTATATTTCAGTCTTTGTGCCAGTACCATACTGTCTTGATGACTGTGGCTTTGTAGTATAGCCTGAAATCAGGCAGGTTGATTCCTCCAGTTCCATTCTTCTTTCTCAATATAGCTTTGGCTATTTGAGGTTTGAGGTTTCATCTCATGCCAATCAGAATGGCTGCTATCCAAAAATCTACAAACAATAAATGCTGGAGAGGATGTAGAGAAAAGGGAACTCTCTTACACTGTTGGTGGGAATGCAGACTAGTACAGCCACTATGGAGAACAATGTGGAGATACCTTAAAAAACTGGAAATAGAACTGCCATATGACTCAGCAATCCCACTGCTGGGCATACACACCAAGGAAACCAGAATTGGAAGAGACACGTGTACCCCAATGTTCATCGCAGCACTGTTTATAATAGACAGGACATGGAAGCAACCTAGATGTCCATCAGCAGACAAATGGATAAGGAAGCTGTGGTACATACACACAATGGAATATTACTCAGCCATTAAAAAGAATACATTTGAATCAGTTCTAATGAGGTGGGTGAAACTGGAGCCTATTATACAGAGTGAAGTAAGCCAGAAAGAAAAACACCAATACAGTATACTAACATATATATATGGAATTTAGAAAGATGGGGAACACATGCAAACCCATGGCTGATTCATGTCAATGTATGGCAAAAACCACTACAATACTGTGTAGTAATTAGACTCCAATTAAAATAAATAAATTAAAAAAAAAAGACTCTTAAAAAAAATGAATGGAAGAGAACAGAGATGGATAAATCCTAGGTCCTTGAAGATACTGCTCTTTTATTGAATCAATCAGTCGTGAAGTCTCCCTAGCTTCTTCCTTCTAATGTATCAGTTGGATTGGGCTGCCATAGACTGGATAGCTTAAACAACAGACATTCACTTCTTTCAGTTCCGGCGAAGGGAAGTCCAAGCTCAAAGTGCCGGTTGATTTGGTTTCTGGTGAGGACTCTCTTTCCGGCTCATAGACAGAAGGTTTGATATATAACATGAGAAGATCAAGGGCTATTTTCCTTTTCTCAGAACAAAGCAGCTGTCGAGTTAAAAATGGTTAGTCCATTGCTATTACAGGGCATTTCATGAACTGCTGATTGTACATATATGTGATATCATGTTAACATAAACAGGCCAGCACTTAGGGAGCTTTAGGTTATAAAAGAAACATTTTTCTAAGATCATGTGCTCTGATATAAAAACCATACTCCAGCCCAGTTCTGTCATTATAAAGTTCTGGCAAGCCAAGAGACGTTAGTTAGTGATTTTATCAGACAAAACTTTTAACTAATGCTTGATGAAACCATCACTGCACCATAAAACACCATAACAAATTGCAGTGACGATTCTTTTTAAGAATTTAGTCATTTTAGATCATTACGGTTTCTTCCACAAAAAGTAGTATCTTAGTGATCACTACAGTCTTACAAATAAGAACATGCTTTCACCTTTATGACCAAAAGGAATCAGTTATGTTTATTCTTGCAATTCAAATCTAATTTTACTATCTTCAACAAAAAGGGTGGAGTGTAGATTTTATCTTATCCTAGTAAAGCTCACATGAAACATTTTACCTATTATTTTAGTTACATTGTATACAAAGTAATTTTATGTAGTCTTCTAGATGAACATTAAATAAATAAAATTATATTGAAGTGAAGGACTTTCATATAGTGCAATTCACTTTTTATATCTAGCCTGGGAAGTGGAAAGAGCAGCACTCATCAAATTTTAAAAACAAAACCAAATAAACAAAAAACAAACTCCATCAAGAAACAAATGATGAGAGATCCATTTGCATATAGATGGATCCATATTAAAGCAATAGAAACTTGGGCCATTTTGAAATCTTAAACCTTCTGACACTATTTTCATAAACTCAACTAATACAAACCATGTGGTGAATGATTTTCTGAAAAACTTTGCTGGTTTCACTGTGTATTTTATTATTGGCCAAATGTGACATTAAATTTTATCCCCTGTGGCTTGGAGTTAAATGCTTGCTCTGTTCAGAATGGCAACACTCAATTAAACAGCATTTTTCATGATCTACACCCACCATTGTTACTGTATTTAAGGGAAATAATGGGAGTACTGACCTATATTGCGTTTCTTATTATCAATGGAGATGAAGCGAATGCAGGGATTACTGGTGATGTATCGCCCAGCCCAAGGGACATCAATCTTCGTGCCAGCTTCATAAAAGAGGCCCAGAGCGTAGCGAGAGGAGTAGCTCACAGACTCCAGTTGCTGCCTTTGGCATTCACTAATTACTGTGGAAGAAAAAGTACAGGGCATCAAACTTGAAAATATCATCTTTCCTTTCAGTACATCAAATACCACACTCCTTTAAACCAGTTCCAACTGTTTTTACTGACTCCATCTCACTTACGATGAATTTTGAAAGGTAATATAAAATAGCATCAGCTCTAATTTCTTTGCAAAATGATTACTGTCCTTGGCACACTCGTTTTCATCACACTGAAGGTCCAAACTCTTTAGACTGGCATTTAAAATGTCTCTGAGTCTGACACTAAGTTGTTTTTCTAGCTTTGTATCCTAGTAATTATCCTGGGACTGGCTGGCAACATTGCAACATGATAGATCCCATACACTGAGCACTTACTGTGGGTCAGGGTCTTTGCCAAACATGTAACACGAGCATTTCACTCTATCCAGAAACCACCATACAAGGTAGGTATTATTCCCCTGTTATAGGAGGAGACTAATGATTTATCTCATGGACCTCTTAAGTTCTTCTATGTCATACAGTCATTGTTTGCTTGTCATCTTTCTGCCAGTTGATTAGCATAGTTTCTGGAGCACAGGGACTATACCTTAGTCTTTTTTATTACAGTCCTCTACCCTACTCATTACAAAAATACAAAGGACATATAGAGGGACAGAAAGGCAAACAAGACATGCAAAATTAGTTAAAATGTAGGAGGTAAATAATCAAAAAATGGAAAAATGCTGGGAAATGAATTAGGCAGGTTTGGGTTCAAAACCCAACTCTACCACTTAGTAGGTAGGTGACCCTGGTCAAGCTATTAATACTTATTCTAACTATAGTTCTCATCTATAAGTGGCAAAAATAGGGTGCATTAGTCTGTTGTGAGGATTACATGAATAATGCATATCACAATGCATGGCATATGATAAGTGTTCATCATTTTATTCTATCATAGAGAGAAAAATATTTAGGAAAATGGGACAATGTTCCACCCCGGGATGAAAAAGGAAAGACCCCCCCTTACGTTTTAATCTCCATCTCCAATCTTCCTATCTTAAAGGGTCTCAGGGAGCTTCTTGTTCATGCACTTGCATTAATAATTTGGGTTTCAGAGAAGGCCATAGTTCTATTCTGAAGGCATAAGGCAAGCCAGTTCAGAAAAGGAACATATGAAAAATTCTCATTTAATTGGTGAAAAATATCCTAATCTAGTAGGCAAACCTCAAGGATGGTGATGCTCTTGCTGCTAAGTCACTTCAGTCATGTCTGACTCTTTGCGACCATATGGAGAGTAGCCCGCCAGGCTTCTCTGTCCATGGGATTCTCCAGGCAAAAATACTGGAGTGGATTGCCATACCCTCTTTCAAGGAATCTTCCCAACCCAGGGATTGAACCTGTGTCTCTGATGTTCTCCTGCACTCACAGGCAGGTTCTTTACCACTAGAGCTACCTGGGAAGCCACCTGGGAAGGATGGGGATAACTTTAGCTAAACCTTAGAGAAGTGGCTTTTGGAGGAAGACAGAAGGTAAGAAGGGTACTCAAATTATTTAAGCACAGTAATAATCCTAAACATTATCACAGCATATTCTTGGCTACAAAACACTTTCAGAACCAAGACTTCATTTAATCTTCACAAAATCCCTGCAAGATAGATGATTTTGCCACCCTAATTTTATATCTCTATGAAGCTGAGATTCAGAGAGGTTAAGTAACTTGCCCTAGGTTACACAGCTTCCAAGTTTGTGTGGCCAAGATGAAGCAAGAATTCCCGCACTGGAGTCATGCACATCTTCATCACTTCCACACTTCCCTTCCAGATCTGTAAGTCTGAGCTTCAACATGAACTTTAGCATTGCTTTCTCCTCTGACATTAATGGTTATTTTGCACTCAGAAGTAAAAGCCATCATTCCCTTTAACCATCATTTTCTGTCTTATTAAAAGATTTAATTACTTGATAAATGAATGATCTTCTGACACTGGCCTTCTTACACTCTTATCCTGGGCTTCATTTTATTATTTAACCTACTTTTGGAGCTACGGGGCCTGGTAGTAGGCTTACTGCTTTTCTTTATGAAAATCATAAAGATTTTCAGATCTTCAGAAATCATAACATATTCTCACTAGGAAAAGAGAGGAGGAGATGAAGGAGACTCATAGTAGCAGGTGAGCACAAATTATGCACTTGAGGGCTTATCATGGTTTCCCATTTTTTTCAATTAAAATAATAAACCAACAAAACTGTGAAATCAGCTATTTAGCAACTGAAAGAACTTAAAACTCTTTTTAAAAAAAAATTTTTTTTTTCTTTGTACAAAAACTGAAGGGTCAACTAGGTTGACAACCAAACTGGACCTTTTCCTCCCCTGCCACACACATTAGTACATTTAGCTAGTTTTTAGACAAGCTGCCAAGTGCCAAATCCCACTGGGTAGCCTTTTGAAAAGGTAATTGATATCTATATAGAAACAGAGATTAACCTTAGACACCCTTGTCTGCTCCAGGGGCTCTACAATTCATTCTGAGAACAGGGAGGCGAGACTTTTGACAAACAATCTCAATTTCTGTACAGATTCACTTAAAAAAATTTTATCTTCTAGGCCTGGAAAGTTTTTGATTGCTGCAGGACCTAACAGAATGGTTTTATTTTGTTTGAAAATTTTTGTAATGCAAAATGCTGGAGGGAGCTGCCCTACGTCCTAAATATATACATTTTGGCAAGGAAAATAAATGAGTTATTTACTATCATGTATTTAAAAGGGCCACAACATAAGGCTCATGTAAAAATGCTTGATTACAATATAATAAAACTTTATCTGCATGTCACTCTCAATTAATTCTGAACCACTAGAATTATATAATCTTTGTAATTATACACACACAAACACACATGCATATATAGTATATACATATATAAGATTATTATAATTTATGGCTATCTGATGTAAATAAAGTGACTATAAGTTGTATTGAAGGGGGTAGTTTATAGTTTACATTCACACTCCTATCAATTAGGAGAACTGTCCTTATTCCATTCTCCTTGTGCCAATGCCAGTGTGTACATGAGCACATGGGGGCGTGGGGGAGGGGAAGAACGGAAGAAGAGGGAAGGAGAGAGAAACAGAAGACCTGAATGGTACATCTGAATAAATCAAGTACATATTTAATTTCTTTTTTTTTGTTTCCTAAAGTAATTTAATTCTTTTAGTTGTCTAACATATAGAAGTGGGTTGGACATACATATTTTGCCTTAATTCCTTTGTGGTTTGGTGATGATCTCATTCATTCATTCATGCGTTGCCTGCTATATGATGGCAGGCATTGTTCTTGATGTTAAGGATATAATAAAGTCCCTGGTTTCAAGTAGCTTACATACTAGTGGTGGAGAGACCAGTTATCAATAAATAACCAAGTCAATGGTATGTCAGTTGGTGATAGGAATTATAAAGAAAAATAAAGCAGGGTAAAGGGATAAAAGTAACAGGTCTGGGCAGTAAGGCTATTTTAAATAGGCTTTCAGGGATGTGTCTCCTTTGAGGATTTTATTCTGATTGATATGGGAACCACTGCTACTGGTTATGAGCCAAGGACAGATGTAACCTGGTTTCTGTTTTAAAAATTATCCTGGCTACAAGTGAGGACTCCAGGGATGCATGAGAGGAACTGGAGAAAACAGGTATTGAAGTAGTCTTAGGTTGGAGGTAACAGCAGAGAAGATCAGAAGTAGTTACATTTTGGATGTAATACATGTCTATGTGTATACATGTATGTATAAATACATACATTTGCATTATATATTTTTTATAAATATGTGTGTGCATGTGTATATATATATATATATATATATATATATATATATCTCACATGTATATATAGTTTTAATTGAGGCTTAACTATACCTACAGAAAAGAATGCCTTGAATTTTCATAAAGTGAATGTACCAGAATAATCATTTTGCCAACAAAGGTCTGTATAAGTCAAAGCTATGCTTTTTCCAGTAGTTACATACGGATGCCAGAGTTGGACCACAGGGAAGACTGAGCGCTGAAGAACTGATGCTGTCAAACTGTGGTGTTGGAGAAGACTTTTGAGAGTCCCTTGGACAGCAAGGAGATCAAACCAGTCAATCCTAAAGGAACTCAACCCTGAATATACATTGGAAGGATTGATACTGAGGTTAAAGCTCCAATATTTTGGCCACTTGATGTGAAGAACTGACTCACTGGAAAAGATCCTGATGCAGGGCAAGACTGAGGCAAAAGGAGAAGGGGGCGGCAGAGGATGAGATGGTTAGATAGCATTACCAACTCAATGGACATGAATTTGAGCAAACTCTGGGAGATAGTGGAGGACAGAGGAGTCCATGGGGTCGCAAACAGTCAGACACAATTTAGCGACTGAGCAACAACACACTTTATCTATTCTACTATTGATGGACATTTGGATTGTTTGCAGTTTTGACAATTATAAATATAACATAAAGAACATATGTATGTGCTTCTCTTGTGTATCTACTAGGGATTCCTGGATCAAGGAACAAAGTGTGATATATTCTACTCTTTTGGAATGATAGAGATCATCTCTTCAAAACAAATCCTTGGGCCCAGGAGTCTTCCTAATGAAAGTATTTTATGGTTTCTGAAGGCCTGTTTTTTTTCATAAAAAACCAAAGTAATGTGTTCACCTGAATCTCTCCTTACTGAAGGCTGATGTTTTTTGTCACAGCAATGAATATTTCAATAGTAATAGTAAAACAAATAGCTTTAAGCATTAGTTTGATATTCATTATTAATACTGTAGTTAATGGTAAATGTTATATTGATGGGCAATCTGTGCTCACAGCAGTAACCTCCTTCTAGAAGTTTTTTTTGTTTATAGCCAATTATAGAGGAGGGTTAATTTTCCTGTTTGCTACCATATATGAAGAATTTCAGCTCAGGGAGAGTTGAAGTTAGGAAGTCAGTTTGTAGTATAATTATTTCAGCTCTCCATCAGTGGATATTGGCTGGTCTTGATTTACTTATTATTGTTTTATTTTTTATATTGAATTCCAAGAATGTCAAGAAGTTTTATGCACAAATTCATTCTTAATCTTAGAGCATCTAGTTCTATGGGTACATGAAACCAATAGTATTTTAGCCAGAATAGCTGGTTGCTCTTTACTCAAAGTGGTTGTAGAAATAGCGTTGAAAGATCCATTTTCCATATATAGTTCTCCTAGCAGGACAGTAGAGTCTAAACTTCTACCAATCATGAGCCATTCCTTTCGTGTAAAAGCATCACAGAACCAGTCTCATTTCATTTTACCTGGAATAAATTGGACGGTCACGTGGACTCGATAGGTATTCAAGTCATCATGCCTGGAAGCACATTTTCAAAAATAGTTTTGGCAAGCAATAAATCTAAAGTTTACTGGGGACAGACTTCAGCAGTTGTATCTATGTGAGATTTCCCCAGGGAAATATTTCTTCCACCCTGAGAGGTATCTCCGGAGTTAGAAAAATTTGGGTTTGAATTCTGGCTCTGACCCAGAATCTGTGTGACCTTGGTCAAATTGCTCAATCCCCCTAAGCATCTGTTTTCCTATAAAATGAGAATGAGAACATGCTACCCTTAAAGGATTTTTAAGAAAATTAAATGAGATAATACCAAGTGATTAGCATAATGCCTAACATATAAGTGTACCACAAAAACCCAGCCCTGCAGTTCTTGAATTTAAATACCTTTTGAGGTGTCTATATATAAAGTATAACATACTTTAGAAAAAGTTTCTTGAAGCCTTTAGAGGCAATATCCTAAGTTTCAAGCACATCAAGATAATACTAAATCAAAGATATCTCTTTGGTAGGTAAAGTATACATACTGGGTACACTTCACTTTTCAGAGCAGAGGTTAAAAAAAGCAAACCATTTCTTTTAAAAGTAAGACATATTAAAGATTCTAAAACCATTTCAGATAATAGTTTTTGAAAAATTAAAATAAACCATGGACTTCTTTAGCTATCTAATCTAGAATGCCAAGTGTTTGAAGATTTATCTTTTGAAAGTAATGAAAACCCGTATTTTGTATCATCATTATTCTAGTACAGTGGCATTACATTTTCTTAATCCTAATCCTAGCCCAGGATTATATACAAATGAAAGGTGCCGAACAAACAGGCTTCTCTGTATTATCAAAAACAAAAATATCTTTATTAAAAATTTAAGTGGTTTCATTATCTGAATACAAACTTTAACAGGTACATTCCACTAGTTGCATGTTTAGGGAGAATGATAATCATTATCTGAATACAAACTTTTTAACAGGTACATTCCACCTAGTTGCTACACATATAAAGCCTGTCACTGTTTCCAATGTTTCCCCATCTATTTGCCATGAAGTGATGGGATTGGATGCCATGATCTTAGTTTCATGAATGCTGAGTTTTAAGCCAAATTTTTCACTCTCCTCTTTCACTTTCATCAAGAGGCTCCTTCGTTCTTCTTTGCTTTAGAACACATTAAAAATCAGAGGCATCTTAGGATAATTAAGTTCATATCTAGTAAGGGAAGTTTACCATGTTTCTCAAATTTTGTGGGACCCCAAAATCAATGCTTTCCGTTCAGTCACTCAGTCACGTCTGACTCTTTGTAACCCCACAGAATGCAGCATGTCAGGCTTCCCTGATCATTACCAACTCCAGAAGCCTACTCAAACTTATATCCATTGAGTCGGTGATGCCATCCAACCATCTCATCCTCTGTCGTCCCCTTCTCCTGCCTTCAATCTTTCCCAGCATCAAGGTCTTTTCTAAGGAGTCAGTTCTTTGCATCAGGTGGCCAAAGTATTGGAGCTTCAGTTTCGGCATCAGTCCTTCCAATGAATATTTAGGATTGATTTCCTTTAGAATCCTGGTTTGATCTCCTTGCTGTCCAAGGGGCTCCCAAGAGTCTTCTCCAACACCACAGTTCAAAAGCATCAGTTCTTCGGTGCTCAACTTTCTTCATGGTTCAACTCTCACATTCATAGATGACTACTGGAAAAACCACAGCGTTGACTAGATGGACCTTTGCCAGCAAAGTAATGTCTCTGCTTTTTAATACGCTGTCTAGGTTGGTCATAGCTTTTCTTCCAAGGAGTAAGCATTTTTTAATTTCAACATCAATGCATTAAGTGGCATTAAAAAGGGAAGAAAAAATACTTCCTACTCCCAGCTCACCAGATAAATCAGAAAGTGAAGGAAGTATAGGAATTTAGGTGCTGACATTTGTTTGTCACAACGGGCATTCCAGAGTTGTGAGGTATTTGAGGGGATAGATACTCAATGATCCTCTGGGTCAACATTGCCTTAATGAAAACACTGGCACTTCTCACAGTTGTAAAGTTTCCTTCTCCTCATTTTGGTGGCCATTTATACCACTGTAAATGTATTAATTTTTTTTAAAGCTCACAGAGTATTAACATGTTAGAATATTATGCAAATTTAAAGAAGTCATAAACAACATTTATTGCTTTGGTTAAAAAAGATTCCATAGGACCCTGAGACATAAAGACACTGCAGTTTCTAAGCTATAATAATACTTACTTGATCATGACTTAATCTTATTTTGTTCGTGGTAAAAATAATAAACAGGGAATTATTTTAGGAGGAAGTTCTTAGGCTTCCTGGCACTCCAGCTATACTGGGGTCAGAATTCATGCTGAAATGTCTTTGCAGTACTGTGAAGGCCCAAACTGTTAGTGCTGTTTCTAGCCCTGGTGATGAATCAGGTTTCCTCCCCTGCCCTCAGTGATTCAAGAGGGATTTCTAATCCCTGCTGTCCCTCCATTTCTCTAACCATAAGGAACAATCTGTCAAGGACAAAAAACAATGTTTTCTCTCTAGTTTCTCTCTCTCTGTTTCTGCTTTCTTGCCACTGTAACCCAGTGCCCTGTGAAAAGGAGTATTCAGCTATACAGCTGTGGCTGTAGTTGGCTCTTCATAAAGTCTTGGACCTTCTCCCAATCACATAAAGTCTCTGCTGTTTTATATATTCACTATCCACTCTTCTCTTTATCTGGATGGAAGTTCTGTGAAACTAAAATGATAGTTGCTTATTTCTATGGCGATTTGTTCTATCCATGGGATTAGAAAATAAGCATTTTTAAATATAGATGCTTTTTCTGAAAGAATGTGGGATGATTTAACTCAAGCATTGTTTGCGGCAAGTCCACTATGTGTCCAGCACTATGCCAGTCACCATAAAACACCTCTAAACAAAACACTGAACAGACTCTAGGATAGATTTTGGACTGAGACATTAAATAATTTGACCCTGGGTATTATCAATATTACCCTTAGGAAACTTCTTTTTGTATATCAGAATAGCAAACATATACAATAAGTCTGGAAACCACAATAATGAGGTTGGGAAATTCTTGCCTCATTTCCATGCATTCTAAATTTTTAGACTATTATGCCATCATTCTTACTGTAGGAAAAGTGCTGAGCTTCAAATGAGAAAGAATATAATAATAAAGCATTGTGTGTACTCATATAAAATGTCACAGAATATCATACATATTTTACAGCCACTCTTCCCAGCCTATCCATTTAATTACTTTATGGCCATGCCATTCGTGAGCAATACAGTCATTCTAAAATTCATAATAGTAAAAACTTTATTACATGTCACCTCATATTTTTATACAGGTACATATTTTTATATTTAGAACTAGAGTTAATTTAGACTGAGGCAATGACTCAAAGAATTAATATTCTAATTCAAAACTTCCATAGTTCTAGAAATCAGAAAGCAATGTTTACGAGGACCTGGAATCTGCAGTATTAAGGCAAAATGTCAGAGTCTGGTGGTGTAAGCTTTAGGACACTCAGAAATATATTCATCTTGTACTTTGCAAACCCGCTAGCTTCTTTTCTGTTTACATAATAACAGCTCCCCACAATGCTTAGCTAAAGCCAAAGCAAATAAACTGGACTTGGGGAAAAAACTGTAAGTGGCACCAGACTTAATTTAATGGAAGCCTGTAGCATTTTACTTATTTTAAGTCACCATATTCCCACAACTAACAAAAACTTAATTTGATGAAAAGCACAATTATTTAAAAGTGGTTTTTTTTTTAAGTTTTTTTAAAGTTAATTTACTGGTAAAACATTGTTCCTTTTTCTTTGTTATCTTTGGTTTGTTCCCATTTTAAACTCAAGTTTTGGCTGCCAAGTTTCAATCATTTCCCCCTATTTCTCATCTGACTTTTACATCACTGAATGTTTGACCTGAAACATCTGACAAAGGTTATCCTTAACTGAACACCTGCATTTCTGAGCCTCACAAAGAACTTTCTGGGTATAAATAAGTGCATATCAATATAATGTGATGCACATATTTCTCCTTACTGAGCATCAGTTTCCTCATCTGTTAAGTAGTGGAATGACCTTAGCTTTAAAGGGGTGATATGAAGATGAGAAATTTTATGTTCTAAATATAAACAAAGTTTTGGAAGTTTTACACTCTGAATATTATAAAATTATATATATATATGTATGTGTGTATATATATATATATATATATATATATATATATATAAATGAGCTTCCTTAGTGACTCAATGGTAAAGAATCTGCCTATAGTGTAGGAGATGTGCAGGAGATGTGGGTTCTATCCCTGGGTTGGGAAGATTCCCTGGAGAAGGAAACCCACCCCAGTATTCTTGCCTGGAAAAATCTCATGAACAGAGGAGTCTGGCAGGCTACAGTCCATGGGGTCACAAAAGTGCCAGACACAACTTAGTGTCTAAACTATAACTATATATCTATTATAGTTATATATATACACACACACACATCAGGCACAAAATAGAGGCAAATCAAAAGTAATAATAACAAGTATTGCTCTTGTTCTTGTCACAGGGAAAGTAATTAATAAGACAGCCTTAACTGGTATAGGAAGGTACAATTATTAAAAGGAGATTTAGAAGAGGGAGCAAGGAAGGAAACAAAGAATTTTTCCTAGCTCATCTTTGGAAAGATAACTTTTATAGCCAATTTTATAGCTTCAAGGCGTTCGCTTCTGACCTATAACTTAACTTCATTTAAATACTATTTTCTCAACAAGTTTATTCTATTACATTGTTTTTTAACCAGGTATGGGTTTTTATCAGGCATCTGTTATTAATCAGAGTTAGTATATAATTTAAATCTAATATAGTCAACCAAAGCACTTCTTTAGCCTGGAACATAATAGGGAGTTTTCTTTCCTCTTATAACATATTCCAGATCCATTGTTCTACCATCTGTAGTCAGAAACATAAATTCCTCCTTTGCTTTCCTGTCCTAAACACTTACCTCACAAGCCTGTTTACTCTTCATGTGTGTGTGTGTTAGTTGCTCAGTTGTGCCTGACTCTTTGAGGCCCTGTGGACTGTAGCCCGCCAGGCTCCTCTGTCCATGAGATTTTACAGCAAATATACTGGAGTGGGTATCCATTCCCTTCTCCAGAGGATCTTCCCAACCAAGGGATCAAACCTGGGTCTCCTGCATTGAAGGCAGATTCTTTACTGTCTGAGCCACCAGGGAAGCCTCTTTGCTTGCAGATAAATGTATACAACTGCTAGAGCATCATCTCCATGATGGGATGACAAATAGGATCTTGTCATTGTATTATTTAAAGAGAAAATTCCAAAGATCAAATCTTTCTCCACACCTGTGTCTGCTTGGGGACATTAAAATGGAGCTAGCCTCATTGATTACAAGGAAATTTAGAGTAAAAATATGGGATTACGTGATGAAGTCATTTCATAGACATATCTGGTCTCACCCTTCGTTATGGTTATCTCATGTACGTGAGAATTCAGTTGCAGATGCTTTTTCCAAGCTTCCACCCTACCACCTCACCCTCACCTCCAGCTTAGGTAGCAAACAGTCTGTCCTGGTTAGATGGACACCTGATGGCTGACTTTAGCCACCTCCTTTCCTCTACTACAAACCCAAGTTGCCTCCTCCCCTCCTCCCTCCCCCTCATCCAACCTGTCCTGCTGTCACAGGAAGATCTCTTCTTAGTCACCAACTGCCTTCTCTTTTCTTTCTCTTATTCTGTTTACAAACAAAACAAGGGCCACTACCACAGTAACAGGACAGAATAATTCCTTGACCCCCAAATAAATTGAAAATGGCTTTAATAGTTGGTAATGCAAGGATAAGGAAAACCACATATTTTGTAGTGAAATTAGAAGTAATAAAGTACCTAACTTGTACGGGTTCCCTGGAGATCCCTTCAAATCTCCCAAATGGACTCCATCAACCTCCTCATCTGGCTTTCCCTCAATAACTAGTGTTCATTATAAATAGAACACTTGTATTGTTCTCTACTTTATTTGAGCAAATGAATAGTATTTCTCTTTTATTAAGGCTAAATAAGTTTTTGTGGGCAAAATGGAGATAGCAGATTAGAACACTGTTTCTATAAGAATGTGCTGTGCTCAGTCACTCAGTTGTGTTCAAGTCTTTGTGACCCCATGGACTATAGCCCATCAGGCTCCTCTGTCCATGGAATTCTCCAGGCAGGACTACTGGAGTGGACTACCATTTCCTTATCCAGGGGATCTTCCTGACCTAGGGATTGAACCAGAGTCTCTGGTGTCTCATGCACTGGCAGGCAGATTCTTTACCACTAGGGCCACTCTGTACCACTGAGAAGCCCCTTCTATAAGAATACACATTCCTAATTCAAAACAACCAGATTCCAGACAGAGAATTTATAGACTGATGACTGCCTGGAGTGGGAAATGATTTATGCTCTGGTCTCTCACTCAGTATCAACTTCACTGATGCTAGCTTGTCTTCTTGCATAAAGATGCAGTGACATGGTGCAAAAAGAGAAAATCAGAACAGGCGGCCCACAAAAAAAGTTAATTCACTTCTGTTTTGAGTAATGCATATTGAGAAATTGAATTGAATGATGCAGTGAATAAAATATTTATTTCATACATGCAATATAGATGAATCAATGTCACTCTGAGCAATTTAACTTTTTAATTTGCTAAGTTGGTGTTTGTATTTTAACAGCAATTGCAAAATAATAATCTATTATTCTCTTGTAAGTGTCAAAAAAGATGATATTGTGGGGAAAGCAGCTCCAACTATTACCTCAGGATGGCTAGAACAAGCATGCACTCTTCATTTTTCTTTGCCAGTCCCTGACTCCCCTGCCTTTATTTATATGAAGGCAAGAAACAAAATCAGGGTGCGGTTATGACTTTGCTTGATAGTATATACAGCAATCTAGCTGCATGAAACTTATGCAAATCCTCTGCTAAGTACCCTGCAGTTAACAATCAAGTAACATTACGTAAATATCACAGGTATAGTAAATAAACAAAATCAGACATTCACATTAATAATATTAAAAGAACACAGATAGCTTTAATAAAGAATATAAACTATTTTCTTTTTGGAAAAAAAATCTTTGTTCTAAGAGTTTTGGTAAAAATACTACTCTATGTACTAATGCACTTAACTAAAGAAACAACATAATACTTTAAATTTCACCAGAAATAGTGACCCATTAGTTACAAATCATTTCTTAAACTTAAGAAACTCTTTTATTTAGGAAAATTCTCTTGAAGCAAAGTATTTGTGTAGCTTATTAAAATCACACGAGCTTCTTGCTCTCTTGAATATGATTCAAAAAATTCCTTAAAAAGTTCAAATACAAGGTAAGGTGTATTCTTCATGTTTCTCTCTCTCCCTCCCTCCCTCCCTCTCTCCTCCCACAGCTCTCTTCTCTTTTTCTCTCTCACACACACAGAAAGCATTTTTGCTATTCACTTGTAAACTCAAATTACTTAACTCCTGGTAGAAAACAACTACAAAATACATCAAAAAAAGCGCAATTTTATGTTCAGCAGTGGGTATGCTCTAATGTTGAAGAGTGAGTCAAATTAAGGACAGAGAATTTCCTTGCTTTTGTTCATGTAAATGTGAAAATGCATAGCTACTGAGTGGAGTGTGCAAAATTAATAATTTTTCATATTCTAATAAAATGACCCGTCTTTTTAAAATTTTACTTTTAATTGGGGGATAATTGCTTTACAATATTGTGTTGGTTTCTGCCATACAACAACATGAATCAGTCATGAGTATACATATGTCCTCTCCTTCTTGAACCACCCCACCAATCCTCACCCCAACCCACCTCTCTAGGCTGTCACAATTCTGCATGTCGAGCTTCCTGTGTTATACAGCAATTTCCCATAGCTATCTATCTTACATACAGCAATGTATATGTTTCAGTGCTATTCTCTCAATTTGTCTCACCCTCTCCTTCCCCAGGCTACCCTTGTGGCTCAGCTGGTAAAGAATCCGCCTGCAATGAAGGAGACCTGGGTTTGATCCCTGGGTTGGGAAGATCCTCTGGAGAAGGAAAAGACTACCCACTCCAGTATTCTGGCCTGGAGAATTCCACTGACTGTATAGTCCATGGGGTCACAAAGAGTCAGACATGACTAAGCGACTTTCACTTTCACTTTCTCCTTCACCCACTGTGTCCAAAATCTGTTCTCTGTGTCTGAGTCTGTAGTCAGGCCCTGCAAATAGGTTCATCAGTACCATCTTTCTAGATTCCATATATACGCATTAATATGCAGTATTTGTTTTTCTCTTTCTGACCTACTTCACTCTGTATAACAGGCTCTAGGTTCATCCAGCTCACTAGAACTGACTCAAAACAGTCATTTTTTAATAACATTCTGAGTAAAGAAGAAATTTGTCCAAGACTGAGTTGTTTTTTTTTTTTTTAATCAGCCCAAAACACAATGGTAAAATTTAGCCTAATGTTTTTTTCTTATTTCCCTTTTTATCCCCCCTCCCATTCTTTCTCCCAAAGAATGAATGAAACTGGGAAGAATTATCAGTCTGATGTGTGGTAAATGGTCTCCAGTTATCTGATTTGCATTTTCCTGATAACCAGTGTGGCAGATAGACTTTCCCCAAATGGTGCAATGATACCCCTCATCGTACATTCTTTTGTTACATCCTTTCTATCAAGAGGTAGGGTCTATGTGCCCTGTCTTTGAATTTGAGACAGCTGATGACTAATGCAGAACTGACACTATAAAATACAATTTATGCCTGGTTCTCTTGGGATGCTCTATCTTGGAACCCAGTCTCCATGTTATGCAGAATTCACTTGAGAGGTGCACAGGTGTCTGGCGGACAGCTCCAGCCTACACCAGTGTCAACTCAGACATTGGAATGAAGGTGCCTCCAGGAGGTATCATCCCCCAGCTGTGGATTCACCCACCAGCTTCTGAGTCCTTCTAGAAGAGATCTCAGACAATATAGAGCTAAGGCAAGCTGTTCCCATTGTAATCTGTCCAGATTTCTCCTGCAGAGTTGCTGAGGTAGTACAATGGTTGTTTTAAAAATAAACTTTGGTGTGATCTGTCACACTGCAATAAACAACCAGGGAGGTACATCATCTTTTCGTATGTTTATTGACAATTTGCCTTACTTCTGTGAACTTTGCCCTTTGACTATTTTGTTGTTTTTGTCTTGTTCATATATTCCACATGTAATCCTACAGTTGTTATAGATATTGTAAATGTATTCAATCAGTTGTTTCTAGGTGATAGAAAACTTTGTGTTTTATGTAGTCAAATTTTCCAACTTTTTTCTTTTTTAGTCTTTTTCTTTCTTTTTTCTTTTGTATCTTCAAGGAAAGGCTTTTCCAAATGAAGATTATAAAAATAATCCTATAGTCTCTTCCAGTAATTTTACACCTTTATGTATGATTAACTTTTTTAAAACTGAAGTACAGTTGATTCACAATATTGTATTAGTTTCAGGTATACAGCAAAATGATTCAGTTATGTATGCTGCTGCTGCTGCTGCTAAGTTGCTTCAGTCATGTCCGACTCTGTGCGACCCCATAGACAGCAGCCCACCAGGCTCCGCCGTCCCTGGGCTTCTCCAGGCAAGAATACTGGAGTGGGTTGCCATTTCCTTCTCCAGTGCATGAAAGGGGAAAAGTGAAAGTGAAGTCACTCAGTCATGTCCGACTCTCAGCGACCCCATGGACTGTAGCCTACCAGGCTCCTCTGTCCATGGGATTTTCCAGGCAAGAGTACTGGAGTGGGGTGCCATTATGTATGGATATATATATATATATATATATATATATTTTCCATTATAGGTCATTACAGGATATTGAATTATGACCAACTCTTTAATCCATCTTTAAATTATTATTTTATATGGTATAAAGTAGGGGAAACTGAATTCCTTTGAAGTAGATAGTCAGTTGTCTTTATATTACTTATTTAAATAATCTTTCTCCAGATATAATATGCCTCTTTTATCATCTAAATTCTTAAATATATGTCAATTTCTGGACTCCATTCTGACCCACTGATCAATTTGACCATTTCTATAAAAATGTCATTTTATTTTAATTTCTATAGCTTTCTGATATGTTTTCATATCTGATAGTGCAAGTAACCTGGCCTCATTTATTCCCTACACTCCAAATTTCTTAGTTAACTTTAAACATTTCATCTTTCAGATGAATTTCAGAAACAACTTGTCAATTGTCTTATTAAGAAAACTGTTCTGATTAATGTGGGGCTAAGTGACATATTTATTGTATTGAGTTCTCTTGAACATAAGTATATTTCCTTATTCATCCAGGTCATCTTTTTAGGACCTTCAGTAAATCTTAGTGTTTTAGTGTTTTCTTCATCCACATATATACAATTCTTATTTGATTTATTTCTAGTTAGTTTACTGTTTTTGTTATTCTTGAAGATAGAGTTTTTTTTTTTAAATAGTGTATTTTCTAATCAGTCTTTTCCATAATAAAAATACTAAATTGTGTATGTGTGTATTTACACCTATATATATCAAAATATATTTTATATTTCTTACATTTAGCTTTCTTTTCTGTTATTTACTACTTTATTAGTTGTAATAGATTTTCAGTTGATTCTCCTTGGATTATAAATGACCATCATGTCATCTACAAATATTGACAGGATTACCTCTTCCTTTCCAAAATGTATATCTTTAATTACTTTCTTTCCATGATTGCATTGGCTAGCGTCTCCTTTAGCAGTGCTTCTTAAACTTTAACGTGCATGAAAATCACTCAAGGATCCTGTTAAAAGTGCTGATTCTGATTTTAATAAGCTGCCAAGTGATGTAGACCACATTTTGAGTGATCAAGTTTTCCTCTACTCTGTTAAGCAGTAGTGATGATACAGGTCTCTGTATCTTATTTATGACCTCACTAAGAATTCTAATTATCAGCCCCATTTATGTAGATAAACAGATTTAAATATATTAAGGACCTTGCCCATGTGGCAAATGTCAAAGCAAGGGTCAGTCCAATATGAGCAAGTTCAAAGCCTTTGTTTGTAATATTAATTCTACACTCAGTTCAGTTCAGTTGCTCACTTGTGTCTGACTCTTTGCAACCTCATGAACCACAGAATGCCAGGCCTCCCTGTCCATCTCCCTGAGTCCACCCAAACCCATGTCCATCAAGTCGGTGATGCCATCCAGCCATCTCATCTTCTGTTGTCCCCTTCTCCTCCTGCCCTCAATCTTTCCCAGCATCAGGGTCTTTTCCAATGAGTCAGCTCTTCGCATCAGGTGGCCAAAGTATTGGAGTTTAGCTTCAACATCAGTCCTTCCAATGAACACCCGGGACTGATTTCCTTTAGGATGGACTGGTTGGCTCTCCTTGCAGTCCAAGGGACTCCCAAGAGTCTTCTCCAACACCACAGTTCAAAAGCAGCAATTCTTCGGTGCTCAGCTTTCTTTATAGTCCAACTATCACATCCATCAGAGAAGGCAGTGGCACCCCACTCCAGTACTCTCGCCTGGAAAATCCCATGAATGGAGGAGCCTGGTAGGCTGTAGTCCGTGGGGTCGCTAAGAGTCGGACACAACCGAGTGACTTCACTTTCACTTTTCCCTTTCATGCACTGGAGAAGGAAATGGCAACCCACTCCAGTATTCTTGCCTGGAGAATCCCAGGGACGGTGGAGCCTGGTGGGCTGCCGTCTGTGGGGTCGCACAGAGTCGGACACGACTGAAGCGACTTAGTAGCAGCATCACATCCATACATGACCACTGGAAAAACCATAGCCTTGACTAAACGGATCTTTGTTGGCAAAGCAACGTCGCTGCTTTTTAATATGCTGTCTAGGTTGGTCATAACTTTCCTTCCAAGGAGTAAGCGTCTTTTAATTTCATTGCTGCAATCACCATCTGCAGTGATCTTGGAGCCCAGAAAAATAAAGTCAGCCACTCTTTCCACTGTTTCCCCATCTCTCTGCCATGAAGTGATGGGACTGGATGCCATGATCTTAGTTTTCTGAATGGTGAGCTTTAAGCCAACTTTTTCACTCTCCTCTTTCACTTTCATCAAGAGGCTCTTTAGTTCTTTTTCACTTTCTGCCATAAGTGTGGTGTCATCTGCATACCTGAGGTTATTGATATTTCTCCCAGCAATCTTGATTCCAGCTTGTGCTTCTTCCAGCCCAGCGTTCCTCATGATGTACTCTGCATATAAGTTAAATAAGCAGGGTGACAATATACAGCCTTGGTGTACTCCTTTTCCTATTTGGAACCAGTCTGTTGTTCCATGTCCAGTTCTAACTGTTGCTTCCTGACCTGCATACAGGTTTCTCAAGAGGTAGGTCAGGTGGTCTGGTATTCCCATCTCTTTCAGAATTTTCCACAGTTTCTTGTGATCCACACAGTCAAAGGCTTTGGCATAGTCAATAAAGCAGAAATAGATGTTTTGCTGGTACTCTCTTGCTTTTTTGATAATCCATTGGATGTTGGCAACTTGATCTCTGGTTCCTCTGCCTTTTCTAAATTCAGCTTGAACATCTGGAAGTTCACGGTTCATGTACTGCTGAAGCCTGGCTTGGAGAATTTTGAGCATTACTTTACTAGCGTGTGAGATGAGTGCAATCGTGCGGTAGTTTGAGCATTCTTTGGCATTGCCTTTCTTTGGGATTGGAATGAAACTGAACTTTTCCAGTCCTGTGGCCACTGCTGAGTTTTCCAGATTTGCTGGCATATTGAGTGCAGCACTTTCACAGCATCATCTTTCAGGATTTGAAATAGTTCAACTGGAATTTCATCACCTCCACTAGCTTTATTCGTTGTGATGCTTCCTAAGGCCCACTTGATTTCACAGTCCAGGATGTCTGGCTTTAGGTGAGGGATCACATCATCATGATTATCTGGGTCATGAAAATCTTTTTTGTACAATTCTTCTGTGTATTCTTGCCACCTCTTCTTAATATCTTCTGCTTCTGTTAGGTCCATACCACTTCTGTCCTTTATCGAGCCCATCTTTACATGAAATGTTCCCTTGGTATCTCTAATTTTCTTGAAGAGATCTCTAGTCTTTCCCATTCTGTTGTTTTCCTCTATTTCTTTGCATTGATCACTGAGGAAGGCTTTCTTATCTCTCCTTGCCATTCTTTGGAACTCTGCATTCAAATGGCTATATCTTTCCTTTTCTCCTTTGGTTTTCGCTTCCCGTCTTTTCACAGCTATTTGTAAGGCCTCCTCAGACAGCCATTTTGCTTGTTTGCATTTCTTTTTCTTGGGGATGGTCTTGATTCCTGTCTCTTGTACAATGTCATGAACCTCTGTCCATTGTTCATCAGGCATTCTGTCTATCAGATCTAGTCCTTTAAATCTATTTCTCACTTCTACTGTATAGTCATAAGGGATTTGATTTAGGTCATACCTGAATGGTCTAGTGGTTTTCTCCACTTTCTTCAATTTCAGTCTGAATTTGGCAATAAGGAGTTCATGATCAGAGCCACAGTCAGCTCCAAGTCTTGTTTTTGCTGACTGTATAGAGCTTCTCCATCTTTGGCTGCAAAGAATATGATCAATCTGATTTCAGTGCCAACCATTTGGTGATTTCCATGTGTAGAGTCTTCTCTTGTGTTGTTGGAATAGGGTGTTTGCTATACTAACTTTCTTTAATAAAAATTAGTATATGTCTAACAGAGCCTGTTTTAAAATGCAGATCATGTATCATCTACTGTTGAACATTTTGCATTAGATTTTTTAACCTACATTAACATTTAGTTACTTAGAACAGGGGCTGGTAAAAGATATCCCATGGCCCATATCTGACCCCTACCTGTTTTTGTATGGCCCTCCATCTGAGAATGGTTTTTAGATTTTTAAATGATTGAAAAAATCAAAAGAAAAATAATGGTTTGTGACATATGAAAATATATGTATTACACGTCAGTATCCATAAATAAAGGTTTACTGGAACAAGGCATGCTTGTTTGTTTACATGTTGCTCATTGCTGCTTTCCTGCTAAAGCAGCAGAGTTAAATGGAGTGGCTGTGACAGCTCATATAGGTTGCTCTCATCACTGTGGTGCTGCTTAGGTGCACTATAAACCACAGTGATGCAGTTATGATCTGACTGTATTTCAAGTACCATGTTGTATTGTGACATCGTTTGTTATTATTTTTAAATTATCACTGTATACTCATCATGTCCAAACAAGAAGAGAAAAGTAGACTTCAAATGGCAAGTACAGTAGCGTGTGGATGATTTTGTTATCAAATTAATGGCAAATCATCGTGCTTATTGTGGAATGATACTACAGCTAAAAAAAAAAGAAATATAGTACACTTGGCCAATACTAAACTTAAATACTTATCACAAGTCATGGGAAAGCAATAGTCATAAATCAAAAAAATTTAAATGGAATATCTCATCACAGCAGAATTTTTACAAAAATAAAAAGTGAAAATGAGGCTTCAACCAAAGCAAGTTTCTGAGTGTCTCCTTTGTTTCCCAAGCAAGGAAAGCTTTTTTGCTGATGGTGAGTAAATTAAACTATGTTTGACTGCAGCAGTTGAAGAAATTTTCTTAACAAAATAAACTTAAGACTATTGGCTTTTGGGGAGAACAGTTGCTTGAAGAGTTCAGAATATTGGGAGCGACATCAATAGTCAATTAAAAAACAAGGCAAATGATTTTGGGTGGTTTTCTCTGGCTCTTGATGAATTGACAGATGTTACTGATACTGCTCACTTGTTATTTATTTAAGGAGTGAATCCTGCCTTTAAAGAGACTGAAGGATTATCTTCTACAAACAGTCTGTATTGTAAAAACTACAGGCAAGTATATTTTTGAAGAAATTGAGAGAACACTAACTCAGTACAACCTGAAGGGGAATCTTCTAAGATGCATTCCAAATGATGGTGGTAAAATTAAGCAGAAAAAAGGCTTAGTTACACAAATTTACAAAGCTTATGAACTTGTAAGGCATTTTAAGCCTATATTCACAAGCAGGTGGTCTGTGGAAAATACTTAAACAAATCATGTATAATTGAAACAGTGTTAATGTGGAGCTTCATTTATTTTTGTAGACTTAACCATTATAAGTTCTGTAAGTAACTGTCAGCATATTATATACAAAATAATTACTAAGTAATAGTAATAATTTTTGTGATTTTTTTTTTCTTGAGGGTAAAGGTTGAAATTTTTATAAACGGTATGTGCTACCATCAACTACTATCATTGGATATTGAATGTATTTGGAAAAAAGTTTTTGTTGCAGATTTGATAATGCTTCTTAACAAATACAATCTAAAATTATAAAGCAAAACAATACTTAAAAGTAAAACATACTGTAGTTATTTCAATGACAATTAATGTTGCTTGAATCACATGCAATGTCAAGCTGTTTTATACATTTCTTGTGCTGTAAAAAGTTAAAAGAAGCAAGGCCTCCATTTCCACACAATTATGCACCAGATACATTTTCTGAGTTCAAACTACAGTTCCAGCAGCATTTTTTTTGGACCTTGATGCCAAGTGCAAATGAAATTTCCATATTTCAAAATCTATTTAACTGTGCAATTGAGGAGCTCCCACCTACCCTTCAATTGGAAGTAATTAATTTAATGACATGCTAAAAGACAAATATCAGGAGACGAATTGGGCAGAATTCTTTAAATGCCTTCCAAGCAATGAATGTGCTCAATTAAAATCATATGCTCATGGACAGATATTAGTATTTGGCAGTACCTATCTGTATGAAAGGACGTTTTTCAAAAATGAAATATGTAAAATCTCATTATGAATCAGCATTAACAGATGGACATGTGCAACTGATTTTGATGACAGGAAACACTAACTTTGAACTCCAATTATGAGAAATGTTATCCTTCCTCCACAATAAAAGAATTCCCTTCTTCTCATTAGGAGACCTATATTATGGAAAATTGTACTCAATTATTATTATTATTATTATTAAATTTTTAGTTCTTTCCAAAAAGATTTGTGGAACTTTGTTCTCTCTCCTGTTATGTAACTGCCTAAATAATATCCTTGATTCTGCCTCTTGGCCTACAAAGACCAATATATTTACTCTCTAGCCCTTACAGAAAAATGTTGCCAATCCCTGACCTAGAGTATTCTCTTATGTCTCTTGTCACAGGTGCCAAGTAGAGATAATTCTCAGAATCATTTTATAAGCGCATGTGTGTTGAGTGCTTACTATGTACATAGCTTTTTCCTTGTGAGAGAGGCATTAACATTTCCAATTTATGCAATGGAGCCTTTCCTAAGGTTGTACACTAATAAATAAATTAGCCATGATTTAAATTTTGTGTTTCTGGCTACAAAGCCTAGCCTGTATGACCTTGGGGGAAATTACCTAATGTATCCAAACCTCAGTTCCTAAATCTGTAAAATGAAGATTATACTATAGTATCACCTATATCATAGGGCTTCCCCAGTGGCTCAGCAGTAAAGAATCTGCCTGCAGTACAGGAGACGTGGGAGACTTGAGTTTGAACCCTGGGTCGGGAAGATCCCCTGGAGGAGAAAATGGCAACCCACTCCAGTATTCTTGCCTGGAAAATCCCATGGACAGAGGAACCCGGTAGGTTACAGTCCAGGGTGTCACAAGAGCTGGACAGGACTTAGCAACTAAATAATAGAAACAATGCAGACATACTAAAGTAGTTGAGAAAGTCAGCTGGGGTCATACTCAACTGGCTTATTATAAGCTTTGCTACTTGTTAGCTGTGTGAACTTGGTCAAGTCTCACAACCTCTTTGATCATCAGTATCCTCTTTTATAAAATGTTAATTATAAGTAGTTTATTATTCAGGAATGATATGAGGATTAAAAAACCAACCAAAGTGAACAGCTCCAAACAAACAAATCCCATCTTATTGATTGGGTATTAGAGGTTAGGGAGACTATTAGGAAGGAAAAAAATTAAGGACCTTATTAGAGCTGCCAGATAAAATACAGGACAATCAGATAAATGTGAATTTCACCTAAACACTATTTTTTTTTTAAGCATAGGTATATCCCAAGTATTGCATGAATCATACTTATGCTAAATAAATTATTCATCGTTTCTCTAAAATTCAAATGTAACTGGGTGCCAGGTATTCTTATTTACTAAATCTGGCAGGCTGGACATGACTGAATTAGGTAAGAAACCTCTTACCTTGCACAGCCAACCACCTTCAGAATTTAAAAGAGCCTACTGTGTTTCCTGAATATTCATTGGAAGCACTAAAGCTGAAGCTGCAACTCTAATACTTTGGTCATCTGATGTGAGGAGCTGACTCTTAGGAAAAGACCTTGATGCTGGGAAAGACTGAAGGCAAAAGAAGAGGGTGGCAGAGGACAAGATGGTTACATGGAATCATCAACTCAACGGACATGAATCTGAGCAAACTCCAGGAGATAGTGAAGGACAGGGAAGCCTGGTATGCAGCAGTCCATGGGGTCACAAAGAGTTGGACATGACTGAGCAACTGAACAACAATTGTACTTCCAACTCTAACTGCAAAAGTTTCAAGGAAAAGGTTGATCCCACCCTCTCCATCTTTGCCAAGCAAAGGGCCCAGATGGGAACCCCCCATGTGAGCGACTCTATCTCCTGTGTACCCTCTGTGGGAGCCTGGTGCAGAGGCTGCTGGGAAAACCGGGGCAGCCAGCCCCTTGTCCCCTTGGGTCCCTCTGCCCCAGGCTTCCCTCGGGTGGGGCCCTGTGGTTACAGTGTGGTGACTCTTTGTCTCTGCACCCCTGCCACACCCTGCTTAGTCCACCTGGAGGTGGGGGTGGGGTGTTGGAGAGAGAAGACAGGTTGGAGGAGGAAAAGAAAAGGCTTATCAGTTTAACGTTTTTTTCTGAGCTAGGTTGTGCTTGGCTGTCCTGGTCTGCAAAACTGTAATTATTACTTTGATGCAGGGTGGCTGCAGATTGTCATTGCCAGGCCTGATTTAATAGCCTGCTTGCACAAAGTCCGACAGAGACTGCTTTTGTTGCACTTTCGAACAGCTCGTGACGGTGGCTCTTTTACGTTGAGGAGGAAACTCTGTGGTTAAACTGTAGCCTAGGTATTTTTAGAGCCGTTACCATGTTAACCGAATTTCGTACATTTCACCTGCAGGATATGTGGTAGTGCTTAGGGCCTTCCCTAAACTCTAACCAAAAATACGTTTTACCAGTTGTTAATACTGTGCTCAGGACCAACTACTTGCTATCAGAAGAGCTACTCACCAAATATGTGGGCTGCCTAAGAATTCCTTTTTGGATGGGTGGTTCTATGCCATTAGGGAATGTTTTTGCCTTGATACGGAATGATTTGAAGAAACCTAACCAAAAGGCTAAAACTGGTTAGTTCTAAAGGTCAGAGCCTGAAGGCAGTGACCCATTTGTTAATCATTAAGCTTTTCTAAGCGTCTCTGACAGAATTCTGGCTTTCTGCCACTTCTCTGGTCATTTTAAGCTGCAAATTCTTGTACTGTTTCAGTTTTTAAGTAGGTAGCAAAGGTTATGAGAAAGACATCACTTGTTAGTTATTTTTCCTTATCAAACGTCTTTATGGTTTTAGAAAGCAGAGCTGTTCTGTGTTAAAGGAATTTTCTTAACATCCCAGCTATACGGCATTTAAAGATGGACCAGCAGGTCCTCTAAAAAGGCAGGGTTTCTAGCTATTATTCCCATGTTAATTAGCTTCCATAGATAAACAGGAAGTGAGTGAGAGAACACCCATTTAGCCATTAGGTATTAGTTCCCAAATTACTGCTGTCCACAGTGGTTTTCTTCAACAAACCCAGCACTGACAGTTGAAGAAACAGGAGCAATGATAAGCACAATGTGTTTATCATCTTCTGTCATCAGTTAAAAACTGGAAGAGCTTTAAAATATTCTGAATGCATTTTGTGAAGCCCAATGAGGTTCAAGAGGTATGATGTTTCATTCCCAAATTTAATGCCAGTTTATGCTCTAATCTATCTGAATTAAAATTGATTTGTGTACCCAAAACCCCATAAACAAAACTAAATTGTATGCAGCCAAGGGACATTAAGATGCTAAAATACTTGCTATAATATTGAACATGGAATGGTTGTTCTCTATTTCTCAAGGGAAAAAATACAGTCAAATCTTGCTTATCCATAACCCAAACTTCCGGGAGGCTAAAGTATTTGGAATTGCTCCAAACCCTGAACAGGGAGTGGGGAGAGGGATGCAGAGGAAGGACAGGAGCAGGGAGGGGGAGGAAGGGTGAAGGAGAGGGAGAGGAAGAAAGAGAGAGAGAGAATGAGAATCAGTAGAAAGCAAGCAAGTCAGCTTTTAGAAGTAGACCTGAAGCCCTAGCAACACTGAAAAGAGACCTGGAGGTTACATCTGATTGGCTTACCAGCTAGAAGGAATGGTGAGCTATGATTGGCTGGTGATGATGTCTCCAAATAACCAGCCTTTTTCAGGAAAGCAAATTTATGTGGCAGAAGGGACAAGAGACAGAAGAAGCAAGCAAGGAGAAAGGGAAGAGAACAGGGAAAAATGAATGGCAGATTATTTGTAGCAGAGGTGATGACTAAGACCAAAATGAGAAAAAGAATAACAACACTTATTTATGATAGTGCTTACAAATCTACAAAGTGCTTTTACATGTAATCATTGATATTGTCTTTTCAAAGACCTGCAGGGCTCCCAGAAGTTAAATAGCATCCCCCAGGTCATTCAGCTACTCAGAAAAATAGTGAAGGTTTTCTGGTCACAAATCCAACACTTTTGATGCCACACAGGTATTGTGGAGATGATTCGAAGTTGTCTTGCATGGCAGAGTGTAGTAAATGCTCTAAATGTAAAAAGGAATCAGAGGCCACATCAGCATGCATATTAGTAGAAAGGTGAAAGGGAGTAGGGAGAGTCGCTGCCCTTCATGACCTTAGACCTTGAAAACACAGACATAGGGATCATCTTCTGGGTATTTTGGAAGAGAAGATCATAGTGGTACAATTGAGAGTTGTGTCTTGAGAGCTGAGGGCAGCTCTGAATCTATTTCACTGGAGTGTATCATTGCCTTCTTGCACTTATCATGTAGAAGTTGGGTACCTAACTATTACCTCCCACCTCTTGCTTTAAAGGGCTTCCCACATGGCACAGTGGTAAAGAATCTGTCTACCAATCTAGGAGATATGAGAGATGCAGGTTCGATCCCTGGGTTGGGAAGATTCCCCTGGAGTAGAAAATGGCAACCCACTCCAATATTCTTGCCTGGAAAATTCCACGGACAGAGTGCCGAGTTGGATGTGACTGAGCAACTGAGCACACACACACCCCTGCTTTGAAAGCTATTCCTTCAAGCCTAGTAAATATTAATAGCATTCATATTCACCAGTTGCTCAAGCTAAAAACCTGAAAGTCATCTTTGTCTTTGCTTTCTCCCTATGCTTAATTTATCTGCAATGTAGATTCAATTTCCAAAGTGTATCTTGAATCAGGTTACTTCTGTCCATCTCTACAGTCACCACCATTTTCTCCTCCTGGACCACTGCAATAGCTTCTTACTGGATTTCTCTAATTTCTTATATCTCCTCTTCTCCAATTTGTGTCCCCTTCCCTTTAAATCCATTCTCTAGGTCATGCCTGCTTCTTGCTTAAAATTTGCCCTGAGAATATAACTCAAAATCCTTAGTGTGATTTGGCCCCAGTTTACTTCGCAACACTCTGCAAACTCACCCCTCAAGCTACTAGGCTCTAGCTATTGAAGAGCCTTCAATATTGCTGCTCTCTATCGCAGTATCAGCAATGGCTGGTTCTTTCTCTGATTTCATGTAACCTACACAGATAGAGCTTCTCTCACAAGCCTGTCTAAGTAAGAGTTTTCTTTCATTCTCAGTCATAGTACCAAAAGGTATTAACTTCTGGTCATTTTTAATCTGAAATTATGTATGTTTTTATTTGATTTCTTGCTTATCATCTTCTTTTTATATGTTTTCCCCCTACTAGTCACCAAGCTCCATTAAGGCAAAGATCAAGTTGATTTTCCTCACCACTGTATTCCTAGAGCCCACAACAGTGATATATGGGAGGTAGTGTTCGATGAATGAATGAATGAATGAATGAATATTAGGGCATTAACACACCTGTGTGCCATATCACTTATGTCCTCTGGAAGCCATGGGCACAGTACACATGTTTCATGTTTGTGCCCTGTTGTTTGTTAACTCCCATTGGAGGTACGAACACTAATATAGATGCCATCTTTCGGGAAGTTTTGTGGAATCTCAACACTGTGATCTCTGAAAAAGTGAGTTGAATCCTATTTGGTTTGGGACTTGAAGGATATAAAATTTACTCCAGTAGTAAACAATCGAAATCCATCCTGAAATTGAAGCTTTACCAGACAGCTATTTTGTAGCATGTAGGAAAATGTGAAATTGCTCCTAAGATGCATGTGCTGAAAGGCATTCACTCTTTTTTAGAGCTAGAAAAGTAGAGGTTCCCACCTTAACAGTTAAGAAAACTGCCATTTTCTCGACAATTTGTGGAGCTCATACATTGGTCATGATAAAGCCTGTGTCTATTTTTGATTTTCCAAAGTGGTGCCTATGAAAAATGAACACAATCTTAGCAAAAAGAATCATTCTATAGAGGGTTTAAAATCACAGTGGAATCAATGTTTTGGTGAAGGTACTGCTGCTTTAATTACATTTGTTTCAACATTTTGGTTTTGGAGATTTTCTTATCTGACCTATTATGGGTCCCTGTGAAAATGAAGTTTACCATGGTGCCCTCTGGTGGAATCCCATCTGGACATTTTTAAAACTAAAGGCTTATCTAGTGAGAATGCATCCCTCTGCATTAAAGAAAAGGAGTAACTCTAAATAATACTGTCCACATACTGTAAGAAGGGTTCTGTTGCCATTGAGGGACTGTAAGAAATACATGCCTCAGAATATTTGCCTGCAAATTCAGGGATACAGCCTGAAGGAGCTGCAAAGGAAAGGCCATGATATAAATGTATGTAATTTCAATCCTGTTAGAATGAAGGCTAAGAGCCACAGTATTTCACATCACGTGGCAACATGGAAGTTAACTAATTAGGTATTATATTCAGAAGGGCAAAAGAAGGTTATAGATGTTTCAGCACTTGCAACAATATTTATAAATAGTCAAGAACACAAAAGGAAAGTAGAACTTGGTTGTGGTTTATTAAGAACCAGTGCAGATTCATTTCCTCATCAGAGTTGATAAAACCATAATGTGTCCATCAAAATGGCAAGCGTCACAGCACTGGTTCCTTGAAACTGTTGTGACTGTGAAATTTAGTGACTCTTCAAAAAGTATCTCTCACTTATCTCTATAAGGGGATAAAGTGATGATCTCTTGGAGATATTCTGGGTTACATATCACAGGGATGCTACTCAAGGAATTTGAGTACCAGACAATCATAAAAAGATATCAATGGAATTACAAAGTACTTAGCTGAGGACTTAGGGTCTTCAGATGGAGGAAAACAGTGTTAGTCCATATAAATCAGTTGTATGTTTGTTCATGTACTAAATGTTTGAATGTACTAAATAAAACAGTTATTTAAGATAAAAGCTAAAAAGGAAAAAGAAAACAAAATGAGCATCTAATCCATCAGGGTGTCTGCAAATGATTTAGTGTTTATTTCAGTATTCAGCATTCCTGAAAGGTAGAATGTAGGGCAGAGTAAACAGTGAGTTGTGAATACAACACACTTGCGTTTGATCAGCTTGATGCTTTTCTTACTGGGGACCTTTCTTTGAAACTTGATGTATATTAGATTAAAACAAAAGCAAAAATAATTACTAAATCCTCTAAAGCACTGGTTTTCAAAGTAGTGCTACTGCCCCCTAGGGGGTGTTTGGGGACAATCTTGTCAGGAAGGTGTCTCAAAGTATCTCAATGATTATGTGGCTGTTACTGACCTTCAGTTGGTAGTGGCAGGGACCAAAGATGGGAGGAGCAGTTCCACATCGTGCTAGATGTTCCCACCAACCATTCATGTAGACTTAAAAAAAACCCAAAACTTGTATGTAATTATCTAAGCCTAGAACCAAATTCAGTTTTACATAAAAACACTGATATGCACGGTTTTAATGTACACTGAATTTTTCAGAATGTTAGTCCAATGTAAATTGAGGAGAGACTGTGGTGTTTTTTTTTTTAATTTTACAAAGAACTATTCAGTGTTTTTGAAAATTATAATATCAGTGGTTACACATGGTATCCGACCACTCCTAGAGCACTACCATAATCATTTCTGGTTCAGTTCAGTTCAGTTCAGTCGCTCAGTCGTGTCCGACTCTTTGCGACCCCATGGACTGCAGCACACCAGGCCTCCCCGTTCATCATCAACTCTCGGAGTTTACTCAAACTCATGCCCATTGAGTCAGTGATGCCATCCAACCTCCCAATGTTTCTATTACAAAGAGGTGTGCTTGATTCTTTCACTGTATTTCCTAGTGCAGTTGTAGCCAAGCATTTTCAATTGTTATTAATATGTTCTAACTAGGTTGTTATTAATAAATTAAAATGTTAACTGTAAGCCCAGAGAAACTGCTAAGAAAATAACTTAAAAAATAGTAAATGAAACAACAAGGGAATTAAAAAGCTACATTAGAAAATATCTACTTAATACAAAAGAAGATAGTAATGGAGGAATCAAGAAGCAAAAGTGACAATTAGAAAACAAGTAGCAAAATAGCAGATGTGATTCCTACCACCTCAGTAATACAGAACATTCCACCTAAGAAAAGTAGAATAACACATGCTTCCCAAGTGCACATGGGACATTCTCCAGGACAGACCTATGTTAGACCACAAAACAAATTTCAGTAAATTTGAAAGGATGAAATCATAGAGTGTATACTCTCTGATCATAGTAGAGTGAAATTAGAATTCAGTAACAGGCAGACATTCAGAAATATGTGGAAATTAAACAACACACACCTGAATAACCAAAGACTCAAAGAAGAGGAAGGGGAAGCTAGAGAATACTTTTGTAATTTATAGGATGTAGATAAGCAATGCTCAGGGGTAAATCTGTGACTGTAAAAGACCCTTGCTCCTTGGAAGAAAAGCTATGACAAACCCAGGCAGTGTACTAAAAAGCAGAGACATCACTTTACCAACAAAGGTCCATATAGTCAAAGTTGTGGTTTTTCCAGTAGTCATGTATGGATGCGAGAGCTGGACCATAAAGAAGGCTGAACACCAAAGAATTGATGCTTTTGAACTGTGTGTTGGAGAAGACTTTTGAGAGTCCCTTGGACAGCAAGGAGATCAAACCAGTCAATCCTAAAGGAAATCAGTCCTGAATATTCATTGGAAGGACTGATGCTGAAGCTGAAGCTCCAATATTTTGGCTACCTGATGCCAAGAGCTGACTCACTGGAAAAGATCTTGATGCTGGAAAAGATTGAGAGCAGGGGGAGAAGGGGGCAATAGAGGACGAGATGGTTGGATAGCATCACTGATTCAGTGGACATGAGTTTGAGCAAGTTCTGGGATACGGTGAAGGACAGGGAAGCCTGGTGAGCTGCAGTCCAAGAGGTCACAAACAGTTGGACACAACTAACTGACTGAACAACAAGAGGTGCAAACAACCAGTGACTATTAATGGGCATAGAGTTTCTTTTCAGAGTGATAAAAATGTTCTAGAATTAGATAGAGGTGATGGTTGCAAATCAAAACACAACCTTATAAATACACTAAAACCACTGAATTGTAAACTTTAAAAGGTGAGTTTTATGATATGTGAATTATATCTCAATTAAAAAAAGAAGACAATGGATTAGTATTAGTTTCCTGTTGCTGCTATAACCAATTACCCCAAGCTTGGTGGCTTAAAATAAGAGAACTTTATTTTCTTACAGTTCTGGAGGCTGAGTTTGAAATCAGTTTTACTGGGCCAAAATCAGGTTGTTGGTAAGGCTGTGCTCTCTTCAGAGCACAGAAGAGAAGCTGCCCCTTGTCTCTTTCAGCCTCTGCCAACATAAGGTTCCTTGACTCATAGTTGCATCACTATAATTTCTGCCTCTGTGGTCACAGTGCCTCCTCTTCTTCTCTGTTTTGTGTCAAATCTCCCCCACTGCCTCTCTCTTACAAAGGCACTTGTGATTTGATTTAGAGTCTATCAGATAATCTGGGCTTCCCAGGAGGTACTGAAAATGAAAGTGTTGGTTGCTCAGTTGTGTCTGACTCTTTGTGACCCCATGGACTGCAGCCTGCCAGGCACCTCTCTGTTCATGGGATTTCCCAAGCAAAAATACGGAGGTGGGTTTCTATTCCCCTCTCCATGGGATCTTCCTGACCCAGGGATTGAACCCAGGTTTTCTGTATAGCAGGCAGATTCTTTACTGCCTGATTTGCCAGGAAAGAAAAATCTGCCTTGTATGCCATGTATGGATGTGAGAGTTGGATTATAAAGAAAGCTCAGCACTGAAGAATTGATGCTTTTTGAACTGTGGTGTTGGAGAAGACTCTTGAGAGTCCCTTGGACTGCAAGGAGATCCAACCAGCCAATCCTAAAGGAAATCAGCCCTGAATATTCATTGGAAGGACTGATGCTGAAGCTGAAGCTCCAATACTTTGGCCACCTGATGTGAAGAACTTACTCATTGGAATAGGCCCTGATGCTGGGAAAGATTGAAGGCAGGAGGAGAAGGGGACGACAGAGGAGGAGATGGTTGGATGGTATCATTGACTCAATGAACATGACTTTAAGCAAGCTCTGGGAGATAGTGAAGGACAGGGAAGCCTGGGGTGCTGCAGTCCATGGGGTCACAAAGAGTTGGATATGACTGAGCGACTGAACATAATGTTGATATGTAGGTGTTCATTATTCAGCATATTAAAGGGTTTGATTGAATTGGGAACCACCAATCTATAAGATCAGAGTTCCTTAGTATGATATCCCAGTTTTCCTCCAACTTCCCTTTATAGCTTCATATTCTGCGACTTTCTGTTCTAGCCATTTTTATGCCATGCTTCATGCCATGCTGTGCCATACTTTCATGCTCTGTGTCTGTTGCTCCCCTATGAACATACTCTCCTCTCTTTGTCACACATCCAATCTTTCAGGTCTTTATTAACCACTTTTCTGTGAATGCTTTCACAGTTTCTCTAAGAAAAAGTGACATCTCTAGTCTCTTTACTGCCACACCGTTTTGACACATCAGTTCAGTCGCTCAGTCACGTCTGACCCCATGGACTGAAGCACACCAGGCTTCCCTCTCCATCACCAAACTCATGTCCGTTGAGTTGGTGATGCCATCCAACCATCTCATCCTTTGTCATCCCCTTCTCCTCCTGCCTTCAATCTTTGCCAGCATCAGGGTCTTTTCCAATGAGTCAGTTCTTTGCATCAGGTGGCCAAAGTACTGGAGCTTCAGTTTCAGCATCAGTCCTTCCAATGAATATTCAGCACTGATTTCCTTTTGGATTGACTGGTTTGATCTCCTTGCAGTCCAAGGGACCTTAAGAGTCTTCTCCAACACCACAGTTCAAAAGCATCAATTCTTCAGTGCTTAGCTTTTTTATAATCCAACTCTCATATCCATACATGACTACTGGAAAAACCATAGCTTTGACTATACGGACTTTTGTTGGTAAAGTGATGTCTCTGCTTTTTAATATGCTGTCTAGGTTGGTCATAGCTTTTCTTCCAAGGAGCAAGCATTTTTTAATTTGCACTTGGTATTTTATTAATTTGTTTACATATCTGGTTATCCTACTAGATCATATTTCTTAAAGTAGGGACAATATGATGTTAATCTACATATGTGTTAAGCACGACTGACATATAAAAGGCATAAAAGTACATGTATTTTGAGTGAACGAAGTAACAGTTGATTATCAGTGATCACTTAAGTACCCAAGCAATCATTGCTCATTAAGAGCAAGCTTGAATTAAATTTTACTCACTCAGGACTTATGCTGCTTGTGGAAAAGATCCTGCTTTCTGAGTTTTTGAGAGTTCTCCCAATAGTTCCATGTGACCTAGATTTGGAAGGACATCTTAATTTTTTTTTTTTTTTTTTTACCAAATAGGAATATATAGCTCAAATTTCTCAGTGTGCTATTTAACATATTAATAATTTCTTGAATTTTACTTCTTGAATATTATCATGTTTAAAATAACATTCAGTTCTGTGTTTTAATAAAACATTTTAATTTTCTTTCAGGAAACAAGAATTCACATTATTCTATATGCTAAATTCCAGGACTTCCTCCAACTTTTCGTCCTTTCCCTATCTCCCAATGACTACCACTGACTTATAAGGTAAATTTTATCTATAGGAGAGACATCAATTAGCAGAAGTGCACTTCTGATTACTCTGAGAAAATAAACTGAAAAATCAATGCGATAAAAAAAAAAATCAACATGCTTTCCATAAACCGGAAGGATATAAATTCCTCCTAAATATAGTAATACCAAATAATGTATGCATTATCAGTAAATTAACCATAATAAATATTGAGACAGGTTTTATAATCATATATTTGAAATTTGGTCCATAAAATATTGGAATAGATGGACAGAATTCAAATACCCTTAGCATTCACAGCCTCACAGCTTCAGACAAATTGTGTTTACAATTTTAAGGAAATTCACACTGAAATATGGATAAAACAAGATGCCTGAGATTTCCATAAAATAATTGGGGGGGACATGGGGACTTAGATGAAACAAGTCTGGCCATGGAATGATAATTGCTGAATCTGGATTCACTATTCTATGTTCTCTACATTTATATACATTTGCATATTTATATCATAAAAATTTAAAAGTAAAAGTTCAGTGGGGAGAATGTATTTTGATTAATTGAAGAGTGCTTATAAATTTTTTTGGTCTGTTTTATGGTTAACTGAAATACATCAAGTCTTCCAGTATAACACAGGATGGAAATCTAGTTTATAATGTCTATATTATTCATTGGTATCATTGTGTAATTTACAATAAAAGCAATTTTCTGTTAAATTCTTTCAAATTTACAATTTCCATACCTTTCTCATTTGGCAATCTTACTTGGCAACTTTGTTAGTGTAACATAAGGCATGGTTTACAGGCTTCAGTGAGCTGTAGAAAGGGCATGCAACTGAGAACCATGTGACCTTGGTTTCTATCCTGCCTTTGCTGTTGGGAATCTCTGTGACTTGGGACAAATTGTTTAATCATTCTGTGTCTTAGTTTCATCATTTGTATAATGAAGGAGTTATAATTCATCTTTTCTACAATTCAGACCTCTACTATTTTTTTTTTTTTTGGACATTTTATTCTGAAAAAGTAGAAGAGGATTTTCCTAAAAACAGACAGGATGGTGCTTAAAACTATTTTCTAAACTCTTAAGTCATGGGTCAAATAATATTCAAAATGGAAGAGCAATTTACCCAGAAAAAGGACCTTAATTTTGAATTAGAGAAAGGGGAAAATACAACTCAAGTTTAAAGAGAAATATCCGATGATTTTATCAGGAAGAAGCAAAATGGTGCTAAAATGGAAAACTCAAGCTTGATAACACAAGTTGTCTAAGTAATTGTAGCAAAAAGAAACCATGAGGTAACCTGGGTATTTAACTTGGCATTGCCCAAATTCCATCTAGTTTATTGTTGGGTAATTTTAGTAAAATCCAGTATACTTGGGAATATCCAAATGGTAAACATACAAGTGTTGAAAGGGTTACAAAATAGGCAATGCTGAGGGATCTAGGACCAGCTGACCAGGGAAAAGAATGATGGACCAAGGGGAGCTGTAATAACAACCTTCAAACAGGCAAAGAAATATTATCCAGATGAAGATAAGGAGCTGTTTTAGTCAGCTGGGTAGAGTCGGAGCTTGTATTACAGAAGAAAGAATTATAGTTAGGCTTAGGAAAAACTTCCTGGCACCTGGGAAATTGGAAATGCTTCTTCTCTGGAGATCTTTAAGCAAAGGGAAGACATCTACCTTGAGATGATTTTAATGTAGTCTTCTTGCAGTTGTGAGGATGACTAAATGATGTGTATCTAGTGATTTATGTCCAAATCTTATAGATGTGGGTGAAAATAATTGCTTTGGTGTGGACTGCAGATACAAATCTGGCAGACACAGATCAGGCCTCATTTCCTTCCCTGATTCTTTCAATTTCCTGCTCCCTTGAACTATCATAATCATCAACATCAAAAAAGTTCTTATTAAGCTTTAGGTGCAGGTGGCATATGCCAGCTCACTGCCAATAAAAGAACATCATCTCCATCCTCTGGAGTGTCTAGTCCCTTCCCCCCAAGAAAAAATGCACCAGAGTCACAGGGATGTAACTTCCAGCACAGGGCATATAGACACTAATATTATAATAACTTTGTATGGTGTATAATACATGAAAAGATCGAATCATTATGTTGTACCTGTGGGGGGAAGAAAACTATTGTGATAAAAGTGCAACATGGAAAGGCTGGCTTATGGTTTTCATTGCTGGTTTAGTTTGGTTTGTGATTCCTTTTCTATAGGAACCCTCTTAGGTTCCTTTATGGCTGAGAGGGTTAAAAAAAAGACAGAGATGATTGTGCTACATTATGACCGATGTGTTAGCAGAGAATTAATGCTGCTAGAACAGAGAACAGGAGCATGAGAATTAAGGTAATAGGTGACATCATCATAAGACAAAAATGGAAGGAAAATAGCAGGAGTTAGTGTAAACAAATGAAGAAAAGCCAACTTTTAACTTCTTTAGTAGGTCAGCAAATATTTATTAAGTGCTAAGAGCAAAATGCAAATGCATAGTTTTTGTCTTCATAGTGCCTACCACTGCTCTGCTATGGCTGCAGGCCTAAACAAGGGCATCATAATTATTGGGGTTAAAGAGGAAAGCCATACCTATGTATACATATAGCTGATTTATGCTATTGTACAGCAGAAACTAATATAATATTGTAAAGCAATTATACTCAAATTAAAAATAAAATACAGGAAAAAAAAAGACAGCCATGTCCCTTCTTTGAAAGTCATTATTAGAGCACTCTGATTTCAGTTTTAGTACTGACTCTGTAATACAGGGAAATCTGTTTTTTTGTGGGCAAAACATAAATGACATTGGTGACCTGACTTGCAGACTTGGTTAACATACAGTATGAAACGCTTCCATCTAAAGAAATCACTATTGGTATGAACTTTGACTTTTCTGTTCTCTCTACTGTTTTGCTGAATTTTTTATGTACTTGCCTTTACCTCTAACCCCCACTTCCAGTGCTAGCAGTGTACTGATAAAAGATGAAAGAGAAGCAAGCTGTTAAAGGGATGGTACACATATCACATAAATGCAATTGTTAAATGTGTTTAAACTATACCTTCAACACCTCATTTAAGGATGTCTGGAAAGTGGCCCAAATACATCTTAAAAAGGTAATCGTGGAGACTCTATGGGGAAAAGAATTGTCCAATTAGATGTGAAAGTTTTTCTTTTCCATTTCTTTCTCTTTAATCTGTAAGCATTATGCAGTGAGATGAAACTTCTCCCTTTAATAATACTGAATTTTCAATTTGGTGTTTTAAATAATGTAAATTTTTTATTTAGAAAATTATTTTTAGCTTATTGTTCAATAATTATTTTTATAGCTTTCTTTGTTCCAAAAAGGATATGAGTTGGCTCATTAGTCAATTACATTTCTTTATGAGAGGTGAGATTTGTTTTAATTGTGTGTGTGAGTGTGTATGTGTGCACATGTTTATATGTGTGTTTTAATAATGTGTTGAGGAGAAAAAAAACTTTAGTGGAGACCCATTCTGAATATACAATTTAAATAAGTAAAATACAATTTAATTTACAAAAATACAAAAATGTTACTTTATACTAAATTGTTCAACTGTTCAAGAAACTGTCTACAAGTAAAAATATTTACACATATGATACGGATAAGAACAAACAAGAGTCTATACACAATGTCATTTAGTTATATGTTGAATGTACACTGAGGTCACCCTTTCCAATCAGCGGGATCAGGAATGACTTCCCAGTTTCACGTGTTGTTTGTGAACATTTTCACAGTAATGCGATTAAGGAAGTAATTTAATTAGCCTTATTTTCCATTTGGGATCCAAAATCAGGAAAAAGATGTGCTCAAATACACATCTCAAAGCATTAGAAATGCATTTTTCCACCCTGTGTCATAGGAACAAAGTTCATGTACTAGTATTAGATGAATCACAATTCTGTTCTTACTTCTGTAAGCCCCATCACATATATGAATCATTAATTTCAGTTTCAAGTGATTTAAATAGAGCCCAGAAAGATTCTATGAGTCATTAGGGCCTCTGACTTAGATAGTGATTTTGTATCTCATTCTCCTCTTTCTTATAAGAAATCAGATCTAGATTGCAAGCCATCTCCCCTACACCTGAACATGAATGTCACTTATGATTTTCAAAGGACTAGTTAAAGCAACAGAGACAAATAAAGCACTGACTATGCATATAAAATAAAGGCTTCCCAAGTGGCCCTACTGGTAAAGAACCCACCTGCCAATGCAGGTAGACAGAAGAGACCCAGGTTTGACCTCTGGGTTGGGAAGATCCCCTGGAGAAGAAAATGGCAACCCACTCCAGTATTCTTGCCTGGAGAATCACACGGACAGAGGAGTCTGGCAGGCTGCAGTCCATAGGGTCCTAAAGAGCCAGAGATGACTGAAGCAACTTAGCATGCATGCATATGAAATGCCCTATTACATTAAGCTTCCAAACTAACGGAACTCTGTCAGTTAGTTGTTCGAAAAATCACCAGTGGAGCTGAAATTCGTTTTAGATAACTGATAGCTTTTTGTTTTAAAAAATTTTCTATATTACATTTTTTTTTAAGAGAAATTACCCTTAAGTCTGTCAGCTCAGCAGCTCTGGGTTCTACACTCTATAGAGCAGACTTCACTTATTTGTCTTAATATCTACTGCCATATCAAAGATCTGCAAGCTTTTTCTGTAAAGGGACAGATAGTAAATATTTTAGGCCTCATGTGCCATACAAACTCTGTTGCAAGGACTCAACTTTGACATTATACCAGGAAGGCAGTTGCTGACTCTACGTAAATGAATGAGTGTGCCAATGTTCCAATATGACTTTATTTATAAAAGAAGAATCAGCCTGGATGTGGACCATGGGCTGTAGTTTGCCAAATTTTGGTCTATAAAATGGCTATGTTCATGAAACAGTGGATACAGGAAAGGTTCTATGCCAAATTTAAGGGCATAGGAGTAAAAATTCAAAGACCTTTGTCTTATAAAATTTATTTTCCCAGTTTTATTGAGATACAATTGATATAAAACATTCTATTAGTTTTAGGTGTATGATATAGTGATTTGGTATCTGTGAAAATTATGATGATAACTACAATAAATTTAGTTAACATTGATTATCTCACATAGTTATGAATTTTTTCTTATGATGAGAACTTCTAAAATCTACTCTTTTACCTTCTTTTAAACATATAATTCAGTATTGTTAACTACAGTTGCCATGCTGTACATTCTATCCCCAGAACTTATTTATAACTAGAAATCTGTACCTTTTGATCACCTTCACCCATTTCACCCAGCACCCACTTCTCACCCTGGCAACCACCAATCTGTTCTCTGTATCTGTGAGTTCAGGTTTTTTTTAGATTTTACATATGAACATTTAATCATTGCTCCATGTTCTAGAACTTACATATACTGCTATACATTCCTTTGCTTTTGAAAAAGTGGAATTTGTTTCCTCACTGGACCATTGGGAAAATGCATGTTGTACACGTTTGTTGTTAGATGAACTCTAATTTTGTTTCACACCATGTTCATCACCGATTTTGCAAATCTGCCCACTTATTCCTGGTTGATTCATGTTTACATACATACTCCATACTGGCTCAAAGTCCATGTTCTGTTTTCTTTCTTTCTTTCTTTCTTTTTTTACCACTTCTGTCCCTGCCAAAACAGTAAAAGTCAGTGTTTATATAATTAGGTCAATAAACACATATTGATTACACTAGGTACCATACCTTATGAAAAGAATGGGACTCAGATACAGTCCCTCATGGAGTGCATGTGCTGTGCTGTGCTTAGTCGCTCAGTCATGCAGTCATGACCAACTCTGCAACCCTTTGGACTGTAGCCCGCCAGGCTCCTTTGTCCATGGGGTTCTGCAGGCAAGAATATTGGAATTGGGTAGCCACACTCTCCTCCAGGGTATCTTCCCAACCCAGGGACTGAACCCAAGTCTCCCAGGTCTCTTGCATTACAGGCATTACAGATTCTTTACATGCTGAGCCATCGGGGAAGCCCCATGGAGTATATACCCAGTTAGGAAAACAAATAAGCAAAATTAATAGATAAAACACAATGTATGCATTAGATAGTAATGAAGCATGTCAGAGGGAGATCTATCTGCTTTAGGAAATTTTTTAAAAGATATAATGATGAGCTGAATTTGAAGAATACACAAAAGTTATCCAGGCAGAAAAGGAGGGAAAACTCTTTCCAAGTAAAGCAAAAGTCACATGCAAAGGCCTAGAGGCGTGTGAGCCCACGAGTGCTCTGGGAACTGTAGGCAGCGCAGGTGAAGCCTGTTATGGTTAATGATGCTGGAGAGATGCGCTCGGTTACATCATGCTGAGGAGTTTGGACTTGGTTCCACTGACGAATTTGAAGAAGGAATGTGGTATGATCAGATTTACACTTCAAAGTCTGCAAGTGAGAAACAGAATGGAGTCATCGAAAGGTGTAAGATGCAGGACTGGTGAGAAGGCCTTTGAAATAATTTAGGCAAGAGATGAAGAGGCTCTGAAGTAAGATAGTAGTAGTATTTATTAGGGCTTTCCTGGTGGCTCAGAGGGTAAAGAATCTGCCTACAATGCAGGAGACCTGGGTTCAATCCCTGGGTTGGGAAGATCCCCTGGAGAAGGGAATGGCTACCCACTCCAGTAGTTCTGCCTGGAGAATTTCATGAATAGAGAAGCCTTGTGGGCCACAGTCCCTAGGGCTGAAAGAAGTTGGACATGACTGAGTGACTCATACACAGCGCAGATGGAGGCAGGGAAACCTAAATAGAACTCTTGTGTTGATCTGAGCATTCCAGTAGGTACCAGGTATGATGCTTTACCTTGACAAAATCCTTACAACAGTAACATAAGGAGAGGGTTGAATGAAACTGCAAGCACCTCATTTTACACATGAAGAAATTAATTTGGGTTAAATAATTTGCTCAGGTTTGCAAGATGACAAAGATGAGATCTGCACTCATATCTCTGTGACTCCAAGCTTAACTTTGTAAATTTTTAGGACATATTCATCACTGATAAGAGGACCAGGGAAGGTGGGAATTTTATCAAGAAGAATGATCAATAATATCAAGTGCCTCAACAGAAATTAAAAGATGAAAGAGCCAAACTACATTGAAAGGATTGGACAGTCATGGATGACCTTAGAGGAGGGTCGTTTCCTTGGAGCATGGAGGCCTGAGATCAGGTGGTTCAGGGAAGAGAGATGAACGAGGGGTGCGGTGATATGGGAACCACCCTCTCAAGACATTTCACACTAATTAAAACAATTTTAAATATTCTGTAGCTTTCCCACTGCTCACTGTGGATTATTCCTCAAACAACTGCACTACCTGACATAAAAATAGCTTTACTCATGCTTAGAATGGTATCTGCTAAACAGTGGGTGCTCTATAAATCTGTCAACTGAATAAACTTTCTTCTTTAGCACTGATTCTCAAGAAAAACTAGAATTACTTAATGTCTATGTTTTGGACACAGATCTGTTGATAATGTCCAGTCCCAAAGGAGAAGTATTCATTCTCTATGGCGTTTGAGGAATCTTTTGGTCCCTTTCAAGGGGGGAGAAAATGTCAACTCCAGTTAATAAGAAGAAAGTATAAAGCCGGATCCTCTGCCTGAGGTCACATAATGTACCATGGTGGAGGCTGCAGACAAGATCGCCTGTGGTTCCCACTGAAATGCTTCCAGACACTGTGCCCCCAAATCCTTCTGCTCTGGCAGTAAATGTCTTTTTCTTTCCTTGATTTTCTTCTGCTCCACTCCCCTTCATTAATCTAGATCTTATATTACAGTTCTGGTAATAGTTCTTGCTGACCTATTTACTTCTGTTTTTCTCACATATAAACTAGGTCTCTATTTCCAACATTGCCTGATAGTCATTCATTAATTCTACAAATATTAAGCATCTGTGCACCAACATTACTTTTTGGCACTGTGAAAACAGCAGTGAATGGCAGTGTGTTCCCTTCCCTTGCTTAAAAGTGAGTTCACTTTGAAGGGTTTCCACCTGCTTGGTGTTACACTGACTTGATTTTACATCGACTTGATCTTACACCATCTCTGCTTTGTATTTATGGTCTTCTTCCAAAGTAGCTGACCAAATATTCACTGCTCTATTTGTAGCACGGCCCAAACTCCTAAGCCTCACTGAGGTGAAACCGTGGGGACCATATTTTCCATTTAACATTAAGGGCCTCTTCCTTCCTCTTTCAGATAGCTCCTTTTGGTGCTTCAGTGGTTTTTTTTTTTTTTTTTTTGGTTGGCAAATCAGACTCAACTCTTTTACTTTGTCTCCAGTTCTCATGCAGTGATATATTTCAGCCAATTTATCTGAGCAGATCTGACCCGCTGTATTTTCTATGCCTTTTGCAGACAGTGATAAGGTTTTCCCATGTCAATATCTTCTACTCATAATCTGAGTTTTCTGGGTGAGCTGCTGGAATCCTGACCTTATTTTGATCCTCTCATTTTACATTTCATACCAAAGGAAAACTAGCTCCACAGTCACATCTACACCAAAATTAAAGATGTAGAAAATACTTTCTATCTGCAGAAATTAATACAAATAATGTCATTTTCTTACTCAGGCTGGTTCTATTATTCATGCCTTCCACTTTAAAGAGATTGTAAGGAATCTATTTGTTCTGTTTATTTTTTGATATCTGGTTACCATGAAGCAAATATTCTGAATCCATTTGCAGAAATATACAGAAGGCTTACAGGTGGGTCTTTTGTTAAGTTTGTCTTGGGAGACTGTATCGTTACTGCTGTAGGAGTGTAATAAAAAGTGTTTCCGGAGCATAAGTAAAAAAGGTGGTCAAAAACTCTTAGAGCTGAAGGGACATCAGAGATAAGGAAATTCAATTGCCTACTTTTTAGAGATGAGGAAACCAAAGCTGGAAAAGATGATGATGTTACTTAAAGGGTAGTTCAGGGCATAGTTTCCACTTCTTTTCTTTGCTCTACAACTGCTTACATCATAGGATCTTAATGCTATATCCACGTATGTGAGTGTGTACATACCGCTAATCAGATTCTTGCAGAAGATTAAAGTTGCTGTTTGAGATGATTTTAGAGGTTCAACTCTGACTATGATATCTTCTTATGTGAAATCCTAAAATATATATGTGCATTTTGCTTACTGTATGAACAGGAAAATCACAAAAGCGGAGGGCTCTCTTGAAATTTACAGTCAAATGCAGTCACTAGCAACATTTTGGACCTTGTTAACTCTTATTTTAATGACAGATAGGGTAGGGGTTAGAAGTTGTGTATTGAAAAGACTCCCTTGCTCAGAAATGACCCCTCCAATCAACCTGCCCATTAGAGATTCATTTAGTTAACCAAACTCATCTATTAAATGGATTGTAATTAGCTCACCAGATTGCTTCTGTACCTCTTAGATCTGCTGCAATGAATAAATTGAAGTTTGATTTTGGGCAGAGAGGAATGCTTTTGAGAAGGGCAGGCAGAAAATCAGGTTGTGGGTAGCTAGAACTTTGGGAGAGGTGGATAGAAAGAAGACTGCAAAGGTGCCAAAAATCTCTAATTTTCAATGCTGCCTTTAGCCAAAGTACTTAGATGGAAAGCACACACATATTATAAAGTATGTGTGAGCAATTAGGCAGATTATGCTCTGGACATGGTAAAAAGCTCCAACTTTGAACAAAAATATTCTATGGTGCTGGAAAGGCAACTGAAGATCAGGGTGAAAGTTTAAGAGCATATGGGCAAGTGAATCCATATGAGATGGTAAAATACTTATTTCTCTTTGTCTGTTAATGATATCAGTTATTGCTGCTGCTAAGTCACTTCAGTCATGTCCGACTCTGTGCAACCCCACAGACGGCAGCCCACCAGGCTCCCCCGTCCCTGGGATTCTCCAGGCAAGAACCCTGGAGTGGGTTGCCATTTCCTTCTCCAATGCATGAAAGTGAAAAGTGAAAGTGAAGTCGCTCAGTCGTGTCTGACTCTTAGCGACCCCATGGACTGTAGCCTACCAGGCTCCTCCGTCCATGGGATTTTCCAGGCAAGAGTACTGGAGTGGGGTGCTATTGCCTTCTCCGATATCAGTTATTACCTATCTCCAAATAAACCATCCCTGCTGGAAATAACTAGAGCTCATTATGAAGCTTAAAAAGGGTATATGGCGTTTGTAAGCACTGGAATTCAAGAGTGCATAGGTTATATATACATTCAAAGGATAGATTTTAGCTGGATTGGCTGGACTGATGATTTCATACCCAAAATACCTGCCATGCCATTTATTAGACTGAATTGATCTGTACTTTTCTGAATGGTCTTTTCCCCCACCTCCATCAGTGAGGTGAATACAATGATACTGGTTTCTGTGCCTATAGACATACTCAAAGAATAAAAGTTGACTTCATACACATTTATTAGTTATATGATTGACTAGTTACTTGATCTTTCTAAGCCTCAGTTTAATGATCTGTAAAACGGGGATAATGGTAGTCTTTGTCTCATTGAGTTGCTGTAATTTCATTAGGGTTAAATGAGACATTTAAAACCTTAGAAGAGAATCTGGCACATAGTAAGCACTCAATTAGTGTTAGCCCAGTGTTCTCCATAAAGGGCATCAGTTCTTGTTCCCAGACAAAAACGCACATGAATTGGTTAGTCTGAATGTCAAGAACAGGTGGAAGAAGAAGATATATTAATGAGGTTTCAATGGCAGCAGTTCTGGCCCTCCAAGCTTTACCCTCCTCTCTCTGACCTGACTTCTGTACTCTTCTGTAAACCTAACCAGTGGGGCTCCTCCTGCCTCCTCTCCTTAGACCTTCAGTGTTCTGACCATGGTTAGCATGGCAAAGCCTATTTCTGACCATCCATAACCCTGATCTTGCATTTTGTTTCTGTGTTTGCGTCACAACAGCTCTATCTCATGAACTGAGGCACATTAAAAACTCCCACTCTCTTTCTCTTAGAGAAAACATGAATTCTAAGTAGGTGAAGGTTTCAAAATTATTCAGTCGCCACCTGATAACCTGACCTCATTTTTTCTCTTTGCTCTTAGAAGAGAAACATGAAAATTATGTTAAATTGGCAAGGTCTATTAAAATTTTTTGAGAACTTTATTTTTTCACTTTATACCTATCCGTATGTTTCAAATGTTTAACAAGTCTACACCATTTTTGTAATGTAAAGAAACCTACATATGCAAAATATAATAATATTCCTCTTCTGCCTAAATTGTGATTTGTCCTATGTGTCCTAGCTTCCACCTTATTGAAATCTGTGTTAAAAAAATACAATGGGCTCATTTTACAAATATCCTTATGTCTCCATTTGGCAATATAGTTGCTGAATGACTGACTGAATACTTAGGAACCCAGGAAACAGTGTATTGGAGCCCCAAGATTATTTTATCCCAGTTAACATCTGGGGCTTAATTGAGGGCAAAGATCACAACTTAAAGAATTTTATGTTTATTGTTTATAAACCATATTCTCACCCTATATAGCTCTATGAGAATTTCCGCAAGGGAGGTTTCTGAATTCTTTCACGATTTCCCTGTGGGAATTCTCACAGAATTATATAGGATGAGAATCTGGCATTCCTAGGCTTTATGATATGTTTAGAGAGGGGAGTAGGAGCTCAGCTAGGTTATTTTTATTTTCTGCTGAATTCTTCTGGGGGAAGTTGTACTTTTTGAATAAAGATTGTATGTGTTTTAAAATTTCCAAAGACTTTAAAATAGCAGGGTCTAAAGAATGCAGTAATGTTTAATAGTCTAAAACTTGGATTTGAACATGTGATTTGAGAAGATATTTCCCAAACCTTTTAAATAAGTGTGTCTTCTTCTATGGTTTCTATAAGCATAAAATCTTGGTATAAAATATCATATTTAAGTTGGAATTTAGATTTAAAAGCCTTTAATTAATGAGGTAGTTCTTTTTGAAATGACTCGAGTCCACATTTATGGTGAATTATTATTAGTAAAACTTTACATTAGAACAGCTGTAAATAGTCTATTATGTTAATATGACAGGCAAATTAACAAACAGTGTAACAGCGTGAAACATAATACAGCATGTTTCCCCAAAAGGTCAAAGTGCCAACAGTACTGAATAAAATGATTCTCTTGTTTCTTGAGGTGACTTAAAGGGCAGCTCCTAAAATATGAGTTGTAGTCCTTTAAATGTCTACATTATTATGACAATGCTGAGGACTTCAGCCATAACTTCAATATCTACCCTGGAGAACAGGAAAAAAGAAAGTGCATTAGAAATGTTCTTCATTTTCACTTCATGAAATTTCAAGCTTAGGACCTCAGTAGGTTATTTTCTCTGGAATCTCTCTGATTTTGTTTTTTCTGTTACCCACATAATTATATGTACTGTAAATGAATTCTTTTTAAGATGAAGATAAGGAATACAGTTCTATGTGACAGTATTGAGATCTCTGACTCACTTTATATGCACGTGTTGTATAATTACTCACACTTTCCTCTATGGAGTTAGTGATCTGACGTGGACATCCATGGATTTTAAAAATACACAAAAATATCCATATAAAATGAAGCCAAGGGTCAGCAATCAACCAGTAAATTCAGAATGGAAACAATGAATTTTAAAAAAATTCCTTGCTAGAGATGCAGAGGTAGGTAGCCATCTTTTTGTCTTGATGAAGCTAATGATTCATCAGAATTTCTTTTATTCATCAGAATTTCTCCTACACGATAGATGCTTTCACAAGTTACCCATTTTCTTCTGGCAGCAACCCTAGTAGGTATGCATAATTAATCCTGTTTTACAGTTGAGGAAATAAAGATTCAGAGGTAAAATGACTTTTGCCTGGTCACTCAGTTGGTGTGTGGCACGTTTGAGAACTGAATCCAACTCTAACACTGATCTCTGCTCACTGTAATACAACACAAAAATTAGGGTACATTAAGACTTCCCCAATGGTCTCATGGTTAAGACTCTATGCTTCAACTGCAGGGGACATGGATTTGATCCCTGGTTGGGAAAGTTCTGCATGCTACATGGGGCAGACTCCCTCTCCCCTCAGAAGTTAGATAATAGTTTTGGGGGGATTTAGAAAGCATGCCCAGTTAGTCTATCATACTGTGCCATCTCTGTGCACACTTATTTCATTAAGCCATTACTGAAACTAGCAGTGTGTCCTCAACTTTGGCCATCTAAAATGACGGTGTTTGTTTCATCAAAGGTTTATAAAATCTGACTTGAATCTCCTGAATGAAGGACTCAAAAGACTCTCTCATTCAAGGTAAGAATCAAACATGCATGCATGCTATGTTACTTCAGTCGTGTCCAACCTTTGTGACCCTATGGACTCTAGCCCACCAGGCTTCTCCATCCATGTATTCGCTAGGCAAGAATACTGGAGTGGGTTTCCATGCCCTCTTCAAGGGGATCTTCCTGATCCAGGGATCGAACCTGGGTCTCCTGCATCTCCTGCAATGAAGGCAGACTCTTTACCACTGAGCCACCAGGGAAACCCAAGAATCAAACATTAAACTCTCCGTATTCTGTTTCCATTAGCAGGATTTTCATGGACTTGATCAAGTAGTTCGATTAACCAACATATAAAGTTGGTTAAATATCTCCATCTAATAGTTCTTATTGACCACTCTCAGGTATATGTGTATATACCAAAATATAAACTACATACTGTATTTATGTTTCTGGGCTAAGGAGTCTTTACAAATGTACTGGAGAACTTTAGTAGTGACACATTGAGGCAGATAATCTATGAGATCCAGAGAAGAAGCTTTATGGAAAGGTCTGTATTCTTAAGCACACTATGGACATTCTCTTAAAAGCAATTTTCTAAATGACTTTAAGAGGCTGGTGGGCTTACTCTCTCCTGCTCTCTTGCTTGGAGAAGGCAATGGCAACCCACTCCAGTGTTCGTGCCTGGAGAATCCCAGGGACGGTGGAGCCTTGTGGGCTGCCATCTATGGGGTCGCACAAAGTCGGACACGACTGAAGTGACTTAGCAGCAGCAGCAGCAGCAGCTCTCTTGCTTATCATGGATGGCTGAGTCCGCTTAAGCAGAGTTGCTCAAATACCCCATTGGCTGACCTCGAGCAACAGTGTCAAGGCTAGGGAGGCCCAGATTCCTTAGGACTCTATGCAAGCCTGACAGTTCCTTAGATTGGTTGCCAAAGTCTATTACTGCAGGGTGAATGTGGCTCAGAGTAGGACTTGAGCCGCCCGCTCTCAGCCACAGACAAGCCATCTAAGTACATATAGCGCCTTTGGTATTCAAATGGCATTTCAAGGAGGTCTCCTAGCTCTTCCTCCAGAGCAAGCTGCTGCTCCTAAAAGCTCTAAGCCCAGAACTGACAATGGCCAATAGGGAACATAATACAAGAATTCTGCTTGAGAGATGAGTCATATGGCTATTGCCTGAGGATACACGCAACTGCTCTGTGGTGGGGTCGCTCACTCTCTCAAGACCTAGGACTCTGCTGTATGTCCAGAACTCTCTCTGACCTCTTCATGGAGGGTGAGAGGTGAGACAAACAGGGGAAAATAAGACCGGGGTCAAGTCACTAGCTTTATTTTCCAGCTTTAATTCCTGTTCCTTCTTATTCTTTTGCCTTTTTAAAGATGTAGCAGCAATCAGAAGAGGGAGAAAAGCCTATTAAAATGTTCAGATGCCTTTTGAAAAAAAATTAAATTTCCCCATTTTCTACATTCAAAAAGTGTTTTACCCTTCCTTGAGATTCTGTTCTGTTGCACACATGCCATTTACTAGAAGGAGCATCAGATTTAGTCTGGAAAGTCCTGGCTTGGTCCCAGTTAGAGATGTGGTTTTATCTTCATTTGGTCACTATTTTCTCAGTTGTAAAATGGTGATTTAAACCTATCTCACTGGATTTTGGGGAGAATTAAATGAGATTATGTCTACTAAGACCCTGCTGGAGGCCCTGTACAGTAGGCACTTACAGATACAGAGCCAATATTATTAGCCTGGAGAGATAACTGGACATTGTTCCTCTAAGGATACTCCCTTTTCTGGGTTTCAAATGGACAGGAAGCATTATTAATATTGCTGATGATATTTTACCCAAATCTTGTGATTTTGTACATTCTGTCCTTCCTGTGAAAAGGCCTCCTCGCTTAGAACAAAAAGAAGCTACTCTTATTTACTCCTGGAAGTAAAAGAAAGACTTTAATCAAGCTAGAAAACAGCAATTAAGGATCCTAATGACTTCTGGTTACATAAGTGTTAACAATAAGTCATTATAATACAGTCTTGCTTCTCATTCAGACACTCTCCAGTCTCTACATCTTCAAAAAGTTGTCCATATTTACTGCCATCTCCTGAGACTGTGCTGTCCACACACATTTGGAGTTGTGACGTAGTCTCCTAATTAGAACTTCCGCTTCCAATCGCTCTCCATTCTAATCCATATTGTATCTGATACTATATGTATACTTCCTTTGCTCCCATTACACATGAGACTAACCATGATCTCTGAAAAACAAATAGTGTATATTAACGCATATATATGAAATCTAGAAAAATGGTACTGATGAAGCTATTGGCAGGGCAGGTATAGTGACTGACATAGAGGACGGACATGTGGACACAGGAGTCGAAGATGAGGGTGGAACGAGTTGGGAGAGTAGCACTGACGTTTATACATGACCATGTGTGAAAGAGACAGCTAGTGGGAAGCTGCTGTATAGCACAGGGGGCTCAGCCTGGTGCTCTGTAATGACCTAGAGGGGTAGGATGGGGTGGTAGGAGGGAGGCTGAAGAAGAGGAGATATGTGTATACATATAGCTGACATAAGAGATGAATGTTTGATCCCTGGGTTGGGAAGATCCTCTGGGGGAGAGCAAGGAAATCCACCCCAGTATTCTTGCTTGGAGCATCCCATGGACAGAGGAGCTTGGTGGGCTACAGTTTACAGTATTGCAAAGAATCCAACATGACTGAAGTGACTTAGCATGCACATACATATTCCCTGATATCTAATCTTGCTTCCTGCTAACACTGCCTTATTCAATGCACTCATGATTTTAAAACTGTCTTATGTTGAAGAGTGAGGCATATGAATTAGAAGCCTAGAAGAAAAAAGTAGTTTCCAAGAGGTTCATAATTTTACTTCAGACAGTTACCATTTCAAAACCCATCTATGGCACATAGCAAATCACTAAAAATATATACGGCCTTTTCAGTATTTCTTTCAAGGATTTGGAAATGCAGTTTTCTGATGGCCTGGATTTCCTTTAATGGAACATCTGCTGTGGAAGTGTGCTGTTTCCCTATACTTTCTTCCAGATATCCGGAAATTCTGAGGATTAACTAATTTAAGCTTCATCAGGGTGTTCTGTTTACTAATTGTGACTAAATGTCAGGACATATAGCTGATGTTTGATTTGAAAGTGTTCCTATTTCATAATTGAGCTTTCCTTAAGTGAAACACTTGATAGAAATCCAACAAAAAATAAGATAAAAAAGGCAAAGAAAGGAATCAGTTCTGTTTTCTTCTGTCATGGCTGGTTTCCCAATTGGATAGATTTTTATAAAGGGAATACTTTTCAAAACGCCAGGAACCTTGGTGATAAATCCAGAATGACTGAATATCAATTCTAAGGTAAGACATTTTATTCTTTTCATACTTCTAGACCATTTTATGTAAATCTAATTCCTTGTTTTTCTGATGACCCTGAGTTGTAAGAAGGTGGCATGATTAGACGTGCCTTGAGCTCACATTAACACTACACATAAGCTGACATGCAACCTGTCAGCGTTTTCCAGATCTCTTATGTCATGAGGACATGCTCTAATTATTTGGACCCAGAAGTATTATTAATAGACATGTGGTGCAAGAAGTGCTCTTAACACTTCTTTAGAAACTAATTTCTTGGAAATGGACAAAGACTGACTTTGTTAAGGTTAATTACTTAGTATTTACCACATCTGAAGGAATATTGATTGAGAGAGTGGCTTTATTGAACAAGGCGTGTGATGCTGAGACTATGGATTTAAGAGTCTCCTGAAATTAGCATGGCTTTTAATTATAATAGATTTAAATCAGATATAACAATTTCAAACTGAGACTTCTATGTAAATGGTGACAAAGCCTACTGATTGAGTGAAAGGAATGAACTGACGGTACTGGCAATCTTGGTATTTATCTGTTAAACCTTATTTGTTGCTCAGTCTGTTTTCAGTCAATTGGGCAGTGCCTTGGTATTGCACATTCTCCTCAAGTCCTTGGGTTCCTGTATTATGAACTCCTGTCGGGATTACAGTGCTGCACACAGCAGGTATGGAGCCTTCCCCTGGAAATACTCTCAGTCCATTACAGAACAATGCAGGATCAAGAGCACGGCTTGGCACCATGGCAAAGAGCATGGGCTCTTGAGCCAGATGGCCTGGTTTTGAAGCTGGCTTGACCATTCACTAAATGTGTGACCTCAGGCCAATTACCTGTCCTGCCTGTGTCTGTTTTCTTATCTGTTATGCAAGGTCTTGCCTTAACACCCCACCTCCTGCTTTGCCCACCCATCTTCTCCTTTACCCTCTTTTATTTCATGCCATAACTTTTATTGCCACCTGGCACATATGTGTTTGTCTATTTGTTTGTTCACTTTCTGACCCCCTCCACTGGAATTGAAGGTCTGTGAGTGCAAGAACCTAGTTTCATTCACCCAATACATGTATTTGTGCTTGGCACACAACAAAGCAATCTATAGTAAGTTGATGGAGAGCTGAATGAATGGATGAATGGATGGACAATGGAGATAGAAGTCTCCAAATTGGGCAAAATGTCAATTTTCTCTGATGCTCTTGGAAGACTGACAATAGTGAATAGGAAAAAAAAAACCAAACAAACTGGAAGTTTATCACAGGAATAAAGGAAATAATCCAGGAATGGGAAGAAAGAGAGCTTGATACTAGTGGAAAGAAGAAAGGTCTAGGTAGTGTTAAATTAGTTTCATGGAAAAGCATGAGCAGTAAGTCTATCAGATGCAGGCCATAAGAAAGGCAGCGTGCCAAATTGAACTAAGGTAGAGGCTCATTGGAGGAGATGGCTTTACGCCTAGCTGATGACTTGGGGAAGCCCACACCAGTCATAAAGTGTTCTGTCAGATCCTAAAACAAACGGGACATTATTCTTTCCTTGGAGGATATATAATGTTAATAAGGTGATGAATGAAGGAAGCTGCTGATCTAGTTCCATACAATGCTGACACATTACCCAGGTGGCAACATTCAGACAATGAATAGATATAAAAAAATTTAATGCATAAATGCAGAGTAAGGAAAATGCATGGCACCAGGTGCTCTTGGCCACTGGGGCAGAAGAAGTGCTTGGTGTCAAAGACAACCTTAGTCCTTTTCATGGGATCAGCTGTCATCGTGGCTGCTCTGAGATGTGGAGCAATGGTTGGTAATGCTTTTCCCTTCATCTTCATTTGAGACTTACTTTTCAGGATTTAAAATATAAACAATGGGACTTCCCTGGTGGTCCAGAGGTTAAGACTCTGCACTTCCAGTGCAGGGGACCCGGGTTTGATCCCTGGTCAAGGAACTAGATCCCACATGCTGCAATGAAAACCCAGCACAGCCAAATAAATACTTATAAATAATAAAATAAAATATGAACAAGAACTTATATGACCGTCCAGAATCCTGCTCATTACAATACTTTACACTGCTTTGGATTTGGTAGCTCCATATATTGTGATAATCAGGATGCTCAAATACATTGCCACACACTGTAAATCTGGGTAATATCCGTGCCACAGTCATTAGCACCATGTTCCTGAAAGGTATGAAGAGGAGGCGGGAACTGTGCATATAACACTTCACCCCCATCTACGCCTTCCCCACACTTCTTCAGAACAGATGGCAGAGAGGCATTAGTTGTCTCATGTTTTGTTTTGAAATGTTTCATTGTAAAATAAACAATTCTGCAGTAGAGTTTTTATCTGTTAGCACATGCAACTAGACTTAAAGTTAAATGCTGTTATCCCACTACCCTTGCCCCAAAGCATGAATCAAACAAAAATAAAAATAAAGCATAGAATCAAAAGGAATAAATGAAGCTGAAACCCTACCTGCAACTTAGATCTTTGTCCTGATGTGTTTCAGCACATAGAATCTCCCTATTCACCCATAAACTATGTTTTCATTGTGTTGTGTTTAGTTTTATTTTTCATTGCTATTTGTTTAAGATGGTATAGACCAAGTCACCCTGGTAACCATTACTGATTTATTATTGCACCATGTGGGAGGTGCGATGCTAGGCATAAAAGTGTAAGGTCACTGCTTTCAAGGGATTTAAAATCTGGTTAAGTATTTTTTTTTGAAAAATTATAACTAAAAATACTCAACAGTACATACTAAGTGACAGCTATTGGTTTAGACAACAGCTGCAATGGTAGGTCAGGAGAAGGCGAAATGACACACACACAGAATAGAGAAGTAAATATTTACATGAGATGTGAGTTGAGATTCAGATAAGAAGACAAGGAGACAAAGGCATTCCAAAAAGAAAGGGCAGTGAGAGTAAAGGCACTGAGACAGGAAAAGATGAATTATTTTGGGGGGCATAGACAATGAACTATGGCAGGAATGGTGATGCTAGAGAGGTAGAAAGTACCCAAATAGAATGCACAAGAGTTTCCCCCCAAATTTAAAAGTTTCGGGATTATCTCAAAACTTACTTGGAAGTTTACTCTGTTGCTGAACACAGGGCTAGCGTACTATACTTCAAATGTGACTCCATTCACTCATTCAGTTATGCAGCAGTTTACTGAGCATTCCTGTGTATGCATTAAGTGCTATAGATGCAATAAAGTTACGATATGGTCCTTTAACCTCAAGAAGATGACAGTTTAATGTGGAATACAGAGAAATACTTGTGAATTACAATCCAGGTTGAAAGACATAGCCATGTCAAAATTGGAGTACCTTTGGTCTTTTACAAAAGCCCTGCTTTAATGAACCCTCATGAGAATAATGAAGTCCAGGAAGGGACTCATGTATAATGATGAGTCCCTTCAATACTGCAACACAGGACAACTGTATTGACAATACATGGGACTGGTATGCGGTAAATAGATAATACTTTGCCCTTCTTCTTTTAGTATTGGAAAAAAAGAAAAAAAGGAGATCGGGGGAAAAATCATCACAATAGAAGGTCAGGACCCCAAAATAAACAGGTGCTTTCAGAAGGGAAAAAAATGAATACATTCTGTTATTTGTAAGCATAGTTACAGCTTATAGAATACACATTACAGTACTTTTCTGGCACTCTTCTAGGTGTTTCACATATATTAACTCAATTATCACAATATCTCAGACAGGTATTTGTGCCCCAAGCACAAAGTCAGTAAGAGAAGGAGCTAGGGTTCAAATTCATCTGTGTTCTTTAGCAGTAGCCATACAACTTTCTCACATGTGGGAGGATCCTTCTGGGTAATGGCGGTGCAGGGGAAGGGGGGGTCTTCAGAAAGATATCAAATAAAGACCATTTAAATTTAAGGAAACTTAGAATGGGTGGAATGAACTGATATGAGAATCCACATTTTTGTTTTGTTTTTTTCCATTTTATAAGACTGCGAAAGTATTAGTCGCTCAGCTGTGTCCAACTCTTTGAGACCCCATGGACTATAGCCCCCCCCCCCCCAGGCTTCTCCATCCCTGGGATTTTCCAGGCAAGAATACTGGAGTGGGTTGCTATTTCCTTTTCCAGGGGATCTTCCCGACTCAGGGATCGAACCCAGGTCTCCTGCATTACAGGCAGAATCTTTACCTTCTGTGCCACCAGGGAAGCTAGCATAAGACTGTAGTAGAATTAAATGTAAAGAGGGAATGGTCTCTTTTAGATAAATAATAATGGTATTGAATACTGACTGAACATCTATCTGTATGTACCTGGTATTCCACACAGGTACCGTTATTATTCCCATTTTACACTACCAACAACAAAAATTGAAGAGACTCCTATTACAAAGAAAGAAGTTTGTTTGGTCTTTATCACAACCTACACAGTTAGCAAGGGCTGGAATTTAGATGTGTCTGACAAATCTTTACCATCACATTACATATTAATTAAATGCCCAAGTTATCACCCTTGTTGATTTGCTGGGTTTGCCTTTCTTCCATTAATCTGTTAGGATCCAAAAGTTCTGCTAGGCTGGAATGGAGTTAAGGGATGGCACTGTGGGGATAAGGCTGTATTCCTTTGACAAGGTAGCTGGCTCTTCATGGCATTTTGGAACCAGAAAAACTATCTGGGAACCATTAGGGACAATCCATACTTGTCTCTACCGAAAGTGTGGAAAATTGTGGATCTCTTTCCATAACCAATATTTAAATATTTATCTATGAACTATTCTTTCTCTTAAAATAAGAAATTTTATCTACATGACACATCTTAAGTTAAAAGGTACAGAAACTGAACTGAGAATCACATCTTACTTCAAGTTCCAAAGTAGAGAACCATAATCATCAGAAGTATAGGATTTGGAGGTCACACTATTTCTGTTACATTTCTGATGGCCAATTATGAATTTATTTACTGTTTGATCCAAATAAAGATATGTATACCAAAAAAGGTATAGAACAGAGAGAAATTAGTCATATTCTTAAATTTATTAAGGGGAAAGTTAAAAATGACGCTTATTGGACGTCTTCTATATGTCTGTCATTTTACATATTTTACAGTAACTCATTTGGTTCTAACAATGACCTGTGTATTGTGATCTCATTTTGTATATGAAACACTTGAACTTCAGTGTGGCTAAGTGAATCAAACAATTAACAAATGGCAGAGGCAAGGTAGACACACCTGGCTCTCTCTCTCTCTTTCTCTCTTTAACTATGTTGACCTGTAATAGAAAAGAAAAGAAACCAACTCTTTGCTTCTGCAAGAATTGTTATAAACATTAAAAACACCCTCAACAATAGGAAAAGAAGAGAGGTTTATAGGCAGAAATAATGCAAATGATAGAGAACAAAAACCATTGCTTGAGCTGGACAAAACATGTATATGAGACATTTGAAGTCAAGTATTTTACTTCCAACCATAATTTTCCAACCTCTTGCTCACTTCTGTTTCTCCAGATGCCATACAAGTATGATACTAAATTTGTTTTTCAAGGGAAAGGACTAGGACTGTAAGAAAACACAGTTTTGGATTTCCTTGGATAGCTTTATAAAATGTGTTCCCACTTCCAAAAGGTTGCAAAGAGTCAGACACGTCTGGGTGTGCACGCATGTGCACGCATGCACACACAAACACAGATGTAATATGAAAGGCTCACTTTCTATTTATGTACTTTTCTCAAATATTGTCTTTTGCAATAAGTATACTGATCTAAATTTGACTCTGTTAATAACACCCTACTTCGACTTTCAAATGGCTTAACCATGTTGAGAAGCACAGTTGAAGAATAATCTGACTGAGACTGATAAAACCGCTCATGTGGTTTTGACCCTTAAGAGAGGATAGTGGGTGGATATTATCCTTTATACTTTGCACCATTCTCAGAGGACAGTCACAGATGTGTAAACCAATGTGAAAGAGAAATAAAGGGGACAGCCAGATTGCCAGAGATCCATTACTTTACCCCTGGGGTATGTGGCTATTACAGAACTGGGGCAAATGCCAAGAGCACTGAATTCAAAGGGAGGCTCCCTGAAGTGAGTCATCTATTTAGACAACATCAGAGGAATATTGGGTCGGATTCTACTGGGTGAAGAGGTTACACCATGGGCATTTGGTAGTCACTTTGGGAATTACATTAATTTATGGCAACATGAATACAGAGTGGCAAAGTGTCATTAAAGGCTAAGGTAAATTTATTTCTATACAAGACAGAAAGGGCAGTTGGTCATGCATCTTTTCTCATTAGCCACACTTACAAACATGGATGGCAGCCATGATAGGCTTGAAAGAAAGATAAAGGATAGATATCTAGTTCACTAAGTAATATCCTGGTGTCTTGAGAGAGCTGATGTTGTCATTGATCTTCTCTTTTAGCAAGAACTGGCTGTTTTTTAAAAATCATAGACCAACTTCCCATTCTGTATAGAGAGGCGAAATGAGACAGTTTTGGAAAAATAACCAAATTCCAAGATCAAGGAACTTGTTAGAGTTTGGCCCTGCCACTTTCTAGCAATGGAACCTTGGGTAAGTAATTGAATCTTTGAGTCTCAGTTTAGTCATGTGTAAGAGGTGCATAATAAGAGTATCCTTTTTATAAAAGTTGCTATATAATTAGATGATATATAGAAAATCCATTTGTAACTTTAACAATGCTATACAAAAGTTAGGCATGCCTGTTATATTTCAAAGAAAAAGGATTCAGGCAATATAAGTCAAATTTCAGTTTCCTAAACAAGAATGTTGAATGAATCTTGAGTTCAAGTTGATCTGTCTTATAAGGACTAGGAAGCACAAGGATGGTTAGGGTCATTTGCTGAGCTCAAGCCCCATTCACTAATTCATTCTTTTATGGATTATGTTTATATTTAAGTAAGTGCATTAGTCGCTCAGTCATGTCAGACTGTGAACGCATGGACTGTAGTCTGCCAAAATCCTCTGTCCATGGGATTCTCCAGGCAAGAATAATGTAGTGATTATTCCCTTCTTCAGGGATCTTTCCTACTAAAGGATTGAACCTGGGTCTCCTATGTTGCAGGCAGATTCTTTATCGTCTGAGCCACCAGGGAAGCCCATACCTAAGAAATCTTGGCCCAGTTTCAGGCAAAGAACATTTCATGCAAAGATGGGCACAATCTAGGACAGAAATGGTATAGACCTAACAGAAGCAGAAGATATAAAGAAGAGGTGGAAAGAATACACAGAAGTACTATACAAAAAATATCTTAATGACCCAGATAACCATGATGGTGTGATCACTCGCCTAGAGCCAGACATCTTGGAATGTGAAGTCAAGTGAGCCTTAGGAAGCATCACTACGAACCAAGCTAGTGGAGGTGATGGAATTCCGGCTGAGCTATTTCAAATCCTAAAAGATGATGCTGTGAAAGTGCTGTGCTCAATATGCCAGCAAATTTGGAAAACTCAGTAGTGGCCACAGGACAGGAACAGGTCAGTTTTCATTCCAATCTCAAAGAAGGGCAATGACAAAGAATATTCAAACTACCACATGATTGCACTCATTTCACATGCTAGCAAAGTAATGCTCAAAATTCTCCAAGCCAGGCTTCAACAGTATGTGAATCAAGAACTTCCAGATGTTCAAGCTGGATTTAGAAAGGCAAAGGAACCAGAAATCAAATGGCCAACATCCGCTGGATCACAGAAAAAGCAAGAGAATTCCAGAAAAACATCTACTTCTGCTTCAGTGACTATGCTAAAGCCTTTGACTGTGTGGATCACAACAAACTGGAAAATTCTTATACCAGACCACCTTACCTGCCTCCTGAGAAACCTGTAGGCAGGTCAAGAAGCAACAGTTAGAACTGGACATGAGACAATGGACTGGTTCCAAACTGGGAAAGGAGTACATCAAGGCTGTATATTGTTACCCTGCTTATTTAACTTATATGCAGAGTACATCATGTGAAATGGTGGGCTGGATGAAGCACAAGCTGGAATCAAGATTGCTGGGAGAAATATCAATAACCGCAGATATGCAGATGACACCATCCTTATAGCAGAAAGTGAAGAGGAACTAAAGAGCCTCTTGATGAAAGTAAAAGAGGAGAGTAAAAAAGCTGGCTTAAAACTCAACATTTCAAATAACAAAGATCATAGTATCCAGTCCCATCACTTCATGGCAAATAGATAGGGAAACAATAGAAACAGTGACAGACTTTATTTTCTTGGGCTCCAAAATCACAGCAGATGGTGACTGCAGCCATGAAATTAAAAGATGCTTGCTCCTAGGAAGAAAAGCTATGACAAACCTAGACAGTGTATTAAAAAGCAGAGACATTACTTTGCCAACAAAGGTCCATCTTATCAAAGCTATGATTTTTCCAGTTGTCACGTATGGATGTGAGAGTTGGACCATAAAGAAGGCTGAATGCTAAAGAATTGATGCTTTTGAACTGTGATGTTGGAGAAGACTCTTGAGAGTCCCATGGACAATAAGGAGATCAAACCAGTCCATCCTAAAGGAAATCAGTCCTGTGTGTTCACTGGAAGGACTGATGCTAAAGCTGAAGCTCCAATACTTTGGCCACCTGATGCAAAGAGCTGACTCATTAGAAAAGACCCTGATATTTGGAAAGACTGAAGGGAGGAGGAGAAGGGGATGACAGAGGATGAGATGGTTGGATGGCATCACTGACTCAATGGAAATGAGTTTGAGCAAGCTCTGGGAGATGATGAAGGACAGGGAAGCCTGGAGTGCTGCAGTCCATGGGGTCTCAAAGAGTTGGGCACAACTGAGCAACTGCAATAATTTCAGGCCTCAAATATTTTCCCTATATTTTCTTTTAAATTTTTTTTAAATAATTTTAGGTTTTATATGTAGTTCTATTATCCACTTTGAGTTACTCTTTTACATGTTTTGAGATACAGATCAGAGTTTTTTTTTTCTTAGTTTTTTTTTTCTGTTGTATAGACATCCAACAGATCCAGCACAACTTGTTGAAAAGATGATCTTTTCTCCACTCAAAGTGCTTTTGAATCCTTGTCAAAAATCAGTTGTCTATATATATGTGTGGACCTTTTTCAATTTAGTTTTGTTGACAAGCTTTCTGTTTTCAGGCCTATGTCACACTGTTTTGGTTACTGTGGTTTTATGGTGGTTTTATGATAGTCTTGAAATCATGTAATATTAGCTCTTCAACTTCATTCTTTTTCCAAGTTGTTTTCATTATTCTAGGTCCTTTGCATTTACACATGAATTTCAGAATCAGTTTGTCAATTTCTACCACAAATCCTAGGAAATTTGATTTGGACATTAAATCTATAAATCAATATGGGAAAAGCATCAAGTTTTCCAATCAATGAAAAAGATACCTCTTTATTTACTTAAATCTTTATATCTGTCAGAAATGACTTATTGTCTTCAGTTTATGGGTCTTGCATATCATTTGTCAGATATATCTCAAAGTATTTTCTTTTTTAAAATGCTATTGTACATGTATTACTTATTTTTTAAAAAAAACTGGATTGCTTGCTGCTAGCATAAATACAATTAATTTTTGCACATGGATCTTTAGTCTGCAGTCTTGCTAATAAACTCTCTTACTCGCTGTTTTTGTAAATTTTATATTTTCTATCTAGATGTTTATGTTATCTGTGAATAAAGGCAGTTTTTACCTTCCTTTCCAATCTTTATACTTCATATTTCTTTTTCTTGCCTAATTGCACGGGCTAAACCCTGGATATAATGCTGAATAAAAGTGATGACAACAGTCATTTGGTCTTTTATTATAAAGTATAAAATTGGCTGTAGGTTTTTCGTAGACACCATTATCAGGTTGAGGAAGTTCTCTTCCTATTGCTGACAAGCTAAGAGTTTCCATCAAGAATGAATATTGAATTTTCCAAGCAAAGTGTTAAAAAAAATTTTTTTGCACCTATTTAACTGATCATAAATTTTTTAGAAGTTTATTAACATGGTGAATTGCATTGATTTTTTGCAAGTTAAACCAACTCTGTATTCATGAGATAATGCCCATTTGGTCATGATCCATTTCTTAGAGTTGATTCCTTTTGCTATCATTTTGTTCAGAATTTTTATTTCTTTGTTCATAGTAATAATGGTCTGTAGTTTTCTTGTAATGTCTTTGTGTGGTTTTGGCACTGGGGTAATAATGCTGGTCACAGAATGAGTTAGAAACTCTTTCCTCTACTTCAGTTTTCTGGAAGAACTACATTGGATTTCTACTTATTTCTTATTGTTTAGTAGAATTTCTTCAGTGAAACTGCATGGGCCTGGAGTTTTCTTTATGAGAAGGTTTTCAACTATTAATTCAAAATTTTTTAGTAGATCTAGGTTTATACAGGTTTTCTATTTCTTTTTGAGTGAGCTTTGGTAGTTTGTTTCTTTCAAGAAATTTGTCCATTTCATCTAAGTTGTTGTATTTATAGGTATAAACTGTTCATAATATCTCTTTATTATCCTTTTAATATCTGTAGAATCTGTACTGATGTTATCACTCTAATCACTGATATTGGTAATTTATGTCTTTCCTGTTTTCATGATCAATCTGGCTAAAGATTTACTAACTTTTCTTCATCTCTGCAATGAACCAACTTTGGTTTAGTTGATTTCTCACTGTTTTTGTTTCCCATTTCATCAGTTTCTACTTTGATCTTTATTATTTCCTTTCTTCTGCTTCTTCAGTCACTGAGTTGTTTCCGACTCTCTTCTGCTAGCATTGGCTTTATTTGCTGTTTTTTTCTAGCTTCTTAAAGTAGAAGCTGAGGTCACTAACTTTAGATCTCTAAAGATCTTTATTCTTTACCAACTTACTGCTATAAATTTCCTCCTAAACACTGTTTTAGTAGTACTTCACACATTCTGACATATTATATTTTCACACTCATTCAGTTGTGTATTGTATTTTCATATTCATACTTTATTTCCCTTTCGATTTTTCCCTTGATCCATGAACTATTCAGATTTGTGTTATGTAGTTTTCCAAATATTTGGCAATTTTTCAAAAACATTTCTGTTATTGATTTCTAGTTTAATTCCACCATAGTAGTCAGAGAACATACTTTGAATTACTTGAACACTTTTAAATTTACTAAAAATATTTTAATGGCTCAGGATGGGGTCTATTTCAATAAATTTTCCATGTGCTTGTGAAAAGAATGCATTTTGCTGCTGTTCAGTGGAGTGTTCTGTAAGTTAAGCAGATAAAGTCGATTAATAAGCATTATTCAAGGGTACTATATCACTGATTTTTAAATTTCTTTTTCCATAAATTATTGACAAAGGGGCATTGATATCTCTAACAATTACTGTGGATATCACCATTTCTCCTTGCAGCTCTATCAAGTTTGTTTTCCCCCTATATATTTAGAAACTCATTAGATACATGTGCATTTAGGACTCTTTTGTCTTCGAGAACTGACTCCTTCATTGTTATGAAATGACCTTCTTTTTCCCGTTAATATTTTTTGCTCTGAAATCTAATGTTAATATAGCCATTCAGCTTGTTTTTTTGAATTAATGTTAGCATAGTATTTATTTTTGATCCTTTTTACTTTATATATATATATATATATATATATATATATATATATAATTTAAAGTGTGTTACTTTTTGGCAGCATATAGTTGTGCCTTGATTTTTTTAATTCAATATAACAATCTCTGCTTTTAATTATGGCATTTAAACTATTTACATTTAATGTCATAATTGACATGGTTTGATTTAGGTCTATCACTTGCTATTTGTTTTTTGTTTTCCCCATTTGTTCTTTGTCCTATTTTCTCTCTTTTGTCTCTTTTCTTTTGGATTAAATGAACTTTCTTTTTATGATTCTTGTTTCATTTCTATTGTTGGATTATGGGCTATAACTCTTGGTTTGGTTATTTTAGGGGCTGTAATGCACTTTTTAAAGTCAAAAGTTTTCCACTCAAATACCAAGGAGTATATAGATCTGAACCCCTTTAAAAAGTCTGTGGTTATGTGTTTTGTCTTTTTTTTTTTTTTAAGAGGTACTGAAATGAATGGGCTGAAAAGATCAAGCTAAAATGAATGCTTGCAATTCAGAATCTTTAAAATGGAGTCAAAATGCCAGAATACACTTTACTGCTTTTAAACCAAATTCACCATAGCCAGTACAGAGCTGAAGTGAGATTTTGGAACAAGCTGAAAATTCTTCTTTTTAAATAATATGTTTCTCTTAGTGATGCCATGCTGAATTTCTTGATAAGTTCTGAATATTGGAAATTGTGTTTACCCAGACAAAATATTAATACCTGACATTGAAAATGAACTAAAAAGTCATGTTAATATAGTGGTCACAGAAATGAAATTGTTATTTCAGTAATACAGGCGATTAGATTCAATTTTATATACCTTTGTAATTTTCTGTTGAACATAGCTGGGGGCAGAACTGAGAAATTCCAGGAGCCCTATGCTGGTCAGTGAATCCTAAGACCCATGTATTTACAAGGTGAATGTCTCCATCTTAGGGATGGAAACTAGTATGAAAACCCCCATGGTCTAGACTTGTTCTTCTAAGTATTGCTAAAGAAGCAACTGGTGTGGCATAAACATGGACATTCAGAGACAGACAACTGCAGTATGAGTTTTCCTTTCATCACCACTTCATCTCTGCTTGTGTTACACAGGATAGATTACTTAATTTCTCAGAATATTTTCTTATTTTAGTATCTACATATCATATTTTAGCTACAATCTAAATAATACTTATTTTACAATGTTTTGGTGAGAATTGAAAGAGGCTACTTTATAACAACTATGATTAATTAAACAATAGCAAATGTAAAGTTTCCACTTTGGCCTGCCATGTCATTCCTTCTGGAGTTATTAGTAGTTGTCCTCCACTCTTCCCCTGATGCGAGGAAAGACTGAAGGCAGGAGAAGAGGGTGACAGAGGATGAGATGGTTGAATGGCATCGCTGATTCAATGGACATGAACTTGTGCAAACTCTGGGAGACAGTGAGGGACAGGGAAGCCTGGAGTGCTGCAGTCTGTGGGGTCATGAAGAGATGGACATGACTTGGCGACTAAACAACAACAACAACAAATGCAAAGCATTGTTTCTATTATTTACTTCCTTCTTTTGTATTAGAGCCAAAACAGAAGTATAGCAGTAGGGATGTAATGAAGAAGATAAAATTCCCTTCTCAGAGTCTAGATATTCATATGGTGTTGCTATTATTAGTATCATTAAGAACAATAATTAATGAAGGGGTAAGTGAGGACTTCGATCAAACCTCTTTATTCAGCAGGGCAATGGAATTTCTCTTGAGCAATGCCACTCATTGTTGATACTTAACGCCTTCCACTTTCTTGCTCTCCCACCCTGAGTACAATGATCTAGGTGATAGTACTCAAATCAAAACAATGTAATGCAGTGTTTTGCAATGGGGTCATGAAGATTCGGACATGACTGAGCGACTGAACTGACTGACTGAATGCAGTGTTTATAACTGTTCCATTTCAGGCTCACCACTTTCACTCCAGTTGACAATGATGGTCTCTTAGAAGTCTCCAGAGCAGTGTGGCTGCTGAAGAGAAGCTTGTGTTATTTGAAGTGTCTACTAGCACTAATCAGCATGGTCTGCTAGACTCCCCAGTTGATTAGATTCTTCAGTAAACTTCTCATTTGTCAATGTTTTCTCTTTGACACAGCTAGCTTTCTCTCTTTCATTTCTAAGCACACTGCAGAACTGCCTTAAAACAAAGATGCAAAACTTTTGGAGCATTGAGATCATATTGGAAATCTTTTGCAAACCTTAAGGGCTAATTCTTTGATGTATACTTGCATAAAATATCAATGCATTATGAATGTAGTCATATAAAAAAAAGTCAGGTATTGCCATTTGCCATTTGTAATCTCCAATAAAGTAAGGGTGTGTGTGTGGGTGTGTATGTGTGTTAACAAGATGACTTTGAAAAGGACAAAGGAAATGGGAGGTAGTAAGGCTTAGTATAAAGGTGCCTAAAAGGTTGAGAATTATGAAAGTTGGGTTTTGCGCCAGGTTCTATTCTGTGAGGTCGTGGAGTGCAGGGGCATAAAGTTTTTCTTTGCATCCTGCGCTCCTATTATGTACCAAGTACTATCTGCTGCACATGTAGAAATATTTGCTATATGCCACTATTAGCTGTGAGTTCCTGGGCTAGTCAACATTTCTGAATCTGACTACTCATTAGTCAACTGGAGACAATAGTCATAAAACCTTATAGGCTATACTGTGTGGGCAAAACCATTGAATGCAATCACATATAAACTGAAAAGACTATAGTGAAAATCAGAGTTCATATTGATTGAGAACACAGGCTCTGGATCAGAGGATTTGATCAGAATAGACAGGATCTCAGATTTTGTGCACATTCTTTAAGCTAATTATAGGTTATCTGCATGGAAACTCCCATGGATGGAGGAGCCTGGTAGGCTGCGGTCCGTGGGGTCGTGAAGAGTAGGACACGACTGAGTGACTTCACTTTCACGCATTGGAGAAGGAAATGCCAACCCACTCCAGTGTTCTTGCCTGGAGAATCCCAGGGACAGCGGAGCCTGGTGGGCTGCCGTCTATGGGGTCGCACAGAGTCAGACACGACTGAAGTGACTTAGCAGCAGCAGCAGCAAAATGAAAGTAAATATTGGTTTGAGATGGTAGATAGAATCCAGATTGAAAAATAGAAAAAGAATCCAGGAATCCCATTGTCTTCTATTAAAAAAATCCTATGAAATGACAGGAAAGGTATTTTTAAAAAGAATGATAAAACCATGTAGCATTGGGAAATAAGGACTTGTGCTATCAAAAAGCTAGAGATTTTGAAGCATTCCTGAAAGTTAGAAATAGGACATTAAGATAGGAGGAAACTATGCCCCAAGATACGAGCAGGAAAGCATGCTCTGAAGATGAGAACAGTTAAAAACATGTACTCTGTGCCTAGAGACATAAAAGTAGCAGAGGCATGTCTGTGTGAGTAATTGGGAAACTAAATTCTCATCAGCCATCTTGTTACTCCCCTACTTCAATTCCTCCATTTGCTGAAACGGTGAGAAAGGGCCCTGGTACTTGGAAGACAGCCATGACCAACAAAAACCAGAGACCTCTAGGAGGGGCAAGGCACCCCCAAGCCCAGAAAGAGAGATCCCAGCACACTACACTGAACTTATATTTCTCCTTTTCCCTTCTTTAAGAGTACCTGTAATGAGAACCTGTATCTTCTTCCCTCAACCCTCTCACCCAAAGATTTTCAAACACAAAGTGAAAATACAAATAAGAATCAAATGAGAAAATATTTGGGCTGAAGCAAAAACAACATGAAAAATATGAACAAACATCAACAAATAACACCTCTCAAAAGTAAATAAGGAAACAATCAATAAAGCTAGTAGAATATTTTAATATTTAAATAAAAAAATAACATTCCAAAAGAGAAACTAGAGGATAATAGCACCATAAAAATAAGAAGACAGCCATAAAAAATGAAATAGTCAAAGAATGTGGAATTAAAAACTTCCAGAAAACACAAAAAGTGTCTCCATAGGCAGATGGAAAGCAGAAAGGACACAGCTTCAGCGCAAAAGGAGATGAATAAAAAGGTACAGAGTGGGGACAGTAAGAGTGATTGCTCTTAGAAGATTAAACAAAAGAAACCATGTAAGATTGCCTGGTTCAGTGGCTACCACATAGGAAGGCTACACTCTACCGGAACTTTATTACTATTATTACAGTTGTTATAACCAAACTACCCAATTCTTAGTTACTAATTTTATCATTGTTATTCTATTATCACTAAAATACAGTCTCTGCAAGGTCCTATGTCTAATATTCTAAGAGCTGATGACAATAAGAGGAAGTAGATGTGGAAAGGAGCCAGGAAATAGGACTCTAGGATCTAGGGGCAGGGTGATGACACTCAGTAGCTAGTTTAGGTGAGGGGAAGTAGGAAGCTAGATGTGAGGACAAGAAGGAAAGGGGAATGGGAACATAAAGAGAAATTCCTGTCCTGATGTTTAGGGAGAAGCAACTATGTGGCTGATGTTGTAGATTCATTCTGGGGTCAAAAGTGTGATGGTACCAGGGGCCCATCATGGTACTGGAGTGGGTTGCCATGCCCTCCTCCAGATGGAGGCCCCGAATTGGTCAGAGGCCACATAGAAGGCCAGCATTAGGCTCATCTCATGGTGCCCTATGCCCTGCCCACGAAAACATCCTATGGATCCTTTGGATCAGAGATAACCTTAGACCAGATGGGTCTCCCAGGATGGTTCTGAATTAGAACAAATATTTTGGGACTATGTACTACAGCGACTCCACAGATTAAGAAGGTTTTATATTTTATTTCCATCAAGATTGACAAAGCTACTCACAATTTCTTAATCAATTAAAGCTTCTATCACCTAATAAGAGGCTCCCCAAGTGGCTCTAGTGCTAAAGACTCCACCTGCCAATGCAGGAGATGGAAGAGACTTGGGTTCAATCCCTGTGTTGAGAAGATTTCCTGGAGGAAGTCATGGCAACCCACTCAAGTATTCTTGCCTGAAGAGTCCCAAGGATAGAGGAGTCTGGCAGGCTACAGTCCATGGGGTCACAAAGAGTTGGACAAGATCACCCAATATGAATACTGGCGTCAAAGTGATTTTCAGTTTTCTCGTGAGACATGTTGCCAGGCTACAGACTAATATATGCATTTACAAATCCCCTGAGTGCCTTTTGAGAGTTACTTCTTTAAAACTTTCCTTTGGGCTTCAAGTTGGTCTTTGTACCTCAGAATTCTATCATTTACCCCGATACCTAAATAAATATCTTCATTTTCAAGAGAGATACGCAGGACACCCATTTCTAGACATTTTAGAAAGAACTCATTTAACTAAATATTATATCTCATTACCATTAAATGTCTAATAATAAAATCAGTTTGCAGATACCACCTCATTTCCATATATTATTTATACAAGCTTGAGGTTTGTAATTTCAAGACCAAAAATCTTGATATAAATTTACATATTATTGAAATGGCATAATTTATTGATTAAGCACACAAATAATAGAGGTGACGCTTACAGCAGTTTGGAGGCTAATGTATAATTTACAAAACTAAACAACTTCAAGAACAAGAGTGAAAATTGCATGATAGGCCCTGCCTGAGAAAATACTAACTATAAAACTAATGTATTTGAATTTTTTGTTTTTGTAACAAGGAAAACTTCTTTGTGGGAAACTGACAAGACTATTGGCTTTCAATCTGTGAGCACATAAAAAAGCATCGATTGGCCTGAAGAGAAGAGACAGGCACAGTCATCTTCTTACCTACCTGCCTCTCAGTTCTCCAGCAATACCAACCATTCATTAACATTGGCATGCAAAAGGGAAATCCATAAAAGATTGTGTTTAAAGCCTCATAAATGATTGGGCTAATTTTTGTATCAGCAATATTTCTTAAAACCAGAAAAATTTATGATTTAAAATAATTTATTTTAGAATCAAGATACTATATTATAATAAGAACTGTTGCAATTATTTCATCCAAGGTTAATGTCTTAGGGGGAGATCCCATTCAAAGTTTACTCAACATACCAGCTTTCAGATCCCAGGATAACAGACTGTGCTGGACACTGTTGGAAGTCTTCTCAATTCTCACTCCCACACCCTACTTTCTAATAAAACTTTGATTCCATTTGACCATCCAGTTTAAGATGTCAGTCCTGTTGGCATCCTAACCAACACCTCCATGGATACACAGTGCTTTAGCCTAAAGCAGTCATTAAAGGCCAAGATTGCAGGTCTGGTGTTAGATTGCGAGAAGAGATAATCTGTGGTTGGTCCTCCTCCAATTAAAGCACCCAGACAGACTTGGATTTCATTTATTTGCAGGGTCTGCCCAGACATGAATATAAAATGTTAATCATAAGTTATTGTTTAAGATGCAAAGAAAGAAAAGCCCCATTCACTTAAATAATAAGGAAATTAATTATCTCATATAATGGGAAGCCCACAAGGAGAAAAGATTTCATGTTTGGCTAATTCAAAAGCCATACCATGTCCCCCTGGGCTAAATTCCTCTTATCCCTCTCTCCTATAATCTTTGGTGTTGTCTTGTCCCTAAGGCTGGTTTCTCTCCTCCTCATTGGATATCTGCTGCTAGCAATGAGAACTGTGTACTTCGTTATTCATGTCCAGCATGAGAAAGAAAACCCCTGCCCCAATTATGCAATGAAAATCCTTCCCTGTGTTCTGAATCTAGATCACATCACCAACTAACTAGATTTACTATAGTCATTATAATAGAGCCTGATCCTGCCTAGCTTAGAAATTTAAGACTGTCTCTGGACCCTGGAAAGTATTTAGCTTCCCTTCAGTCTCCTGGGCTGCTTGGGGGAGGGGTGGATACCTGAATAGATTCAGATTCTGTTTGGAAGAAGGAAGGAGGTATGGATGCTTGGGAGGGAATCATCAGCATACACGATCGAAGAAAGACAATTCTTCAAATTGTAAATTGGCAGAAATAACCGCTTTTATGGGATTTTGAGTTAAGAGAAAGAAAATCACTATTTCTTTTTGTAAATAATGATGTGGTATAGATAAAATAAATATAAATATTTCAGTATTATCTTTCCACTGGATCAAATGAGTTATATCATGACGATTTCTGAATTGACAAAGCAAGGAAAAAATTCTTCTTTTTCATGTTTCAGTTCAGTTCAGTCGCTCAGTCATGTCCGACTCTTTGCGACCCCATGAATCGCAGCACGCCAGGCCTCCCTATCCATCACCAACTCCCGGAGTCTACCCAAACCCATGTCCATTGAGTCAGTGATGCCATCCAACCATCTCATCCTCTGTTGTCCCCTTCTCCTCCTGCCCCCAATCCTACCCAGCATTAGGGTCTTTTCCAATGAGTCAACTCTTCGTATGAGGTGGCCAAAGTATTGGAGTTTCAGCTTCAACATCAGTCCTTTCAATGAACACCCTGGACTGATCTCCTTTAGGATGGACTGGTTGGATCTCCTTGCAGTCCAAGGGACTCTCAAGAGTCTTCTCCAACACCACAGTTCAAAAGCATCAATTCTGTGGTGCTCAGCTTTCTTCACAGTCCAACTCTCATATCCATACATGACCACTGGAAAAACCATAGCCTTGACTAGACGGACCTTTGCTGGCAAAGTAATGTCTCTGCTTTTAAATATGCTTTCTAGGTTGGTCAGAACCTTCCTTCCAAGGAGCAAGCGTCTTTTAATTTCATGGCTGCAATCACCATCAGCAGTGATTTTGGAGCCCAAAAAAATAAAGTCTGACACTGTTTCCACTGTTTCCCCATCTATTTCCCATGAAGTGATGGGACCAGATGCCATGATCTAAGTTTTCTGAATGTTGAGCTTTAAGCCAACTTTTTCACTCTCCTCTTTCACTTTCATCAAGGGGCTCCTTAGTTCTTCGCTTTCTGCCATAAGGGTGGTGTCATCTGCATATCTGAGGTTATTGATATTTCTCCCAGCAATCTTGATTCCAGCCTGTGTTCCTTCCAGCCCAGCGTTTCTCATGATGTACTCTGCATATAAGTTAAATAAGCAGGGTGACAATATACAGCCTTGACGTACTCCTTTTCCTATTTGGAACCAGTCTGTTGTTCCATGTCCAGTTCTAACTGTTGCTTCCTGACCTGCATACAGGTTTCTCAAGAGACAGGTCAGAAGGTCTGGTATTCCCATCTCTTTCAGAATTTTCCACAGTTTATTGTGATCCACACAGTCAAAGGCTTTGGCATAGTCAATAAAGCAGAAATAGATGTTTTTCTGGAACTCTCTTGCTTTTTCGATGATCCAGTGGATATTGGCAATTTGATCTCTGGTTCCTCTGCCTTTTCTAAAACCAGCTTGAACATCTGGAAGTTCATGGTTCACGTATTGCTGAAGCCTGGCTTGGAGAATTTTGAGCATTACTTTACTAGCGTGTGAGATGAGTGCAATTGTGCGGTAGTTTGAGCATTCCTTGGCATTGCCTTTCTTTGGGATTGGAATGAAAACTGACCTTTTCCAGTCCTGTGGCCACTGCTGAGTTTTCTAGATTTGCTGGCATATTGAATGCAGCACCTTCACAGCATCATCTTTGAGGATTTGAAATAGCTCAACTGGAATTCCATCACATCCACTAGCTTTGTTCGTCGTGATGCTTTCTAAGGCCCACTTGATTTCACATTCCAGGATGTCTGGCTCCAGGTGAGTGATTACACCATCGTGATTATCTGGGTCGTGAAGATCTTTTTTGTATAGTTCTTCTGTGTATTCTTGCCACCTCTTCTTAATATCTTCTGCTTCTGTTAGGTCCATACCATTTCTGTCTCTAATTTTCTTGAAGAGATTCTCTTTTCATGTTTAGTAATGTACTTTTGGGAAGCTATGGCAATTTATAAATCTTCAGATTGAACGATTTCTTTCTCAGAAAATTCATTGGAATTTTCCCTTTCAAGTCTTCCAAATTCCTATCTATGAAGCACTTATTTAGCACAAGCTCTTCCTTCCCACCTACTTATATAAAAGTTGATGGTGATTCACTGAAATGCTGCTATGCTGATCACGGTGATTAAGGAAGGAGTGGAGTGCTGGGAAGCGGGCATTTTTTCATGATTTAAAAAAAAAATTGATACAGAAAGGCAAATTGCTTACGGGTCTCAGAAATCTCCCAGCCTAACTGCAGCATTCAGTGCCATGCTCTCTGTACAGAGAAGGTAAAGAAATGCTAACTCTGGGATGCCTGGCACTCCATGATTTGGGATATTTGAAATTAATTCTATTCACACTGGCAAGCATAGGTGTGCTCTGTCCAGTTACAGTCTGCTTGGTGAGGGCTGTATTTCCTCACTATATATGAAGTAGTTGGGGGCAGGGGCGTATATGTTTCATGAAGAAATCATTTTCTAAGTATCATAAATATAATCAAACAACATCTAAAATGGGCTAGGGATACAACGGCTGTAGTCAAATGTTACTGTGTTTCAGTTCAGTTCAGTTCAGTTCAGTTGCTCAGTCATGTCTGACTCTTTGTGACCCCATGGACTGCAGCTCGCCAGGCCTCCCTGTCCATCACCAACTCCCAAAGTTGACTCAAACTCATGTCCATTAGGTCGGTGATGCCATCCAACCATCTCATCCTCTGTTGTCCCCTTCTCCTCCTGCCCTCAATCTTTTCCAGCATCAGGGTCTTTTCCAGTGAGTCAGCTATTCGCATCAGGTGGCCAAAGTATTGGAGTTTCAGCTTCAACATCAGTCCTTCTAATGAACACCCAGGACTGATCTCCCTTAGGATGGACTGGTTGGATCTCCTTGCAGTCCTAGGGACTCTTAAGAGTCTTCTGCAGCACCACAGTTCAAAAGCATCAATTTTTCAGTGCTCAGCTTTTTTTACAGTTCAACTCTCACATCCATACATGACCACTGGAAAAACCATAGCCTCGACTAGGAGGACCTTTGTTGGCAAAGTAATGTCTCTGCTTTTTAATATGCTGTCTAGGTTGGTCATAACTTTCCTTCCAAGGAGCAAGCGTCTTTTAATTTCATGGCTGCAGTCACCATTTGCAGTGATTTTGGAGGCCAAAAAAATAAAGTCTGACACTGTTTCTACAGTTTCCCCATCTATTTGTCATCAAGTGATAGGACCGGATGCCATGATATTAGTTTTCTGAATGTTGAGCTTTAAGCCAACTTTTTCACTCTCCTCTTTCACTTTCATCAAGAGGCTCTTTAGTTCTTCTTCACTTTCTGCCATAAGGGTGGCATCATCTGTATATCTGAGGTTATTGATATTTCTCCTGGCAATCTTGATTCCAGCTTGTGCTTTCTCCAGCCCAGCGTTTCTCATGATGTACTCTATATATAAGTTAAATAAGCAGAGTGAAAATCTACAGCCTTGACGTACTCCTTTTCCTATTTGGAACCAGTCTGTTGTTCCATGTCCAGTTCTAACTGTTGCTTCCTGACCTGCATACAGGTTTCTCAAGAGGCATGTCAGGTGGTCTGGTATTCCCATCTCTTTCAGAATTTTCCACAGTTTATTGTGATCCACACAGTCAAAGGCTTTGGCATAGTCAATAAAGCAGAAATAGATGTTTTTCTGGAACTCTCTTGCTTTTTCGATGATCCATCGGATGTTGGCAGTTTGATCTCTGGTTCCTCTGTCTTTTCTAAATCTAGCTTGAACATCTGCAAGTTCACGGTTCACGTATTGCTGAAGCCTAGCTTGTAGAATTTTAAGCATTACTTTACTAGCATGTGAGATGAGTGCAATTGTGCGGTAGTTTGAACATTCTTTGGCATTGCCTTTCTTTCGGATTGGAATGAAAACTGACCTTTTCCAGTCTTGTGGCCACTGCTGTGTTTTCTAAATTTGCTGGCATACTGAGTGCAGCACTTTCCTGTTACTGTGTTTACTCCATGACAAATAAACAGCGAAGGAAAATGGAAAACTTTGACAGGTCTTAATGGGGCTCCTAAGGAGGACAGCTCCTGGCTATGATGCTCTCACTATGCAGCCAGCTCAAGCTTCTTGTGTTCAGGGAGGAAAACAGCTCCTTTGAGGCAGAGGCAGCAGGGTTACTGTCTCCTACGGTGACACCCTCACAAAAGCTTCTCTGCCACAGGAACGAAAAGCTCACACAATATGATGAGAGGCTGGGAACATTTCTTTAGAATTTGGAAACTGTTCAGAAGCCCTTCTGCAGAGATAGGGATCCTCCTGGGTCCTCAATTGTATGGTTTATGAAACTGAGGAGGGAATATCATTCTTTTAACATGGAGCTTAATACAGTTTTATGTGGGATTTTGTTGTTTAGTTCCTTTTTCAAAGGGCATTCAGAGAAAACAAACAGTAAAATGCTTCAGGACATTTCTCTCTTAAGTACTTTTTACATATATTATATAAAAACAATATTTATTTAGGAAGGGGGGCTATATATATGCCTTACTAAAATGAGCTTCCCTGATAACTCATAGTTGGATATTTACCTGGTCAAGACTTGGCTTTAATCCCTCAAAATCTGGTTTTAAATGAAAAAAAGTCCCACCACCACCCCCCTTGATATATCACCCTGACTTCTCTTTCTTGTTAATCTTCTAGAAAAATCAGAACTCACTACCTGTTCTTTCCTAAGCCACAGAATTCTGTGTTCATATTTTCCACTCGCTTCTTCATTACTTTTCTATCTTTAATTTACAGGAGCTACATCCTAAGCAGCTGCTGACTAAGCCCTCCTTCTTATCTGTCTCATCTCCTAGATTCTGAGCCCCGTCTCCCCTGGCTCTCCTCTCCTCCTCTAGTTCCTTGTTACTGGTCTCTGAGGGTTCCTTTTCTTTGGCCTACATCATGTTCCACAGGATGTCTTCTTGGCTTTCACATTCCTCCTGATCTGTCGTCTTTGCCCACATTTTATGCCTTTAACAATCACATCAACACCTCCAGCTCCAGCACTTGTTTGAGTCACAGATCCTAATGCGAAGCTCACTACCAGATACTTTTACTTCATATCCCTTGGGCATGTCAAATTTAAGACAGCCAAATCTGAACTTGGTATTCCCCCTCAAATTCGTTTTTCCCTGCTTTGGAGATTAAAATGACTGTTTTCATAATCACTCAATGACTAGAAACTTCAGCGTCACCTTCCCTTTCCTCAATTCCCACATCCACAGACTAAAGATTAGATCTGCCATATATCTTCCTTATATCCCCCTCTGTATTTTGTCGCCTGTACTCAGGTTCTCATCACTCATCTAAATTTTGCAGTAATCTTCTAACTTTTGTCTTTTCTAATTTGAAAATGACATGGTGGCCAGCGAACTTTCTAAAATCCTTTTAAAAGATTTCCTTAAAAGTCCTTAAATCCTTTTGTTTTCTTTATAGAAATAGTTTTCTTCATAGTTTTCAAAGTTAAGTTCTTTATAATTCTTCACAGTTTTCAAAGTTAAGTTCAAATTCCTATTAAATGTGAAAAGATCTTTCTTGAACTATTTATTGAATACTTATCTCTTCTTTCCATAGCCTTTTCTGATTACCAAAGACTCTTCACTTTTTCTGGGCACAATTAAACAGTTATAATTCCCAACTATGCTCTCATTTATTCATATATGCAGATCTCTATGGATGGAATAAAACTCTCCTTGACATGTTGAACTCATCAAACCTTCAAAACTCAGCTCCAGTGTCACCTTCCCTAGGAAAGTGTTTTGGACACCTTATTCTGATTTATATTCTTCTCCTCTGAGTTATCTTGGTTTACTTTCCATTTCCTTATTACCTAACAGTGATTTTTACTAACTCATGAACTCATGAAGGCTAAGGACTGCCATTCACTTTTTTTGTCAATAGCTCTTGGCATTCGATATATGTTTGCTTAAAGAATGAATGAATGAATGAATAAACAATCCCAGGTGCATGGAGGAATACAAAAGACTTATCTGACTTATTCTCTACTCCAAATAATTAAAATACTTAATAACAGAGTCAAGAAATTAGAAGACAACTTAAAAATGGAAGGGCATATAATTAAATACAGGAAGTTGGTACGGGCTACTTATGTAGCAAAATAATATTATGAAATCCAGAATATTTTTCCTTTTCTTACTTAATTAAAAAAAACAAACTTTTGGTTTTTCTAACATTAAACTAAAGAAAGCTGAAGCTTTTTGCTTTAGGGAAGGGAGGACACAAAAGCAACATCAAGAACAAAAAGTCCAATTCTTGGCCTTGAGTTCCAAAATAGGTCCTTGAAATTCATGGCAGAGTCAACAGTTGTGAAAGCCAAAGAGTGTTGATTCACAAGAGCTATTCCTTTTGAAAGGAAAAAACATATTTGTAAGTTGTAGTAGAGTCTGGACAACTTGAAATGTATACACTATATGAAGAATATTAGAATAAGGGAAAGCTACAGACTTGATGCAAAGGACAGAGAGAAGAAATCAACACCTTTCTTGGGATAAAGGGTAGAGCTCAGAAAAAGAAAAGCAGAAGAGAGAAGAGAAGCCAGATAAGAACACATGGAATGCCTGTTCTCTGTCTCCCATCTAAGGTGAACTCTTTCAGAATTAGATGACAGAAAATAAGTTGGTTAGCCTGGGAAGACTGTGCATATCAGAATACTCCCACCCCATCATGCCATCTGAGAGTAAGTGTCCATGAAGATGGATCTGGGGGCAGGTTTAAGGATACCCCAGAAAGAGGTAGGAGTGCAGCTGAAAGATTTCAGAGCCCTTTGTGGAAGGTCCACAAGTACTGACAGGGCTATCAGACTAGAAGTCATACAAAGACCATGAATATCAGAGGAGGCCAACATACAGTAGTACAGACCAAATGAAACTGCCTGAGTTCAGTGAGGAAAGAGGAGGGCTGCAGGCCAATACTCTCCTTGGAATTCAGATCATCCATCACCCAAGAGAAAGAGAAGAAATGAACAGAAGGGAATCTTGAACTAGTAACAGTATTCACTGTTAATCAGCATTTAAGAGTCATTAAAGCAAATATTCTTTCCTAGTTCTTTCTCTAAATCTCCTTGTTTAACTTAGTTTCCTTGTTCAGTGTTTCCCATATATTCTCTTGAATATCACCACTCTGTTTACATGGCTGTCTCTGCTACCAGTTTGTTTCTTAAAGGCAGAGACTCTTATCTTTGTATCCCCACTACTTATTATCACACAACGATTTGTCAATAAATATTTGTGAAATTAAAAAAAAAGAATATATTGATCTGGCATATGGATAGTGGTCTGAATTAGTGATACAGATTTCATGGTGACATAGATGGAAGTAAAAACTATGAGAATGAAACTTCTGATGGATTAGTCATAGAGTAAGAAGAGAAGATGGTTTATTTCAGAACCACGAGGAAATACCAACTCTTAAGGGATAATGGTTGGTAGAGAAAAGGATATCAAGGAAGGTATTATCCTGGAAGCCCAAGTAGAGAAAAACGCAAGAAGGGAGTATTCAACAGAGCAAAATAACAATTGGAAATCAACTAAAATAAAGGCAAAGAAATAGCTATTGGATTTGATAATTAGGAGGCCATCAGTGACTTTGTCCAGTGATATTTTGGTGGCATCATGAGAGGAAATATATTCAGAGTCAATTTTGTGCATTCATGCTAAGTTGCTTTAGTCGTGTCCAACTCTTTGCGACCCTATTGACTGCAGCCTGTCTGGCTTGTCTGTCCATAGGATTCTCCAGGCAAAAATACTGGAGTGGGTTGCTGTGCCCTTCTCCAGGAGATTTTCCTGACCCAGGGATCGAATCCGCGTCTCTTATGTCTCTTGCATTGGCAGGTGGGTTCTTTACTACTAGTGCCATCTTTTCCTGTAAGTGGTTGCTCCACTTACATCTGGGAAATATGCAGCATCAACTTCAGCTTCCTGTTTAAGACATTCTCTAATCCCCTCTTCAGCAGGGGACTTTGTTCTTTAGGAGTCTATTAAGGTTTCATTAATAATGCTTTTATATGCACATGGCTCTTTGAATCTGTTTTCAATGGTTAGAATTTAGAGAGGTCAGATATATGATTATAACCTTCAAACCTCCTACAAGGTCAGCTCCTTACTGAAAGTTATAAAGCCAAACCCAGAACTACTCAGAGCTCAAATAAACAGAGGTGGTTAAGTCACTCAAGGGAAACATAATAAAGTCAATTACAACTCAATATGAGTAGGTTTATCAGATTTCTTTCCCCTGTGACCAAATAAGCAAGAAGCAGAACTTGTTCCAAAGTGCGGGGATAAAGGTGGGGGTGTACCTGGAGATTGATGGAGAGCATGGAAACCAGAAAGTGGATAACCTGTGCCTGTTCCCCTGAGAGTTAGCTAGTCAAGTCTGGACATAGTTCTTGCATTTGAACTATTTTATCTATACAAATACAATTCAACAAATATTTATTTAATACTGTTATCTGTCAGGCACTATTTTAGGAACTGAGAAAAAAATATTGAGAAAATTAAAAAAAAATCATACGAGTAAAAGCATGGCTTCTGTTCTCAAGGAGTTCACAGACTAGTAGGTAGGAACACATACAAAACTACCACATGATTTCAAAGGATAAGAGTGGTGTGTGCAAAGTGAGATAGAGACACAGAGAGAGCACTGCCCTTAGCCTGGGCAAGTACCACTAGAAAAGTACCACCAGGAATGCAGCAGGTTGATTAGAACAGAGTGCAAGCAAAGCAGAGGGAGAGAAAATCTTTTATTTTCTAGAAAAATCTTAGAATTAAAAGTTCTAAACTTTTAGGGCAATAAGATCAGGGTTATTAAAACCTATGTAGAGAGGGAATTATTGCTGTAATTACTTCTAACATCATAGCCTTATAATTCATTTTAAGCTCTCTCCTTTCTTTTTCTCCACAGAGGAAAAAACTGACACAGAGTTAACACGGTGTTTACATTTCTGATAGAAGTATCTCTCAACAGCTCTGTTAGTTTCCAGAAAACAAAACAACCCCCCCCCATCACTTTATCCCAATGCACATCCATTCATCATTTAGTCTTTTTTTGTTTTAAAGTGAATTCTAATCTACCTCCAGTGAAAGGCTCCCAGGTGGCCTTAGCTCCAGTGAACATGAAACAACTTTAACTGATGGGCTTAAGGGATGGAAGAAGATATACAAGAAGTCAGCAAGAACATTCTTTGATAAAACTAGTCCTAATCAGAATTCTGAAGATTTGGAAAGGGGATCATGTTTGTCTTACTGACAGCAGACTCTCTTATTTCCTGTTTCAACTAAGTGAATTATGAATGGTTATTTTCATGGCTATTTCTCCCCATTCTAGGCATTAAATCTCAACTTACTCCAAACTATGTTTCCAAGAGGGTTGAATAAGCACTTCAAGCTTTAGAAGAATTAAAATTCTTATGGCTTTCCTGAAGTTCATTTTCCAGCTTGCTTTTGTTTCTATGACATCTTCCCTTGACATCTTCTTCTTGACATCTTCCCTTGATGAGATATAATTATATACCTATATGGTGGTGGTGGTGGTTTAGTCGCTAATTGTATCTGACTCTTGTGACCCTGCGAGGTTCCTCTGTCCATGGGATTCTCCAGGCAAGAATATTGGAGTGGGTTGCCATTTCCTTCTCCAGAGATACCCAGACATATATTATATATTTCTTATACTATATTGGTAATTACTATGAAATTTGTATTCAAAAATTCTCAAATAATATGGAGAGGGAATAAAAAGTGAGTACGAGATCATTTTAGAAATAGAAATGACTATGAGGAATATTTATAACTATGGCAAAAACAGTGAGGTTCTATGGCTTTCCCAAGGTCAAGTAGCTATTTAACAGCAGAGCTGAGAACTGAGTCCAGGTGAAGGAACCAGATCCTCTGCTGCTGTTACCACAGGCAGGACTGCACACTACACAATGCAAGGGCAGCATTCACACAGAATGATAACACACCCTGAATGTCTAGCAGGGATGTGATAACAACACACCCTGAATGTCTAGCAGGGACCAGGCCTGGAACCAGTCCCCCTGGAACTCCCAGGGGGAGCCTGTTGGTGGTTTAGTTGCTCAGTCAAGTCCGACTCTCTGCGACCCCATGGACTGAAGTCTGCCAGGCTCCTCTGTCTGTGGGACTCTCCAGGCAAGAATCCCAGGGTGGGTCACCATTTTCTTCTCCAGGGGATCTTCTCCACCCAGGGACTGAACCTGCATCTCCTGCATTGCAGTCGGATTCTTTACCAACTGGGCCCCCAGTGGGAGCCTGGATAACTCCAATAACACAGCAGCCTCAGAAACACCAGACACCCATCCATTATTTCATTATGAAGTTTATGATGCCTCGCTCAATAAAAAAATTCTGCCAGTTCTGGTTCCTCAAGAGAACCAGGGTAGGTTTTATCAAGAGAAGTGGAAAGTATCGAGGTTCACCAGTGCACCTCACCATCATAACACTTACGATCTAAAAGCACTTTTTCTCACTGCTGCTCTGCGCAGTATTGGTGGGTTTTGGAAAGATCCTACTGAGTCATACTTGTGGGATTTATACAGCACAAGCTTCTAAATGGTTTGATAAAGCAGAATAGGAAAACAAAGGCAGCTTCTCTCCTCTACCCACATTAAAAAAAAAACAAAAAAAAACACAAGTTTTAGGAAAAATCCCAGCTTTAGCCAAAATCCTTGAAGCCCTTCTGAAATCTCAGTTTTATTCCTCTACCATTACCCAAGAGTTTATGCAGCCACGGCTTGAAGAACTGAAATCTGAGGCAGTCATCCTCATTTATGCTGTTGTTTTCAGTGACAAAGTTGATACTACACACCCCAGTGGCTGCCCCCACTAAACATAATACACAGTGGTTGTTTTCATAAAGAGGCAGGAGATTTCTGTGGCTATTGGAGGTAGTAAAGTGTAACAAAATCATAATACTAAATGTTAGCTCGTTATCTGAAGCCTTGGTCCACCTTAAGGAGGAAAACATCAGCAGGGGAGCAGGAACAATGAAGATGAAGATGATGCAAATCATTAAAGAAAACCATTGGCCGCCTCAACTGCCTAATAAAGCTGATCCAGCCTGCTGTAGCCCCACATTCACAATAAACCTAATAAATTTTCTGCTGAATGAATGCAACGGGCATTCAAACCGAATTGCCTTTGGTGTGAGGTCCATTAACAGCAAAAGGATGTGGGATCTATGGGGCTTCTGCTGTTGATATTTTGTGATTTTGAGCAGAGGGTTTATGTTTTAACTCAGACCCAGCAGGTGCCGTTTTCTGGGGTGAATTCCTCCATATCCTGTCATTCCTCAATATCTAAATGTCTTTGTGAACACAGCGTCCTGAACTCTCCAGCAGCTATGGAAATCTTGAAGCTAGATTTGACCTCAGAGGCAGCAGGCAGCGGGGAGGAGGCGTGCCATCTGCTGGTTCTGAGTGCCCTGCCACAGACACGCAGGCAGTCTGTGGGCTCATATTCCCTCCTGGAGACTCTGGGGCCAGCCAGACTATTTGAAAGTAACATACCCTCTTATCTGCACCGTTCAGCCTGAATGGTAGCCTTCTGGGTATCACTCCTGATTCCCTACCCAAATCCTTTTCTTCTTTTAGGAACCTTGTCCTCGCAGGCCATTCATTTTGGGGTAAGCATGAGAGGTACCCCATGCCCCTCTGGACTAGCTCCACTTTTCAGCATGGCATATTAGCCAAATGGATTTCAAATTGTTTTCACTGGTTTTGCCCCACAATTCTCCATCTAGGTGCTCGGCTATACCCATTCTGCAGATACTGGGCACATAGGCAACAGAGGCCTAGCAAAATCTACCCATGCCATATGAAACCGCTGACTCTTCTTGTCCATTCTGTTAGGCAAATACCAAATGGAGCACTGAGGTTTTTGGTTGTTTTTTTTTTTATAAAGCAAAGACCCTTGTGCACAGTCCCCTCCTCCTCTGGGAAGACCTTCCTCCTCTCTGTTCCTCTCCATTCTTGCATCTCCAAACACTTCTTATATCCATGCTTACCTCATCCTTCAGCAATTCTCCCAGTCTTACTCAGCAGGAAGAACCACTGGGAATATTTCTCAGTTCTCTGCTGAATGTCTGTTATGCAGTTAGGACATACTGGTTGATTAATTTTCTTTTTATATATAGATGTCTTGAGTTCAGTGTGCTATAAACTCTCTGAGAAATGGCACCTTGTCTAATTTGTCATTCTCTCTCCCTCTAGACTACTGAACACAAACCTTCAAAGAGAGAACAGAACAGTGTTTGTCTATTGATTAAGATGGCTTCCCATCTAAGATAGAGAAAAAAAAACCAACAGTCCCCAAACTAACTTTGGGAAGAGCAGATGTGATCCTCAATTCTAGTTTTGCCCAGGTTTATACTTTACAGATGAGTTTCTGGCTGGAAGCCAAAGGGCACATTTCTCCAGGGAACACTAGAAGGTGGCTTATAAAAATGAGCAGCAGAAGGCTTTTTGAATGAGGGAGAAAAAAAACCAAGGAAGGAAGGAAAGAAGGGAGGGTGGGCTGCATCATAGTATGTGGACCCTCAGAGCTAAACTTTAACTTAATGCTTCCAATATTTTTTCATAAACCAGAAATTCACTGTTCAATAGAAACATATGGTGTGAACTGTTCTTTCCTTTTTTATTTTTTTGTTGTTTGCATGGTGAGGGTGGAGAAGAGGGAGGATCTGGTGGTGGGGGTGGTGGGGGTGGAGAGGTGGGAGAAGAAGAAAGGGAATGACTGTTCCCCAACAGATTTGAGGTGGGTAAGGGCTCTTCCCCTCCCTTTTCCTTCCTTTTTTATTTTGCTACTAAGAGATGCATTTTATAGCATCCCTACTTTCTAGCAGTTACGTCTTTGATGGAAACATGTTCTGATGTTTATAGGGATTAAGTCTGTCAGGGGTAAATTCAGTGTTCAATTTAGAGACAAAGCCATAAGACCAAACCCACCACTTTTTTATTGAAAATGTCAGGACTAAGGAAGAGAGGCAATTCATTCATTTTAAGCCTATATAGAGCAGTGTGCTCTGTTTGTCTGTTCGGTACTGTGCCAGGGTAGGAGTGCTGTGTGTACTTCTGCTACTAGAATGGTCCCAGAACCCCGGGAGCTTGCTAATCAATTTTAGTTAGAGTCAACAGAGCCCTAAGACATAGTTAAGAAACTCAAGGTTTTCAATGATGATAGCTGAAAAGGAAAACAAATGCCTGCTCTTCTCTGTGTTTCCACTCTGCAGGGCAGAAGACAAATGATGTTTCCTGGTGACGGCATGCAATGCAACTGTGACTTCTCTCCAGTCTGACTGCAGCTCTCAGGTGAGCCCTCTGTTCACTGAAAGGCACCTGTGTTCCTCCACAACAGTGCTCACAATGAAAGGGCACTGGATCACTCCAGATCTTTCATGGTATAAATACACTGTTAGGCAGAACTGAGATAGAGGTGACCTCTATAATTCTCAGCTTGGAAATATATTGGCTTCCGAATCATTACCTCACATCGCAGACACATGATGGTACCTTTTAGCCTGGCACTGGACAGAAGGCAGAAAGGGAACAAGCAAATACAGAGGGAGCATCTGTTGAGTTCAGCATGGTGCAAGGTCATTTACCAGTTTATTTAATCCCAACAGATCCCTCTGAAAGGTGGGTTTTGAGGCTTCTTTTACAGAAGTGGAAACTGAGAATCAGAGGGGTAAAAGAACTTTGTAACCCTGCAAGAAAGTGGTGTGGCCAGGAAAGATGCCAGAAAAGCTTCTCTCAAGGGAAATCGGTGCATTAATAGACAAGAGAGAAATCTGATCAGTATATTTTTCTTCTTTTCTTACTTCTGTTTTCTTTCTGGCTGTATGAAGAACAAGGACTTCAAGCACTTGCTATGAGGAATAAATGAAACTGCTCACGCCATCTTTGTATTTGTAGTTTCCTCTTCATGACGTCTTTGCCTTAGCGAACTCCTCTTCTTTCTGGCCTCAGCTTAAATGTCATTGTCTCCGAGAAGCCTGCCCAGGTTACTCACCTAAAGTATCCTCAACCTCCTGACTTGCTATCACATTTCCCTGATCATCTTCATAGCTCCTATCACAATTTGTAATTATCTTATTATTATCCATCTTCCCACAGAAAGAAGCCTCTATGATAAAAGAGGCTGTTTCTTTGTTGCTTATGCTCTATGCTTAGGGCTTAGTACAGTGCCTGGCATGCAGCTGCTGCTCAGAAATACTGGTTGAGTGACAGAGTGAATGAATCACTCAAAAATTTAGAGCTACTGCATACACATGCATGTAAGTCCCCTTCTAGTCCCTCTTTTCCTGGACCATTTTTGGTTCGCTCTCATTTGACCTCATTTTTCATTATGGTGACCAGCGATGCTGAATTACGTTACACTGAGATGCATTTGAAGCAGAAGAGGAAACCTAGCTTGCCTCGTGCTCTGTGGCAAAAGGATTTAGGCTGTTTTCCTCCTTTTTAATTTGAGCCTGAATGGAGAAAATGTAAGGAGGTAGAAATTGAAGATCTGGTGACTCCTGTGTCGATACAGGGATTGAGAGACTTAACAACGGGAGGGAAGAAATGGCTCCTATTGTGTACAGAAACTTGCCCTGACCATGCCCCATCTTCCTCAAAAAGCTTCTGAAGTGCTTCTCCGTGGCACCAACCTGCCCTTAGCCTGCAGGTCACAGCAAGTCCAAAGCCCTCCTTGGCTCCTGTACTTCTAAACGTAGGTTCTTCCCTCAAGACTTGGGATCTCTTCAGAGCTCAGTTGGTGAAGGAAGCGTTGCCTGTTCTTAGGAGGCCGCCTGGGTGCTTTTAGCTGGGCTCTGCAACCTTTGAAATTGCTGACCTTTCAGCTGTCAATACAAAGTCAAGTGGGGGTGAAAATGGATCATCTATCTGATCACCTTGTTAAAGAGTCTGCCAAATTTTAAGCAAGGCTTTCTCCATGAAAGTCACCTTTTCTTTTATGTGGGTAATTTTTCAATAATTACAGCACAAAACATTATTCAATGTTCCTGGCCCCTGTGAAGCTTTCCCTGGCTTCTCCCAGGCACAGAGAACAGCTCTCTGATTTCCCAATCCAACACCTCTGTGCCTCTTACAGAAGTGACTTATCCTGTGTAACAGTCACATTCTCACCTGTCTTGGATTGGTTTATGGTTTCTTGGAGGTTATGTGTTTCACACATTTTTGCATTCTTCAATCAAGATCCTAGTAGGTTGTCAGATACTAGGACTATAGCAAGTGTGCAATATATAACTGCAGGATATATATCTGAATAATATAATTTCTGAGCTAAAAGGGATGCCAACTAGTGGTTTGTTAAATTACAAAGCCCAAAGAAAGATAAAGTTATTGCCCCAGGTAGCTACAAAGTAGCAGATACGATATACACAAATAAATATTATTTATTGCTTGGAATTAAATCAGCATGATAAAGACTTCCCAAAAGTTTTAAAATCTAAAGCAATTTGAAATACTTTCTAATTTTAATGTTTAGACATTAAAAAAATTTTAATAGGTTTCAAAAGAGCATATGCTTTATATTTCTGAGAAACTGTCAAATGATGATTGTCCTAAAAGTAAGTGTTAGTCTTTCTATTATCCTTGAAAATACCTGCTTGATAAATGTTCATTTGAGTTAATTATTTACTACTTTATATTTATGTAGGTTGACAAACTGTTGACCAGCTACTAGATGCATAGGCTATATTAGATAAAATTTGATGTGGGATTTTTTCTAGTTATAAAATGATATGCATATATGAACTTTTCTAGGTTGATTCCATTTTTTTTTTTGCTACTTATTTTCAGTTGGAAGATAATCACTTTATAATTTGTGTTGGCTTCTTTTTCATACATCAACATGAATCAGCCATAGGTATACATATGTGATTCCATCTTTAATGAGCTTTTATTGGCTGCTTAAAGCATCCCAAGCATTATGTGCCAGACACCGTACCAGGGAGAAATAAATAATACACCCTTTAAATAATATAGATAATCCCGGTCCTCAAATTACTCATAGCCAAACAGATGAGTCAGGCACAAAAACAAACAAACAAAATTTAATAAATGCAATTGTACAATGGAGGCAGGTACCTAATACTGTGAGAACACAGAGAAGGGAATAATAACCTGCCTGGGAAGAGTTAGAGAATGTTGTCTTCTAAATAACCTTTTAAATAAATTGGAGTTGGAAGTTGAGGATCAAGAACTTATCAAAAATTCACTCAGAGTAAATGAAAATATTTGTCCTGCTAAGAAAAAAAAATGGATGAGAGGAAAGCCTGCAAAAATCAAGGTAGTATCTCAAGGTGATGAGGCAATTCATTATATACTTAATCTCCAGGTAGTGTGTGATCTTGAATTACAAAGACTTATTTAAAAGTACATGATGGATTTAATAGTATTAAATGATTAATTCAAGTAAATACTTGCCACTTGTATTTTCTTTTCTTGATAGATAGGCAACCATATTGCTTATATTTAGGCTTTTCCTGTTTAATTTAACTAATTAAAGAATTAGCCTTTTCTTAAATAGACAGTGTTATGGGTTGAATTCATATGTTGAAATTCTAAGCATCAGCTCCTCACAGTTCAGTTCAGTTCAGTTTAGTCACTCAGTCGTGTCCAACTCTTTGCGACCCCATGAACTGCAGCACGCCAGGCCTCCCTGTCCATCACCAACTCCCGGAGTTCACCCAAACTCATGTCCATTGAGTCAGTGACGCCATCTAACCATCTCATCCTCTGTCATCCCCTTCTCCTCCTGCCTTCAGTCTTTCCCAACATCAGGATCTTTTCAACATCAGCTCCTCACAATGTAACCTTATTTGAAAATAGGGTTGTTGCAGATGTAATTTGTTGAGGTTATACTGGAAGGGGGTGGACTCCTAGTCCAATATGACTGGGGTCCTTCGATAAAGGGGGGGAATTTGGACATGGACAGGCACACAGGGAGAATGTCATATGAAGATGAAGGAAGAGATTGGGGTGATGCTTCTATAAACAAAGGAATGCCAGAGATTGTCAGCAAACCACCATATACTAGGTGCCACGGACTGAATGTTTTTTCCTCCCTTCCCACTTCCAAAATTCATTTGTTGAAATCCTAACACCCAAGGTATCAGGAGGTGAGGCCTCTGGGATCTCAAAGAGATCCCTTGACCTTTTTACTATGAAAGAAGACAGTCATCATCTATGAGTCAGTAAGTTGACTCTCACCAGACACTGGATTTTCCAGTGTTTTGATCTGGGACTTTCCAACCTCCAGAAGTACATGAAACAAATTTCTGTTGTTCTTAAGCTACCCAGTCTGTCATTTCATTTAGCAGTCCAAAGAACTAAGACACTAAGGAAGAGACATGGAACAGACTCTTCCTCACAACCCTCAGAAGGAACCAATGTTGCTGACACCTTGATCTTGGGCTTCTAGTCTCCAGAACTGTGAGCCATAAATTTCTCTTGTTTAAGCCACTCAGTTTGTGGTAATTTGTTTTGGTAGCAGTAACAAACTAATACAGACTATAAATTCTTTTTAGGGACTTGATGAAGGGCCATAGAAATTTAAAACTGAATTCTTTACTGTATTGGAATATTAACTCAATTGAGAAAAAAAAAATTAAAGGAGTTAAGAAAATACTATTCTTTTCCAGTTTTTCTATTTAATAACTCCCTAAGAGCATTCAAATATATAACATACACTTTTTAAAAAATTTTAATTTTAGGTCAGTCTAGCATTTGGCTAGAAAATTAAATACAGTTTTTCTATCTCTTCCTGCTAGGTTCTTGGAAAGCTACATTTGTGACTGTGTATTATTTTTTGGAAACTTAAATCTGTGAGAGCTTTGAGCTCTCAAGATAATCAGCTTTTACGAAGTAAATCTTCCTTTAACTTTTCTCCTGAAGGTGCAATATTGACCTTTATTTCAAACAAACCCTGAGGATTTGGAACAATAGAAAGAGCACTGAATTGTCTGGAAACCAAGAATCTAGCCTTAGTTTTGACCCTAACAAACTGTGTGGCCTTGGACTGGTGCTTAATTTTCAAATAGCTATCAGATAAAAAAAAAAAAAAAAAAAAAAAAAACTTGGATCAGAGCAGCTCTTGATACTGGTCATGATCCACAGTTTTCAAAAATTTCTATTGGAAATGGATATGCTTCAAAATGAGAAAAAACTAACAGAAAGCTCATAAGAAAATCACTGCCAGTTGATATCATCAGCAGGGAAAAGAAATGAGAGAGAGGAAAAAATATCCCTCTATTTTCTCCATTTACAAAAAGAATCCCTGCTTATCATGCCTCTCTCCTCAGTTACAAAGGTAACCTTAAAATAGGAGTTAACAAAAGCAAATGATTCAAAGCTAGTGTTTTGTTTTGCTAGTGTCTTTAAAGTTATAGCAGTATCAAATGACTGTAGAGCCCACGGGGGCTAGAAAAACCACTTGGAAGCAGAGTGTACCTAAGTGAGCAAGCTGTACTACATAAAGTGGCAAATGGTCTTAGACAATTACAGAAACCTTTATGTCTCAATCAGTACCCTGGAGACAGTCGATAATGTTGGCATATACTGCTAAAACTGTCAGCGATAAGATGTGAGGAAAACCCAAACCAGAACTTTTAACAAATTATGAGGTTCTGAAAAACAGCAGAAACCTCTGTGGTAATGGCTTACATTAATAATACGGCTGCCTCTTCATGATCCCCGAGTCATAAAACACCAACCATGAGGAAATGAAAGAAAAACATGTACACACTACAAGGAAACCAAGATCAGGAGAAAAGGCCTTCACATGGGAGTATGGGGGCTGCCAAAGTAAATGTTCGAGACTGGAAACCTGATGTGAAGACAGACTTAACCATAACACACTCACAGGTAAGGGCTACAAGTGGGCCTCATCATCTCATCCACATAGCATGGTACCTAAAGTGGTTCAGATTGGAATGACTGGGTTTGAACCACTAGCTGTGGCGACATGAGCAAGTAGCTCAGTTTCTTTATATGTCAAATACAGAAAATAATAGCAGTGTCCATCATAAAGGCTGTTGAGAAGCTTAGATGTGTTGTTAATAAGGTCCTCGGATAGTGTCTGTAATTGAATATGTTACCAATAGGTGTAATCTATTACTACTTCTGCTTCTATTGCGATGAGTACTTGTCAAATAAAACAAGACCATTTTTCCAAGTAGTTAGATAAAATCAGAAAATATTATAGAATAATGGCAAATAAATTCATGAGTTGTTATTTAGGCTCAAATCCCTATGCTTCCACTTTGCTTATTTATTAATTTTGATTTATACAACAAATATTTATTGAGCATGGTGCTAGGGCAGTGAGTTACATACTTGAGTTCCAACAATGAATACGATACATAGTCTCTGAATCCAAAGGGCTCACAGCTTAGGTGGAAAGTAGACGGAATTTTGAGGAGTTAGTTTGAGCCAAGTGGAGGATACAGTAAGAATACAAAGAGTGAGGAGGGAGGAATTCTTGTTCCAAATTGGGTGGGTGGGGTGATGGTGAGGCGTCATTCCCTAGAGGTGACATCAGAACTAAAATGTGAGAGAATGCTGTTTTAGTTAGAATAAAGATGGCTAGTCAAATCAGGTAATACCCAGAACACCTCAGTGTCCCTACTGTCACTGACAAAGAGCCTAATGTGTGTTTTTAAAGTTAATGCCTACTTTTGCTTTTTTTTGGTTGGTGGTTGCTTATGGAATCGTTATGTGTCATGATTTTATATTTGCTCTTTCAAAGGAAATATTACTTTTAATGATTACATCGTGTGTTTATAAATAGTAAACATCAATCATAGTTATATAAGGTCTGTTTGGATGCATGAAGTCCTATAGGGCCTTGAGTTGACTCAACTGACCACTAAAGAGAAAAATTTTCTAGACTTGGGACTCCAGAAAAACACCTACTGCTTCATTGACTACGCCAAAGTCTTTGATGGTATGGATCACAACAAACTGTGGAAAATTCTTAAAGAGATGGGAATACCAGACCACCTTACCTGCCTCCTGTGAAACCTGTATGCAGGTCAAGAAAGCAACAGTTAGAACCAGACATGGAAAAATGAACTGGTTCCAAATTGGAAAAGGAGTATGTCAAGGTTGTTACCCTGCTTATTTAACTTATATGCAGAGTACATCATGCAAAATGCCAGGCTGGATGAAGCACAAGGTAGAATCAAGGTTGTTGGGAAAAATATCAATAACCTCAGATATGCAGATGACACCACCCTCATGGAAGAAAGCAAAGAGGAGCTGAAGAGCCTCTTGATGAAGGTGAAAGACGAGAGTGAAAAAGCTGGCTTAAAACTCAACATTCAGAAAACTAAGATCATGGTAGCCGGTCCCATCACTTCATGTCAAATAGATGGGGAAACAATGGAAACAGTGACAGACTTTATTTTCTTGGGCTCTAAAGTCACTAAAGATGGTGACTGCAGCCATGAAATTAAAAGATGCCTGCTCCTTAGAAGAAAAGCTATGACAAACCTAGAGAGCATATTAAAAAGCAGAGACGTTACTTTGCCAACAAAAGTCCATCTTGTCAAAGCTAAGGTTTTTCCAGTAGTCATGTATGGATGTGAGAGTTGGACCTAAAGAAGGGTGAGTGCCAAAGAATTGATGCTGTTGAATTGTGGTGTTGGAGAAGACTCTTGAGAGTCCCTTGGACTGCAAGGAGATCAAACCAGTCCATCCTAAAGAAAATCAATCCTGAATATTCATTGGAAGAACTGATGCTGAAGCTGATGCTTCAATACTTTGGCCACCTGAAGCGAAGAACTGACTCATTAGAAAAGACCCTTATGGTGGGAAATATTGAAGACAAGAGAAGAAGGGGATGACAGAGGATGAGATGGTTGGATGGCATCACTAGCTCAATGGACATGAATTTGAGCAAGCTCTGGGAGATGGTGATGGACAGGGATGCCTGGCGTGCTGCAGTCCATGAGGTGGCAAAGAGTTGGATATGACTAAGTGACTGAACAACAAACAGTCCTTGGGCAGAGCTACTCTGGGCACCAGTGTGTAGCTGGGTTTTTATTATGCCACAGTCAGAAAGGAGATAAATGTGATGACTCTTGCATCCACTGTGAAAGGGAGAGAAAAAAGAGGAGGAAAAGGAAACAATAGGTGATGTATTGTAAGAAGTCTAAGATTGTCCTGCTCAATATGCCACTGGAGGAACAATCTAAACCAGAGAGAAGCAACAGTTCCCTTCTGAATATGAGGAGAGGGTTATCTCAGAAAAAGTCTTCAACACCAATTAGCAGAAATCAAAATTTTGTTATGAAATTGACCAAAGTTTATTTTTAACATGTATGTACAATAGATATTTTAGAAACTCCTTAAGAAATTTTCAGTGAAAGCATACAAATAATGAACAGGTTTCCTATTGTTCAACTCAGCTTTCCTGTTTTGCAACCCACTTTTAAAAAACGTACAACACTGGTGGTCCAGTGGTTAAGATGCAGTGCTTCCACTGCAGGGGGCACGGGTTCCATCCCTGGTTGGGGGAACTGAGATCCTTCATGCATGTACAGTTCGGCAAAAAAAAAAAAAAAAAAAAAGTGCAACAGATTGAAGACCTTCAAAGAACAGAATTCTGCCCCAAACTAATTCTAATGAAAAATAGCAAAAGAACATTTTGCTTCCTTCTTATTGAGTTGTGACCCTCAAAACACATTTCCTTAATTCAAAGAGTCCCCCAAACATTTGATAATTTAAACACTTGGTTTAAAAATATGCAAACAAACTAGGTTTCATTTCTTAGAAATCAAGACCACTTGGGAAAAAATAGAGAGAGATGCAAAGAATGTCTGAGCATAGTAGATATTTCATCCCCCTTAAAGCCACACTTCACTTGCTCAATGAAAAAAAAAAAGTCCTTTTATTTTTAAAACCTCTTTCAAGCTGAAATTGGCTATGTCCAAGCCATAGCCTAGAGCAAAATTTTACAGCTGAGTAACAAACCTCTTAAAACTTGGGTTTATGATGGAAGTGCTGTCCAAGGGTTAGTTATAATGGGTTCCAGTAGGGTATAATTTTTTTCATCAGTTTAGAGTTTGGAGAGAACACCATCTTGATGTGACCATATTTATCCTGAACCTCAGGCTCCATTATTTCATCTTGTTGGGTTGCACGTTCAAGGCCAGTGAGCAGGGGACGTCCCTCCTTTCTTTACTTTATAGCATCAGTTTGCCCAAAAGTTTCAGAAAAAGAAACGTTCCTTCAAGAGCAGTTGGCATCAACAGGTTTAAATTAGGACAGCCTTAGGGCAAGAAAGAAGCCCTGCTTGCTCTTAAGGAAGAATCACTCATATACTCTTAAGAAAAATTTTTTAAAAGGTTGAATCTTAACTGTCTTTAGATTTCTTTTAGGACTTTGACAGGGTAGAGTCTACTCTTCCTAGGAGGTCTGTTTTCTGAAAGAACTCCCCGCACTTCATCAATGACTGCAGAATTTAGCCCGAGACCTAAGAGACTGGGTGGGGTATTTACCAACCTTTTGTCCTAATCCAGTGCTCCTCAAATACCAGAATCACCTGGGGGAATTAAAAAAAAAATACATCTGCCTGAGTCCCAACATTGGAGTTTTAGATTCAGTAAGCATAGGGCGCAGCCTAAGAGTCAGGAGACGTAAAAGTTCCTTAGTAGATTTCGATGAGCAGCCAAGACTGCTCTGTGTCGTTCTCCTAAAAGGAGAGACCATGGACCAGCTGTGTCAGCATCAGATGGAAGTGTACTACAAAGGCAGAATCTCAAACCCCACCCAGACCTGCTGATTCAGCATCAATTTTAACAAGATCTTCAGGGGTTCGCTTGCACACTAAAGTTTAGGAAACACTGCCCTATACTACTGCCACTCCATGTAACCTCCTGACGGCCTGAGAGTCAGTCTTACAAGAATTCCAAAGTACTCACTGAAAGCATGACCTGCTTTACCTTCTATGAAACAAAAATAAATAAGGGGTTTTCTTCCATCTGACTAGGAGTTGGAAGAGAATGACAGGATGGGACTGAGGCAGGAGCCTCGAAAGATTTCTGAGCTCTGGGTACAGTGCAGACCCAGAGTCGGAAAGTGGGGTGGTGGGAGGGAGGGGAGAAGGTGGAGGGGAGCCAGTGGCTGAAATGAGTTATGACTCATCAACGTTTACATTGTACTGGTCGTTTCATATTTCAACAGCCATCTCTGTTTTTCTCTTTTGGCCCACCTCGAGAGCATTTCTTGTCATTACCTGAAATATGCTAGGCTCTTTTCATCACAGGGTCTTTGCAGTAGGTTTTAACTGTGCCCGGCATGGCCAGGTACTCTTTAGCATATAGATCTGTTTGTCACTTCCATAGCAAAACTTTCCTTGACTACCTAAGTGCCCACCCAACATTTTATAACTTCATCCTCATCTTGATTCTCTTCTTTGAACTTCTCATATCTAATGACTTTCTTATTTGTTGGCGTATTCTCTCTCTTCTCTCTTTAAATTTTATACTTTGTGTGAACAGGGACCTTGTCTTATCCAGTGCTGTATCTGTGTTCACTCACTCATTTGGCCAGTATTTACTGTTTATTAGCCATCTCTAATGTGCAGGTACAGCTCTAGATCCTGGGGATGAAGTACTTTTAACAGTGTCTGTCCTACAGTAACTGTTCAATAAATGTTTATTGTCAAATTAACTGATACCCTTCTATTAATACATTTTTAAAAGGCCATTATAGACTATTCAAAGTGCTCTGAGTTGGAGAATTGCAAATGCAATATCTAGCTACAGAGAGTTCATATTCTACTGATAGTATAATACAACCCCAAAGCACCATTGTAACCTTCAGAAAGAAAACCACAGGCATGAGGGGGTGGGTCAAGAATTCAACTTAGGAAAGTGTTGACAGGAAGCAGTCTTTGAGGACAATTTAAAGAGGAGGGGACATTTCTAGTGTCCCCTTTCATTTTGAAAGGTAAACCAGGTGGCACCCCGTAGAGAAATAACAGAACAATCCAGTCAGAGGACCAGGCTATGCAAGAAATGCTAAAGAAAATAAAATGGGTAAAGAGGCTAATGGGACTGCAGGAAAAGTTACATTCAGTTAGAAAGTGCCAGAAATAATGTTGGTAAGTCATAGGAAGCCCAACAAGTATATCATCAAAGGTATTTTGATTCGGTGTACATTTCTGAAAAATAATTTATCGGCATGCATCTGACATTTTTACATTATTTACTTTGCATGACTCATTATTCCTACTTATAGGATTTATTTAAGGAAACAATCACATTATCTGGACAATAATTTATGTCTAAGAATGTCTGTGGGTAAATGGTTAAAAGCTTCCCTCATTTATGCATGAGAATTTGATCTTTAGTTACTTGGGTAAAAAATTAAAAAGCAGAAATCTAAATTAAATACAGTTGGGAGACCAAAGAGTGGAGGGGCTCCATGCCCTGCAATGATAGTAGAGCTCAACAGGAAGAAAGACTCCTCTTCCTGGCTGGCAAGGACTCAGTCAAGGAAAGCCAAGAACTCTTTGTTTACTCTTGCCCCCTCCCACCCCCAGCCACCTTCCTTTTTCTCTTATAAAAAAGTTCTTCCCTGCTATGCATGTGGTTCACCATGGTTGCAGACCCTGAATCGCAGTTCTCTGTATGGGGCTGCAAAGAGTCAGACAGGACTGAGCAACTCAGCACAGCACAGCTTATTCCAAACAGACTCATTTTTTTCTTGGAGAAATTACTGGCAGTCTGTTTAAGGTCGACACCTGGTAACCTGATGAGGGGGCATGGCAAGTATGTTGAAAACTAGTCAACAAAAATTAAAGTAAAACTGACCTTGGATTGGTAAGTGGCATCTATACTAGGAGTGAGGGAGTGGGTGTTAGTCTCTCAGTCATGTCCAACCCTTTGCAACCCCATGGACTGTAGCTCACCAGGCTCCTCTGTCCATGGAATTCTCCAGGCAAGGATACTGGAGTGAGTTGCCATTCCCTTCTCCAGGGGATCTTCCCGACCCTGGGATTGAGCCCCAGTCCCTGCATTGCAGACATATTCTTTACCATCCGAATCACGGGGGAAGCCCTATACTCGGAGAACTATAAATAATTGATGCTACCCATAGCTTGAACTTCCCTGAGCGTGCACTCTTATAACTGGAACATATTCTTCACAAGGACCCTGAAGGCTATCCCTATGGATTTGCTTCTTTGCGGGGAATAAGGCTTTTAAACCAGGACACAAGTCCCACACTTACCTAATGTGCATCTCATCTTTTTGCACATGAGCTGCTATGGACCACTGCAAGGACTTCTATAGTAAAGGTATGAACATCACTGCCCTTCTAGCAAGCCCTGTTCTTATCCTATACCCTTTGGAATAGAATGATGTCAAATGTGGCCTTGTGAGTCTGAAGATTGAGATGAACCAAGAAGAAATCCTGATGCTGAATGTGCAACCTAGAACTTTGTATAAACCAAAACTGGGGACACGGTAAATGCCTAACTCTAGAAGAATACAGTTCCTTCATAACATGGACTATATGCAGCTCTAAAATCTCATGTTTCTGAAGAATAATGTCAATGGAAAATAAATTTTCATGGTATATTAGCTAAAAAAGTATAATGTGAGAATAAATATATGGCATGCATATATAATAAGGCTTCCCTGATAGCTCAGTTGGTAAAGAATCTGCCTGCAATGCAGGAGACCCCAGTTTGATTACTGGGTCGGGAAGATCTGCTGGAGAAGGGATAGGCTACCCACTCCAGTATGGACTGTATAGTCCATGTGGTTGCAAAGAGTCAGACACAACTGAGCGGCTTTCACTTTCACTTTTCTTTTTTTTCATGCATATATAAATTTGTTTTTATAAAACCCACAAGGAGGTTCAACAGAAAAGCACAGAAAAAGAGAGTAAGGCAGCATATTAGATATCCTTTTCCCTTCTCTCTTGGGAAGGGAACTAATTTAGGGGGCAACTAATTTTCCCCCCTCTAATATTTGTAATTTTTGCCATTTTGGCCATCATAGAGCTCAGTATCCTGGCCACAGAACTCAGCCTATGTCCCAGGCTGATCAATGGAGGTATCTTATGTCTTTCTCCACAATGACTGTTTAGGGCATGTTGTTCAGGTAGAGTCAATCAGAATCATTGTTGGGCATCTTGAATGTACAAATGTTGAGACAACTAAATTGAGACTCTTGATTCCTCTTTGGACAAAGATGAGACTATCGTTGCTGCCAGTGGCCAGGTTCCTAAGGTAGGGGAGGAAGCCACAGTTACTCTTCACTCTGTGGGCATCCCAGGTACAGACATTCATAGAGCAGAAGGGTTATACGGTCACATAATCTGAGAAATACTGATTAAGGAAGAGTTTTTTGTTTTTTTTTAAGTCTCCTTTAATAAACATATTTGCACTAGAACAGGGAGAGGATGAAAATGTAGTGTTTATCAAATTTATTTAAAACAATAAAACTATTTTTTTCCTTTTTCTTTTTTTGAGAAAACCTGCTAGCATGTCTGCTGATAAGATTTGCTTTTAGAATACAGAAAAAAAAATGCTACTATAAGAAAATAATGGATCAGTCCATTACTTTCTTCTTTGCACTCTGCCTCATTTTCTAAATTTTCTACCACTAAAAATTATGTTTAGCATACATAGTAAACAAAATATATATTTATATCTATATAAATATAATGATATTTAATATAGTGCCTGCTTATATCTGTGAAAGGATGCAAGCATGTTTTCCTTTCATAAATATTTATATCAGTAGTATTACTTTTACCAGCTCTTGCTGCTGCTAAGTCGCTTCAGTCGTGTCTGATTCTGTGCGACCCCATAGACGGCAGCTCACCAGGCTCCGCCGTCCCTAGGATTCTCCAGGCAAGAATACTGGAGTGGGTTACCGTTTCCTTCTCCAGCAGAGGCACATAATTTTTATTTTTAATTTCAGATCTCTGTCTTCTCTGTTTCATATCTTTGCACGAGAGTAGTCAAGTTTATCATATAATCATCACTCTAGTGTATTAGAAGAAAAGAAGTTACTTTGTTACCTGTTCAGTAAATTAATGAATCCTACTACATTTTATGGTTCCTATGCAAGTGTGTGTGTGTATAGATACAGCTTATAAAAATGGTAACATATTATACAAATTTTCATAATTTAATTTTAAACCTAATAATATGTGATAGCATCCTTCCATGACAGCATACGGAGCTCATGAACCAATCTTGATTAGCCTCGTTTGAATTGTAAGGATAGAGTCATACAGACCTTTGCCATGTGTCCTCATTTAACCTCTAGGTGCATCAGTGTTTTTCTCAGTGGGGATAATCTACCTATGTGGAAGGTTTGCTATGAATTTAAGTGAAATACTATAAGTAAAGCACTTAGCACAGAATGTATTCAATAAATGGGAGCTTTATCATTATTACTATTACGGGATTAAATTATTCTATTAACATTGTAGTCAATGGATGATTGGGTTATTTTCAATTTTTGCTTCTGTAAATAAGACAACAATACACTCAGTACACACTTGAATAAAGATTTCTATAGAATAAACTCCAAAGAGTGAAACTGCTGAGTCAATGGCATGCTCATTTTAAGTTTTTCTAGTATCACCACATTTCTTTTCAGTTGAGTGTTTTCAGGGGGCACTATCACCAGAAGAGGGTGCTACTTGCTGCCTGCCTTTCTGGAAAGGCAATGTGGAAGGGAAGGCTTTTACCATAAATATAGTAGGCATCTGGTCACATCACTTCATGGCAAATAGATGGGGGAAAAGTGGACGCAGTGACAGATTGTTTTCTTGGACTTCAAAATCACAGTGGACAGTGACTGTAGCCATGAAATTAAAAGATGTTTGCTCCTTGGAAGGAAAGCTATGATAAACCTAGAGAGGGTATTCAAAAGTAGAGACATCATTTTGCCAACAAAGCTGCATATAGTCAAAACTATGGTTTTCCCAGTAGTAATGTACGGAAGTGAGAGTTGGACCATAAAGAAGGCTGAGTGCTGAAGAACTGATGCTTTCAAACTGTGGCAACGGTGAAGATTCTTCAGAGTCCTTTGGACAGCAAGGAGATCAAACCAGTTGATTCTAAGGGGAATCAACCCTTGATATGCATTGGAAGGACTGATGCTGAAGCTGAAGCTCCAATACCTGATGCAATGAGCCAACTCATTGGAAAAGACTCAAATGCTGGAAAAGACTGTAGGCAAAAGAAGGGGGCCAGTGGAGGAAGAGATGGTAAGATAGCATCACTGAGTCAATGGACATGAATTTGAGCAAACTCCAGGAGATAGTGGACAATAGAGGAGCCTGGCATGCTACAGTCCACAGGATCACAAAGAGTCAGACATGACTTAGTGACTGAACAACAACAATACAGTACGGTCCAAGGCATTAAGCATACAAAAACACTTCTGAAGAAGAAAATTTCAGCAGCTCAGAGGTTATCTCACAGGAGCTGGCCATGGACTAGATGAAGGCAAGTCATTTCTTTGGAAGGTGTAGGGTTTGAACAAGCCATGCCTGCTAGGTTAACCTTTTTCTGCCCATGGCGGAGGGGGATGTCTTGAACAAAGACAGGGAGATGGGAATGCATAAACAACAATTAAGGATAAGAATGAAACCAGTATGATTAAAGAGAAGGAGAGCAGAAGGAGATTAAGTGGAAATGTAGCTTGAATCAAGAGTCTTCAATGTGGACAAGCATGGGTTGGGGACTATTAATTGATAGTGGTTTAAAAGCTGAGTTGGAGTAAAAAGAATCTGGATTCCAGGGTATCTGTTCACAAGCCACCAGATAGGAGATCCTGAAGCAGAGTGATAGCCAAGGAGATGTAAAGGACTATGCAATAAAACAGTGAGAAGTAACCACAGTAAGACTTCATGAGTCATTGACAACAGGAGGACAAAGGTAAGGGGGAAGAAGGGTTAATGAATCTTCTAGGACTGTAAGTTCCCGTGGTTACAGGTAAAAGCCTCTGTTGGCAGAAATAAAGATGTCAGGACAACTTTCACATACATTCATATATATATATGAATTCGTATATTCATATACCTGGCCACAGTTTATCAAGGGCCCACTAAGTGCTAAAATAATAGCCATCAAAATACAGCCCATGAACCACCTACACCCCATCACCTGGGGGGCTTGCTGACAAAGCATATTATGCCCTTCAAGAGCTACCAAATTCAGGTCTCTAGGACGAGGTTGGAAATCTGCATTTTCAACAAGCTCTCCAGATATTCTTATCAAAACTAAAGTTTGAGATCCTCCGTTTTCAATGGTGCCCAGAAAATCATCTGTGTATCTGAATTTAGATATATCTCAAGTTGTGAAAACAGGAAGGAGAAAAATACTATATAAAGAAACAGACACTTTTTTCTTTCAGGCAATTCAGGATAGGAGTTTCAAAGGTAGGTATAAGAATGAGGCTGGAACTACTACTGCATTTTTGGGGGGTGGCAAAAAATGGTGGTGAGCCTTGATGGTAGGAAAGAATGGCTGAAATTTGCAGACTTGGGCATATTTAAATGTATGTTCAGGTATGCAATCTATGATTATGAAAAGCACAACTTACCAGGAGTAACAGGGTCTTCTACCTAGCACAGCCTAAAACTGCTACAAAAAATATATGACATATATTTTGGAAATAAGCACATTTAAGAGATGCCTTTATATGTGAATCTTATTTAAATGTGAGCAGCCCTTTAGACCTGAGGATATTTATGCAAAAGATTTTTTAAAAAGAAACAGTAAAGATTCCAAGTGACAGCTCAGACTTCTGTATACAACTAATTAAATAAAAAAAAATCCCAGTATATATGTTTCTTCTCTTCTAACCTCTTTAGCTATCTTTCCCCATCCTTTCCCTTTTTCCTTTCCTAAATGAGTCCTTTCCACGTCTGGCTGACATTAAAGAAGATAGTACGCTCCAAATTATGCAGCTTTCTTCATTTAATATAATGTTGATGGTTTCTTTCATTAAGTTTTAGCATCCTTCTGAAAATCTGGCAAACACTATGATACACGCTATCTCCATTAAATGTATTAAAAGAACATTCAATCAGGAAATTAGTTAACTATTCTCTAAATAAATTATATTTGAGCTGTTACATATAAAATATGATAATTCTGAGAGGAAATCAAATTATGCATAATATTTTAATGTTCTGTTGAATAGAGTGAAAAAGGCATAAGCTTTAGAGCCAGACAAATATCAGTTTGATTTATGGCTCCAGATTCGGGGAAGTTATTTAGGCTTTCTGAATCCATTATTAGATTCTCATCCATTATCATCATTTCTGAGTGGGGCATCACTGGCATTTGAGGCAGGATAACTCTGTTGCATGAGGTGGTTCTCAGCATTACAGGACAGTTCTCACCACTACATCCCTTTTTTTTAATCTATTAAATACTAGTAGCCTTCCCAACTCCAATTTCAGGACAACCAAATGTCACTACAAATTTGCAAATGCCCCCAAGGAGGATGCAGATGCTCCTTGCTAACAGCAAGTGCATTAAATGGATTATAATAATACCTCTTCAGTTGGGAGCATTTTCCTGGCACTTCTGAGAAAACAAAGAGGTAGTTAAGAGAATGCATTGAGGTCAGTCAGACCTGGGCTAAATCTCAGCCCTGTCAATAGTGGCTGGGTTGCTTCATCTAAGCCTGAGCATCTCATCTGTACAATTAAAATAGGAGTAATACTTGACTCAGAGGACTATTGTGAGAATTAACTGAAATAACATGTGCTAAGCAGTAAGCACTGAGCCTGGTGCAGAGTAAGCACTCAGTCAAGCCAGCCATAGTTCCTGCAGTCATTACCATTATTAAAGCCAGATGCCTGAGTCTAAGGAGACAGGGGGCGGCAAGGAAATAAGACACCTTGCTTAAGAAGTTCTGCGAAAACGGAAAAGTGGGAAATGAAAAGTACCTAGAGAGTGTAGAGTTGCCAGCTTCTCTCTCGCCCCTCCCCCACCATCTAAGATATGGAAACTTGTATATTTGAAGACAGAGGGAAGGTAGAAAATGAGGTGACAATGAGGTTGAGATTCAAGAGAATAGAGAATAGAGAAAGGGCAGCTATGTGGGGCAATGTGATGAGGAAGCCAGCAGGCTTGGGCACACAGAAAGAAAAGAGATCACTGGCGTTCCACTGGAGCTTTTCCAAACATGAAGCTGTGTGTTTACGTGGTCACAGTCTGCCACTTTCATGGGGATTTTCACCTACTCCATACTTGATTAGCACTTCACTCTCAAGCGATGGCCAGCAATCAACAGAGCTGCTTTAATGTTATCGAACCAGGGGGAAAAAAGAGCTGGACTTAAGAGTGTGCTGGTTTAATACGAGAGACCAATTCACTAGGAAGTGAAGCAATCTCTTTCCTATAACTTGTTCCTGGCACTAGATCTTGACCTCAGAGCTCTGATACCTGATAGCCTTTCAAAGACCACTTGGATATTTTCTTTAAGTACTTTTTCAATGACTTTTTTTAACCCTCAGTTGCCCTTTCTTTTTTCCTTTACCTTCATGAGTAACACTAAAAAACCTTTTCATATCTGGTTTATTCCAATGTCCTTTCAGATCCTAATCTTAGTTCCCTATGCCAAGGGGGATTCTCCGATACAATTACTTTCAAGTCATCCCTCACATCTACTGCAGAGATTCATTCTAGATTTTTTGTGATGATCCAGAAATCAAAAGCAAAATGGAGTCTCTGACTTCTAGGAGGTAGGGTTTGTCTTGACCAACTGGTCATATTTTTTTTTAACTAAATGAAAACAAATCTGTAAAATTAGAAAAAAATAAAAAACATTGACAATAGTGGTAACAGTATAGACTATGTTTCAAAAATTAAAAAAAAAATAAGGAAAATATCAAGTTTGGAGACTCATAATGCTATATTAAAGCTGTGTAAGTAATAGTCAAGAAGTTAAAAATAGCTATGGAATATTTTTTTTTCATTAAGTAGGACACTGTAGGACACTGCAGATATGTACAAATCTAGGGTTTTATGAGATCAGAGACTGTGCTTACCCTTCTCCTCCCCTGGTGATTCACAACACAGTTCCTGAGGAGTCCTGAAGAAATCCAACTTATTTTATAAATTCTTCCCAAACTTATTTAAGGCTGTGTGTATGTGTGTGTCTGTGTGTGTTAGTTGCTTAATCATGTGCAACTCTGTGTGACCCCATGGACTGTAGCCTACCAGGCTCCTCTGTGAGTGGAATTCTACAGGCAAGAATACTGGAGTGGGTTGCCATTCCCTTCTCTGGGGGATCTTCCCAACCCAGGGATCAAACCCAGGTCTCCTGCACTGCAGGCAGATTCTTTACCATCTGAGCCATCAGGGAGGCCCTTTAGTGTGCACTTTTTATGGAATACCTATAAATATCCCACAAAACTGGTGCTCTGTTGACCAATGTGGTAAAGGATCAGAATTTAGATTGTGCCTTTGTTCTGGTTGTTGTTACAGTTTTTCATTTTTTAAAGCTTCCAATCAATTTTTGACTAATATAAGAGGCATATATTTGGATGTCATGGCAATGTCAAATTACCATAGAAGTTTCTAAGCACTTACTCTCAATCTCTGATGTATCCTAGACTTCTAGCAAAATGTGTGCAGGTAGGCACCAGTCCATGGACACCACAGAGAAGCAATTTTTCAACTATTTCTCACACAGCACTAATATAGCATTATGAGTCTCCAAACTTGATTTTTTCCTTATTTTTTAATTTTTGAAACATGGCCTATGCTGTTACCACTGTTATGTTATCAATTTTCTAATATCATTCATTGTGTATTACCCTTAAGCTTGGAGGCATGCATGTCGCTAGGAAGAGAACAAGAGAGTACATAAAATAAGCTCCCTCTACTCCAAAATGAGTAGATTGAAAAGCAATATGCTTTTATCTTAAGGAATGTTCATCAAAGCCACTTTCTACATCAACAATCTTGTAATATTTCAAAGCCAAAGTCTGAACACAATATAAACCAGCTCCTTCAATTATTGTTTAAGAAGACTGTATTTTAAATGTGAATCACTTCCCCTATACATGTAGGCATCAGCAATAAAGAAAAAGTAGTCAACTTCTTTCCAAAATCTATTTTTTAAAAAACCTGCATGTATGGTTTGGGAGGTGGGTAAGAGGAGCCAGTTCTCCATTTTTTGTTTGCCAGGGTACTGATGTTCATAAAACACGCAAAACCAAAGTATGGCTTAACAGCAAATGTAATGTCATTCCTTAACTAGTAAGGTTTGCTAGAATTCACATCTAATTAAATCATTTTTGAACCGGGGCTATGTCTCTGTAAGTGCTTTATGCTGTGTTCCTTTTACACAAAAGGTAAGAATGCAATAATAGTATGAATTTTTGGCAGCAGTTAACTTGCTACAATATAAATGAAAGTCTAATTTTTGGATTAACCCAAACAAGAATAACATAAGCAAATTTTAATTTTGTATAAATAGCATTAAATGATGGATAACTATCTATTATTAGAAAAAGGACGAGAGTATCGTACAGTGTGACCTAAACTGACAACAACAATTTAGAGATATTCTATGTCTAGATTTGCCTCTTAAAAAGTAATATTCAGTATTTTTCATAGAAAAACTAATAGAGCAACAAAGCAGGTGCCTATCACCTTGAAGAATTTCTACCATGGAGACTAAAAATGAGTCTTGATGGTGACCACAACGAAATAGTGATAGAAAGGAAATTGGTGAACAGAGATACTGATGATGATAGAGATGACAGTGATGATGGGGATAAAGGGGATTCAGAGATGATGACAGACAGTAATAGTAGCATCTCGCCCTCACTGATCATCTGTGCACCTGGCACTGGACTAAAGGTTTTATATGCATCACCTCACTTAATCTGCACAACTTTCCCATAAGGTGGGCACTGCCACTGTCTCTATTTCACAGATAAGGAATTTCAGGTCAAAGAGGGTCACTATTTTGCTGCCTTCACACAGGTCTCCAGTACAGGAGCTAGGATATGACCCAAATTCTGTCTGACCCTACGATATACACTGTTGCTTTCTAATCTATGTCACCATCCACTAGGTAATACTCTCTATGAGTTCATAATGCATGTTGAATGCATGCATGAAATGTTATGAGGCCATGTGGTCCCATTAGATTAATGTTCATCTTGGTTAGATTTTATCTTTTTTTTTAAACCTGAAAACATTAAAACTTGAGAATCAGTTGCCTCAGGTTTTTTGTGGACTAAGGATCACTATCAATAAAGACTTTAAAATCTATTCCAAAAGGCTCTCATATTATCTTTCAAAGACTTAAAAAAAAAAAAAGTTTTCTTTCTCCCTGCTAAACACATTCCTTACGCCAGTTTCTGAATGTCTGCTTCCATTGCCACAGTCCTCCTGGTCTCCAAGTTTCCTGGGCTTGAAAACGTGAGGTCATCTGACTTTCCCCTCTCTCTTATTCCTTATATCCAATCAGTCTTCTGTTGATTCCCTGTGGTATATTTTTTCACTTTACCTAGTGTATTTTTTAGTCTGATTGGCTCTTTAAAAAATTTTCCATCTCTTTGTGGAAGTTTTCACTGAGTTAATGCATTCTTCTCTTTAGCTCAGTTAGCTTCTTTAGGACTATTATTTTGAACTCTTTATCTGGTGAATTTCTTATATCCTCATTTAGTTCTTTTAGGTATTGTCTTATTCATTTATTTGGAAGGTACTCCTTTCTCTCTTCATTTTGCCTCTCTGCTTCTACATATTAGGTATATCAGCTACATCACCTAGTTCTGAAAGAGTGGCTTTACGTAGAGGGTAACCTGAGAGACTCCATGGCACAACCCCCTGTGATCACCAAAGCCAGGTACTCCAGGGGTGCCCTACGTGAGCTCCATATGTCCTTGTGTTGTGTTTGGGCTGTGACTGCTGTAGGTTCAGTGTTGGGTAGAGCTGACCCCTAGCCCAACTGGCTAAGAGGTCCAGTCATGACTGCTACTGGTGCGTTGACTTGTGGGACTGGCCCCAGAGCAATGGGCTACAAGGCCTTTTGAGACTGTTGTAGGCACACTGGTATACAGGACTGGCCCCTTGAAGTGACAGCTGCTTTAGAAGGGCACTGGTGCCAGCTGAGGCAGCCTGTCAGATAGGTTGGGTTGAGCCCTCAAAGTGGGAGCTGCTTTGGAGGGCCACCAGCACTGGTTGGGACTACTTTGGAGGGGTGCCAGATGGGGAGCTACTTTGAAGGGGCCAGCCAGGGTAGGCAGGTTGAGTCCTCTGGGAATGCCTGGGCAGGGCAAGTGGTGCTTGGTAGGTCGATTGGGAGTGACAGAAATGGTGCCTGCCAATGACAGGTCAGCTAGGTGGAAGTGAAGTGAAGTGAAAGTCGCTCAGTCTTGTCTGACTCTTTGTGACCCCATGGACTATACAGTCCATGGAATTCTCCAGACCAGAATACTGGAGTGGGTAGCTGTTCCCTTCTCCAGGGGATCTTCTGACCCAGGGATTGAATCAAGTCTCCTGCGTTGCAGGCAGATGCTTTACCAGCTGAGCCATCCGGGAAACAACAAAAAACGCACCCACCAGGGATTGTCTCCAGAGAAAGTTCCACCAGATCCCTGCCCCTTGGGCACCCACTCTAATATTAGCCAAGGAATCTCCTTCTTGTATGATCCACATGTTTTTCAAGCTGTTGCCTCTGTGCTGGAACTTAGAGAAATGAGTTTGTACGTGAGAGTCTTGGTTCCCCACAACTCCCTGGCTCTCCTAGATGTAAGCCTGCTGGTTTTCACAGCCAGACATTGTGGGGGAGGCAGGCGGTCATCTTCCTAGTGGGCTTCCCAGGTGGCACTAGTGGTAAAGAATCCACCTACCAATGCAGGAGACACAAGGGACGTGGGTTTAATCTCTGGTTTGGGAAGATCCCCTGGAGGAGGGCATGGCAAGCCACTTCAGTATTCTTGCCTGGATAATCCATGGACAGAGAGGAGCCTGGTGGGCTACAGTCCATAGGGTTGCAAAGAGTTAGACATGACTGAAGTGACTTAGCGCACACACGTGCATCTTCCTGGTACAAGTCCAGCAGGCTGGGGAGCACCATATGGTGCTCGAACCCCTCACTCTTCAGGGAGGGCCTCTGTGGTTGTGATATCCCTCTCACTTGTAGGTTGCCACGTTGGAGAGGTGGACTCTGAATAGACTGCTCCTCCTAACTGCCTCAAGTGGCCTTTCACTTATATTCTTTGTTGTAGAAAGTCTGTTCTGTTGGCCTTCAGGGAGAACTGCTCTAGACGGAGCTGTACTTTTGGTGTGTCTGTTGGAGGAGGGGAGCTCAGGATCTTCCTACTCTGCCGTCTTGACCCGGAACTCTCTGTTTTTCTTCAGTTCTTTTTCTCTGTGTTCTTCATATTGGATAATTGCTATTGATCACTCTCAAGTCCACAGACTCTTTCTCCTGCCATCTCAAACCTGCTCGAGTCAGAATTTTTCATTGAATCTTTGTCTTTTTATAATTTCTATCTACTTATTGAGATTTATTACTTGATTCATATTGTCATAATTTCCTTTAATCCTTTAAAAAATGATTTCATTTAGCTGCTCTGAAGTCTTTGTCTACAGAATCCAACCTCTGGGGAAACTCAGAGACACTTGTTACTGACTGCTTCTTTCCTTAGTCACACTTTCCAGTCTTAACTTTTTGTTGTAAACTGTACATTTTAGATAATATATTCCAGCAACTTTGGATTCTGAATTCTCTACTTCATGGCACTGGTTGTTGCTGTTGTTGTTGTCCTGTTGTCGTTTCTTGTTTAAGCTACTTGCCTGGGCGAAATCTGTCCCCTAAGGGAGCACAGTCACTAGCATTCCCACTGCTTTCTTTTATTATTCTCGCTTTTTTTTTTTAATTGGAGTATAATTTCTTTGCAATGTTGTGTTAGTTTCTGCTACACAATGAAGTAAATCAGCTACATTCATACATATATCCCCTTCCTATTGCGCCTCCATCTCACTCCTCTGGGTTATTACAGAGCACTGAGCTGAGCTCCCTGTACTATACAGCAGGTTCCCACTAGCCATCTATTTTACACATGGTAGTGTATATATGTCAATGCACCCTCCCCTCCTCAACTGTGTATGTAGAATCTAGACAAATGGTACAGGTGAACTTATTTGCAGGGCAGGAATAGAGATGCAGATGTACAGCATGGACTTGTTTGAATTTTTAAACTTAGATTCCTAGGAGTCACCCTTGTGACGGCAAAATTTGAAGGTCAGCCAATGACTGGGCTGAGGTTATGCGCAAACACCTTGAGTTAGTAAAGCTGCTATTTTCTGATGAATAGATCTAACATTCAGTAGCTTTTCAAGCATGAAACTTCTCAGATTATGATGATTTTGGTTGTTCTATAGGACTTCAGTGGTTTCCTGTTAGTTTTTTTCCTAGTAAGTTTTGTCCAGTTTCACAATTGCTTTTTTGGGAAGAGGGTTTGCCAAACTCTTCCCTTGGCCACAGCTGGGAGTCCTGAAATCAGGACTTTTACTTCATTCCTGAATTCCAGTGCTTAAAACAGTAGGTTTTCAGTAAATGTTGGCAGAATTTACTTTTAAATTTCCTTTATTTTAAGATGGATAAGTTTCCTAAAGGCTATAGAAAAATGTCCTGTTAATCATGATTTTTCAGAATAATAGCTACTGAGTCCCAGTTCAGATCAGTTCAGTCACTCAGTTGTGGTCTGACTCTGCAATCCCATGGACTGCCACATACCAGGCTTCCCTGTCCATCACCAACTCCCAGGGCTTGCTCAAACTCATGTCCATTGAGTCGGTGATGCCATCCAACCATCTCATCCTTTGTCGTCCCCTTCTCCACCTGCCTTCAATCTTTCCCAGCATCAGGGTCTTTTCCAATGAGTCAGTTCTTCATATCAGGTGGCCAAAGTATTGGAGCTTCAGCTTCAGCATCAGTCCTTCCACTGAATATTCAGGACTGATTTCCTTTAGGATTGACTGGTTGGATCTCCTTGCAGCTCAAGGGACTCTCAAGGGAGAGTACTGAGATGACCTATAATGTAAAATGTCATGATACACATCACAGTAGCTGCTTATTTGAATAAACTTAGTCTTTCTTGGTGGGCTCCCCCGTTGGTGCTAGTGGTAAACAACCTGTCTGCCAATGCAGGGTCTCCTGGAGGAGGGAATGGCTACGCACTCCAGTATTCTTGCCTGGAGAATCCCATGGACAGAGGAGCCTAGTGGGCTACAGTCCATAGGGTCGCAAAGAGTCAGACACGACAGAAGAGACTTAGCCCGCATGCATGCAGTCTCTCTCGGGACTCTCTTTTCCCCCTATTTATTGATATATACCACTGTATAAGCTTTAGGTCTATAACATGATAGTTTGATACATGTACATAATCCAAAATGATTATCTTGATATTCTTTAACTATTTCTTCTTTTATTCCAGGTGTGTTTTTTTTTCACATTTGTTTCTCAAAGACCAAATACAATTTTTCCTGACAAGTTCTAGGTTCTATTCTTTGCTTACTTTGCTCACAATTCTTCCTCTCAGACAATCAATAGCCTCATACTACATAATAAGAAAAAACAAACTCTCATATTTTATACTATGCCATCAATTTTACTCTAAATTATGTTACGCAAGAACCTTACAAACTGGTAGTAATAATGGAGAATCTCTGCAGATTAACTAATTTTGCAAATTAACAATTAAGTGACTATAATAAAGATAATTAGGATACTGTTATCACAATATGTCTTCTTTATTTTATCAAGAGTAACATAGTTTTGGTTGCATATACTAACCCCAAACTCTCAGTCCCTCCCTCTTCTTCTTCCCCATCCCTCTTGGCAACCATATGTCTGTTCTCTATGTCTGTGGGTCTGTTTCTGTTTTGTAGATATGTTCATTTGTGCCATATTTTAGATTCCACATATAACTATAATGGAAAAGAATATTAAAAAAGAATGTATGTATGTGTAAAACTGAGTCACTTTGCTATATATCCGAAATTAGCACAACATTGTAAATCAACTATACTTCATTTTAAAAAACAAAAGTAAAAAAAGAGTAACATAGCTTTAAGTATATCTTACTGAAGATTCTCTTATGAATAATATTCAATTTATTATACCACACAATTCTGAAAAGTACATCTTGGTAAAATACCCATCAACTCTCTTATACAATGTGAACTAAAAGCAAATTTTCATAAGAATTATTAATCCTAAGTATGAATAACATAAAAGTTTATGAGAGTTCTCAGTAATAGCTTGTTTTAATCTCAATAGCTATCAAGTGAAGTCTATTAGATCATTTAACAAATTTCAAAATTCTAAATCTTTATTACAATGAAAAATCTTCTTCAAAAAGATAGGCTTCCCTCTTGAGAAATGTACTTCACATATGTTGTGAGTATTCACTGATAAAACACATTAACAAATTTAGAAGGCAGCATTTGATATTTAAATGTGCATATTTGTACTTTCCTATTATTGCCAATCATTGCTCATCTGTGGAAATGCGGGGCACAGAACAGGGACAGGAAAGGTAGTGAAATCCCTAAACACAGCATTTAATCTCCTTTTCCAAAAAGGCTTTTAATAACAGGAAAAAAAGAATTTATCAGTTTAGTCTCATTTCTTCTCTCTATCCCATCTACCCCAGAAGACACTAATGAGAAGTGAAAGTCCCAGAAGGAGACAAAAAAATTGAAGAAGAGAAAGAACAAAGTGCCTAGACAATACATAGAACAGCTAATGATTCCATGAATAATTTATTTATAAACACTCCTTTTCTAAACTTTCCATCAATCATTTTTTCATTAGTAACTGAAGGTAGAGACAAACAGCATAGCACACCTTTAAATTATATCTAATTTCTCTGAAGCTGGACTACAAGCAGAGAGGAAGAAAAAAAAATCACAGGGTAAATAAAGCATGATAAATTTTTTAAATGACCAGCTAAAATATATGTATTCAGGTCTTTAATTTCTCTCAGCAATATTTTGTGGTTTCAGTATATGTAACTCACACAGTTTTTTTTTTTTAACAAATTGAAAAGCTGATTCAAAATTTATATGGAAATGCAAAAAACACAGAATTGAAAAAACAACTTCTAAAAGGAAGAACAAATCTAGAGACAGAACATTACCTGGTTTCAAGATTTATTATAAGGCTGTAGAAATGAAGACAGTGTGACACTGGTGTAGAGACAGACAATTAGGTTAATGGAATAGAACAGAGGGTCCAGAAATTGACCCACACATACACAATTGATTTTTGACAAAGGTGCAAAGGCAAGTCAGTGCAGAAAAAATAGTGTTTTTAATAAGCTCTTCTGGGACAATTAGATATCTGTATGTAAAATATGAACATCGTTCCATACCTTATACTAGATATAAGAATTAACTCAGAGTGCACCATTGGCCTAAAAATCTATAACAATTCTTGAAGTTTGAGAAAAATCTTTGTGACATCAAAGATATCATTACAAACTAATAAAATTACAAGTTCCCCTCCTTCAAAATTAAAAATCTTCTACTCTTCAAAAGATACTGTTAAGGAAAGGAAAAAGCCAGAAGTTGAGAGAAAATACTGCCAAAGTACATATTTAATGAAAGACTTGAATCTAAAATATATAGAGAGTTTCCAAGACTCAAAAATAAGAGAAGCAGCAATCAAATAAAAAAATGCACAAAAGATTTGAGTAGACATTTTGTTAAAGAAGATACACAGATGGCAAAAAGCACATGAAAACATGCCTTACATTATTAGTCAATAGGCAAATGTAAATTAAAATCACAACGAGATACACAGCTATTAGAATGGCTAAAATGAAAAAAGACTATACTATGAGTTGGCAAGAAGGTAGAGGGAATGTGGAAGAACTGAAAACTCTCATACATTGCTGGTGGAATGTAAAATGATATAATAATTTAGAAAATGATTAGACAGTTTCTTAAAAAATTAAGCATGTACCTCATATATTATCGACTCATTTTTAACTCCCAGGCATTTATCCAAGAGAAAGGGAAACTCATATTCATACAAAGACTCACACACACAGCTTGGAAACAACCAAACTGGAAACAACCCAAACATCTATCAACAGATGAATGAACAAGCACACTGTTATATAACCATACCTAGAATTCTAATCATCATTAAAGAGGTATTGATAACTGCAATAAACAGGATGACTTTCAAAATAATTATTCTGAGTGAAAAAGACAAAAAGAGTACAGACTGTGTGATTCCATTTATATAAAGTTCTGGAAAAGGCAAATGTATCTACAGAGACAAAAAGCAGATCAGCAGTTGCCTAGGAAAGTAAGGGCTGAACAATGAGTGGAGGTATACCGAATCATGTGGAAATTTGGGGGAATTACAGATATACTCACTATGGTAAGTGGTTTTGTATAAAAAACTTGTACATATAAAAGTTATCAGACTGCCCACTTTAAATATGTACAGCTTACTGTATTTCAAATACACCTTATAAATTTAAAGAAAAAATGACCATGTGTCACTTGTTACAAACTTCAGAGATAGCTGTAAAGAAAGACCAATGAATAAATTAGAGAAAATACAATTTCAAAATATGAGAAAGTGGAATGAAAAATGAAATAAATGTGAAGAAAGAGAGGTTGATGCCTGAGAGAACAAAAGTACCAAAAGCCAAATTTTCTGTGATTATAGTCACAGCCATGAGTGTGCTAAGCAGAAAGTGAAGTAGTTTGGTTTCAATTAAAACACTTAAGGGAGGAATTTGGGTCATAGTTGTGCATGGTAGGGTTGCCAACATTTAAAATAAAGTGTATGCATCTGAATATTTACAAGACTTTTCAAAAAAAATTCTTTGTAGTCAGTTCAGACATGGACTCTTCTAAAATGTGATGTGCTCTTCAGGGTAGACAGATGGTTAAAGTGAGGATTATTATCCACAATAAGACATAATGTATACAGAAGTCTTGCCTTGAAATCCAAGAGTTCCAAGTCCTGGTCACAATTCCAATATGGACTAGAAGTCATCTTGAGAGCAAATGATTTGCCCTTTCAATATCTTCCAATTTAAAAATGGGAAAACAGAGGCCTATGTTCTTTATGGAGAGGTCAATTAGGGTTTCAAATACTTTCAGTTCCCTGGAGCTAGTCACTGCCCAGGTGAAGTTATTAATTAAATTGCATCTTTGCTTTTATCATTGCTATTCTCATAACTGAAATGGTAAGTGTTCTCTTACTCCTATTGCTGCTAAGAAGACTGCTTTTGTCTGTTCAGAAAAAAGTAAGAAAGAAATCAATCCTCCAGTACACTGACTGATTACCTATGTATTTCAATGGTACTTTATCACCATGGTACCCAGGTTCTCGGATCCTGCAATAAATTGGGAACAAGAACATCAAAACCATAGCTCTGTGTGATGCGGCCAGTATAATTCTAGGACACAAGTCCTTTGAATCCGTTCCCTTTGTGTAAACAAGTAGAAGGCCAAAATGGATGTGGAGCTTATAGTTCCCAAAGTGATTCAAATTGGAACTTAATAGCAAGGACCTCATCAATTTGAGTTCCTCATTTTCTCACAAAAATAGATACCTCTTGTAGAGAGGACCACATCAGTGCATCCAAACAGTCATGTCTATTAGATCTGTAAGACTCAGTTCATCATCTGAGATTTTAAGACCACCAATTTGTATTTTAGTTTCTTTTGCATTAAAGTACTCAGGCTGTAATTTCTTGTGAGACAAGAAAGGAAATTCAAAAGCCTGGCCTTGATTGAACTATAAACTCTTATGAATTACTGATTTTCTATACTGAGCAACTAGAGGTGAGATATTGCCAGCAGGCTGTCCATTGTATGGGCTACAGGGACCAGCTGTGTTGGAATATTTATTAGAATAGCATGAAAAGTTTCTTAAAACTTACAAAACTAAACTTTCTGTATGGATTTTTGGCTAGATTTTATAGGGAAAAATTATGTCATAAAATGCTGATTTCAATTTGGGCTCTTAATAGTCATTCAAAAGACTCAGTTCAAGCTGATTTTGGAGCGTGCCGAAGCAAAATGTTCACCTTTAGAAACTGAACTAGTGAAATTATTTCAGTGCCTCAAGATAATTCTCTAAAATGTGATCTTTAAGATTACTAAATATCAAATAGTCCAAGGTTATTTTTAAAAAGTGCATGTAATATGGAGTTACTTTAATTGTAGCTAATTCTCTATTGCACAATTTTCAACCAAAATATTTTCTCATCTATAAACTTCTTAAGCGTATGAGTGGGAGCTTCGATAACCTTTACATAAAAGAATTGTGTGCACACAAAGTAAGCATTAGCCACAACTATGACAATAAATTACTAAGCAAGATCAGATAATACAGAAAGCTGTCTATTTTTTTTTAAAAATCAAGAATCCTGTTTATTGTTAACAAATGTAAAAGTGCATTTTCCAGGGATACATGTTCTGGCTCTCCTAAAAGTAACTTTATATATTGCAAGTTATAGTAACAATCTACTTAAACATATGATAAACATTATTTTTTAAACTTTGTTTATTTTGATACACAGCCTTTTCAGATTCTCAGTATTCTAAGGTTGTACAACTGAACATCAAAACAACAATCTCTTCTTACCTAAAACTGAGATTTGTTTCCCTTCAGGGAATTAACGTATTTTACTTAAACCAATAATACATTTTTGCAATCATGTGATTATCCTGGATTCCTTTTGCCTAATTTCAGATTGTTAAGGGTTGGTTTTCTATTCTTTGGGTGTTCCTAGTGTTGCAGATGGTAAAGAATCCGCCTGCAATGAAGGAAACCTGGGTTCAATTCCTGGATTGGGAAGATCCCCTGCAGAAGGGAAGAGCTACCCACTCCAGTATTCTGGCCTGGAGAGTCGGACACAACTGAATGACTTTCACATTCTTTGGGCACTGAGAATCAGAACCACTGATTATTGCCTTAAAGGGAAGACTAATCCAGTTTTAACACATTCCCAGTTTGGAGAATATCAAAAGCAAACATTTCCAAGGGAATATTCAAAGATGGAGACAAAAAGGATTCAGGGCATTCCCATTGTGTTAGGTGACCATGGAACTAAATGATGACACTTTTAGGTTAACAACTAGAAATGGTGTCAAGAAGCCCAGAACTAGACCCAGCTGCAATAAGCCAGAGAATGTTTGGGTCAATGCCTTTATTGCCTCCGTTTTTCAGCTAAGTGGAAGAGTTTGGTGAACCCATGCCTATGGTCCATTAAACTGAAAAAACTGGGATTTTCAAAATTTAAATTTTTGTTTTTTGTGTAAAATTTCATGAAGTGACTAAGGTTACATGATTAGGCCACAGCATACAAGCCACCTAAGATTTGTAACAGAGTAAAACCTAACATATGAAGGAAAAAACCAACCAAAACCCAAAGGCACTTCAAAACCTTTTTAGAAATATTTGTCTTTATTGTGAACCTCAAAAATGGACTGAAATGGATTCTGTCAGTTTCCATTGAATACACATGAGCTAACTATTCCCAGAAAGCCTATTTAATACTCCAGCCTATATTTCAAAACTGTATTAAAGATATCCAAGCAATTTTTTATTAACCAACTATTCATTTATTAACATTTCCTCATCACAATCAAACAGTGCTCAGAGTACTGTATTGACAGCCCTGTGTATCTGTGGAATATGTGGTAGGAAAAGGAACATTAATTACTCATTTACGGTTATCACTGACAGCACTGCAGATCTTGAAGACGTAGTGATGATGTGACAAGAAAGTAATGAAGGACTATGACGATGAAGGCTAATCTAGTGTTTCCTAAAGTGAGGATGCTAGTTCTTAGAGATGTCAAAGCATATTAGAGTAAAAGAAACTTTTCAAAGTAAGGTAAAATAAAATAAAAAGTAAAAATGGTAAAAAAAAAAATAAGCAGGTTTGAGAGGAGTTGGGATAAATAATGTTAAATAATTTGCCATACAGCAGAATTTTTCATATATAAACATGCACCATGTATGTCCAGAGAAAAAGAGACTATATGAGAACCTCCCAATCTTATTTTATCAGGAACCTGACTCCTAGTTCATCATCCTCCAGCTTGCAGACCATTTCCTAAGATACACTCTGGGAAAAGCAGCTCCACTTCATTTTAGAAAGTAATGTTTGAGGTAGCATCTACTCCTTTTAAGAAATATAAAAAAAAACAGTCCAGAATGTGGCTGTTAGGGGTAGTGCTGGGAAATGGCATGCGAGCTGCTAATGTATTTATAGGAGTAAAATGTAAACTACTAACTCGCTTTTTTTTCCCCACATGATTTTTCTCCCAAGTTTTGTGTGTGTGCAGTTACCTAATCTTTTTGAATCTCATCATCCCCAAATGTTTACTAAAAGACTATTTGAAGATGGTTCCTGAAAGGAGGAGAATGACCAAACTTAAAAGCATATCTTTCCTGATGTTTATAGCAGTCCCCTTTTCTCCCTGGATAAAGTTCTGAGTTTAAAATTTTTAAATTTTGAAAGTGAATAAAACTATGAAACTAAATATATTTCATAACTCAAAATGTTTGTGGACAAGTGTTACTTACAACTGACATTTTACATTAGTCAACTTTTTCTGCTATATAAGAAATTAAATCAATGTAATAGACCCTTTTTTTCACTATCTCACCAATACATGTCATCTCTGGTCTTGATATGTGGTTTATTTGCAAGCCAGCTTTAAATTGACCACTACAATAATTTGATATACAGTTAGGAGAGATAATAAATGGATATTTAATGGGAAGTACATTTATTATAATTTTTCATCAATGATATATATTATGATATTCTGGCAAATTAGATGAGAAATGTAGTAAATGGATATTTAATAGAGGCTTAAGTGGATTATGATCTTGTTTTTCCCCATATTATGCAGAATATCTTTTGATGTTAACAGAAACTATATATAGGAACAGAGGGAAGCATGTAAGTTGAGCATCAGTTATTAGTCAATGAATAGCTACAACATGATATCAGTTATTCTGTGTGTTTTTTTTAATACTCAGCAAATTATTTTCCCCTAGATATCTTTCTAATTTGTAAGTTTTTAAGTGTCTTTTCCCCCTGAACATTTCTTTAGTTTCTAAACAATATGTTCTATCCATTCTCATCACTTACAAACCAGCTCAAGACCACCATCTTATATTATTGTAGGGTTATCACTATGAATTGAGGTCTTTTAAAAAAAATTATAGGATAATGATTTCCCTCATTTCTTTCTCTCTTTCCCTGTCCTGTTTTCTGCTCTCTCTTTTTGTTATAACTGGGACAACTTGAAAGGCACAAATTTCAACTATCTTGATTGCCTCCTTAGGTGTAATGGAGGAGGTGAAGTCATTCAAAACTGTATTTGTTCATGTTGCTTTTCACCACTGTTGGCAACTGGGTTATAAAAATATTACCAAATAATTCTTAACACTAACAGAGCACAAGCAAGATGGAAAATTTTAAAAGACATTCAGATGACAATGTCTTGACCTCTGATTCTGAAACTAAACTAAAATAACACTGAATATACTTTGTCATTATAGTATAAAATGAATGTCAAGAGCCACCCCTGATATGCATAGTAGACACACACACAGAAGTCAGGTGGAAGAAAAAAGGAACATATGGATTCTGTTAAAATACATGCATTGACAGTAACAGCTTTTTGAAAGGAACAAGGAAAGCAGGAGTTGGGGATGTTCAGATTTTGAACAGCAATCAGCGTCAGTGTGGAGAAATTTCCATAGTAGGAAGTTATAAGGCAAATGTTAAAAGACTGTTTAATTAAAAAAAGTAAAAATATGAAAAAAAGCTTAGTAGCTTTTACTTTCTTAATAATCAGCATACAAATGGAATATTTGTTCATTTATCCATCCAACAGTCTTCCCAGGTGGCTCAGTGGTAAACTCTGCCTGCCAATGCAGGAGATGCAGGAGAAACAGGTTCCATCCTTGGATCAGGAAGATCCCCTGGAGGAGGAAATGGACATATACTCCAGTATTCTTGCCTCGATAATCCCATGGACAGAGGAGCCTGGTGGACTACAGTCCATGGGGTTGCAAACAGTTGGACATGACTGAGCTACTGAGCACGCATACATGCATCCATCCAACAAAACATTTTCCTCAGTCATGTGGTACACAGTCTCTGTTTTGGGCCAGTGAAGGATGCAAGGATAAGTAAAGAATTTAAACAGGAGTGACTAAAATTAAATAAGACTCTATAAGTTAATGGAATCTCATTGATTATTTCCTTTGCATTTCATTGAAATATTTATTTGAAGTTCTACTTAACTTTTCAAAAATATTCACTGCATTGTTTTTAAGATGACCCAAGATCATTCAGAAATTTTATGTATGAAGTATTTCTGAATATGAGTGGCGCCACATTCAAAAGCTGGCCTGACAGAGGGACTGCTTTCAAAGGCTAATGTTACCAGTAATGATGGAGAACAATCAGAAGAGCACTAGATCTGGGACTGGAGAAATTGCCCACATCCTTGTACCGTTGTTTTACTAGTGTAATTTAGGACAACTCTGATAGGTCCCTACCAAAATCAGTGAAGAACTTTTTTCTAGGACAGATATAATTTTTGATTCTTTTAAATTAAACCATAAAGCAGAAGTTCAAGACACTAGCTAAACAGTTACTGTACTGTCCTTATCTTCTATACTCAAGGGAAGAATAAACATTCAGATGTTACTAGTTTCTTTCTTTGTCTGAACAAATTTGGACACTTTGTTGTTCAGTCCCTAAGTCGTGTCTGACTTTTTGCAACCCCACGGACTGCAGCATGCCAGGCCTCCCTGCCCCTCACCAACTCCCGGAGTCCACCCAAACCCGTGTCCATCGAGTCGGTGATGCCATACAACCATCTCATCCTCTGTTGTTCCCTTCTCCTCCTGCCTCCAATCCTTCCCAGCATTAGGGTCTTTTCCAATGAGTCAACTCTTCGCATGAGGTGGCCAAAGTACTGGAGTTTCAGCTTCATCAGTCCTTCCAATGAACACCCAGGACTGAACTCACATTGAGATTTACTGCCAATTCGGCATCTGCTTTGATTAAGGAAGGTGTTCTATACTTTTTGAAATAACCTCTTCTACAATAGATATTAATACAATCCTATTTCCACTACCTAATTTTAGATATGCTAAAACATCCTGCTCTGTTTTTAAGAAGCAATATTAGACAATAATCTGGTACAAATTCCAGACAAAGATTTTGTAGAGATTTTTCAGTCATTGCATGTTTTACTTATTGCAAAAATATAAAATTTATCTTTCAGAGAAAGATGCACACACAGGTTGGTATAACTTGAGAAAATAGTTAACAGCTTCAAGTTGTTATCTTCATCTTTAGTTCCAAGAAGGAGGGGAGATCATTAGATAAACTAAGTGTGACAAGGGAGCTTTGGGTCTATAAATCTTATGACAATTGGTTATGTTAGACATGAAAGTTAAACTTTCCAAATTTCAGTTATTATGTAAGATGTAGCACATAACACATTTGCTCTTACCACCTCACAGAGATTGTGTCAACATACATAGTCTTCATTTAAGGGAGTGGAGCATACAAAAAGAAAAGGCATCAAAGGGGCTATCAATGGGATGAGAAAGGAGAAAAGTTTGGGGAGGAAGCAGAGAATGTAGAAATGGAAATGAGATAGGGTGGTGCATGGGTAGAAGGCAGTATGCAGGAAGGAGTAGAGAAGAGAAAAGGGGAGACATGGGAGGAAAAAGGGAGGCAGTATGAAAACTTGGCTTGGATTTAGTTAGGGCAAAGCTGAACTAAGAAAAGAATTTAAGATCAAGGGCAACAGGAGTGGAATTGAGAGGGTGTGCCTTGGCATTTTTTCTTTTGGTTCGGGATTTTGATGACTATCTTCTTCAAGTGGGAATTTTGAAAGGAGGGAAGGCAGAGTATATTTGAAAAATTGGGGCAGGACAGAGGATAGCAGTTTTAAAAAGTTGTGATGGGGGATGCAGAAGACAAAAAGGGAAAGAAGGCAACCATTTTTAACTTGCCTATTTTTCCTTCCATATGGGGTGCAGAAGGCAAAGGGGACAGAAGAAGAGGGGAGTGAACATTTATGCAGCTTCTGGAAGGGGAGAGGTGCCCTGGAAGTACACTTTTTAAGGGAAAACTATTTGAAATTACCTATGAAAGAACAGAAGAGCAATTGCCCAATGGACAGAGTGACTATGGACTATATTGTATGGATTAAATGCCATAATTAAAACCCCTGGAATTAAGGAATTCATAGGATTTTCAAATTATAAAGCTGGACTCCCTTGGAGGGATTATATTATGAGAAAAAGATCTAAAACTTCCAAGAAAACTATTTAGAATTTCATTAACTTGGCAAAGGCTAAACCCAGCGCACATTTTGAGAATGGCACAGGAGAAGGAAGGCTCTATGGCTTGATGATTTACTTCTCTAGACACTGAAATGAAGAAACATAGCCTGTTTGGCTTTTTGACTAGAAAATATGAACTTGAACCAGAACCTGAGAAAGGGAGATAGAAGCTTTTAAGAATTTGATGAAATCAAAAACTCTCTTCCAAGAAAAAGTACACTAAAATCTGCCACAATTTCAAACATTTCAGAGGCTATCTATGAGCAAATGCCACATTCCTTTGCCACATACAGCACAAACAAACTGGATTCCTTTTAAAGAACACTTGATTTCATAGAAGAGAAAAGCTAAAGCTGGGATAGGCAAATACATGCTAAACAGATCAAGAAGTGGATCTTAAAAAACTAATTCAAAAGAGCATTTCCTGGACTTCCTTCTGGTCCAGGGGTTAAGACTCTGCACATCCACTGCAGAGGGTATGGGTTCAATCCCTGATCCGGGAAGTTTTGCATGCCATGCAGTGTGGGGGAAAAAAAACAAAACACTTCCTTTTGCCATGTAGTTAAGGAAGTTTTCAAGTTTAAGAACTACAACTTACCTGGCATTTTTTAAAGAGGGCAATTATATAGAACTTTCTTGGGAATACAGACATAGCTATGGAGACGGCCAAAGTGTGGAGTATTCTAAAAGAGACCAAAGAATAGGTACACTAAACATCGAGAAACTAAAATTGAATGCATTGCTTCCCTGGGGAAAACATATAAAAATGAAAAGGAAAGGAAAGAGGAAAATGCATAGGCTATCTAATGAGTCCAAGTGAGAATGAACTGGATTGCTAGCAGCTACCCAAGCTGGAGGAGCACACAGAATATGAGGTAAATGGGAAATAAGTAAATTAATTTTAAAAAGTGAAATCAAAGTTGTTTTGAAAGACAAACTGAAATTGTTGAAAATATTGGAGAAACAAGCTGAAGGAAAAAAACAAACAATAATACAGATAAAGGACACAAATCAGTTTCCTGGAAGCAGACAAGAAGAGTACAGAATTCGCTTATTTTCATTTTAAGTGTTTCAAGACAAAAGAAGATACAACCATAGAGAAGCAGGCTTCAAATTCCAGTAGCCCACACTGAAAGAGACTTTAAATGGCCTGATGAAGATTATTTTCAAAAGTTAAATGGGAGAGACGCAAAAAAGACATAACAAATAAAAATGGCAGATGTGGAGAATAAAAGCCATGGATTTAAAACAATTAATAATGGGAAAGTCTTTTACAAAGAAAGATGTCAAAGGCCTAAACTTGAGAGGAGGAAGTAGACAGATTTGAGGATGTGGACATTTAAAAAAAGTTTTTTATCCAAATCCAGGAACACGCAGGAGAAAAACTAGGACAAAGCAGAAATGCCATGTGAAATATCTTATATAACAAACTGATGGCTTATGCCAGTAAAGGCTCTGGGAGAGAAGCAGCACCTGTCCAAAGGGAAGGTGTGAGGAGGAGGAGACACAACAACACCTGGTCCCTTAATATACCATGGGAAGATTTTTGGAGCCAACTAACTAGGATTTGGGAAGAAACTTTGAGTAAAGTTATAAAATAGTGTTCGTGAGGTTCCTCAGGAGAGAAAAAAATAAAGTCTTGGTCAAGGGAATAAACTTATTTGGATATGATTCAGGCAAGAATTATCGACAGATGCTAAAACTAATGGGTGGAAAGCTGGATAAGAAACAGGATATTTACATGGTCTCAGAGTATCTCCCTACAAATTGCTTATTCATCACAGAAAGTAAAATAGTAACTTAACAGTGGAGATATCTAACAAACATTACATGAACCAAATGATTACCACCAGTTCACATTATAGGCAGCATCATCATCACCAGATAGCATCATCAGTGACAGGATAAATCAATATCATGTGTTATCTAAACATAATGTTCTGAGAAGTACACAACATCACATCCAACCCCGAAATGTAAAACCTGAATCTAATCATGAGAAAACATCAGACAAGCCAAAATCAAGATGCACTTTGTATTGTTCATAACTCTTCCACTTTTCAAGACTATCAAGGTCATGAAAGACAAAAACTGAAAAATCATTCCAGATTAAAGAAAACTAAAGAGACACAACAACAAAATGTAACATGTGATCCAGGATTCAGTATCCTGAATCCCAGAGCAGAAAAAAATAATGATTTTTTTTTCTTGTTATAAAGGTCATTACTAAGACTATCAGCAAAATATGAATAAAGTCTGTGGCTTAGATAATCATGTTAATCTCCTGATTTTGATGATTGTATTACTGTGATGTAAGAAAATGTCTTATTTTAGGGAAGTACACACTCAAGTATTTATGGGTATGAGACACCAGCCTGCAACCTACTCTAACAGTTCTTAGATTTGATAAAACAAATGTACTAAAGTGTTAACATTTGGAAAGTCCAGGTGAAAGATATATAGTAATTTTTTGCATTATATTTGCATCTCTTTTTCTCCATTTGAAATTATTTCAAGATGAACAATTAAAACTTTTCCTGAAAGGACACACTAACACAATTCACGAATTTTGATTGGATCCTGGTTGAGGGAAAAAAATAGCCATGAAAGACAATGTGAGAGAATTGGGGAAATCAAAAACACTAGATGAAATTACGGAATGATTACAGTTATCCCCAGATTTGACAATGGTAGTGTGCTTATGTCGGAGAAGGCAATGGCAGCCCACTCCAGTACTCTTGCCTGGAAAATCCCAGGGACGGCAGAGCCTGGTGGGCTGCCATCTATGGGGTCGCACAGTCGGACATGACTGATGCGACTTAGCAGCAGCAGCAGCAGCAGTGTGCTTATGTAGAAGGATGCCCTTAGTTTTAGGAGACGAGTGCCAAAGCCAGATGCAGCATTTCTCTGTTGGTGACTGTCTTGATCCCTGGGGTGCAAAGGGTCCCATTTGATTAACATTGTTAGATGGCTTTTAAAGCAGGATTTCTGAGTTCCAAATGAGTTCCAAAATTTAGTGAAAATGCCCATTCTGCATTTCCTTTGGTTCCCCATTCCCTCAACCATGCTTCCCCAGGACTCAAGTCTGGGTTTGTAACAGCTAATGTGTTACAAGCTCTTACAAAAATATTTGTTATTGTGACTGCTTTGTCAGGACTGGGCATTGGATGTATTCTCCTCCTTTCCTGCCCCCTCATAGGAAGTTTCTCAGCTGCTCTGCAAATAGATTTATTCAGACTACTCCCAAAATAACCAGATAGACATGACTTTCAGAGGTGGACACAGCATGAGTTATTTCTCAAGAAGCTTTAGGCTCCTCCCACCCCCCCCCCCCCCTTAGCAGTCAATTTCTGTCAACTCTGACCTAGCACATATGTCCTCATATGCCCAAAGCCCTCAGGGAGCCCCTTTCCAGCTGAGATCTTGAGAAGTACATGTAAGAAATAGACAAGAAAGAAGGATATACTGCAGTCTAAAGACAAGTGTCAAACAGAAGAAGGGAGTATTAACTTTCTACGTATATTTATAAGATATGCAAGTTTACAGAAATTCTCGTATTGGCAGGAAGAAGCATGGGAGAAGAATTATGAATATGTATAATCATAAATATGCTATACAATGAACTTGTAAAGGTTTGATGAAAGAAAAGCTCTGCTTATGGTTATAAATTTAATAGTGTTTTTCTGAGAAGCCATTTCTGTTGATGCACCAAATGGAACTTTTGACCAACGGGACATGAAATTTGAGGGCTCATTCTCAGATATATATGTTAGCTCTTGTTGTAGTCTGAACAGGAGGCCATTGATTCATTATTTCACCAGAGGAATCATCTCCTACACTAACTCCACTGGAGACAGTAAGTGGGGCCATATGCCTCACTTGCAACACTGTGATTAAGGAAATTATACAACTTATTCCAGCAGTTATGTCACACAATGTTCCAGAGCTGAATGAACTCATTTGCTCTTGGGAGGTCTGTATTTTCTTTGAAATAACTTTGGGAATAACAGGCATTAGTTTTGGACTATTGTTTAGGAATTCACTAGTAGGTTAATATTACTGCAATCACCCAGATTTTTCAGAGTTTTACTTCAACTTTCATATCATTATTTAATTTCATTTGGATAAAAGTAGTTCTTCAAAGCTTCAGATAAAAACTAAGGCAAGCAAATCATTCTACTTAGTGTTGGCATTTCTCTGAAATTGAGAGAAACATACAATCAACCATTCGTGCTTAATCCAAAGACACATATTAAATCCGCCCCCTCTTCAAAAAGTTTACCTTGACTGTTAATATGATTCCTATGAATTTATTCATCCCTTCAAGAAATTACTCACAAGCAGTGTAGTGATAGGAGACAGATAATAAAACTATAACCATGTGCATGAATTAGACTTGCTTTCCCTTACCCTAAATAAACAGCTATCTATATAATGATATAATCGCCTAAACTCAGGAGTATATGTAAATCCATCTTATATCATCTCCTCAGGTGGTTCAGTGGTAAAGAATCTGCCTGTCAAGCAGAAGACCTAGGTTTGATCCCTGGGTCAGGAAGATTCTGAAGAAGGAAATGGCAACCCACTCCAGTATTCTTGCCTTGGAAATCCCATGGACAGAGGAGCCTGGCTGCCTACAGTCCATAGAGTATCAAAGAGCCAGACATGATTTAGTCACTAAACAGCAAACAAAACATACATACTAAACACTATACCTAATTTATAAGTATTCAAAAAAGTTAGCTATTATTATCTTGGTGTTACTGAACTAGGAGTATCTTTCTTCTACTTGGCTATTATTAGAAAAACTTTATCTCAACAATATTAATAAAATTTCATACTAAAGAGCAAATCATTTGATCATTTAGGAATATACTTTACCTGACTGAAGGCTACAAATTAACTGTAAAAGTCATTACCTTTAAATCTGTGTCCTTATTAAAATGGGGAAAATACCTATTTCATAATATGAAAAGAAGGCAAGATTCACAGCAGACACTCAATGAAATGAGAGTTCTCTCTCTTGCCCTCCACTGCTATGCCTAGTAGTGTACAATCCTATTCACAAAATATATTTTAACTGATGAATAAGGCAGCCCAGGGGTAATATCTGGTTTCTCAACAGTGTAGGCTCTTAACAGTGTATCAGTGTTCCTGAGCAGATCTGAAGAATTAAACAATGACTTTGGCCATCACACTACTGAGCTCCTCTAAGGTATACCATGACGTTTCAGTGAGCTGATCTTGTGAGATACAAGGTGTTAGTAGCTTTGTCATTTTCACATTTTATAGTCAAAGCATGTGGGTTTCTCTTTAATCAATAACCTAAAAGCCCTGGCCATTATCAGAGCAGTTATCTAAAAATGAACACTTTTCAGCCCTTGACAAGACTGGCTTAAAACATCTGATCTCTAGAAAAGCAAACAATGATATATTCCTCTATATTTTCAAAGCTCTTATCATATTCTGCTCATCCAGACAAGAAACTTGCTCCCATATGATCTTCATTCCTTGCTGAGAGCTGGTAGCATAACATAGAATCAACCCAATTATGGATACTCCTATGTCTTTCTTTCTGTGCATGTCTTTCTTCTCTACTAGTTTGTCAGTTCCTCTAGGAAATACAGCACAGTATGAGAATATTACATTCATCTTTGTATCTATCATACTGCTTTACTCATAAGAGTGCCTTCACTATAAATCCATAGAACAGTGTATATCAAATTAGAGTCCATTTATCACTGGGATCAGAAATACCAGAGATATCTGCTTAAAATGCAGACTTTTTTATTCTACTGATTTATTTTAAATTATAATTACTGGTCTGGGGACCTGGGGAGATTTTAACAAGCTCTGTAGATGTTTCTTACATACAGTAAAGTTTGGGAACTCTCTGACAGAAGAAGGGCTGCTGCTGCTAAGTCACTTCAGTCGTGGCCGACTCTGTGCGACCCCATAGATGGCAGCCCACCAGGCTCCTCCGTCCCTGGGATTCTCCAGGCAAGAATACTGGAGTGGGTTGCCATTTCCTTCTCCAGTGCATGAAAGGGAAAAGTGAAAGTGAAGTTGCTCAGTCGTGTCCAACTCTTAGCGACCCCATGGACTGTAGCCTACCAGGCTCCTCCATCCATGGGATTTTCCAGACAAGAGTACTGGAGTGGGGTGCCATTGCCTTCTCCAGAAGAAGGGCTACATGATACTAATTTTCTTAGTAGTTTTATTATTACTGGTTGAAGTTTTATTACTGTAATTCTGAATCTATTTTGTATGGACTGGAGCAAATGAGCAAATATTTATGTATGTGAAGGTGAAAGTCGCTCAGTCACGTCCAACTCTTTGCGACCTCATGGACTATACAGTCCATGAAATTCTCCAGGCCAGAATACTGGAGTGGGTAGCCTTTCCCTTATCCAGGGGATCTTCCCAACCCAGGGATTAAACCCAGGTCTCCTGCATTGCAGGAGGATTCTTTACCAGCTGAGCCACAAGAGGAGTCCGTTTATGGATGTACTTAAATTTTAAAAAAATGTTTTTAAAGTTTTTTTGAGAATCAGAGTTGTCATTGTGCATGACTATGGATACCAGTGGGGACTGGAGGAAAATGAGGAAGAACTCCGGTGTTGCATTTGAACTCAACACTTCTTTAAAAATGAAATCTTAGGTCCGTCCTCTGAAAGGTTGTAGGAGCAATGACATCCCAGGAGTAATTAAATACCCCCAGGACTGAGACATTGGCTTGTAAACAATATTCCCAATCAAAGGAAACCAACTGTCCTTAGAGACATGGCTGATTCCAGGTCTAGAAAAGAAAAAGTACAACGTGAGGTTTGAAAATCTTTTGCCAGACAACAAGGAAGTGTTCCTTAAAGAATAATAGAATAATGATAACCGATTCAGACAAGGATTATCACCTGATGCTAAAACCACGCTATTAAGGAACAGAAATTCACATTTTCTTCCTACAGATTACTTACTGTTTTGTTGTTTTAGTCTCTCAGTCATGCCTGACTCTTTGAGACCCCATGGACTGTAGCCCGCCAGGCTCTTCTGTCCATGGGATTCTCCAGGCAAGAATATCGAAGTGGATTGCTATTTCATCTCCAGGGGATCTTCCCGACTCAGGGATCAAACCCAAGTCTCCTGCTTGGCAGGCTGATTCTTTACCACTGATCCAACAGAGAAGCCCTACTTACTATTTACAGTGTATCATTCCATAAATAATTCACTAAGTACAAAGGAGAAAAATGATCATTTATAATGGAGGGATCTAACAGTCACCACCTTCACCAACCAAATGATCAGGTTATGATCATCAGAGGAATAAGCTGCCTTCTCGTCCTTTTGATGTGATACAGTAAGAAATACACATGTCATCTATGTCAAAAATGTTTAACCTGGTGGTTCTCAAAGTGTAGTCCCCAGACCAGCAGCATCAGCATTAGCATCAGCATTAGACATGCAAATAGGTCCTACTGAATCAGGAACTTTGGAAGTAGGCCAAACAATCTATGTTTAATAAGCCCTCCAAATGATTCTGAAACATGTTAAAATTGTAGAACCAGTGGTCTACTGGCCTGAAATCTTCAAAAAAGTCAAGGTCACAAATAACAAAAAAGTAAAGTCTAGGAGGAATTGTGGGAGGAAACTTTTATATTAAAACTAAGGAGATGTCACAATCTAATACAGTGAATTTTAACTGGGTCCTGAATTTAAAATAATAAAAAACATCCAGTTATGATGTCTGCAACTTGTCAACTTAATTTCAAATGATCCAGGAAAAATAAAAACAACAGGCAAAAATAAACAAATACAAAATAAACAGGTATTATCTATATAGAAAGGAAAATAAATCTGAAGCAATGCTAACAGTTGATGTATATAGATGTCATTGAGCTATTTTTCAGCGTTTTTGCAATTTTGAACATTTTCACAATAAGATGGACAAAAATTAATGCAAAAATACATCTAGAAACCATAAGAAAAATGAGTATTCTAAAAACCAGAAACAGAAGTCGACCCACAATCAAACAAATTCATTTTTGCAAAGTAAAATAAATTATTCTGAAGCAACTAAATGCTTGGCAGTTGAAGTGGCAGAGTTGAGATAACAGGGTTAGTCACTTACTGAGCTCTGACATAGGTTTCACCCCCATATTTTATAGCCGCCCACACGTGGACTATATTAAAAAGTGCTGCACTTCCAATTTTTCCCTTTACTACAGAGGAAATGCAGAGAGTTAATAACATCATCAGCTATAAGCTTTTAAGGTTCAGCATCCTAATAAAACGAATGAATCTTGACTTGCAGCCTCAGCAGTTAAATTACTGCTATGAAAATCACTACCAATGGCCAAGTTGCATGAAAGAATAATTATACATGTTTACTGTTAACCATCAGTCAAGTCCAAGAGCTATGAGATGAAATATGAAATGCAATTAAATGTGAATGTTAGTCTGAGGGACTACCTGCCCCAGTCTCTCTCTCCTCCCTACCCCCACACTGCCTCTCTCTCTCACACATGCACACACACACACACACACGCACAAGAAATGAGTATAATATTTTCTTTAAATATTTTCCTGGAACTTTAAAAAAGCTACTGAAAAATAAAAAACAGTAAGTCCTAAATGACATCCCTGAAAGAAGGGGTCCAATCAACTGCAAACAAATCAATAATGTGGGTGCTATGTTAATAGAAGTATTAAACCTTTCATTTTGCAATCTGTTCTTGAGAAACTGTACTATCCATAACAAGATGCTATCTCCATATTTAAAGTATATGATTTATGGCTAACTTTCTTCTATAGCTTCTAAGAGAAAGCATTTTTAGTTGTCCCATGCAAGCTGTTAACATCTGCACTGATGAAAGAATTGAAAAGAGCAAAATTCACAAAGGATTACCACTATCAGATTTTTAAAAAGAGAAGCAATACATTATAATTTGATGTACTGATAGTTTTTGAAGTACTTTCCAATGTAAACTTTAAAAGATCATAATGAATATTTAATTTCAATGCAGCACACATTGTGAGTTCAAAATTATTGGCCACTAAGAAACTAAACCCACCGATAAAAGAATGTAACCACTATTACTATTACATCCACAGGCATGATTTTGAGCTGTGATTATATGTAAATCTAATGTCTCTACAATTGATAACTGTAGGATTACTAGATATTTCTGCAACCTTAAAATTGAGTAAATAGTCAATAGTGAGAGGAGTTAGTTAATGGATAGCAGTTGCAGGTGCAAAGTGAATTACCATTCTTTGAAAATCTGAATTTTAATCTTGAATGGTCTCTATACTATAAGGAAGAACTATTTTGAAGCCTTTTATTATTAAGTCTCTTATCTTGTCTTCACTTGCCAGCTGCATATCCATCAGACTTGGAGAAAAGAGCAAATTTCAATCAGTGAATAGCTTGAAATTGAGGGTTCTTGAGGGAAGGTTGTCAAGTGAAACAGGGCTCCGAGAGAAGTTTTAGCCTTGTGGCTACGACTGTGTCCTATGCAGACAGACAGATGTGTTTGAATAACTCTACCACCTACAAACTGTGCAACCTAATGAAAACCACATCAGTTTTTCATGTCTTTAGTTTCCCATCTGTAAATGAGGATATTTATCTCATGACTGGACTTTCCCAGTGGCTCAGTGGTAAAGAATATGCCTGCAATGCAGGAGGCGCGGTTGTGACCCCTGAGTCAGGAAGATCCTCTAGAGAAGGAAATGGCAACTCACTCCAGTATTTTTGTCTGGAGAATTCCATGGACACAGGAGCCTGGCAGGCTGCAGTCCATGGGGTTGCAAAGAGTTGGACACAACTTAGCGACTAAGCAACTTATACATTAATTCATTCCTTGTTTCTCATTTTATTTCATTTTTTTATCCCTTGATTGTAACAGACTCCTTGTACATTCTACCTGCTGTGACAGTTGTCTTTTGTATTTATTGTCATAAGATTATATATAATATTTTCTTATGTGTGTGCTTAGTCGCTCAGTTGTATCTGACTCTTTATGACCCCAAAGCTATAGCCCGCCAGGCTCCTCTGTCCATGGGACATTGCAGACAAAAGAGTCAGACATGACTGAACAACTAAACAACAACTAACCAACCACAACTGACATATATTAAGTATTCAGTAGATTGCTGCTCTTGATACTTATTATTTGATACAATCCTAATGTTATCTACTGGAAACAACACCCAGTTGTGGATGTGTCTGGTAGTGAAAGTAAAGTCTGATGCTGTAAAGAACAATATTGCACAGGAACCTGGAATGTTAGGTCCATGAATCAAGGTAAATTGGAAATGGTTAAACAGGAGATGGAAAGAGTGAACACTCACATTTTAGGAATCAGTGAACTAAAATGGATTGGAATGGGTGAATTTAATTCAGATGATCATTACATCTACTACTGTGGGCAAGAATCCCTTAGAAGAAATGGAGTAGCCATCATAGTCAACAAAAGAGTCTGAAATGCAGTACTTGGGTGAAGTCTAAAAATGACAGAAGGATCTCTGTTTCTTTCCAAGGCAAATCATTCAATATCACAGTAATCCAAGTCTATGCCCCAACAACTAATGCCAAAGATGCTGAAGTTGAACAGTTCTATGAAGATCTGTAAGACCTTCTAGAACTAACACCCAAAAAAGATGTCCTTTTCATTATAGGGGACTGGAATGCAAAAGTAGGAAGTCAAGAGATACCTCTAATAACAGGCAAGTTTGGCCTTGGAGTATGAAATGAAGCAGAGCATAGGCTAACAGTTCTATCTCTGCCAAGAGAATGCGCTGGTCATAGCAAACACCCTCTTCCAACAACACAAGAGACGACTCTGCACTTCATCATCACCAGATGGTCAATATCGAAATCATATTGATTATGTTCTTTGCAGCCAAAGATGGAGAAGCACTATACAGTCAGCAAAAAAAAAAAAAAAAAAAAAAAGACTAGGAGCTGATGGTGGCTCAGATCATGAATTCCTTATTGCAATATTCAGACTTATATTGAAGAAAGCAGAGAAAACCACTAGGCCATTCAGGTATGACCTAAATTAAATCCCTTACAATTATATAGTGGAAGTGACAAATAGATTCAAGGGATTTAGATATGACAGAGTGCCTGAAGATCTATGAACGGAGGTTCATAACATCATACAGGAGGCAGTGATCAAAACCATCCCCAAGAAAAAGAAATGCAAAAAGGCAAAATGGTTGTCTAAGGAGGCCTTGTAAATAGCTGAGAAAGGAAGAGAAGCTAAAGGCAAAGGAGAAAAGGAAAGATATACCCATTTGAATGCAGAGTTCCAAAGAAAAGCAAGGAGAGATAAGAAAGCCTTCTCAAGTGAATAATGCAAAGAAATAGAGGAAATAAACAGAATGGGAAAGACTAGAGATCACTTCAAGAAAATTAGAGATACTAAGGGAATATTTCATGCAAAGATGGGTATAATAAAGGACAGAAACTGCATGAACCTAACAGAAGCAGAAGATATTAAGAAGAGGTGGCAAGAATACACAGAAGAACTATACAAAAAAGATCTTAATGACCCAGATAACCACAATGTTGTGATCACTCACCTAGAGCCAGACATCTTGGGGTGTGAAGTCAAATGGGCCTTAGGAAGCATCACTACGAACAAAGCTAGTGGAGGTGATGGAACTCCAGTTGAGCTATTTCAAATCTCAAAAGATGATGCTGTGAAAATGCTGCACTCAACATGCCAGCAAATTTGGAAAACTCAGCAGTGGCCACAGGACTGAAAAAGGTCAGTTTTCATTCCAATCTCAAAGAAGGGCAATGCCAAAGAACGTTCAAACTACCACACAATTGCACTCATTCCACATGCTAGCAAAGTAATCCTCACAATTCTCCAAGCCAGACTTCAACAGTATGTGAACCAAGAATTTCCAGATGTTGAAGCTGGATTTAGAAAAGGCAGAGGAACCAGAGATCAAATTGCCAACATCTGCAGGATCATAGAAAAAGCAAGAGAATTACAGAAAAATATCTACTTCTGCTTCATTGACTACGCCAAAGCCTTTGACTGTGTGGATCACAACAAATGGTGGAAAATTCTTAGAGAGATGGGAATACCAGACCACCTTACATGCCTCCTGTGAAACCTGTATGCAAGTCAAGAAAGTAACAGTTAGAACCAGACATGGAACAGAGGAATGGTTCTAAATAGGGAAAGGAAAGTACATGAAGGTTGCATTTTGTCACCCTGTTTATTTAACTTATATGCAGAGTACATCATGTGAAATGGTGGGCTGGATGAAGCACAAGCTGGAATCAAGATTGCCAGGAGAATATCAATAACCTCAGATATGAAGATGACACACTCAGATGGCAGAAAGTGAAGAAGAACTAAAGAGCCTCTTGATGAAAGTGAGAGGAGAGTGGAAAAGCTAGCTTAAAACTCAACATTCAAAAAACTAAGATCATGGTAGCTGGTGCCATCACTTCATGGTGAATAGATGCGGAAACAATGGAAACAGTGACAGACTTTATTTTCTTGGGCTCCAAAATCACTGCAGATGGTGACTGCAGCCATGAAATTAAAAGATGCCTGCTCCTTAGAAGAAAAGCTATGACAAATCTAGAGAACATATTAAAAAGCAGAGACATTACTTTGTCAACAAAGGTCCATCTAGTCAAAGCTATGGTTTTTTCCAGTAGTCATGTATGGATGTGATATTTGGACCATAAAGAAGGCTGAATGCCAAATAATTGATGCTTTTGAATTGTGGTGTTGGAGAAGACTCTTGAGAGTCCCTTGGACTGCAAGGAGATCAAACCAGTCAATCCTAAGGGAAATCAATCCTGAATATTCATTGGAAGGACTGATGCTGAAGCTGAAGCTCCAATACTTTGGCCACCTGATGTGTAGAGCTGACTCATTAGAAAAGACCCTTATGGTGGGAAAGATTGAAGGCAGGAGAAGGGGACGACAGAGGATGAAATGACTGGATAGCATCATCGACTCAATGGACATGAATTTGAGCAAGTTCTGGGAGATGGTGAAGGACAGGCATCCCTTGCTGCAGTCCATAGGGTTTCAAAGATTAGAATATGACTGAGCAACTGAACAACAACAAAAACAGTGTTCTCTACTAGTGTTTCCCCATTAGTAGCTTGTGAATCATGAATGATAGTAGTGGTTGTGATGATAGTGGCTGTAGCAACTATAGTGGTGGGAAGTTAAAAGACCACAGCTTGGAACTCTGTGTCTGTTGGTCAAAGCCTGTTTCCTATAATTCCCTTCTACTGCTTTCCCAGTATTCTACCCCATCTAGGAATGTCTCTTTGAGACAATGTTTATATAGAAGAAAACTATGCAGAAATTTAAAGAAACATTGGCATGGATAACGTCAAATATTTTCACTCTCAGCTTAATCCCTAAATATAACTGTTGATTTACTGATTTACTATCACCCTCCTCCATCCTTTCTCAAAAGCACTGAACATTTCCCTCTGGGTTTCAGAATGCAATAGTTTTAGAATGACTGTTTTTCCTTTGGCAAGACACTTTTTTGTGTCTGCAGGGGAGGGGGGTGGCTCTTAAACCCCTTATAAGACTGCCCCACTGGTGTTCTCCTCCTGTATGTCTGAACTAAATTCCTCTCTGGTTCTTTTTTGGCCTCCAGAAGAACAACTCCAGTACCTCAAAGTTCAATGTCACAACACTAATGAGTGACCAGGTGGGACTCACCACTTTCTTCTCTATTTACATGATCATTATTTTTATGACCAGCTAATCTTTGAAAAACAAACACAGGCAATTTTTGCCCATTGCCTTAAATAAGCAACAGAACTGCTTTATCTGTGAGCTCTATGAGAAAATAGACCACATATGCTTTGATCCTCACTCCATTCTCAACACCTGGAATAATGGCTGGTGTGGTAGACACTGGGAAAGTATTTGCTGAATGACAGAATGAATGGCAGAAAGAAAGTAAGAAGCAAAATGAGAGGAAAAGGAAGCAGAAAAAAGAAAAATAGCAGTTCTAATCTCAGTTCTGAACTCAGAATGAAATATATAAAAGACTGATTGCCTTTTTCAAAAATGCCATAAAATGGTTAAGTTGAATGTTTAAAAAATATTTTAGGTTGAAAAAAATGAAAAATTAGGGAAAAACTCAAAAGACAGTGCAAAAATGTTATTACATAGGTGAGCTGTTCTCTACCAAGAACACAACTATAAAAAAGTAAGGAGGCTTAAATATTAATAGTTAACAGCTATAAGGAAGGATATTCTTATAGCTATAATTATGAGATGCCAGAACAGATGACAACTGATCACCCAATCTCTCTTTCTCAAATATTTTTGAAAACACAAGAGTGATACTCATCTGCCTGGAACAATCTAGGAACGTTTCTGCCAAGATGACTTATCAAGCCCCATTCCCATGCTGATAAGTTTTTCATAGACTCCTTTCTAGCTATGTCCAAATGGCCAATGTAAGTAATCCCCTAGGATATTAGCATTTGGAGTACATGTGCCTACTGACGCTTTTAATATAAATGAATACTTAGAGAATAATTTAGGATTAGAAGTCTCAATCATTTTATATTTCATGAAAGTATATCAAATTTACCTCAGATGAAGAACTGTATTTTTAGATGAAGAACTGTATTTTCCCCACTGGAATACCATGGTATGTATATAAATTGAATGCACATTTGGGATAATAAGCAACTGCATGGTGTAATAGAAAAATCCACATTTAAAAATTATAACAAAAACATTTGGGCAGATAATTCTAACCATCCTGATATTAACAGGCAAGAAAATAGCACAGAAAAAAGAAAACCTTTCAAATTTTTCAGCTATTCAAGCTAGCAAGAAAGTACTTAACAGTGTCAGTTAAAATTTCCACTGACTTACATTACAAGCAGCTTTAGAATAAAGCTTTTGCCAAACTTCTCCTATCTCTAAAATGCTTCAGTCCATAGTAATCAAATTGTAGCAATATCTCTGTCAATAAATAGGACATATTGTGTCATCAGAGAAGAAAATAAATAAAAGGTAAGCAAGTTAGTAGCTATAAAGAGCTTACTATGTGCCAAGTACTATATACATTAGTACCTTGCACACACTTAAAACTTTAATATACGTAAAAAGACTATGAGGTATATACAATTATTATGCCCATTTTACAGATGAAAAACTGAGGTTTTGAATGGAAACAATAGGAAACATAAGAATACAGATAGATTAGGGTGAGGGAGAAATTTACCCATTCTAAAAATGTGGATTCTGTAGGGCATCATCGCCCTCTCTATCAAGCCAGTTAGTGCTGGATTCCTAGCCTTGAGCTGTACCGAGACCCTTAGGCCCTCACTTCTCAGGAGAATCATTTCTTAGTGATACACAGCCCAGGAGTGATTGTGGCAGGTCCCTCACTACCTGAGTGACCAAGATGTGGGGTGTGAAAGAAAAGACTCAAGAATACACCATAGTTTTTGGCTTTAGCAACTGGAGTTGGATGGCAGTATTATTTTCTGAAATGTGGGAAACTGTGGGAGAAATCAGAAGTTTACTTGGATGAGTTAAGTTTGAGCTGCTGATCAGACAAGCAGGTAGAATTCCCAGGTAGGCTGGAGTCTGGGGGAGAGACCCACACTGAAGATGTACATCTGGGACTTAAAGTCATGAAACTGCACAAGGAGGATGGATGTAGAGGAGAAGGGACAGACATTAAGTTGAATCCTGGATGCTCCAACATTTAGAGTTTGAGAGATCAGAGAAAATGAGCAGAGGGCCTGAAGAGAAGTAAGAAAGACACATGGAGTGTTGTCTACAAAGCCAAGTGAAGACAGTATTTCAAGGAGGGAGTGACAGTAATCAACACTCAAGTACCCCAGGTAGGTCAAGTATGATGAAGGCCAAGGACTGATATTAATAGCTGGATTTTGCAACCTGGAGATCACGGACGTCCTTGACAAACTGATAGTCATGCTATAGAAAAAATTTTGCTTCCTATGTTTTCATTTGCCAGTAAACACTCTTTGAAATCACACATTTAATGCCTGCATAATATCTCATAATATAAACATACAATGACTTATTTAATCAAATTGTTATAATGGATACTTAGATGATTTTCAATTTTTTACTTTTATAAATAACAAGGCAAAGTCATTCTTGAATATAAATCAGTCATACTATTTAAGTGAATTCAAGTGAGTACTATAGCATGCACTGAAATAGTACAAAATACAAGGGAAATTTTGCCTCTAAATAGCATTTACAATAATTATTATTCACAACATTTATATTATTTAATTATATAATAATTAATATTAAGTAGCATGTTTATAATATTTATTATTACATTTCTAATATAATATAATAACAAAGAAGCTGGGAAAATCCTATACATAGTAATCCCTCAATAGCTCTGATGATTTTTATTAGCTCTTATTATTTTCTTTTTAAAGGAGGGTGATATTTAGAGAAAAAAATGTTTGCATACTTTAATGTCAGCAACAAGTCCCCTTCTGCTATAATTCTAGCTGCAGTAAACTGTCAGTGAAAATTCTATTTGGGAGGTTTTTATTACACATAAGCAGAGTTTTCTTCATATGTGCATATAAAATGTAAACATGACAATTTATAATGAAAGTGCTCCACAGTTCACAAAACATTTCCCATTCCATTTCTTGACCAATGCTCAGAAAGCAACGTGGGTAACTAAAGCTCCCCATTTAGCCAGTTGTCTGAAATTCTCATTTTTTTCTCTTCTTTATCCTTCCCCATACATGGTCAAAAAGAAACTCATCTCCAACATCATCCATGGCTCCCAAATGTCTGTTAGATAGAATTCACACTTCTGCCTGTCATTTTCATTCTCTCCCACTACTCCGCACAATGCATTCTGCACTCCCCCTACTCTGGACTGCTCACAGTTCTCCAGTGAGCACTTCGCTTCCCACTTTCATGCCCCTTGCTCAGGCAGTCTCCTCTGCTTGGAATGCAGTTCTTCCCCATGCTACTTGGCCATGCAAAAGGCAAAGGCTTTGGCATTAGACTGATCCAGGTCCCAGCTGTGCCTTTTTCATTTACTAGTTGTGTGGCCTTGACAGATTATTAACCTTCTCAGAAATGAATTTTCTCACTTGCAAACAGTAATAATAATACCTACCTTGCTGGATGACAGTGAGAATTAAATAAAGTAAGATATCAAAAGTATCTATTATGTTTTTAAACTCTACTTTAGAGTAGAGAGTAAATGCACATGACTCAAAATTCAAAATATATAAAAGAATAGATCTCCCTTTATTCCACCCACCAGATGAAGTTCCCCTGACAGAGGTTATATTTTTTTTCCATTTTTTTCAATCCTTTTAGATATTATACACAAGTGGCGGTATATACATGCAGTCTTTGACATCTTTCTTATTTCACTTCATAATTATATCTTGGAGAGTCTTTCCTGCCTGTACATAAACATTTGTCTTTTTCTTTTTTTAAACAGCTGTAGTGTTCCAAGTTATGGATGCACTATCATTAGATAAGCCATTCCCCTATGGATAGACTTTAAGGTTACTAGCAATCATTTTTTCCCAAGTATTTTACTGTAAAGGGTTTCAACCATGAACACAAGTTTAATTTTATAGTAAAACATTCACACGTCCACCAGCTAGATTCTATAAATAATATTTTATTATACACTTGCTTTATCACATATCTATCCATCCCTCCTATGAAGTGGAAAGGAAAGTATTAATCGCTCAGTCGTGTCCAACTCGTTGCGACGCCATGTACTGTAGCCTGTCAGGCTCCTCTCTCCATAGGATTCTCCAGGCAAGAATACTAGAGTAGGCTGCCATTCCCTTCTCCAGGGCATCTTCCCAATTTAGGGATCGAACCATTGCAGGCTGATTCTTACAATCTGAGACACCAGGGAAACCTGATCCCTCTTATATTTCTATTAATTTCAGAATATGTTACAGATATTATCACTGAGATTTCTCAGTTTCAACTCTCACAACTGCTTAACTCAAATTCTACTGAATTATTTGCAGCATCTAAGTGTCTGTGTCTTTCTCACTTATGGGCTCCTATATATCTATCGCTTCTTTGTGGAGCACTCTTTGAATTTTTTTTCTGACAGATTGCTACTAGTCATTCGAAACTCACCTAAAGACTGCTTCTGCAGTAAAGGTTTTCCTAAATTCCCCAAGACAGGTTTGAATGGTCTTGCCCTATCCTTTCAGAGTGTCTTGTGTGCTCCCTGATCAGAACACTATCCTTCTGTAATGTAATTAAATATTTTCTTACTTTCTCCTCCAGGTCTCTGGGGGAAAAGACTGTTGTTTATTCATTCATCATTGTATCTTCACCCTTTAGCCAAGTACCTGGCATACAAGTAGACGCTCATAAATGTTTAAGGGAAAAGGTAAGAGAATAAAAAGGGGAAGGAGCGGGGAGAATGACAGCAGCACATACATAGTAACATGGGCAGAACTGTGCCCCTTCAAATTCATATAATGAAGCCCTAACTCCCAGGACCACAGAAAGTGACTTTATATGGAGAAAAGGCCTTTAAAGTGGTGATTAAGGTAGAATGAGGTCATCAGGTTGGGGCCCTAACCCCATGTGCCTGGTGCCCTTATAAAAGGAGGAAATTTGGACACAGAAAGAGATTCCAGAGATGCATGCAGACAGACGAAAGACCATGTGAGGACACAGGAAAAAGGTGACTGTCTACAAGTCAAGGAGAAAGGTTTCAGGAGAACCTACTGATGCCTTGATCTTGGACCTGTAGTCTCCAGAACTAGGAGAAAGTAAATTTCCATTGTTTAAGTCACCCAGTTTCTGGCATTTTGCTATAGCAGCCCTCAGTAATACACAGCCCTCAAGCTAATACACAGTCCTAGAAAAAATAATACAGAAGGTTAGAGCATATAGGAGGGAAGATGGCTGGGTTAGAGCCTAAGTGTAGTGCATTAGAGGCATGTGGAAGATTCAGATGTCCTGGCAAGTATGTCACAACAGAGGAAAAAAACTGATTCTTTATTTTTCATTCAGAACAAAGAGGGAATTTTAAATTAAAACCTCTGTTCTCTAGATTATAATGTGAACATATAATTCAATTTGATTTTGATTGGGTAAGGCTATCAGTTATAATTCTCATGGATTTAAGTCATAAACTATAATGGATTTACATGGTGTGAGAATTTAGTCTGATTATAATAAGCCACTCAAGCTTAAGCAGACACATGCATTCATAGCCATACAGCATTGTTGGGACTGCTGAGAAATCTCTATAATTTTTAGTCTGCTTATAAAGTTGGATGGAATTCTATGATTTAGTATTTCCTTCTTCATTACTGGGTTAGTTTGTTTCAAAGAGATGTTCTCCTTAGAAAATGAAATTTGACACACTGACATACTCAAGAGCATTATGAAAAAGGAAAAATTGATCACAGGACATGAAGTCCTTGAGAGTGCTTTTGTGGTTCTACGTTTCATCTCATGTTGTGGCCATATTTTTGTGTTAAAAACTATATGCCAGCTTTGACAAACTGTTCACTTCCCTTCATATTTTGGGTAAGTCAATATATCTATGACAGTACATAAATCATAAAGTGAAATCAAATAATGTCTGGTTTTCATCTCAAAATCCGATTAAAATGTGTGAAATTATATTCTGTCTATATCATGATAGCTATGATCAGGAGACTACATGGTTAATTTCCCTGACAGACTATAAAATCACCCAGCCAGGAATAGTGAAAGCTGTTAATCAGGAAGATAACCTTTGAAAGCCTTGCTCCTTTCATAATGGTTGCTAGTTAAATATGAACATCTGGGAAATCATTATGAATTCATGGCACATAAATCTATTGCCCTATGTACAGTACCCCTTTTTTTTAAATCACAACAGACTTTCCATAATAAGAAAAGAATTAGTGTATCAAAAATTTTTTTAACCATACACATATTTGATGTACCATTTATCAACAAAATTGACACTGCTCTTGGATGTCCATAATGCTACTGCTGCTGCTAAGTCGCTTCAGTCGTGTCTGACTCTGTGCGACCCCATAGACGGCAGCCCACCAGGCTCCGCCGTCCCTGGGATTCTCCAGGCAAGAACACTGGAGTGGGTTGCCATTTCCTTCTCCAATGTATGAAAGTGAAAAGTGAAAGTGAAGCCGCTCAGTCGTGTCCGACTCTTAGCGACCCCATGGGCTGTAGCCTACCAGGCTCCTCCGTCCATGGGATTTTCCAGGCAAGAGTACTGGAGTGGGTTGCCATTGCCTTGATGTCCATAATGCTGGCTCTAAAATGGGGACAATAATATTTAGCTGAGAAATATCTAAAAGGCTTAATGTTGTAGCAATGCTTTGAATTTGCTACTTTTTATGATGTTGTCTCAGATGTTCACTTTGATATTTATCTCATGACATACGAAGTAAGTGGAGAAGGTAATGGCAACCCAGTCCAGTATTCTTGCCTGGAGAATCCCCTGGACAGAGCAGCCTGATGGGCTACAGTTCATGGGTCACAAAGACTCAGACACAACTGAACCAACTGAGCACACATATGAAGAACAACTGGAAAAAGTGGAAGCAGTAACAGATTTTATTTTCTTGGGCTCCAAAATCACTGAGGATGGTGACTGCAGCCATGAAATGAAAAGATGCTTGCTCCTTGGAAGAAAAGCTATGACAAACCCAGATAGCATATTAAAAAGCAAACAAATCACTTTGCCAACAAAGTTCCACATAGTCAAAGCTATGTTTTTTCCAGCAGTCATGTATAGATGTGAGAGTTGGACCATAAGGAAGGTGGAGCACCGAAGAACTGATGCCTTTGAATTATGGTGCTGGAGGAGACTCTTGAGAGTCCCTTGGACAGCAAGGAGACCAAACCAGCCAATCCGAAAGGAAATCAACCCTGAATATTCACTGGAAGGACTGATGCTGAAGCTGAAACTACAATACTTTGGCCACCTGATGAGAAGAGCTGACTCACTGGAAAATGCTGGGAAAGACTGAAGGCAAAGGAGAAGAGGGAGGCAGAGGATGAGATGATTAGATAGCATCACTGACTCAAGGGACATGAATCTGAGCAAACTCTGGGAGACAGTGAAAGACAGGGAAGCCTCACATGCTGCAGTCCATGGGGTGACAGAGAGTTGAACAGAGCTTAGCGACTGAACAACAACATAATGAAGTAAATTCAGTGAAATGGTCTTTTGTTTTACACATACATAACATAGGTTTGATAAATTTATGTGGTTTCCTCAAGCCAGTCTTTATTCTTCTGTTTTTTCCTTTCAATATCTACACCAACGGGCATATACACTATTCAGTGAAGAGATTTTTCTTAGACTTATAGACACAAATGCCAAAGGCCTATGTTACTTATGAAAAGTGAAAAGCCAAAGAGGGTCATATAATTTTAAACTGAATAAAGATTCTCCCACCTAACAAAACTTGATTATCGATGCCAGAAGATTTTGAGAGACAATTCTCATGCCATTTGAAAAGGAACACTGAGTTTTACACAATGGGAAACAATGAACAGATTACAGCTCTGCCTAATGGTGTTAAGACACTAAAATTCTGTTATAAATCTTAATTTGCTGAAGTATATAACTAGGACAGACCCTAATTCCAAATTAAACTTAATTGAAAGTTGTTTTTGAAAACATGGTAGGAGAGATTTCTCTTTTTGGTGTTGCCAAACAGAACTGACTCTGGACATTTCTTCATTGTCCTTTCAGTCAAGTTAGACCATAATGAGAACCAGTCTTGTTGTTTTCTAATGTAACAGCTTAAAAAAAAATTTAAAATCTGGATTCTTTATTAAAATACACGAGAAAGGGCTTTTTAAAAGCTTGGCATTAAGGTATACATATTTATCCACAATAGTAGGTAACATACATATGTATAATATAACACGGACAAAATAATAGTGTGCATCTGTCATTTATACTTGTGGATAAGGCAATTTTATTCCTTACAATAAGCTTTCTTGTATTAAAAAAATTTTTTTTGTTCATTTGCTCAGTCATGTCTGACTCCCTGCAACCCCATGGACTGCAGCACGGCAGGCTTCCCTGGCCTTCACTAACTCCTGGAGTTTGCTCAAATTCATGTCCACTGAGTCAGTGATGCGATCCAATCATCTCATCCTCTGTTGCCCACCCCCTCCCACTGGCCCATCCTCCTGATAAAAAATTATTTCAATACATCAATATGAAAAATGTCATAGTTAAAACATAAGGCTAAAATACTATGTAAATTAGGTCAGAGAATTTTACTAGAGACCCTTGTAACATGTCATTTAAACTGTAACTGAATAAATATTTGTGTATTGGTTTGTTACTCATCTCCTTCATTAGGTTATAAACAAGTGTGCTGAAGTACTTGTTTTGAGGAATCACTGCCTACCTAGGGAGAGGGAAGAAAGGAAAAGTAAGAACTGATATTTATTGTCTACCTACTACAGGTCAGCGCCTGTGGTATAGAAGCTTTATTTCTTTTAATACTCACAACAGCTCTGGACAGAAAGTATCAGAGTCTCCATTAAACAGCTGAGAAACTGAGATAAAACAGATTAAGAGACCTTCTTCACAAGCAGAGCTAGGTCTAGGACTAGATCCCAACCCCGTACTTTTTCCATTTGGCCACAGTGTAACCTTAAGGAAAGCAAAGATAAGCCTTTTATAAAGGACTGGCTTTTGTTTTTATAAAACAGAAAACCAGTAGTCTCCAGCCACCAATCAGTGGTTCATAAGCTTGACTGCTCATCTGAATTATCTGAGGAGCATTTAAAACATATCTAGGCCCCACAGCCAGAGACCCTGATTCAGAAGGTCTGGGGCAGGCATTTCTATTTTTAAAAATCTCTATAGGTGAATTTGATGCTTTTTCAGGCTTGAAGTTCTGTTCTTTTCCAAGCCTACCAAAAGTCTTATCCCTACCCTTTCCTCAATTATAAACATCTTTCTGGTTGAAAGGGGAACATTAGGAGTATATCTAACATCTACTGTTCTCAAGTTCTAGGCATTGTGTAAAAGGGTTTCATATCTATTGCTTGCTGTTGTTAAGTTGCTAAGTTTGCAACCCCATGGACTGTAGCACACCAGGCTTCTCTGTCCGTGTGATTTTCCAGGCAAGAATATTGGAGTGGGTTGCCATTTCCTTCTCCAGGGGATCCTCCTGACCGAGGGACAGAACCAGTCTCCTGCATTGCAGGCAGATTCTTTACCGCTGAGCCCCCAGGGAAGCCCTCTCCTAACAATTACTAAAGCTTTATTACTAGGTTAATTTTATCTAACTTCACCTTCCCTGCAAAGGAGTTCACTCTCCAGAAGTTCTTCCTGTAAACTGTCTTCTGGCTGATCAGTTGCACCAGTCCAATAGGCATACCAGACTGTTGGCTATGGGCCTGGCTTAGGCCCAGACTAGGGACCACCATGATACCCAAGTCAACATGAAACTGGTTCAAAACGTATGAGGTAAGAAAAGAAGATGATTGACGTGGTAAAGGAGCACAATACCTCTGCTCTGCCTTCTTCTACATCCCATACCCAGAACATGAACTAGTCACATCCCTGAATAAACATCTTACTGAACACACACACAGAAAATCTTTCATCTGGAGGAAAAGTTCTAAATCCACAACAGAACTATGTCCCCAGAACTCTGGTCTATTGAAAACAAACCTGGGAGAGTTGTAGGAAGGGGCAGGATATCAGAAACTAAGAATCTATGTAAATACCAGTTTTTACTAACTTATCAGACAGTCCTGGAGTTTTGGCTTTCTTTCTGGCCTTGTTAGGAAATGTGCTTAAATTTTTTTCTGGCCAAGTCATCCTATTCCTGAGGCAGCCTTTTCCAGTTCAGATCGTAACCCTGCTTACTCTATTTCCTTGTCCCAACTTTCAGTGATATTGACTTTTAGGGAATAGAGTGGATGGAATTGAAGATTAGGAGCAGTGACAGAGGAAGGATTATAAAGTAATTGTGTTTACTACTGTGACCTTGCCTTGTTTGCTGGTTTGTGTGTCTTAAAATCTGTGGACTTGCCCTTTTAGATGATGTAGAACCACTGGTGGTTTTTGAGAAGTATGATAAGATGAAATTGTCTGCCTATAGTGGGTAATCTGGATTAGTGAAGGGAGATGTGGAAACAGGTTATAGTTAGGATACAATGGAAGAAAAAGGTGACAGAATTTTTTAAGTGACGTTTTAAATGGAGGATGTATATATGTCAGCAATAGAAATGCAGCTATCAGAACTGGAGAATAATTTTGGAGAGAATAAAATGGACTAAATTTGGGATAAAACCCATTTCAGATAATGGTGTTTGAGATTGCTACTGATACAGAACTGGAGCTTAATAGAGATGATATAAACATAAATACAGAGAAAAAGAGTTAAAATTGTTGCTCGGGGTCACATTACCAAAGAAAAGAACACAGAGAACTGAACACCAAGAACCAAATAAACCCTGGGAACACCCACAGTTACCAGAATGGAAAGTCAAAAAAGGAGACTCAGATTTTAGTCAAAAAGTGGACATTAAAGAGTGACTCTTGTTAAACAAAACACGAAGCAGTAACTGTTGCTTCGTTTTTACCCTAGAGTAAAGGCTCAAACAAGCTCTGGCATGCTCTGTTCACTGGCTGGTACTATACCGGAACATCACCCTAATGTTGTCTTTGAAAATTCATCTTCAAATGGGGATTTTTATACTTCGTTAGCTAAATTTCCCCAAAATGAGTCCCATGCACTCTCACCTTGGGCTGAAACAAAATTGTATTTATCAACATGTTAAAAATGTGCATGGTAGGACAGGCAGTGCCTGAAATATAAGGGCTTAATAAACATATGTTAAAGGAATAATTGAGAGACTGAATGTGAAAAACTACAATGCAGCACAAACTAGGTATAGAAACTAGAACACGAAACAAAATTCTACATGGCCAGAATATTGTAGAAGTTGGCACATAGATGAAACGATAAAGACTGAATCGATTTTCTAAGTAAAACCACTTTGATCTAATGAAGATTTAGCAGTGGTGTTGAATATCCATGACACAAAAAACTGTGCCCTGTGGAAAATGCAGGTTAAATCTGGGCCAATGTTGCTATGCATGCGTGCTTAGTCACTTAGTCATGTCAGACTCTTTACAACCCCCCTTGTTCTCTGTCCATGGAAATTTCCAAACAAGAATACTGGTGCAGCCATTTCCTTCTCCAAGGGATCTTCCTGACGTAGGGATCAAACCTGCATCTCCTGCATTAGCAGGCAGATTCTTTACCATCGAGCCACCTGGGAAGTCCATAATGTTGCTATGCTATAATTTAAAACCCAAGTTTTGCATGAATATTTTCAGCATGTTACTGCTAGGAAACACAGGATACTCACTCCTTTAGGCTCAGTATGGGGCAAGCCTTTTTAATGGTACTGATTGGGCCCTGAATACATCTAGAGAGGATTTGGAAGGGATCCTGAGGACACTGATCAGAGATTAAAGGAATAAAAAATAAGAAAATTGTCCCCAAACAGAAAGACAAAGAAACGTGGTTAATGTAATCTAAGAAAGAAAAGGCTGATAAGCAAGTAACAGTCTTCAAGTATTTTGCCAATGTGGCGAGCAGCTGTTCCATTTCCCTGTAGGCAGGACGGGAGAGAATGAACTTCCACAGTGGAGGAAAGCAGGCTGCACCCCTGGTTTTCCCCTAAGAGCTTCCTTCCTGCAGTGTACTGTTTGAGAGGACCCTAACAGGCAGTGGCATTTCTCTTTCTCTGGTCCTTCTGTAGCATGAATGTGCAGTTATATATCTGAACAACTGTCCAGAGGAAGGGGAGAAAAATCTATAAACAGACAAATCTTTTTCTAGCTTTATAGTTCTCAAAATCATCCCATATACAAAGCCATCAAGAGATGCAAGAAGAGATCTTCTTGAGATTCTTATGAGGGTGAATTCTGAACCTTAAACCATAAAAATATTTTTTAAAGAAAATTTTCCTGCTGTTTAGCTACACGTTTGCTCGGTGTATGTCCCATTGTGTCACTCAGAAAATAACTTTATCCAGTTATCTATATTACTAGCCAAGGGTAAAAGGACACTCCACTTGACATTAGTCCACAAAACTGGAAGTTTGCAGACTTTCTGAAAATAAGTTACAACTCTTCTGAAAAGAATGTATTCAAATGCCAGTGTAAGCCTATAAAGCAAAGTGACTATATGGTGGCTTTTTTATTACTGTCTTGTTCCAATTCTTTACTCTTTTAAAAGTAAAGGACCACTTTACATCAGGTTCCAAGCTCAGGAACATTCGGCTTCAGTCCATCCTTCCCTTTGAGTTTAGAAAATTACAAGGCACAAAATGAAAGAAGACTCCCATCTCTTTCTTGGATTCCAGAATTTCAGATTCATGAGTCATTAGACTTTTTGGATCACAGACTTAGTTTAAAAAGAAGTCAAGGAATGTCCTTTGCAGTTGTTGTGTGATTCTGAAGGCAAGCGTTGTTTCAGAATTACCTGCAGAATAGGAGAATTACTGTTCAAATAATAAATTCACCCTTTCCTCCCTCACTATTGAGCCAGGACAATACATAAGGGGAATGGGTGAGTGGCAGGCTCGTATCTCATTCAACCTGCATTTGCTTGCTAAATGGATGTCACTTGGGTGCTATGGTCACTCAGCTGTACTTTGGAACAATGCTCTATCCTGGTTGAATAGCAGCTTCCTGAGATGTGCTAATCTTGCAATAATTTCTACTTGGCTTTGGCCCTGGTTTCTGTTCCAGCTTTTAAAATTCTATCTTCTGGTAATTTTTGACCATATATTATTTCTTCAGACTGATTAATTATAACATTAACAAGGTTTCTTGGCTTCTGTCCTCTTTCCTTGGTTTCAGGAAGTGTCTCTGAGGGTTTTCTGGGCCCTGTTCTTTCTATCTGTTCTGTAACAGGAATAGAACACTCTGCCCATCCAACCTCAACTGGTCCGTTTCATGTATATGTTGTAATCTTTAAAAAGTTTTATGTATTTGGGGGCCCAATTTAGCAACAGAAAAACTTGTTTACTTTAATACCCAGATCATATAGTTTAAGTATTGTACAGTATATAGTACAACATACAAGCATCAAAGAATCGATGCCTTCAAGCTGTGGTGCTAGAGAAGATTCCTGAGAGTCCCTTGGACAGGAAGAAGATCAAACCAGTCAGTCTCCAGGGAAATTTAACCCTGAATACTCGTTGGAAGGACTGATGCTGAAGCTGAAACTCCAGTATTTTAGTCATCTGATGTGCACAGCTGATTCACTGAAATGGTCCCTGATGCTGGAAAAGATTGAGGGCAGAAGGAGAAGAGGGCGTCAGAGGAGGAGATGGCTGGATGGCATCACCAATGAATGGACATGAACTTGGGCAAACTTTGGGAGATGGTGAGACAGAGAGGCCTGGCGTGCTGCAGTCCATGGGGTCACAAAGAGTCGGACACGACTGGGCAGCAGAACAACAGTATAGAGTAAGTATTTAATATTTGTGGAATAGATGTATGAATGAACGACCTATGTCCTAGTCAAGCTGCTGGCAATTTTCTGTTTTACGGAGTAGACCTGCTGGGCAAAATAATTTTACTGTGTTACCTATATTCTTAGGCAATTGTTAAGGAACACCCTATTATCTATTAGCTATTGAAATTAATTGAAATTAAACAAAACTTAAAATTCAGTTCCTCATTTGCACTATGTCAAGTGCTCAAGAGCCAAACATGGCTGGTTTCAACTACATTAGATAGTGGAAATATAAAACATTTCCATCACCACAGAAAGTACTGTTGAACCGTACCGGATTAGACCACTTTCACATTTATTAGTACAATATTGGCTGTCCATATAATCTTGTGTCAAACACTGGGTGTATCTAACTTTGCAGTCCACTTCAAGTACTAAAATTCCTTGCTCTAGTCCAAAGCAGATCATACCACATTTTATTTTCCCAATCTGACAACACAATAACAAGGAACATCTAAATGCCACATAAAAACTGCAGCAGGGAGAAACTTCACTTGTCTAAGTTATTTCAGGATTGAAAGATGTTGCTCTGTGTGTGCATGTATGTGTGTATGTGTTTATATGCGTATGTATGTATGTAACAAATACTAGAACCAAAGATTTAATTAATAATTAAAGAGTTAATCTTTTCATTCTACATCCCAACCCAAATTCCCTCCTGATCATCGCTGATATGAAATATATTATACAGAACAGAAGTAAACCTGTGAACCTTCTCTTTTCACAACACAAAACTTTCTTCACATTTATAAAGAACATAAGACAGCCCTAAATAACTACATGGAGAGCACCTAAATAATAAAACAGTTCAGATGGCTGAATCTATGGCAAGGCAGAAGGGCATTCAAAGCTAAGGGGAGAGTATTTTCCCTTTTAGCAGGCCTCATTTTTAATTTTTTTTATTTATTTTAATACAGAACTATGTTCACAAATAATGCACCATGAATTTGCAATATCTATCTATATCTATATACACACATCCACATAATAGTATTCAAACTGATCTTGTGGTGAAGAAAATGATCCTCAGGCTTTGAGGTCACTAAATCTTATTAAATTAGATATTCAGGTTTGCTATTAAGATTTTACAAATAAATTTTCAGCAACAAAGAAGAATAAATCAGGTCAAGTTGGTGGTAAAGAACATTACTAGAGTTTTGCTGTGGGGTACAACTAGGCTAGTAAAAACATTATAGGGCCTGGTATATTTCATGGCAAATAGAAGGGGAAAAAGTGGAAGCAGCGGCAGATTTTATTTTCTTGGGCTCTAAAATCACTGTGGATGGTGACTGCAGCCATGAAATTAAAAGATATTTGCTCCTTGGAAGGAAAGCTATAACAAACCTAGACAGCATATTAAAAAGCAGAGACATCACTTTGCCGACAAAGATCTGTATAGTCAAAGCTATGATTTTTCCAGTCATAATATACAGACATAAGAGTTGGACCATAAAGAAGGCTGATCCCTGAAGAACTGATAACTTTGAATTGCGGTGTTGGAGAAGACTCTTGAGAGTCCTTTGGACTGCAAGGAGATCAAACCACTCAATCCTAAAGGAAATCAACTCTGAATATTCATTGGAAGGATTAGTGCTGAAGCTGAAGCTCAAATACTCCAACGCATGTATCTTCTCTCAGTAAGTACGTTGCTTTTCCATTGTGTTGATGGTTTCCTTCACTGTGGAGAATTTATGTAGCTTGATAGAATCCCATTTGTTTATTCTTGCTTCTGTTTCCCTTGCCTTTGGAATCAGATCCACAAAAACATAGCTAAGACTGATGTCAGTAAGGTTACTGCTTATCTTCTTTTCTAGAAATTTTATGGCTTCAGGCCTTACATCCAAATATTGACGCTATTTTGAGTTAATTTTTGTGTATGGTTAAAGACAGTGGTTCTGTTTAATTCTTTTGCATGTGGCTGTCTAGTTTTTCCAACGAAATTTATTGAAGAGACTATTCTTTCTCCATTGTATGTTCAGTGCTCTTTTGATATAAATTAATCATCCATGTATGTGTGGGTTTATTTTGGGGCTGTCAATTCTGTTCCATTGATGGGTGTGTCTTTTTTGGGGCCAGTACCATATTGTTTTGACTACTATAGCTTTACAGTATGTCTTGAAATTAAGGAGCATGATACCTCCAGCTTTGTTTTTCTTTCTCAAGATTGTTTTGGCTATTTGAGATCTTTTGACATTCCATACACATTTTAGAATTATTTGTTCTAGTTCTGTGAAATACATCATTAGAATTTTGAAGAGATGCATTGAATCTGTAGATTTGGGTAGTAGAAACATTTTAACAACATTGACTCTTCCAATACATGAACATGAAATATCTTTCCGTTTATATGTGTTTTCAATTCATTTCATCAGTGTCTTTATAATAATTTTCAGGGTACAAGTCTTTTACCTCCTTGGTTAAATTTATTCCTAGGTATTTTATTCTTGTGATGCAATTTTAAATGGCTTGATTTCTGTTTCTAATAATAATTTATTAGTGTCTAGAAATGCCATGGATTTCAGTATATTGATTTGGTATCCTGCAGCATTACTGAGCTCATTTATTAGTTATAGTAATGGAGTCTGTAGGGTTTCTTTAGGGTTTCAGTGGCGTCTTTCAGGTTTCTGTACACCATATCATGTCATCTGCAAATAGTTAGCTTTACTTCTTCCTTTCCAATTTGGATGACTTTTATTTCTTTTTCTTGTCTAAATGCTATGGCTAGGACATCCAAAACTATGTTGAAAGAAAGTGGTGAAAGTGGGCATTCTTGTCTTGTTCCTGATATTAGAAGAAAAGCTTTCAGCTTTTCACTGTTGAGTATGATGTTAGCTATGGGTTTGTCATATATGGACTTTATTATGTTGAAGTACAATCCATCTGTTCCCCTTTGTTAAGTCTTTATCATAAGTGGATGTAAGTCCTTATAAGTAATTGGTCTATTCTGACTTTCTAGTTCCTCAATATTCAGTCTTGGAAGATTGTATATTACTAGGAATTTGTCCATTTCTTCTAGGTTGTTCAATATGTTGATGTATAGTTAACCTCAGTAGTTTCTTAAGATCCTTTGTATTACTGTGGTATCAGTTTTAATTTGTAATTCATTTCTGATTTCATTTGAGTCCCCTCTCTTTTTTTTCTGGGTTAATCTAGTAACAGATTTGTTGATTAATTCTTGTTTAATCTTTTCAAAGAAACAGTTATTAATTTTATTTATCTTTTGTTGTTTTAGTCTCTATTTCATTTATTGTCTCTTGATCTTTATTTCCTTCCTTCTACTAATTTTCGGTTTTACTTGCTCTACATTTTTGAGTTTTTTCCATGTAAGCTTAGATGATTTATTTGGGATTTTTCTTATTTCTTGAGGTAGGCCTTATTGCTACTGACTCCCCTCCTGGAATCATTTTTACTGCATCTTATGGCTTTTGGTAGGTCATATTTCTATTTTCATTTGTTTCTAGGTGTTTTTGCTTTCTTCAATGACTGACTGGTTTTTTAGTGGCCTGTTGCTTAATCTCCACATTTTGGTGGGTTTCTTTCCCTTCATTTTCTTGTGATTGATTTCTAGTTTCATATCATCATGGTTGATAGGATTTCACTCTTCTTAAAAAATACTGATCAATTGCAGGAATAATATCCATGTAAATATTATGTGAGGGTAAAATAATATAAAAATATCATAATAGTGTTTTCCTAAAGTTACTGCTCAATAAACAGCTGCTGCCATTATTTATTACTGTAAGTATTATCATATTACTATATCATTCTAGGAGATAGAGGTGAAGAGAGAGAAGTAAGCATAAATTTATAAAGTGTATTAGTTGGTGTTCAAGGTGAGAGGAGAGAAGTGAAAAGGGCAGAAATGAAGCTAGCTTGATTGAAACCAACAAAATGTTAAGTTTCTATGATTTAGAAAAAAAATCTACCAACTCAGCATAGTACCTTTGGTTGATTCACACTGATCAGAAATTTTCAGTTACATAAATTTTTTATCAATCAAATTGAGAAATTAAAATATGTTGATGATCTTCTATGTATTTCTTACCAAGTAAATCTACAATACTCTTCATAGGGACACTATGTGTAATAGCACCAACTGGAAAACTACTTCAATCTTCATCAACAGTGAAATAGATAAAAGTATCTACACAATGTAATGCTACACATAGTGGGAAAAACATAATTTTAACGACATGTATCAGTAACTCTCACAGATAATGGTAAGTGAATGAATCTAAATACATTGAAGAGCACATGCTTTTTCATTTTATTTAAAAGAAGCACATAACAGGAAAAAAAAATCTAGAATTCTGGATAACAGCTACTGGGAAGATGGAAGAGTTAGTGACTGTAAGGGAATGCAAGTGAGGATTCTCAGAGCACTAATGGGCTCTATTTCTTAAAGGAGTGCTGTGTTCCTTCAAGGAAGGGTATAGGTTCCCTTTATAAATTCTTCAAGATTTATACTTAACACGTGTATTTTTCTAGATGTATATCTCAATAAAAGTTTTTTTTTCCCTAAGGCAAGAAAAAAGATGGTGTTGATAATGACAATCTTATACCTGAACTCTTTCCAAATTTAGGCATCCCAGGAAACTTTGGAGGAGAAAGGAAGAATGCTGTACTAGTTGAATCACTTGAGAGTTTCAGCAGTAGAAAAATGTAACTGATATTCAAGAAATGGTTAATGAAGCAGAACTGTATGAAAATAAAGAATTTATATATTAAATGAATTCAAAAAAAGCCTCAGATGCCTTTACTTACTCTTATGTGACTCTAACTGGAAAAAAATTTATCACTGGAGATTAACCTGTGACTCTCACAATTAATGGAAGTGTCTAGCATCCACATAGGGCAAGACTGCCTCTGAGCCTAGAAGTTTGCTGATTTTGAAATAGATTTGAAGAAAGAACTTTATTTTAAAAAGTTGACTAGAAACAGCTGCACTTCGTTGTCAGAATAAAAATCCACAAGTATTCTAAGACTTCAAAAAATACAACAAACAATGTGACATCATTAACCCTTAGAAAAGACATTTCTGCCATGGCTATATTTGATCACCATTTCTCTCTCCTCAAAACATCTTGTAATACCTGTCTTTAAAGATGCTTCCAGAAAAGTCTAAGGAAGCGGAACTTGAAAGAAAGAATAAAATACTCTTTCAGTCCTAGTGAAAATCAAGGCTAGTAAAAATCTGATTTTTTTCCTCTTTTTTTAAAATAAGTTTTTAGCATGTTCAGTTGCAGTTTTATCCTTAATAGGGCTTAAATATGGGTTGAGGCATTAAAAAAAAAAACCCAAAAGAGAAAATTTGAGAGATTTAGGAGATAGTTTTAGACATTATCCTGTCATTTCCTTTGTTTTTGACACGAAGGAATCTACTTAATATATGTGGCTGTTGACTTAGGTTATAGGGAAATTATAACATTGTCTTGTCAAAAAATGTTTAAGAAAAAAAGGTAACTGGCCCTTTTTAATTATTTGGAATTACTTCTCCCCAAAAGGCGGTGGTCAAATAGGGTATCTTCCAGATTTATAACTTCATTTTGTTCTCTACTTCCATAAACAATATGGAGAGTCTCTCTTTAATGGGGTGACACATTCTGTGCCCACCAGAAAACGTAAGCTCTAAACCATATTGAACCTAAATATAGTTTCAAGGGATTGAGAAATTGTTTCTACAAAGACTAAGTGAGGTAGACAGTTGATAAATTAAAAATTAAAGGCAGGCAAAAAATACCTCTAATTTTTAAGAGGGAGAAAAAGAAGACCTTCAGATCAGCTGTTTTATTATTATCTGCAAAACTGTGTGACTGTGTGAGTCTTGACTATACTTTGTGTAGGTAGAAGTTCAAATGCCTTCTTGTTGAAAAACAACACTATCTTACAGTTAAAAATTTTTACAAAATTCTCTCACATACAGCACTCACATTTTATACTATATGTTAAAAATACTAGGAATTGGGAGGATAGGACAATATCAGTTAAGGTGACCAAGGAGAATTCAGAAAACCACAGCATTAACTCTAGTCTGAAAACTCTTTAGAGACCATGAGTCCAAATTCATCACATTTCAAAATAAAGTACAGAACCCAGAGGTTTGGAATGAGAGCTTTTCCATGTGATAGAGTGGCCACAAAAACTTCTCTTCTCTCCAGGGAGAAATTTGGTCACTTCTCTCCAGAGCCCTCCAGTCACTAGAGTATAAAGCTCATACAGCAGGGGTGCTATCTGCTTTTCCATCACATTATCCCCAACATCTAGGGCAACATCTAGAACTATAATGGTTACTCAAGTAAAATGTGTTGAATGAATTAATCTCTGTAAATAACTTTCTTTTTAACATGAACACATCTAACACTTTTTTGAATCTAATTTCATATTTGTAACTTTGATGCTAATGTAACATACTCAAAAATCAAAGTCATTCAAAATTAAGATTTTGAAGTAAATTTGTATTTACCTTTAAATGCCCATCAAACTATTATAATATATCAAATGTTCATAATCTAATTTTTCAATATTCACATTCATTTATTCCATCCATAGATTTTTTTAAAACACAATTTATGGACAAAATAATGTTATTATTTTAACAATATAAGCCACAAACTAACAAAGATGAGTTAAATTAGATACTTTCTACCAGAATAAAGTCAATACAATTTTAAATATAAAGTTTATGGTTGTGCAAAAAGCATTCCAAGTAATTATCTGGTTTACAAAATATAATTTTTTTCCTAATTTGTGAAGTCTTTCTTTGTTAACAACATATTTTTACTAATAAAAGATGTAATTTTTTAAAAAAATGTTTATGGAACTACTATGCTTGGCTCTGCTATCATGACTACTGAAAAACTACAAGATCACATATTCCTCCAAAAGTCAACAACAAGCATTTCATAAGCTATTATGGAGGCTATTTGAAATAGCAATTGTCTTCAGGTTCAAGTGAAAATCTTCTAAAACAAGGCATCCACTATCTCACTACTGGATGTGCTGACAATGAAGTATTACATTTGTCAACAAACATGTTAAGAACTAGCACATACAGAAAATTATGTTGTTTCAAAAGTGATGTTGCTATATCAAGGTTATTACTATTATTATAAATATTTTGAAAAGTACCCTTCCAGAATTGCTTTTAGAGAACACAGCTCATTCTTTTGAATATCTGCAAGGATAGCAAATCTTTTCCCTTTGAAAGTGGAAAAAATAATTTTAGAGGAGTCAAAAAGTATTCAAGCCATGGCTAGAGAATAGGTGTGTGTCTAGAAGAACATGTGGCTGCTGCAACAGCAATTTGAAGAATTTTTCCAGGGTGGCTCCAAATTCTCAAATTTATTCTTATGCAATTTCAAAAAATACTTTGTTCTAGCATTATTTGAAAGAATTGACTAGAACTTTATTTAAAACAATTTTCCAAAAGTTTCAAAAAAGATTTGGAGAATTGTGGAATAAGTACAAATTCCCAGAGGAACTCTCTCAAGGAAAACATACAATTTTTAAATAAGTTATATATAAATAACTTAAAAACCAAGTCTCACTATTTTATAAGCATGCCATATAGAGTTTCTTCACATGTCAAATCTAGATTAAGCAATGTGCATGGTAATTTGCTGGAAAGCAGGATAATTTCCTACTTTCAGTCTGAAACCAAGTTTTAGAAACTACAGATTGCTCTCAGATGATCAGGAATCACATTCTCATATATTGTGATCACTATAGGTTTCTTCTTACTGCATTTCTTAACAAGTTTGAAATCAAAATTCTAGAATATGGTTTCAGTTAAAAAAATGCCAACTTCTACCAGTTGTCAGCTTTGCCAGGTGATAAAACTGCTGACTGTGAAAACTATAGTCTGAATATTTCCATTACACAGAGAGGGAATGTCGACACTTTGTGAGCAGTTTCAGAATGTACTATAAATCATTACACAAACTGAACTTGTTAACTGAAAGTTTTCTAAATTGCAATGAAAAATATAATACTTAAAAAAAACCCACAAAGCTACTTTGATAACAATTGAAAGGAACAACAAGTCTATGTACATGTCTTAACATTCATTTGCTTCATGTTGATTTTGGCGAATTATGCCTTTTCTCAATGAAAACAGATACTTGGCCATGTTCTGAAATTAAATACTGAAACAGAATGAAACGTATCCTTGAATTCTCACATATCCTTTTTTATTAACATGTAGCATGTTATACAAATGACCCACTGTTCGTGCCTGACACATTCAACCCCTTTGGACTTCGACAAGCAGCCACAGAATAAGAAGCATGTGAAACCTTCTAGACTGTTCCAAGAACTAGTGTTGAGAACACACTGTACTATAATGCAACAGAAATCAGGAAATCAGGTTGGGAAGATTATGTTTGCAAAAAGAAAATAATCATAACCTTTCTTCAGCTTCAGAAGACAACTGACCCTAACAGTGGCTCCTTCTTTGTCCTTACAATTTGTATATCTATATTCTGATCAAATCCGGGTGTGGGTCAAGCTGACCCCTGAGAAAAGAGGAAATATCCTTGTTGATCAAACCAGTCAATCCTAAAGGAAATCAGCCCTAAATATTCATTGGAAGAACTGATGTTTAAGCTAAAACTCCAATACTTTGGCCACCTGATGCAAAGAACTGACTCATTGGAAAAGACCCTGATGCTGGGAAAGATTAAAGCCAGGAGGAGAAGGGGATGACAGAAGATGAGATGTTTGGATGGCATCACCAACTCAATGGACATGAGTTTGAGCAAGCTCTGGAAGTTGGTGATGGACAGGGAGGCCTGGCATGCTGCAGTCCATGGGGTCGCAAAGAGTCATACACAACTGAGCGACTGAACTGAACTGATCCTTGTTGTGCCACTCCAGTCAACATATGGTACTAAGAACTTCCTGCCTTTGATGTTTACTTGAGGATACCTTATGGAGAAAGCAGCCTCAGTGGCAGAAGTGTCTATTTGGTGAGAGTGGAGGTTTGAGGGACAGAGGTGTAAGAGGGATAGGATAATTAAATGGAACACTCCATGGCTCACTCCAAGGACATAATGAGACATTTCTGAGGGTGGTGGTAGGAGGGCTAACCTGGGGAGAGACACTTTTGCATTTTGCTTGGGGAACAAATTATGTGACTATCAAAGTCTTTTTCCACTGTGTTTCTGCTTAATTACAGTGAAAGTTGCTCAGTTGAGTCCGACTCTTTGCAAGCCCCTGGACTATACACTCCATGGAATTCTCCAGACCAGAATACTGGAGTGGGTAGCCTTTCCCTTCTTCATGGGATCTTCCCAATCCTGGAATAGAACCCAGGTCTCCTGCAGTGCAGGTGGATTCTTTACCAGTTGAGCCACAAGGAAAGCCCAAGAATACTAGAGTGCATAGCCTATCCCTTTTCCAGTGGATCTTCTCAACCCTGGAATCGAACAGGAGTCTCCTGCATTGCAGGTGGATTCTTTGCCAACTGAGCTATCAGGGAAGACCTGTTACAAGCTTTCGTTAAAGATGGATTCCTGTGACATAAAAATTCAAAGTTATAATGAATGGAGAGCCAGCACATCATATTAATACAGGTTCCTTTTATAGATTCCCCCCTCTAAGTCTTTAAACATAGCATCTTGGAATCGGCTCTATAACTTAAGCCTAAAGCTATGTTTGAGCATGATTATTCTATGTAGCAGGCACTGGAATTCTGGTGAGAATAGAAAGAAGTGCAAGGAGCCAGGCACGTGACTGGGAGTGAGAAGCGAGGATCTCCCTGTTCTATTGTGCACTCATTAGGTGCACTTGAAAAAGATACACCCCTGTTTGCTTTCGTTTCTTCACCTGCATAAACAACATGCACATCTTCTGGAGAGGGTGACATTCACAAATCCAGCACAAACTTTCTCTGTCCCTGTGCAATCTTACTTGGTGTGACACCAATGACCTCACGGTGAGACGTGGGTACGGGGCAGAAAAGGTTAAATGATTAATTTGCCAAATTCGATTGCTAGGAAGAGATGGGACAATTCCAGGCAGTATAAATCAGCTATGCATTTAGAAACTATTATCAGGAGCACTAGACAGCACTGCATGATGGTCTGCAAACCACAAGTGATGTCAAGCTGTGAGACTGCCGGGCTGCCAAAGGCTCAAGCACGATAATAGATGCTAAAATTACTGCTGAAAAAGCATATTTGATTACAGAGGGACCCAAGAGCAGTAAAGACCTTGGAAGGCTTCCCTCTGAGTTTTACAAGAAATAAGATAAGCAGTATCTCCAACTGTAATCACAAAATATAATAAAAATGCTCTGAGCTCTCATAGGACTTGGAAGGACATCTCCCTTGAGTGATATAAAACCATTCCATTCCTAATACACAATGATGAAGACAAAGTTACCCCCACATTGAGGCAAAATCTAGTTCATGATACAGGCAACTCCATGATCAGGCTTTTAAAACTGTAATTTTAAAAGAGATGGACTTATTTAAACTGACCCCAACCTGTGTGTTCCCACCTCTCTGCTCTTTCTCTTTATCCTTAAGTCTCACTTATATAATCCTTTTGCTCAATTATTTCCAGCCTAATTCCTCAAAATATTTGATGAACGAATGTGACTGCCAGCTTTCCTCCAAAATCCATCATCCCTACACCTTCTACCCTGTCCCCCATTCTCATTCCCAGCTTCCAGTATTCCCAACCTAGGTCTTGCCCAAGGTCTCTCTCTTATCACTTGTGAAGTGGAAAATTCAGACACTAATAACTGTCAGAAAGAAAGAAAAACCCTACAAGAAATGCATTACAGTAATTAAAAAAAAAAAAAAAAACTTTTAAAAGTGGTTTTTAACCAGTTCCCATCTTCTTCTGAAACATCTTAAAGGTCACTTAATATTTTCTCTTTATATATTTTAAAATTCAGATGGTCCAGTAGGTCATCTAGTGGCTGCCTAGTACAATCCAAATTATATTTTTAAGAAATTGTATCTCATTTAAAAAAACACGTAGGTGATGAAGAAATTTAAATGTCTCTGGAAAAGCAAATCTAAAATTCTCAAAGACATCTATTTAACAGAAATAATCAGTTAAAAAGTACTAATTATACACAAAAATGCTTTGTACATCTTATAAAATATTTGTAAATTAACCATAATAAAACGCAAGGCATGTAAACTGCAAAGATTGTGAATGGATTAAAATGACAACAGAAGGCATCTTAATCACTACAAGCTAGTCTGTGTAAGAACCAGGTTCTGATACAGGTCTTGGTGGCCAATTGATTATATGAAATCTGAATGACCAAAAAGGATTTAAAACCCCTCAAATAAAATATATATTATTGAATATTTTCTTTGAGGCACCATAAGAGTTTTGATTTTAATTAAAGTTACGTGATATTTATAGTGTGATTACGGTAATAACATTTTACTCAAAATATCTATTTTCTGTTATGTCTGAAAAATTTCAGGCAAAACAGTCAGGGAAAAATCTGACAAGATTTGCCTAATTATTTTGCTATCAAACAAAAAGTTTCCACTTACAAGAATCTTTTCAGGGTTCTTCTGTATTCTGACAATCCAGAAATGAGTTCAACTGAAAATGTCAAGTGTGGCATATAAATAAACAACTCTGAGAAGAATGGATGTTCTGCCTTGCTTAATTTTGAAATAACAAACAGCCACGGGTGCCTAAATGACATATACCACTCCATCAGACAGGGCTTCCATTCCTGAAGTGTACTTACATGAATGGTGACTTTTCAGTCTTCTTTCATGATATAAGTGGGAAATATACCATGGAAAGGATACTCATACAGAAGGCAGAATTTTGTTTTGAGTTTAATTTTTTAAAATAAAAATTTGAACAAGTAAAGTGCAGAATGCAGAAATAACATTCCAGTCTTAGATCCTACACAATTCTGGAATAATCCCCACTTGGTAGGAACACTCCAGGGTGTGCTATCCTGGACACCTCTGCTTTTGGGGTTCTCTAGCATCAGCATTTCATCTGATAAGGTCCTTTAAGCATCACCATCTAACTGTAGAAGCTCCCTTCTTAGCTAGGGCTATCCTTCCCAATTCACTGCTTCTCAGGCATTTCACAACATAATCTCTATTTTCAATGTATTAAACCACTAAGAAATAGAGGAAAACAATAGAATGGGAAAGACTAGAGATCTCTTCAAGAAAATTAGAGATAACAAGGGAACATTTCATGCAAAGATGGGCACAATAAAGGACTGAAATGGTACGGACCTAACAGAAGCAGAAGATATTAAGAAGAGGTGGCAAGAATACACAGAAGAACTGTACAAAAAAGTCTTAATGACCCAGATAACCATGATGGTGTGATTACTCACCTAGAGCCAGATATCCTTGAATGTGAAGTCAATTGGGCCTTAGGAAGCATCACTACGAACAAAGCTAGTGGAGGTGCTGCAAGGAGATCAAACCAGTCAATCCTAAAGGAAGTCAGTCCTGAATATTCATTGGAAGGACTGATGCTAAAGCTGAAGCTCCAAAGAGCCTCTTGATGGAAGTGAAAGAGGAGAGTGAAAAAGTTGGCTTAAAACTCAACATTCAGAAAATTAAGATCAGGGCATCTGGTCCCATCACTTCATGGCAAATAGATGGGGAAACAGTGGAAACAGTGACAGACTTTATTTCCTTGGGCTCCAAAATTACTGCAGATGGTGACTGTAGCCATGAAATTAAAAGATGCTTGTTCCTTGGAAGAACTATTATGACCAACCTAGACAGCATATTAAAAAGCAGAGACATTTTGCCAGCAAAGGTCTATCTAGTCAAAGCTGTGGTTTTTCCAGTAGTTATGTATGGATGGAAGGAAATGGCAACCTACTCCAGTATTCTTGCCTAGAGAATCCCATGGATAGAGGAACCTGGTGGGCTGCTGTCCATGGGGTCGCACAGAATCGGACATGACTGAAGCGACTTAGCATACATGCATGCATTGGAGAAGGAAATGGCAATCCACTCCAGTATTCTTGCCTGGAGAATCCCAGGGACAGAGGAGCCTGGTTGGCTGCCGTCAAAGGGGTCGCACAGAGTCGGACACGACTGAAGCGACTTAGCAGCAGCAGCAGCATGTATGGATTCACATCCAAAGCTGAGCACCGAAGACTTGATGCTTTTGAACTGTGGTGTTGGAGATGACTTTTGAGAATCCCTTGGACTGCAAAGAGAATCAACCAGTCCATCCTAAAGGAGATGAGTCCTGAATATTCATTGGAAGGACTAATGCTGAAACTCCAATACTTTGGCCACCTCATGCGAAGAACTGACTCATTTGAAAAGACTCTGATGCTGGGAAAGATTGAAGGTGGGAGGAGAAGGGGACAACAGAGGATGAGATGGTTGCATGGCATCACTGTCTCAATGGACATGAGTTTGAGTAAACTCCCGGAGTTGGTGATGGACAGGGAGGCCTGCCGTGCTGCAGTCCATGGGGTCACAGAGAGTCGGACACAACTGAGCGACTGAACTGAACTGAACTGATGCAAAGAACTGACTCATTGGAAAAGACCCTGCCAGGCTCCTCTGTCCATGGGGATTCTCTAGGCAAGAATACTGGAGTGAGTTGCCATTTCTTTCTCCAGGGTATCTTCCCGAGCCAGGAATCAAACCCTGGTGACTTGATATGTTGCAGGCAGATTCTTTACCAACTGAGCTACGAAGGAAGCCCATTTTAGTTCCTAGGAACTTCATTTTGTCAAAAACATCAGTTTTTTGTCAGTTTCTGCCATAGTGTATCTATCTAAACCTATAGCTAATTAAAGGCAATATGAGATTTGCTGTTTCAGGTGGAAAACTATCCAAAAGGATACACTTTGATTAATTATTATTATTTTTATATAAAAAATTTCTTTATCAGTAGCATTAATGAATGATAACAGTTAGCTAAGATGATCATTCTGGGATATTTCAAAAATCTGAATTACTTATTCACTCATTTAATAAATAATTATTAAATAAAAATTTATGTGTATGGTCATGTGAAATGAAACACTGTAAATTTGGGAGTTATATTAAGAAAAAATCTATATGATAAGTAAAATGCCATTGAATAATAATTATAAAGAATGGATAATATATTTAATATTTATATATTTTAATGGTAGCAAAGTTCTACAATTACTTCCCCATTAAGAATGATAACTAAAATAAGTATATGTCTGTAGCATAAAGATGGAGAAGCTCTATACAGTCAGCAAAAATAAGACTGGGAGCAGACTGTGGCTCAGATCATGAACTCCTTATTGCCAAATTCAGACTTAAATTGAAGAAAGTAGGGAAAACCACTAGACCATTCAGATATGACCTATATCAAATCCCTTATGAGTATACAGTAGAAGTGACAAATAGATTTAAGGCACTAGATCTGACAGACAGAGTGCCTGATGAACTAAGAACAGAGGTTCGTGACACTGTACAGGAGACAGGGATCAAGACCATCCCCATAGAAAAGAAATGCAAAAAATGCAAAAAAGCAAAATGGCTGTCTGAGGAGACCTTACAGATAGCTGGGAAGAGAAGAGAACCGAAAAGCAAAGGAGAAAGGGAAAGATATTCCCATCTGAATGCAGAGTTCCAAAGAATAGCAAGGAGAGATAAGAAAGCCTTCCTCAGCAATCAGTGCAAAGAAACAGAGGAAAACAACAGATTGGGAAAGACTAGAGATCTCTTCAAGAAAATTAGAGATACCAAAGGAACATTTCATGCAAAGATAGGCTCGATAAAGGACAGAAATGGTATGGACCTAACAGAAGCAGAAGATATCAAGAAGAGGTGGCAAGAATACACAGAACTGTACAAAAAAGATATTCATGACCCAGATAATCACGATGGTGTGATCACTCACCTAGAGCCAGGCATCCTGGAATGTGAAGTCAAGTGGGCCTTAGAAAGCATCACTACGAACAAAGCTAGTGGAGGTGATGGAATTCCAGTTGAGCTATTTCAAATCCTGAAAGATGATGCTGTAAAAGTGCTGCACTCGATATGCCAGCAAATTTGGAAAACTCAGCAGAGGCCACAGGACTGGAAAAGGTCAGTTTTCATCCCAATCCCAAAGAAAGGCAATGCCAAAGAATGGTCAAACTACCGCACAATTGCACTCATCTCACATGCTAGTAAAGTAATGCTCAAAATTCTCCAAGCCAGGCTTCAGCAATACGTGAACCATGAACTTCCAGATGTTCAAGCTGGTTTTAGAAAAGGCAGAGGAACCAGAGATCAAATTGCCAATATCCGCTGGATCATCGAAAGAGCAAGAGAGTTCCAGAAAAACATCTATTTCTGTTTTATTGACTATGCCAAAGCCTTTGACTGTGTGGATCACAATAAACTGTGGAAAATTCTGAAAGAGATGGGAATACCAGACCATCTGACCTGTCTCTTGAGAAACCTGTATGCAGGTCAGGAAGCAACAGTTAGAATTAGACATGGAACAACAGACTGGTTCCAAATAGGAAAAGGAGTACGTCAAGGCTGTATATTGCCACCCTGCTTATTTAACTTATATGCAGAGTACATCATGAGAAACGCTGGGCTGGAAGAAGCACAAGCTGGAATCAAGATTGCCAGGAGAAGTATCAATAACCTCAGATATGCAGATGACACCACCCTTATGGCAGAAAGTGAACAGGAACCAAAGAGCCTCTTGATGAAGGTGAAATAGGAGAGTGAAAAAGTTGGCTTAAGGCTAAACGTTCAGAAAACTAAGATCATGGCATCTGGTCCCATCACCTCATGGGAAATAGATGGGGAAACATTGGAAACAGTATCAGACTTTATTTTTTTGGGCTCCAAAATCACTGCTGATGGTGATTGCAGCCATGAAATAAAAAGATGCTTACTCCTTGGAAGGAAGGTTATGGCCAACCTAGATAGCATATTTAAAAGCAGAGTCATTACTTTGCCAACAAAAGTCCATCTAGTCAAGGCTATGGTTTTCCAAGTGGTCATGTATGGATGTGAGAGTTGGACAGTGAAGAAAGCTGAGCGCTGAAGAATTGATGCTTTTGAACTGTGGTGTTGGAGAAGACTCTTGAGAGTCCCTTGGACTGCAAGGAGATCCAATCAATCCATCCTAAAAGAGATTAGTCCTGGGTGTTCAATGGAAGGACTGATGTTGAAGCTGAAACTCCAATACTTTGGCTACCTCATGCGAAGAGTTGACTCATTGGAAAAAAACCCTAATGCTGGGAAGGATTGGGGGCAGGAGGAGAAGGGGATGACAGAGGATGAGATGGTTGTATGGCATCACTGACTCAATGGACATGGGTTTGGGTAAACTCCAGGAGTTGGTGATGGACAGGGAGGCATGGCATGCTGCGATTCATGCCGTCGCAAAGAGTCGGACATGACTGAGCGACTGAACTGAACTGAACTGAACTGTAGCATATTCATATTAACAGATGAAATTTCATATTCACTTTTTATATACCTATTGTGAAGTCATTTGTAGACACAAAGACAGTTTTGACAATGTTGTCTGGTCAGAACATTTTAAATTATTATAAAAGGAAAAATCTTGCTTTGCTGATCTTTTCACCTACTTGAACCAGATATGAAAAGAATAAAATTCTAAAATAAAGAGTGGTGAATTTTAAAAACTCTCAACTGTTAAAGATGGAGTTCACTGATTTCTGTTGAGAACAATTAAGCAAAATAATTAATCTTTGCCTTTGTTTTCATTGCAAATAGACAGTTTTTCTTACTTTAATGTAAGAAAGAGTAAGTCAATGAACACTACCACTAAAGAAACTTCTGATAATTATAGTGGTTAAAAATAGTTGATTATTGGCTTCATGTTAGGTGTAAATAGAAATTTTGTAATCTAATCCATGATTCAGAAAATTTATGCCATATGTCAATGATTAAACAAGAAGTTATCCAGGCAAAGAATGTTAAAATCTTTCTTAACTAGTCATAAAATTACTAGTGAACAGGCTAAATAAAATTTCAGGATAACAAGTATTAGAAAATCCAATGATATTACTTCAAAGGCAACAAGAATTTTCAAACCATAAACTGATTTCTTACCAAGAACCAACACAATGGTTAGACAACAGATGTACCATGTAAATGACAAGAAAAGAATTATGGACGGATTTTGGTGGACCAACAACAGATGTCTAATAAATACTTATTGAACTAAAATTTTTTGTACGTGTCTATGTACATTAGTGTGTTGAGAATGAAAGTTTGAAGAGAAGTGAGTGTGAGCTTTTTCATTTTATCATTCTGAAGCAATGGTCCTGCAGGGGATTTAAACACCTTGAGATAATCATGATATCAAGTCCTCAGTTTAAAACTTCCTTTACCTATTTACTTTTAAATTGTTTCCGTCTTTTTTACATTGGTTTATGAGAATACTAACGACTCAAGTACATGATCACTGAACTCAAAGAGGAAGCAGACCATGAAAGGGCTTCCATCTGCATGTCCTGGCATGTGCATACTGGTATGCTACCTTGAACTTGATGAATTTAAAATTCCTAGCCATTTCCAAGTGAACTGCTCAAAAGTTCATTTTAACAAGTTAGGCTATCAGTACTTGACTTAGCAAAACTGGAAGGATGTAAGGATTATTTATTCCAAACTTTCAGAGAAAGCAGTCAACTGGAATTATTTATGAGAGAGAAGAGGCAAATTCCTTAAATTCCTACATTGAAATGAATATAATGCTCAATATATCATTCTCAAGTGAGAATGAGCTAATTTCATTAAAAACATTATTATTAATGAAAATAATTACTGGGTATTTCTCTTGCTTGATACTGTAACCGATTACCACAAATGTCTCTAAAAGCCAAAGTACATTTATCAATACACTCCCTAATCCCAGCATCCGCACAACATTTCTGGAATTTCTTGGCATAATCTCCATTTCAGATCTTGTGACATTGAAGAAAATTTTTATGACTTTCCAACCATATTTTATTTATGACCCAAAACTAGCTGCCCCTGGCGTGGAAAACTCTAATTTACATAGTCAGCAGTCAAGACTGAGTGCTTATCTTGCAGTATCAAAGAGTGATGACCTACTACCTCATAAGGTAACATGCATGTGTGCACGCATGCCAAGTTGCTTCAGTCATGTCAGACTCTTTGCAACCCAGTGGACTGTAGCCCACCAGGCTCCTCTGTCCATGGGATTGTCCATGCAAGAATACTAGAGTGGGCTGCCATGCCCTCCTCCAAGGGATCTTCCCAACCCAGGAATCAAAACTCTGCATCTCTTACATCTCCTGTATTGGCAGGTGGGCTCTTTACCACTAGCGCCAGCTTGGAAGACCCAAAAGGTAACATAAGAGTAGGCAAAACTACAATTGTGAAAGAAGAATTCCTGATGAAAATGTTTGAGGAGGCAGCATCACTACAAGTCCTCCACTAACCAATTTAAAAGGTAAGCTAAGTAAATTTAAAAAAAATTATGTAGGTACACATCATAACTAGTTTACATTTTTTTTACTGGATTACATTTTTACATCATTATAAATATATCCCTACACATTTATGAGAACCTTATGTATTTTTAAAAGTCTACACATACAAAGATCAACAGATAATAGAAGCATTCATTTAACACACATGCAGTATCTAGCAATTTGCTAGGCTTCAGAATGCAAGAATGAAGGCACACTCCATGGCTATCAAAAAGTGCTATATTAATAGCATCAATCATGCATTAAGATATGCTTATTCAGAATCATTAATAAGGAGGGTGAACTGATACACCTGATATGCCATACATATGGCATAAGATACTGGCAGCACTGGATGATTAGATTCAGTGTATTCAATAGTTTGTATTCAGTGTGAAAAATCCCGTAGCATGCTCCCATGCATACTGAATCACAAGAACAAGTTAGAGCTTTTGTCATATAGTTGAAGCTTGATACTATTTCAACTCCTAAAACTTGGTCCCATGTATATAAAAATAAAAAATATTGCCCATCATGTAAAGGTATATTTGAAAAGTAACTAAGGTACCTATTTAATTTTTTTCATAATACAAATAGGAGAACTAAAAAAAAAATCTTGTTTAGAGGTGAAAAATGGAAGGAAGCGAAAAAGCACTGTAGGAGAGAAGAATTTAAAGAGGTAGAGAAATGTCATTCTAGAGTAAGTGTTACAGTCAACTGAACAGCTGATTTACAAAATCAGTGAATGTTTGGTCCTCAAAGAACCTTCATTGTTCTTCAGTCGCTAACTAGTATCTGACTCTTTGTGACCCCGTGGATTGTAGCACATCACAATTCCCTGTCCTTCACCATCTCCCAGAGTTTGCTCAGACACATGTCCATTGAGTCAGTGATGCTGTCTGATCATCTCATCCTCTGTCCCCTCCTTCTCCTTTTGCCTTCAATCTTTCCCAGCATTAGAGTCTTTCCAACAAGGCAGCTCTTTGCATCAGGTGGCCAAAGCACCGAAGCTTCGGCTTCAGCATCAGTCCTTCCAACGAATATCAGGGTTGATTTCCTCTAGGATTGATTGGTTTGCTCTTCTTGCAGTCAAGGGACTCTCAATAGTCTTCTCCAGCATCACAGTTTGAAAGCATCAATTCTTTGGCACTCAGCCTTCTTTATGTTCCAACTCTCACATCCGTACATGATTACTGGAAAAACCATAGCTTTGACTATATGGACCTTTGTCAGCAAAGTGGTGTTTCTGCTTCTTAATATGCTGTCTAGGTTTGTCATAGCTTTCCTGCAAGGAGAAAGCATCTTTTATTTTCATGGTCACAGTCACCTTCTGCAGTGGTTTTGGAGCCTAAGAAAATAAAATCTGTCAGTGCTTCCCCCTTTCCCCTATTTGCCATGAAATGATGGGACTGGATGCCATAATCTTAGTTTTTTTAATGCTGAGTTACAAGCCAGCTTTTTCACCTTCATCAAGAGGCTCTTCAGGTCCTTTTCACTTTTTGCTATTCGAGTGGTGTCATCTGCATATCTGAGATAAGATATGCAGATATGAGGTGAGAACATTAAACATGATTTATCCCAATCCTATCATGTCATGCTTAAGGAGACTGAGGCTCAGAAAAAGAAGTGGTAGTTTGTTTTGTTTGTATAATTACAAATCGAAATCCAGTTTTTAAACTTCTTCATGGATTAAAACATTATCAGATTTAAAAACAACTAATATTGAAGCTCTTGATAAAAGTAAAAGAGGAGAGAGAAAAAAGTTGCCTTAAAACTCAACATTCAGAAAACTAAGATCAGGGCATCCGGTCCCATTACTTCACGGCAAATAGATGGGGAACAATGGAAACAGTGACAGACTTTATTTTCTTGGGCTCCAAAATCACTGCAGATGGTGACTGCAGCCATGAAATTAAAAGACACTTGCTCCTTGGAAGAAAAGCTATGACAAACCTAGACAGCATATTAAAAAGCAGAAACATTATTTTACCGACAAAGGTCCATATAGTCAAAGTTGTGGTTTTTCTAGTAGTCATGTATGGATGTGAGAGTTGGACCATAAAGAAAGTTGAACTTTGAAGAATTGATTCATTTGAACTGTGGTGTTGGAGAAGACTCTTCAGAGTCCCTTGGACAGCAAGGAGATCAAATCAGTCAATCCTAAAGGAAATCAACCCTGAATATTCATTGGAAGGACTGATGCTGAAGCTGAAGCTCCAATACTTTGGCCACTTGATGAGAAGAACTGACTCATTGGAAAAGATGCTGATGCTGGGAAAGATTGAAGGCAGGAGGAGAAGGGGACGACAGAGGTTGAGATGGTTGGATGGCATCACTAACTTGATGGACATGAGTTTGAACAGGCTCCAGGAGTTGGTGATGGACAAAGAGGCCTGGCGTGCTGCAGTCCATGGGGTCGTAAAGAGTCAGACACGACTGAGTGCCTGAACTGAACTAAATACTGAAACTTAATATTGCTAGAGTTGGTACTAAACTCATGAGCTGCTTCAGAATATTAATGTATCCAAATAACAATGTCTTTAAATTCCATTCCTCTCTCATTATAATATCTACAGTCACACCCAAACCTACCCATCTAACCTCATGTCCACTCACACAATTCCCAAACCTTCTTTTTTTGGTTTTTGCTATTTTGCTATTGGTTGTTGCTTTAGATACACCTTTTTGCAAATGGAAGAAAAGCCCTACCTACGTTTCTGCTATATTTCATTTAGTGATTGTATTGTATAAGTAGAATTGCTTATAGAAATAAAAATTATTTGTTTGTAAAAGTTCAAAGAATCATTCAGCTAGCCATCAAAAATGCAGCAGTGTGCTTTTCTTTAGTAACAGTGAAGTGAAGGAAGAGGATAAGCAGAGAATTCTTTTTTTCTTTGGTACCTAATTTTTTTCCCTTCAACATAATGTAGGTACATAATAGGTGATGAGATAGTTGAAGCTAAAGAGAGTGCTAAATTGAAGAAGTCTTACTTTCTCATAGTTGTCCACAGTGTGTGATCAGACACACTGGAGATTTTATCATTCAATTAATTCTTTCATTCAGGAAACATTACTTGGGACAATGTAAGGTTGTAGAGATAGTGTAAGACTCAAGAAACTCAAGTTTAATGGATAAAAAAGACCAACTAAACATAATTTTTAAAAAATTGAATCCTGGTTTAAATACAAGCCTTTTTCTTTCCTCCCCCTGAAAGGTGCAAGCTTGTTAACTAAGGTGTTTGTAAACAACGAGATATTTCTCTCTCACTCATTAACATTTTCTAAAAACGATTCTGATACCTGTACTCTGAACTCATGTTCAAATAATTCACATTTTAAACAGTGATCACCGCCGCCCCCACCCCACCCCCAACCAACCCTCCAACACACACACTTGTTCTCTTACAGAATTATTTTGGATTAGATTTTAGACTGAGAAGTGATCTTGGAGTTCTAGAGTTCAATGGTCTCATTTTACAGAGGGGAAAAATGAAGCCCAGATAGATGGGCATTTGCCCAAAGTAATCATTTAGAGGCTAATATTCAGAATTCTACATAGAATTCTCATTATTCTAATTCAATTTAAGAGTTTGTTCAGTTTCTCCATGGAAAATACACACCCATAGTTTCTCTTTCTCAAATCAGGAACTCTTGCTACATTGAACCTAAAAGGCAATGGCTCAACAACTGAGCCCCAGGGGTCAGCTGTACCTCTCCCTAATTGCATCATCTCTTCATGCCTGATGTCCTCAGGTTACAAGGGACCACAAAGTACTAAATAAAGATAGAGAACTACTCTACCTAAGTAAGCACAGACTGTTGGTCCATGTTTACCACTTATGATTAAAGAAAAGTCAAAATATCAAAACAAATCTTTTAGTAAAAATCAAAGTGATAAATTTTTATCAAATTTTTAAAAATCTTTCTGAAAGCCTAAAGAAGGAAAGTATTCCCCCCATTACATTCCCCTCACTCCTCCCTTATAAAGAAATCTTCTTTCAGAAGATACAGAAAAATCAACTGATGCAGATGGTAGGATCTGAGAACTACCTGGGGAACTCTGGTCTGTTCACGGACTATCAGTCATACTTACTTATAAAAATTCAGATTTTATATCTTATTTTGTTAATGACAGAATTGGGCATCCACATTTTCAGAGTTTGAGGTTGGGTTCAAATGAAAACTTCTACTGCTTATGATCATAAGGCACATCCATTTTTAAAAAATAAAAGTATTTAGAATTAGAAGGGATCTTGGGAAAAAAATGTGTGGTAGTAAGATAATGATATGTTTTGGAGTCAGTATTTCGTCCTTCTAGGTAGCTAATTTCATAGCTTTAGAAAGAAATTTTTAGGAGATGGTGGTACAAAAAGAATAGGATTGAAACATATACATTACCATAGGTAAAACAGATAGCCAGTGGGAATTTGCTGTATTGTATTGTATGTAGGGAGCTCAAATCCTGTGCTCTGTGACAACCTAGAGAGGTGGGATGGGGTAGGAGGTGGGAGGGAGGTTCAAGAGGGAGGGGACATATGCATGCCTATGGTTTATTCATATTGATATATGGCAGAAACCAACACAATATTGTAAAGCAATTACCCTCCAATTAAAAATAAATACATTAAAAAAATACATATTCAGTTTGCAAAAAAAGAAACTTTGTTTTTTAAATCTCCCTGGTCTTCTCCTATATAGTAGGGATAATAATACTATGTTCTTTTAAGGACTATTAGCTAGACATGTAAAATATCTAGCACATAAAAAATTATAACAAATTGGAGCTATTTCTATTTTCTTTAGTTTTAAATTCCCAGCTGGCCATGTGCTTGAAGAATGGATAAAAGCAAGGGAATGAAAGGGAAATAGACCTTAGCAATAAGTGCCAGACATGTGACAAATGCAAGTTAAGCAACAGCAGTAGCTGTTTCCCTTCACTAACCACTGATCATATGCCAGCAAGTTATTAGGAGCTTTAATACATTATTTAATTTAATCTCCCCAAATGCCCTGATGAGATAGGAATTATCACCTCCATGGTATAGAAAAGGAATCAGGGAGTCAGAGAAGTTAAGTAATGTGCCCAAGGCACATAGATAATAAGCAACAGAGCCAAAGTAGGAAGAAGGGCAGAAGAAATGGCCTGAAGTTGCTCTTAAGCTTAATTATACATTTAAAAAAAGGTATTTCAGAAGAAAATAGAAGATAAATGCAACAGACACATACACATCTTCCCACTATGAGCTCCTTAAGAACTGGGGCCAGGGTTCATTAACCTAGGTGAACTCAGAATCTAGGGCAATTCCTCAAATACAGTGAGTTCTCATTAGATATATGTGTATGATAATTAATTGGAAAGCAATTGGCAATGGGGGCAATAAGATATCACATTCTGTCAAAGCAAAGTCTTTGTGATGACAGTAAATATAATAGGTTGTGCAGTGAGAACATTCATGCAGAAAGACAATAATCACAAACTAAAAATATCTTTACATATCTACTGTCTGATAATGACTACTGCCTGTTCATAGAGCTTTCACCTCATTATGTTATTATATAGAGTTCAATCACTATGAGTTGTATTATCTTAAAATGTGAAGGACAATGAGGAAGATACACACATTCACAGATATACACATCTGTATTTTGGGGATGATCTAAAATTTACTCCATTGTATATGAGCGAAAAATATAAATGAAAGAAAACTCTCTTCGAAAGCTTAAAAAAATGAAACAAAAGCTTAATTCTTTCATTCAAATAATATCTATAATTTAAAGTCATGACAAGATAAATTCACAGTTATGTTAGATTCATGCAACTGCATGTACACAAGCGAAACTTCAGTAATGGAATAGCTTGCTCTTTGGGAGGGAAGGGGTAGAATGGGAGTATTATGAAAACAAAGAGAACCCTGGTCCATCAGAACTTTCAAAGAAAATAACCCTTTGGCCAGACCAAAATTCCCCAAAGCAACAATCTACATATAGTCACATACAGTGACTAAATTATGTTTACGCTTTTCTTAAGCAACAGAGCTCATTCTGACAATTTATGTACTAAGATTCGTGCCAGAAAACTGCCTATTAATTTTCTATATTCTGTTTGGCAAACAAAACATGACACATAACAATGTAAAAGAAAAATATAATCCCGAGATGCATTTGCAGTCACTGTAGAAAAGTGTTCTACATTGTCTTAGGCCTATGGCATCAGCTTTCCGAACAGCATTTAAACACTGCCACATGCTGTTCATCTGTGTGTCTTGCAGCCTGTGGCACCGGCCTAACCCCAACAGAAGTGAATCGTGCACCAAATTAATGAAGCTGTTAACTCTTCAAAGGAAACTTCCCTGGAGGCTCAGATGGTAAAGAATCTGCCTGCAATGCAGGTAACCCAGGTTCGATCCCTGGTTGGGAAGATCCCCTGTAGAAGGGAATGGCTGCCCACTCCAGTATTCTTGCCTGAATAATTCCATGGACAGAGGAGCCAGGTGGGCTACAGTCCATGGGGTCACAAACTGTCGGACACAAGTGAGCAACTTAACACTTTCACTTAACTCTTAAAAAGCACCAACCGGTCTTGAAAAAGGGAAGTATAAAAATCTTGAGAATTAAATAATTCTTTAAGAATTAGTAATTTCTAATAATGCTATTTTCAGCAACATGGATGGACCTAGAGAGTATCATACTGAGTGAAGTCAAATCAGACAGAGAAGGAGAAAAATTGTATGACATCCTGTATTTGTGGAGTTGAAAAGGAAATAATGCAAATAAACTTACTTACAAAACAGAAAGGGACTCACAGACTTAGAAAATGAACTTATGGTTGCCAGAATGAAGGGACAGTTATGGGGTTTGGGATGGTCATGTACACAGTGCTATATTTAAAATGGATAAGAAACAAGGACCTACTGTATAGCACATGGAACTCTGCTCAATGTTATGTGGCAGCTTGGGTGGGAGAGGCTTTGGGGGAGAATGGATACACGTATATGTATGGCTGAGTGCCTTTGCTGTTCACCTGAAACTATCATAATATACAAAATAAAAAGTCTTTAAAAAAGGAATTAATAATTTCTAATTAAGATGAAGCACACAATTATAGTCATGACACAGCAGTCTCTGTGAGCACACTTTTTTCAGTTAAACATATTTTATATATAATGTACTGAATTTACTCATGTGCTTGAATTTTTTATTTTACAAATTTTATCACATTCTGTCTTTATCAGTGTTGTATGTGGTACTACATAGGAACCACGTTCTCCAAAAATATTAGTTTGAGTATATCTTTTGTAGTCTACAGCAAATTACATACACTTGTTCTAAAAGTAGTATAACATCCAGATGCTTGTAATGTACCTCAAGGCAGGAATCATGCTATATTCAGTTTTGTTCTTTCCATGGCTGATGTAAGAGGAGATACTGAGAAAATACTTATTAAATTAATAAATGGATGAATGAATAAGCATAGCTTAAAAGTTTAGGAATTTATAGAGAATGAGTACCACATCCTCAAAGAAACTACCATTGACTTCTTGTTTCCTTTTTATGAAAATAATATATTTAGAAAGAGATTCAAACTAGTCATTTTTACATCTTCTTCCCGTATTCAGCAACAGTATCGACTAAAACAAAGGCACTAAAGATCTTCATTGATTTTTGTTACTTTGATCAGAAAAAGTGAACCAAGTTGTGCCATTCTTAAATGCTTATCTAAAGGCCTTAATTTTTTTTAACTTAATTTTGTATTGGGGTATAGCCAATTAATAAACAATGTGATAGTTTCAAGTGAACAGCAAAGGGACTCAGCCATATATAAACATGTATCCATTCTCCCTCAAACTCTCTGCCATCCAGGCTGCTGCATAACATTGAGCAGGGTTCCCTGTGCTATACTGCAGGTCCTTGTTGGTTATCCATTTTAAATACAGTGGTGTGTACATGTCCATTCCAATCTATCCCTTCCCCTCATCCTTCCACCTGGTAAAGGCCTTAATTTTAATAAAAATCAAGTACAAAACATTCCAATTAAAAACATGTCAGTAGTAAAATGAAAAAATCTTAAGTAGCATGCAGCATAAACTCAGTATTCACTCACTTCAGTCATTTATTCAGTGATTCAAATACTTAAAATATCTCATGTGCTTAGAGGAGATAAAGTGCTAAAGGGAAAAAGTACTGGCTGGTCTCATTTCTAAACTCATAATCACTGGGTCCGAGTGGATCTTAGTGCTGCCCAACAACCCTACTTCACTCTGCTCAATCCATTTCCCTAGGTGACTATGTCACACCTCTCTTCTCCCTTTAAACCTTCAAAACCTCCTGCCTCTCCTCAATATCAGCTGATGGTCCTGCTTCCCGCTTCATTGAGAAACAAATCAATAAGAAAATGACTTCCACAGGCTCTCATTTCCAAAGACATCTTCCCGTCCCCACATATGCTTGTATGCTCTGCTTCCCTCCTGTTATGCTGGGAGAACTGTGGCTCCCATCTAAGGCCCCATCCTCTGTCTCCTACTCAAGACCATGACTCTGTCACTGTCCAGTCTGGGTCTACAACATCAATTTTCCCCTTTCTATTATATTCTTTCCATCAGTAACAAACATGTCATAATACATCCCATCTTAAAACATACAAAACAATGAAAACATGATACAACCTCCTCCTCCAGCTACCAGTCCAATTCTGTGCCCCCTTTCACAGAAAAAAACTCCTCTATAGGACTGTATAAACTATGACATTCTTGGTAGAAATAGTATAACCTTCAAGAGCAAAAATTGGCTCTTGCATGGCAAACAATTCTTATTCTTTTTATATATAAGGTGTGTGTGTGTGTGTGTGTGTGTGTGTGTGTGTGTGTGTGTGTGTGTGTGTACACACACACAATGTGCAGCAAATATAAAGTATATCCGTGATATTATAATTCCATTGGGGCAGGTGGGGTAGGTGGAGGACAACTAGGAAAGTTGTCCTAAAAAAGCTCCTTAGGGAGGTGGTAATGAAAACAAGATTGAGAAATACTCTACACCACTATCTCTATGTCCTCTCTCTTCCTGTTTCTTCTAGAGCATTCTCCAATCTGCTTTTCATTCCCAATGACCTATGGAAGCTACTACTGTCAATGTTACCTATGTCCTCCACATTGCTAAATCCAAAGGCCGACTCTTACATGAAACTATAGGTAGCATTTGGTATAGCTTATCACTTCTTCTTTCTATGGGCTTCCCTGATAGATCAGTTGGTAAAGAATCTGTCTGCAATACAGGACATCCCAGTTCGATTCCTGGGTTGGGAAGATCTGCTGGAGAAGGGATAGTCTACCCACTCCAGTGTTCTTGGGCTTCCCTTGTGGCTCAGCTGGTAAAGATTCCGCCTGCAATCCGGGAGGCCTGGGTTCGATACCTGGGTTGGGAAGATCCTCTGGAGAAGGGAAGGGCTACCCATTCCAGTATTCTGACCTGGAGAATTCCATGGACTGTATGGTCCATGGGGTCGCAAAGAGTCAGAGACGACTGAGCAACTTTCAGTCTTCTTTCTACAAACATTTTCTTGGCACCACTAATGCTTGGTTTGCTTCTTATATGAGATCCTATATGAGGAACAGAATTGATATAAGAATGATTGACTATTGAACATCTGGATTGCAACCAGTCTTCAACACACCACCTGCTATAATGCAAATTATCCTCATTTCCTCCCTGTATTGTTACAGCATCAGTCCATCTGGTCAACCCAGCTCTCTTATAGTCTAAATTCCACACAACAGCAGGAAAATACTTCTTTAAATCTAAGTTAGATTATGTTATTCCTTTAATGGCTTTCTATCTCATGTGGAGTAAAATCCAATGTCTTTATCACAACTCACAAAGCCCTACATAATTGGGCCTCCCACTTTCTGTCTCCTTTCACCTCCTATCACTGCCCCTCCTTATACACTGTATGGCAGCCACAACAACCCCCTTGTGAAATTCCTCATTCTTTGGGGATTTTCTACTTGCAGCTACTTCTGCTAGACTATCCCTCCAGATAATCTCATGGCTCATACTTTCAGCTCCTATCTTGAGGTCTCTGCTGCTCAAAAATCACTTTGTCACAGATCTGCACATAAGTACTTCTTATCACTTTTTATTTCCATATTGCTTCATTTTCTTTCCCAGCACTTACTATCATCTCACATAGATATTTTATTTTTCCTCCTCCTACTGGAATAGAATATTATGCCTCTTCTCACTGGAAGAGAAATTCCTTGGAGCTTTACTTGTTGGTTCACTGCTGTATTCAGGGTGTCTAGAGCAAAGTCTAGCATATAGCAGATATTCAATAAATATTTATATAATAAAAATTCAATATATGAATAAAAGAGATTACAATTTCTACTTTAAAAAAAATAAAGCTGGATTTTAAGTCCTCTTCTTGGAATTTAATTTTATATCTCATATGCCTGTGGCAAATAAAATCGTTAAGATATGAAAAATATTTAACAGTCCCATAGAAACGGAAAGCAAACTCTACTTTGGATATGCTGATATTCTTTGTCTATTTCATGGAAGAAATTTTTGGGAGAGACCAATATTTAAACAGTTCCTTCAAACCAACAGAGAATGCTACACTGGTAAACATAAAATGCTCTGTGCTAGCTACACAAGTACTTTTATGGATTCTGATTCTTTTCTGGAAGCACACATTCAAGTGAGAATGAGAAAAAGTCAGACTCTGGAAACAGGGTTCAGAAGAATGATAGATAAGAATGTCTGGTCTTCATACAGCCATGTCTCATAGATCTGATACAACAGAATAAGAAACTTCTTAAGTAGATACATTGGTGGAAAAGAAAAACAAATTTGAGCAAAAGCTTATCCAATGTGGAATGTTGGTATTTTTTTTATCCCTCTCTTGCTCTTTTTTAATCTTAATGTTTTATTTCCTGCTTTAAAATTAGTAGCTGATTGTGGTGATACGTTCTTATTTGTGTTTAGCATATTTTATTTGAATCTTCAGATTTTTTATATCAAAAAGCTAAGAATTCTAGTTCTCAAATTTCTTCTGTCTTTAAAATGTCTTTGCCAGCTCAGATGGGGAAAAGTTTATTTCTACTCAGTTGGTGACTCAGTTGGTGATAATGACGCAATTCAATAAAATATAGCTCTCCACTCTTTCATCTCACCCCATCTCTAGTTTTGACATTCCTTTTTAAACCATTTCTGTTATTGAAGAACCCTGATTGAAAAATAGAGTTCTAAGTTTAGAAGGAAGTACAGAGTAAAACAGCATTAAGAAGGGATCTTTTCTTCCTTTAGAGTAGCAAACTTATGGTCTAGATTCATACCCCATACATTTATTCATACCCCATACATTTATTGACAGCATGTGTACAAGAAAAAGAGTCCAAATATTCACATTATAGGTGCATTTACATCAAACATGGGGAGATCACATATATAAGTGCAGGGTAAAGTGGTCAAAGGGTATATTGTCCCAGTTATTATTAGAACCTAGAGAAAATCTGGATTTCAGATCTACCCAGTAGCTATGTGACCTTAGACAAATTAATTTAATTTCTCTGAGTCTCACTTTTCCCTTCTATAAAATGGGAATAAAATACTTCTCATAGGTAATTATAAAGAGTAAAACATATAATATAGCCAAAAGTGCTTAATAATAAATAAAATTACAAAATGCTGTTTGATGTTGGTTCTCATCATCATCTAGATAATCCTCTGACCCTTTTTTTCATCACAGACAATTTGGGATATTTATTTGAATCTAAAGATTCAAATAAAATGTGCTAAACACAAATAAGAACATATGACCACAAGCAACACCTAATTTTAAAGCAGGGAATCTAAACCATTAAGATTAAAAAAGAGCAAGAGAGGGATAAAAGAATACCAACATTCTACATTGGATATTAACTTTCTCTGTCCTGCCAGGACATGGAGTGGTTAAGCACAAGTAATATCAGAGTCTGGAGAAGGAAATGGCAATCCACTCCAGTATTCTTGCCTGGAAAATCCACGAACAGAGGAGCCTGGGAGACTACAGTCCATGGGATCGCAAGAGTCAGACACAACTTAGTGACTGAACAGCAACAACAATTAGAGTCAGATCACTTGAAACTCCAAGATGGATAAAAGTCTCTGCCACTTCCACTGACTCCTGAGTTTTGGAAGGGTGACAGAGAAGGAGAAAGTAACTTGGGTTGTCCATCAGGCACTTAGAGAGAGAATGGAAGATTAAGTGACACCAATTCTCATTATTTACTATTTTGTAAGTAATAATAAAGACAACTAAATGAGACACATATAAAAGGTGAAGATCAAGATATAATAAATAAAAGGAATTTAATAGTAATAAGTGTTTTTTCCCCCTAAAACTGAGATATCAGTTCATAAGCTTGCAGGAAATGCCTAATAGAACAGCTAATATCTAAAGAACTTCAGAAACTGAATTATTTCCCCTCCTATGGAGATGATCTGCTGGAGAAAGCAGTGAAGCATATTATTTGATGAATAAAGGACTTTTTTTTCCTCTGCTTCTAATAAAAATCTTTTCAGCAAAATGTCAAGGAAAAATGAAGAATTTAAACTTCTTTGAGTAAAAAGAATTGGTTCTCATTTTTCCAACAAGAATGATGGGAAATTCTAGAAGTTCCAGGAAGAAGACTGAAGGTTTTCATTATGAGTTGTATTTTATCATTACATTTCATGGTACATAATAAGTTCTGAGATTATGCATTTTTGTAGTTCTAAGCATCTATTTAAGAACTATTACCAAAGTTCTAAGCATCTATTTAAGGAGAGAGTGCATATGTTAAGATTAGAAGCCTTTTGAACAATGTTCCCAAGTCTTCAAGTGTTTTCTTCCTCTTAATCCAATTAGGTAAAGCTATTTCCCATCTCGATGTATCTAGGCAGGTTTTAAAAGGTGTGTGTGTGCTGTGTGCTCAGTCATGCCCAACTCTTTGCCACCCCATGGGCTGTAGCCCACCAGGCTTCTCTGCCCATGGAATTTTCCAGGCAAGAAGGCTGGAGTGGGTTGCCATTTCCTACTCCATGGAATCATCCTGACCCAGGGATCAAACACGCATCTCTTGCATTTCCTGCATTGGTAGGCAGATTCTTTACCACTAGCGCCACCTGGGAAGCCTCTTTAAAAGGTAGATTCTATATTTTTTTGATGAACTAGGACCTCTGTTGTTTGTTCAACAGATGTTCATATCTAAGGCTCAGTGCATTCTACCCCAAATCCACATTTCCAGCTTTATCTCCCCAAAATTCCCCACTGCATAGCCTTTGCTCACACTAAGCCAATCTATTTTTCAGGTCCTAACATACAAAACAAGTGCTTATACTTTCAACTTTTTGCTAAGACCAGTTTTCTCTTCAAAGCATGCTCCTCCTGTCCTTCTGCCTGTCCTTTGCAATACACTTCAGACTGTGTCATTCGCCTGCTCAGTAAATAGAGACTGAGGGCCCACATGCGTGAGGCACTCACAGGGAGCAGGTGAGTCAGAGTCAGTTCCCAGCTTTATGACTCTATATTCCCATAATCTACCAGGAAAGACACACATTGCACAATGGATCAAGCCATTAATTAACTACAATTGTGATAGTGTTCAAATATGAGGCACATGAGGATAACATGTAATGGGAGAAATAGCCTGGTCTTCGGGGTTGCTGCTGCTGCTGCTAAGTCGCTTCAGTCGTGTCCGACTCTGTGCGACCCCACAGACGGCAGCCCACCAGGCTCCACCGTCCCTGGAATTCTCCAGGCAAGAACACTGGAGTGGGTTGCCATTTCCTTCTCCAATGCATGAAAATGAAAAGTGGAAGTGAAGTCGCTCAGCCATGTCCGACTCTTCATGACCCCATGGACTGCAGCCTACCGGGCTCCTCCGTCCATGGGGTTTTCCAGGCAAGAGTACTGGAGTGGGTTGCCATTGCCTTCTCCAGGTCTTCAGGGTTAGGAAGACATTATTGTAGAAGCAGTTTTGAACTGAATTTGAAGGATGAGGAGGGGGTTAAAGTGGGCCAGGAGGAGGTCAATAAGTAAGCTTTTTTGATGGGTTCATGGTTATTACTGGGGCTTCCTAGGTGGTGCTATGTTAAAGAACCCACCTGCCAAATGCAGGAGACATAATAGATGCAGATTTGATCCCTAGGTTGGGAAGATCCCCTGCAGGAGGACACAGCAACCCACTCCAGTATTCTTGCCTGGAGAATCTCATGGACAGAGGAGCCTGGTGGGCTCCTCATAGGATCACAGAGTCAGACACGACTAAGGTGACTTAGCATGCACATACACGTGAAAGTGAAAGTGTTAGTCACTCAGTTGTGTCCGACTCTTTGTGATCCTACAGACAGTAGCCTGCCAGGCTCCTCTGTCCATGGAATTCTCTAGTCAAAAATACTGGAATGGGTTGCCATTCCCTTCTACAGGAGATCTTCCTGACCCAGGGATCAAACCCAGGTCTCCCACATAGCAGGTAGATTCTTTACCATCTGAGCCATTGCAGAAGCCCATATGCATAGTTATCATTAAATTGAGGTGTATTAAAAAAAAAAAAAACATAAGGGCTTCCCAGGTGGCTCGGTGGTAAAGAATCCACCTGCCAATGCAGGAGACATGGGTTCGATCCCTGGGTCAAGAACATCCCCTGGAGAAGGAAATGGCTACCCACTCTAGTATTCTTGCCTGAAAAACCCCATGGACAGAAGAGCCTAGCAGACTACAGCCCATGGGGTCACAAAGAGTTGGACACAACTTAGTGACTAAACAGCAACAATAAAAACACAGTAAGGAATTTCTTGCCTTTCAGACATTAAAACTGCAATAGTATTTTTGCCTCTTTACCCTGGCTCTCTATAGAACTGGGGATAAAAGCAATTAAAAAGCCACTGGAGAAGGACCTGCCCAACTGCTCTCAGAGGGTTCTGAGAAATTATCAGTAAGAACAGGCCTTACTGCTCTGAGCTCCACTGCCCAGTCAGTACAGGAAGAAGACTCAAGGGGATATGTACGCTCAGCTTTATGAAGAATGTCATATTCCTAGAGAGAAGCTTTTTCCCCAGATCCTGCAGGGAGTGGGTAATTCCCCTCCCAAGAGGCCCCAAGAGAATAATTCAGAAAAAAATTCTGGGGAGGGAACTTCCCAGAGGGGTAGCCAGGACCTTGCTTTCTAACTAAGTACTTCTTGACCTGAAGAACTTGCAGGGACAAGGGCAAAACTTTGCTGATGCGACTGCCTGGGAGAGACATTGCTGCTCTGGGTTAAAGAAGGGGGCTGTTAACAGCCCCAGAAAGGTTCAGCGTGAAGTTGAAATCTGCCCACTGGACCAAGAAAACACATCACACACTGTCTATATGGACCCATCACCAACCATCAGACAACAGGAATGAAGTGCAGGGAAACCTAGACCACCTTCTTACCACCACCAAGCTGCCAGTCAGTCATAGGAGCAATCAATGTCTCCTTGAGAATACAGAATCTGAAGGGAGGAAGGCAATCAGACCCCACAGTTCACCCTGCCACAAGCCCCTGGTACCACAGACAGCCCTACTTGGCACTAGAGATGGAGAGAATGATTCTGAATCGAGACTAAAGTTCAAAAATAAACACAGCTGAGTCTTGAAAACCAAATATTTAACAGACAAAAGTGACTAGAAAGTCGGAGCACATGACCAAGATGTCATTAAGGCACTCAACCTCTAGAAAGTCACGGAGTTCAAGTAGGAAAATGTGAGGGCAGTTCCAGGAAAAAATAAAACTTCCCCATTTTTGCACCCATATAGTTCAGACTCCTTAAAAATGAGTTACAACCACAAAGTGACCATAAAGAAAATAGTGATGGTATTGGCAAAGAAATAAATAAATGGAACAGAATAGGTATCCAGAAGCAGATGCAAGCATGTATGGAACTGAACATGTGATAAATGAGGAATTTTGATTTAGTGAGAGTAAAAAACCCATACTAAATAAATGGTGCTGATAAAATTGGTACCACCAGGGTGGGGGGAAATGCTCACAAAGCTAGATTTGTTTCTCATACCTTATAAAACACATGTTACAGATAAAGATTAAAATGTAAAGCATAAGAATTAAAATTATTAAAATACAATTTATAAAATTTTTAAGACTTTAGGGTGAGAAAAAAAGTCCTTAGTAAGTCAGAAAATGGAACACCTATGAAAGAAAAGACAGACATACTTAACTAAATAAAAATCTTAACAAATCATTAAGAAAAATGACAAACAAAAACATGTAAATAAATAATAATCTAGAAAATATTTGTAATATCTCTTACCTATGAAATACTTTAGTGTCCCTTATATATGAAATGCTTCTAAAAGACAAATAGCCCACTAGAAAAGAAAGCATAATAGATGACCAGGACATTTACAAAAGAGGAAATCTAAGTGACCAATAAACTTATGATGTGAGGCTCAATCTTACTCTAGTCAAGGGAAATACAAATTAAGGCAAGAATAAAGTTCCTGTTTTCATTTATCACTTTGGCAGAAATCTTAAAAGATTAATAAAAAATTTAAAATATTCAGTGCTAATGAGTGTATAGGCATTTTCAAAACACTGAGAATGAGAACCATTACAAAATTTTGGGAAAGTAATATAGCAATACATAGTAAAACAGACAGATGTCAAAATTCCAATGTTGATACTTTGTCACCCGGTTTAGTAATAAACAGGAATAAAAAGGAAAAAAACTAGAAACCAGGTGAATGCTACCAATAAACAATAGGAGGTGACAATCAAAATTCTAGTACTCCCAAACTACAAAAATCATGCAACTGTTAAATAGAAATAAATTAGATGTATTTATCTAAAAGGAATGTTAATTTAAAATGCAAATGTCAAGACAATACATTTAGAAGGTGCCCATATGCCTGGAGCAAGATGTAGAAGGGCACTCACTAAACTGTTACCGTTACTTACTATACCTACAGGGAGTAGAAAAGGAAGACAGCAGAGGAAATGAATTCTTAGTTTAACTTTGGATTGTTTCATTTTTATAAGATTACTAATCAGCTTTGTCACTTAAAGTAATGAAAACTTATTTGGGGGAGAGGAGAAGCAGGACTACTTAATTTTTTTAACTTACCCAATAAAATGTAATATAGTAAACATTCAAAAAATATTTGTGGAATGAAGTAGAGGGGAACAGGTGGGAGATGAAATATGTTTAAATTTAAGTGTGTTTGGAAGAAATAAGAAGATAACCAATAATGGAATGACAAAGCACTGTAGATCGTACAAATGAACAATGTAAGGAAAGGAATAAGAATACTTGATAGAGGTGGCCAAAAAGAAAATGGGAAAAAGTGGGAAAAAAGTAAAATAAAAAATAGACATCAATGTTAAGGATAAATACAATATAATTGTTATTTCATTAAATGTAAAAGGGTTGAATTCTCTTATCAAAAGAAATAGACTTTTCATGTTAGATTTAGAAACTCTCAGCTAGATGGGTTAATATCTATATGGCTGGAATTATGACTGGTTTTATTTTCCTTTTACTTTCAAAACTTTCATCAATAAAGTATATCAATTATAAAATAAAATTCAAATTTAAAAAGTACATAATATTAAAAAAAAAGAAAGATTCTGAGCAATTTTATGTACCTTAAATATAAGCACTAAGGTGCAAATTGGTGGTAGAATATCTGAAATCAGAGGTTGGAAAGGAAAACAGAGTGAGGGGACAGTCTGAGGAGCTCTGTTTTGCTTCCTGGAGCACCAGTGTGAGGAAAGAGGAGGGATGGTATGTAGGTAACTACTGAGAAGGTGGTTATTTACTAGTACATCTTTAGGAAGCAAAAAATGTAACCCCAGGATTTTTAATAGTTCATTAAAAACCTACCATCTGTGAATTTACTGAAACTTTTAAATGATTACACTTCAGATGAACAAGTGTTTTGACTTTTAAAATGTAAGCCAAGTAAGCGTTTTTTGTACCGTATGGCACATGCATGTGTGCTAAGTCACTTCAGTTGTGTCTCTTTGCGACCCCATGGACTGAAGCCTTCCAGGCTCCTCCATCCATGGGATTCTTCAAGCAAGAATACTGGAGTGGGTTGCCATTTCCTTCTCCAGGGGACCTTCCCAACCCAGGGATCAAAGCCTAGTCTCTTACATCTGCATTGGCAGGTGGGTTCTTTACCACGAGCGCCACCTGGGAAGCATTTATTAGATGCAGTCAAATAAATAATATTTTATTGGATTGAAAACTTCTGTACATTGAAGTAGAGTGGCATCTCCTTAGTGTAAAACTATGTACCTTAAGGCTTAAAGGTTTCTGCTCCTCCTTTAGTGGCTACATTCTAGAATTTTAATAACAATTTCAGGTTCTCCTAATTTATAATTGAATATATATGTACATATATATATGTATCTCCATCACTATTGTAAATCTCCATTGTACAAGTGTGGAGTCTTATATTTCTAGATAAAGAATTTTTCATTTCTTTTGGGTTATATTCATATATGCATGTGATCCTTTGGTTATTATAGCTTGCCTTCTTCAGACCTCTAGCTTTACCACATTTTTGCTAGAATACAGCAACTAGAAATTAAAGAACTCACCAAAATATGTTATTTAGGAAAAATAAACTCCCTTTTCTCCACCTTCCATTATAGGAAAGAGACGCTCAGTGTTGTTTCTAAGGTTGGGATGGCCACACACACAGCCAAGAACAAAGTGTCTTTCTTTTGCAGAGTCTTAAATTGGATTAAGTTGGCAGATTCCTGAAAATGGGAGGGGGAGGGGGTGGAGATGAAATGCTTAAGGGACAGGGGTTTGGGGGGATTCCTGTCCAGGCGGAGACCTAGCTCTCACTTGAGTGCCCGGCCCAGCTGGGATCTTACTGCACAATGCCTATGAAGTACGTCTCTCAGCACGTAGAAAAATGGAAAGCTCTCAGTGTCAGTGCAGTGTTACCCCTTGAAAGGCATCCTTGAGTTCACACAAGGCATCACATCTAACCCATGTCAGAGGACCAGGGCTGGCCCAGCCCCACACAGCAGAGATGATGGGGCAGTAACAATGACAACTTTACGGACTTAGGTCCCACGCCTCTTCTGTTTTCTGGCATTATAGAAGCCTGGGATTCCTATGGGATCCCAAAGGGAAAGGAAGCAGCTCTAATGATGACTGAGGTTGGGTTTGCTATCAGGTGGATAGAAAGATGATCCAAGCAGATAATTTAGGGAAATGAAGGAAGGAATGATCCTTTGCTCCCTAGTGTTGCAAATTCTAACTCAAGATGATCACAGGATATTCTGGATACAAATACACCATTGTTTTGCAGAAGGGCAAATTAATGTTTCTCATTGTGTTTCCAATATGCTTTTTATTGATACCCAAAATCCTTACCAGGAGATTTCTGGCTGCCTTTTTGTAGGCACACATTTGAGTGATAATAATGAATCTGACTTGTCTACAGAGATGATTTGTACCACCATCATTTGTTTATTCATAACCAAGAGCTCAGACCACACCACCTTATAAAAATGCTTTCCTGTTGGTTTCCCTTAAAACAGAACTTGACACTTGTCAGATGTAAAGCTCATCTGTTACTTTTGTGCTCACACACAGCCTAATGAGAACACCTGGCCAGTGGGCTTTGCATCTTCTAAATTTATATGAGTTAGCATTTAGAAAAAATGTCAGGAACACGCAGACACTTAAGAAATGTTCCCATCATGGTGCTTCCTCAGAGGTAGGGGTGATCCTATGAACAGTGTACATGGAGGTCACATGGGTGGGTGCAGATGTTATGACAAGGTGTTTATTCATTGACTCTGGTACAGGTATGGGGTGTGGTGTGAAGAGATGTAGCAGAGGAGTGAGATTGTACCACCCTCTGAAAGAGGTGGCTTTCATAAAAATGTTGCTGCTGACTTGTGAAAAAGCTCTGATAATGACTTATTCCTCTTACAAAAGTGAGCAACTCATTAATCACAAGTTAATTAACGTAGAGTTTTCAAGGCAATTGTCATGTTCTTTCACAACAGTGAATATGTCTGTGACGTGTTCTATTTGTAAAACCCTGAAAGTAAAATAGTCACCATTGTTTAATCCCCAACACTAAGCTTACAACCCTTTAAATAGACATCTCAGAACTTTTCATTAAGAGTAAAGAAGTCATAAACACTAAAAAGTTACTGGCAGTATTAATATCAATACTAACAAGTTCTTAGTGTGTGCTCAGCATACTTCTAAGTCCTCTACTCAGGCTATCTCACGTAATCTTCACTAAATCCTAGGTGGTTAGATAATGTTACTTATCCTCATTTTATAGATGGAAACCAAAGCTCAGAGAAGTTAAGCAACTTGCCCCAGATCACCCAGACATTATGAGGCAGTGCTGGTTTACAAATTCTGGCTCTGTCTCTTAACTCCCTCCACAGAGTAGCCAGTGCTAAATAAGTAGTATAAAACCAAGTGATTGGAACAGTTTCTGTGAAGTGGATTTCATTTCATTCCAGCTTCTCTCTGGAAGCGCTGAAGGACAGATGCTGAGCTAGATCTTGAAGGAGAAAGAACACAGAGGATGTGTCGAATTGTGCTGGGCAACGGGAGCTCTGTGAACAAAGCACAGGCGAAGAATGTGTGGTTCATTCCAAGACCCCAGAGGGAGACCAGGATCCCCGCAGGAGGCTAGCTCGATGACTCCTCTTGCCTCTCTCCTCTCTCCTCCTGACGACTCTTCCGATCTGTGGCCATGCACTCAACTCAACACAGACCCTCACTTCTGCTCTCACCCAGTCCGTCTCCTCTCTCTCTGGGTCTCTCTCTCTTCCTTTTTTTCCATCTTTCCATTCTCTTTTCCTTCCTTCCTTCTTTCCTTTCTTTTCATAAGAAAAATTTATCACTGTTTTAAAGACCAAACTATAAAGGGTGCATATTCATTGAGACTCTTAAAAATACTCATTCCTCTCATCTAAGAATGTGGGAGAAAACCTAAGGAGCCCCATAGAGGGGGAAGTTTGGTGCAGAGAAAAGAAACTTTTCATGTTCCTCATTCTTCAAAATCACTTAGCACATCCCATCTGTTTTATTTTTACAAGGTTTATCCCACTCTTTTCCACTGCCTCTGCCACTTTTCTAGCAAGAGGATGAAACAACTATGGCAGGAAAGTCAGGATGTGCATTTCAGATGTTCCATTACAACTGATGAAGAGCTCTATTGAAACGCGTGTGCTCAGTCGCTTCAGTCATGTCTGACTCTTTGCAAGCCCATGGACTGTAGCCCTCCAGGTTTCTCTGTCCATGAGATTCTCTAGGTAAGAATATTGGAGTGGGTTACTGTACCTTCCTCTAGGGGATCTTCCTAACCCAGGGATTGAACCTGCATCTCCTGCATTGCAGGCAGATTCTTTATGGCTAAGCCACTAGGGAAGCCTCCTTTAAACGTGTAGGAAACATGAAATCAAGACAATGATATTTGAAAGATGTCTCCTTTTTTTTTGACCATACTTTCTCCTGTCTAGCCCTTAATAAACTATATGAACTTATATAGGGCTGATGATGTCTTAAATTGCTCATAAGGGTGAAAGAAGCAATTAGCCTCAAAGTTCCTCCTAATCTAAAATTCCATGATCTATCGACATTCACGCTTTTATCCTAGTATCATTTGCCAGGGCCCAAGCCAGGACTGGTAGACTCTAAGATTCACTGACTTCTAGGAGCTTATAATCAAGTTCAGAAATAAAAGAGACATTCATTTGACAGATACTGACTGAACAATAACTATGATGTGTGGGTCTACATGGAGACGCAGGAGACCAGGAGACACGGGTTTGATCCCTGGGTCAGGAAGATCCCCTGGAGGAGAAAAAGGCAATCCACTCCAGTATTCTTACCTGGAAAATCCCATGGACAGAGGAGCCTGGCAGGCGAAAGTCCGTGGGATCTCAAAGAATCAAACATGACTGAGCACAGCACATGGTGGGTCTATATGCAAAATGGTATTTGATGCTGGGTGGGGATGGAGTGGCCTATAGGAGCCATTTTCTCCTGAATTTTATGGCTTAGTGGGGAAGGCACTTACTGAAAAAATAAGGATCACAATAAAATCTGATGAGTACTATAAGGCAGATTGTGCCAAACAGGCCTAACTGGGAGGAAAAAAACTCCCATAAGGGTACCTGTTAAAGATACAGATTCCTGGGCTCGATTCAAAAAGCAAGAATCAAAATCTTCTCAAAGGTGCCCCTTGTTGTTGTTGTTCAGTCGCTAAGTCATGTCCAACTCTGTGAGACCCCATGGACTGCAGCACGCCAGGCTCCTCTGCCCTTCACTAGCTCCTGGAATTTGCTCAAACTCATGTTCATTGAGTCAATGATGCTATCTAACCATCTCATATTCTGCCACCCCATTCTCTTTTGGCCTTCAATCTCTCCCAGCATCAGGATCTTTTTTCAGTGAGTTGGCTCTTTGCATTAGGTGACCAAAGTATTGGGCCTCTGGCTTCGGCATCATTCCTTCTAATGAATATTCAGGGTTGATTTCATTTAGGATCAACTGCTTTGATCTCCTTGCTGTCTAAGGGACTCTCAAGAGTTTGCTCCAGCACCACAATTCAAAAGCATCAATTCTTTGGCACTCAGCCTTCTTTATGGTCCAACTCTCATGGCCATAAACAACTACTGGAAAAACCATACTTTGACTATACAGACCTTTGTCAGCCCCTTAAGTTTTTTTTTAACTCACAGTGTTCATTAAGGAAAGTTTGGAAAACATGGTAAACAAGAATGAGCAGGACATTGTGGTAATTCACAAGTACAGGAAACAATCAGTAATAAGAAGGTCTAAGACACCGTGTCTAACAGTGGTTATGTGTATGGGCCCTGAAATCACCCTACTAAGGCTCACATCTCACCATCACCACCAGAAATGGAAATAATAGTCATTGAATCATTGTGAGGATCAAGTGAGTTAATCTCTATAATATTAATATATAGAGAGTAGCACTGTTATAAAGTGAAAAGTGAAAGTGTTAGTCGCTCAGTTGTGTCCGACTCTATGGGACTCCATGGACTGTAGCCCACCAGGCCCCTCTGTCCATGGACGTCTCCAGGCAAGAATACTGGAGTGGGTTCCATTCCACAACCAGATGGCAAATCATGAATCACAAGACGTTCACTATATCGTGCATAAAGCTTCTTGTCCTCCCAACTGGGAGAATGTAGTAATTAACTGCCAAAAACACTAGCTCTGTTTTTCCTGTAAAAAGGAAAATAGGGAAAGGGAGAAATAGATAAGGGAAAATCCAGACCATGCTGTAATCCAAAGGGAAGTCTTTCAGGTTAGAGATGGTTCTATACTGATTCTACAAGGAGACATGATTGAGAAAGAAAGACAGAGAGAATGAGAAGACAAGAACAAAGGAATCCAGAGACACAGGGCTGCTGGTAGTCTGCATAAATGGGAGACCTGTAGCACAGCCCTAGTTCTGTCACTAATTGCTATAAACTTTTGGGTAAGTTAGTTAATTATCATGGGCCTAAATTTATTTCCTTGTGTGAATGGATTTTGTGAATTATATTACATATAATTTTACATATAGCTTATATTTCAGTCTTATTCATAGTTCTCGACCCAGGGATGGAACCTGTGTCTCCTGCATTGCTGGTGGATTCTTTACCCTCTGAGCCATCAGAGTCCACCCAAACCCATGTCCACTGAGTTGGTGATGCCATCCAACCATCTCATCCTCTGTCGTCCCCTTCTCCTCCTGCCTTCAATCTTTCCCAGCATCTATTTCTGTTTTATTGACTATGCCAAAGCCTTTGACTGTGTGGATCACAATATACTGTGGAAAATTCTTCAAGAGATGGGAATACCAGACCACCTGACCTGCATCTTGAGAAATCTGTATGCAGGTCAGGAAGCAACAGTCAGAACTGGACATGAAACAACAGACTGGTTCCAAATAGGAAAAGGAGTACGTCAAGGCTGTATATTGTCACCCTACTTATTTAACTAATATGCAGAGTACATCATGAGAAACGCTGGGCTGGAGGAAGCACAAGCTGGAATCAAGATTGCCAGGAGAAATATCAATAACCTCAGATATGCAGATGACACCACCCTTATAGCAGAAAGTGAAGAAGAACTAAAGAGCCTCTTGATGAAAGTAAAAGAGGAGAGTGAAAAAGTTGGCTTAAAGCTCAACATTCAGAAAACTAAGATCATGGCACCCGGTCTCATTACCTCATAGCAAATAGATGGGGAAACAGTGCAAACAGTGTCAGATTTTATTTTTCTGGGCTCCAAAATCACTGCAGATGGTGACTGCAGCCATGAAATTAAAAGACGCTTACTCCTTGTAAGGAAACTTATGACCAACCTAGATAGCATATTTAAAAGCAGAGACATTACTTTGCCAACAAAGGTCCGTCTAGTCAAGGCTATGGTTTTTCCAGTAGTCATGTATGGATGTGAGAGTTGGACTATAAAGAAAGCTGAGCACAGAAGAATTGATGCTTTTGAACTGTGGTGTTGGGGAAGACTCTTGAGAGCCCATTGGACTGCAAGGAGATCCAACCAGTCCATCCTAAAGGAAATCAGTCCTGTGTGTTCGTTGGAAGGACTGATGTTGAAGCTGAAACTATAATAGTTTGGCCACCTGATGCGAAGAGCTGACTCATTTGAAAAGACCCTGATGATGTCAGGGAAACCCCCAGTTCTCTGGAGCTAAAAAATTTGGAGGGAAACTGCAATGTATACTGTGTCCACTAGATGGCAATAGGTAGCTTTGTAAATGGAGGTCTTTCATAGAAATTGAAGATGACTAATCATTGGAAAAGACCCTGATATTGGGAAAGACTGAAGGCGGGAGGAGAAGGGGATGACAGAGGGTGAGATGGTTGGCTAGCATCACCGACTCAATGGACCTGAGCGTGAGTAAACTCCAGGAGTTGGTGATGGACACGGAGGCCTGCCGTGCTGCAGTCCATGGAGTCACAAAGTCAGACACGACTGAGAGACTGAACTGAACTGACTGAACAAGCAAGCAACACTGTTTAAGGTTCTCCAAAAACAGAGAGATGACACTAATTTCTCATACTGAGGTCCTGATTGAGATTTATAACATAAAGAGAAATCATATATTTTTAATTCCTTTGTTTCAGACCCACAGGTATTCAAGGGTCATGTTAGGACATTCTGTTTTTAACCTTTACTGCCAGGGTGTGTTATTTCATAACAATAAAGTAAACACAGAATTATTTGCATGAAGGCCAATTCTGAACTGAGCTGGAACAACACCCCAAAGATCCTTGCCCTCAGTCAAAAGTACTAAGTCAATCATTCTTAAACTTTTTCATCGCAAAGAGCCTATATATTCACTCTTATCACATTTGAATCTTTGGGGCCCCAGAGATTGTAGGACCCCATAAACTGTAGCCCACCAGGTTCCTCTGTCCATGGGATTTTTAAGGCAAGAATACTGGAGTCAGTGGCCATTTTCTCCTCCAGGGGTTCTTGGCAACCCAGGGACTGAACTCAATTCTCTGGCATCTCCTACATTGGCAGGCAGATCTTTACCACTGAGCCACCTGGGAAACCCCTAAAGAGCCTATATATTCTACCACTAAAAAAGAAAAGGAAAAAAAGATCTATTTCCTTTTCAGCATGATACACTTTTAAAATGGTGTCAACGTTACATTTTTTTTAGTAAAAGTAAACTACCTTTATTTTTAAAGTTATGACTGTTGAAAAAATTATAATAAAGAAAATGAAAATCATCTTGAAGCAGTAACAATGCTATTAAACTATTTTCGGTAGATACAGAAGAAAAAGCGATGCATCTTTTTATCCTTTTTAACTTAAAAGTATTTCAAAATCTTTCCATGTTAGTAAATAAAACGATCACTAGCATTTAATAGTTTACAGATAGATATTTACAAAATTTATGGAACATACTCTAACCGAAATGTCTGGTCTTCTGTGACAACACTTTGTTTCACAAATTGACAGAAATGGCCTCATTTAAAGATAAATAATGATTAGGCAGGAACCTATGCAGAGGAAAGGAAGACAATAGAACATAACAGACCCTAACGAATAAGCTGAGGAAAAGACATATTAGAAAATATTTTTCTAGGAAGTAGATTAGTTCAACAAATACTCAGGCAATGAATGACATAAAAACAATGAAGAAATCTATGACCTCTTTGAAACAATATCTCAAGGAAGGGAGCAAAAGGAATACATTTGGGAACAACATGGATGACGTAGAGGAAGGCTAGAAATAGAAAGCAAAAAATAACAGAAAGACCAAAATTGAAACTGAGTTGAAACAAATGGCAGATATTCACGTCCTGAATTTTTTATGATACTCTGGGATTGTAATAAATGGAACAAAGATAAATCGTCATTTAAGTATTAAAAGGAAACTGAGCTGAAAATAAGGGAAAAGTTGAATCTTCAAATAAAAAACGAATAACACAATCTGTGAAAAACTGACACAAAGCTATTAACAATAAGATATATCTTGATGAAACTACTGGACTCAGAAATAAACAAATAAAAAAGTACTTTTAAAATAAATATCTCCAAAAGGCTAAAAGTAAAAAGGATGTTCCAGATAAATGAAAATAAAAGAACGAATATCTTACTTATGAGTCAAGGTTGATGTGAAAGCAAAATAAAATAAAAATGACACTAAAGAAAGAATTTAACTTAAAGGGTATAATTTTAATCAAGACATATTACGAATCAGATAACAGTGAAAGAAAGAAAGTGAAGTTGCTCATTCCTGTCCGACTCTTTGCGACCCCGTGGACTGTAGCCTACCAGGTGCCTCTGTCCATGGGATTCTCTAGGCAAGAATACTGGAGTGGGCTGCCATGCCCTCCTCCAGGGGATCTTCCCAACCCAGGGATCAAACCTGGGTCTCCCGCATTGCAGGCAGACACTTTACACCCTGAGCTACCAGGGAAGCCCGAATCAAATAATACAGTATCAAAAATTCATAAAGCAATATTCACCTCCCGAACCCCCAGGAAAGCCAGCAATACAGTAATAGTAGAATTAAGTTATCTCTCTCAGCCCAATACAGTTCAGCTACTCAAAAAATAAGACTATAGATGATCTAAATAAAATTATTGATTAGCAGGCCCTTGAACATTTTAGGACTCAGTGTATGTCATGGTGTGATATTTTGTATGTCATTTAATACAAACATTGAGAAATATTTTTAAAATGCAATACTGAAGGGTTTCTCATCACTACAAAGTTATGTAGCTTTAAAAACTGGAATATGCAATTTACAATACAACTGAATACATTGACCAATAACTGTGTTTTAGTTAAAAGTTACAGTATATTATTTAACACTGTCTCAAAATCAATTCAATTTTTACAGAATCCATGACAATAAATTATCCTACTTTAAAGTGACTTTGGCAGCATACTAGACATAGACGCATGCAAGAGATCTTTGATGTTAGTCTTCTAGCTTGCCTATAGCCATCTAATAAATATTCCAATCCTTTTTATATTCCTATCTCACACTGTACTAGAAAAGAAGTTATATATTGTTACTGCATGGTAGAACTGATACTCAAACTGCTTTCAAGATGAAATATCAAGCTCCATTCTTCCTCAGAGAACAAGCTCTATTACAGTTCTAAATCTAAGGTCTATAAACCATACTTATTGCGTTTTCTTTCTAATGGTGACAAAAGGCGTTTCTCAATCAAATCCAATGTCACCTTCAGTCACACAACAAAGTCAAGAGCTCCCGGCATGTCACATTCTTGAAGTCTTGCCACCATCACCAGACTGTTTTGTTCCAACTCATGGAATTCAAGGCAATATGAAGTATCATCCAGAAATCAATGACTTTGATGTGTCAGGTTCACTCAAAACACGATGAAGGTCAGGGGAATAATCAGTTAAACCTGGCACAGGTAGATGCAAAGCAGAGCTATAGAAAAGCTTTTCTTGAGAATCCAGATAACAGGGAACTCTACAGAGACAGAAACTGGCTTATTGGCTGCTTAGAGCTGGGGGCAGGGATGGAAAATGGAGGCATGGAAGTGAGAGCTATTGACTATGGGAATGGCTTCATGTCACTGGATATCTGAAATAAATACCATTGAAATACACACTTCAGGTGGATGGGTTGTATAGTATGTGAATTAGTCTCAAAGCTGTTTTTTATGAAAAGAGGTGGGAGAAGTCAGGTAAAGGGTGAGTCCAACAAATTTCAGTCAGGGAAGAACCTGAGACTCCAACTCAGGAACGATTCAAGATAAAGTTTACCATGTTTGTCATATAATCAATGCTTACATCATAAAAATCTTTTTTCCAGAATGGCCACAAAGAGACTGTTCTTTTGGGTCAAACTGCTATATCTCCCTCAAAAATACTTACTTCTTAAAGGCAAGAACAAAAAGACAAATACTCAATTTTTAATTTTTTTTTTTAAATCTGGATTGCAGTTTGACCTAGACTAGTATCATGAACCAGGCCATAGTATCTGTTTTTAGAACATGCAAATCAGTAGAACCTATCTCTCCCCTTTGCTAAGACAGTTAAGCTGAATTCACTCAGATCAGAGAAAGCCCAGTCCCTGAGGTAAACAGCGCGGGCTGAGACTCACAGTTGGCGATGTCACCTCGAAGCTGCAGAATCTGAGGAGCGGGCATCGTGAGGACAACGATATCAAACTGCTCAGAGGAGCCCGTTTCCCTGGAGACTTCCCATTTGTTGTTTCTCAAATTGATCTGGGTCACACGTTGTCTGAAGCAGATCTCAGCACCTGTTCCAAACACAAAATCATGCTCACATAATCAGGATTTTCCACACAAATGAGGGGGAAGAGAAGTCACAAACTGGATCCATTCAGATGAGTAGAATGTGAAGTTCATCTTCTACAGCTTCCTGGGCTTCACTTTCTATCTCGTGTAATGGGATTCCCTCCCTTCTGGTACTGTTAGACTTCCCTATCATTGCCTGCTGGGGGAAAAAATACTACTACAGTGAATAACAAGAGTAACCATGGCTATCTTTCATTAATCATCTACTGTATGCCAAGGCTATGCCAAACACTAGATATACATTATACCAATTCATTTCACAGAAAAGGAAACAGATTTAGAAATGTCATGCCATGATTTAAATCCCCATCCTTCTGACTATAAAGATCACTATCTTGGTAGAGCAAGTATACATCTTAGTAAAGGTGTTAAGGATTCTTCTCTCTGGTAATATTCCTTATTAAAAATATCAATATTCCCTATTAAACTGGAAAAAATAACTCTGTAAGCAAAATCCAAGTCTAATCAATAGATCAATTATCTTAATTAAGAAGAATCAAAATTAAGAAAAATACAATCTGGAATATCCTCTCATCTTTTTTCCCTTCTTTGCACTTATCACAAATATATTTTAATAATTATTTGAGTACTTATATGATTGATATTTTATTCCCTTTTAATTTGTAAGCTCCATGAGTTTACACCTATTTTTTCTATGTATAGCATATAGTATATAAAGTATTATACTGGGAACAGAGGTATTTAATCAATATTTGTTTAAGAGAATGAATTATGAACTGAAAGCTAGGAAAATATAATTGGATCATTAAGTCCCCTTGGTATACTAGTTCTTACCTCACATTCTAGTTTTCAGAAAACTTTCATTTTAAAACAAATCTACTTTTATTTGGCCTCATGAATAGAAAGGAAATAAATGAAAATGGAATAAAGGGAAAAAAAGGACACAAAAAGATCCTGTCCATCATTGCATGTGACATCTCATATTCCTAGCTACTAAGAATCCAGCTTACCTCCAACCTTGGCATGAAGCTCCCTTTCCATAGCTACTCTAGCTCAGTGTGATCTTTCTCATCTCCATAATCACTGCTTTTACCACTCACTTGGACACTGATTCAAAGTATCTCTATGTTTTAGATATGTCTTGCTAAGTTGCTTCAGTCGTGTCTGATTCTTAGCAACGCTATGGACTGTAGCCCACCAGGCTCCTCTGCCCATGGAATTCTCCAGGCAAGAATTCTGGAGTGGACTGCCATGCTCTCCTGCAGGGGATCTTCCCATCCCAGGGATGGAATCCGCATCTCTTACATCTCTTGCATTGGCAGACAGGCTTTTTACCACTAGTGCCACCTGGGAAGCCCTAGATATGTCTTATCAATCCCCTCATACTCTTGGGCTCCTCCATGTAAGGTCTTCTCTAGATTTCATACACCTTTATATCTTTCATATTCCCTTGAATAATTCTACAATATAGTAATTACAAATTTTAAAAATGAAATGCAAATATGTTAGAAGGACCGATGCCCTCAATCTCTTTGAGGCAATTAGAGTCATTCTGTTCAAAGAATTAGAACAAGGGTTTGTAAATAGCATTCCAACTTGCCTGAGGGTTTCCCTAAGGCCCCTCTTCAGGGAAGGTGCAAATAATTGGCGCTTTGAACTCACACCCACCATTACCTATACTCCAACCAGAGAGGCTCCACTTCCCTCTCTTCAGTTTCTTTAGGATGTCTTTCCCTTGACTTAGTTGCCTCAAGTGCCTCTCTCTCTAAGTCCTGGCCCTGATTGAGACTTCAAGTAAGTCAACTGACTTTATAAACTTTATTCAGTTGTGTTTTTACATAATATTCCCTTTGAAAACAGCATTACATTGGTTTTGCTTTTGATGGTCACTAGGAGGGTGTGGTTAAGAGAACTGAACTATACCAACAATTAACAGAAATTCTTCATATCCAGTCAAACGCCTTAGACACATATCCCAGTGGTCCTGAAGTGTTCTGCAAGATGAATATCAGTGGTTCTCTAGATGTGGACCTCAGACCAAAAGCACCTTGGAACTTGCTAGAAACACAAATCCTCAGGTCCCAACTCAGACCTGAATCAGAATTTGGGGATCAGGCCTAGTAGTCTGCATTTAAGAAGCCTCCAGGTTTATTACCATGCACATTAAAGTGTGAGAACCACTGGGGTAGATAAATAGATGCAAATCTAACACTGCAACTGGCAAAGCCACTCAAAAACAGCATTTTCCAAGAGTCAGGGGCAGTGGTATACCTGCTCTAACCAGGAAGTTTTCCTTTCCAATTGTGATGATTCAAGTTTCTGGGAAAGTGGCATTTCCTTGTGAAAGTAACTAATAACTTTTGAAAGGACCACATGACCAAATGCAAGGCTCTGGAAGAAAATTTTTAAACAGCCAGAAAACTACATAAAAATTTTCAGTCTGAGCTTAGTAAATATCACCATGTCCCTGTGTTGCATGTCATTTTTCAGAGGTTTCTCATTGTATTTAGGATTAATTATAAAATCTTAATAGTGCTTACAAAGCCCCTTATGATCTGGCCCCTGCCTTACTCTTGAACTTCACCTACTGTTTTCTCCCTCATTTACTACCCTCCAGTCACAATGACCTTTTCATTCCATAAATGCACCATCTTCCTCCTACTTGAGAATAGTTTCAACTTGATATGCCCATTGCATGCAGTTCTTACCACTCAGCTCTTGGCCTAGTTCACTCGCTCACCTTTCAAGTATCCATGAAAACTTTGGTTCCTCAGAGATGCTTTTTCTGACACATCTCCCCTTTCTCACTCTTCTCAGACTCATGTTAGTTTAGGTCCTATTACTATAGCTCACTCATAATGCTCTCACTTTTTCTTCTTAGCATTTATTATGTACATTTTTCTGTGCATGAAATTAGTTTTTGTTTTTCCCTCCAACTACGCTCTACATTAACAAAGGTGAGGTTCAATGTGTTTTACTACCACTGTTTCCCCAGCACATATTTCATAAAATTTTTTTTAAAAATCTGAAGATAGCTACAAAGATATCAAACTACAAAGAAATTCTAACCATTTGACAAAGACAAATATGCTTCTGATATGTATTTATTCAATGCCTATCCCCTGCTTTCCTCCATGTTAGAAAATCTTAGTCACAAGTGTTAGTCATGTTCGACCCTTTGTGACTCCAAGGACTGTAGCTTGCCAGGCTCCTCTGTCCATGTAATTCTCTAAGCAACAATGAAGTGGGTTGCCATTTCCTTCTCCAGGGGATCTTCCCGACCAAGACACAGAACTGGTTTCCTGCATTGAAGGCAGATTCTTTACCATCTGAGCCACCAGGGAAGCCCCTCCATGTTAAAGAATCTAAATTTATCTTTCTCCAATAATTTCCTACAAACATGTTTCAGTTTAGAACTACCAAAATGGACCAGTAAGCAGTGTCTAACTACAAGCACTGCTTAAAGTTCACTGCGGAGTGCTTAACCAAGACTCCCAGGTTACCCTCTACCTTCTCTCTGAAAGACACTGTTATGGATGAGTGCCATGATCACCTGCCTAGGAGCCATTTTGAGACAGAACTGCCCAGGCTTAATTACCTTACATTAATATTATGGCATCTGGTCCCATCACTTCATGGGAAATAGATGGGGAAACAGTGCAAACAGTGGCTGACTTTATTTTTCTGGGCTCCAAAATCACTGCAGATGGTGATTGCAGCCATGAAATTAAAAGACGCTTACTCCTTGGAAGGAAAGTTATGATCAACCTAGACAGCATATTAAAAAGCAGAGACATTACTTTGCCAACAAAGTCCGTCTAGTGAAGGCTATGGTTTTTCCAGTAGTCATGTATGGATGTGAGAGTTGGACGGTGAAGAAACCTGAGTGCTGAAGAATTGATGCTTTTGAACTGTGGTGTTGGAGAAGACTCTTGAGAGTCCCTTAGACTGCAAGGAGATCCAACCAGTCCATCCTAAAGGAGGTATCAGTTCTGGGTGTTCATTGGAAGGACTGACATTGAAGCTGAAACTCCAATACTTTGGCCACCTGATGCAAAGAGCTGATTCATTGGAAAAGACCTTGATCCTGGGAAGGATTGAAGGCAGGAGAAGAAGGGGACGACAGAGGATGAAATGGTTGGATCTCATCACCAACTCAATGGACATGAGTTTGAACAAGCTCAGGGAGTTGGTGATGGACAGGGAAGCCTGACGTGCTGCAGTCCATGGGGTCGCAAAGTGTCAGACACAACTGAGCAATTGAATTGAATTGAATTTTAGAAAGAAAATAAACACAAAAGTAAAAAGGGAGAATATGATAAAATTAAATATTGCCAGAAAGAAGTCACACTAGCTGATCGCATCTGCAAATTAAACTATCTTTTCTAATTAATCATTTTGGTTGGCCAAAAAGTTTGTTCAGACTTTTCCATGACATCTTATGGAAAATCTCAATGAACTTTTTGGCTAAACCAATATGTCGTCCATGTTGACTTTCAATTGTTAGTCCATGTCCCTTTTTGAAGTAGATAGTAAAATAAAAACAAATAAATACAGCAATAGTTCTTCCTACAGTGAAACGAAAGTGAAAGTCACTCAGTCGTGCCTGACTCTTTGCGACTCATGGACCATACAGTCCACAGAATTCTCCAGGCCAGAATACTGGAGTGGGTAGCCGTTCCCTTCTCCAGGGGATCTTCCTAAGCCAGGGATGGAACCCAGGTTTCCCACATTGCAGGCAGATTCTTTACCAGCTGAGCCATAAGGCCAAATCAAATAAAAGCTGCTCACCCTGTCCTGGAAACTAAATTCATCCTCTTATGAATGATTTAATAACATGGGCCTTATTCAAAAGCAAAAGGACTTGGTTCATCACTGTCCAAATGTCACAGAAGGAACCATCATCATGTGACTGATCTTCCCGGGTGCATATAAAGAAATAAAATGGCATGACTCCTTGGTAGCCCCTTCCTTCTCCCCGGGGCAGAGACTAATCAGTGAAAGAGGGGGCCCAGGGGAAGGGCTCTATGAGTCTGTTCTCTTGAACCAGGGTGGGATGGGGGCATCCTCTCAAACTGTAGGGGAAAAACCAGGAAGGAAAATATGTTACATCACAGGTATGAGGCATTCTCATTGTCCTCCATGGGATCCTCTAAAGGAAATGACAACAGGGTCAGCTTAAAGAGAGTGCTGGCATCTTACTTACTAGTTAAGCCATTATAAGCAATGTACTTAACTTGTCTGAGTCTCATTTTTCTCATTAGTAAATGAGGATAATGATAACAACTACTATGAATGGCTATATAATAATTAGAAATGATGTATGCCAAATGCCTAACACAGCATTAGATAAACAGCTTTTGACAAATGATAGAGTAGTTTTTGTTCTTTCGAATTTCTCCTACTCCTACAACAGTGACAACAAATATATCAATAAATAAATAAAACAGAAAAATAGACAAATCACATTTTATTTACTCAGAAGACAGCATTAACTGGAAAACCAGGAAGTAGGTAAAATTAATGCCAATAAACAGTTTTCTCTGTAATAAGCTTAATGTGAACACATGGAACAATAAGTGAGAACAGAACACAAGTGACATGTGCCTATTTCCTCTTACCCTTCACCACTCATTCTGGAAAACCAGTCTATTTAAATACTGGCTTTAGAGATTTGAACCTATTTTAAAGCATACCCGACTGGATATACCCTTTACAGATAACTTCCTTGGAAGTCTGGTCACAAACTAAATAAAACTGGTTGTATCATAAGATTGTAGGGGTGTGAACTCAACTGATTCCAAAATGTAAAGTAGATTTTGGAATGACCTAGCAGTTTAGGCTGTTATACACTGAGTGCATGCAAAGATCAGCTTCATTTAAGAGTATTTTTTAAGCTATCATTTATCAAGAGATTTCTAAGTATATGGCCTATTATTTGCTTGAATTGGCAATGGGTGGATTATATCTTTTATTCTTCACAAAACTTTGCAGTAGGTATTGTTACTGTTCTCATTTTTCCAATGAAAGAACTAAAGTACAGATTTTAACACTTTCCTAATATTACACAGCTAGGAAAGTGCGGTAGGATGTGAATTTGAATCCAGGTCATTCTGACTCCAGGGACTCTCAAATTTCATTGTGGAAATACTAAAATAGGATAGGAGCCATTTGTAGGCAGAAAGATTTAAAGAAGTCTAAAGAATGTTTAAAGGGATATAGGGGCTTCCCTGGTGGCTCAGACAGTAAAGAATCCGTCGGCAATGCAGGAGACCCAGGTTCAATTCCTAGGTTGGGAAGATCCCCTGGAGAAGAGAAATGGCTACCCACTTCAGTATTCTTGCCTGGAGAATTCCGCAGACCACGGAGTCTGTCAGGCTATAGTCCATGGGGACCCAACTGACTGACTAACACTTTTTCGAAGGGCTATAATTATAAAATTTTAAATGGTATAGCTGGTTTATAAAACCTCTAATAATAGATCTGGGTAGAGGGTGGAAAGACCTCTTGAAACATTACAAAGATAATATTAAAATAAACTGAGAAAAAGTTTATATACACTCAAATTACATAGGCCTTGAACTCAATTATATAAAAATTATTTTTTATAAAAGCAGAAAATATGTCACAGAATGAACTTATGGCTGACTTACATATTATTGCGACACTTGTCCCTGCTACTTTTCTCTATTTTCCAACTTTTCAACTATTAGTATGTAATTCTTTTTTAAAAGTTACTTAAATATTTCACATAGTGATAAGAAAATCTAAAGTACTCATGCTCTCAAGAGACAGTACAAATTCAAAGTATAAAGAGGTTTTTAGGAAGAATTGGTTAAACTACAATGAATAAATATATGTATCTTTATATATAGGGTTTCCCAGGTGGCACTACTGGGAAAGAACTCACATGCCAATGCAAGAGACGTAAAAGACATGGGGTTTAATACCTGGGTCAAGAAGATCCCCTGGAGAAGGGCGTGGCAATCCGCCCCAATATTCTTGCCATGGACAGGAACCTGGTGGGCTACAGTCCATAGGGTTGCAGAGTCAGACATAACTGAAGTGACTAAGCACACAAACATATTTTATATATATATATATATTATATATATATATATATATATATATATACACATACATATTAGAAATCTAAATCTATATCACTTATACCTACCTACTATATACCAGGTACCGTTAGATTCTATGTGAGCTACAAATAATTAAATATGACCTCTTCTCCCAAGAGTTTCCAAAGCAAAATTGGAAAAAGAAAACCAAAAACCATATATTACCCCAAACACCTAATACAAAAAGGATGTAGGTGTGGTGTATTCAAGGACTGTCCCTTAGCTATATGATGGCAGGAACTTTGCTTCTTGTATACACTAGTGTCTAAAACAGTGTATAGTAAGCACTCAGCAAATGTTTATTGAATGAATAGGTGTATGCATATATGGATGGCTAGATATATAATACAATTAGTAAGTACTTAGAGATTCTAATAAGTATGTGCATCTAATTTGGGTTAAGTAAAAGTCATGACGCAAATGAGATTTTTTTAAAAAGTTATATGGTGGCAATATATGAAGCTGATGACATTCTACAAAATATACAAATAGTGTCACCATCTGTGATGGTTAATTTTACGTGTCAACCTGACTGAGTCATGAGGTTCTCATATATTTGGCAAACACTATTCTGGGTATGTCTGTGAGGGTGTTTTGGAAGAAAGTAATATTTAAATTGGTAGACTGAATAAAGCAGGTTGCCCTCCCTAATGCAGGTGGGTATCATCCAATCAGTCACAGGCCTGAATAAAACAGAAAGGCTGACCCTCCCACCAGTAAATAAGTCTTCTTGTCTGATAGCCTTTGAACTGGGACACTGTTTCATTCTCTTACCTTCAGACTTGAACTGAAACATCTGCTCTTCTTGGGTTTTGAGCTCGCCAGCTACCGAAACTGGAACCGTACCTTCACCTCTCCAGGGTCTCAGGCTTTTGGACTGAAACTGAACCATCAGCTTTCCTGGATCTCTAGCTTGTCAATTCACCCGGCAGATCTTCAGACTTGCCAGCCTCCAAAATCACATAAGCTAATTCTGTACAATAAATTTACCTATCTATATAGATATATTCTTTCGGTTCTGTTTTTTTCTGGAAAATCCTGATGACTACACCATAATATTCTAAATCCTAGATGAAGAAATGGCCTTGCCTGGAACGGTATTTACTGTGTCTCATGTTGTATATTCAATCTCACTGCCTTCTCTCATGTCCAGTATTGGGATTCTCAGGCTTCACAATAAGTAACATTTGTGCTGTGCTGTGCTTAGTCGCTCAGTCATGTTCAACTCTTTAAGACCCAATGGACTGTAGCCTGCCAGGCTCCTCTGTCCTTGGAATTCTCCAGGCAAGAATACTGGAATGGGAAGACATTCCCTTCTCCATTTTCCCAACCCAGGGATCGAACCCAGGTCTCCTGCTTTGCAGGCAGATTCTTTATCATCTGAGCCACCAGAGAAGCCCAAGTAATATTTGATGTAGTCCAAAACAGTAATTATTCTAGAAATAGCTTATGAAATAAAACAAAGTCTCAACTTATACTTTTGCTCAATGATCTTCAATTGGGCATTTAATTATGATTTATCAATAAGTCTATTTCTGTTTTAAAGGATAAATCATTAATCGTCCAGGATTATTCGTCATCCTTTTCAAAAAAAGTCCATTTTAAAGCACTCATCATATACATAAAAACAAATGAAAATCCTCATAGAAACTGGGCAAAGGTTATAAGACATTCACAGAAAAAATGGTTAGCAAAACAAAGGTGCATAAATTCACTCATAACTAAATAAATGCAAATCAGAACACAAGGAAATATCATTTCAACCCATCATATGGGCAAATAATTTTATTTTCCATAATATCAAGATGTACAGAAAGACACGTTCTCATTTACTATCAATGATATATTCCTTAATAGGAATAGATGGCACAACTTAGTTAAATAAAAAACGCACAAACCATTGACACACCTCCTATACTGTTAGGAACTGATCCTACATACACTTTTAAAAGTGTATCATAGTTAGAAATTGCAGCAATATTGGTACTAGCATAAAGCAAAACAATCCCTAACCCCCCAAACAATCTACATACTTAACAGAAAGTTAACAGTTAAATAAATAATGATACACATATACCATGTAATACTGAACAGGCATTGAAAAGAATGAAGAACGCTGAGTTTGCTGATATGAAAATAGACCAAAGATATGATTCAGTCAATGATTATGTATTAGTCAGGGTTCTCCGGAGAGATAGTATCAATAGGATAGACACAGACATAGGTAGAGAGACAGACAGAGATTGGTTTATTATAAACAAGATGAAATAAAGCATAGAATGGCTTATATAAAATAATCTCATCTATGTTTTGAAAAAGAATATATACAAACGTCTATGAATAGGGAAATAGAGACAGTCACATGGAGCAAGAGATAGATGCATAAACATTTTCCTGGAAGCATATATAGGAAACAGTGATTACTTTAGGGGAAGAAAACTAGCTATTGAGTGGTGCATAGGAGAACATCTATTTTATAACTTTCCTTACAGTATTAATATTTAATTATGTGTATAACTTTTAGTTTAAATGCTTACTTTAAAAGAAGGCAGAGAAAATTTTATTCTCACCTGATTGTTTCAAGTAATGGTTAATAATTGAAGAAACTCCATGAGGTGCTACAAAGTTACAGTCTCCTTCTTTTGTCACCATTCCTTCAATAGGAGAGGTCAGAGGCTTCAAAATGCCACCAGCTAACAATTCATCATAAAAACTGAAACAAATCAAAATGTATAACATAACTATGTGCTATACTTAGCTCTAAACACTATATTCCCTTCAAAGAATTCTTCAAGATTATAATCTTAAATAAAAACTAGAAATCTTCCTATGAACAACTCAACATACGTTTTGGGTTAATAAGACATAATTTTGGTGAAAAACGGAAATATTTTGAGAATCCAGTCTTCTGCTGATCGTAGTCAGAGGTCTACTTTCTCATATATTTCAAAATTAAAGTCAGTGAAAATAAACAAAAAGGTATTCATTACACCGATTTTAAATTTGGTTAAGATTTGACTTCCATCACAGTTATCTGTCCTCTTTCTCAACACCAACATAGTTACCTCCTATTTATTGAGCCCTCACCATGTTCCATATAACATCTCACCTGATCTTCACAACTGAAGAGGCATGTATTAGTTTTTCCACTTTACTCATGTAAATCTTTTATTGGTATTAATACTATGATCAATGATGATGATATAATTTCACTGTATTACAAGAGTCAAAGTTTAACTCTGTTAAAAATGGATGATTTGTATCTTTTTACATCCTCAACCAGGAAGACTGATTCCACTCCTTTCAACTAACTCACCTTTGGTGTATTTCGGCATAATGAGGAGTGCAGGTGATATACTGGGCACCCAAGTCCACTGTGCTCTGTGGATTATGAGGACTGCTGGCTGTAGTCATTCTTCCTCCTTGAATTAGTCCCCAAGAAAATATCTTAATATACTAGAATGAATATTTCACAATTAACACTGATCAGCCCAGGTTACACCAATGGATAACTTAGAACTGTTTCAGAAAACATATTTTTATTTTTTTTTACTTTTAGATTTCATAATAATTAATACATTTTTAAATTTTGTTTTCTCCAGATTCCAGAGATCTAAAAAAAATTGTTTGTTGATTTTTTAAATTGAAGGTTTTGTCATCTAACACTGTTAGGAAGTAATTAACAGAGACAATTCAGTGTGGGGGTGTGAGATTTTTTTTAAAAAGAACACATGAATAATACAGCAGCCTTCAGCACTGTGCCTGCTGCATCTACGTACTGATCTGAATAAAGGGTATGAATGAACAGACCAAAGAAAACAAAATAATGAATGAAATGTCAGAATCAATGAATCAACTAAAGCTTTCCCTCCTGCTGTCAGGTTTCAGGAGAGTGACAGGATTCTCTCAAGTAGATAGATCTTCGGAAAGTCGTGGTCAATGGGCACTGAAGGATTCTCATTATCTAAAGAAAGTTGCCAGGGTACAGAGTAGCCCAGAAAAAAAAATCACTTCTTGGCGACAGCGGTAGGCCCAAGCTTTGCAAACTCCAGTCAGGATGCCTCCCAGGCCGCTCAGGCCTCCGAGTGAAGTGCTCGGGTATCCTGCCCTGCCCCCACGCGCCCCCTCAGCCAGACCTCCCGGCCTGGGTCGCCGCCCCAACTCGCGCCCACTCTTCGGGCCTTCCCGGGTGCCGGAAGTCTCCGATCACGTGATCAGGCGCCCGCCGACCGGCTGGGTGTTCCCCGCAGCCTTACTCGGAGAAGGCCCACGCCGCCTTAGAAGCCAGCATGCCCCCCGGCTTCCTTTCCGTGGCTTCCGTCCGGAAACGACCCACCTGAGTCCCCGGCCTTGTCCCACACAGCGAGGCGCAGAGGACTGGACGCCTCCCTCCTCAGCAGCGCTGCGCACAAGCTTCCCGTCAGCCCGGCGCCCACGATCAGCACCCGCGCCATGGCCCGCTGTCTCCGCGCCCGGGTGGCCGGCCTGCAGTCGGTGGAACCGCCGCCACAGCCCCGCCGGCCAGAGATGTCGGCTTCGTGCTCCCGGCCCAACTCGGCCCCTCAGCAGTTCCCTGGTCGGCCTGCAGGGGGCGGAGAGCTGGCGACTCGGGCTGAGAGAATGATGAGCATTGAAGACCAGCAACTCTTGGCCTTCCTCTTGGTTTGAGACCCAGGAGCTGGCTTCAAGGATCTTCTGGCGCCATCCGATAAGCTGTGATTTCCAACCTGCCTCTGGCCCCCCAAACCTGTAAATTATATTGGTTAGAGCGTGAGACCCCGCCTCGCCACAGTGCTGGTGTTGACTACTGCGGAGACCCAACCCAAAGTTAACTACTAGGGTAACTGTGCCTTGTTGGAACCTTGGCTTCTTAATAGTCTTAAGTCTGAAAGGAACACAGCAGTGATGCCAGAGCCAGCTTTCTTCAAGTACCTTAGTAGTTACTATTCACATAACAGAAAAAGAATTGGGGAGAGATTTTGCTTAAACTAACCCTTGGGCTTTGTGTAAATGATAAACTTGTTGAACCTCAATTTCTCCACCTGTAAAAGGGGGTCAGAAAATTCTGTATTCCAGATTATTGACAGTTAAAGACATTTGGTTCACCAGAGAATTTTAGGTCAATCTTCTCTTAAGTAAATATTAAATTTAATGACAAAATACATTCCAATTGCTGTAAGAGATGTGCGGATGAGCAAGACAAGGATTCATGCCCTTACCACTAGTTTTTTGTTTGTTTGCTTTCTAACGTTGTCCTGGAAATTCTCAAGGAAACAGTAATAAGCAAGGATAAGACTGAACCATTTCAGTTACCCTGAATTGCAGATAAATTATTACCTGGACACTAGAGAAACTTGTTATAAGAAAATTGACAGTGATAGTCAATTATAATGAAAACATTAAAAATTAGAAGTTTTACTGTATGTACACATGAGGGAGAAATTACCAGGCTTCAAGTTGGTGATAGATCAATATTACATATATCTAATAAAAGATAAAGATAAAATATCTAGTAAAAGATAATCGAACTATACTTTGGATAGTAACCCCTAATTGGTCCTATCATTTGCAAATATTTTGTCCCACTCAATACACTGTCTTTTAATTTTAATAATCATTTCATTTGCTGTGCAAATCTTATAAGTTCAGTTTAGTTTCATGGTTTATTTTTGCATGTGTTTCATTTGCCTTAGGAGACAAGTCCAAAAAAATATATTACTTACATTTATATCAAAGAGTGGTCTGCCTGTATTCTCTTCTATGAGTTTTATGGTTTTAGGTCTTAGATTTAGATCTTTAAATAATTTTGAGTTTATTCTTGTATAAAGTGTGAGGAAATGTTCTAATCCCATTCCTTTACATGTAGCTGTCCAGTTTTCCCAGCACTGAGACTCTTTTTTTTCCCACTGTATAGTCTTACATCTTTGTTATAGATTTATTGACCTTAAGTGTGTGGATTTATTTCCTGGCTCTCTATTCTGTTCCATTGATCTATGTGTCTGTTTTTGTGACAATACCAGTATTTTGATTTCAAGACTTTTTCATATAGTGTGAAGTCTGAGAAGGTGATACCTCTAGCTTTTTTATTTTTTCTCAAGATTGCTTTGGCAATTCGGGGTCTTTTGCAGTTCTGTATAAATTTTCTGATTATTCTAGTTAGTGAAAAATGTCCTGGTTATTATGATAGATATTTCATTAAATCTATAGATTGCTTTGGATAGTATGGTTATTTTAACAATATTAGTTTGTCCAATTTATGACCACAGAATATCTTTCCATTTCTTTGTATCATCTACAAATTTCCTTTATCCATGTTTTATAGTTTTCAAAGGATAGGTCTTTAACCTCCTTGATTAAGTTTATTCCTAAGTATTTTATTAACACAGTTTTAAATGAGATTGTTTGCTTGCTTTCTCTTTCTGGTGGTTCATTATTAGTGTACAGTAAGCTAACAGATTTCTGTATATTAATCTTGTATCCTGCAACCTTACTGAATTCATTTTTTAGTTCTAATAGCTTTTGGGTGGAGACTTTAGAGTTCTCTATTTAGAGTATCATGTCATCTGCAAGTAGTGTCATTTTTGCCCTTGTTGTTTTTGTTGTTTAGTCGCTAAGTTGTGTCTCTTTGTGACCCCACAGACTGTAACCTGCCAGGATCCTCTGTCCATGGAATTTTCCAAGCAAGAATACTGGGTTGCCATTTCCTACTCCAGGGGAACTTCCTCCCCTAGGGATCGAACCTGCATCTTCTGAATTTCCTGCATTGCAGGCAGATTCTTTACTGCTGAGCCACTGGGGAAGTCCCATTTTTGCCCTGCCCTTCCTTTAATTTGAATAGCTTTAATTTCTTTCTGTTATCTGATTGCCATGGCTAGAACTTCTAGTACCATTTATTTAGAAGTGGTACAAGTGGGCATCCTTGTCTTGTTCCCAGTTTTAGAGGAAATGATTCCAGCTTTTCAGCATTGAGGTGATATTAGCTGTGATTGTATCACACATGGCCTTAACTATGCTGAGATATGTTCCCTCTATACAATTTGATGAGAGTTTTTTTTTTTAATCATGAATGGATGTTGAATTTTGTCAAATGCTTTTCCTGATTGTGTGATTTTTATCCTTTTTATTATTGTGGTGTATCACATTGATTGATTTGCAGATATTGAACCATCCTTGCCTCATTTTACATACGTAAATATAGACAATGAATTCAAGTGAATTTTTCCTAGGTTAAGCAGTATCTTGAGGAATCAGTGCAGGTCCTCATGATGTGTTGAATACATTCTTCTCTTTCCTGTCATCTCCTCTTGTTACCTCATTTCTGTTAATAGTCTGGTCACCTTTCATAATCAGACTTGAAACCTCATAGTCTTCTTCAATATATCTGTTCTCTTTTCTCATCCTTGATATCTGTTAGTCTTCTGGTATTTTTTACCTCTTTTCCTCTGTCTCTTAAATCCAATCCCACTCCATTGTACCTCAGAAAAGTACAAATTCCATTTCTACCAGCAATATTCTACAGTGCCTATTTTACTGCATTCTTGTCAACTGTGGACATTGAGCATTTTGGAAGGTGATCATTGACAGATTAATCCATTACTTAAGTTCAAACAGTCATTAGTTCTTAATTTAATTATTATAGTAGCTTTCTAACTGACCTCTCTGCTCCTAATCTCTGTTCTGCACCAAGTTTCTAGATTGGTCATTGCCATTCTCAAAATAACTTTTAGTAATTCTCAGTCTCATACAGACTAAAGTTCAACTACTTGGTATAAAAATATTCAGTCACTACTATATATAAAATGGATAACTAAGAAAAACCTGCTGTATAACTCAGGGAACTCTGCTCAATACTGTGAAATGCCCTATATGGGAAAAGAATCTTAAAAAAAGAGCAGATATAGGTATATGTATAACTGATTCACTTTGCTGTACACCTAAAACTAATACAACATTGTAAATCAACTATGTGCCAATAATTGTTTTTTAAAAAGTATTCAGTGATATTTCTTAAGTCTATGTTTATATCTTATCTTGATAGTCTTTATATGTCTTGTGCTACTAAGTTGGGGCTACCTTGATGGCTCGGACAGTAAAGAATCTGAGTGCAATGTGGAAGACCCAGGTTTGATCCCTGGGTCAGGAAGACCCCCTGGATAAGGGAATGGCTACCCACTCCAGTATTCTTGCCTGGAGTATTCCATGGACAAAGGAACCTGGCAAGCTGCAGTTCATATCACAAAGAGCTGGATACTGAGCTATTAACACTTTCACTTTCACAACTAAGTTGTGTTATTTTAGTTCCTGTGAACATATCCTCAGATTTTCCACTTATCTGTGGAAGTGGGAAACATTTGCTTATGTTTTTCTTGAGTATAAGGTATACTTTTTGACTTGTGTTGCCAGTAGTTGTGAATTTGCAATAATTCTTCACTCTTCTTTTTCTTTTCCCCTATGATCAACAATATCCTTTTTTAAAAGTTATCCAAAATTTTGGAATGTTATAACCATTCAGTAGAAGTAGCCATTGTGGCTTGTGATTTCTTATCACTTTTAGTCTTCAGAGAGTGATAGAGCCACCCTCCCCACCTACACTCCTAACCTCCAAAATGGATTATATTAATTCAGAGCTATAACTATAAGGATGTGTGGGTGCCTGGTTGGCTACTAGCACTCTGAGATAGGTGTGAATGACTCAGTGACCTAGAGAAGGTAGTATTGTAAAACAGCTGGGACAGATGTGCTTACATTTACTCTTCCTATTCACTTTGGCATTTTGCCTTCACTTCTTCCCAATTTTCTGCAAGGCTGGTTCCTCTTAATCATTCAAGTCCAGCTTAAAAGTTACGTAAAAGAGGTCTTCCCCAACCACTTGACCTAAAATAGCCACCCAGTGACCCTCTTTACCATTAACCTATTTTCTTAGTATCACTTGATTACCTTTAGAAGTGAACTTGCTTTTTACTTGTTTAACTATTTATTGTTTACTTAGTTTAGTTTTTCTCTCACTAGAATTTAAGCACCAAGAGGACAGAAACATTGTCATGTTCAATACAGTATCTTTGACAACTAGAATCCAAATTAGAATTCTCAGAGACTGAGAGTTCACTAACTCTGCCTAGACGATATCCAAGACTTTTGAGGATAATACTTAAAGGAAGATAAGCTGAATGGTAATTCAGTGGGGTGATATCAATATTAAACATATTTTATCAAAGAGTTCTTTTTTATGATATAATATTACTCTAATATAAAATACAATGTCAGTGAACAAAGAATATCTGATAATGTGATTCACAGCACCTTCTGTCCTTATTTATTTCACTGATAATTTACATAATCATTAATGGCATATCTAACAGTATTTAGATGGCATAAAATCAAGATGAATAGCCCCATGGAGCTATTTTATCTTGTTCCTTAATTTAATTTTTTATTGAAGTATGGCTAATGCACAACACTGTGTTAGTTTCAAGTGTATAGTAAAGTATGTGTATATATGTGAAGTTCCCTCTTATACCTGCTTTTGCGGCATGCTATAGATTTTGGAAAATTTTGTTTCCATTTTGATTTGTCTTGAGGTATTTTCTTATTTCCTCTTTGAATTCATTTTTTAAATAGCTTGTTGTTTAGTCTCCATGTGTTTGTTCTTTTCCTGGTTTTCTTTCTCTAGTTGATTTCTAATTTCATACAATTGTGGTAAAAAAAAAATACAGTTTCTACAAACATTATTATTTTATTGTTATTTGTATTGTTTTCATTGACTTTGTTTGGCATGATTATTTTGAAATTCATGTTGTCAAATATGTCAGTTCATTTCTTTTTATGGATAAATAGTATTTCTTTATATGGCTATATCACAGTATGTTTATCTGTTCACCTGATGAACGTTTGGGTTGTTTCTAGTTTTTTACTATGAAAAATAAAGCTGCTATGAACATTTTACAGGTCTTTATATGAATACTGGCTTTCACTTATCTTGTGTAAATATCTGGGAGTGGAATAATCTGATTATATGGTAGATGTGTGTTCAACTTTGAAAGGAACTATCAAGTGAAACTGTTTCCCAAAATGGCTTTACCATTTTACATTCTAACAGAACCATTTGAAGATTCCAGTTACTCCCCATCCTTAGTATCATTCAATATGATCAATCCTTTCAACTTTAGCCATTCTAATAAGTGTGTGATGGCATTTCAGTAAGGTTTTAACTTTAATTTCTCCAACGATGTTTGATGTTGACCATCTTTTCATGTGATCATTTGCCATTCATGTATCTACTTTTGTGAAGTCTCTGTTCAAAGTGTTTACCTATTAAATAAATTGGGTAGTTTATTTTCTTATCACTGAATTTACAGAGTTTATTATATATTTTGGATACAAATAAAATGTGTGACAGGCAAATGCTTTCTTCCTGTCTATGACTTCTATTCATTATATTATCAGCATCTTTCCAAGTGCAGATGTCCTTAATTTATCCATTTTTAACTTAATACAGTTTCTACTTTTTGTCTTCTATCAAAGAAATACTGGATTTATACCTGAAGGTGATGAAGAATTTTCTCTTACGTTTTCTTCCAGAAGTTTTATAGTGTTACTCAGTTCAGTTCAGTTCATTCCCTCAATCGTGCCCAACTCTTTGCGACCCCATGGACTACAGCATGCCAGATTCCCTGTCCATCACCAACTCCCGGAGCCTACTCAAACTCATGTCCATCACATTGGTGATGCCATCCAACCGTCTCATCCTCTGTCATCCCCTTGTCCTCCCACCTTCAATCTTTCCCAGCATCAGGGTCTTTTCCAAAGAGTCGGTTCTTCGCATCAGGTGGCCAAAGTACAGCTTCAGCATCAGTCCTTCCAATGAATATTCACGACTGATTTCCTTTAAGATGGACTGGTTGGATCTCCTTGCAGTCCAAGGGACTCTCAAGAGTCTTCTCCAACACCACAGTTCAAAAGCATCAAGTCTTCGGTGCTCAGCATTCTTTATAGTCCAACTCTCACATCCATACATGACCACTGGAAAAACCATAGCTTTGACTAGACAGACCTTTGTTGGTAAAGTAATGTCTCTGCTTTTTAATATGCTGTGTAGGTTTGTCATAGCTTTTCTTCCAAGGAGCAAGTGTTTTAATTTTATGGCTGTAGTCACCATCTGCAGTGATTTTGGAGCCCCCCAAAATAAAGTGTCACTGTTTCCATTGTTCCCCCATCTATTTGCCATGAAGTGATGGGACCAGATGCCATGATCTTAGTTTTCTGAATGTTGAGCTTTAAGCCAATTTTTTCACTCTCCTCTTTCACCTTCATCAAGAGGCTCTTTAGTTCTTCACTCTCTGCCATAAGGGTGGTGTCATCGGCACACCTGAGGTTACTGATATTTCTCCTGGCAATCTTGATTCCAGTTTGTGCTTCATCCAGTCTGGCATTTCTCCTGATGCACTCTGCATGTAAGTTAAATAAGCGAGGTGACAATATACAGCCTTGACGTACTCCTTTCTCTATTTGGAACCAGTCTGTTGTTCCATGTCCAGTTCTAACTGTTGCTTCCAGACCTGCATACAGATTTCTCAGGAGGCAGGTCAGGTGGTCTGGTATTCCCATCTCTTGAAGAATATTCCACAGCTTGTTGTGGTCCACATGATCAAAGGCTTTGGCATAGTCAATAAAGCAGAAGTAGATGTTTTCTGGAACTCTCTTGCTTTTTTGATGACCCAGCAGATGTTGACAGTTTGATCTCTGGTTCCTCTGCCTTTTCTAAGACCAGCTTGAACATCTGGAAGTACATGGTTCACGTACTGTTGAAGCCTGGCTTGGAGAATTTTGAGCATTACTTTACTAGCATGTGAGATGAGTGCAACTGTGCTGTAGTTTGAACATTCTTTGGCATTGCCTTTCTTTGGGATTGGAATGAAAACTGACCTTTTCCAATCCTGTGACCACTGCTGAGTTTTCCAGATTTGTAGGTCTATGGTCCTTTTTAAGTTAATTTTTGTATTTGATGTTAGATATTGGTCAAAGTTCATACCTTTGCATATGAATATTTGTTTCAGCACTGTGTGTTTTAGACTGAATTGCCTTTGCTTCTTTCTTGAGAATTAATCGACCATGTAAATATAGATCCATCCTAAACTCTGTTCTCATCCATTTATCTATCTTGTTCTGCCAGTGCCACACTCTCTTGATACCTTTAGCCTTACAATAAATAAGTCTTGAATTTGGTTATGGTGAATATTCCTATTGTGTTCTTTTTCAAAGTTATCTTGACTCTTTGAGGTTCTCACCATTTCCATATACTGTCTAAAAAGAGCTTAATTTCTATGAAAATGCCTGAGATTTTAATAAGAATTATGTTGTTCAGCCCTTCTAAATCCTTATTGGTTTTCTATATATGTGCCCTATCAGTTATAAATTAACATCTCTAACTGTAAATGAGGATATAAATACATAAGTCTTTCTCCTTACAGCTTTATCAGGTCTGGCTTTTTGACTCCTGACTCTCTTTTTAGAGAGAGATGGATATAAATATGTAGATTGGTAAACTGTTGCTGAATTGATCTGTTTATCATTTTGAAATTGTACCATTTATCACTGGTTATATTTTCCTTTAAAATCTATACTGTCTGATATTAACATAGCTTTCTTTTGATTAGTATTAGTTTGTTATGTTATTTTCCCTCTTTACAGTTTTACTATAGTTATGCTTCTATCTTTAAAGCAAATTTCTTGAGGGTAGCCTTCCTTTTGATCCAATCTGACAATCTCTTTTAATTGGGCTTTTAGATTTATACCTAAGTAGCCATTTATGAAGGAGAGGAAAATGCTATTATAATTGGGATTTTTAAAATTTCAAATTCCAAGTGTATATTGCTGACTCTTCTATATTATCTTTTATCTTTAATCCTTTAAAAATCACTTATTTTTTTGGGGAAATTTTTAAAGTATACATAGATTCTTTGGTATTTTCTACATAGATAATAAGGTATGCCTTTAATTTTTTTTTTTTGCTTAATTACACTGGCTAGGATTTTCAGTACAATGTTGAATAGAAGTGGAGAGAAAGGACCTCTTTTCTTGCTCCTAATTCTTATCAAGAAAGCATTCAATCTTTCACCAAGTATGATTGGAACTGTAGACTTTTCATAAATGGGCTTTATTAGTTTAAGGAAATTTCTTTCTATATATAATTCGTTGAGAAGTTTTATGACTAAACGATTAACTTAGTCAAACACTTTTTTGCATCTTCTGAGGTTTTTGTTTGGTTTTTTTTCAGTTTAGCCTGTTAATATGGTAAATGACACTAATTGATGTTTGAATGTTGACTCAGTCTTTTGTTTGTGGGATGAACCCCACTAGACTGAGATGTATTTTTTCAATATATTGCTGGATTTATTTTGATAATATTTTGATGAGAGTCTTGGAATCTATATTTATGAGGGAAATTGGTCTATAGTTTTCTTCTTTCATAATGTGACCTTATACAATTAATTGGGAAGGAAATCAACTATACATCAATAAAATGTTCTTTAAATTAATTGGAAAGGATACTCTTCTCTTCTATTTTCTGAAAGAGATTGTAAAGATTTTTTTTTTAATATTTGGTGAAATTTGGCAGTGAAACTATCTGACCTGGATTTTTCTTTTTCAGAAGGTTTTTATGCTATACATTTAACTTAAAAAACAGACACCAGAATATTCAGGTTATCACTTTTTTTGTGGGGGTGAGTTTTGACATTAGTAGTTTCTCTTTTTAAAGAATTATTGTATTTCATTTACATTTTCAAGTTTATGGGCACAGAGTTAAGTAGTCCCTTATTATAATTAATTTTAATATCTGTGGGATCAGTAGCACAGTTTTTTTTTTTCTTCATTCCTGATATGGGTATTTTACATTTTCTCTTTTTTTCTTGGTCATCCTGACTAAAATTTTTTTTTGACCATTTCAGAGAATCAGCTTTTGGTTCATTGATTTCCTCTATTTGTCTTTCATTCCTTTTCTTTGATTTCTTGCCAATCTTTATTATTCCTTTCCTTCTATTTATTTCAATTTTAGTTTGCTTTTTTTCCCTCTAGCTTTTTTAAGGTAAAAACTTCAATTACTTGTTTTTCTTACCTTTCTTATTTTCTCACATAAGCAGTTATTGCTATAAATTTCCTTCTAAGTATTGCTTAGCTGCACCACACAAATTTTGATATTGTCGTATTTTCATTCTCAGTTAGTTAAAATATCTTTATAGTTTTATATATTTCTTTTTGGCTATGCTGTGTCTTTGTTGCTGGGCAGGCTTTTCTCTAGTTGTGGCGAGTGTGTGTGGAGGGGCACTCTGAGTTGCAGTGCATAAGCTTCTCATTGCAGTGATTTCTCTTGTTGTATACAGAGTGGGCTTCAGTAGTTGCAGCACCTGGGTTCAGTAGTTGCAATTCCTGGGCTCTAGAGCACAGGCCCAATAACTGTGGTACAAGGCCACAAGGTTGCTATGTGGCATGTGGGATCTTCCCAGACCAGGGATCAAACCTGTGTCTCCTGCACTGGCAGGCGGGTTCTTTATCATTGAGCCACCAGGGAAGCCTCTTAAATATTTTTAAAAGTCCCTCTTCTTTAACCTGTGGGTTACTTAGAAATGTATTCTTTAATTTCCAAGTATTTGGGTACTTTCTGGATAACTTTTATTATTGACTGCTATTTTAATATTGTTATGGCCCAAGAAGTTTGTATGAATTGTATTCCTTTAAATTTAAATCTTTCCTACTGGCCACAATCTTGATGACTGTGTTTTTGTATGTTTGAGAAGAATGTGTATTATGTTGTGGTTGTATAGAATGTTTTATAAATGTCAATTAAATCAAGTGATTGCTAGGTATTGTCCAGGTCATCTATATTTTTACTGATTTTCTGTCTACTCATTCTATCAAATACTGAAAAGTAGGGGTTGAATTTTCAAAATATAATGGTAAATTTGTCTATTTCTCCTTTTAGTCTATTAATGCTTGCTTACATATATTTAAGAGTCTGTTTTTTGGTGCATAGGCTTCCCACACGGCTAAGTGGTAAAGAATCTGCCTGCAATGCAGGAGGCATGAAAGACACAGGCTTGATCCCTGGGTCAGAAAGATCCCCTAGAGTAGGAAATGGCAATCCGCTCCAGTATTCTTGCCTGGAAAATCCCAAGGACAGAGGAGCCTGGTGGGCTACAGTCCACAGGACCACAAAGAGTCAGAGGGGACTAAGCGGACACTGAGCTCTTTGGTGCATACACATTTCGGATTGTTATGTCTTCTTGGAGAACTGATTCCATATTGTTATATAATCTTGCTTTTTATCTATATTTCTTATTCTGAGCCTACTGTAATTGAAATCAACAGAGTTAGTCCAGCTTTCTTTTGGTTTATCTTGCTTTACTCTTCAACCTGTCTATTGAAAATAATAATCTGTATTTAATGCAGATTTCTTATAGGCCTCCCTTGTGGCTCAGCTAGTAAAGAATCCACCTGCAATGCGGGAGATCTGGGTTTGATCCTTGGGTTGGGAAGATCCCCTGGAGAAGGGAAAGGTTACCCACTCCAGTATTCTGGCCTGGAGAATTCCATGGACTGTATAGTCCATGGGGTCACAAAGAGTCTGACAGGACTGAGTGACTTTCACTTTCACTTTTCTTATAGACATCACAGAGTGGAATTTTGCTTTTCTAATCCAATCTGACAATTTCTGTTTTTAACCAGTATATATAGACCATTTACGAATGATTTTTCAATTCCTGGGTTGGGAAGATCCCCTGGAGAACAGATAGGCTACCCACTCCAGTGTTCTTGGGCTTCCCTTGTGGCTCAGTTGGTAAAGAATCCACCTGCGATGTGGGAGACCCGGGTTTGGATCCCTGGGTTGGGAAGATCCCCTGGAGAAGGGAAAAGCTACCCACTCCAGTATTCTGGCCTGGAGAATTCTGTGGACAAGTCCATGGGGTCGCAAAGAGTCGGACACGACTGAGCGGCAGTCACTATCACTTTCACAAATGGTTATTATATTGTTGATTAAAATCTACCATGTTACTACTGTGTTTATTTGTTCTTCATTTATTTTTTAGAAAATCTTTTACTTCTTAAGGTCTAACTGAGCATTTATCATTAACCCGTTTTACCTTCTTTATTGATTTACTGTTTGTACTTGTTAAAAGTTTTTTGATTTTCTTCAGTTTACAACATATATTTTTAAATAATCTAAGCCAAACTTCAATGTTATTCTTCCTATCATATATTTCAGGGGAAGAAATGAGCACTTGCTTATGTTTTCCATAGGGAGAAATGTTCAAAACCCAACAATAATGATATGACAGTCGCTTCTATATTTGAACTGCTTTACACCATTCATAGACTGCGTGTTGACTACTCATTACTGTTATTACAGTGACTGCCAGTTAGAAGAACAGAAATCTATTTTGACACTTTAAGGGAGTTAGAATTATGTCTTAATAATTCTGATTAAAAAAAAAACTGCACTAGTGGGAAACTACCACTAACAACCTCTGTGGATATTTTTGTGAATGTATTCAGAGTAGCATATGGGAAAGTGACTTGAAAAGCTACTTAGCATTTATTAGTATCAATAGTATTCTTTAAAAATTTTTCGTAGTTTCTGTTGCCAATTTATATAATGCCAGGTTTAATTTTGCACTGAAATTAAGTGTTCTCATTTTTTTTTTCAGTTTATCTATGATTATATTTAGCAACCTTTGCCAAAAGGAGCACAATATGTGATGGACTACTTTGAAGACACATATATTAGGCACCTAAAATCAAGAGCAATGAGGTATGGCATAATGTTTTTTATTGTTGTGGGTTGTATCTAAAGTCAAACTAATGATTTTAACAGCAGAAACTGAAGAAAATTGACCCTCAAATCAACTTTTAGAAAATTATATTTAGTTACAGATGGGTGCTATTAATAATGCAGCTTTTTGGTTTAATTTTGTTTAAGTGCTTTTGCTAACTGTGTGATAATCTTTAAAAATCATTATGTAAGATACTGGCTACCTTGACTTTTATTACTCTTGCACAAAGCTCAATTTTCTGTCACGCTTCCATCTTTAAAATCATCTTTTAAAAGTTTGCTCCTACTCTAAGCAAAGCACCAGTTCATGACATAGTATTTCACCAACCAGCCAACACAGATGAAAAATTATGGTTAATGAGTAAAGTTGAGGTAATAGTAATTAATAGATTAGATACTAGGTGTTACAGGCAAAGTGATATTTTAGTAACAACATCTAACTCTATGGTATCTGTATAAATTTAATAAATAGTGGTCCACTGATGATCATTTTAAAACATAAGCATTTAAAAAATCATTGATAACTTTAAAAACTCCTTCATACTAAGCCTTTAAAAATTGGTGTGCCTTTTACTCCTAAAAAATTTCAATTTGAGAGCTAAATTTTTTATCAGACATTTAATGTGTTTAGATTCCATAAAATTTATACTTAAAAGAGTAGTTTCAAGTACCCAAATTGTTCTGAATATATTTTAAAGTCTCAGTAACTGAACTATCAATAAGTAATTTTTATTATATATTTTCATCTACTTTTACAAAATTATTTCCAATATTTTTAGATGGATTGATTTAACTTTCAAGCAGAATACCGGTATAAAAATTGCATAGGTCCAAAGTATATTTGAAAACTCATGTTAACTTAGTAACATCAATATCAAATCCAATTTGAGATGAAAAGCAACTCAGAATTTATCAGTATCAACAAAGTAGTCTTTGAATTTTTTGTTGTTGCCTTATATAACACTGTTTACATAACACTTTGTATAACACTGTTGTGACTACAAATGTTATAACTTTTTTTCTAATACACTTAAATTAGCAGGTTTCTCTCTCTTTGGTAAAAAGTTTGGTAATAATGTTTTAAAATTTGCTTTTTGCCTTCAGTGAAAAGCACAGATATTATACCAAATATAATGCAAACCTCTGGACCAAAGGTGAGATGTTCAGTCTCCATAAATCAAAGCTTTAAATTAAAAGAAACTTTAAGTAATAAATACAGTTTCAATTTCATATCCACCTAATTTGTACCAAGTTATTAAATATTGCCTGGAGACTAGCTTAACAAATATATAAGATTAGCAATTATTTGCATGCAAATTATTTTCCTGAATCTCTAGTGTTTTGTTTGTTCTCTTAAGGTGGTCTAATATGTATTAAATGTTAGTTATATGATTAGCATTATATTACATTTCAGTTGCTCAGTCTTGTCAAACTCTTTGTGGCTCCATGGACTGGAGCACGCCAGGCTTCCCGTCCACCACCAACCCTTGGAGCTTGCTCAAACTCATGTCCATCCTGTCAGTGACGCCATTCAACCATCTCATCCTCTGTCTTCCCCTTCTCCTCCTGTCTTCAATCTTTCCCAGCATCAGGGTCTTTTCCAGTGAATCAGTTCTTCGCATCAGGTGGCCAAAGTACTGGAGCTTCAGCTTTAGCATCAGTCCTTCCAATGAATAATTAGGACTGATTTCCTTTAGGATTGACTGGTTTGATCTCCTTACAATCCAAGGGACTTTCAAGAGTCTTCTCCAACAGTACAGTTCAAAAGCTTTCTTTATGGTCCAACTCGCACATCCATACCTGACTACTGGAAAAACCATAGCTTTGACTAAATGAACCTTTGTCAACAAAGTAATGTCTCTGCTTTTTAATATGCTGTCTAGGTTGGTCATAGCTTTTCTTCCAAGGAGCAAGTGTCTTTTAATTTCATGGCTGCAGTCACCCTCTGCAATAATTTTGGAGCCCAAGAAAATAAAGTATTATATTAAAAAAGCATCATGTCACATTTATCAAATTTAAGTTTTATAACAAACCTGAGAAGTAGGCATTATTTACACTTTTTAAGTAGGAAAACATGCTCAGAGAGGGTAAGTAACTTGCTTTCAGTCACACAGTTTAAAAGTCGTGAAGTTGGGAGTTTTACAAATGCCTTATAATATCCTTTCAGGTACAGTGTCTGGCTCATTTTACAAGGCTCATGAAATTGGTAAATCAAGGTCTGGGCAGAAAATCTGGATGGTGAGCCCTGCGATTCTCTGGTTTCTCAGTTTTCTAGAAATGAGTTATGTATCCTGGCTTTCCAGAATTTGGTTACTCAAACTCAAAGTCATATTTCTGTAAACAAAATAAAATCCAAACCCTGAGAGGCTGAATGTAAGCTATGCAAGCTTCCTAATCTTCACATTAGTCCCCTTTCCCTCTCCCAAACCCAAAAAAGAATTATATATCATATCAAACTGTGAGTTGATAAGCTCTGGCACATCACTCATTTTTTTCTTATTTGATTATTTCCTAGGATTCTTGGTTCCATACAACTGAACAGCTGATGAAAATTTGGACTAAAATTCACACGTGGTTAATAAATATCAAAGAAAAGGTCTATGAGAAATGGAATGAGATTGTTATTCGACATAATTTTTCTGGTAGAAAGTAGATGTTTCCTATAAGAAATACTTACACTCTTCAGTCTAGATAATAGTATTATAGTCTAGATGATAATGATGATGACTAATACAGTCTAGATGATACTCTACAGTCTACAAAAAACTCGTTTAATACCAGGTTCTATTATAAAGTAGACTTTTCTGCTTCCAAAGTAGAAAGATTAAGTTTTACGGTACCACGGAAGAGAATTACATTAAGTCTTAGGGAATATTTTTCTGAAAGCAAAATTGATACACATTATGTAGAAGTGTTAAGTGTTGTAAAGGGATGCAAGCTCTTTCCCAGTCATCTTTAAATATAGAGGATTTCTTCATCTTTGTTCATTTCTTAACTTTAATGTGTCCTAAATGCAAAAATCCAAGCACCCTTTTAAAACTTCTTACTCATAAATCCCTATGCCTGACTTTTAAAAGAAAAATAATTATACAATTTCTATTTGTGGAATAAATGACAGCTATGACTTCATTGTGATATTTAGATGGATATCCAGCTTTTATACATTGTCAACAAACAAAACCTTGTTTTTATAGTCAATTCTTTGTGACTAGGGAATACAATATAGAATTAAAATAGGATGTAACCTTCCAAGGCACTGCCCTGTGATATATGTCTCACAGTCCTGCTTTGGTTCACTTACAGGTCTAGAAGCTGACCTATACCCTTAAGAATATATTTACAAACTTTAAAAGTGTAATAAAGTAATAGCAGCAACGATCTTTCGTGCCATACCAATGGTAGTGCCTTGTGAATGGCCTACATAAAATATTTGCTCTTGTTGGCTTTGCTTCACAATGAAATCAATGGAGGCTGGAAGGTCATATTTAGCCATCTCATCAAAGCTACAAAAGAAAAAAGAAAATAAAAATGTATATTCTACTAATGTTAACATTTGAACATAATGATTAGGTAAACATATTTAAAGCATTTTTCAACTCTCCTTGGGTACTATCAATAAGTTAGATAATATAATTTATCTATTGACTAGAGACTTCTGTGAGAACACAAAGTTAAGGAAATAAAATAGCCACAAGACAGTTTTATAATGAAGGTGATTGTATATTCTAAGTACGGTGAAGTAGACTAAATAGATAGGTTACAGAGTGAAAAAATAGAGTAGTTTTATAGTTTAACATTTCCCATTTAGCCCTATGGTCTGTTTTGAGTCAGTTTTTGTGAAGGTCTGTGTCTAGACTCTCTTTTTTTCCCCATGTGATATCCAGTTGTTCCAGCATCATTTATTGAAAAGATTATCATTTTCCTATTACATTGCCTTTGTTTTTTTGTCAGAGATCAGTTAACTGTGTTTCTAGGGGTCTATTTCTGGGCTCTGTATTCTGCTCTATTTATCTATCTGTCCACTCTTTCACCAATACTACACTGTCTTGATTACTGTAGCTTTATATTAATAATGTCTTCAGGTTATGTCTTGTCAGTCCTCCCTTTAATAATTGTGTTGGCTATTTGGGATCGTTTGTCTCTCTATATAAACTTTGGAAGCGGTTTGTCAGAATTGTAAAAATAATTTATTGAGATTTTAGTAGGGATTACAATGACCTTATATATCTTATTCACTGATTGAGGTTCCCAGGGAGTATGTAGGCAATGCAAATCTAGGTTACAGATTGGCACGAGCACAGCCGTATTTCTGATTAAGCTTTACTTTGAGTTGTGTAGAACTTTGGGACCCCAGTTTATTATGGAAAGAATTTCTTTTTAAACCTTCCCACTGTCCTCAAAAAGTCCTGGGCTGATTTTTGCTCTCCTGAACTAGTTATCTTTTTGCCTTTTCATACTGTTCATGGGGTTTTCATGGCAAGAATACCGAAGTGGTTTGCAATTCCCTTCTCTAGGACAGGGAAGCCTGGCGTGCTGCAGTCCAGGGGGACATGACTGAGCGACTAAACTGAACTGATTTCTTAAAATGAAACTTTAAATTTTCTAGTATTGGCAGATAATCTATTTGATCCTCTGTTTAGGCAATAAAAATACTGTTTTAAACCCTCAGCATGTACATGTCAATCTGTTCTCCACTTTACACTAAAATACATTTTTAAGTGCATTTTGGTAAAATTTTATTTAAACACTTGCAATTTATCCCACCATTCTAGGGATCTGGCCATTGCCATAGAATGATAAATTTAGAAGGATACATTGAAATTATTAAAAATATGTATGATTCTTAAAAGTTTATAATATATGTTAATAATAGAATCTATTAGATCCTCTGTTTAGGCAATAAGAGCAGTACAGTAATTTTCTATTTTACAAATGAGAAAATGTTCATCCAGAACAGTAGGCAAGGGATCAACTAGGTTATGCTCATGATTTAATTTGCCCATATATTTAAAACTTTTTCTTAAAAAACAAAAAAAAAAACCAACCAACAAACAAAAAAACTAAGACAAGAACACAGGTCTCTCAATAGCCACTCTTTCACTAGATTATACTTTCTCCTCTGTTAAATTGTGAACTCCATGAAGACCATGACCAAGTTTTGTTCAGTTATCTATTGTAAAACTAAGTTTGTGGCATGTACTAGATACTAAAGAATATTTGTTGAGTGAATATTGATAAAGAAAAATTCTGTATGAATGCCATCTTAATGTTGAAAGCGAAGATAAAATAGGAATATATATGCTTGAGATCAAAATACAAGATATTGAATTCTTTCTCTAAATCTTACTGGCAGTAGGACATTAAATAAGATCATTAAATCTTTATGAATTCAGTTTCTTTAATTTTAAAAATAGAATTAATAATCATGCTCTGACCTAACAAAAATAACTACGAGAATTAAATAGGATAATGATTATGAGAGTGTCTTTAAATTTAATGAACACTAGATACATTTAAAGTGTTACTAGTATTGATAAGACACTAATGAAAGAAATCAAAGATGACATAAACAGATGAAGAGATATTCCATGTTCCTGGGTAGGAAGAATCAATATTGTGAAAATGACTATACTACCAAATGCAATTTACAGATTCAATATGTGATCCCTATCAAATTACCAATGGCATTTTTCACAGAACTAGAACAAAAAATTTCACAATTCATATGGAAACAAAAAAGGCCCATGAATAACCAAAGCAGTCTTGAGAAAGAAGAATGAAGCTGGAGGAATCAACCTTCCTGATTTCAGATTATACTACAAAGCTATACTCATCAAGACAGTATGGTACTGGCACAAAAGCAGAAATATAGACCAATGGAACAAGATAGAAAGCCCAGAAATAAACCCATGCACCTATGGGCTCCCTATTTTTGACAAAGGAGGCAAGAATATACAATGGGGCAAAACAGTCTCTTCAATAAATGGTTCTAGGAAAACTGGACAGCTACAAGTAAAAGAATGAAATTAGAACACTTCCTAACACCACACACAAAGATAAACTCAAAATGGATTAAAGACCTCAATGTAAGACCAGAAACTATAAAACTCTTAGAGGAAAACATAGGCAGAACACTCAATGACATAAATCAAAGCAAGATCCTCTATGACCACCTCCTAGAGTAATGGAAATAAAAACAAAGTAAACAAGTGGGACCTGATTAAACCTGAAAGCTTTTGCACAACAAAGGAAACTATAAGCAAGGTGAAAAGACAACCCTCAGAATGGGAGAAAATAATAGCAAATGAAACAACTGACAAATGATTAATTTCCAAAGTAAACAAGTAGCTTATACAACTCAATACCAGAAAGACAAACAACCCAATCAAAAAGTGGGGAAAATACCTAAACAGACATTTCTCCAAAGAAGATATACAGATGGCTAACAAACACACGAAAAGATGCTCAACATCGCTCATTATTAGAGAAATGCAAATCAAAACTTCAATGAGATATCGCCTCACAGTGGTCAGAATGTCATCAAAAAGTCTACAAATAATAAATGCTGTAGAGGGTGTGGAGAAAAGGGAAAGCTCTTGCACTGTTAGTAGGAATGTAAACCGATACAGCCACTATGGAAGACGGTATGGAGATTCCTTAAAAAACTGGGAAGAAGACCACCATATGACCCATGAATCCCACTCCTAAGCATACACCCTTAGGAAACCAAAATTGAAAAAGACACAGGTATCCCATTGTTCACTGCAGTACTATTTACAGTAGCTAGAACATGGAAGCTACGTAGATGTCCATGGACAGATGAATGGATAAAGAAGTTGTGGTATATATGCACAATGGAATATTACTCAGCATAAAAAAAAATGCATTTGAGACAGTTCTAATGAAGTGGATGAACCTAGAACCTATCATACAGAGTGAAGTGAGTCAGAAAGAGAAAGATAAATACTGTATTCTAATGCATATACACAGAATCTAAAACAAGATTACTGAATAATTTATTTACAGGCAGCGATGGGGAAACAGACATAGAAAACAGACTTATGGACATGTGGAGAGGGGAGGAGAGGGTGAGATGTATGAAAAGAGTAACATGGAAACTTACATTACTGTATGTAAAATAGATAGCCAATGGGAATTTGCTATATGGCTCAGGGAACTCAAACAGGGCTCTGTATCAACCTAGAGGGAATTGGGATGGAGGTTCAAAAGGGAGGGGATAAATGTATATCTATGGCTGATTCATGTTGAGGTTTGACAGAAAACAACAAACTTCTGTAAAGCAATTATCCTTCAATTAAAAAATTAATAAATTAAAAAAAGTGTTACTAGATTAGTTAAGGGCTTACTCATTTAAAAAGTGTTTGAATTTTCTAAAGTAATTATTTTGATGTAAATTATTTTTTAAAATTGATTGCAATTTGTCTTTAGTTTCTTTTTGGTATGGCTAGACAAGGGAAATCTGAGCAACTTTTGTATTTATTCACACATTGAAACAATATTTATTGAGCACCTACTATGTGCCCTCTACTGTTTATGCTTATGGTATGCATCAGTGAAAAAAATAAATATCTTCCTATGTCTACATTCTAATATGAGATATACAGACAGTAAAAAACAAGCATAATAAATAAGTAAATTATTAAAATAGTAGATGGTGGTAAAGCTATGAAAAATAAGAGGAGAAGACCAGAGAGAAAAGATTAAGTATGCCAGGTAGTCAGTTTTCTACCTGAATATGGAGGTTAGACTGGGCCTCAGTGAGATAGTAACATTTGAAAAGATTTAAAGGAAATGAGAAGATTAGCAGTGTGAACATGTGGAGAAAGAATATCCAGATGGAAGGACTAGCAGGTGGAAAAGCCCTTAGTCAGGAGCATTTCTAATAGGCACAGCTAAAAGGCTAGTGTAGCTAACCTGAGTGATTCCAGAGAGAATAGTAGTAAAAGGGGGCAAAAAAGTAAGAAAGAGTTAGAAAACCTTTGTGACATGGTAAAGACTTTGACATTCTGTATCAAGTGGGTTAGCCACTGCAGGTTTGTGAGCAGGGCAGTGACTTACTATGATTTACACTAAAATGCAAAAAGACAAAATGGTTGTCTGAGGAGGCCTTATGAATAGCTGAGAAAAAAAGCTAAAGGCAAAGGAGTAAAGGAAAGATACACCCATCTGAATGCATAGTTCAAAAGAAGAGCAAGGAAAGATAAGAAAGCTTTCCTAAGTGATCAGCGCAAAGAAATAGAAGAAACAATAGAATGGAAAAGACTAGAGATCTCTTCAAGAAAATTAGAGATACCAAGGGAATATTTCATGAAAAGATGGGCACAATAAAGGACAGAAATGGCATGGACCTAACAGAAGCAGAAGATATTAAGAAGAGGTGGCACGAATACACAGAAGAAATATACAAAGAGATCTTAATAACCCAGATAACAATGAAGATGTGATCACTCAGCTAGAGCCAGACATCCTGGAATGTGAAGTCAAGTGGGCCTAAGGAAGCATCACTACGAACAAAGCTAGTGGAGGTGATGGAATTCCAGTTGAGCTATTTCAAATCCTAAAAGATGATGCTGTGAAAGTGTTGCACTCAATGTGCCAGCAAACTTGGAAAACTCAGCAGTGTCCACAGGACTGGAAAAGGTCAGTTTTCACTCCAATCCCAAAGAAACGCAATGCCAAAGAATGTTCAAACTACCGCACGATTGCACTCATATCAGTTCAGTTCAGTTCAGTCACTCAGTCATCTCCAACTCTGTGACCCCATGCACTGAAGCAAGTCTGGCCTCCCTGTCAATCACCAACTCCCAGAATTTACTCAAACTCATGTCCATTGAGTCGTTGATGTAACCCAACCATCTCATCCTCTGTCGTCCCCTTCTCCTCCCACCTTCAATCTTTCCAGCATCAGGGTCTCTTCAAATGAGTCAGTTCTTCGCATGAGGTGGCCAAAGCATTGGAGTTTCAGCTTCAGCATCAGTCATTCCAATGGACTCCCAGGACTGATTTCCTTTAGGATGGACTGGTTGGATCTTCTTGCAGTCCAAGGAACTCTGAACAGTCTTCTTCAACACCACAGTTTAAAAGCATCAATTCTTCGGCACTCAGCTTTCTTTATAGTCCAACTCTCACATCCGTACATGACTACTGGAAAAACCAGTAGTTTTCCTAACTGTAGCTTTGACTAGATGAAACTTTATTGGCAAAGTAATGTCTCTGCTTTTTAATATGCTGTCTAGGTTGGTCACAACTTTCCTTCCAAGGAGTAAGCATCTTTTAATTTCATGGCTGCAACCACCATCTGCAGTGATTTTGGAGCCCAGAAAAATAAAGTCAGACACTGTTTCCACTGTTCTCCCATCTATCTCCCATGAAGTGATGGGACCGGATGCCATGATCTTAGTTTTCTGAATGTTGAGCTTTAAGCCAACTTTTTCACTCTCCTCTTTCACTTTCATCAAGAGGCTCTTTAGTTCTTCTTCACTTTCTACCACATGAGTGGTGTCATCTGCATATCTGAGGTTATTGATATTTCTCCAAGCAATGTTGATACCAGCTTGTGCTTCATCCAGTCCAGGGTTTCTCATGATGTACTCTGCATATAAGTTAAATAAGCAGGGTAACAATATACAGCCTTGACGTACTCCTTTCCCTATTTGGAACCAGTCTGTTGTTCCATGTCCAGTTCTAACTGTTGCTTCCTGACCTGCATACAGATTTCTCAGGAGGCAGGTCAGGTGGTCTGGTATTCCCATCTCTTGACGAATTTTCTACAGTTTGTGGTGATCCACACACTCAAAGCCTTTGACGTAGTCAATAAAGCAGAAGTAGATATTTTTCTGGTACTCTCTTGTTTTTTCAGTGATCCATTGGATGTTGGCAATTTGATCTCTGGTTCCTCTGCCTTTTCTAAATCCAGCTTGAACATCTGGAAGTTCATGGTTCACGTATTGTTGAAGCCTGGTTTGGAGAATTTTGAGTACTACTTTGCTAGCATGTGAGATGAGTGCAACTATGCAGTAGTTTGAGCATTCTTTGTCATTGCCTTTCTTTGGGATTGGAATGAAAACTGACCTTTTCCAGTCCTGTGGCCACTGCTGAATTTTCCTAATTTGCTGGCATATTGAGTACAGCACTTTCACAGCATCATCTTTCAGGATTTGAAATAGATCAACTGGAATTCCATCACCTCCTCTAGCTTTGTTCATAGAGATGCTTCCTAGGGCCCACTTGATTTTGCATGCCAGGATGTCTGGCTGCAGGTAGTGATCACACCATCATGATTATCTGGGTCATGAAGATCTCTTTTGTATAGTTCTTCTGTGCATTCGTGCCACCTCTTCTTAATATCTTCTGCTTGTGTTAGGTCCATACAATTTCTGTTCTTCAGTGTGCCCGTCTTTTCATGAAATCTTCCCTTAGTACGTCTAATTTTCTTGAAGATATCTCTAGTCTTTCCCATTCTATTGTTTTCCTCTGTTTCTTTGCATTGATCACTGAAGAAGACTTTTTTAGAACTCCACATTCAAATGCGTATATCTTCCCTTTTCTCCTTTGACTTTCACTTCTCTTCTTTTCAGAGCTATTTGTAAGGCATTCTCAGACAACCATTTTTACTTTTTGCATTTCTTTTTCTTGGAGATGGTCTTGATCCCTGCCTGTACAATGTCATGAACCTCTGTCCATAGTTCTTCAGGCACTCTGTCTATCAGATCTAATCCCTTGAATCTATTTTTCACTTCCACTGTATAATCATAACGAATTTGATTTAGGTCATACCTAAATGGTCTAGTGGTTTTCCCTACTTTCTTCAACTTAAGTCTGAATTTGGCAATAAAGAGTTCATGATATGAGCCTCAGTCAGCTCTCAGTCTTATTTTTGCTGACTGTATAGAGTTTCTCCATCTTTGGCTGCAAGGAATATAATCAATCTGATTTTTGTATTGGCCGTCTGGTGACGTTGATGTGTAGAGTCTTCTCTTGTGTTTTTGGAAGAGGGTGTTTTCTATGACCAGTGCATTTTCTCGGCATAACTCTACTAGTCTTTGCCCTACATCATTCTGTACTCCAAGGCCAAATTTCCCTGTTATTCCAGGTATTTCTTGACTTCCTTCTTTTGCGTTCCAGTCCCCTATAATGAAAAAGACACCTTTTTTTGGATGTTAATTCTAGAAACTAGTTCTAGTTCTACTTGTAGGTCTTCATAGAACTGTTCAACTTCAGCTTTTTCAGCATTACTGGTCAGGGCATAGACTTGGATAACTGTGATATTGAAGGGTTTGCCTTGAAAATGAACAGAGATCATTCTGTCATTTTTGAGATTGCATCCAAGTACTGCATTTCAGACTCTTTTGTTGATTATGATGGCTACTTCATTTCTTCTAAGGGTTTCTTGCCCACAGTAGTAGACATAATGGTCATCTGAGTTAAATTCACCCATTTCAATCCATTTTAGTCTGCTGATCCCTAAAATGTCAATGATCACTCTTTCCATCTGTTTGACCACTTCCAATTTGCCTTGATTCATGGACCTAACATCCCAGGTTCCTATGCACCTATGCAGTATTGCTTTTTACAGCATTGGACTTTACTTCTATTACCAGTCACATCCACAACTGGGTGTTGTTGTTGCTTTGGCTCCATCTCTTTATTTTTTCTGGAGTTATTTCTCCACTGATCTCCAGTAGCATATTGGGCACCTACTGACCTGGGGAGTTTACCTTTCAGTGTCCTATCTTTTTGCCTTTTTATACTGTTTATGGGGTTCTCAAGGCAAGAATGCTGAAGTGGTTTGCCATTCCCTTCTCCAGTGGACCACATTTTCTCAGAACTCTCCACCATGACCTGTCCAATCTTGGGTGGCCCTATATGGCATGGCTCATAGTTTCATTGAGTTAGACAAGGCTGTGGTCCATGTGATCAGACTGGTTAGTTTTCTGTGATGTGGTTTTCAGTCTCTGCCCTCTGATGGAGAAGGATAAGAGCCTTATGGAAGCTTCCTGATGGGAGAGACTGATTGAGGGGGAAACTGGGTCTTGTTCTGATGGGCAGGGCCATGCTCATTAAATCATTAATCCAATTTTCTTTTGAAGGGTGGGGCTGTGTTCACTTCCTCTTATTTACCTGGGGCCAAACTATGGTGGAAGTAATGAAGATAATGGCAACCTCCTTCAAAGGTTCCCAAAAGTCCCTGCTGGACTCAGTGCCCCCAACCCTGCAGCAGGCCACCACCGACCCACACCTCCACCAGAGACTTCTGGACACTCAAGGGCAAGTCTGGGTCAGTCTCTTGTGGGGTCACTGCTCCTTTCTCCTGGGTCCTGGTGCATACAAGGTTGTTTGTACCCTCCAAGAGTCTGTTTCCCCAGTCCTGTGTAAGTTCTTATGGCTCTATGGTGGGGTTGATGGTGACCTCCTCCAAGAGGGCTTATGCCATACCCAGGTCTGCTGCACCCAGAGCCCCTGCCCCTGCAGCAGTCCACTGCTGACCCATACCTCTGCAGGTGACACTCTAACACAGTTCTGGCTCAGTCTCTGTGGTGTCTCTGGGTCCTGGTGCTCACAAGGTATGTTTGAGCTCTGATTGTCTCTGGCGGGTATGGGCTTTCATTCTAAATGCAATTTTGCCCCTCCTACCATTTTGCTGGGGCTTCTCCTTTGTCCTTGGATGTGGGGCATCTTCTCAAAGTCGCTCCAGCACTGCACAGCCGCTGCAGAGTACATCAATTGAAAATCCAGGCTGGATGAAGGACAGGCTGAAATCAAGATTGCCAGGAGAAATATGAATAACCTCAGATATGCAGATGACACCACCCTTATGGCAGAAACCGAGGAGGAACTAATGAACCTCTCGATGAAAGTGAAAGAGGAGAGTGAAAATGCTGGCTTAAAACTCAACATTCAAAAAACGAAGATCATGGCATCTAGTTCCATCATTTCATGACAAATAGATGGGGAAACAACGACAGACCTTATTTTCTTGGGCTCCAAATTCACTGCAGATGTTGACTGAAGCCATGAGATTAAAAGACGTTTGCTCCTTGGAAGAAAAGCTATGACCAACATAGACAGCATATTAAAGAGCAGAGATATCACTTTGCCGACAAAGGTCAATATAGCCAAAATTATGGTTTTTCCTGTAGTAATGTATGGATGTGAGAGTTTGATCATTAAGAAAGCTGAGCTCGAAAGAGTTGATGCTTTTGAATTGTGGTGTTGGTGAAGCCTTGAGAGTCCCTTGTACCAGAAGAGTATCAAACCAGTCAATACTAAAGGAAATCGGTCCTAAATATTCATTGGAGGGACTGATTCTGATGCTGAAGCTCCAGTACTTTGGCCTCCTTATGCAACAAACTGACTCATTTGTAAAGACCCTGACGCTGGGAAAGATTGAAGGCTGGAGGAGAAGGGGATGACAGAGGATGAGACGGTTCTTTGGTATCACTTACTTGATGGATGAGTTTGAACATGGTCTGAGAGTTCGTGGTGGACAGGGAAATCTGGCGTGCTGCAGTCCATGGGCTCGCAAAGAGTTGGACACAACTAAACTAGTGAACTGAACACTTTTAAAGGAATGTTTTTAGCTTCTATGTTGAATAGATTATAGTGAAGCAAGAGTATAAGCAATGAGAAAGTTAGGAGATTATTGCAGCAATGCAAAAAGAATTGATGATAGCTTGCTCTGGTATGTTCCCAGTAGAGGTGGTAAAAATTGTTAGATTCTGAATATGCATGTGTATATCATGAAAATGGAGCCTACAAAATTTAATCACGGATTCTATGAGAAGTAAAAGAAATGAACCTTGGATGATCCAAAGTTTTTGGACTAAGTAATGAAAAGATGAAATTAATTTTGAAGGAGAGGGAGAAAGTTTGATGATGGAACGGGTTTAGAGGAAAGATAGGATGATCTGTTTTGGAGATGTTGTTTTAGACATTTAAGTCTTGATTTTGAATAAGTCGTGTATAGAAGTCTAGAGGGCTTTCTGGTGGTTCAGTGGTAAAGAATTCACCTGCATTGCAGGAGCCACAGGAGATACCACAGGCATTTGATCCCTGTGTTGGGAAGATGCCCTAGAGGAGAGCAGGGCTACCTGCTCCTGCATTCTTACCTGGAGAATCCCATTGACAGAGAAGCTTGGTGGGCTACAGCCCTTAGGGTCAAAAAAGTCAGACGTGACTGAAGCGACTGAGCAGGAGCCTGATTGGAGTCTAGAATTTAGAAAAGACTTGTAAAAGAAGATAAACACTTTGAATATGTATAACATTTAAAGCCAAGAGACTGGATGAGAAAACAAATAGGCTGAGTATAAACAGAGAAGAAAAGAGGAGTAAAGATTAAATGATAAGACATGAAGAGATTAAAAGGTCAGCAGGAGAGGCTAAATTTGCCAAGGAAGCTTGAAAGAAGCACTGAGTGAAACAACAACAACAAAAAATGAAGATCAAGATATCATGTTATTCTAGAAGTTAAATGAAGAAAAGACCTCAAGGATAAGGGAATAAATAGCTAATCAAATGCTGCTCATAGATAAGATGAAAAAATGTTTCAGAATTGACCAAAATTTTACAAATGTTAATGTCATAAATAAACTTGGCCAATTTTGGAAGTGCAAGGAAATAAGTATTCTCAGGGAAAATCAGATTAGCAATCAGAGAAGAGTTTTAATATGTAGGTTGATGATGGTATAACAGATGATAGAGTTTTAAGAGTTGGGGAGTGTTGGGAGGAGATAAAATACGGGATATATAGAGACATAGACATTTTATCATTCTGGAGAAGATGAGTAACATGAGAAACTTAACCTTCTTGAAATGAAAACATAATCAGGGGGAAAACGGTAGAAATCATATTAGACCTAATAGGTTCAAAGCTGGTGATAAAGCTGCAAGTGTTAAGGGGTGAAGAAAGGGGTGGCTTCTGGGACATGCTCTTGATCTTTGTTATTTGAAGCAATAATTTTTAGGGCAGTGTCATCTTAGTCCTAGCACGCTTAGTCCTAGACCTCTATAGACACAGCTGAGAATTTCTTGGGAGGCCTAATGTTATCCTAAATACACACGCTCCCTTTAATAAGGTAAAAAGCCTCCAGGAGATGTGCATTTATATGAAGATGGTAGAATTATTGTCTGCAGATTTCCTTGTCCCCCACCTCCTAGCTCTTCCATTTCTTACCCTGTGTATAGGAAGAGAGGAACAAAGAAGCCCACCTACACATATACTAACAGATTTAGTAGAACAAAGGGGCTTTCTGTGCAGTGCATACCTAGATTGTATCAGCTGCCACTGTAATGGAAAAATGAGTATAGTCTTACTTTAAAATTTTTCTTTCAGCTTTTTAATTCTAGTCACTTGAAAGCTTTTGACTGGGGCAGTCCTGATCTGAACTTGGTTCATTTTAATCAGGTACATAATTATGTATAAATTAAAAATTATTTCCCTGATCAATTGAAATGATTTTTACTATCAAAGATTCATCTGTGAAACCCAACAGTATGGTAGTACAGTGAGAAGGACCAGTAAACGAAGATCATCTTGATTTGGATCCATATGTTCATTTCCAACCAAAGTGGCTTTTCCATATTCTCTATGTATTTTGACAACAAATATCTTAGATAAGTCTAGAGAAGTTGACAAGCAGTAGAATAATTCATCATCCCTCAAGAGGAAAGATACTGTATTTATAACGTGCATAGCTCTGAGCTTGGTTAAATAAGAAATAAAAAGCAAGCAAACCATTGTTCTTGACCCTAAGACTGTTGTGTTTGGGAAGATAAGACAAACACATATACTAATTAGAAATAGTAGAAGTTACTGAAAAGCTGATAAAAACTGTCTGAGTATGATGACAAATGTCTTGAAATACTAGAACCCAAGTCTATCTACTTCAAAATTTATGCTTCTCCACCCTACTTTTCTGCCTTTGCTAAGCTCCAATGCCTGATGTAGTTTGCTTGTGTAAACATTTGAAGTAAAATATGATGATCTAATTCATTAAAATCATATTGAACTTGACTGCCAATGTTAATCATTTACTGATAAACATACTGACTCATCTGAAAAGACCCTGATGCTGGGAAAGATTGAAGGAGGGAGGAGAAGGGGACGACAGAGGATGAGATGTTTGGATGGTACCACCGACTCAATGGACATAAGTTTGAGTAAACTCTGGGAGTTGGTGATGGACAGGGAGGCCTGGAGTGCTGCAGTCCATGGGGTTGCAAAGAGTCGGATACAACTGAGCAACTGAACTGAACTGAATTGATATTGACAGTTATATAAGCCAAAGAAAATTTTGATTCTCTGAATCAGAACAAACTCTAGTTTTAATGTGTATCCAATTTATTTCTAAGTAAAAATTACAATACTCTTTCATACTCATTGCCTCGTTAATAACAATTATTTTAGATTAAGCCTATTTTTAAATTGTACTTTAAATTATAATTTAAAGAATTAGTAAATAACACTTTATATGTATTATTCTCTGTGTAAACTCTTACTTTTACTTATTTGCATTTAGACAACTTCTCCTTTGTACAATATGACAAACATGAATGTGCCAACTGCAACTTGGAGTGGTGAAAATGACTTGTTGGCTGATTCTGAAGATTTTAAAATTTTACTTTCTGAAATCAAAAATCATATTTACCATAAAACTATTTCTTACTATAATCATGTAGACTTTTTGTTTGGATTAGATATATATCATCAAGTTTACAATGAAATCATTGATATTATCCAAGGCAACCCATAAAGAACCATGGTATTCTATGTTGAAGGATCTATATAATTTCTATTAAAATCCAATTATTTTGTTCTTACTATGTATACTTTTCCAGTTATTTATATAAAGTCTGGAATTTTTTTCTCTTTTTTTGCATTGCCCCTTGGCTCTCCATTCATAAAGTCAGTGGCATGTATTACACTAGGGGTAATGGCAAGTTATAACTCAGCCCAAAGCAGTCTGTTGAGTTTCTAAGTAGAATGTAAGTAACTAAAAACAGAAACAATAATCTTAAATATTTTCAACTACAGGAGAAGGCTTTTTGATAAAGGTGGAGTTTTTTTCTTCAAGAAATATGAAAATATATGAATTTTTAGAAATATAGAGTTTGGATAAATACTTGCTGATATGAAAGCTAATTTTTCTGTAACCAAGTAGGACCTTTTGGGGGCCTTCCCAGGACAGACCCTGCCCACTACCTCCCTGTCTTCTGGCTGCCTCATGTTTATAGAAAAGCTTTAGTGATCCAGGCCTGTCCTTAGTCACAAAAGGATGGCTCAAGAATTAATGTTTAAAATAATGTGAATATGTAGCAACAACAACAAAAAAAATAGCAGTTGGGCCAGGAGAACTCATAACAATTTAAACACTAAATCAACCATATAGTAGATTCTTTAGTTACTTTCTGAAGAATGTAGTGTCTGATACACACAACCTCTGATATGCAGATAACACCACCCTAATGCAGAAAGTGAAGAGGAACTAAAGAAACTTGATGAAGGTGAAAGAGGAAAGTGGAAAAGTTGGCTTAAAATTCAACATTCAAAAAACTAAGATCATGGTATCTGGTCCCATCACTTCATGGCAAATAGATGAGGAAAAAATGGAAACAGTGACAATCTATTTTCTTGGGCTCCAAAATCACTGTGGACAGTGTCTGCAGCCATGAAATTAAAAGATGCTTGCTCCTTAAAAGAAAAACTATGACAAACCTAGACAGCATATTGAAAAGTAGAAATCACTTTGCTGACAAATATCCATAGAGTCAAAGCTATGGTTTTTTCAGTAGTCATGTACAAGTGTGAGAGTTGGTCTATAAAGAAGACTGAGTACCAAAGAAATGACATTTTCAAACTGCGGTGCTGGATAAGACTTTTGAGAGTCTCTTGTACAGCAAGGATATCAAAGCAGTCAATCCTAACAGAAATCAACCCTGAATATTCATTGAAAGGACTGATGTTGAAGCTGAAGCTCCAATACTTTGGCCAACTCCAACAGGAAGGCCAATTCATTGGAAAAGACCCTGATGCTGGGAAAGACTGAGGGCAGGAGGAAAAGGGTGGGGACAGAGGATGAGATGGTTGGATGGCATCACCGACCCAATGGACATGAGTTTGCGTAAACTCCAGGAGTTGGTGATGGACAGGGAGGCCTGGCGTGCTGCAGTCCATCGGGTTGCAAAGAGTCGGACACTGAACTGAACTGAACTGAATACGAATGAATCTTTTACATGATCCGATGCTATATAGTATATTATCACCTTGTTACCACTCTTACCACTTTGTTTTCAGAAGTTGGTATGTCTGAAGTGTCGTTTTATCACTTCTAGATTTGTTAACATCTGCAAATTCAGAGATCCCTGTTGGCTTTTTCTTATATCTTCTTTTTTGTGTGGCACAGACAGACACATAGGAGCTCTTGTTTAATTATTAAATCTTATTATGTACCTCTATAATAAATGCCTTTACTAATTTTATAAAAATAAATACAATTATTTTTCTCCATGTGACCTGTGTATTCATTTTTTTAACACACCAGATTCTCTTAAAATCACACTTAGATAGCAAACACACTGGGAATTGGTTTAATCTTTGTAAAAGGTATTCCTAAACTTAATATAAGGCATATAATTTCCTGAGTTTGAACTACTTCATCTTATTAACTAACTTTTAAAACTTTTATATTTGAAGTTTTCAAACACAAAATTTGAGAAAAAAGTATAGGCCCCCAAATATCTATCTTCCAGCCTAAATAATTATTAACATACAGCCAATTTTTTCACCTGTACTGAAGGGAAGCAGAATCTTTCACTCCAAAATATGCCTCTTGATTACTTTAAGTTAATTGTTATCTTTTCCTCTCTATCCTTTTATTATCAAATTAGTGACAATTCACAGAAAAACAAGCCAAACACGCTGCAAAATGAGCACTACATAAACATGAAGTCTACGTGAAATGTTTGTTTCCAAATTTTGTTTGTTAGTGTTTTCCTGATGATGAAACATTCCAATTCAGATCAGTAGTGGATGGGTAAACAGATAAATCTATTTGACCCTGGACTCAGGATGTTCCCTAACCTTTTTTAAAACTATTATAATTTTTTGCATTGAAGAATAATTGACCCATAACACTATGTCAGTTTTAGGTGTATGAACATAATTCAATATTTCCTTTCCTTACCAAAGGATTACCACAATAATTATTGCCACTACTTGTCACCATACAAAGTTATTACAATATTATTGAATGCATTTCTTGTGCTATACATTTCATCACTATGACATTTATTTTTTAAGTGTGTACTTCTTAGGGGTCCCAGGTGGTGCTAGTAGTAAAGAACCCACCCACCAATGCAGGAGACATAAAAGACACGGGTTCGATCCTTGGTTTGAGAAAATCCCCTGGAGAAGGAAGTGCAACCCACTCCAGTATTCTTGCCTAGAGAATCCCATGGACAGAGGAGCTTGGTGACTACAGTCCATGGGGTCTCAAAGACTTGGACACAGTTGAAGTGATTTAGCACACATGCATGCACATGTACCACTCAGTCTCCCTTCCCTTAATCTCCCTCACTTATTTCTTTCATCTCCTTACTCTCTGGCAACCACCTGTTTATACTCTATTAGTCATTTCTGTTTTGCACTCATCTAAAGTAATGGTTAAAATTCTCCAAGCCAGGCTTCAGCAATACGTGAACTGTGAACTTCCAGATGTTCAAGCTGGTTTTAGAAAAGGCAGAGGAACCAGAGATCAAATTGCCAACATCCGATGGATCATCAAAAAAGCAAGAGAGTTCCAGAAAAACATCTATTTCTGCTTTATTGACTATGCCAAAGACTTTGACTGTGTGGATCACAATAAACTGTGGAAAATTCTGAAAGAGATGGGAATACCAGACCACCTGACCTGTCTCTTGAGAAACCTGTGTGCAGGTCAGGAAGCAACAGTTAGAACTGGACATGGAACAACAGACTGGTTCCAAATAGGAAAAGGAGTATGTCAAGGCTGTATATTGTCACCCTGGCTATTTAACTTATATGCGGAGTACATCATGAGAAACGCTGGGCTGGAGGAAGCACAAGCTAGAATCAAGATTGCTGGGAGAAATATCAATAATCTCAGATATGCAGATGACACCACCCTTATGGCAGAAAGTGAAGAAGAACTAAAGAGCCTCTTGATGAAAGTGAAAGAGGAGAGTGAAAAAGTTGGCTTAAAGCTCAACATTCAGAAAACTAAGATCATGGCATCCAGTCCCATCACTTCATGGGAGATAGATGGGAGAACATTGGAAACAGCGTCTGACTTTATTTTTCTGGGCTCCAGAATCACTGCAGATGGTGATTGCAGCCATGAAATTAAAAGATGCTTACTCCTTGGAAGGAAAGTTGTGACCAACCTAGACAGCATATTAAAAAGCAGAGACATTACTTTGCCAACAAAGGTCCATCTAGCCAAGGCTATGGTTTTGCCAGTAGTCATGTATGGATGTGGGAGTTGGAGTGTGAAGAAAGCTGAGCGCCGAAGAATTGATGTTTTTTAACCGTGGTGTTGGAGAAGGCTCTTGAGAGTCCCTTGGACTGCAAGGAGATCCAACCAGTCCATCCTAAAGGAGATCAGTCCTGGGTGTTCATTTGAAGGACTGATGTTGAAGCTGAAACTCCAATACTTTGGCCACCTGATGCGAAGAGCTATTTCATTGGAAAAGACCCTGATGCTGGAAAAGATTGAGGGCAGGAGGAGAAGGGGACAACAGAGGATGAGATGGCTGGATGGCATCGCCGACTCGATGGACGTGGGTTTGGGTAGACTCTGGGAGTTGGTGATAGACAGGGAGGCCTGGCGTGCTGCGGTTCATGGGATCGCAAAGAGTCGGACACAACTGAGCGACTGAACTGAACTGAACTGTATGTTTGTTCCTTTGTTTTGTTTTTTAGATTCCATATAGAAATGGAATCATACAATATTTGTCTTTGAAATATTTCACTTAGCACAACACCTCTAATTTCATGCATGTTGTTGTAAATGACAAATTTTCATTCTTTGTTATGAAAGCTGACTGATATTGCTCCCTATATACACATACACATTTTTATCTGTTCATTTATTGATGGGCACTTAGGTTGCTTTCCATTCCTTGGCTATTATAAATAACGCTGCAGTGAACATAGTGGTGTGTATATCTCTTCAAATTAGTGACTTCATTTTCTTTGGAAAAATGCCCAAAGTGGACATGTTGGATCATATGGTAATTCTGGTTTTAAGTTTTTGAGGAATCTTACTACTTTTTTCCACAGTTATTACAAATTTAAATTCTCAATTCCCTTTACTCCACGTCCTTGCCAACATTTCATATTTATTCTCTTTTATAAAAACCGTTCTGACAAGTATGAGGTGTTATCTCTTTGCGGTTATGATTTGCATTTCCCTGATGATTAGAAGAGTTGAGTACTTTTTACTATACCTGTTAGCCATCTGTATGTCTTCTTAAGAAAAAGGATGATTCAGGTCCTATGCCAATTTTTAAATTGGAGTGTGTGTTTCTTGATGTGCTACTTGTATATTTGATACTATTTTAACACCTTACAAATATTTATATATCATTTGCAAATATCTTCTCCCATTTAATAGGCTGCCTTTTCATTTTGTTGATAGTTATTTCACTATACAAAAGTTCTTTAGTCTGAAGTAGTCCCATTAGGTTATTTTTGCTTTTGCTGCCCTAGCCTGAGGAGAGACATAGTAAAAAAAATATTGCTAACACTATGTCCAATAGGGTACTAAATATTATTCTGGAAGTTTTATGGTTTTAAATCTTACATTTGAGTCTTTAATCTCTTTTGAGTTTATTTTTGTATGTGTTGTGAGAAAGTAGTCCAGCTTGGTTCTTTTTCATGGAGTTGTCTAGTTTCCCAGCTCTATTTATTAAAGAGGCTATATCCCCCCCCCATTGAATATTCTTGTCTCCTTTGTCATAGACTAATTGACTATACACATGTGGGTTCATATCTAGGCTCTCTGCTATGTTCTATTGATTTATGTGTCTGTTTTTTCCCAGTACCATATTGTTTTAATTACAGCTTGAGATCAGGGCATGTGACACATCCACCTTCGTTCTTCAAGATTGCTTGCACCATTGGGGTCTTCTATGTTTCCATACAAATTTTAGAAATATTTGTTCTAATTCTGGTGGCTCAGACAGTAAAGACTCTGCCTGCAATGTGGGAGACCTGGGTTCGATCCCTGGGTTAGGAAGATCCCCTGGAGAAGTGCGTGGCAACCCACACCAGTATTCTTGCCTGGGGAATCCCCATGAACAGAGGAACCTGGCAAGCTATAGTCCATGGGGACCCAAAGAGTCAGACATGACTGAACGACTAAACACAGAATGGTCATTTTGACAATATCAACTTTTCCTATCCTTAAGCACAGTATATCATTCCATTTATTTGTTCATCGTTAACTTATTTTGACAACATCTTATAGTTTTCCAAGTACCGATCTTTTACCATTTTCATTAGATTTAGTCCTAAATATTTTATTCTTATTGATGTGATCATAAATGGGATTGCTTTCTTAATTTCTTAACCTGATAATATGTTGTTAGTGTGTAGAAATACAAGAGGTTTCTCTATATTAATTTTGTATCCTGTGGTTTTACTGAATTCATTGAGGAGTTCCAGCAGTTTTTTTTTATTTTCTATTTTAAGAATTTTCTATATATGGTAAGATGTGATTTAAAAAGAATGACAGTTTTACCTCTTTCTTTTCTCTTTGGATTATTTTTATTGCTTTTCCTCATCTGATTGTTGTGGCTAGGACTTCCAAAAATATGTTAAATAGAAGTGGCGAGAGTGGGGATGTTCCTCTTGTTCTTAACCTTAAAGGAAATGCTTCCTGAGATATTTGCTGCCTTTTCACTCTACCCCCCACTACCCAGCATCTCAATGGAAGATGAAAAATTAACCACCTTCTTTTGACAATGGGCGAGTCATATTCCTCCAGCTGTCAGCTGACAATAACTTTGTATTTAGAAATTGCCTTATGCACAATATGTTGCATTTTACGTTGTCTCACAATAAAGCAAATTTTTAAAGTAAATTTTGGCCTAATATTTATTTTAACACCTTCCCATGTAAAGCAGCTTTAAAATAAATATTCACAATGTCCTAATTTATTACTTACTGTTACTAGTAAACATTATTCAGTATCTCATATGGATGGGCAACAAATGTTAGGTCTTGTCTAGCTTGTAAGTGTGTAAAAATGGAATGTAAACACTCAATTTGGATATATATTATAACTTTATTCTCACATTCAGTTAAGCATCTTTTTCTCCAGCAAGATTGTGTAATTCACCTTCCCCAATGATGATTTCATGGGAATATATATCCTACATGCCAAATGTTATGCAATCTATCAACTACAAATTGTCACTTGCCATGGGTACTTGCCATCTAACTCTATAAAGATTAAATGATGTGCTGCTGCAGCTACTGACCTTCAATATGCTCTGAAAGGAGTTCAGAGTGGAGAACAGAAATGAGGCAATCCATGTTTGAGTAAAACTGGTAGGACATATCTTCAGATAGATATATTCAACCCAATTTTATGAAGTTCCATTCTTGCTTCTCCTCATAACTAGAAAAGCATTAAAATCCGTTATGGTGATGACTATTCCTTGTTACTAGCAAAGTTTCACGAGACTAGTAGAAATCTTTTGGAAAAATATGTGCTTAATTGTATGTACTTCCCCTTCACCAAAATTACATATATACTGATCTTTCCCCCCTGCCACTTTGGAGCAGTTTCTCAGAGCTAATTGTCTCACTGGGGCTTCCCAGGTGGCCGCTAAAGGTGAAGAACCCGCTTGCCAATGTAGGAGACATAAGAGACGCGGGTTCTATCCATGGAACGGGAAGATACCCTGGAGGAGGGTATGGCAACCCACTCCAGTATTCTTGCCTGGAGAATCCCATGGAGAGAGGAGCCTTGTGGGCTACAGTCCATGGGGGTCACAAAGAGTCGAACACGACTGAAGTGACTTAGCATGCATTCATGCACTCCCAGGCTGCAGTCTTCATTTTGCCCCAAGTAAAACTTAACTTGCAACTCTCACGTGGTGTATTTTTTAAGTCGGTACACATGACGTTGTCCTCGACCACACTGTCTTTAGCTACTTTTATTTTAACTAAAGCAGTTGAGAACATTTCATTTTACTTTCCTAGACCCTGCCCTGCAGGTGCCTTGAAAATTTTCTTTCAGTTCTCTGTATTTCCTATGTCACCTATTTTTTCTCTAGTTCTATCAGCACTCCGGAATTCACTTCACGCCTTATGCATCTCCATAGATGACAGCACCGGCAGTAACTCTCATTAGCTATTCAGTAGTTGTTTGAATAATTGTAAAAGCCTTCCAGATATTTCCATGCATTCGTGAGTATCCTAACCTTTAGTTCCCAAGGACACTGTTGTCCAAACTACACAATACAAAGATTCTTCATATTACTGGTAATCCATTTGTTTATTTTTATGGTACTAGCTTCTTTAGAAATGTAGTGTGATCTCATTGATTATGCAATATGTTCCCATATATTCCCAATCTTGTTTCCTAGTTGGCATTGACAGGAAATCTAAAAACTGCAAATTTATTGAACCATTGAAGTGAAATGTTCAGTGTATTTGTTTTCTGATTAGATACTCATTTGAAGTTTCCTGATAGCTTTTAATATCTTAATTTGTTTCTTTTGTCCTGCAAGTAAACATAAAGTTTCCTCACCAGCAAGATTATAATAGCAATAACCACACCAGTTTCTCATGCCTGAATTGGTTCCCTTGTGAAGCTTTAAGATGATTAGACCCATGGCAAAAGGACTTCTGTCATACTTATGAATCTTTTCATTTAAATAAGAATAGGACAGTTGTTTACCTGCCACCTCACATCCTGGGAGAGAGAAAGAAAACATTACTCCTTAGAATGTAAATAACTGGCTTCATCTCTGGAAGAGAAAGGGGACAGTCCCTATCACAGAATGAAAGCAATTGATTCCAAGGAAATAAGATTATTATTCATTGAATGGGAATCAAGCTAGGTCTACACCCTTAACTTCCAAGGCTTATCCTTTAATTCAGGTTGAAGTTTTATTTGCTCAGAAAGTGCTGACTAAGAAGAAACATAAAAATATTCACTTCTGCACAGTACTTTGGGTGCACTGAGTAAACGAGTATAGAATCAGACAGCCATAGATATATTAGGTTAGAGATAAGTTAACGACCATCTCCAGATATAACTTTTAAATATGATAAGCAGCTTAATCTTCATCTGCTGAGTACTATCAGTCCAAATGTTGTTGTTCAGTCACTAAGTCATGTCCGACTCTTTGTGACCCTATGGACTGCAGAATGCCAGGCTCCTTGTCCTCCAGTATCTCTCAAATTCATATCCATTGAGTCAGTGATGTATCTAAAAATCTCATCTCCTGTGCCATCCCCTTCTCCTTTTGCCTTCAGTGCAGATTGCATAAGACTGTATTATTTTGTAAGGACACACTTGTCATGCCTCAACTTTCTGCTAAGCATCTCTTCTATAAATCAGAATATCAGTAAATGAAAAAAAGATATTAACCTCTTGATATGTTAACTTTTCCCCAAATATAAAGTTCACGTTTTTTATTCTTTCACATGACTTCATTAATCACCATTCTAACATACCTGTAAGTCATACAATTCAAATTACAGTCTTTAGAGTTTATAGGCATGGTGCTATTTGTAGGTCAGTAAAATATTTTCTCTGTAAACTTGACTTTTTAAAAGTGAATGAATAAGTTCAATGGATTCATGAAGACTGTAGTCTCTTTATATTAAGAGATTATGTGAAAATATGTGCCTAGTGAAAACTAGGTCTACAAAGATCACTTTAATAAATGTTTAGGAGTTATGCTAAGAAGAGCTTCAGAGAGGGTGAGAACTCAGCAAGCAGTGCCTCTGCTAGGACCAATTAATTCAAACAGTATTTATAGGTGCTGATTCAAGAAACAAAAAAAGTTCAAGACCAGGAGTTCCAAAGAAAGATAAAACCAAGGCCCAGGCTCCATAAAACCAAGGCCCAGGCTCCATAAAACCAAAGCCCAGGCACCCATTTGATCTGATTGAGTTACACCTTTGGAAGTAGTGTGAAGATCATTCTGTCAAAAGGTCTTTCTCTTATTCTCTTTTTTTCTTTTACAAATACCTTGAAATATAATTAATGTACATTAATCTATACATATTTAAAGGGTACACTTTTGTGGGTTTTATTACATGTATACATCCAGAAAACTAACATTCTAGTCAAGATACCCCACACTCTCATCACCCCAAAAAGTTTCCTCATGCACCTTGCTAATTTATTCCTTAATTTTAGTCATTATAGATCAGCTTTCACTTTCTATGATTTTGTATAAATCAAATAATAAAGTATGTATTTTTTGTCTTTTAAACAATAATGTCCTGTGTTTATTCATATTATATTCAGAAATACAAACAAAACACAATGTCTTTATTTTAAATTAACAGAGGCAATGCTCACCTGAGTCCCCCCACCTCTGGAGTATCTGAGTAAAGAAGGATGGTGGAGGCAAGTACAGAATAATAAATTTATTCCCATATGACAACATTTGTGCATTATAATTGCATGTATTTTAAATTTACATATTTTCTTTTAGATTGTTCTTTTCTCTCAGATCTACCTTTCCCCCTGCTCCTCTCCAAATTTGAGTGGTATTCTCCAAACCAGACCTGGAGTGACTCTGAAAGTCACGAAGTTTAAAATTCAAGATCCTCATTTGCACAAGTCCCTTCCAGGGCTCTCTAATTTATTCACAAGGTAATACATTTTAATGAAATTTGCAAAATCCATATACATTAACCACAGCTGATGAAGACTATTGGATGTTTCCACTCTCATTTCCTCTCTGTCACTCTTCCCTTTTGTTAGCTAGTGCTAAGTATGGCCATGGGAAGTTTTGGATTTGATAATGGTCACTTAGCTGATACATACAGTCTAAATATAGGGTAATATATTCTGTAGTTTGCCATCATTTCTGTGTAAGTAAAGTATTGTTAACAATCTTTAAACACTTCTAGGAATAACGTAGTCAGTGTCGAGAGTACTTAAATATTTAGAGAGACTTGAACTGTCCTGAAATTTTAAAGCACACATATGACAGAACCTTGACAGAGGGCTTTCCAGATTTAACAACAGTGATAAAAACCTCACAGCATTACTAATTATAAGTTGTGAAGTTTTTTCTGAAGCTAAAAAAATAATAAATTAATTTTAAAGTGATAACTTTTATTCATATATAATTGGTATAATATTACAGTAGCTTCAGGCATACAACATAATGATTCGATTTTTATATATATTGTAAAATGATCACTGCAGTAAGTCTCATTAACACTACACACATAGTTACAAAATTTTCTTGTGATAAAAACTTCTAAAATCTACTGTGTTAGAAACTGTCACGTATACAGTACAATATGATTCATTAGAGTCACCATGCTGTACATTACATAGCCATGACTTACTTTATAGCTAGAAGTTTGTATCTTTGACCTTATTCACCCACACTCAGCCCCCACATCTGACAACTACCAATTACTTTCATCTATGAGTTTAAATACTGTTTTTTTTTTACATAACTTTTAAGTGGTATCATATGACTTTGACTTTACCTGTTTTATATATATATATGTGCATATATATATGCATATTTCTTTTCCAGTTAGTGTTTTTATTTTCTTTGATGAATATTCAGAAGCAATATTTACTGAATCATTGGTACTTTTATTTTTAATATTTTGAGGAAACTGCATGCTGTTTCCCATACTGGCTGCACCAATTTATATCTCCACCAATGGTGCATAAGCATTCCCTTTTCTCCACATCTTTTCCAAAACTTGTTATCTCTTGCCTTTTGATAATAGTTATTCTAAAAGGTGCAAGTTAATGACTCATTGAGGCTCTAATTTGCATTTCCCTGATGATTAGTGATGTTGGACACCTTTTCATGTACCTCTTGGTCATCTGTATGTCTTCTTTGGAAAAATATCTACCCAGATCTTCTGCCCATTTTTTAAATTGAATTAGTTTTTTTCTGATTATTGAGTTGTGTGAGTTCTTTATACATTTTGGATATTAACCCTTTATCACATTATTTGTAAATGTTTTCTCTTATTTGATAGGTTGCCTTTTCATTTTATTAATGATTTCCTTTGTTGTGAAGAAACTTTTTAGTTTGCTGTAGACCTGGTTGTTTATTTTAACTTTGCCTGCCATTCTGGTGTCAAATACAAAATAAATTACTGCCAACATTAATGTTAAGGAGCTTACACCATATATTTTCTTCTAGGCCTTTTGTGCTTTTAGGGTCTTGTATTAAAGTCTTTAATCCATTCTGTGTCAATTTTTATGTATGGTATAACATGGTGGTCTGTTTTCATTCTTTTGCATGTAGCCGTCCAGTTTTTCCAACACTACTGAAGAGACTCTCCTTTTTCCATTGTATGTTTTTGGCTCTTTGACCATATATGTGTTAATTTCTGGACTGTCTCTTCTATTCCATTGACCTCTGTGTCTATTTTTGTGTCAATACCATTCTGCTCTGACTACTACGATTTTCTAATGTACCTTGAAATCAGGGAGCAAGACACCCCTGGTGTTCTTCTTTCTCAAGATTGCTTTGACTGTTTGTGTTTTTAATGTTTCCATAAAAATTTTAAGATTCTTTGCCTTATTTCTGTAAAAAAAAAAATGCCATTGAAATTTTGATAGGGATTGCATTGAACCTATAGATTGCTTTAGGTAATATGGAGAGTTTAACAATATTAATTCTTTCAATCGTTGAGTGAAGATTTGTTTCTTTGTGATAAAGTCTTTTGGGTTTTCTGTATTTAACATCATGTCATCTGCAAATGATGAACGTTTTACTTCTTTATGATTTGAATGCCTTTGTTTCTTTACTTCACAGAGTGATTTTGAGATCCATCCATATCGTTTCATATAATAGTAGCTTTCTCATTTTTATTACTAAGTAGAATTCTATTGCATGGATATAGAAGTATTCTGTTTACTACACTCTCTTGGTTGTAGTAACTTTGCAGTAACTTGACTGTCTTGAAATCAAGGAGAAGTACAGTAAGTCCCTTACATATGAACCTTTCAAGTTGTGAGCTTTCAAAGATGCAAATGTGCATTCACATGTCCTATCACGTGAGTTAGTTCACATGTCTGGTGTATTTTGTCACATGGGTACATCCTTTTCAAGTGGTTGGGCTTTGGTGTATTTTACTGTGCAGTACTATATAAAGTACAGTGTCTTTAATTCAAGCCCTGGATGTCTGGAAGCAAGCATTAAAGCAGTGGTGATGTAGCTGGTACTAATAAGCACCAGACCATAACAACAGAAACAAAAGTGAAAATAATTGAGAGAATAGAATGAGGCAAAAAGATGGTAGACATCACTCATTCTTATAACACTGAACTACTTGCCATGCAACAGGAGGAGTTTACTATTGAAGACTTGATGGAATTAGATGCCCAGAGAAAGGATGAAGAGAGACAAGAGGAAGAAGTAACTGAAGAACCAAAGAGATTCACGATGCTGGAAATGGCAAAGGGATTTTATTTGAGGAGGTACTGTTGGGTTTTGAGGCACAGAACTCGAACAAAGAATGGTACACGAAGGTTGCAGCAGACATTCAGAATGCAATCCAGTGCTACTGTGTCCTCTTTGGTAAGAAAGAAAGAGCTACTACCCAGACATCACTGTACATTTTTTTCCCAAGAGGGTAGATAGAATTGAAGCCAGCAAGGAATCAGAACCTGTGCCATCAATATTAGATGTGAATGAAATTGCAGCTTTCCTTCTGTCTCCTATTGCTAATGATCCTTCAGCTCTACCATCTCCCACCTCCTCTCTCTCCTCCAATCAGTAACTCTTCTTGCCTGTTTACTCGATGCCAGCCCCTGTATGCCAACTGTTCTACTATACTTTTAAAGCCACTGTACTATAAGATTAAAAATGTTTTCTTTGTTTTTTGTGCTTGTTATTTATGTGGAAAGTAATACAAACCTATTTCGGTATAGTACTATATAGCCGATTGTTAGTTGGGTACGTGGGCTAACTTTGTTGGACTTACAAATAAGTTAGACTTACTAATTTCCCCTCAGAATGAAACTCATTTGTATATAAGGGACTTACTGTACTCAAACTTGTTCTTCTTTCACTTTCTTTAAATATTCTAGGGTTTTTGCTTTTTATGTAAGGTTTAGTATTAATCTGTCATCTTTCATAAAAAAACTGATAAAATTTTTACTGGGATTATATTGAATATATAGAAGGAAATGGAGGAGGAAAATGGCAACCTACTCCACTATTCTTGCCTGGGAAATCCCATGGACAGAGGAGCCTGGCAGACTACAGCCCATGGGGTCACAAAGAGTTAGAATAGCTACTAAACAACAACAAAGTAGAAAGAAAATTGAGAGAAGTTGGCACTGTAATAATACTAAGGTGACATCAGTAGCAAGGTGCTATAAGATGTCCCTCCTGTTTGTTCCACTTTTAACAACTAAAACTTAATATCCATCATAAACAGAATAACCTCTTTGGGAGTTGTAGAATCCAGCAGCATATGCTGAGGGACCTATGAAATGTCTGACTCATTTATGCAGCTGGTAATAGGCAGACACCACCTCCATACGGGCTATGGAACCAGCAGGAGTCAATAAAACTTTTCCAAATCTTCACTGTCACCATTGGGTAAACCTGGGGAATGCCATCATGGGCCAACATCTATGGATGAGGACTTTGCAAAGGTCTAGCCATTTGGATGGGAAATTCCAGCACACCATTAGAGAAAGACAAAATACAAGTTTGGACACACTAGAGAGGGTAAAAGGCAATTTTCCAGTGCTGCCACTGTACACTTAAAATTTTGTTAAGAGGGTAAAGTTCATGCTAAGTGTTCTTCACATAATAAAATAATATTTCAATAAATAACCCTATATTTTGTTTACATTTGTAAGATTTGGTATTAGTTATTTTGTGTCTTTGGCAACGACTGTCAAAATTTTATGATAAAAATGTGTTTATCTCAAATTTTGAAAACTATACCAGTGGGTCTTACAGTTTTAAGATAAAGATGCTTCTTTATGAATTAAAGTGCTCCTACCCAAGTGCAGGTAAGGCTTCCGAGGTGATGCTAGTGATAAAGAACCCACCTCCCAATACAGAAGACATAAGAGATGCAGGTTCAGTCCCTGGGTTGGGAAGATCCCCCAGAGTAGGACATGGCAACCCACTCCAGTATTCTTGCCTGGAGAATCTTATGGACAGAGGAGCTTGGCAGGCTACCGTCCATGGGGTCACAAAGAGTCAGACACAACTGAAGCTATTTAGCACACACATGCACCCAAGTGCAGGACAAAGCTGAGTGATTCCTAGAGTCAAAGAAAACTCAGAGAATGAGAATGTAGGAAGGCAGAGTTTCAGCAGGTGATAAAACAAAGATAATGAATCTCTAAAGACATTTTGGAAACAAACCATCTTTTGAGTTGACTATGCAATATTTGACTTGCTATTTGGCAAATATGGTAACTCACTGGAAACTCAATGAGTGCACATTTTTAGGAAAGGTCACCCAAAACATACACACGTATACCCATATATATGTAGATAAACAGTGAGACAGAGAAGGAAAAAGAGAATTAAGTTTTTCATTTACCTTCAAGAATGCAGAAAACATTTGGTTTGGTGACAGTGAGTATGACCCTCTGGCATTATAAAGTTTATTATGCTTCAAAATTAATATGTGTATATGTGAAGTTTATTTCTATCTTAGGAAAAATACAGATTTCCTTAAAATTTTCAACCATGATTTTATGTATGCAAATTTTTTTCTAGGAAGTTTCCTCCTTTTTCTTCTACTTTTTTGGGGTTTGATTTCAGGGAATTTGAAAAAAGGAAAGACAAAACAATGCTCTGAATGTGTAACAGGAATGGGCAGCTTTGCTACTAGGCTCTATCTCCTTATTATCCAGTTTCTAACTTGAAAGGAAATCTGACTTATTCTCAACTCAATAAGAGGAGAGTAGTACTCTAATAGAATATCTACAAGAAGAGACAAAGATCTTGAAAATATATTCAAAATTTATTAGAAATGTATGTGATGCCTTTCAGGAAAATTCATTTATCCCAACAATTCCAATAACATTAAAGGAATTTTTGTGGTGTTTATAGTTATTGAAAAAGGCCAAGTTGATAGAAGTGACCAGAATATGTCCCTCAGAGTAACCAGTATCTTGGTACCTTATGAACATTCATCCTCTTTTGCTCTCCTGAGCTCACCCCTACTTGTTACCTTCCCTTCTGCCTTTTCTCCCAGTATTCCTTTGGTGTCAAATCTGTGGCCTTTAAACTGAGCTCTTTACAGCCTGTTCAAAACAACAAACAAATACACTAATATTTTCCTTTAGGACAAGTCCTAAGGAGCCTTTGATGAGGTTCATACAGTGAGTAAGAAAGAATTTTTATTTTAATGTTTGATAGGAAATGGTAGCTCTGACATCAAGTCAACAAGGGGAGGTTGATAGATTAAAATATCCTTTGGGGAAGTAGAATTATGTACAAAATCAAAAATAAATGACCAGAATAGCAGAAGTATTGTAAAAACCATCTAATTGACAAGATGATGAGAAAAGGGAGAACCATAGGATAGATAAGGTAATAAATGGAAACTCTGTGAAGCAAATAGCAAGACATCTCATGACTTCATGCTGTAATAATGACCATGTTGTGCTAATGACTTTTCTCCCCTAATAGGTTCAAAATGTGGTGGCCTCTTATAATGATGTGTTTCATCCACATGTCAGGAAATGTATTTTGTTTCCTTGGAGAAAACACAAAAAAACCTGAAGCCGAGATAAATCCTGCGTTATTCCTATCACTAAACAGCAGCAAAAAAAATCTGTTCCAAGGATATTGGCAGTATTATTCCTATTAACTCTTTTAAATATTCTTTTGTGATTACATTTATAAAAACTGCATGGAAGCAACGTAGATGTCCATCAGCAGACGAATGGATAAGGAAGCTGTGGTACATATACACAATGGAATATTACTCAGCCATTAAAAAGAATACATTTGAATCGGTTCTATTGAGATAGATGAAACTGGAGCCCATTATACAGAGTGAAGTAAGCCAGAAAGGAAAACACCAATATAGTATACTAATGCATATATATGGAATTTGAAAGATGGTAACGATAACCCTATATGTGAGACAGAACAAGACACAGTTGCATAGAACAGTCTTATGGACTCTGAGGGAGAAGGTGAGGGTGGGACGTTCTGGGACAATAGCATTGAAACATGTATATTATCATATGTGAAACAGAACACCATTCCATGTTCGATGCATGAGACAAATGCTTGGGGCTGGGGCAATGGGATGACCCAGAGGGATGGGATGGGGAGGCAGGTGGGAGGGGGGTTCAGGATGGGGAACACATGTAAACCCATGGCTGATTCATGTTAATGTGTGGCAAAAACTACTATAATATTGTAAAGTAATTAGCCCTCAACTAAAATAAATAAATTTATTAAAAATAAATAAATAAATAAAAAATAAAAACTGAAAGCTTTCTTAACATAGTATATATTACCCCAAACAATAAGAAATTCTACTTTAAGAATCATAAAAGTGGCAAAATGAATTTACAAAGCTAAATATTTAGTCTTTTCTCCATTTAGACTCAGATAATTTCCTACTGGTGTTACCCAAGTGAAGTGCATAAAGTTATCACTGCAAATGATCGTGCAGTGGATCATCATTGTTCCACTCTAATGAATTCCTCATGGGAAGAATGATACTAATAATTAAGGTAGGATTGCTGTGAGGGGAAAAGATGAGTGTCTCAAATCCTGAATCAAATGCAATCCGTCAAACATATTCTCAGCACAGAATATGAGATTAAGTTACTCATAAAAAGACAAAACAAAACCTTAAACCTCCTGGGACCTCTGAGAGTAAGCTGAGGGTGTTAGTGTCACCAGATTTACATTGGCTTCTATGATGCGAAATACCCTGACCTGTGACTTTATTAGTCTGGTGCAAAAGTAATTGCGGTTTTGCATTGTTGAATTTGCCATTTGATACTGGAAAACATTCTTAAATGTGGTTATGTTATACATCATTTTAATGCAAATTCCTTGCTTTATGTTTTTTGCTAATGAATTATTACTTCCTGTTTATTTTATATGTATTCTAGTCTATGGAAATGATGTTAGACAAAAAAGCAAATTCTAGCAACTTTCTTATTTAGGTTCAGAATGGGTCATAAAGCAGCAGAGACAACTTGCAACATCAACAACACATGTGGGTCAGGAACTGCTAGTGAACGTACAGTGCAGTGGTGGTTCAAAAAGCTTTGCAGAGGAGATGAGAGCCTTGAAGATGAGTGCAGTGGCTGACCATCAGAAGTTGATGACAGCCAATTGAGAGAATCACTGATGATGATCAGTTGTAGCTGATCCTCTTACAACTACATGAGAAGTTCCCCAAGAACTCATCGTTGACCATTCTATGGTCGTTTGGCACTTGAAATAAATTGGAAAGGTGAAAAAGCTTGATAAGTGTGTGCCTCATGAGCTGACTGCAAATCAAAAAAATTGTCACTTTGAAGTGTCCTCTTCCTTTATTCTATTCAACAACAACAAACCATTTCTCGATCAGATTGTGATGTGTGACAAAAAAGTGAATTTTATATAACTAGTGACAACCAGCTCAGTAGTTGGACTGAGAAGAAACAAAGCCAAACATGCACCAAAAAAAGGGTCATGATTGCTGTTTGGTAGTCTGCTGCCTGTCCAATCCACTATGGTTTTCTGAATCCTGGCGAAACCATTACATCTGAGAAGTATGCTCAGCAAATCAATTAGGTGCACCTAAAACGGCAACATGTGCAGCCAGCATTGGTCAACAGAAAGAGCCCAATTCTCTGCGACAACGCCTGATCACATGTCACACAATCAATGCTTCAAAAGTTGAATGAATTGGGCTAAAAGATTTTGCTTCATCTGCCATATTCACCTGACCCCTCACCAACTGACTATCACTTCCTTGAGCATCTTGACAACTTTTTGCAGGAAAAATGCTTCTATATCCAGCAGGATGCAGAAAATGCTTTCCAAGGGCTTGTCAAATCCCAAAGCATGGATTTCTACGCTACAGGAATAGACAAATTTATTTTTTGTTGGCAAAAATGTGTTGATTGTAATGGTTCCTATTTTGATTAATAAAGATGTGTTTGAGCCTAGTTATAATGATTTAAACTTCAGGGCCTGAAACTGTAATTACTTTTGCACTAACTTAATAGTTTATTGTGTTGTGTGGAAACTCAGAGTCCCTGAATAGAAGACCCACTTAATTAACATAATGCTGAGTTTCCTTAGAATATTACTTTTAATAGTTTTTTGAGGTATAGTTGGCATACAATAAACAGCACATATATAAAGTCTACAATTTGATATGTTTGTCATCTGATGAACCACCACCACAATTAAGATGACATATTCAAAAATATTCAACTCAACCAAACAAACATTTAATTTTAATATGAAATTAAAAGCCTATATCTAACATATGAAAGCCTATATCTAACTTCATGCTTAACTGAGAATAAGGAACAAGTTTATAAAGATTTTAAACAATTTTCTTCTTTAGGTAAGACCTGTTGTGTTTCTGCAACATGATGTGCTTGCTTTGGCCACAAACTGGATTTCCAACCTGCCCAGCAACAGCCTGGGCTTCCTCCTGATGGATGCGGGTTATGACGTGTGACTGAGAAACAGCAGAGGAAACACCTGGGCCCAGGAACATTTATACTATTCACCAGTCTCAGCTGAATTCTGGGTTTTCAGCTAAGAAGGGGACAATTGAAAATATTAATAAATATTGAGCTAAAAAAAACACATGGGTGTTCACCCCTCCCAAACCGTTCTTATTTTAACACATCACATTCCAAACAGGAGTGTCATTTTCAATTTAACCCTTTCTTGGATTCCCCTTTACTCCTCTTTTCAAGGGCGGCATTTCCTCCCAGTACAAACTGTGTGTGATCCCAGTACACAGTATTTGTGGATTCCATAAATATACATTTCCACATGGAATGGGCAAAATGACTGATGCAAGAAAATTTTCTGCCTCCAGAAGATTCTAGTAGGACCATCCACTTGGACTTAATAGGAAGTTAGACCCAGTTGGTTCATGAACATCATCTGTCATCATCAGTAATGAAGTGGTGGAGGACACAGTGAAATTTAGACATGAATTTGCTTTTCATTCCTCATACAGTGTAATGTCTACAACAACCCAGTGATGTAAGAGGGATTGAAGAGGGCAGATTGTTTAGGACTTTTTTGCTGTTGTAGGGATTTCTTCCTTCACTCTGGATGAAAAGGGAAACCACAGAAGAGTTTGCATAGAGGAGTTACATGACATGACATGTTGACAGGAGTCCTCCAGTTGCTGAAGGGAAATGGTGCTGGAGAAGGGAGACCAGTCAGTGGACTCACTTTAACCCAGGGGACAGATGATAGTGACTTAGAAGAAGAGGTGGGGTTAACTGTGGAGGTAATGATACATGGTTAGGTTTTGGAGGTATTTTCTAAATATATTTAGGAGAGGAGAACAATAGGATTTGCTTATATATTGGATATGGAGTATAAGAGAAAGAGGAGTCAAGGATGACACCATGATTTGTGACCAGAGCACCTGGAGTGATGGAGACGCCGTTAGCCAAAATGAGGGAGACACTGAGAAGAGCTGATGTGGTGGAGAGAGCAGAGGCTCAGTTCTGGACCCAAGCATTACATGCCAGTGGAGATTCAAGTGGAGAGTCAATCAGTCAATTGTAGATACAAATCTGGAGTTTAGGAGGGAAGACTGAGCTGAAAATACAAAATATAAGTCATCGGTACATGAGCCAGGATGCAATAACTGAAGTAGTGACTTCAGAAAGAGAAGGGGAAGGGTCCAAGCACTAAGCCCTGGGCCACAATTAAGTTAACAGTTAAGAGGAAATAGGTAAAGATACTCGAAAATAATGATAACAGTGGTATAAAGGAAGCCAGGAGAATCTGGTGTTCTAGAAGACAGGTGGAGAAAGTGTTATCATGAAAGAATGTTGTCAATCATTGAAGAGGCTTTGTTAGTATGTGAAATGAAGTCTGACAACTAACTGTTGGTTTTGACAGGCTGAAATTTCTAGGGGAATCTTTATAACAGCAACTTTGGTGAAATGGTTGCAACAAAAGCATAAGCAAATGAATTTAAGAGACCATGAAAGAATCTGTAAAGGGAAGAAATAAGGTGGAAGGAGAAGGAGCAAGTAGAGAGAAATAATGGTGTATTTTTTCATGCTGATCCTCATTGTTAGCCAGTGACATTACTTCTTACTACAATTCTAAGCAATTAGAATATCCATATTTGGACACACACAGGGAAATGGATGAAATTGGTGAAATTGTGGAAGTCCACTTCCTACTGCTTGTTCATCCTAAAACAAGGATCTCACTGGTAGAATTTTAAACCAAGAAAAGGGCCAGAGAGGAAGAGCTTTCCAGTGTTTTTGCCATTGTGTAATAGGTGAAGTTCCTAAGGAGATACTGGGGTTTTGTTTAGTGTTTAGAAAAGCACTTTTAAGTGAAAGGTGAAGAAACAGGATGAGGCAGAGAGAAAAATTTGGCAATGATGCAGTCCCCAAAAGGCCTCAGCCAACTGTGTATGAGAAGACTTTTGAGAACCTTCACTAGTGGAACAAACTGGCTGGTCCTTTATTCACTTCTGAACCAGTCATGAAATGCAGGGTGTCCCATTAAGGGAGCACAACCTTCAGTTCTCCTGAGCAAATGCAAAATCAAAACGTTTCCTGTGGCTTTTGGTGAATAAATCCCTCAGACTTGGAGAGAAATCTGGGCAGTGAAGCACAGCATCAAAAGGACTTGGTCAACAATAGACTCAAATGCTTTGCTAAAAGATGGGAAATGTTCTAGATTACTAAAATGTACACCATTTGTTTCCAAAGCTTTCCCCAAATTTAGCTATTTTGGGTGGAAATCTACCTCAACTTATGATCAACTCCCATGCTTTTAATAATAGAACACAGAGAACATAGTTTAACCTTTTTTTGATGATCTAGTATCTTAAAAAACATTTCATTTAGCAGGAATGCAACAATTTCCTTAGGATTTATTGACTTAGAATTGCTTGTCCTGACACCAAATATCCAATCTACCACTCTTTTGGGTATTTAAATTTTGAACATTCTTTCTCACCAGTGGACAGTTCCTCATTGTGTCCCCATACTCGTAAGTTTTGGGAAGTTGTTTCTGCCTTCTAATTTACATCTTCCAACCAATCTGCTATGTGTGTGAAAGATAAGTATCCTTGATAGGATTGTGTCTAAATTGGGATTAAATTTATTCTGAGAAATCACCTGTCCTGACCCCAGATGTACATATTGACAGTCACTTAGGCTCCTTGTGAGTGATTCTTACTCACTCTGGGTGATTTGCAGGCTGTTATCTTCAGAGTTAGGCACCAGGATAAAGAACTCATTAATAAACAGTGCTTGTGGAAAGACTGTTCTTCCTCCAACTGAATCAGGCTGGATATTTTATAATTGATGAAACTGTCTATATTAGAAAGTTTTGGGTTTTTTTCCAGGCCCTTTTTGAGTCTCATTAGTATATCATTATCAACTATAGGGAGGGATGGTCCCTTGTAATTCAACTGTAAAAATTTAAGTTAATGGTTCTTTAATTACAGTTCAATCTGTTTATATGATGCTGTTCATGAAACCAATTAAAAGCCAACAGAGGTTGAATATATTTCCTGTACATAGCCATTGGAATTATCTTGGCTACTCATTTGTCAAGTATTTGCTAGGTAACAAGTATCCTAGAAAGTATTTTACAAAATTCATTTCAATTACTTCATAAATAACCTCAAGAAGCATTTATTATTGTAACTATATATACGTTTTGTTTTAAAGTTAAGTTACAGCTCAAGGTCCAGGAAAATAGAGAGTAATCAAAGTATGGTGATATAAGGTGTCACCTAGATCTGTTTCTGTATGATTCGGAGATTTTTGCATCTTTTCTGTTTGATTCTGGTTATTACTAATGCCAAATATCAAGAATTTTATAAGTGGGTTCCATATATTTTCTGCTGTTTTATAATCTTTTTCAGAAATGCGCTCGTAATAGATGAATGACTTCCCTGGTGGCTCAGACCTCTGTAGAGCGTCTGTCGTTACAATCTGGGAGACCTGGGTTCGATGCCTGGGTCAGGAAGATCCCCTGGAGATGGAAATGGCAACCCACTCCAGTATTCTTGCCTGGAAAATCCCATGGACGGAGGAGCCTGGAGGGCTACAGTCCATGGGGTCGCAAAGAGTCCGAAAAAACTGAACGACTTCACTCATCTTTTAGATAAGGAAACTAAGGCACTTAGAGTATAAATGACTTTTCCAAGGTCACAAAGCTACAAACCATAGAACCAGGTTTCAAACTCTGTTTGGTCAGATTTCAAATTTGAGCTTTACCCTTTCCACTTATTTTCCTACTCATATTAAATATTAATTAATTGTGTTGTTATTATGAGGTAAGATAAATTTAAACTCACCAAAACCTGCATGAAACATAAATGATAACATTTTTTTTTTACCATATGAGTATTCTAAGGTTGGTGTATTTTCTAAAGACAGAAGAATGATAACTTTTGAAAAGTTCAAGCCTTGGGGTCAGGACTTGGTAGCTGCACCACAACTATGGTATGTACTAGTCTCACCATGCCTCTCATTGTAATGAGTGTGTTCTGAGGCTTTGTTGGCTTCCTGGTGCCCTGGTTCATCTCTAAGTGTCCCAACTGCAGAGTTATCATCACCATGTTGGGGACCTGTTCAGTTTGCTGCTATCTCTTTTGGCTGATTGCAATTCTGGCCCAACTCAACCCTCTCTTGGGACCACAGTTGAGAAATGAAGCCATCTAGTACCTCAAGCATCACTAGCCTTAAGGAAGAAGTACTGCTCACCAGTGCTTAGTCATTGAGGTCAAGAAGAGAACTCCTCTAGATGCACAATCACCTCTATGCACAGATCACCTTTCTTGACACACACATTCTAGACATTAGCTGCCTTAAACATTCCCACCACATTTATATATCTTGGTCTAAAATGTAGCACTTTTTTCCCCCCTTTTTTTAATGTATTTATTTTAATTGAAGGATAGTTACAATATTGTGTTGATTTCTGCCATACATTGACACGGATCAGTCATAGGTCACCTTTCTCTTGAGCTTCCTTCCCATCTCCCACCCTACTTTCCTGTCACTTTTTTACACTTGGATGGATGATGTCTCTATGTAATTTAAACTGCATTGCCTCCATAAAATGTTTATGTATTCTTTTGTAATAGAAAGTGCTGTTGTTCTGAGAAATAACGTTACTTTCCTTAGAACTTGTGAATTTGAAGATGGTTTCTACCTCCTCACAATATGCGATTCGTTGAAATGCTTTAAAAGTTGTTACAAGACAATGAAACTCCAGTGGGGCAGTCAGGAGGAGAACATGCTCAGAGGGAAAAATCTGTCTCATCAGAATTATACCAAAGCATATTTTCAGGAGGAATTTCTCATTTCTGCCATCTTTTGGAATAAATTAATTTTCTACTTTCTATGGGAGAAAAACAGGGAAAATGAAAACTGCCAGCCTCGTGTCCCAAGAGAAGTAACAAAAATCTGATCACTTTGTCAGTTTCAGGTTATCTCAGGTGGCACATTTATTTAGTAACTCCAAAGTAATGTCACACACATAAAACACACACACACACACACATTTTCACGTGTTTCTTGTTGCTCTGCTTCAGGTTTTATTGCCTTTTCTACCAATCCCACGCTGGCTAAAAACATCAAAACCTTTTACGCATTAGCTCCAGTTGCCATAGTGAAACATAACAAAAACCCGCTTAGGAAACTTACACTTATTCCTTCTTCCATTTTCAAGGTATGTGATTCTCTTTAACTGGGTCTAAGATTTCAAATTGCTCACTTATTTCAAAGTGATGGAAAGCGAAAAAAAACACCTGGTGGTCTGTTGCATTTATATCCAAGAATAGAAATGAATGTGTTTGTATTATTTCTTGAATAGCACTGACCATGTTTGAATCCCCATGATAGTTTATGAGATCCCCTGTTGTTTTTTTCTTCAAGACTGCTTTGTGTATTAGCAATGACTGAGAGTGTTTTTGCTCCTTTGTGAATCTTTAGCAAGCATCCACACAGGTCTGTCAAGGCTATAATTCCACCCCAAGACAAGGGAAGAGGGAATAAAAACAACACAAATCACAGAAGTCTGAACCACCTGGTCCAAGATTAGTGAGAAGAGGAAGGATAGGAAGAAAAGGAAAGGAAGGGAAAAGGAGAGAGAGGGGAAAATAGCAGTGGTAGACAGGTGATAGAGGCCAGGACTTAGAGACTCCTCATCAAATACCCTTGGCTTTCCAAGCCTTTTCCTAAGAGCTAGACAAATGAATGAGTCTTTTCTGCACCCTAATATTTGCAAACCTTTAAAGATGTTTTTATTTTTCAGATTATATTTGATAACAAAATATAACCTTTTACATAAAGCAACAAAACTGCTCTACTCACACAAATTTTGAACAATTTCTCCCTACTGAAGTGTGTTTCCAAGACATACTGAAGCTCCTTTGCAATAATGCCTTGTTTACCATTACTGGGTTTGACTAGGAGAACTTGAACAAGGATTGTATTCATTGAAATTTCTACTCTGAATTTTTAAGCAACAGTTTTGATTACTTGTCTCACCATCACTTGTAAATGGTACTTTAGAAGAAGTAGAAGTAGCTTCAGAATTCTATTCGTAATGTGCAGATAAGCCCAAGACAAATCACGAGTCATTGTTCCCAGATTTGTCACCTCCAGGTCCCCTCCACTACCCTATTGCACCACAAAGGAAACAACATGTCTAAAAAGTATATAAAAAGCTCTATTCACTTTTGACTATCTGAATAATTAGTCAAATTTTGTGAGAGGACGCATAGAGCTAAATAATTTGACAAGCTTCTCTTCAGGAAAAAAAAATAGTCTAGGCATTGAATAAATATTAGTTCAAATATTTTTAATGCTGGTGAAATGAAAGTGTTAGTCGCTCAGTTGTGCCCAACTCTATGTGATCCCATGGATTGTCTCCTCTGTCCATGGAACTTCCCAGGCAAGAATACTGGGGTGGGTTGCCATTCCCTTCTGCAGGGGATCTTTCTGACGCAGGGGTTGAACCCAGGTCTCCTGCATTGCAGGCAGACTCTTGATCATCTGAGGTACCAGTGAAGCTCTTTAATGCTGATAGTCATGCCTATAAACTTTCTAAATCTTATTTCAGAGTGACTCTCTATGAAAGAACTTTTAGATGCATTTTGTCTTCTACTTCATTGCTCTGCATTGATTTGATGTTTAAAAAAATCTGTGACAAAAAGCAGTATCGTAAAACAGTCAAGAGTATTACTGTTGTTTAGTCACTAAGTTGGGTCTGACTCTTTGTGACCCTATATGGGCTGTAGCTCAAGGGATTTCCCAGGGAAGAATACCTGAGTGGGGTGCCATTTCCTTCTCCAAAGGATCTTCCCAATCCAGGGATCAAACCTGCATCTTCTGTACTGGCAGGCAGATTCTTTACCACTGAGCCAACCGGGGAAGCCCAGTTAAGAGTATGGATTCAGGTTAAAAGCCTCAATTAAAATCCTGTTTTTGCATTAGACTTAAACTCCTCCATCTTGATTTCCTTATCCACAAAATGAATTCTTGTGAAAATTAAGTGAGTTAATATATGTGAAGTATATAGGACATCATAAAAAGCTATATAGCTCATAGCATGTTTTGCTACTAATATTGTTCTACATTGACAGCTATCCTCACTCAAAATTGTCAGTTTAGTTATATAACCTGAGAATTATTTAATCACACTCTACAAACTCTAAAGTGGTATCCTACTTTGTAGCTCATATCCTTCCAGTAATACAGCACTTAGACACTTGAACTGGAACGTAAAAACTTAAATCTAAGCTGTTTTTGAACGTATATCTAAGTGTGCATATGTGTGTTTGTGTGTTTATTTTCTAGAGTCACTTAGATATGTACCTAGCAGATAATACAAAAGAAACTTCAGTTCAGAACACCCTCGACTGGAGTTGCAACAGTTCTATTCAGTCAGTTCAGTCTCTAGTCGTGTCCAGCTCTTTGTGACCCCATGGATTGCAGCATGCCAGGCTTCCCTGTTCCACCACCAACTCCTGGAGCTTACTCAAGCTCATGTCCATTGAGTCAGTGATGCCACCCAACCATCTCATTCTCTGTCGTCTCCTTCTCCTCCCGCCTTCAATGTTTCCCAGCATCAGGGTCTTTTCCAATGAGTCAGTTCTTCACGTCAGGTGGCCAAAGGATTGGACTTTCAGCTTCAGCATCAGTCCTTCCAATGAACATTCAGGAGTGATTTCCTTTCAGATGGACTGGTTGGATCTCCTTGCAGTCCAAGGGACTCTCAAGAGTCTTCTCCAACACCACAGTTCAAAAGCATCAATTCTTCAGCACTCAGCTTTCTTTATAGTCCACCTCTCACATCCATACATGACTACTGGATAAACCAAAGCTTAGACTAGACGGAACTTTGTTGGCAAAGAAATGTCTCTGCTTTTTAATATGCTTTCTAGGTTAATCATAACTTTTCTTCCAAGGGTCAAGCTTCTTTTAATTTCATGGCTGCAGTCACCATGTGCAGTGATTTTGGTGGTCCCCCCCAAAATAAAGTCTTTCATTGTTTCCATTGCTTCCCCATCTATTTGCCATGAAGTGATGGGACCAGATGCCATGATCTTAGTTTTCTGAATGTTTAGTTTTAAGCCAACTTTTTCACTCTCCTCTTTCACTTTCATCAAGAGGTTCTTTAGTTCTTCTTCACTTTCTGCCATAAGGGTGGTGTCATCTGCACATCTGAGGTTATTGATATTTCTCCCATATATATATTGATATTATATGTACTCTGCATATAAGTTAAATAAGCAGGGTAATGATATACAGTCTTGATGTACTCCTTTCCTGATTTAGAACCAGTCTGCTGTTCCGTGTCCAGTTCTAACTGTTGCTTCTTGATCTGCATACAGATTTCTCAAGACACGGGTCAGGTGGTCTGTTATTTCCATCTCTTTAAGAATATTCTACAGTTTGTTGTAACCCACACAGTCAAAGGCTTTGGCATAGTCAATAAAGCAGAAGTAGACGTTTTTCTGGAAATCTCTCACTTTTTCAATGATCCAGCGCATGTTGGCCATTTGATCTCTGGTTCCTCTGCCTTTTCTAAATCTAGCTTGAACATCTGGAAGTTCATGGTTCACGTACTGTTGAAGCCTGGCTTGGAGAATTTTGAGCACTACTTTGCTAGCATATGAGATGAGTGCAATTGTGTGGTAGTTTGAGCATTCTTTGGCATTGCCTTTCTTTGGGATTGGAATGAAGACTGACTTTTTCCAGTCCAGTGGCCACTGCTGAGTTTTCCTAATTTGGTGGCATATTGCATGCAATAGTTTCACAGCATCGTCTTTTAGGATTTGAAATAGTGCAACTGGAATTCTATCCATAGTGGATATGGTGGTCCAGTCTCATTCTTTTGCATGTGACTGTCCAGTTTTCCAGCACCATTTATTGAAAGTGAAAGTGAACTCACTCAGTCGTGTCTGACTCTTTGTGACCTCATGGACTGTAGCCCACCTGCTCTTCCATCCATGGAATTTTCTAGGCAAAAGTACTGGAGTGGGTTGCCATTTATTGAAGAGAGTCTCTTTTTTCCACTTACATTGTTGGCTCTCTTGTGATGAATTAACTGACCATATATGTGCACATTTGTTTCTGGGGTCTCAATTATCTTCCATTGATCTATGCGTTTGTTCTTATGTAAATATTATACTGTTTTGGCATGCTTCGAAATATAGTTTGAAATCAGAAACTGAGATGCTTTGTTCTTCTTTCTCAAGATTGCTTTGGCTCTTTGTGGTCTTTTATGTTTTCATACAAATTTTAGGACTGTGTGCTCTATTTTTGTAAAAAAAAGATAGCTATTGGAATTTTGATAGGACTTGCATTGGACCTATGTATTACTTTAGGAAAGGTGAAAAGTTTATATTAATTCTTTCTGTCATGAGTGCAGAATATCTCTACATTTATTTGTGTCTTCTTCAACATCTTTCATTAATGTCTTACAGTTTTCAGTGTAGAAGTATTTCACCTCATTATTGTTGTTCAGTTGCTAAGTTGTGTCCAACTCTTTGTGACCCCATGAACTATTGTCCACCACGCTCCTCTGTCCATGTGGTTCTCTAGGCAAGAACACTGGAGTGGGTTGCCACTTTGTACCCCAGGGGATCTTCCTGACCCAGGGATTGAACTGGTGTCTTGTGTCTCCTGCACTGACAGGCAGATTCTTTACCATTAGTGCCACCTGGAAAGCCCCAACATATGTAGATCATAGAACAAAACAATCTAGCTCATAGTATATCACATTTTTCATGTTTTGTATTATACATTGACAACTATTCTCACTCAAAATTGTTTAGTTTAGTTATACATCCTTGAAATTAGCCCATATAATCAGAGTTTGCAAGCCAGAAAGTGATGTACAACTCTTTTGGTCATATCCTGCCAGTAATGCTGCTGGTAAAACTTGATATGGATCAGAAAAATTTAAGTCTTAGGTGTTTTCAAGAAACTGAACGTATATCTAAGTGTGTGTATGTGTGCTTATGTGCTTGCTTTCTAGAGTCACTTAGATGTGTATATAGTACATAATCCAGCAGGAACTTCCGTTCAAAACGCCCTCCACTGAATACAGGTATCATTTCAAGCTGTTAAAACTTACTTGTGGACCTAAACAATCACCAATTTAGCTAAAACAAAGTCTTAAAATATTCTGTCAAAGGTTTGCAGTAGGGAATTTTTCTGGCATGGGACTACCAGGTGAAATTATCAATCCGTGTGAATGAAAATCCTATAAAAACATGTGCTGTGGGTAGCAAGAAATAAATAATTTTCATGATTTGAATGGCAAGAAAAAGTATTTTAAGCAGAGCTGCTTAAACTTGAATAAATTGTTCTGGAGGATTAATAGTCTTTATTCTTGGAATGAGAAAAAAAATAATATTTAAATTAAAAGTCAACTACTTGGAAATGTTGGTATGTTATTATTCACATAGCCAAGTAATTTTTAAGAATTTCCTTGTGTTTTTAATTTCTCTCCATTAGGCTGTTAAGTCTGGGAAATTCCAAGCTTTTGACTGGGGAGCCCCATATCAGAACCTAATGCATTATCATCAGGTAAGCATCTTAAGTAGCAGTTATTCACATTTTGAAAGACAAAGATATAAAATGTTAAAGATGAAACTGTGATAACTTTACATGTATTTTCCAAAGTCAAGTTGTTGTCCAAACCTCACAAGTCTGTCTAATGCCACGAGCGGTGATATGTTCTGGAAGTTTCTATTGCAGTTGTGTGGTACTTTGAGGGCAGCTTGAATGAGCACAGACACTGGAGCATGAAGGCTCAGGGGAAGAATCTGAAACCAGCAGCACCTCAGATGCGCTGTCTTTGTACTGGGCTCTTAACACTGGTAACCAGAGACTCCATTCTGTGTGGGGAAGTGGGTGAAACACCCACTCCCAACTCCATGCTCCCTGCAACCAAGCCAAACACAACTCAGGATGGTTTCAGCTAACTGGGGAAGTGATGATCATTTAAGATCCAGAAGCTGGCTCTGGAAAACACTTCCTACAGTGGCATATGAGTGAAGAAAAGTGGGTTTATTCCATGGATATTCTCCACACTTTTCCCTTCTACCCAACATATAAAGGAGCATAATAAAATATTAAAATACTACGAAAAATTTCATATAATAAAATATTTCTTTGTGAATTGGCTATTACATAAGGGTAGAGAAATTTTAATGTATTGAATCAGAATTCTTGAGAAATCATCTTTAAAAACTAACAAAATTCTCTGTGAACAGTAGGAAAATTAATAGTGATTTTTTGTCCCATTCGTCTGCTTTATGAATCTCTCTAAAATCTGTGTGAATGGTGATTTTGTCGAAATAGGAAATAGGGCTACTGATAGATATTCTAAGAGTTTGAACCTATATTTAGTAAAAATTAGGCAAGTATTTAAAATACAACTCATGTAACCAACTGACTACCTTTCCAGTGACTATACTGGGATGTCAGACAAAGTAAAAATAAATGACTCAGGCAATTTTGAGAAGCTTACACTTTTAGAGTGTTTAAATTGCTAAGATTTAATTATGAAACTGGTTCATGCCACTTGTAACAACAAAGGATGGACCTTGACAATATTATGCTAAATGAAATGTTATTCATACACAGATAAATATTATATGATCTCACTTAAATGTGTAATCTAAAACATAAAAAAACCTGGAATTAATAGATATAGAAAACAGATTGGTTGTTGCTAGAGGCATGGGCAAAATGGATTAAGGTAGTCAAAAGATATGAACTTCCAGTTATAAAATAAGTCTGACCTGAAGATGGAATTACACTGTGGAGACTATAGTTACTAATACTGTATTGTACATCTGAAACTTGCCAAGACAGTAAATCTTAAAAGTTCTCTCTCTCTGTCTCTCTCTGTCTCTCTCCGTCTCTCTCTGTCTCTCTCTCTCTCTCTGTCTCTCTCTCTCTCTCTCTCTATATATATATATATATATATATATGTAAAACTACACATGGTGGTAGATGTTAACTAGTTTTTTTGTTGTCATCATTTCACAATGTATACATGCGTGGAATCATTGTTGTATACCTGCAAGAAATATATAAATTATATCTCAATTTTTTAAGTAGCATCTGATTTACTCACTGAATAAGTATTGAGTTTAAAGTGCATTTACTTATGAAAATTCTGATTCTTTTCCTCTTGTGTTTTAGCCCACACCTCCCATCTACGATTTAACAGCCATGAATATCCCAATTGCAGTATGAAATGGTGGCAAAGATCTGTTGGCTGACCCTCAGGATGTTGACCTTTTGCTTTCAAAACTCTCTAATCTCATTTATCACAAGGAAATTCCAACTTACAATCACTTGGACTTAATCTGGGCAATGGATAAACCTCAAGAAGTTTACAATGAAACTGTTTCTTTGATGGAAGAAGACAAAAAGTAGTTTTCGGTTTAGAGAATTATTCATTTACTTTTTCCAAAATGGTTTCTTCTGTCCCACATGATTTCTGTACTGTTTTTTTAAATGCAATGCTTCTTTCTGTAATGTTGACTTTCAAAGTATATTAGCATCAACAAACTTTTCATTGGTCATTTTTAATTGAAAAAAAAATGCTTAAAATTATTTTTTCACTTGGAAATGTATCTAGAAACGCTTGAGAGACTGTGATCTCAGGGAGGTGAAACTTCTCTTCCAATCCTCCCATTCAGGTTTTCTTCTAACATCCAGGTAGACAATGAGCCTTGAATCATGAGTATTGCCAAGAGACAGTCCTGGAATTGACTACTGATGCCTCTTCAGCACACTTGGAGATTGAGTAGGTTGTTTTCTATCATCTACTGTTGCTAAAGTTTAGTCTCTTCATTTGTGCAGTGGGGCTATCACTTGCTCTTTTGACTGTTACACTCCATGAAAAGGCAAAGTAGACTGTAAGTTGAATTGAGGTCAGCTCACTTTCCCTTTCTAGGGAGAAAAGAACACAGGTAGGTTAGGAAGCAACTGGCAACCCCAGTTCAGGAAGTTGGGAGATAAAGGATTTCTTAAGCTCAATATTGTTGACATTTTGGGAGAGATTTCTTTTTATTGTGCTGGGCATTCTAGGATATTTAGCACCATCCCTAGGTTCTACTCACCAGATGCCTTGAGTACACACCCTCCCTGAGTTGTGCCTCATATATTCCTCTTACTTTGCACTACCATATTGTTGCTCACATTCCCCTCCAAAATTTGGTCTAATTTATTTTGGGATTAAAAGTATGTATTCGTGTTCTGTGTATAACTCACAGGAAGGCCAATATATCTGAACTGTGTTGTGATCTAAAACTTATTAGATATGATGCAATTCATATTTTTAAAAATCAAGATAATCTAAAATTAAAAAATTCTAATCATGGGGTCGCAAAGAGTCGGACACGACTGAGCGACTGAACTGAACTGAAGCATTACCTAGTTTAATCTCCATCATTTTCCAGGTGAAGGTATCAAAGTTCATAAAGATTGGGCAATTTAATAAAGGATATATGATTGTCATTGTCAGAGCTGAAATCCACATATTCTAGTTCAAATACTCTTCTGCACAGAGTTGATTACACAGCTCTGTCGCATTTTCAAATTAAATATTCCTAGAGCTATCTAAGAGGGGAAATGGGACAAGGTGATGCTTGGGATTTTATAAAGTATTACTCAGAGTAATACTGGATATCTGAGTTACTAGGCTCTATATAGACATCTAGTAAGGGAAAAATGCCAGTTGAATGGGAGTTTTCTCTGCTAGTGTGAAGGAAGGTAGAAGTAGCTAAGTAGATGTTAGAAGGAGGGAGAAGGAACAGAGGTGAGAAAAAAGTGAAGAATGGAAAATATTAAAAGACACAGGAAAGGATTTGTGCTTTCAGATGCAAAACTCCTCTGCTTTGCTATGTCCAGCTGGTCATTTTTGCAGCCCCGCTCAAAGCTCTAGACTCCAGCTGGTCATTTTTTGCAGCCAATTTCCTTTTGAAAATAGCACTTAGGGAAACAAATTAAAATATAGATGAGAGCTGTCTGCTTAGGTAATCCACCCTAAGTAGTTTTCCGATGGGTTGCTCATAATAACGGTGAATCCAAAACCTCATCAAAGATATTAAATTATAGCTGAAATAAGCTATAAACATGTCAACTATATATAATGGGTTGATAACATAACAAGGTCAACAGTAAATATGGATCTATATTTCAACCTCAAAGCACTGTGAGGATGTCTGTATTCATTGTGAACAACTATCTATTGAATGTCTTCTCTGTGCCAGAGAGTTTAGTATAATTAATGCATGATCCACGATAGCACTCTACTAATATGACCCATTATAGCGTTTATAACTCCAAGGCATATGTATTAAGATCATTTTGTTGTTGTTCTTAAGCACCAGCTTTAATAAATCTTAGCTTTAAGCTGGACTAACCTACTTAGTGAGAAGTTCATAGAACAGTCAACATTAAGTGTACTGTCTACTGAACAGCAGACCTCATGACCTTCACACTTCTCTTGATCCTCAAGACCCATAGGGATAATGTGAAGGCAGACCTAAAGACGAACATTGGACATACAGTGTATCTGTGTCACAGTGAGGATTCCTATGCTAAGGAAACCCCCAAACTTATGGGGAGAGGCAGTGAGCAAACCTATCTCCCTGCCCCCAAGAGAGATATTTATCTCCCAACTTCCTGAACTGGGGTTGCCAGTTGCTTCCTAACCTACCTGTGTTCTTTTCTCCCTAGAAAGGGAAAGTGAGCTGACCTCAATTCAACTTACAGTCTACTTTGCCTTTTCATGGAGTGTAACAGTCAAAAGAGCAAGTGATAGCCCCACTGCACAAATGAAGAGACTAAACTTTAGCAACAGTAGATGATAGAAAACAACCTACTCAATCTCCAAGTGTGCTGAAGAGGCATCAGTAGTCAATTCCAGGACTGTCTCTTGGCAATACTCATGATTCAAGGCTCATTGTCTACCTGGATGTTAGAAGAAACCTGAATGGGAGGATTGGAAGAGAAGTTTCACCTCCCTGAGATCACAGTCTCTCAAGCGTTTCTAGATACATTTCCAAGTGAAAAAATAATTTTAAGCATTTTTTTTTCAATTAAAAATGACCAATGAAAAGTTTGTTGATGCTAATATACTTTGAAAGTCAACATTACAGAAAGAAGCATTGCATTTAAAACAGTACAGAAATCATGTGGGACAGAAGAAACCATTTTGGAAAAAGTAAATGAATAATTCTCTAAACCGAAAACTACTTTTTGTCTTCTTCCATCAAAGAAACAGTTTCATTGTAAACTTCTTGAGGTTTATCCATTGCCCAGATTAAGTCCAAGTGATTGTAAGTTGGAATTTCCTTGTGATAAATGAGATTAGAGAGTTTTGAAAGCAAAAGGTCAACATCCTGAGGGTCAGCCAACAGATCTTTGCCACCATTTCATACTGCAATTGGGATATTCATGGCTGTTAAATCGTAGATGGGAGGTGTGGGCTAAAACACAAGAGGAAAAGAATCAGAATTTTCATAAGTAAATGCACTTTAAACTCAATACTTATTCAGTGAGTAAATCAGATGCTACTTAAAAAATTGAGATATAATTTATCATATCTTTTCAATAGACATAGAACAGAGATTCTCAAGTATTTCTGACTAGCAGCATGAGTGTCACCTTGGAAATTGTTAGAAAAAGAAATATTTTTATCTTGACCAGTATGATAAAAAAGCATGACATTTTGTCGTGTTGCTTGTTGCTGTTGATTTGCTTTCCTTTGGCTAGGCTTTAAAATCGGAAACTCATATTTCTAAACTACCTACATCTATTGTAATCTATTCATTGAATCTGATAAGTAACGTATCTCTCAGTTCAATTCAGTTGCTCAATCTTTGTGACCCCAGGGACTACAGCAAGCCAGGCCTCCTTGTCCATTACCAACACCCACAGTTTACTCAAACTCAATCCACTGAGTTGGTGAAGGCATCCAACCATCTCATCCTTTGTTGTGCCCTTCTCCTCCTACCTTCAATCTTTCCCAGAATCAGGGTCTTTTCAAATGAGTCAGTTTTTCAAATCAACTAGCCAAAGGATTGGAGTTTCAGATTTAACATTAGACTGGAGTTTCAGCTTCAACATCAGTCTTTCCAATGAGTATTCAAGACTGATTTCCTTTAGGATGGACTGGTTGGATCTCCTTGCAGTCCAAGGGACTCCGAAGAGTCTTTTCCAAAACCAACAGTTCAAAAGCATCAAGTCTTTGGCACGCAGCTTTCTTTATAGTCCATCTCTCACATCCGTACATGACTACTGGAAAAACCATAGCCTTGACTAGATGGACCTTTGTTGGCAAAGGAATGTCTCTGCTTTTTAATATGCTGTCTAGGTTGGTCATAACTTTTCTTCTACAGAGCAAGCGTCTTTTAATTTCATGGCTTCAGTCACGATCTACAGTGATTTTGGAACCCCCAAAATAAAGTCTGTAACTGTTTCCACAGTTCACTCCCGGTCTTGTTTTTGCTGACTGAATAGAGCTTCTCCATCTTTGGCTGCAAAGAATATAGTCGATCTGAATTCGGGGTTGACCATCTGGTGATGTCCATGTGTAGTGTCTTCTCTTGTGTTGTTGGAAGAAGGTGTTTGCTATGACCAGTGCGTTCTCTTGGCAAAACTCTATTCGTCTTTGCCTTGCTTCATTCTGTACTCCAAGGCCAAATTTGCCTGTTACTCCGGGTGTTTCCTGATTTCCTACTTTTACATTACAGTCCCCTATAATGAAAAGGACTTCTTTTTTGGGTGTTAGTTCTAAAAGGTCTTGTAGGTCTTCATAGAACCATTCAAGTTCAGCTTCTTCAGCATTACTGTTTGGGGCATAGATTTGGATTACCGTGATATTGCATGGTTTGCCTTGGAAACGAACAGAGATCATTCTGTCGTTTTTGAAATTGCATCCAAGTACTGCATTTCGGACTCTTTTGCTGACCATGATGGCTATTCCATTTCTTCTAAGGAATTCCTGCCCACAATAGTAAATATAATGGTCATCTGAGTTAAATTCACCCATTCCAGTCCATCTTAGTTTGCTGATTCCTAGAATGTCGATGTTCACTCTTGCCAGCTCCTGTTTGACCACTTCCAATTTGCCTTGATTCATGGACCTAACATTCCAGGTTCCTATGCAATATTGTTCTTTACAGCATCGGACTTTGCATCTATCACCAGTCACAGCCACAGTTGGGTATCGTTTTTGCTTTGGCTCCATCCCATCATTCTTTCTGGAGTTATTTATCCACTGATCTCTATTAGCATATTGGGCACGTACCGACCTGGGGAGTTCATCTTTCAGTGTCCTATCTTTTTGCCTTTTCATACTGTTCATGGGGTTCTCAAGGCAAGAATACTGAAGTGGTTTGCCATGCCCTTCTCCAGTGGACCACATTCTGTCAGACCTCTCCACCATGACCCATCCGTCTTGGGTGGCCCCACACGGCATGGCTTAGTTTCATTGAGATAGACAAGGCTGTGGTCCGTGTGATCAGATTAGCTAAGAAAGTCATCAAGTCCAAGTCAAATACATTCCAGTCATTCTAATCATAGAATGTGAGGTTAAGTTACTCGTAAAAAATGAGCTTGAATTTCTGAGATTAAGTTGACAGTCTGTTAACACTTAATTTACATTGATCTCTATGATGTGAAAATGAAGCATGTATGTGTGTGCTAAGTCACTTCAGTCGTGTCCAAATCTTTGTGATCCTATGGACTGCAGCCCTCCAGGCTCCTCTGTCCATGGGATTCTCCAGGGAAGAGCACTGGAGTGGGTTTCCATGCCCTCCTCCAGGGGATCTTCCTGACCCAGAGAGTGAACCTGTGCCTCTTATGTCTCTTGCATTGGCAGGTGGGTTCTTTACCACTATTGCCACCTGGTGAAGCACACACTGGTCAATAAATTTCATTTGGTGTACTGGGTGGAAATTCAGAGTCCCTGAATAGTAGCCCCAGGACTTGCAACCACATTTTTCTCTGGGATTCTTCACTTACCCAAGTGTGTATTAGCATTGCTCTTCTTGGTATAACAGAAGAGATCTGGTTCAGTCTTACTTTTTGCCTAAGTTCTCAGAATGTGGGTGCTCAGTCACTTCAGTTATGTCTGACTCTTTGCAACCCCATGGACTGTACACCACCCAGGCTCCTCTGTCCACAGAATTCTCCAGGCAATAATACTGGAATGGGTTGCCATGCCCTCTTCCTGGGTTATCTTCCTGATCCAGGGATTGAGCCCACATGTCCTGTGTCTCCTGCATGGCAGGCAGATTATTTACTGTTGAGCCACCAGGGAATCTCAAGTGCTCAGAATAAGCAGATGCCATTCTAAGTTCAGGAGGGTAACTTTTTCTTTAATAATCTGCACATGAATTTTTAAGACCCCAAACATTCCTGTTTCTGGATATTCCTTTCAACTTTCCATGAAGTGTAGATTCTTCACATAGAAAGAATGTTAACTTGTAAATCCTAGAAACTAAAAACTTTCACTAATGTAACTTAACTTAAGGAGCTCTGGCAAAAAGAGGACATAGGACCCCATAGATGTGGCTATTTTTTTGCCCTGAGAATAAGAGAATGGCATTTCTATTATTAGTATAAAATAACTTTAATCAATTGTTAGCTCATTTATTTGCCATACAAACCAAACAATCCTAACAATAACTGGTGCTTTGAAAACCTGTGTTGTACTTTCCAATAGACTTTCTTGTTTAAAAACATTTTCTTTGCTTCTTTTCAGTCCAAAAACCAGTTTTGTACTTACAACATGGTCTGTTTATAACTGGCAGTATCAGGATTTCTAGTCTTCCCAACAGCAGCCCAGGCTTCCTTCTGGCAGATGCTGGGTATGATGTGTGGATGGGGAAAGCAGGGGAAGTAGGTGGTCCCAGAAACACTTATACCTGAAAATAGATTCCAAAGAATTCTGGGCTTTCAGGTAAGGAAGGAAAAATCTATATTGTTGTATTTTGACTTTAAAATATGCTTTTTAAATGATCATATTTAAATAAATTTCTAAAACTGAAATGAAGGTATTTCATTTAAAATATGTAACTCAAAAATGTTTGTAAGGATTTGTATAGAAAACTGCCCTAGATTTTTTATATTGTTACTAATGAGCTAAGAATTAAGATGAAAATATGTCAAAGAGACGTTATTTCCTCTTCTTCACTCAAATTGAAAGTGAAAGAAAATGAAAGTATTAGTCGCTCAGGCATGTCTGACTCTTTGCAACTCCATGGACTATAGCCCACCAGGCTCCTCTGTCCATGGAATTCTGTAGGCAAGAATACTGGAGTGGGTTGCCATTCCCTTTTAAAGAGGATCTTCCCAACCTAGGGATCAAACTCGGGTCTCCTGCATTGCAGGCAGATTCTTTGCTATCTGATCCACCAGGGAAGCCCACCAAATATTAATCATGTTACCAACCTATCCACTACATTTTATTTTGTGTGTCAATACTGCTATTTTTAGGGGGGAAAAGTGGAGGAGGGAGGAGAAGACAAGAGTAAAAATCGTACATGGTTACTCACTTTTTGCAATGGAAAAATAGAATAATGTAAGGCATCTGCTGTCACCAATTACTAAAAAAAAATTGATTTTTTACTTTCACTTCCATACCCCTAGCGGCGGTTTTTGTCTGCTGTTTTTAAATAGTATATTGTTCATATTTCTCTTATGGGAAAACCATAAAATGCAATATTTTAGATCTTAAGATCTAGAGCAAGAGCACTCTGAAATTTAGTCCATCACTTATTGGCTATGCTCACAGGCACATTTTCTGTTTCTTCAGCTCTAGAATGTGTGTAGTCATACACTTATCTCAAAGAAATTTTGTGAACTATGAATGAAGTGGTGATTAGAAGCAGGTAGCATATTGCTTTCTTGCTTGTTTAGTCACTAAGTCACATCAGATTCTTTGCAATCCCATGGATTATAGCCCACCAGGCTCTTCTGTCTGTGGGATTTCCTAGGCAAGAATACTGGAGTGGGTTACAATTTCTTTCTCCAGGGGATCTTCCAGACCCAAGGATTGAACTATTGTCTCCTGCATTGGCAGGCAGATTCTTTTCCACTGAGCCACCTGGGAATCTCTAGGTAACATATTGTTGTTGTTGCTCAGTCACTAAGTCGTGTCTGACTCTCTTTGACACCATGAACTGCAGCAGACGAGACTTCCCTGTCCTCCACTAAAACATGGTCCATCGGAGGAGGGAATGGCAAATGACTCCAGTATTCTTGTCTGGAAAATCCCATGGACAGAAGAGCCTGGCAGGCTACCGCCCATGGGTCGCAAAGGGTTGGACATGACTCAGTGACTAACACACACATTCTTGCCACGAGAACCCCATGAACTGTATAAAAAAGTCACATATTAGCAGCTAACAAATGTGAAAGTGAAAATGTTAATCACTCAGTCATGTCCAACTATTTGCGACCCAATGAACTCCTCTGTCCATGCACTGCAGTCAGATTCTTTACCATTTGAGCTACCATGGAAGCCCTGGTAACAAACAAGATGTGTGGAATCAGTGCTAGGTCTTATGACCCTTCTTAAGTCCATTAAACATGAGTATAAGTTTCTTATTTACTAATAGCACAGAGAATTCTGCTCAATATACTATAATAGCTAAATAGGAAAAGAATCTGAAAAAGAATAGATACATGTATATATATATAACTGAATCATTTTGCTATATACCCGCAACTAATATAGTATTGTTACTAAACTACACTACAATATAAAATTAAAATTTTTATTAGGAAACAACTTTTTTAAGTTTTACAAAATTAAAACAGGTTTCATACATTTTTGTTTCATGAAGTTATGCTGAAATGATAAAATATGATCTTCCAGCCACCACTGATTTTGTTGTGAAGAAAACAGGACAAAAACAAGTGCACTATGTGGGCTATTCCCTGGGAACAACTATAGGTATGTTAAGAAACATGAAAACTGATTATGGTATAATTTTTGTTTTAAAGATGACAAAGAAATCATTTTTTTTAAAAAGAAATAATTTTAGAAATCATACATATTAGCTATAATTATTTAGAACATACAGACAATCCGAAAAGGAACACATTTAAGTGGCAATGATACTTGTTTTATTATGGAATATACTTGTATAGTCTTTCTAGAATAAACCAAATGGATATCATCATCTATTAACATGATCTTTCTACTCATACCACATGTAATAAAGAAGATGTATATGCAGAGAGTCACCTGAGACTCTCTGTAGCTAGAATTTCTAAGACTGAGGACTTGGCATGTGTGTTTTTAAAAAATTTTTTCCTTATATTGTTTTTATGATAGAAAGTTGATGTGTTGATACTCCTCAGGAGAAGTTTGGTTGGTATGACTTCTTTGAGCGGTGACATTCTGCTGCCCAGTGAGCTTTGTTTGCACTTTGCCTGGATCCCTCTAGAGTAGTATGAGGCATATTAATTTTCGTACTGAAAATCCTATAAAGACTAGATGCTTCCAAACTTTTCAACGGATACATAAAAATTAATTAATTCATCGTTTCAATGTACAGTGTACCTACTATTTGAAATGTACTTTGTTGCCTGGCATTTGCAATGTATATTGTGTGCTAAAGAAATCTCAAGCTTGTGATCTAAGAAAGCAGTTTGTCTTCCTCATCACTACTGGTATTTTGCTGTAGGAGATGTGGAGGGTGAGCAGTCCTGTGCATAATACAGTGTTTGGTAGTATCTCTGGTCTCCAGCCACCAGATTCTAGTAGTACCCCCTTTGCATACTGGGAGCTGCAGCAACAAAAAATGTGTCCAGATTTTGCCAAATGTCCCTTGGGGGTTGCACATCACCACTATTGGAGAACTGCTATAAAAGGGATGATATTTCCAGCAGGCTTATGGTCAATCAGATGAATAGGAAGGAGGATAGTAGAGAGGAGAGAGTTAAATAGCAAATTAAGCATGAAAGGCCACTCTCCTAGGGTTCATGATACTTTAGAGACACCTCAAAATGTTTCATTTCTTTTAAAATTAGAAGAATAAAGAAATATAATTCATTTCAGACTATATTCATCTTTATATCAGTCACAAAATATATTTTTACATAGATTTGTGTGTGCATGTATGTGTGCAGGTATGTGTATGTCTGTGTGCGTAGGAAGGGACCTGTGAGGCAAAGGCATCTGGGGCCTTGATACGCATCATGTGGCCATAGAAGGAAACATTTCCTTTGAACACAGTTATCAGGGAAGATTTTGTGAGGAAGAAAAAAAAAAGAATGTTAAACTGTAGCTTGAATGTTGATGGTCTTTGAAAGACAGATGGCTCAGCCTCCTTTTGGGAAAAGAGGCCAAAACATTAGAGGATGTATCTAGGCCCTCAGTACATTTAATCAGATTCAAGGTTATCAGCAGAGACCAAAGCAGATGGAACAGCCTTTAGATAGGAGGGATGGTTTATATTTTCTAAATTTTTTAATAATGAAATAAAACACCAGGGGTCACTGAAGGTCAGTGATGGAGTCAGCAACCACTCAGAGTGATTGCAAAAAAGTCAAATAGAATTGAATTTCAGGAAATTAATCTGGTGTTAATGTGCAGGGTAAATTGTAGAGAAAATCTCTAGAGACCAGTTTGATGAAACGATAACAGCTCTATTATGTAATCTCAGGTAAACTAGTCAAATAACGATGGAAATTTGAAGCAAGACAGAATTCAAGTAAACTAGTCTATTGTTTATTTTCAGCTTTTGGATCATTTGCAACAAATCCGCAACTGGCTGAAAAGATTAAAATCCGTTTTGCACTGGCTCCAGTCGTTACTAATAGATACGTAACAAGCATAGTTCATGGTCTTGCTTACATCCAACCAGTATTATTCAAGGTTTGTGGTTGGTTATATCACACGCTTATAGTTTTCAAAATGTGGGAATGTGAACAAAACATTAAAAAATGAAACTGACATAGCCTCCTGCTGGATCAAAATGCTCTGTTTCCCTTGCTGACTTGATTGCAATGTAACTGTGACTGAACTGAACTTAATTCCTTGGAAGAAAAGTTATGAACAATCTAGACAGCATATAAAAAGCAGAGACATTACTTTGCCAACAAAGGTTTGTCTAGTCAAGGCTATGGTTTTTCCAGTAGTCATGTATGAATGTGAGAGTTGGACTGTAAAGAAAGCTGAGCGCTGAAGAATTGATGCTTTTGAACTGTGGTGTTGGAGAAGATTCTTGAGAGTCCCTTGGACTGCAAGGAAATCCAAGCAGTCTATCCTAAAGGAAATCAGCCCTGAGTGTTCATTGGAAGAACTGAAGCTGAAGCTGAAACTCCAATACTTTGGCCACCTGACGTGAAGAACTGACTCATTTGAAAACACTCTAATGCTGGGAAAGATTGAAGGCAGGAGGCGAAGGGGATGCAGAGGATGAGATGGTTGGATGTCATCACCGACTCAATGGAGATGAGTTTGATTAAACTCCAGGAGTTGGTGATGGACAGGGAGGCCTGGTCTGCTGTGGTCCACGGGGTCCAGAAGAGTCAGACATGACTAAGCAATGGAACTGAACTGAACTGATGATACAATTTAAATTAATTTTTATATATGGCATGAGGAAAAAATGCCAATTATACTTTTTGATATAGAAATCCATTGTCACAGCTCCATTGGTTTTTGCAAAGACTATTCTTTCCATATTTAATTGCTTTGCAACTTTATTGATAATCAATTGACCATAGAGGTATAAATTTACTTCTGAACACTTAATGCTGTATCATTTACCTATATATTTCTATCTTTATGCTGAAACCACTCTATCTTGATTACTTTAGCTTTGTAGTAAGTTTGAAATCAAAACTATTGAGTTCTCCAAATTTTTACTTCTTTTTCAAGATTGATTTTATTACGTTGGGTACCTTGCATTTCCATATGAATTTTAGGACCAGCTTACAAATTTCTTCAAAAATATCAGATGGGTTTTCTATAAAGGTTTGAATTGGATCTGTAGTGGGATTATGGTTTTTATTTCAATCACTTCTACTAATCTGTGTCTTTTGATTAGAAAGTTTAATCCAGTTTTATGTTGTTGTTCAGTCACTAAATTGTGTCCAACAATTTGTGACCCCATGGACTACAGCATGCCAGGCTTCCCCGTTCTTCAATATCTGCCAGAGTTTGCTCAAATTCTTGTCCACTGAGTCAGTGATGCCATCTAAACATCTCATCCTCTGCTGCCTTGTTCTCTTTTGCCTTCAATCTTTTCCAGCATCAGGGTTTTTCCAATGAGTCAACTATTCACATCAAGTGGCAAAAGTATTGGAGCTTCAGCTTCAGCAATAGTCCTTCCAACGAATATTCAGGACTGAATTTCTTTAAAATTGACTGGTTTGATCTTGCAGTCCAAGGGACTCTCAGGAGTCTTCTCCAGCATCACAATTTGAAAGCATCAATTCTTCAGCACTCAGCCTTCTTTATGGTTCAACTCTCACATCTGTACATGACTACTGGAAAACCAATAGCTTTGACTATATGGACCTTTGTCAGCAGAGTGATGCTTTTTAATATGCTGTCTAGGTTTGTCAGAGTTTTCTTTCCAAGGAGCAAGTGTCTTTTAATTTCATGGCTACAGTCACCGTCCACCGAGTTTGGAGCCCACGGAAAAAAACATTGTCACTGCTTCTACTACTTCCCCCATCTATTTGCCATGAAGTGATGGGCCTGAATACCATAATTTTAGTTTTTTGAATGTTGAGTTTAAGCCAGCTTTTTGACTCTTCTCCCTCACCCTCATCAAGAGGCTCTTTGGTTCCTCTTCCTTTTCTGCCCTTTGAGTGGTATCATCTTTATTTCTGGGTTTGTTGATATTTCTCCAGGGAATCTTGATTCCAGTTTATGATTCATCCAGCCCAGCATGTCACATGTGTACTCTGCATAGAAGTTAAATAAGCAGGGTGACAATACACAGCTCTGATGTGCTCCTTTCCCAATTTTGAACCTATCCTTTGTGCCATGTCCGGTTCTAACTGTTGCATCTTGACCTACATTTCTCAGGAAGCAGGTAAGGTGGTCTGATATTCCCATCTCTTTAAGAATTTTCCACAGTTCATTGTGATCCACACAGTTAAAGGCTTTAATGTAGTCAATGGAGCAGAAGAAGAAGTTTTCCTGAACTCCCTTGCTTTCTCATGATCCAATGAATGTTCCCAGCCCATGTTACAAATATTTCCAAAAAAAATCTAATTATTTGTGCTGTTTTAAATCCCCATATTTGTAGTAATTTTCATTTGCTTTACATATAACCCAGATGTACTCTAGATGAAATCCTTTTCTGTGGGATTGATTTCACTCATTCTTTAGCTTTACCTCTCTCATTGAAAATGCATACAAAATATTTTCTCTTAACAGCCACAGGTTGTATCTTTGTTCTGTAGGTTTTTCCTTCTAACATCTATTTTGTACGATGCTCTTTTAAAGTTTATGTTTGCCATATTTGTAACTTCAAACTAATTATTATGGTTATGATTTACCTACAACTTAATGCACACATTCTAAACATATTTTCCAAGAAGTCTGGTAAATGTGTAATTCTATATAACCACAAAATATAGCTGTATCATATTTTCATCATCCTGGATAATTTCCATTTGTCCCTTTGAGGTCTGCCATTCTCTCACTCCTTAAAGTAACCTCTAATATAGTAATTATGCTTTCTGACATTAAGGATTTATTTAATATTTTTAGAAATTCAGGTAAATGCAATCATACATTAAGTATGATTTTGTGCTTTACTTTTTGATGAACTTTTTTTCATTTTTATCCACAAATTTTATATCTTCCTCTCTTTCAATCTCTATGTCTGAGATAGAATTAAATTATCATCTAAAAATAAATTTCTATCTAATATCCTTTGTTTTTTAATGCATTAATTTAGCTAAGTATACTTGTACTATCCTCTTTTTGAAAGATTTTGGAGAAAATATGTTTTTCTATCATTAAATTTTTTAATTTTTTCAGTGTCTGCTTGATATTTTATTATCACATCTTTTAGAATATTATTACTTTTTCTAGTTTATTTTTTCTCCCATGCTACTGTATCTCTTGAAGTTTATTTTCTCTTTTTAAAAATTCAGTTTGTAAATCCCATTTTGCTATTTTTTTCTTACAATGGACATATCTTAATATGAACAAAATTTATCTGCTTACCTTTGTATGCCTTTTAAGTGCAGATATTTCCTTTTTATGTCTCACATATCAAAAAAATCCTAAATTTTTATTTTCATTCTCTCTATGAAGGTAAATTCTGTTGTCTTTTTCTGAAGTGAAATCAGGTCCCTTACTCACCAAAGTGTTTATTCTAGTTGAATTAATAGAAAAATTTCTAACATATTCTATTTTGTTAGGCAACTCTTTTTATGTAATTTGTAGACTATCACAGTGAACTAACTCATTTTACCATTCAGAAATACATTGCAATTTTGTATCTTTTATTTCTCCTATCTTTCTTGATTTATATTGGACACAATAACTTTTTCTAACAAAGGTAATCTTTCAAATATGTCGTTTTCAGATCTGTTTGGTGAAAAAGAAATTTTGCCCAATACATATATTAATAAAATCATCAGTCAAAAAGTGTGCAACTGTAAGGTGCTTGGTACACTTTGTAATAATTGACTTACACTGGTATATGGATATGATCCCCAAAATTTAAATGAGGTAGGTGTCATTCATGATTTAAAGTTAAAAATTTTTGATGGTGTCTTTGTGGTGATGTATCATTACCTTAATAGGCAAAATTTAAGACCCGGGGACAATTGCCTTACCCAATCTATGTATATCCTAACCTGTTAAATACAGGTAAATTATTATAATCCAGGACGTATTTTGCAAATAATTTCTAAAGTTCAGTATTTCTGAGATGAAGTAATCAGTTTGACTAGGTAGAAAATTCAAATATAAGCCTTGACATAATATGTGAATATATATCTGAATATCATATGTGAAGGATTTTTAATTTATTTTCCTCTGTTTCATTTTAATAAATCTATTGTAATTTATCTGGGCACTGGTTATTCAGTTTAATACTCTTTCTATGGAAAAATTTAATCAAACATTATCATATAAGACAAAGAGACAGATTCCTCTGGTGTTAGATAAAATTGTATGCTTTCTTCTAAACTTATTGAAGAGGAATCTGAGTCATAGAAATAACACAATTTTACTATTTTGAAAGATTCTTGGAAAGAAACTAATTATTGACAAATGCATATGTTGTTTTTCTTTCTTCTAGAGTTGCCTTGATGTCTACTTGACACAGAATCCAGCAGGAATTTCATTTCAAAATCCATTTCACATTATTCAAGTACAACTTTTCAAATTTTATCACACAGTATTTGTGGTGCTTCTAATATCTATTAAAAAATATAAGTTGAAAAGCATGATTCTGTGATGTGGTGAAGTAAGAAAAAATATTTTGGCGATTGGAATAAATTACTGTAGTGATAGTGAAAATCGCTCAGTTGTGTCCAACTCTTTGCAACCCTATGGACTGCAGTCTGCCAGTCTCCTCAGTCCCTAGGATCCTCTAAGCAAGAATACTGGAGTGGGTAGCTATCTCCTTCTCCAGAATTACTGTAGAAATAAATTTCAATCAAATAACTTTATTTAGGGTTTAGGAAATAAGATTCCATAAATAGGAAAGAGGAGATCAGTTAAATTTTAAGATAAATAAATTTTATATAACTATGTCCATCATAGTATTCTAAATTTAATTTTGCATCCTGTATTTTACTGGGAAACAAAATTTTTATCCCATAAATAAAGGAAGCAGTTTGAGTTTTTAGCAAAATAGTCTCATTAAAAATAATAATTATGTATATAACCTATTTTCAACCACATGATAATAATAAGTAGCAAGTTTCTTGAACATTTCTCCCTTCTTTTCTTCCTTCCCTTGTTCTGTCTCCCTCCCTATATGCCTCCTTTTCTCTTCTCTTATCTGAAACCCTTCTTACTTGATAATTTTTAATGATTCTCAGTTGGTTTTATAGCAAAGGTATTACACTGCTTTTTGAGATGATAAAAAGAAATTCTTTTGATGCCAAGAACAGTTATTGACCTGTGGGGAATGGGTGGAGTGAGTAAGGGAAGTCGCTCAGTAACGTCCGACTCTTTGCGACCTCATGGACTGTAGCCTGCCAGGCTCCTTTGTCCATGGGAATTTCCAGGCTAGAATACTGGAGTGGGTTGCCGTTTCCTTCTGCAGGGGATCTTCCTGACCCAGGGATCAAACCTGAGTCTCCCACACTGCACGCAGACTCTTTACGAGCTACCAGGGAAGCCCGGGAATTGGTGGAGGAATGTGGTAAAGGTAGAAGTTTTTCTTTTATCCTCAAAAGTAGCAGCTTTCTTCTCTATTCAAAACAGAAAACTGGTAAAAATGTATTTTTGTTGCTGTTCAGTCACTTATTCATGTCCAACTCTTTGCAACCTCATGGACTGCAGCACACCGGGCTTCCCTGTCCTTCGCTATCTCCTGGAACTTTCTCAAACTCATATCCATTGAATTGATGATGTCATCCAACTATCTCATCATCTGTCACCCCCTTCTCCTTCTGCCCTCAATCGTTCCAAGCATCAGGGTCTCTTCCAATGAGTCAACTCTTCACAGCAAGTGGCCAACGTGTTAGAGCTTTAGCATCAGTCCTTCTAATGAATATTCAGGATTGATTTCCTTTAGGACTGACTGCTTCGATCTTCTTGCTGTCCAAGGGATTCTCAAGAGTCTTCTCCAGCACCACAGTTCGAAAGCATCAATTCTTCGGTGCTCAGCCTTCTTCATCACCCATGTCCATCTGTACATGACTACTGGAAAAACTATAGGTTTGACTATATGGACCTTAGTAGGCAAAGTGACATCTCTGCTTTTCAATATGCTGTCTTAGTCATAGCTTTTCTTCCAAGGAGCAAGCAACTTTCAATTCATGGCTGCAGTCATCATCTGCTGTGATTTTGGAGCCCAAGAAAATAAAATCTGCCATGTTTCCACTTTTTCCCCATCTATTTGCTGTGAATTGATAGGACTGGATGCCACAATCTTAGTTTGTTGAATGTTGGTTTGTAAGCCAGGTTTTTCACTCACCTCTTTCACTTTCATCAAGAGGTTCTTTAGTTTCTCTTCACTTTCCACCATTAGGGTGGTATCATCTACATTTCTGAGGTTGTTGATATTTTTCCTGGCAGTCTTGATTCCAGCCTGTGATTCATCCAGCCCAGCATTTTGCATGATTTATTCTGCATAGACATTCAATAATCAGAGTGACAATATACAGTTTTGATGTACTCCTTTCTCAATTTTGAACTAGACTTTTGTTCCACGTCCAGTTCTAACTGTTGTTTTTTGCCCCACATAAAAGTTTTTTCTCAGAAGGCAGGTAATGTGGTCTGATATTCCCAACTCGTTAAGAATTTTCCACTGTTTGTTGTGATCCACACAGTCAAAGGCCTTCACATAGTCAGTGAAGCAGAAGTGGATGTTTTTCTGGAATTTTCTTGCTTTTTCTATGATCCATTGGATGTTGGCAATTTGATCTTTGGTTCCTCTGCCCTTTCTAAATCCAACTGGTACATCTGAAAGTTCTTGGTTCACATACTGTTGAAGCCTAGCTTGAAAGATTTTAAGTATTGCTTTGCTAGCATGTGAAATGAGAGCAATTGTACCGTAGTCTGAACATTCTTTGGCATTGCCCTTCTTTGGGATTGGAATGAAAACTGACCTTTTTTGGTCCTGTGTCCATTGCTGAGTTTTAATATCAGTTTTTGTGATCACTAGAGTTTGAGGATAGATTGAAATTTTAGGAACCTTTGAGATATGAGTGTAAATTCTAACTTTTCTTTCTTAGCCCTCTAGAAGCCTATCAGGTGACAGCTGAAATATTGGAGACAAGTAATCTCACATTGTTAATACCATTTGCTAATGTGTAAGCTGTTGCCTTCACACAAGGTACAAGAGCATCTTATTCGAAGGCACATACCCTTGAAATCCATAGATGAATGGTACTACTGGTTTCCATGTACCTTCATTGCCATGAAAGTTTTCACTCCATTGACTCATAATGAACAAAGCAACATATATCACATCCCAAAGAGATGCCTCATCTCATTATTTTGTTTGCACACATCTATTTAGCATATTTCCACTGCCTAGTCACTCCTTTTTTCAGAAGAGATAATCTTTGAACTACTTAGGTTTGAAAATTAGAGTTCCACAAAAGCCCCATTTCTTAGTCCTTACAATTATGAGTCCAACAGAATCTTTTGCAACAGAAATCTTTCTTACTATTTTGCAAAAATTCTTTGTCTTGGAGTATCATGGAGGTATTTTCATAAAAAGAAAATTCCACATAAAGGTAAAATCATTTTCTGCATACCAATTATGAATGAAAATATAAACTAAATTAATCTGTTTGAAAATAAATTTTGAGTCAGTTGAATTGTAAAGCAACAAAGCAGTGTTTATAACTGATAATAAATTGACACTGCACATTGTGTGCATGTGCTGTTGCTTCAGTCTTGTCCAACTCTTTGTGATCCTATGGACTGTAGCCTGCCAGGCTCCTCCGTCCATGGGATTTTCCAGGCAAGAATATTGGAGTGGGTTGCCATGCCTTCTTCCAGGGAATCTCCCAACCCAGAGACTGAACCAGCATCTCTTAGTCTCCTGCATTAGCTAGGGGTTTTTTTATGACTAGTGCCACCTGGGAAGCCTATTGTACATTATATTTGTACTCTAAGACTTTGCTAACCTGGATCTTAATAATCTGCAATATTTCCTTCTTTTTTTATAATTATGCTTTTTTTTTTTTGACTGGGCCATGCACATGAGGGATCTTCCCCTTGTACTGGGAGCCTGTATTCTTAACAACTGGACTGCCAGGCAATTCCTTGAAATATTTGCTTCTGAAGAAATATTTACTGACAGAAATTTATTTTGTACCACCAAATTAAATATAATACAAATTTGTTGACATAAAAAATTTGTGTTTTTTAATAGCTTGACAAAAAATCCATTTATTTCTATAAAATTGTAATGCATTTTTTTCCTGTTTACTAGGTCTTTTTTAAATAGACAGTATAAGTTCAAAGAGTTCAAGCTTTATTAAAATGTGTGCAAAATATACTTAATTTTTAATATACTTTTTAAAAAAGTATGTTATTTGTGCCAGTCTTTCTGTTTTCTAGTTATCTGGCAATGTTTTAACCATTATTAACCCAGAACCACATAGTATTGTGGCAGAAAGAGGACTGAACTTTTGCATGAGGGATGTTGAATCCGACTCAATGAGTCATATTATAAAATGAGGCAATAAGACTCAGCAGTCTCTAGTGCTATTAATTTTGTAAGATCTTGTAAGTAAGAAGAAATTACTTATAAAATGAAGCTTATTTTATCATTATTTAAATGTATTCATAAAGGTACATTTCAAGCTTATGACTAGGGAAATCCATTTATAGATTATCTGCATTATAATCAGATAAGCTCACTTTTTCAAAATTTACCAATTGGCCCCATTGACAAAACAAAAATGAAAATCGAATTAAAGATCTAACAAAACATTTATTTTTAAAGATTATGCAACATTTTACATTTCCCAGGAAAATGATATAAATAGACAAAATGATAGGTTCAAAACAATAAGAGATCAATTTTTATGACAATGCTATATACAGAGCAAATTTGTATGTATCATGTTATTTGAACCTCCAAACAACCTTATGAAATTTTCCATATATTTATTGATATCACCATTTCATATATAAAGAACCTATGATGCACAGAGTTTCTAGTTTGTGAAAATCATTTGGTTACTATAATTTAAAGACTTGGACAGTAGTCCATTTCTGTCTGAAAATAGTTGAGATTCCATGGATAATTACCATTTTGGTTTCTTGGGAGAAGGAAATAATCAAGTTACTGTTCTCAGTTTGATATGCTATTAACACAAATCTTACAATTTTTCATTTTCCTTTAGCCCACCCCTCCATTTTATGATGCGAAGAACATGAAGGTTCCAACTACAATGTGGGGTGGTGGACGGGACAATTTGGCCAATCCAATAGATGCTTAGAATTCGGAACTACAAATCTCCAAATTCATTTACCATAAGAAGATTCTCTACTATAATCATTTTGATTTAGTAGCCAGATTAGATGCTTATTTTCAAGCTTATGCTGAAGTCATTATGACGATGAATGAAATTTAATGACATTGAAATTTTCTTTGCTTTTCCACATATTTTCCATCTGTCGTAAAGCTTCCTTGCTTTTTCATATGCAAAGTATTTTTTGCTAGTCCCTTGTGTTTGCTCTTTAAAATGATCTTTATAATTTTTAAGTCAGAATCAGTTTGCTAAACCTTTTGTAGCACTATTAAAATATTTTATTCATCTGTGAATGCCTTCCAAGCCATGGTGATTTTGATATTTTAGACAAGAAGAGAGAGCTCTTTGAAGCACAAATATGCATCTTATTAGCAATAAAAAAAAGTCTTGAAATACTCATGCAGGAAGAAACTAAGTTGTATGATACACTTTTTGGTTGGGGGTGAGAAAGAGAACATGGTGCCTGGAAAAGGGATCCTAAAGATGCCTGTCATATGTTTTGGGCAAGAAGCCAAATGGGAACTTTTTCAGTTAGTTCTCTTGGCTGTAATTCCATGAAACCAAGTCTTATCCTGTCTCACCAGCTATATGAACCAGGAACTATTTTGAAGAAACTGAATATATTAGCATTCTCTAGTATGGAAAACAGGAAATTTTTTAAGCATCATTTTTTATTATGGATAATGCTTGCCCTAGGACAGTAGTTCCAGAGAAAAGTTTGCTAATTGGTAATTAATATAAAGTGTCAAAAGCCCAAAAGATGTTTTATTTACTCCTCTTTCCATGCTTTTTCAGTCATAAATTGATGTAAAAGAATCTAAGACATTAACATATGATGCAGTAGGATTTAGTCATTCCAGATGTATTGATAGTCCAAGATTAACGTGACTTACCAAAGTACTTTGGCCTCTTTCGTGTATTTGTCAGAGAGTTGTCCAGTAAATTAGATGTCTAACAGCCTCATGTAGTTATTTAAATTCAAATCTAATTTTATTAAATTATATTAAACTTTCAGTTTTTCAGTCTCGCTAGCTGCATTTCAAGTGCTCAATAGCTGTATGTGGCTACTGGGTACCATATTGGAAAGCATGGATAGACAACACTTCCTTATTGCATAAAGTTCTGTTGAAAAGTCCTAGAAAAGGAAGAGAGCAAAACATGGGGATTGCAAACAGTAGAATTATCAAGGTTTAGAACATTCCACGAAGTATCCCACAAAAGAAGCAGAAAAAAAAAAATAGATGGCTTATAATATCAGTTACGAAGGGCTGGAAAACACTGCCACAAAAATTCGTTGTTGGTCATTGCCACTGACTCAGGTATCAAAAGCCTTTCCAAAATAATAGATAGAGTCTTAATTTTTATTGATCCTCGCAGGAAATATGCAGATACCCTCAAAGCACCACATTATGTGATGCAACTCAATGCTGATTGTGAAAGTATCTATCCTACATTATATACTCAATACATAGTGATTGGTAGAATTGTGAACATATCCTGAAGGCACTACCATAATTTAGGGCTTCTTCTTCTCAACAGATATACTCAGGTTTTCACAGGACTGGTGACATAATTCAAGGAGACCAGGAATTTTGAGCCCAAGGAGCAAAATGATAACGCAAGGACACTTTTTCTAAAATTACTATGAAAATCATAAATGATAAATCATAAATGATATGATAATAGTAAAGTATTAGATCAAGGATGGGCTTTTTCAACATGGAGCCCTGTGTCATTGTACAGGTCACACTTCCCTGATGTCAACAGTGGATCTTAAATTACTTAAATGAAAGACTACCCCATTTTGTTACCTTCTGTAACTCCTCTTCTGCTTTAGTTTTTGTTGTTTCCTTTAATGCTGAATTTAACTCAATAGTTTATGCTCAATTTCTATATTTATCAACAACCCACATTTTTCAAAAAAACTTCTTTTTTTTTAATGTGGACCATCTTTAATGCTTCATTAAATTTGTCACAATATTGCTTCTGGGTTTCTTTTTTTTTATGTTTTGGTTTCTTGACTGCAAGTCATGTGGGGTCTTGGCTACCCCACCAAGGATTAAACTTGCACCCCTGAATTGGAAGGTGAAGTCTTAAGCAGCTAACTAGGGAAGTCCTCAACCAACTGTCTTTTAATTGAAGTGGTTCCTGTATCATATTCCTAAACCTGCTCAGCAAGTTCATCAACGGACTTTCAGTTCTCATCTCTTACATGTATGGCTATTTTTTATCATTTCCCTTCTCCCCCTGCTGCCCTATAACCCAGGTTACACTCGCCTAGTCTGGTTCTTTTGTCCTCTATCTACTCTCGTGTATTCTAATTGCTCATCTCTCTATACTGAGTCCTTGACCCTTCCTCACTGTGCTTTGTGCCTAGGTGATTTCATCCTTTGTTCTGATCTTGATGAATTTCTCCATAGATAATTTTTAATCTCTTGCAATTCTGAATCCTGAGGCTGTCACACTGTGTAATCTAGTCAACTGACATCTACTCAATAAATATTTGTATATTATTTATCCTTCACTGAATCCATACCTGGAGTATCCACAATATTTTGTAGATTAAATATGGGTTTGCACTCAGTAAATGGCCACAGAAGTATTCCGGAATTGACATTTATTCATGAAAAATCCATTTAGGAATTATATTCTACACCATGAATTGGCCTTTCACACATTCTTCAAACACTGCTGAGGTCCTAGATCTGAAAGAAATGTAAGATGAGAAAGCTCTTTCAAATTTTAAAACTTTTAGAAGCCAAGAGTTTTGAATTAAATGTCACAATTATTCCTCTTTAGAAACACTGCTCTAAAAATTTCTTCAAACATACTTTGTTATATTTAAGAACTGAATAAGTAGAGGAGTATTCTAATAGTTCAGATAATTTTCTCTGATATATTAAGCATAATATGCCATCCTAAATATCTATCACTATCTTTAATTTGTTTACATATAATCATTCCATGTAGGTAATTTTTTAAAATATCCCTACTGACATTTTCCTGATTTAAATCATGAAATTTCTTAATTTAAATCTTAAATCCTGATTTAAATCTTATGTTTAAGATTTACATATGTAAATTTCACATGCAATTATTTAACTTATTTTACATATACATATTTCATGTGTAATTACATATGTAATTATGTGATATACATATGTAATTTTTAGTGTTTACTTATTAAATCATAATTATATAAATTAAATATAATATAAATTAGAGATTTATATTTAAATCTTAAATAAAGCCATCAGTCATAGCTAAAAGGTTGTTACAAGTCTCAGTCATGTTGGTGAATATGATCTGAACAATGATTACAATGGTAACTGTTGTTGTTCAGTCACCAAGTCATGTCTGATTTTTGTTACCCTCATGGACTATAGCATGCCAGGCTCCTCTGTCCTCCACTATCTCCCAGAATTTGCTCAAATTCATGCCCATTGAGTCAATGATGATATCTAATTATCTCGTCCTCTGCCGCCCCCTTCACCTTTTGCCTTCAGTTTTTGCCAGCATCAGGGTCTTTTCCAGTGAATCGTCTCTTCAGATCAGGTGGCCGAAGTATTGGAGCTTCAGCTTTAGCATCAGCCCTTCCAATGAATATTCAGGGCTGATTTGCCTTAGGATTGACTGGTCTGATCTCCTTGCAGTCCAAGGGACCCTCAAGAGTTTTCTTCAGCACCACAATTTGAAAGCATCAATTCTTCAGAATTCTGTCTTATTTATGGACCAACTCTCACATCTGTGCATGACTACTGGAAAAAACATAGCTTTGACCTTTATTGGCAAAAGTGATGTCTCTGCTTTTAAATAAACTGTCTAGATTTGTCACAGCTTTTCTTCCAAGGAGCAGTCACTGTCCACAGTGATTTTGGAAACCAAGAAAATAAAATCTGTCACTGCTTTCACTTTTCCCTGTTCTATTTGCCATGAAGTGATGGGAGAAGATGGCTTGACCTTAGTTTTTCTCGTGTTGAGTTCAAGTCAGCTTTTTCACTCTCCCCTTTTCCCTCATCAAGAGATTCTTTAGTTACACTTACTTTTCTGCCATTAGAGTGGTATCATCTGCATATCTGAGGTTGTTGATATTTTTCCTGGAAACCTTGATTCCAGCTTGTGATTCATCCAGCTCAGCTGGATGATGTACTCTGCATATAAGTTAAATAAACAGGGTGACAACTGCTAGATTTAAAGTGGATAACCAACAAGGACCTGCTACATTGCACATGGAACTCTTTTCAATGTTATGTGGCAACCTGGATGGGAGGGGTGTTTGGGAGAATGGATACATGTATATGTATATGTATGGCTGAGCCCCTTTGATGTTCACCTGAAACTATCACAACATTAATTGGCTATATCCCAATACAAAATAAAAATTTCAAAAAATAAATAAGCAGGATGACAATATATAGCCTTGTCATACTTCTTTTCCAATTTTGACCAGTTGGTTGTTCAATATCCAGTCCTAACTGTTGTTTCTTGGCCCACATGCAGGTTTCTCAGGGGACAGGTAAGGTGGTCTGGTATTCCCATCTCTTTAAGAATTTTCCACAGTTTGTTGTGATTTGCACAGTCAAAGGCTTTAATGTAGTCAATGGAGCATAAGTTTTTTATAGAACTCCCATATTTTCTCCATGATCCAACAAATGCTGACAATTTGATCTCTGGTTCCTCTGCCTGTCATTCCAAAGATGAAACTGAAGCTCCTACCACTACTGCATGACCCCTGATGCTGTACTTGGGCTCTTTCCCTGCAGCCCACCATACTCCCTTGGCAGTGTGCCCTTTACTATAGCATACTGCTATAATTTCAGGGCTGCATTTAACTTTTCTCTTAGATTTTATAGATATTCTAGGTTTTTTTGAAACTGTTAATATACAAAGAAAACATAGTTTGAGGTACTATAACTAATAGGAAGTTCTCCTTATGAACCTCGTGAGTCTCAACCTGCTAGACAGAAGTACACTTTAAAACAATCCTGAGCTCTTGATCTCATAATTAGTACAGTATTTTAGGTAACTTAGTCTATGGGACAAAAATGTGTCCTTTCAGATATCCTCCCATTTCCAGGTTCTCTAAAGCTGGCCTTTGACTGAAGTAGGGGCATTTGATATTTTCTTGTGGGAACTAAGTGGGTCATGACTTTCATTCATTGACCTTCATCTGTACTCTGAATTGAAGATCTCTGAAATGCAATTTGTCCCATCCTATTGCATTCAGTTGTTCCATGTGGAGAAGGCAAAAAGTAAACAAAGTCATGTGTTTATTCATTGTAATTTCTATATTGTAGGATTTCTGTAAGCCTATATCAATAGAATGTAGTTAGAGATACCATAATTAGAGATCAAGGCTGATTTTCCATTATCAAATATAACAGGAGTCCATATTCTTCTACAAGCATAATATCAATTTATATCCAGATAAAACATGAGATGCCATATGGAATTTATGTGTTCTTTTTTCTTTTTTTCTTAGAACCATGAGATTCCATTAAACCTTATGTTAAGAACTGAAAAAATCTTTGGAGAACTCTCTAGCAGTCCAGTGGTTAGGATTCTGTGCTTCCACTCCCAGGGGCACAGGTTCAGTCTCTAGTCAGGAAATGCACATGTCCTCTGGTACAGTTAAAAATAAAATCCCAATGGGATTATGTAGTTTCACTCCTGCCAACAAAGAATTTATGTCAAAACAAATCAGATATGCCAAAATGTTACATAAACTGACATTATCCTCTATTACATTGTCATCAACTAATTTTAGCTAAAGCTATTGAAAATATTTCATTTACTTTTCTAGACCCTGCCCCACAGGTGCTTGGAAAATTTTCTTTCAACCTTTTGTATCTTCTGTACCACCTTCTATTTTACTTTTCCCTACCTCTTGTTCCCTCTTTCAACAGCTCCCGGAATTCACTTCACGCATTATGCATCTCCATGAATGGCAGCACTGGCAGGAGCTCTCATTAGCTATTTACTAGTTGTTTGAACAGTTGTAAAAGCCTTCCAGACATTGCCATGCATTCGTGAGTATCCTAACCTTTAGCTCTTAAAGACACTGTTGTCCAAACTACACAGTACAAAGACTCTTCATATTACTGGCAATCCATTTGTTTATTTTGTATGGTAATAGCTTCTTTAGAAAAATTGCATGTGATCCCATTGAGATACAGTGAGGTTTTTCCCACATACTACAGTTCTTTTTTTCCTGGTTGGCGTTTTCAGGTAATCTGAAAATCCTGTCTATTGAACTGAACTATTGAGGTGATTTTTAGTGTACTCGCTTTCTGATATTAATCAGACTAGATATTAATTGGAACTATGCTCATAGTTTTTAATATCTTTATTCATTTATTTCATCCTACAAGTAAACAGGAAGTTTCTGTATCAGCAAGACTGTTGTAGTGATAAACACATCAGTTCCTCATGCCTTAATCTGTTCCCCTTCTGAAACTGCGGGATGACTAAGCCTGAGGCACGAAGGAATTCTCTTGCGCCACAGAAGAAGAATCCTAGACTTGTGAATCCTGCAGTTTAAATAGGAATAGGAGAGCTGTTTGGTTGTCACCTCATTTTCTGGGAGAGACAAAGAAAACTGCTCCACTAGAATGTAAATGGCTAGCTCCATGACTCAGTTTCATCTCTCTTTGAATGTGAACAACCTCTCTGAAAGAGAAAGGGGGCAGTCTCTATCACAGAGTGAAAGAAATAGATTCCAGGGAAATAAGATTTATTACTCTTTGAATGGGAGAAAATCACTCTAGGTCTAAAACTTTTTAACTTCCAAGGATTGTCCTTTAATTCAGGTTGAACATTTATTTGCTCAGAAAGCCCTAAGTAGAAACATGAAAATATTCACTTCTGCACAGAACCTTGGGTACGCTGAGTACACCTGAGTAGAGGATCATACAGCTATAGATATATTAGGTCAGAGGTGAGTTAATGATAATCTTCAGATACTACTTTTAAACCTGAGAGGCAGCTTAATCTTCATCTACTGAGCACTATCAAGCCATAAAACTGGTAGTGCAAATTGCCCAAGTCTAGCATTTTGTAGAAACACACATGTCATGCCTCACCTTTTTGCTAAGTATCCTTTCTATAAACCAGGATATGGATAAATGAAAGAATGATATGTTAACCTCTCTCCCAAAATAACAGTTTTCTTCCATTGTTTAGTCCTTGACAAGATCTTAAATTATTAATCGCTGTTATAAAATGTTTGTAAATCATACAATTCAAATTATAATGTCTTTAGAGTTCATAGATATATTGCTATCCATAGCCCAGTAAGATATTTTCTCTGTAGGCTTATCCTTCTAAAAATGAATGAATAAGTTCAATGAACTTCATGGTCATGAAGAATGTAGTCTCTTTAGACGGGAGTTTATATGAAAATACAGCATATGTAAATTAGGTCTAGAAAGAGCACCATAATAGATGTTTGGGAGTTGTGCTAAGATAAACTTCAGAGGGTAGTTTAAACCATAATCTTCAAGACCAAGTAAGTGATGCCTCTGTCAGGGCCAATTAAGTCAGATGTATGAGTAGGTGTTAATTTAGGAAAAACAAGATCAAGACCAGGAATTCCAAAGAAAGGTAAAACTAAGGTTCAGGTTTCATAACACCCACCCTATCTGCTTGAATTACACCTTTGGAATGAGTGTGAAGATCATTCTGTAAGAAAGCCTTCTCTCTTATTCTGTCTACCTTGAAATATAATCAGCATACATTAATTTATACATATTTGAAAGATACAACTTTACGAGTTTTACTACATGTGTACATGCAGAAAACTAACATCCTAATCAAGATACAAAACACTGTCATCACCCCAAATAGTTCCCTCATGTTTCTTGTTAATTTATCCCTTCATAGTTTTCCATAGCCAAACACTGATCTAATTTTAGTCATCATAAATCAGTTTTCACTTTCTATAATTTTATGTCAAATAACACAGCAGATATTCTTTTTGGTCTTTTAAAAAATAATGTCTTTCATTTACTCAGATTATATTCAGAAGCACAAAGAAAACAGAATTTTTTATTTTCCATTAAAAAATGCAGTTTTCATCTAACCCCCCTACCCTAGGTGTCTGGGCAAAGGAAGGTGGTGGAGGCCAGTACAGAATAATAAATTTATTCCAATATGGTAACATTTCTCCATTATAGTATGTTGCATGATTTTAAATTTCCATATTTTCTGTTAGAATGTTCAGTTCTCTCAGTTGTACCTTTTCCCCTGCACTTCAACAAATTTGAGTGCTTCTATCCAAGCCAACCTGCAGTGATAGTGGAAAGTCATGAAGCTTAAGCTTCAAGACCCTCATTTGCATAATTCCATTCCAGGGCTCTCTAATTTACTCACAAGGTGATATATTTGTATGAAATTTGAAGAATCCATGTGTATTAACCACAACTGATGAAGACAATTGGATACGTCCACTTTTATTTCCTCTCTGTCATTGCTCTCCTTCTATTAGTGAATGTTGGCATGGCCATGGGAAGTTTTGGAATTTGACTATGGATACTCAACTGAGAATTTACATGGTCTAAATATACAATAATGTATTTTTGTAGTTTGCAGCAATTTCTGTGTAAGTAAACTATTTATAAAAGTCTTAAAAGTCTTCTAGGAATAATGTAGTCAATGGAGAGAGGACTTTAGTATTTAGGGATACTTGAAATGTCCTGAAATTTTAAAGCACACATATGACAAAACCTTGACAGAGGGCTTTCCAGATTTGACAACAATGGTAAAACCTTATGGCATTGCTAATTATAAAGTTGTGAAGTCAAAAGGAACTTCCCTTAAGCTGATGCTACTCTTTAAGAAATTAATTTTAAATAGATAATTTTTGAGGTATAATTGATATATAACATTGTAGTATCTTCAGATGTACAACATAATGATTTGATTTTTGTATATACTGCAAAATGATTACCACAATAAATATAGTTAGTATCTATCATCACACATAGTTACATATTTCTTTTCTTTTGATAAGAACATTTTAGATTTACTCCCTTTAGCAACTTTCAAATACATAATATATTAACCAGTGGTCTTTTTTAAATACAGTTCATGAGGCTCTCAAGGCAAGTATACTGGAGTGGTTTGCCATTCCCTCCCGCAGTGGATTGGTTTAGGATTGACAAAGCAGTATGACAGAGCTGTCTGTTCACTTGTTTATTTAACTTATACATTGAGCACATCATGAGAAATACAGGGCTGGATGAATTACAAGCTGGAATCAAGATAGGTGGGAGAAACATTAACAACCTCAATATGTGGGTGATACTACCCTATTGGCAGAAAGCTAAGAGGAACTAAGAACTTCTTGATGAGAGTGAAGGAGGAGAGTGAAAAAGCAGACTTAAAACTAAATATTAAAAAAACTAAGATCATGGCATCCGGTCCCACTTCTTCATGACAAATAGAAGGGGAAAAGGTGGAAGTAGTGACAGATTTCCTCTTCTTTGGCTCTAAAATCACTGTGGATGGTGACTGCAACCATGAAATCAGAAGACGATTGTTTCTTGGCAGGAAAGCTATGACAAACCTAGACAGTGTATTGAAAAGCAGAGACATCACACTGCTGACAAAGGTCCGTATAGTCAAGGCTATGGTATTCCCAGTGGTTGTGAATGGTTGTGAAAGCTGGACCATAAAGAAGGTAGAGCACCAAAGAATTTATGCCTTCGAACTGTAGTGCTGGAGAAGACTCCTGAGAGTCCCTTGGACAGCAAAGAGATCAAACCAGTCAATCTTAAAGGAAATCAACCCTGAATACTCATTAGAAGGACTGATGCTGAGCCTGAAACTCCAGTATTTGGTCACCTGATGCCAACACCTGACTCATTGGAAAATTCCCTGATGCTGGGAAAGATCGAAGGTAGAAGGAAAAGAGGGCATCAGAGGATGAGATGGCTGGATGACATCACCAATGCAATGGACATAAACTTGGGCAAACTTTGGGAGATGGTGAGAAACAGGGAGGCCTGGGGTGCTGCAGCCTATGGGGTCACAAAGAGTCAGACATGACTGGGTGACTGAACAACAACAACTAGTGGTCCAGTCTCATTCTTTTGCATGTGACTGTCCAGTTTTTCCAGCACCATTTATTGAACAGAGTCTCTTTTTTTCCACTTACATTGTTGGCCCTCTTGTGATGAATTAGCTGACCATACATGTGCACGTTTGTTTCTGGGTTCTCATTCTCTTTCATTGATCTATGTGTTTTTTCTTATGTAAATATCAAACTGTTTTGGCTACTATAGCTTTGAAATATAGTTTGATATCAGAAACTGAGATGCTTTGTTCTTCTTTCTCAACATTGCTTTGGCTCTTTGTGGTCTTTTATGTTTTCATACAAATTTTAGGATTGTGTGCTCTATTTCTGTAAAAAAAGATAGCTACTGGAATTTTGATAAGACTTGCTTTGGACCTATGTATTACTTTAGGTAAGATGAAAAGTTTATATTAATTCTTTCTATCATGAATGCAGAATATCTATATTTATCTGTGTCTTCTTCAATATCTTTCATTAATGTCTTACAGTTTTCAGTGTACAAGTATTTCACCTCATTATTGTTGTTCAGTTACTAAGTTGTGTCCAACTCTTTGTGACCCCATGAACTATTGCTCCGGAGGAGGCAATGGCACCCCACTCCAGTACTCTTGCCTTGAAAATCCCATGGATGGAGGAGCCTGGTAGGCTGCAGTCCAAGTGGTCGCTAAGAGTCGGACACGACTGAGTGACTTCACTTTCACTTTTCACTTTCATGCACTGGAGAAGGAAATGGCAACCCACTCCAGTATTTCTGCCTGAAGAATCCCAGGGACGGCGGATCCTGGTGGGCTGCCGTCTATGGGGTCGCACAGAGTCACACACGACTGAAGCGACTTAGTGGCGGCGGCGGTGGAACTAGTGCTCAACAGGCTCCTCTGTCCATGTGGTTCTCCAGGCAAGAATACAGGAGTGGGTTGCCATTTACTTCTCCTTGTCTACATTTATTTTAGGTATTTTCTCCTTTTGGATTTTTTCATCTATGTTTCTCATAGTTCATTTTTAGTGAATAGAAATGCAATAGACTTTTGATTGATTTTGTATCCTGAAATTCTACAGAATTTATTTTAATTTTTCTTGATGGAGTTCTTATGATTTTCCATATTTATATGTCATCTGCAAATAGTGAAAATTTTACTTTTTCCTTATTATTTGGATGTCTTTTTCTTTTTTTCATTCCACAGAATGACTTGAGACTCATCCATGTTTGCTCACTTTTATTACTGAGTAGAATTCCATTGAATGGATATAGAAATAGTTTGTTTACCACACTGTCTCCATGAGAGTACCTTTATGATAACTTAAGTCAAATCAGGAAGAAATATTCCAACTTTGGTGTTTTTTTTTCTTCTGTTTTCTTTGAATATTCCAGATTCTTTGCTTTTTATATTAATTTTAGTGTCAGCTTGTCAATTTTTACCAAAAAGATTCATAAAAATTTTTACTGGAATCTATTGAATATAAGGAAAAATTTGAGATAGTTGACATCTTAATAAAACTAAGATAATATCAGCATCAAGGAAATATAAAATGTTCCTCTTTTTGGTTCCCCTGTTTAACAACTAAAAATCAATATTCGTCATAAACAAGAAAATCTCTTTGGGAGTTGTAGAATCCAGCACCTCATTACAAGAGACCCAAGAAAAGTCTAACCCACCTCTATATGGGCTGTGGAACCAGCAGAAGCCAGCAGAAACTGTTGCTGTTGTTCAGTCACTAACACAACTATTCACAGCTGCAATCGTGATAACCTGCAGGATGCTGATGGGGATTGGCACCTACCGATGAGAAAAACTTTATAGAAGTCCAGACATCTGGAAGGGAGATTCTAGCACATCAATGGAGACAAAAATTACAAGTTTTAAAGCACTGGGGAAGATCCTGGTGTACCAGTGCTGTTCTGGTATTGTACTGTTCACATACAATTTTCTTAAGATGGTAGTGAAGTGAAAGTCGCTCAGTGTTGTCCAACTCTTTGCCACTCCATGGACTATAGTGTCCATGGAATTCTCCAGGCCAAAATCTTGGAGTGGGTAGCCTTTCCCTTCTCCAGGGGATCTTCCAAACTCAAGGATTGAACCCAGGTCTCCTGCATTGCAGGTGGATTCTTTACCAACTGAGCACAAGGGAAGCCCTTAGGATGGTAGAACTCATATTAAATGTTCAAAATACAATAAAATAACATCTCAATGCATAAATAAAATTTCATTCTGTTTACATGTGCAATATTTGACATTAGTTATTCCTTAATTTAGGCAAAAACAGCCATGGAAAGCTTGTGATAAAAATTATTTTGCTCTCAACTTTTGAAAATTATTCCAGTGGGACATACTGACTTGTTTTAATATATATGTGATTCTTTATGAGTTAAAGTGTTCCTATCCAAGTGTGGGAGAAGACTTGATAATTGCTAGGATTAAGAAAACCCAAAGAACAAGGAAGCAGGAGGCAGAATTTCAGCAGGTGATAAATCAAAAAATGATTCTCTAAGGATGTTTTGGAACTATATCCTTTTGCGGGTTTTCCGCTTATGTAATATTTGACTTGCTGTTTGGCAAATATTGGAGTTCACTAGAAATGCAGTGACTGTACATTTTTGGGAAAGGTCACCCAAAACATACACATGTACACCTATCTATAACTATATCTATATATAGAGAGACATATAGTGAGAGAGAGAAGGACAAAGAGAGTTAGGGTTTTCATTTACCTTCAAGAAACTACAAGGCATTCCGTTTGGTGACAGTGAGTATGACTCTCTGGGGTTATAAAGTTTATCTGATATACTTCAAAAGTAATCTATCTATATGTGAAATTTATTTCTACCTTAAGTAAAATATAATTTTCCATTGAACTTTTAAACCTTGATTATATGTATATAATTTTTTTCTAGAAGATTTCTTCTTTTTCTCCTTCTTTGGGGCTTGATTTCATGATTTGAGAGAAAGAAAGAACAAGCAATGCTCTGAATGTGTAACAGGAACAGGCCATGTGTCCACTGGGCTCTATCTCCTCACTATGCAGTTTCTAACTTGAAATAAAACCTGACTGATTTTCAAATCAATACAGATAAAATGGTACTCTATTCACAGTCTCTATGAGAAGTAGAAGGAGTTTGGAAAATATTCAGTTTTTATTGACAATGTTTGTGGGGTCTTCTGGAAAAATTCACTTATTTTAGCAATTCAAATAATATTCAAGGAATGTCTATAGTGTTTATAGCTATCAAACAACACCAGCTTAGGTTCCTCACAGTCTCCAGTCTTGGTATCCTATGGACGTCTTTCTCTTTGGTTATCTCCCTCTCATCTCTAACTGTTTCCTTCCCTCTGCCTTCTCTCCTAGGCTCCCTCTACCATTAAAACCTGAAAGCTTTGAATTGAGCTCTATACAGCCTTGGTCAAAAGAACATACACAAATTCATTTCTTTAGGAAAAAATAACCCAATAAACCTTGAAGAGATTCATGTAGTGAATGAGATAAAATATTTATTTTAATTTTTGATGAAAGATAAAGGGACATAGGTAGCTCTTAAGAATAGCAGGGTCAGTCATTTTAAATTTTATCTTAGCTGTTAGTACATAAATGATTTCTAATAAGTGAAATTCACTCAGTTGTGTCTGATTTTTTGCGATCCAATGGACTATACAGTCCATGGAATTCTTCAGGCCAGAATACTGGAATGGGTAGGCTTTCCCTTCTCCAGGGGACCTTCCCAACCCAGGGATTGAACCCAGGTCTCCCCCATTGCAGGCGGATTCTTTACCAGCAGAGAGCCACAAGGGAAGCCCATTTATTAGAAATCACTTATGGAGCTAACAAAAAGTTAGGTTTGAAAAGTACTACTAATAATATGATTACTTTTCATTTATTGAGCAGCAAATGCTTATGGAGCCAAGGTCTGAGCAGGGTGCTCTATAGCTACCTTGTTACCCAGCCATCATTTTGTTTGACTAAGTCTAAAGCCTTAGTTTACCTATGGGATTTTAAGAGCAAGCAAGTGTTCTTGCCTGGAGAATCCCAGGGACGGGAGAGCCTGGTGGGCTGCAGTCTATGGGGTTGCACAGAGACTGACACGACTGAAATGACTTAGCAGCAGCAACAGCAAGCAAGCCCTGAGTTGACCTGAAGTGAAAGGGACTGAGAAATGCATGGACAGTAAGGTAAGAGAGCAAGGAGATAGAGTTGGTACTCCTGAGCTATCACTAGGTTGTAAGTTCCTTGAAGGCAGAGAACATGCCATTCCTTCATGTATTCCTTGGGCTACTATTTTTTGTTTTTTTTGTCTAATGATCATGTCAAGTTTAGAGCAGAAGACTGCAGCTGTGGAAACTACAGCCATATTTGGATATGATGTATCAGAACAGAGCGTAGGGGAAAATATTAAGTCTGAAACTGAAAAAATTACATGGTTGCAAATGGAACAAAATGGAGCATTTAATTTGCAAGGTAGGGGTAGGAGCAGGGTTAAGTTAATGCAGGTGTCCCTTGGGAAAAGTATTCCTTAGGAAAGGGGAAGAGTTGATGGCGACCTTTGCAATAGGAATGGAGAGGAATCAGGACACCTGAAGTCAAAAATAGAGCAGTGGTTATTGACTGTCATATTTATCATGTGAGGTACAGCGGGTGAACAAAAGAGTTATTAAGTGGGTCATCTTTGAATCCAAATATTTTAAAACAATAATATAAAACTTTATCTGTATTGTCAACGTTTGAGTAACATTTGGTCTGCCATTTTGAGGGGATTGAAGCACGTTTTCACATATAAAACAGACAGACTTCCTTGTTTTATTCACAGTTTCAAGGAAGACAACCATTCTGAGTATTAACTTTTTCTCCCTTTTGTGACAGATGGTGTATCATTCTCCTAGAGCTGCTGGAGCAAAGTACCACAAATGCGTTGCTTAAAATAACAGAAAATTATTATCTTACATTTGTGGAATCTGTAAATCTAAAATCAAGGTGTTTGAAGGGCTATGCTCCCTCCAGAACATATGAAGAAATCTTTCAATGTCTCTTCCTAGGTTTTGGTAGTTTGCCAGTAATCTCTTTTACCCCTTGGCTTCCATTCTGTCTGCCTTCACATGGCCATCTTCTTAGAAGAAGACCATTCATACGGGATTAAGGGTTCACCCTACTCCTGGATGGCCTCATCTTAACTAAAATTTCATCTCTAATAACTCTACTTCCAAATGCAGTGACATTCAGTAGTATTGAGGACTTCAATATATCCATTTTTAGGGTGTCAGTGGGAGATCAACGCAAACCGTAACAGATGGTAAATAGTAAATATCTACAAGGGTAGGTTGATTAAAGGTCCTTTGGAAAACTAGAATCATGCACAAAACTGAATAAATTACCAGAAAAGCATAAGTATTGTAAAAAGCTTCTAACTGACAAAGTGATGAGAAACAGGAGAATGATATGACAGATAAGGTATTAAGTGAAAAATATGTGAAGAAAAGAGCAAGGCAGCTCAATATCATGACTTCATGTTATATTGTAATATTTACTACATAATGTAAAACCTTTTTTCCCCTCATAGGTTGAAAATGTGGTGGATACTTGTAACAATATGTTTCATCCACATGTCTGGAAATGCATTTTGTTTCCTTGGAAAAATTGCTGAGAACCCTGAAGCCAGTATGAATGTTGTAAGTTATTCATATCACTAATATTTTAAAAACAACACTTCCAAAGATATTGATGTTATTTGCCATTTGCTATTTTTAATTCTTTTAAAATATCTTTTATTATAAAGCTTGAAAGATTTCTTTACATAATATATGTTAAGAATCAATAAGAAGTTTTAAGATAGGAATCATAAAAATGGTCCAGAAAACTCATGAAGGTAATTTTTTCTTTTCCTCCATTCAGAGTCAGATGATTTCCTACTGGGGCTACCCAAGTGAGATGCATAAAGTTATAACTGCGGATGGTTATATCCTTCAGGTCTATCGGATTCCTCACGGAAAGAATGATGCTAGTCATTTAGGTAGGATTGGTTGTTGTTCAGTCACTAAGTTGTGTTCCTCTCTTCTGCAACCCCATGGGCTGTAGCCTGCCCAGGTCCTCTGTCCATGGAGTATCCTGGCAAGAATACTGAAGTGGGTTGCCACTTCCTTCTCCAGGGGATCTTCCCAACCCAGGAACTGAACCCACACCTCCTATGTTGGCAGGCAGATTCTTTACCACTGAGTCACCAGGGAAGCTTGGGGGGGCTGGAATGAGGGGAAAAGATGAGGGTCTCGAATCTTGAATCAAATATGTTCCAGTCAAATGTATTCTAATTATAGAACATGAGATTAAGTTACACACGGGAAGAAAAACTTGAACCACCTTGGACTTCTGAGATTAAGCTGAGGGTCTGAGTGACACCAGATTTACATTGGCTTCTGTGATGTGAAGCACACTGGCCCACGATTTTAGTTTGTTGTGCCGGGTGGGAACTCAGAGTCCCCGAATAGCAGACCCACTTAAATGACATTATGCTGAATTTCCTTATAATATAGTTTTTCACTAGCTTTTTGAGTTTAATTGGCATACAACCAACTGCACACAATATAAAGTATACAGGTGCACATATTTTGTCATCTGAGGAACTATCATGGCAATTAAAATAACAATTTCAAAAATATTCACCTCACCAAGCAAACTTATTTAATTCTTGTCTTCCTATATTCATGTTTATCTGAGAATAAGTAGTGAGTTTTTAAAGGTTTGAATAATTTTCTTCTTTAGGTCATAGACCTGTTGTGTTTCTGCAGCATGGTCTTCTTGCATCAGCCACAAACTGGATTTCCAACCTGCCCAACAACAGCCTGGGCTTCCTCCTGGCAGATGCTGGTTATGACGTGTGGCTGGGAAACAGCAGAGGAAACACCTGGGCCCAGGAACATTTATACTATTCACCAGACTCCCCTGAATTCTGGGCTTTCAGGTAAAGAAAGGGAGAATTAAAAATGAATATTGAGTTAAAAATCATCAGTATTCACTGCTTCCAATCCAGTCATGTCTTAACAAGTCACACTTCAAGTAGGAGGAGAAGGAAGTCCTTTGATTCTAATCTCTCTTTAGATTTTTCATACACCTCATTCCAAGGGTAGTTTTCTTCCTAACTGTGATCCCAGTGCCCACTATTATGAGATTCCCTGAACCTGCTTTTTCACAAAGATTGAGTAAAATGAGTAAGCAAGGAAATTTGTCACCCTCAGCAAATTCTAAAGGAACATCCACATGGATTTGAACCCACCTGGGGTTCATGGACAACATCTCTCATCAACAATAATGAAGTGGAGGGGGAGGCAATGAAATTCAGACACCATGGAGAGATTATCAAAGATTTTTCTCTTACTGGCCTTCTTGTGCCTTATTTCTGGGAATTACTAGTGGAAGTGGAGAACAGAAGAGAAGTTGGTTGATGGAGCTGAGGCACAAAAGTGCTCTAAAAATTCTAGGAACTGAAAGGAAGCTCATCTGTCCCAAGTGTAGAGAGGAAGAGGAAGACTGAGAGGAGAGGAGACTAGAGATGCTGACAAGCCCGGATCAGGGTGGGCTGTGCAGGTCACGGTGAGGGCCCTGGAGCTCATTCTGAGTGTAACGAGAAGCCTCCAGAAGGTTTTAACAGGGGAGGGGCATAGCCTGTTCTCATTTTCAAAAAATTAGTCTGGATAACTTGTAAAGGATAAAATAGAGAAACTATTCATATTACATGGTAGTAGAACACTAAATACAAGTCATTGTTAAATCTGACAGTCAGGTTCAGGGATGGAAGTAGTCCCCAACTACAAATACTATAGTGTTTCAAATTGAATCAAATTGCAGCTATCATGCTGTGCTTTAGGAATAATGTCAGCTCTTTAAAGGAAGTCACCCCCAAACAGCCCCTGACACTTAAATAGTCTGTAAGCAGCAATATTTACAGCATCCTGTTTTCTATTTTTCAAAGGAAGCTTTAGCTTAAATAGGTTTGACTTACGGAAATTATAACAAAGATGTGTATTTAGTTTATTTTGTCTTTTTCTTACAGCTTTGATGAAATGGCTGAATATGACCTTCCATCCACAATTGATTTCATCTTAAGGAGAACAGGGCAGAAGAAGCTACACTATGTTGGCCATTCCCAAGGCACCACCATTGGTAGGTAAAAGCAATCAGCAAGTGGTGTAGTTCATATAGTTCCTTTTCCAGTGGTCGTGCAGGCATGTTGGTCATCATGCTTGCTAATTGCTTTCCATTCATTATATAATGCAATGTCTACAACAGCCCACTGATATAATGCCATTATTATTCCTATTGCATGTATAGGCAAGCTAAATAGTGGTGAAGAAATAGTTTGTATAAGATAACATAGTTATTATAGATAGGGTAGCTCAGATGTAAGCTCAAGGAATCTGACATCCAAACCAATGCTCTGAAACTTTGTACCACATGGTCTCTGGTCTCAGTTTATTTCATTCAGTCAACCCTATTTGTAGGTCTCATATAACATATCCTAAGGGTACAGCTAAAAAGTAAATAGTTTAAAATCTCAGGCTTTCTACTACAAATACTCTAGCAGGTGGAAGCGGAGAAAATGATAAGTAAAATATATGCGATGCTAGATAATGGCAGCATTTTTCTATGAAGAGAAAAATAAATCAGGGAGTCAGATTGGGGAGCATCAAAAGGGTGCTTATGACTGACTCCTATGCTTTTATACAGAACATGTTGAACATAGCTTAACCTTTTCTCAGTGATACAGGGTTATAAAATTATTGCATTTAGCTGAAATGCAGAAATTTCCTTAAGATTTATTGAGGTAAATAGAACTGCTTGTCCTGACAGAAAATAACTCCAAGCTACTGCTCTTTTGAGTATTTAAATTTTGAACATTTCCATTCTTCTCACTCACCTGTGGACAGTGTGTCATTGTGTCACCATACTCATAAATTTCAGGAAGTTATTTCTGCCTTTAATTTATATCTACCAGTCAATCTGCTGTGTACATGAAGTTTAGTTAAGTATCCTTGACAGAATTGCATCTAAAATGGGATTGCGCTTGTTTTGAGAAGTTACCTGTCCTGACCCTATATGGACCTACTGACACCCACTCAGCGTCAGTAGTGCTACTACTAATACTCTAGCAGGAGAAGACTGACTCTCCTTGTGAATGATTCCTGCCTACTCTGGGTGACCTGCTGGCCCTTATCTTCAGAGTTAAGAAGCCAGATAAAGAAATCCTTAATAAACACAGGGCTGTTGGAAAGAATGTTCTTCTTCCAGTGGGATCAGGCTGGATATTACTGAGTTGCATAAACCTGAAAAGTTGGGGTTTTTTGTTTGTTTTATTTAAGTTCGCACAAATCTGCAAACTTTTGTTTCAACCTATTCTTAAGTCTAGTCAACCTGTCATTGTTAACAGTAAGGAGAGATTGTCCTATGAAATTCAACTGTAAACAATTTAAGTTAATAATTCTTTGATTAGAACCATCTATTTATATGCTACTGTTCATGAAAACAATTAAAAGCAGATAGGGGCTGAGAATATTGTATACAAATATTGGAATTATCTCAGCTACTCACTTGTTAAGCATTGCTATGTGACTAGTTCCTGATAAATATTTTACATGATTCAACTTAATTATTTCCTAAACAATGGAAGGAAGTATTTATTATTATACCTATTTTTAGATGAGGAAACTAAAACTTTTAGAGTTTAGGTCTCTTTTCCAAGATCACAAAGCTAATAAACCACAGAACTAAGTTTCAAACTCTGTTTCAACACATTTCAAATTTGTGCTTTAACCTTTCCACTTATATACCTTATTCATGTTAAATGTTAATTATCTCATTGTTATAAGATGAGATAATTTTAAGCTGAACCAAACCTGCTACAATATAAATTATAACACTTATATTACCATGTGATTATTCTAAAGTTGGCCTGTTTTCAAAAGTCATATAAAAGAGTTAAATGTAACTTTTGAAAAGTTCTAACCTCATGTCCAGGGCTTCCCAGGTGGCTCAGTGGTAGAAAATCTGCCTGCCAAATGGAAGATGTGAGTTAGATCCCTGAGTTGGGAAAATCCCATGGAGAAGGAAATGGCAGTCCATTCCAATATTCTTGCTAGGGAAATCCCATGGACAGAGGAGCCTGGCGGGCCCCAGTACATGGGGTCGCAAGAGTCAGACATGACTTAGCAGTTAAAGAGCAACAGCAAACCTCATGTTCCCAGCAAGAATCCATGAAAATAAAATATCCTAAAATCTGACCATTTTGTTGATTTCAGGTTGTCCCAGATGGCACCCTTAGTAAGTCCAAAGTAATGGTGTCATACTTGTAAAACACGCACACACATCCCTACCTTTACACATATTCCTTCTCTGTTTCAGGTTTTACCGCCTTTTCTACCAATCCCACACTGGCTGAAAAAATCAAAGTCTTCTATGCATTAGCCCCAGTTGCCACAGTGAAGTACACCCAAAGCCTGTTCGACAAACTTGCACTTATTCCTCACTTCCTCTTCAAGGTATGTGATTCCCTTCAACTGGATCTCAATGGTGAATTGTTTGTGGATTTCAAAGTGATAGAGAACAAACATCTGGTGGACAATCATGCTTATAACCAAGAATGGAAATGAATGTGTTTACATTATATCTTGAATAGCACTGACCATGTTCGAATCCCCATTATAGTTTAAGAGAGCTCTACTTTTTAAAAATTCTCCATTTCTTTGCATGTTAGCAACACTCAGGAGTGTTTTTCTCCTTCATGGATGTTTCTTTACCAAGAATCCACACAAGTCTTCAAGGCTGTGTTTCCACCCTCAGCCTGGGGAAGAGGAGCTAAAAGCAACACAAAAGAATCAAATAAGATACTTAAACTACCTGGTCCATGAAAAGTGGGAAGAGGAAGAACAGGAAAGAAAGGGAAGGGAAAGGAAAAGGAGAGAAAAGGGTAAGATAGCACTGGTGAAGAAAAGCAAGAACTTGGAGACCCCTCATCAACTACCCTTGGTTTTCCAGGTCTACAAGAAGGCTTTTCTCTTTAAATGGGGATTTTGTAGGGAAGTAGAATAGATTTCAATAAACTGTAGATATTACGTAGGCATATATGTTACAAAATTAATAATCTTTCCTTTATCCAAAGTGTAATCACCAACTTCTCCCACCCACTGAAACCAACACACACACACACACACACACACACACACACACACTCCTTTAGGAGAACAGTTTGCCTCAGGCTACAAAATTTAACGATGCCATTCTCTCCTATGGCTGTGTACTATTCATTTTTTTTTTCACTCAGGTGTGTGCTGTTCATTTTTTTCTCACTAAACTAACGCAGGTGTCTAAAACCTAAAAGATTTCTGCCTGCAACTATATTTGTAAAACTTTTACTCAAAATGTAAAATTGTGTGATGGCCCTGAATATATTTACTGGCTGCACTGATTCAGAACCTGTTTACTTTTAACTTGTACTCAGAATTTCTGACAGGCAGTGTAGACAGGGGTTTAAAAAAAAAAAGCATTAGACCATAAGTCAAAATCAGGATTCTAGCTGCAATCCAGTTCTCATTAGACCAAGACCTTGACTATTTAATAGCCTTGTGTTCTCCTGTATAAAATGGGGATGGCAGCATACAAACTACCAGTAATAAATAAATAAGTCACATGGATATAATGTCCAGCAGAGAGGAAACAGTCAATACTTCATAGTAGCCTTGTATGTGCATAATTTTGAAATTTTGTGTTTAATTTTGAAAATATGGGGTCACTAAGTTATATAACTGAAACTAATATAATATTGTAAGTCAAATATACTTCAATAAAAAATAAATAAAATAAAATGGGGGTAACAATTTGTCAACCTTCCTCAAGAACAATGAGGGTGAGTCCTTTCAATTATTAAGTTACCAAACCTCTTTGTCTTTTTAAAGGTTTTCATGAAAATATGACTTGAAGTCATCCTTTTCCCTGCCCTGATTTCTGTCATTTATTGCTGAAATCACACATCTTAGAACTTAGTTTTGATATTCTACAATGTTGTTTTATGATTTAATCCCGTAGCTCCTATTACCCCAACTAGACTGTACCTCTTTATGCATTACACTTTTCATCAGCCAGTACAGTTCTCAATGCAACAATAAATACCCAGTATTCATATCTGCCCTGTCCATTCCACATCTTTATCATGAGGATTCAATGAAAGAAAGTATTTAAACTTCCTAGGACAACATATAGAAATTTCAAAATAGACATTATAATGTCTATTTCTACAGTAAACTAGACAAATTAAAAGTCTTTTCTACAGCTTGTTATTTGCCAATCTGTAATGATGCTTTTATTTTTCAGATTATATTCGGTAACAAAATGTTCTACCCACACAATTTTTTTGAACAATTTCTCGGTGTTGAAGTGTGCTCCCGTGAGACACTGGATGTCCTTTGTAAGAACGCCTTGTTTGCCATTACTGGAGTTGACAATAAAAACCTTAACATGGTTTGTATGCCCTGAAATTTCTATTCTGATTATTTTGAGCAACACTCTTGATTCCTTGTCTTATCATCACTTAGGAATGGTACTTTATTAGAACCAGGAGTCACTTCAAAATTCTGTCCATGATATGCAGATAAGCCCAAGAGAAATCACAAGTCATGGCTCCTAGTTTTGTTGCCTCCAGGTTCCTTCCATTATCTCACTGTGCCCTGAAGTAAACAGCTTGTAGAAAAAACAAAAACAGAAAACTCGCTATTCACTTCTGATCACCTGAAAAGCGGTGTGACATTTAAATTCTGTGAGGTGAGGTACTGAACCATGTTTTCAGGTTCCTCTGTAGGAAAAATATGTCTAGACATTGGATAAATATTATTTAAAATATTTTAATGCTGATAGTCAATCCTATAAACTTTCCCAAACTTCTTTCAGAGCAACTCTTTATGTAAGATCTTGTCCATACTCTTTACCTTCTATTTCATTTGCTTTGCACCAAGTGAATGTTTAAAAACACATACAACATAATGCAGTATTAAAAAGAAGTTAAAAATATGGATTCAGGTTAAAAGCATAATTCAGATCCTACCTTTGCAACACACTTGAATTCCTTCATTTTGATTCCTTATCCATGAAATGAGTCATTGTGAAGATTAAATGAGCTAACATATGTAAACTATGTACTGTGCTCAGTCATGTCCGATTCTTTGCAGTCCCATCGACTGTAGCCCACCAGGTTCCTTGTCCATAGAATCTCCCAGGCAAGAATGCTGGAGTGGGTTGCCACTTTGTACCCCAGGGGATCTTCCTGACCCAGGGATTGAACCTGTGTCTTGTGTTTCCTGCACTGACAGGCAGATTCTTTACCATTAATGCCACCTGGGAAGCCCCAACATATGTAGATCATAGAAAAAACCAATCTAGCTCATAGTATATCACATTTTTCATGTTTTGTATTATACATTGACAACTATTCTCACTCAAAATTGTTTAGTTTAGTTATACATCCTTGAAATTAGCCCATATAATCAGAGTTTGCAAGCCAGAAAGTGATGTACAACTCTTTGGGTCATATCCTGCCAGTAATACTGCTGGTAAAACTTGATATGGATCAGAAAAATTTAAGTCTTAGGTGTTTTCAAGAAACTGAACGTATATCTAAGTGTGTGTATGTGTGCTTATGTGCTTGCTTTCTAGAGTCGCTTAGACGTGTATATAGCACATAATCCAGCAGGAACTTCCGTTCAAAACGCCCTCCACTGGATACAGGTACCATTTCAAGCTGTTAAAACTTTGTGGATCTAAACAATCACCAATTTACCTAAAGCGAAGTCTTAAAATATTCTGTCAAAGGTTCCTAGCAGGGAATTTTTCTGGCATGGGACTACCAGGTGAAATTATCAATCCATGTGAATGAAAATCCTACAAAGATATGTGCTGTGGGTAGCAAGAAATAAATGATTTTCATGACTTAAGTGGCAAGAAAAAGTATTTCAAGGAGAGCTGCATTTAAACTTGAATAAATTGTTCTGAAGGATTAATAGTCTTTATTATTGGAATGAGAAGAAAAAATAATATTTAAATTAAAAGTCAACTACTTGGAAATGTTGGTATGTTATTATTCACATAGCCAAGTAATTTTTGAAAATTTCCTTGTGTTTTTAATTTCTCTCCATTAGGCTGTTAAGTCTGGGAAATTCCAAGCTTTTGACTGGGGAGCCTCATATCAGAACCTAATGCATTATCATCAGGTAAGCATCTTAAGTAGCAGTTATTCACATTTTGAAAGACAAAAATATAAAAGGTTAAAGATGAAATTGCGATAACTTTACATATATTTTCCAAAGTCAAGTTGTTGTCCAAACCTCACAAGTCTGTCTAATGCCACGAGCGGTGATATGTTCTGGAAGTTTCTATTGCAGTCATGTGGTACTTTGAGGGCAGCTTGAATGAGCACAGTCACTGGAGCATGAAGGCTCAGGGGAAGAATCTGAAACCAGCAGCACCTCAGATGCTGCCTTTGTACTGGGCTCTTAACACTGGTAACCAGAGACTCCATTCTGTGCGGGGAAGGGGCTGAAACACCCACTCCCAACTCCATGCTCCCTGCAACCAAGCCAAACACAACTCAGGATGGTTTCAGCTAATTGGGGAAGTGATGATAATTTAAGATCCAGAAGCTGGCTCTGGAAAACACTTCCTACAGTGGCATATTAGTGAAGAAAAGTGGGTTTATTCTCATGAATATTCTCCACACTTTCCCTTCTATCCAACATATAAAGGAGCATAATAAAATATTAAAATACTATGAAAAAATTACATATAATAAAACATTTCTTTGTGAATTGTCTATTACATAAGGGTAAAGAAATTTTAATGTATTGAATCAGAATTCTTGAGAATATCATCTTTAAAAACTAACAAAATTCTCTGTGAATAGTGGGAAAATTAGTAGTGATTTTCTTGTCTCATTGATCTGCTTTACGAATCTCTTTAAAATCTGTGTGAATAGTGATTTTGTCAAAATATGAAATGGGGCTACTGTAGATTTTCTAAGAATTTGAACCTATATTTAGTAAAAATCAGGCAAGTATTTAAAATACAACTCATTTAACCAACTGACTACCTTTCCAATGACTATACTGGGAAGTTAGACAAAGTGAAAATAAATGACTCAGGCCATTTTGAGAAGCTTAAACTTTAGAGTCTTTAAATTGTTAAGATTTAATTATGAAACTGGGTCATGGCACTTGTAACAACAAGGATGGACCTTGACAATATTATGCTAAATGAAATAAGTTATTCATACACAGATAAATATTATATGATCTCACTTAAATGTGGAATCTAAAAAATAAAAAAACTGGAATTACTAGATATAGAAAACAGATTGGTGGTTGCTAGAGGCATGGGCAAAATGGATTAAGGTGATCAAATGGTATTAACTTCCAGTTAAAAAATAGGTAAGACCTGGAGATGCAATTACACTGTGGAGACTATAGTTACTAATACTCTACTGTACATTTCAAACTTGCCAAGACAGTAAATCTTAAAAGTTCTCTCTCTCTCTCTCTCTCTCTCTCTCTCTCTATATATATATATATATATATATATGTAAAACTACACACAGTGGTAGATGTTAATTAGATTCTTTATTGTCATCATTTCACAATGTATACATGTGTGGAATCATTGTTGTACACCTGCAACAAATATAACGTTATATATAAATTATATCTCAATTTTTTAAGTGATATCTGATTTACCCACTGAATAAGTATTGAGTTTAAAGTGCATTTACTTATGAAAATTCTGATTCTTTTCCTCTTGTGTTTTAGCCCACACCTCCCATCTACAATTTAACAGCCATGAATGTCCCAGTTGCAGTATGGAGTGGTGGCAATGACGTGTTGGCTGACCCTCAGGACGTTGACTTTTTGCTTTCAAAACTCTCTAATCTCATTTACCACAAGGAAATTCCAACTTACAATCACTTGGACTTTATCTGGGCAATGGATGCACCTCAAGAAGTTTACAATGAAATTGTTTCTGTGATGGAAGAAGACAAAAAGTAGTTCTGGATTTAGAGAATTATTCATTTACTTTTTCCAAAATACTTTCTTCTGTCCCACATGATTTCTGTTGTTTTAAATGAAATGCTTCTTTCTGTAATGTTGACATTCAAAATATATTAGCATCAACAAACTTTTCATTGGTCATTTTTAATTGAAAAAAATTGCTTAAAATTATTTTTTCACTTGGAAATGTATCTAGAAACGCTTGAGAGACTGTGATCTCAGGGAGGTGTAACTTCTCTTCCAATCCTCCCATTCAGGTTTCTTCTAAACTCCAGGTAGACAATGAGCCTTGAATCATGAGTGTTGCCAAGAGACAGTCCTGGGGTTGACTATTGATGCCTCTTCGGCACACTTGGGGATTGAGTAGATTGTTTTCTATCATCTACTGTTGCTAAAGCTTAGTCTCTTCATTTGTGCAGTGGGGCTATCACTTGCTCTTTTGACTGTTACACTCCATGAAAAGGCAAAGTAGACTGTGTTGTGGTCCTTTAATGGACCAGAACCTAGTGATCCGAAGTCGAAGATAAGAAAGGGAAAGAAACTAATTTTCCCTGGGTTATGCGGAGAACCAATAAAGCCCTAGAACCGGGCTTCTACCGCTCACGAAGGCACAGGGCGTCCTCTCGAGGAGGTCTTGAAAGCCCGGGCAGGAAAGTGAGCTCGTCAGGTTTCCACACTCCAAAGAACTTAGTCAGAGAGAGAGGGAGAGAGAGAGAGAGAGAAGGACAAGGGGACCCAAGTCTCTAGTGGAACAAGGGGCTTTAATTAGCAGAAATGCAGGCTTATATATCTTTAGTAAAATTACTCAGCTATTACACAGGATGAAATTCCATCAATAGCAACAAAATGGGTAGTCTAATACATACAAGGTCGCTGACGATGAAAAGAGTCACTGAAGGGAGTTACTGAAAGGAATCCAAGCAGGTGCCCTTTCCCATGATCTCAGTCTTGAGAACTGCATGCAGCTTTACTCGTTCCCGGAACAGGAACTGATAAGGAACAGAGAATCCTTGAGAAACGGCACACAAGGAAGACAAGTGCAACATATTGGATTCCTTAAAGTTAAACGTCCCCTGAGAAGACTTTAAGTTGAATTGAGATCAGCTCACTTTCCCTTTCTAGGGAGAAAAGAACACAGGTAGGTTAGGAAGCAACTGGCAACCCCAGTTCAGGAAGTTGGGAGGTAAAGGATTTCTTAAGCTCAATATTGTTGACATTTTGGGAGAGATTTCTTTTTATTGTGCTGGGCATTCTAGGATATTTAGCACCATCCCTAGGTTCTACTCACCAGATGCCTTGAGTACACACCCTCCCTGAGTTGTGCCTCATATATACCTCTTACTTTGCACTACCATATTGTTGCTCACATTCCCCTCCAAAATTTGGTCTAATTTATTTTGGGATTACAAGTATGTATTCGTGTTCTGTGTATAACTCACAGGAAGGCCAATATATCTGAACTGTGTTGTGATCTAAAACTTATTAGATATGATGCAATTTATATTTTTAAAAATCAAGATAATCTAAAATTAAACAATTCTAAGCGTTACCTAGTTTAAACCCCATCATTTTGCAAGTGAGGGTATTAAAGTTCATAAAGGTTGGGCACTTGAATAAAGGATATATGATTGGCATGGTCAGAGCTGAAATCCACATATTCTAGTTCAAATACTCTTCTGCACAAAGTTGATTACACAGCTCTGTTGCATTTTCAAATTAAATATTTCTAGAGTTATCTAAGAGGGGAAATGGGACAACGTGATGCTTAGGATTTTATAAACTGTTATTCAGAGTAATGCTGGATATCTGAGTTGCTAGGCTCTACATAGACATCTAGTAAGGGAAAAATGCCAGTTGAATGGGAGTTTTCTCTGCTAGTGTGAAAGAAGGTAGAAGTAGCTAAGTAGATGTTAGAAGGAGGGAGAAGGAACAGAGGTGAGAAAAAAGTGAAGAATGGAAAATATTAGAAGACACAGGAAAGGATCTGTGCTTTCAGATGCAAAACTCCTCTGCTTTGCTATGTCTCAGCTGGTCATTTTTGCAGCCCCGCTCAAAGAAATCAGATCACAAAGGCCATGTATAATCTAAACCAAACAGGAAGGAGTATTTAAGGCATACAAGGAGGATGCCACTTTAGAATTTCCTTTTGAAAATAGCACTTAGGGAAACAGATTAAAATATAGATGAGAACTGTCTGCTTAGGTAATCCACCCTAAGTAGTTTCCCGATGGGTTGCTCATAATAACGGTGAATCCAAAACCTCATCAAAGATATTAAATTATAGCTGAAATAATCTATAAACAAGTCAACTATATATAATGGGTTGATAACATAGCAAGGTCAACAGTAAATATGGATCTATATTTCAACTCAAAGCACGTGAGGATTTCTGTATTCATTGTGAACAACTATCTATTGAATGTCGTCTCTGTGCCAGAGAGTTTAATATAATTAATGCATGATCCATGATAGCACTCTACTAATATGACCCATTATAGCGTTTATAACTCCAAGGCACTGTGTATTAAGATCATTTCATTGTTGTTCTTAAATACCAGCTTTAATAAATCTTAGCTTTAATCTGGACTAACCTACTTAGTGAGAAGTTCATAGAACAGTCAACATTAAGTGTACTGTCTACTGAACAGCAGACCTCATGACCTTCACACTTCTCTTGATCCTCAAGACCCATAGGGATAATGTGAAGGCAGACCTAAAGACGAACATTGGACATACAGTGTATCTGTGTCACAGTGAGGATTCCTATGCTAAGGAAACCCCCAAACTTATGGGGAGAGGCAGTGAGCAAACCTATCTCCCTGTCCTCAAGAGAGATATTTTCTTTATCATACTGGTCAAGAACCAACCTGCCTTCTACCTTGGAGAGAGCTATTACAGCTGTCTTTCAGAGCTCTTGGATATACGAATATCCTTGAAAAAAAATCTAGGAAAAAACTAATCTGAGACGTGCAGAAATATCCTGGAAAATATTCTTTCAGTGTCAACCTTTAGCGTACATCAGAATCAATTGAAAGGCTTTACAAACACAAATTGCCAGGAGTAACCCCTAGTGTTTCTGACTCAGTAGGTCTGGGATGAGTCTGAAAATTTCTTTTTCTACCAATTTCCCAGATAACACTGATGCTGCTAGTGAGAAATACTTGAGAATCTCTGTTCTATGTCTATTAAAAAGATGAGATTTTGTTGTGTTGCTTGTTGTTGTTGACTTGCTTTCCTTTGGCTATGCTTTAAAATCGGAAACTCATATTTCTAAACTACCTACATCTATTGTAATCTATTCATTAAATCTGATAAGTAATGTATCTCTCAGTTCAGTTCAGTTGCTCAATCTTTTTGACCCCATGGACTGCAGCATGCCAGGCCTCCCTGTCTGAAACCAACTCCGGGAGTTGACTCAAACTCAATCCATTGAGTTGGTGATGCCATCCAACCATCTCATCCTCTGTGGTCCCCTTCTCCTCATGCCTTCAATATTTCCTAGCATCAGGGTCTTTTCCAATGAGTCAGCTCTTCACATCAGGTAGCCAAAGGATTGGAGTTTCAGCCTCAGCATTAGTCCTTCCAATGAATATTCAGGACTGATTTCCTTTAGGGTGGACTAGTTGGCTCTCCTTGCAGTCCAAGGGACTCTAAAGAGTCTTCTCCAACACCATAGCTCAAAAGCATCAATTCTTCAGTGCTCAGTTTTCTTTATAATCCAGCTCTCACATCCATACATGATGACTGGAAAAACCATAGCCTTGACTAGATGGACCTTTGTTGGCAAAGTGATGTCTCTGCTTTTTAATATGCTGTCTAGGTTGGCTATAACCTTTCTTCCAAGGAGTAAGCATCTTCTAATTTCATGGCTGCAGTCACCATCTATAGTGATTTTGGAGCCCCCCCAAATAAGGTCTGTCCCTGTTTCCACTGTTTCCCCATCTATTTCCATGAAGTGATGGGACCAGATGCCATGATCTTAGTTTTCTGAATGTTGAGTTTTACGCCAAATTTTCCACTCTCCTCTTTCACGTTCATCAAGAGGCTTTTTATTTTTTTTCACTTTCTGCCATAAGGGTGGTGTCATCTGCTTATCTGAGGTTATTGATATTTCTCCCGGCAATCTTGATTCCAGCTTGTGCTTCATGCAGCCCAGCATTTTGGATGATGTACTCTGCATATAATTTAAATAAGCAGGGTGACAATATACAGCCTTGACGTACTCCTTTTCCTATTTGGAACCACTCTATTGTTCCATGTCCAGTTCTAACTGTTGCTTCTGGATTTGCATACAGGTGTCTCAGGAGGCAGGTCAGGTGGTCTGGTATTCCCATCTCTTTCAGAATTTTCCACAGTTTATTGTGATCCACACAGTCAAATGCTTTGGCATAGTCAATAAAACAGAAGTAATGTTTTTCTGGTACTCTCTTGCCTTCCCCATGATCCAACAGATATTGGCAATTTGATCTCTGGTTCCTCTGCCTTTTCTAAATCCAGCTTGAACACCTGGAATTTCACAGTTCACGTACTGTTGAAGCCTGGCTTGGAGAATTTTGAGCACTACTTTGCTAGCGTGTGAGATGAGTGCAATTGTGTTGTAGTTTGGGCATTCTTTGGCATTGCCTCTCTTTGGAATTGGAATGAAAACTGAACTTTTCCAGTCCTGTGGCAGCTGCTGAGTTCTCCTAATTTGCTGGCATATTGAATGCAGCACTTTCACAGCAACATCTTTTAGGATTTGAAATAGCTCAAGTGGAATTCCATCACCTCTACTAGCTTTGTTCGTAGAGATGCTTGCTAAGGCCATTTGATTTCAAATTCCAGGATGTCTGGCTCTAGGTGAGTGATCACACCATCGTGATTATCTGGGTCATGAAGATCTTTTTTGTATAGTTCTTCTGTGTGTTCTTGTCACCTCTTCTTAATATCTTCTGATTCTGTTAGGTCCATACCATTTCTCTCCTTTATTGTGCCCATCTTTGCATGAAATGTTCCCTTGGTAGCTCTACTTTTCTTGAAGAGATCTATAGTCTTTCCCATTCTATTGTTTTCCTCTGTTTCTTTGCACTGATCATTGAGGAAGGCTTTCTTATCTCTCCTTGCTATTCTTTGGAATTCTGCATTCACATGGGTATATCTTTCCCTTTCTCCTTTGCTTTTTGTTTCTCTTCTCTTTACAGCTATTGTAAGGCCTCCTCAGACAACCATTTTGTTTTTTTGCATTTCTTTTTCTTGGAGATGGTCTTGATCCCTGCCTCCTGTACAATGTCATGAACCTCCGTCCATAGTTATTCAGGCACTCTGTCTATCGGATCTAATCCCCTGAGTCTATTTCTCACTTCCACTGTATAATAATAAGGGATTTGATTTAGGTCATACCTGAATGGTCTAATGATTTTCCTTACTTTCTTCAATTTAAGTTTGAATTTGGCAGTAAGGGTTCATGATCTGAGCCACCATCAGCTATGTCTTTTTTTTTGCTGACTGTGTAGAGCTTCTCCATCTTTGACTGCAAAGAATATAATCTATCTTTTTTTTGGTATTGATCAACTGCTGATTTCCATGTGTAGAGTATTTTCTTGTGTTGTTGGAAGAGGGTGTTTGAATGACTAGTGCATTCTCTTGGCAAAACTTTATTAGTCTTTGCCCTGCTTCATTCTGTACTCCAAGTCCAAATTTGCCTGTTACTCCAGGTGTTTCTTGTCTTCCTACTTTTGCATTCTAGTCCCCTATAATGAAAGGACATCTTTTTGGAGTGTTGGTTCTAGAAGGTCTTGTAGGTCTTCATAGAACCGTTCAACTTCAGCTTCTTCAGCATTACTGGTGGTAGAATAGACTTGCATTATTGTGATATTGAATGGTTTGCCTTGGAAACGAACAGAAATCATACTGTCATTTTTGAAACTGCATCCAAGTACTGCATTTTGGACTCTTTTGTTGACTCTGATGGATACTCCATTTCTTCTAAGGGATTCTTGCCCACAGTAGTAGATATAATGGTCATCTGAGTTAAATTCACCCATTTCGGTCCATTTGAGTTCACTGATTCCTAAAACATCGACGTTCACTCTTGCAATCTCCTGTTTGACCACTTCCAATTTGCCCTGATTCATGGACCTAACATTCCATGTTCCTATACAATTTTGCTCTTTTTTCAGCATCGGACTTTACTCCCATCAACAGTCACATCCACAGCTCAGTGTTGTTTTGGCATTGGCTCTGTCTCTTCAATCTTTCTGGGGTTATTTCTCCACTGATCTCCAGTAGCATATTGGGCACTTACTGACCTGGGGAGTTTATCTTTCAGTGTCCTATCTTTTTGCCTTTTCATACTGTTCATGGGATTCTCAAGGCAAGAATACTGAAGTGCTTTGCCATTTCCATCTCCAGTGGACCATGTTTTGTCAGAACTCTCCACCATGACCTGTCCGTCTTGAGTGGCCCTACACTGCATGGCTCATAGTTTCATTGAGTTAGACAAGGCTGTGGTCCATGTGATCAGATTGGTTAGCTTTTCCTCTTAAATCAGGTCATACACTTTTTATATACTGCTTATTCTCATTGCGGCTTCCCAGGAGGCACTAGTGGTAAAGAATCCACCTGCTAGTACAGGAAACGTAAGAGACGCAGGTTTGATCCCTGAGTCGGTAAGATCCCCTGGAAGAGAGCAAGGCGATCCATTCCAGTGTTCCTGCCTGGAGAATCTCACGGACAGATGAGCCTGGCGGCCTACAGTCCATAAGGTCTCAAAGAATCAGACATGACTGAAACAACTTAGCATATACACACACATGCACATTCTCATTTTATGTAGTATATTTGAAGTATATTTGTAGTATATTTGAAAAGTTAAATTGTTCATAACCTCCTGCTCATTCTGCCTCTGTAACTCAGCTTGCTCCTTGCAAAGTCTGGATCACGTAGGTCACGTAGTCTCAGAAAGTGGGGACTTACAATACTAGGAATTGGAACCTATCTTACTCACCCTTGTCCTACTCTTTGCAATTGTCCAGCCCCTGCAAACCTGGTTAATCATGCCTGTCCGTGTAAAGGTCAGGCATCCCCCTCTCCATCTTGACCGCTGTTCCCACACGCTTGAAACCCCTTAGTTTAAGCCAGCCTATTAACAGCTAGTGTTGCCCACTATAATTTGTCTATAAAAACTCTCTAACCCCTTTGTTCAGGGCTCAAAGCTTGGAGTGTTAACTACTCTGGGCCTGCCAGCATAATAAACCTGAGTTCTCCAATTCTCCAAGTGTGGTGCTTGGTTTCTTGATTACTGGTTTCTGCAACATATTAAGACCCTGTGTAAAAATTGTGGAACACTTATTTCAAAGAATAGGAATTGAGTCCTAGAGAAGTTCACAAAACATAAGATAGGGAAAACACTGTCTGACTTGAAAACCCAAGTTTGTTCAATATTCCACAGCACCAATTCCACACCTCAGATCAAGTCCTAATACAAAAAATCTTTCATATGATCGCATGCTAAACTACATTTTTACCTCTGTTATGGCTCTTACCACTTTGCTTTGTACAGGGTGTATGTTTGAAGTATTTTAATCATGTCTGGGTTTATAAAGTCTGTAAATTCAGGGAACCCAGTTTGCTTCATTTTATATCTTCTTTTATGTTTGGCACAGGCAGACACATAGGAGCTTTTGTTTAATAATTGAAGCTTATTACTATGTATGTCCGTAACTAATGCCTTTACTAATTTTGTATAACAAAAAATTGAACAAGATTTTATCCGTGTGCCTAAACCGTTCATTTCTTTAATGTGTCAGATTCTCTTAAAATCACATGTAAATAGTAAACACTTGTAATTGGGTTAATCATTACAACACTGTTTCCAAAAGATAATGCAAAACTTACAATTCTCTAAATTTGATCCACTTCATTTCTTATTAGTTATTTTTTAAAAGCTTTTATTTTTGAAGTTTTCACATGCTAAAATTGAGAATCTAATATGGTCCCCAAATATCTATCATCCAGAATAAATAGTTATTATCCATAGCCGATTTTGCTGTATTTATAACCCACCACACCAGCAATAGATTGTTTTAAAGCAAACTTCTAGACATCATATCATTTCATCTGGAAATAAAGACAATTTAAAAATGCAACCACAATATAAACATCACACCTAGACACCAAGCAGATCAAAAAGTCCCCAATACTATCAAATATCCAGGCAATGTTCACATTTCCATGATTATCTCATAAATGTGTTTTTTACCATTAGTTTGTTCTAATCAGGACATAAACACTTCCATATGTTGTATTTTGTTTATAGATTATCTCAAGACTCTATTTATTCCAGTTCTTCCTCCCTGTTTTCTCATTTCTTTCTTGCCATATATTTATTCTTCAGTCCCATATATTATACCATATAGTTTTCAATTCCAGTAATACAATCTATCCTTGAGAACACTTTATATTCATTCTTTTTTTTTTAACCAAGTGCAATTCTTTTCCTCTAAAACGATAAAGGTATAACCAGTTTATAATCCTGTTTTGCTTATTAATGTTTCTCTTTTTTCCCCTAAATGGCCACATAAGCTCAATTCAGGAAAGGAAAGAAAGGAAAAGTCACTCAGTCGTGTCCTCATGGACTGTAACCTGCCAGGCTCCTCCATCCATGAGATTTTCCAGGCAAGAATACCTGAGTGGGCTGCCATTTCCTTCTCCAAAGCTCAGTCTAAAGAAGAGATATATTCCTATTAGAATTACACTCCGTAATCCATTTTAATCATATTTTCCTACCATATAACTACAGTATCAAGATCCCATCTTAACCTCACACGATTTAACACTTAGTTTTTTTTTTATTTCATCTCACATAATGAGGCTTTCACAATTTCTACCTCTGGATTTAACCAACAGAAGCTTAATATCTCAATCAAAATTAAGTTTATTTCTGAATTTCTTTTTAAAAAATGTTTATCATGTCACGACAGACCTGTGATATTAATAATATTCTTATACAATCATACCTCCGAGATATTGTGGTTTGGTTCCAGACCACTGCAATGAAGCACTGTTGTTGTGATTCAGTCACTAAGTCGTGTCCAAATCTTTGTGACCCCATGAACTGCAGCATGCCATCACTGTCTCCCAGAGTTTGCTCAAATCCATCAAGTCAGTGTTATCTAACCATCTTATCCTTTGCCACCCCCTTCTCCTTCTGCTCTCAATCTTCCCCAGCACCAGGGTCTTTTCAAATGAGTCTGTTCTTCACATCAGGTGTTCAAAGTATTGGAGCTTCACCTTCAACATCAGTCCTTCCAATAAATATTCAGGGTTGCTTTCCTTTAGATTGACTGGTTTGATTTCCTTGTTGTCCAAGGGACTCTCAAGAGTCTTCTCCAACACCACAATTCAACAGCGTCAGTTCTTCAGAGCCCAGACTTCTTTATGGCCCAACTCTCACATACATACAGGACTACTGGAAAAAAGCATAGCTTTAACTAGAGGGACCTTTGTTGGCAAAGTGATGTCTCTGCTTTTTAATACGCTGTCTAGGTTTGTTATCGCTTTTCTTCCAAAGAGCAAGCATCTTTTCATTTCATGGCTATGATCACTGTCCACAGTGATTTTGAGACCCAAGAAAATAAAATCTGTCATTGTTTCCATTTTTTTCCCCTTCTATTTGCCCACGAAGTGATGGGACCAAATGCCATGATCTTGGATTTTTGAATGTTGAGGTTCAAGCCAACTTTTTCACTCTCTTCTTTCATGAGCCTCATCAAGAGGCTGTTTAGTTCCTCTTCACTTTCCGCAATAAAATGAATATCACAATAAAGTGAATCAGGTATCTTTTTGTTTACCACAGCATATAAAAGTTTTGTTTATACTATACTGTAATGTACTACATTGCAATAAAATAATATCTAATAATAAAATAATATCTAAAAAATACTAAAATAAAATAATATCTAAAAAAGTCATGCCTTAATTTTAAAAATACATTATTGCTTAAAAAAAAATGCCAACCATCATCTGACAATGCAAAATTGCCACAAACCTTCAATTTGTAAAACAAAACAACCAACAAAAAACTCTACCATATCTGAAAAGTCAAGCCGAGTGTAGTAAAACAAGATATGCTTGCATATGGTTTAAAAAGAAACAATGGACTCAAAATGGAATTAACTGTGCTAAGCCGCTTGTCTGCAAGGACAATTTAATTGCAATTATAGCCTCCCGAAGGAATGAGACCTTTAACCAGTCAGTCTGGAATTTCCTGGCCAACATTAATGAAGTAATCCACCTGATATATCCTTGCCTTTACCCAAAGGAAGTGATCTTGCCTGAAATAATCCTTTCTTCTGTTTATGACTTTCTCAATCTCCTTCTGCCTTTAAAAATCTTTCCTTTTTGGCTACTCTTCGAAACTTCTGTTTCCTAGATGAGATGCTGCTCAATTCATGAATTGTTGAATAAAGCCAATTAAATCTTCAAATTTACTTATTTGAATTTGTCTTTTGTTTTTTTTTTAACAGATTTGTTTAAACACAGATATGACACCTACACACCCTTTTGATCTCTTTGTCTTTCTCACCATTTCTAAGGGCCCTAGGTAAGTTCCTCTCATTTCTGAGGTCCAGGCTCTTTGTATGCAGTTTCTGATACAATCTACTTTTCAATAGAGGGCAGGTCAGCTTGAGCTGGTAAATAGTTCCGATTGGAGCCAAGCCCCTAACTTTTATTTCAGATCACAATTGTCATTAATCAATGAAAACTCTTAACCTTTGATTTTGTCTCAAGATCCACTTGGGAACTGTTAGTGGCATTTCCCAGTTCCCCTTTAATGTAGAGCCACCAGTTCTCAGTCCCCAGTCCATCTTCCCTGAAGTTCAAGGTTCCATGATAGGAGGTGTTGGTGTTGCACCCAGGGCCTTCTCTTGGCCAGGGTGCAGTAGCATCTCTTGTTAACTGCCTAGATATATTAAAATGCACATGTTTGCTTTCTTTTGTATATATAATGGCTACTACCAATGGGAATCTTAAAATTCAAAAAGTGGTGGGCATGGATTGAGTATTGCACTTACCACCTAATCTAAAGACTCCCATGTTAGGATATATTGGCCATAGATTGAGTTCGATTGACACTAGGTAGCTCACCAACCTCAAGAAAAGTTTTGTGCAACGGGGTACACTGTAAAACACAACACAATTCCCAACCCAGTAGCACATACCTTTTAAGTTTAGTTTGGCTCCAACAGCCCCCAAAACTTTGCTAAAATAGATAAATAAATAGGTTTCAATTCAGTTCAGTCACTCAGTTGTGTCTGACTCTTCATGACCCCATGTACTGCAGCACGCCAGGCCTCCTTGTCCATCACCAACTCCCACAGTTTACTCAAACTCACGTCCATTGAGTTAGTGATGCCATCCAATCATCTCATCCTCTGTTGTCCCCTTCTCCTCCTGCCCTCAATCTTTCCCAGCATCAGGGTCTTTTCAAATGAGAGAGTTCTTCACATCAGGTGGCCAAAGGATTGGAGTTTCAGCCTCAGCATCAGTCCTTCCAATGAATATTCAGGACTGATTTCCTTTAGAATGGACTGCTTGGATCTCCTTGCCATCTAAGGGACTCTCAAGAGCTTTCTCCAACACCACAGTTCAAAAGCATCAATTCTTCAGTGCTCAGCTTTCTTTATAGTCCAACTCTCACATGCATACATGACTACTGGAAAAACCATAGCCTTGACTAGACAGACCTTTGCTGTCAAAGTAATGTCTCTGCTTTTAATGTGCTGTCTAGGTTGGTCATAACTTTCCTTCCAAGGAGAAAGAGTCTTTTAATTTCATGGCTGCAGTCACCATCTGCAGTGATTTTGGAGCCCCCCAAAATAAAGTCTACCACTGTTTCCACTATTTCCCCATCTATTTGCCATAAAGTGATGGGACCATATGCCATGACCTTAGTTTAAATAAACATGAAGGCTTTGAATTCTAAATAGTTCAGCAAGCCACCTTCCAGCACACCTGCCTATTTTATTTCCAAGAGCTGTGGTCTTAGAAGATACAAATGTCTTTGAATGTAACAAAATCCTACTCAAAACAAGTAGATTTAGAGAAGATCACTGTTTTGTTTCCTCAGAACTTAGCTTGGTAACCACCAGGTTGAGGGTCCCCAGATATGGCCAGACAGAAATATGGGTTCACTTTGATTGCAGCTAAGATCCTACCAAATTACCGGCAGTCCTCAGGGAAATTACCATGGCCATCATGAGAAACGCTCCAATTAAATACGATCATTTAAAAGGCATGCTTGAAAATAGGATCCTGAAAGTAATCAAAATGAAATTCTTCAGTATTGAAATTGCTTCCTTAAAAAATGTATTGGAAATGCTAGTGAAAATTGGAGACACAAAAAATACACAAAACAAAAGACAATAGATGATGTGACTGCTACTGTTCTCTTCTACCGCCTTCTATTTGAGTACTCATCCTAGTCATTCTCTGTCTTGTCTTTCCATTCTAAAGAGACTACAAGACAGTAAACAAAACGTTGCTAAGTTAGTGACCTTATGGTTACCCTTATGTGGTTGTTGTTCAGTCACTAAGCCATGTCCAACTCTTTGTGACCCCATGGACTGCAGGATGCCAGGCTCCCCTGTCCTTCACTATCTCCTGGAGTTTGCTCAAATTCATGTCCATTGATTGGGTTACCCTTATATCTACACTTAAAGGATAGCTCCTTTATGGAGCCCTCCCAGGGTCAATGGGACTCTGAGAGATTTTCTATTAAACTGCTATGTTATTTCCTTAACAGCCAAGAGAAAACTAAAATTAATTTTTAAAACCTTTCCAAGCTCTGATAGATATCTAAGCTACAGATAGGATCCTGGGAAAACTAGAAGAACTGGCAAAGGGTGAGAATTCTTACCAGAGTTAGTTGGCCCAGATCCTTCTATAGTACTAAGGTAGAAGACGGAAAATAATATAGCTTTTGCACCCTTATTGGGGATATCATTCGAGTTCAAGAAGTTGTTCAGTACTGCAGAAATATTTATTGTTTTTCCCAGCTGAGAACTGGAAAGATATTTAAAAGAATTTTTTTTTATGTTTTTAAGCCTTTTTCCATAAGCTAAAATGAAACTATGTTTCTATTGCAAAAATATTGCAATTCACTGAAGGCTCAGGTGATGGTTAGCACTTTTTAACAATGAAAGACTTTAAAATTTAGGTATGTACAATATTGTTTTAGACATAATGCTATTGCACAGTTAATAGACTACAGTATTATGTAAACGTAACTTTTATATGCACTGGGGAAGCAAATAAAGTCATGTGATTCAGTTTATTGTGATATTCACTTTATTGCAGTGCTCTGAAACTGAACCTGAAATATCTCTGAGGTATGCCTGCAAATAAGTCTATAATCAGAAAGCCTTCCTTGACTCTTGAAAGTATTGGGGGTAGATAAAACAATAACTGCCCAACAAAAATCCTTAGACTCACTGGAAAAGTTGTTCCTATATTACAATAGGAAAAATAATATGTGGAGAACTTGTTGTTTAGGGGCTAAGTTGTGTCCAACTCTTTTGTGACCCCATAGATTGTAGCCCGCCAGGCTCCTTTGTCCACAGGATTTCCCAAGCAAGAATACTGGAGTGGGTTGCCATTTCCTTCTCCAGGCTCTCTTCCAGACCCAGGGATCGAACCTGTGTCTCCGGCATTAGCAGGTGGATTCTTCATCACTGAGCCATTTGGGAAGCCCTGTAATATGATAACCCTGAATTATCTTTTAGCTGAGCAAAGGGTTATCTATGCTGTGATCAACACCATGTGCTGTACCTGGATTGATGCTTCTGGGGACGTTGATGTTGAGTTACATAAGATCACTGAGCAGCCACCTGGCTTAAAATGATTACTCCCTCAATGGGGTCTTTCTTTGACTTATTTGATTTTGATTAGTCTGGGTCTCACCAACTATGGCTTCAAAACACACTCCAGATATTGAAAATTATCCTGCTTATAACAATCATGGTAGGTCTCCTGGTGCCTTGTATTCTCTCAAGGGCTTTAAATGCATGTTCCAGCTACTGCATGCATAAGCCCAAGCATATGATCTCCTTAAGACAGGAACATCAAGAATAGAATGAAGGGAATGATCAACTGAAAGAAAGAGCGAACCTGAAATTGTGACCTATGAGTACAACAGAGGCTCAACAGAAACTTCAATACCTGTCAGTATCACACTGAGAATCAGCAAAAACTGGGCGAACTCCAGAGCAGTAGCTGCCAGTGGAACTAGTGCTTTAAATTTTGATCACAACTCTGAATTAATTTGAGAATCTGATCAAAAGTGGGGAGGTGTTTTGGTTTGTTTTGTTTTAATGCTCAAAATGAAGTCACTTGTGCCAAATTCTATGTCAGGAAACCAAGACTTAATTGTAGTTTCAACCTTTTCCAGGAATATGAAATTTCAGTCAATCTGGAATTACACTGCCAGCAGTAAGGAGGCAACCAACCTGATAGACCCATGTCTTCCCCTCCAGGAAAGTGAGCTTGCCTGAAATAATTCTTCCCCTTGTTTATGAGTTTCTTGTCCCACTCCCTTTCTGCCCTTAAAAATCTTTCCCAGCCTGTAGTTCTTTGGAATTCCTTCCTGTTTTTTAGGGAAAATGATACTGATTCATAAATCATTGAATAAACCCAATTAGATCTTTGAATTTACCCAGTTAAATTTTGGGTTTTGACAATATTTAAGAATATATTGCCATTGCTTAAATTTCTACCCTCCTATAAAAATATCAAGATGCACTTTCAGGAATAATTAGGATTAATGAGAAGGCTTTTCTTCCTGGACATATTTGGTTACCTGTTTACCCATGTCAGAATTTTATTTCATCTACATCATGTGCCTGCATGCATGCGTGCATGCTAAGTCGCTTCAGTTGTGTCTAACTCTTTGTGATCCCATGGACTGTAACCTGCCAGGCTCCTCTGTCCATGGAATTCTCCAGGCAAGAATACTGAAGTGGGTTGCCATGCCCTTCTCCAGGGGATCTTCCCAATTCGGGGACTGAAACCTAGTCTCATATCTCCTGCTTTGCAGGTTGGTTCTTTACCACTAGTGCCACTTGGGATGTCCCTTATATCGCCTGTGAGCAAACTATTCTTAACAACAATTAAAAGTTCTTTCTGGAGTCTTTTTTATATCCATTGAATAAACAGCATGGTGGAATAAGAAAGACAAATCTTTCCAGAGAAGACTTGATCATCAAGGACACAAGCAAGTTGTTAATAACACCTGCCACTTGTTCTGCAAGTGCTGCAAGATTCCAGTACAAAGTCATTCTTGTGTGTTTTCAAATTATTAAGGCAAATGTCCTCAATCAAAAGTATTTCCTGGACCCTAATCATACATGATCCAAGGTATAGCTCTTCCTGTATTATAAAGTTGAACCCAATGCATAACACAATTAGGGAAATGCCTTTAGGCTGATTACTGAGCACTTTGGGGTGTAACTGCACTGTAGTCTGAAGTTATTGAGCCAAACAGAACAGCCAAATATTTGAGCTCTTAACAAAAGAATTTTAAACATTAAATTATTTTAAAACACTTACTAATCTTAAAATCTTGGTTAGTTTGTACAGAGGAAATAAACACAGGCTCATGAGAAGATATTTTTCCTCCACTGTTTATTCCATATTTTTTTTCTTTATTGCAAGACAGAATATTAGAACACATGCTTTAGAGTTGGGTCTAAATCCAGATTTCAATTTATGACTAATAGTGTTGAAAGGGAGCAAATTGTGTCACCCTAAGACATGCTTCTTCTTTGGCATAATGATAATTTTAGTCTGATTATTTTTTAAGAAACAGCACACAGAGGAAAGGCTCTAATTGAGTGCAAATTAGCATTTTGTAAGAGACACAAGTTAATAAGTGAAATCTCCACTTGTAAGGCAGTCTCCATGTCTTTTTAGAAAGAGAAGAATGACTTTAAATCTCTAGACACCCTTGTGTATGGAGAAGACAGTGCCTTAAATGTGCATAACTGTTTACTGTGTTTTCCTATTCATCTCTCATAACTACTCCTCCCACCCCAAGATCTTTTTTTCTCTTTAGCTGGAGATGGTATTTAAGGTGGTGGCTTAGGCCATTTCTAGGAATGACTCAGTTTTCCTGGAGGTCTTCTATGTTTTATACAGGAGGCATACATGGTATGAAACTTGTTTGTTTTTTCTCTTATTAATTTGTCTTTTATTACAGTGGTGTCTCAGCCAAGAACCTAGAAAGTTAGAGGGAAAATTATTTTTCTTCCCCATCAGTGTCAGTTTTGGAGGTTTTCTATTAATATCATCTCAAAATTTAAGAATGTTTTTAATGATTCCTTCTTTCTAAATATGATGCTTTTCCTCTAAGATCCTAAGATCTATCCAACTAATTTTCCCATTCTAACCTTTAACATACATGTACCTTTTTACTCCACTGAGTATATATTATTTTTATTGTATATTATGCAGTGTATTAGGGGGTTCCCCAATGGCTCAGCGAGTCAAGAATCCAGCTGTAAGGCAGGAGACACAGAAGATATGAGTTCTATCCCTGCGTCAGGAAGATCCCCTATAGGAGGAAATGAAAATACACTCCAGTATTCTTGACTGAAAAACCCCTTGGACAGAGTACCCTGGTGGTCTACAGTCCCTTGGGTCACAAAGAGTTGAATATGACTAATCAACTGAGCACACACACATGTGATGTATTATATATTACATTTTTCCTATTTTGTGATTGCTTTTGGCTTATCTATTCTGTTTTGTAAATCTGTGGTCAATTCTTGTACTATGATACACTTTTAAACATTTCAATAGCTTTAAAATATATTTTAAAATAAAGCTGGATAAGTTCTATTTTGTTACTCTAAATATTTTAAATAAATATTATTAAAAAATACTTTAAATGGTCTTGCCCTTTTATTCTCAGTAGAACTTATATTTTCAGAAAGTTTTCAAAAATTACTGGAATTTTGATTAAAATTGCATTAAGCTTTTGCAACAAATTTCAAAGAATTCATAATGCTTCCACAGTCACTTTTCAGGTGAAAACCTTAGTAAAGAAGATGTCTAAATTCATATAATATGTATAATTAATATATTACTAATATTTAGTGAATGAACCCCTGCATGAAAGGGTAGTTATTCATTATCAAATGGACTCAGTGTTTTTAATGAGTTCCTTTCCATTGAGGGATCATAGTATTTGTCTGAAAAACAAACAACCAAAAATAACTACTAATGCCTTCTGCATTTTTAGCTATTTGTGTACACTTCAAACTTATACCACTAAACTATAAGTTTCCAAGTGAGTAAATCCTTTCTAAAAACACTGTTGTCACATAATAGTTGATATATTACAGAGAATACATGCAGCTTATGTGTATTGATGAAGCATAACAAATCTAACACTCTAAATTCAGATGAAGCATAAGAAGAAAAGATTACCAATTCTATTGTGTCCACCTGTGTGCTTATGATTGACAAGGGGAAAAAATGGTCCCTCAGAGATATATTTTCCTCATAATTTCTGGCATCTGTGAATAGTCTGCAAATAATTTGTGTGTACATAGTTATATGTACATGTACATATATACATTAAAGTTCCTTGTGACTTTCAGTAAATGAAAACAGTAATTTAGTAAAATTAACACTGTACAGAAAATCAGTTCTAACCTTAGTTCTGTCACAACCTTTAGTTAATTCTAACTTCTTAAAATGCAATTTTTCTTTAAATGAAAAAGTATGAATACATAATCTCTGAGAATCCCATGAGCCCTAAAATTTCATGATTTTATGAAGACATTTAATGAAGTACCTGAAGATAGAGAATAAGTGAAAGTTTAATATAACTATCAACTGAATTTGTAAACAATTCTCTTTTATTTTTGAAGTAGAATCCACATGCCAACAGAAATAAACACAGTTTTATTACTGGTACTTCAAAAAATTGAAATGAATGCTACTTCATCAGAACTATATTTAACCTCTTTCTTTAATAAACTTAAATTGGTCCAACTTTAATGTTTTATATATTCTTGCTTGCACTTCATTGTTGCTGCTGGTGTTACTAAGCTGTGTCTGACTGTTTTGTGACCCCGTGGACTATAGTTCTCCAGTCTCTTCTGTCCGTAGGATTTCCCAGGCAAGAATACTGGAGTAGGTTGTCATTTCCTTCTCCAGGAGATCTTCCTGACCCAGGGAGTGAACTCACATCTCCTGCATTGCCAGGCAGATTCTTTACCACTGAGCCACCAAAGTCAAAGCTGCTCAGTCATGTCTGACCCTTTGCGACCCCATGGACTATACAGTCCATGGAATTCTCCATGCCATAATACTGGAGTGGGCAGCTGTTGGCTTGTCCAGGCGATCTTCCCAACCCAGGGATCAAACCCAGGTCTCCAATATTATGCAGATTCTTTTTTTTTTTTTAATTTATTTATTTTAGTTGGGGGCTAATTACTTTACAATATTGTAGTGGTTTTTGCCATACATTGACATGAATCAGACACGGGTACATGTGTTCCCCATCCTGAATCCCCCTCCCACCTCCCTCCCCATCCCATCCCTCTGGGTCATCCCATTGCCCCAGCCCTGAGCATTTGTTTCATGCATCGAACCTGGAATGGCGTTCTGTTTCACATATGATAATATACAAGTTTCAGTGCTATTCTCTCAGAATGTCCCACCCTCACCTTCTCTCTCAGAGTCCATAAGACTGTTCTATGCATCTGTGTCTCTTATTCTGTCTCGAATATAGGGTTATCATTACCATCTTTCAAATTCCATATATATATGCATTAGTATACTGTATTGATGTTTTTCTTTCTGGCTTACTTCACTCTTTATAATGGGCTTCAGTTTCATCCATCTCAATAGAACTGATTCAAATGTATTCGTTTTAATGGCTGAGTAATATTCCATTGGGTATATGTACCACAGCTTCCTTATCCATTCATCTGCTGATGGACATCTAGGTTGCTTCCATGTCCTGGCTATTATAAACAGTGCTGCGATGAACATTGGGGTACATGTGTCTCTTTCAATTCTGGTTTCCTCTGTGTGTATGCCCAGTAGTGGGATTGCTGGGTCATATGGCAGTTCTGTTCCCAGTTTCTTAAGGAATCTCCACATTGTTCTCCACTAGTTTGCATTCCCACCAACAGGGTAAGAGGGTTCCCTTTTCTCCACACCCTCTCCAGCATTTATTGCTTGTAGACTTTTGGATACCAGCCATTCTGACTGGCTTGAAATGGTACCTCATTGTGGTTTTGATTTGCATTTCTCTAATAATGAGTGATGTTGAGCATCTTTTCATGTGTTTGTTAGCCATCTGTGTCTTCTCTGGAGAAATGTCTGTTTAGTTCTTTGGCCCATTTTTTGATTGGATCATTTATTTTTCTAGAATTCAGCTGCAGGAGTTGCTTGTATATTTTTGAGATTAATTGTTTGTCCATTGCTTCATTTGCTATTATTTTCTCCCATTCTGAAGGCTGTCTTTTCACCTTGCTTAGAGTTTCCTTTGTTGTGCAAAAGCTTTTAATTTTAGTTAGTTCCCATTTGTTAATTTTGGTTTTATTTCCAATATTCTGGGGGGTGGGTCATGGAGGATCCTGCTGTGGTTTATGTCGGAGAGTGTTTTGCCTATGTTTTCCTCTAGGAGTTTTATAGTTTCTGGTCTTACATTTAGATCTTTAATCCATTTTGAGTTTATTTTTGTGTATGGTGTTAGAAAGTGTTCTAGTTTCCTTCTTTTATAAGTGGTTGACCAGTTTTCCCAGCACCACTTGTTAAAGAGATTGTCTTTTCTCCATTGTATATTCTTGCCTCCTTTGTCAAAGATAAGGTGTCCATAGGTGCGTGGGTTTATCTCTGGGCTTTCTATTTTGTTCCATTGATCTATATTTCTGTCCTTGTGCCAGTACCATACTGTCTTGATGACTGTGGCTTTGTAGTAGAGCTTGAAGTCAGTCAGGTTGATCCCTCCAGTTCCATTCTTCTTTCTCAAGATTGCTTTGGCTATTCGAGGTTTTTTATATTTCCATACAAATTGTGAAATTATTTGTTCTAGTTCTGTGAAAAATATCGTTGGTAGCTTGATAGGGATTGCATTGAATCTATAGATTGCTTTGGGTAGTATACTCATTATCACTATATTAGTTCTTCCAATCCGTGAACACGGTATATTTCTCTGTCTGTTTGTGTCCTCTTTGATTTCTTTCATCAGTGTTTTATAGTTTTCTATATATAAATCTTTTGTTGCTTTACGTAGATATATTCCGAAGTATTTTATTCTTTTCATTGCAATGGTGAATGGTATTGTTTCCTTAATTTCTCTTTCTGTTTTCTCATTGTTAGTGTATAGGAATGCAAGGGATTTCTGTGTGTTAATTTTATATCCAGCAACTTTACTCTATTCATTGATTAGCTCTAGTAATTTTCTGGTAGAATCTTCAGGGTTTTCTATGTAGAGGATCATGTCATCTGCAAACAGTGAGAGTTTTACTTCTTCTTTTCCTATCTGTATTCCTTTTATTTCTTTTTCTGCTCTGATTGCTGTGGCCAAAACTATGTTGAATAGTAGTGGTGAGAGTGGGCACCCTTGCCTTGTTCCTGACATTAGGGGAAATGCTTTCAATTTTTCACCATTGAGGATAATGTTTGCTGTGGGTTTGTCATATAGCTTTTATTATGTTGAGGTATGTTCCTTCTATTCCTGCTTTCTGGAGGGTTTTTATCATATATGGATGTTGAATTTTTCAAAGGCTTTTTCTGCATCTATTGAGATATTCATAAGGTTTTTATCTTTCAATTTGTTAATGTGGTGTATTACATTGATTGATTTGCAGATATTAAAGAAACCTTGCATTCCTGGGTTAAAGCCCACTTGGTCATGATGTATGATCTTTTTAATATGATGTTGGATTCTGTTTGCTAGAATTTTATTAAGGATTTTTGCATCTATGTTCATCAGTGATATTGGCCTGTAGTTTTCTTTTTCTGTGGCATCTTTGTCTGGTTTTGGAATTAGGGTGATGGTGGCCTCATAGAATGAGTTTGGAAGTTTACTTTCTTCTGCAATTTTCTGGAAGAGTTTGAGTAAGATAGGTGTTATCTCTTCTCTAAAGTTTTGGTAGAACTCAGCTGTGAAGCCATCTGGTCCTGGGCTTTTGTTTGTTGGAAGGTTTCTGATTACAGTTTCGATTTCCGTGCTTGTGATGGGTTTGTTAAGATCTTCTATTTCTTCCTGGCTCAGTTTTGGAAAGTTATACTTTTCTAAGAATTTGTCCATTTCTTCCAAGTTGTCCATTTTAGTGGCTGTTGGTAGTAGCTGTTGGTAGTAGTCTCTTATGATCCATTGTATTTCTGTGTAGTCTGTTGTGATCTCTCCATTTTCGTTTCTAATTTTGTTGATTTGATTCTTCTCCTTTTGTTTCTTGTTGAGTCTGGCTAACGGTTTGTCAATTTTGTTTATCTTCTCAAAAAATCAGCTTTTAGTTTTGTTGATTTTTGCTCTGGTCTTTTTTGTTTCTTTTGCATTTATTTCTGCCCTAATTTTAAAGATTTCTTTCCTTCTACTAACCCTGGGGTTTTTCATTTCTTCCTTCTCTAGTTGCTTTAGGGGTAGAGTTAGGTTATTTATTTGATTTTTTTTCTTGTTTCTTGAGGTACGCCTGTATTGCTATGAACCTTCCCCTTAGCACTGCTTTTACAGTGTCCCATAGGTTTTGGGTTGTTGTGTTTTCATTTTCATTCATTTCTATGCATATTTTGATTTCTTTTTTGATTTCTTCTGTGATTTGTTGGTTATTCAGAAGTGTGTTGTTTAGCCTCCATATGTTGGAATTTTTAATTGCTTTTCTCCTGTAATAGAGGTCTAATCTTACTGCATTGTGGTTAGAGAAGATGATTGGGATGATTTCAACTTTTTTGAATTTACCAAGGCTAGATTTATGGCCCAGGATGTGATCTATCCTGGAGAAAGCTCTGTGTGCACTTGAGAAAAAGGTGAAATTGATTGTTTTGGGGTGAAGTGTTCTGTAAATATCAATTAAATCTAGCTGGTCTATTGCATCATTTAAAGTTTGTGTTTCCTTGTTAATTTTCTGTTTAGTTGATCTATCCATATGTGTGAGTGGGGTATTAAAGTCTCCCACTATTATTGTGTTATTGTTAATTTCCCCTTTCATACTTGGTAGCATTTGCCTTACATATTGTGGTGCTCCTATGTTGGGTGCATTTATATTTATAATTGTTATATCTTCTTCTTGGATTGATCCTTTGATCATTATGTAGTGTCCTTCTTTGTCTCTTTTCACAGCCTTTACTTTAAAGTCTATTTTATCTGAAATGAGTATTGCGACTCCTGCTTTCTTTTGGTCTCCATTTGTGTGAAATATCTTTTCCCAGCCCTTCACTTTCAGTCTGAATGTGTCCCTTGTTTTGAGGTAGGTCTCTTGTAGACAGCATATATAGGGGTCTTGTTTTTGTATCCATTCAGCCAGTCTTTTCTTTTGGTTGGGGCATTCGATGCATTTACATTTAAGGTAATTATTGATAAGTATGGTCCCGTTGCCATTTACTTTGTTGTTTTGAGTTCATGTTTATACACCCTTTCTGTGTTTCCTGTTTAGAGAAGATCCTTTAGCATTCGTTGAAGAGCTGGTTTGGTGGTGCTGAATTCTCTCAGCTTTTGCTTGTCTGTAAAGCTTTTGAATTCTCCTTCATATCTGAATGAGATCCTTGCTGGGTACAGTAATCTGGGTTGTAGGTTATTCTCTTTCATTCCCTTCTAGCCTGAAGAGTTTCTATTGAAAGATCAGTTGTTATCCTTATGGGAATCCCCTTGTGTGTTGTTTGTTGTTTTTCCCTTGCTGCTTTTAATATTTGTTCTTTGTGTTTGATCTTTGTTAATTTGATTAATATATGTCTTGGGGTGTTTCACCTTGGATTTATCCTGTTTGGGACTCTCTGTGTTTCTTGGACTTTTGTGACTATTTCCTTCCCCATTTTAGGGAAATTTTCAGCTATTATCTCCTCGAGTATTTTTTCATGGCCTTTCCTTTTGTCTTCTTCTTCTGGGACTCCTATGATTAGAATGTTGGGGCGTTTCATATTGTCCCAGAGGTCCCTGAGGTTTTCCTCATTTCTTTTGATTCTTTTTTCTTTTTCCCTCTCTGCCTCATTTATTTCCACCATTCTATCTTCTATCTCACTTATCCTATCTTCTGCCTCCGTTATTCTACTGTTGGTTCCCTCCAGAGTGTTTTTTATCTCCTTTATTTCATTATTCATTATATATTGACGCTTTTTTATTTCTTCTAGGTCCTTGTTAAACATTTCTTGCATCTTCTCAATCCTTGTCTCCAAGCTATTTATCTGTAACTCCATTTTGTTTTCAAGATTTTGGATCATTTTTATTATCATTATTCGAAATTCTTTTTCAGGTAGATTCCCTATCTCCTCCTCTTTTGTTTGGTTTGGTGGGCATTTATCATTTTCCTTTACTTGCTGAGTATTTCTCTGCTTTTTCATCTTGTTTAGATTGCTGTGTTTGGGGTGGCCTTTCTGTATTCTGGTAGTTTGAAGTTCCTCTTTATTGTGGAGGTTCCTCCCTGTGGGTGGGGTTGGATGATTGGCTTGTCAAGGTTTCCTGGTTGGGGAAGCTTGCGCTGGTGTTCTGGTGGGTGGAGCTTGATTTCTTCTCTCCGGAGTGCAATGGAGTGTCCAGTAGTAAGTTTTGAGATGTCTGTGGGTTTGGTGTGACTTTGGGCAGCCTGTATATTGATGCTCAGGGCTATGTTCCTGCATTGCTGGAGAATTTGTGTGGTATGTCTTGCTCTGTAACTTATTGGCTCTTGGGTGGATCTTGGTTTCAGTGTATGTATGGAGGCTTTTGGATGATCTCTTATTAATTAATGTTTCCTGGAGTCAGGAGTTCTCTGGTGTTCTCAGGTTTTGGACTTAAGCCTCTTGCCTCTGGTTTTCAATCTTATTCTTGCAGTAGCCTCAAGACTTCTCCATTCATACAGCACTGGTAATAAAACTTCTAGGTTAATGGTGAAAAGATTCTCCACAGTGAGGGATACCTAGAGAGGTTCACCAAGTTACATGGAGAGGTGAAGAGGGAGGAGGGAGATAGAGGTGACCAGGAGAAGAGGGGGACTCAAACGTGGAGAGAGCAATCTAGCCAGTAAGTACTTCCCTATGTGCTCTCCACAGTCTGGAACCCTCAGAGAGATTCGCAGAGTTACATAGAGAGGGGGGAGGAAGGTGATAGAGATGAGCATGAGGAGAAAGGGGGGAATCAAGAGGAGAGAGCGAGATCTGGGCAGTACTCTGTTCCCTAAGTGTTCTCCGGTGCCTGGAACACCCACAGAGATTCACAGAATTGGGTTGAGAAGAGAAGGAGGAGGGGGGGAGTTAGAGGTGCCCTGGGGTAGAATAAAGAGAGCCAGTAGGGGGAGAGAGTAATCAAGCCAGTACTCACACTCCTGAGTAAAAATGGGTACTAAAGATTGGGTTCTTAAATGTACAAAATTGATATCAAATACTATAAAACAAAGATTAAAAATCTAGAGTAGAGGTTAGACTCTTAAAAAAATACAATATTAAAAAAAACCAAAATCACAAAAAGTATAAGATATATGTATGCAGTTTGCTTTAAAAATAGGGTCTTTTTTTTTTTGCAAGGTAAGAGTGGGTTATAAAAATGAAAATTACAGGTGTAATAGAGGACTTAAAAAAAAGAAAAAAAATTTAAAAATTAAAAAAAAAATGATGATAGTAAAAATATACCCAGGACTTTCTCTGGAGCTGTTGCGAGCAGTGTGGGGTCAGTTCAGTTTCAGATAGTTCCTTGTTCCTGCTTATACTTTTCAAGACCTATAGGCCCCTTTCAATGTAGTTGGTGTTAACTACAGGAATTTTAATCTGTTGACCTGTCACTTCCAAAGCTGTTCCCTCTGTTTATCTGGCTTCTGTTTGCAGGTCTCTTCAGTGTCTAATTTCCGCCCTGACACAAGGGGGCAGAGGTGGTTTCTTTAGGTTCCCTTGTTCAGTCGTGCTGTGGGGAGGGAGGAACACTGCAAACCAATATCACTGGCGTGTGTGTGGAGAACTCACAGTGTCTCGGCCACACTGGGTGTGCCCCCACTCATAGTGTGTGTGCTTTCCCTGTCTACCCTGCTCAGGCTTCAGGTTACTCTGTCGGGGAGCGGGCCCTGAGTTGCATGCGCTTCCCAGGTCTAAGCTGCTCAGGTTCAGGTTCTCGGGTACTCCACAAAGGCACAACCTCGGTTGGGCCCGTGGTTTGTGCCAATCCCCGGTCGGAGCAGCTCAGGCAGCCAGATATTTGGCGAGCGCACTCTCCCCTGTTGGGGCGGTGCGACTTATCACCTTCTTGGTCCCAGCCTTGGTTTCTGGGCGTGCCTGGCTCCAGTGTGCCTTGTGTCAGTTCTGGGTAGCTGGCCTCTGTCTGCGACTCTCCTGGAGGATGTCAACCCTCCGGAATCTCAAGAAGTCTTTGCTCTCTGGGGCTTAGTTTGCCCCTTTCTGGCTCTGGCTGGCCCCGCCTGCCTGCTGCCTCTGGCATGGGGATGGAGCAGTTCACAGCTGGCTAGCTCTTTTCTGGTATTGCTCAGTCCTTTGTTCTGTGAGCGGGCCAGCAGTGCTTTAGATTTGGGCTTTTCGAAGGATAGTTCTCTCTCTCTCTGGCTATCCCACAGTTTAGATTGCTATCTCAAGTTAGCTCCCTCAGATTGCCCTCGGGGCATTCAGGCCCGGTCCTTACCCTAAGCAGTGCCGCCCGCTCCTCTCCGTTCAGCCCCTACTTGCTGGTGGCGGATGCGAGTGTCTGGAGTACTTCTCTGCTGGGAGTTGCCTTTAGGCACGTAATCTGTGGGTTTTATTCATTTATTTTTGCTCCCAGTTATGTTGCCCTCCGGTGAGAGGGTTTCCTGGTGTTTGGAAACTTCTCCTCTTTTACGACTCCCTCCCCGGGGGGACGGGTCTCCATCCCTAACTCTTTTGTCTCTTTTTTTATCTTTTATATTTTGTCCTACATCCTTTCGAAGACAATGGGCTGTTTTTCTGGATGTCTGATGTCCTCTGCCAGTGTTCAGAAGTTGTTTTGTGAAGTTTGCTTAGCTTTCAGATGTTCTTTCGATGAATTTGTGGAGGAGAGAGTGGTCTCCCCGTCCTATTCCTCCGCCATCTTAGCCCCCTCCCTCCTACAGGCAGATTCTTTACCAGCTGGGCCACCAGGGAAGCCCTCTGAGCCACCAGGGAAGCCCTTATATACTTTATTACACTAAATTTAAAAATATCCCTCCTCTTAAAGTGAAAGTGCTAATCATTCAGTCATGCCCAACTCTTTGCAACCTCATGGACTGTAGCCCACTAGGTTCCTCTGTTCATGGAATTCTCCAGGCAAGAACTCTAGAATGGGTAGCCATTCCCTTCTCCAGGGGATCTTTCCATTCCAGGGATTGAATCTGGGTCTCCTGGCATTGTGGGCAGATTCTTTACCATCTGAGCCACCAGGGAAGCCCAACCTTAGAGAATTCAGAATCTAATGGGAAGAACATACTACAAATGGATAGATAATGTGTTAATTTTCTATTGCTGGACACCACGAACATCACAGCACAAAATTATTATCTTATAGTTCTGAAGGTCAAAAGTTCAAAGTGGGTTTCACTGGGCTAAAATTAACTAATCAATTTTTAGATTTGTAGTAGCTCTTGAGGGAGATAACATGGAAAGTTCTATTGAGACTCAGTGCAATAAAAACAGTATGCCAAAGTGAAGGGCTATACTCCTATGCAAGATTAACAACAAAGGTAAGAGAAAATGTTTCTTTGATTCTCATACACTGTTGGTTCATAAACTGGGCCCATACATTAAAAGTAAGGAGAGACTGAAGAAAGAGGCAAGTCTTTTCAGATTGGCAGATGACAGAATTTGATAAGCAAAGGAACTTATTTAGGAGGCTTGTCTTGGGCGGCCACAAGACAGGTTATCTCTGCACCAGTCCACTAGAATCTTAAAAGTTTATATAGCAATTTTAACTGGGTTCAGTCACATACATAGTTCAAATGGTCTCAACAGCAGCTAACTATGTATATATGTGACTGAATCACGTTGTGGCACACCTGAAACTAACACAACATTGTTAATCAACTATACTCCAATATAAATGAAAAGTGAAACAAACAAACAAACAAACTTACTATCTCAAAGCTGTGTCTTTGGGGCAGCTTCGAATGCAGAAAGAGCAAGCAGAAGACACATTCCAAGGACAGGGGAGCAGGTGAGGACCCTCTGGTTACCCAGATCCAGCTCATGGGTCAACCAATAGTCACTTTCTCTCAATGACTTCCTCCAAAAAGATATTAAGGATCTGAAAAGGTCAGGAACTGTGGGTTTCAAGAGTGGGTATTTGGAGAAACCTCTTACTATGCTGTGAATTCTACCTCTTCTTTTCCCTACACATTCTCCCTCCTCCAAGAAGCAGAGATGTGAGTGCCTGCCTCTCAATTCATGACCAAGGAAGGGACTTGAACAGAGCAACTCGGAGAGGGTAAGGTATTCTCTGGTAACTCAGACAGTAAAGAATCTGCCTGCAATGCAGGAGACCCGGGTTTGATCCCTGGGTCGGGAAGATCCCCTGGAGAAGGAAATGGCAACCCACTCCAGTATTCTTGCCTGGAGAAGCCCATGGACAAAGGAGCCTGGCTGGCTACAGTCCATGGGGTCACAAAGAGTCAGACATGACTGAGTGACTAACACTTTCTTCCACTTTCAAGGTATGTACCCTACCCTTTGGGAAATAACAACCTAGTGTCTGACTTCACCTGGAAAGCTAAAGATCTAGAGATTCCCTGACTGGCTGCAGTTTAAGCTAGGAAAGAAGAAGTGGGATAGAAGTGGGCAAAGAAGAGACAGTTACCATAGGTTTGAATGGGAGAAAATATTTGCAAATGATATACCAGTAAGACATTAATATCCAAAATACATGAACAGCTCATACAACTCAACATCAGAAAAAATAATTGTAATAGGTGAATTATCCAGCAGTCTAGTGATTAGGATGCTATGCTTCCACTGAAGGGAGCACAGGTTCAATCCCTGGTCAGGGAACTAAGATCATGTATGCTGTGTGGTGAAGAAAAAAAAAGGCAGAAGACTTAAATAGGCATTTTTTCAAAGAAGACATTGATGGACAACAGGAACATGAAAAGATGCTCAACCTAGCTAATCATCAGAGAAAAGGTAATCAAAACTATTATCCAATGAACTATCACCTCACACCTGCCAGAATGGCTATCATCAAAACAAAAGTTGTTCATAAAAAATCCCCTATAAAATTTAACTGGAGAAGGGCATAGCAACCCACTCCAGTATTCTTGCCTGGAGAATCCCCATGGACAGAGGAGCCTGGCAGGTTATAGTCCATGAGGTCACAAAGAGTTTGACACAACTGAGTGACTAAACACACAGCACATAAAATTTAAAGAAGAGATATTTGGGGTTTGCAAAATCCTAGGTGGTTTCACTTCATGGTACAAAGCAAGCAAGTGTTTTAACTCTACATAATAGCTAGTCCCCTTCACCAAACATAGTGTAGAGTAAGAAAAGTAGGAAACAGATGAGATTTATTATAAAATACCATGTGAAAACCTTATATACAATGTTATGTTGCAATGACGTTTTTGGATATAATGGAGGGTGAATATGTGGGAGTGAATATCAGAGACAGAGATTACAGCCAAATTATATGAGATAATAGCAAAACAGTATAGGCCCCCTTATATGGATGAATAAGTCACTTACTCTAAAAATTTTCCAACCAGAATGATATGGATTTCCTTTGCCGAGGGATGCACTGCAGAAAATTTTTGATTCCAACATCAACTTTGCAATACTTGAAAACTTCACCTTCTCATTTCTTTTGCTCAAGAATAATCTGATTTTCTAGCATAGACCGGATTCCAGTTATTTATGTATTTCCAACATGTATACTATCATTCCAGTTGGTTTTGTTTTTCATTCTGAGACTCAAAATGACATGTTAGTAGAATGCATTGCTTGAAAGTGTAATTGCCTGTTAAAAACATAGGGATGCAAAAGTCTTTCTAATAAATCAAATAAATCTCTAAACAATTTTAATTAAACTGCTGAAACAGTCACAGAAGCAAAACCAATTCCAACTGCAATTTTGAATCAAATCGACTCTAATCCAATTACAAATTGACAAAATCCTAAGAAATCTGAAGATATTTAAATTAGTGTCATGCCACTAAGTTCTGACTGCTTGACCAAAATTCTGAGACAGGGTGTTGACAGCATCTCCTATGTGCTGAGTGGACACAGATATTCCTGAATCAGTGATGAAAATTCATAAACTAACAAGAATACTCTTTCTCCTCTTCAGATAACTCTTAATGCTTATAAAATGTTAATTTTGGATCATTTCAAAAGTTTGGTTCATTTTTTTAGACAAATTAGAACTGTATTCTTGCAAGTATGAAGTGGAAAATAGAAACGTGCAATTCTAAAATATTTATTTTTATAACACCAAGTCACTATAAAACTTAAAAAGTCCTTATAAAGTCCCTATCTAAGCCCCCATCTAACACATCGTAAAGGAAATCAGTCCTGAATATTCATTGGAAGGACTGATGTTGAAACTGAAGCTCCAATACTTGGGCCACCTGATGCAAAGAATTGACTCCCTGGAGAAGACCCTGATGCTGGGAAAGATTGAAGGCAGGAGGAGAAGGGCACAACAGAAGATGAGATGGTTGGATGGCATCACTGACTGGATGGACATGAGTTTGAGCAATCTCCAGGAGTTGGTGATGGACAGGGAAGCCTGGCGTGCTACAGTCCATGGGGTCTCAAAGAATTGGACATAACTGAGAGACGGAACTGAACTGAATACCAAGCCTCCTCTGCCCAGTGTAGACACAGGAGCTTCTTACTTAGTGGGAGTGACTGGTTAGAGAGTAGGAGAAAAAGCTGTTTTTTTGGCTTTTTTTCTGTCTTTTGTTTTGTTTTTGTTTATTTGTTGCCTTTAGCCAGCTGGAAATCTTGAATCAGATACTGTTTTTCTAGGTTTCAGTTGAAAGGATTGGAAACAACATTTTCTGTGTTACCTGCCAATTCTAATATGCAATTTATAGAACAAGGTAGAGAAAATTGGGGAGCTCCTCTGGGGATGCAGTGGTATAAAATCCACATGCCAATGTAGGAGATGTGTGTTTGATCCCTGATCTGGGAAGATCCCCTGGAGAAGGGAATGGCAATCCACTTCAGTATCCTTGTTTAGAAAACCCCATGGACAGATGAGCCTGGTGGGCTACAGTCCATGGAGTTGCAAAGAGTCAGACACAATTTAGTGACTGAAAAAGAAGAGAAAATCTAGGAAAGCTAAAGTAATAATTGGGAATAAATAGAATTACAGATATTGTAGCTGGATGATACAGGAGATTAGGTAGTTTACAGACATGACTGGAACATTGCAACCATCCTTGGGTGAAAATTATTTTCTGAATGGACAGAGTCTATATTCTGCTGAGAAGCTTTTGATCCATTTATCCCTGGAAGTACACAACTCAGGCACTACTTGGCAGAAGCAGGGATTTTGGTCCATTACAACTCTTTTTTTCATCACTGGCTAAGAACTCACCTAACAAGGTTGTCTGGGTAGCATGTGTTGTGTTTCCAGGCATGATTAATCTGCCTCCAGTTGAGAAATTTCTAATTACAACATCTTCTGAGCTGTTTCAAACAGATCATGCTCCATTGACAGCTGCCTCTGAAAGAATCTGAAATCTATCTGAAGCTCCCAGGATTTGAAGACAGATCCCCAGAGACTTCAGAGATTGGGTAATGACTATTTATTTATTTGCAGAGCCTGGATCATGGTATTTCAGTGAGACATGGGAAATATTTGGAGGTACAAAACTTTAACTATTGGTAAGGAATATCATATATTGATAGCAAAAGACAGCAAGAATAAAACATGACCACTCCAAATGGAGAAGATAGACTGCAGTTTTCTAGACACTTTAGGGTGAGTTTTTGCTTTCAGAAAGCTGTAGCATTTACAAAGCAGACATTGCTATTTTTGAAACTCAAAAAGAGGTAATATCACAAGTCTGTACCTGGAAACGCTAGTGACTGATACTTCTAAAAATTTAAGAGACCTTTCCTTGGGGGTGTGCATCTAGAGGTTTGGGAAGCAATATTTAAATAACATTTTAAAAACTGTTAAGCATTTTCAAAAAGCCCTTTATTGTCTTCTTCCGGAGGCCTTGAGCCTGAATACTCTTTCTTATGAGTAGGGTCATCTGCAGGGAAATGTGGGACCAAGTGATTGACAGAAGTCACTGTACTAAGTCATATGCCTGCTTATGGACATTATGAACACCCTTCTAAGAGTTTGTGAAGGTCCTGCCACTTTTTACTGCTGCTTCATAATGAATAGCCTTGTTGAATGAGTGAAAAAGTGGTTTATATTAATGTTGATGTTAAGAGTATAACATCCTTCAGTCCTCATGATTACAGACTTGCATTCAAAGCTAGGGAGATGAAGATGAGCCAATCTGATGGGCTAATATCCCACCCCACCCCCCAGACATTGAGAGATCAAATGATTGTCCTTTAATTCTATATATCAAGTCAAAAGGTTGTTCTGTTTGCTTGTTTTATTTTCTGTCTCTAGAATTAAGAAAGAAGTTCTTACCAGTTTTCCTCTTGTTTGAAATATATATATAATCACTTATCTATCAAATAAGTAATCATGGTAGTACATTTCACACTTCAAGCAGGAAATATGACAATATAGAAGGAGTCATTTTACTCTAATGCAGCTTACTTTAATAGTTATTCAAAAAAAAAAATTGAGGGAAAAAATATTTCCTCCACAGCTCCTCCTTGCTTGGTAGCTCAGCTGGTAAAGAACCCACCTGCAATGCAGGAGACCCCAGTTCGATTCCTGGGTGGGGAAGATCACTGGAGAAGGGATAGGCTACCCACTCCAATATTCTTGGGCTTCCCTGGTGGCTCAGCTGGTAAAGAATCTGCCTGAAATGTGGGAGACCTGGGTTCGATCCCTGGGTTAGGAAGATCCCCTGGAGAAGGTAACAGCTACCCACTTCAGTATTCTGGCCTGGAGAATTCCATGGACTTTCCATGGACTTTCATGGGCATGGAGTCGCAAAGAGTTAGACATGACTGAGCAACTTTCACATTTCACTTAACAGCTCCTCCTTGGTTACTTATTTTATTATTTAAATTTTGAGGAATCAACCTTTCAGAGGCTACTTTGGCAAGTAGAACAAGTGCTTCATTCTTAACATTGTAGAAGAGCCATGAAAATATATGCTATTTATTTTTCTTTTCTCTTTTGTATTTGCTCTTCCCAACCCTTTCTCTAAAACTCCTTTCTCTTCTGTTGGGTTTGGTGTTGGAGCACAGAGCTATCAGCATCTCCACCCTATTTAAAGATCTTATCACAGTTGCCTAGTCCTTCTTTCTTTGACAGAAATGTTCTTAATCCTCAAATCTGAAATTTGCAGGCCTGGACATCTGGTTGTGCAATGATTTCCTTTCTTTCACTTGTTAATAACCTCATTAATCTTCCTGATTCATTAAGTCTTTCACTCTATGGGAGGTGGAATTCAAAAATAGAAAACAAATTTAGATCTAGATTCTGTTTAACTTTGCTCCCAATAGTTGTGTAACATTATGAGTCATGATACTTTGGTAAGATATGAGAATATCAGACTTTTGTGAAGGTTGCTGAGATAAGGGCAAAACAGAATCTAACTTTTTTTAAACACAACAATACCAAATCCACCTACAATACAGGAGACCCAGGTTTTATCCTTAGGTGGAGAAGATCCCCCGGAGAATGGAATGGCTACCCACTTGCCTGAAGAATTCCATGGACAGAGGAGCCTGGTGGCCTACAGTCCACCAGGTCACAAAGAGTTGAACACGACTGAGTGACTAACACTTTAATCAGTATCAGATTGAAAATGTCAAATAAAAAGGGAAATTGTGTCAGAGGCCAAAATATTTTAATTCACAGACAATGGGCTTCTGGTAAACCCAATTATTTGTGTCATTGACAAAAATCTCATAATAAAGAAAAACTGGGGAACTGTAAAACAGTTACTACAAGGTGGAAATACTAAAACTTGTGGACTTTGCCCCATAAGAAGACTTCTAGAGCCTTTATTCAGAGCTCATTGCACTTAAATTTATAGCTAATTATTTCTAAGTATCTTTATTTAGTATAAGTACATTATTATTATATTTGATACCATAAATATTCATTATAATAAACATTTTAGTACATTTTAATTGCAAGAATAACTCAAACTAATAAAATCATTGAGGAAAATACATAACCAAGAAGCAAATTAGTAGAAGAGGGAATACTTTTAATCCTAGTACTTGAACATAATCATAACCGTTTTGCAGTAATCCTTTCAGAATTTCCAAATATCATACTTTTTTGGCTTATTTGCTTGAGATATTAAAGAAATAAGATTGTAGTTGCTTAAAATTTGGTATTGTTTCTGTAGTCGCAAACAAATTTTGCAAAACTATAAATGTTAACATATGTTCAGGCTGATGCATGAAACATATTTATCATAATTTTAAATAGTTATAAATAATGTATTTAAAGGTATCTCATAAATATTGCCAGTTTAAATTGAAATTATTATAAAATTATTAAAATATATTCAACAGAATATATTTTTGATATCTAAAATCATCCATTAAAAATATTTTATTTAATGGATTAAATTTGATCTGTCTTTTATTTTCTTATTGAATTTATGTTTACATCTTAGTTTTTTTAACAGATGTGTTACATATTTCCATAAATATATATCCTAGTAGTGTTTATTTATATGCTTAAAAATTATTTTATTGATCAATGATCCTTCTTCTCTGGGACTAAAAAGTGGATATACATTAAAATTTAAGTTGTTTTCACTTCTTTTGAGTATAAGGTTGCATTTTCCTTTTAATTTTTAAATGATTTATCATTGTAATTTTTAGTAGAATTCATTTGGTCAAAGGATGATAAATATATTAAAAGTTCAATGAATAATTATTAAGTCTTAAAATCAAATTTTAATAGCAATGACTCTCTTACTGATATGAATGTAACTTTTCCATTTAATTCATACACCCAGTGAGAATTATTATCTATTCACAGGAGACAAAAATTTAAAATCAATTTTTTTCCATTTATTTGATAAATGTAAGTACTGAAAAACCATGTTTACCCAATACCATTCAACTCTTTTAACTTTTTGAAGATCCGTATCACAAATCATCCTGATGCATCAACAAAAAAAATGATTTTTAATGATTTACCTCCTAACAGCTCAAGTAGATCCTTTTTCAATTTTTTGAAAGCAAAGAACTTGAAACTACATGATTTGTGGAGGTTAACTGCTTTTGAAAAGGATTGATACTTTATTAAACTCTTCCTTTCCCCATACCAATGCCAAAATTGTGAAGTTAGGGGTCCCAATATCCTTTCTTAGGGACCCCAGTTTTTTTTTTTTTACAATCTCAGATAATTCCTCATAGTTAAGAATTCAAGAGAGGAGAAAGTTATGCATTTCCTTTGTAGCATTAGAAAATGAGAATCTCATTGAAGTTAGAAATCTCAGGCCATATCAATTTTAGGAGAGAATATATATGAAAGTGAAAGATCTAGAATTTGATTTTTAAAAAACTATTTAATTGTCCGTGTATCTCTTGGAAATCCCTTGCATACTCTAGCATGAAAACTATAATCTTTCCTCCCAACAGTAATTTTCCCCCATTTAACATAATACTCCATGTGTGTTTTCTCATTATTATGTAGTCCTTATACACATTTTATAGCAGCTTCCCTGGGGGCTCAGACAGTAAAGAATCCATCTGCAATGGGGGAGTTCAGTTCAGTTCAGTTCAGTCGCTCAGTCATGTCCAACTCTTTGCGATCCCATGAATCGCAGCACGCCAGGCCTCTCTGTCCATCACCAACTCCCAGAGTCTATGCAAACCCATGTCCATCGAGTCGGTGATGCCATCCAGCAATGGGGGAGACCCAGTGTCAATCCCTGGGTGGAGAAGACGCCCTAGAGAAGGAAATGGCTCCCCACCCCAGTGTTCTTGCCTGGAGAATCCCACGGACAGAGGAGCGAGGTGGCCTACAGTCCATGGGGTCGCAAAGAGTCAGACACTGAGCGACTAACACTTTCACTTTCATATACATTTTAATGGCTAGATCTATAAAATTTCACGGATATTATAGTTTAAGCATCCTTTTATAATTTAAATGTTTTTCATTTTTTAGGATAAATAACAAGCATAAAAGCAATTTTGTAAAAAGAAATCTCCCCTGTATTCAAATTTGAGAATCGTCCTCTTAGTATAAATTTATAGAGCAGAAGCTCTGGATATAAGATAAGAATTTTCTTTAAAATCCCATAAATAAAACAATACGGATTTTGATTTTTTCTCTGAATTTTAATAATTTATTTCTCAAATATTAAATAGAATGTTTACCAATGTAACCATTGGGTCTGAAATTTGTTTTCTGAAAACAGATTTAATTTCTTTAATAGATATAGGGCTAGTCAAATGTTCTATTTCTACCTGAAACAGCTTTCCTTTGATTAGTCTTGCTATTGCTTATCAATTTTATTTATCTTTCGAATTTATTGATCCATCTCTTGTGGCCTAGGCCTGCAGCCACTTGAAGCAGGATTTTGGTTCCTGGCCAGAGATTAAAAGTCAGGTGGCAGCAGTGAGAGGCCTGAATAATAGCCACTAGACCATCAGGGACCAGTGACCAGTGACAAGGCCTTGGCCCATATGGCTTTGCAGAAATGAATTCCTACAATGATAAAAAGTAGTGAAACAAGTAGAGTGTTTACTAGGGGAAAAAAGATTTCGTGTGGATAGGCATGGAGGCAGGCTCAGAGAGAGAATCACATCCTCATGGTGGTTATAGCACTTATACAGGCATTTCTTCCCAATTTCCTTTGGTCAATCATTTTGCTTTGCCTGGTTCTGAGTCCATATTTGGTATCTTAGGATCCTCGTGTGTGCTCGTGCATCTTTCAGCCAAGATGGACCTAGCAAAGAGGCTTATGAGTAGCTTGGCATCACTCCCCTTCTGATTTCCAAGGAGCAGACAGGTCAGGAAGGTATCCTTGGCTTTGAGAATGACAAATATGTGGTCTCTTACCTTTTTCTGGGCAGGGCTTAGCCTCCTCTCTCTCTCCTGCTATCTTCATTCTGGAGTATCGATCCACAGGGAAGGAACTCCAGTTGTTCATCCTGGGAGGACCATCTGTCTCATGCTTCATGACCAACTCTAACTTTGTTAATTTTCTCTAATACTCTCTTCTTTATTTTATTGATAATTGCTTTTTCCCTGTCTACTCACTTTTTCTGCGTCTGAGTGTTCCTGTGTGCTCAGTTGTGTTAGACTCCTTGCAACTCTCACCAACCAGCCTCCTCTGTAGATGGAATTTTCCAGGCAAGAATACTTGAGTAGGTTGCTATTTCCTACTCCAAGAGGTTTTCCTGACTCAGGGATGGAAACTGCACCTCCTAAGTCTACTGTATTGGCAGACAGATTCTTTACCACTGCGTCACTTTGCGCTTAATATAATTTTCTTTTTCTACTTAATAAAGTAAAAGTTTGGATTACTGATTATAAACCTTTGTCTTTCCTAATAAAGTTAAATATCTATAAATAACTTTCTAAGTACGACTTTGGCAGCATCCCTGGTTTTGATTAGTAGTGTTTTACTTACCCATCAATCATACATTTTTTCCTAATTTTCCTTTTTAATTTTTCAGCTGTGTGGTCTTTAGACCTGTTTTGCAAATGTCAATTAGATCAATTTGGCTATAGTATCATTCAGATTTTCTGTATCATTACTGATCGGTCTACTTTTTCTATCAAATACTGAAAGACAAATGTTGAAATCTACAGCTACAAAACTGAACTCCCTTTGGTTCCATCAGGTCTTTTTCTTTTGCTTTCCTAAGTTCTGTTATTAGGTTGTTGTTGTTTGGTCACACGATTGTATCCAACTCTTTTGCAACCCCGTGAACTGTATGTAGTCCATCAGACTCCTCTGTCCGTGGAATTTCCCAGGCAAGAATACTGCAGTGGGTTGCCATTTCCTTCTCCAGGGGATCTTCCAGACCCAGGGACTGAAACCACCTCTCCTGCCCATGCAAGTCTCCTGCATTGCAGGCAGATTCTTCACTGCTGAGTCATCGAGGAAGGTCTCTATTATTAGGTACCTCCACATGTAGGGTTGTTTTGTTGTTCTGATGAACTGACTTCTGTCTTCCAGGTGAATAAACACTATGAGTATTCTTCTTTATCTCACACAATACTCTTTGCCCTGAAAGTCTGCTTTGTCTGATACTGTTATACCCATGTACCCATGCCAGCTTTCATATGCTTACTCCTACATGGCATACTCGTTTATTTATTTTAATTTTAACCTATTTTTCTGTATATTTAAGGTATGTCTCCTGTGCAAAGCTTGTAGTTGGGCTTTGCTTTTCTATCCAGCCTGACAAGTTCTGTCTTTTAATTAGAATATTCCATACGTTAACATTTAATATAATTTTTGGCACATTTGGGTTTGTCTGCCATCTTTTCCATTTGTTTTCCATTGTCATTTCTTTTTCTCTCTCTCTGTCTCTGTGTGTGTGTCTCTCTCTTTCTTTCCTTCCTTCTTTCTTTCAGTTCCTGTTGATCTATTTATCCCTTTGCCTTCTTCGAAGATGATTGAAGACTTTTTAGCATTCTGTTTTGAATCTTCTATTGGCTTTGTAGGATATACCTGCTTCTGAGTAGTATTAATAATACTGTACCCTGTTGCCTGATACCTGAAAATAATTGACTTCTATCTATCTATGAGACAGCTAGTCTTGTATGAGTTACTGCAGCATGATTGGAAAAGTTCAAGTCTTTCATTATGATTTCTTGAATGGAAATTTGACTTGAGAAAATGAATTTTATACAAATCAATCTGTCAGCAACATACATAATGATCTGAGTCATAAAGACTAATGAAAGCCCAACCAGGATCCCAGTAAAATGATACAGGTATTTGAAATGAAGTTGTGGGCTAGAGAGGTAGCAGAAGTAACTGAAAATAGTTTTGAAAGAATAATAGCAAAAATGAAAATCTGAGCAAAGGTTTGAAGAAGAGTTTTAAAAAGTTTGAAGGAAGAACATTATTACTTTGTTAAAGATTAGAGACAGGGTTTGAAGAAGCCATAGAATATAAGAAAATGTCTAAGATTCCAGCTTTCAGGATGAAGGGGGAAAAGAGTCTAAAATTGAGGGGACAAAAGAGGAATTGAGAAAGAGAAAAAAGAGGGTGATTTTACTTGGAAACATGCTGGATTAAAGATTTAAAAAAGAAAAACTGGATGCATCCTGAACACTCAAGGAAATATGGAATTAGAGCTCAGATGAGTGGTCAGGGTAGGTTGTATGGATTTGGATTTCTTTCTCACCTAGAATATATGAAAGCACATGGTTAGGTAGAGAATGGGTATGGGACAAGGAAGAGTGAGCAGTGGACAGAATACATGATGCCATTGAATCAGGGGGAATTGGGACAACCAGTGGATGTGGCTAGAGAATGATGGAGCTGTAAATTAGGACACCAGTAGTGAAGAAAAGGATGGATTATGAGGAAGACAGCAGGAGAAATCTCACAGGTGGTTTTTGATTGGGAGATTTGTCAGTTCATTTTAATAGTAAACACAGGGGAAAGTTCTCAAAGCTTCTGCTAAGTATATGGTTATCGACACTGGATTTCTTGGAAAGTCTCTCTACCACCTTCCAGGAAAAGGCATTCACATTCTGCCCTTGGATCTTTCTAAAGAGAAGGTTCATGCTGCCTTATATTCTTGCATTTTATAATTTGTCATAATTTAAACATGATGTATTTAACATTAGCACCTTGGACCCTCACAACAGCCTAAAGAGATAGGCTGCACAGAGCATTTATTTTCAGCCTTGAGTGTTGTCCCAGATAGGAAAAGAAAAGCCCAAGAGCTTTTTTGTCTTCCCACTCTTCTAAAGTTCTTTCACTAACCCCCAGTACATCTCATAATTCTGCATTATGATAGAGAAAAGTATAATAAACTTTCCCCCACACTGTGCATAGCTGGTGAAATAAGGATGTATTATCTGATGACAGAATAAATATAAACAAATGCTTCATTGCCATATACTAATATTTCACTGGAACATATACAGAGATACATAGATCAAGAGTCATTTGAATTTACTGGTAGTTTTGTATACTAACCACTAAAATTGGAAAATTTTAAGCAATTTAAAATTGGAAAGCAATTGGAAAATTGCTTAAAAATGGACAATTTTAAGATAGGAAGTTAAAAAACAAAACAAAACCAGCACCCAGATTGCCTAGAAGTGTTAATATATAATTCTTTCTTTCTCAAACTTTTCTCCTATTGTCTCACTTTTGGGGCAGGAAGAATGCTCTTTCTGTGTATTGTTTATCTGGGTTACAATTATAAGTAACATCAAATCATTATAAATTTGCATCTTTTACCCCTTAGCCCAAATAATTATCCATGATATGATTACTTTCTTTCTCCCACTCTCTCTTCCTACATCTCTTTTCTCATCTTTCTCAGTTCATTAATTAATAAAAGGTGAAAGAGAAAAGTATGCTCTCATTGACAACAGGAATGATAAGCCATCACTTGTGACAGAAGTTTCTTACTAATATTATACTTGGTATACATATACATGCATGTTAAGTTGCTTTAGTCATGTCTGACCCTTCGTGACTGTATGGATTGTAGCCTGCCAGGCTCCTCCGTCCATGGGATTCTCCAGGCAACAATACTGGAGTGGGTTGCCATGCTCTCCTCCAGGGGATCTTTCAAACCCAGGGATCGAGCCTGCGTCTCTTACATCTCCTGCATTGGCAGGTGGGTCCTTTACCACTAGTGCCATCTGGTATATACATATAAACATACATATACATATATATACACATAATTTTCATCACAATTGTCACTTCTCCCTTAGGCTGTAAGAATACCACACATTTAAGTTACATTTTATTGTGCTTGGGAACACAGGCTTTCTCTTGTTATTTTTTATTTGGTTGCCAAGCAACATACATACACAGAATTTCATATTTCTTATCCCTATCTCATTTTCAATTCTGTTGATGATAAGAATTTTACACTCAAATCTGTTATCAGAATTGTTCCTCTCTTCAAATCTTCTACTAAGTCATACTGTGCTCAGATTTTCTGCTGTTATTCAGTCGCTAAGTCATGTCTGACTCCTTGAGACCCCATGCAGTGCAACATGCCAGGCTTCCCTGTCCTTCACTGTCTCCTGGATTTTGCTCAAATGTATGTCCATTGAGTCAGTGATGCCAACCAATTATCTCATCCTCTGCTGCCCCCTTCTCCTCCTGCCCTCAATCTTTCCCAACATCAAAGTCTTGTCCAATGAGTTGGCTTTTTGCATCAGGTAGCCAAAGGATTGGAGCTTAAATATCAGCATCAGTCCTTCCAATAAATATTCAGAGTTGATTTCCTTTAGGATTGACTGATTAGATCTTTTTGTTGTCCAAAAGACTCTTGAGAGTCTTCTCCAGCACCACAATTCAAAATCACCGATTCTTTAGTGCTCAGACTTCTTTGGTAGCTCAGATAGTAAAGAATCTGCCTGCAATGTGAGAGACCTGGATTTGATCCCTGGGTCAGGAATATCCCTTGGAGAAAGAGTGGCAATCCACTCCAGTATTCTTGCCTGGAGAATTCCATGGACAGAGGTGCCTGGGTGAGATACACTCCGTGGGATTGCAAAGAGTTGGACACGACTGAGCTACTAACACTTTCACTTTCAGCCTTCTTTATGGTCCAACTCTCACATCCGTACATAGCTACTGGAAAAACTATGGTTTTGGCATACAGATCTTTGTTGGTAAAGTGATGTCTCCACTTTTTGCTTCATTGTCTACATTTGCCATAGCTTTTCTTCCAAGGAGCAAGCATCTTTTAATTTTGTGGCTGCAGTCACCATCTGCAGTGATTTTGGAGCCCAAGAAAATAAAGTCTGTCACTGTTGCCATTGTTTCCCCATCTATTAGTGATGGGACTTTGGCCACCTCATGCGAAGAGTTGACTCATTGCAAAAGACCCTAATGCTGGGAAGGATTGAGGGCAGGAGGAAAAGGGGACGACAGAGGATGAGATGGCTGGATGGCATCACCGACTTGATGGACATGGGTTTGGGTAGACTTTGGGAGTTGGTGATGGACAGGGAGGACTAGCATGCTGCGATTCATGGGGTCGCAAAGAGTTGGACACGACTGAGTGACTGAACTAAACTGAACTGAACTGATGGGACTGGATGCCATGATCTTCATTTTGGGAATGTTGAGTTTTAAATCAGCTTTTTCCACTCTCCTTTTTCACTCTCATCAAGAGGTTCTATAGTTCCTCTTTATTTTCTGCCATTAAAGTGGTATCATCTGCATATATGAGGTTGTTGATATTTCTCCCAGCAATCTTGATTCCAGCTTGTGCTTCATTCAGCCCAGCATTTCACATGATGTACTCTGCATATGTTAAGTGAAGTAAAGTCGCTCAGTCATGTCCGACTCTTTGCGACCCCACGGACTGTAGCCTACCAGGCTCCTCCATCCATGGGATTCTCCAGGCAAGAATACTGGAGTGGGTTGCCATTTCCTTCTCCAGGGGATCTTCCCGACCTAGGGATCAAACCCGGGTCTCCTGCATTGGAGGCAGACGCTTTAACCTCTGAGCCACCAGGGAAGTTCTGCATATATTAAGACACCTGTTAATCCTTTGAGAGATTTTCACTATAGAATAATTTTATAAGAGAAGGCTAAATTCAGTGAAAAGAACATGGAGTAAATAGACCTTGTTCAAAGCCTAAATTGACATTTTCTACTTGTGGAAAAATAATAATTTATGATTATTAAGCATATACATGCTCAATCAATGGCTTAAGAATTATATATTAAATATTTAATAACTAAGGTATTTTATACAGTAAAAAATAAGAATTCTTGGTGAAAGTTATAAGCAAACATAAATTTTTTAAATTAATTAATTTATTTTAATTGGAGGCTAATTCCTTTACAATATTGTAGTGGTTTCTACCATACATTGACATGAATCAGCCATGGGTGTACATGTGTCCCCCATCTTCAAACCCCTCCCACCTCCCTCCCTATCCCATCCCTCAGGGTTATCCCAGTGCACCAACTTTGAGTGCCCAGTGTATGCAGTAGAACTTGGACTGGTCATCTGTTTCACATATGGTAATATACACGTTTCAATACTATTCTCCCAAATCATCCCACCCTCGTCATCTCCCACAGAGTCCAAAAGTCTGTAATTTATATCTGCATCTCTTTTTCTGTCTTGCATATAGGATCATCATTACCATCATTCTAAATTCCATATATATGCATTAATATGCTGTATTGGTGTTCTTCTTTCTGACTTACTTCACTCTGTATAATAGGCTCCAGTTTCATCCACCTCATTAGAATTGATTCAAATACATTCTTTTTTAATAACTAAGTAATATTCCATCATGTGTATGTACCACAGCTTTCTTATCCATTCGATGGACATCTAGGCTGCTTCCATGTCCTAGCTATTGTAAACAGTGCTGTGATGAACATTGGGGTACACATGTCTCTTTCAATCCTGGTTTCCTTGGTGTGGATGCCCAGCAGTGGGATTGCTGGGTCGTATGGCAGTTCTCTTTTCAGCTTTTTAAGGAATCTCCACGTGGTTATCCATACTGGCTGTACTACTTTTCATTCCCACCAGCAATGTAAGAGGGTTCCCTTTTCTCCACACCCTCTCCAGAATTTATTGTTTGTAGACTTTTGAATAGCAGTCGTTCTGACCACCATGAGTACTTCACTGTGGTTTTGATTTGCATTTCTCTGATAATGAGTGATGTTGAGCATCTTTTCATGTGTTTGTTAGCCATCTGTATGTCTTCTTTAGAGAAATGTCTGTTAAGTTCTTTGGCCCATTTTTTGATTGGGTCATTTATTTTTCTGGTATTGAGCTGGCAGCTGCTTGTATATTTTTGAGATTATATCAGTGGCTTCATTTGCTATTATTTTCTCCCATTCTGAAGGCTGTCTTTTCACCTTGCTTATAGTTTCCTTCGTTGTGCAAAAGCTTTTAATTTTAATTAGGTCCCATTTGTTTATTTTTGCTCTTATTTCTGTTACTCTGGGAGGTGGGTCATAGAGAATCCTGCTGTGATTTATGCCAGAGATTTATGTTTTCCTATGTTTTCCTCTAGAAGTTTTATAGTTTCTGGTCTCACATTTATATCTTTAATCCATTTTGAGTTTATTTTTGTGGTTAGAAAGTGTTCTAGTTTCATTCTTTTATAAGTGGTTGACCAGTTTTCCCAGCACCACTTGTTAAAGAGATTGTCTTTTCTCCATTACATATTCTTGCCTTGTTTGTTGAAGATAAGTTGTCCAAAGTGTGTGGATTTATCTCTGGGGTTTCTATTTTGTTCCATTGATCTATATTTCTGTCTTTGTGCCAATACCATACTGTCTTGATGACTGTAGCTTTGTAGTATAGTCTGAAGTCAGGCAGGTTGATCCCTCCAGTTCCATTCTTTCTTCTCAAGACTGCTTTGGCTATTCGAGGTTCTTTGTATTTCCATACAAATTGTGAAATTATTTGTTCTAGTTCTGTGAAAAATACCATTTGTAGCTTGATAGGGATTGCACTGAATCTATAGATTGCTTTGGGTATTATAATCATTTTCATCATATTGATTCTTCTGATCCACGAACATGGTATATTTCTCAATCTATTTGTGTCATCTTTGATTTCTTTCATCAGTGTTTTATAGTTTTCTATATATAGGTTTTTCTTTCTTTGGGTAGATTTATTCCTAAGTATTTTATTCTTTTCATCACAATGGTGAATGGAATTGTTTCCTTAATTTCTCTTTCTGTTTTCTCATTGTTAGTGTATAGGAATACAAGTGATTTCTGTGTATTAATTTTATCCTGCAACTTTGCTATATTTATTGATTAGCTCTAGTAATTTTCTTGTGGTGTCTGTAGGGTTTTCTATGTAGAGGATCATGTCATCTGCAAACAGTAAGAGTTTTACTTCTTTTTTTCCAGTCTGGATTTCTTTTATTTCTTTTTTTTCTCTGGTTGCTGTGGCTAAAACTTCCAAAACTACGTTGAATAGTAGTGGTAAGAGTGGGCACCCTTGTCTTTCTTCTGACTTTAGAGGAAACGCTTTCAATTTTTCACCATTGAGGATAATGTTTGCTGTGGGTTTATTATATATGGCTTTTATTATGTTGAGGTATGTTCCTTCTATGCCTCCTTTCTGGAGGGTTTTTATCATAAATGGATGTTGAATTTTGTCAAAGGCTTTCTCTGCATCTATTGAGATAATCATATGGTTTTTATCTTTCAGTTTTTTAATGTGGTATATCACATTAATTGATTTGCAAATATTGAAGAATCCTTGCATCCTTGGGATAAAGCCCACTTGGTCAGGATATATGATCTTTTTAATATATTGCTGGATTCTGTTTCCTAGAATTTTGTTGAGGATTTTTGCATGTATGTTCATCAGTGATATTGGCCTGTTGTTTTCTTTTTTTGTAGCATCTTTGTTTTTGGTATTAGGGTGATGGTGGCCTCATAGAATGAGTTTAGCAGTTTATCTTCCTCTGCAATTTTCTGGAAGAGTTTGAGTAGGATGGGTGTTAGCTCTTCTCTAAATTTTTGGTAGAATTCACCTGTGAAGCTGTCTGGTCCTGGGCTTTTGTTTGTTGGAAGATTTTTTATTACAGTTTTGATTTACATGCTTGTGATGTGTCTGCAAACAGAAATTTTTAACAGCTTTGACATGTTCTTATTTGAAAAGAGATGTTAGTACATTATAACCTGTTATTTACTCACAACTCAATTCAAAGAGTTATGTCATATGTGGCATGAACAAGGGTAGAGAAATGAAAGATATAAAAGCTTAAATACAGGCACAGTATAAAATGTGGTTCTTACCTTAAAGAAGTTATGGACTAGTTTCACAGCCAAGACTTACACATCTGAAGCAATCACTGAATAGTAGAAGACATGTTGTAATAATAGCTACTGTTTATTAAGTGCCAAACTCTGTTAGATATTTTATAGACATGATTTATCATCTTAGTTATCATTTACCCCATGTATCATCTTAAACTAATCTTCCCAGGAAACTAAGTTTCAGGGAGGTTACATTGACTAGCACAGCTAATAGTGATAGCCAATACTTAGGGAGTGCCTAAAATGTGTGGCTTCGGGGGGGCACAGTGATGGATGTTAGAGCACAGGAGCCATGGCTGATGACTAGTTCTACCCTCTGTAGTCACAGATCTGAGATCAAATTCTTATGGCCTCCACACCCTCTAAAGCACAGATCTAGAATTTTAACTTAAAATTTTTCACAAAGCACACAAGACTCATCATTGACTTTATTTAACCATTGAGCTGACTGAGATTCATCCAAGAACCATACAGAGAAACTGGCCTTTGTGTGCTTTCAGAATCAAAGCTTGCTTAGAGCTAGCTGTGGAGTCTTTATACCTATATAATCTGGCTAACTTTCACCTCCATTTCTGCAACATCATTAAGGGTTGGAATGGGGATTCATTGAAAATGCTGTCCAAGCATCAGCATGATCCCTGGTTACTTGTTTGCTTGATAACCTGACAGTGACTATAAATAAACAATGAGAAAAGTAGAATAAAAGTCTTCATTATTTCCTTTGTTGAGTAATTGTTATCCTTGGTTTCATCATCAATGTATCTGTCAGTGAAAAATGCATGGCTTATGAGAGCTACCTATATAACCCACATGCATTTGACATAAAATAGTTAAGCTCAACATGAAGCAGAAAATACACCAACAATTTTTTGGAAGTCTCATAGTTATCCCTGGCTCTGTAACAAGAAAGAGAGAAAGAAAGTAATCATTAGAGAAAAGAGATTTTGAACATTGGAGGAGAGTCTTACCATTCTCAGTGTTACCATTTTTAAAACCACGTTCATTCAGTCTCTCACTGCAGTCATGGGGGGCATCTGCCTACAGGAAAGTTTTCCAAAGATGAGGTTCCAGTTTTGGTTACTTGAATCGTTTTAGCCTCCCCTTCATCACAGTGTATGTGTTAGTGCTAATTGCTCAGTCATGTCCAACTCTTTGTGACCCCATGGACCCTGCCAGGCTCCTCTGTCCATGGAATTCTCCAGGCAAGAATACTGAAGAGGGTAGTCATTCCCTTGTCATCAGAGTGTACAATGAAGAGAAAAAGAAAAAATATCAAACAAGCATTTCCTAAGGTTTTCCTGGAAAATTTGGGTCAAGTTATATTTAATTGATGTCATTCAAATGATAAAATTCTAAGAGCAAATAAGACTATGGAAAAAAAAAGTCAAATGGAATCTTGATTGTAGAACCATACTGAGTCTTAATTATGATATTTTAAGTTAAGACTTTCCAACAGTCATGTATATAGCTTATATATATGTACACATATATAGAGAGAGTCTAAAAACATACATTTATATCTATATATTATAACATTTTCCATGAGTTGATTTTAAAAATAGAGTTTTGCTATTAAAATGAAAGTCACTTTTTACAGCAAAGCAACATGAATGCTTTAGAGTAATAAATCAATATAATCTGTGCAGATTATATTATCTACATATAAAATAAAATACAAATTTTATTCATAAAATAAAATATGAAAATAATAAATATAATCTATATTGATTTAGTCTGGGTTCTTGAGGCTAAAGGTTTTATGTTTAAGGATTAAAAGTTCCCTGGAATTTACAATGTCTTCTCTCTTCTTAGTCAAACATTATAACGTCTTCTCTCTTCTTAGTCCTACATGGAATCAGGAGGAGGTCAACGTAGGACACATTCATCAGGAAACTATCCTAGAAATGGGTCAAAGAAATCAGAGGATTGTTGCAGTGTCATTAAGGAGAAGTAAATAAGGTGGATTTACCCAACAATTACACTAAATATTGTGAGACTCAGATTACTCAGAGCAAGTAAACACGTGCCCGGAAAGCACATGTAAGCACAGCCCTGGTGAGAAGTACCTGCAGAAACCTTGTTTGGTTAGGACCTGCTACTTCTTATAAAAATATAGCACAAAGACACCTGTTGCCTGGGTGTATCACCCTCCCACGCCCAGATCCAACACACAGAAGAACAAAACAAAGGCAGCTGAATGGGCCTTCCTTAGGTCATGGCTGCAAAATACAGTTTGCCATGACTAGTTCATTCTTGTGCACAGCTAGGGCTCTTCCCCTAAGCGGCACACAGCCCTCCTTCTGCATCACTACAAGCCCCACAAGCTCTCCAGTCTGCCCATTTCAGAAGAGTGTCCAATCTCCTCTAATTGAGGAACCCCAGTCACTTGCCAGTGATTGTGACTCAGAGGCCTCAAGTATCAATCACTCAGCAGAGATTGGAGCATCTAAACCGTCAATGTCTTGAGAGAAAAGACTAATTTTTTAAATTGCCCTACTACCTTCCTGTAGGGGCTTCATTGATCACTTGGTGGTAACGAATCAACCTGCAAGGCAGGAGACACAAGAGACAGGAGTTTGACTCCTGGGTCTGGAAGATACCTTGCAGGAGCAAATGGAAACCCATTCTAGTATTTTTGTCTGAAAAAATTCCTGTGGACAACGGAGCTTGGCAGGCTACAATCCATGGGGTCACAAAGAGTCAGACACAACTGAGCAACTAAGCGTGCAAATTCCCATAAGATACAGTCATGAATTAAGGACACGATGAATTCTCAAAACTTACTGTCAGAAAGAGAGGACCAACTCAGTGGGGTAAGATGAAAGCAGACAAAAATAAAATGTGATACGAAATAGTGAGTCAATTTGGGATAGTCTTTAAGATGAAATGATGCACACTCATTCTTTCTTTCATCTGTCTATATATGTTCAGCAAGCATTTATAGGGACTGTTGACTGAAAGATACATACACAAACTAAAAGTTGAGAGTTCTTGTATGCTTCATTCAGTGGACATACTGAAGACTTCAAGCCCTGGAGGCAGCATCTCAAGTAATCCTGAGAAAACTTCTCTGAGTAGGCAAGGGGGCAGCTGGAACACATAGGAGTTTCTCAACAAAGGGTAGGTGGGAGGAACACTATATTATTGTTAATAAACGAAAACTAGATATCTCAGGTTAAGGAATGTAGTGCTTTTCTGCGTATGGAAAAATGTCAGAATATGGGCTTACTGAAATCATTCCTTGGATATGTATCTCAGCTGTATGGGACCAGTATCCTGGGTTTTCACAACCTGAGTTTCCTCAGGGCTCACTATAGGGAGTGGCCACAGTCTGATGACTGCTAGATGGCAGGTGTTCTTAATTTCCTCCCTTAGTTCCCTCAGGGCTCACTGTTGAAGGGCTACAATCACTGATGACTGTGACATCTTTTGTTTACTAATATGGCAGGCAATATTTTACTTCTCAGAAACTTCATGCTAGGTCTCAAAGAGACAGATGTGAGAACGAAACTTCTTCTTTTCTCAAGGAATCCAGTCTGTTTTCCCATGTGGAAATACACATGAATCACTTGAAATGAGGGTTTTAAATGCCAGTGCCTAGCTATATACCCATAGATTCTCATCTGGTTTGGCTGGGGTGGGTTCTAAAAGTCTTCATTGTTTTAATGGTAATTATGATGCCTGTGGTCCATGTAATACTAAGCAAGCACATAGCAGAGGGTCCTAGTAAGTCTGTTCTGAATGGACTTGATCTCGGAAGGCCTCAGCCTGCAGCTGCTTGAAGCAGGATTTTGGTTTCCAACCAGAGATTGAAGTCAGGCCACAGCAGTGAGAGTGTTAAATCCTAGCCACTAGACCAGAATCAGCAATAAGGCCTGGTCCTTCTCTTTGCAGAAATGAATTCCCATGAAGACACGGAAAGTAGTGAAACATGTTAAGTGCTTATTAGAAGGAAAAGGGTACATGTGGATAGACAAACACATGGGCTCAGAGAGAGCCGTGCCCTCGTGGTAGTCTGAATCAATTATATGGGGCATTTTTTTCTGGGTTTTCTTTAGCCAATTATCTTTCTTTGCCTGGTTCTGAGTCCATATTTATATATCTCAGGCTCTTCCCATGTGTGCACACCCCTTGCTTAGTCAAAGTAGATTCTAGTGAAGAGGCCTATGGGTAGGTTGACATCACTCCCTGTTTGATCTCCAGGGGGCCTTTCTGTACATGCATAGTCGGGAACGTCTTCTTGATCTTGAGAATGAGAAATATGTGGTGTCTTATCTGGACAGGGCTCAATTCCTCCTCCTCTTCATCTTGGAGCATCTGTCCACAGCGGACAAACACCATCTGCTCTGTCTGGGGCCCATATATCTCCTGACTCAGACTGAAAGGTTAAGAGCCTAATGATTCACATTTCCTTTAGAATCAAGCCACCTGAGTTCAGACATTGGCTCCATCCCTATATGTTTGACCTCAGGCAAACAACTTGACCTCAACACCAGGTTTCATTTGAAATACAGTTGTAATAACATTTCTTATCCCTTGGGATTATTTTAAGAATAAAATGAGATAATCACAATCATGTCTGACATGTTACTTGGCACATAATAGGTGTTCAAAACAAGTTGTATTAGCTACAATAATTATCACTGTTGGTGGTGGCATTATTATTTCTACCATATTATAGTGTTTCACCAGAATTTGGCTATGTTAATCAATATTCATTATATATAAACATATCAACATAAACTTACATATTTATTATATGGGCTTCCCAGGTGACACTAGTGGTAAAGATCTGTCTGCCAATGCAGGAGATGCAGTAGACTTTGCTTGGATCCCTGGGTCAGGAAGATCCCCTGGAGGAGAAAGTGGCAACCCACTCCAGTATTTTTGCCTGGAGAATCTCATGGACAGAAGAGACTGGTGGGCTACAGTCCCTGGGGTTGCAAAGAGTCAGACACGACTGAGCGACTAAGCACACATGTACTACATACATAATCCATATATTATTAATCATATTACTTATAGTATAAATTAAAAACTCCAATACTTTGGCCACCTGATTCGAAGAACTGATCATTTGAAAAGACCCTGATGCTGGGAAAGATGGAAGACTGGAGGAGAAGGGGATGAAAGAGGATGAGATGGTTGGATGGCATCACTGACTCAATGGACATGAGTTTGAGTAGCCTCCGGGAGTTGGTGATGGACAGGGAGGCCTGGCGTGCTGCAATCCATGGGGTCGCAAAGAGTTGGACGTGACTGAGTGACTGAACTGAACTGAACTGATATAGTCAACAGAGGTTATGACTTTGACAAATCCAAGAGAGGAGTTCATGGAATTTTCTATAACAGAATAGTGAAGGCATAGTCTGAAAAATCCTTCCATTTCTTACAGTGAGACTTGTAACCATCATTGAGATTTCCATGTTATATAGTAGTCAATGGGAGATGGTCTGCAAAATGCCCCCTCTGTTATTTCTGCAGTCATTATTTGTTTTCTCAACTTAAGTAGTTTAAACGCCAAATGAGGAATATATATCATCTTTTTATCTCATAATTTTCACAATTTTCTATTTGAAAAATAGCTTCTTTCTTATGATAAAGTAATACTGGACATAGAAAATTTAGAAATGGAGAGTCCTTTAAAAATGAGAAAAAATTTACCGTCTAGATATAACCATAATTAAAATTTGATGCTTAGTCCTTTCTGTCTCTTTATAGTTTGTTATATCACTGAGATCAAAATGTATGCACAAATTGCATTATTTTACCCTTAATATTATATAATAGGAATTCACATATCGTGCAAAAAGATAATATTTGGCTGCTGAATAATTCCATTCTTCCTCCCCCATAATTTATTTTATCACTCTCTTATTTTAGCAGATTAAGATGAACAATAAAGTGAACTTTACAGATGATGCTTTCATATATTTTTTTTCTTTTGGATAGACTCTTGGAATTAGAATTATAGAGTAAGGTGTATAAATATTTTTAAATTTCCAATATGTGCTAATACATCTCTTTCCATTAAGGTTGTGCCAATGCTCACTTCCACCATCAGAAGAAGAGTACTAATTTATCTGATAACTAGAGATATTAAATGTGCTTTGATTCATATGTTTGTCCTTAGATTTTTCTGTGAATTATATATACATTTCCTTCTTTTGCTCAATTATCTATTGTAGATTTAATTGATATTGGTTTTATTTTTTTCTTCTTTCCTTCCTTTCTTCTTTCTTTCTTTTCTTACTAAAAAGTCACCAGTTCAGATTTTTCATGGGATGAATCTTGAATAATTAAGTATATTATTTGTTAAGACACCATCTAGAAGGATATTTCCACTCCCCCCAACAGTAGCCTTATGGAAAGATTACACAAAGTTTCACTTTTAGAATTCTCTTTGATGACAAATATATTAATATTTCCTTTTACAGGTAGATTCCAAATGTGGCAGCTTTTAGCAGCAACATGCTGGATGCTTCTTCTTGGGCCTGTATATGGTTATCACAAGAAAGGAAGCATCACAAATCCTGAAGCTAACATGAATATTGTAAGTCGTTCATTAAGGGAAAATATTTAAGATAAGGAATTATTAAGCTATTGTCATTCTAGGGGCTTTCCTGGTGTCATTTTAGATATAACTAGTATGCTTGTCCAGTTTTTAAAAATTCCAAATTGACTAAATCTGTGTTTCCAACCTTTGTTCCTTGGCATAGTTGACTAACCAAAGAAGTGAAAGACCTGACCCAATTTGGGGCAGTAAGGCTCCCTCTGCTGGTGGTTTGAGCTACCATCTCATGGTGGTTTCCTGAAGAGAAAATTCACGAATTCCTATTGATGATCTTTTTAGAGAATCCTTGGGCTCTTCCTGAGGTTTCTCCTAGAGCAGTTTCTCTGATTTATGAACTAAATTCATGTACATTTTAAGTTTAGTAAGCCAGATTTGGTTTGGGCTGCTTATAAACAAAAATATCTTAACATGCAGGAATTCATATCAGAAGGGGACTAGAACAAAGTGGAATGAAATAGATCTATGCGAACAACAAAAACAAACAAAAAAAGACCAGTGACAAATGCTTACTATATGCTTCATTCCAGTGGAAAACATTTCTTGTATATATTGTGTACTGTCATGTCCCCACCCATAACCATTTGTATTAGAACTTTAAGAATGGAACTATCAATGATATAATTTTTCAAAAAACATTTAGAGAGTGAACCTGAGTGCATTAATAATACCATGCCAAGAAAACTACATGTATGATCACCACCTTACCTTACCAACACCTTGGCATGCATCTTCCTTTCAAAACCCTCCTCAAGTTATCCTGATTTTCCTGCTCTATTGAACAGTAGGTTTTGACTTAAAGTATTATATTGCAATGTGGGTAAAAATCTAGGCATTATATCATGAAGGTATACATGTTCCTTTCCCCTTTTTAGAGCCAGATTATTTCCTACTGGGGCTATCCTTATGAAACATATGACGTTGTCACAGAAGATGGTTATATCCTCGGAATTTACAGGATTCCTCATGGACGAAGATGTCCAAAAACAGGTAGGATTTATTTCATTATGAAAGGAATAATGCCTAAAGAGAGATTCCTGGATGTGCTGATAGCAGCAGGACAGCTGTGATTCTAAAATAGAGCCTATTCTCTTCTGATAGTGGAGTAAAATCATCACCATCACCTCCACTATTCCATTTCATTTGCATAACGCTGGAGTGTTTAAGTCATTAGCATGCACAATTTAGTCTTTCCTTTTCTCCATCATTTTGACCTCTTTCCCACCAAACACAGAAACAAAAGAAAATGGGGTCTTATTCTAGGAATACCCCCTTTCCAGCTTAAAATCCAGAACTCAAGGGTCATTTTTGATGCTCTTCTGCCCTCACTTTCTACGCCCAGCCGATCACCAAGACCTACCAATTTCGCCTTCTGTCTCTCCAATCTGAAAACTCTCAATTTCAATGTCACTCAAGTCCAGGCTTAGACATTATCGTTATCTTTGGCACTATCAGTTCTTTTAAGCTACTGCAATAGCTTTCTAACTGCTTTTATTTCACTTGTAATTAGTTCTCTACACAAGTCATTTGGATTTATTTTTTACAGTCAACCTGACCCTATTAGTTCTATCCTTGATTGTAATTAAAGAGCCATTTCTAGCTCCCTGCAATACAGGTTAGGATCTGAGAGAACACAGGATCCACTTGGCAAGAATTGTTTGCTTCTTCTCTCATTTCTTAGCGCCTTTGATTCTTTGGAGCTTTGTATAAACAAACTTTCCAATATCAAAAGGGTTATTTGTTAGAAGGTTAAAAAACAATTTACTCAATCTAGATGGAACAGTGTTGTTCACTTTATAGAAGTGACCATTCCCTAAAATAACTCCATTACCTTTGGAACTACTCGTGAGAACTTTACTTGCCCGAACCTTCACCTTGTCAGTTCTGCCAGGTAGCTGCCAAAAAGCGTGGAAGGAAAGCTGTCTCTACAATGAGAAGCTGCCTGAGGGCTCAGATTAGAGATGAGCTATGGATTGTGACTGCACTTTGGAGATATTTTAGCAGAATCAGTAACACCTCTTCCTTCTGTCTTTTTCTCAAAAAATATCTCAAATGGATATAGATTTTGATCCTTGCTTCCAGATGGCCGAGGCTCTCTGAGAGTCCAGTCTCGCCTACTCAATCTCAGGAAGCTGGTCGAGCCCCAAAGGGGACCTGTGGGAAAGACTTGTGGCACCAACAGAGCATCATAAACCATTTATAAAAGACAGAAATATCCAGTCACTTCTCTTTCTTCTTCTCAATGTTTTCAGCACCACTTCCCTATTTCCTTCTTTTTCTTTTCTCTTTCTTTAATCAAATTGTTCCAATTCTACATTGTGAGCAGAATTTTTATATCAAATGAACAATTTTACTTTGTGTACATTTCACTTAAAACCTTGCATTTCACTTACTGACAATGCATGTTAACTAGCATAGTACCTCGCATTCAGTGAAATATTCAACAAATGGCATTTTTATTGTCTTTGTTATTATCTTGGAAAAATACAAGCTTTGTAATCAGATGCTTTTTGAGAAATAAAGTGTCATTAATGTGAATAATTATAGAGCAGGTAATTATTGTGGCTGAACAAAATTATACTTTAATTTTAATTTAATTCTTATAACTACACCATAAGATAGCATTTTTTATTATCCCCCATTACAAAATAAGTTAACTAAGGCACAAAGAGGTTGATACATAACAGAAGAGATTTTTGAAGCAGGGCACTCTGACTCCAACAGCTATTTAACAATTCAATACATTGGACATAATCCCAGTTTTACAGAGAGAAACACAAGACATGGAGAAGATAAATAACTTGACCAGCTTCAGAAGTAGTTCAAAATCCTAAAACCTAGATTTGCCTGGTGGTGCCAAATTTCCTTTCTTAACCTTTCTTTTGTATTGCAGGGAGTCAGAAAAAAGAATTTTCTTGTAGGCACCAAGGAAGTTCAGATAAAAAAATTCTCATTGCCTGTGTTTTGCAGCTCCAAAGCCTGTTGTGTATTTGCAACATGGCTTAGTTGCATCTGCCAGTAACTGGATTTGCAACCCGCCCAACAACAGCTTGGCTTTCCTTCTGGCAGATGTTGGTTATGATGTGTGGCTGGGGAACAGCCGAGGAAATACTTGGTCCAGAAAACACTTGAAATTTTCACCCAAATCACCAGAATACTGGGCCTTCAGGTAGGAAGAACACTACTAATGACTAAATTGTGTACATGGCTCTTTTATATGGATGACTACCCTTTTGAATTTTCCCTTTTTGTCTAACTGCACATTGTGGAATCCACAAGATGGAAATAAACATACCTTCCTCTACCCAGGTTTTCTTCACAAGCTCTGAAGAAATGCCCATATTATTGCGTTGATAGTTGTTTTAAACACTCCACTTGGCCTGTGTGTATGTAAAGTATATAAGAAAGAAAAAAAATCAAAATGCAAATTCCAGGCCTATCACATTGTTAATGTGCAGTCCAGAAATTTGCATGGTACACTTAATGAAGAGGAATAATAACACTGATCAAGAAATGGGAACAGAAACAATGTTCTGGTTGAAAATCCTGAGAACCAGACATTTGTGTTAAGTCAAAATGAGCCAAGCACTTGAGCAGGGGTGACACTCCAATGTTTATTTACTGAGGAGTGAAGGAACTCTGTCCTACATAGACGGAGGGTGCTGTAATCTCTTCATGGAGCCAACCTGCCAACAGCAGTCCCTGGGGGTGCTGTCTGCCTTAGAAGTTAGGCCAACTGAGTCACAGAAGCAAACCTGGCATTTGTAGTGAAGCTAAGAACCATGCCTTGAAGATCACTAAATCTGCTCGTTCCTTGACCTCATTCCCGCCTCATTCCTGGAAGCCATTTGCCATTCCCTAATTCCACATCCCAGTGCAGTTGTGCCATGGCACCATTGCAAACAGCATCATGATTCCCTAGATGAGTGTTTTCCTGACTACACACAGGAGAGAAAGCACCTGAGGCCTCTTTCCTGGAAATGTTGATCCAGTCTATCTGGGCTGAGGTCTGCAAGTCTCTTCAGTTTTTCTGTTTGTAAAATAAGCATTCCAGGTAATTTTTCTTTTCAAAGGAGTTTGGTAAATCTGCTATAGAATTAAGTGAAAAGCCTCTGTAGATTGGGTAAAACAGCCCCTGATGCTGGGAAAGATCAAAGGCAAAAGGAGAAGGGGGTGGCAGAGGATAAGATGGTTACATAGCATCACTAACTCAATGGACAGAAATTTGAGCAAACTCCAGGAAACAGTAGAGAACAGAGGAGCCTGGCATGCTGCAGACCAAGGGGTCACAAAGACATGACTTAGTGACCAAACAACTACAACTCTGTAGGCTTTGCAAGTCGGAGTTTTCAGTTTCTTAACACAAAGTTACTCTTGGATCAAGACGAGATCCTCAGAAGATGCTTGACATCATGTATTGATTCTAGTCTTACATTTAACAAAAGCTAAGCATCTAGATATGCAACACATATGTTTAAGTATTACAAGCCTAACAATGAGATAGATTTTTTTTTCTAACGCTGTTTTGTTTTGTTTTTTTCCTTTGGTAGTTTGGATGAGATGGCTAAATATGACCTTCCAGCCACAGTCAATTTTATCATAGAGAAAACCAGACAAGAGCAACTCTACTACGTGGGCCACTCCCAAGGCACCACCATTGGTGTGTTTGGGGCAGATGTGATTTGAGGGTGTCAGGAGATTTTCTTCATATTCATGAAAGGGGTCAGGATTTCTTCCCTCTGTGCAGTCTCTAGCTTGGGGACTTTGAGTTGGAAAAATATCACTCCTGGCTGTCTTCTGAAGAGTAAATAAAGTGAGGATGACTAAGGGATTTTCCTGCCCCCTCAGGACTAAATTTGGAGATTGATGGATAAGACTGACAGAAAGTCAATTATTTATTTATTCATTTGTGTACCCAACAAACACTTGCCAGACACTGGGTTAGATACTGGGAAATCAAAGATAAATATGGTATACATCTTTCCCTTGAAGAGATCACAGTCTAGTAAGGGAAACTAAACAGAAAGCAGAGAATGACAAGTCTCAGTGATCACATGCCACAATCAGTGTGACTTTCAGTTAGTTCCCAGTGGGTGCTAGGGTAGGCTAGATGTGGATGAACCACATTGGCAGTGCCAGAAGGCTCTCCATTCTCTTCTCTGTTCTCTTTTCAGCTAGAGAACTTGGCAATGCTAACAGCATTTACACCAGGCATTTGAGAGCATTATCATCCACATTTAATAAATGGCTGAACTTAGGAGTCCTTTCTAATGGAGATAATGCCATTAGAAAATCTACATGTATATAAATCTAACCTTTGAAAGAGTTATTCTATAAGTATTCTATTTTCCATGTTTACAGATAGAGAAAGCTGAGACTCATAAAGGGGAGGTTAGTTGCCCAAGTTTTCACACAGTTAGCAAATGGGAAACCAAAACTATAGCTCAGTTTTGTCTGATACCAAAGACTATGGTCAAGCTAGAATGGTGGTTGGAGTTTGCCTGACAACAGATATTTGAATCCTTTTTGTAATATTCTCTGTAAGTAGATTTGCATCCTTCAGAAGCAGGAAACTCACTTTATTCTGAATTAGCCAGTTTCATCTTTGGAAATTTAAAAATCCTTGCCCCGAAATGGTACTTACTCTGAGTGTCTTTGTTTTCTTTTTTAATATAACTGCTTTTACTATCATTTAAAGTGAGTTAAGTAAGAATTGTTCTAAATCCATGAATTAGTATCTTCTTCCCTTTCAGCTTTCATAGCATTCTCCACTAATCCAGAGCTGGCTAAAAGGATTAAGATATTTTTTGCATTGGCTCCAGTCACGACCTTGAAATACACCCAAAGTCCTATGAAAAAATTTTCAAATCTTTCCAGAAAAGCAGTCAAGGTATGTGACAACTTTTCCCCAGGTTTCAGTCTGTGTTAAGTAAAACTATCTCTATTTCTACTGATTTCAAGAAAAGACAACTTGAGACATAAAGTTTTACCAAGTGGATCAGTGGTAAAGAGCCCGCCTACGATGCTGAAGACTCGGGTTCGATCCCTGGGTCAGGAAGATCCTCTGAAGAAGGAAATGGCTAACCCCACCAGTATTCTTGCCTGGAGAATTCCATGGATAGAGGAGCCCAGCAGGCTACAGTCCTTGGGGTCACACAGAGTCTGACACAACTGAGCATCTAGAAAGAATAAAATAGGTGCTTGAGGTACACACGTAGGCTTACTGATGATGCACACTTTTGCCAACTGAGTTCAGGATGCTCACTCTGATGCCATTCTACTCTACCGTCTTCATTTTTGATTTACAGGCTTCTCTCTCACACGATTCCTCAATCATAGATATAGCAAGAGCTGATTTGATTGATGGGCTGATTGGTTTAATTTGTTGTTGTTGTTCAGTTGCTCAGTCACATCCAGCTCTTTGTGACCCCATGGATTGCAGTATGCCAGGCTTCCCTGTTCTTCACCATCTTCTGGAGTTTTCTCAAACTCATGTCCATTGAGCCAGTGATGCCACCCAATCATCTCATCCTCTGTCATTCACTTCTCCTCCTGCCCTCAATCTTTCCCAGCATCAGGGTCCATCAGGGTCTTTTCTAATGAATCAGGTTGTCGCATCAGGTGGCCAAAGTATTGGAGCTTCAGCTTCAGCATCAGTACTTCCAATGAATATTCGGGTTGATTTCCTTTAGATTTGATCTCCTTGCAGTCCAAGGGACTCTCAAGAGTCTTCTCCAGCACCACTGTTCAAAAGCATCAGTGGTTTAATTTAGTAGGTTAAATTTCTCTCCAGTGCTCCCTAGTGTATCAAGGACAGTATGGTATAGTATTTCAGACTGTATGGAGTCTGACGGCAGGAATTTGAATCCTAGGTAGCTGGGTGAATTTGGTCAAGACCTTAATTCTAGGAAATATTTTATTCATCTATTAAGTGAGGATAATAGTAGTCTCTACTCATAGGGCTGCTCTGCAGATTAAGTGAGTACATATATGTAAATCTCTTACACATTGTTAGCCTTTAATAAATTCCAGCTATTGTTATTGCTGTCATGATTTCCATAGAACACTAAAAGTCCAAAGTTGCCCACACTTCGTCAACTCTGTCAACTCCTCAAAACCTAGGCAGTATCCTAGACCTCAGATGATTTCTGCCAGCTGCCAGCTAACTAAATGATTATTTGCTCAATGGAGAGAACTGCTCTTTGTGAGTTGATGTGTTTTCCCATGACATAGTAATATGGGCTTCTCCCGTGACAGACAGAAGGTGATTAGACTGTTTAGCAATTTCAGTGAAAGCATACGAAAGTGAAAGAATTTTTATAGAAGCCAGGAGTTCTAATTGGTGAGAGATAAGCAAATTAGCCCAGGGTGATTTAATTCCATACCTATATAACCAAGAAAGACCATAGCAGCAAAACTACGGTAACAATGTGAAAAATGCTCACAGATCCCTCATAGTACATGGGCATCTTTTACCATAGAGATTTCAGTCCAACCTGGTCCTACATTATCAGGCAAACAGCACCAGACTTCTTGTTAAATTATTTCAGCATTCCCACAAAGTTAAGAGATATTCTGAGATGGTAGGATCTTCACATTCTCAATTTGCACAACTCTGCTTCAACTTTCAATATGTTTTTATCTACCTATAGTGTAATGCAGTTCAATTCAATTCTGTAAAAAAGAAAAAAAAAAGATTATCTAGGAGCTACTGTTTCAAAAGCATGGCATCAGGAAACAGCTATGCCTATAAAGCTACTTTTCAGCCAATCAGCATGACTGAAAATTGGGGTACATGTGTGAATGGTGGAAGACTTGACCAAGAAGAGAATAATGGACAGTTCATAGAAAACAGCTATATCATGTTAAAGAGTTTTGTTCTATTGGTGATGGGAAGTCATTGAAGAATGTTGAACAGAGAAATGGATTGATCAGTTTTGTAGTTTTAGAAATATTACCCGTAAGGTGCTTTAACTCCAATAGAGAAGCTACCACATGTGACTAACTCACTAATTCCTAATAGAAATTCCAGTAAAATCATAATGATAGATCAAAAAACTGCCAGACAAACTCAGAGAAAATGTTTCTAGTCATTGAAATCATGGAAGACTTCCTGGATGGCATTTCTGAGTTTGGGCTGAAGGACAAGATTTCAATTTACAATGTCTTGCAGAAAGTCTTTCTAAACTAAGAGGGAAACCTGAGTACCACTTGAAGGGGTGAAGCTTAAGCCATGGGAAATCACATGTAATCGACTTTATTTAGCTTTAGATTTGTGAAAAGTATGAGAAATAATATTGGATATGTATGAATAGATTCTGTAGGAAATGTAGGAATATTGGAAATGTGGACTTAAATGCCAAGTTAAGAAACTTGGGTAATATTCAATATATGGTGGGTGATCATGGAAGGTATTTACACAAAGGAATGACATGCATAATGCTCTTTTTAGAAAAATTCTCCTGGGGACCAAATGGAAGTGAATGAGAGTAAAAGATATAAGAAGGGCAAAAGATGAGGGAAATGGTTATAGAATTATTGTTACACTTCAGTTGAGAAACCGAGCCAGGGTTGTGCAAAAAGAAGACGAACTTTATAGGATTTGAGAATGAAATGGTAGGCATGGTATAAACTTTTAGAGAGTTAAGATTTTTTTTCTCTTTTCCTCTCGTATTAGCCAAACATTGGTCTTCCAGTTTTTCTCATCAATAGTTGCTCTGTAAATAGTTTTAATTTTAGTGTGCCTGTGGGGAAGATGAGCTTGGGTTCTTTCTACTCTACCACCTTGCCTACTTTGCACTAGGTGTGTTTTAAATGTGATCTATTATCTACACAGAAATTCTTAGTGCACATTGATTTTCTATTTTATAGTTGAGGAAATCCAGGATAATAGAAAACTGAATACGAGACAGAGTTTAGAATCAAACCAAGGTATCACTGACCCCAAAGCCTTACCAATTTCCTATGGAGACGAGTTTTTTAGGGGATGCTCCAGAAAACACTTCAACTAAAGGATTCTGGGAGAAAAAGCTTCAAGAGGTGAGTTGGGAGGACTACAAAGACAAAGTTTAATGGGCTTTTTGGTTCCACTGAGGACTAGTACTGAGCAGATGTCACCCATGTCCAGTGCTTGAATGAATTACCACTAGTTTTCCACTTGACATTCACATCCATGAAAGTTGATGGTGTCTTAAATCGATCTTGCAGGTATTATTTGGTGACAAGATGTTCTGTCCTCACACATTTTTTAACCAATTCATTGCCACCAAGGTATGCAACCGGAAGATATTTCGTCGCATTTGCAGCAACTTTATATTTACTTTGAGCGGATTTGATCCAAAAAACTTAAACATGGTACGTGTAAGTAGTCAGATCCAGGAAAGCAATTATTTTGTTGGACAGAGACAAGGAGAGTTCATTCTAAATTGCATGGAAACCACATTTCAAAGTTTTTTTGTCTCCTGGAATGTAACTAGTATGTTCATGGCTTCCAACTCAAGCTGAGAATCCACCTGCTTGAGTAGGAGGATTTGAGGCTTCATTAAATATCTCTTGACTATATTCTTGGACCTGGAAAGAAAAAGTGTGTTGCCTTTTGTCTTTGACCACAGGATATACTCTGTGGGCTTTACACAGTCACTGCCCTAGACAGGAGAATAGAGGTGAGGGAAGAGAAAATTCTTAAAGATGGGCTTCTTTGCTTAGTTTTTCTTCAGAGGATGTGGTACATGTTTATTCTGAGAGAGAGAGATTGGGCCAGGTGAGAGAGGGGAAGAAAATACTCAGATTCACTTGTGGTGTGATTATATGATTAGCCTTCAGGTAAGAAATAATCTTTTTGCTTTGCAGAGTCGCTTAGATGTTTATTTTGCACAGGGCTCTGCGGGAACATCTGTTCAGACCATGCTGCACTGGGCCCAGGTAGGTACTCCCACTTCCTGATATAACACACACATATCTCTGCAAGATCCCTGAGGAGCACGTCCAGAGAGCTCACTCTGCGGGTTATGCCACTGTCAGGTGGATGTTCCTGGAATCAGATCAACTCATGTCGATTTTCTTTACTTTCATCTATTCTCCAGGTCCTCTGTGTGTTCCCAGATATTCTGACTGAATTCTGATCTTCAGATTACTCCTAATTGTCTTGTCTAGGAAAAGTTTGTGTTTCCTCTTTCGGGAAATCATTCCCTCTAACAGAGCTATACATAACATGATAAACGCTATTCTAGAAAGATCTTTTTACCCTCCAACTGGGATATGGGTAATTTCAGAGTGTGGAAATACTGCTTAATTTAGAGGAAATTAAATGTTAGAGAGGGTTTAAAATGGATTAAGGGTTTCTATTTTTACTCTCCACTTAAGTTTTTTATGTGTGTTACTATATTTCTCAGTATTTGGCAAGCTCAGCGATAAGTCAAATTCAGTTGGCATAGCTTTCTAAGCCACACATGCCTGAGTGTGTGTATGTGTGTGTGCACATGTACAAGTGGGGGAGGTTTAATATTTAGTATTTAATTAAATATCTTAATTTTAAAATACTTTAAAAAGTTGAATAAGAATCTAAAATCCCTAGGAATCTGAATTTTAACCTACACCCTGATAAATTTCTTCCATGTTTTAAAGTTGACAATCACTGCTATCAATAGACTTAAATACTAGTTGAAGAGTTCTGCAATTCTTTGAAGAGTTCCACCCTCAAGAGATAAGAGTTCAAGTTCCTAAAGGAAGACAGATATTCCAGATTTAGGACTTCCTATTGGTGAGGAGACAGGTAGATTCTGAAAGGCATAGTTTTCCAGATAATACAACTTGGATTTCATATTCATTGAGCACTTACAATGTGTTCTTATTGTCCAGATATATCTCTCATTGTCTGTTATGAATTCTCCTAACAATCTTTCAGTGAAACCATTGATACTCCCCACTCTAAAAATGTCATAGCCAATCCTTAGCTCTCACATTTGACTCTTCTTAAAGCTATCTCTTCTCCTTTGATAGAAAGTTCTCTTGAGAATAGAAATAAGTGGGTGGGGTGGGGAGATAAAATATTTGGTTAAAAGTTACATAGACAGCTAAAGCAAGGATGATGATAATGACATGATGGTAACAATATCAATAAAAAGAGTGATTTCTTGACCGTTCCTAGGTGCCACATGCTTTTCATACATTACTTAATCTTCATAACCCTATAAGCAGAATGCTATTGTCATTTCCATTGCACAGATGAAAAAACAGGTTTAGAGAAGATGCATATACAGCCTGGATCACAGATTTAATAATCCATTAAGCCTGGCTTAAAACTAGTTCTGTTTGATGCTAGAACCCAAGTTCCTAACTATATAGTACATTCTATTGCCTCTCATTCCTGAAAACCTACAGAATTTCAACCACAGCAGACTACTGCCTCTGTGAACATAAATCACAATGGGAAACATTTCAAACAAAAAATCAGAATTAAATCAGTTCATGTGGAAAAAATCAAGTTAAAGGGAAAAAAAAACCTTTGGAGTAGTCTGAAAATAATTTAATGAAGTGCTTGAGGTAAAGGTAAAAATTATGTCTCCTCAATCCAAATGGGTGGCAAATAACCAAAAAAAGGAACCCCTAGAAGTATTAATGTTTCTGTATTAATATCTGAAGTCTAAAACTTAAAATAACAGAAGGGCACACACAGTGTCTCAGACACTCAGCCTCTGGCCATGTTACTGACAACATGGCAGGCTGATTGGCCATATAGACAGGAGACAGACAGACACTATACCTGAGAAAGCCTTGAAGGTGTTCTTTGAGTGAGCATTCTTTCAAAGGTAGCAAAAATGTTTAAGAATAAGGAATACAGTCATAATATTCTAGACCATCTGATAAGATAACAAGGTATAAAATTTAATAATAGCAGCTGTCATTTTTTTAATGTATAGCTAGTGCCTTTTAAAAAATATTAAAATTCTTGAAGCCAAGATGTTCAAGAATCACTGTAGCATCTCTTAAAACATGTCTATGTACGGAGCATAGAATTTATTTAAAGGCATCACTGCTGGAGGATTTTCATTGGAAAAGCATAAAAGGGAGAAAAGATAGTTCCATGAGTTTGTATCCATTTTATCATTTGTATTATTTCACTTATTAAACTTTGGCTTTTAGCTCATGTGCTCAAGCGTGGGACATTATGTCAATCCTTTGTGTGTATTTTTTTCTTACTGTCTTTACATGTATGCTGTTCTCGTATATCATTTTAACGTGTTTATTATTTGTATCTTTTTATAGGCTGTTAATTCTGGTCGGTTCCAAGCTTTTGACTGGGGAAACCCCGATCAGAACATGAAGCATTTCCACCAGGTACAATGACAATAGTCACCACCTGCCTACTGCAAATCAAATTTGTAAAAATAGTATCTACTCATCAAGCACCTACTCACTATGCTCCATTCACTATGCCAGGTACTTTGTATAGATTAGATGCTATTTCGGGGGATCTTGCTGCTGCTTAAGTCGCTTCAGTCGTGTCTGACTCTGTGCGACCCCATAGACGGCAGCCCACCAGGCTCCTCCGTCCCTGGGATTCTCCAGGCAAGAACACTGGAGTGGGTTGCCATTTCCTTCTCCAGAGCATGAAAGGGAAAAGTGAAAGTGAAGTCACTCAGTCGTGTCTGACTCTTAGCGACCCCATGGACTGCAGCCCACCAGGCTCCTCCGTCCATGGGATTTTCCAGGCAAGAGTACTGGAGTGGGGTGCCATTGCCTTCTCCTCGGGGGATCTTCCCACTTGCCATATCATTGTTTGATTCTCAGCATGACTTTCCCACATAAATATTAGGTTAGGTAAATTGTCTCTATTTTTCCAGAAGCTCAGAGAGGTTAGGTGAATTGTCAAAAATTATTTAGCTAGTAAAGAACCAGAATACCACCCAGGGTTCCTGGATCAAAAGTCCATTCTTCTTCTGTTACACTTACTCCTTCTCAAAAAAATAGAAACTCTCAGCACTTAAGACCATATTTTTAAAGAAAGAATTAAAGATGCATAATTTTATTTATAAAGCATATTCTCTGGCTTCTTACCCATCCCTCATAAATGAACCTCATAAAATGAACTAACATTATCCTAATAAGTTTTTGGATGTCATTCGCTGCTCATTCAAATACAATTATGAATTATTAAAGATATTCCAGACAGGATTATCACCTTTAGAAAAAAGCAATGCTATTTGCCAGATAATGACATGTCTGTTTATATCTTGACATTATATATGAAAACTTTTCTTTGCAAAAAAACTCCATATTAAAGTGAATAGGCATTGTTGTCAATTTTTCCAGTATTTAAGGAAATCCAATGATGGCTTCAGCTTCTGGCTAATAGACTGAGCTCAAATTAAGCAAGTAAGCAACAAAGATACATGGATTTTTTTCAAATCAGGCATGTGGAAATTTGGAGATTTTTTTAAACCAATTTCACTGTTACCATAATAACTATGATAGTGAAAATGCATAACTTCAAGTAGTGTGAAAAATCTGATTTTCCCCTAAACTTCTATAGTTGTATGTGTGGGGAGAGGTGTGTGCCCACACACCCAGACTCAGACACTGTGTCAGAGTGCTTAATCACTCTTGTGATTAACAACTCCTTGTACTAGCAAGAGTATGTAGTTGCTTTAGGAAAGGCTTTTTAGATGATGACCTTACCTTATAAGACTCAAATACCTACTTGGATGAAAGCTGAATCACAGGTATTAACTCTGTCATTGTGCTCGCAGATTCTACCAAAATACATGGCGGTTCAGGTTCAATTATGGATCTTTTGCTTGGAACTTTAGGGAGGAAAAGAAAACTTAAACTGTAAACAATATATAAGTTTTAACAACCTTTGTCACATTATAAGTAATATCATAAGTTAGACAGGTGTAATTACCATTATAATCACCAATTCTGTCTTACTAAACAAAAAAGTGAAAAAAAGAAAAATTTCTGGGTCAAAAGCCACCATGTATCATTTGGATCCTGATCTGGATGTTCATTTTTGTTTTGACATCTTCTGGGCTTCCCAGTTCATTCTGAGTAAGGTATTAAATTACTGCAGTAAATATATTCTGATTTCAGGAGCTCCTCAGACTCACTTGTGCCTTAAAGCTTGCTAATATTTTTGCTTCCTCTGTGCTGTGCTGTTTTTCTATTCTTTATCTCTCTCTATCCTTGCATTTGAATATTTATGCCTTGTATTATTCTACTGAGAACACTGCCACGTCAGGAAAAGCAAGCCTCTTCTTTCATCAGTTGCACTTGGCATTGAGTGCACCAGGCTTTCCTTAGCTCACCGTTCCCTTGCATGCAGTACTCATTAGTGCTAATCTTCACTGATTTCCTTCTTTGCCCTTCACATTATATTCTCACGGCTACACATTCCTATTTACCACTTGCTTCTAAGCCCAGATCCAAGGTCTCCCAGTATTACAAGGCAGGGACTTATACTTAAGATATTTGCTAATGCAAAGACCCATCTACTGATGGTGACACGTGGAATGGCTATACCAGTGCTCTGCCTGCAGATCACTCTTTTAAGAGAACTCATGGCGCAGTTACCGAGTCAGGGGTCTCCCCAGGCACATTTCTAGTCTTAGAAACCTCTTCCTGGCCAAAGTTACTGTTTTATAAGGATTTACAACTTGGTCCATGTTACCTTTTCTTCTTAGTCTTGCTGCTGAAATTTCCTATGGTGCATTAATCGCCTTTGGCTACCATAAAAAAATCCCATAGACTGAGTGGCTTAAACAACAGAAATTTATTTCTAACAGTCCTGGAAGCTGAAAGTCCGAGAGCAGGGGTGCCAGCATGGTCAGGTTCTAGTGAGGGCTCTCTTACTGGATTGCAGACAGTCACCTTCTCCATGCATGTCCACACAGCCTTTCCTCTCTGTGTCTGGTTGAAGAGAGAGGTCTCTCTCACTTCCCCTTCCTATAAGGCCACCAACCCTGTTGGATTAGGATCCAAACCTTATGACCTCATTTAACCTTAATTACTTCCTAAAATCCTTTTCTCTAAATACAATCACCTTGGGGTTAAGGTTCAATTTATGAATTTGGGGAGAACACAATTTAGTCCATAAAATATGTAGGTCTTTACAATACAAGTAGTAAAAATCACTCTATTTTAAATTTTATAAAAATATGGTTTGGTTTTACTGAAATAAGAAGTATAATGGTAAACTCACAATAGCCAGGAATATGCAGAATCATCAGGCTGTCTCTTTCTCCCTGTCACTCTCTCTCAATTCTGCTTGCATATGCTGCTTGCATTTTGAGACTATTTCTAAGATAGTAGTACAATGGTGAATGTATGTACGTAACATACAGTAACATTGAGAACATACAGAACTTGCTTAACAACTGATAATTGATGTTCCTTCTATAATACGATTTTCTGTGAAAACTATTTTTCTCTCTCTTCAATTTTATTTAGCTTACACCTCCTTTATACAACGTTTCTAATATGGAAGTTCCAACAGCAGTGTGGAGTGGTGGACAGGACTGCGTGGCTGATCTCAAAGATGTTGAGGATTTACTCCCGACAATTACCAAGCTCGTTTATTACAAGTCAATTCCACACTACAATCATGTGGATTTTTACCTTGGACAGGATGCACCCCGTGAAATTTACCAAGACATAATTAGAATGATAGAGGAATGGTTGTAAAATTAAATACGCTTTCCTTTCTCTAAGGAAGTGGATTTTAGTCATAAAAATGTGGTAGACAGACTCTGAGGTAACCCCTCCAATAATTTGTGGTCCACCCAGGAACCACAAATTTGTGTAATACTTTCCCCTTGAGTGTGGGAGGGACCTGAGACTTGCTTCTAGACAGGAGAATTGGCAAAGGTGATGGCATGTCATCCTCTAATTGCAGTCTATTGTATAAGAATCCATCTTAGCAGACTAGAGCAAGATATTCTCCTTGTTGGTTTAACGAGGCAAACAAATGTGGGAAGGAACCGTGTGTGGCTTCTAGGATCTGCAGGTGGCCTCCAGCTGATAACTTGCAAAGAATTGGGACTCTCAGTCATATATGAGAAAATGAATTCTGTCTAAAACCTGAATGAGCTTGGGAGTCCATTCTTTCCTTGTTCGGCCTCTTACTGAGAAAGCAGTCTGTCTAACACCTGAATTGCAGCCTGTGAGACCTGAAGCAGAGGACCTAACTATGCCATACCTGAACTACTGACCCACAGAAAGTGAGATAATAAATATTGTTTTAAATAACTAAATTTGTGGTCATTTGCAATCAGCAGTGGCAAACTACTACTACTATTATTAATAATGAATTATTATTATTACCATTATCATTATTTTTTTCTTTGGTTAGACACTTGAGAAATCCTGTTTCTTATTTCATTATTTTTCTCTGTCTTATTTTTCTTCTCGCGAGGAACTGAGTTAAATATTTCTTGTTATGCAAATCTGCAAGCGATTCATTCTTGCAGTGTGATACCATATTTGCTTATTGTGGTAAGGACACTTAACGTAAGATTTACTCCCTTAATATGTTTTTAAGTGTATTTTTAAGTGGGTCACCTACCCAGGGGTGTGGGTTTTGATCATATCACATCTTCACTCCTCCTTCCTGTCTTGTTTTTCCTTTTTTATATCTTTAACTGTGGAAAATATTTTGTGGTAGTCCTCAGGTCATTCTCATCGATAGTTGCTTTGTAAATAGTTGTAATTTTGATGTGCTCATGGGAGGAGGGGAGCTCAGTTCTCCCTACTCTGCTATCTTGATCACTTCCCCTACACCATTTTTTTAATCTGTTCATTTTGCATTGGAGTATAACCAATTAACAGTGTTGTGACAATTTCAGGTGAACAGCAAAGGGACTCAGCCATACATATACATGTATCCTTCTCCCTCAGACTCCCCTCCCATCCAGGCTACCACATAACATTGACCAGAGCTCCCTGTGTTATACAATAGGTCCTTGTTGGTTATCCATTCTAATTATAGCAGTGTGTACACAACATTACAGGTAGGATTTTCTCTTAATCAGGTAGGATTTTTGTGTTTATATTCCTACATCTTGAAAATATTCTGTCTTAATTTATAATTTATTTTCAGTAGGAGGCTCAAGGTACATCACCACCATTCTCATCAATCATTATCAATTTAATATTTTTAGTTTGATTTTTTATTACATGTTCAGGAATCTGAACTAGCAACTTCCAGAGGGGAGAACATTTTAATATGGAACCATTTTTCAGTTCCACTATAAGGCTTCTGTCACAGGACTTGAGGAGTCAGAGTCTCCTTGGTAACTTTGCAATCCTTACCAGTTATTCATATAAAAAATTTACCCTGCACCTCTTATGTGTTCCTTGGTGGCTCAGATGATAAAGAATCTTCCTGGAATGCAGGAGCCCTGGGTTTGATTCCTGGGTTAGGAAGATTCCCTGAAGAAGAGAATGGCTACCCACTCCAGTATTCTGGCCTGGAAAATTGCATGGACTGTACAGTCCATGGGGCTGCAAAGAGTTGGACATGACTGAGAGACTTTCACACACACACACACACACACACACACACACACACACACACACTATATATATATTTAGCACTTGTTAGCTTATTTGGCATTTATCAAAGGCATAGCCAAAGTTGTCTATTCCTGTCCCTGTCTCTGTGATACGGTACTCTGCTTATCTCATTTTAAGGAAGACCACTGATGCTCAGAAGACTTAAACACTAACTCAGGCAAATATTTAAGAATAACAATCAAATCTGGATCTTGAGTGCAGAGTTATTGAAATCCAAATTCTAGCTCTTGATACTTGCCGGTATTGTTCCCCTAAAGATGTAGATGAGGAAATCCAATATAGGTTGTCCTGGTCAGGGAAGGTCCTCCTTATTAGAGAATTTCTGAGGCTTTGTACGGTGGGTAAGGGCAGAATTTAATACATGTTTTTACTTAAGAGAAAAGTCTATAAAGTAAACAGGGGGCTTCCCTGGTGCTCAGTGGTAAAGAATCTGTCTGCCAGTGCAGGAGACATGGGTTTAATCCCTGATCAGGGAAGATCCCAGATGCTATGGAGCAACTAAACCCATGCACCACAACTATTGAGCCTGTGCTCTGGAGCCCAGGAGCCACAACACCTGAAGCCTGCACACACAAGAGTTCATGCTCTGCAACAAGAGAAGCCACCACAATGAGAAGCACACACATCGCCGCCAGAGAGAAGCCCCCACTCCCTGCAACTAAAGAAAAACATGTGCAGCAATGAGGACACGGCATTTATTTATTTACTTAAATAAAATTTAAAATTAAACAGGGAGACTAATGTTCTATGCATGGGACGGATGCTCAGGGATGGAGCGTTGGGATGACCCAGAGGGATGGGAAGGGGAGGGAGGTGGGAGGAGGGTTCGGGAGGGGGAGCACATGTGAACCCATGGCTGATTCATGTCAATGTGTGGCAAAAACTACTACAATATTGTAAAGTAATTAGCCCCCAACTAAAATAAATAAATAAATAAATAATAATAAAAAAATAAACAGGGAGACTAAAGCAAAATCACCAGAGAACAGAAAGGGAGTGGCCGAACCAGAAACAAGGACAGGGTATAAGATGGGTAATGTCCAGACAGAGCAGGGGTGTGGATGACTAAGTGAAACAGGCTACCCAGGTTCTGAGTCAAAATTAGGTTGGCAAAGAACAAAGCCAGATCTGGCAGCCTGGTTGGTATTTATCTGCCAGTGTGTTGATAGGTGTGTTGTGATAGTTTTTCCATAGTCACACTTTAAGGTAGCAATCACTTGACCCTACCCAATGTAATTCATCTCCATGAAGCCCTGTCTTGCAACACTGGAGAATTACCCAACCCTCAACATAACAATCCGCCTTTCCACATTTAGTTGAGTCAGAAATTTGGGGAAGTCACTATCCTTTGTAAGAAAAGGCCTTTCCTTCATCTTCATACCTGAGATTGCCTACATAAGGCTGGACATTTCACAATTTTTTTCACATCTTCCAGATCCAGTCCTTTCAGAGTTGATTCCAAATATTGTGTCTTGCACACCAATGTGATGTTACATGGATACATTTGGCTTAGTGGAATGAACTAGTTCTGTTAGCCCTTCCTTTAAAGGACATCAAGGATAATATCAGTAGTTATAAAGATCATCATAACAATTCTCATTTCTGTACCATGTTGTGTTCTATTCAAAGTGCTTTCAGAGCCATAATTATCTTCCTTTTTACTGATTGAGAGTTAACAAGGAATGGTTATGGATGATGCTCATGTTGGGCTTCCCCAGTGGCTAAGTAGTAAAGAAAACTGCAATACTAGAGATGAAGGTTCGATCCCTGGGTCAGGAAGGAGAAGGAAATGGCAACTCACTCCAGTATTCTTGTGTTGGAAATCCCATGGACAGAGGAGCCTGGCAGGCTACAGTCCATGGGGTGACAAAAGAGTTTGACATGACTTAGCAACTAAACAACAACAACAAATACTCATGTTAGCATTAGATATTGAAAGTTCCAGAGCCAACTCCACAATTGATTAGCCACATGACACCAAAAACATCATGTATCATTGACTCCAGCAATTTCCTTTTCTACAAAATAGTGACATTCTTTCCTGCCTACATCATCTGCAGTCATGGATACCAAGGATGTATTAATACATGAAGCATATTTGTAAAGCACAGTACTTAAACATAGGCCCTGAAGTCACATTGTTTAGGTTCAGTTCCTAGCCCTATTATTATCTTTATATCCATAGACAAGTTAATGAATCATTTTAATCACATTTTTCTATCTGTGAAATGGAAATATTTGCTGTTGTTTAGTCGCTACAAGTGTCTGAATATTTGGGGGGGGGCTGCAGCCCTCCAGGCTCCTCTGTACATGGGATTTCCCAGGCAATAATACTGGAGCGGGTTGCCAATTTCTTCTCCAGGGGATCTTCCCAACCCAGAGATAGAACCCACGTCTCCTGGATTAGCAGGCAGATTCTTCACCACTGAGCCACCAGAGAAGCCTGGAGATAACATTAGTACCTCTATTATTGAGTTGTTATGAGATAATGCATTAAAAGAATTTAACACAATGCCAGTTACATAGAAAGGGATTAATAAATATTATTTATAAAATGCTGGGGTGGCACTTCCCTGGTGGCTCATATGGTAAAGAATCTGCCTGCAGTGCAGGAGACCTGGCTTTGATCCCTGGGTCGGGAAGATCCCCTGGAGAAGGGAATGGCAAACTACTCCAGTATTCTTGCCTAGAAAATTCCATAGACAGAGGAGCCTGGGGTGGGTGTGGGGGGTATAGTCCATAGTGTTGCAAAGAGTCACACTTAACTGAGCGACTTTCAGTCACTCATATAAAGATAACTGATTAATATCTTTAATCATGATCAAATTCTTATATGGAAAATAGAAATCCTAATTTAGATAGGAATTAAGTGTACAAGAAATTAAATGACACATGCAAAATCCAATTTTCCTGCCATCTTGAGACTTTGATAAATTTATCTTACTAACATTAAAAACAGAAATCACCTCTACCTATTACTTTGAAACACTTCACATTTTCCAGGTATTATACTAAGTGCTTTTTCTACATTGTCTTGTTGGATTCTCGTAATAGTCCTGAAAATGGACTCCATGTTCTGTCCATTTTACACATCTTTATGGAAAAGAAATGCAAAAAGCAAAATGGCTATCTAAGGAGGCCTTACGAATAGCTGTGAAAAGAAGAGAAGCAAAAAGCAAAGGAGAAAAGGAAAGATATTCCCATTTGAATGCAGAGTTCCAAAGAATAGCAAGGAGAGATAAGAAAGCCTTCCTCAGCGATCAATGCAAAGAAATAGAGGAAAACAATAGAATGGGAAAGACTAGAGATATCTTCAAGAAAAGTAGAGCTACCAAGGGAACATTTCATGCAACAATGGGCTCAATAAAGGACAGAAGTGGTATGGACCTGACAGAAATGGTATGGGCCTAACAGAAGCAAAAGATATTAAGAAGAGGTGGCAAGAATACACAGAAGAACTGTACAAAAAAGATCTTCACGACCCAGATAATCATGATGGTGTGATCACTCACCTAGAGCCAGACATCCTGGAATGTGAAGTCAAGTGGGCCTTAGAAAGCATCACTACGAACAAAGCTAGTGGAGGTGATGGAATTCCAGTTGAGCTATTTCAAATTCTGAAAGATGATTCTGTGAAAGTGTTGCACTCAATATGCCAGCAAATTTGGAAAACTCAGCAGTGTCCACAGGACTGGAAAAGGTCAGTTTTCATTCCAATCCCAAAGAAAGGCAATGCCAAAGAATGTTCAAACTACCACACAATTGCACTCATCTCACATGCTAGTAAAGTAATGCTCAAAATTCTCCAAGCCAGGCTTCAGCAATACGTGAACCGTGAACTTCCAGATGTTCAAGCTGGTTTTAGAAAAGGCAGAGGAACCAGAGATCAAACTGCCAACATCCTCTGGATCATCGAAAAAGCAAGAGAGTTCCAGAAAAACATCTATTTCTGCTTTATTGACTATGCCAAGGCCTATGACTGTGTGGATCACAACAAACTGTGGAAAATTCTGAAAGAGATGGAAATACCAGATCTGGTATTCCCATCTGACCTGTCTCTTGAGAAACCTGTAAGCAGGTCAGGAAGCAACAGTTAGAACTGGACATGGAACAACAGACTGGTTCCAAATAGGAAAAGGAGTACGTCAAGGCTGTATATTGTCACCCTGTTTATTTAACTTATATGCAGAGTACATCATGAGAAGCACTGGGCTGAAAGAATCACAAGCTGGAATCAAGATTGCTGGGAGAAATATCAATAACCTCAGATATGCAGATGACACCACCCTTACAGCAGAAAGTGAAGAGGAACTAAAAAGCCTCTTGATGAAAGTGAAAGAGGGAGTGAAAAAGTTGGCTTACAGCTCAACATTCAGAAAACTAAAATCATGGCATCCGGTCCCATCACTTCATGGGAAATAGATGGGGAAACAGTGGAAACAGTGGCTGACTTTATTTTTCTGGGCTCCAAAATCACTGCAGATGGTGACTGCAGCCAAGAAATTAAAAGACATTTACTCCTTGGAAGGAAAGTTATCACCAACCTAGATAGCATATTAAAAAGTAGAGACATTACTTTGCCAACAAAGGTCTGTCTAGTCAAGGCTATGGTTTTTCCAGTAGTCATGTATAGATGTGAGAGTTGGACTATAAAGAAATCTGAGCATAGAAGAATTGATGCTTTTGAACTGTGGTGTTGGAGAAGACTCTTGAGTGCCCCTTGGACTGCAAGGAGATCCAACCAGTCCATCCTAAAGGAGATCAGTCCTGGGTGTTCATTGGAGGGACTGATGTTGAAGCTGAAACTCCAATACTTTGGCCACCTCATGCGAAGAGTTAACTCATTGGAAAAGACCCTTATGCTGGGAAGGATTGGGGGCAGGAGGAGAAGGGGACGACAGAGGATGAGATGGTTGGATGACATCACTGACCTGATGGACATGAGTTTGGGTAAACTCCTGGAGCTGGTGATGGACAGGGAGGCCTGGAGTGCTGTGATTCATGGGGTCTCAAAGAGTCAGACACTACTGAGCGACTGAACTGAACTGAACTGAACTGATAGACATAACAGTATGTTTGTAAAGTTAATAACTTGCCGAAGTAATAGACCCACTTTTGGGGGGAAAAGCTATCTCAATATAGGAGCCAGTACTGTTGATTAACCATAATGTTATATTACTTCTCACAATGCAGTATTGCCAGAATAATAGTATTTATCAAGCAATTAATCTCCATTTATTCACACAAGCAATTAAATAAGCTCTAAGATTTTATCCAGCGCCATATTGCCTAATACAATGGAGGGAGAAAGAGAAGAAGCATGTGCACAGAAATAAGAATTAATATTTGTTTAGTTCCTACTATGCACCAAGAACCAAACTAGACATATGTTATCTCATTTAGTCCTTACAATGGTTCATGAGTTAGATATTAGTATATCCATTTTACATATGAAGAGGATAAGTAGTTGGAATAACTAGGGTACCCAAAGTCAAACAGCAAATAACTAGCTGGTTACTCTAATTCTCAAGAGCACTTTCCTATGCTCTCAATGTTATGATTTAGGCATGTCTATGTGCTGTACTTAGTTGCTTAGTTCTGTCCAATTCTTTGCAACCCCATAGACTGTAGCCCACCAGATTCCTCTGTCCATGGGGATTCTCCAGGTGAGAATACTGGTGTGGGTTGCCATGCCTTCCTCCAGGGGATCTTCCAAGCCCAGTGATCAAACCCAGGTCTCCCACACTGCAAGTCGATTCATTATCATCTGAGCCACCAATGAAGTCCAGGTATGAATATAGTCATATATGAAAAAGGGATGATTACCCAAGGCTAAAGTGTCTGAGCAGACATCCCAGAGGAGGAAATAAATGATCTAAGTTGTAAGGGAAGACTTGGGCGTCTACAGACAGAAGAAAAAGCAGAGAATGTGAAGTCTATCCATTTCCAAATGGACCTGGGTGGGAAAACAACTGTCTTGTGACAGTGGTTCTGTCTCTCATTCATGATTGCACCCATAACTACCCAGGCACATTCAGTGATCAACAAATAGTTGTTGAATGGCTGGCCATCTCTGTCCTCTAAGCACTTGACTAGGTACTATGGAAATTGGAATACCTTTCATACATGTAATGAATACATATTTGGCTAAGACTCATTTCTCAAAAATGTCTTAGCATACTTAAAGGAGCTATAGGTGTGAGGGGGAATATTAAAGAAGATCTGAGTGTTGGCAGGGGAAGGCTGGCTGGCAGGGCACCAAAAAGTTTCACAGGGAGGCACCTCTTTGGTAACTATGGCATATCAGATTGGCCAATCCCAGCACTTGACATGTCAGTGTCCCCGAAATGATTGCACTTATCCATGATGAACACTTACGCATGTTTCAGTCACGTAACTGAAACTTACAAGAAGATGAAAAAAATAAATCGAAACATGTCTTTATAATCTATATTAAAAACTATAGTTGTCAAAAGAATTATTTCAATTTTTTGGCCACAGCAGTGCATTCTTTCCCTGTAATAAAACACATAGGAAGCCCCAGTATAAAAATGTTACTTGTTTGTGCAAGGGAATAAAACACAGAGGAAGTATATGGTTTAGCTAAAGTCATCACCTAAAAAAATAATTCAAGTACACTGAGCCATTTTCCGTAAGGAAATAACTGTGTAAGCACTTTACATGAATTATCTTATTTAATCTTAACAATTGCCATTTAAAATGATATCATTATTGTCCCCCCTTTATAGACTAAGGAATTGAAGTTTGGAGCTATTGAGCCAGTTCTCCCAACATATTACCTCTCTAACTCTGAAATCTTGACTTTGGATACCAAGCTCTTTATCTTTATGCAATAATTTTATATTTATTATGAACTATTAATAACTAGGCATTCAGAAGATGAAGGGTAATAAGGTAGACACCATTCTTCCCCAAGTGGAATTTAAAGGCTAATGAAAAAAAATCAGATATTTTATAGCTACTTACTCACATAATTAAATATAATTGTAACTGTAATGAATCACCAATAAGAAGTCCACTCTCATCAAAGTGGACAGGCAATTCTTTGAGGAAATGAAATTTTGGCTGAGATCTGTACAATCTGCCCGTTGTTACAGATAGAGAACTAGCTCTCAGTGGCAAGGAGATAGGCTTACTAAAGAAAGTTAAAGAAGCACAGGGAGAAAATGGGACAAGATGAGTTTAAAGAGATAGACCCTGGTTTTACTCTTTCCTTGCCACTCACAGAAGTTTGGATGCTAAGTCATTAAGGACTTTTAATCTCAAGAATGCTTAAAACAGCATCAGATCTGTGATTTAAAATGACAATAGTTTGCATAACGAGAACAAATGAGATAGATGCAGAGAATTTAGTTAGAAGATTGCAGTGGTCCAGCTAGTGATGAAGATAGCTTGGGCTATTATGTGGCTATTGAATTAGCCAGGAACAAAGATATTCTCAGCTCAATATTAAGGAATCAGGGCTCTTTTAGGGACAATTTGTGTTGATACTCATGATCTCAAAGCAAAATCTCTCAAGTAACCTGCTGTGCTGCTGCTGCTGCTGCTAAGTCGCTTCAGTCGTGTCCGACTCTGTGCGACCCCATAGACAGCAGCCCACCAGGCTCTGCCGTCCCTGAGATTCTCCAGGCAAGAACACTGGAGTGGGTTGCCATTTCCTTCTCCAGTGCGTGAAAGGGAAAAGTGAAAGTGAAGTCGCTCAGTCGTGTCCGACTCTTAGCAACCCCATGGACTGCAGCCTACCAGGCTCCTCCGTCCATGGGATTTTCCAGGCAAGAGTACTGGAGTGGGGTGCCATTGCCTTCTCCAACCTGCTGTGCTATTTACACACATATATACCTATGACCATCCTAGACAGCATATTAAAAAGCAGAGACATTACTTTGCTGACAAAGGTCCATCTAGTCAAAGCTATGGTTTTTCCCGTAGTCATGGATGGGTGTGAGAGTTGGACTATAAAGAAAGCTGAGCACTGAAGAATTGATGCTTTTGAACTGTGGTGTTGGAGAAGACTCTTGAGAGTCCCTTGGACTGCAAGGCGATCAAACCAGTCAATCCTAAAGGAAATCATTCCTGAGTATTCATTGGAAGGCCTGATGCTGAAGCTGAAACTCCAATACTTTGGCCACCTGATGCAAAGAACTGACTCATTGGGAAAGACCCTGATGCTGGGAAAGATTGAAGGCAGGAGGAGAAGGGGACGACAGAGGATGAGATGGTTGGATGGCATCACCGACTGGATGGACATGAGTTTGAACAAGCTCCAGGAGTTGGTGATGGACAGGGAAGCCTGGCGTGCTGCAATCCATGGGGTTGCAAAGAATTGGACATGACTGAGCAACTGAAATGAACTGATACTGTTGCTATTTATTCAACCAATACTCTCAGAAGAGTTAAATCCAGGAAGCTGTCAAGTCTGTGAACAAGTTTAAATAATATTATTTTGGTGACATTTTCTCTTAGGAAATGTTAGATCATAAAAAAAACTTTTAAATAGTAGTTTGACATTTATTATTGGAGTAGATAAAGTCAATGTAACAAGCCATTCCTCCAGATGTAGTGACCACAAGAACACTGTTGGATATCACACTTTTGATAAAGGACTGTAGCTAAGTATTTATGCTCGTGTCTTTTTTGCTGGACAGTAAGGCTCAAAGCTCATTTGGGGAGCAGAGGCCAAGCACTTGAGAAGATATGGTTGATGATTCAAATAGTAGGAGGTTTGATTGGCAGATACTCAATACATGTTAAATGTAAGGAGGGCATGGCAACCCACTCTAGTGTTCTTGCCTGGAGAATTCCATGGACGGAGGAGCCTGGCGGGCTACAGTCCATGAGATCACAAAGAGTCGGACACGACTGAGGTGACTTAGCACAGCACACGTAAAATAAAAACTTATGTATTTTGGGTGAATACGATATGAAAAATAAAGAATCTAGTTGAAAAGTTTCAACAAAATAAAAGGAAAAACAAGAAAAAAGAAACATAAGCCTAAGAGTACAGAGCTGCAATCTCCAATAAATACCACTAGTCAGATGTGACTATTCAGCCCTTTAAATGAGGTAATACTAATGGAGAAGTGCTACACTGTAACATAATATTCAAACTTAAGGACTTAGTGCAAAAATAGAATAGAAAATTTCTCAATAATAATATTGATTACATGTTGAAATGATAATATTTTGGATCTATTGATTTAAAAGAAATAGAAATAGAATTAAATTTTATAAAATGAGTATTTATAAAATGAATTATAAATAACAATTTGATGTCATCTGTTCTTTTTTTTTAAATTTTTATTAGTCATTTGTTCTTTACACTTTAAACCATGTGGCTGTAAGAAAATGTAAATTGTATATGTAGTTCACATTACATTTCTACTGGACAGCACTGGTATAGAGAAAAGAGTAAAGGTAAGTGTCCCCTATGAAATATGATAGAAAAATGTGAATAATTATGCATTTCTAAAATTTTTTAAATATATGAAGAAATGAGAGAATGTAGATTGTGTCAAAGACATCAGATTGTGTCATGGTGGTCACCAAACTTAAGGATAGTTTGGAGTCTGAACGGCAGAAAAACTATTGAGTAATAATTTTTTATTTTATTAGTGTGCAATGCACTTTACAGATAATAGTGGACATATTCCAGGTTACTATAAAGCAAGATTGTTTATTCCTACGAATTTACTGTAAAAAGACGACTTTGTGCCTTTACAAGAAAATCGGCTGGAAGAAGTCTCCAGATTCTTTAGCTAAACCTCAAAGCTGAGTAAGACTATGAGAAGGCAATGATGTTGAAATCCTTCTAAGATTTAAGCTAGTCTATAATCCATAAAGATCTGAGAAGTTTAACTATATTTATGCTATTTCCACAAGAAGTCATTGCAATGTTTGTGCTTCCTAGAATTCTCCAAGGAGTTCACTGAAATTTTGTTAGAAGGGTTGTTTTTAAAATCTCAACGCATGAGAGGATCCAGACAAATCTATACACCTCTGCCACTGCCACACAGCTTTGCCCACTGTCATTGAAGGCAAAGTATGGTTCACTTTTTCATCAGAGACTGAATGAGTGTGGACTGGTAGTTAAGCTTTCCTAGTCCAACCTATTCCAACAAGCTGAGTGCTTCCTTTCACTCTACATTTGTTTAACTGGCTCAAGTGGAACAGATCTTAGGATCTGGACAAATATGAACACGTGTGTTTTTGAAAGGATTTGGGAATGAGTCCAGACTAATAGAACTGGAACTATTTTATGCTGGGCAGCAACTTACCATCCTTCCCACTGGGAAAAGAAAGAGATTCAATTACTGCCAGGGCTTTTCCAGCATTCAAAGTGAAGTAGGAAATGAAGGCACTTCTGCCTCCATCATCCAGTATTTCAGGTGGGGTTTAGAGCTAAATTGTCTTCATTCTCCTCAGTTCTCTATGCCAAAGTTAACAGCTGGTCAAATCCCTTTGGCATAAGGGTTAATTTCCTCTGCTACATTGCTATGTCCAAACACTCTCTGGCCTCAAAAATGAACCTAGAGCCTGTCATACAGAGGGAAGTAGGTCCAAAAGAGAAAAACAAATATATATATTAACATATATGTGTGGAATCTAGAAAAATGGTGCTGATGAACATATTTGCAGGGCAGGAATGCAGATATGAGAATGGACTTGTGAACACAGGGGAGGAAGGAGAGGGTGGGACCAATTGAGAGAGTAACATTGGCATATATACACTACTGTATGTAAAATAGATGGCTAGTGGGAAGGTATTACACAGGGAGGTCAACTCAGTGCTCTGTGATGACCTAGACTGGTAGGATGGGGGTACGGTGGCGGTGGAACGGAGGCTCAAGAGGGAAGGGGATATATGCATACATATAGCTGATTCACATTGTTGTACAGCAGAAACCAACACAACATTGCAAAGCAATATACTCCAATTAAAAAACAAATTTTAAAAAATACAGAAAGAAGTGAATCAGGGAGGCCTCAACTTGTCAACTGTTGCAATCAATCACTTTCCTGCACATTGCATGTTACCTGGCGTCTGTCCGTTACTCTCAACGTTACTGTCAACGTTACTTTCACAAACATTGCTTCAGTCGACCCTCCCAGTGAACTCTGGTGCTGAGAAGGTGGATAACTGCTAACTCTGGTTTTGCCTTAGGATCCCGAGTACACACTTCCGCGTTGGATGCCTTGTTTTGAAAATATGGCTGACCCCTCCCAAGGGTGACAGACATTCAGTGCAAATGAGGATTCAGTCAAACCGGTTAACCTTGGGTGTGTGCTGCTGTCCAAGATTTCTTCATTTCCACGGGCTTCCTGTCTCTCATTTTTCTAGCTTCTAGCTGCAATTGTATCTCACTGTCACAAGCAAAAGTTCAGAAGTCCCTCATCGATAAGGAGTCCTCAGGAGCAGGGGAAGCTCTCTTAACTAGGTAAGATCAAGAGTTGGCACAACTGGGAGGCAGGTTGGGAGTGGTAGCCAGGTATAGGGCTCTGCACTGACGTTTCCTGTGTTCCTGTCCTGGTTCTGTCACCTCTTGGCTCTGTAACCTTGGGCAGATCTTTAATCTCTCTAAGCTTTTGCTAATTTCACTGACAAAATGAGGATAACAGTAGCTACTTCAATGGCATTTCTTCGATATCTAAATAACATACATGTAGCATTTAGAACAGGGCCTGGCATTAGCTGAGCCCTCAATACACATTAGCTATTATTAATTTCAAAAATGGTTTTAATTACATAACATTTGTAGCTATAAAATCATCTTCAACCAGATAGCAAGTTTATGGAAAGCTACTGAACTTCGAAAGTAAACTCTGAATTTCTCTAGAAGTCTGTCGTTAATTTATTACCATAAAAGTTCTCTGATGTTACTCTCTTGCTTGTTCTTAGATTAAAAAAAAAATAGTGAAAGAGTTTACACTGCGATTAATGCGTTATATGTCACTAATCCTCCATACAATCCTATAAGGTAGGCTGTTTTATTATCCTAATATTACCAGCAAGACAAACAAAAGACAAAGCTACTGAATAACTTGCCCAAGGTCAGAAATCTTGTTCATCGTGAGGCTGGACTTCAAATTCAGACCACTGAACTGCAGCTCCCCTTTGATGAGTACTCTGCATTGTGATGTTGGTCAAACTGCTTTGAGGAGGCATGCTTTTAAGCTGCGCTAAGGAAGAGACACTGCACATTCAAACATACAAAATTTGCCTTTGGTTGCTCACAAGCTAGTCACATCATTTGAAACTCACCGTAAACCTGTTTGTTTGAAGCTTCATTGTTCATTGCTCTTGTTTATTTTGTGGGATGTTGGAGGAGATTAAAGGATAACTCCACTTTTAGCTTCTCCATGGTGTGGGAACTTGTCCTCTGAATCTTTATATATCCTGGCAGCTCACAGGTAAGCAAAGATTTAAATTAAGTGAAAATCCTGGATTAAAATAAGACAGAAAATAAGCCTTCATACTAGTTCATTTCATATCTGGAACTGGACTATGTCAGGGCAGTTTCTATATGAAAAAATAGATTAATAGTGCTCAGAGTTAGCTCATTTTATTTACTCCCTTCCACACTGTCTCAGCTTTCTCAGGATGTTATTCAAGTTTTCACTGCGGGACTATTTCATTTCATTAATCAATTTTGACATATAACTGTTTGTGGTTATTAAATGTTTTCTATCAGGCATTCCCACCATGTGGCTGTTTTTAACAACAGCCTATTTGATTTGCGGAACTTTAAATGCTGCTGGATTCTTCAATTTGGAAAAAGAAGCAAATCCTGAAGTGTGGATGAATATTGTAAGTAATGGAGAATTCTGAAGAACATCAAATAAAGCCAATTAATAGGTTGTAAGATTATTGAAGTTCCTGTCATAGCAGAAAATCTCTGATATAGATTAAACATAAGTGATTTTTAGAGATTTGCTGGTGGCTCATACAGTAAAGAATCTGTCTACAATATAGGAGACCTGAGTTTGATCCCTGGGTGGGGAAGATCCCTGGAGAAGGGAATGACTGCCCACTCCAGTATTCTTGCCTAGAGAAGCCCATGGACAAAGGAGCCTGGTATCAAAGAGTTAGACATAACTGGCAAGTGAGCACACACAGATTTTCAGCCCTCTGGATGATATGTGTGACTGCCCTCTACTGGACTGTCGTTTCATTATCTTTGAACCAAGAGCAGTCTCATAATTGACATTTATATACATAAATGTCAATTTTTTCACATATATATATAAGTGAGTCACTTTGCTGTACCCCTGAAACTCAAACAACATTGTTAATCAACTATACCGCAGTATAAAATAAAAGCTTTAAAAATATGTAATACCTACAATTTTGCATATACACAATGGAAATTTACTCAGCCGTAAAAAAAATAATGCCATTTGCTGTAATACTGATGGACCTAGAGATTATCATACTATGTAAGTCAGAAAGATAAAGACAAATAACATATGAAGTCACTGACATATGAAATCTAAAATATGATACAAATGAATTTATGTATAAAACAGGAGCAGACTCACAGAGAACAAACTTGTGGTTACTAAAGGGAGGGGACAGGGGAGGGCTTGGGCTTAGCAGGTGCAAACTATCATGTATAGAATGGATAAACAGCAAAGTCCTATTGTCTTCTGTCTAGCACAGGGAATTATATTCAATATCCTATAATAAACCATAATGGAAAAGAATATGAAAAAAATATACATAATACATACAGAGTGTGTGTGTGTGTGTGTGTGTGTGTATAAAACTGAATCACTTTGCTATACACCAGAAACTAACACAAATTTGTGAATTAACTCCATTTCAATTAAAATATATCTATATGTAGTTAAAAAAAGACAACTGACTTGAGAATATAGTTTTTTCAGAAGAATGGGTCAAAGACAGATATGATCTCCAACTCCCCCCAAAATTTACCACTAGCAGACATTTTCTAATAGTCTACTTATTTTTTTAATCATGACTTTATGTAGTAAATTAATCTCACTGTTACCTGCGGCTGCAGGTTTCAGATAATTTACCCTAATAAGCACACACTAGCTGCTTTGTTCTAGCTCCTTTTGATAACCTTTAGAGAAAATGTTTAGCTAATGCTCCTGTTTTTACTGGGCAGAGTGAAATCATCACCTATAATGGCTACCCCAGTGAGGAGTACGAAGTAACCACTCAAGACGGGTACATACTCAGCGTCAACAGGATTCCCCATGGGCGAAAAGACACTAGGATCACAGGTACAAGACATATCTATCTTGAGAAGGTGAACTGAACATGACTAAAATTTAGTACTGGCTGTTCATTAAGATAGTGACTGACTTATCAAAATTGGTTTGAATTTTGGATTAGTTTTTATATAGTTAACAGGAAGTCTCATTGTATTCCAATTCTCTGAAGGCAGGTAAGAACTGAAAATTACAAAGATCTAGTTGACCACTGCCAGACTTGCTTCTTAGGGAGTCAATGTGGAGGTGGAGCCTACATTATGTCAGCTCGTTACTTATATTTCACGTGAGAAATTGCTGTATTCCCATAAAGTGGATTTCCTCATTGTTGGAAAGAGATTGTGTATACGCATCAATCCCAATCTCCCAATTTATCCCACACAACCCCCTTTCTCCCTAGATATCCATGTATTTGTTCTCTACATCTGTGTTTCTATTTCTGCTTTGTAAATAAGATCATCTATACCATTTTTTCTAGATTCCATATATATGTGCTAATATATGATATTTGTTTTTCTTTTTCTGACTTACTTCACTCTGTATGACACTCTGTAGGTCCATCCACATCTCTACAAATGACCCAATTTCATTCCTTTTCATGGCTGAGATATATTCCATTGTATACATGTACCACATCTTCTTTACCCATTCCTCTGCTAATGAATATTTAGGTTCCTTCCATGTCCTGGTTATCGCAAACAGTGCTGCTATGTATCCTTTTGAACTATGAGGTATCCTTTTGAACTATGAGGGAAATGTAACCACAGATTTTCTGAGGAGGGAGAGAAAAGAGTAAGCAAAGTATCTGCAAAGGCTCAGTGGTCTTGATTTACCAAATCACTTACTGTGATTGCTTTGCATTATCTCATCTCCCATCCACATTCAGAGGCAGTCAAAATCATGTTGCTTAAGAATTCAAGAGTTTCAAAATGAAAAATGGGAGTGTGACATGGGTAGGATTACTATATAAAATATGAGATGCCCAGTTAAAGTTGAATTTCAGATAAAGAGCAGATGAGTTTTTGTATGTCTCATTTTATGATATACTTATATTAAAAAGCTAGTTCGCTGCTAATATGAAATGTAAATTTAGCAGGACATCCTGGGTCTTTCTGTTTATCTTTATTTTTGTTTTTGCTAAATCCTGCAACACCAAGCATGATGAGGAGTTGGGGGGAGCCACTATAAAATATAAAAGGAGAAACATTTATAGGAAAGACTTTGCTTAAGAAGGGAGGATAGAATTTGGGCAAGACTGGGAATTAAAATATATTTATTATGTGTCTCTGTTTTGGTTTTGGTCTTTTCCAGTGGGGTGTGTGTGTGTGTGTGTGTGTGTGTGATTCTTATGTTTCTGAGATGCTTTAGTTGTTATAAATTTCTCTCCCTCTGCCTTCTTGCATCCCTCTAGGTACCCGACCAGTTGTATATATGCAGCATGCCCTGTTTTCAGACAACGCCTCCTGGCTTGAGAATTTTGCCAATGGCAGCCTTGGATTCCTTCTAGCTGATGCTGGTTATGATGTATGGATGGGAAACAGTCGGGGGAACACTTGGTCAAGAAGACACAAAACACTCTCGGTGAATGAAGAGAAATTCTGGGCCTTTAGGTAAACTGTATCTAAGAAAGACCATGAACACAATTTGAGACAAGTCCTTTAAATATAATAGTGTGGATGGTATTAATAATAATGTATGATACTTGGAGTCACACAGCTCCTTGCTGTCTCTACTAACAGCTCAAAGGAGATAAACAGCAGGAAGCTCTGATTTACACTGATTCTCAGACAAGTGAATTATCATTTCAACAAGATCATTTTAACATACGTTTCTATCCAATACAAAGTATGTCTCAAACGACAGCTTAGAAAATTCCTGGAACAACGTATGCACTCATTCAGCCAATATTTTTGAGTGCCTATTCTATGCACTGTTCTAGTCCCTGAGCCGGAAAACGCAATGGCACCCCACTCCAGCACTCTTGCCTGGAAAATCCCATGGACGGAGGAGCCTGGTAGGCTACAGTCCATGTAGCTAAGAGTTGGACACGACTGGGAGACTTCACTTTAACTTTTCCCTTTCATGCACTAGAGAAGGAAATGGCAACCCACTCCAGTATTCTTGCCTGGAAAATCCCACGGACGGCAGAGCCTGGTGGGCTGCCATCTATGGGGTTGTGCAGAGTCGGACACGACTGAAGCGACTTAGCAGCAGCAGCAGCAGCAGTCCCTGAGCATTCAAGAGTAAACAAGCCTCCACCTTCACAAAGCTTATATTTTTATCCTAGTGATGTTATTACAATTTTTTTCTCTTGTACTGTCAATTAGTTTTGCAAAGAAGATGTATATCTACTATATTTTACCTATAGGAACTGTGGTTGAGAATGTATAGAATACCATTTTCAGGAGAACTCTAATATGAGATCTTTACAACCTTGTTAGTAGGCAATAGGAAAGAATCTTTTGACATGCTGACTGCTTGCTTTAATGAAAGTGTTTTCTGCTGTCATCAGAGAACAGGCTGATGCCTGCAGTGAGCATCCTTTCTCAGGCTTAAACTCCCTGGTTGTTTGAAGCCTGCTGCTAGAACAGAACCATACTAATGAAATATTCCATACCTTATTTCTGTACCTACTGACAAGTTGGAAGGAAAGGAAGAATAGGCCAAATTGTTAGGGTCAGAGCTTTTGCCCAGGGGCAAGCATCGAGAAATACTTCGTGCAGCTGGTCCTTGGTTGGGAACTTGCAGCTTATTTACTGTAAGACATCACAATGATTCTCTTATACTGGAAAGTACCCATCTATATTTTCTCTCATGTTCTTTTAATAAGCAGGCCCTTAGTTTGTGAAGTACCTAACTCAACCATATATTATTTAGGCATTTTTTGTTCTCTCAACATTCGTATTAATGTTGGCTGAACCAGTACTATAGGATTTTGGGATTTTGGTATATATTCAATATAACCATATATGGACAGAAATAATAATAGCAACATCTGATTGAATGTCTAATTGCTGCTAGAGTCATTCCTTTAATACTATCCAGCCCCCATAGCTCCCCTGCCATATAGCACTATCATGCTTATTTTACAGATGATGAAACTTAAACTCAGAGCATTTAAATAACTTATGAAAAGCTGCTCAGCTAGTACATGGTACAATCATGATTTACAACCACTTCCACTTCAAAATCTGGGTGTTAAATGGCCCTAAGCATCTTGAAGTTCCCTAGGAAAGACTGAAAGAGAGGCATGCAAACCAGGTAGGTAAAGGGCAGCAAAAGAAATGCAAGAGAAGGGAGTGAAGAGGAAGAATGACAAGACTGAATTTCATAAAATGTAGTATACACAAGCCTTGAAATCATTCCTGCTATTAGAAAGTAACACATATAAGTGCAGCAAACAAAAACCGCAATAGCCTACATGGAACTGGATAAATAATGAAACACAAACCAAGTAAATGGTCAGCACAAAATTCTGTGTATAAAAAATAAATGAGCAAGTGCTCTGTTTTGAACTGATTGCAAATATTTATAAGGCCCTGTTTTATTTTTCAGCTTTCATGAAATGGCCAAATATGATCTCCCTGGAATAATAGACTTCATTGTGAATAAAACTGGTCAGCAGAAGTTGTATTTTGTTGGATATTCGCTTGGTACTACAATAGGTATGTTTACAAGGGTCAACATTTTTACAAGGGTCAGAGCCATGCAAGAGTTCACTTTTAAATCAGGAACAGAGTCACTGTTTTACATTTACAGTGTCCTTAATTATATGTCCTATGATGGGATTGTAACTCTAGTGGCTATGAACCTCAATTCCAGAGATTGTGAGTTTGTAGGAAGAATCCTTCATCCATTTCCAGTCACTGCAGCACATTTGTAATGGTGATGTAATTTGCCAGGAATTCCAAAGAAATATTTCTGAAGACAGAGTCTCTAGATCTCCTCCAGGCTGAAAAAGTAAAGCCAAATGGTGTCAAACATCCTTAAAGAATGTTTTAAATACACATCAATCATACCTTCCTCACAATCCACATGGGATTTTAAAAAGTAAAAAAGAGGGCTTATATTCATATTTGAACAAATTTAAAAAGATAAAGTAATGTTTTCTTTGTGAATCAGAATGCAAAAACTTACTATAATAAGTAAGTTGGGCATATACATTTAGTGTATGATTCATGGATGGCGCTAGTGGTAAAGAACCTGCCTGCCAATGCAGGAGACATAAGAGAGACAGGTTTGATCCCTAGCTCAGGAAGAGCCCCTGGAGGAGGAAATGGCAACCGACTCCAATATTCTTGCCTGGAGAATCCCGTGAACAGAGGAGCCTGGAGGGCTACAATTCATAGGGTCACAAAGAGTTGGACATGACTAAAGTGACTTAGCACACAATTAACTGTAAGCACTGTATAGAAAGTTTTTTAAAAGTCCAAGAAATGTACTTTGAATGTATACTTCTTAATGGTTTCCCATATTTTTCAAAAAAGAAATCAATAATCTAGCTCCAAATAAAAATTTAAAAACCCTATACTACTAAAAATATGAATTTGTTATCAATCTTCCACTAAAATTTCTAATTTTAAGAGACGGGATTAAATGAAAATGCACTCTTAGTTTGGATTAAACTGTGAGATAATAAATAATCCTAAATTACCACTATTATTGTCAAAAACAAATATGTATTTACCAGTGTTTTATACTGATAAAGTGAAAATGAAAGTTGCTCAGCCATGTCTGACTCTTTGTAACCCCATGGACTGTATAGTCCATGCAATTCTCCAGGCCAGAATACTGGAGTGGGTAGCCTTTCCCTTCTCCAGGGGATCTTCCCAGCCCAGGATCAAACCCAGGTCTTCCGCATTACAGGCGGATTCTTCACCAGCTGAGCCACAAGGGAAGCCCATTTATACTGATAGGCAGCTTACAAATTTAGGAGAGGCTGTGAGGCTGTTAGCATTGTTTCCCAGGTGGCGCTAGTGGTAAAGAACCCACCTGCCAATACAGGAGACATTAGAGACCCGGGTTTGATCCCTGGATCAGGAATATCCCCTGAAGAAGGGCCTTGCAACCCACTCCAATATTCCTGCCTGGAGACCCATGGACAGAGGATCCTGGCTGGCTATGGTCCACTGGGTTGCAAAGAATCAGACACAACTGAAGCAGCTTAGCTTGCAGCATATAAGCATCAGAGAGAACATACTAAAGGAGCACCAAAGAACTAGTAAGAGGACCCCATCCCCCCACCAAAAAAAAAAAAACTGCCAGTAACAGGAGCATAATCATATCATAATTGCTAACACTTAGGAGAATTTACTATGTTTAGTGCTTTTCATTCAGGACCTCTCCTACAATATCCCTCTCTAAGCTTTAGAACAAGCCTACCACTATTATTCCCATCTCATAGAAAAGGAAACAGAAGTTCAAAGAAATTAAGTGGCTCCTTCATGATCTCTTAACACATTAGAGATGGCACATAAAACTCACACCAGCTCACCTTGACTTCACTGATAGGGTGCTTGGGTGCTGTGTAGAGGTTGTATGGAGAAGGATGATTTGAGTGTGGCTAGAAAAGTAGGTAAGACTTAGATATGCTCTCATATCTGATTGGCAGAGAAAATAGTCAATTTGATTATCAGGGCTCTGTGTTTCATTTTGAGTATGACATTTTTCAGTGAGCATGATTTGAATCCTGAGCAGAGAAATTTCTGTTATGTGGAAAGGACCCATTCTTCACAGGACATTTAACAAGCCAGGCCCAGCCCAGTATGACCATCAAAAACTCACCTCTGCACATTTCTAGACATCTTCTCAGTCAGTTCAGTTCAGTTCAGTCGCTCAGTCGTGTCCGACTCTTTGTGACCCCATGAACCGCAGCACGCCAGGGCTCCCTGTCCATCACCAACTCCCTGAGTCCACCTAAACCCATGTCCATCGAGTCAATGATGCCATCAGGGGGAGCTATTATGCCTGTTTCAGTCTTTGTATCAGTGCCCAGCCAGCTCCTTTTCTGGTTAAGACAGTTTCAACATTTCAACAAGAAATTCAGAAAAAAAAAAAAAAAACTTCTGCTATGGCTTCGCATGCGCGCGCGCGTGCACCCACACACACACACACACACACACACACACACACACACACACACACACACACACACACAAAATGGAGGGGGGCCCAGGAAAGCACAACAGGGAACCAAAACAAAGAGTTCCTCCACATAGACTTTCCTGTGTGGGGCTGAGCCCCACCACCTTCACCCTCATATTGCTAAATACAAATGCAGTGCTATTGCTTTATAAACGGAGACACTTGGTCCTTACTGGGAACAGGTGGACCTTCTGGAAGCAGAGAAGATTCTAGAGGTTTGGTAAGCATCCAGTGAAGCACTGGGAGTAATGCAATCTCATTCCACTGTGAGAAAGAAAAACTGTGGAATAGTTGTGTGTGTGTGTGTGTGTGTGTGTGTGTGTGTGTGTGTGTGTGTACGCTCAGTCATGTCCAACTCTTTGTAACCCCACAGACTGTAGCCTGCCAGGGTCCTCTGTCTATGAGATTTTCCCAGCAAGAATATTGGAGTGGGTTGCCATTTCCTCCTCCAGAATGGCTAGATGGTGATGCATAAAGAGCTGATTGATTCACCTCCTACAAACTGATCGTTTATTTCTAGAGGTTCCGTGACTCACCCTGTCATCTCAGAGTTGGGGTAGAGTGACAATGCTGCCAGCACTTAGCGTCCGCTTGGTGAGGGTTGAGGGCATCCTCAGTTTACTTGGCAGGAGTTGCTTCAGCAATTTATCCCTAACTTTCCCCCAACCAAGTTAAATTGTCCAGAATAAGAGAGAAATGGAGATTTGAGACTAGACAGGGCTGAAGATAGATTAACTTGGCAGAATAACTCAGAAGAGTTGCCCGGTTCATCCCCACGATTGCTGCAGTAGAAGAATAAAATGAAAAAGGAGAGCTTCACCTTTGTTAGTAGAAACATTACATCACCACTCCTAATTTTTATGAGATTGTCTTATCTCCTGTTCTCTTAGGGTTTGTAGCCTTTGCCACCATGCCTGAACTGGCACAAAGAATCAAAATGAATTTTGCCTTGGGTCCTGTGGTCTCCTTCAAATATCCCACGGGCATTTTTACCAAATTTTTCGAACTTCCAAGTTCTGCAATCAAGGTAAGTTCTTCCTTTTGCCACAGTGTATACGAGGATCTCCTTTTGGATGATAGAACCTTATTATTTGAAAATCTACTATGAAACAAAAGTAGGACATTTTGAAATCTGTAGATACCAGACTCTGGGGTCAGGTGCTGTGTGTATGTGTGTGTGTCTATGTCACAGTGTCTACAGCTCTCATATACAATTCACTCTACTCAGTTATTAACAGACCTGAGTATAAGTCAGAATTTCTAGCTGAGGTGACTGCTATGGCAGTTTTCTTATTCTGTTCTTGTTCCACTGGGCATGTCAATGAATTCACAGTGCTTAAATGGAAGACATTTTTCAGTTTGATCACTGATGTCCTTGACTTTGATGTTAGATAAGCTAGAATAATATACCCCTTTCCATATGGGAGCTTGCTTCAATTTACTAAAACTAAAATGCCAAAGCCCAAATGTTTTATAGCTGAATTATTCATTCAACTATTTATTGGTTATTTTCCAATGGTTGGAAAACTGGTTTGATGGTCAATTGTGAATTTAAGATTTTATCCATTAAAAGTTTTTCTCTGTTTGCTTTTTGTTTCTCTAAAAAGCTCATTGACTAGTTTTTTATCATGATTGCCCCTTACATGTGAATTGAAGGATAAAATAAGTTGTGGCCAAAATGAGATCAAAGAGACAAGTCAGGATATCAATAATTCATTTTTAACTTGAGGTCCTGGTTTGTGGTGGAGAGGTAGGAATGGGAAAAAAAGGATTTGTGAGTTAACAAAAGGAAGAACTTTCATGAGCCCTAATGACTGGTTTTGATAGTAGGTTTTTGGTAATGTTTAATAAACTTAGTTCTAGGAGGTCTTCTAGGTCTTTAGCTTCAGCTGATCAGCTTCAGGTTCTCTGCCATCTTCAGGCGGTAGAGGCATAGATTTGAATTACTGTGATGTTGAAAGGTTTGCCTTGGAAACGAACCGAGATCATTCCATCATTTTTGTGGTTGCACCCAAGTACTACATTTTGGACTCTTGTTGATTATGAGGACTACTCCATTTCTTCTGTGGGATTCTTGCCCACAATAGTAGATGTCATGGTCATTTGAATTAAATTCACCCATTCCCGTTCATTTTAGTTCACTGATTCTTAAGATGTCAGTGTTTATTCTTACCATTTCCTGCTTGACCACATCCAATTTTCCTTGATTCATTGATCTAACATTCCAGGTTCCTATGCAATACTGTTTCTGGTGTCATATCTTTTTGTTCTTTTATACAGTTCATGAGGTTCTCACTGCAAGTATACTGGAGTGATTTGCCATTCCCTCCTCCAGTGGATCATATTTGGTGGGGAAAGACTAGAGATCTCTTCAGGAAATTAGAGATATCAAGGGAACATTTCACCCAAAGATGGGCACAATAAAGGACAGAAGCAGTAGAGACCTAGCAGACATTGAAGAGATTAAAAAGAGATGGAAAGAAAACATGGAAGAACTGTACAACAAAGATCTTAATGAACTGGGTTATTACGATGATGTGGTTGGTCATTCACCCAGAGCCAGACATTCTGGAGTGCCAAGTTAAGTGGACCTTAGGAATCACTGATGTTAATAAAGCTAACAGATGCAATGGAATTCCAGTAGAACTATCCAAAACCCTAAAGGATAATGCCATCAAGGTGTTGCATTCAATATGTCAGCAAATCTGGATGACCCAGCAGTGGCCACAGGACTGGAAAAGGTCAGTCCTCATCTCAATCCCCAAGAAGAGTAGTACTAAAGAATGTGCTAACCATCAGACAGTTGCACTTATTTCCCATGCTAGTAAGGTCATGCTCAAAATATTGCATGCTAGGCTTCAGCGTTATGTGAATCAAGAACTTCCAAATGTCCAAGCTGGGTTTAGAAAAGAAAAAGGAACCAGAAATCAAATCACCAGCATTCGCTGGATCATGGAGAAAGCAAGGGAATTCCAGAAAAAAACGTCTACTTCTGTTTCATCAACTATGCTAAAGCCTTTGACTGTGTGGTCATAACAAACTGTGGAAAGCTCTTAAAAAGATGGGAATACCAAACCATCTTACCTGTCTTCTGAGAAACCTGTATGTGGGTTGAGAAGCAAAAGTTAGAACCCTGTATGGAACAGCTGATTGATTCAAGATTGAGAAAGCGGTATGACAAGGCTGTCTGTTGTCACTCTGTTTGTTTAACCTATACACTGAGCACATCATAAGAAATGCTGGGCTGGATGAGCTAAAAGCTGGAATCAAGATATGCAGCAGAAACATCAACAACCTCAGATATGCAAATGCTACCACTCTTATAGCAGAAAGTGAAGAGGAACTAAAGAGCCTCTTGATGAGAGTGAAGGAGGAGAGTGAAAGAGATGGTTTGAAACTAATATTAAGAAACCTAAGATCATGGCATCCAGTCCCATTACTTCATGGCAAATAGAAGGAGGAAAGGTGGAAGTAGTGACAGATTTCCTCTTCTTGGGCTCTAAAATCACTACAGATGTTGACTGAAGCCATGAAATCAGAAGGTGATTGCTTCTTGGCAGGAAAGCTGTGACAAACCTAGGTGTGTGTTGAAAAGCAGAGACATCACTCTTCCAACAAAGATCCGTATAGTCAAGGTTATGGTCTTCCCAATGGTCATGTACGGTTGTGAGAACTGAACTGTAAAGAAATCAGAGTGCCAAAGAACTGATAACTTTGAAGTATAGTGCTGGAGAAGACTCTTGAAAGTCCCTTGGACACAAAGGAGATCAAACCAGTCAATCTTAAGGGAAATCAACCCTGAATATTTGTTGGAAGTATTGATGCTAAAGCTGAAGCTCCAGAATTCTGGTCATCTGATGTGAACAGTCAACTCATTGGAAAAGTCCTTGATAATGAGAAAGATTGAGAACAGAAGGAGAAGGGGTGTCAGAGAATGAAATGGCTGTATGGACATGAACTGATACGATGGACATGAATTTGAGCAAACTTCGGGAGATGGTGAGGGACAGGGAGGCCTAGTGTGCTGTAGTCCATGGGATCTCAAAGAGTCAGACATGACTGGGCAACTGAACAACAGCAACAATAAACTTAGGGATTCCCAGGTGGCTCAGTGATAAAGAATCCACCTGCCAATGCAGGTGATGCAAGAGATATGGGTTCAATCCCTGGGTCAGGAAGATCTCCTGGAGGAGGAAATGGCAGTTCACTCCAGTATTCTTGCTGGGAAAATTCCATGGACAGGAGAGCCTAGAGAGCTATAGTCTATGGAGTTTCAAAGAATGGGACATAACTGAATGACTGAGTACAATGCTTCCCTCATAACTCAGTCGGTAAAGAATCTGCCTGCAATGCAGGAGGCCTGGGTTCGATTCCTGGGTCAGGAAGATCCCCTGGAGAAGGAAGTGGCAATTCACTCCAGTATTCTTGCCTGGAAAATTCCATGGACAGAGGAGCCTGGCGGGCTACAGTCCATGGGGTCACAAGAGTCAGACACGACTTAGCAACTAAACCACAATGTAACTTCCCTTTTGTGTGATTGATAGTTCTATTTCAAAATGTGTTGATATCCATTAGTTTGGGATGTTTTCTACATTGGGGCAGAGTTAAGCAGGCAAACTAGATAAAGTAAATCCAGCAATAGATACATCTATCACTAAGTATACCTGTTTTGCATATGTATTGCTTTGCCTACATAGGTCAGGTCGGAGGTAGTATTTTCCCTGATTTATCTCAGTTTCTAATTCCCTATTGTCAAACTTTCTGCCACTTTAAGTCCCATTCCCTACTCCTACCCCTCCATAGTATCTGTTACCCCTAGAAGCTCCAGGCATTCCATCGGAGATCCCCACCCAAGCTTGCTTTTATAAACTCTAGAAGTTTTAATCATGCTGTCGCCCATGACATCATTTTCTTCTATCCAGTGGCACCCTCCCTTCAGTACACCATCCTCTACTTTTCAGCATGAAAGTCAAGCACTCTGGTACACTACCAGAAAGGTGATGTGTACATGGGTAAAACCCTGCTTTTCTTTCCTAATCAGGGCAATGCTTGACCTTAAAGGAAACACTGTTCTACTTCTCTTGCCAGTTAATGAGAAATATAGGCAATCACTGATTGGACTGATTTCAGGGGAGCTTTCACAATGGATACATTAGCTAATTTGGGGCTAAAGATCATTGCTACCATCTCCTTGTAAAGTATGTTTGATGATATTACCTAGGTAAAGATTGATTTATAAATAGTTACTTTTCCCAAATAACTTGGTCTCCTTGAGCAAAACAGGAAACAAATATACAAATACAAATAGATTCCTAAGAATTCTCATTCCAGGAGTAAAGGGAATGTCAAGAAGTCTGAAAATGATTCTTGAAAGAATAATTATTTTTTATTTTTTACAGAAGTTGTTTGGCACCAAAGGTTTCTTTTTAGAAGAAAGTATAGGGAAGTTACCTTCTATCAAAATCTGCAACAATAAAATATTATGGGTGATATGTAGTGAATTTATGTCCTTATGGGCAGGATTCAACAAGAAAAACATGAATATGGTATGTATAATGATTCTAGGGCCATCTGATGCTCTTAGAAATTCCAACTTTCCTTTGGTTCTTCTTTCTGTTTATTATTTTATTCATTGATTTTTGGCTGTGCTGGGTCTTTGTTGCTGTGCAGGCCTTTCTCTGGTTGCGGAGAGTAGGGGCTACTCTCTAGTTGAGGTGCATGGGCTTCTCATTGCAGTGGCTTCTCTTGTTCTGGAGAATGGGTTCCAGGCACGCTGGCTTTAGTAGTGTGGTTCCTGGGCTCTAGAGCACAGGCTCAATAGTTGTGGCCCATGGGCTTAGTTGCTCCACGACATGTGGAATCTACCCAGATCAGGGATCAAACCTGTGTCTTCTGCATTGGCAGGTGGGTTCTTTACCACTTAGCCACCAGGGAAGCTCCCTTTGTTTCATTTTGATGTATCTATCATATTACATAAATTAATGTGGTATTCTAAACTTGTTTTAAGGGCAGAGATTTTCTGTGCATAGAAGATTAGATATTCAATGGACCATGAATGTGAAGACTGAAGAAGAGAATAGGCAGCTTCATCCTTTCATCTCTGGTCAAATTTAAGATAATAGTTGTCCAACAATATGTAGCGGTTTCACATGTTTGCAATTTGCCACCACTTACTATAGTCAGCTTGATTTTATAATACAATGCATTAAAAAATAAAAAAATCCTAAGAAAGAAGCTTTAAACTTATTTTGTGTGCCCTCTCTTGTCGGGTCACTTTAGCCTCAAATGAAATTCACCACTTGTAACATATAAGACAGCATGGAATGGAATGGAATTGATTCTGCCTTGCCATTCTATTGCAATATTTGTGTATTCATTCTTAGCATAATTATTATCTGCTTCTTAAAGGCACAGTCTTTTCATTGGGTGGTTATTGCTTTAATATGTTTTGTCTTATCTTCAGAGCCGAATGGATGTGTATATGTCCCATGCTCCCACTGGATCATCAATACAGAACATCCTGCATATAAAACAGGTAGTGTCTTTGTCATGGAAAACCATTCCCCTTATTTTCTTTATATTTGAAAGGACAGAGTTAGCATGTCTATTCTAAGAAGCTTAGCAGCTAGCTTCCATTTTACCTTTGTCACCATCTTCATAGTTGCATTTCCCTGGATTTTAAGAGAAAGAACAAGGTATGGGCAGACCAAGTAGGTCACATAAATGAATCCCATTTTAAATAAGAGCTTGTAACGTAGGCTCTGAGCTGAAACTAAACATAAACTGGGAGAACCTCAGAAGAACTGAGCCTTCCCCAGAGAGAGAAATACCTGACATTTGATTTCGCTCTGTGATTCTTGGGTTCTCACTAGCTTTTCCTTCAAACCAAGGAAATCATTGTCTCCCTTTCTCTTGATCTTGTTTTGCACACTGTAACAATAAATGGCTAAATAAGTGTAAAATTTATTTATATCCTCTGGTGATGCAGAAGCCTTATTTTCTTCCCAACATATAGTACTTTTCTAAGATTTGCTATTTACAATCATAATTCTTATTCTGAATACTTATTAACAATCGTAATTCTTATTCTGAATACTACTTTTCTATAAAACATTTCATTCCAGCTTTACCATTCGGATGAATTCAGAGCTTATGACTGGGGAAGTGAAGCTGAAAACATGCACCACTACAATCAGGTGAGTTACTCAGAGCAACCCCAGAAGGTTGGCTTTGAAAAATTATAATGAAAAATTATTTGACAGTAAAAAGAATCCTAGCTGGAAATTGGTCACATTCACATTGGTAGACAGAGATTTTTCAAAGTATATTTTAAATATTTATTTATTTCAAAAAAAATAAATAAAACATAGGTCAACTATATTGTTTCTGGACATCAAATGAGTCAATCAGACCAGTCAATTTCTCAGTTGTTGTTTAATCAGTAAGTCATGTCCAACTCTTTTGCAATGCCATGGACATTAGCCTGCCAGGCTCCTCTGCCCGTGGAATTTCCCAGGCAAGAATACTGGGGTGGGTTGCCATTTCCTTCTCCCAGGATCTTCTCCACTCAGGGATTGAACCCGTGTCTCCTGTATTGGTTGGGTGGATTCTTTACTGCTGAGCCACCAGGGAAGCCCTCAATTTCTCAGTAACAGATTGAATTGTTAGGGAAATGAATCTACTAGCTCCTAAGACAATGAGCGTGGTGTATAATTATTATTTTTTTATTATTTTTAATCAGCGTGATTAAGATGTGATTTACATACAGGATAAGTCACTGATTTTATATGTTCAACTCAGTGTTTCAACAAATATATTCATTCATGTAACCACATCACAAGCAAGATATTGAACATTTTCATTACCCACAAAAGTTTTCTCCTGTTCCTCAGACAATATAAATTCAAGATGCATGTATTTGCAAATGCTTAGAAAAAGGCCAAAAAATAAACAGCACATGTTAAAGTGATAACTTTCAAGAAAAGGAAGAAAGGAAAGGTGAAGTGGATGCACACAAAGGAGTAAAAGGAGGCTCTTATTTTGGATTTCACACACTTTTGCTCTCTTTCATTGTTTTTCATGAACATGTTATATTTGTATATTGTTTATATTCACGAGAAAATAAGACAAAAAAAATCACATACACATAAAACCATTTTTATCAAGTTCTCTTTTTTCAGCTTTATTGAGGTAAAACTGACCCAAAAGATTTAAGATTGAAGTGTATGATGTGATGACAAATATTGAGAGTAGAAATGTTCTCAGCATTTACGGTTAGCTAGCTGGTCCTACCCTACTCCAGGCCAATTCTGTTTTATTTGCTTGTAATTTTGTATCGTTAGAAGTCAATTTTTATTCCATTCTCAAGTTTGTCCTCTTCATAAGTTCCCAACACAACCTCTGTGTCCACTCTATGTTTTCTTGAGAATAAAAAGATTAACTTATATAAGCCTTATGAAGGAAAGGAATTTCCTTCTGTTTTGTTCACCAGTATTGTCTCAGCTGGTAGAGTAACTGGCACTTACAAGTCCCTTGATAATCATTTGTTGCATGAATGAAATTTCTCAGCTTCCCTCTAATCCACCTTAAAATCTCTCTGTCCTTTTGATTCTGTCTTTCCTTTCACTCTCCAAATATGATGGTCCTCTTATTATCCAAGTTATCCTGTCTTGTGTCCTTGACCCCATCTCTTCTCATCTATTCTTACTGGCTTCTCTTATTATCTTCAATGAACTCCTGTTTCTTGCAAAAAACAAACAAAAACCCTTCCCTAAGCCTTCAATTCTATCAAGTCATCCTTCCATCATTCTGTTTTTATCAACATCTTTTAATATCTAAAAATGCTAAGTATCTCTACTTCTCCACTCACTCCTGTGTTCACTCCTGAACACTGGAAAAGGTAGTTTGAGTCTTCATCTTTTGATTATAGCTGTTCTATTTAAGGTACCTTCCCTGGTAGCTCAGACTATAAAGAGTCTGCCTGCAATGCAGGATACCTGGGTTTGATCCCTGGGTGGGGAAGATCCCCTGGAGAAGGAAATGGCAACCCATTCCAGTATTCTTGCCTGGAAAATCCCGTGGACAGAGGAGCCTGGCAGGCCCTAGTCCATGGGATCACTTGTGGCTTTTAATTGCCAAATAAAATTGCCTATTCTCCCCTGTAGTGTTAGTTACCATAGACTCCTTGCAACTTACCACCCAGACTTGGATTTCCATAATGTAACACTCCCTGATTTTTTTCCCTCCCCTTCTGATTGCTCTCTTTATCCTCTTACTAGCTACTCTCTAACCCTCACCACTCTCGATTATCAGAATTCTCCACAATTCTTCCCATATTTCTCCCCTTTGTGTTTGAATAATTTAGCCGTCTCTACAGCTTCAGTTGAGGGCTTCGCTGGTGGTTCAGTGGCAAAGAATCAGACTGCTAGGGCCGGAGATGTGGGTTCCATCCCCGGGTCAAGAAGATCCCCAGAGCAGGAAATGGCCACCCACCCCAGTAATCTCGCCTGGGAAATCTCATGGACAGAGGAACCTGATGGGCTATAGTCCATGTTGTCACAGAATCAGACACAACTTAGCAACTAAACAACAGCTTCAGTTATCCTGCTCTGAGGATAATCCAAACTGCCTGCCTTGATTTTTTCAGGACCCATTCCCAACCAATTTCTTCTTCAAGTCATCCCACAAACTAGGCAGAGCTATGAGAAATGACCCTGCCCTGTCTCTGAAACTTCTGAAGGATGCCCAACAGCCTTAACCAGGCATTTAGACCTTGACTGTCTCCAGTCATATCCTACTGTATTCCCTTACATAGTTTCTTTTCTGGGTGCACTGGGCAGCTTGCCATTCCTGACCATGGCACACATGCTCTATCTGCCTGCTGGGAAGTGCTCCCGCCTTCATCCTTATCTTTAAAATACAACCATTCCTCAAGTGGAAGTGACAGTGTTAGTTGCTCAGTGTGTCCTCTTTGCAACCCCTTGGACAGTAGCCCACTAGTCTCCCCTGTCCACAGGATTCTCCAGGCAAGGATACTGGAGTGGGTAGCCAGGCTCTTCTCCAGGGGATCTTCCTGATCCATGGATCAAATCCTGGTTTCCTGCATTGCAGGCAGACCTTTTACCATCTGAACCACCAGGGAAGCCCTTCAAATGACTGCTCTTTACATGAAACCTCAGTTGAAAATAATTTCTTCTTTGTCTTCACTTCCATTGCATTTGGAGAATGTTTTATAGCGTTTAACATACCCTCCTTTGTATACAAATATTTAGCCATTTTGCCTTGTGCCTTCACACTCCGTGAATATAGGGACCGTTGCATGCTGTCTTCCTATGGTCATCGTAAATACTCATCTAGTATTCTCTCTACTTATTTGAAGTCAGTTGTTGCTCTGAGGAGCTTCCTCTCATGAATGTCCTTTCTCTCTCTTCCGTAGAGTCGTCCCCCACTATATGACCTAACTGCCATGAAAGTGGCTACGGCTATTTGGGCTGGTGGAAATGATATTATTATCACACCAAGAGATGTGGCCAGGATACTCCCCCAAATCAGAAATCTCCGTTACTTCAAACTATTGCCGGATTGGAACCACTTTGATTTCATCTGGGGCCTCGATGCTGCTCAACGAGTATACAGCAAAATCATAGATTTGATGAAGTCATATCCCTAACTGCCATATACCTACTTTTCAGTTAAGAATAGCTTCCAAGCCCATTAGAGGCTTTGGGGAAATACTAATCTACATAAGTAGGAGTGAGATGTACTCCGGCATTCTTCACCTTGTTGCTTTTGCTGAGGTGTTCTCTTATCATAGCATCACAGCTAAGAATTATTCCAACCACGCTGCTCTTTTTCAAACAAATGTCCACATCTGAACTCTCAGAATCTCTTCCTTTCAGTCAGAGCCAAATCCATGCTTTTCATCTAAGAAGCCCTAGTAAACTCTTCTCTGCTAACTGTACACTTCAGGGAAGAATTAAAAAGAGGACTTTGTCTTTCTTACTTCAAATATATGTAGTGGCTTCATGCAAATGATACCCACTCCCTACCATTTCAGAGGATTGAATGTAAGCATAGGAGTGCTGGCCTAGAAAAATCTTGTCGGGGGGTCATTTGGGAAAATATTTCAAGTGGCTATAATCTTGTGGCTTTTTTGAAGTCACAGTTAGAGCAATAGTCAAATGGTCATCTATAGACAAGCCATGAAATAAGCCTGACCCACATCAAGCTTGAAAAGAATAGCAGAATGGAAAACTAACCAAATTAAAGTATTCCAAAAGTTATACTGTTACAAGCTGGGGGGTAGGGAGGAGACAAGGTTGAGGATGGCTAGGATAAACTGAATTTCTAGTTGTTAAAATTATTCACTGTAGACTACTGTCTTTAAAACAAGGTTAAATTGAACAAAGCTTTTTGAAAATAGTGTACTAGAACTCATAGACAGTAGTCTTAAGTGATAGCATTTGAGAGCTCATTCTTTCTTGTTTTGCTTTAAAGATAAATTAAACTGATCAGCTATTATGTCTTCATTATCAAAGTAGAATTTATACTACTGCATTCATACTCTTTAACATTTAAAGCAGCTTTCTGAAAGCCTAACTGAGGACCAGCAAAAGAAGCACTAAGAATTCTAAAGTCTTGCTTTATTTCAGCCTCTAACTGATGCCAGACATTGAGTCTAGGACTCAGTACAGAGTTCCAAAAGTAGCATGAAGTTTTAATGTCAGTTCTATATTTCTGAATGGTGTGAACCTGGAAAAGACCTTTCCTTCCATTAAGATGTAATTAATGGAAAATTGTCTATGAGTCTCAAGGAACCATAAATTTAGTAAATAATGCACAATACATACTTTCAACAGTTTAACTTAAAACAGATAAGTGTAGTAGTTCACAAATATTTGCGTGCAGTGTCAAGGTCTTTGTTTGTTGAATACCATACAATCGTTCTCCAATAAATAATCTATAATTGATCATTTTTAGTTTTAGTGTCTTTAAAGAGGACGACAATTTCTTAAAATTTGGGAAGAAAGTTTAAATGCAAATGCTTTTATGTCTTTATAGTATTTATTTACCAAGATTAAACTAATTTTATCACAGTTTTTAGTGACTTTTATTGAGCTCATTCAAGGATTACATTGTAGTTTTCATACAAGCAATACATTCCATTTTGTGCGCATGCATACTAAGTTGCTTTAGTCATGTCTGACTCTTTGCAACCTTGTGGACCATAGCCTGCCAGGTTCCTCTATCCATGGGGGTTCCCCAGGAGAGAATACTGGAGTGGGTTGCCATGCCCTCCTCCAGGGGATCTTCCCGACCCAGGGATTGAACCTGCGTCTCTTACATCTCCTGCATTGGTAGACAGGTTCTTTACCACTAGTGCTTCCTGGGAAGCCTACATTCTATTTTAGTCACATTTAATTATATTAATCAAAACTCATTGATAACTATGAGTTATCAATAACTCAACTGATAGAACAAATAGGTAAGACTAAGAACAGATATCTAACTCTTAGTAAGCATATGACTCAGCTGGAAGGAGTGGAAGGATGTGACTGTAGTAGATTAGCCTATTAGTTATGAATATTTAGGAGTTATTGGCCATCAGTTAATATGTTTTCAGAGAGAAAAAAGAGCACTGGTTAATACAGGAATCTGGTTAAGCGAGGGTCAATTAAGAGAGCTTCTATAGGATATGTCCTATTCAGCTACTGCTACAACAATCCTGTGCAATAAAGAACTCAGTGGCTTACAACAGCAAACATTTATTTTTTATGCTCACAAGTCTACAGTTTGGCTGGTGTGGCTCCATTTTACATAGATCACCTGGGCTTGGCTCAAAGCTGTAAGCTGGGTCCTGGTCTGCTCCATACCTTCTCTTCATTCTGGAACTAGCAGCCCTCAGGATTATGTTCTTTACATGACAGATCCCAAGAACACAAGAGGGTGAGCAAGATCACAGTAGAATATTTGAACCTCTGCTTGTTCACATGCCTTCAGCTAATTCAGATCACAGGACCAAGCCTTACCTCAATGGTGCAGAATAGTCTGCTTCACCTACAGGAAGAACTGCAAACCACATGCCAGTGTGGATATCAAATGCTATTATACAAGACTGAAGAATTGGAGAAGATACTCCATTCTACCATACATAGGCACAAAATCTGAAAGATAAAAATAGGGAATACAATAAAAAGTAAGTTTTCCTCTTTCTCCCAACTCCTTATCATACACTCTTTCCTTCAAAGACACCTAACTCTTACCAATATTTTTGTGTGTCTTTCCACAAATTATGCTATGCTTATTCAAAGGAATCCACAGATACACATTTAGTTTTCTCTCCTTTTGGTACCATATTATACATTCTTTACCATGTCTTACTTTGATCACTTACTATCTCTTGGAAATCATTCTCCATCAGCTCACGTGGAACATTATTAAAGGTTACATGGAAATTCATGATTAACAGAGATTATGATGAATTAGAATTTTCTGTAATTACACACAGTATTGTAGAAAATATTATACAAATATCAGTTTAAACTTTATACAAATATCATTTGTACTTATAAGATAAATTATCTTTGAACCAGAATCATTGGTTCAAAGAGAATGTAGAATTATAATTTGAGTTAATTCCTTGTCTCTGGTGGCTCAGCAGTACAGAATCCACCTCCACAACGCAGTAGACGCAGGTTCGATCCCTGGGTCAGGAAGATCCCCTGGAGAAGGGTATGGCAACCACTCCAGCATTCTTGCCTGGAGAATCCCATGAACAGAGTAGCCTGGCAGGCTCCAGTCCATGGAATTGCAAAGAGTCAGGCATGACTGAAGCTACTTACCATGCACAGCACGCACATATAAAGTATGCATAAAAGCACCAGGAATTTTTTGTGCGCCACTACTCTCCTAACCAAACCAGTCAGCTGAGCTGAGAAAGTTAATTTATTTGGAATCCTCTGTGCCTTCCATAAGCTTCATCAAAGTTAGCATCTAAAAAAAAAAAAGTACCTTCCATGCCCTGCCATTTCCCCCTCCTCCAAGAAAGGATTTCTGGAAACTCTGTTATAGGTGATGAACAGCTGATCCCAGGCTGCCAAAGCATGCTGCCAACAGTGTGGGATGCAGAAGTTCTGCACATTGAAAACAAAAGCCGACAAATCAGCACTGGGATGGGGGGAAGGGAAAACTACTAATCACATACTCCATAAGACTTATCACAAGGCTACGTGGAAACCGCTTACGTTTATATGTTAATAGTTAAATAATGAAATAGTGAAACAATACTACTCATACCATAAAAATGATATATGTGTATGATGGGAAATGGAGTTATAAAAATTGTTCACTACTAAGTAACTTCTTTAGATAGATTTTTGGGGTGGGGGATTGGTGCAATGCATATCCGTATTTCCAGTTATTTAAGGTTTGAAAGGCAAATACAGAAAATCACAAGTTTCAGAAAAACCTATTCTTTTACTGAAAAGACTTAGTTTTCTAAATAATCAAAGATCTGAGCAAGTCAGTGTGAAATACAAGAAATACTGAAAGACGTAGACTCGATGATTCATAGGCACATTACATAAAAGGTAAAGAAAATCCTTTTATAAACTTTATTAACAGAAGACTCATAATCTAAGATATCTTATGATTTTAACAGAGAGAAAATTAAACTCTAGTTTTATATCAGCACATTATTAGCAAGTGTAGCATGGGACTCAGGAAATCTTTCTCATACCGAGGATGGTGTCAAGGGAAAAACCCAAATGATAACAGTGATGAAGCCCCCTCCTCAAATGCTTCCTGAAGGAAGGTCTGGTGAAGTCTCTGAAGAAAAATGTCTTCATCACGAAGAGTTCCTTGATCCTCCACGTTCTCCATTTATTCCCTTCTCACCTGTTCCTCTCTACCTTCAAACTGAAAGGATCATCTCCTGTCTGAACTCTGCAGCTTTGTATCACTGCTTTTCCTATGGATCTGACCTTTTCCTCCTTATGTTGCCCAGATCTGTAGTCATCTACTAGAATAAGACCACCAGCATTCAAGGACTTTTCTTTCCCCTTCAGCAAGACTTGCAAGGTGATTTGTACTAATCCAACACCCAATGCATGTTACCCCATAGATCTTCCACTGGCGGTTTGCCAATGCCAAGAATGAGAAGGAAGGTCTTTTTCTCTGTCTTGCTGGCTCATCCTCTAGCAGCTACAGAACCAACTGTCAAAAGAGACAGAAAGGAAATTTTGTCTGTTCCAGGGAGGCCTCATGCAAAACTAAGTGAGAGGCAGAACCATCCCTGAATTCCCTGATTCTTCCCTAATTTTAATTAGGGTGGTGTTCTACTAGGGCAATATTTCCTAAACTGTAGTCATTCACATTCCTCACTCACAATGTCTGCCCCATCTGTATGCAAACATACATACTTTAGTACTACTTATTTAAAAGCCTCAGAGTCAATTTGCCTATTTAATTAAATAACTTTTAAAACTAAACTTCCTACAATTACTCTAAATGAGAGGGAGAAAATATTATTTGCTAAAATTTGAGGGTAACTAGAGGCATTATAGGGCTTTCCTGGTGGGTCAACAGTAAAGAAGACGCCTGCAATGCAGGAGATGGCAGGAGACTCGGGTTCAATCCCTGTGTCAGGAAGATCCCCTGGAGGAGAGCATCACAACCCACTCCAGTATTGCTGGGAAAATCCTATGGACAGAGGAGCTTGGTGGATTATGGCCCACGGGCTCACATAGAGTCAGAGCATGCATGCATAAACATAGCAACAATGAAAAGGAGATGATTGAGAATAAAACTGATTAATATTCAGGACACTTGAGTTCCGAACTGCCTCGTTTTTGTTCAATATGGGCTCTTCATTTGAAAGAGAAGTTAACAAGTGTTAGAAAAAGAGACAAAAACCAAAGTTAAACTTTCTTCTTGATACACTCAAAAGATTGAAAGAATTATATAGAGAGACTATGGTGGGACGAATAATGTGAATAATGTCCCCCTCCCCCCGAAAAGATGTCCATGCCCTAATCCCAGAAACCTGTGAATATGTTACCTTATATGGCAAGAGAAAATTTAGAGATGTGATTAAGTTAGGACACTTGAGGTGGAGAGTTTATTCTAGGTTATCTGCATAGGTCCAATGTCATTACAAGGGTCCTCATAAGAGGGAGGCAAGAAGATCAAAGTCAAAAAAAGGATATATGACAGTGGCACAACCAGAACTGATGTGACACACTAGGAGCCAAGGCATGCAGGAAGCCTCTAGAAGCAGGAAAAGGCAGAGAAGTCTCCAGAAAGAATACAACCCGATCAACCCCTCCAACTTAGACTTCTAACCTTCAGAACTATAAGAGAATCAACTTATATGATGAGCTTCCCTGGTGGCTCAGACGGTAAAAAATCTTCTTGCAATGCAGGATTCCTGAGTTCAATCCCTGGGTGGGGAAGATCCCCTGGAGGAGGGCATGGCAACTCACTCCAGTATTCTTGCCTCAAGAAACCCCGTGGACAGAGGAGCCTGGCAGGCTACAGTCCATGGGGTCTAAAAGAGTCAGACACAACTAAGCAACTAAGCACAAGATAGGTTTGTGGTAATTTGTTACAGCAGCAGTAGGAAACTAATACAGAGACTATTTCTCATACCAAATGATGCAGCATTATTTAATACCATGCACATGTATCAGCTAAAATCTTCCATAGCCCAGTCTTGTACATCTGCACCTGGGAAACACTGCCTAATGAACTCCACCAGGGCAGCAGAGAAAAGGGTAGCCACAGATGAAAGCAACTGCAGAAGAATTTAGGCCTGAGGCGGTGAAGCTGGTTACTAAAGCGATGGCCGATTATAGGGGAAGAAGCTTTGTGTGGTCGGTATCCTGCTTCCTCTTCTACTTCAACCTCCCTTTATACTGTAGTGTCTGAGCTGAGGAGACAGCATTCCTGAACCTTCACCGAATGGACTTTGTACTGAGGTAGGTCACAGCTACAGTTCTTCTCGCTCCTAAATGGCACTGCCTTTCTATTAGATTAAAATAGGCTTGGGAATGTTTTCTCAAGTTTGAAAAAAAATAACTGTGTTCCTATATCATTGCAAAAGTAAATTTTTCTTATGACGGACATTTTTTAAACATAGAGAAAAGCTAACAATAAAAAAATAATAATAAATAACCAGTAACAACCCCTCCCCAGAGAAAACTGCTTTTTAATATTTTGATAGATTTTTCTCTGGTCCCATTTCTTCTCATGTCTGCTTATAACTTAAAAAATAGCCAATAAATACTGTGTAGTAGCCTTCATTCTCCCCATTAAAACATAAACATGCTTGCATTAGCTATGATAAATATTTATAATTTTTTTAATAACAGAATAGCATTGGGTTGTAAGGATAAAGTAGAATTTCTGTAACCATTTCACTTATGTGGCTATTTTTGCTGTTTCCAACTTTTCACCCTGCTCCTTGAAAATATTTTTGTTCACTATCGATGGTTGCTAGAAATAAGTTTCTGAATTAAGAATACTTAAATTTTTAACACATATTGCCAGATTTCCCATCAGAGAGTTATAAAAATTTATATTGGAAAAAAATGTTTTTTAAAAAGAATGAATTGCACATTTAGGTATATAAAAGAGGAAAATAAGTGATAACCTTTTGGGAAGAAAGAGAAAGAAAAACTTTTTGTTTCATATTTTATATTGTAAGCAAGAGAATATGCTTGTCTTTGTCCTCACTTGACTATCTACTGGAGAAAGAAGAGGGCAGATAAAGATGCTCTGGAACTGGAGTGACTTCTTAAAGGGGAAAAAAATTAGTAAGGAAAATTTTTAAGGGTATTTAGATGAATTTATAAAAACTTCTGGGCTTCCTAGGTGGCACTAGTAGTAAAGAACCCACCTGCCAATGCAGGAGGCTCAAGAGATTCAGTTTTGATCACCAGGTTGAGAAGATCCCCTGGAGGAGGGCATGGCAACCCACTCCACTATTCTTACCTGGAGAATACCATGGACAGAGGAGCCTGACAGACCACAGTCCGCAGGGTCATAAAGAATCAGACACAACTGAAGAGATTTGGCATGACATGCATAAACACATTCAGTCAGTGTTTTCAGGTTCCAGAAAGGTGTAGCGGATGGACAATCCCCAGTAGGGCAAAATGTGGAAGGTCTTTTAAAAGTCTTTGCCTGTTTCAGAAAAGGTTTGTGCAAGGTACCCACTCAGCTAATAATAAATTTGATATTTTAATTGCTATAGACAATCAAATTGTGTAGCCTTAAAGTATTTCTACTTTGGCTGTCCACAGGGGTTATTAGATGGAGAACTTCCAAATTCCTTGCTTGCTAGGTGCTGGCATGGCAAAGCCCATGACGCCCAGAGAAGCCTGGCCAGTCCAAGTGGCTTTGCCTAAACCTCATACAGCAAACTCTGCCAGCTAAAGAGCATGGCTTGTTGTTGGGGTTGCCCATTCCCGGTTCTATGTATATATTAAAATATGAGATAGAGAATTTCCAAGTAATCAGCCTTATTTCCAGTCTTCTCTGCCTCAAGCCTGGCAAATTGAACATAATCCTAGAAATAAGGTTAAGAACAATAAATAACAACTTATTAGGTAGCCTCTGAGTACCAGGCGTCATGCTGTGCACCTCACACACATATTTTGCTTAAACTTTATAACAATGATGCAAGAAAGGTGTTATTATCAATTTATAGGTAAGAAGAAAGAAAATCAGAAAATTGTCCAGGGGTCCACAGCTGGTGAGAGGCAGAGTTGGGATTTAAACACAGGTCTGTTGGATTCCATTACCATTGATTGTCCCTTCCGGGGGGGACTCTCTGCAAGGTGCCCCTGTGATCTGAGGCTTCAGTTGGTGTTTCTAGGCTTCATAACTAAACCTACACATTCTCACATTTACCCCTTCAATGGCCCTGGAAAAAAATTTTTAAAGCAACTCAATGACAGCTAGAGTCTTTTATGATCCTCAATTATACCATCCTTCATTAGGTATATTATAGATTGAAAGAGCAGAAAAAAATTGTTTTTCTTCTATGTCTTTAAGGGCATTGTTTTAAAATTGTTTACATGAAGTTTCTGGATTTGTTATTGTTTGTTTTGATATATTTCGTTTGTTCTGTATTAATGTAATTAAGAATAGGCTGTATATTCCCTGTTAGAAAGACATACCAGAATTTTTTGTCAATTCATTGCAAATTTTCTGTTTTATAACACGTTCTTCAGGAAATCATTTTGATAATTAATATAATGAATCTATTAAAAGCTGAAAAATTGGGAATGCCAAGATTTAAAGAATTTGAGATAACTTTCCCCTAATTGTTAAACGTACTTAAGAAAACTCTTTCACTATTGTTGAAGCAATTTTTGAAATTCAGCCCCATCATTGCTGTTTTCAGAGCTCTTTTATCTCTGGGACTGGGTGGCCATAAATGCTAAACATCTCAATAAACCATGGAAAGTTTAGTTGATCAGACTATTGCAAGATGTCCCAATGGGTGGACTTAGGTGATCCATGGTGTTTTCTACCTCTCATCATTCACACCAAATACTCATGCTCTTGTTCCCTAGGCTTTACTATATTTTTTAAGTGCAGTCCAGTTTTATGATAATTAATGTTTAAATCAACCTTGAGATGAAAGGAAGCTAATAAACTATCATTAGCTGTCATGTTTGTTTCTTCAACCCCTATGATTTCTCCTTACACATTTTAAAAACAAAGAAATTGTGAGTCATTATGAATCATCATTTTACTACATTTTTTATGCTGGTGAGTACAAGGAAAATCTTTAGCCCTGGAAGCCCCCAGTCTTATTTCACTATCTGGAACCAAATTCATCTCTAGGGAAGGAACAAGGCTGGAACAATTTGCTGCACAGAGATTAGAGTTTCTCCTCCTGCAGGCAGGATGTCTGTGAGTGCTGCAAGACAGCGACCCCCAAACCCCGGTCTTCCTCACAACCATCTGCTTCATATGATAAAAATACTGATGCCTGGACCCCAAGCCCAGACACTCTGCTTCAATTGGTTTAGGGTGGGAACTGAAATTAGCCTCATCGATCAGATGATTCTCAGTCTGATTTTCTTGCATATGAGAGGTGACATCAGGTTTGAAAACTTGGTCCCCACCTGATCCAGTAAAAGCCAGTGCTTTGAAATCAACACACAGTTAATATATGTATTTGTCATCCAGAGGATAAAACATGGTGTTCTACAGTTGGTGAGCATAAAATATTTTAGTTATGAGAATAGGGAACATTGCATAGAAATAACAATGAGGAAAGGTCTTTTATTTTTCTTGCCTACAAAACAGGTACTAAATCATGATGACAAGCTCATTTGCAAAACAACTCTCAGAGGATTTGTCAACAGATACAAAAAACAATAGTTTTAAATGCTGATTTTAAAAACATGTTCACATACCTTTTCTAAACAGGACTTTTTTCAGGCTTATATTCATATACTGTGATGACTCTGTGGGCCTCCCAGGTAACTCAGTGGTAAAGAATCCGCCTGCCAATGCAGAAGATGCAGATTCAATCTCTGAATCAAGAAGATCCACCCCTGGAAAAGGATATGGCAACCCACAGCATTCTTACCTGGGAAATCCAATGGAAAGAGGAGCCTGATAGGCTACAGTCCGTGGAGTTGCTAAGTCTGACATGACTTAGCAACTAAACGACACTGTGATGACTCTAGACCAAGATTTCTCAACCTCAGTTGGAGTTGGGATGTTCTTTGGGGATCCATCCTGTGCACTGTCAGATGCTTAGCAGCATCCCTGGCTTCTACCACTAGAGTTAGATTCTATAGTGGTGACATCCAAAAATGTCTCTAGACATTGCCGAAGCTTCCTTGGGAGATGAAATCACTCTGCTCTGAGAATTGCTCTAGGAAAATCATGTTAAGCTTAGAAGCTTTAGGATTTTGTGATATAAGGTGAAAGAGTAAGGGTGGCTTTCATAGTAGTGGAATCAGAAAAGACTATATGATAATTGATACTGGTTAAATTAAATAACTATTTAGAAAGAAAAAATAATACACAGTAAATACCTACTCATACAGAAAAATAAATTTCAAACGGTCCAGAGTTCTAAGAAAAAACTATTGTAAAAATATTGAAAAGACTATGAAATGTATTTGTATAACCTCAGTAAAGAAAAACTGTCTTAAAATTCAGAAAATCCAGAAACCCAAAGTGAAAATCTCAAGAGAGTTAACTCATAATATCTTAGCACTTCTGCATGATGAATTAATAACTAAAGAAAGGCACTGCAATTGAAAATTTTAAAAGAGAAAATATGTGTAATATATATAACAAACTTATAACCATATTTATAGAAAATTAAAAGCCCAGATAAATTGAAAAACACAGAGAAAACAAGCTAATAATTCACAAAAGCAATTCATAAAAGAAAATCAGATAGCCAAAACATTTTACAAGTCTCATTTTCATGGAAGATTGAAATTGATATATATACATACAACTACATATAAAATAGATAACTAGTAATAGCACAGAGAACTCTACTCAATATGCTGTAATGGACTATATGGGAAAAGAATATATAAAAAAACGAATGGCTATTTGTATATGTGTAACTGATTCTTGTTGCTGTACACCTGAAACTAACACAACACTGTAAGTCAACTATACTTACAGTGTTCTACAGTTGGTGAGCTATACTTACAGTATAGCTTTTTTAAATTTATATAAATGGTACTGTATTATGGACAAAAAAGATAGCATTTATTATTTTCACCCAAAAAAGAACAAGTATATTAACTGTTCAAAAATTTTATATCCATACTAAATTTTCTCTCCTTAATTATAGATGCATTAAATCTACCATGATGATAGAAAAAAAAAGTCTCAATTACATTATAACTTAAGCCAATGGGGGAATTCCCTGGTGGTGGCCTAGTGATTAGGATGTGGTTCTTTCAGTGCCAAGGGTCTGGGCTCAACCCCTGGTCAAGGAACCAAGATCCCATAAACTGTGTAATGCTGCCAAAAAAGAAAAAGAAAGAAAGAAAGAAAAAATGCAAACTAAAATTACAATGAGATGTCTTGATCCCATCATACTGGCAAAATTAAAAAGATTTACAAAGTGCAGAATGGATGAAGGAAGATGTGGAGAAACAATCATGTTCATGCCCTGTTAGGAGAACTTAACGTTAGTTTGGCCTCTTGAAGGCAACTAAGCAGTAGCTATGGAAATGTAGATGGTATACTTTGACCCAGTATTTACATCTATAAATTTTTTCTATAAAAATACTCTCATATGTGCTCACTATATATATATATAAATATATATATATATGTATACATGTATATACATACAAGGGTAATTGCATGGTATTATTTATAATAACAAAACATTACAAACAAGCTGTAAGTTATCAGCAAGGAATATTTGGCACAACACTCTATCTTGATACATACAATGTCAGTCAGTTCAGTCACTCAGTCATGTCCAACTCTATGCGACCCCATGGACTGCAGCATGCCAGGATTCCCTGTCCATCACCAATTCCCGGAGCTTGCTCAAACTCATGTCCATCGAGTTGGAGATGCCATCCAACCATACAATGTAGCTTTATGCAATATTTACGTTGAATGAGATAATTTAAAATATTGAAGTAAAAAAACCTTTTATATGACAGAAACTCCCAGAGCTGCATATAAATATGTAAATATACAAATATATGTAAATAAATTAATTTATTTGTGTAAATAATGTTATGTGTATGTATATTTATCAACATAATTATGCATATATGTAAATTTATAAAAAGTGTCTTAAAATATACATATCAAACGATCAGTAGGAATTAATTCCAGGAAGAAAAGCAGGATGTACATCTCATCCTATGTGTTTCATAGTATTTTAAGTTTCACCACAAATATGTATTGTGCATAGTATATAATTTTTAAATTAAAGTGATGAGATTGAACTAAATGATTTCAGAAATGTGCAATTTTGGCTCTAACAACCTATGCCTTAATTCTGATTTAGAAATAAATTTGAAAACAAGCCACCAAGCTTGAGTCCATATCACAGAATCCTTCAAGGAAAAGAAAAAGAGAAAGGAAAGACAGTTCTCTAAGCAGACACTTCATGCTTATTACATTTGCATACATTTCCACATTTATCCTGCTAGCATCTCATTTTTACTGAGACTCTGAGAGCTTGAGAGGTTTAACAAAAATCACAGGGCCATGTGATTTCCCTGGTGGTCCATTGGTTAAGATTCCAAGCTTTCACTGCAGGAGGTGAAGGTTCAATCCTTGTTCAGGCAACTAGATCCCACATGACAAATGGATGAATGGTGTGGCCAAAAAAATAAAAAATATCACAGGACCAGGACAAGATGGAGTTGGGATTTACACTTGGAACAGTCTGTGGAGAATACAGTTGCTGCTTTCTATGTCATAGTTCACTAGTTGACGAAAAAACTCTGGTTTACCTTACAAATATCAAATCAGAGCGCAGAGGGCCACAACTCCACAGGAGAACCACTGTGTGCCCCTGATTGGGCCGGCTCTTGCTGCCTCCCTAGCCCCCACCACTACCTGGGTGTCTGCGATCAGTCCCAGCCGCTACACAGGCACCCGCAGCTGGTCTCCGTAGCCGACTGGGTGCTCAGCCTCACCTCCAGACCCCACTGTTGCCTGTCTCAGTCTGTAACTGCTGGACCTGCAGGCACTCCAGGCACTGGACCTTTTAAGGGCCCCGAAAGCCCTTGTAGTCACAGCGGAATGCAACACTGCAACACTCACCAAGAATCACACAGTTGTCAATGCTATGGATCCTAGCAACCAGAGCCCAAGAGACATCATTCCTCACTGGACCCAGAGCCGCCACACACTCCTGCATTTGGTGCCCCACACAACTAGCTCTGAGGTCATGGCACACTTCAGCATGTCTCCACTCACAGGTAAAAGCCTTCTTTTACCAAAATCAGATCATGAAGTCTGGAAGAGATGACTGTCTCCAAATACAGACACCAATACAAGGCTTCAGGGATCGTGAAGAATGAGGAATACAGTAAACCTCCAGTAACTCCCCCAAAGAAATGGAGACCCAGGAATTCCCCAACAGAAATTATAAATAATTGTTCTAAGGATACTCAGCCAAAGGAGAACACAAGTAAATAATTGGATGGTATTGAGAAAACAATATGGGACCTCCCAGGTGCTCCAGTGGTTAAGAATCTACCTTCCAATGCAGGGGACTCAGATTTGATCCCTCACCAAGGAACTAATATCCCACATGCTGCGAGGCAACTAAGCTCACATAACAGTTACAGAAGCCCATGCACTGCAGTGAAGACTCAGCACAGCCAAAAATAGAATAAAGAAAGAGAGAAAACAAGAATAAAATGAGAACTTCAACAAGGAGATAGAAAACATAAAAAAAAAGCAAACAGAAATTTTGGAGCTGAAACAGAAACAGTGTACCCATCACTGGAGTCCTGGAAAAGAAAGAGAAATTCCCAAACCTGGGGTCAAATTTGGAGGCATCCAAGTTCATGAATATTTTTATTCAAACTCAATATTTTATTTTTATTCAACTCAATATTTTTATTCAAAAAGACCTTCTCCAAGACATGTTATAAAAAAACCGTAACAAGAAAACAATAGAAAAGATTGATAAAGCAATGAATTAATTTTTTGAGTAGAAAATCAAAATTGACCAACTTTTAGCTAGACTAAAAAAAAAAGAGAGATAACTCAAATAAATAATTCTAGAAATTTAAAAAGGCAACACTATGGCTGGTACCACAGAAATACAAAGGATCCAATGAAACCAATATGAACAATTCAGTTCAGTTCAGTCGCTCGTCATGTCCGACTCTTTGCAACCCCATGAATTGCAGCACGCCAGGCCTCTCTGTCCATCACCAACTCCCGGAGTCTACCCAAATCCATGTTCATCGAGTCAGTGATGCCATCCAACCATCTCATCCTCTGTCATCCCCTTCTCCTCCTGCCCCCAATCCTACCCAGCATTAGGGTCTTTTCCAATGAGTCAACTCTTCTCATGAGGTGGCCAAAGTATTGGAGTTTCAGCTTCAACATCAGTCCTTCCAATGAACACCCAGGATTGATCTCCTTTAGGATGGACTGGTTGGATCTCCTTGCAGTCCAAGGGACTCTCAAGAGTCTTCTCCAACACCACAGTTCAAAAGCATCAATTCTGTGGTGCTCAGCTTTCTTCACTGTCCAACTCTCACATCCATACATGACCACTGGAAAAACCATAGCCTTGACTAGACGGACTTTTGTTGGCAAAGTAATGTCTCTGCTTTTAAATATGCTACCTAGGTTGGCCATAACCTTCCTTCCAAGGAGTAAGCGTCCTTTAATTTCACGGCTGCAATCACCAACAGCAGTGATTCTGGAGCCCAAAAAAATAAAGTCTGACACTGTTTCCCCATCTATTTGCCATGAAGCGATGGGACCAGATGCCATGATCTTAGTTTTCTGAACGTTGATCTTTAAGCCAACTTTTTCACTCTCCTCTTTCACTTTCATCAAGAGGCTCTTTAGTTCTTCTTCACTTTCTGCCATAAGGGTGGATTACATGTCAACAAATTGGATAACCTAGAAGAAAGGGATAAATTCCAAGAAACATGATGTTAATGGACTAGTACTGTATATTCTCAAATTCTCTAGAACTTCATCAGTTGATAAGTTTAGGGTATGAATATTTATGAACTCACCCAAACAGATTATACCTTCTATAATACCAACAACCTCAATATTGTACCATGGTAATTTTTAAACCTTCTAATTTTCCTTGTATGTAAGTATAAACATAAGTGCATTCTGCTGTTTAAATAATGTTTAAAATATTTTCCCCAAAATTAAAAAAAAAATTTTTAGATGTTTATTTATTTGGCTGTGCCAGGTCTTAGTTGCAGCCCTCAGAATCTTCTATCTTCTTTGAGGCATGCAGGATCTTCAGTTATAGCATGCAGGATCTAGTTCCCTAACCAGGGATCAAACCCAGCCTCCCTGCATTTGGAGTGCAGAGTTAGCCATTGGACCAACAGGGAAGTCCCCCTAAATTTTTTTTTAAATTAACTACAACTAATTTTAGAGTTTAATAGCTTTATTTTAAAATAAAACAATTTATATTATAAGAAAAGAATCATCACATATTGATTAACGCAGCTGAGAGATACTTGGATCTTGTGCATGCTCAGTCATGTCCAACTCTTTGTGACCCAGGGACTGTAGCCCACCAGGCGCCTCTGTCCATGGGATTCTCCAGGCAAGAATACTGTAGTGGGTTGCCATGCCCTCCTCCAGGGGATCTTCCCAACCCAGGAATCAAACCCTCGTCTCCTGTGTCTCCTGCATTGGCAGGTAGATTCTTTACCATTGTGCCACCTGGGATTAACGCAGCTGAGAGATAGTGATTGATCTCAAAATGAGAATTATACATTTTCAGGTATGTCTGACAAATGGGAGGGCAGATAAACCAAAAGAGCATTTTCCAGGTGGCCCAGAGTCTCTTGTGAGATAATTCACGTTGAGAGAAGGAGTAGGGCATCTGTTTGTACAAGAGCTTTGGTCATTTGATCATAGTGTGATCCTGATGAGAGCACTGACTTGGGCCTTCAGGCGCATTTCATGGTATAGCCTTCATTGGACTTGGAGTTTTGGATTATAGAACTTGAATGGATTATTTTAATAAAACTCTATTCAACTTTGGGGGAAAGCAGCGCTTGAGAGCCCTTTAAACTGCAACTCAAATAGAAGAAACGAATTCACTCCTGGTGTTGTGTTTTTCACACTCTTATGTTACTGGCATGTGTGTGTGTTTGTGGGGTGTAAGGGGTTTCTGAACTGATTATTGTCATAATTTTTACACATAGAACATCTATAGGTAATCACCTTCTATTCACTTTTTTCTTAGTTTTTCCTTAACCTGTCTCCTATTGACCAGTTGCTTTTTATATAATTTTGATATTTAATTGATTTATAGGTTGTATGCACTAGGGGAGATGTATTTTCTTAGTTTCAAGGTGTCAGGATACTTCAAATCATCCTTCTTTATGTGTTGAGATGGTAAATATATATATATATATATATATATATATATATATATATATATATATATAAAGATCAGAGTTCCTTGTTAAAAACTTCTAAAGATAAACCTCTCAAAATAAATAGTTCCAAGTGGGATGTCACACTGGCTCATTTTGTGATACTGCTGATACTTTCCATGAGCTGCGGGTTACTCAGGTGTTAAGGGCATTCTTAAAATTCTGCAGTGGAGAAGAAATATAATTATTTCACATTTGTTCAAAATGTAGCTTTTTGAGCTGGACTTTGCTTGTCACTTTCTTGCTTCCAAAATGACAGTTGTGAGCTCATAAAGTCACCCAAGAATTTGATAAGCTGAATTGAACTCTATTTTCTCTACATTATGCTCATACAAAGGAGGGAACAGTTTCTAAAGGCTGAAAAAGAGGTAGTATTGGGGGAAAGTGGTCCCACTATCAAAACCATAGGGTTTTCTTCCAAAAACTAATCAGTTTTTGGTATCAATTCTTTCATTTATAAGTCTATCCAGTATTCACATGTATATTATGTGAGAGTTGATCTTACCTGAATATATTGGAACAATGGGAGATAAGTCCCAAATTTATAATGAAGTCATTGAGAGTCATTTTGAGTTTTAAATCTAGAGAGAACTTTTAAAGAGACAATTCATAGAGTTTGATATAATTGCTTTTGATAGTAGATGCAATTTTGTCCTTGAATGGGGAACATTGAAATGTTACATTTTTTCCCATGTATTAATAATTCTCAGTGATGAATTAAAACACCTAAATTTTACTTCTGGCCTTGCTGCAGTCTAGCTAGGTAATGTTGGGCAAGGCTTTTTAACATATTTTCCCAAATGAAAATGACAGGGCTGAATGAGAGTTTCTTTCCTTCTGACTGTATAACCTTTTGAACATTAATTTACAATATTGTGCTAGTTTCAAGTGTACAGCAAAGTGGACTGTTCAAATGGACATTCAGCAAAGTGGATTCAGATTTTTCTATTCTTTTCCAGATTCTTTTCTATTATAGATAATTACAAGAGAGTGAATGTAACATTCTGTGCTATACAGTAGGTCCTTGTTGTTTACCTATTGTATATATAGTAGTGTGTATATGGGGCTTCCCCAGTGGCTCAGTGGTAAAAAATCCGCCTGCAATGCAGGAGACGGGAGTTCAATCCTTGGGATGGGGAGATCCCCAGGAGGAGGGCATGGTTACCCACTCCAGTACGCTTGCCTGGAGAATCCCACGGACAGAGGAGCCTGGCAGGCTACAGTCCATAGGGTCGCAAAGAGTCGGACACAACTGAAGCAACTTAACACGCATGCAGTGTGTATGTATCCGGCTGAATGGCATTTTAAAATCCTAAAATGTCAACAGTGGGAACCCAAGTTCTTTTCCAAAATGTTATTTTGCATAACTTCAGTGTGAGCTCAGTGGGCACTGAGGACTTGGGCTCTGCAGCGTTGGGCACCTACTCCTCTGCTCTCTTCAGTCCAGTTCAGTCGCTCAGTCATGTCCGACTCTTTGCGACCCCATGGACCACAGCACTCCAGGCCTCCCTGTCCATCACCAGCTCCCGGAGTTTACCCAAACTCATGTCCGTTGAGTCTCATCCTCTGTCGTCCCATTCTCCTCCCGCCTGCAATCTTTCCCAGCATCAGGGTCTTTTCAGATGAGTCAGTTCTTCATATCAGGTAGCCAAAGTATTGGAGTTTCAGCTTCAACATCAGTCCTTCCAATGAACACTCAGGACTGATCTCCTTTAAGATGGACTGGTTGGATCTCCCTGCAGTCCAAAGGACTCTCAAGAGTCTTCTCCAACACCACACTTCAAAAGCATCAATTCTTTGGCACTCAGCTTTCTTTATAGTCCAACTCTCACATCTATACATGACTAATGGAAAAACCATATCCTTGACTAGATGGACCTTTGTTGGCAAAGCGATGTCTCTGCTTTTTAATATGCTGTCTAGGTTTGTCAAAACTTTCCTTCCAAGGAGTAAGCGTCTTTTAATTTCACGGCTGCAATCACCATCTGCAGTGATTTTGCAGCCTAAAAAAATAAAGTCTCTCCCTGTTTCCACTGTTTCCCCATCTATTTGCTCTCTTAAATTAGGTCAAAGCATACTCTTAGCACACATCAGATCTTTAGTGGTAGAGATGTTGAGATTGGTCCAGATAAGAGCTGCAACCTCACCTCCTCATGTCTATGCCAGGCAGCCCAGAGTGGGTGAGGCTGAAAGCATGGGTGGGTATTTACTCACAGACTCACCATTCCTGTTTCAGCTTTAGTACCTTCACCAACCACATTCCAAAAGTCTCTTGTTTAGTGTGGCTGCTGGTATCTCAGTTCTGAAGATTTGATGTAAAAGCAAAGAAATATTTTACTTTAAATAGTATTTTTTCTTAAATTTAACACATTCTTTACTTACAATGACAGTAAGACTATTCTGGTTTGCTTAAATATTAGTCAGCTAAGGCATTGCTCAAACAGTTGATTGAACTGGGACATTTAGTTCATGAAAATAACTAGGCTGCAACTCACTTTAGTTATTGCAGATGATTTAATTACCAGGTATCTAATCTCTCAGCTATTAACTAGTGATTACAACCCCAAATAAAACTTGTCATCTATTTAGTTGAGCTAGCTAGAAATGACCTAAACATGGAGGATTCAGTTTTTCAATCAATGTTTTTACCCATCACTGAAAATAGAAAATATCCTAAAAATTTTCCCACATTTTAAGTAAAAATGCTTATCACTACATTGACCTTCAACCAAAGGACAGTGATCACTAAAGCCCTAGAATGTGACTCTAAATTAGGGTTATAAAGTTTTCTGCAGACTTCATATCTTTCTACTTAACAAAAGAAAGGTAAGATAAGAAATAGGAAAAAGTTCATTTGTACCTTTTTTTCAGTTTCCACATATAAGCGATATCATATACTTGTGTTATCTATGAAACAGAAATTGACTTACATATGTAGAAAATAAACTTATGGTTACAAAGGGGTAAAGGGAGAGAAATTAGAATATTGGTATTAACATATACACATTACTATACATAAATATAAAATAGATAACTAATAAGGGCCTACTGTATAACACAGGGAATTCTACTCAATACTCTGTAATGACCAATATGGGAGAAAAAAATCTAAAAAAGAGGAAATATATGTATATGTATAACAGATCCACTTTGCTGTACATTTGAAACTAACACAACACTATAAATCAACTTTATTCCAATAAAAACAATTTTTTAAAGAACTAGGTAAAGAGAAAATGATGCTTCCTTCCTATGTTCATATTGGGCTTCCCTGATGGCTCAGTGGTAAAGAATCTGCCTGCAATGCGGGAGACCTGGGTTTGATCCCTGGGTTGGGAAGATCCCCTGGAGGAGGGCATGACAACCTACTCCAGTATTCTTAACTGGAGAATCCCCATGGACAGAGGAGCTTGGCGGGCTACAGTCCATGGGGTCAAAAAGAGTCAACACGACTGAGTGGCTAAGCACAACAAGGTTCATATTACCTGATGGTGAACAGATATTTTTACGGGTTGTATCAAATGCACTTAATTGCAGGTTGCATCAGAGAAAGTTCTTTCTACACACCAATTCATGTGATGGAATGGGAGGAGCCAGATGGTATTGGGACATGCTGGATGGTGTTTCCATTCTACTTTATGTTCTTTCGTTCCTATCAACCAAGCTTATTTACTATGCTTTGGAATTTGGAGAAGAAATTATAGCTGGCAAACATGTGAAAGAGTTTTTAAACCTGTAGGTTCTTCTGACTTTAGAATCAGTTGTTATATTACCAGGAAGAGATAAGTGCAGATGTTGAACCATGTCAAAAATCTTGTCAAGAGAATGGATTGTTTCATACAGAAACGAGATGTGGCTTCTGATCCTGGTGGCGCATTTTTTCCAGAGAAACATGAATTCAGGACATATGCCAACTATCACTGTGGACCCAGAAGCATTCATGAATATTGTAAGTTGGGATTTCCCATGTTTGGGGGAAAAAGAAGTACCTTACATGCTTATCGCTTACAACTGTGTATTATCTGCATTATATATCATATTTATATGTAGTGGTGATTTTTGCTAGTAGAGCACAGTTGTAAATTAACATATTGTCCTGAAAAGAACACTAACCGAGTGGATACGGGTTCACCTCGAACAGTTTCAATAAATTCAGGCAAATAATTAAATTCATTTGAGCTTCAAACACAATTTAAATTTTTCTTGAATTCTTAGGTTCATCCTATGAACTGTTAAATCATTGCAAGGTCTTGGGTCAAGCTCAGAGCTATGATTATTTCCATATCATCTGTGCTAATTATATTCCTCTTCTACTTTCTCCCGCATTAGAAAGATGTTAGACCTCCTTTCTTACTCTCAGGACAGCCCTTTTTAGTAACATCTTGTGCCATTCTAATCTATTTAATCCTAGTTTGAACTGGTAACTCTGTTGACTGGCAGTAAAAGGACTCTTATGAATGCTAGAGAGGTCTTCCTGTTGGTAAAATTCATGAATGATGTGACCTCTCTAGGCATCCCACAGGATATTTTTTTGGCTTCTGCTGACATTCTTAGCTGAGTTTTAATAACATTCATAGTATAGTAATGCTTATCAAACAGCAGACATTGTGATGAAAGCTGAAAAGATATTATTTCATCTTCACTGTCCTATGCTATAGATACGACCATCCTCATTTTTCCAATCAAAGAATTGAGATGAAAGAAGTTAAGCAACTCAAATCAGGCCACATCCCTGGTAGGTGGTAGAACTAGAATTCAAATCCAGGCCTCCCTGAACACAAAACTCATAACTGTAACCACTCTGCAACAAATCCTCCCAGGGAAGAAAAGGCTGCCTCCAGCTGAGTAAGGTGATTCTCTGTAAGGTTCACGCTCCATAGCTTTATCATAGATTTAATATACCATTATACAGATTTAAGATGCTTTTTACCGAAACTTCCTTGAATGAATTCTAAAACTCTAAATAGGCTATCGAAATATTCTGAATCTACACACATGCAAATACTGGAAACAGGTTGTCATTTCCTTCTCCAGGGGATCTTCCCCACCTAGAGATCAAACTCTCATTTCCTACATTACAGGTGGATTCTTTACCACTGAGCCATCGGGGAAGCCATATAAATTAGTACTCTGAAGCATTTCTATTCTACTTCACTTAATTTATATGAGAGATTATAAGAATTTTCTATCTTACTTTGCCTCTCTATGTACAATTCTCCATGCAGAGTCCAATTTAATGGATTTTAGTCTTAGGGCTTCTGAAGCCCCAGCGTTGTGTAGGTGCTGGGCACACCCAGTGGGTGAGGCCCAGGGAGATTGGCTTTCTCTACAACTAAAGAGATTCTCTTCACTCAACAACCCAGAAGAATCTGCATGGGAACTTCTAAGGGCCAGAACGATGTTGCCTAAGGATCTTGCTCAGTGGTAAAGAATATGCCTGCCAATGCAGGAGACATGGTAACATGGGTTCAATTCCTGTATCGGAAAGATCACCTGGAGAAGGAAACGGCTACCCACTCCAGTGTTCTTGCCTGGAAAATGTTGTGGACAGAGGGGCCTAGCAGGCTACAGTTCATGGGGTTGTAAATAATCGGACATGACTAAGCGAGCATATACACACAACTAATTCATATGGATATAATTTATCCTATATTTTGGTATACAACTTGCCTCACTCAAGTATTCTTCCAGCTAGTGTTAATTGAGAACCTGTTAGGCCTCAATACTGGGCTAAGCACCAAAGTTACAGAGCGATCTAAGCATATCAAAGTTCATGGAGTTAACAATCCAACAGGGAAGACAGGCACTCAGTTACTAACCACAAGAGCAGTGAAATCAAAAAAGAAAATATAAAATAGAGAATTTAAGAACATTTTTCTGAAGAAAGGTTTCTTAACCTGAATTCTAAAAGATGAATAAGAGTTACTTGAAGGGGTAGGGGTGATTTTTAATTACAGTAGTAGCTAATGCTCGTTAAGTCCCTACTATGTACCAGTCAATCTTGTTGGTGTCATATGTGCATTATCTTTTTACGTTCTTTGCAATAATCCCACAGAATACAAACTATCGCACATGCATGTGTGGGTGCTCAGTTGTGTTTGACTCTTTGAGATCCCACAGGCTGTAGCCTTCCAGGCTCCTCTGTCCATGGGATTGTCCCAGCAAGAAAATGGAGTGGGTTGCCATTTCCTCCACCAGGGGATATCTTCCTGACTCAGGGATCAAATCTGAGTTTCCTGCGTCTCCTGCATTGCAGGCAGATTCTTTACCACTGAGGCACCCAGGAAGCCTGAATAAACTATTGGTATACCTAATTTATGGACAAATAAACTGAGCATTAGGGACAGGTTAACTAAATTTCCTAACATCACACAGTTTATGTATTAGTGCAAAGAGTCAGGATTTAAAAACTCAAGCGATGGGACCCCCACAGCCTTTCTCTTAACTACTATGCCCTTTTATCCTATATATTACACTGGTCACTTTGCACCTGGCTTTCTCCTCTCCTGTTCCTTTAAAGCCAGCAGCTAATAGGAATAATTCCCTCCTTCTGTAAATAATGACAATGGGCAGAAACTGAGGCTACTTAGGAGATTTGGCAGCTTTATATTCTACAAATGCATTGGAATTACCTGATTCCTAACCTGAAGTGGGTCAGGAATATTTAAGTGCCCCGAATGTTTCTGACATATGCTCAGGTTTTGGAATAAGTGTTCTTGTCCAGTGGTTCTCAAATGTTACAGTGCATCAGAATTTCCTAAGAAACTTGTTAAGACCCAAATTGCTGGACCCTATCCTCAGAGTTTCCAATTCGATAGGCGTGAGCGGAAACTGATCATTTTGTGTTTCTACCAAGTGTCCAAGTGATGCTATGCTCTTGGCTCAGGGCTACACTTTAAAAGTATCTTTCTAGTTCAACCTCTACATTAAAGATAAAGAAAATGAGAACTGGAGAGGGTTTACTTTTTTTTTTTTTAACAATAACCTAATTAGCTAGTGAGAAGCAAGGAATTTCTTGTCTATCTCTTCCATGCTCAAGAAATCTACTTTTTACTTGATAATCATTGAGAACATAACCATACAGAACTGAACTAAAAAAATTTTTTTTGGTTTTTCCATAGAGTGAAATCATCCAACATAAAGGTTATCCTTGTGAGGAGTATGAAGTCTTAACAGAAGATGGTTATATCCTTTCTGTTAACAGGATTCCTCAAGGCCTCGTGCAACTTAATAAGACAGGTATGATTTCACCTATATTATCCCAACATGGCAGTCTTCCCTACAGTAAGGAATTCCCTGTGATTTGAGTATGTAGAAAGAAACCTGGGTTTTTGGTACAAATTAGGCCCATTATTCCACCCAAAATGTGGCTTCAGCTCCTTCTTATTCCCATCACCACTGCCCCACTCCTAATCATCTCAAATAAACAGTGGGGTACGGTTCTTTTTTTTCTTTTGACTGTGCCGAGCACACAGGCTTTCTCTACTTGCAGCACACAGGTTTAGTTGCCCCTCAGCATGTGGGATTTTAGTTCCCTGGCCAGGGATTGAACCCACATCCCCTGCATTGGAAGGGGAATTCTTAACCACCGGACCACCAGGGAAGTTTCTAAACACAGCATTTGCTTTTCAAAAAACACCTTCAAGAAAAGTTTATTTTTTGATACCTTCTGGTAATTAATTCATCCCCTCCAATCCCTCCCATATAGATATTCTAGAATATCCACTGATGATCTCTTAAATAGATCACTGCAAACCTTGCTCACAAAGAATATAAGCTCCAACATGGCATCTGATATCCACCCTAGCACACTATATTCCCCATCCAGATAGTCTTATAAATATCCTGTAAATATTTAAGATGTTGCTCAGCTTTTCACTAAAGTCTTTTAAAGAACTGAGCACTATATATGTATATTTTAAGGTTTTGGTACATGTTTCCATAGCTCTTACAATCCCTTTTTATAGTGATTTTCCACCACTGTTGGCTTTTAAGAAATTCACCTTCATTACTAATTAAAGTATACCCATCCTTCAGCTACATTTGGCTCTATTCCTTTTAATAGGCCAGATCTATGTTTACAGCAGCAACTACGCTATCCGTCATAAGTACAGATAATGTAATTTCTTACTGTCTTCTTTCCATATACCAGGTACAATGCTAAATTCATTTACATTAATCCCATTTAGCTTTCACAATAATCTGAAGAAACTGCCACTCACAGAGGTTAAATTACTCAGAGACTCTGCTAGAACTTGCTAGTATGTTGCAAAATCTGCACTCAAATTAAGATTCCTCTCTTAACTAGGACCAGAAAATGCTGAATGAATGCTATTTGGCTTTGGTATAAAGAAGCTTGAGGGTTCTATTTTACTCTAATTTACATTTGTACAGCTTTAAAATAATATATCTTCATTTTATTTTTTATTGGAGTATAGTTGTTTTACAGTGTTGTTATTTTCTGCTGTACAAGGAAGTGAATCAGCTAGATGTATACATACATCCGCACCCTCTTGGACTTCCCTTCCTCCCTACCCCAATCCCACCCCTCCTAGGTCATCAAGGAGCACCAAGCTGAGCTCCCTGTACCATACAGCAGGTTCCCACTAGCTATCTGTTTTACTCATGGTGGGAGCCTGGCAAGCTAAGTCCATGGGGTTGCAAAGAGTCGAACACTACTGAGCAACTACGCACAGCCTTCAGCACAGTGTATATATGTCAAGCCTAATCTCAAAATTCATCCTACCCCCTGCTTCCCCCTCCCCTATGTCCACATATCAGTTCTCTAGGTCTGTGTCTCTATTCTTGACTTGCAAATAGATGCATCTGTACCATTTTTCTAGATTCCACATATATACATTGTGAAGTGAAAGTCGCTCAGTCATGTCCGACTCTTTGTGACCCCATGGACTATACAGTCCCTGGAATTCTCTAGGCCAGAATACTGGAATGGGTAGCCTTTCCTTTCTCCAGGGGATCTTTCCAATGCAGGGATTGAACCCAGGTCTCCCATATTGCAGGCAGATTCTTTACCAGCTGAGCCACAAGGGAAGCCCACATATATACATTAATATATGATATTTGGTTTTCTCAGACTTACTTCACTCTGCCTGACAGACTCTAGGTCCATCCTCATCTCAACAAATGACCCAATTTTGTTTCTTTTTATGACTAATATTCTAGTGTGTACATATACCACATCATCTCTATCCATTCCTCTCTTGACGGACATTTAGGTTGCTTCCACATCCTGACTATTGTAAATAGTACTTCAATGAACTTTGGGGTACACATGTCTTTTTAAATTATGGTTTTCTCCTGGAGAGAGTGTGGAGAAAAGGGAACCCTTTTGCACTGTTAGTGGGAATGTGCAGCTTTTTTTCACACCAGCTGAACAGCTGTGCTTTATATATGTCCAGCATGCCCTTATGTTAGTGCTTTTGAACTTACAGTTTTCTCTCTGGACCACTGTTTCATCAGATATCCATGCAGTTTGCTCTGGCCTCTCTTTCAGGTCTTCTGCCATGTTCTTCCCTAACCAATCTGTTCACAGTAACAAACCCTTGCCAACTATGGAGATCTGGCCCTTTATCCTGATCACTTTTCCTTATACCCCTTAACACCATTGATATGATAGATATTTCCTCATTTGTTTATTAACTGTCTCTCCCAACCAGGATGCAAACTCAGCAAGAAACTTTATCAGTTTTGTTCAAGGATATAACCAGTGCCTAAAATAGTGCCAAGCACATGGCAGGTGCCAAATATATGTGGAATGAATGAATGAATTTTTTATAAATAAATGAATAGTGTGGAGACAGAACCTTTTCACTAAGCCCCACAAATCCTAGAAGGAAAGAAAGCCACAGTTCTTCCAAGCAATCAGGAGACTGCGGCCTTTCATAAGCTTAGGGGGTTACCTGCAGCACCTATTCATGGATGGAGTTTGTTTTCTTAAATAACGTTTGTTTACACTGTCCCCTCATTGCCCAGGCAATTGGAGTTCAAGGTGAAAGTGAAAGTGAAAGTCGCTCAGTCATGTCCGACTCTTTGCGACTCCATGGGAATTCTCCAGGCCAGAATACTGGAGTGGGCGGCCGTTTCCTTCTCCAGGGGATCTTTCCAGCCCAGAGATCAGATCCAGGTCTCCCGCGTTGCAGGCGGATTCTTTACCGGCTGAGCTATCGAGTGCAGAATACTTCCCTCTAGTGGCTGATGTTGTTCCTGCAGCTCCCATTGGCCGCTTCAAGGAAGAAATCTCTCAGCAATGACGGAAAAGGATCTCTCACCATCTCTTCAAAAAGAGGGCCGATAAAATTCATACTGCAAAAAACTGAAAGATGTCTATAAGTTTGTGACAAAAGCCTTTTTAAAATTTTATTGTCTCAGGTAATCGTTGTTCAGTTCAGTTCAGTCGCTCAGTCGTGTCCGACTCTTTGCAACCCCGTGAATCGCAGCAAGCCAGGCCTCCCTGTCCATCACCAACTCCCAGAGTTTACCCAGACTCGTGTCCCTCGAGTCGATGATGCCATCCAGCCATCTCATCCTCTGTCGTCCCTTTCTCCTCCTGCCCCCAATCCTTCCCAGCATTAGGGTCTTTTCCAATGACTCAACTCTTCGCATGAGGTGGCCAAAGTATTGGAGTTTCAGCTTCAACGTTAGTCCTTCCAATGAACACCCAGGGCTGATCTCCTTTAGGATGGACTGGTTGGATCTCCTTGCAGTTCAAGGGACTCTCAAGAGTCTTCTCCAACACCACACTTCAAAAGCGTCAATTCTTCCATGCTCAGCTTTCTTTACAGTCCAACTCTCACATCCATACGTGACTACTGGAAAAACCATAGCCTTGACTAAACTGGCCTTTGTTGGCAAAGTAATGTCTCTGCTTTTAAATATGCTATCTAGGTTGGTCATAGCTTTCCTTCCAAGGAGTAAACATCTTTTAATTTCATGGCTGCAATCACCATCTGCAGTGATTTTGGAGCCCCAAAAAATAAAGTCAGCCACTGTTTCCACTGTTTCCCCATCTATTTCCCATGAAGTGATGGGACCAGATGCCATGATCTTAGTTTTCTGAATGTTGAGCTTTAAGCCAACTTTTTCACTCTCCTCTCTAATTTTCATCAAGAGGCTTTTTAGTTCTTCACTTTCTGCCATAAGGGTGGTATCATCTGCATATCTGAGGTTATTGATATTTCTCCAGGCAATCTTGATTTCAGCTTGTGCTTCTTCCAGCCCAGCGTTTCTCATGATGTACTCTGCATATAAGTTAAATAAGCAGGGTGACAATATACAGCTGTGATGTACTCCTCTTCCTATTTGGAACCAGTCTGTTGTTCCATGTTCAGTTCTATCATTGTTAGCTTCACATATTTACATCAAGAGGTAAAATAGGCTGGGCCATCTTCAGAAATGATAGATCTTTGAGTAGCCCTTATACACTCACCTGCTAGCTATAATTTAAATAAAAGCCCATGACTCAAGGGGATATTTGAAATGAAATAAATCATTTCTAAGTCAATTCATTCACTAGGTGAACCATAAGTACAAAGCATACTGCTAAGGAGGACCAAGCTGGCCCCAACCATGGGAAATGTCCTTAGGGTTCCAAAGAGGAGCACTGATTCTCCTTGATCTGATCACCTCATGTTAAGGTCATCTCCTTGAGGGTTAAGAGGATGAACTCAAGGACCAGACATAAAGGAAAACCTAAAATAACTCTGAGTTTCTTTATCCTGGCCTTCTACTAGCAGCCCTCGAGTTCTCTCTCCGGAAGGATAAAATGAGGCAAATGGCATTCATCAAGATTGCCCAGATGCTGGATGAGTTTGCTGTAGAAAGGCTTTTGTCTTATACGGAGGCTCTGAGTATGGACTGAGTGTGGACTCAGTTCACTGATATGGACTCAGTTTACTGAATGACAGGAGCTACTATCTTTTAAGAGGTCAGGCATTTCCATTTTGGCAATATTTAGCAATAATAACTTTGCTAAGGCAGTGTCTGCTGTTTTTCTGCCATAAAGTTCACATTCTTCACTCTGGAATTCATAAATAATTTGTGAGGAGATATTTTCAGGATATGTAAATATCCTATATCTCTTTAAACTTTTACCTATTAATTTTAGCATCCATGGATGAATTTATCACACTATCCAAGTTTCCATATTCCCTGGTGGCTCACACGGTAAAGAATCTGCCTGCAATGCAGGAAACCTGGGTTCTACCACTGAGTCAGGAAGATCCCCTGAAGAAAGGAATGGCAATGCACTCCAGTATTCTTGCCTGGAGTATTCTATGGACAGAGGGGCCTGGCAGGCTACAGTCCATAGAGTCACAAAGGCCAGACACAAATGAATGACACTTTCACACACATAGTGTAACTAAGAGATTTTTTCTCCCATAATTACTTGTTTATTTTTTATTGGTGTCAGTGTTAACTCATACATTTTTATTCAATGGGATATAATTTATATCATCATTATTTATTTTGATGTTAAAACTTTCACATGTTTAACAGTTGAAATTCCTTCAAGTTGGCTTGCCGGTCCTCTTGATATGAAAGACCTATAATAATTAAGCCATTAAGTGTATGGTGTGTGTGTGTATATATATATATGTGTGTGTGTGTGTGTGTGTGTGTGTGTATGTGTAAATATTATAATATTTATAATTATACAAGTGTATGTTTATATATTATTAATATAGTAAATATATAATATATTAAATATATTTGTGTATATATTTATATATGTGTGTATATTAATAGTATGCAATAATTATATATACTGTATAATCCTAAATTTAAATTGTATATTAATTTTATTGCTCAGTCACTAAGTCATGTGTGACTCTTTACAGCCCAGAGTATACATTATTGATATTATAATATTAATATACACACATATATTTATATATAATTTTATAATATAGCATATTAAAATATGACATAATTTATTTTCTTATTTATATATGATAGTTATGATTATATATAATTAAATTAATCATTATACTATACGTTCTTCCTGGGGCACTTCCAATATCCTCTGACCCCAGAGAAGTCTAATGATAATGGTAACTACACAAAAGCAACAATAGAAGGCAAACATTATTGATTCTTTCTCTGTGCCAGACATTCTGCCATCTGCTGTTTTACTTCATCATAACAAAAATACTATTTTTTTCATGAGGAAATCAAGGCACAGAAAGGTTAAGTAACTGGCCAAGGTAATCAAGTTAGCAAGCAGCTGAATCGAGGTGTGAACACAGGTCTGTCTAACTTTAAACCTTCAAACACATTAAGGGATAACACAGGTGCAGAACATTACATGCTGTTGAAATTCACTTTTCTGTAGGTCCCAGACCTGTGGTTTTACTGCAGCATGGCCTTCTGGGAGATGCTAGCAGCTGGATTTCCAACCTGCCCAACAACAGCCTGGGCTTTATTCTGGCAGATGCTGGTTTTGACGTGTGGCTGGGGAACAGCAGAGGAAACACTTGGTCTCGGAAGCACAAGACACTCTCCATAGACCAAGATGAGTTCTGGGCTTTCAGGTATATGTAAACCTTGAGAGTGAAGGTGGACATGGATGTCTTTGGGAGAACTGAGTAAAGAATTAGAGCTCCTGGTATTAGGATAATTTACTTTGGTCGGCCCATCAATATCCCAACACTATGTCCCCCAATTATCATAGTTGACTAGTGATTCTCTGGGGACAGTAAATTGAGTTCCCCAAGTAGAAGGTTGGTATGGCCAATGGGATAAGAATGATGGTAGGTGTCAACTGATGGAGACTGGAATGGGAGAAATGTAGGTCCATTTCCTTGTAGATGGATGTCCTGGGACTGACTCTTCCCTAAGTGATGACTCCCGCCCCCCAGAAGAAGATGAGGACAGGCAATGTTAAAGATATAAGGGGAATGAATCAGCCTTAGGGGCCATCAACTTGGTTAATACATCTCTCACACTCTTACAAAAGTTTTTTTAATGTTTTTATTTGAATGATCTATTGATATTCAAATTGCTCTTTATCCATTTCACCAGAGAAGGGACCTTGCGCATCTTTAATACATTTAATACAAAGAATCTGCATGGGAATTCCTTGGCAGTCCAGTCGTTCAGACTTCATGCTTCCGCTGCAGACAGTATTGGTTTAATCCCTGGTGGGGAACTAAGATCCTGCAGGTCACCTGGCATGGCCAAAAAAAACAAACAATCTGGTTGGCTCTATGCTCTTCTGCTAGTCGAATAACAAGGACACCTCCACCAGGAGGTGGAGCTTGTGCTCACTAAATGTTGATTTAAACGGTTATTTCTCTATGATAATATCTAGAGAAAACAGCAGTTTGCTAACAACCCATGATCCCAGAGGTATCCATGCATCATGGGTTTGAAACAAGTCCATCCTGAGTGTTGTGAGGAGTACAGTAACAAGCTGATGGATGGGACTGACAACTCAAGGGTGTTTGTAAACCCTGGGGGGCTGCTTTTGTTTGTTTCTGGTTATAATTTTTCATATAACTTTGTCTTTTTCCCTTGTAGCTATGATGAGATGGCTAGGTTTGACCTTCCTGCAGTCATAAACTTTATTTTGCAGAGAACAGGCCAAGAAAAGATTTATTATGTCGGCTATTCACAGGGCACCACCATGGGTAGGTTCCAAAAAAATCAGGTTTGTATATTCAGGAGAAGTGTGAGCGTATATGAGCACAGCCAGGCCAGGCATCACACACTTCTCTCAGATCTGGCTTCTTCAGGGCTATGAGATTCTGATTTCTCCCTGCCCACCCTCCTGGCCCACACACACAAATATCAGCTTAGACAGAGAGTATGCAGGTGCTTTTGAAATAGACACATAGCATTTCAAATATAATGGCCATGCCCTGACTGTCTATGATAGTATTTTCCTTCCAAAGGCTCTAGAAAGATTGCCCCTTTGCAATCTGAGGTATTAGTCTCTATTTTATAAGTATGGAAACTGAGGCACAGACTGACTTTACTAGTATCCCATTCCTAGTCTATGGGCACAAATAAGAACTGGAATCCAGTTCACTGGACAACTTCTCTACTAATGTGTGTGAAAGTTGTTCAGTCATGTCAGACTTTTTGCAACCCCATGGACTGTACAATCCATGGAATTCTCCAGACCAGAATATTGGAGTGGGTAGCTGTTTCCTTCTCCAGGAGATCTTCCCAACCCAGGGACTGAACCCAGGTCTCCCACATTGCAGGCAAATTCTTTAGCAGCTGAGCCACCAGGGAAGCCCAAGAATACTGAAGTGGGTAACCTGTCCCTTCTCCAGCAGATCTTCCTAACCCAGGAATCAAATCGGGTCTCCTGCATTGCAGGTGGATTCTTCCTCAGCTGAGCTACTGTGTTCTAATTTGGGCTCCAGAAAAGTTAGAGATCCAAGAAAACCAGCAAAACTCTGTTATCTTAATACCCATTATGTTCGAGAACGTGATTTTTATCAATAAACAAGAAAATGTCTTTCATCCTTGATGTCTCTCACTATAAAGATTTATGAAAAATACCTCACAAACATCTGAGAATTAAGTAAGATCCATGAAAGTCTCCTGCAAAGTGTCTAACATATAGTTACCTCTCAATATACATATTTTCTCAAAATCCATATTATTGGATTCAATAATTTAATAATTCATTGAGAACCTAGTAATGGGAAGCAAGTATCCTAAACATCAAAGGAAGTTCAGAGATGTGGTTGCTGCTGTTGTTTTTGCCTGTCGACGAGCTTATAATTTCTCAAGAGGGTTAGAACACACATAATTACTTAGCTACTAAACAACAAAACAATTGCTGAAACATCTTGATAGAAGTAAAATAAGCATTTTATTCGCTCCAGGATATTCAATATCCATGTTAACTTATTTCTTTTTTGCAGGCTTTATTGCATTTTCCACTATGCCAGACCTGGCTCAGAAAATAAAAATATATTTTGCTTTAGCACCCATAGCTACTATTAAATATGCAAAAAGCCCTGGGACCAAATTTTTGCTGCTGCCAGATAAGATGATCAAGGTATGTGACTCCTCAGAAAATTCCTTGTCTACCCACAAGAGTTTTCCAGCCCATTGGCTAGGAGATACACTTTTACATTAGAGACACTTCTTTTCGACTATAATGACTATTTCATTTCATGTTTTTACAGGGATTGTTTGGCAAAAGAGAATTTCTCTACCAGACCCGATTTCTCAGACAGTTTGTTATTTACCTTTGTGGTCAGGTGATTATGGATCAGATTTGTAGCAACATCATGTTACTCCTGGGAGGATTTAATGCAAACAATATGAACATGGTAAGTGGCAGCCTAGTCAATTCTCAGTGTCCCAGAACAAAGCAAACAGTTATTAGTCTCCCTCCTTGAGGGTGAGCTAATGCCAGGGAAGATTTAGAGAAGTGATGCTCCAAGAAACTCAGTTTTCTTCAAATCATAATAATACTATGCAGAAAATACTTCAACATGGGCTGAGTCAAGTTTAATGTAACAACATGACTACCCATTAACTCCATAGATTCGAGATTGAGGAGGTCTGAAAGCAGCTTCACTATAGTGAATTAACACCTGCAAAAATATGTGATTAGAACCCATAAGTCAAAAGAGAAAACTGTTGTGCATCACCCACTTCTTTTTATTCAGACCTTTCCAGTTTGTAGTTTAAGTGCTGTGATAGGCTGTCTGGGAGTTTCAGTTTGGCTAAGACATAGCTTCCCAGGGCTTCCCAGGTGGTGTTAGTGGTAAAGAACTTGCCTGCCAATGCAGGAGATGTAAGAGACACAGGTTTGGTCCATGGGTTGGGAAGATCCCCTGGAGGAGGGCATGACAACCCACTCCAGTATTCATGCTTGGAGAATCCCATAAACAGAGGAGCCTGGCAGCTTATGGTCCATAAGATTGCAAACAGTCAGAAACAACTGAAGTAACTTAGCACACACCATTTGGTAAGTATGACAGTGGGTTCCCCAGGAAGCATACTCTGAGATGGAGATCTGTGTGCAAAATGACTCGGGCTATGGCCTTGGAATAACACCTAGAAAAGGGAAGGCAACGGAGTTTGGTAGATCAAAAAAGTCCAGCTGAGACGTAGCCTCAGTGGGAAACTCAGTTGACCCTCTAGGGATCCAAAAAAGTCCAGCTGAGAAGTAGCCTCAGTGGGAACCTCAGTTGACCCTCTAGGGATCTGTGAAGATGGGATGACCCTTCAGAATTGTCCCAAGTTAGCATGAGAGGGCTGGGTCTTTATAACCCCCACATCAAATAGTCATTTAATGCAGACAGCACCAGTCATGGGGGATGTTGGGCAGTGCAGCTCTCTGCAGAGGGGACAATCCCCCAAGGACACCAGACAGCAGAGGGCTATCTGTCAACAGCTGGAGGAACATGTTTTTTAATTCCTGAAGATTTTTTGCATTTTTTTAATCAAAAATATGATGAAGAGCTTTCATTTGGTAAGCATTTTATTGTATTCCAGGCTATTATTCCCTATAACAAACCCTATGAGACGGTTATTATCAGTATTCTCACTTTACAGATTAATAACCTGACATTTAGTGGATTAAGCTATGCTCTCAATTTCTCCTAAAAATTAAACAGCAGAAGTGAGATTTGAATTCAGTCTCAGTTCTTAAGTCTTTATCCTTAATTAGTTTAGGAAAGCTTTTTAAAAGATAAAGTCAGATGTCTAACGATAAGCTTTTCTCAGATGAAAAATATAGGTGCTTGGGATATGTTTAGGGGCATTTTTTAATTATGTGCATGTCTAGTTTCCTATTTCATGGATAAATGCTGAGACTTTAATGATGTTCCCATTTCTGAGTTTGACACCCTGAAGATTTGGTCTTAACAAGGTGTAAATCTTATGAGTTTTTCCATGCATGTCCCACAAACTGCTCATGCTTTGTTACAGAGCCGAGCAAATGTGTATGTCGCTCATACTCCTTCAGGAACATCTGTGCAAAATATCCTGCACTGGAGCCAGGTAAGGATGCTGAATTTGTAGTCTTTGTTTAAGGTGTTAGTGCAGTTTGTCTGGAAAAGTCAAAGAATGCTCTTCAGACATCCCAGAAGTTGTTTCACCTTTATTCCAAGATGACACGTGATTCTGTTAACACTATTTCAACTGTGAGTTTGATCTAGAACACTGAAACTTTTCAGGATATGGGAGGAAAGGATTGGCCCTAGGACATCTTCAGTAGACTTCTGAAACTGTGATTTCAGATGGTTCAGGTGAGACCTTCTCAGTCTCTAGCCACCTCAAAGATGAGACTAGAGATAGGCTTTTCCAGCAGGACAGCATGGTCAAGTAGAAATAAAAACGCAAACGCAGGTCTAATTCCCCAAAGAGGTTTCCATGGAAGTCCTTTGTGCTGCAGATTTCACCTGCAGCCAAGGAAGGAATGTCCTGATTAACAGTCACAGGAACTATCTCTAGGCACAGTGTGGTGAGTTTGTTCAGCATTGGTTCACGGACAACGTGACTGCTAATTATTCTTTCACATGTGAAGAAGCAACAAAACTAATATTGCTCATTATAGATGATATTATAGAGTGACCCCAATCGGCTGTGGGAATAAAGATGCACATAGGACAGAGAGTTAGAACCTCACTAACCTTAGATTCTCACCTATTAAAAACACCCCCAGAAAAGGGCATGGCCACCCACTCCAGTATTCTTGCCTGGAGAGTTCCATGGAAGAGGAGCCTGATGGGCTCTAAAGTCCATGGGGCTGCAAAAGTGTCAGACATGACTGAGAGACTAATGTATATACATATATACTAAAAATACTACTTTGTTTTTAAAAATGAGAGACTTTCAACTCAACAAAAAGTTGTAATAGTGATGATGACATTAATAAATCATAAATATTGGTCCTGTCCATTTTTCTAATTTAGAACCTAGTCAAATTGTTCTTCAAAGGTCATTGTTTTATTTTAGTAGATGTGTGTGAGAGCAAGAGAGAAAGAGAGAGAGAGAGAGAAGGGTGGGGGCAGGCATTTTATCATCAAAATCAAAGAAGAATTCTAAACTGGATTAAATGTTGGTCATCTTCTTCCAGAATCACTACATTGCACAACTGTAGGGGGTACTCTCCCACTGTAGGTTTGTGCAGGATATCCACCTACATAGACTACAATAGAATATACTTTCTGGGGTTGTATAATATGGTGGTCAAGTATTTCTAGAGCACATTTTTCTTCCTGAAGGACCTTATTCTTGTCTTTACACTCTCCTAAAGATTATCCTGAAGTTGAATGGAAAGTAGCTTCAGGCTTTGTTCTCTGCTTCCCTCATAACTGCAGACTTGGCAGTATGTTTTCACCCCTGCTCCCACCTTCATCCCTTAACACATTTGAATGCCATCTAAATTTTTGTTTCCTTTTAGGCAATGAATTCTGGGGAACTCCGGGCATTTGACTGGGGCAGTGAGACCAAAAATCTGGAAAAAGGTAATCAGGTAAGAAAATCAAATACCATCTGCTGAAAATATATCCTTTTGAAATTCATGAGAGAAAAGTTATACTGGAAGTTTATTCTAGAAATGGAAATAAAGTACAAGAAATCAAGTAGAATAGAATACTACTCAGCCACAAAAAAGAATGAAATAATGCCATTTACAACAATATGGATGGACCTAGAGATTATCATACTAAGTGAAGTGTGTCAGAAAAAGAAAGGAAAATACCATATGTTATCACTTATATGTGGTATCTAAAATATGACACAAATGAACTTATCTACAAAACAGACTTATAGACAAAGAGAACAACAGACTTGTGGTTGCCAGGGCGGAGGGGTTAGGAGAGGGATTGACCTGAAGTTTGGGATTAGCAAATGCAAACTATTATATATAGGATAGATAAACAACAGTGTCATACTGTATAGCACAGAGAACTCTATTCAATATCCTGTGAATATAATGGAAAAGAAAATGAAAAAGAATATATATATGAATCATTTTGTGGTACAGCAGAAATTAACACAACATTGGCAATCAATTATGTGCATGGCATAAAATAAATTCTTAAAAAAGAATTCAAGTAGAAAGTAATTAGTTCTGGTTCAACTTCATTTAAGAATGAGAAAGTTCAAAGCTTTGACAAAGGACTTTTAGAGGTTAAAAAAACTGCTATAATGCAGTAGGAGAACTTTTCTGATGATGCTGCCTCTGTGAACAAGGCACTGGGCCTCTTAGGAGCAAGATCGGGTAGACAGTGAAGGGAAGGGTGTAGTCTGGTGACTGCTAGAAAGATCTTTCAAGATTTAAAAACAACAACGACAACAGAAAAAAAAAAGTGAAGATGCCGTGAGGTTGGTTCATGGTACAGCAGAAAGAGTATTAATAACAAGTGAGAATTACTGCATTAGTTGTGCCTCTGCTCTACAAAGTTGTGTAATGATGGCTAGACTGCTTTGATTCTTCAGACTCAATCTGTTTCTCTTTAAAATAAAAATTATTGGATGGTGTAAATTTTAAGAGTTCTCCTTGGTTACACTTTTAATGAAACTGTAATCTGCAAGTGAAAAATATGAAAAAATATTACCCGAGAAAATGTGTGTGTAATCAATGCTATGGACTAAAATTTAAAGTAAAAGTAATGGGCATCAAACTTTCCTGAGCATAAAATCTTCACTGAAGTTTATTGGTTAGCTTGTATATGAATGTAAACAGATGTTGACCATGCAAACATAAAGCTGGAGGGAGCAGAATACACACACAGGTGAATCTTTGAGAGTCTCACATCATACTTAGCATCCACTTTTCTACAACAGTCTAGATATAAAAGTCTAGGAAACTAGAGAGACCATTGCAGTGCCCCCAAAGAGCAAACTCTCAATCATGAGTATCAGCTATATATTTTTAGATCCTTCTTGTTTCCTAAAATATATCTTTAGAGAAAGCATACCAGTTCCAAGATAGATTTAATTAATCAATATTTAAGGTCATGAGTTAGAAAGTGAAGCATGCAAAATAGGTGACAGAAAACGTCATGGAAAGAAAAACACACATACCAAAAGGTATTATGACACAAAAAGATACCACAGAAGCACATAGCCTTAGAGCCAGTCCTGATATTCAGTTCAATCTTTTCACCTGTTAGATGAGAAAAACATATTATAGGTTCCATAGACTATTCCAACCTTTCACATCTAGTTACTCTATAAAAGTGGATCTGACCACAAACGTGGATGAAGACCATACACATATGTCTTATTATAACTCACAGTATCAGATGCCTATACCTTCAAATTCTTAAAAGCCACAAAGAGAAATAAAGACTCCCAGGATTGGAGTCCCGGGTCCAGGGTGGATTTTCTGAGTGAGAAGTGGGCCTGGACATTTCTGTTGAGAGTTCTTGGTGTTTATTAACATCAAGGGCTCTCAGTCAGCCAAACTGATCTGGTAGTCCTGTTTGAATAAGAGAAGATCTCAAGAACTAGGAATCCTAGATATCCTTTCTCTGGGTGATGGGTGACTAGAGCAGGGATCTAATTCTTATCACTTCTTGGTTCAAACTCCCTAAACTTCAGTGCCATTGGCTTCCCCATGTTTCTGGAAACACACAGGAGAGAAAACCCCTGTGAACACCCAAGCTCTTCTCAGTAGGATCCATCCTCTTGCCTTTCTCTGTAGAATCTCTTCAATCTGACCTCATGAAATGTTGTGAAACTATCTTTGAAAAAGACAGAATATTATCTTTCAAAGGCAATTTATATATTAAAAATTCACTAATAGGAAGGGAAAGAGTTGAACATGCAATGCCAAAGGTGCTAGGCAATTGAGATGTTTTCTCATTTAACTTGGTAAGTTATTCCAGGCATCATCCACATTTTGCAGATGCAGAAACCGAGGTTAAATGAGGTTAAGCAGGGGCTGGAGTAGAAACTCTTAATGCAGTTTTGTATGGCTCCAGTGCCCATGCACCTTTCATCACAACACAGAGCACATTTACTGTGTTTATTAGAAAAGTAAATTATGAGTTTGGAAGTCCAAATGTTATACAGTTAAAAATTATTTCTTTTCTCTAGCCAACTCCTATAAGGTACAAAGTTAGAGACATGACAGTCCCTACAGCAATGTGGACAGGGGGTCAGGACTGGCTTTCAAACCCGGATGATGTGAGAACACTGCTCCCTGAGGTGACCACCCTCATCTACCATAAGAACATTCCTGAATGGGCTCACGTGGATTTCATCTGGGGTCTGGATGCTCCTTACCGTATGTACAATGAAATCATACATCTGATGAAACAGGAAGATACCAGCCTTTCCCAGGAAACTATCAGTGTCAGCTTGTGAAGCACCTGATACTGACAAGTCTTAGGAAAAACCTCATGAATGATGGGGCCATGAATGAAAGATAGTAATGATTTTCAGCATTGGAAACCCACCATATCAGTAAAAGGGAGGGCAGAGATTAGGGTTAAGATTGTATTCATTCCTTCAGATTTTTTGCATTTGGGGCTAAAATTGACATTTAATTTTTTCAATTAATTGAACTACTTATTGGGTGAACACAGTTTTCATGTACTATTGTGTATTCTGCCATCTTGCAAGGTAGGTTTTAGCTGACAACTAGAAATTATCTAATCTAGTCATTCTTTACGTCATTCAAATAAACTTCCTTAAAACATTTATTTTTGTCTATGAGCCATATTTTTGGAGCAATAAAGTAAAATGAAGAATTCGGGTCAGAGGTCTTGAATCTCCAGATGGTTGCTGAATTTGAAAAATAAGCTAGATGTTTTTACCTTATTGCTACAGAGACATAACACTACCTCAGGAAGCCAAGTTGCTTTAACCAAAAAAGAAAAATCAAAGTACAGTATAGATGAAAAGGCCAAGTTTCATAGCTGAGAGTCAAAGAAGATTATCTTCTAGGATATTTATGAGTTTTTCCAATAAAGCATGTGTGTGTATTTCAGTACCTAGGTTCTAGCTCAAGCTTCTTTGATAACTTATAGATTGTTTCTAGGAGACCTACTGGTTACAAATGTCCAACCCAGTTTTCTCCCTTCAAAAATTAAACACCAGGAAGAAAGTTTTAAAATATCATGAGCATAATACAACATTATGCTTTGATCTTAACAGAGGTACTGTTATTAGACAATCATACTCAGTTCAGTTCAGTAAAGTTCAGTCGCTCAGTCATGTCCGACTCTTTGTGACCCCATGGACTGCAGCACACCAGGCCTCCCAGTCCATTACCAATTCCTGGAGCTTACTCAAACTCATGTCCATTGAGTCAGTGATGCCATCCAACCATCTCATCCTCTGTCGTCCCCTTCTCCTCCCGCCCTCAATCTTTCCCAGCATCAGGGTCTTTTCTAACGAGTCAGCTCTTCACATCAGGCGGCCAAAGTATTGGAGTTTCAACTTCAACATCAGTCCTTCCAGCGAACACCCAGGACTGAGCTCCTTTAGGATGGACTGGTTGGATCTCCTTGCAGTTCAAGGAACTCTCGAGAGTTTTCTCCAACACCACAGTTCAAAAGCATCAATTCTTTGGTGCTCAGCTTTCTTTATAAGCCAACTCTCATATCCATACACAACTACTGGAAAAACCATAGCCTTGACTAGAGGGACCTTTGTTGACAAAGTAACTCATTTATAAATCTGGATTTGTTTCTTTAGAAAATTGTTCAATTTTCACACAGTTTCAAAGACAACAGTTATGAATTACATGGTATGGTGATTTTGCAAAACTCTGACACCAAAGTGAAGGCATACTGGCAATTTGTTGGAAGTTTCACTTTTTTTTTTAATCTTCAGAGTCACCTTATAACTCAGTTCAATGTGAATGAATCTTAGACAATGTAGTAAGAGACATTTAAGGTCTTCAGGATCTATATCTATACACAACTACTTCTCTCATGAAGTATGTGCTTAAGATACTGTGCAGAGTTCAATAAATTTTCCTGGATTTTATTTTTCTATTAGAACTTTGTTCTGTTTGGGGATAGTAAATCTTTCATTCTTAGACTGCATTTGTTACTACACACTGTGTAGTCCATGGCTAAAAATATTCAAGATGCAGTCTTGCTTTGCAAAATTCAATCATTTTTAAATGTGCTTATTTCTGTGTTCTGTCTCACTGGCAAAGAGCTTGAGACAGATATTTCAATGTTCACTATCTCTCTTCTAGAAGTTTAATCCAGACACCACCTCATCACATAGTTCTTTCTTGTAAAGAATTCTTTTATTCAAATAATTTACTATATTTTAATTTTATCAATAAAAAATACACTAACAAGGTTAGTAACTGCCCTGCAAGAGAATCATAAAAATATTTTTGAACAAACAACTTGATAGTCACATAATCATGTTTGAAATCAAGACAGCTCTAGTTTGTAAACTGATAGCAAAACACCTAGAGATGTGCTGGTACACTGGCTCTTTGTAAGGGAAAAAAAGCTCTGACTTGAAGCATTTGCCAATATCTGTTGTTGACAACTGATACATGATTCTGTTGAAGTTGGAGTATTTACATATAAATCTCTAAACCTACACACATACATACACCATTCTGTACGAATATATATGCTTGATTCTTCGTCTTATTACTCAAGGGAGCCTCAGAGGAACAGTTTGTCTCTTGGGGCAGGATATGGATGGGACAGGCTCTTTATAAGAGCAGCGCAACTGAAAAAAGAGAACACTGATCCTTTCCTTCAGGAGAGACTGACTTTGAAACATCACCTTTTTTTTGACTGATGTGGAGAGTCCAACATCTTTAGTGTCTCCCCCAGAAGGATTGTGACCACGATGAACTCCACTGAGGAAAAAAACATTAGAAATACAAAGCTCTTTGAAAATGTTACCCATGGTAACATTATCCCCATACCATGGGGGTCTCCAGAGTGAGTGGTCCATAGACCCACAGTCCAAGATTGAGACACAATCCAAGCCTTTTTCGACTTCTTCATATGAGATTGCAAAGATTATGATGCTTTCCTTAGCATTAATTCAATCTGGGAAAATTTTAATCTCTGTGCAATATCCAGGGAAGTCTCACCAAGCTGAGAAGAAAAAGAAACTATAGTTATTGCCAAGAAAGTCAAATGTCAATGCAAAGGATCTAGTAAACAGTTTGGAGTGACTGACTCACAGGCTTGGCAAGGGCTTTGAATGTCATTGGGTTCTAACTTTAAGGGGATAATTTGATTCCTTAATAATATGCTATTAACAACTTGAGGGGCAATTTATTTATGTCAACACAAGGCCAATGTTAGAAGGTGATGTTGCTGGAAGGACCTGACCGTGGTCCACAGATCCCTACCTTATTCTTTATCATGGGGTTTGCATGGGCTTCAAGGAGCAGAGGAATGAGAGTCTGGTTTTTCATTTCGCAGGCATAGTGGAGCGCAGTGCAGCCATACTGAAACACAAAAGACCAACAATGCCACGGATCCATCGGAACCCTTACATACTGTACATGTGGCTTCTTTAGCAAGTACTTTTCATATTTTGTCTTGTACAACTAAGCCAAACCAACAGTCTGCAAACCGTCCACGTGCAATTACATTTCTTGTGCTCAAAAAGTCTGTTCTGCCTCAGTGTGTATATTATCAACATCCTGTAAGTCATCCATATCTTCGCTTCTTGTTTTCTGTTCTAGACTAAACAAATTCCACTTATAAAAGGCTGATGCTGAACTATCCCAAGGTTTCTTTCTACAATTCTGGACAATCACCACCTTGATTATGTTCCCATCTGTACTCTTAGAGAGTTCCCAAGTGAGACTTTTTACATATATCATCCTTTATGGTTCATAATCAAAATCCCTCCAGTCTGAAGAAGGTTGCTGGTGCTCAGATGTTATAGCACACCTATGAGATCAGTGCTGGTCCACATAGTCATTGCCCATCCTTGCTTTGTTGCAGCTTATATTATGTATTATACAATAGCAGATCTACTAGGTGGGTCTAATTTAAAACACTTAACTGACAATAAAAGGAAATTTATAGCTGAGATATTCGTGCCCCAAATTTTGTCTTTTAAAAAGCAGACAAATAGCTATGATTTTGAATAATAATATTCAAGAAGTGAAGAAATATTATGCTTGACTATCAAGACTAATAAAATTGGCTCTAGATCTTATTCTCCATGAATTCCCCTAAGATCATAAGAAATAATGTTGCAATCACTTATTTTTTATTAAATGATAACATGTTAAATGAAGATCTGGATCTGAATTTTTCCATATGAAATAAATAGCATCTAATTACCTAAAAATGCAATATACTACATTACTTAGATTTGGAAAATGGACCTTAATATTCAGATGGTTTTTGAAAAATAGTGGGGAGAGAGTGTGTCTGCATGTATGTGCTTGTGTGTATGCAGAAATGTGATTTTTCTATCTAGAGATGGAGAGAGACATAGATAATGAGAAAAATGTCCTAGGGAAATTTCAGTCATAGGCAAAGTTTCAAACCTTTTTTAAGGGAAATTAAGTTTGCAATTATTATTATGAACACATTTTAAAAAATATATACATCCTCTGTTGACTCATTTATATACGTCCTCAGTGTAGCAAGTTGAAAATCATCAACTACTAAGTTAAAAACTAAGAAGCTCTGGATGAAATGATCTTTCAAGACATTACATGTGTTTTACATATTTTTAGTTGTACAAATAACACTAAGCAGAATCTTGAATTAGACAAGACATCAGAAGTCATCCAATACAGTCTCTAACCACAAATGGTTAGACAATACTTAAAGCAAAATCTATATAAAAAAAAAGAAAAAAGAAAAAAAGAAATACACTTTTTGAATTTAAATAAGAAGACCAAGCAGTACAAATCTTTTAGGTTTTTTAAACATCTTACTTAATACATTTCGAAGTTATCTAAGAAAATGGTGATGCACAGTCTATTCAAATTAATCCAAAAATTCTACCTTAAATAAAAGGGAAAACATTCATTTCATAAATGTATTCTCTTGGACATTCTCCTCCTGTATCTCTCTCTCTCTCTTCTCTCTCTCTCTCTCTCTCTCTCTCTCTCTCTCTCTCTCTCTCTCTCTCTCACACACACACACACACACACACACACACACACACAGAGAGAGAGAGGGAGTTACCTCCATTTAAACAGTACCAATATAACCAAAACTAAAATTACAATAATGCAAACAGGGGTGGGGACATTTTCTCTATCACAGAAAAATGGTAATAAACATGCACACACACGGATGTACACAGCATAAAATACACAGCATGAATGAACACAGCATAGGTTATAAAGAAAACCTAAGAATATTGGTTTTCTTAGGATCAAATTTCAACTTGCCTGCCCTTTCAATAAAGAACGGGGAATCAAAATTTCATTTTACTAATATAAGCAAAATTTCATGCAAGTAAACTTCTGATCCCTTTATTATCATGTAAGAGAAGATGAGTGCAAGGGTATGGGGCAAAAGGTGAAAACAAAATCTTATATTTAAACAGGAAAAAAAGTAGCTTACACTGCTTCTGTTATCACTGCTTTTACAGTCATTTGGATTTCTCTTTAACCTTTACCCTTATTTTTCCTTAGTTTGCATTTGGGGACCTTCTCACCAGTGGGTTGGGGTTTTGGCTGCAACAGCTGTTAGGATTCATTGAGCGCTTACGGTGATGCATGTGATGAGCCTTGTAAGAACTAGTGATGTCCCCATCTTACAGATGAGGAAACCCAAGAGCCAGGTAAGTTTAAAACTTGCCACAACTCGCATAAGTAAAAACTGGCAAGGTTTACGCACAGGCATTTGGATTCCAGCTTAACTACTGAGAATGGAATTTTGTAATCAGAGCCTCCATTTTTATTAACTACTGGTGGAGCAGTTCTCTTTAAAATGTCCTGTATTCAATAAAAGTATTAATTCCATGAGTTCAGTGGCAATCTCAAGGTTGCCTGACACAGTATAAAGGGAAAGAGAAAGGAGGGCAGGAGGGAGGGAGGGAAAGAAGGAGGGAGGGAAGAAGAAAGGCAGGAAAGGAGCAACTAAATGTTCGAGTGTTTCACAAAATAAAAAACAAGCAACTTTATAGATGACAAGTATTGTTGCTGTTTAGTTGCTAAGTCATGTCCGACTCTTTTGAGACAAGTATACTACCCATAAATACCATTTTGAATGTTATTTCAAAGTGACTAAAAATGTAAGCTTACACAGTCTATGGCATTAACTTCGACACCAGCATTAAGAAGCATTCGTACAAGAGCCTCATTCTGCTTCGTCTTTGACACCTGTTACAACAGCAAGCACAAAAAGAACAATAGAGGGTTATTTACAAACATTGTCTCCATCTTATATCTGGGATAGTCCCATCAATAGGCTTTATTTTAATCCCAACATCCCCCTGCATCTATGCATCATTCTTAAATTCTCCCCACCTCCCCCCTGCCTTCCAATAACAATTAGGGAAAGCCATGGCTGTCAGAGTGTGGTCTTGGAGTAGCAGCATCAGCATCTGGGGACCTAGAAATGCAAAATTTAGGGTGCCATCCCAGACCTGCCAAATCCTACTGAGGTTGGAGTCCAGTTCCTTTCCTCACTCAAAACCTTTCTATAACATCCCATCGCTCTGGGGACAAAAGCAAAATCTTCAGCCTGTGGCAATCCCCGTATATTCCGCCCTCCACTCAGGGGCCCAGCCATCTCAACCACACCCCCTGGTTCACCTTGCTCCAGCCACATTGGCCTCTGTTAGTCTTTCACCCCACAAGCTCCCCTGTGCCATAGAAGAGTTGCACTTCTGCCTAGAAGCCTCCTCTCTTTTTCCTTTGCCTGGTAAATATCTCACCCTATGCCCCTCTTCCTCCAGCAGGCTTTCTCTGACCTACCTGTCCAGGCAACATCCCTCTCCATTGACCACCTCTGTGTACCAACTACCTCATGAGAATTTCATAAGTTTCTTTCACTATTTGATTGAATGACTCATTCTTCACTACCATCTAACTCTCATGAGGACAAGGACCAAACCTGTTTGGTGCATCATTGTATTCCTAATACCCAGCACAGTGTCTGGCACATAAAAGGTTTATAATAAGTATGTGGTGAATGATTGAAAACATGAATGAAATTAACTAGGCTCCTCAGAAATCCACTTTTCCTGCCTAGTCTTCTGAGATTCTGATCACAGGACATTTTGAGCATCCCCCACCATTCCACTGTGTAGGGAGCTTGGCTGTCCCTATTCAGGTGGGTGTGTCTGTCCTGGAGTTAAGCCCTTTTATCATTTAGGAAGCTCCATCCAGCTGTCTTCTCTTTGCAGTTCCCTCCCACCTCAATATCTGCCTTTCTCCTCTGTCCTCTGATGTAACACAGTCCTTTCTGATCCCTTCCCAGATTATTTCCTTTGATTGTCATTTATTCCTTATGCATCACAAATTTACAACTTCAGGCCCCATGAATTAGTATAATACATGTGCAGTCAGAGCTGACTTATTCACTGTAATTCATCTTTTTTACCCAGGCTCCACCTTTAAACATTGTACTGTCTTAGCAATTTGTGTGTCAACAAATTCTGAAACAGCCTGACCAATCATAATTGAGAATTTTTCTTCATAATCTCTAAAAAGGCTTGGAAGTGAATGGCAGGTTCCACTCCCCCACACGCACACACAATAAAACTACAAATATTCAAATGCTGTGGACTAAATATACATTTTTAAGAACTTTTTCAAGAGTATAAACAGATTATATGTTTGTCAGTGAATTATAGTTTTCCCTCTCTCATAAATCCAAGCATCAGAATCAATGTTACCATATTTAATTATACTTCTTCAAAATTTATACCATTTAATTACTCAAGGAGATAATCACATTGCCTACTGGCAGAGTTTGTTCTGGAGCTTATGTTGACAAGAACAACTAACACCCATAGTCTATTAGCAAGAAGGGAGAGTTGGTCACTTCACTGGAATAAATTGCATATATGTTGAGTCATCTCTCAAATGTGGAACTTGCCAGAAGAACCAGGTAGGAAAAAGTGAATGAGTTAGTGCAAACCTGTCACTCTATTTGGGAAAAAAACTCAAGCTTCATTTTCTACTCATAATATGACTGTCTTCATATACCAACTGCATCTTTCTTTATGCAAGTAGATTACTGCACTCCAAAGATTCCTTCAAGCTTGAATAAATCTACCAAGGGGAAAGATGGGCTTCAAATTCTCTGTAAAGATCTCCTGTGTTTGTCAGCTTCTGGTGCAAATCTCCTGGGATCTGTTTTCTAATTCACATCAGGGTGGGTCCTAAAAGTCAGAAACTCAGAAAGATATGTACAGACTTACACTTTTCTTACCAAAAAAAAAAGAGAGAGAGAGAAAATAAATAGTAGGGAGGAGATTTTTTTAATATTTTAAATTTTTGCTTTTCCTTCAGAAGATTTGCAATCAAAATTAATTTATTTTTCCAAATAAACATTGCATATATTATATCAGTGACGGATTGACCTGGCTTCCTTTCTTCTTGATTTACTTCAATCATAGCATTGCATATATGTTGGAAATGCCATTTATAGAATACAAACCAAAAGCTTATTTTTGTTACTGTTTATTTACATCTCACCAGTGTAGCAAAACTTAATGACTCATGCTGATGATCTCTTACTCACTTATCTCCTGAGTGTTGTACTCACCATGAGGAAATACCCAATAAGCAGGACAGGCATTAAGAGGACAATGAGTAGATAATCAAAGAAGGTAAATCTTTTCTTCACGGCATAATGTAAGCAGGTTCTCTGTTTCTGAAAAAATCATAAAAGGACTCTTTATTAATAAAACACTATTTTTCAAAATTCAGATTTTAAATTATAATATCAAAAATTTAGTCTGTGATTTTTATTTTTGTTGGTACACATGGCACCCTTTTCTGAAGAGTACATCTAATGAATAAACCCTGTCTTCCATTGACCAGAATATTGAACACAGTACAGTCTAAAGGAAAAGTTGGGCCACAGGAGAAGACAGTAAATAAAATGTACATTTTACAAATTATCAAAAGATGGATTATCACACTCGTTTTAGTTTGGTTTGGTTTGGTTCTCGTTTGGGGGAAAAATACATTGAGATATAAACAAAGGACTGAATTTAGTATGAAAATCTATAGTTACTCCTTAATCTGGGCTTTCCTGGTGGCTCAGCAATAAAGAATTCAACTGCAATGCAGGAGGTGCAGGTTTGAGACTTGGGTTTGATCCCTGAGTTGGGAAGATCGCCTGGAGGAGGGCATGGCAACCCACTCTAGCATTTTTGTCTGGAGAATCCCCAAGGACAGAGAAGCCTGGTGGGCTACAGACCATGGGGTCACAAGAGTCAGACACGACTTAGTAACTAAGCTACCACCACCACCCCTCCTTAATCATCGATGGTACACACCAGAGCTTTTTGTTTGTGTGTTTTTAAGGACTCTGGTTAGCACTCCTGAAGGCAGTTCATAGAACTAAGAAGTGAGAAAGCACCAGTTCAACTTATTAATGTATAAGAATTAATAATGGGGGAAAATGTAACAGATTAAACCTTTAAAAAAACGTTAAACTATTTTTAAAATTGCAAACCAAATACCACTTCTCATAAAATTTCTCCTTAAGTATCCACTGAAGTCCTTTCCACAATCTCCATGAGCAGGCTGGCTCAGGTTCTCTGCCAAACAGAGCTAAGCTGCCTCCACAGCCCATCCTGGTGTTGACGAACATCTCCTTCTCTTAGCTTCCTAACCACCAAGTCTCCTGAGAGGTCGTGAACCCAGACACATCTGTCTTGGCCACCTTCTCTCACCACAAGGCCACCCACCTGGTTCCTCAGCTGGGTGCTGGGGCAATCATGTCACACTCCACTAAACTGCCTATCTGTTAGAGTCAGCCCAGCCATGACCTGCTTTTAAACCCAACAACACAAAAAATGGGAAGCACAAACAAGGAAGTCCAGCAGTGATCCATTTTCTGATAATATTACTCCAAATGTGGACTTTGAAGTGACTTGGAAGGGGCAAGTGGGGCCTTATGGGCTATTTTCTGTCATTGAATGTACTTGAGTGGGTACTGGGCATTCACAATTATTACAAAGAGTGACTTTTTATATTTGCTCAGTGTCCTTTAAATGTCGGCTTTACTGCGATGCCAATACTGGACATTCCCATCGGGTTCTGAAAGGATGTTCACAGCATGTCCTGTCTGGTTTCAAGTAGCCTCATATTTGTTCTTTGCAAATTTCTTAATGAAATTCTTTTATTCCAAAAGCGAATTATAGAATCTTCTGGAGATCAGAACATTGACATAGTAGGCAAAAGTCTAACTAATGAAATAGCAGCACCAGGTCAATACTTGTTTTCCGAGGACTCTTGCCAATTACTTTTGTAATAGTGAGGAAGATGAGCAGGGAAAGAAGAAGGGCAAAGAGAAGCCTGGGGAGGAGGAGAAGGAGGAAAAGAAAAGAAGATGCTCTTTGCAGACAAATGAGTGAACCATTCCTGTTTTGTTTTGTTTTTTCATAAATGCAAGGACATAATTGCCAAAAAACCCACAAAATATGCCTGCTCATGGAACTATGCTTTCTTTTGCTTTTTAGCCTGATAACAGGGCCTCAGTAAGTGTCAGTCTCTCTAAAGTAAGGCCAAAAAATTTTTTTGTTGATATTAGGAATTGCAAACAACAAGCAAATGACGTCCACTACTTCCAGTGGGCCATGGGGAAAGGCATTACCGTGGTCACAGCCTCACCTGGTTTTTGAGATTCACATCAGCATTTCTTCTCAGAAGGAAGGAAACGATTCTCAGGTGCCCCCGTCGGCAAGCACAGATCAGGGGGGTGTCTCCATTAAAGCCGTCTTGGACGTTGATACAGTTGCCGTCTTCCCTCACCCACTGCCACACTTGACCCAGGTCATTCTGATAGGCTGCCTGGCAGATGGGCTGAGGAGAGGAGAACAAAAGCAGGTTTTGAAATACAGGAATGATTAAACTACAGCCAAAAAAAGAAAAAAATCACCTGATACCTTGAAATTCTGTGTTTTGGGACAGTGGTCCTCTGCTTTGTAGATGAGATCTTGAGACTTAGTCTTAAGTCCAGGACAGGCATATGCATACAAGGAACCTCTTATGATTTCCTAAATTGCTTGGCACACAGGCTCATTCATCCAAGACCAGTGAGTGAAAGGATGGATACAATATTACTAACTCGGTAAGGAAATCATATGTTGGGTTCATGGATTAATGTCTGTCAGGAAAGGATTTTACTCAAAATGAAACCAGCCTATGGCAGGAGCTCAGGGCAGCACCAAGTAATGGGTCAAAGACATGTAACCACCTGCCCCCTTCCCTCCCACCCCACCAAGGAACTCTACACAGTGGGAAAGACCTATTTCAGACAAATAATATACAAATATTGAATATGTAATTAGTTGCAACTAGATGTTTTTTATTTTATAAAGCATTATAAGGAAATTTGCAAAGCACGATGGGAGTTTCTGAGCCTACCTAATCTTGCCTAATTTTCCCTCTCTGCTCTCCCTCTGAACTTCTCTCTTTTTTTCAATTTGTTGTTATTTAGTCACTAAGTCATGTCAGACTCTTTTGCAACCCCGTGGACTGTAACCTGCCAAGCTCTTCTGTCCATGAGATTTCCCAGGCAAGAATACTGGGGTGGATTGCTATTTCCTTCACCAGAGGATCTTCCCAGGGATCAAACCCATGTCTCCTACATTGGCAGGTGGATTCTTTATCACTGGGTCACCAGGGAAGCCCATGTTTAATTTCCCCATCAGGGCCTCTGCCCTTACTACCCCCTCTACAAAACAAACAAGCTAAGCAAAACAGTTTTCACCTCTCTCCTCACCTGGCTAACTTCTAGCTTATCCTTCATGTCGTAACTTATTTTCATATTATCTAAGTCTTTCCTGGCTGAGGCATTCCTTTACAGCAACTGGCATAATTATACCTCTTTTCTTATTTATAATTGTGTGTTTCACACCAGTGTGAATCAGGAGGTGTTGAGGCCACAGTGAGTGAGGGGAAGCAATGAAGCTCAGGCTAGAAATTCCACGTGAATAGAGACTAAGTAATTCCATTCACCACCACAGCCCCAGAAAAGATTGCTGAATTTGATCATTAATGACCGTTCAGAGATCAGTTTCATGCAGTGTTGGGCAGCATTGGGAACAGAGTAGAAAAACATTAAATATTTTCAGATTGATTTTAATTAGACAGTATTAAAAAGCACTTAAAATACCTAGCACATGAATCATACTTAGTTTATGGAAGTTATTATTATTGCTTATGGGTTTCCCAGGTGGCAGTGGTAAAGAACCCACGTGTCAGTGCAGGAGACCTAAGAGACACAGGTTCGATCCCTGGGTCAAAAAGATCCCCTGGAGGAGGAAATGGAAACCCACTCCAGTATTCTTGCCTGGAGAATTCCATAGACAGAGGAGCCTGGCGGACTGCAGTCCATGGAGTTGTGGAGAGTTGGACATAATTTAGTGACTAAAACAAGTATTAATTAAATTAATTAGCAGTATCTGCCAAGAGGTAAAGAAATAGTGGTCAGAGAGGTTGCAAGAGAAGCCAGAAAAAGATATGGCCCAAATGCAAACGAGGCTAGGTTTTTTTTAATTATAAAATTAAATTGCTATGTCTAACTGATCGTAAAGAGCCTGCCAGCACTGCAGGAGGCATGAGTTCCATCCCTGAGTGCGGAAGATCCCCTGGAGAAGGAAATAGCAACCCACTCCAGTATTCTTACCTGGAAAATCGCATGGACGGAGGAGCCTGGCGGCTACATTCAGTCAGTAGGATCTCAAAGAATCAGACACGACTGAGCGACTACACTTTCACTCTCAACTTTTATTTAGACATCACACAGAAGTGATGGATGACTTGTACAAGCAGATGAGAAAATTCTATGCTGTTACACATGCTGTCTCCACTAGGAGGCAGCTCGGAGTCATAAAAACACTGACAACAGACCTCAGTCTGTAATCAGAAGGAAAATAACAGTCTGTCATATAAGCTAGATTTAGCTGTTTGGAAAACCCATTTCATTTTTTAAAAAATTTAATCATAGATCTGTGAAACTTTGCCTCTTATCACTACTACTCATGGACTAGCGTTTGGGAAGTGATGGTCTCCGAAACTTAAAAACAGGTGGCTCTAGAGTTAATTTTTCTGTTAAAAAGTAAAGTATCTTCCTGGCTTGGTTGGACATCCTATATGAATTGTTAATTTTTTTTTTTCTAAAATTTTTATTGACATTTAAAAAGGTGGAGTTTTTCATGTAATAATCTGGCTTTCCAGATTCTCTTAAAATATTCAAACATTTTAAGAGCCCACAATTCACACAGAACAGCACACAAAGCTCCCTCTGCTTGGGCTGCTCAAAATCTTCATTGAGAGTTACATATGAGGAGGAAAGGAAAAGTGGACAGTTTTCCTGCAAGAGTTGCCCAGTGCCTTGGCGTGTTTTCTCAATCCTATTTGAGCAACATTACTTACAATATTAACCTGACCTTATCTTTCCGTCATTCCTAGGCTTCCTATATCCTAGACACACAGTTTCTGTGTTTAGCAATATCTGCTAAAAAAAAAAATGTTTAAAAGTTTCAAGAAGAAAGATAGAATTAAGAAAGTCAAGTGCAAGAAAGGATTGTTGGATCTGATCATTAATGACCATTCAGAGATCAATTTCAGACAGGCTTGGGCAGAAGGCAGATTATAGGGGCCTGAGTACTCAGATTAAGATGAATTAAAGAGTGTGATTAGAGAGGAATTCGTGGCAAGTTTGGTATATGTGTACTCAGTCACTCAGTCGTGTCTAACTCTTTGCGACCCCATGTACTATAGTCCGTCAGACTTCTCTGTCTGCAGAATTTCCCAGAAAAGAATACTGGACTGGGTTGTAAGTTTGGTAGTGAAAGCTAAGAGGGAGCCAGTGCGTACCCAGAGGGGAAGATCAGGGTCCAGCTCAAGTTCTACCCCCCTTATAGACAAGGTGGTAGTTTCAAGTGGTTATAAATTCGGGCACTGGAAGCAAAGTTTCTAGGTTTCGATCTCAGCTCAGCCATTTAACAACAGTGCTATTTGGACAACTTAAACAATTTGTGTTCAGTGTCTTTCTTCATTTAATAATCACATCTTTATTAGGTTACAAAAAGGATTAAGCGTGACTGTATAGATAAAGCACATAGCTCAGATCTGACTCATAATAAACCCTCAATTAATATAAAATATACCCTTATAATTATTTTTTAAAAACATAGGAGCCAGTGAAGATAAGCAGAGATGGTTATCAGATAAATAATTACTGAAAGAGTAATGATGGGATAGAGAACAGAAGTCAAAGCATTAACCTTATTAAAGAAAATGGCAATTTGGTGCTAAGGAAATTTGAACAGTTTGGTTCAAAGCAACGGAGAAAAGATAGTCAAGATATAGAGAACTTTATACTAGCTGAATTTTTTGCCAGAAAATCTGAGGTTTGACCTTCATGCTTTATGCTAACATGCTTTTATCATAAATAAATATAGACATAGATATTCAATAAACAGCAATTATGTTTAAATAGATGAATGGGTTAATGATGTAGGGGAGCAAAATTTGCCACCCCAAAATGTGTCTCTTTGGCATGAGGATTAATTTAGGCTGGTTATTTTTAAGAAACTGAAGATTCAGAAAGTCTTTCTTTTTACCTCCCACTTAGCTACCTGAAGAATTTAGATAAAAGGACCTATTATGATTCTTTGCCATGTGTATGAAAGCCACTCAGCTATATCTGACTCTTTGCAACCCAATGGACTGTACAGTCCGTGGAATTCTCCAGGCCAGAATATTGGAGTGGGTAGCCTTTCCCTTCTCCAGGGAATCTTCCCAACCCATGGATTGAACTTAGGTCTCCTGCATTGCAGGCAAATTCTTTACCAGCTGAGCCACAAGGGAAGCCCAAGAATACTGGAGTGGGTAGTCTGTCCCTTCTCCAGGGGATTTTCCAAACCCAGGAATCAAACCAGGGTCTCCTGCATTGTTGGTGGATTCTTTACCAACTGATCTTAGGCATTTCTGCAAATAAGACATATAGGTGGTCAGTAGGAACAAGAAAAGATGCTCAACATAGCTAATTATTGTGCATGCTAAGCTACTTCAGTCATGTCCAACTCTTTGCGACCTGATGTCCATGGGATTCTCTAGGCAAGAATACTGGAGTGGGTTTCCATTCCCTACTCCAGGGGATCTTTCTGACCCAGGGATCGAAGCCAAGTCTCTTGTGCCTCCTGCGTTGCAAGTGCATTCTTTACTGCTGGGCCATCGGGGAAGCCACATCACTGGGGAAGCCCCATCACTAATTATTGGAGGAGGGGTAAACTGGGGAATTGAAATTGACATATACACACTACTATATATAAAATAGATAACTAGAAAGGATCCACTGTATAGCACAAGGAGCTCTACTCAATGCCCAGTAATGACCTATATGGAAATAGAATCTAATGCCATTTGCAGCAATATGGATGCAACTGAGATTATCATACTAAGTGAAGTAAGTCAGAAAGAGAAAGACAAATACCATGTGATATCACTTACATATGGAATCTAAAATATGGCACAAATGAACCTACCTATGAAATAGAAACAGACTCATAGACTATTGGTTGAGATCAGACTTGTGGTTGCCAAGGGGCTGAGGGAAGAAAGAGGGATGGACTGGGAGTTTGGGGTTGGTAGATGTAAACTATTACATTTAGAATGGATAAACAAAAAGGTCCTACTGTATAGCAAAGGAAACTATATCCAGTCTCCTGGGATAAACTGTAATAGAAAAAATATTTAAAAACAAGAATGTATGTATATGTAAAACTAAATCACTTGCTATACAGCAGAGATTGGCACAACATTGTAAATAAACTATAATTAAAAAAAAAAAAAGGCCTGTTCCAGAATAGAGCTATCACCAGAGATCTCTGCAAGGAATATGGAGAAAACTCAGCAAAGCCTAAAGATCAGAGTCCACTTTGTGTCCCACTGTTTCTGCAGGCCCAGCAAACATCCATCTACCAAATATTTGCTTTTTCATCTTTTTAAAGAAAAATGTTTATTTTGGGGTGTTGTTTTTTTTTTTTTTTTTTTTTTGGCTGCACTGGATCTTAGTTGTGGCCTGTGGATCTAGTTCCCTGACCAGGGATCAAATCTGAGCCCACTGCATTGGGAGCATGGAGTTTTAGCCACCTGCCCCCCAGGGAAGTTCTCTGCTTCTTCATCTTTACATGAATTGCCTTCCTCCCTTTGAAGTCTCAAATCACTACCCCAACATCCTCTTCATATTTAGCTGAAGATGGTATTTAACATGAGTGTTTCAGCCATTTTGGCGAGCTCCTCAGTTTTCCTGGGTCTCTCCCATGTAAACATATTATCAAACTTTTGATTGATTTTCTCCTGTTTATCTTCCTCATGCCCATCTAATTCTCAGATCAGCCAGAAGAAGAGGAAGTGTACATGTCTGGCCTTAAAAATGGTCGAGAGCTTGGTGCTAGAAGCCCACCTCTGTCCCACTTTGTATCTCACCTTTTCAGGTTTCCCTGCTGGCTTAGAGGGTAAAGAATCCACCTGCCAATACAGGAGACCCAGATTCAACCCCTGAGTTGGTAAGATCCCTTGGAGAGGGGAATGGCAAACCCATTCCAGTATTCTTGTCTAGAGAACTCCATGGACAGAGGAGCCTGGTGGGTTACAGTCCACAAGTTTGCATTTTTAGTAACATGGAAGAATCTGAGCTGCCTGCACCATTATAGATTCTCTAAAAGCAAAATTTCTCCCACCACCCCCATTCTCAGGATTGTTTCCCTTTAAGTGTAGAGGATCTTCCCTAATTATCTGTCTAAAGAAAGATGATGTGGCACTCTGCCTCGATAAGTTGCTTATTAACCATCTCCATGCTGAAGATCCACTCATTTAAAGTGTTCTCTGGGACTTCCCTGGTGGTCTAGCGGTTAAGACTCTGTGTTCCCAATTCAGGGAACACAGGTTTGATGCCTGGCTGGGGAACTAAGATCCTGCATGTTACACGGCATGGCAAAAAAGATGTGTGTGGGGGGTGGTAATTAAAATGTTCCCTAACACCTTCTGAGAAGGATGAGTGGCTTTTGACGCAACATGGTTCAGGTAAAGAGCTTTGTATATTAACAAAATGTCTTCCCAGAAAAGTCGAGAAAGCATTTTCTTCCTCTTCAATTCAGGAAATCTTAGGGAACAATAATGAAGGTTTAATTTTATTTGTACAGTAAATCTCAAGCCTTTCCTTCTGATGACTCCTTTCTTCACATACTGTGACTTAAATTTCTTAGTAAATTCTTTCTTTAAGACAAATAAAAAAGAGGCACAAGGTGTTTTGTTGTTGTTTGTTTTTAGGTCCACTAGCCTTCATGTTACGTGAAGGATAGTCTCAGCAGTGGATGGATTATAAGGAGTAGTAGCAGTGAAGGGGAAATCAAGGCAAGGCACATATTTATCTATTTTCTATTCTTTCTCCAACAAAGATCCCCTTGAGAACATGATGTTGTCTTCACCGCCAGAAAGTTAAAAAAGCATCATTACCACACTTGAGACTGAGAAGCCCTGCGGTCAGTGAAGGGGACCAGGAGAAAGCAAAGGCTTGTTTGAGGAGAAGGGGCAGAGGAAGCATGGGTTCTCACTGCTAGATTTAGCAAATAAGAAGTCCTGTATCTCCCCACCAGCTCAGACCACCAAAGAAGGAACTGCAGAGCTTTGAGGAGGAAGTAGTGTTGAGGCAGGAGATAGATGGGTCCCAGTCTGAACAGCTGGAGTTTCTTCCCTGTGGACAGATACTCCAAAATAGCTGGAGCAAGAGAGGAGCTGAGCCCTACCCAGGTAAGAGATAAAAGATCACATATTCCTCATTCTTGAAGGCAAGGAGACCTTCCAGATGACACATGTGCAGAAAGACTCCTTGAAGGTCAGAAAGAGAGGCAGCATCACCTCATAGTAAGTGATGTCAACTTCCCATAGGCCTCTTTGCTAGAATTCATCTTGGCTAAGAGGCACATGTGCACACTTAGGAGGATCCTGGGATGCACCAAATGTATCAGAACCAAGAAAAGCAAGGTGAATGGCCAAAGGAAGAAATGTCCCATAAAAGTAATTCAAACTACCACGAGGACAGCACTCTCTCCCTCTCTGAACCTGCCTGTGTATCTTTCCATATGTACTCTTTTTCCTCCTAATAAACACTTTATTTGCTTCACAACTTTCCATCTCTAGGTGGAAATTCATTTCCACACAGCTGAAGGGCCAGGGCCTTGTCACCAATCACTGGTCCCTGGTGGTCTGGTGGCCAGGATTTGACACTCTCACTGCCATGGCCCAACATGAATCTCTGCCAGGAGCCAAAACTCTGCTTCAAGCTGCTACAGGTCGAGACCACCAGAGATTAGTGTCACACTTACTGCTTCCTATACTCCGGGACTTTCTGCCAAACAATGACTGCCCAAGGGTGGGGAGGACTATGTTAAACTGAAATTATTTAGTATCACTGGAGCAGTGATGACAAAAAGCAAATCAATCTGAGTCAGATTCATTAACCTCTAAATTCCAGGCTTCCCTGGTGGCACAGTGATGAAGAATCTGCCTGACAACACAGGAGATACAAGAGATGTGGGTTCAGTCCCTGGGTCAGAAAGATCCCATGTAAAAGAAAATGGCAACCCACTCCAGTATTCTTGCCTGGAAAATCCTATGGATAGAGAAGTCTGGTGGGCTATAGTCCATAGGATCACAAAGGGTCAGACACAACTTGAGCACAAGCAAGCACAAATTCTGAATAGACAATAAAACTTCTTATTGCCTGTACCTAGATGAACTGCTCTCACCAGCATGCCTTGCATATACTGCTCAGTTATTCCAAATGGCCCAACTTCCCATGCTTCAGGTTCTCCACACATATATCCTCTGTCCAGGACACTATCCCCAAGACTAGAGTCTAAGACTGATTCATTTTCCCCAGAGTTCAGCTCAAATGTCACTATCTCAGAGAAGCCTTTCAGGTCAAATCTAATTCCATATATACAATCCTCTTAGATACCTTTCTTTATCCAGTTGCTTCCTTACTTCCTCTTTTCACTACATATAATTCTTTTTTTTTCAGTTTCTATATTCATTTCACATTGGTAGCTCCAAGAGGTCCAGATCCACTTTTATTTTTTTTTATTACTATGTACCAGGAGCTAGCACGTGCCTGGAATGTAGTATGTGATCAATAAATATTGTTGATTAAACAAATAGATGACTGAATGTATGAATAAATATTTATTACACTTAGTTCCGGTTTCTGCTCATACATTGAAGTTATTTCCTGTTTGAAAAGTGATTTAGTACCATATTATCATTTGTAAAATACTTAAAATATACAAGGAAGGAATCAAGAAATCAACTGGGTGCTCTTTGGTGCTCTTTTCAAATACATAATGTCAAAGTTTTGCAGAGGGAGCAATATACAAACAAAGAAGATACAGCTTGTAAAATTATGAGGGAGGATTATTTTTTTTTCAACTGCCTTTGCTTCTCCTTTTCCCTCATCTGGAATGACACAGTGTTTCACGCTGAACTGGATCTCACCCAGCCCTCTTGTGTTATGTGTATCAAAACCGTGACCTGAAGAGGTTGAATGATTTCCGGTAAGGGCCCGGAGTTTCTGGCACAATGGGGACTAAATTTCAGGTCTTCTGGATTTCCATTCCAATGGCCTTTCCACTCATTACATCTCTCTTTCTCTCTCCACTGAGCTCTCCTCCTCAGGGGTACCAGCTCTCCCAAAAAGCCCTGCTCAGCTGGAATTGTCTTCTCTAGACACTGCTTATTTCAATATGATCCCACTTTTCTTTAAACCATTTGCTCTTTTTCTATGGTATCATCTTCCTATCTGAAAAATAGATTCATTTCTAAAACATTAATACGAAGAGTGTGTGTGTGTGTCTGTAAGCACCTCTGTTCATAGATAATTTTAACATTAAACTTTCCTGAAGTTTAAAGGCTACATCATTTATCATATGATTCTCTAGATATTCCTCTAAGGGCCTGATTCCCTAGCTGACAAGTATAAGAGCTTAGCAAAGATTCTATAGGTCTCCTAAGCACAACTTCTTGAGCTGTTTAAGTTTTTATACATATTCCTGCTTTCTAATTTTTGTTTTGCAACAATACTTACCAATGCGACACTTCTGTACAGCTGAGAGTAAGATGTACCTCACTGGCACCTGTATTTAGCACCTTATTCTTCTAACTAAGGGAAAGGGCCATAGTGTGTCTTCGTGGGGAGCAGAGTGGTTAAGACCATCTTCTTTATGGAGTGTGACATGCCTGTTTAGAGAGCTTTAGGGAAAGAGATTAGCAGGTTCACCAGCAGATAAGCAGAATTTCCCTGAATGCACACAGGTCTCTAGCCAGTAAATATTCTTTAGTTGCATAACTCTGAGCAGGTTCCTGAAATTGTCTTTGCCTCAGGCTCCTCTGTCCATGGGATTCTCCATGCCTTCCTTCCAGGGGATCTTCCGGACCCAGGGATTGAACCTGCGGTTCCTGTGGCTCCTTCATTGAAGGCGGATTCATTACCACTGAGTCCCCAGGGAAGCCCGTCTTTGCCTCATTTTTTTTTTCAATGGTAAAATAGGGATAATCAGACTGACTGTCTTAAATGGTTGTATATTAAATGAGTTAATACATGGAAAATGTTTAGAACACAGTGTGTGTGTGTGCATGCTAAGTCACTTCAGTCATGTCTGACTCTTTGAGACACTATGGACAGTAGCCCCCCAGACTCCTCTGTCCATGGGATTCTCCAGGCGAGAAGACTGGAATGGGTTGCCATGCCCTCCTCCAGGGGAATCTTCCCAACCCACGGGTGGAACTTGAATCTCTTATGTGTGTCCTGCATTGGCAGGCACAGCCAGGCACATAATAAGTCCAAAGTACATGTTTGTTATTATTGTAAATAGTATGAACAGATATGTGTGATAAGGATTTAAATGAATCAGCCCTGTTTAAAAGTACAGCTTGTGTAACTGGTGGTGATCACTCCAAGCTAGGTTCTCTCACTGAGCTCTGGGCATATCCCCTACTGCAGGCATTAGGAATGACTCTGGGATGCCCCCTCATTCCCTCCTTCCATTTTTTAAAAATATTTATTGGAGTATAATTGATTTACAATGTTGTGTTAGTTTCTCCTTCTTTCTTAAAAATATATTAGAAACAATTTAAATGTCCATCAGTGAATACATGGATAAAGAAAATGTGGTACATCTGTATCTACAATGGAATATTATTCATCCATAAAAAGGAACAAATTTCTTTTACCATTTGTAACAACATAGATGGAGGGGGAAATGGCAACCCACTCCCGTATTCTTGCCTGGACAATCCCATGGACAGAGGTGTCTGGTGGGCTACAGTCCATGGAGTTGCAAAGAGTCAGACACGACTGAAGCAACTTAGCAGGGGCTTATAACAAAGATGGACCTTCAGGGTATTATACTAAGTGAAGTATGTCAGACAGAAAAAGATAAATACCAGATGCTCTAACTTTTGTGCTGTGATTAGTTGTTCAGTCATGTCTGACTCTTCGTGGAATCTAAATAACAATGAAAAACAACAAACAAGCACACACACGCAAAAATGCACACACAAATATTGAGAATAGATTGGTGGTTGCCTGAGACAGAGGGAAGGAGGTGGAAGGTGGGGGAACTGGGTAAAGAAAGTCAAAAGGTACAAATTTCTAGTTATAAAAGAGTCATTGGGATGCAATGTAAGCCTGGTGACTATAGTTAGTACAGTTCTTGCTTGAAAGCTACTAGGAGAGTGGGTCCTAAAAGTTATCATCAAAAAAAAATGTTTTTCTAGGAACTTCCCTGGTGATCCAGTGGTAAAGACTCCAAGCTTCCAGTGCAGGGGTGTGGGTTTAAACCCTGATCAGGGAGCTAAGATTCCACATGCCACAAGGCCAAAAAAATTTTTTTTAAATTCTAACTCTGTATGGTGACTAATGTTAACTGGACTTATTGTGGTGATCATTTTGCAATATATACAAATATTGAATCATAACTTTATACACCTGAAACTAATGTAATATTATGTCAGTTATATCTCATTAAATATATATATATGCTAGATATTAATATATAAAATAGCATAACTATTAGCAATGCAAGACTCTAAAGAGTAGCAGAATATGCACCCCAATTTTCACCTCTTAATGTAACAGTTATTTTGAGGTAAAAGCAATTGAGAAAAAGCAGATACAAAGATTGTTCTCTGCCTTCCTATTTAACTAAAAGCAGGATATAAATTTGTGAAGGTGTCTCCTTTCCTTCTCTACCAGGAAACACAAAATTATCTTTGTCAGCCCAGAGAAGGCAACAAAGCAATCTCCAGAAACTGGCTCTCATCTTCCATTAGCTGTCTTATATATTTGCCTTCGCTCAATTTTCTGCCTTAGGAACTCAGTTCTTTTCCTTCCATCTTGCCACTGATCTACAAACTCACTGTTCTTTTGTTAAGATGCTGTGTGAGCCCAAGTTGTAAGTACCTCTTTGAGTTACTCAGAGTAGTATCATTTGATACTGAGTCACATGGAAATACCTTTTATCCCATCACTACCTTATTACCTGTCATATCAGTAAAAGGATGTCAAAGGATGTCACAGTCATCAAAGACTGCAGCCACCTCTGACCATCAAAGGTGACCCGGTGAGCCCTGAGGGAACTCAGGAAGAAAACAAAGAATAACCTGCCATCTAGAAGCCAGCAGATTGCAGCCACTCCCTACATTGAGCCCTGAGAACCCTCAGGATGTGATAACCAGGATACAGGCCCCAGAGAGCTGAGATGCATATCAAAGAAATGATTTCAGTGAGCCCAGACTTTGGCATCTTTCCATACTTGGAAAAGCACTAAATTCTTTAATTTGAGATATCTAGCTTTCTTTTGTTAACAGTAATCTTTTATTCCTACTACCTGCCCTTGCTTGCAAAGCTCCTATATATCCTGGCTCCCCCTTCACCTCCTTGGAGCAGTTTTCTCAGGGTTACTTGAGACGCTGCCTTCTGGGCTTGAGATCCTCAGAGTGTGTGTTAAATAAAACATAACTCTCAACTTTTAGTTTGTGCATATGTTTTTCAGTCAATACTATCCTTGATTCAATATTAATTATGAGCTTTGAATAATTACCTATGAGTTTCTGGGTAAGTTAAAGTCTTTTAGGGGTGTGTGTATGCATGTGAAGTGTGTGTATGCATGTGGTTGTTGTATTTGCTTTCAAATATCACAGTAAATTCCACATTGCTTTGTCCTCGATATATCTGAAAAGTGAACCATTCATTCTGCTTCTGAGGATATTCACATTGATACTGCTAAGTAACTCATTATGTCTTGCCTTGCCTTGACTCAACCACCTGCCACATTAGCAAGCCATTAACAATTACACTGCTTACACAGAGATTTCTGTAAGTAATTATTCCTGGGGCCTAAACTACAGTCTGGTCTTCCCTGTTGGTTCAGTTAGTAAAGAATCTGCCTGCAATGCAGGAGTCCTGGGTTTGATCCCTGGGTTGGGAAGATCTCTTGGAGAACGGAACAGCTAAAACTACAGTCTGGCTTCTCACAGCTGCAGTCCTGGCCCAACAGCAGTATCTTAGGCCCAGCCCGACCTGCAGAATAATAATCTATATTTGAACAAGACGTTTGAGTGACCTGTATTTCAAATCCTAAAAGATGACGCCGTCAAAGTGCTGCACTCAATATGCCGGCAAATATGGAAAACTCAGCAGTGGCCTCAGGACTGGAAAAGGTCAGTTTTCATCCCAATCCCAAAGAAAGGCAATGCCAAAGAATGTTCAAACTACCGCACAATTGCACTCATCTCACATGCTAGTAAAGTAATGCTTAAAATTCTCCAAGCCAGGCTTCAGCAATACGCGAACTGTGAATTTCCAGATGTTCAAGCCGGTTTTAGAAAAGGCAGAAGAACCAGAGATCAAATTGACAACATCCAACGGATCATTGAAAAAGCTAGAGAGTATCGGAAAAACATCTATTTCTGCTTTATTGACTATGCCAAAGCCTTTGACTGTGTGGATCACAAGAAACTGTGGAAAATTCTGAAAGAGATGGGAATACCAGACCACCTGACCTACCTCTTGAGAAACCTATATGCAGGTCAGGAAGCAAGAGTTAGAACTGGACATGGAACAACAGACTGGTTCCAAATAGGAAAAGGAGTAAGTCAAGGCTGTATATTGTCACCCTGCATATTTAACTTATATGCAGAGTACATCATGAGAAACGCTGGGCTGGAGGAAGCACAAGCTGAAATCAAGATTGCCAGGAGAAATATCAATAACCTCAGATAGGCGGAGGACACCACTCTTATGGCAGAAAGTGAAGAAGAACTAAAGAACCTCTTGATGAAAGTGAAAGTGGAGAGTGAAAAAGTTGGCTTAAAGCTCAACATTCAGAAAACTAAGATCATGGCATCCAGTAACATCACTTCATGGCAGATAGATGGGGAAACAGTGGAAACAGTGAGAGACTTTATTTTTTTGGGCTCCAAAATCACTGCAGATGGTGACTGCAGCCATGAAATTAAAAGACACTTACTCCTTGGAAGGAAAGTTATGACCAACCTAGACAGCATATTAAAAAGCAGAGACATTACTTTGCCAACAAAGGTCCGTCTAGTCAAGTCTATGATTTTTCCAGTAGTCATGTATGGATGTGAGAATTGGACTATGAAGAAAGCTGAGCGCCAAAGAATTGTTTTTAAACTGTGGTGTTGGAGAAGACTCTTGAGAGTCCCTTGGACTGCAAGGAGATCCAACCAGTCCATCCCAAAGGAGATCAGTCCTGGGTGTTCATTGGAGGGACTGATGTTGAAGCTGAAACTCCAATACTTTGGCCACCTGATGAGAAGAGCTGACTCATTGGAAAAGACCCTGATGCTGGCAAAGATTGAGGGCAGGAGAAGGGGATGATAGAGGATGAGATGGCTGGATGGCATCACCGACTCAATGGACATGGGTTTGCATGGACTCAGGGAGTTGGTGATGGACAGGGAGGCCTGGCATGTTGCGGTTCATGGATCACAAAGAGTCAGACACTACTGAGCAACTGAACTGAACTGAACTGATGCACGTTAAAATTTGAAAAGCACTAGCCTAAAGTGTTTCTCTTCCAAGAGGTGGTAAGCTGATCACCTACATCAGGATCACTTGAGAGGCCCTTCTACAAAGCAGGTTTCTGGACCCTACTCCAAAATGAGTGAAACAGACTCTCTGGGGTGGGGGCCCTTGAAACTGCATTTTCAACAAGTTTCTCTCCCCATTGCTTAGGCAATCTAGGGTTTAAGAAAAGCCAGAGTATCATTTTAGCATATTATATGTGTTGACACTTTCATCTATGTGAGTTTTTCACCAGCCTAAAGTTGCTGGGCAAGACCTACCTAGAAATATAAACTAATTAAAGAACAAGTTGACTACAGAAACACACACCCACAACTGGCATTAAAAAAAACTGCCAACACTGAAAAACTGCCTTTAGTAATAGACAAACCACCCAAAGAGGTTCTACTGAGTGTCTGCAATGAAATGCAGACAGACAGGCTATTTGTGTCACAGAGGAGAGGGAGCAAATCATCATTAATAACATCATTTCCTCTCTTGGACTCTTGTTTAAACATCACTCTCTTGTTCTCCTTTAAAACATTAGTCAAAATCTATTTGATTCTAATTGGTTACTCTCAATATAGGAAAAAGTATTTCTGTATCCATCAGATATGAAAACAAAAATATCAAAGCTACATTCTCTGCCTTCTGTATAGGGACAGACTTTATTAGTAATTGCTAGAGGTGAATTTCCTTTCAAATACCAAGAAGAAAGGTGTTAATCTGTATTATACAAACGGTTCCATAAAAGAACCAGGCTATCTTTTGTCTGTTTAGAAAATTTAGATGAGGACAATTTTCACTTATCCCCTGGATATTTGACATCAGAAAACACAATTCCACTAACTCCATCTTCATAAACTTCATTTCATGGATCCAAATTACCCCCATAAACATCTGGACATCATGACTTGTACACACTATGGCTCTGTCTAGCTAAAGTCTTAGAGTTGCAAAATAATATTGCCTAAAAATATTAAACACATCAAAAAGACTAGCACACAGGATCTTGTTTTAACTTAATGCTCTTACAGAAAGTGAGACAGAAGAAATGGAGACGTATTAACAGGGATAGGAAGTTCCATTTGAAAAGCAGAAGCCAGTTTTAACACCCTGGGAATCTTATTCCCAGAGAACTTACATACCTCAGAGTATAGGATTCCCATACTGGTCCTTCACGGATTTACTTCACCTCTACAGCTTCTTGAATCTTCTTGAGGTATTTCCAGTTAATATCCAAATCCTTCCCAGTCCAGAGAAAGGTCTCTTTCGAAGCCCAGGTCAGTCAGTGGCAAGTCGTTCCTTCCCACGCTGGTGAGTATTCTTCCAGCAGCCCAGGCAGCAACACACCTTCCAGTGAGCCCAACCCAGTGAAACAAGGGCATTAGTTTACTGTGTAATGAATGACCCAAGTCCTGCGTCATCTAATGTTACAATCCCGAGGAACCGGTTTCTGAGTCATATCTACTCTGCCAATGGTGACATGTGAAAAGAAGGAAGCAGAGTTGAAGGGGGAAGGAAAGTTCTCACAGGGGCAGGAAGGACTCAGGGCTCAAAACGGGGTACTGTGTTTGAGACATTTCCTATTGAAATCTGGTTTTCGGTGGCTATTGAGAAAGGCTAAGTGTAAACAAACTCACTTGTTAGAACCATATATGTCGGCACAGGACTTGACCTTTGTGAAAAATCAGCTTTAAAACTGATGGATTATTGCTCTTTATTCACAGATAAGTTTGTTTAATATTCCTTGATGTTTTAATATAAACTAATTAAAATAACAAAGCCAATTTGTGAGCTATATTATTTTATATACATAAATGTACTCATAATGACTTTCAAGGGCATCTCTGAGTAAAGTTTGAGCAATTCGAAAAGAAACTAAATTTTGGAAAAATTAGTCCCATTTACATTCTAGTCAATTCAATTACCTGGAAAGGTTTAAATTATAGTACTACCATATTTGATTTTCCTTTATAAACACTGTAATTCTGAGCATAACAAATAATACTTTCACAGCTAAACAATCTTGTGAATCTAATAAACTAAACTTACTCTAATAAAACAAATATTAAATTGTCTTAAACATTCTTTTTCAAATTTAGTCAAATTAATTTATAATATTCCATTTAAAAATCATAAGTCTAAAATCTCTATTAAACATTTGATGCTTTTGAGCTGAGGTGTTGGAGAAGACTCTTGAGACTCCCTTGGACTGCAAGGAGATCAAACCAATCAATCCTAAAGTAAATCAACTTTGAATATTTATTGCAAGGACAGATGTTAAAGTTGAAGTTCCAAAACTTTGGCCACCTGATGCAAAGGGCCAACTCATTGTAAAAGACCCTGATGCTGGGAAAGACTGAAGGCAGGAGGAGAAGGGGACGATAGAGGGTGAGATGGTTGGATGGCACTACAGCCTCAGTGGACATGAGTTTGAGCAAGCTCCGGGAGACGATGAAGGACAGGGAAACCTGGTGTGCTGCAGTCCATGGAGTCGCAAAGAGTCAGACACGACTGAGTGACTGAACAATAACAACACATTTTGCATGGAATCACCAGGCCACATGGTCAAATAGTTTAACATGCCAAATCTCTTAAGCACTGTTGACATTGTGTGTGTGTGTGTATGTGTGTGTGTGTGTGTGAATAGTCAGTTACTCAGTCATGGCTGACTCTCTGCAGCCCCATGGACTGTAGTTTGCCAGGCTCCTCCATCATTGGAATTTTCCAGGCAAGAGTACTGGAGCAGGTTACCTTTTCCTCCTCCAGGGGATCTTCCTGACCCAGAGATCAAACCCATGGAGTTCTCTTACTTCTCCCGCATTGGCAGGTGGATTCTTTACCACTAGCGCCATCTAGGAAGCCCAGACACTTTATATACCAAGTGAAAGTGCAAGTTGCTCAGTAATGTGCAACTCTTTGTGACCCCATGACCTATAGCTTGCCAGTTCAGAGCCTCCTCTGTCCACGGAATTCTCCAGGCAAAAATGCTGGAGTGGGCAGCAGTTCCCTTTTCCAGGGGATCTTTCCAACCCAGGGATCAAACCCAGATCTCTCGCATTGCAGGCAGATTCTTTACCAGCTGAGCCACCAGGGAAGTTGTTATATTTGGTATATAACCCAAATATAATACAAAATATTCACACATTTTCTCTGAACTTAACACAATCACAGCAAAGTGCTAAACGTTCCCGGGATTAAAACACACACTCATGAGAGAAAGAGTTCAATCATCCCAAGCAAACGGATGGGACTCTCTGATCAATTGAGGTTCTTTCTGGTCAAGATTAAGGAGCTAGGATTCAAGAGCTGAGCTCTTGAATTTCTTTTCCTCCCCAGGGAAATTCTTTCTACTCCACTGATTGATGAAGTGTACTAGTCTTATAGTTGTTATAATGAGAATTATACACTACTATGCCTTGGCTTTGGAGCCAACTGCCCAGTAGTTTTAAGAATTAGCTAATACTTCTGTTGGAGACTTGGAGACGGAAGTTTGCAATACCCACTAAGATTGCAGCTGACTTCCTCCTTGGCTAAGTTTGATTTTGCATTTCTTTATTCTTAAGACATTCAGTGTCTTTCCTATTGACCTAAACATTAATGCTATTTCCAGGGGGGTACTTCACTCTCTTGTGTAAATCTTCTATAACCCTTTTTAGCTTGCTTTGTAACCTCTTCTAACTAACTTATTTAACAGAACTCTTCACTCTCACTACCTCTACACTAAGGTTGCTGCTGGCTTCTCCAAGCTCTTTGCACCCTAACTGAACTGAAAAGTCTTTTTAATTTGCTATCAGGACCACAATTCCTCTAACTGGAATTTGTATCTCTCTCTTGACTGCATCTTGAAGGTGTAGGAGTTTGAAACAAGCTTCCCCAAATGTGCCATGTTGACATAAGGATTACTTTGAACTAAAGGCACTAGAGACCCAGTGGGTTCAAGAGTATCCATTGCCCCTCCCTTAACTACCCAGATTGATTGTATCTTTGCAGCCAAAGATGGAGAAGCTCTATACAGTCAGCAAAAGCAAGACCTGGAGCTGAAAGTGGCTCAGATCATAAACTCCTTATTGCCAAATTCAGACTTAAATTGAAGAAAGTAGGGGAAATCACTAGACCATTTAGGTATGACCTAAATCAAATCCCTTTATGGTTACACAGTGGGTGAGAAATAGATTCAAGTGACTAGATCTGATAGACAGAGTGCCTGAAGAACTATGGGCAGAGGTTTGTGACATTGTACAGGAGGCAGGGATCAAGAACATCCCCAAGAAAAAGAAATGCAAAAAGGCAAAATGTTGTCTGAGAAGGCTCTACAAATAGCTATGAAAAGAAGAGAAGCAAAAGACAAAGGAGAAAAAGAAAGATATACCCATTTGAATGCAGAGTTCCGAAAATAGCAAGGAGAGATAAGAATGACTTTCTCAGTGATCAGTACAAAGAAATAGAGGAAAACAACAGAATGGGAAAGACTAGAGATCTCGTCAAGAAAATTAGAGATACCAAGGGAACTTTTCATGCAAAGATGAGCACTATATAGGACAGAAAAATGTATAGACCTAACAGAAGCAGAAGATATTAAGAAGAGGTGGCAAGAATACACAGAAGAACTGTACAGAAAAGATCTTCACAACCCAGATAATCACGATGGCGTGATCACTCACTAGAAACAGACATCCTGGAATGTGAAGTCAAGTGGGCCTTAGGAAGCATCACTATGAAAAAAGCTGGTGGAGGTGATAGAATTCCAGTGGAGCTATTTCAAATCCTAAAAGATGATGCTGTGAAAGTGCTGCACTCAATATGCCAGCAAATTTGGAAAACTCAGCAGTGGCCACAAGAATGCAAAAGGTCAGTTTTCATTCCAATCCCAAAGAAAGGGAATGCCAAAGAATGCTCAAACTACCACACAATTGCACTCATCTCACATGCTAGCAAAGTAATACTCAAAGTTCTCCAAGCCAGGCATCAACAGTACATGAACCACGAAATTCCAGATGTTCAAGCTGGATTTAGAAAAGGCAGAGGAACCAGAGATCAAATTGCCAACATCTGTTGAATCATTGAAAAAACAAGAGAGTTCCAGAAAAACATCTGCTTATGCTTTATTGACTATGACAAAGCCTTTGACTGTGTGAATCTCAACAAACTGTGGAAAATTCTTCAAGAGATGGGCATACCAGACCACCTGACCTGCCTCCTGAGAAATCTGTATGCAGGTCAGGAAGCAACAGTTAGAACTAGACATGGAACACCAGACTGATTCCAAATCGGGAAAGGAGTACATCAAGACTGTATATTGTCACACTACTTATTTAACTTATATTAAGAGTACCTCATGACAAATGCTGAAGCACAAGTTGGGAATCAAGATTGTCGGGAGAAATATCAATAAACTCAGATATGCAGATGACACCACCCTTATGGCAGAAAGTGGAGAAGAACTAAAGAGCCTCTTGATGAAAGTGAAAGAGAAAAGTGAAAAATTTGGCTTAAAACTCAACTTTCAGAAAACTAAGATCATGGCATCTGGTCCCATCACTTCATGGCAAATAGATGGGGAAAGAGTGAAAACAGTGAGAGACTTTATTTTGGGGAGCTCCAAAATCATTGCAGATGGTGACTGCAGCCATAAAATTAAAAGACACTTGGTCCTTGGAAGGAAGGTTATGACCAACCTAGACAGCATATTAAAAAGCAGAGACATTACTTTCCCAACAAAGATCTGTCTAGTCAAGGCTATGGTTTTTCCAGTAGTCATGTATGGATGTGAGAGTTGGCCTATAAAGAAAGCTGATGCTTTTGAAGTGTGGTGTTGGAGAAGACTCTTGAGAGTCCCTTGGACTGCAAGGAGATCCAACCAGTCCATCCTAAAGGAAATCAGTTCTGAATATTCATTGGAAAGACTGATGCTGAAGCTGAAACTCCAATACTTTGGCCACCTGATGTGGAGAACTGACTCATTCCTGGGAAATATTGAAGGCGGGAGGAGAAGGGGAAGACAGAGGATGAGATGACTGGATGGCATCGCCGACTCGATGGACATGAGTTTGGGTAAGCTCCGGGAGTTGGTGATGGACAGGGAGGCCTGGCATGCTGCAGTCCATGGGGTCGCAAAGAGTCAGACATGACTGAGCGACTGAACTGAATGAGCTAACTACCCAGAAGAACTTAAGTTTGGAGTTTTTCCCAAAAAAGCCTTGTTACTGGAGATAAATTTTATCTAAGTGACCAATTTAATACTGCAGGGCATATATTTAATTACCAAACATGTCCTCTTATCTTGCAAACGAATTTCCTGTCCTTTGAAGCCCCAGGCCCCTGTTCCATTCCTTAACTCAGGATGGCATAGATACCTTATTTACTTTTCTTTCTCTGAACTTCTCATGTATGTGCAGTTCCAGTGTGTACAAAATTAAATCTGATCTTTTCCTGTTAATCTGTTTCTTGTCAATTAAGTTTTTAGGCCAGCCAGAAGAAACTAGAAGGGTAAAATTTTTTTTCCTTCCTGGTAAATGGTAGCAGAATATGTCATCCTAAAATAGGCCTTTTTGACATAAGGATTATTTTGAATTGATTATTATTGAAACTGAAAATTCAGAGGAGAATCTCTGTAAACAGTAGAATTTACTCTTTTGCAAGGGAGATTTACATTTATAATGAAAGTCTCCATTTGTAGAAATGTCTCCTTCCCTGTACCAGGAAGAAAATGTGCATGTGCCTGTTCAGTTGCTAAGTCTGTCTGACTCTGTGACCCCATGGACAGTAGCCCACCAGGCTCCTTTCCATGGAATTCTCCAGGCCAGAATACTGGAATGGGGAGCCATTTCCTTCTCCAGGGGATATTCCTGACCCAGGAATCAAACTGTGTCTCCTGTATTGCAAGCAGATTCTTTACCACTGAGCCACCTGGGAAACCCCACCAGAATGAAAAGGATGATTCTAAATCTCTAGAAATTTATCCATGGAGAAAGGAATGACTTAAATCTGCCTAACACCATTACCCTTGTTTTCTGTGCTTTCTTGATCACCTCCCATAACTGCCACTCCCCCAACATCTTCTGCCTGAAGATGGTATTTAACGTGGTCACTTGGCCATTTCCAAGAGTTTTCCTGGTTCTCTCCCAGGTGTACATGAGGTATACATGCTAGTAAATGTCTGCTCAATTTTCTTTTGTTAATCTGCCTTTATTACAGGGGGGTTCTCAGCCATAGAATCTAGAAGGGTAGAGGGAAAATCCTTTTTCCTGCCCTATGATCTGTTTCTAAAGGCACAATACTTATTATAATCATGAAAGATGAAATGTTTGAATGTAGGTACTGTTGTATTGTTCAGTGGCTAAATCGTGTCCGACTTTGCCCCCCCATGGACTGCAGCACACCAGGCTCCTCTGTTCTCCACTGTCTCCTGGAGTTTGCTCAAATTCATATCCACTGAGTCAGTGATGCAGACGCTAAAGGCAAAGTAATAAAAAAGCAGCTGATTCATTGCAAGTGGTGAAACTCTTGCAATTAATCTCTGAACCAGAGACTCTCGTTGACCAGGGATGATTTTCTTCCCCAGGTAAGACAGCCAGATGTAGCACATAAAAATACAGGATGTTCAGTTAAATGTAAATTTTAGATCAATTTCTAAAATGTTGCATGGAACATGTTTATACTAAATAATCATGTCATTTAACTGAAATTGGCTGTTTAACTCAAAATGAGCCATCTGGCATTATCTGGAGACATTTTTGGTTGCCACAGCCAGGTGTGTGGGGCATACCACTTGTCTCGAGAAGGTAGATGCTAGGGATGCTGCTAAGCATCTTGGTCCAGGACAGTCTCTCCCAGCCAAGAATTATCCTCCCTAAATAGTGCTGAGGTAGAGAAACTCTCTTCTAGGCCAACAGGAGAATTAAAGGTGAAGATAGAGGACTAGATCAATTGTAGTGTGAGAATGGAGTATCACTGTAGAGGAGAAAAAATTTTTTTCCCTTCTGCCCTTCTAGGTTCTTGCTGGGGGCTCTTAACAACTGGAAAGTTTGTTTGCTTCTTTGTTTTTCCTTTGGCTGTGCCTCTCAGCTTATGGGATCTTATTTACTTCACTAGGGATTGAATCCACGCCCTCAGCAGTGAAAGCACTGAGTCCTAAGCACTAGTGAAGTCTTAACCACTAGACCACCAAAGAATTCCGAGGGGCTCTTAAGAAAAGATAGATTAATAAGAGAACAATGGGGACCTACCTGGCAGTCCAGAGTTTAAGACTCCCAGCTTCCAATGCAGGGGGGCTCCGGTTCCACCCTTTCCTTTATAGATACAAATTTTCTTCACAAAAAGAAACCTTGTATCTTGCCTTTAAATCTTTTCCTGCAACTGCTGGTTCTCAGTGGACTTTAGTTCAATAAAGTAATTCATTTGCCAAAGAAGCATAGTTAGGGTGAGCGGTTCTGGTGTCCCTCACGGTGAAACACTGTCATAATGAGGTCTGAAAGTGAAAGTCACTCAGTTGTGTCTTTGTGACCCCATGGACTATACAGTCCATGGAATTCTCCAGGCCAGAATACTGGTATGGGTAGCCTTTCCCTTCTCCAGGGGGATCTTCCCAACCCAGGGATCGAAGCCAGGTCTCCCACATTGCACGTGGATTCTTTACCAGCTGAGCCACCAGGGAAGCCCACTGAGGTCTGAGAAACATAATTTTTTAAACCTGTTTAGAGTTTACGCTCTGGCAAATGGAGCCATAATTACAGAAACAAAAACAACAACAAAAAAAGAATTTCTATGAAACAACTTTCACACATGAATATCTTCTATCAAGAAATAATGTTTGAGTCAGACACTGGCAGGCTTAAAATTAAAAGTGCCCATTTCATATGGCTCTCCTTGTTGTTCAGTCTCTCGGTTGTGTCCAACTCTTTGTGACTTCATGGACTGCAGAACACCAGGCTTCGCTGTCCTTCACTGTCTCCCAGAGTTTGCTCAAACTCCTGTCCACTGAGTCATGATGTCATCCAACCATCTCATCCTCTGTCGCCCCCTTTTCCTCCGACTGTGGATAGAGTCAACTCCAGCTGCCCAGCACCTTACTGTCTGTGAGGAAAAAGAGGTTCCTACTCGGTATAACCCAAAGACTTTGTCCTCATAAGAGTTCAGTAGAGCATACCTAGGGAGTGTGGTCCACACAACCTCAGAGTTTTCCTCGGAGATCTTGACTCATCATAGTGTCTAAGGGCTCCCATAGGAGGCACTTGAGTAAAGGAATGCCATGAGCAGAAGTTCCTTTATATAATAAAGCTATCACTTTGGGCATTGTGTGGAGACTGGATTTGAAGTACCCAAGAGAGAAAACAGCAAGACCAGGTAGGAGGATACTGCATTAGGTCAACGGAGAGATGATGGTTCCAAAAGCAGAAGAACAGTAGTGGCATTGGAGAGAAAAGGAAGAACTCTGAAGGCTGCGGGGAGCCAGGTCAACAGACCAAAACTTACTTTTGTGTCCTTATAAATGCTCTGATTGACCAAAAACACAGTATTTCCAGCCAGCCCGTCCTCAAATACCAAGAATCTGTTTTCATATCTTTGTTCTAAATAAGGTCAAAGGGACTTCCCTGGTGGTCCACTGGCTAAGACTCTGTGCTCCTAATACAAGGATCCTGAGTTCAATCCCTGGTCAGGGAACTAGAACCCACATACCACAATTAAGAGTTTGCTCGCCGCAACTAAAAAGAACCTGCATGCTGCAACTAAGACCCAGTGCAGCCAAGTAAATGAATGAATAAACAAATAAGATTAGATAGGCAACCCCAGAGTAATCAGTTTAAACCAAATGTCAAAACATTTTCCTTATTCCTTAAATGACCTGCCAGCCTTATGAAGAAATCTCCACGCTCCTAACCAATCATGCCCTATTTCTGTGTCGCTGCTTCTAATAACCTATAAAACTCATGCCTGCCCAAACCTCCCTCAGACAGAGTACTCCACTGCTTCTGAACCACTCTCCTCCTCCAATCCACGGATTGCTTTCCCTTAAACAAAGGACATCGTATTGAACTGTTTTATTTTCATCATTTGATGGCTATTATCTCCTGGCACCAAACACAGTTCTTTCTGTTTTAGCCTGTGATGCTGACAGCGGAACTCTGTAAACTACCATTTCTTTTCTCTCCATTGGCTTCCTGTTGGGTTCTCCCAATAGGGAGCTCTCAAGGGCGACGACACGGCTGATGAGGGAGAAAGAGACTCACTCATTCCTCCATGTTTGCTGATCCTATCAGCGTAAGCCCAGGACAGCCTTTCTAGGAATAGCCATTGGTCCAGCTTCCTTCCACACTCCCTGAACCAACCTAATCGCACCCTTCAGCGGTACCAGGACCAGCTCTCTCTCTCCCAACTTGATGCAGCTCCTCTGCTGAGCTCCTGCAGTATTAGCAACAACCAGACAATGGCCCCTCTTCATGCCTGGGTCCCAAGAATTTCAGGGTCCTTCCCTAAAGTTCCTGAATTCTGATGATCCCAACCTGTGCTCTCTGTTCCTCCAGTCCAAGAGGTAGTGGCTGCCCTTGAACTCTCTCAGTTAGCTTAGGGTTCCCTCTTCCTTTTCCAACCCTCCAAGACCCACTTAACTGATTCCTTATATTAAATCTTTCTTTTGAAGTAACTAACTAGTGTGGTTGTCCTCACTGGAGCCCCCTGACTGATATAATAATCTAGAGATGTTTAGACACTAAATATAGTATAAATTCTTAGTATGATATAAGATACACAGGAAATAGCATATCAAGGGTGACAGACAGGTTTCCTATTTAGAAAATTTGGTAGATTTTGATACCTTTCACTGCAATTCAAAACTCTAGGAGTAAGACTAGGAAAGAGTTAGGGAGAGATGATCTGTTCTGGTTTTTGCAAAATTGTGAATAATGGACACAGGTGTAACTTGCATAAGTTTGTTACATGGTTTTAGAACTTTGGAGTAAGCTGTTGTAGAGATAAAGATTTTGAGAATTATTAGCATATCAGTCAATAGTTTTTAATGTAAGAAATGAGAGAGTTTAGTTACCTTGTTACAGTCTTTTTTTCTTGTCTACAACCTGTGTAAATTCCTTGGTTGTATAGTTATTTCTTCTTTAAATAACACAAGGACATTTGTTTTTTATTTGAGTAACTTTTAATGTTAAGAGCCACTATCTAATCAAATAAGGACTTTTGCTAATCAGAATGTGTTTCTGACTTTCATGCATTCGAGCCCTGACATCTCTCTGTAATTCTCTCTTGTTTTGTAATATTCACTTAAAATTAAGTCCAGGATTCAGAAGTCAAATTGCAATTATACTTCTTGTTTTGTACTAACACTGGATCTTTACTCAAAGACTTAAAAAATCTTGTCAGATTTGAAATCACTTCTGAATTTTCCAGTGAATAGAGAAATTTATGGTAATAGAGAAGGAAATGGGGTCAGCCAGCCCTGAAAATTAAAAAAAATCTGAGCATTGCAAGTGGGAATTTAAAATAGATAACTTAATTGTTTAGCTCTTATGCAGTGATTAATTCCATGGTGTGTTCTACTTCTGTGTCATTCTTCACCATGTATTTGCAGAATTAATTATAACATGCTTTAATGCAAACACAAGAGTAAATACCATGCTTGTGACCCCATAGTCTTTGCAATGGTGACATTTTTGTTTCCTAATTTTTTCAAATTTATTAAGAGACAAGCAAGTTTATTTTTATTGCTATTCAGTCGCTCAGTCATGTCTGACTCTTTGAGACCCCATGGACTGTGGCACACCAGGGTTTCCTGTCCTTCACCATCTCCTGGATCTTGATCAAACTCATGTCCATTGAATCAATGATGCCATCCAACTGTCTCGTCCTCTGTCATCCCCTTCTCCTCCTGCCTTCAATCTTTCCCAGCATCAGGGTCTTTTCTAATGAGCTGGCTCTTCACATCAGGTGGCCAAAATATTGGAGCTTCAGCTTCAGCATCAGTCCTTTCAATTCAAGGTTGATTTCCAAAATGACTGGTTTGATCTCCTCGCAGTTCAAGGGACTCTCAAGAGTCCCTTTAACAAGAAACAAGAGAGTTTATTTTTATTTCTTGGTTAAAACAGAAAGTAAAACTTAGGAAGTAAATATATTACTGACAAATCTTGTTACACTGATGGCTCTTTCAAGATACAGCCACCTACTTCTGCAAATTTTCCATTATTTCGCCACTGACTCAAGAATCTGTTGAATGACTTAAATTGTAAGTCTCTTTCAGTTTCACTGTAAACCCGGTTTCACAGTATGAGACAAACTATACACTTCAGGGTGTGATTTTATTACTCTCACCCAGGATGAAGAATGTAGCCTACTTTACACTGTGACCTACAAGTTTATTTTATTCCTGGTGGTTTTCAGGGTTAAAAAAAAAAAAAAAAAGATGATTTATGTCTACTCCCTAATGAGGTCCTATGAAATGGTCCTATGAGCCTATGAAACGCAGTCTCAAGTTGTTATGGGATTTTGTGTGTTTGGTTCCAATTTATAGTAAAGTGTTTTTTGGGTATATACCCTTCAATCTTCTTCTTATGAATATGTATACACTATTTAGTTATTTGGGGAAAAAATGAGATTTTTTTGCATGATTTTTTTGCATCCTATGTTTGCCCTTCAACATTACACAGTAACATCCTTCCATGTTATAAAATAGTTTTTAATATCATTTTTAGTGACTACCTAGCTGTTCCTTGATATGGAAGATAACAGATCTCATTTATTTATCACTTACCATGGGCTGAGCCCATTGCCAGCAGGCTTAACAAACATGATTTCCTAGGACCCTCTCCCCTGGTGCTGCTTTCCCATGTTTACCAACTCACCATTCTCTTGGGGAGTCATCCCATCTTCATCCTTGCCCCTCACCTTGTTAACCCCAGTGATGATAACAGTTCTGGCAGGCCTTGGACACCTGTAACTTGCCTCATCCTAACCCTGAATCATCCATGACTCTACAGGAAACCATCTTATTTGAGATATATGAAAAGAAACATGAGAATTTGGCCATATTTCTTGTCTTCTCTTGGAAGGATTCTGGTGTGCCTTGACTTGCCTTTCTATCAACAAGCTATGAAACAAACAGATAAACAAAAGCAAAACAACCCCTCCAAATCATCCAGTGAAGTTAGAAGAAAGTTGAAAAATTGTTAGGGCTTCCCAAGTGGCACAGGGGTAAAGAATCCACCTGCCATGCAGGAGACTCGGATTTGATCCCTGGGTTGGGAATTTTCCCCAGGAGTAGAAAATGGCAACCTACTCCAGTATTCGTGCCTGGGAAATCCAATGGACAGAGGAGCCAGGCAGGCTACAGTCCATGGGGTCACAAAGAGTTAGACATGACTGAACACACACACATACACACAGAGAAATATATTTACTGCTTAGAGTGCCATCTGGTGCATTTTTTGCCAAGTGGCATAAACATCTTTGTTAGGAGCCATGGGAGCTACCCTTGTGGCTCAGCTGGTAAAGAATCTGCCTGCAATGCAGGAGACCTGGGTTTAATCCCTAGGTTGGGATGATCCCCTGGAGAAGGGAAAGGCTACCCACTCCAGTATTCTGGCCTGGAGAATTCCACGGACTGAATAGTCCATGAGGTCGCAAAGAGTCAGACACAACTGGGTGACTTTCACTTCACTTTAGGAGCCATGGAAATTTAGGCCTTTCCCTGAGGAATATTATAGACCTCTTTCTTTAGATCTAAACTTTGATGGAGTCCTTAGAATTCCTATTTATCAATTTGAGAAATATAGAATGACTACTGACGTAGTGAACATTTGTCTGTACTATTGCCTGTGCTCCTAAACAAGCTATGTTTGGAGTCTTTCTCACTTTCAAAACCATATAAAAACAAATATTGGATTTCCCAGACTCTTTTCACCTTAGACATGGGCACTTGACAATTAGAAGCAACTGTCATCAGAACTTAGAGTTGGAAGCTCAGAAGAGAAAAAAGGCTGAGGCTTCCATTTCCATTTTAGTGAAAGCTTTGGGTTTTCTTTACCATCAGTGGGAGTCATTCTAGCAGCAATGTGCAAAATCTGATGGGTATAAGGTTTTGCTCTGCTTGAAGCTAATAGGTTCACATGACACAGTTGGATTGATCCTACTCCTAGAAGACACGAATTGGAGAAGGAAATGGCAACCCACTCCAGTGTTCTTGCCTGGAGAATCCCAGGGACAGGGGCACCTGGTGGGTGGCTGTCTATGTAGTCGCACAGATTGGACACGACTGAAGTGACGCAGCAGCAGCAGCAGCAGAAGACACGAAATGGTTGGGTCAAAGATAAAGAACTCTATTAATCATGGCATATCAAGCTGTATGAATATTAGCATATGCACTAGTTGGTTGCCCTTGATCCTAATTTTCGTGGGAACAATGTGGATGGACCAGATAGGTGCCTGAACACACAGTGGCTGTGTTACAGGAGATGAACCTGGATCTTTTATCATGGGCTGTAAGCATGTCTATTCTTTGCTCTGGAGGGAAATATTATCTCTATCTTCTAAGATTTCTGCTGAGCAAATGTCCATGAGAAATAGACTGAAATGAAGGCAATCAGTGCCCCTGATTTCAAGACATGCAAAAGTGCAAGACACCAATGAAGAAATGTCTCTTAACACAAGGTTCAGTGACCACTGTTGATGGGTTTGGAGGTGCTAGTTGCAGTGACTCAGTTGAACAATAGTACCAGTGGTGCCTTCACCAGACCAGTCCTGCAGCATTATTTTTGGCACTGGCCCTGGTTGCAATGTCTCCAAATCTGATTCTTGGACCCATCCTCAGTTATTGAACTCCGGCCAATATTTTCTGCTTGATTTCTTCTATTAATCCTTAATGATATATTAAATCCTCACTGATATGTCTATCAATCCTTACTGATATCTTAAATAAGTGGTGACAAAGTGCCTATGCATAACCATTTCTAGTCTTTTATTTTGATTGGTTCGTTTGGTCTCTTAGATGTTGGGTAAACCATCCCCCAAAGCAGATATAAGATCTCTTCTGGGTCCAGGAACCTGAGGTAAAATTCCCAGATAATACAGTTTCTGAAGGTGTTGGATGTCTGGCCTGCAGGTTCTAGAACCCTAGAGATTTTGTCTTACTCTAGAATATAAAGAAATTCAGCTTCATGAGGACCACTGATGAATTTTTTCATTTATTGTTATCTTGCTCCACAACAACATTCCCAAGGATTGTGTTTCATGGTTCTTACAAGATGTAATTTTTGTTCATTGATTGTTGAATAATGGCCTTAGTTTTACTATTTCTCCATTAGCATATACTATCATTGTTGAGAATAAAAAAAAAAGTATGCTTGAAGGATAACTTCTCAAACAGTTCACAATTTGATATTGATTTTCTTATCCAAAAATGTCATTCAAAGTTTTGACATTATCTTGATAGTGAAAAATACTTTTCTAATAGTTTTCTAAGATGGATTGTATATACTGCATCATCTTCCCTCTAAGAGTAGCTACTTTGATTAAACTCCAACTCTACATTTCAAGCTATGGTTTTTCCAGTAGTCATGTACGGATGTGAAAGTTGGACCATAAAGAAGGCTGGGCACCAAAGAATTGCTGCTTTCTAACTGTGATGCTGAAGAACACTCTTGAGAGTCCCTTAGACAGCAAGGAGGTCAAACCAGTCAATCCTAAAGGAAACCAACCCTGAATATTTATTGAAAGGACTGATGCTGAAGCTGAAACTCTAATACTTTGGCCACCTGATGCCAAGAGCCAACTCATTGGAAAAGACCCCAATGCTGGGAAAGTTTGAGGACAAGAGAAGAGGGCAATAGAAGATGAGATGATTGGATGGCATCATCGACTCAAGGGACATGAATTTGAGCAAACTCAGGGAGACAGTGAAGGACTGGGAAGCCTGACATGCTGCAGTCCATGGGGTCACAAAGAGTTGGACACAACTGAGCAACTGAACAACATTTCAAGTTAATTAAATATCGCATAAAACTCTCTTAATTTAAAGAATAATGGATTGATAGAGAAGAGCCTTAGAAGTCATCTTCTCCTTTACTACTTAATTTTAAATGCCTTTATTTGGCCACTTCACGCAGCATGCAGGATCTTAATTCCCCAGCCAGGGATTGAACCTGGCCCTATCAGTGAAATCACCCAAGTCCTAACCACTGGTCCCCCAGGGAAGTCCTTCCAAACCATCTTGAACACAGTGGCCAGATGCCCTTTCAAACTGGCTTTTCATACAGGGGTGTTTAGTGAAAGACATGTATTTCTTCTATAACTTTTAAAGGTTTTATTATTATAAAAGTAATAGATGTTCTTTGCAGAAATATTGAAAAAATAGAAAAATCATACAATTAGAAAAACTGCAAGAAAGGAAGAAGCTTAAAATCACTTATGAATCCATCCCCCATCACCCAAGAGCTTCCCAGAATTCAAGTCATTCTCTAGGCACTGACATGATGCTAAGTAAGTTATTTCTATTGCAACAGCTTCCTTAGGCTAAGTCAATACTGATTTTAATCAAGTTTTAATGAAGTAGCTGCTGACAGATGCATTTGTCTCCTTAGTCTAGCCTGCATTGCAAGTATATCTTTTTGGCTTCCCTGGTGACTCGGATGGTAAAGCATCTGTCTGCAATGCAGGAGACATGGGTTCGATCCCTGGGTCAGAAAGATACCCTGGAGAAGGAAATGGCAACCCACTCCAGTACTCTTGCCTGGAAAGTTCCATGGACAGAGGAGCCTGGTAAGCTACGGTCCAAGGGGTCCCGAAGAGTTGAACACAACTGAGCAATTTCACTCTCACTTTTGTCAAGGCTGAAAGAGTATCTAAATGCTTCCAAGTAGAACATATCACTTTCCAGAAAAGTAAGCTTGGCTATTTGCATACTAAATAGCCTATGAGTACATAGACAGACTCTGTACCCCCTACCCCATACCCCTACCCCATACACACACTTTTGTTGTTGTTGTTGAGTTTCTTAGTCATATCTCTTTGTGACCCCATGGACTGCCACACACCAGTCTTCTCTGTCCTTCCTATCTCCTGGAGCTTGCTCAAACTCATGTCCATTGAGTCAATGATACCATCTAACCATCTCATCCTCTGTCGTCCCCTTCTCATCCTGCCCTCAATTTTTCCCAGCATCAGAGTCTTTTCCAATGAGGTGGCTCTTCACATCAGGTGGCCAAAGTATTGGAGCTTCCACTTCAGCATCAGTCCTTCCAAAATATATTCAGGGTTGATTTCCTTTAGGATTGACTGGTTTGATCCTATTTTGTTGCTAAAGAACTTGCAGGATGGCTCAGAAAAGTCTCTCCATCTGACTCTGCCCATCTGACTGACCTGCTAACCAGGGACTAGTTTTTCACCACTATCTGTAATGGTGACTAGTTTCTGAGTGCCCACAGGGTGCTGATCACTGTGCTAAGTACTTACTATAACAACTCAGTGCATAGTTATAAACTCCCTTTGAAGTAAATTATTACCCCTGTTTTATAGATGAGTAAACTAACATTCAGAGAAGTTAATTCACTGGCTCAAAGGTCACACAGCTGCAAAGTGGCAGTACTAAGATTTAAACCCAGGTCTGTCTGACTCCAAAGCCCTTTCTCTCTTAATCATTGCTGTAAATGCCCTTGCTTTTGGCAGACATGGCCTGTGTTCATGGTTCTAATGATCCAAGTTCAGAGGAAAATGCTGAACCAAGAGTAAAGTGTCTTGCACTCAAACCTTAACTCCTTAAAGATCCCACCTTGAAACCTAAAATTGAATAGTCTGGGGTCAGTAATTACTGTGAGGCAGATTTCCATTGAATTATTTTATTTGGTAAGATAGTTCCTCTCTCCCTGCATTAATGATCCCACCCTTTAAGATCATGCTGTCTTCACTGCATGCATGCTAAGTTGCTTCAGTCGAGTCCCACTCTTTGCAACCCCATAGACTGTAGCCCACCAGGCTCTTCTGTCCATGGGATTCTCCAGGCAAGAATACTGGAGTGGGTTGCTGCTCTCCTCCAGGGGTTCTTCCTGACTCAGGGATCGAACCTACGTCTCTTGAGTCTTGTGGCAGGCAGGTCCTTTACCAGTAGCACCACCTGGGAAGCCCAAGAAGTAATGAAGCTGTCTTCATTACCTCTTTCCATATTGCACAGTCTTCTTTCTGCCTTTTGCTACCTGATCTTTCCCTCTGCTTCCCTGACTGGAGGAAGAAGCTATAAGTGCTGGGCTCTGGTGACTCCCTGATTGCCAGTCTAGCCCTTGCCTTCCTTTGGGGTAACTGGTGCACAATTGGCTTCCCATTTCTTTCCTAACACTTTCTTTTCACTTCCCTGTAACCTGGTTGATGTGCTACCCCTCTTCTGAAAACATACTCTTTATGACCAGTGACTTGTAAATGGGAAAATTCAATTGCCTTCCTTCAGACTTTGTTCTTCTTGCCAACCCTGCAGCATTTGGTCCTGTCCACCACCCATTACTTAATGAGATTCTCTGCTCCCTGTGGTTCAGAATGCCAGCTTTCATCATGGCTGTATCACTCCATTTTCTCACCAGGAAAACAAAGGTGATGATATGACCTTCTTTGTTGAGTTGTGTGGATAAAGTGAGAGGATGTAAGCAAATGGGCCAGGAAAAGTCAGCGGTTTTACAATTAACATTTCCCACACTTGGTTATAACTGGCTCTCTTCTAAGATTGCCCTTTTCTAGCTCCTCTTCCTTCTTCAGCCCAGCATACATGGACATCCATGATGCTCAGGCCTTTCCCATTAAGCCTTTAGGCTTTCATTCATTTTCTGATCACCATTCAGCAAATAATCCCCAAATCTATACCTTAAGGTTAATGTCTCAGGATTGCTAGGCATTTCCACTTGGCTGTTCTGCGTTCATCACCAACACATCACCACCCCACAGAGCCTATATAATTGCTTCATTTTTTTTTTCCTAGCAAAAATAGTGTGAAAATTAATAAAGGGAAACTCATGAAAGCAGATTTGGGGGCCCAGCAGGGGGAGCCCTCACACATGTACCACTTGCCATCAATACAGATTTCAACAAAAAGAGAGGTACCTTGCACCTCTAGCAGGAAGTGACACTACTTCACTACCACCAACAGGAGGAAGGAAGATTTTCTTCTTACCTAGTAACAGCTCCACTAATGAGAGACTGCCACAACTCAGCCGGTGAAAAGCTACTAGACTTTGAACTCCCAGTTTCCTCCAAAGGACTTATTTTTTACAACAGGCTTTCCCAATGTCCTAGTCTCCTCTATGCAAGTACAGCTCCCCCTCCTTTGCTGTTCCCAAATAGATCCGTTTGTGGTAAAAAGTAAATAAACAAATAAGTGGCTATTTAGTTGCTTTAGGTTAACAACAGCACCATTCTTTTTGTAATCCAGACTCCAAAACCTCCTTCCATCCCTTCTTGCCTTACAAAGGAAGACGTTTTATTTAGTCTTCATAAGAATTCTATTGTATTTACCCATCAATAAACTGAGGCTCAGATAAATCAACTGTTTCTTAATTTTTTAATTTATTTATATTTTTTGATCATGCTACCACACAGCATGTAGGATCTTAGTTTCCCCAGTGAGGGATCAAATCTCCACTCCTTGCAATGGAAGCACAGTCTTAACCACTGGACCATCATGAAGTCCCTTAACCAACTTGCTTTTCAGTTACTATTTGTCTGACTAAAAGCATCCATGTTTTGTCCTTGACTATCTTGCCACTTCACATCCAATTTCACAAATTCATTTATCTTTCATCATGCAGAACAGATATCCATTTGCATCTATATGGCACTTGAATTCCACTTTATTTCTGACCCTTACTGTCATGTGTTTTGCAGATTTGCAGTCTTCTCGCCTCCACTCCTTTCTGTGTACCCCTTCTAGAAACACAATCCTTCACCCTTTGGCCTCACATTCAGCCTTTTAGTTTCACAGGGTTAAGAGAACCAACCAATTAATATCATGCCTGGGAAAGTAATGTACAATCAGTAAAAGTAAAATCTAACGCTAGCTAGTGGTGAGCTAACCATGTTTCCTGACTGTAATGGAACAGATTCAAGACTAAACTGTGATGCAGCCTAAAGTGACCTTAACAAGTCATTTCCACTTTCAAGATCTCAGTTTCCTCCTCTGTGAAGTAAGGAAGTTGGGCTAGATGATATCTGTGGTAACTTCTAATTCTCAAACTTGAAAATTCTGCTTGTTCAGGAAAATATACTTTATTTTCCGCCTCAAAAAATGATAACAAAATCTTTCTGATTTAAAAAAATGACTAAGTCAAAGACAGGGAATAACAATAACCTCTTAGAATTTCCCCCTTCTCTTTTTGCAGGGCAGACTGTGTATTTATTTGAGTCTGAAAACATAATGCATTATGACAGAGTGACCTATGATGACGAAGTTTGACACTTATTCAGAGAAACTGAATAAGTGAGCGCATAACAATGAAAGTCATGAGTATTTTGTGCCCTGGGGTAGAAGAATCCTGTAGTTCCTAAGAGGCTTGTATGAAACTATGTGGTTTCATTCAAGGTCTATTTTGTATCAAATACCTACTTCAAATGGCAAATATGTTGCTAGGGACTGAATCGCTGCTGCTGCTGCTAAGTTGTTTCAGTCGTGTCCGACTGTGCAACCCCATAGACGGCAGCCCACCAAGTTCTGCCATCCCTGGGATTCTCCAGGCAAGAACACTGGAGTGGGTTGCCATTTCCTTCTCCAATGCATGAAAGTGAAAAGTGAAAGTGAAGTGGCTCAGTCGTGTCCGACTCGTCACAACCCCATGGACTGCAGCCTGCCAGGCTCCTCCGTCCATGGGATTTTCTAGGCAAGAATACTGGAGTGAATTGGGTACCCCCAAATGTGACTCAATATGACTATATTTAAAGACAAGACTTTAAGGGAGTGATTAAGGTTAAATGACATGAGTTTGGGTAAACTCCAGGAGTTGGTGATGGACAGGGAGACCTGGCGTGCTGCAGTCCATGGGGTCACAAAGAGTGGGACACAACTGAGCGACTGAACTGAGCTGAACTGAGCTAAAGGTTAAATAAGGGCTTTCCTGATGGCTCAGATGGTAAATGCAGGAGACCTGGGTTCAATCCCTGGGTCGAATGGCTACCCACACTAATATTCTTGCCTGAAGAATCCCATGGACAGAGGAAGCTGGCGGGCTACAGCCCATGGGGTCTCAAAGAGTTGGACAGAACTAACTAACACTTTCACTTTCTTTTCAAGGTTAAATAAAGTCGTAATGGTAGAGTCCTAATCCTAAAGAATTTGTGGCCTTATAACAAGAGGAAGAGAGAGAGAGATCTGTTTCTCCTCTGGGCCTCCAGGTGAGGACACAGAGAAAAGGTTGGTGTCTGCAAGACAGGAAGAGAGCTCTCACCAGAAACCCAGTTGGCCAGCACCTTGATAGGGACTTTCCAGTGTCCAGAAATATGAGAAAAAATCTGTAGTTTAAGCCACTCGGTCTGTGGCCTTTTGTTGCAACAGCCTGAGCAGACAAAGACATTAGCATGTATCTACATTATGAGACTAAGTTTAAGCCCAGCTGCACAAGTATATTTAGAGATCTGCTATTTTTACTATTTGCCCTTGGAAAAGGTCATGTCTTTGCTCACACAAAGTTTAAGAGTTGTATTTTAGGAAAGTTTTATTCTCTCCAATGAAAACTTTAGTTGGGCACATTTTTCTTTAAACAGAAGATATTCTTCTTCCATCGCCCAAAGACATTTTAAATTTAAATAACAAATACAATGCTATCTTGTGTGCTTTTCTGCTTGAACCTACTGAATAGCTGTTAAATAATAGTCAAAGCTTACCACAGAAGGATTTATATTACATGAAGCAGCCCCAGGGGAGATGCAACTGTCACAGGATACATTGTCACAGTAAGGGTAGAGGGTCAGATGTTTTCCTATTAATACCACCTCTCTCCTGCTCTCCCTCTACCTGTCTGTCCCTCCAAACACATCCTTTGTGTCTGTCTGTAAGTCAGCCTGCAAACAAAGGTCTTTAGAAAAAAGTCTATCGCTCCAAACACTACTACTATTTATCCACATTTATCAACATCTTATGTACCTAAATCCAAGAGATTAAATAATACTAGTTGAAGAGAGAATTTACATTTTCATCAAATGTCCAGATGTCAAAATGTTAAATAGTAGTAAGCCTTCTATCTGTAAAGCTCATTGCAGTTTCCAAAATATTTTCATATTTATAATTTTCATAACTACATTAAGAGCTTCACAACTACCTTTGTAACGTGGCCATCATTCCCATGTTCTGCAGGAAAAATTAGGCTCAGAAGGATGAGACTCAGGGCAGTTTGTAGGAGAGGACAAGTTTCCAGGAATTCTGCAATCTCACTGAGTATCCAGTATACTGGATATGAGAACATAATGGGCATAGAATTCTCTGAAGCCTAAGTAACTAACAGGAAGAGAGCACCGAAATAAATCTCAGGAGTGGAAAAAGCCAAACATGCCTGCAGTTTCCATTTTTGAAGTGGTTGTTTCCTGCATTTACTGACACAGGCTAGTTGCCATAGTTATGATATATTTCCTCAATGAGGTTTGAGGGGAAAATAGGTTATTCAGAGCTTGGGTGGTGGTGTGTGTTCTCAGTCTTGCCAACTCTTCGAGACCCCATGGACTGTAGCCCACCAGGCTCCTCCGTCCATGAAATTTTCCAGGCAAGAATACTGGAGTGGCTTGCCCTTTCCTAATCCAGGGGATCTTCTTGACCTAGGGATCAAATCTGTGTCTCCTGTGTCTCATGCATAAGCAGGCAGATTCTTTACCACTGAGCCACCTGGGAAGCCCCTATTCAGATAATAACAAGCCCCTTATTATTAATAACTACTTATTGTCACAGATCATTGGTTTGCAAACTTTTCAGCCTCAGGACTCTATACAACCTTTTTCTTTTTAATTTTTTTTTTATTGAAGTATAGTTGATTTACAATGTTGTGTTAGTTTTAAGTGTACATCTATACAGTCTTAAAACAATCTTCAAAATTATTGAGGACTCTAGAGAGCTTTTATTTATGTGAGTTACATCTACCCATTTTTTGCTATACTAGAAAATAATATAGAGACATTTAAAATATTTATTAATGTAATAAAAGTAATAAACTGATCCCATGCTAAACCAAACAACTCACTTTCATTACAATATAATAGCATTTTCACCAAACATAATGCAAATTAGTAAGAAAACGGGCCCTATTTTATGATATTACAAATCTCTTTCAGCATCTGGCTCCATAGGACATGACTGGATTGTCACACCTGTGTCTGCACTCTAGCTGTGGAGACATCATCCATGCAGCTCTGGAAAACTTCACTGCAAACTCATGAAGAGACTGAGGACAAAAATGTCAAATCATGGATTTATGCTTTCATGAAAATAGTTTTGACCTTGCTGAACAGACTGGATAGCTTTGACTGTCTGAAAAGATTTCAAGAGTCACTTCCATATTTTGAGAACCAATGGTATAAACAGTAAACCCCAGAATTTTAAGAACAAATGTTTTTAAGAATATAATAATTTCTGAAGTACATGCTTTTAAATACACAATCTGTGAGATGAGTTTTCCTTCCAGTAGAATGAGTTGGTCATTTTCATTCACTTTTCCCCCTTGATTTTAAAGATAATCCAGAGCCAGGAAATTTTAAATCTGTGAAACAAAGAACAAGAATTCCAGTTCATGTGGTCTCAGGAAGGACCCCCAGTAAAGACAGTGAAAGGTGCTCAGTCATGTCTGACTCTTCATGGACAGAGAACTCCTCTGTCCGTGGAATTCTCCACTCAAGAATACCGGAGTGGGTTGCCATTCTCTTCTCCAGGGAATCTTCCCCACCCAGGGATCAAACCCAGGTCTCTTGCACTGCAGGCAGTTTCTTTATCATCTGAGCCACCAGGGAAGCATTCCAAGGACCACCATTTTATGTGCACACACCAAACAATTTGGGGAATGCACGAATGTAATTTCAGTTTCTTAATCAATGTGAACTCAACCCTGCCCACTTTCTCTTTGCACTATTGTTGCTGTCCAGACTCTAAGTTGTGTCCAACCCCTTGAGAACCCATGGACTGCACCATGCCAGGCTCCTCTGCCCTTCACTATCTCCCTGAGTTTGCTCAAATTCATGTCCATTGAGTCAGTGATACTATCTAAACATCTCATCCTGTGCTGCCTCTTTTTCCTGTTGCCTTCAATCTTTTCCAGTATCAAGGTCTTTTCCAATGAGTCAGCTCTTTGCATCAGGTGGCCAAAGTATTGGCACTTCAGCTTTAGCATCAGTCCTTCCAATGAATATTCAGGGTTGATCTCCTTTAGGATTGATTGGTTTGATCTCCTTGCTGTCCAAGGGACTCTTCAAAGTCTTCTCCAGCACCACACTTTGAAAGCATCAATTCGGGCCCAGTTTATTTTAACTGTCCAGTTCTCACATCCTTACGTGACTACCAGAAAAACCACAGCTTTGACCATACAGACCTTTGTGGACAAAGTCATGTCTCTTTTTATTTAATACACTGTCTAAGTTTGTCCCATAGCTTTATTTCCAAGATGCAAGTGTTGCCAGTTCCAGCAAATAAGATTCTATTAGGATGTTGACTGATGGGGAGAACAAAGACTACTCCAAACCTGTGGACTTTTGGGTGCTCCAAGGAGGGTTGGCAAGCCACCAGGCGAAGGCCAGTCGGAGGCAAGAAGTTGCCTCTTTGTCTTAAACACCAACGCCCTGTGCTCATCCAACTTCTCTGAACAGACTTATCGCTGATGTTGTGGAACAGGAAAAAAAAAATCTCCCTATTACTCATCCAGTGAAAAAGGTATTACTGTACTGCCACTTATTACAGTTGGGAAATACTCAAACCCAGCATTACTTAATAAAGCAATTTAGAATGCACTTCAATTTCTACATGTACCATCAACTAAGCAAAGGACAGGGAGACACTATCCCTTAGTTCATTTTGTGAAATAGTGTGACCTTCCTTCCTTCCTCCCTCCCTTCTTTATTCCTACCTTTAGATTTTTCTCAAACATTTGTTATGTAACTATTACGAATGAGGCACAGTGATAGATTATTGTTGTTTTAGTCCTTAAGTTGTGTCCAACTCTTTTGAGACCCCATGGACTGTAGACCATCAGGCTCCTCCGTCTACGGGATTTCCCAGGCAAGAATACTGGAGTGGGTTGCCACTTCCTTCTCCAGGGGATCTTCCTGACCCAGGAATCAAACCCTTATCTCCTTCATTGGCCGGCTGATTCTTTACCACTGGGCCACCAGGGAAGCCCACTGTGACAGATAAAACATTACTATTTTTCTGATTATAATACTGTTTATTTTTATTTAATATTTCTTTTCCATGAATAAGACAAAATGATGTCGTTTACAGGAAATTTAAATTACAGCAATGTATAAAGAAGGCAATTAAAATTGTCCATAACTAATCTCTAGGGGGTAATTTTAATAAATTATCTTATGTGTTTTCCCTCTGTTTTTACTTACTTGAGATTATATTTATATATATGTAGTTTGGTACCATTCTTATTTATTTAACATTGTATTATAAGCAGCTTCATAATAAACATAACTTTAAAGTCCAAAGTTGGTGATAAATATCTCAGTGGAAAAAATCTTACTCATTTCAGATTTCCTTAGGATAAATTGCTTCCCGGAAGTGGAATTACTTTGGGCAAAGAGATGTGTGTATTTTATAGCTTCTGTTAAATAAATTAACATACTGATAAATTCCATCCCTGGGAGTATATCCAAATCGCACCATCAGATGAGGGGGCTCATTTTATTGCATCCTCACTAGTATTGAGGTCAACTTTTTTTATACACAATCTTTGTTAATATAATGGATAAAGGCGAAAAATCCTACCTTTTAAAGGGATTAATACTGAAATAGAATCTCTACAAGTGGAGGAAAAATTATAGACCACTTTAAAATTCTCTAAGATTAAAGTTGTAGGGCGTCCCTGATGGGTTAGTGGTAAAGAATACACCTGTCAGTGCAGGAGACACGGGTTCAATCCTTGGTCCAAGAAGATCCCCTATCCTCGAAGCAATTAAGCCCAGCTCTTGAGCCTGTGTTCTAGAGCCCATGCTCTGCAACAAGAGAAGTCACTGAAATGAGAAGCCCAAATATGGCAACTAAGTAGCCCCCACTTGCCACCAGAGAAGAGCCCGTGCAGGAACTCAGGCCCAGAACAGCCAAAATAAAATTAATTAATTTTAAAAAGTTGTGTAAATAGACTTGTACCCACCTTATTATTATTATCATTATCATTATTTATTATTACTTAATCTTACTTCCCCAACCAGGGATCGAATCTGTGCCCCCTGCATTAAAAGCATGGAGTCTTAACCACTAGACCACCACGGAAGTCCCTGTGCCTATGTTTCATTAATTCAATTAATGAAAAGGAGGCAGAGCTTGGATCAACCCAATGGCACTGTGTCAGAGCTCTCGTAGATAAAACTGAAACCAACTCTGGTTAACTTAAGCAGAAGGGAAATGTCTTAGAAGGCCATTACATAGAATACCAAAGAGACAGGAAGGTTGGAAAAGCAGGCTCACCACACAGGCAGGGACGCTTGGTAGTTGGAATCAGAACAGGCAACACCACCCAAACAGCCTGCGTAGGACACCACTGACACTGCTATTGGACTGCCCCACTTCTCACCTCTGGCACTGCTATTTACTGGCACCAAAAGCCACTTTACAGATAATGGTATTATTTCAAAAATGTCTCTTTGAATCAGATTCCAGATTCAGAGACATGGATAAAGTAGGTCATATGACAGTGCCTTAACTGGTACGGGGAGGAGACCATGAGTACAGCCATTTTGGCTTTTATGAGAGTTTGGGATTCTAGGCAACAAGACCATGATCAACGACTACTGTCAATATTTATGTGTAATTCTTTGTTTCAGAGTATTAATACATTTTAGAAATCTTGATTAATTTTTTTAATTACCAATGAATTTTAGATTGTCTAGTAGGTCATGGAGCTTCCCTGGTGGCTTAGATGGTAAATAATTCGCCCTCAATGTGGGAGACCTGGGTTGGGAAGATCCCTGGGTTGGGAAGATCCCCTGGAGGAGGGCATGGCAACCCACTTGTATTCATGCCTGGAGAATCCTCATGCACAGAAAAGTCTGGAGGGCTATAGCCCGCAGGGTCCCAAAGAGTTGGACATGGCTGAGCGTCATGAGATTATCTAGTTGAGGACTACACACTCAACTGTCTACCACATCCCCACTGTCAGTGAGGTGGGGTACAAAGGAGTGGTGGGAGTGTGGGAAATTGAAATGCATATTCCCAGTCGAAATGAGACACCTACTACTTGGTTCCAGACTATAGCTGCTAGAACCCATCATGATCCAAAAATTGCAAGTTCTTCCAACTTTCGAGCACACGCCCAAAGTCTGAATTTTTATAAAGTTTCCTGATTTTAATTATTTATTTTCTTAATTTTTGGCTGCACCCCACAGCATGTGGGGCCTTAGTTTCCCAACCAAGGATGGAACCGTGCCCACTGTTTTGGAAGGCAGAGTCTTAACTACTGGACCATCAGGGAAATCCCCAAATTTCCTGATTTTAAAATTTAGACTCAAATTTAAAATTTGAAAGCAAAACAACCCCTCCTTGACCCCCCCCCCACAAATGACATCATTGCTTCTTAAAAATCAAGGCTGCAGACTGCCTGCAACAGTCAAACCTCTCCATTTCAAAAATCAGCACAGGTGTGTGTGTTCAGTCTCTTAGTCATGTCGACTCTTCAGCGACCCCATGGACTCTAGCTTGCCAAGTTCTTCTGTCCAGAGGATTTTCCAGGCAAGAATATTGCAGTGGGTTGCCATTTCCTTCTCCAGGGGATCTTCCTGACCAAAGGATGGAACTGACGTCTCCTGCGTCTAATGCACTAAAGGCAGATTCTTTACACGCTGAGCCACCAGAGAAGGCCTCTAGGTAGGTAACCTGGGACAAATTACCTTGCTTCTTTGTGTCTCAGTCATGGGAAAAATAGCAGTAACTTTTCTAAGGCTGTGGAGAGGATGACGTATGATATCACGTAAAGAGCGCCTGCCTCACTGCCAAGTCCATACTAAAAACACTACACATGTTAATATAATATCCAGCACATATAATAGCTTTCGTTACCAGAGGACTAGGAGTGGGCAGAAAGGAAGAGGACTAAAGTGTTTCATGGTGGTGGTGGGTAATGGATAAATCTCAAGATGGAATTCCTAACAGGAGGTCTAATGAGATTTTCCATCAAAACCCTTTCCTTCCTCTGCCTCCAATGCGAGTGTGTGCGCGCACCCAGTCGTGTCTGACTCTTTGCAACCTCATGGATTGCAGCCCGCCAGGCTCTTCTGTCCATAGGATTTTCCAGGCAAGAATACTGGACTGGGTTGCCATTTCCTCCCCCAGGGGATCTTCCTAAGCCAGGGAAGGAACCCCCAACTCCTGTGTCTCCTGCATTGGCAGGCGGATTCTTTGCCGCTGCGCCACGAGTTCACGCTCAAATCCTGCTGTATCACCGCAAGTGTACACTTAAAAGGCACCTACTCTGGTCCACCTGGGTGACACTGATGGCGGAGCAAAATGAGAATTCCGGGCGAGGAAGGGAGGGGCATAGTTTCAGGAGAGAAAGTCGCGCTTCATCGTTTCACACTCTAGGCCGAAAGCAGAGACCCGCTTCCAACCGCAAGCCCTCTCTGGGAACCACTGGAGGCCGCCGCCGCCGGAGAAGAGGACGGGGGCGGAGGCAGAGGCGGAGGCGGCACCCAGGGGCCCGGGCAGAGGCGGCCAGGACCATCGCAGGGGTAGTTTGTTTTCCCGCCGCGGCGGTAGCAGGGACGGCTGCTGCAGGCTCGGCTTCGCCTGGCCTGCGCGTGGGGTTTTGAGGGAGCTATCTGCCCCGGCGCTGGGGAGCCCCGGCGACGAAGAGAAGGAGGGGAGGGGCGCCCAGAGACCCAACAAGTGAAAGCGGCAAAGCACCACCAGTCCGCAGAGCAGCGGAGAAGGGTCGGCTGAAGACAGGGAGCGGGCGCCTGTTCCCTGGGCGCGCTATCACCCGGCGGCACTGCCTTCTAGCAAAAGCCACCGCGGCCCGGGCTGCAGCGGCCAGACGGATGCCCAGGCCACAGGGCAGGCGCGGAGAGAGCCGCTGCGGTCGCCGTGCCACGCGGGCTCCGGACATCAGAGGCTGCTGGTGAGTAGGTGCGCGCGCCCGCGGGTGAGCGCGCACCGGCACAGATGCGTGTGCACGCCGGGCGCGTGTGCCACCGGCCTGGCGCGCGCTCGCCCCTCTTCCGCTAGCGGCGTCCTGTCCCGGGCTTGCTCCGCGGGAGGAAAATGCCTTTTGCCAGCCGCTCACTTCCTTCCTGCCAGCCCTGCGATCGCCTGTCTCCGCCTGCGTTGCCTCTGTCCGCCCCCCGGCGGGCCCCCAGGGGTTAGTTTCACCTTGATGGGGAAAGCAGGAACCTGAGACTCCTGGGGGCGGGGGTGGGGGGGGTGCAGGGCGGAACCCTGGCGGTGATCCATGTACCGGCGTGTGTTTCTGGTTTAGACTTGGGGTGCGGCCTCGGAGATGGTTCAGAGAGCCCACCGCACTGTCTTTGGGGGTGCGTGGTGTGGGGAAGGAAGGGGCGAGGTTGGAAAAACAGGCGTCCCGGAGGGACGTGTGGCAGGTCTTTGGATCTGATGCTTACTGTTATGCTCTTGATGAGCCACTCTTAAGGCTTTTTTCCTCTCACCTGAATAACGTATAAGCCTTAACTGAAAGCCTTAATGAAATGCACAAAGTGGCATGTCACTAAAACATAATTTTCCAGAACTTTCTGAAACAACCCCACACCGCTAATAGTCAAGAGCCTAAGGTGTTGTAATTACAGACATTTAGAAATAAAGAAATAAACAAGAAGTAATTCAGGAAGCAGAACCTGATGGAGGGGATTGAAGGAATGCTTGAGTGGCATGGGGGTGGCTTTATGGAAATCAGTGTTTGGTAGTAAGTAAAACAGAAATATAAGTGAGCTCCGGAGAGCACACTGCGTTCCAAACATCCTGCTAGCCACTGAGAATAAAATGAAGTCCTGGGTTTTAAGGCGTTTCCGAGTTTATAATGGATAATCATCAGGATGCTGATTTATGATTTCATGATTCAAGGCCCTGTCAAGGTCAATATGGCAGATTCGTTTCAGCAGTTCAGTTACACCTGAATGTTTGATTTCCTGTTTCGAGTCTAGGGAAGTAGTTTTCTATGGTGGTTTTATATAGAGATGAAGCCACCATTTTCTGTTTTTCCAAACCTTGTTTTAGTTGGCACTCTTTGTGGGATGGATGCTAACTTGAACTTCAAAGATGTACTCTGTGACTCTGTTATAGTGGGCATTATATAGCTTCTCCGTAAAGATCTATGTTTCCATTTAATACTGAGTCAGTGCCTTTGAGAATTAGGTTCCTCTTTACCATTTACTCCATTACATCTTTTTCATTCAGAAACTTGAGATGTTATTGGAATCCCCCTGGAAAATGAACTGGCTGCTTGTTTTCTGTTCAAGCGTATATACAGCAACTTGCTTGCCTCTTCAGAATCTGCTGTTGAATATACTACTTCAACTTTAGTTTATGTATCAGCTGGTTCTTGGGAATTTTAAGAATAAACTTGTTTTCTTACACTCTTTTGTCAAGGAAGCACCATTTAAATCAGCAGGTAAAGAATCCTACTACTTTATCCCCTGTGGTCATCAGGGTCAGTTTATTGCCTACTTTCACCTTGTTTCATATGCCTCATTCCCAGTGAGAGGCTTGGAGGGAGAAATGGGAGCATCGTGGTGCCCAGGATGCAGGGGACCTCAGCAGAGACTTGTTCCTAGAGAGGAGACTCTTTCTGGGATTGGCTTCAGAGAAGGACTGATAAAAATAGTTAAAGAATTGTTGGCAATAGTTATCTCTCTCTCTTTTTTAAGCACAAAGGACTTAACACAGTTTGATCACATTCCTCCCTCAAGGATTCTTCTCAAACCTACTTACAGCTACAATCCAGGGAGTGAGGTTGCCTTTTACAGAGAAGGAAAGCCTGGTGATTCTTGCTCAAACTCTGAGAGGTAGAAGAAATAGTGGGTGCTGCCCAGAAATTGCCAGGTGCCTCCCTGGAGGACACATTTACCCATTAGACACACTTTTAAACCACTGGACTTGTGAGTCTGTCTAATCCTAGCATTTTTTTCTCAGCCCTGTGAAAGATTTAGAAGTAACTTCAGTTGAAACTATGAAAAGTGACTCACGGTCATTCTGGAAAATATGATGGTCAGTTCTCTGTCTCTGGAGGCTAATATCTAAGCTGTACCTTAAATATTCATTTAAATGAATACCAATCCTAGAATCTTCCCATGCTTACTATATAACCTCTTTTAGTGTTGATTATTTATAGCCATGGCTTTATAGGAATCATTAAACATTTCATCAAAATGGAGCCAATTGATACAGTCAACCAAGACCAACTGAAGGAACAATAGCAATCCTTCTAAAACAAAATGAAAAACCACTGTAGTGGTGCCTACTGACTTGCTTATTTCAGCCGTCTGAACATGTGAGTTGTGCAACTGGATGTGTTGAGTGTACATTCAGAAATCCTTAGTTGACATCAGAATGTTCAACTCAGGAAAGATCTGGATGTAGCTACATCTGGATATGCCTTTTGTCAGAAATTAGTTGCATTTCTAAGCAAATCAGATGAACTTCTAGTACAATCCTTCATCTTCTCATGCTGAGGGGAAAAGTCACTTAAACATTTAACAAATTGCTAAGTCTTTGAAGTTCATGTTTGATTTTCTTTCTAAGTTTTAAACTAAATCTATACTATGTTTGTCCATTGATGTGGTTGGTATGCAGACATTAATTCAGACCACTGGTTACTTAGCAACTTGTGTTTATTAAAAGCAGCCCTATGAGATAAGAACCAGTAATTCATATTTTTGCTTAGCTCTAGTTAGCCTTTCAAGACACTCTTAGAAATGAATGCATTGTGTGATCTTGAATATGTTTTAAACTAAATCTATACTATGTTTGTCCATTGATGTGGTTGGTATGCAGACATTAATTCAGACCACTGGTTACTTAGCAACTTGTGTTTATTAAAAGCAGCCCTATGAGATAAGAACCAGTAATTCATATTTTTGCTTAGCTCTAGTTAGCCTTTCAAGACACTCTTAGAAATGAATGCATTGTGTGATCTTGAATATGAAGGGTGTTACGCCTCCCCCCTCCTTCCTTTTTTTTAATATTTCTGATTTTCCATCCTCAGTCATTGGAGGTTTACCCTGTGATTCATGATCTAATTTCAGAATGAAAGATCAGAAAGCTGACTGAAATTTGCCTAGATATTAACATTATAGTGCATATAATAAAGCAGATTTTTCTTTGGTATTCTTCCCTTATTTTTTTTTTAATAAATTTATTTATTTTAGTTGGCGGCTAATTACTTTACAATAGTGTAGTAGTTTTTGCCATACACTGACATGAATCGGCCATGGGTTTACATGTGTTCCCCATCCTGAACCCCCCTCCCACCTCCCTCCCCATTCCATCCCTCTGGGTCATCCCATTGCCCCAGCCCTGAGCATTTGTCTCATGCATCGAACCTGGAATGGTGTTCTGTTTCACATATGATAATATACATGTTTCAATGCTATTGTCCCAGAACGTCCCACCCTCACCTTCTCCCTCAGAGTCCATAAGACTGTTCTATGCATCTGTGTCTCTTATTCTGTCTCGCATATAGGGTTATCGTTACCATCTTTCAAATTCCATCAGCAGACGAATGGATAAGGAAGCTGTGGTACATATACACAATGGAATATTACTCAGCCATTAAAAAAATACATTTGAATCGGTTCTATTGAGATGGATGAATCTGGAGCCCATTATACAGAATGAAGTGAGCCAGAAAGAAAAACACCAATACAGTATACTAATGCGTATTCTTCCCTTTTGAGACTCCAGTTGAGGTGTTTAAGATGAGATACTTAAATATTTAATTTTTTTTTCTCTTGGGCTGTGCCCAAAATAAATAAAATTTTAAAACTGCTTATCATGGTTTTGAAGTAGCGCAAACACTGCTATTCCCTGCATAATGAAACACGGCCATTCTTATCAAGTATTTATTTGGTAAGTAGGCACCAGAGCACTTGAACTAGAGTTAAAGTCATGTTCCTTTCATGTCTTATTAAGGTCCTTGAAAGCAAGGGAATGGAAATTTGATTTTGGTAACATAGCCAATTCAAGATAGGTTTCTTGAAATGAGTAGGTATGAAAGAATCTTTATGGAAGGGCACTTTGGCAATTGGGTGGGGAGTGGATTGGCAAAAGGAGAGAGTACAGGTGTAATCTGATGTCAGATAATGACAGCCTAACGTAGGATCCCAGTGACACCGAGATGAAGAAGGGAAAACTTTAGACAGCCAGACATCAAGATTCTTTGTTTTAGGTGGAAGAGGAGGTATTAACCTGGGGTACATACAGTGTGGTCACAAACATATTCCACATCCACAGAACACCTCTCCACTTGATGACAAGTATTCTTTCCTCCCAAGCCCTGATGTAGCCTCAGAATCTTGCAAACATTTGACAAATGCTTATTAATAAGCATTAGTTATTAAACATGTGACATGTGCTGGGCACTGTCCTCAGCCTTCACATGTGTTATCTCAAAGATGATGTAGTGGTTAGGAACATGAACTCTTTTTGCCATTTATGAGTTATGTGTCTTTGGGTGAGTTCCTAAGTTCTCTGAGCTTCAGTTTATTTATCTTTCAATTGGGGTGTTAGTTTTTCTCTCATAAGGTTTGGGGGAGGAGTAAATGAGTAAATAGATATAAATGGAAAGTTCTAAGAAGTGTCTGACATGAGGTTAATTGCTCCATGTGTTTGTTATTATTATTATTAATTCATAAAACAATCTTATGCAATAGGTACCATTTTGCAGATTAAAAAACTGAAGCACAAAGAAGCTAGGCAAATTGCTGAGGGTCATAGGCTGGAAGAGAGTGACAGAGCTGAGCATCAAACTTAAGACAATCTCAGTGTCTGCTTTCCTGACTTGGGTGGGGACACTGGAGTGAGAAAAGTGGGGGCTTGGCTCATGAGAGTCGGTGCTCCAAGCATTTCCACTGTAGAGTTTATCATCTCCTGTATGGAATTAGTACCCAGATTCTTGTGCAAAATTTTTGCTATTTTTCCATGATGTTTAATGGTTTTGTCAATGGTATTTTTCACTAAACTCCTTATTAAGAAGGGTTCCAATTTTTTTTTGCCTAAAAGTTGACCTATGTAATACATATTATATTCATTTGTAACATCTCTTCTTATACCTAGTGAACCTTTGCTGGAGGCAGGAAGATATGTCTGTGTGTGTGTGTGTGTGTGTGTGTGTGTGTGTGTGTGTGCATGTGTGTGTGTGTGTGAGTCGTTCAGTCATGTCCGACTCTTTGAGACCCCAGGGACTGTAGCTCGCCAGGTTCCTCTGTCCGTGGGATTCTCCAGGTGAGAAGCTGGAGCGAGTTGCCATTTCCTACTCTAGGGGATCTTGCTGACCCAGGGATCAAACCCAGGTCTCCTACATTGAAGGCAGATTCTTTACCATCTGAGCCACCAGGGAAGCCCATGTAATATGTACTATATATCTTTTATAGAATGTGTGTACTTAGTCGCTTTAGTTGTGTCCAAATCTTTGCAACCTTATGGACCCACCAGACTTTTGCAACCCTATGGACCCAGGGATCAAACCTGCATCTCTTGTGTCTCCTGCATTGCAGGCAGATTCTTAACCCACTGAGTTACCTGGGAAGCTACAATGTATGTAGTGTATACATAATATAATGTGTACTTTATATAAATGTGTGCATTATAAAATATATACATTATATGTAATATATATGCTGTATAATACATTATGTTAGGGAGATATTTACATTATATATAATCACTGGATAAGGAGAGATGTTACAGATGAGTATGTATATATTATATTATTGGAAATGTATCAGTAGTTTGAAAACTTTCTGTGCCATCCACCTTTATCCACTTTCTTAGAGTCTCATATATCTCCCATTCATAAGCCATGGTGAAATTATGATGCCATTTCATGACCATTTTTATTCAGAATATTTTAGAGTATTAAAATATTTTAAATATTAAGATATTTTAACTTTAATATTAAAGTTAAGCTTTAGCTGTTCTTTGACTCGTTGAAATAATTACGTCATGTCTAATTATTAAAGGCCAGACCTTTTTTATTATTGCACCTGCCACTAACATTATATTATACTTCAGCTATACCTCAATTAAAAAAAAAATAGACGCCAGATTTTAATTAGAGGTGGGAGGACTGCTGTGGCAACAAAGAATAAAAAATTCTCAATTCCTCCAGAATTTCTTTAGGAAGGAGTATGTCATCACTGATTTCAATATTTTAACATTATGCTGTTGTTGTTGTTCAGTCACTCAGTTGTGTCTGGCTTTTTGCAACCCCATGGATTGCAGCATGCCAGGCTTCCCTGTCCTCCACTGTTTCCCAGAGTTTGCTCAAGTTCATCCATTGAGTTGGTGATGCTATCTAACCATCTCATCCTCTGCCACTCTCTTCGCCTTTTGCCTTCAGTTTTTCACAGCATCAAGGTTTTTTTCCAATAAGTTGGCTCTTCACATCAGGTGGCCAAAGTATTGGAGCTTCATCTTTAGCAACAATCCTTCCAGTGAATATTCAGGGTTGATTTCCCTTGGGATTGACTGGTTTGATCTCTTTGCAGTCCAAGGGACTCTCAACAGTCTTTTTCAATACCACAATTTGAAAGCATCAATTCTTCGGCATTCAGCCTTTTTTAATGGTCCAACTATCACATTTGTACATGACCACTGGAAAAACCATAACTCTGACTACATATGGACCTTTGTTGGCAAAGTGATGTCTTTGCTTTTTAATATGCTGTCTAAGTTGTCATTGCTTTCCTTCTAAGAAGCAAGTGTCTTTTAATTTCATGGTAGCAGTTACCATCCACAGTGATTTTGGAGCGCAGGAAAAGAAAATCTGTCACTGCTTCCACTTTTTTCCTTTCTATTTGCCATGAAGTGATGGGACCAGATGCCGTGATGTTAGTCTTTTTAATGTTTAGTTTTAAGTCAACTTTTTCACTCACCTTTCTCAAGGTGAGGCTCTTTGGTTCCTCTTTACTTTCTGGCTCTTGAGTTCCTCTTCACTTTCTGCCATTAGAGTGGTATCATCTGCATATCTGAGATCATTGATATTTCCCCCTGCAGTGTAGATTCCAGCTTATGACTCATCCAGCCCAACATTTCTCATGATGTACTCTGCATATAAGCTAAATAAGCAGGCTGACAATATACAGCCTCGTTGTACTCCTTTCCCAATTTAGAACCAGTCAGTTGTTCTATGTAAAGTTCTAACTGTTGCTTCTTGACCTGCATACAGATTTCTCAGGAGAAAGATAAGGTGGTCTGGTATTCCCATCTCTTTAAGAATTTTCCAGTTTGTTGTGATTCACACAGTCCAAGGCTTTCTCATAGTCAATGAAGCAGAAGTAGATTCTGGAATCCCCTTGCTTTTTTTCATGGTCCAACGAACGTTGGCAATTTAGTCCTTATAATTATTTGTTCTCATAAATAACTTTCAGAAATTTGTAACTCATATTGCTTTTTTCTAAAGAGGCAAAAACTATTCTTGGTCTTGTGTAAAAAGTTCATGGATACTATTTAGTTGAGGAATATTTTTTAAATCTGATTTTAAAAAATATAGCCTCTATTGTTTGATTTTACCCTTTTGTGTAAGTAATTATTTAACTGAAGTCCAGTTTATTTAAAGGAACTGTTTTAAAATTTTGTGAGTTTAAACTTGATTAAGGATGAAAGAATTTGAGTTTTGATGAATTTGGTGTTTTGTTTTTACGCTTTTGCTATATACTTAGGTTTCAGCAGTACTGCAGTAACTGAACCAAAGATTCAGCCCTGGCTCATAAGAGAGATAACTGTTCAGAGACCCATCACAAATGATTCACTTTGATTGCTTCACTTGATTTGACTTTGGTTTATCTGGAAACAGGAGGCCAGTGATGAGTCATTTTTAACCCTTCTAGGCCCCAGTTAACACCGCCTGCCTGTTTTGTCTTTGCAGGTACTTAGAGGTACACTCTAAGGTACCTCTTAGGGTGGGTCTCTGGGGGAGTATTAACATTTCAGACTTGAATGGCTAGGCCGATAATCAACTGTGCACCTTTTCATTAAAAGCAGAAAGAAAACTGTAATCACTAATGGCCATCTTGGTTAACTTCTGCTCATCTAAGGACCCTGTAATTTTATTTAACCTGTTGCTGGAGCCTTGTCTTTTAACTCTGGTAGCATGAATTTCAGCCACTGAGAAGAATATGGGGAGGCCTTAATGCCTGTGGGTTCAGGCTTCAGTCTTCGGATGCATTGACTCCAGTATTTTTTTCCCAGTCTGTTTTTTAAGTTGTTCCACAAGATAAATTTTCTTTAACAGGAAGAACAATTGGAATTAGTGAATGTAATGAGGTTAGAAAAGAGAAACCTGGAATAAATCCTTCATACATTCCTGTTTTTGTAAAAATGGGGCAGAGAAACTGCTTACTGAATCATTATACGACTTTACGGGGGAAAAAAATGAAAATCACTTGGAATCATCAGTGGGTGTGGAACTTTTTTGTCCAAATATTGAAAAGTTCAAGAAATTCAAGTATGGCTTTGAAAGAAATGTAAATGACATTCTTAGGAGATCAACGTTCTTTTTCTTTCATGAGAATGTTAGTGAAAGTGTTAGTCACTCAGTCGTGTCTGACTCTCTGTGACACCATGGACTGTAGCGCACCAGGCTCCTCTGTCCATGGAATTCTCCAGGCAAGAATACTGGAGTGGGGAGCGATTTCTTTCTCCAGGGGATCTTCCCCACCCAGGGATCGAACCTGAGTCTCCTGCATTGCCGACAGATTCTTTACCGTCTGAGCCATAAGGGAAGCCCTTTCTTTTTGTCAAGTGTAATATTATTGGAAGACTTAGAAAGGTCACTAAGGCAGTGCATCTCAAATTAGTCTCAAAAAATCAGAATGACTTCCATGCCACCCATATATGTTTTTAAAAAATATTTTTTGTTTTCTTTTCTGGCCATATAGTATGTGGGATCTTAGTTCCCCAACTAGGAAGTGAACCTGTGCCACCTACATTGAAAGTGCAGGGTCATAATCCCTGGACCATCAGAGAAGTCCTCCTATAGGTTATTTATTATTCAGTAAGTCTAGACAGGGCCTGGGAGACTTCTCTTAACAACCTTTTCAGAGGATTCTGATGCAGGTGGTCCATAAACCATACTTAGAGGAAAATCTATTTAGAAGTTAAATTTAATTTCATATTCAGATTTGTGCTTCTGCTTTTAAGTTTTATGCATTTATCCCTCTAATTTCCATATACATTTTTATGGAATAACATGTGTCAATGCTGCCTTGGGGTTTTTATAATGGCACCCAATACTGTGTTTTATCTCCTTATTATTACCTGTTTTTAAATAGATGAAATCAGAAAACCACAGAGTTGGTGGGAATTTTTAGAAAGGATGTCGGACCTTTTGAGTGGCGGATGTTGGGGTAGGTCAGAGAGAAGTGCTGCTGCTGCTGCTAAGTCGCCTCAGTCGTGGCCGACTCTGTGCGACCCCATAGACGGCAGCTCACCAGGCTCCGCCGTCCCTGGGATTCTCCAGGCGAGAACACTGGAGCGGGTTGGCATTTCCTTCTCCAGTGCATGAAGGGGAAAAGTGGAAGTGAAGTTGCTCAGTCGTGTCTGACTCTTAGCGACCCCATGGACTGTAGCCTACCAGGCTCCTCTGTCCATGGGATTTTCCAGGCAAGAGTACTGGAGTGGGGTGCCATTGCCTTCTCCAGAGAGAAGTAGAGGAAGCCACATATTAGGAAGCAATGGAAAACAAAATCAATAGTGCACAGCACCAAGTGTTGGCAAGAGTGTTTGGACCTCTTCTGGTAGGCAGTAGGTTGCCAGTTGCTTTTTTGAGCAGGGGACTAACCTGATGCAAACAAGCCTTACTCGTGTGCAAGGGACACCTGGTACCTGGTCCAGAAGAGAGGATTCATGAAAGGCAGAAGGGAGCAGGTGAGCACTTGGGCCTTGATTTTAGCAGGACTGACTAAATGAAGCAGAATTCTCCCAAGATGTTTTCCTTAAGGTCTATAGCCAGTAAATTGCTGCTCCAGCAGCCACAGTGGTGGTGACACAGTGTTAAAGAGTCCACCTGCCAATGGAGAGGCAGGTTTGATTCCTGAGTCGGGAAGATCCCCTGGAGAAGGAAGTGGCAACCCACTCCAGTATTCTTGCCTGGAAAATTCCATGGACAGAGGAACATGGTGGGCTACAGTCCATGTGGTTCACAAAAGACTCAAAGGTGACTTTACTAAACAACAACAGGCAGCTGCATGTTACGGTGTAACATCAAGGTCACCCAGCCCACCTTAAAGACATATAGTCTCCCCCAGCTTAGAAAGCCCTTGAATAACTATATATTTCAACTAATATTACTGCCATAACATGGTTTGGCATGAGTCTCGCGTTAGACCAGGGAAGTAGTCTCAGGGAATAATTGATCAGAATCCATACATCTAGAAACTGGCAGGGTTGGACTAAAAATCTGGAGCTACCTACTCATGATTTATAGGCTTTTTTTTTTTAAGTATTATTTGTCTGATTATAAAGTGATACATATCTGTTATAAATTATATTGAAAGTGAAAGTGTTAGTCTCTTAGCTGTGTCCAACTCTTTTCGACCCCCTGGACTGCAGCTTACCAGGCTCCCCTCCATGGAATTCTCCAGGCAAGAATACTGGAGGGGGTCGCCATTCCCTTCTCCAAGGTATCTTCTCAACTCAGGGATCAAACCAAGGTCTCCCATATTACAAGCAGATTCTTTACCGTCTGAGTCACCAGACGAGAAAAATCCAGTGTATGTTGTTCAACTTTTTTCTTGCAAACATCAACATACATTAAATATGTATGTATTAGTAATACAAGATGGGAGTCGTATTATTTTACAACTTGCTTTTTTTTTTACTTAATACTGTAACTTGGACAACTTCCTGGTTCAGAGCATACAGATGTAAGTCTTTTCTAATGGCTTCATTTACTATAGAAATTTTTTTTTCAAATATCCTCCTACATATTTCAGTTTCCTCCTCCATATTTCAGTTTCCAGAATTGTAATATTTTTAAGCTATGCTGCATTGATTTAGAGCAAATGTGTGTTTGAGTGTGTGTGTGTATTAGTGTATTATTAGGCAGGACAGTCTACGGGAAAAACAGAATTGCTGGGTCAACAGGAACATGTACTGTTTTTTAAATAGCCAATTTTTCTTCCAGTCTTCAATATTAAGTATGATGGATCATGTAAAGTTTATCAATCAAATAAATGAAAATACCATTTCAAATTCATAGTTTCATAATTACTAGTGAAATTAACATTTTTCACATGTTGCTTAGCCATTCATAGTTCTCTCATGACTCGGTCATTTCATTTGCCCGTTTTTATTCAACTTTTTACCTCTTTCTTACTGTTACCCAAATATGCCTTTTAGTTTAGACATAGCCGGTATTATATATACTGCATGTAATGCAAACATTTTTTCCTTTTGTTGTCCTTTGTTGAAGGGATTGTTAAGGTACTAACTGAATATTTTAAAACTATTTAATTTTAAGTAATTTCAGACTTACAGAAAAATTGCAAAAATAGTATACAGAATTTCTGTGTATCCTTTACCCATTTTCCCCAAAATTTTAATACCTCATATAATCATTCAGTTCAGTTCAGTTCAGTCGCTCAGTCATGTCTGACTCTTTGTGACCCCATGAATCGCAGCATGCCAGGCCTCCCTGTCCATCACCAACTCCCGGAGTCTACCCAAACCCATGTCCATCGAGTCAGTGATGCCATCCAACCATCTTACCCTCTGTCGTCCCCTTCTCCTCCTGCCCCCAATCCTTCCCAGCATTAGGGTCTTTTCCAATGAGTCAACTCTTTGCATGAGGTGGCCAAAGTATCGGAGTTTCAGCTTCAACATCAGTCCTTCCAATGAACACCCAGGACTGATCTCCTTTAGGATGGACTGGTTGGATCTCCCTTCAGACCAAGGGACTCTCAAGAGTCTTCTCCAACACCACAGTTTAAAAGCATCAATTCTTCGGCACTCAGCTTTCTTCACCGTCCAACTCTCACATCCATACATGACCCCTGGAAAAACCATAGCCTTGACTAGATGGACCTTGTTGGCAAAGTAATGTCTCTGCTTTTTAATATGCTGTCTAGGTTGGTCATAACTTTCCTTCCAAGGAGTAAGCGTCTTTTAATTTCATGGCTGCAAGCACCATCTGCAGTGATTTTGGAGCCCCAAAAAATAAAGTCTGACACTGTTTCCACTGTTTCCCCATCTATTTCCCATGAAGTGATGGGATCAGATCTTAGTTTTCTAATGATCTTAGTTTTCTGAATGTTGAGCTTTAAGCCAACATTTTAGTTAACAAAATAGGATGCTACCATTGTTACAATACTATATTGTCTAGTCTACAGATCTTATTCACATTTCACCAGTGTCCTCCTTCTGGTCCAGAGTCCCACCCAGGATCACACATGGCATTTTGCTGTCATGTCTTCTTAGTACCTTTTGGTCAGAAATGTTCCCTCAGTTTTTGTCTGTCTTTCATCATCTTGACACATTTTCAGAACACTGGCCAGTTGTTTTGTAGAAAATCCCTCAATATAGGTTTGTCTTACATTTCTTCATGAGTGTATGAGTAAGAGTGTGATTAGTCTGGAAGTGGTCAAAAATATCTGCCTGAGGAAGAGATGCTTAAACTAGCCCTGGAAGGATACAGAGGACGTAAACAAGTGAAATTAGGGTACAGGGAAGGCTGGTGGGTTGGCAGCTGGATCAGACCCAGCTCTGTGGGGCCTATTAAAGGTATGTGATAGTGACAGTGATGGAAAGCTGTTAAAGGGTTTTAAGGGAAGAAATGGCAGTATCTGAATGGCATGCCAGTTGTATGTAGAATTAAACAAAGAGGCACGTGATGAAAACAAATAGACCAATGAGAAGGCTATTCTAGTGATGCAGACAGAATAAGGGTGACACAGATTAGGCTCCTGTGAGGAAAGATGGTGAGAAAATGCAGATTGGAGAGTTATCTTGGAGGGTGACTCAGTAGAGATGAGTGATAGAATGGATGTGGATTGAGGGAGGAAGGAGATGTATGGCAACTATTTCCAGGTTTTCCCAGGTTTGTGTAACTGATTGGATGTTAATGTCATTCACTGAAATGCAGGAGAAATCTCTTCTGAAGTTAGAAGCGTCACCATCTCTGCTTCCCTTACATGCCAACATTCACAGTATCTTTGCCTGCTTGTGCTCCTGTATCCCAGTCTGTCCACTTCACTTCCAAGTTCTATGTGTTTTCCCCTCAGAATCTCTCCCAATAGCTATTTATCCTTCTACATTCTTTTTACCACTCTCAGTCCAGTCCTGGCATACCTCAAACACAGTTGCATCCCTGCCTCCTTTCTGAATTGCCAATATCTTTTTTTCTATGTAAGTTTACCCATCATTCACAGACTCTGTATTTTCAGCTTCATTGAGGTATTATTAATAGTGTTAGCTGCTCAGTCATGTCGAACTCTTTGCATCCACATGGACTGAAGCCTGTCAGGCTCCTCTGTCCATGGAATTCTCCAGGCAAGAATACTGGAGGGGGTAGCCATTTCCTTCTCCAAGCGATCTTCCCAACTCAGGGATGGAACCCAAGTCTCCTGCATTGCAGGCAGATTCTTTACCACCTAAGCCACCAGAGATTACTTCAATTGAATAAATAATGTATTATGTGTCTAGTTTGGGCAGATCACCTTATTGAGCAGAGTTGAGAATTAAATAAGAAGCTAAGCAAAATTGAAGAAATTCAGGATCAGGTTGCCTCATGATAAAAACAAACTGTGTCCTTGTCATACTCCTTATATAAAAATAAATTCCACACAGATCAAAGGTATTCATTCAAAAATAACTAACCATAAAATTACTAGGAGAAAAAGGTTGGTAGACATATTTAAAATTTTTATCATCAGTGAGTTTGAAGACCCTCTAAAGAATGATGTATAACCCAGATATCATAAAAGAAAAATAGATCTATTGGACTAAACCTTTAAAAATTTTGTACAAAAATTGAACAACCGTCAACAAAAACTCCAACTAAGCTAATAAATATAGAATAATGATATAGAAGGACAGAAATATAAAATTCACCATTCTCAAACTCTACAGAAATAACTGCTTCAGGAATGAATTATCTTTGAATGCTAAAATGAATAGGCACAAGTATATTTGCATTTCTCAAAGTAACTCGCGATAAGATACTTTGTAATTATAAGAGGAAAACTAGTGTCTTTACAAGGAAGAAACCTGGCAGATGTAACAGGTGATCAAAATTGACATCCGGTAACAAGGCAAATCAGCATCTTCCTGAAGTACTGAGAAGAACACACCACCACTTCTGAGGTATTTTTGCCTCCAAAATGCATAACTATCTGTTGTATTTCGTATTTGTAGCACTTACCACAGTTTTAATGATTTATTTGTGCAAATGGTTAATATCTTAGCATCTCTCTGCTCAACTTCCTGCCTCTAGCAGAATATAAGTTTCATATGATCAATAGTGTCTGTATCTTTGCTCACTAGCTCCTAGCATGAAGTAGGAGCTTCATAAATAATGTTGAATAAGTAAATGAATGAATGAATTTACTTAGAGGTAATACTTGTGGGAAAGAGGTAGTTAGCCTTGGAACTATTGAGTTCTCCCTCAATCCATGGTGAAAGTGGCTGGAGTGAAGACACAGTGCTCAGACTAAGCCTTAATTGAAGCCTTGAAAGAAACATGTCCCAAGGAATAAAAGAACATTAAGAGAAAAGACTTAACATAAAGTGTGTTAAAAGGAAAAGCTGACTTAAAACTCAACATTTGCAAAACTAAGATCATGCCATCTGGTCCCATCACTTCATGGCAAATAGATGGGGAAACAATGGAAACCATGACAGACTTTATTTTCTTGGGCTCCAAAATCACTGTGGACGGTGACTGCAGCCCTGAAATTAAAAGACACTTGCTCCTTGAAAGAAAAGCAATGACAAACCTAGACAGCATATTAAAAAGCAGAAACGTTACTTTGCCTACAAAAGTCCATATAGTCAAAGCTATGTTTTTTCCAATAGTCATGTATGGATGTGAGAGCTGGACAATAAAAAAAGGCTGAGTGCCAAAGAATTGATGCTTTGGAACTGTGTTGTTGGAGAAGACTCTTGAGAGTCCCTTGAACTTCAAGGAGATCAAATCAGTCAGTCCTAAAGGAAATCAGTCCTGAATATTCATTGGAAGGACTGATCCTGAGGCTGAAGCTCCAATACTTTGGCCACCTGATGTGAAGCACTGACTCATTAGAAAAGACCCTGATGCTGGGACAGATTGAAGGCAGGAGGAGAAGGGGACGATAGAGGATGAGCTGGTGGGATGGCATCACTGACTCAACGGACATGAGTTTGAGCAAGCTCGGGAGATGGTGAAGGACAGGGAAACCTGGTGTGCTGTGGTCTATGAGGTCACAAAGAGTCGGACACGACTGAGTGACTGAACAATAAAGGTGAGGGAAGTGGGAGGAGAAAGGAACTACCTCTACTTCATATAAAATGAGGCAGGAGTTTGTTCCAGAGTAGATACTGTTAAGCTGATCAAGGCCAGGCATTTAGAGGTTATTGGTAACTGTCTTAGAAAACTTTTTCCTGATGCACTGAGTCTCAAGTTTCAATGAACATAAAGATCTTCTGGGCCACTTGATAAAAATAGAGATCTGTGGGGCACCCTTCCCAGAAATTCTGCCTTGGTTAGGCATAGAAATCTGTTTCTTGTTAACAACCACCCTCCTCCTCTACCGAGTAATTATGCTGCAGGTGGCCCAGGAACCATACTCAGGGAAAACTACATCAGAGTGGAGGGATGTCAGCTGCAGGGAAGGAAAATAGGAAGTGAGTGGGGGAAGTGAATGGTGTGTGTTTCTTTGTCCAAGAAACAGTGGACTGGACTGCCACTTTCTAATGATTTTGGCAATATATAGGGGCTTCCCTGATGGCTCAGCCGGTAAAGTATCCACCTGCAATGCAGGAGACATAGGAGATGATTCCCCAGAGGAGGAAATGGCAACTCACTCCAGTGTTCTTGCCTGAAATGTCCCTTGGACAGAGAACCTTGATGGGCTATAGTCCATAGGGTCACAAAGGGTCGGACACAACTGAGCGACTAAGCACACAATTGGCAGTATAGGGAATTTTTTACACATTTAAAAGTAATCTGCCAGGGAAAGTTTTGTAGGGACACAGCCTGTTTTGATTTTGTCCACTGCATTGAAGAGATTGTCTAGTTCAAAACCAGAAATGTGACTGCAGCTGTCTACTGAAATATGTTGAACAGTTAGACTATTTCCTGTGGTTGAGGAACCCTGGAGAAGCAGTGGATGAGAGGTATTCTAGGACAGCTTTTGCTTTTGAAAATAGTGCTGGATTAAATTCATCTTGTTCGTTTACTGCCCTTAGGAAATATATGAAAATTAAATAAAATTGATTAATAATGCCCAAGGACTGACCTCATCTCTGGGCTTCAGGCATCGGGCAGGCAAAGAAAATGATATTTAGAAATTTTATTTCTGACTCATTATGCTTCATTGAATTAGATAACTTCTGGATGGTATTTCTTAAAAGCAAATTACAATAAAAGGGAAGTATGTTCAAGTGGATAGTAGAGTTTGGTGGTTTATGGGCGGTTTATCTTTAGAATGCATAATTTCTAGGAAATTTTAGCATTTTAACAGCAAGATAACACAATTAAGCTCTTGTGAATTTATGGTGACAAATTAGCTGCATTTCTTCCCAGCACTTCAAATTCATTTTCCAAATGTTTTATGAAGTTTTTATTGTTTTATGAAAATATTAATTGAATCATCTCATTTAAAAATACAACAGAATCATAAATTAGGACATTTATGAGCATATGAAATGCTTTTTGAATATCACAATTTATTTTATTTTTGTATTGAAGTATAGTTGATTTACAGTATCATCTTAGTTTCAGATGTGCAGAAAACCAATTCAGTTATACATATGTATTTTTTTTCTAATTCTCACCCATTATAAGTTACATGACATTGACTATAGTTCCCTGTGCTATACAGTGAGTACTTGTTGTTTATCTATTTTATATATAGTATTATATATCTGTTAATTCCCTGCTCCTAATTTATCCCTACCTGCATTTCCCCTTTGGGAAGTTTGTTTTCTATCTCTGAGTCTGTTTCTGTTTTGTAAATAAGTTCCTTTGTATTACTTTAGATTCCACATATAACTAATATCATATAATATTTGTCTTTGGCTTTTTCACTCGGTAGGATAATCTCTAGGTCCATCGATGTTGCTACAAACACAATTATTTCATTCTTTCTTATGGCCAAGTAATTTAAATACTACAACATAGAATTTATATTAAAAACCAGCAAATATTTTGAATTGAACTGTCTTGGTTAGATAATTATGCATTGAGTTTCTTTTCTTTTAATGTTTATTTTTATTTATTTACTTATTTTTTGGCTGTGCTGGGTCTTCATTGCTTTGAAGGCTTTTCTCTAGTTGCAGCCAGTGGGGCTCCTCTTTAGTTTCAGTGCACAGGCTTCTCTTGTTGCTGAGCGCAGGCTGTACGGTGTGCAGACTTCAGTAGTTGCAGCACGTGGGCTCAGTAGTTGCAGCTCTTGGGCTCTAGAGCACAGGCTGCAGTTGTGGCACACGGGCCCAGTTTCCCCATGGCACGTAGGATCTTCCCAGACCAGGGATCAAACCCGTGTCTCCTACATTGGCAGGCAGTGGTTCTTCACCACTGAGCCACCAGGGGAGTCCTATATTGAATTTCTTAACTACGTATTCCAGGTGTTCAGTCCACAGACATCGAATCATCCTGCCTAAGAAACAAGTGGAGGGAATGGATGCCCTTTTATTTCTTGGCAGCAAAAAGACTATGAATCAGATGCTGGTAATGCCAAACTGAAGTCTCATTTCTGCAATAAACCCTATTGCTCTTATCCAAAGCCCAAGAATTTGACCTTCTCCTGATTTCATCATTAACTATTAAATATGAGTTGCCAGTAGCACTGTGTGACTAATAGTATGTACTCTGGGATCTTACACACCTAGTTTTGAGTCTTTGCTCCACCACTTACTTAACTTGCTTACCTATTCTAGGCTCTAGTTTCCTCCCCTGTAAAATGGAGATGATGATCATTATCAGTTGTTGAGTGCTTCCTGCCACCAAGCCTCCTGCCACCGTTGGTTTCACAAGCATTTTCTCGATTTACCTTCCAACAGCTCTTTCCTTCATCACTATTATCAACCCTACTTTGAAGTCTGGGTAGCTGTGACTCTGCAGTTAGTGACTAGAATTGGAATTTGAACTCATGTGGTTGACCCTGGAGGTTGCATATCAAATCTAGACTCAACTGCCTCCTGTTTGATAAGGCTATTGTGAGGACTGAGCTCATGGAGGTTAATGCATTATTTCAGTTAACCAGAGAAGGAAAGCTTTTGGTTAGTTATGTGTGTGTGTTAGTCACTCAGTCGTGTCTGACTCTTTGCGACCCCATGGACTGTAGTCTGCCAGACTCCCCTGTCCGTGGGATTTCCTAGATAAGAATACTAAAGTGGGTTGCCATTTCCTCTCCAGCAGATCTTCCCCACCCAGGGGTCAAACCTAGGTCTCTTGCACTGTAGATAGATTCTTTACCATCTGAGCCACCAGGGAAGCCCTATCTATTATTATTATGATAGCTTTTGCTGAATTAAAGGTGATATACATAGTCTTACCTTCCCTTCACAGAACTCAGCTTGCTCTTACCTAGAAGGTAGCGGAGGAAGAAAAAAAAGGTAAAAAAATGATTTCTGAGCAACCAAATTATAACTCTTGTAGCAGTCATTGTAATCAGCATATAGTTTACTCACAGGAGACTATACAGGAGATCCCTTCAGACCTGTGTCCAGTTCAGCTTTGATTTTACAAATAAGCTTGAATTAAAGTGATTGAGCTAGACTAAAAGGAGAGAACAACTGAAGTCAGAGCAGTTTGGTGAAGTTGTTTTTCTAAGTGATTTCCTAGATGAAAGCATGTTAGAGATAGAGGGAAACATTGCTATTAGCAGGTACATTGAAATAAGACTGAGTCATCCAGAAAGAGTAAATAATGTGTTGTGTGTGTGTGTTTACTTGCTCAGTCATGTCTGACTCTTTGCAGTCCTATGGACTATAGCCTGCCAGACTCCTCTGTCCATGGAATTTTTCAGGCAAGAATATTGGAGTTGATTGCCATTTCCTACTCCAGGAGAGCTTCCCAACCTAGGGATTCAACTTGTATCTCTTCGGTCTCCTGCATTGGCAGGTGAATTCACCACTATTTATGTTTTAATCAAAGAAAAACATAATATTATCTTAGAAATATTTACTTCAACAGTTAAATCTCACAAAATTCTTCTCCTTCTTTGTCTTATTGATATTCAGAATCACCACTTTCACCACTGGATTCACATAGGTAAATACCAGTATCTCCCTATATTGCCAGAGTAACCCTATATCAATTAGGCAGCAGATTATGAAATCCTAAGAGTGCCTTAGACAATGGTACTTGTGTCTTACACAATAACATTTTAGAGGAGAATGGTTTCAAGATAACTTCAGCAGCTCAGCAGTATCTGCAAGGAGCTAGGCTCCCTCCACCCTCCACCTCTGCCATCCTCCGCACACCAGCTGCCTCTTAGGCTTGACCCATCTGGGTTGCAAGATGGCTGCTGCATTTCAAGTTTTACATGAAGACACACAGCCAGCTGATGAAAAGGTACATATTCTGCAGTCTTTTGTATTGGAGAAGAAAGTCTCAGAGTCCTCCCAACAAATTGCTTCCTTCTTGACCCTTTGTCCAAGATTTGGTCAACTGTCAACTAGTGAAGTCCTGAGTGCAAAGGAGTCTGGAAAAGTGAGTATCTCTAGTGAGATTGGACCCTTCTGGCAGGAAGAATGGTAGGGGGTGGAGGAGTGGGCAGCTGTTGGATAAACTGACAGTGTCTGGCAAAAAGCTAACTGCAATGAAGCAAGTAGTTAGACATTAGTCATTTATGATATCTATAATAGAAGTCTGTATCACTTTACTTTCCTAACCATTTGATGTGAAAAGGGGATGATTTTTTTTTTTATCTTCCTACTCCGTGCCAGGGACTATAATAGAATTTTGTTTGTGTGTTTGTTTAAATAAATTTCCATTCCAGTTCTTCTGGAAAGCTGTTATTTCTCTGCATTTAATAGATGAAGATAAAGTGCACAAAAAAGTTAGATAAGACACCATAGCACTCCTGTCTCGAAAGTGGTAGAAGCTGGAATCCCCTACAGGTATATGGCCCCAAAGCCTGAACTGTTGGGTTAGGACTATGCAGCGACTTCATCTTGGTGTCAGAACAAAAATTGTACAGCACTATGAGAAATAATTCTTTTATGGCCCAAAGAGCGACTTGATTGCACTCAGGGTGGCCTAAATTTACCTCAGAGTAATTTAAAACATATGTTGGGTGTGGTGATTTATTTAATAATCTTTCCTGAAGCAACTGCATTCCTGCCGATTGATCAGATCTACAGCACACTGCCGAAGTGTGTTTACCTTTGGATATCCTTCTGAGGATGGGCTTCCCTGGTGGCTCAGATGGTAAAGAATCTGTCTGAAATGCAGGAGACCTGGGTTCGATCTCTGGGTTGGGGGACAGCTATCCACTCCAGTATTCTTGTCTGGAGAATTCCTTGGACAGAGGAGCCTGGCAGGCTACAGTCCACAGGGTTGCAAAGAGTCAGACATGGCTGAGTGACTAACACAACATCCTTCTGGGGATAGGAGACAAACACCTGATCCCCAATGAGTACTCGCATGTAGTACTTAACAAGCATATAAAAAAATCAATAAAAGCTAGTTCTCATATTTGGATCAAATTTCATATTTATCTTACCAACATTTTAATACAAATAAGATACCCTCTGGGTCATGGCATGTTTCTGATTTACAAATATTACATAAAAATAATCTTTCAAGTATAAAAAAATAATCTTGGGTTTTAATGTCTGAATCCTTCCAAATAGCAAGAATGGGCTTCAGTCATTTTTTTTTTTCTAAAGCAGGTCCCAATCTGTAAACGTGTGACTCAGGAGCTCCATCTTTCTGCATCTGTCATTAAAGGCATGGGAGTGACCCTTTGCTTCCTTCTGTCTAAATCAGATTAGGTCACTGCAGCCCACAGCCTAGGTTATGATCATTTCCTTTATCTCCAGCTGTAAACTGCACCCTTTTCTTCCTGGAAAACATGAACTCTAACCCAGTGGAGAGAAGAAAGGCTGCTGGATTGACCAACTAGAAATGAGACTCCAGGACATGTGTGAGGTGTTCTGGCCTCTCTCACCTGCCAGCAGCCTACACCTGCTTATCCAGTTCTGTACAGCGGTCAGTCTGAAAGGAGTGCCAGGGAGCCAATGACATGTTTGCGTGAAGGTCTCACTGAATGTCTTGTGTGCCCCGTCTCTAAGGAGACTGTTCACTGCCTGGTTGGTCTGTATTCTATACTTGGTATTCTGGAAAATCTGGTTCTGTGTGTGCAAGGAAGTCAGGATTCTGAGCTTACACACACACACACACACACACACACACACACACACACACAAAGTAAAAAAAAAAAAGAAGGAAAATTAAGGGAATTAAAAATTAAGACTCAAAAGATCATAAAAGAAACACTGTGTTAACCAGTCGGACATTTTCCTCTTATTCTTGACGTCACTTGCTCCTGGCTATAAAGTGCAAGATCATAGAGCTGCTTCCACATTTCCTTGGGGGCAGTTGAGACACATAGACGTCCAGGTGGGACCTTGAACCCAGAAGGATCCTGGTGTTGGATGTAATACCTTGAGGGCGTAGAGAGAGTGAAAGTCAAAGCTATATCAGTTTGGAGAGGGTCGATCCCCCTCCCAGGCCACTCTTGGCTGAGATTTGACTCCTCTGGGCACAGTCAGGAATTTCTCAGATGGTTCCTGGAACTACTTGTTTAGCTGCTCCATGGGTACTGGGGTTGGTCTCCGTGTGCTCATTGTAAATATATGGTCCCAATATCCCTTCTGTGCCCGATTCCCCCACACTGTTATATGTGAGGATGAACAGAGAGAGGACTCTTTACTCTTTAAAAGGACCATTCAAAGAGGAAATATGGTTGTGTCTTTGGAACCTACAGTCCAGAGATAAAGGCAAGAAAACAGGAACTCTAAAGCAAAAAGAACTTTCAAGAGGCATCTTACAGGCTAAATGTATCTCAAGGCTGTAGTTTAGATGTTATCAAGCTTCAGGAATATGGGCTCTTCTGAGAGCAGAGAGTAGGGAGCAGGTTGAGATTAAATCAGGCATTCCTGATGAATGTTTTTGATTAGTTGTAGACCACTCTGAGGGCTTCCCTGGTAGCTCAGCTGGTAAAGAATCCACCTGCAGTGTAGGAGACCCTGGTTTGATTCCTGGGTCAGGAAGATCCCCTGGAGAAGGGATAGGCTACCCATGCCAGTATTCTTGGGCTTCCCTGGTGGCTCAGATGGCAAAGAATCTGCCTGCAATGTGGGAGACCTGGTTCGATCCCTGGGTCAGAAAGGACGTAGAGGAGGGAATGGCAACCCACTCCAGTATTCTTGCCTAGAGAATCTCTATGGACAGAGGAGCCTGGCAGGCTACAGTCCATGGGGTCACAAAGAGTCAGACACAACTGAGCGACTAAGTACAGTACAGCACAGACCACTCTGAATTGATGGAGTGGTGAGGAGCCTGGTTGTGAATGAGAGAAGTGAGCCTGGGAGGGTCCAATGAGGATGACTAGGAAGTAGATAATGAAGCTGGGACTCACACCCACTTTGAAGCCAAAGAGTGGCTCTGTCTTTGCACTATGTGCTCTTGGAGCCTCCACTTAAAAAAAAAAAATTATTTAGGCGCTGCTGAGTCTTAGTTACAGAACCATGCTAGTTCCCCAACCAGGGATCGAACCCAGGCCCCCTGCATTGGGAGTGCATATTCTTAGCCACTGGACCACCAGGAAGTCCCAGAGCCTCCACTTTGAAAGGGGACTTTATATTTTATTTGTGCATAATGTTGAGTCCTTTCCCTGTGCCTTTGGCATCCTCTGGGGTGTCCTGTTTCTGTACATTTCTGATCCTCCAAATTGTAATGTTTATCATATCTCCAGCACTCGAAGTCACCTTCAGTCTGTCTTTCCATGATAAGTGCTGAAATGTGAGGATCTGGAGAAGACAGCGCTTCCAGCATCATGCCAGCTCTCCTGTCATGATGTTACATGGATTACTTCCTTTAAGGGCCATTTGCTTATTATTATGGCACTTAATTTGTCTTTCCTTCTGCTGGAAATGGAGGAAATACTAGACATTGTATTGGCTTGATCCACTGCAGTCACCAGTGTCTGTACCCTCCAAGGCGCCATCACCTCTCCCCTCCTCCCTTGCTGCCCATAGTCCGTTTTCAATAGCACACCCCAAGGCCACTTTTTAAATTATACTGCCACAGATGTCCCTCAGTTGCTCATAGCTCTAAATAGTTCCCCATTTAACTCTGAGTAAAAATGAAAGTCTGTATGGTGACCTTGTGGTGACCTCTTACTTTCCTTGCCTCTCTGGTTTCATGTCCCATCACTCTCCTCTCCGCTCACCCTGCTCCTCTTGCTTTTTCTCAAACACACAAAAAGATGCATTGCTGCCTTAGGGCATCTGCACTGGCTCTTTCCTAATCCTCACCTCCTTCAAGCCCCTGCTTCTTTTTGGCTTCATAGTGATATGTGTGTATGTGTGTATGTGTGTGCACGCTTGCATGCTCAGTCATGTCCAGCTCTTTGTGACCCCATGGACTGTAGCACACCAGGCTCTTCTGTCCATGGGATTCTCCAGGCAAGTATACTGCAGTGGGTTGTTACTTCCTTCTCTAAGGGATCTTCCCAACTCATGGATCAAACCCATGTCTCCTGTATCTACTGCATTGGCAGGTGGGTTCTCTACCATTGAGCCAGCTGGGAAACCCTTGAAAGTGATACCTACCATTTATTACCTGCTGCCCAACAGATGCCCTGATTTTCTTACTTTTTTTTCAACAACACGTATTACCTTCCAGCTTCTATACAGTTTATTTATTGAACAGGTTTATTCTCTGTATGTTTGCTCCACAAGGGCAGAAATCTTTGCCAGTTTTTTTCACTGATGACCTCCACATATCTAGAGCAATGCCTGGCACATTCTAGGTGTTAGTCTATGTTTGTTGAATGAATATAGGATTGAATTAATAAATTGACCATTAAGAAAATTAAATGAGCCACCTGTAAGTTCTTGAAGGCTGGTTAGCGCCTTTGGAAGATACATTTTAACACAGATCTACAGCCAAATATTTACTAAGCTTTTATTATATTCCTGGAAATGTGATGGTAAGTGTACTGTAGACTTCAAGGGAATTACATTTTCATTTGTCTGTTTGATAAATTGTGTGTGTGTGTGTGTGTGTGTGTGTGTGTGTGTGTGTGTGTGTGTGTGTAGGGCTTCCCAGGTGGCCTAGTGGATAAAGAATCCGCCTGCAATGCAGGAGATGCAGGTTCAATATCTGGGTGGGGAAGATTCCCTGTAGGAAGGCTTGACAACCCACTCCAGTAATCTTGCCTGGAGAATCCAATGGACAGAGGAGCCTGGAAGGCTATAGTTCATGGGGTCACAAAGAGTTGGACAAGACTGAAGCAACTGAGCATGCACGCATGTGTGTGTGTGTGTGTGTGTGTGTGTGTGTGTGTGTGTGTGTGTGTGTAGATGTTTATGTGAGTGTATATATAGACCTTATTATGTAGGAAGCACTGTTAGAAACTTAGGATAGAAGACAAATAGTAACAATAAGTGTTCCAAGTATCAGGCTCAGGGGAGCCAGATTCTCTGATTTTTTTTAAGAGAAGTTTTAATCTGAATTTTTATATGAAATCTCTCAGTTTTTAAATGTTGATAACTAAATTAGAATTTCTAAATTTACTGTGACAACAAAATTAAATATTTATCACCACCATATGTTGCCTTTGGGCTTTGCTTATAATATCTGCTAGTTTGAAGAATAACATAGAATCAATTCAGAAGCAGCCTGAAACTTTTAGATGATAAGTGGGACTTAGAGGATGGGCAGGATTTAGGTGTGCTGTGGGGAGGAAAGAGGGAAGGAGTGTTTTACTGTGGCTTCTGTTACCTGGATCAAAGGTGTAGAGGCAGGACAGGCAGAATGCTGATGCCAGGGTTGGGGGAGGGTGATGGAGGAGGTATATTCTTAGCAGTAATGGCAGTAGTCTCCCTTGGGTTATACTGAACTATCCTTTTTAGGTTAAACTTACTGCATCTGTCAGTATACAGATCTAAACAAAGTATTAGGTAAGACAGAAACTTATCTCTGTTATAATGGTCTGAGTGTAAGCAAACTAGAGTGCTCCTTTTCTCACTTTGCTAAGGCTCATTCTCATGAGCCAAAGATGGCTCAGCTGCAGGTTAGCATTCCAGCCGGTGGGAAGGGAAGGGAAGGATGAGTGAAGGCCATGACCCTTTCTTTAAAGGCAGGATCCAGACTTGGATCACAGTACTTGTGTTCACACCCCCTTGGCCAGAACTTGGTAACATGGCCACGTCTGATTCCAAGAAAACCAAGAAATGTAGGTTTTTACCCCGGTGGCTATAAAAAAGTTACATTTTTATAGTAGAAAAAGAGAATGGGTATTGCAGATTATATAGCCATCCATCACATTTGCTCTTGTGGGTATTGGGTTCTGTGAGGTAAGGTATCTCTTATTATGTCCTCAATTTTCCAATTATTTTAGTAAGACTTCAGTGGTACAAATGGAAGGTGATCCTTTTTAAAGAAAGAAAAATTCTGCTTATTTATATTTGGCTGTGCTGGGTCTTTGTTGTTACACAGAGTTTTTTCTAGTTGTAGCAAGCAGGGGCTACTCTCCAGTTGTCATGTGCAGGCTTCTCATTGCAGTGGCCTCTCTTGTTGCAGAGCATGGGCTTTAGGGTGCTGGGGCTTCAGGAGTTGCAGCACATGGGCTCAGTAGTTGCAGCTCCCAGACTCCAGAGCACAGGCTCAGTAGTTGTGGTGCAGGGGCTTAGTCGCTCCACCGTAGGTGGGATCTTCCAGGACTAGGGATCAAACCTGTGTCTGCAACATTGGCAGGCAGATTCTCTACCACTGAGCCACCAAGGAAGCCCCAGAAAGTGACCCTTAACAATAATTTTTTCATCTTTTAGATTCTTATAGCCCACTGTATTTCTGCTTAAATCAAAGTAGCTTGGTGAGGTTTGTTTTTGTTTGTTTGTTTCTTTCTTTGTTTGCCTAATAGGTCTCGAGCAGCCAGTTTTCAATATTTTTTTTGTTCTTGGGACTCCTTTGCACTCTTAAAAATTACTAAGAACCCTGAAAAGATTTGTTTCTGTGGAGTAGAGTTAAAGAGAGGTTTAGCTATTGGTTTTCATCTAGAGCAACTCAATAAATTCTGGTGTTTAAGATGTATTGAATTAAACATTTTATACATCTAGAAGCTCATTATGGAAAGCTTTGATTTCTGTGCACACTTATCATTGTTTTTGGCCACCCAGTCCTGCATCTACCTTTTCTCACTTGGCAGGTCCTACTCTGCCTCCTAAGGAAGAGTGAAGCACTAGATATTTGCACTTTCAACCACCTTTGCAGCCTGGCTGCAGGCATGTGACCTAGGTTCTGCTGGTCAGATGCACTTCCATCTCACATTTTGAAATAGAAACCAGTGACATGAGAATGTGTGTGGCAGCTCCCCAGGTGGTTTCCAGAACAGCAGCTGGTGTTGGCAGTGGAAGCTGCTGGCCGTCCTACCCATCAGTGACAGGCAGCAGGCCACAGCTGCTGTGTGATTTGGGATGATGTTCCCAGATATGTAGCCTCCAAGCCCAGTTTCTCCAGCCCTCTTGGAAATTCGTGATCCTTCCATTATCATTCTGTGGGTTCTTTGCTTGAAACTGAGAATCCTGCTTGATCCATTCTCAGATGCAGTGTCTTTCAAAGCATTGCTTGGAAGTCTCACGAATCAGAATTACCTGGGCCACATCCGAACAATCCGTGCCTGTCGGTGGACTTGAAACTAATGGATCCACAATCCTTTTGAGTTCCAGGAATCTGAATTTCATTTATTTTATTTTTTCTTCTTTGGCCATGCCAAAGAAGCTTCCCTAGTGGATCAGATGGTAAAGAGTCCGCCTGCAATGCACGAGACCCGGGTTTGATCCCTGAATTGGGAAGATCCCCTGGAGAAGGAAATGGCAACCCACTTCAGTATTCTTGCCTGGAAAATCCCATGGATGGAGGAGCCTAGCAGGCTACAGCCATGGGGTCACAAAGAGTCGGAGACAACTGAGCGACTAACTCTTTCTTTGGCCATGCCACCTGGCATGTGGGATCTTAGTTCCCCAGCCAAGAATCAAACCCACCCCCACCCCCCCCTACATTGGAGCACAGAATCTTAACCACTGGACCACCAGGGAAGTCCCAGCAACTTGCATTTTAAACATCTCAGGTTTATATGATTTAGAACTGCTCTCCTAATGTTTCCAACTTTTTAAATTATTTGTGCTGTGTTTAAAGATCTGAGTAAGCCCTCTAAGAATTCACTCTCTGTTTTTAGGAGACTCTAATCAATGAGTAACTAGTATTCCCTGTCCTCTTCTCTCTCCACCCAGCCTCAAATTCTCCCTAAGCCTCTTCTGTCTCTTCAACTCTTTTAATGTCTTTTTATTTCCTGGCTTATTCTCCCTGAGAAGTAGTAATTCCCCCAATGGGATTGCCTATATTCAGTGGTCCCAGGATTGATTTGGACTTTAAAACTAGAGCATGACTGGGGCTTCCTGCAGGTCATTTCTTTCTTGGGCATTTCTGCAGCCTGCTGGTCTACAGCTTGATGTTTACTGCAGGGATCACTGGAGAGGATGAAGGGGAGAGATCGGAACATACTGAGTGACTTTCCTTGGAAAGCTTTTCATTTATAGATTTAGGCCAGAAAATAGCACAAAAGGATTGAATAATGTACCTCTGAAGTTTCTAGTATCACAGAATGTTATAACTTGAAAGAAGCTTAGCCCTCTCATTTCATGAATGAGGAACTGAGGAGAAGTTATGTGTTCAACATCACATAATTGATTAGTGGAGTTTAAAATCCAAAATAAATTTAGAAGTGGGAAGTGATAATGCAGTGCTTGATCTAAACTAGCATGCAAAGGAAGGAGACTAGCATTTATTGAGTGAGTATTTAAACTTGGGTACATTCACTTAACATCTTGAAGTCTCAGCTTTCTCAATTGCAAAATCAAGATTCTAATAAGAGCAAATGTTGATATGATATTGACTGTGTGCTAGGAACTGTTCTAAGCACTTTATATGCTAAGTCATTTAATCCTTACCACATCAACATGACTTGGGTACTATTATTTTCCCCTTTATTCAGATGCACAGAAAGCTATATATTTACCTGCAGTCACCCTGATAAAATATTGTTTTCTATTGCTGCATTACAAATCACCCCAAGCTTCATATGTTAAGACAGCGTACATTTATTATCTCACATTTTCGTGGGGTCAGGAGCCTAGGCAGCCTAGGCATAACTAGGCCCACTGCTCGAGGTCTCACAAGGCAGCATGGAGGTGTTGACCAAGGTTAAGGATCAGGTCTGAGGCTTGAGGTCTTATTCTAAGTGCACGTCATTCTTGGCAGCATCATCTCCCTGTAGCTATGGAATTCATGATGACTGAGTCTTCAAGGTCAGCAGAAGAATGTCTTTTTCTTTGAAAGGTCTCCCACTCTGGATAATCTCCCTTTTGATTAACTTAACGTCAAATGTTTAGGGACCTTAATAGATCTGCAAAAATCTGTTCATCTTTGCCATATGACAGGATATAAACATCAGAGTAATGTCCCATCACCTATACCATGCTTTTCTGAGGTTAAAAGCTAGTTACAGGTCTTCTCTACACTCAAGGGGAGGTGATTATATAAACCTGCAGATCCCAAGGGGTGGGTATCACAGTGCCATCTTAGAATTCCACCTACCATAGCCAGGAAGACTTAGGTTAAGCCCAGACTGGCTCCAGGTCTAAGAGTCCATGCTCTCAGTCACAATGACCTTCTTTCTCCTTTTGAAGCAAGTAAACCGACTTTATAACCTTGCATGGTGTTCTAAGAAAGATAACACCCAGCAGATTCTTACTGGGTACTAGGCAATAAGTAAATCTCTTCAGACCTCCTCTTTTCAAAGTCTGCTTCAAGAAACCTTATAACCACCTGCAGTTTTGTATTTTCAGAAAGAAATTTCCAGTAGTCTCAGATTATATAACTTACTGCAATTGGTTCATATTTTTTCTCAGGCAGAAATAACCCTGGGTTTGGGATATGAGACCTGAGTTCTCAAGAAATAACCCCAGCTCTGCTTTTTTTGCCTTTGAAACAGATGAAGTGATTGAGAAGAAACAGTAAACACCGTCATCTTGTAGACAGGACAACATGGATCAGCCGTTAACTGTGAACTCCCTGGTAGGTGGCACCAACTGGTTTTTTACACATGGTTCGAAAACCCAAAAAGAAGAACAGAAACACACTGAATGTGAAATGAGTCACAATTGCTTCAAGAAGTTAAACACTTGCCGTTTTCATCCATCTGGGTGGTCCTCTCCTTTGAGGAAGTGACTAATAAAACCATCTTTGCTAGAATTAAAAGTAATTCTTTTTTTTCCATGAAAGTGTGAAATTTTAATTCATCTGGTTTGGTTCCAGGAGTGTAGTTCTTTAGCCCGACACCAGAGAGAATTTCAGAGATGACATTGTAACAGGTACTTCAACTGTTCTGTGCCCCAGTGTTTTCACAGATGGAAAATTAGAGGTTTACCTTGTGTAGTAGTAGCCAAGGAAGCATTTTATGTTTACCACCGAGATGCAGCTTTGGGATCCTTGTGTAAATGTGCAATTACCTGAACCACTTGTGCCTTTTCATCTTTTCCCCTTACAGCCAACATAGTACACACCTTCCTGAGCTACATCTTAGGAGAAATAATGTGCTAGAGAGCCTAGGGATCCCATGGGTTTATTGTGTGTCCCAGATCAGTCTCTGAATGTGAACATAGCAACATTATATAATCTCCATGGCCCAGTTTTGTACTTTGTGCCTTACGACTTTTGGAGACCATAGTTTTAATGTTAGCAGCCTACCACTGGGGCTTGATAAACAAAGGTTGTCATTACCATCCACCTTCTCCTGATGACCCTCCCAGGCCCACTCACTAAACTTCTTGCCCTGGGGGCAGCAGTATACCGAATACCCTATAAACACAAAATTTAGCACCAGAACACAAATAGAGGGCCTCGTGCTTGCTCTGAAATAGGGTAGTGTTCTCTCTCTGTGGAAAAAGTCCTTCACAGTTGCTCAGTTGCTTTTGTGAGTATGTTTGAGGAGCACAAAGTTGTAGGTGCTTTTCATTTTCTGACACTGTATTGTCAAGTCTGCCGCATATCCACCTCCGCAGAAGGAGTCATTTTCCTGGAGTTCCTGTGTGTTTTTCTAGAACATTATGTGAAAATAATTAAAATTTTTAATTGTCAATGTAAAAAATGAACACTAAGGCTTTGTCATATGGAAAATTTTATTTACATCCAAGAAGTTCATATTCAAATGAAAAATTATAGATTGATGAAGAGTTTAGGCTATTTCCCAGTCTATCTCTGAAATCAGTTTTAAACTTAAGTAGAGTAGCACCATTCCCATAAACGGAAAATAAATGTTTTTTTCTTCAGGTAAAAAGATAGTCTAATTATAGTCACATTGTTCCCTTTCTCTCTTCCTCCTTTATTTGATATATTTATTGGTTATCATTTGTATTACAGGGAATATACTATACTCCAGAGCACAAAGATGAGTGTAAAATGATTCCTTTCCTTCAAGGAGCTTATAAGGAGTCAAAAATACTTGTAAACAAATAATTATAATTCAGCATAGACTGCATAGTAAAAAACAGACAAGTTACTATTGTGCATACAGGAGGCTGAAAGTCTGCTTTAGAAAATGCCCTAATTTTCCTAGATTTTTTTTCTGATGTCACTGAAGCATTAATCTGTGGTCATATAACAGCATTCTTGGAACCCAGTCAGAATTATTTGGTTACATGGGGTTTATGCTGTTTCCTCACCAGCAGAGCTGAGAAGCTGCCACAGAGCCTCTGTGTCCCACAGAGCCTAAGAGATGTGCTATATGGAAAAAAAAATTTTTTGTTGACTTTTCCACCTTTCAGAATCACTGACTTTTTATTGAAGAATTATCCTGAATTTACGTGTTCTGTGTTTTTCCAAATATGTGTGTGTTTATTAATAAAATACAAATGTATTACTATCAGAGACCCTTTTTCAGTAATTATTATCATTATTTTCTTAGTCAGGGATGAATTAACAGTGTAATTAAGCTGGGGGGGGGGGGGAGGTGGTGTGTCCATATGCTGAAAAAGGCTTCTCCAGGACTTATTGGTGGGGTTTTATTCACTTGGTAAAGATGCAAAGAGGCCCTGAAAGCTTCTCATTAAACCAGATGTATTTTGGAATAGAATTAATACATACAGTAACTTTGGATCCAAAACATGTCTTGGAGACCCTTCGAGTATAATGATATGATCCCTACCTTGGCAGGAATCCATCTCTTGGCTTACTTCCTAAGGATATAATGGTCAATGATATTTTACCTAAAATGACCTAAAACATTCTCATACCCAGGAACTGCCACATAACTGTAGCTGAAACATGCAAGAGATCTTAGTCCAAAAGAGTGTATGTTTACCCTGCAGATATGTGCTTTTTTGGTGTGCAGACCACATGTTTAAGCAAAAAGACTTCACTTTTATCATGTCATTAACTCATTAAAACAAACAAAAAAAACTTTCCTTAGGTACTGATGTCAGATATTTAGTACAAAAAATACATCTATAATTTCAGTCTGTTCATTTCTTCTTATAACCAGAAATTCAAATTTGGCTCTGCAGAAAAAGTTAGCTGCGATGCCAGACCACACAGATGTCTCCCTCACCCCGGAAGAACGAGTCCGTGCTCTAAGCAAGCTGGGCGGGAACATCACCATCAGTGAAGATATCACTCCACGCCGCTACTTTAGATCCGGAGTAGAAATGGAGAGGATGGCGTCTGTGTATTTGGAAGAAGGAAACCTGGAAAGTGCATTTGTCCTTTATAATAAATTTATAACGTAAGTATTTTATCTTGGAGATCTTTGAAATGAGAACATTGGGAACAAATATGTACATGCTATTTTGATGAGACGGCTTCGATGCCAGGCATGTGTTCATACTCAGATCAAATTTACAATCTCCAGAAGCAGGGGATGGCCAGGTTTTTAAGTTACCAAGTCATGTACTCAAAGGCGTCCCAGTATCGTCTCTGAGGCTTAGGGGTGGAAGATCAGAGATGAAGTGAGGTGCAGGGATGTATATCCATAGGCCAGCACTGGAACCTGAGTGCCCCCTTCTCTCTCCTCACAAATAAAATTTCTTGTTCCATGTCATTCTCCCTTCACGAGAATGCAAGCCTTTAGAGCAGACATCATATTGTGGCTCTATCTAGAGCATCTGAAACGTGCCATTAACATTCTTGAAATATAATTTGATGTGTTTCTGTTGCTGCTAAGTCGCTTCAGTCGTGTCTGACTCTGTGCGACCCCATAGATGGCAGCTCACCAGGCTCTGCCGTCCCTGGGATTCTCCAGGCAAGAACACTGGAGTGGGTTGCCATTTCCTTCTTCAGTGCATGAAAGGGAAAAGTGGAAGTGAAGTCACTCAGTCGTGTCCGACTCTTAGCGACCCCATGAACTGTAGCCTACCAGGCTCCTCTGTCCATGGGATTTTCCAGGCAAGAGTACTGGAGTGGAGTGCCAGTTGAGACCAGGGTAAATTGACGATCCTAGAAAGGAACTGATTGGGGGACAGAGTGTAGTAGTTGATTTAACATCGTAGTCAGTATTTCTTAAGGCAGTTATTCAGCTGTGTAAGAATTGTTATGTATAAAAGATCTTCCAATATATTGAAAGTGGCAACATCAAAACAGTCATGTAAAAATATCACACTTCACATTAGATAGATATTTGTTAATAGCGTATCCTCATTTGAACTAAAAAAACAGGATTTGGACTTTCTGTACCAATTTGCCTTCTTATTGATTGTGAAGATCTCCTGTTACCAAAAGTGATCTCATCAGAGCCGAAGCCCTTATTTTTGTTTCCATTGAAAATCACTCATTGATTAATTGTGTTAATTTACTTGGGGATTTAATCTGAGAACATGCAAGAAGTTGAAAAGATTAACTGTTTTTTCAAATTTGTTTTTGGCTGAGATTGGTGTTTGGTGCTTTGTGCAGGCTTTCTGTAATTGTAGCCATTGGGGGCCTACTCTCTAGTTGTGGTGCTGGGGGGCTTCTCATTGAGGTGACTTCTCTTGTTGTGGAGCACAGGCTGTAAGCACAGGGGCTTCAGTAGTTGCCACTCTCAGGCCATAAAGCCCTAGCTTAGTAGTTGTGGCACACGGGCTTAGTTGCTCCTCAGCATATGGGATCTTCTTGAACCAGGGATCAAACCTGTGTCCTCTGCGTTGGCAAGCAGATTCTTATCCACTGCACCACCAGGGAAGTCCAAGATCAACTGTTTTAAATGCTGCATCCATGATTCTACCATGGGTGAAATTAAAGGCAATTAGTATGGTATGCAAAGTTAATTAACTTATTGGAAATTTAGGAAATGGTTGGCAACATTCATTTTACCTGGGAAAAATCAGAGACTTTCAAGAAGGTTAAGAAATAACTATGAAATTGGATGTTATCAACTGTCATCGACAGCACACATTTTCCATTTTAGTTTCTGAGGTGTAAGTTACTAACTGATAATAATTTTTTCACCTTCTGAGTTTTGCATACACACGTAAGTGTGGTAAAGGGCCACTATACTATCTGAAGGCTTCTCATTGGTACCAGTGGTAAAGAATCTGCCTGCCAATGCAGGAGACCCAACAGACTTGGGTTCGACCCCTGGGTCAGGAAGATCCCCTGGAGTTGGAAATGGCAACCCACTCCAGTATTCTTGCCTGGAAAATTCCATGGACAGAGGAGGCTGGTGGGCCACATACAGTCCATGGGAGTCACAAAGAATTGTTCATGACTGAACGACTGAGCACACACACATACTCTCTGAGTTACTGAGGAATCAAAATATTTGAATCCTCTCCCATCACTAACGATATTATCATTGATAATTCAGTTATCCTCTGTGAGTTCAATTTCTCATCTACATAAATTAAAGGCTTATAGATGAAAATCTGAGGTCTCTTCAATTCTGCATATCTGTGATTTTATTCTACGTATAAAAGACTTAGGCAACTGACACCTTATGTAGTTTATTTAAGCTTTAATTTCTCATTTGAGAAAGAAGAATTATAATCCCATGCCTATGCACTCAGTAGATGAGATGTAAGTGTATATGATTTGTAAACAACCAAACATCAATAATTATAAATGAAAGTTGCTCATTCATGTCCAACTCTTTGCAACCCCATGGACTGGAGCCTGCAAGGCTCCTCTGTCCATGGGATTCTCCAGGCGAGAATACTGGAGTGGATTGCCATTCCATTCTCCAGGGAATCTTCCTGACCCAAGGATCAAACCCAGGACTCCTGCATTGCAGGCAGATTCCTTATCTTCTGATTCCTTACATTACTGTGTAAGCCACCCATGGGTATAGATATTCTTAGTGGTCACAAATTCCTATTCTCCTTTCTGTAAAGGAGACCTAGCCATTCTGCAGTTAGGAAGATATGAGGAGTTCTGGCTAATAAAATGTGAAGGAAAATTACATTTATCAGTTCCAACCTGAAACAATCAGAAGTCCTTAGTGATTCTCCAGTCCCTTTTCTTTCCCTGACCTGTGTTCCAAACAGAGCAACTACAAGATACCAGGGTCTCCATCGGTTTCCATCCTCCATCAGCTTGGGTTCCCAAGTATCTGAACCTTCTCACAAACCCCAGCTTGTACTGGTACCAACCATACCTGGGAAATAAACATTTGTTATTTTAGGACCCTGAGATTTTGAGGTTCGTCAGTTACTGCAGTATAGCCTAGCCTCTTTCAGCCAATAAAAAAACTAAGTAGTTAATTGAAACATGTCTGTGGTGAATCAATAATTAAACAATTTCAGAGGAAGGAAGAATGTGCTACTATGTTAATCAAAACTAGTGTTTGCTCTAAGGGCCATTCATTCATTTAACAAATATTTATTGGGCATTTATTATGATGAGACGGACACTATTCTACAGGCTGAGGATACATCAGTAAGAGGGAAAAAAAACAAAATTTCATGCCCTTGTGGAAGCAAAATCTTAACTTTACCTGGAAACAATGAACCTGGTTTGCTGTAAGGATTTCCCTTCATTTTTACTGTCCCTTGTTCCTGAAAAGGTGATGAAAAATAATTATTAATTAGCACCTCCTAATCCATTAGGGATTCTGGCTGACGTTTATCTGAGTTATGAATTTTCATATACGGGTTTTTAATACACATATATATACCATGTCGGGCTTCCCTGGTGGTTCAGCTGGTAAAGAATCCTCCTGCAATGTGGGAAACCTGGGTTCGATCCCTGGGTTGGGAACATCCCCTAGAGAAGGGAACAGCTACCCACTCCAGTATTCTGGCCTGGAGAATTCCATGGACTATTCCATGGGGTCACAAAGAGTTGGACACGACTGAGTGACTTTCACACCACGGCACTGCTGATTCATCAGTGGCCCTTTGAGTCTGTTTCTGTGAGAAGGTGTTTTTATCTGTCTTTCAAAACTCTTTAACATTTTCATGTGGTCCTCAGTGTTGCCAGCACTATACATAAGTAGAATGGTGCTCTAGTGGGGTTAAGTGCCCAAGACCTGAGAAAAACTAAAGTGATGTGATCTGTTGAGGAGCATCCTGACTTTAACCCTCTCAACCTCAATGCTTAGTTTGCTGAGCTTAACTCCTCTGTAATGCCAAAATCATATTTATACCAACCTTTGATGGCAGATGGAAAGAATATAGGTTAAATAAGAAGGAAAATGGCAACCCACTCCAGTATTCTTGCCTGGAAAATCCCATGAAGGAAGAGCCTGGCGGACTACAGTCCATAGTGTCACAAAGAGTTGGACACGACTGAGCACAGATAAATAATGTTATTAACCATGTCCTTTTGAAAAGGAGGTTCATACTTATATTAGAAACCATCACTGAGCTTTTTCTGTCATACAGCTCTAAGGATGTGTTTTCTCTTTCTCCAGTTTATTTGTAGAAAAGCTTCCCAACCATCGAGATTACCAGCAATGTGCAGTACCCGAAAAGCAAGATATTATGAAGGTATTGAGTGATCAACTCTCCCTGGAAGTTCAAGTTCCCCAAGTATCCATGATTGATTCATCCCTTTCCTTTCCTCCTCTGTCTAATCCTCTTGAGAGTTTCAGTGCAAAAAAAATAAATTATTCCATTAGCTATGATATTTTAATCTCTTCTTAGACCTTTAGTCATCATTACTGTGGGATGTCTACTTAAAACTGGGAGAGGAAAAGAAAAAAATCAAGAATGCACTTGATCTTATGATATGAAGAAGGAATTATTTTATGATTCCTCTCAGAGATTGAGAGAATAGCTGTCTGTTTCCCCATACTTATTTAAGACAATCATTTTGGCTGGTTTTTGTTATTTCATACAATTCTCAACTCAATACCTGTTTGAAAATCAGTGTTGATTATCAAGGCAGCCACAAAGTTCTAGTCATTTTCTTCTTATAGTGCTCACCTCTTAGACAATGAAGTGTTTAGTGAGTGACCTGAAATATTCCAAAGGAAAAGAAAGGCTGTTGAAATGTATTTATTTAGCATCAATATTTGCTACATATATAGTTTCAAATATCTTTAGCTGAGACTATATCCTCTTAGATAACATTTAAGCAATGTTTTCCATTTATTTGTCCTAAGTAGTTTGGGTTGATTTTATATGATGGAGATAATGTACACAAAGTCAATCATAACATGAAATTTTAAATTACTCTCCAAAAATATTTTGTCACATAATGGAATAAAAACTCTCTTAGCCAGTTATGTTGGGCTTCTCTTGTGTCTCAGTGGTCATGAATCCACCTGCAGTGCAGGAGATGTGGATTGGATCCTTGGGTCAGGAAGATTCCCCTGGAGAGGGAAATGGCAACCTACTCCAGTATTCTTGCCTGGGAAATCCCATGGACAGAGGAGCATGGTGGGCTACATTCCATGGTGTCACAAAGAGTCAGACACCACTTAGCAACTAAACAACAACAACCAGTTATGTCAGGCCTGAGTGTGCCTGTAAGTAGAACACAAATGGTCATCTACATGTTAAATTTCTGTACACTGTCTGAAGGGTCATTCCTTATCCAGCCTTCGTGTAACATTTCCATTCAGTTCTCTTGTTCATTTAATGTCAGAAAGTTCTGGATGGAAACCAAGGTCTTAGGTTGCCAAGGTGACTCTTTTACTCTAATTTGGTGGTGGTGGTTTAGTTGCTGAGTCATATCTGACTCTTGCAACCCCATGGACTGCAGCCTGCCAGGCTTCTCTGTCCATGGGATTTTACAGGCAAGAATACTGGAGTGGGTTGCCATTGCCTTCTCCAGGGGATCTTCCTGGCCCAGGGATTGAACTGGGGTCTCCTGCATTGCAGGCAGATTCTTTACCGACTGAGCTACGAGGGAAGCCCGCTGTAATTTAGGATTATTCTTATTTTCACTTACAGAGAAAAAAAATCCTCCAAAAGCATATACATTTTCTGTTTGTGCTCATTGAGTAAATGGATTGATGGATGACAGAAGATTAAGAGCACAGAAATTTTAATGGAAGAGCTTAGCTAGAGTTAAGAGTTTTGGATTTTAGTCATAAGGAGGCCATAAGTCAGTTGTATGACACTGGACAAGCCTTTTGATCTCTCTGAGCCTTTGCTTCCTCATCTCTACTAAGGCTGGGGTGGGTACTTAGATGGTATTTTCCTGCCATCAAGAATCACTGAGCAGTTGTTTGAGATACAGATCCCAATCCTTTCTCTGAATATGTTAATTCAATAAATCTGGGGTTAGGCCTAGGGATCTATATTTTTATAAAAGGTGCCTCAACTGCTTTTTACAGTTCGTTAAGCCTAGGGATCTCTACTTATCGTGTTCTCCAGTGTCCCTTTTAACTATGATGCCATATAATTTACATACCATGGAATGTGCAGTTACAAATTCACTACCTGAAAATGAGGTATCTACCTATGCAAAATGCTTACCTAACCAGTGGAGTCAATAAAGGTCTTACAAAGAGGGTAATTTTTTCTCTTCTCTACTGAAAAGTTGTATGTTGGAGCCCTAGAAAATATTGATTTTTCCACCTTCATGTTTGGTTACTTGTGTCTTGATTTCTAATACACATACCAGCTGTTTTTCTTTCTCAGCTGATGATCTGAAAGACTATACTGAAAATCTACTAATCAATATGTATATATATTTTTAAAAGAAACTGAAGGAGATTGCATTCCCAAGGACAGATGAATTGAAAAAGGACCTTTTAAAGAAATATAACATAGAATACCAAGAATATTTGCAAAGCAAAGTAAGTTCAGTTGGTACATTTATTTCATGAATTGTTTTCTGTGCAAATATTTTTTTGAATTTTATTTTCATGAGTTTTTCAAATGTCATATGCATTTAAATTAAAATTAAAGAAACAGTGATGGAAAACACATTAAAAAGTTGATGTTGACGTCCAGGTTAAGCACTTGCACCAAAGATGTGGTCATTTTTATTTCCCAACAAGATCTACTAAAGTGAAGCGTTAGAAAATAGACTTTCTACAGTAATTTAACCAGAGCGTTCCTTCACTGTTTACCTGAGGCTACACAACGTTGTTAGTTGGCTATACCCCAATACAAAATTAAAAGTTTAAAGTTGGAGAAAAAAAAGAATAAACAGAGCTTTTTGACCAACTCTTGCCAGTGTAATCTTGAGCCAGATGGCTGCTCTTTAGCAATGAAAGGAGGCAGTAGGAGAGGTAGGGAGAACAGTATATAGTTTCTGAGGTATCTAATTCGATTCTTAAATATTTTAATGTTATGTTATTATATTCTTAAATATTATAACTACTATAATAACATAAATACAACATCCAGATGGAATAATATCTAGCCATATGAGTGAAATGTAATCATATCATCAAAGGATGATGACTTCTGGATTAAATAGATGACTTCTTATTAAATAGAGAGTGAAAAGAAAAATTATGTCTGAGATCAAAGGGCATTGAATGAAGAAACTGACCGATCAGTCTATAAGATATTCCAGTTCAGCACTTGAACTCTTAAGGTTTACAGCTTCTCTTTTGCTTTTTTGTTTGACTGTGTGTTTATGTGCTTTGAAAGTTTCACTATTACTGATTCTCAGTTCAGTCCAGTCTCGTTAGCACTGAACATGGTCACAGACCTTGTCTAATTCCTTTGGTGTTGCTGGAAGTAGGTTTGAGTGAGCCGTTTGCACTGAGTAACAGAAGGAAGGTTGAAATCAGAAGATTCCCTCCAGTGTGGGTGGTGATAATTTGATTTGAACTGTGAAAGATTGGGACTTCCCAGGTGGCCCCTGGGAAAGGGGTAAAGTGGTAAAGACCCCACCTGACCTGGGTCAGGAAGATTCCCCTGGAAGAGGGCATGGCAACCCACTCCAGTATTCCTGCCTGGAAAATCCCCATGGACAGAGGGGCCTGGCGTGCTGCAATCCATAGGGTCGCAAAGAATCAGACATGACTGAAGTGACTTAGCAAGCACACACGTGAAAGAGTGAAGTAATTTTGGTGGCCCAGACAGGACAACAGGAAGGGGGAGAAAAGCCTGTTAATTCCCCTCCCTACTCAGCGGTGTGAACGCTAGTCCCCTCTGCTCTCTGGGAGGGACAGCGTCAGCAGTTGTGGTCTGCTGTTAGTGACACCAATTACTTCATAGTCCACAATAGGATCCCAAGTATATGACAGGTAGAAATATTTGGGGAGATAGAATGGCAGCCTTTATGTCTGGGAGACATAGACATAGCAATAAGCCTTTGCTGCAGGCAACACTCATCACCTGCAGTCTGTTAGAATGCAGATTCTCTGGCCCCAGCCCAGACCTGCTGAATGCCAGTCTGCCCTGTAACAAGACGCAGGGGATTCGTGTACATCAAGTGCTGCTTCCAACTGTGTCCCCTACCTCGCCGCAGCCTCCTAGTAGCTCCCAAAGTCTAGTTTTCAACAGAATTATTTGGGAAGCTTCTTAAAGATCAATTCTCTGACCTAATAAAGCCAAGATATTTTTGTTAAGGCTAGGGAGTTTGGGAATCAGCATTTTTAACAAAGCTCCTATTAGTTTGTTCTGACAGAGACGATGACCCCATTCTGAGAACCACTTTTTAGGGATACCCCCTTCTCCATAAAGTCCCAGCGCTATGGCTTCTAGAGTCAGATGCAAAAAGGTTCAGGGGTGGTACTATCCCTAAGAGCTTTGGATGATGATGGCAGTGTTCTCTCTGGTGCTGTCTGATATGGGAGCCACTAACCTGTGGTACTTAACACATGGCTAGTGAGACTGGAGGATTGAATTTCGGATTTCATTTCATTTTAATTAAATTTCAATAGTCACATGTAGCTAGTAGTAGACAGTGCAGTCTAGGGTAACATGACCATTCTGTGAAACGGTCTGATCAGCCAGAGCATGCAGACAGTCCTGACTTTGATTTTCTAGTATTTAAAAGCATGGGAGGATGGAGGGAACTTGATTATCTTGGCTCGTCTCTGGTAAAATATGAGTGGACTCCAAACTGCTCCTGAAATCAGATTAAGTGGCTTTTGCCACTATGTTATATATTTCTCTGGTGGTCTCAGGAGTGTCCCTGTGGGCATGTGGGAGTATCTAGCTATGTCTGCTGGAAGATTGAAAGCATCTGCTTCCGCTTTGATGCTTTTGGCCTGGAAACTAACCTTTTCCTGTGGCAACCACATTTTCTAGAACAAACACAAAGCTGAAATCCTCAAAAAATTGGAGCATCAGAGGTTGATCGAGGCGGAAAGGAAGAGGATCGCCCAAATGCGCCAGCAGCAGCTGGAGTCAGAGCAGTTTTCGATTTTTGAAGATCAGCTCAAGAAGCAGGAATTAGCTCGGAGTCAGGAATTAGCCCGGAGTCAGCTGCGAAGCCAGGAAACCCCGGCACTGTCAGAGCAGATCGATGGCAGTGCTTTGTCCTGCTTTTCCACACACCAGAACAATTCCTTGCTGAATGTACTTGCAGATCAGTCTAATAAAAGTGATGCAACCAGTTATGCTGGCCACTCACCTCCCGTCAACAGGGCTGTAAAGCCAGCTGCGACTCTAAATGCTGTTCAGAGTAAGTGATACATGCCCATAAGACATGGAATCACCTCTTTTTTGGTCTGTTTGTTTTTCTTTTTTTTTAATTTATTTATTTTTAATTGGAGGATAATTGCTTTACAATATTGTGTTGGTTTCTGCCATACATCAATGAGTCAGCCATCGGTATCCATATGTCCCCCCTTCTTAAGCCCCCGTTTCCACCTCCCACCGCATCCCACCTCTCTTGGTTGTCACAGAGCACCAAATTTGAGCTTGTGAGTCATACAGCAAATTTCCACCAGCTATCTAATTTTATATATGGTAATGTATATGTTTCAGTGCTACTGCCTCAATTTGTCCCATCCTCTCCTTCCCTTCACTGTGTCCACAAGTCTGTTCTCTATGGAACTGTATTTCTGTGACATCTGGACAGGGTCTACTCATTTTATCATGAGTTGTGGTAGTTCCCCTGTATGATGTGGTGTGAGTGACTGTGTCATCTGCCTTTTGCTATATATAACCTTAACATTCAGGAAATGTGATTTGCCCCCTGATAGAGCAGAGACTGCATAATAAGCAAGATTATATTTGATCATGGTACAGATATTTTAGCCGAGAAAAATTCTGAGCGTTTTTTTCATTCATGTATTTTAATCAAGGAACACATAAATCCTAAAAGTAAACAGTTAGCACTGGAGAAGAAAGAAGATGCTGGCAAACTTGTTTGTCCAGAACTTTTGCTCAGTCATTAAATGTAAATATTTAGCATTTCCCTGGCTCAGGAGGATCCGCACACATGGGTGGTTAACCTCCCAGTGGATTATATGTCTCTTCCAAGAATTAATGCTGCTTGGGACCGTTACATCAGTGCTGGCAGGTTTCCAAAACCAAGTGGGAAAATTTCCCAGCAAACGCTGTCAGATGGAGTTTGTATTTCTTTTTATTTGGAAAGACTTATGATAAACAATCATGCTATAAATTACTCTACTGCCAGTTATTTCTGAAAACATGATGCTATTACTTAATGATGATCAACTTCCATAAGATATAAGCAACACATGGCAAACACGAAAAAAGAATATCCTAAGGCTTATAGAATATGAGATGTATTGTCTGCAGCCTCTGCACTTTGTGCCAAGTGAAAACAACACACGTGCATGTGAGCAGTTGATCTAAGACCCCAAGATGTAAAAGCGCTTGTACCTTCCCACTTACATACAAATAATCTATATGCAAATGTAATTCTGCCTTCCTTCTGGTCATTGTTCACTTTTATAAGTTTTAAAATAAAATGCAGGAAGGGGAGCAGCAGATAATTTCATTTTTAGAATTTATATTTACCTGTGGTCACTTGAGAGATGGGATGTAAGGTTTGTTTTTTTAGCTTTTTCTCCCTTTTCTGTTTCTTAGATTTAGTGGTTGAAGGACTGAGATGCGTCGTTTTATCAAGAGATCTTTGCCACAGATTTCTGCTTCTGGCAGAATCCAATACAGTGAGAGGAATAGAAACCTGTGGAATACTCTGTGGGAAGCTGGTATGGACTGTGTTTCATGTCTTCTCTGCACAGGATACTGTCCGTAGAACTGGCTTTCTTGTGATGAGTTGAGCAGAACAAAAACATCCTCAGTGTCATTATGAAACTTCCTGTATATAGATTAATGTGATAAAACTACTGTCATTAATGGAATTATCCTTCTAGAAAATGGATTGCAAAATCTCAGGGAAGCTATAAAGTTTGTTGTAAAGAACTAATCACACTGTAAATTAAGTCTTTGTTTAGAAAAAGGGGGGTTTTCAGATTTCCAGAACTGTCTTGTTTTCTAAATCAGATTTCCCTTGCAATTGTTAGTTTTGCATACATTCCTATAATTAACTCAACTTGCTTGTATCTGTGGCAGCGATAATCTTGCCACCCTTTTTCAGATATGTGAAGAATAAAGCTAGGGTGTTGTTGTTTTCTTTAAAGCAGTAGTTTCAGCAAACTGCAATCATATAGCACCGGTCATATTTAAGTATGGAAGATTTTATCAGAAATAAGTGATGAAAGACAGTGTCAAACTAGGAGATAAAAGAGAGAAGATGCATTTAGTTTTCTACTTCAAAAAAGATATCCTCTCTTTGGGGTATCAGTTTATATTTCTGAATCCAGGCACATTTTCATTCCTAAACATTTTCTTGAGGACTCTTATTTAATGATATGTTTCATTCAACACACATTCTCCTACTGTATTCCAGTGTTGCATCATCATGGTTTCCTCCAGGGAGAGGAAGAAGAGAAGATAAGCACAGAATAACCTGTCATTTCCTCCCCACAGCTGCCTTCTTTGCCCTGCAGGGGGGGCAGTATGCTAAGGATGCGTCTTCCCCAAGACCACATGTTGTACTTAGTTTGATTGATTCATTCATTCTTCATTCATCCTTTCATCAAACAAATATTCACAGGCCCTGCCCTAGGTGTTGGCATTCAGAAGCCTGCAACAGCCACAGTCTTGCCACATGATACCTATATGATGCTTATAAAGAACCAGACATATAATTAAGTATAAATGGAGCTGGGTGCTCTCAGTGGAAGTGTAGGGTATAGTGGGAAGGTGTAGGGGGGAAGGTCAAGAAGGGCTTCCCTTGGGACTTCCCTGTTGGTCCAGTGGCTAAGACTCTGCTCTCCCAATGCAGGGGTCCTGGGTTCGATCCCTGGACAAGGAGCTAGATCATGCATGCAGCAACTAAGACCAAGTGCAGCCAAATTAAAATAAATAAATGATTTTAAAAATTAAATAAAAAAGAAGGGCTTCCCTTGAAAGGTGATGTTTACATTGCATATGTTTAGAATACATAAAATTAGCCATGAAAGGAGGGGCTGGGGTGGAAGGAAGTGTTATAATCAAGGCCAAAGGAATAGTGCCCAGTTTGCAGAAGCATCCTAGGAGCAGAGACAGGATGGTGCTGTCGAAGGAGGGAAAGCTCCTCACTGCACAAACACCTCTTATCTGAGGATCCTATCGCTACAACCCTCTTCCTTTCAACTCTTTATCTTTTACCTAAGGGGATAAAAGAGGGGCAGGGGGTCACAGAGGATGAGATGTTTGGATGGCATCACCAACTCAATGGACATGAGTTTGAGCAAACTGTGAGAGATAGTGAAGGATAGGAAGGCCTGGCGTGCCACAGTCCATGGGGTCACAGAGTCAGACGTGATTTAATGACTGAACAACAACAAAGGGATGAAAGGTTTTTTTCTTTCCTCTTTATCTAATTGCCTATCCAAAACAGCGTCTTAATTATGGAAAATCCCCGTGAATCCCTGCCCCCAATAGTAAAAGAAAGTCGTAAGTCTTCAGGTGAAATTAAATAATAAGAAAGACCATCAACTTTCACAAACCATTAGAAACTGTCCCTTCAATAAAACCACAAAATTATTTAATGACCATCTCCCCTTCCAGAGAAACCTGCTGCTATTTTATTCTGATTTTTCTATGGACGTTCTAATGCAGCGTTTTACTTACTATCTAAACTTCCAGGGACCGGCCCAGGATACTGATTCCTATTAATGATACATTTTTCTGTTGTGAAAATGGGTTTCAAGCGCCAAACAATTGACTCTCAAAGTTTTTGGTAAATGATCCGTTTTCAAGTCTGGGTCTTTGTTTTTGAATTGTGATGTGGGTGGGAGGAGGATGATGTAAGTGGTGGGTACTCTCTGGTCTTATTAAAACATTACACTTCCTACTCAGGCTTTTTTTTTTTTTCTGTCAGGTGTTTATTATTCTCTTTGCTCTTTGTTTTTCAGACACATAATGAATTTACTATTACCCACTTAATAGTGCCAAAGCAGTCTGCGGGACCAGACTATTGTGACGTAGAGAATGTAGAAGAATTATTCAGTGTTCAGGATCAACACGATCTCCTCACTCTGGGGTGGATCCATGTACGTTCGACCTTTTGGGTTTTAGGTTGTTGTTGGTTTGTGTGTGTGTGTGTGCACGCGCACGTGTGTGTGTGTGTGTGTAAGGCTTTTTTCCTCCTGGAGGAATTTCGGCTTAATCGAAATAATTTATTATTTTTAATTTTTCCACGTGTAATAAATGTCATCATATTAAAGCATTTTCTTCAATGTGAGACAGTGTCTAAATATGTCAAATCTGGATTTGGAGAGGGCTATTATAAGTATGCTTTTTTTTCTACCATTCCAAGTTAAAAGAGAAACTTTTGGAAGTCAGGTTGGCTTGTCTTGATGATTTTATGTAGTCTAATGGAGGCCTAGGCAGATTTTTATCTGTCTAATGTGATTAGACAATTATTAATATTCTTTTTCCATTGGCTGTGGGTCTAAAGTAGATTAAGAAAATTTCTGAAAATGTTTCTTTTAAACAATGTTTGTACTTGTCAGATAGGGACCATATACTCCATTGTATAACTACATCCCCTACAGGCCACAGATATTTGTGCCATTGCATATACAGCCATGGAGTGGGACCAAAAATTTGTGTTCCAACATTTACCAAGCCACCATAGAAGCAGGACAGGGCTTACAAATTAAAAGACAGGAGTTTAAATATCAGCTCTGCTAAAAATTCACTGTAGGAATGTTGACAAGTGATTTAAGCAATCTCAGCATCAGCTTTTCTTCCATAAAATAGGGACATAATAATGGACTTCATATGTCAGTGAATTTCTCAACACATTTTCTTCTTGGGACCCAGAATACTGAAGCGATTGTTATTGGTGATGATATGGTACTTTTCTATCCATGGTTCCCCTATTTGGTGAACATTTTCCCATCCAGTCTCACTCTGGGCCTGGGGTAGGAACAAGTCATCTCACTGAAGACTGAGAAGGAACCACCTTTTATTTTGCTTGCTTTATAGAGAAGTATTTACTAGTGGAAAGACACATATCCACATCTACACACACACACCTCAACATACACATACACACACAGTCACCAAGCTTCCGGTGTTCTGTAATTCAAAAGAGCAGGGGAGAGTGCAGTCCTGGCATTACGTGTAAATTACTGTGCCCTTGGTCAGGACTCCTAGCCTCCTGTTTCCAGGTTCCCTCATTGATCCAGTGGGGCTACTGACTACCTTCTCTCATGCCTTCACTAAAGACTTGAGATTTAGGACTTCCCTGGTGGTACAGTGGATAAAATTCGCCTGCCAATGAAGGGGACCTGGGTTCGATCCCTGGTCTGGGAAGATCCCACATGCTGCCAAGTAACTGAGCCTGTGCACCACAGCTGCTGAGCCCAAGCTCCAGATCGTGTGAACCGCGACTGCTGCACCTGAGCGCCACAACTACTGAATCCCTCAGGCTTCAGCCTGTGTTCCACAAAAAGAGAAGCCACCACAATGAGAAGCCTGCACACGGCAATGAAAGAAAGCCTGCGTGCAGCAAGGAAGACCCAGTGCAGCCAAAAAAAAAAAAGATTTGGGTTTAAAAGTTAAGATCATTTCTATTCTTCAGTTGATCTAGGTCTTTGCAGAGCAAGAGTTATTTTTTCCTGGCACAACATGTATCTCTCTGTAAATAGATATCAATGGATTTTACTTTCATTCTGTGAAATAGAGAGGAGCTTTTAAATCTCACATTTCTTCAAACGATCATAGTTATATGTAAAGACATGAAGTGATTTGTATGGGTCTGTGCCCCTGAGTTAATAATAACAACATTAGAATAACAGTAATGGCAATACCAGCAATCATAACAGCTAATGATTTTGATACCTTTCTGTGTACTGGGCACTGTTCTATGAATTTTACATTGATTATCTCATTTAATTTTCATAGTAATCCCATGAAGAAAATTATTATTATCGTTATTTTACAACTGATGACATAGGTATGAGGATGTTAAAGAATTTTCGCAGTGTCATACAACTAGTAAGTGAGGAAGCCAAGACCTAGCATGAATACAACCTTGGATTCATGATTTAAGTGGTCACGTTCCTTTTTGAAAGTGGTTGGAGTTTATTGTGAATTTAAAAATCATTATGAATGCATGTATTTTTTCATAGTCAAATATAGACTTCTGATTTGCCTCTCATAAACACTTCTGTATATAGCCAAAACCCAGAAGATAGTTCTTTTAATTTATAATCTCCCCTTTCCTCTCATCATGCAAGATGCACGCCAAATATATTCAGCAACTCTGAGAATTCCTTTCTCTTATTGTAGGGGGTGTAGATCCGTGAAAGGACACCGCATAGTGGGATATATTTAGCAATAATTTTCCTTTTGTGTCCACAGTTTCATATCTTAAGTATCTTGCAGTCAAGGTTCTGTTCCTTGCAGGCAAGTTACTTGAAGGAGCCTCAGGATCTTTATACATAAAACTGAGATGTTAATAATAAGTATCTCCCAGATGAGTGGCAATGATTAAATGAGGATCTATTTAAAGCCTCTGGCAAAACTCCAGTTTTATCTTTCCCGATAAGCAGAAAGTATATAAACACTCCTGAGAATCTCTTTTCAAAGTCATAGTTATTCCATAAACGTATGAAGGGAAGGATTATGTCAGTAAGACATTTTTCAAAATCCTTATTTGATTAATGGTGGTAAAAAAGAAAAAGCAAATAGCTAGAGTGTTTTCTTGCAATGGGCTCTGGTTTTGGCTAAGACTAATCTGTTGCTTGTTCAATAAGATTGTCTTCTTTTCTTTTTATAGACACATCCAACCCAAACTGCATTCTTATCCAGTGTTGATCTCCACACTCACTGTTCCTATCAGCTCATGTTGCCAGAGGCCATTGCCATCGTCTGTTCACCAAAGCATAAAGAGTAAGTGTAACTTGAGAGGGTTTAAGTAAGGTTTCATCTGGGGCTGCTGGGTTCAGGTGTGTCCACACACCAGGTTGAAGCCCTTGGATAAGCGGGTACACCATGCCCTTAGGGAAAAGAGATTGGTTCCTGCTGACTTCCAAATATGTGTAGCTCTTCAGTCTTTTGCTTTTTAAGATCCTTTCCATGGTAGAATTACCATGGAATTCTTTCTTTAGTTAATGTGAACTTGAAGTGGATAAACCAGATGTTGTCTCAGTTTGCCATTTGGGACCTTAGTTCTGTTGTATGATTTCTTTTGTGAGAAGATGTCCAGCTCAGGGAATTCCCTGGTGGTCCAATGGTTAGGACTCCACACTGCCATTTGTGGGGGCATGAGTTCGATCCCTGGTCAGGGAACTAAGATCCTCTTGCCACACAGTGTGACCAACAAAAAAAAAAGAAAGAAAGAAAATTTCCAGACTTAGCTTAATTATCTCCAAAACCTTCTTAAGTCTTGGGGACAATGATTATTGCAGCACAGTTATGAGCAGATGAGTCAGCCATTGGAATCCCAGCTTGATTAGCGACCACTGTGAGCCTCAGTCTTGTCAGATCCCTGATACCTGCCCATCACAGATTAATGTGAAGGTGAAACTAGATGATAGTTTATGGAAGAGCTTAGCAGGGTGCCTGGAACTCAATACATATTTGCTGTGGCTGTGTAAATATTAGTTATACCTTAGAAATGCTGCAGATTCAGTTCCAGACCACCACAATTAAGCAATTAATGCAAGTCACATGAATGTTTTGGTTTCCCAGTGCACGTAAAACTTTGGTTCACACTGTAGTCTGTTAAGTGTGCAATAGCATTATTTCTAAAACACTGTATATACCTTAAATTTTAAAAAAACATATTGCTCAGAAATGCTATCATCTGAGTCTTCGCCAAGTCAGAGTAGTAACAGCAAAGAGCACTGATCATGCTTTTCCATAACAAATACAATAATGAAAAAATTTGAAGTATTGTGAGAATTACCAAAAGGTGACAGAGAGATTTGAAGTGAGCAGATGCTGTTGGGAAAATGGCTCCAATAGACTTGCTTAAGGAAAAGTTGCCACAATCCTTCAATTTGTAAAAAACGCAATATCATTGAAGGGCTGTAAGTCAAGTACAATAAAATGAGTATGCGGGTCACTTTATGTATGACGGCATACATGATCGATGGAGGATAGACATATCCGTCACTTGTAATTTCTTCCCCTGAGGTCTTGGCTTTTCCTCCAAGGTCTCCCACTGCCCTGTTACTGTCCTTCAGGCGCTTGGCGTTAGCATTGGTCTCTCCGGTCTTCCTCTAGGCCGCCAGCGCAATATTGATTTTTTTTTTAAAAAACTGTAAAGTTTATAGTTTGTAGTTTCTTTCTCCATTCCATTTGAGGAATATGTATGCATGTGCCATTGAAATAAAACATCTGCAGATGATCCTTAATTTTTGTACCTTTTTTCCCTAAAATTTAGCACCGGCATCTTCAGGCTCACTGACGCTGGCATGTTTGAGGTTTCCGCTTGTAAAAAGAAGGGCTTTCATCCACACACCAAGGACCCCAGGCTGTTCAGTGTGAGTAGATAGGCAATGTTGATTATTTTTTGTACACAGAATTTACTTTTCTCCCCTTCCTTTATTTAAAAATTGAGATATAGCTGATGTAATATGGTAGTTTCAGTTGTACAATATAGTAACATTTTCATACCTTATGAAATGATCACCAGGGTAAGTCTAGTACCATCTGTCCCTATACCAAGTTATTACAAGATTATTGACCATATTCCTTATGCTGTATATTACACCCCTGTGGCTTAAAAAGACGTGGCGTTGTATATGTACACACACACACAAACACATACACACAGTGAAATATTATTCAGTCATAAAAAAAATAAAATCTTATCATTTGCAACAACATGGATGAATCTATAGGGTATTATGCTAAGTGAAATAAGTCATACAGAGAAAGACAATGTGATTTCACTTTTATGTGGAATCTGAAAAACAGAAACAAAACAGGGTAATAGATACAGAGAACAAATGGGTGGCTGACAGAGGGTAGGGGGTTTGCAGGGTGAAATAGATGAAGATTAAGAGGTATGAATCTCCACTTATAAAACAAATAAGCCTCTGTTTTTTAAGAGGGAAATAGTAGCAGTATGATACGGGATAAAACCCTTTATTCCTTAGTTTAGAATTTTCTTATCTCAAAAACTTAATCAAAATCTTTGTATTTCCTTCTGATGTCTTGTCATTATTATTTTATTTACAAAGGAAAGAGTATTTCTGTAGCAGAGTTGATTACATATAAAGTTTCCTTTCCATCACTGTATATATGTGGGACTATGTATATTTAAACAATTATAGTTTTCTTTGGAGTCCCCAAAAGCAAGCAGTTATTAAAGAAAATGAGATTAGATGTGTCTTGAATTATTTCTGCTTGATACAACCATATTAGTTTTTCATAACAGTTCAATGAAAACTGTTACCCTGTTTTTTGATGAGCTTCGTGTAACTCTAGAGTAACGTTATCTGAATACATCTTTTTTTGTTTGCTTGACTGTTCCCCGTCTGAGACATCAGAGAAACATGATTGTGAAGTTAGGATTTATTTAACATGAAAACTACTTGGCACCCTCTGTAAATATTTTCTTGCTGTTGAAAATGAGTATATATGATTATGTTTGTTCTGAGTGGAAATATTTTTCAAAATTAGGGACATTTTTAAATCAGGAAATTCATACTCCTCCTCTAGAGAGAATCATGCTAAACATGAGCTAAAGCCAGTCTTTCTTTCCTAGGTATGCAGACATGTGTTGGTGAAAGACATAAAGATAATCGTGCTGGATCTGAGGTGATACGTTCCGAAGATTAGCACCCTCCATGCCAGACACTTACCCATGGATCCGTGGCTGCCGGATTTTCTTAAGATGTTTCCAGAAATGACTGATATTTTATATTTATACATTTTAGATCAGAGAGTTTGATATTTATTACTTTTGCACATTTTGACGCTTTATTTTTGGGTTGCTTTGTCTTAAAAGAGGTTACAGTGGAGTTGTCAGTACCTATTAATATGCTTGAATACTATGACCACATAATAAATTGCGCTGCAAACAACATGTCTGGTTTTAAACTTATTATATAAGTTTCAAGTGTACAACATAATGATTCATAGTTTTTAAAAGTTATACTGTCTGGTATTTTGAGAGATCTCTGCATGAATTTTCAGAGCTTCAGATGTTTCGCTATTATTTTTTCCCTGTAAAATGCAATTCCAAACAAGAAGTTCTGAGTACCAGGTGATCTCTAAGACAGGCCATCTGTTTCTGCAACTTTTCCCCGTGGGTGGTCAAGAAATACAACTGCAGACAGTTGAGTCCATCCTGTGATTTTCAGTGCCAGGTAATCCTGGCTCAGAGTCTGCAGTCAATCTTAGTGTAGGAAACCGGAGCCTGAGCTACTACCCAGGGGTCAGGTGTCAGAGGGCCTGAGATAACCTGTGATTCATGAACTTGATTTAGAGGACTAAGAGCAGGTATACTTGAGAAAGGAATAAAAAAAAAAAGGCTCAGATGGAAGCGTAAAACCTATTTCTGTGAAAGTCAGGGGGTGACAGGGAGAAGAAATGAGGCATAGGAAATCCCGATAATTCTCAACCGAAAAGAAGAAATAAAATGATTTGGAAAGAACTTGTAATTAAAAGTGTCTATATAAACCAAGGCATGGGGAATAGGAAGAAAAATATGTTTAAACTGAATAGGGTATCTTGAATACAATAGGCTTAGAATGGGATTTGTGACTGGTGCCTGGATAATAAAAGCACTTAACTGGATTGAAAGATAATGAATTAATAGAAGGAAAGAGGGACTGATGGAGCATGTTGACAAGTTGAATTGGTAGGAAAACCCTGAGAGTGGAAACATTATGAAGAAAATTTAGCCCAAAAGAAAGGGAGAAGAAAGGAAGTCAAGCTAACCTGATCGAATCTCTCTTTTCAAAGTCTTGCCTGTCAACCACAGCTTTCCCAAATTTTTTCCTCCTGGCATTGTATCCTAAATGCCCTTGTCTGCATGTACAAGCAACCACTTTTTAGTGCAAGGATTTCTGTAATCCTTGGAGGAATACTCCCTACACTCTGTGCTTAGATGAAATAACATTTCTCCTTCTTTTGTCTGCTCCCTAATACAGGTATCACGGCAGCCAGCTTCTACTCCAGTTCTCATTCACTGTAGGCAGCTCAATGGCTTGCTTCTGCCTATGACAACTTGTAGGCTTGGAAAGTTCAGTTTCCAGCCCCCAGAAGCAGATCTTTACCACTCAAGGCACCAAGACTTGAGTCTATAGTCTCTGTCAGCTAAAGGCAAATTACCTCTGTGAACCTGGATCCATGAACAACCCACTTTCCCCTGAGTGATGCTGTCCTCAACGTCTTAGAATTTAAGGACAGTGTGATCCTGGCATACTATGATCAAACAGGAAAAGATGATATAACTTATTCAAGTAAAAATAACCATTAGGACTAGGCAGAATTGAGAAATGAATGACATCCTCAAAGTAGAAACCAAAGACAGAGTAATAGATGACGAGGATGTAAGATGAGAAACATCTGATGAATAAACTATGGCCATGAAATGGTGCCTAGAGATAGAAAGGACTCAACTGAAAGCCCAGAACTTTTAGCTTCTTAGCTTTCTGGAGAGAATAGAAAGAGCTACTATGACCATTCGGAGCCAATTATATCCCTTCTGCATAGCAAATTAGACAACTCATTTTTCATTAAAAAGATTATGTCTCCTAAAGAGTGGGGCATTCTTGGCATTTTTATTCCCTTGCAAGGAGATGGGAAATGTCAGGCTGAAATGAATTTGGAAAAGTTGCCCTTAAAGGGCGTGTGGTTTTCTTATTGCTGGATGCAAACCCAGCTAGCCAGATTTGCCAGGAGAACCTTGTCCCAGAGCTGAAGGCAGCAAACCTGTGACTTGCCCTGCCTGGAAGAGTCTCTGTGTCTGAAGGAGGAGTCATCAGACATGTGGCCACACTCCTGAGGGCTGGGCTGACTGAAGCAGAACCCACGTGAGTCACCCTGGAGGTTCTCCTGAGTGTGAGTGTGAGTGTATGTGGGTGGGTGCGACCATAGATGTTCCCTGGAAGTGCTTCCTCTGGAAGAGCTTGTTCCCAGCAGGCGGTGAAACTCACTCTTTTGAAAATTAATCCATTCCAGAACCCCATTTGCCACCTCCTTACCTTCAAAGGAAAAGACAGTTCATTTCTAAGATAGTTCATTTCTATCAAAGGCAAAGATAGTTCATTTCTTTTCAGATTGCTGCTTCTGTAGAAAAAAGAACCAATTACACCTTTTATTGGAGTATAGTTGATTTACAATGTTGTGTTGGTTTCTGTTGTAAAGTGTATCAGTTATACTATTATATTAACACATAAACATACGTCTACTCGTTTTTAGCTTCTTTTCCCATATAGGTCATTTCAGAATGCTGAGAATTTTCTTCAGTGTTTAATGCTACTCTGCTTGTATTCAGCTCCTGGCACCTGGTATGTACTTGTTATGGGCTTAGTTGTGTCCCCCAGAAATTGTATGTTGAAGTCATAAACCCCCAATACTTTAGAATGTGACTGTATTTCAAGATAGAACCTTCAGAGAGGTTAAGTAAGCTAAAATTTGGCCACTAGAGGGAACCCTAATCCAATGTGACTATTCAGAAGTTAAGTATTTGTCTACAGTCAACACATGTTCTATAGTCAACATGTGTGCGTGGGTGCCCACACACACGCGTGTGCGCATGCACTTGGTCACTCAGTCCACCTCTTTGCGACTGCATGGACGATAGCCTGCAAGGCTCCTCTGTCCATTGAATTTCCCAGGCAAGTATACTGCAGTGGGTAGCCTTTTCCTGCTCCAGGGGATATTCCTGACCCAGGGATCAAACCTGGGTCTCCTTCTTTGCAGGCAGATTCTTTACCCTCTGAACCACCAGAAAAGCCCATAATTAAGTTAAAATTTGGCCACTAGAGGGGGCTTCCCTGGTGGCTCAGCTGGCTAGAAAAATACACCTGCAAAGCGGGAGACCTGGGTTTGATCCCTGGGGTGGGAAGATCCCCTGGGGAAGGGCATGGCAGTATTCTTGCCTGGAGAATCCCCATGGACAGAGGAGCCTGGCGGGTTACAGTCCATGGGGTTGCAAAGAGTCAGACACAACTGAGTGACTAAGCACAGCACACAGCCCTAATCCATTGTGGCTGGGTCCTTATAAAAGAAGATTTCAGGACACAGACACAGAGGGAAGACTTTGTGAAGACAAGGAGAAGATGGCCATCTGCAGGGAGAGAGGCCTCAGAAGAAACCAAATCTGTCAACAACTTGATGTCTAACTCCCAGCCTCCGGAAATGTGAGAAAATAAATTTCTATTGTTTAAATCAAGTTACCCAGTCCTGGTACTTTGTTATGGTCACCCTAGCAAATCAATACAGTACTCCAAAAATATTTACTGAAGTTGTTTTTTTTTTCCCTCAGGGAATAGAAATGACTTTTTTTGTTGTCATGCAAAAATCATCCTCTTTTCCACAGACCTTTTCAGTTATAGAGGAGAAAAGCAGGATGCCTATGGATTATTCTCAGCTACTGAAGTTATTTCTAGTTTCTTTTTAGTAGAATTTGGTTGTGGGGGAAATGGCATTATCAGTTCAGTTCAGTGGCTCAGTCATGTCCGACTCTTTGCGACCCCATGAATCACAGCACGCCAGGCCTCCCTGTCCATCACCAACTCCCAGAGTCTACCCAATCCCATGTCCATTGAGGCGGTGAAGTCATCCAGCCATCTCATCCTCTGTCGTCCCCTTCTCCTCCTGCTCTCAATCCTTCCCAGCATTAGGGTCTTTTCCAATGAGTCAACTCTTTGCATGGGGTGGCCAAAGTATTGGAGTTTCAGCTTCAACGTCAGTCCTTCCAATGAACACCCAGGACTGATCTCCTTTAGGATGGACTGGTTGGATCTTCTTGCAGTCCAAGGGACTCTCAAGAGTCTTCTCCAACACCACAGTTCAAAAGCATCAATTCTTCACCACTCAGCTTTCTTCACCATCCAACTCTCACATCCATACATGACTACTGGAAAAACCATAGACTTGACTAGACGGACCTTGGCTGGCATAGTAATGTCTCTGCTTTTTAATATGCTATCTAGGTTGGTCATAACTTTCCTTCCAAGGAGTAAACATCTTTTAATTTCATGGCTGTAATTACCATCTGCAGTGATTTTGGAGCCCAAAAAAATAAAGTCGGCCACTGTTTCCACTGTTTCCCCATCTTTTTGCCATGAAGTGATGGGACCAGATGCCATGATCTTAGTTTTCTGAATGTTGAGCTTTAAGCCAACTTTTTCACTCTCCTCTTTCACTTTCATCAAGAGGCTCTTTAGTTCTTCTTCACTTTCTGCCATAAGGGTGGTGCCATCTGCATATCTGAGGTTATTGATATTTCTCCTGGCAATCTTGGTTCTAGCTTGTGTTTCTTCCAGCCCAGCATTTCTCATGGTGTACTCTGCATATAAGTTAAATAAGCAGAGTGACAATATACAGCCTTGATGTACTCCTTTTCCTATTTGGAACCAGTCTATTGTTCCATGTCCAGTTCTAACTGTTGCTTCCTGACCTGCATACAGGTTTCTCAAGAGACAGGTCAGATGGTCTAGTATTCCCATCTCTTTCAGAATTTTCCACAGTTTATTGTGATCCACACAGTCAAAGGCTTTGGCATAGTCAATAAAGCAGAAATAGATGTTTTTCTGGGACTCTCTTGCTTTTTCAATGATCCAGCAGATGTTGGCAATTTGATCTCTGGTTCCTCTGCCTTTTCTAAAACCAGCTTGAACATCTGGAAGTTCATGGTTCACGTATTGTTGAAGCCTGGCTTTCAGAATTTTGAGCATTACTTTACTAGCATGTGAGATGAGTGCAATTGTGCAGTAGTTCGAGCATTCTTTGGCATTGCTTTTCTTTGAGATTGGAACGAAAACTGACCTTTTCCAGTCCTGTGGCCACTTCTGAGTTTTCCAGATTTGCTGGCATATTGAGTGCAGCATTTCCACAGCATCATCTTTCAGGATTTGAAATAGCTCAACTGGAATTTTCATCACCTCCACCAGCTTTGTTCATAGTGATGCTTTCTACGGCCCACTTGACTTCACGTTCCAGGATGTCTGGCTCTAGGTGAGTGATTACACCATCGTAATTATCTGGGTCGTGAAGATCTTTTTTGTACAGTTCTTCTGTGTATTCTTGCCACCTCTTCTTAGTATCTTCTGCTTCTGTTAGGTCCATACCATTTCTGTCCTTTATTGAGCCCATCTTTGCATGAAATGTTCCCTTGGTATCTCTAATTTTCTTGAAGAGATCTCTAGTCTTTCCCATTCTGTTTTCCTCTATTTCTTTGCATTGATCACTGAGGAAGGCTTTCTTATCTCTCCTTGCTATTCTTTGGAACTCTGCATTCAGATGGGAATATCTTTCCTTTTCTCCTTTGCTTTTCACTTCTCTTCTTTTCACAGCTATTTGTAAGGCCTCCTCAGACAGCCATTTTGCTTTTTTGCATTTCTTTCCATGGGGATTGTCTTGATCCCTGTCTCCTGTACAATGTCATGAACCTCTGTCCATAGTTCATCAGGCACTCTGTCTATCAGATCTAGTCCCTTAAATCTATTTGTCACTTCTAGTGTATACTCATAAGGGATTTGATCTAGGTCATACCTGAATGGACTAGTGGTTTTCCCTACTTTCTTCAATTTCAGTCTGAATTTGGCAATAAGGTGTTCATGATCTGAGCCACAGTCCGCTTCTGGTCTTGTTTTTGCTGACTGTATAGAGCTTCTCCATCTTTGGCTGCAAAGAATACAATCAATCTGATTTCGGTGTTGACCATCTGGTGATGTCCATGTGCAGAGTCTTCTCTTGTGTTGTTGGAAGAGGGTGTTTTCTATGACCAGCACGTTCTCTTGGCAAAACTCTATTAGCCTTTGCCCTGCTTCATTCTGTACTCCAAGGCCAAATTTGCCTGTTACGCCAGGTGTTTCCTGACTTCCTACTTTTGCATTCCAGTCCCTTATAATGAAAAGGACATCTTTTTTGGATGTTAGTTCTAAAAGGTCTTGTAGGCCTTCATAGAACCATTCAAGTTCAGCTTCTTCAGTGTTACTGGTCGGGCATAGACTTGGATTACCGTAATATTGAATGGTTTGCCTTGGAAATGAACAGAGATCATTCTGTCATTTTTGAGATTGCATCCAAGTACTGCCTTTCGGACTCTTTTTTTGACCATGGTGGCTACTCCATTTCTTCTAAGGGATTCCTGCCCACAGTAGTAGATATAATGGTCATCTGATTTAAATTCACCCTTTCCAGTCCATCTTAGTTTACTGATTCCCAGAATGTTGACATTCACTCTTGCTATCTCCTGTTTGACCACTTCCAATTTGCCTTGATTCATGGACCTAACATTCCAGGTTCCTATGCAATATTGCTCTATACAGCATCGGAGTTTGCTTCTATCACCAGTCACATCCACAGCTGAGTATTGTTTTTGCTCTGGCTCCATCCCATCATTCTTTCTGGAGTTATTTCTCCACTAATCTCCTGTAGCATATTGGGCACCTACCGACCTGGGGAGTTCATCTTTCAGTGTCCTATCTTTTTGCCTTTTCATACTGTTCATGGGGTTCTCAAGGCAAGAATACTGAAGTGGTTTGCCATGCCCTTCTCCAGTGGACCACATTCTGTCAGACCTCTCCACCAAGACCCGTCCGTCTTGGATGGCCCCACATTACATGGTTTAGTTTCTTTGAGATAGACGAGTCTGTGGTCCGTGTGCTCAGATTGGCTAGTTTTCTGTAATTATAGTTTCAGTGTGTCTGCCCTCTGATGCCCTCTCGCAACACCTACTGTCTTACTTGGGTTTCTCTTACTTTGGACGTGGGGTATCTCTTCACGGCTGCTCCAGCAAAGTGCAGCCGCTGCTCCTTACCTTGGACAAGGGGTATCTACTCACAGCGGCCCCTCCTGACTTTGAATATGGAGTAACTCCTCTCGGCCCTCCTGTGCCCACGCAGCCGCCGCTCCTTGGACAGCATTATATTTGATATAAAATGTCACTTATGACCACATTCTAGAATTGGCTCAGTATTTTTCTCCCCAATTCATCCCCTGCTGCAGCCACTTGGTCATGCTGGCAACTGCCTTGTTACAATGTTTGGATTTAAATTCAAGTTTCTGTTGCAAAAGCAACTACAGTTGTCCAGGAATGTGGAAAGCAGATGTTTCTCTTCCAGCATGCCCTGCAGAATTTCCTAGCAAGCAAATGTCTTCTGTGAAAAGGATGCTTGAGGAAGGTCATGTCTTTGGCAAAGATAAAAGAAAGGTAAACTTTTAACTGCTTATTCTTGGAAGGCTTTAGCATGTTACTTATTGTGAAGACAACCATGTGATTGTTGGTTAAGATATGATAAGACAACCAAAGAACTCTTCTGGGGTTTTTTTGTTTTTTTTTTTAAGAAATTTGTTTCCTTTTTTAGTATCTTGGCTCTTCACCAGGCAAGAATGTTTTTTTCTTGGGGGTAGCTGACAAAAACAGTAGTTTAGTTGGGTTGGGGAAATGCAGAGGATGAGAGAGAGAAAGACAAGGAAAATAGAGAAGGACCCTGGGGGAGAGAGGGTAAAATTAGAATACTGGAGACCGACTTTTCTTAATTTGTTTGAAATGAATGTCTTGGGCATTATCTAGACCAAAAGACATTCTAAAACCAACTAGAGAGAATTAGTTTAGTTTTGTCTTGTCTCACTTCTATCAAGGAGGATTAACTATTCATTTGCGTCAAGTTAACAAGAGTTGATATGAAAACCTAATTTACTCATATTAGTCTTTGAATGGGTGTGTTCCAGATGTATCAAAGTAATGAGTAGTGAATCTGTATTCTTGAATCTGAAGAGGATATTTAAAATTTCTCTCCAGTTTTTCAAGAATAAAAGCATTTATAGGTTGTGCAAAAGATAAGCTTCATTATGTTTCCTCCTAATAGAAAGCTAATGCGCAAGTAAAACAAACAACTGGAAGACATTTACTCTGTTCTTGACTTTAGGCAAGGGTTCTTTACCTATAGAAATGAGGTGTCTGAATTAACTGAGTTTTCAGGTTTCTTTCAGCAATAAAACTTTATACTTGTCAATGTTTTTTATAATTTTTCCAGGGCAATATATTATTTTTTCTTTTTTATTAAAAAGAAATTTATTGAGGTGAAATCCACATAACACAAAATTAACCATTTTAAAGTGAACAAGTCAGTCACAGTACATTCACAGAGTTGTACAACTATCATCTCTGTCTAGTTCCAAAACATTTCCATCTCTGCAAAGTGAAACTCCTTACCCATTAAGCCATTTAGCCCCATGCCCCTCCCCCAACCTCTGGCAATCACCAATATGCATTCTGATTCTACAGATTTATCTATTGTAGAGATTTCATATAATTGAAATCATACATTATGTGAACTTTTGTGTCTGGCTTCATACCCTTGGTGTAACATTTTAAAGGTCCATTCATGTTGTGACATATATCAATGCATTCCTTTTCATTCCTTTTCATTCACCCATCAGTGGACTTGTGGATTGTTTCCACCTTTTGGCTGTTGTGGGTATCAGGGGCTGCTATGAGCCTGTGTGTGTATGGACTTGTTTCCGTGTATGTTTTCCATTTTTGGGGGTACAAATTTAGTGGTAGAATTGCAGGGTCACTTAATTCTATGCTTACCTTTTCCATAGCAGCTAAAACATTTTATATTCCCAGTAACAATGTTCAAGGATTCCAATTTCTTCCCCTTGCCAACACCTAATTTTTTATTATTATAGCCATCCTAGTAGGTGTGATGTGGTATCTCACTGTAGTTTTGACAGAGCAATACATTATTAATTTTTTCAAAGTCAACTTAATAATAAAAGCAGAAGTGATGATGAAGGCATCTGAATCTTCTACAATCCACTCTTATCACACTCTTACTGTTGTGGGTGAGTAGTCCTAGGCCCTTACCAAGTTCTCTAGAACTAAGTTCAGAAGCAGATTTTTATTTTTTCAAGGACAGTCAACTCTGGGCTGTACAGGATTAGAAATAAAGAAGGGCAAACAACCAACTAGAGTCACAGGAATAGCGCTCTAAAATACTGCTTTTGCTTTTCATCAAATGCATTGGTTTATACATTCACAGGCTTCTCTGGCAGCTCAGTTGGTAAAGTGTCTGCCTGCAATGTAGGAGACCTGGGTTCGATCCCTGAGTCGGGAAGATCCCCTGGAGAAAGAAATGGCAACCCACTCCAGTGTCCTGGCCTGGAGAATTCCATGGACAGAGGAGCCTGGTGGGCTACCATCCAGGGGGTCATAAAGAGTCGGACACAACTGAGTGACTAACACTGTCATTTTCACATACATTCACAAGGGAGAAGATTACATCAGAGCATCCATCTGAAATCATAACTTCTGTTTTTAAGAATGGGGGCTGGTTGTAAATTTGGAGGATATGATTCACCTGCTTAATATATTTTGGTCTGAGTAGGTGAAGCAACTTCACAAAGGAAGATTGAAGTAAATTATTTTAGGCCATTTCTTAAGGTGCTTTGTTGTAGCAGATGCAAAGTTGAAAGCAGTGGTTGAGGGGGGTGGAGAGAAGTGATTCAAAGAAAGGACCAAGGAATAAGGTTCAAAACTGCACGTGGAGGGAAAGAAATAGAAGATACGATCTAAGAAGAATATGAAATACGAAAAGGACATCTTTTGGTGTGACTGCAATGCTTTTTTACAGCGTGACTCATCGACTCAGTGGACATGAGTTTGAGCAAACTCTGGGAGATAGAGGACAGGGAAGCCTGGCGTGCTGCAGTCCATGGGGTCACAAAGAGTCAGATACGACTGACAGACTGAACAACAACAATGCTTTTTCTCCAATGATGGAAAACCTGCCTAAGGACCCCTGAGTGTTAGGCCACTGAAAGCTGTCTTTAACTACCCTACAGAGGAGCCTGTTTCAATATCTGTTTTCCTTGAAGACAACATGTTACAAGAACAACCAGGTAAGTGGTAATCATTTCTATTCCCTCTGTCTTTAAGGGGCATGAATTACCATAAGAAGAACAGCCTGGAATAGCTCAAGTCATCAGGAACAAATCAGAGTGAGGTGATGGTATTAGTGTGTTCATTTCCCAAATACATTTCTGAAATTGAAGTGAAGAATTGAATTAACCTGTAAGAGGAAATGCTCAGGAATGGGAAATAAATCACAGATACCAAAGCTCTCACTTCAACCTTGCCTTAATTGCTTGTAATCAATGCCTAATTCCAAGACAGACATTTCATAGAGAAAATGTTATGAACTTTACTTTGGAAAATTGTACTCCCTGCTAGCTCAGATGGTAAAGAATCCGCCTGCAGTTCAATCCCTGGGTTGGGAAGATCCCCTAGAGGAGGGCATGGCAACCCACTCCAGTATTCTTGCCTGGAGAATTCTCATGGACAGAGGAGCCTGGCAGGCTACAGTTCATGGGGTCACAAAGAGCCAAAAATGACTGAGCGACTGAGCATATAAGCACATTCTTCCAAGGAGCAAGTGGCTTTTAATTTCATGGCAGGGATTAATTGTTAAAAGACAGAGCACTAGATTTTGGGATCCACTAAGATATTATTTGTGCTCTAGGTCCTTTGATTATAACCATCAGGTGGATGTATAAAAAAAAGAACAAAATAAAAGCAAAGTTAAATTTTTCTTGAATTGTTTACTGTAAAAATTTTATTGCAGAGTCTCATCTAAAGAAAAGAATCCACCTGCCAGTGCAGGAGATGCAGGTTGGAGCCCTGTGTCTGGAAGATCCCTGGAGAAGGAAATGGCAACCCACGCCAGTATTCTTGCCTGGAGAATCCCCACGGACAGAGGAACCTGGCAGGCTACAGTCCATGGGGTGGCAAAGAGTCGGACACAACTGAGCGACTAAGCACACGGCTCATACTTCTAAAGTCTGTATGTAGGTTCAGTTCTTTGCCTCCTCTTTTCTACATATGCAGCATCCTCTCCCATCTCTTGCCTGTGCCTGGAACATTCCCTGTACACTCTACTTTCTCTTGTCCAGCCTCAATCCTCTCATCCCCTCTCCTTTTTTTCTAGTTAACTCTTGCTGTTTAAGCCTCTGCTGAAGCCCTACCTCCTGAAGTTATAAGAGCTTCAGGAAGCCTTCCTGAAGTCATAAGAGCTTCAGGAAGCCTTCCTGAAGTCATAAGAGCTTCAGGAAGCCTTCCTGAAGTCATAAGAGCTCATACCCCATGTGTTTCCATTTTTGTAATCCTCACGATGCACCTTCGCTACTTGTTTCATGTCCATTTTCTCCATAAATTGTAGGTTCCATCTAGGCAGAAACTTCCTCTTTGTATCTCTAGCATGTGCCCTTCAAACACTACCTGAAATAGACTTGGCTCTCCTAGGAATGAAATAACCATCTGGTTTTCATATTCTGATGCAGAAGAACCATCTCCCCAGCTTTCCCATCCCCTTTTCTCTCTCTCCTCTTTTTGTCCTATCTTTTTGAACAAGCTTAGTTGCAGATAGAGAGTGTGTTAGCCCAGACAGCCCCCTCCATTGCAGTAATCACAAATTCTCTTCCAGAATGTTCTTTGTTTGAAATCCTGTTAAAAAAATACTCAAGCTCAGCCTGACTACACAAATGATGCTTCAGAGATAACAGAACTATTTGTTTTTCAAAAATAATGTTTTCTCTTGCTCACATGCTCACAGCAAAGCTTGCATGATGTGAGTAAATGTTATTAAAAATCCATGTCATCTTCGAGGGCTATATAAGCCTGTTGTGGGAAAGTTTGTGGTCACAGAAGGAGTGTTAGAGTTTGGGGAGAGAAGAGGACTCAGGAAGCATCCTAGCCTGTCTGCTGCTTGGTTCCCCTTCTCTGGAGGTTTATGTGAGGCTCAACAAGAGATTCTCACCTGTCCAGCCCTTCACGTCATTAGCATCTGCGGAATCAAAGGGAGGAATTACTGATCTATGACTGGAAGAAGGTGCTTAGGCACTGCCTCTGGGTGCTCATATAGAAAGAGCATTTCACTAATGCACATTCAGCGGGTGGTTCTGGTTTTCCTGATTTTTACCTCTGGCCACGCCGTTTCTAGATACTTTGTTCCAGACTCCCTAGCCTTTACCAGAGAGCTTGCGCCCTCTGGTGCTGAATATGAAGTACAACAGTACAGTCAACTTGGTTCACTTTACCGGAACCCGGCAGGGACTATGAAATGGTTGGTGATTTTTGCCTCAATTATGCCTGTGATCTGTTTCCAAATATCTGTACATTAATCGTTAAGTTTCAGTTTAGTTGGTATGAAGTGCCTTGCCTGGTAAGCATAAGTTTACAACTGGAATATTTCAATCCTAGCATTTTACAGTGGTTCTCAAGTTTTGATGTGCGAAAGAATCACCAGAGAAATGTGATTAAAGCTCAAGTTCCCAACCACAGCTCCAGACGTCCTTGTTCTGCAGGCTTTGGGTTTCCCAGAAATCGGCCCATTTAAAATGAGCCCCCGGGGGCTTCCCTGGTGGCTCAGTGGTAAAGAATCTGTCTGCCAATTTCACAGTCAAGATTGGCACAAGAGAAGCCACTGCAACAAGAAGCCTGCTTGCTTCAACTAGAGAAAAGCCCATACAGCAACGAAGACCCAGGATAGCCAAAAATAAATACATAATTAATTGTCTTTTAAAAGATGAGCCTCCGACGAGGTTGACCTGTGTGAACTGCTCTTTGAGAAATGCTGGCTTAAAGACTAAGAGTGTAGATTTGGAACCAAACCCAAGTCCCGTCTCTGCCAGTAGTATGACATTGGATTGTTCCATCCATAAGAAGGCAGTGAGAATATCTACTCCATAGATCTGTTGCAGGATAAGATGAGATCCTAATACAAAGGGCTTGGCAGGATCTGGTCATGACAGGGACCCACCACATGCCAGCTCTTATTATTTGTAGTATTGATTTAATTAGGTCAAGCTATAGGGCGGAGAAGACCAGGGGATTTTCTGGACCAAAAAGGCATTCAATCTTTGGCTCTGAGTTCTCTGCAGTGAGATGCTGCTATGGATGGAAACCCACTCCCTCATTCCAAAAGACAATGAGGGGCAGCTGTCCCCAGGAGGACGAACGGCACTGTACTGGGGAGCTTCGAGGATGTTAAGCAGCCTGGGAAGAAAAGCGCTTTGAGACAAAATGCTTAAGGGCAGGGAGAATACTTTTATACATCTTTGTACCTCTTCGGCCAGATGGGTAAAAGAGAAGTTGGCAGCTCTCCTATATAATTTGATATTAAGGGAACAACTGCTGTTTTCCTCTCTATAAAATGTTTAGGATTAACACACACAAACTGCTACATATAAAATAGATAACTAACAAGGACCTACTGTGTAGTACAGGGAACTATATTCAATATTTTGTAATAACCTATAAGGGAAAAGAATCTGAAAAGGAATAGATACATTTGTGTGCATAACGGAATCACTTTGATGTACACCTGAAACTAACACATTGTAAATCAACCATACTGCAATAAAAAATTAATGTCAAAATAAAATAAAATGGGCATGATAATATTTTCCCCAAAGAGTTCTGAAGAACAAATGACTGGAGATATGTGTAAACCCCTTAGTGTGATGATTGACCCAGTAGTGCTTGCAAAGTATGTTTATTTTTCCCATCCCTTCTGGCCTGAATGTATCTGTAGTATAATTTTCAGAGACAGGTATTGATCAGGAGAAGAGAAACAGATGCTTTAGATGTGTAGTGAGATTTTAGCAGTGTTTCTGTGTTTTAAAAATCTGTATTTCCCCTGGTAAACTTAAAAGTCACACTTTCTTTTAATATATATATCCAAGTTTAATATTTCATATATAAAAAGTCATATATATGTATAATATATGTATGTATGTGTACACAGGCTATCAGTCAGGCGGTTATAGAGAGCAAAGTTATATAATGACTCAGCAGGTTGTGAAGTCAGTATGCACTATCCTATGGATACACTTTAATCCATGTTTATGTTTATCTCCTGTGTATCTTCAAATTTTTCCCAGGTACAGCATTAGTTGGCACTTCCCACCTTAATGTAATTTTAGCCTTTCCTGGGAAACTTAACACACCCTGGTTGTCATGTCCCCAGATGCACCACTAGAGGGAGCCACTCCATAACAGGAGAGGTCAATCTAACAAAAACAAGTGATCAGCCTGATGCTGACCCGAAGCCAAGGCTACAGATTACAGGTAACGTATCTCAGATTTATTAAAAAACACATAGGTAACAAGTCAGAGCTTGGGCTAGGAATGATTTGGAAAAGAATTGAAGGCATTATTCCACAGAACATTCACAGTGTGTACTAGAGACAGACAGAGAGCAGGGCAGTGTCTTAGAAACATTTGCGGTGGACGATGGAAGGCCCGGCCTCGTCGTACTCCTGTTTGCTGATCCACATCTGCTGGAAAGTGGACAGAGAGGCCAGGATGGAGCCACCAATCCAGACAGAGTATTTGCGCTCGGGAGGGGCGATGATCTGTTGGTCAGGATGAGAAAGGGCCATTAGTGCACTAGGAGGGGAATTGCAGATTCCAGCACGGTCAGGATTTGCGGCCCCGGCTGAAGTTTCATGGGCCTTGGGGACAGTCTTGGCTGTTAGATGCTGAAATTGAACCCTAACCCATGGGGTGTGAATAGTTGTGGATTTAGAGATTCTTCAATGAGCACCTTTGGTTTCCCAGCTTCCTTTTATACCAGGGGTCGCTAACCCTCGGGATCTAATGCCTGATGATCTGAAGTGGAGCTGATATAACAACAGCAGAAATAAAGCACACAATACATGAAATGCACTTGAATCATCCCGAAACCATCCCCTAACCCCCAGTCCGTGGAAAAAATTGTCTTCCACGAAACGGGTCCCTGATGCCAAAAAGGTTGGGGACTGCTGTTAAACAATCGACTCCAAAACTTCTATGACACTTCAGCTTCATTCAGTCTACTATCAGGCAAACGGAAAGTTGGCCCCCAATTCTACACCACCTCCACTTAAGCCTGACATCGTCCCTGATTCCTATCAGCTGTTCTTCAGAGCTCAGCACAACACATAAACTCTGTGGACACAAACACCAGCAACTTCAAGGGGAAGTTTTAACTGTGTCAGAATTTCTGACCATACAAGAACTAACTGTAAGACCTGATTAAGTCTACCAAGATGCACTGTTTAACCCTGAGGGGTCCATTGCTGGGATGAAGATTCCCCCGGGATAAGTCTTGGCTAGGCTTACGCTGGCTGCCCCTACCTGCATGAATGGGCCTGGCACGGAGGCACATGCTGATCAATGAATGGTTTAGGCCCAGAGAGCAGTGATTCAGAACAAGGGTACATCTACCTTGACCTCTGCTCTCTGGGTCTAAAAATAGCTAGAGTTGAGTAAGTCTAAATTCCACATCAGACCTGGATACTTAGGTAGAAATAAATATTGACACTTGGCCAATAGATAAGATATTTCTGAAACTGTGGTGAAAGGATTTAATTTCTCTTTATTCCTTGAGCTCTGGTTGAACATTTATTTTTAATACAAGTAGCTGATATTTACTGAGCACTTACTATCTGCCAAGCACTTTGCCCAGCATTTTACATGTACTATCTCATTTAATCTTCATAACCACTTTGAAGGGTTCATACTGAATCAGTCCCATATTCTAAATGAGGAAACAGAGACTGCGCGAGGTTTAAGTAACTGACCTTGGTCACACGGACTGGTACATGTCAGACCCAATATGCAAACCTGGACCTTTCCCAGGTGTTTTTTCTTTCTGTTTTGTTTTAGGAATAGCCTTTCAGTTTTAGATACTTTTAGATTTACATACGAGTGGTACAGACAGTACAGAATCCCTACAGACCACCGCCAACCCCATTCAGTTTCAATTTCCCATAATGTCATCATCTTACTGTCCCAGGTTTTCAATGGTTTGCTCTCACCACACTGGAACTCAAAATTCTACACTCATTTCTATTCAAGACTCCAAGATTGGAGAACTAGGAACTACCCAACTCTGGCTGGGTGTCTATCATCCGAGAAACTCAAATCCTCAGAAAACAGCCTCTCTCCTCTCACCCCACAGTCCATCCTCGCCTATAATGTGGAGAGAGAGTGTGCTTTAGTCTAGCACACCCTGTTATGTTAGCGGCAGACCCTTTTCATAAAAAAAGAGAAGGCAGCTCAGATAACAGAGAACTTGTCTGAATACCTCTCGTGTGTGTGAAAGGCACCCTGAGTGCCCTTTCTCCCGTTCCCTGGGACATGGATCAGAGGGTCCCAGCCTGGCCTCCTGATTTCAGAGTAACAGTAGCCTGTGCGAAGTCACCTTGCCTCCAAAGAATGATAGCCTTTTAATCTGACTTCCTCTGACTGACTCAAAACGCACACAATGGAGGGGTCCTGCTGGCTCAGGGAGTGAGTCTGGCCATCCTGGGGTCATCCTGCGCTTTGGAGCACTTGTCTCAAAAGGTGCATCAGAAAGAGAGATGAAGATAAAGTTCCAACTCCTGGCTGCTAACATGGAATCACATTTAGTACCGAAAGAAGAGTATACTACTGAATTCTAAACAGGATTTATACCTGTTTAGAAAGGTCTGGCTCATCTGTAATGCTTATAATGTTCTATACATGAGATGCATTACTTTCATGATGAGGAAAAACAACGTATTGTGTATTTCAATGAGATATGGGCACATGAGTGACTCTATTGACCTTTTCCTGCATCTGCTGAAAGTAGCTGACTGACATGGAGAAGTATTGATTAAACTTTGTACAAGATAATTCAACTCCTCTATGAATGGAACTGACTTAGATCCTTAAAAGTATGATACTTGAGGACTTTTACCAATGCCTAGCTCTAAGACCCATAAGTGTATGCAACTAAGATGTAGCCTCTGAAGAATCCTTCACATCCTGTTATAAGCTTGGCATTGCCAGTAGCATATAAGGGTATGTCACAGAACTTTACCTTGATCTTCATGGTGCTGGGGGCCAAGGCTGTGATCTCTTTCTGCATGCGGTCAGCAATGCCGGGGTACATGGTGGTACCCCCGGAGAGGACATTGTTAGCATAAAGGTCCTTCCTGATATCAATATCACACTTCATGATGCTGTTGTACGTGGTTTCATGGATGCCAGCAGACTCCATCCCTGGAAAAGAGACACAGGTTGTGGTCCTTGGGTGATAAAGAAAACCCAGGCTGACATGGAAGACAATATGAGTAACTGGATAATCTTACACTGGACCACAGCTTGGCAGGCAGAATGCTCTAGGAGCCACCATCTCGGGACTGAAAGACCCTTGAAATGTCCCATGTCCTCCTACCATCTGTCTAGGGAGGAAGCCCTGCTTTGGCATCTCTGGAAGGGTGAGAGGCTACAGTATCACTGTCCTAAGTCTTAATAGACTCACTACTATAAGTGATTCAAATACAAAGCAAAGCCTTCAAATTCCCAAAGTCTTGAGAAGATCCCAGGCTGAGCTAACACCACAGCCTTTGCTCAGAACTCCTAAATCTCTCCCCGACTGCTGTCTTGTTCTCACCCCTCAAAGCTAAATGGTGTTGGAACATTCGAAATATGTTTCATTTTATTTGGACAAAGACTCGTTTTTCTTCAATCTTGATGATATTTTTTTGTCTGAATTTCTTGTTAATTTCTGACATGGGTCTTTTGAAAAGAACCTCCAGATGGCTCTTCATCTTTTACAGTTTTATGATGTAATATTAATCATGCTTAGTAGTTGATTACTGCCAATATGAGTTTGGGTAAATTCTGGGAGTTGGTGATGGACAGGGAGGCCGGGCGTGCTGCGGTCCATGGGGTCTCAAGGAGTCAGACATGACTGAGCGACTGAACTGAACTGAATATCTAATCAGCATTGAGTGGACTTAGTACCCCCACCCCCACACACATCTCATTTTAAAGATGAGGACACATTTTACAAATGAAGACATTTTACAGATGAGGCTCCAGAAGGCAAAATTACGAAAGGAGAACTAAGATTCACACCCAGGCTCACCTCTCTCTAAACAACTATGCTAACCTGTCTCCCAAGGTCAATGCTAATGTAGGAACGGACATTTCCATTTTTCTTTTCCCCTGTTATTTCCAGACTCTGCATTCAACCCATCCTTCCGGTGGCTCTGCTGTCTCCTAAGCATGGACAATATCTGATTCTTTCACCATAAACCATACACCAAGAATGCTTCAGCTAGACTACAACCTAGACAATGTTTTCTTAAAAAGAAAACTGCTTTCATGGCTTCTTTATGTCTTCTCACTTTAAAAACGTGTCATTCTTTCCCTTGCCCTGGCTCAGGGGTGCCCTTGGTTTTTCGGCCCCTGTCACATGTTGCAGAAGGGCGCTGGGGGCTGAGACCGGCTGGTGGAAGGGGAGGAGGGTGCTCTCCTAGGGTATGCTGCGTACCGATGAACGAGGGCTGGAACAGGGTCTCAGGGCAGCGGAAACGCTCATTCCCGATGGTGATCACCTGCCCATCAGGCAGCTCATAGCTCTTCTCGAGGGAGGAGGAGGATGCGGCAGTGGCCATCTCATTCTCAAAGTCCAGGGCTACGTAGCACAGTTTCTCCTTGATGTCCCGGACAATCTCACGCTCAGCTGTCAATGAGATACAAACATGGTGGCCAACCTTGAGATTTGCACAGGTGGTAAAAATCCACTTGCCCTACAGTACTGTCTTACAATACAGGTTTCTCCCTGAAAGTGGATATTCTATTCTGCAACCCCAAATCCATGAGGACAATTAAATTATAGGTCCATTAGGGAACCACTTCTGTTCCCAGCAAAGTGCTTCACACAGAGAAACTTCTAAGCAGATAATGTCTGGACAGTGCATGACAGGATGAAAATGAGCTGGCTAGCGACAAAGAGCAGGAGTCCTTCTGGATGTTAAATTTTTGCATGATTAATCAATGACTCTCTGTTATACGTGCTATACAACAGTTTATTATTTTTAGTTGACCAGGAAGATTCATGCCGAAACAGTCCCTTAGCAGCATCTACAGTTTTAAAAAGCTCTGAAGACCCATGTTGTTTGACCCAGGTGGATTCCAACTCAGGTCCTTGGAAAACTCATCACCTTCCAGAAAGAGACTCAGGACCAGTCCCGGTAGAGAAGGTCCCAGTGGTGCCTGGAAGAAGTGGGTGGGCAGACCCCTTTCCGACTCCTGTCCTCTGAAGTTCTAACTATTGGTTCTATCCGGGCCCCTGGGAACTTTTTGGAGGCATCTTGGAATTCCTCAGAGGGGGCAGAGAAGGGTCAGAATTCATTCAACTTTCTATCCCAGAAGGAGATTTTTAAATCGTCAGGGCTCAAATTTGGAGTCTAGGATAAGTCTTGGGCATGTCCAGAAACCTGAACATTTGGATAAGAGCAAATTGGCGAGGGAAGGGCAGGCAGCCAGGGTCGAGGGCACTGAGGTCATCCTGATGTCTCTAGGACTGTTTGCCTCTGCCTCTCATAGAGAGAGACCAAGGATACCAGTTTAGTCAGAAGACAAACATGTCGTTGCCTGCTGGGTTGGTATTACTAATCACTAACAAGTATCTCATGCTTCCTCAGGACCAGGAATTCCACGTGCATGACCTCATTTACTACTCCCAACATCCTTGTGAGAGTAAATGGTTACTCCCATTTTACAGATGGAGAGCATGTGGCTTAGTAGACTTGGGCATCTTGTCCAAAGTCACACAGCTAGTGAGTGGCAGAACTGGGACTCAAGCCCTATCAAGATGTCTCTAAAGACTGCCAATCACCATGCCATACTATTTTCAGGCTCTTTTTAAATTAATTTTTTTGGAATATAGTTGCTTTACAATGTTGTATTAGTTTTCTGCTGCACAGCAAAGTGATTCAGCTAGATGTACACATATAATCCCCTCTTTATCTTTGGATTTCTTTCCTATTCAGGTCATGGTGGAGTATCAAGTAGAATTCCCCGTGCTATACATTAGTTATCTACTTTCCACGTGGTATCAGCAGTGTATATATGTCGATCTCAATCTCCCAATCCCTCCCCTATTTTCAGTCTCTATATGTGAATGGAAGGGATTAAAAAATGTTCAAATAATGCAACTCTGAGTAGCTCATAATACCTGATGGTTAAAACTGTTCTTCTCAAGAAAATGGTGTAATCGTTTTGCGATTACACATAGCAAAATACTCAGAGCTTTGCCCTGGGCATTCGAGTCAGGTCTCGCTGTCCGCAAGGCTCCCTCCCATTGTTTCCTCGGCTAGTCACCAGTCAGGGAAGGACACCCCGCCCCTACGCCCCCTCCCTTTATGTCCCCCAGGCCTCACCGGTGGTCACAAAGGAATAGCCTCGCTCGGTCAGGATCTTCATGAGGTAGTCGGTGAGATCTCGGCCAGCCAGGTCCAGACGCATGATGGCATGGGGCAGGGCGTAGCCCTCATAGATGGGCACGTTGTGGGTGACACCATCTCCCGAGTCCAGCACAATGCCTGGGGGGACAGTTGTGTATGATAAAAGTCACCAGGGGAGCTGGTGTATGATAGCTTACTGGTCTAGTAGAAGGGGAATTTCTAAGCCTTTTATTTGAAAGGAAGGAAGGCATTTGATAGGAAAAGAGAGTTGAGGCAGGGCTAGGTTAAGAAAAGAAACAAAAAACAAAAGAACAGGAAGAGGGAAACAATAGAAGCCCTCCTGGAAATACAAGTTAAAGAGCTTAATTTTAAAGGTGAGAAGAAGCCCTCAAGGGGCGGGAATTAACTCTGTCAGTTCTAAATAACCCCCAGTCCATCACAACACACATGTTTATAAACCATTCAATCCTGTAACTGATGGTGTACTCAACCAGGGCTTTCACCCTGCCCAGCCACCTACCAGTTGTACGTCCAGAGGCGTAGAGGGACAGCACCGCCTGAATAGCCACATACATGGCTGGGACATTGAAAGTCTCAAACATAATCTGCAAAGCAAGCCAAAGAGATGAGTTAATGATGCTGCCAGTAACCCCAAGAATGCACAAGAGAGCATCTTGTTGATGACTGCAGATGGGCCCGCCTGGTTCTGGGCAGAGGAAACTAAGGTAGAGGAGGGTCAGAGAAGCCTTGGTTAGCGGTCAAGGAGAAAGGAAGGTGTAAATGGAGAGACCATCATACCGGTGACCTGGTGTCTGGGGAGTGGAAGGGACAGTGTGCACACATGACCAGCCAGGTATAAGGAGGGTCTAGTTTCTGGTCCTGGCCCTGACTTGAACGTGACCTGGAGAATTCACCAAACTAACAACTGATTAATGTGGGTGGCTGCGGGATCTTTGTTCCCCAACCAGGGATCGAACCCAGGCCCTGAACAGTGAAAGCACGGAGCCTAAACCACTGAAGCTCAGACTAGTTGAGATGAACCCCATTCTGTGGTCTGTCTGAGATTGCATTTAATCTGTTCAACTTTTTTCTGTAGTTGCTGAGTCAATGTCAGCTCTAGAGTCTGAGGCCATTCTAGCTACAGTGAAGGTGTCCTGATTGCTGGAAGAAAAGAATTGCCTGCTGGTAACAGAGAACCAAGTATGAATGTTGATGTGGCAGTTCATGCCATCCAGGGACACAGTTAGCACCAGAGCCCCTCCAGGTCACATGTTAGAAATGTGTGCCCACGGAGATGCCCATAGGCCTCCATATCTCCATCTGCAAAACCCTCTCTGGTCTATAAACCAGAGTGAACATCTAGCATAGTTTGCTAGATGGCCATAATTCCCAACTATTCGTTTTTACCATTCACTGGGAAAAAAGCTCCCTTAAGAAATAGCATCTCTTGGGTCATGAGTCCTTTCCAGACACACAGATGTTCCCCTGCAGAGGACAGCTGCTAATGTGTTGATGAGGCATCCAGAGCTCTTCCAAGAAAAAGGCTCTGCAGTATTTATGTTTATTATTCTCTGAGGTCAAAAGATTGTGGGCCAAATCCAAGCTCTGACACTTCTAGCTGTGTGACCTTGGGACCATCACCTAATGTACTTGAGTCTCAAATTCTTCATTTATATTGGTGGTGGTTTAGTTGCTAAGTCTGACTCTTGCGACCCCATGGAGTATAGCCCACCAGGCTCCTTTGTCCATGGGATTTCCCAGGCAAGAGTACTGGATCTTCCTAACCAGTACCGGGGATCTTCCTAACCCAGGAATAGAACTTGGGGTTCCTGAATTGCAGGCAAGATTCTTTACTGACTGAGCCACCAGGGAAGCCTTCATTTATATTATCAGGATAATAATAGCTCATGTTTTAAGTTAAGATTTAAAGAGACAATCTGTATAAAATGCTTAGCCCAGTGCTTAACCATAACAAGCATGAAGTTGACACTAGGTGTATTTATTAAGCAGCTCATCCAAACTGGAAACTTTGTCTGGATAATGGAATAGATGGTCTCCTGTTTCTGAGCTTCAGAAAGTCACAATAAAGATAATAATAAATACCTGTTTAGTGTTTATCATACCAGGTACCATGAAACACATTTAGCATTTGTCTCATTAATCTTCAAATCATTTGAAAAACAATAGTACTAATATTATTCTCAACATATGGACAAGGAAACTGAGTCTATGAAAATTAAGTGGATATTTTAAAGTCACACAGCTGATAAGTGCCAGATCGAATTTTCAAGCTGGAATCTGACTCTAGGACCAAAATTCCCCATTGTATGTTATCCTGCATTTTGAAATGACTTTTTAGAAGTTTTAAACCTAAACACATGGCCTTTTCAGTTAAATCTGGAAAATTTCCTATTGCTCTTGGAGCCAAGGGGCCATTCGTGCAGTAAGGATCTCTGACGCCCCTGGTCTTGGGAATCCAGGAAAGTTGTCAGCCTGTGAGCGGACTGTTGGGTGGGCCTTTTATCTGCTATCTTGCACAACCCCCTTCAAGGACTTCCTCCAAGCCCTGAAGTGCTGGAGCCTAGAATGGTATTTACCTGGGTCATTTTCTCACGGTTGGCCTTGGGGTTCAGGGGCGCCTCCGTGAGCAGGGTTGGATGCTCTTCAGGGGCAACACGAAGCTCATTGTAGAAAGAGTGGTGCCAGATCTAGTGGACCAAGGAAAAGCACAACAATGAGACGGAGCAGAGGCACGACAGCCCTCGAAGAGGGACCAGAATGAGCACGTGAAACCAGGTCCAAATACAAGTGCTCATTATGTGTCCACGTTTTTACAGGTGCAGAGACTCAAGCTTAAAGACTACAAGGAACTTACCTGAGAATTCACACCTAGTAAGTGAATGAGCAAAAACCCAAACCCAGGTCTACGAGGCAGGATAGGGTAATGGTTAAGGACATAGGCTCTGGAGTGAAACCTGGGTTCAAATCCTGGCTTAAGCACTTCTTGGTTATATGAATGTAGGCAAATTTTAACCCTTCTCTGCAACAATCTCTCCATGGGGAGTATAAAAATAATTCATGTCTCTGTGAGACTTAAATCAGGGAACCCTAGAGTTACTATTTAGCCCAGTGCCTGGCCCAGAGCAAATGTTGCCATTATTCAACTGTATCTTCTTTACCGACTGGTGCTCACTCAGTCGTGTCCAACCCTTTGCAAGCCCATGGACTGTAGCCCACCAGCCTCCTCTATCCACAGGATTTTCCTGGCAAGAATACTGGAGTGGGTTTCCATTTCCTCCTCCAGGGGACCTGCCTGAGCCAAGGATCAAACCCATGTCTCTTGGGTCTCCTGCATTGCAAGCGGACGCTTTACTGCTGAGCCACAAGGGAAGCCCCCGCTTTAATTAATATTCATGGGCAAATGACTTAGTGTAGCAAGTAAAAGGACAAATGAATGAATATATGAATGGATGAATGAAGCAGATCTGAAAACCTAATGGTTATTTTTAATATTTAAGGGAATTTTTCCACCCCTCCATTCCTCCCTTTGCTCCCCAGGGTTGAAAGAAGCCTACCTTCGTTGGCACACACTAGACCTTTCATTCATGGACAGACCTTGGCCTTCAGGTGTTTCCCCAAAAAGCCACTGCCTGTTTCTAGCATGATATACTTTGAACACGCTTGTGTTTGTTTCATGGTTAAGCATGCTCTTTATTTTTATTTTTTGAGCTGTGTCTTTTTGTAATTTAATTTTTATTTTATATTGGAGTATAGTCGATTTACAATATTGTATTAGTTTCAGGTGTACAGATAAGTGATTCAGTTATACATATATATATACATATATATATATCTTTTTCAAATTCTTTTCCCATATAGGTTATTGTATAATATTGAGTAGAGTTCTCTGTAAGCATCCTTTTTAACCCTGTGCCATAAGGAACAAACCATTGTGAAAAGAGTTCAGTTGATTAATTATTTTTAAAAGCCCAAAAATCCTCCACTAGTGCCTGAAATATTAAATTTATTCAGAATTAAAACAAAATAAAAACAAGAACTGCTAGTGAAAGTTTGTACATTAACAAAAGCTAGACTGACTTTAAAGATTCTCTATCTTGTTGCAATTTCTTTGGTTTTGAATTTGCGGTTTCTAGAAAGGAAATGAGACTCCTCAAAGTTCTACTCCTTTGATGGAGTAAAAGCAGCACAGTGCTCAAGAAATTAAAAAAAAAAAAAGAAACGAAAAGAAATGCTGCCAATCTTATTATATACCGTGGATACTCTGAAACATCGTTAGAAACCAACCAATCTCTGTCTCTCCCCACTCTGTCTCTCTTCTTCCTCTCTCTCTCTCTCCAGAGGACACTTTGCATTTTAGAAATGACAGTATGCTTCATTTGTTTTTCTCCAGGTGTATCGCTTCTGTGATGCTGCCAGCTCCATGGAGAAAGTCTTAAAAGAGTATTTCCTCATCACTATTATTATCTCCTCCTCAGTGCCTACTGCAATCTTAACCAAATCCAGACTCTCAGACTCAGTAAACCTAATGAAACACATTTTTTGTAGAGCAGCAGAGGTTTCAGCATTATCACTGATAAATTCTAGCAACACTATTTTCTTTTAAAATTGTGAGAGTGAGAGAAAGTACGTGTGTGCGTCTGTGTGTGTGGAGCTGACAGATATACAGAAGGCCAGATTTTCTGGTTCTAACGTATTTGCTGCATTTAAAAAATTTAAGTCACTTTCTCATCATTTGTTCTGCCTTTTCTTTGATCACTTTGTTTCCATGATGCTTAAGAGCAAACATCAAAACTCTCGGATTTAACTCTTCTTATTAGCTCTTCTATAGGGGTCTGGGAGAGAAAGACTTCACTTAATGCAACTCAGGGAGATATTTTTTGAACTGTTTATTTAAAAATTTGTGTTGGTTGCTTGTGCTTCAGTATGTTGAGGGACATTTTAGGAATGTAGCAAATCTACAATATCACAACCCCTTTTCTACAGAGAAAACTAAAAGCAAAAACAAAAAAAAAAGAACAACTGGACGGAGGAGCCTGGTGGGCTGCTGCCCGTGGGGTCCCTAAGAGTCGGACACGACTGAGCGAATTCCCTTTCACTTTTCCCTTTCATACATTGGAGAAGGCAATGGCAACCCACTCCAGTATTCTTGCCTGGAGAATCCCAGGGACGGGGGAGCCTGGTGGGCTACCGTCTATGGGGTTGTACAGAGTCGGACGCAACTGAAGCAACTTAGCAGTAGCAGCAGGGTAAATTAATGAAAAACTTTCAGGAGTGGGTGGGTGAGGGCTATTCCCAGCCCTTCCATCCTTTGTTCTCCTGTTTGCAGCCCATACAGTGCTTGTCCTTGGAGGGCAAGCCAGTTGTCTGAGCAATAGACTATAATTCCCACCACTGTCAAAGGACTACTGTTCTCATTTTTAGAGCTAGCTCCCTCTGTGCTATGCTTAGTTGCTCAGTCGTGTCCAACTCTCTTCAACCCCATGGACTGTAGCCCACCAGGCTTCTCTCTCCGTGAGATTCTCCAGGCAAGAATACTGGAGTGGATTGTCATGTCCTCCTCCGGGGGATCTTCCCCACCCAGGGATCAAACCCACATCTCTTGCATCTCCTGCACTGGCAGGCGGATTCCTCACCACTAGCGCTGCCTGGGAAGCCCATCTGCTTCTAATTGGTTTATAAACCCTCTTAGTCAAGGAATTTGCTTTTTAAAATAAATAGGTAAAGTTCAGAATTTTTAAAATTCAGTTAGTAATAATCTAGAAGGAACACCAACAAGTAAAAGCACAACCAGGCAAAGTGAGCCTGTTCTTTTCCCCAGCGGTAGCCAGACGTTTGAGATCCGGGCCACAGAAACCATTCATGCCTCTCCCAGTACCTTTTCCATGTCATCCCAGTTGGTGATGATGCCGTGTTCTATCGGGTACTTCAGGGTCAGGATTCCTCTTTTGCTTTGTGCTTCATCACCCACGTAGCTGTCTTTCTGTCCCATTCCCACCATCACTCCCTAAAAAGTTCAGCACGTTACAAGTCAGCCTCTCTCAGAACTTGTGAACTGATTACTGTCCAAACACAAAGGGTAAATCATTGCAGTGAAAGTCCTTTCCGTACCAGCAATGACCCGCGGGTCCTGTTGTTACTGAGCTCTTCGGAAACATCCCTTAGGTGATTTGAAAGAGGCCTGAACAGGCCTACAAATAACACAGAACCCTGAGGGTAAGGTAACTTTGTCATTTATCTTCTGTATTCCTTCATGAGCTTTCTTAGGGCAAAGATTATATCCATCTTGTTCGCCACTATGACAAATTGCCTGGCGTGTATCTGGCACTCAATCATTATTTGTTGAATGGATAAACAAAATTTTACACATTAGTTGAACGGCATTTTGCCTCTCATGAATCCTTTAAACTGTACATTTGGGATTGTCACCTACTCAAGAGTATATCTAACCATTATAAGCAAAAGCATTATTTCTACAAATGACCACTCAGTACTTGGTTTCTAATAGATAAAATCATACTGATCAATATTACGCTATCTGCCTAAACTAGTGGGATGCACTTTTTTAGTCATTAATGTGAATCTTCAGAAAAAAAGAATCCTCATGATTAAAATTTAAAATTGCTTTGGAGTGACAGAATTGCAAAACAGGTGGGGCTCCTATAGTTCCTTAAGAAGTGATTTTTGCAAAATATCTTGACTATAAAAGTTCAACAAAGAGACAGAGTTCTTTCACTGGGGAAGGCTTCTAATATGTCTTCTTGTGAACTGATGCCAAATCAAAAGCCTAAATATCAGTCAGATAGGCTCAATGTGCAAAATACATTTCTGATGTGAAAGGAGAATTTCTGGGATGAAGCTCTCACCTTTTACCCCGTGGCTCCCATCCATATTTTCTTTCTATATAATGTTATGTAAAATTACCATATGTCTATCCACATGTATTTCGTTTACACCTAACAGATGTAGAATTACATTGGGTAACAATGCTCACTTTCATTTCACATTAGGTTCTTTGAGAATGAGCAACCTGACCTTTTCTGTAGTTTCTTTCCATAGAGTAGCTATGGAATACATCAGATAACTCATAAATATTTCTGATGCTGATGACCATGGTTACATTTAGACAAAAAGGATTTATGAAAAAAAAAAGTCAGACTCTTTGTATTTATGAAAAAAAAAGAGTCTCCCACCAGGTAATCTGACAACAATATATATGAAATTGGCACTTATCTCTGGACATCAGTCATCAGAGGTACATTTCTAACAAAGTTAGATAATCTCTGGGCAGAGAGCAACAATCTATGAATACCCATGGACACAGAGACATGGAGGGACCAAATCTATATGGCTTTGTTTCTCTCTGCTTCAGAGAGAATTTTGCTCACCTGATGTCGAGGACGTCCCACGATGGATGGGAAAACAGCCCTGGGAGCATCATCCCCCGCGAAGCCGGCCTTACAGAGCCCAGAGCCATTGTCACACACCAGAGCGGTGCTGTCCTCCTCCTCACACATCTCGGCTGGAGCTGCTTCACAAGGTCCTAAAGGGATCAGGGAGGAAGCCAACGCAGGTGTGATCCAGCAGTCTTGGAGCTTACCTGACCACTCCCACCTTCCAGCCAGAGACTCCACCTCTGTACTAGAGCGCCCCCTGCTGATTCTTATATAATACACCATTTATCTCAAAACACTTTCATCAGACTGTAATCTTAAACTCAGACTTCTCCATTCATACAGTAGGTCTCCAGCACAGGAACATCAAGTGTGCTCATAAGCACTTTAAAGACTGACTAAGCAAGTGAAGGAGTGAACTACTGCAGAGCACAGATGGAATATCAGACCATGAGATCTGATCTCACAGGGACAAGTCACCTGTCATTTGTTAATGAAGTACCTAGAATTTGCTGTCTGTATACACCCATACTCATATTTTTCTAGATATGCTATAAATTAAAATTTTTTTCCAAAAAAGTAGATTTTGAGGAATGAGCAGCATGTGAAATTTTGGAAATACTGTAACATTTTATGTAAAAAATGTTTAAAAGAATATTCTCTTTTGGATCCTGGGGACTTTAATTTTACACAAGGGTAAAATTAAAGTCCTGAGGAACCAATCAAAATGTCTTAAGTAGGTGCTTAAAATTTTAGGGGTCACAGTCACTCCATTAATAAAAATCACTGCTAACCTCTAAGTCCAACAAGGCAGAGTGAGTCCAAAAAATTACATATCATGCAGTAGAATGTTCTATTGTCCTTAAGAAACATAAATAAAAAGATAAGTTACAGGTCATTCTTATGCAATACGAGGCTAGAGGTATGCATTGTATGATCCCATTAAAAATGTATTGTTATGCACTAGAAAAAGATTAATCATATTTACCAAGATGTTGATGGGGGTTATTTCTGAAGTGGATATTCTAGATGTTTTACATGAAACCCTGGGTTCTGTAATATTTTCTAAATGAATTGAGCATATATTCTTTCAGTAAGAAAACAGTATTTTAAGTATCTCACGTTTAAGCTTGAATCCCATGACAAAATTTGGAAGGTTGGAGCAAAAGTAACAACTTACAGATCTGGGAAATTGAAGGTTTATTAGAGAACATTTTTGTTTAATACCCTCATTTCTACAAAAGAGAAAACTCAGGGGAAGTGATTTGGCAAAAAAACATGCACCTCACCTGAGAGGACATAACTTAAAATCCAGGACATGTACTATCATTGCCAACTGACAGACAAGGAAATCAAGACTCAAGGAGTTGAAGTGACTTGGCCAGATCTCAAAAGTGGTAAAGTTGGGACAGCAAAGATTACAGCACCCGATGATTATGGTCTTGGACTCTGGAGTCTCACTGCCTGGATTTGAGTGTGCGTTTCGCCACTTAGAAGTTATGTGATTTAGTAAGTTATTTAATATCTCTGAATCAGTCTCTTTATCCATCTATGAAAGAACAATAATATTCATGTGTAGTACATAGAGTCTTATGGGGATTAGATATTTTAAAGCATTTAAATAATTAATAGTGGCATATACTTTATGAATTCTCAATAAATACTATTTTAAAATTATTAATTTAAATTATAATTATTGTGTGATTATTATCATTATCCAGATGCTTTTTTGTATCATCTTGGTTTCCTTTCCACACTACTTCCAGGCTTAGGACAGAGACCTTCAACTTGTAGATTCTACTTGTAAGAATAGAAAATGTAACTTATAAGTGGCTCTTTCCTTTCCGACCCTTCCCTTCCCTTTCCAGACACTGAATTGTGTTTGGCAGTCATTGACTTGGCTTCCTTCCTAGCAGATCAAGAAGTAAGAAGAGAGGTGAGAACTTTAAGGGAAACGAGGCAGAAGCAGCAGTCTGAGGCAAGTGTCAGAGGTGGCCAGCACCAGATCACCACCCTCTCTGGATGTGCTAAGCAGAATTTCCAAACCAAAAGGAAGAGCTGAAAACAGGATAACATATTCAGAATTAGGAGACTTTGAAAATGTGATGGTGTGGACACCAGGAATATACGTCTTTAGTAACCGTTTCCTTGGGCAAGAAAGGTTTGGGGGAGTGTTAGAATGCACTGCAGAAAAAAATAGATTGGACCCTTAACATGCAGGAAAAAGAAAATCTCAAAATTTAGTAAATGTGCTTTTATTTGACCAAAAAAAGAAAAAAGATGTGTAGGAAGAATTTTAAAATCTCTAAACCAAGCACTGTCATTAGAGAAATCTCTATGCCCCAGAAAGAAGCTGGCTCAATGGTTTACAACTCTTATCTAACCTGATGAGCAGCTGGGTTTGGAGCAAAGCATTTCCTAATTAGGTAAAACCCACTAGAACGTCTGCTCTTGGAACGGCACCCAGGTCAGGGGGGTTTGCTTCAACTGACTGGAGTGCATCTTGTGCCAAAAATGAGGAGTTAGTGGGAGGGGAACACTCCAGTTCCCAGCTCCACGGTCTTGAAACACAAACCATATTTAGTCATGAATCACAAAATGGAAGGAAAAATCTGAGCGTGAAAACCCCAGTTGGGGCGGAGCTGCCAAACCCTGATTCACAGTGAAGATCAGCCTGGGGTGGCGAGGCTGGCTCCATGGTCCCGCCTGGCTGAGAAATGCAAACCATCCCATAGGCTGAAATGCAAACAGCTGTCAGTTGCACGCCAGCTCCCTCCCGCTTTATTCACCAAGATTCAGTTGGGTTCCTGCTATGCTCTGCTGCAAGCCAACCAAGGGAGACGCATATACCCTGAACTGCAAGCTCTCGGTTGCACTCAAGAGACTTTCCCATAGAAGACACCACCAATGAAAGCCAGAGGAACCCAGATGCAAATATACGAAGAGCCAATATCAAAGGCTAGGCAACTAACCTCTGTTCAGTTCTAAAATCCACTGTCAGACACCGTAGTTGCAACAAAAGTACAGTCCAGTGAAAAATCCCCATACCAAATCTGAACCACAAGCAGATACTGGAGTTTCCAGTGTCTAAATATACATCGTCATGTAGCTGACTGCAGACAGCTAAACTGCACCTCTGAAATGCACTGCAAGACCGGGGCTGCTGGTTTAGTATAAACAAATTTTGCAGGTGACACTCATAGATTTCATTCCATCTTCCTCTCCCCTTCCTCCCTGACACAGGCTGCATCTTAGCTTTGTTTTTGAGGTTAGATAATTATAGCTAAAGGCTACAATCATGTTAGTAGTACAATCTTCATTCAAACATTTCTAAGTGTGTGAGTCTGGCTAAAATCTCCATAGATGACATCTGATTATACTGGGAAATGTCAGAGCTGCTGGAATCTAAGCCACATCTCTGGGCCAGTGGCACTTACCCTGAAAGTGCTCGGCTGGGCTTCTCCGCTCTGGGTGGTGTTCTGGAAAGCTGAAGGCTGGAGGGTTATATAGCCCCTTGGCCTGTTCCCCTCCCACTGGCTTCCCAAACAAGGAACAAAGACAGACTCAAGCCCTCTGTGGAGTCTAACACAACCATATAGGGACCTCAGCACAAAACTCTCTAATCTGGGTGGCCGGAGGCCTGGGTCTCTTCCACCGCATTCCACTGCTCTGCTCATGAAACGGGAGGCAGCTCAGCTGCCTGTGGGAGATAAACACCCCCAGCCTTCAGAACAACTGCTGAAATGCCCAGAGATACTGAGTAAGCCTCAGGGGGCATATGCAGGCACAGTTCACACATTCCTCAGGAGATGCCAACCGGCTGTCAGGCTAGCGTTTCGGGGCATTTCCTCATGAACTGAGCACAGAAAGAAGCAGCCTCTAAGGAGTAGGGACTTTAAAAAGTTCTCCCACAAATGGGGCCTGCAATGAAGAAAGAGATGCTTCAGTGGTTCAGCAGTATGGAAAGGGCGTGAGGACTTTGTGGTCATCAGCACTGGGTTTGGGAGTCGAGTCTGAGGAGGGTATTAACGGAAGCAGGAATTGCAGTGGAGACAGGCTTGAAGGCCCGTGTTTCACAGAGGCACTTGGAAGTCAGCACAACCTTAAACATTTTGGTCCCTGGTTCATTAGTGGTATCTGCTATTTTGTCCTGACCCATGTAGCAGCATGATGAAGGTCATCCTTCCAGCAGAGCCCATGCAGGCCCCTGTCACAGAGGCAGTCCAAGAGCAAAGCATGTGTTTAAAGGAAGGCTCTCATGCACTTCAAGAGCCTCCTCTTGCCCCGATGACCCACTGATAGGTGACAGATAGATGGGGTGACCCAGGCATTCCTCCAAGGAATGTAGCGAATGAACATACATCTGGTCTTAAGCTCTCATCCCCAGGTGGCAATGGATAACTTCAATGGTTTTATGTTTTCCTACTCCCCTCCACCAAGCAAAGGTTCTGACTAAACTCATGATAGAAATGGTTTTTTTTATGGATACCATAAGCATTTCTGCTGACATGTGAGAAAAATCCCAAGGTGAATGACTCTGTTTTATAGCTGTGGCCCGCTCTTCACTCATGTTACTCTATCTGACTTACTTGATTTATGGTACAGACAGAAACTCACATTAATCTTTGAGAAATTGCACTATTGACTATTATGTAATTTTCTGTAGCTTAAGACTAAATAACTAAAATACAGATTTCTCTCTATTTTCAAGCATTTGTCAACTGTGTATAGTTTTTGGCAACCAGAAAATACAATTGACTGAATGTTCAAACTTGAAGACTATGCAATATAACATAAAATCGGGCATTTGGGATATCCAGTGTTTTTGTTTTGTTTTTATCACAGGGAATATGTGAAGCAAATATTTCATATTTTCCTCATTGGGAGGGCAATTTGAGTAGCAGTAGGACTCTCCCTCCTCTCACTTCTGTCTCAAGCATTGTCTGCGTAGTCCCTGATAGCATTCTGAAGTGAATGTTTATTAAATACTGAAAATAAGTTTTGATGTTCACTTTTATGATTCTTCATTTTCTCCCTTGATTCTGCTGCTGCTGCTGCTGCTGCTGCTGCTAAGTTGCTTCAGTCGTGTCCAACTCTGTGTGACCCCACAGAGGGCAGTCCACCAGGCTCCCCTGTCCCTGGGATTCTCCAGGCAAGAACACTGGAGTGGGTTGCCACTTCCTTGTCCAATGCATGAAAGTGGAAAATGAAAGTGAAGTCGCTCAGTCGTGTCCGACTCTTAGCGACCCCATGGACTGCAGCCCACCAGGCTCCTCCATCCATGGGATTTTCCAGGCAAGAGTACTGGGGTGGGTTGCCATTGCCTTCTCCAAGTAGTGTATATTCACAGACCTGATAGCAATCAGACTATAACGACATAAACAGACTTAAAAGACGATGACTCAAGGTTTAGTTTTTCTTACAAGTTTGCCTTCTTTCCTTTCTTTCTTCTTTCCTTCTTTTTTCAAATTTATAACACTAATGAGGGAGCACCTGTAACTGCAAATAAATTTTTGACTCAGCAATTAAATGGTCTCATTGTCTGGGTCTGAGGTTTACCCCATCCAAGCCTCTTCAGTGAGAGAAAGCAGCACTGGGTGAGTACGGATGTGTGTACAGAGAAATCCCCAGTCAAGTGGCCAGATCTTTTCTGGGGCTTTCAGCCATGTATCCAAGGAGCTACAGAGCAATTAGGAAAACAGTAGTGTCTGATGACTTGGTTGCTGTTCAGGAAAACTATAAAATAAATTCCAGGCTATAAGCACAGTCAAGAATCATCTCCAGATGTGTTATTCTATAAACAGCACATCCCATCTTGGTAACATCATCCAATGATGATTTACTGTAAATTACTTGAGATCTGGGGCAATTTTAATCCTCTTTGGGGCCTAGTCCAGAGCTCAGTAAGCAGTGAGTGTTCAATCATTGCCTAGTGGTTTCTTGATTAATCTTTATCTCCAGTACCATGTAGATTTCAATTGGCTGTGTCCATGCTGGCACACAGCCACATCAGATGGATGTCTGACAAAGAAAATGATTTTCTGCTGCTGTTGAATATTTTTTGAAATTGTTTTCTCTAGACTCATTATGCTCATTAGCTATTTTGTTCAGCTCATAGAATTCATTTTTCTGAGAAGACTCAATGAGAGCAAGCTATCTTTTCTATCTCTCATTCTTAGATTTCTTTGAGTTCTGGAATTCTCAGAACCAAAGCTTGAGTCCTCCTAGGAGCCCAAGCAGACAAACTCATCCAGCCCATGCTGGCACAATGGCCATTCTAACCACATTTGCATGGGTGTGCCCGACTCTGCTCTGTTCTTTGCTTGAGCAAAATCAAAATTTTTATGGCAAATTTTATTTGATACCTACTATGGGAAGGTAAGGGCTTCCCAGGTGGCTCAATGGGTAAAGAATCCACCTGCAATGCAGGAGATACAAGAGCCAGTGGTTCTATCCCTGCATTGGGAAGATTTGCTGGAGGAGGGCATGGTAACCCACTCCAGTGTTCTTGCCTGGAGAATCCCTATGGACAGAGGAATCTGGCAGGCTACAGTCCATAGTGTTGCAAAGAGCTGGACATGATTGAAGCAACTGAGCATGCACCCAGGTACATGGGAAGGTAAAGGCTGATATTCTGGGGATATGCTAATACTGAGAAGATGGCATTTATTTTCAGTGTTCTCATTTATTTAAAAAATCTGAGAGATTCAAAGGAATTTCCTATAAGAGAAGACACTTGTTACACTAAATGTGAGATCAAAGACCTGCAGCATAAGAAGGGGATGCAGTGAAAATCAGCCCTCAGTCCTTGTCTTTGTGCAAAAAATTTAGAGCAATACAGGAGGGATTTTGATTCAGAGTTTAAGTTCTAGAGCCACCATTAGCTCTGTGTCATCTCTCTGCCCCTTAGATTTCTTATATGAAAAATAGGGCTAATAATCATATCTTATCACAAGGTGGTAGTGAGATGCGAAGAGTTAATAGATGAGAAGTGCCTGGAATGCTGCCTTGCCCGTGGAGAACACTGGAATCATTAGTTATTATTATTATCCGGTGTCCTATGAGGGAAATTTAGATCTAGAGGTGACAGAGAGATACTTTCTTAGGCAAAAATAAAAAAAAGAATTGGGGACTTAAACTCTTTAATTTCTTTATTTTTAATTGAAGGATAATTGCTTTACAATATTGTGTTGGTTTCTGCTAAACATCAACATGAATCAACCATAGGTATACATATGTCCCCTCCCTCTTGAACCTCCCTCCTGCCACCTCCCTCCCCATCCCACACTTCTAGGTTATTACAGAGCCCACGTTTGAGTTCCATGAGTCATACAGCGGATTCCTTTTGGATATCTGTTTTACATATGGTATTGTACGTTTCCATGTTACTCTCTCCATAAACTCTTAACCAGTAGAATGTGACAGAGTGTTAGTTTCCTGTTTCTGCTTTACCAAATTAAAACTTTCTACAAACAACAAAACTTTATTTTATTATAGTTCTTCAGGTCAGAAGTCCAGGTTTCACTGGATTAAAATCAAGATAATTATCTTTCTTCTGGAAGCTCTGAGGGAGAATGTGTTCACATGTCTCTTCCAGGTTCTAGAGGCTACTGCATTCCTTGATTTATGGCCCTTTCCTCCATCTTCAAAGCCCGTTCTGTAGCATCTTCAAATCTGTCTTTCTGACTCTGACCATCCTGCCTCCCTCTTAGAAGGACCCTTGTGATTACATCAGACCCTGATGAATAACCCAGGATAATCTTCAGACTTTAAGAAGATTTAACTTAATCACATCTGCAGATTCACAAGTTTAGGGGATTAGGATGCAGACGTGTTGGGAGGCCATTATTCTGCACACCATATAGTTTATCCAGTCACACACAGATGCATTTCCTGTTGCACATCAAGGCATTTGTAACAGTTTTTCATTTAAAAAAAATATTTCCACCGATAGTGTTGACATTAGGTATACTTACTGACATCTAATAGACGTTTAAGAGAAAATGCACAAGTCTTGTGTTAGGAAAGGGATCAGAAAACCATAAAACTATCTGTCCACAATGCAATAAAAGCCAACTGGGAAAGCAGAATTAACTTGTTCACTTCTTTAAGTTTTTCAGGGTGTCTAGAATATGTAATGTATTTCAGGATGTATTCAAGTGCTTTATTTTATTTGTAAAATGTATGTTGGATTGCAGAAGAGCACCCTGTTAGATTTAGGAGGCAGAACAGCTTTTAATATTCTCACTATCACCAAAAGATAGCTTGGGAAATTAGGTTTAATCATAAAGAGTAGAGACTTCTACTAGCTGAGGTGAATTTCTGGAGGAGAAAGACACTATGTATTGTCCCTTTTTTAATAGCATTTACATTTTGCCTGTATCTTCACATTATCTACTCCCACTCAGAAGTACTATGCTCCCACATTGTCATAATAATCCTGGACTTTTCCACTAACAAGTCAGACTAGCTCACAGCTTAGGACCTTCGATCTTGCTCTTCCTCTGCCTGCAACAGTCTTTCCCCATTTACCTCTCCAATTCTTCCTCCAAATCCAATTCTTCTTCTGTTGTGTTCCACTCAATCTCCTCAGCGCAGCTAGGTCACTAATCCCCAGTAAGCTCCCCCCTCCTCCGACCTGCACCCTGAGGTGATCACGACTGGGCAACTGCACACACATACTTTATTGAGATTTCCTTAGTTTTTACCTAATGCCTCTTTGTTTTTGTTCCAGAGTCCCACCCAGGACATCACATAACATTTAGTTATTTAAGTTCCTCTTGGCTGTGACAATCTGTTAGGCTTTCCCTATTTTTAAAGACCTTGACAGTTTTGAGCAACACTGGTTAGGTATTTTGTAAAACGTAAACGTAAATTCCTCAGTTGGGAATTACTGGATGATTTTCTCATGACTAGACTGGGAGGTTATAAGTTTTGGGGAGGAAGGGCCCAGAGGTAAAGTACCGCCATTTTCATCGCTTCTTGTCAAAGTAAATGCTACCAAGCTGGCTTATTATGGTTGATATTAATCTTAATCCCCTGGTTGAGGCTCGTCAGGTTTCTGCACTGTGAAATTTCTCTTCTCCCAGTCCCTTCTCTACTGTGCTGTTTGGAATGAAGTCACTGTGCACAGCCCAGACTTAAATAACGGGGAGCTACCCTCCATCTTCTTGAGGGCAGAGAACCTACATAAAACTTATCCAGCATGAAATCTCATTTTGATAGGATCCCAGAAGATCCCTATCCATACCGAAACTTGGGAATCACTGGTCCGAAGGGCAGAATCACGTGATGTCCTGGGTTTCCTTCCAACTTGATGACTCGCTGATTGTCTGAGTGTGGACGACATGGTGAATGGATGGATTTGCTGGACTTCCGTGGAGACTGATAGTTACTTATTTAGTCTAGAAACCAAGTCTCGGATCCTCTAGACACAAAACAGTGGATAAATATAGAACTGTTGATATTACCACCATGGAGTGTTTTGGAATTGGAACCCAGCATGTTGGAGGAGAATACAGTGCTCTGGACTGGAGTCATACACACCACTGAGGGATCAGCTAAAGAGGAGAAAGTATCAGCCGTGTCAACTAGAGGAACAGTGTCAAGGGGGAGCCCAGAATCCTAGGGTATAAAAGGCCATGTGAAGAGGGTCACATGGCACATGAGCAGTAAAGGGTACTTCAGAGCCACAGCAGCATTAACAGCAGCAACAAACATTTATTAAGCTATTGCATGTATCAAGCATCAATTGTACTATTAATATATCCATTCCTTAAATTAGGGACTGCAACTGAGTTTAAGTAACTCACTCAAGGTCACACCATTACTGCCTGATGGGTTTAGGATTCAAACTCAGGTCTGTACGACTTTGGATCTGAGGTTAAAACAAAGGATTAGGTCAACTGTTTTCTTAGAGGAAGGAGACATTCCCAACGTTATCTGAAGGATGTAGTAAACATACAACAGGTGAGAAGCAACCATGTTTCTACTCCAGAAGGAGGAAAAAGGAAGCACCTTTATGAAAGTTGCTGATGAAGATGGAACCATTAGCAAGAATTCTGGCACATGAACTATTGAGAGAGCTTATGGTGTAAAAGGAAATTCAGAAACTCATTTTTCCCTAATGGAAGCCTTGAACTAGTAACAAAGCTGCTACACCAAGGAGAAAGTTGAGTGGGTTATAACATTTCCTAGTTAAAAACTCTTACATTTTCTCATGTGTGCCCTGCACTCAGCATTAGGTTGCAAACTTTTACAGGCCGGCTGTGGTTTGGTTATTCCCGGAGGGCACAGAGTGGGAACTCAGGAATGCAGTTAAGCAACTTCCTACTTTCCTCAAGCCTTAAAAGAGCTACAGTGACCATCTCAGACATTGTTATTTTCAGAAAAATTTCCTAATGTATTTTAAGAAAAGAACAGATAAGATGCATATGATAAGGAAGCATTCTGGCTTTAGGCTTTCTTTAGCACGTTTCAGGGTTATGAAAACATGCTAGCATTGCCCTCTTTTCCTTAAACAGTGTGGCTGTCTAGTATCTCCGCCTTAGGAGGTCAGGCCCATTAGCTCAATCAGAATCCTTCCACTGCTGAAAACCAATGCCCAGAAGAGAGCCCTGGGCCAAGCAGGCTGGACCATAGTCCAGGTCACTTGGCAAGGCAGGCAGGGGTAGCCATCAGGCTTCTCTTTGCACTTCTGCAAGGGACAGTTTTTCCCAAGATTGCTGAGTAGAGGAGCCTTTTACTAAAGGAACATCAGACTCCTTAGAGGAGTCTTTATTTTATGATATGCCACTGGTTTGGGTTGATTTGCTGCTAACCGATTATTGATCGCATGATAACTGGTTTCCGGGACAGCTTTACAAAAGTTGACCCTTAAATGTAGTTAATCAGTGCATTTCCCATCCCAGTCCTTGGAAATACTGAGTTAGAACTGTTTATTTCTTAAAGCATGGCTTAAACTTATAGAACCTTAGCCACTGGAATTACTCATTAGTTTCTCAAAATGTACATTTCTGGGGTTCATTTGAGCCAGATTCTCTGGGGCAGAGCCTGAAGATGTGCATTTAAACAAGAGCTACCTAGAAGCACTAGAGCAGAGTGTAGGGGATAATGTGACTCTCAAAAGTATAGGAAAATAGTGTAGGTTGGGTCATTATTAACATTATCATCTCTCTTGAGATGAGAGGTCCCAGGTTTGTGTCCTAAGAGAGAAGACACAGACAGGGGAAGGCAATTGAGCAAGACAGGAAGTCTTTGTTCTATTTTAGACTCTGTCACTAATTGTCTGTGTGGCTTTGTACAGTTCACTAACCCCTGTGGCCCTGGTTTTGTCATCCATAACTATAAGTGTGTGGGCTTATATATTTCAATGTCCCTTTTATGTCCACTCATCTCTGATTGAAATACTTGTTTGAAAATACAAAGTATAAACTGGCCTGAGGGCACCTGTGAGGTTCAGTTCAGTTCAATTCAGTCACTCAGTTGTGTCCAAGTCTCTGTGACCCCAAGGATTGCAGCGCACCAGGCCTCCCTGTCCATCACCAACTCCCGGAGTTTACTCAAACTCATGTCCATCGAGTTGTTGATGCCATCCAACCATCTCATCCTCTGTTGTCCCCTTCTCCTCCTGCCCTCAATCTTTCCCAACATCAGGGTCTTTTCAAATGAGTCAGTTCTTCCCATCAGGTGGCCAAAGTATTGGAGTTTCAGCTTCAGGATCAGTCCTTCCAATGAATATTCAGGAATGATTTCCTTTAGGATGGACTGGTTGGATCTCCTTGCTGTCCAAGGGACTCTAAAACGTCTTCTACAACACCATCTGTGAGGTAATAGGCTGAAAAGGTTGATAGTTTTCATAGAAGGTAAGTTAGGAAAATACAGTGGCTGAAATTCTGCCTCCAGAGCTGGCACTTTATTATTCACTGGCTGTGGGTGTGACCTTAACCTCAGTTTTCTCATTTGAAAAATGACAATGACATCGGCTCAACCACTGCACAAGGTTCCTGAGCTGATAAATTTTACAGAAAGACTTAAATTGCTGGAGTACTTTGAAAACTTTAAAATGCCAATCAAGGGAGCATATTATGAGTTGTCACCAAAACGAGGATTAACTCAACCGAGCAGCAGGAGATGCTTCAATGCTGTTGTCCGGAGTGTCGTGGGAAGCCCTGGGAATGTAAGGTGCCATAAGATGGTCCTGAGGTTTAAGTGGGAAGATCCCATAGAAAGCAGAGCGGCCTGATCCAAGCCGAGGCAGCACAGGCTGAGTGCCAAGATCGGCTGCGAGTTTACACAAACTCTCTCATTTTAGCATCAGACATACTTTTAGCCCCCAGAAAAGAAAGTGAACAGGAAGGACCCCACGAGATAACTTTGGATGCTTCAAGAATTCTAAAAGCCGCAGTTTGGAATTCGAGGCATTCATTTCCTTTTCCAACAAAATTGAGACCCTATAGGGTAATTTCAGGATGATGAACTCCCGCTTCTTAAAAACCTGATTGGAATTTGAGATAGCTGGATCAGGCTGAGATTCTCACTCTCTGTGATGAAGTTTCACAAAGTAGGAGAAAACATATGGGCTTTGGAATCAAGTTGGATTCAAAGGCTAGTTTTTTTCCAACAACCTAATTTGACTCATTGGGCAAATCATATAACATTTGAGCATCTCAGTTTTCTCATCTGTAAAATGGGAATATTGTGATATTGTTATAGGGACTGACGGGAGAACACAGTGGAATACTGAATTCTGGTGACTTTCAGTAGAATGTTCCTCAGCAGTGTTCCATTCTTACATGCATTTGATTACAAGCTATGTTGCCTGAACCCAAACTGCAAACACAGCACATCCTGGCACCCTTCAAACACAAACAAAAAGAAGCCTAAGAACCCCTGCTTCTTAAACTTTCCAAAATGAAAGATGAATATATAATGTAGAACAAATGGTTTCATAACTTTCTTGCCATGGGCAGTGTCTTGTTAAGGCCAGTAACATACAAGCAGGATGAATCTCTGTGATTACTTCAACTAGTCCAGAAGCCATGAGGCTTCACATCCCTGAGCCGTTTATTCTCTTTTTCTGGTAATATATCTGATTGCCTTATGCATTTATCCTTTTTCCCTTATTGAAGTGTAGTTGATGTACAATGTTATATAAGTTACAGGTGTACAACACAGTGATTCACAATTTTTAAAGATTATACCCTTAACCCATTTTATTCATTACTAAATTAAAAAATAGGATGATGTTTGATAAGTCTTCCCTCAAACCCCTACTTTGGGTCTCTACTAGGAATAAATATAAATTTGAGTTTTTTAAATGAATCTCAAGATTTTATTGGTATTATTATCATCCTGCAAGCTTACATTTCCTCCAGAATTTAAGCTATATCATCCATATAACAATTGCTTTTTTGCTGTAGCTTGTAACAATAATTGAGATTTTTTCAGTTGTGACCTGCAAGTGTGCCATGATTCTAGCATTCCTTTAGAAGTATTCGATTCAGTGGGGTTGTATATATAATTATTTATGTACAATTTATATGTTGTATATTAAATCGGTATGTAAGTCTTTGCAAACTTCTAACTCAGATCTGTTAGATTTAGCAACTCTCATTCATCCAGAATATCTGACTAATCACAATATTTAATTATGTTTCCATGTGATCACATCTATGCATTAATAAATTTCCTTATTGTGCAGCAATTTTCTTACATGGAATAGAGATGGTTACATATATAATCATCCTGACAGGCACAGGAACCCAGGGAGTCTGCAGGCAGGGTCTTTGGTCACCTTGGATTTAAAATTCATCATAGAACAATAAAACATGTTTGTTTTACTGAACCCATGACAACGAGGACTTTATCCAAAAACCAGCTGTAGATGCTGGTAACACGGGCACTCCACTGACCTGAAAGAATGCAAGCAGGCTTTGTGTCTTGCGCACATATTTGTCGACAGAGTACTTTTTTGGTAGAGAGGAACAGAAAATTCTGGCTTCTTCAGAGAGCTGAATGCAAGCAACCCCTCCTCCAAAAGTGGTCAAAATACCACTGGGGAGAACCTTGACTTTATAAGGGAAGGCAGCTTCTGAGTCACAGAAAGTCTTTTCCTGCTTAATTCTCTCTCACTGACTGGCCCGGAATGAGCCTCTGCTAAAAATGTCTCAGGCAACTGTTGATTTAGGAATTTCTGTCCTCTTTTCTAGTAACAGACTGTGTATGTGTTGTGGAAATTCTACAGATCCCTACACCTCACTCACCCTTTTAAAGTCTTCCTCTTGGAAAGTGGATGTGGATGGAAGATTTCTCAGGCTTAAAGAAGGAAAAGTTTCTGTCTGTCAGAACTTTATATAGGTCTAGCATTTGGGGGTAAAACACTACATTAAAAAAGCTTTTTTCCCAGATGAAATACAGATGGGAAATGTGTCTGGGTAGAAGATTCTTCTGAATAAGAAGGAACATCCCAGAAAACAGAAAGATTTAGGGGTTTAGAACATTATTATCTGTGTTGCATTGGGGTTTTTTTCCCTCACATTGAATGGTACTCAAGACAATTTTATACATAGGATCTTGATTATTGAACCAATAAGTAAAATCTTAAGTGATGCAGGTAGGGGAAGTTGGAACACATTGTCTCCATAAAATTAAAATGGATTTTCCAATAGCCTGTTTGCTTTGCCCCTTCTCTCATCTCCCAAAAAACTTTCTTGACTTTAATGTCAATATTCCATCTTAGAAAAAAAAAAAAAAACTGCTTTGTAAGATACAAACATTTCCACATTCTGGTGTGTTTGGGGCATCAACTGTGCCTAAGCCTATGCTGTAACCTGCGCTGTCACTCTGCCTTGATATGCCTTTCTCTATCTGAAAGGAAACAACCCACCCAGAATGGCAGATTGTCTGTCACACAGAGGAGACTTCAGAGCCTTCAGCTTCATCTCTCGTCATCCTTTTATGGCTGCTTTATTTCCACTCAGATTTTTCAGATCTCTGAGATGGTCAACTTCTTGGAAGCCTTCCCTGACCACCACACTCCCTCCCACTAGATATTATGCTCTTTAAGAGCACTCAACCTTCTTCTCATAGTACTTATTGTTGTTTGTGATAGTGTCTGATTATTTTGTGATACCCACCTTTCTCATTAGACCTGGGTAGGGACCTGACTGTTCACCACATTATCTCTGGTGTCTTTTAAAAGACATGGGCATAGCAGGTGCTCAGTAAATGTCTCTCATGTGGATGTTTGCAAAGGACCAACTCCACCTGGGCCTTGATGAATTGTCATTGTTGTTCAGTTTCTATGTTGTGTCTGACTCTTTGAGATCCCATGGATTGCACAGTAGGCTCCCCTGTCCTTCACAGTCTCCTGGAATTTGCTCAAATTCATGTCCATTGAGTTGGTGATGCTATCTAACCAGTGATGATGAGTGAATGTCTCTAATCCTTCAAGAAGCAGGCACTCCTTGCAAAATGTGCTGATAGCGGACTATACTGGTAATGAAAGAAAGATGAATTTAGATGCAACTTTAGTGAGAGAAAAGTGTTTTCAATATTCATGCAACCCATAAATCCCTTACATTTAGTGTTAAAATGCCGGATGTGCCGCTTAAGAAAAATTTTTACTTTTGTGTACCTGGAGCTCACCAGTTCTTTCTCCACTCACAGGCAAAGTCATTACTCCACTCAAGCAGATCTATTTGTCCAAGAAGCATTCCTCCAACCTCCACCTCTTAACTCCACTCTCCAGAAACATGCTGAAATCCTAACAAAGTCATGTTGACCTGACTCTCCTCTCCTCTGAGTTCCCCTCTAACCTAGCAAATTGCTGAGTGTTCTCCAACTTCCATCACCAATTAAAAAAAAAAAATGTTAAAAAAAAAATCTTTTGGTTCTGCCACAAGGCATGTGGGATCTTAGTTCCCTGACCAGGAGTTGAACCTGTGTCCCCTGCTTTGGCAGTGAAGAATCTTAACAATTAGACTACCTGGCAAGTCCTCCATCACCACTTTTATTCCAAAGTTTCCTTGGAGCTCAGGTCCCTGCTCCTGAGAAAGGGCATTCAGTTAGGAATTCAGGGACCATCTGAATAGAGCTGGTTCTAGCTAAAAACAACTCAGCCCAGCAGTGAGTCCTAGAGGGTAGAAAGGACACACACTAGAATATTAATATTGCATTGGGTAGTCCTAAAATAAGTTTGCACAGCTCTAGAATTTTCCACTTGACATTTATGAATCCAAAAATCTGACAAAGAGATATGTCTGAATTTGTGTCTGACATTGGGATTTTACCATCAAAAGACAATAAAATGTAATGACAAACTTTGTCCTTGGCTTACTCTTATCCATTAAAGGGATAAATAGTAGACATCTTCCTGCGTGATTAAGCCTGATCTTTAAGCACTTCTCATACAATCAGGAATGGGGCAGGAAAGAGTTTTTAGAACACCTAGGCTGTCACCCTGCTTATTTAGCTTATATGCAGAGTACATCATGTAAAATGCTGGGCTGGATGAGGCACAAGCTGGAATCAAGATTGCCAGGAGAAATATCAATAACCTCAGATATGCAGATGACATCACCCCTATGGCAGAAAGCGAAGAGAAACTGAAGAGCCTTTTGATGAAAAGTGAAAGAGGAGAGTGAAAAAGCTGGCTTAAAACTCAACATTCAAAAAACTAAGATCATGGCATCTGGTCCCATCACTTAATGGCAAATGGATGGGGAAACAATGGAAACCATGACAGACTTTATTTTCTTGGGCTCCAAAATCACTGAAGATGGTGACTGCAGCCATGAAATTAAAAGATGTTTGCTCCTTGGAAGAAAAGTTATGACCAACCTAGACAGCTTATTAAAAAGCAGAGACATTACCTTGCCAACAAAGGTCTGTCTAGTCAAAGTTATGGTTTTTCCAGTAGTCATGTATGGATGTGAGAGTTGGATCATAAGGAAAGCTGAGCACTGAAGAACTGATGCTTTTGAACTATGGTGTTGGAGAAGACTCTTGAGAGTCCCTTGAACTGCAAAGAAATCAAACCAGGAAATCAATCCTAAAGGAAATCAGTCCTGAATATTCACTGGAAGGACTGAGGCTGAAGCTGAAGTTCCAATACTTTGGCCACCTGATGCGAAGCGCTGACTCAGAAAAGACCCTGATGCTGGGAAAGATTGAAGGCAGGAAGAGAAGGGGACGACAGAGGATGAGATGGTTGGATGGCATCAACAACTCAATGGACATGAGTTTGAGCAAGCTAGTGGAGTTGGTGATGGACACGGAAGCCTGGTGTGCTGCACTCCATGGGGTCACAAAGATTCGGACATGACTGAACGACTGAACAACAACAAAGCTGGAGAAGGCAGGTGTTTTTCTTATTTTCACTTTACCTAGGGTTTAAAACTTCAACTGCCTAAATGAATATCTCACTCCCAAGTGTGTAAAATAACAGATGATACATTTGTCTTTTATCCTCAATTGTTAATATGATGAAACCAGTACAGTCAAGGACAAATACAAACATAAAATGGGCAAACCCCATATAGTAGGTTTTGTAAAAGGTATCAGTGGCATGGAGAGATAGGATTCTGTCTCAATCGTTGTCAACATGGAATTTTTTGTTAGTATGTGAGTGTTTGGGTAAACAGAATAAGGTAAGAATGAGTGGAAGTTGTATTTCCTTAAATCACATCTGCTAAATGGTAAGACCCAAATTTCGTTACTTGACTCTTTCATTTCAGACCATTGGGTTTTATTTATTCATCTTCTGATGGGTTTACCAGAAGTAGAAGCAACAGTGCTGATCACTTGACGAGATTTTTGTCGTAGGTATTGTCATTTGTTTTTTGTTTTTGTCGTTACTAATAGGACCTTTGTATAATGAAGACAGGATCGACAGCATGTAGTGGCTTAACAATGTGTGCAATACTCCTCTTGTTTACCTTGCTGCATATTTTTTCCCTAGAAATAGCCAAGAACAAGTGTTTGGAGGGTAGTACTCTGATGATGAGTTGACATACAGATCTGTAGCTTCTCCAATAGTTCCTTATTCAAGACAGATTTACAGTTCCTGGAGAACTAGGAGGCTGTTGTTCAGTGGAACTACTTACTGATTATACATTTCTAGTGAAATGAATGGAGAAGGAAATGGCAACCCACTCCAGTATTCTTGCCTAGAGAATCCTGTGGCCAGAGGAGCCTGGTGGCCTGCTGTCCGTAGGGTCGCACAGAGTCAGACATGACTGAAGCGACTTAGCATGCATGCATGCTTTGGAGAAGGAAATGGCAACCCACTCCAGTATTCTTGCCTGGAGAATCCCGGGGACAGAGGAGCCTGGTGGGCTGCTGTCTATGGGGTCGCACAGAGTCAGACATGACTGAAGCGACTTACCAGTAGCAACAGCAGTGAAATGAAACAAAGTCATCAACTGCTAACAAGTAAGAGGAGAGGAGCTTAAATTCAGCCATTGGCTGGTCTTCAGGCAGCAGGAAAATAAGGGACTATGATTACTTTTAATAGTGATTGATGTTTTTCTCTTTCTCCTTTCCTGACTTCTTTTGTGCTACGTAAATATTTTCTAAACATCATTTTAATGTATCTATTTCCTTTTTGGACCTCTGTGGTGACTCAGATGGTAAAGAATGTGCCTACAATGCAGGAGACCTGGGGTCGACCCCTGGGTCAGGAAGATCCCCTGGAGATGGGAATGGCTACCTACTCCAGTACTCTTGCCTGGAGAAACCCATGGACAGAGGCGCCTGACAGGCTACAGTCCATGAGATCAAAGAATTGGACACGACTGAGTAACTAACACTTCACTTCATTTCTTTTTAGCTATATCTTCTTGTACTATTTTTAAGCAGTTGCTCTAGAGACTACAATGTTCCAAAAATTAATTTTAACTTCTAAATTTCATTCTTCTATTTTTGCTTTGCCTAGAACTTCTCTTCCACTGACCATCCCCCTTCTTTCCTCTCTGTGACCCATGGAGTCAGAAACTCCTTATTTGGATAATTTCAGGTACAACTTTGGAGACAGACCCCAGGAAATTGACCCTTGAGATACGGTCTGACCCTTATGGGGTCCCACTCAGGGACCTCGAGGTTATCATCCCATCTGAATAGCAGCTTTAAGAGAGACAGGAAGTGAAATGTCTTGATGGGGAGAGGGAGATGCAGTCCCAGAGATTACCCCTTTCTAAAGAAAAATGTATCGCTTCATCCTGATTCATCATTCCATCCAGTATTCATGGATGTAAGACGATGTGCCTGCAGGCCCCGTTTAGAGTGCAAAGTGCCCCCAAAGCTCTTTAACAGGCCATTCTTTCTTCAGATACAAAGTGCTTAAAATGAACTAACCTCAAATGGCTCTCATTCAATTATAGACATTCAGATAAAACCTATATTCATTTTTGCAACTGAACCAGTCACCAGGCAATCTAGTGTTTGTCAGGCCAAATACAAACAAGTATACATACATGCACCTACATAATTACCTATGTGTTTGCATAATTACATAAGCATGTACCTTCAGAGCTGCAAAGTTTATTAAATTTTACAGCTGGGCCTAAGACAGGCATTAAGGTGAATTGTAAATGTAACCTGATTTAAGCCATATTTAATTTGGCTTGAATCTTCAGCAAAGAAACTAGGCTCTCAAGACCCTGATTTAAGAAACCAATAGCAAACAGAAAACTGTTCTCAGTGTTTTTCACCTAATAGGTGTCCAAAGAATTTGTACTTGAAATTGGATGATTTATGTATTAAAAGAGAGATTGAGGCTAAAGCCCCACTCAATTAATTTGAAAATATGGAAAAAGCAATTGCCAAAGCATGTAATTTATTAAATGTTGGTGGTCTCCAAACTTCATCTTTAAAGTGGGAGAAAACGATATAGTTATTCTGACAGTGAATGAAATAATGCACATTGCTTAGTGCAATGTCTAGCATGTAATAGGTGCTCAGAGCCTTTCGCTATTATCATGGATTGTATTAGTATCACATTAAATTGCCAACTAAAGTCAAAGTGAAACAGTGTTTTAAGTCATTGATTACAAAGAAAAGATGACTTTCAAGCAGGAGCCAACAATGACACTGCTTCTGTGTTTTCTAAATCTCTGAACATGTGGGTATTTTAAGGCTTCTGAAGAAGACTGCTGAATTTATAAAAAGAAAGATGATAAATCGGAGACAGAGAGGACCCCCACAGGTCAGCATCTGTGCTTCGGTGAAGTACTAGCCCCGTGGGTATTTTGTGCGTGCTTAGTCACATCCAACTCCTTGTAACCCTATGGACAGCAGCCCACCAGGCTCCTCTGTCCATGGGTTCTCCAGGCAAGAATACTGGAGTGGGTCGCTGTTTCCTACTCCAAGGGATCTTCCCAACCCAAGGATTGAACCCTCATTTCCTGTGTCTCCTACATTGAAGGCAGATTCTTTGCCCACTGAGCCATCAGGGAAGCCTAGCCCCATGGAGGGAAACCAATTGAAAAAAAGACAAATTTGTGATTTTTTTTTTAGGAAACAAAAAATATTGAAAGTGTTTTGTTTGTTCCAGAGTAGACATAACAAAAGTTTTCCTGTCGTTCCTGGTTTCCCAAAGCTCTAAGGCAAGAATTTCAGGTGGAAAGGCAGGAAGAATATGGGAAGCAGCATGGAAAGGGCGAGAACGGAGCCTTGGGAAAATATTTGTGGGTTCTGGGCTCACTTAAGTAAGGCCATGCTTGCTTTCCACCTGAACTGTAAACTTCGCAGGGGAGGAAATTTTCTTCAATTTTGTTCACTGCTGCATCTCCAGCACACAAACCAGTGCCTAGCACATAGTGGGCTCTGAATAAGTATTCTAGAATAAAAGCAAGGAGAGAGAGTGGAAGATACTAAAGGGTTAAGGTAGTAAAAACCTGTCTTCTCTCCTTAGATTTGGGGAATGTAGTAGCACTAGTGTATATGTATAGCGTGTATGTGGGCTTCCCAGGTGGCGCTAGTGGTAAAGACCCCTCCTGCCAGTGCAGATTAGACATAAGAGATGTGAGTTCGATCTCTGGGTCAGGAAGATCCCCTGAAGGAGGGCATGGCAACCCACTCCAGTATTCTCATCTGGAGAATCCCATTGACAGAAAAGCCTGGCAGGTGATGGTCCATAGGGTGGCAAAGGGTAGGACACAACCGAAGCAACTTAACACACATGCACACCTAATGCATACGCAGTAGTGGTTGTAGAGTATTCACGTGTAGTACTAACACATGTGAATACTATACAATAATACAGAGTATGTAGTACAATACTATCGTGTGATGCCAGAGCACTATACAGTTGTAATTCAGTGAATTTGATTTAGAACCAGTATTTGTGACATCATTTGATTCCTCTTCTTTAAATTCTCAAATTAATTGCTGCCAAAATCTGAGATCCTTCTCAAGCTTGATTATGTCCTTTGTAGTTTAGGACTCTATCATAGATTATTGATATTGTCATGGATTATTATTATTATTAATTTTATGATGTGAATAGATGGTATATAATTGATATATTAATTAACTATATTAATATTATCACAAAAGCCAGAGTAAAGATGATAGGAAAGTATTTATTCTCAAAGAGGTTGATAGGGTTGATGACAATATACTGGTTTATTTTAATAGTCATGCAAGAGACAAGTACATTGATTACTTTCAAGTAACCTTTCCATTGTACTGATCTAATTAAAGATTTTGGTTCTCAAAGTCTGTAATTTTATACTTAAAAAACACTTCCTCTTCGGTGATTTGAAAACGACTAACTGCAACAAACGGGGAATTCATTACAATTCAGTGTCATTGTATTCTTATTTTAAAATGTATGCTAAGTATTCTGACCGATTGTAATTTTAAATTGTGTTCTCTTGACACTTTAAAATGTATATCTATAATTAAGGAATTATGTTAGGAAGAAAACGTTGAACAGAATTCTTTGAAAATGTTTCCTTAAATAATGCAAAATGTAAATGCTCAGGCACTTGGGTAGAGTTGAGGTTTGAAAATTAAATAATCATTTATTTTATCAAACATTATTAGAACCTTTAAAGGCTTAAGTCAATACCAATGTTTGTAAAAGATGTTGACATTGTTTGAGATGGCTGACTCTGGTTTACGGAGTTTTGCCTACGCCCCCCCAGTTTCCTTTGAATAAGCAGCAAAATATTTTACTCTGGATCCCAAAGGAGAAACTTATTCCTGGCCTCCTCAGCATTGAATGAATTAATATTTTTGTGGAATGAATTATTAAAAGGCTAAAAGAAGTCTCTATCTCCATTTCACAGAAATAGGTGAAGCTGAGAAAATGTAACTGTCAGTACACTTGTCAGAACTCTACACATCTGCACGAGCCTGTTTTCTGTATACACTGGGAGAGCTTCTGCACGCCTTCTCTGACCTGTCAGCAAGTGGAAGGAGGGGGAAAAGACTGTTCTATTGCAATCAACTGCAACGGAAGGAAGAAATGAAAGCCATCAGGCTTGTGCTGACAGCTGATCTAGTCATCAGTCCTTTCACACTAAAGCTCCAGCTCACCCTACTGCCAGGGAACCTAGAAGTCTCAAGGTGTTTTGGGACCACTCCGGGAAAGGACTTTTATTAAAGTGGATCTTCTCTCCCACTAGGGCTTCCTTGGTGGCTCGCATGGTAAAGAATCGGCCTGCAATGCAGGAGACCAGGGCTTGATCTTTGGGTTGGGAAGATCTCCTGGAGGAGGAAATGCCAACCCACTCTAGCATTCTTGCCTGGAGAATTCCATGGACAGAGGACCCTGGTAAGCTACAGTCCATGGGGTCACAAAGAGTTGGACATGACTGAGCGACTAACACTTTTTCTCTCCCACTAACACATGGTAAATTGGGCCACCCCTGGCAGCAGTGGCTTCTCCATAAAGTCTTCTGTGGTCCCTAAAGCTAGAAGCAACCCTTCCTCCACTTGGATCTCTGGGCAATTTTGCCTTTCTTACAATAATAATAACACTATTAGGAACTAACACTCATCAGGAAATGACTATGTGTCAGATTCTGTGTAACACATCCTTTCCATGAATTACCTATACCTTCATAACAAGCATAGAAGATACATTCTGTTGTTAACATCTTTTTACAGATCAAACTAAAAGTTCAGAGAAACTAAGTAACTGCTCCATGCCCACCTACTTAATGGTTGTGGAGCCACAATTTGACTCCCAGAATCCATGCTATGACCCCATAGATTATACTGACTGCCTAGGTTCTCTAGGGGACAGGACCCATATGCTATCTATCTCTACCTCCTAAGTCTTCCTTTTCTCCTGCTGCTGCAAAGATAGAGGCTTGCCCAAATGTCAATACGTAGTTTTGGAATTAAAACCCAGAAGTGAATTGGTCTTTAGTTTCACTCTGGGTTGGGGAACAGGCTGGCTTGTTATGACTTCCTCATTGAGGGACATGAAAGGGTCACGTAGCAATGTGAACTAATTGAGTACAGAAATGAAGGTAAAAAGGTTTTCTCCCTACGCCTTGAGAATTATAAACCAAAATCAAACCACAGTTGTTTGTCAGGGTAACCTAGAAAGTTCCTCTTCTCCCTCACCCTGTTTAATAAATGAACTCTATTTTCACTTGGCCATCCCATTGAATACAGCCAGAATTCTACCATCTTCCATAAGACAACAGTAGAGAAAGATCTTTAATCTTTAATCTCACTTGCAGTGAGACTTTGAAAGCAGTTAGTATGGGAAAATGTGGTTTGTAAGGACAAAAGACTCAGTTCTGAGAACATGATGGCACCTGACAGTCTCCCACAACAGAACTGAAGACACAGTATTTTCGCTGTCCTGATGTGCATCTACACTAATCCAGCTGTCCTTATGTCTCCTCTGCTAAATGGAGAAAAAGTAGGAAGACCAGAGGCAGAGTAAAGAGAAAAATAAAATGTGCATCCAAAAAATAGGCACTGGTGAGGAAAAAAAAAATACTATTTTATGTTTAGGAACACGGTCCACTGTCTAAAACCCTGGAAAACAGAGAAAAACAAGCACAATTCAAGCGATAGATTCTTTAGCTGTTATTAAGCCAGTTCTAATGGGCTGCACTGGTGTGTGTGCAGGGGGAGGGGTGCAGAGAGAGGGAGATGAGAGCTGAGAATAAAGGGAAGAAAAAAAAAAAAAAAACAGGGTCAGTGAGTTTCCAGGCTCTGCAGCCGGGAGGTTTGGCAGCTCTGGCTCCTAAGGAAGCCAGGCCTTGTGATTCATCACAGACCAGATTCCTGCTGACTTCAAAGAGAGATGTTCAAGTTCAGGAGGAGAAGATGCCAGCATCCCGGAAGGAGGCAAGTCTGGCCAAGTAATTGTCATGACCCCTGAAAATGTATGCTACTCATCTAGAGATGACACTAAACTCTGGTTTGTGCAGCAGTCATCTCCGTAGCGAAGAATGGGAAAGAGAACTGAATAGTCTCAAGCTGGGGCCTCTCTCTCTTCCTCTCTGTCCCTCTGCTTTTCTCTTGTGGATGATGACACTGTCGTTTATCTTAACATGTCTCAAAGTCCTGAACTTTGGGGAAGGACAGCATGGATATAATTCTTTTGATCTTTAGATAAAAAATCAGGGCAAAATTAAAACCTCGTTCAATCAGAAAAGATTGTAGGTGTTTGGCCTTATAATTTGCTAGCCATTTGGTCCTGACTCCACAATCAAGTGACAGGTGAGTCTGTACAGAAACAGCTAAAGCCATTTCCAGTGTCTGCATCCTCACCACATACCTCCTCAAACAGTAGAAAGTGCCTAGGAGACTTTGAGGGTGGACCCTGACAATACGGAATAGTAAAAGTTACACTTCCTACTTTTAAGGAGCTTCCAGTCTAAGTATGGAAGCTTACAGACAGAAGAAGCAAAACACAGCTGCAAAGTCTGTGGGTTCTGAGCATGGCCAAATGGGCCCAAAGACTAATTGTGGGCTTGTTTCCACTTGAAATTTGACTTTTTTATTTTGTTCACTGCTTTCAATTTCCTCACCCTTGTGGTCTGGATGAAAATCAAAGAGCTCAGTTTTAGACAAATGAACAGTTTGAGGTGATAAGTGGAAAATGAGAAGGAATTAAAATAGTGCAATGGGAAGGTAAACCTAAGTGGGAGAAAGAGGGGGAGATTTGAAAGTCATCTGGAAAGAGGGGATGGTCAAAGCTTTAGGGCATCTTTGAGAAAGTGAGGGGAACAAATACTGAGGAGGGTAGCAGGAGGTCAAGCATAACCAGGGTGAAGATGGAAGGGAAGGAGGAGGACCAGAAGAGAGGTGTCTGGTGAACCGAAGGAGATAAATGTTTCTCAGGCAAGGGGAGTCAGGGTTGACAATTACAATCATTTTGTAAAATCCATTAAGGCAGGGACCACACCTGTTCAACTCACTGCTATTCCCAAGGCTTAGTACAGCCCATGCCACAAAGCAGATACTCATAGATGTTCATCTAATTAAGGAGATTGTTGGGATCCAGACTTAAGTTCAAAGCCTCCATTCAAAGACAGTAGCAAAGGATGCTCTTCTCTCAAGTAACTTGTTTTCTGATTTAGCAATGTATCTGATGCTAAATAAAGTCAAGTCCATTTCTAAGGCAAAGGTGAATCAGGGTGGGGTAGTTCAGTTCCACATTGATAAAGATTTATCCGAAATGTGGTTTTGTTTTGTTTTGTTTAAAAAGATGATTTTCACAGATTCCAAATATGAATCTCAATATCATTCACTCTTCAAAAGTGGTGAGAAAGTTCTATGTTCTGAAAGGTCACAATGGGTAAAGAAAGTCAGGGAAGGCTAGAGTTTTAAATTCTGCCTTCTGTGAGAAGCGGGATTTGGAGGGTCAAAGTGGAGGAAGAGGGTCCTTCCAGATAGGCAGTTTGGATGAGAGGTTGGGGACAGGGCATGGGGAGGCTGACTGCCAGGAAGTCAGTGTTAGCAAAGGGCAAAGGCAATACATCATCAAAGAGGGAGTGGGGTTAGTTGATGGGAGGGGTAACTTAGGAGACCTGAGACCTGTGTTCTAACCTAGATCTACCATATACTGGCACGTGTAACTCAGGCAAATAACCTAAATTCACCAAGCCAAAGGCTCTTAATTTGTAAAATAAGCACAATCTTACATACTGAGATTACGTTAGGATCACATGAGATTGCGCATAAAGCACTTCCTAGTGGGCTTCCCTGGTGGCTGGCTCAGCTGGTAAAGAATCCACCTGCAATGCGGGAGACCTGGGTTTGACCCCTGGGTTGGGAAGATCCTCTGGAGAAAAGAATGGCTACCCACTCCAGTATTCTGGCCTGGGGAATTCTATGGATTGTGTAGTCCATGGGGTTGCAAAGAGTCAGACACGACTAAGCAACTTTCTCTTTCACAGTGAAGTTAAACTCTTGGCTAAAGATTAGTAATGTGTCAATCATTGGGCTGAGAGAGGAAATACTTTTTCTGAAGAAATTGGCCAATGCTTTATCCTTCGTCATTGTGGTTTATGAACTTTCTCTATACTCACAACACGAAAAGTAGATAGGAAATTCTGTTTTGAACGAGGGCTAGACTAGTATCTAAAGAAAGAAAAATGAAGAAATGCAATCCTAGGGTGTGGGAAAGCCCCAAGGGAGGGTAAGGGAGGGACATTTTCCAATTTCCATCCAATGTAGCCATTGTTAGTAAGACCACAAAGAAGGAGATGGATGGGGGTGGCAGACATGAGGTCACAGGAAGAGGGGACTATGAGAAAGGAAAGGTGAGATGGGGAAAAGACTAGGGAAAAGTTAGGCCAGGTATTTCAGACCCTCCCGGAAAGAGCTCCAGAGCCAGAGAATATACATCCTAGTCTATGCTCTGGTATATGAAAAGGTTTCAGATTGGTGCTATATCAAAAGAAAGCAAGAGACAAACTCTCATTCACTAAAAAGGTAGGAAATATTAAGATATTGGGCAAAGACAGAGCACAGATTTTAGAGTCAGACAAATCTGAGTTCAGTGGACATGAACTTGAGCAAACTCCAGGAGATAGAGGAGGACAGGGAAGCTTAGCATGCTTCAATCCAAGAGATCACAGAGAGTCGGACGTGACTTAGCAATTGAACAACAGACTTCAGTTCCTTACTTATCTCAGGAACTTCATCAAGGTACCTGTTTATGTGAATAAGAAAAGTTAGTGTTTCCTCATAGATGTGGGTAGGAGAATTAAATGAGATAATATATGTAAAAGGATCTAATGCATAGTGAATGCTCAATTAACTAATCTGTGCTGGTTCAGGAAGAAGGCAGCACATGGTTAAATGCAAGAAACAATTGTTTGGTTCACATCCTAGCCCTACAATTTACTTGTTGTGTGACTAGAGCAAGATTTTTAACCATTTGGGGCCTCACCTTATTGCATCTATATAATGGGTATAAGAAGATCTATCTCTCAGGATTTTTATGGGCATTAAATGACATGATATTTATAGCCCTTAGCATAGTACCTGGCTCATATTAAATGTTCTAAATAAATGTGTTAGATACTATCATTGAAAGATAATCAAAAGCTGTACATGCACTAAGTTTAACATAAAAAAATTTCTACATGAGAGATCCACTGTGGGTTATTTACTTATTTGTTTTTGGAGAAGGGGAAAGTAAGACATAAAAGGCAGAGTATGTGCACAGAACTGTAAGATACATGTCCCCATGACAGAAATAAAGAAGGCAGAGATTCACTGAGGGGGGAATTCATGGACATTTATGGTCACGTCATTCTGATTGGCTGAGGGGATCAGCAGGCTTCTAGCCAGTTTTCTTTCCATTCACGGAAATAAAAGTTCAGTGTGTTTGAAAATGAACTAAGTTTATTCCCCCTTATTTTTCTTGATAGGAAGGATTTATTTATGTAGTCAGAGAAGGCTTGCTTCTGCTAAGTGAAAATTTGGCCTAGGGAGTATAATAATAAGCTAAATGGAAACTGGATAAAAATATGTTTATTATGACATTATTTAATTTGTTGATATCCCTACATTCCCTACCTAATACCATGAAAGAAATCCTCAAATAATACAGTTGGTCAAAATGTTAAAAGTGGGGTCAGCTTGTCTGTATCTGTATGAGCTGGATCAATGGCTAGTTTCTCTGAGCTGGTTACCTTGACAACCTAAGGCTCCTCTCTAGATGTGCCATCCACATCAGGGGTGTGCATAGGAGAAATGCAGAATCTCTTGCTTCTCTTCAGACCTACTACATCAAACCCTGAACTTTAATAAAATCACCAGGTGATTTATCTCTATATTAAGATTTGGAAAGCACTGAGAGTGTGGAGTTATGGCCACATAATCTTAATCATTACAGTCATCACTTCAATCCAATTAACATGGACAAGAGCTATGATAATTAGGAGTGAGTGGATATAAACAGCAACATTTCTTACTTGATAGATTTGCTCGGTGCAATAAAGGGTTCCCTTACCTCATGAAATCTTAGGAAATAAACCTGAAATTTAAGAAAATAAAATGATGAAAGTATGACAGTAATCAACCAGAAACCATGTGCTCAACAGAACAACAAAATAATCAGGTTCTGTACTTCCTTAGAGTAGATTCAGCCTGGACTTTAGAACTTCACCTCAGGCACTTTATAACCAGGTGACTTTGGGTACGTTGCTGCAACAAGTTTCTTATATTTGAAACGAGATGCTAAAGGAACCTACTTCACGGACCTACAGGATCTACTTTAAGTTACGAGGCTTAAATGAGTTAGTATGAATGCAAAGAACACACAAATGTCTGTGTCAAGATTAGTTATCATTAAGCATTAGACATTTTAATATTATTAGATATTATTATGAATAATGCCTTAGTTTTGTTGGATTTCACAGTTCCTTTCTCTTTAAACAATTCTTCCCAACATATTTCCATGGTTTAAATTAAAATAAATTTGAAGAAATACCTTAGAGTATTGATAAGCCCCTTGGATGACTTGGAATTTCCAAGACTTCACAGCCAGGTGAGCGGAAGATGTCTGCTTTGGGTCTTTGCTCAGTCCCAGCCTCTGCAAACCCCAGCAGACTCATAACCACTACAACACGGGAGAGAGTCTTCTAAAGAACCATGCTTCCCAGAGGGCGGTGTGTGTATAGGAGGAGAGGATGCTTAGAAATTTAAAACTATTTTAAATAGTTTATCTATGACATCCTCCCTTTTTGGGCATGTCTCATTATGGGTTTGCACAACTTGATCTAATCATTGAGGCATACCACAAAGCAAGTTACTAAGATCTTTGTTCTTCATCAATACCCATTTGATAGACTTGAACCAGTAAAGGAACTATGGACATGGCACAAACTGGGCATGTAATTTGCATTTGGTTCTTAATGAAACCTTTGGGCCAGTCCAGGTAGTCAAGTCACATATGAAGAGATCTGATCAGAGCCAACAACAGATGATCATGGGATCAAAAAATGTGAGCCAATGATTTCTTTTTAGTTCTTTTCCAGAAAGTTTAAAATATACCTTCCTTTGTGGAGAAGCCAAGATGAGGGGCTGCAGGCCATGCTTATGCTCTCCAACCTAGTGAAGAAGGAAAAACAGTACAGGTAAGTAAAAGGACACTGATGGTGATAACTTTGGGACCAGCCCATGTATGTTGTCACCCATAAAAGGTGCTAGCAATCCAAGAGGTTTTGAGAGGACATTTGCACACCGCGAAAGTTAAATCAAGTTGCAAAATACAAGACCGGCTCCCAAGCAAAGCATTATGCTGAAAGTGCTTAGGTTTACCAGGTGAGAAAATTGAGGCTGAAAGAGGTTAAATATTATGCAAAGCTTCCCACAGCTAGTGAAGGAACTGAACTAGGATTTAAATCCATGGGCCTATCCTCCTCACTCTTCTGTATTAGTTGACGAAGGCCACCTTCTGCAGAAAACCATCTACGTCCTCTTCGTGTGCTCTGTGCTCTAAATTGGCCCACTGTTCCCCTCTCCTCTCTTTCCTAATACCTTACTCCACATTCTATCTCTAGCTTTACAAGACTCTCTGTAACCCTCTTTTATCTCTCATCCGCATCTCCCTTGAGCTGTCACTTAGTCTGTTCTAACGGGAAAGGCTTGGGCCTTGGTACAGGGTTTCTCCCAATCTCATCCCTCCAGCACTGCTACTGCTAAGTCACTTCAGTTGTGTCCGACTCTGTGCGACCCCCTAGACGGCAGCCCACCAGGCTCCGCCATCACTAGGTAAGGCTTAAGAGGCGATGACTGTCCCTAACTCCACGATGCTCTGACATCTCAGATGTTGATATTACCCAGGTTTGCTGGTCTTTTTTCTTGTGGTCATTTTCAAGGCAGAGAGGAAGGCTAAAACTTTCACCCCTTACATCAACCTTTTCATAATCCTTACCACTGGTGGTTTGGGAAACATTTTTAGTGATATGAAGGCAACTATTTTGTTTCAATAGTTATTTTTGCAGATACCTTCTATCTTTGGTAATGAATGCTGATTTTCCATTTCGGTTACAATGTAATGCTTTTTTTTTTAATTTCTATAACATCTATTTTTTAATTTATTTTTTAATTGGAGTATAATTGCTTTACAACGTTGTGTTGGTTTCTCCTGTACAACATGAATCAGCTATACTTATACATAAGTCCCCTCCTTCTTGAGCATTCCTCCCACCCCACCCCTATCCCACCCCTCTTGGAGTGCCCAACTAAGCTCCCTGTGCTATACAGCAACTTCCCAGTAGCCATCTATTTTACACATGGTAGTACATGTATGTCAATCCCGATCTCCTAATTCATCACACACACATACACACCCTCGCTGTGTCCAGAAGTCCATTCTCTACATCGTCTTTGTACAGAGAGAAGTCAGTCAGAAAGAGAAAAACAAATACCATGTATTGACACATATATATGGAAGGTGGAAAAACTGGTACTGATCACTCTATCTGCAGGGCAGGAACACAATGTAATATGTTATTTTAAAAATAAATTACTTAAGAAACAATGCAAGTTGACTTTATAGTATATATATATATACATATATATATATATTAGTTAAATGAAAGTACAAGTGGACTGCAGAAATAGCAAAAGGTAGACTGAGGCTTAAGAAATATTGCCTCAAGATAAGCCTTAAATCTCATCTGCCCCAGATTAGTTCTTCTTGAAAAGTGGCCCCTATCTTTTCACGTGTGGTTTGGAACACCTTGGATGGGCCCACTTCTGGTGTGTGGATTCATAGAAAATCTGCGCTTTCAGGGCACTCAGGGAAGGAGTGTCCAACTGGATTACAAAACCAGGACCTACAGAAGAACTGTTTTCTTCAACTACCTGCTGCTCAGAGTACACTCTGCATCTTAACCACCAGTCTTTAGGGACTTCCCTGTTGGCTCAATGGTTAAGAATCCATCTGCCAATGCAAGAGGTGCGAGTTAAATCCCTGGGTTGGAAAGATCCCCTGGAGAAAGAAATGGCATCCCATTCCAGTATTCTTGACTAGGAAATCCCATGGACAGAGGAACCTGGTGGGCTATAGCCCATGGGGTCACAAAGAGTCAGACACAACTTAGCAACTGAGCATGCACACAGGGAACTAAGATCCTACATGCTTTATATTTACTGAGCCTGCATGCCGCAACTACTAAGCAGTCTCTGGAGTCTGTGTGCTGCAACTGGAGAAGCCTGCATGCTGCAAAAAAGATCCTGTGGGCTGCAACTGAAGACCTGACTCTATCAGTTCAGTTCAGTCGCTCAGTCGTGTCCGACTCTTTGTGACCCCATGAATTGCAGCACACCAGCCCTCTCTGTCCATCACCAACCCCTGGAGTCTACCCAAACCCATGTCCATCGAGTTGGTGATGCCATCCAACCATCTCATCCTCTGTCATCCCCTTCTCCTCCTGCCTCCAATCCTTCCCAGCATTAGGGTCTTTTCCAACGAGTCAACTCTTCGCATTAGGTGGCCAAAGTATTGGAGTTTCAGCTTCAACATCAGTCCTTCCAATGAACAACCAGGACTGATCTCCTTTAGGATGGACTGGTTGGATCTTCTTGCAGTCCAAGGGACTCTCAAGAGTCTTTTCCGACAAATCAGTCAATAAATATTAAACAAATAAATGCTCTTTAATCCACTGTCTTTTTCAAGTTCTTGCTCAAGAAGTAGGATTATATATCAGGTTTCAAGGCAGAAGACATTGGGAGATTGAGGAACTTGCTCCATATCCCAGTGGCCAAGCTTTCCAGCCTCTGTCTGCCAGGCTCCAAGTATTTTCCTTGGGCTGTACCTTCGGGCCATGATCACACTCATACAGGAAGTATTCACAGGAAAGCGGTTGTCAGCTACTAAACTTGTCTTTCTTTTCACCTGAACTGTGACCCCAATTAACAACCTGTCCTGTGACCACACCTCATTTAGGAAGAGCAATGATAAAGCAGTATTTATTGAATGTGCTAGGGGCTTTGTAAACATCGTGTCTTTAATCCAGGAAGAATGTTCTCATATAGATGAAAATGTCTAGATAATCAGTTCACAGACTCTCTCTTCTTTCTTCCATTTCCCAAGAACCCAAATATATTTTTATTCATGAATCAAAACCTTGTTCAAGTTGCTTCATCAGTTGGCTGAAGTGGTATCTGGCACCCTCTAGTGACAGAAAGATTCTTGGTAGAAGTGATGTTCCTAGATCTTCAGCCATCTCTACAGGCTTGTTTAAGACCATCATCCTTACTGAAACTGTAACAGTCTATTTGTAACAACTGATTTTGATAACAGAGAATTTCTTATGCCGATTATAAGCTCTGATGATCTACTTGTTCAGTCTCTTTTTAGCTGTAAGACTGTGGCTTAAGCAAACATTGAGACTGTATTGAGCTGGGTAACTGTAGGTAGTCTAACTTTCGATTTCAGGACTAAGTCGATTCCGGACTCAGGTGACACTATCAGGCTTGGCCCTTCAGTGTGGTTTCTTCTCATTGTGGGTTGACTCTGCCTTCAGCTCTGGCAGGAGCAACCTCATCAGTTCTGTACCGCAAATATTTCCACTTCAAATACAGTGGAAAAAAGAAAAAGAGCTCGTGTCCCACTGTTTCCTGGAAAGCTCACAACAGAATGTGATGTGCTGGTTGCATTAGCCAAGTGGGGTTCCTTGTCTTCCTCTCCCCCTCTTTACATACACACACAGACTCTGGGATCGGTGTCACTGCTGCTGTGATGATTAATCGTATGTGTCACCTTGACTAGGCCACAGGATCCAAAGATTTGGTACTTTTCCAGGTGTTTTTAGGTGTATTTCTTAGATGGGATGGATATTTAAATCAGGAGACTCTGAGTAAAGCAGTTGCCCTCCATAGTACGGGTGGGCCTCATCCCATCAGTTGAAGGCCCTAAGAAAAGGACTGACCTCTCTTGAAAGACAGGGAATTTTGCCAGCAGATGGCCTTTGCAATTCTCCCTTGGGTCTCCAGCCTACTAGCCTACCTGGCACATTTTGGACTTGTCAGCCTACATAATCACATAAAACAATCCCTTACAACACACTTTCTCTCTCTGTGTGTTTATATATAGGTCTATGTAAAAATAGATAGATAGATACAGCTATATAAACCTTGGTATCTATGGCTAATCTGTATGTATCCTATTGGCTTTGTTTTTCTAGATAACCCTGACTAATGCAACCACGTCAATAGCTAAGAAGATGGAAGAGGAACAAAGGCAACTTGGAAGATGTTGTTACCAGGAAGAAGGGGAGAAGATGTAGAATAAACAATCATGAATGTGCACTACAAATAGGGATTATTAAAATCAATTTGCTGCTATTTAGTAAGAGAATTTTGTTGATAAAAATTTTAAAACATTAGGGGATAAGAAATAAAAAGCCTTGGTGGTAAAAGGGTATAGGGGGTTTTCTTCCTCCCAGCTCTTTAAAATAAGTAGACATACGTTTAAATGTTATTCAGAATGAAATGTTCAATGGCAAAGATTTCTTTAGAGTAGAAGCAGCAGGCTTTAACTTACATGGTGTGGTTTGATTAAAATCAGGATGGTTGTCCAAAGTGTCTCCCATACCTGGTAGAGTGCCTGAAACTCTATTATTAAAATTGTATGTCTTTGCCCTTGAAGGCCTGTAAAAATGTGTTGTTAAAATTAACTGTTAAAGATGTCTGAACTGTTTCTTCCAGAACATTAGCATTCATAAAGTGTTCATTCAGTAGGTGTTCTTCAAAGAACTCCATAAAGAAGACAAAGAAGGCTGGGGAACAGTATAGATCACAGTCCCCTTAGACAGTCAGAATGCATATTAGCATATTGAGGGCTCAGAGAACTCTTAGATTAGGAGACCTGTTTAAATTAACCCAGAATTTTCTAAAATCATTTGATCATGTAACACATTTCTTCCCACAAATTGCCTATTACTATTTCATTAAACTTAAGGGTTAGGTGTGTGGGGGGGTGGGAGTTAGAAAGAGCAAGGACTCGGGAGCAAGAATATCTAAGTTTAATTCCTGGATCTACTATTTACTAACTAATCAAACTGTCAATGTTGCTTAAACTTTTTCGGCTACAACTCTTTATAAAGTAAATATAATAATTAGCCATCTCACTGGGCTAAAATGGCAAATATTAAGTAAGGAACAGCCATTTGTGAAAGTTGACTTATGATTCACTCTCAAGAGATGTTGATTTCGTCAACTGTCTCGCTCTCCTCCCCTCCTGCCTCTCTCCTTTCTTGCCTTTCTTCTTGTGATTTTTTTATTTCAATAAACTTCTAATTTCAGAATAGTTTTAGACTTACAGAGAAGTTGCAAAGATAATACAGAGTCTCCATATGCCAGCCCCTCTACACCCCTCCCCCCAACCTCCCACCATTCGCCTCTTTCTGTGTCTGTTTTGGGCTGGGAACTGTAGGAGCAGGACTGGCCAGCGAGGATCTTCTTCATGGCACTAACAATCTGCTGGGCAGTGAAGCAGGGGACAGGTAAATCCACACCTGTAAGACAGGGCCATGAGTGCAGAGCAGAAAACAAGGAGAGGGAAAGCATTTAGGAGGAAAGCATTTAGCTCCTAAGCTTGAGATGGGAGCCAGGGAGATCTCCCAGACGAAAATGTCTTGAAAATGTCTTCAGAGAGGGATCTGGATGGATGAGGAATGAGCCAGGCAAAGGGAGGGAAAGGAGAGTGTTCCTAATGGGATACAGCCAACAGGGCAGATGGACAACAGAGTGCATGCAGGTGCAGAGCTTAGTGGAGGGTGCCAAAGAAATACTGACCATTTCACCGGTTCCCAGCTTACCAACTACTTTCAGAATCACGCTCATGAAGGATGTCATTATACAAACCTTCTTCTGTAAAACTGTTGCAAAACTGGCTAACCGGACAGATCATCTTTTCCAAAACGATAGTGACTTCGAGCTGTTAACTAAAGCACTAAAGTATACTTTTTTTTAATAAAGAAAATTGGCCAGGAAATAATGAGTAACAAAGGAGGGAAAGTAATTGTAAGCTTTTAATCACATAGCTGGAGCTGTGTGATTTGTCTTAGGAGTTAGCTTTGTACTCATCGTGAGAATAAAATATAAAGGGTCCTCCCTCTTCGGAATCCCCCACAGCACAACGTCTGAACCTCTTCCTTGGAGAACTGCCACTACAGACGCTAGTCCGCGGTTCCTGTGAGCCTCTAACGTCGCCACCAAGGCACACGGAGCTGAGCCAAGGCTGGGTCTGCTCTGAGAATCCCAGCAGTCAGCCGAGGCTCCTGCTCCGAGCAAGACGTGTGCTCTCTGCACTTCAGTCCTCCCCAGCCTCCCCAGTTGAAAGTGCAGAAGAGTTTAGAAAGGACACGGGGCCCTTCTCAGGATCCTCACCTGAACCCGAGCATGCCAGTCGACTGCGGAAATGTCCCAACAGGGAATGCTCGCTTGGACAACAAACGCTGGCTCTTTCCCCGCTCCCCGTTCAACACCCCTCCCCACCCCCAACTCCAGGCGCAGGGTTGCAGAATCAAAGGCGCCCTCCCCTACCCGGGCGTTCCCCAGCTAAGCTTCCTCCTCCAACCCCCACCCCCTGGCTCCGGGGACGTTTCTTTCGGTCTTTTCAAATGAGCCACCAACAGGTGTTCAGACACGCTGCTGGAGAAAGAGGAAAGCGTCCCGAGAGTAACTGTGCGTGAGCGCCCGGGGCGGGCCCGGGAGGGGAGCACTCTCCCAGGCCGGCTGGAGCGCTGGGAGGGGCCAGTCGGGGCTCACTTCTCACCGGGTGCGTAACCCGCCCTCGTGCCAGTTGGAAAGGCTCCTTCACCTCGGCGATTGCTCCACAGCCATGTCCGGGACCTGGGTTCTCTTGTCACTGGTGAGTCGTCTCTGCCCCGTCGAGGGCGAAGCTGCGAGCCTGCGAGGCAGGCGGAACATCTCTGGGTGCTCCCTGGAAACGCGGTTTGCGGCACCGAGGGGATGAGCGCAGGGGGCTGGCCGGCGCCGGGGAGGTGTGGGGGGTCGCTGCAGGGAGAAGCGCCTTGCAGGAAAGGTCTCGCTAAGGCATGTCTCGCTAAGGCTGTGCTATGAACGTGTGCGCCCCAGGGCGGTGAGAGCTTGCACTCTCGAAATTGATAATACAAGTTTTTCCAACACTTCCCAACTTTAGGGAGTAAGTCAGTCTCGAGGCAGTTGTTACACCAGAGGCTTTGGACCGGACCTTTTCTTTCTTGAAGACTTTATCTTGGGGATGAATGCTCCTTAAAGAGACTTGTTTACCTTTTTACAGCTACACAGAAAAAGAAACTGTTTTGTTTCCCTTCCGGGAATCCCTCTCCTTGAGAGTGTGAGTCACTATCTCAGGTTTGCCCTTTTTTTTTTCCCCTCTCTCTCTCTTCCGTTTTTTTTTTTTTTTTGTTTGTTTTGTTTAAATCTTTCATTGCTTGCTGGACTCCGGGGCGGGAGGTAACCCTGGCCTCATTGCTCAGGCGGTGGTACCCGCTGCCACCGCGCAGGCGCTCTGCAGCCTTGGCCTAGAAGCCTAAGCCGCACCCACCTCTTCTGGAGAGTCGCTACCTCAGATATCCCGGCTTGGTGATGGCTGATCGAAGATCCTGGCCTCAAGGGGTTAATTTGAGTTCCGAACTCTGAAAGTGGATTCTTATTTGCTGGGCCTCATCAATGTGCCAGGCAGTGTGATAGGAATGTTTATGAGTGTGATCTCAGTTCTCGCAGCAGCTGCGCAGTATTTCCATCTTACAGATGGGAAAATGGGGTTCAGACAGCTTATGTAAGTCGAGTCCGAACAGTAAGAGGCAGGACTGAATTTAAATCCAATTTAGATCCCATTCCAAAGCCTGGGGGGTGGGGTGGGGGTGTCGACCACACCTATGTCCAGATGATACCAAGAGTTGAAAAGGAAAAAAATCGATGTCTGGAACCGTCTTATGGTTGGAAAAATAATTCTCCCTGGTCCTTTTGGAAGTAATGTACGATATTTGGGCTCCTTTAGAAATTTTCTTTGAGAAAATTTGAGATTCAAAGTTGGGAAACCATTTATACAACCTCAGATCACATTCTTCCTTAACATGAACCACTGCCTTATTGCAGTCTTGGTTGCTTTGACAATCTCTTAGTTCTTGGAACAACAATTCTAACAAGTATAGCAAAATTATCAAAGCCCAGAGCTACACTTTACATTTATAATAATACTATAGCGTCTCTACCAGGGGTGCCTGTTTAAAGCACCAAGGAAACTGCTTTTCTGAAAGAATACACATGTATTCATACACACATATGTGCAAATGCAGACTTACATTTATTTGCATATACATATTATAATATCTATGATGTATATTAAACATATTTATTATTGTTGTATGATATAGAGCCTCAGAAGTGAATGTTTATTGAATAAAATGTGTTAATACAGATGTGTAGAAAGAAAAAAATCTGATATAACCGTATCACCTAGATAGGCCTGTTTACATTTTGTAGTATATCCTCTATTTCCCTTTTCTATATGACTCTTCAGTTTAGTTACACAGAATCCTGCCCTGCCCCCATCATGGGCCCAGCATCATATCTTTATTCTTAAAAAAGTTTCCACACCATTATGTCACTTTGTGTGTCTCCAGAAAATGCTTGTTTTTATGACTTAGCACTTAGTGGGGCTTACTTACTAGTCGCAAATAAATTAAATCAATTAAACCGGGGTGTGAGTGCTGACTACATGGAGCACAGAAGCAAATTTGGTTGAGTCATGTCAGTGGACTGGAAGTGGATGGGAGGGAGCGGCCATGCTTTCTTTTTTCCTCTTTCTTTCTCTAGTCCTCTCATCTCTAGTGTGATCTATCATCAGCAAATATCCCATCCTTTACCTCTTTGCTTTTCTTTCCTTCTTTCTTCCCTGTTGAAGTTAGTTTTCTCTCTCTTAGCTTCTGGGTGTCATTCGGATACAGAAGAAAAGGCAAAGTTACTTTAGAAATTTGTGTGAGAAATAGCTGTAAGCACTGCTGCTACTTCTTTTAATAGCACATAGTTCTGATAGCTTTTGTTTTGTACTATTTAGGTCTATGGTTAGGCAATTACTAGATAGCCATTTTCCTGTCCTTTATTTCTTGGAGTTTTCAGAATTATGGGCAAAGGAAAGGAGAGGGCAGCTGAAAAAGAAACCGGTGTATTTAAAGTAATCATACAGGAGAGCTTTGAGGAGAAAATAAAGGACAGTTGTTTAATTTGTAATTTAATAATTTTTCCATAAACCAGGCTAAGAAGCAAGAAATAGGTTGCAGTGTGTTTCGATTGTTGTTTTTAGCAGGTTTTCCTTATCTCATGGCGGACTTGAAAATTCTGTTGGATAAAATAATATTTTGAAATGTAATTTAAAACATTAACAACCAGGATGTAAAAACACACATTGATAAAAGATGGCAAGATTGGGAGGCAAAAATGAAATTGATATGTGAAGATACTCAGGGCCTTCATCGCTAGCTTCAATTAGATGAATGAAAACTTTTCTATTGCCCATCTCCATAATACAATTACCACCCTTAGTGGCAAAACTAGAGTTTAATTTAGCAAAGAAGTTTTTATTCTTGCACTGAGTTTACAGAAGGAGAAAAGTGAGATAGAGGCAAAAAGGACTCAGGATTTTGATGTTGTCACTAAGTAAGTTTCTTTGGAACATGGAACAAATAATTTACTTCTAAATAGTTCCTTAGAGTGGAAGTGTCAGCATTTCAAAGGAAACTCTCTGAAGGCTACTAGCACTATACCACAACTGCTAAGGAGTAATCACTTTCTAAGAGATGATCAAAAACCTGAATAAGGAAATCCCCCACTTGAAAACCCCTGATGAGTTAAGTGCCTTTTGGTAAATTACCTTGGGTTCCAAAAGTCCCTTAAATGAGCACATGTTTTGTAATAGGTAGTAAAGACTTACTGACTTATGATGAAAAGTAATAATATAAAGGTAATAACATGTATAGCTTGTTACCAAAAAATTATTTGCAGAATCATTGTAAGTACCTTAATGGACAGTAGTGTATTCTTTTTGCTATGTGTGTGTATCTTTTTACAAAAGTGGGAAAACAGCATTTAACTACTTAATAAGTCCTTTCATTTCCTGGAAGACCTTTGCTTTTAAATGAAATAGATAAAACGAATAAATAAATAAATAAAAATGATATAAAGTAGTGTATCTTTTGCTTTGTATGTAATTGGATTCCTAACACCAATTGAGTATGTTCCATTCAGTCTTAAACAGGAACAAATAATTCAAATGTACTTGCCTACTTTTATTTTCTTTGATGTGAGAGTATGAGTAGTAAGACGCGAATTAGAAAGTTGATCATTGTAAGACTGTTAACTTCACCTTCCTCAGAAGGAAATGGGCTGGTTCCCCTCTTTGATCACAGTTCCCCTCTTGATTTGGAATGAGCTTTTGTGCAACTGAACCATCCCCATCTATGGACCACTTGGAAACAGGAGCCATTGCTCTATTGGACATCTGGCTAGAGACCCACTAAGTGGGGGGGTGATAGAACTTTTGTATGAAATTATGCATTTTGATTAAGGCTAGTCTTATAAATTAGCAATCTGACTACAAACTCATTCGGTGGATGTACTCAGCCCAGCAAAGCAAGCGAACCTACTCTATATAGGTATTGTTAAGCTGTGAACTGGGATAAATTTGGGAAATTAGAATAAACTTTTTTTGGCATCATTAATATCAAGCTGTCCTATAGTCAAGTGTTGCTACATTGTAGATTTAGTCACCTCTGCGTTCTGGGACACCATAAAAATATAACCTGTGAGAAACGTCAATACTTTTGATTTCTGACATCAGAGATCTTGGAAAAAAGAGAGAGAGATAGAGAGAGAGAGAGAAAATGAACTCAGAACATGTGGCATAAGGTTCCCACCCCTTGCTGAGGTTTGAGCTTTGGTTTTTAGCCATCTTCACAAAAGGATCCTTGTACCTAATGGACTGTTTTTTCATATGAATGTCTGTCTTAGGTGTGATTTCAAAAATTGGGCTTACATTGCTCCAGACTATGTTTTTGTTTTTTAATATTTATTTATTTGGCTGCACTGGGTCTTAGCTGCACCATGCAAGATCTTTAGTTGGAGCCAGTGGGATCTAGTTCCTTGACCGAGGATCGAGCCCAGGCCCCTTGCATTGGGAGCATGCAGTCTTAGCCACTGGACCACAGGGGAAGTCCCCACCCCAGACTGTATTATGTCTATGCTGCATTGTCTTCACACATACAGAATGTATATAGGCAGGTATGTATTTTTAATATTAGTTGCTCCATTTAAATGTTGGAGGATTTTGGTTTCTCTTGAAAGATGAAAGGTCTGGACCCACATGACACCTGGTCCCCAGCCTCCTGGATCAGAAGGCTGCCCCTTGGATCCAAGTGTGCCTCTTCATTTTGACAGCCCTGCCTACACTTTGTTGTCTGTTCCACCTGGATGCTTTACTCCTGTGACCCCTCTGGGCATTTGAGAATTCTTGGGCTCTGGTTTAGGACTCGGTAATCCTCCCATTTCCTCTACCAAAGATGACTTCTTTTCTTTTCAGGCTTATTTTTAGAAGGGTCATTATTTCTCCATGAAAAGTCAAATTCTGATTGGCAAGTGCAGAGCACAGAGGCTGTTGGTCTGTAATACTCTTCTCACATGTAAATGTACTCATCTGCTAAGCTCAGATTTGGCTTCCTCCAGCCCTCAAGACCTTCCCAAGTCTTCAGCTGGGAGGAGCAGCAAAATAACCAGGGTTATTAGATACTAAATAACAAGGTTGAGCATAATCATGAGGAGGCCCCATTCTCAGAGATCCTGATTCTGTAGGTCTGTGTTGGGACTGAAGCATTTCTTATTTTTAATGTATCACTGTGTATGTGTGTGCTCAGTTTTGTCCAACTCTTTGTGACCCCATGGACTGTAGCCCACCAGGCTCCTCTGTCCTTGGAATTTCCCAGGCAAGAATACTGAAGTGGGTTGCCATATCCCTCTACAGGGGATCTTCCTGACCCAGGGATCGAACCAACATCTCTGTGTCTCCTGCATTTCAGGCGGATTCTTTACCCACTGGGCCATTGAGGAAACCGTCACTACATGATTCTAATGTTTTTCAGGGTTTTGAGGACAATTTTTCTAACTCGAGCACAAAACCCCAAATCTAATCCCAAATGGAATTCTCTAGGTTTCCTCATTTTATTTTATTTATGACTTGATTCAGTCGGGAGTCTAACCAATCACTTACTCTACTGACTTTACTATCTGTCTCCTGGTCTTCCCAGAAACCAGCCTTAAGCAAGAATGAAGACCTTACTGGAAGATTACCTTGTGTGTTTTTATTTACACACAAAAAATAAGAATGAATGAAATCTTCACTTATCTCTTTAATACTGAAAATTTTCTGTGTTTAGAAAATTTAGAATACTTGTTTTTATTTCAGTTTTTCAGTAATGCACCTACTACAAAATGCCATCACTATTAATATTATCTCACTTTCTATACAAATATATTAGAGATGCATTGAACAGTCAGAAATGGTGGAGTATTAATGGTTTTTTAGAAGTTCTTTTTCCTAAAGTGTTGATAAGTAACTAAAAGTCTGAAAAGGGAATGACCAATACTAGTCTGTTGTTATAGTTGTCCTAGACAGTAGGGGACAGTGAGATTTCAGCTTCCTAGTGGAGGTCTGTAGGACTGGGAAGTTCAGGTTCCTACTGGCCCCTGAGGATTCCAGTTCTGAAGACCATTTTCAGTCTTGAGTCTGTTTAGCACAGTGATGGTTGAAGATGGGAAATCCTAATGCTCAGCTGCGAGGGATTCCCAAATGTGTGTGCACCATGGACCTCTCTCAAATTGAGACTCAAATTGAGGGAATCAAGAGATGGTGGTGTGGGCTGATGTACTCATTTCCTGTGGCTGCTGTAACAAAGCACCGCAGACTGGGTGGCTTAAACAACAGAAATGTATTTTCTCTCAATTCTGGAGGCTAGACGTCTGAGATCAAGATGGCGACAAGTTTGGCTCCTTCTGAAGACCCCGAGGTAACAATCTTTTCCATGTTTCTCTCCTTGGCTTGTGAATTGCCTTCTTTCCCTGTGTCCTCATATCCTCTTCCCCTTGTCTCTGTGCCCAAATTTCCTCCTCTGAGAGGAACACCAGTCATATTGGATTGGGTGCACCCAATGACCTAATTTTAATTTCCTCTTTAAAGACTCTGCCTCTAAATATGGTGACATTCTGGGTTACTTGGGGATAAGACTTCAACAGAAGAATTTGGAGGTGAGGGAGAGACAACTCAGCTCATAAGAGTCTGACTCTCTTGATCCAGCTGTATGACATGGACCAGTCACCCGACCACCAGTTTGGGGCATAGCTTCTTCTAACAGATGAAGGGCTTGGGTTGGTCATCTCTAAAACTCTTCCCCATGATTACTGGAGAGCTTTTAGTCAGTCTGAAGTATGTGCTCAGTATCAAAAATTCTCACTGACCGTTCTAAGCCTCTGTCTTCTTATTCTTGTCATTAGAAGGACTGGCATTTTTCACCCTCCGACACCTTTTTTTTTTTTCTCTGCTTTTAGAAATTCTTTTCCTATTGCTTTGAACTTCACTGAGAACAGAAAAAAAGGTGATTTTTTTTTTTAAACTTTCCTTTTCAAACCCTGGCTCATCTCTTAGGGCTAATTGCCACATGGATTCTTTGAAGTAACCCTAATGGGATTCTCAGTTTCTTCCAGTAGTTTGTTTAATTCAGTCACTGTGAGGCTACTCTATTTGTAATTGCCATGTTAGATCTTGAGTATTTACAATTCCTGGGAAAACATGGTAAGCTTGTCAAAGGGGAGTGATATGCCTCAAGGGTGGTCATCGATTTCTGGATCTGGCCCTTCCTGCTTTGTTTCTTCTATGTAGTAACCGAGTTGGCTCTGAAAAGTGATCCACAGTATGATGCAATTAATTAATATAAAGTCAACTGTCATATGATACAAGGGACAAACTCAACATGTCAGCCTGTTTTTGAGAGTTTCAAAGGGAGCAAATGCAAAGATCAATGGTAGGCTAGGAGGACTCCTGGTTCCTAGCTATTCATTGTAAATCCCCGCCCCCACAAGGGTCTCACAGTGCCTTTGATGGCTGTGCTCAGAAACTCAGCACCCAAGATGGGAGGAAGGGAAACCCAAACTCCCCTTCTTTTCAAGATGCAGATCAGGGCTAGGAAGTTTCCCCTTCCCTGCCAGCCAGAACCCCAGCCTGGATAGCCCTGCCACAGTTTTCCCAGACTAGAGGGCTTAGGATGGACTTCTGTTTTTCAGGAAGTTCCTGCTAACTTCCTCCACCCTCAACATGCATTTGCTTTGAAGGTTCATTGTAAAATTAACACTCAGGCATCTTGCCCACAATTGTCTGAAAACAAACTGCATTGTTTGCATGCCTAAATGGGAAAAGCAATTAGGAAACTGATTTATAAACCAGAAGCAGAGTCCAGATTTGTGCCAGAGATGCCGAGTCTTCCCTTAGCCCGTCCTAATGGGGATTATCCAATGAGTCATTTCACATACTCTGTTCAGCTTCCTCAGCTATAGTATAAGAAAGTAATCATTCCTCATGTGTAGGTTTATTGTGGCGACCATGAGGTGATATATATGAATGAACTTCATAAAACGCCAGGCAAGTGTCAAGGGAGAATAGGTAAATGACTCTAGGGTTTGGTTTCCTGACAACACTTTCATGAATGATTGAGAAGGACTCTATCCATTCCTCCTAATGACATTTTGGTCATAATATTCTCCTCACTTAGGGTGCTAGATGTGAATTGCCACTTCATTGTCAGAACTCTCAAGATTATGAATTTAAGAGATTGTAATATTTTTACGTGCCATTTCTCAAAATGAATTTCACCAGGTTTTAGGCTTTATGCTGTTAAAGCATCTACTGGGCATGCTAAATAACAAATCTTACCTTTCTTCATCATTTCATAAGAAATTTTCTGATTTGCAGAAAATATTAAAATCTTGTAGATAAGGAAAGACTCAAGAAGATCCATTTTTTAAATCTATGTGGAAGTTGAGCAGATGGTTACATGTCCCTTTCTGCTTTGATGTTTCAGGATTCTAAAGGTTGCAGCATCTGTGGTTATGATTGGCTGTATGATCCCACTATACTATGTCTTTAATGGTCAACATGTTAATTACCTGTGTGGTTCAGGAGACATTGATCTTTATCTCTGTTAATACCTAACTGCTAATAATATTTTTGCTGAGGACCTCAGGTATGTCCCCATTTGGGCTAAGCCAAGTTCCTTTGGGTGTGACTTGCCTGGAAAGCCCTTTTCAGCTAATCATCTACTTGCAACAAGTCAGTTTTCTTATTCAATGGCCTTCACAGACAACTCTTCCTAAAAGAGCACTGCCTCACACCTCAAACTCTCCATGCCCCATGAGCTTGCCTTATTCCTTTAAATAGTCCTTATTCCTCCTGGTTATGTTGCCTATTTCTTTGTTTCTTCATCATTTCCCTTCATGTAATGCCTAATATTATTTGTCTACATGACTGGACCATGGCACCCAGATATTTGTTCAAACAGTACTCTGGATATTTCTGAGTAGAAGGTTTTGTTTGTTTGCTTTGTATGAGTTGAACATTTAAAGTGCTAAACTTTGAGTAAATTAGATACCTTCTGAAATGTGTGTGGGTCTCATTCAATCAGTTGAAGGCCTTAGTAGAATGAAGACTGAGACCCCCTAAGGAAGAAAGAATTCTGCCAGACTGCCTTTTAACTTCAGCTGCTACTCTCCTCTTACTCTCCGACATACTGACCTACCCCATCAGCAGAATCTGGACTTGCCAACCCTTTACAGTTGTGTGAGCCAATTCCTGAAAATCTATCAGTCTCTCTCTCTTAATACACACACACACACACACACACACTCACACTCACTACTGGGCCTGTTTCTCTTGAGAAGCCTAACTAATACACTTCATTTACATATAAATGCTATAAGAGCTGAGTCTTTATCTGTATACTGCTCTGTTCCTGGAGGAATCTGTCTGGCACATAGCAGGTACTCAACTGGAGAAGAAAATGGCAGCCCACTCCAGTCTTTTTGCCTGGGAAATCCCATGGACAGAGGATCCTGATAGGCTATCGTCCATGGGGTTACAAACAATCGGACATGGCTGAGTGACTAAACAGCAACAAAGGGACTCAGCAAAGTATTTGCTCGTTTAAATACTTGATTAATGTATAAGCTAATATTATTCCCAGCAGAATCTAAAACTGAGGTCCTTTTGACTTTTTATTCTTTGTTACGATGATTAATTTTATTCCTTTTTTCCCCATTTAGTAATCATTTTCCTTAGTTTATCTGCTTTTCAAATCTTTTCTGGCCTTTTCAGCTTTTTTGAAAAACAATTTTTGAGCATTCTGATCATTTAGTTCTTTGTGGGTTTCCTGCCTTGTCACAATTAAAAACACCCCAGTTTCTGCCAGGAAAGTCTGGGTTAAATCTTTGCATATTGCAAACTTGAGCTAATATAAAAACTTAAAAAAATGCAAACTGTGGAAACTGCTTACGTTGTATCATGTAACAGTTAGAATATGCTCTTTAGACTCATCTTTCTTTTTTTAATACTTGACATAATTCTTTGATGCCGAAGTAAGTAGGAAATGTTTCCAGAAATTGAACTCTCTGAAGCTGGTGTGATCAAATATGAGGTGAGTTTGGTGCCAGTGTCTGCTTCATGGCCAGAGATTTGTATGTTTGTGCAAGAATTTTCACATGCTGGCAATGTCTGGAATGTTATATGGTTAGTATATTTAATTCCTGACTGTCACATAGAGCAAAGTTTGTGATAGAATAAGGACCCTAAAACGTGAGTGATTTTCATTTGAAAGCCCTTCCCATCTTAACAGTGAATGCTTTGGTGTGATTTCAATCACATTATTTCCTAAAGTGTCCAATTCAGTTACTGTTCGTTAGCTATTGATTCAATGGTTTAGAAGAGAGACTAATATTAACAAGATGATCTTCTGTAGAGAAGGTAAGAATTGGGGAACTGTCATATTGAAAAGAGAAATTGATACTGATAAATATCTTTAGTTCAGAGCTGCTTTAGAAAAAGACCATAGATTCAAATGTGTTTTAAAAAGTAAAAGTCAGGCAAATATAATGTTAAAAAATTCCCAAATGATTAATATATTACAAATAACACGCCCCTGTGCAAGTCTGCTTTTGGAAACGTAACATTCATTTTCGATGATAATCAGTGTTACGCAGCTCTGTATTCACAGAAGCTGGCACAGAGTAGGTGCTAACGAAATGTCTGTTGGGTTGAAAAGGCAGGGGTTTGATAGTGAAGCTAGCACACTGAGGCATAATTCCTCTGATCTGTTTACCAGCTCCACTTATTCTTTAAATAGAATCGTTGACATAGAAAAAGTAAGCTACATTTTATGGTGAGTTGGGTGTAGCAGGAAAAACACTGTAATATGAGTAAGGTGACTTAGACAAGTCCTAGCTCTCTGCTTTTTGTTCATGAGTGACCCTGGATAAGTCAAGTATTTTCTTGATATTTTGGTGTGATTTTTCCTCCTGGAGTCTGGATGTTAGTAATGGGTTTTTGTTTATTGATTTTTAAAATATTTTTCTTCCTTTCTTTCTTTGACTGGGCTGGGTCTTAGTTGCAACATGTGAATCTTTGTTGCTGCACACAGACTCTCTCTCTCGTTATAGCACAGGGGCTCCAGAGCTTGTGGGCTTCAGTAGTTGTGGCACGTGGGCTTAGTTGCTCCATGGCATGTAGGATCTTAGTTTCTCCAACTAGGGATCGAATCCGTGTCCTCTGCACTGCAAGGTGGATTCTTAAGCACTGGAGTACCAGGGAAGTCCCTGGAAATGTGTTTTTAAATCAGCCATCCCAGAAGGAAAAGATGGCAACCACAGCTCCTTCATCCTTCCTTCCTTGGAGATCCCATGATATCTTGTGACTCAGAGGGGAATACAGGCTTTGGTGACAAAGGAGGAAGGGCTAAAAGGGAAGATTTGGAGACTCCTGTGACAGTGATTTACACACAAAGAATATTTAGTTGCCTTAACCCAGAAGATGCCATGAAGTATAAAAAATAATGTATGCCATGAAGAATGTGAAAAATGACCTTGAGGGAAAAAACCTCAAGTTCAAAACGGTTGTTTTGAAATTTCATGTGTTTTCCCAGTCTGCTATGTTGTCCCTTGCTGGAACTTCATGATAATAGCAATAATAATAATAATAATATTGCTTACCGGACACCTATTTGTTGTGTGTCTGGAATTGTGCTAAGAGCTTTAAACACATTATTTATCACACCAAACCTGTAAGAAGAGATTATTTCCACCTTACAGATAACAAAACGGAGACTTGGAAAATTTAAGTGACTTTTCCCTCAATCACGTGGCTGGTAAGTGGGAGCCATGACTTTTGAGGCCAGAGCTACCATCTGTGATGCTGTTTCTCGGATGGTTTGGAGAACCCGAGGTTTGGACTGTTACGTGGTTGACCTGCTCCTTTTTTGGAGATGGGTCAGTGGAAGGATGGAGCCTATGTCGATCTGTGTGCAGCAAATAAAACAGCCATTTGGGGTGAGTTAACACCTTTTTACCAAGTTGCTTAGCTCAGAAGTCAGTAAAATTCTCTTCATGCTTTACTTTTATAGATATTTATCTCTGTTTCTGGACCATTGTCTAAAGGTGAAAATGCCCGCATGGGTGGTATCAACTCTGAGGTGCTGAAATTGAGTAAGAATATTACTGAAGCGAGTTCCTGCCAAGAAGGCCTACATCGTGAGCACCAATTTTGTTGTCAGCCTTGTCCTCCAGGTATGTTATACACACACAAACAAAAAAATCCAGTAATCAGAGTGAAAATCGGGGTGAGGAGTAGCATGTAGTAATAATGAAGAGAGTGTTTTTATAGCATTTAGTTCTCCTGCATTATGGCATGATTGAAAAGAAAAAAAACTATGACATTATTTTCCCAAGACTAGCTTAATGTTTTAAATTTATTTACTTTTTAATTGAAGGATAATTGCTTTACAGAATTTTGTTGCTTTCTGCCAAACATCAACATGAAGCAGCCATAGGTGTACATATGTCCCCTCCCTCTTGAATCGCCTTCCCGCCTTCCTCCCCATCCCGCCCCTCTAGGTTGTTACAGAGCCCCTGTTTGAGTTCCCTGAGATATACAGCAAATTCCTGTTGGCTCTCTATTTTACATATGGTAATGTAAGTTTCCGTGTTACTCTCTCCATACATCTCGCCTTCTCCTCCCCTCTCCCCATGTCCATTAAGTTTATTCTCTATGTCTGTTTCTCCATTGCTGCCTTGCTAATAAATTCATCAGTACCATCTTTCTAGATTCCATATATATGCATTAGTATATGATATTTATCTTTCTCTTTTTGACTTACTTCACTCTGTATAATAGGCTCTAGGTTCATCCACCTCATTAGAACTGACTCAAATGTGTTCCTTTTTATGGCTGAGAAATATTTCATTGTGTATATGTACCGCAACTTCTTAATTCATTCATCTGTTGATGGACATCTAGTTTGCTTCCATGTTCTAGCTATTGTAAATAGTGCTGCAGTGAACGCTGGGATACATGTGTCTTTTTCAGTTTTGGTGTCCTCAGGGTATATGCCTAGGAGTGGGACTGCTGGATCATATGATGGTTTTATTCCTCCAAGACGAGCTTATTTTATCTTTATCACACTGGCTTGATGTGAGCATGAGTAAATATAATTTGTAAAGGACATGTACCTCAGAAGTGAGAGGATTTATTTATTTAGCTCCATTTTTCGATAGCCAAAAAAGACTAATTTGTGGATATTAAAACTTACCACATCAGAACTGGTTAGAATGTATCATAATAATTGTAGAGCTCTAAAAGCAAGAAACTTCTACCCTTAAGAGATATGTCTCAAAACTTCCCTTCAATCAGAAAGTCTCTAAGAAAAATGTTTGTCCTAGCACTGAAGCCTGCAAAATACATTTGCATTTTGCAACCGAGTAACTAGATGAGCTAGAAAAGCAACGGGTAAAAACCAACCATTTTTTAAAATCAGTATTTTTGAAATGAAAACCAATTTCAGATCGGAAATCCTCTGAACACTAGCAAATTAAAAGCTAAGCAAAATGCAGTTGTGCAGACTTTTATTTTCAACACGGAGTAGAGTTGACTACTGTGTTATACAGATAGGCATTTCCCAGCTGCATCATGAAGGAAGACAGGAAGATAAAGAAAAACAGCACATGGGCATGTGCAATAGATTAATAGGACCAGAAAGGATGGTAGTAGGTTTCATGTTTGGCTTTCCAGGCCTCCAGTACTTAAGCTGCTAAACAGATGTGGGCCCTGTTTATGAAAAGATTCTAACAGTCTTACTTGGTCTTCTCTTCAGGTTTTAACAACCATTATGGAAAACCTGTCCTAATGCAACCCATTTATATTTAAGCCTATTTATATTTAGTCTTCTCCAAATGAGGACAGAGGAGCCTGGTAGGCTACCGTCCATGGGGTCGCAGAGTTGGACACGACTGAGCGACTTCCCGCTCACTCACAAACACCATCTATTTGTCTTATGAATTGAGACCGTTACTCATATTTTTAAACCCTAAAATGCAAATTAAAATGAAGATAATATACTTTGCATATCAAGCTGTTAAGGACTTTTGTTTGCTTGCTTTTTTTTGTTTTGCTTTGTTTTATTTTCATTTTCAAAGTGATCTAAGTCCTAGTGAGTTTGCTTATCTCATAAGCAAACTCTCCTACGTCACTCTTGAAATGTAAATTGTTAAAACATTTTAAGAAAGAAATTCGGATATATGGGTCAAAAATTTGAAAATCTACTGATACTGCAATAGATTAGTAGAAAAATGTCTTAAGAAAATAGTCAAAAATAAAAGAAATATATGCATAACATTTCACTGTGATACCCAATGATGTGAGATTAAGTAAAGTTCAAAGTATTCAAAGATTGGAATACTATGTATCAATCAAAATCATGTTTTCTGATATATTTTTGATATAAACCTCAATGTATATAAATTTCCTTAAGAGATTTCTAACTGATCTGCTGGCTGGATTAACTGATTCTCTCTGCTCCATCTCTGACACATCCTGGATGATGTCCAATATGTACTCAAAATCTTCCCACTTCTATTCCTTTTTGAAAAAAAATTTAAGCTTATCACTATCCAAATTGCTTCCAAAAATTTTTGCGATAGTAATCAGTAAGCAAATACACAGAAAAAACATTTAATTTCTATGAAAATTATTTTGAATGCTTTGGAGAATTTCAGTAAAATCAAGTTACTAAAAAAATTATTAATGAATTAGGTGAAGGCAAAATACATGGGAAAAATAACAACTATGAAAGCCTTTTATACAGATTATTGAAGTCTTTAACTTTTCTTTCCATCAGAAAGAAAGGAAGAAGGAGAAGGAAAAAAGAAATTGTAAGTGATACATTTTGGATGTGACTTAAGTGAGAAAGAATCTGGAATTCTAATAACTTGTTTCTATATCACAAGAGTGCAAATAATTATACAGTTATACTTTATAAACTGAATTATTTGTAGTAATTTTTCGGTGATCTCTTATGTGAATTGACATTTTTTTAATCAAAAAAGTCCTTATCACATCACCATATCCAATAAGAAGGATTCTATGGTACACTGCATACATTGCATGTATATATATATATATATATATATATGTATATGTATATATATATATATATATATATATATACACACACACACACACACATATACACATAGGTATGTATGCACACATATACTTACATGTATATATGTGTGTATTTATATGTGTAGGAATGCACCAAAATAATATCTCAGAGTGATTGATATATAGGTGCTTTTTACACTTTCCTAAAATTTGTACAGTGAGCATATGTAGTAGTATACTCAGAAACAAATATATTTTAAAATATTATTTTCAAGAAAACAACTCCTTTTTTAATATTTTGATAAATTTAGGTTTTATACATTGGAAGAAAGAAAGAACTTATGATGTTATATTCTTGTCATTCCATAGGCATTCTGCAAGGTAATTCATTAAAGAGGTCAGTCCATTTAGAAAGCAGTATAATTCTACTGGCAAGCAATTAAAGTTGTACTTTGGCTTGGTTTTCTTAAACGTACTGCTGCAATGATATAGAACCCTGATGCCCTGTATTTAAATTTGGTTCTGAGTTTCCACAATTTGTTTATATTTTTCTATTGACATATCATTGCCTTTTTTACTAAAGTATTATATATGTTTAAATTTCATGACTTGTTTATGTATTGAGTACTATTTTGTTTTATCAAAAGGAATGCTGTGAAAAGAAATCATTAAGAAAGTCATGTTCCTAGGAAAGATAGTATACATAATTTTTGCTGTTCATGCGAATAGGGCAGATTAAACTTTAAAGTGCATACCAGCTCTCTTCAGTGAAACATCCTGGAAGATATTACTGAACACTTGGCTAACATCCCATTGGCCAGAATTTAGTTACATGGCCATGCAAAGGAGGCTGGGAGATGTAGTCTTGACTCAGGACAGCCATGTCTCCTGGTAAATATTCTCTTCTTATGAGAGAAGGAAAAATGAGTATTAGGTGAATCAGGGATCTCTGCAACACTGACTGATCTTTTACAAAGTTCTAAATTAAGAAAAATGTAAAGACATTGTAATGTGTTGAACTGTGTGGTAATCACCATTTGCAGTTAGGTTTTTGGTACCCATAGTGGGCATACCAAGTAAATAGCTCCCCAGTAAAGTGATCCCAGGAAGGCAAACAAGGAAGCTTTGACTTCAGAGAGAGAGTTATGAGACAGTGTTAAAAAGGAAAAGGAAAGCAAGAGAAAAATCGTGCTCTGCTACACACATTCTCCAGTGCAGCAGATAAGCCACTGGAACTGTGAGATGAAGACAGAGAAATAGGACAGAGCCCCAGACCTGTTTTATTAGAGCCCCTGAAAAGTTTTGTCGTATTAATAGTTTGTAATATGGTGTTTGAAATCTTTACCAAGCAGATATTGAATTGTGTTTCATAGTTTAAGTTCTGGCATCAGACACTGCTTTCAAATCCTCCATCTGACACTTACAGGATGACCAGTGTATTCTGGTTTGCCCGAGACTTCCCCAATTTTTGCACTGAAAGTCTCACATCCTGGGCAAACAGGGATGATTGGTCTTCCTAGCTATTTACAAGCTTCATGTCCTTGGGCAAGATACTTGATTTCTTTGAGTCTGGTTCTTTAACTGTAAAATGGAAGTAGTAATAGTTCTGACCTTTTGTGATTATTGTGAACAATAAATGGAATGTGTTAATAGTGTGGAGCAGAGTACTTGGCTCAATAAGGGTTAATATTATCATTTATTGTTACCATTGTAAGAATTATAACAGGTTCATATACAATTGAATGGGTTCATTTGAATGGATCTGACGAGTTCATATACATTTTACCTGCATTCTTCTGGATGGAACTACATGCTATATTGGAAAAAGTGAAACTGAGAATTTGTGATGGCCTTATAACATATTTCTCATGAATGGCAATGAGCTGCTGTAATGGAGGAATTTTCTTTTAAAATTTAACATAAACCTCAAATGTTCCTTCTCTCACTTTCTCTGTATACTAACCCACTAATCTTTTGTTGTTGCTGCCATGGAATCTGCAATGAGAATATTTTCTGAACAGTCATGTAAAGTAATTGTCTGAAATGTTACAATAAATTAGAGGAGCATTGTCGTATATACACCCTGGTTCTGGGCCCTAGGTTGAAAGAGCTGAAATCACCTAGCGGAATTTTAAGTAGACGGACAAGCCAGCAACCGAGACAGTCCCACCTTTACTTAAAATGGCTCCCCTGGTCTCATCTAGAGCCTGTCTACTGCAAGTATAGTTTGTGGCCAGCAAAATCTGCATCACCCAGGAGTTTGTTAGAAATGCAGAGTGTCAGGCCCTGCCCCAGACCTACTCGATCAGACCAATGCCAAAACTCTCACTTAGGGATTCTGATTTAATTGCTCTGAGATGGGACCTGAGTGAGACAATGAGTGAAAGTCACTCAGTGGTGTACGACTCTTTGCAACCCCATGGACTGTAGCCCACCAGGCTTTTCTATCCATGGGATTCTCCAGGCAATAATACTGGAGTGAGTTGCCGTTTTCTCCTCCAGGGGATCTTCCTGAGCCAGGGATTGAACCTGTGTCTCTTACATCTCCTGCATTGGGAGGCAGATTCTTATGTATACATAAAGCTGATTCGCTTTGTTGTACAGAAGAAACTAACACAACATTGTAAAGCAATTATACTCCAATAATAAATTTTTTTAAAAAATGCAGAAAAAGACAAAAAAAGAATGCTATGAAGTTATTAAGAAAGTCATATACCTGGGAAAAACAGAATAAATAATTTTTGCTGTTCACACGAGGGGGGCAGATTAGATTTTGCCTATTCTTTTTATTTAATTATAACAAGTTTAGTCACTACTTAGGCTTTTCTCTTAGACTTCCCTTTATATTTTCTCTTTCATCTTTCTCTGTTCCCTTGCTGTAACCTAGCTTCCCCCACAGCGCTTATCACCACTTGCCAGCCTATATTTATTTGTGCATGGTCTGCTTCTACCTTGAAAATGTGAAGTCTTTGGAGACCAAGGCTTTGTCTTCCAAGGTATCTCCAGCTCCTAGAAAGTGCCTGGCACACAATAGGTATTCTTCTTAAGGAAGTGAATTTTCCAGAAGACAGTGTTGTATGAAAAAGAAAGTGAAAGTCGCTCAGTCATGTCCGGCTCTTTGAGACCTCATGGACAGTCCATGGAATTCTCCAGGCCAGAATACTGGAGTGGGTAGCCTTTCCCTTCTCCAGGGGATCTTCCCGACCCAGGAATCGAACCTGCATTGCAGGTCTCCTGCATTGCAGGCAGATTCTTTACCAACTGAGCTATCAGGGAAGGCCATTGTTGTGTAATACTTACTAACAGCAATCCAATGATTCATTTTATTTTTAAAGGAAAGGAAAGCAAACATGAATATGATTTAAAATTTTGCATATTAAGATAGCAAACCTGGTAATAAAGTTCATGCCTACACATCATAACATACTCTGTCACTTAGTGGCAAAGGAATAGAAAGAAAGAGGAGTGAAAAGGAAACTGTGAACACTTACTGGGCAGGTCCCTTGCAGTTCTTTTTAGCTGTGCAAGCGAAGTGTGATTATCTCCATCACTTGCATGAAGAAATTCGGCTCAGAGAGATTAAGCAGCTTGTTAAAGATACTATTGCTGTTAAAAATTTAACCAGAGTCTTTAGAACTTCAAATGTTCTTTTCCTTAAACAATACTATTCTTACCAGGATTTGTGGACTTTGGAAAGTCAAATGAGAAGTCAGAGCAAGGAGAATTGGGTCATCTCAGTGGCCAGTGGCAGTCATCTCTTAATATGAATATATACTCAGCAACCGTCTTCTCTCCTCCCCCCAAAGCTGGTAAAGACATCTCTTCCGGTGCTTCTGGTCATTCTGACCTCTTTTTCATATGTTCCTATTGCTAATCATCCTATAGCAGTAGGCATAGGAACTTCCCTGGTGGGCCAGTGGTTAGAAATCTGCCTGCCAACGCAAGGAACATGAGTTCGATCCCTGTTCCAGGAAGATTCCACATGCTGTTGGGCAACTAAGCCCATGTGCCACAACTGCTGAAGCCTGAGTGCCCTAGAGCCTGTGCTCTACCACAAAAGAAGCCACCGCAATGAGAGGCCTGCACACCACAACTTGAGAGTAGCACCTCCTCGCTGCAACTAGAGAAAGCCAGTGTGAAGCAGCGAAGATCCAGCACAGCCAAAAATCAATCAATAAATAAAAATTTTTTAGAAATGAAGAAGGCATAGCTCTCAGTAACTCTTTTAGCTTTTGTCTTGGGAGAAATTCTCTCTTGATATGATTTTTCAACAACCTTCTCCACTACTATATTTATATTTCATTAGCTTAGCCCTTCCACTCCTGTTTCAACAGTGTTTTATTATCATCCCTGCAGACTTCCCTTGCTGTTGCATGACCACCTTGTGTTTAAACACTTGCTCCATTTTTTCCCCATGGGCAGGCAAACGGAAAAACGGTGATTGCAAATACGACGGAGGTACACCAGAATGTGTGTCCTGCTCAGAGGGGAACGAGTACACAGACATGAGCCATCATTCTGACAAATGCATAAGATGTAGTGCCTGTGATGAAGAACATGGTAAGTGTCTTAAAAAAACATTCAAAAGGGACAAATCATAGTACTGCATGTAGCACCATGTATAATAGAGTCAGAAACTGGGACCTACGCTGGTGCTATGTCAGCATACAGGAGGGACAGGCTGGGGCTGATGGGGGTGAAGCAGGATCAGGTACTGAGTGAATGACTAGTGAGTGGCCTAGACATTTATGGGTCAAGTCTAGGCAGTTCTTCCAGATGTAAGAGAATGACTAAATGTAAGCATGGTGAACAGGACCCATCAGCTCTAATCAGAATTGCAGGGACTGTTCTTCCTGCCTTGATTTATGCTTGTAAAATGGCTTTTGATCTTAGCCAGAAAGAGCTCAGAAGCCTGCAGATATAAGAACAGAGAAACCCAAGAGGTGGGTGGACTGCTCCTCCTTTCTCTGAGGATCTGGCTTGTCCTGATAATTACTGTTGAGGACCTGAATTTTCATGGATATTCCAGTCTATCTTGAGGGTTCAGATTAAAATAAAGCAGAAGTACTCCCAGTTTTGTTAGACATCAAGAACTCTCTGGACATAAAGCTTTTCTTGTCCCTGTTCAGGCTCTAAAGCAATGTTTCTCAACTCTGACTGTATAGTAGAATCAAACAGAAAGCTATGAAAATTGCCAACATTTATGTCCAATTTCAAGGGCTTCCTAGTGGCTCAGATGGTAAAGAATTTGCCTACAATGCAGGAGACTCAGGTTCGATCCCTGGGCTGAGAAGATTCCCTGGAGAAAAGAATGGCTACCCACTACAGTATTGTTGCCTGGAGAATTCCTTGGACAGAGGAGCCTGGCAGGCTACAGTCCATGGGGTCACAAAGAGTTGGACACCGCTGAGTGACTTTCACTCACTTTCTCTCTCACTCAGGTCCCATCTCAGAGCAATTAAATCAGAATCTCTAAGTGAGGGTTTTGGCATTGGTCTGATTGAGTATGTCTGGGGCAGGGCCCGACATTCTACATTTCTAACAAGCTCCTGGGTGATGCTGATGTTCCTGATCTATAAGCCATACTCTGAGTAGGCAGGCTCTAGACGAGAACAGGGGAGCCATTTTAAGTACAGGTGGGATTGTCTAGGTTGCTGAATTGTCTGTCTGCTTAAAACACTGCTAGATGATTTTAGCTCTTTCAACCTGGGGTTGTCTATTTGGCATTTAAACACTAGTTATGTTAGTAAAGGTTTGATGGTTTGACTGCTGATGTCAGTGCTGGATCTCAAAAACCCATGCTGCTCCTGCCCATCCTTTTCATTGTTCGTTCATCAAATTGGTTTTCTAGGGCTAGAAGTGGAACGAAACTGTACTCTGACCCGAAATACCAAGTGCAGATGCAAATCAAACTTTTTTTGTAACAGTTCTCCATGCGAACACTGTAACCCTTGCACCACGTAAGTTTTAGTCTTTCTCTGGTTAAAACAGTAGATATATCTTGATAGAAAATGATTTCCTGAAAGGGAAGCAACACTGGCTGAGAGTGAAGAATTTGGGTTTTAATCTTGCTTTGCCTCCAAGAAAATAGATAACCATTTTTTCACTCAAACATTCTGTGTCTAAACATTTATTGAACACCTCCTGCGTGCTTGATTCTGTGCTGGCTGCTCAAGCCATTGATGTATGCAGACACATGCCTGGTCTTGAAGATCTAAGGCTAGAGGTAGAGAGTGTCAAGGAAGATGATGGTTATGTCCAGACCGTATGGTAAGACTTGTACTCTAGATTTTGAGTTATATAGGAAAACCTTTCAACTCTGGGGGATGGGTAAAGATATGACACATGGCTTGAATCTTGAAAAAAGGAAGGAAAGACACTTACCTGGTGTGTACAGATAGAAAGGACATTTCCGACAAGGGAACAGCAACTGCACCAAGGCAAAAGGAAGCTCTGGAGAACAAAGGACCTGGCTGGAGTTTAGGAGAGACTAAGAAGGAACCAGGTCAGATCATGAAGGACCTGTGTTTCATGCTAAAGTGCTTGATTTTAACCCAAAGATAGGACACCTGATTGTAGGTTTCACCTTTCTTCTGATTAATCGGGTGATTTTGAACAGATCACTTAACCTCTCTGCACTTTCGTTTCCTCACTCATTTTGTTGTTGTTCAGTTGCTAAGTCGTAACCGACTGTTTGCAACCCCATGGACTGCAGCATGCCAGGCTTCCCTGTCCTTTACTATCTCCCAGAGTTTGTTCAAACTCATGTCCATTGAATTGATGATGCCATCCAACCATCTCAACCTCTGTCACCCTTTTCCTCTCCTGCCCTCAATCTTTCCCAGCATCAGGGTCTTTTCCAATGAGTTGGCTGTTTGCATCAGGTAACCAGACTATTAGAGCTTCATTTTCAGTATCAATCCTTCCAGTGAATATTCAGGGTTGATTTCCTTTAGGATTGACTGGTTTGATCTCCTTGCTGTCCAAGGGACTCTCAAGAGTCTTCTCCAGCACCAGAGCTCAAAAGCATCAATTCTTTGGCCCTCATCCTACTTTATGGTCCAAATCTCACATGCATATGTAACTAATGGAAAAACCATAGCTTTGACTATATGGTCCTTTGTCAGCAAAGTATTGTCTCTGCTTTTTAATACATTGTCTAGATTTGTCATAGCTTTTCTTCCAAGGAGCAAGCATCTTTTAATTTTATGGCTGCAGTCACCATCCACAGTGATTTTGGGGCCCAAGAAGATAAAGTCCGTCACTTTCCACTTTTTTCCCCATCTGTTTGCCATGAAGTGATGGGACTGGATGCCATGATCTTAGTTTTTTGAATATGGATGTAAATAATACTCACTTGTCTTATCAACATCATTTCTGTGACAATCAGATTGGGTAATATGTGCTGTAAAAATTTGTCCAAGCTCACCTAGTTAGGGAATGGGCAGAGCCAGGTTATAATTCAGACAATTTGTCAGTATTTGGCTGTCTGAAGAAAATCCTACAGGGACTTCTTGAGTGCCCTAATCACTAGTTGATATAAAAGAAGAGGCCTTTAGGGGCTATCTAGATAGACCTTATAAGCAGCAACCTGGGCAGTGGGCTATTGTCTGACCATTTTATTGCTCCATGACTGTTTTGAAATTGCTTTTGGCAATTGATGATTTTAAGTTTATTAGCTAATTAAACTTTATTTTTATGTCTATTCCATCTTTTTTCTCACATGTTGATATTTTAATGCCCTTTTTTTTTTACCTCAAGGTATTTTTAACCCATAGTCATTCTTTAGGATATTTTTCATCCAAACACCCAAATTATGTCATGAATTTGCACCAAGTAGATGCTAAAAAAACCCAAGATCGTGTCATCCGATCCCATTAGGCATGCGTGCTTAGTCGCTCAGTCATGTCTGTCTCTTTGCGACCCCAGGCTTCTCTGTCCATGGATTCTCCAGGCAAGAATACTGGAGTGGGTTGCCATTTCCTTCTCCAATCTGATCCTATCACTTCATGGCAAATAGATGGGAAAAAATGGAAACAGTGACAGACTTTATTTTCTTGGACTCCAAAAATCACTGTGGATGGTACCTGCAACCATGAAATTAAAAGACACTTGCTCCTTGAAAGAAAAGCTATGACAAACCTAGACAATGTATTAAAAAACAGAGACATTACTTTGCTGATAAAGGACTATATAGTCAAAGCTATGGTTTTTCCATTAGTTATGTATGGATGTGAGATTGGACCATGAAGAAGGCTGAGTGCCCAAGAATTGATGCTTTTGAACTGTGGTGTTGGAGAAGACTCTTGAGAGCCCCTTGGACAGCAAGGAGATCAAACCAGTCAATCCTAAAGGAAATCAACCCTGAATATTCATTGGAAGGACTGATGCTAAAGCTTCACCGCCTGATGTGAAGAGCCAACTCATTGCAAGAGACCCTGATGCTGGGAAAGATAGACTGTGGGAGGAGACAGGGATGACAGAGGATTAGATGGTTGGTTGGCATCACTGACTCAATGGACATGAGTTTGAGCAAACTCTGGGAGATGGTGAAGGACAGGAAAGCCTAGCGTGCTGCAGTCCATGGGGTCGCAAAGAGTCAGACATGACTGAGTGACTGTACAACAACAAAATGCTAATCTAGAAATATTTGAGGGAATATGTTTGCCAGAGATGTAAAAATGGATAAAATGTTCCTGGATTTATAGTATGTTACTGAAAATGATCAAGGAATCAGTCCATCAGACTTTTTGAATTCCCTCTATATTTTTTTCTAGGTGTGAAAATGGAATCATTGAGAAATGCACACCAACTAGCAATACCAAATGCAAAGGTTGTTATTTCTTTTTATGATTATATTCTCCTTTCTCCCAAACTCACTGTAAAATATGAAGAAAAGGCAGTCCATTTTGATTCTATGAGTACTTTGTTTTCATCTTTTTTTTTATAATCTTAAGAAGTATGTACTTTCATATACCATGTACAATGTTCCTATCTACAGGATCCAGATCTCACGCAAACGGTTTATGGGCCCTCCTGATCCTCCTAATCCCAATAGTTCTAGTAATATACACAGGTAAGCTCTTACTTCATTCAAATGGCAAAGTGAAGTGTCTTGGGAAGTCATTGTTCACAAGAATTCCCTTCTGTCTTCTACTTGTAAGAAAGCTCCTACCAGGTAGCAACTCTGGTATAGAGTTAAATTCCTACTTCTAAATGCATCCCTGAGAGCTGATAAGAATAGATGATATTATCCTTCAGCTACTGTTTTTGAGCAGCCATTCTGGGGCACTGATTGGGCATTCCCATTCTCCCCATGAACAAGGGTATTTTCATTTATACAGCAGCCAAGTTGACCAAGAATTGGAAGTAGTCCTTCACTCTACACTGAGATCATCCCCTGCATAAAGAGAACTCCAAGAGCAAAGGGATTGCAGCAGACACTTGATAAATTCATCCCTCTCTGTGCCTCCTCTCCCTTGTCCAGACCCCATGATTTTTGATTATTTATCCACTTTAACTTTAAAGACTGTGGCATACCTTTTACGCAAGAGTTACTTAGTAAAATCATCAGGTAAACCAAAATTTGAAATACTTATAATTACTCTGGGCTTCCAAGGTGGCTCAGTGGTAAAGAATTTGTTTGCCTATGCAGAAGACACGGGTTCGATCCCTGGGTCAGGAAGATTCCCTGGAGAAGGAAATGGCAACCCACTCTGGTATTCTTGCCTGGGAAACCCCATAGACAGAGGAGCCTGGTGGGCTACAGTCCATGGGGTCACAAAAGAGTCAGACACAACTTAGCGACTAAAGCAACAATAATTATTCTAGAAAATTCCCATTAGATCGTTTATACAACACATGTCAGAGCCAACTTTTGATAATGCTGATACATCCAATTTTTCCTTTCTGTTGGAGCAAATCACTGTTTCTCCAGGTCAGCTGAAGATAAAAAAAAATTGTCTTGCCTTGAGAGGTTGTTTAGCTGAAAATATAAACTCAATGTTTAAAGACTTTAAATCTGCTTTAAATGCCACTTCACGGCAAACTGATGTCAACTTTCTGTGCCCTGCTGTAGCCATGTTAACCAGCTTCAAGCCAGCGAGACGGAGTGATGACGGCAACACAATAAGTCAAAAGCCAGCTTCAGACTGGGCCAGTGTGTGGTAACTGGATGGCTCCATTAAGATGTGGCCCATCAGGACACTCCTGATGGTCCAGTGGTTAAGACTTCACCTTCCAGTGCAGGACATGTAGGTTCAATCCCTAGTTGGGGAACTAAGATCCTACCTACATGCCTTATGGCCAGAAAACTAAAACAAAACAGAAGCAATATTGCAACAAATTCAGTGTGTGTGTTAGTCGCTCAGTCGTGTCCAACTCTTTGCGACCCTAATGGACTGTATGTAGCTTGCCGGGCTCGTCGGTCCATGGAATTCTCCAAGCAAGAATACTAGAGTGGGTTACCATTCTCTTCTCCAGGGGATCTTCCTGACCCAGGGATCGAACCCAGTCTCCCACACTGCAGGCAGGTTCTTTACCATCTGAGCCTCCAGGGAAGCCCTAACAAACTCAATAAAAGACTTTAAAAATGGTCCACATAAAAAAATATTTAAAAAAATTTTAAAGAAAGAAGTGGCATATCTCCAGACCACTTGACTCAGTGGGATGGAATTTTCAAAATCAGGACAAATCTGCCTCTTCTGGTGCTTGGTTGCTGTAAATTTTAGTGAATGAATTTCTCCTTTCTTCTCATGCTTCTCTTAGTATGAGACTTTTCTCTCTCATGCTTCCTACGAGGCTGAGACCTAAGTCTGATAGATATTTCTTGGATCTTTCAGTGGTGAAAAGACGATGCAGGAATAAAAAGAATGATTACTGCAACTCTGCAGCCTCAAATGATGTAAGTGTTGAACTGTGCATCAGCTATCCTAAAAAAGATAGTCATTCAGCTTTTTACTTGTTACTATTTTAAAATTAATTAATTTATTTTAATTGGAGGCTAATTACAAAATTGTGGTGGTTTTTGCCATACATTGACATGAATCAGCCATGGGTGTACATGTGTCCCCGTACTTGTTACTTTTTAAAAAACAAACCTTTATGGTGCTTGTGTGTGCATGGATTAGAGGGCCATCAAAAATGGATTAAGATATGGTGCCCAGTTTATAAGAAACTTCTATACAAATAACATACAAATAAATTCTTAAGTTCTTACTTACACAAAGGGAGCTGACAAAAGGATGTGGCCAAGTTTCCATGTTCCATGTTGGTATTCATGAACAGAAACGCAGAGAGATATCCTTTACCAGAGCATGGATTCAACATGCCCAAGCAAAGAGATTACTCTGAAAGCCCATGCTAAAGGCACAACTCAGCTCTCTCCAGTCACTTGTTATCTTATCTGTCACCATATCTTTTTCCAGCATGGAATCAAAGCATGTCACATCGCTAAAAAGAGGAGTTCCCTGGTGGCCTAGTGGCTTTCAGTGCCGTAGCCTGGGCTCAGTCCCTGTCAGGGAACTGAGGTCCTGCAAGCCGTGCTCAAAGGAGAAGAAAAATAAACAGCCAAAAGTACACTGGGGAGAATAACCAGCTCACCTGATGAATATTGATTTTTCTTAGTTGGGGCCAGTGGGATTTAGGGTTCTTTAAATCAATATAGTACAAAATCATTTCAACTTAAACTATGTTCTTGTGTCAAAAATCCAAGTGGTTACAGTAAAGAAAATGTTAGAATGATGTTTACTATGTTAATTTTCATGTGCCTATACAAAGAATCATCTCAGCACATTTCACAAATCCCTTAGGTTTCTTGCCTCTGTAAAAAATGAACCAATATTCCCTTCATTTCTGGTTAGGCTGAAACGTTTCAGAATAAAAATTTGAATGGTGAAAGAATCCTCCTTAGTCATTTAGTCTAATTTTATACATCAAGTAAGTTTACTTCCTTGAGTATTAAGGAAGTATTAGAAGATTGCATTTAGAGTAGTCTAAATATATTTTTATTTCCCTCTCTCCTTCCCTCTGTCTTTTTTTTTTCTCCCCAGGAAGGGAGGCGACTGAATTTAACAGGTAAGATTTTTATCACTTCGTTTCATAGAGATGGCTTCCTTGGGAGTAACAGGCTAATTTTGCGGTTAAAATAATGTTGTGAATTTCAGTGACACGTTGTGGAGTCTTGCTATTCCTTGAGGCTGCATTTCTTCCTGCTCACTGACAAGGGTTTATTAGGCAGTGTGTTTAAATGTATGACTAATACTCATTATTAAAAATAAGTCAGGTGACATAAGATGCTGTATTCTTAAAGCTTTGTTTTCCTTCACAAGCAGTTGGGTATAGTATAGAAGAACTCTGCCTAAACTCCTAGGTAATCTGAATTATAGACTCAGTTGTATACTTACTCTTGGTGTGTCCTAGTTCCAGTGAGTCAGTGATAAGATGGTTATAAACCCTTGGCCTGCCTTTTAGATTTGTGGATCATTGATCATCAGATCCATGAGGGCGTTAGAAATGAGCTTTTCCAGCCTTCTTATTATATAGATGAGAAAAGAAGACCCAGAGATGTTATGTATCTTGCCCAGGTTATAGAGCAAATTACTGGGGACACTGGAGGAGCTGGGATAAGAACTCAAGGTTGGCTGTGTTTTTATTTTTCCCCAATTGGCTCTTTAGATCTCTAGGACTTACCCATATTCTTAAGTACTGTAGGAAGAGAAATAGCTATGGTTTTTCAGAAGTGGGAATTTTGTTTAGAAAAACAAATTTTCAGAGACTGTTCTCGATTTTTCAGATGTTGACTTGGGTAAATACATCCCTAGTATTGCTGAACTGATGAAAATAACTGAAGTTAAGGAATTTGTTCGGAAGAATGGTATGGAGGAAGCCAAAATAGATGATATCATGCATGACAATCTCCGCGAGACAGCTGAACAGAAGGTCCAACTGCTCCGCAACTGGTATCAAAGTCATGGGAAGAAAAATGCATACTGCACTTTGACTAAAAATCTCCCAAAAACTCTTGCCGAGAACATTTGTGACATAGTCAAGAAGGACATTACTAATGAACGTGAAAATGCAGGCTTGCCAAATGAAAATGAAAACTCAGTTTAAAGTGAAAAACAACTAACTCAGTTCTGAGAATATACTAAATATTCTAAATATGTTCGAATAAGTATTCAGGGAAAACTTGCACATATCCTCTGAATGTAAAATTTAATAAGGTTCTACCTCAAAGATCTTTGCACAGATTATTGGCCTTTCATAGTGAAATATATCCATTTTGGATTCATATAGAAAATGCAGACTCAATTATAATGCTTGAATATTTTATATTTGTTACTTTGGATCAAATAACCCACTTCTTTCTCAAGTGTCAAACATTTTGATCAGGAAAGAATTACTAGATCACTGTCATCTCTCTGTTTTCACCTTGATGTGCATCTGGGTAGACTGTGAACCCACAGACTTGAAAGGACTTCCTAAGAAACACTGAATGATTCATGAAAAACTGGGGCTGCCCTTAGAAACATCTAGCTTGGTTTGGAGAGACCAGCTGCTCTTAGGGAAGGTAACTTTGTGGCATATCATGAACCCATGTCTATCACCAAAGCTGATAAGATAGATTCTTATTTTGTTCTGTCCCCCACAAAGAGCTCGGTAACTTGCCATGGGCTCTCTGTTGATGTAAAAGCAGCTTATACACAGAAGTGAAATCATGCTGCTGCTGCTGCTGCTAAGTAGCTCCAGTCGTGTCTGACTCTGTGCGACCCCATAGACGGCAGCCCACCAGGCTCCTCCGTCCCTGGGATTCTCCAGGCAAGAACACTGGAGTGGGTTGCCATTTCCTTCTCCAATGCATGAAAGTGAAAGTGAAGTCGCTCAGTCATGTCAGACACAGCGACCCCATGGACTGCAGCCTACCAGGCTCCTCCGTCCATGGGATTTTCCAGGCAAGAGGACTGGAGTGGGGTGCCATTGCCTTCTCCAGAATTCATACTAGGTGTTAAAAATTGCCTCTGTTGTTTTCTGTAGCTTCTTAGACAAGCCCCTCTCCCCACTATCACTTCCTTGCTTTTACATTTAAACACTTTTGAAAGTTTGTATTAACTGTGACTGTCAATAAATACTATTTATATTTATATAGTTGTAAATGGAAGACAATTATAAGCTGAAGCAGATGTTCAGAAGTACCTAAACAGCTTCCATTGATGCAAGATGTTTTTCCCTTATGTTTGGAAATAGAAAATAAAAGTAAAAATATTTTATTAAAATCATGTTTTTGGTATTTCTGGTTATCTCTTTTTTGGTGGGACCTTGCTTTTTATTTTCCTTTTTTCTGTTTATTACTAACCATAACCTGTTCAATAATCATTCATCCATTCTCTGATCTCTCAGGAGGTATTTCCTTTTTAAAGGCTTTTAGTAGTTAAATCATTTCCTCCATAGGCTGCTACTCTAAAGAATATATCTCCTAAACAATACATAATTACTTATTATGTGAGGACTTACCATGGCAAGATTATATATTAGGCACTAGAAGTGTTGTATATTGACACATGTAAATGAAATCTAGACAAATGGTACAGATGAACACATTTGCAGAGCAGGAATGGAGATGCAGACGTAGACACTGGCAGGGAAAGAGGGTGAGACAAATTGGGAGAGTAGCATTGACATGTATACAGTGCGTGCATGCTGCATCACTTCAGTCACATCCCACTCTTTGCAACCCTGTGGACTATAGCCTTCCAGGCTCCTCTGTCCATGAATTCTCCAGGCAAGAATACTGGAATGGGTTGCCATTTTCTCCTCCAGGGTATCTTCCCAACCCAGGGAGCGAAGCTGCGTCTCTTAATGTCTCTTGCATTGACAGGCGGGTTCTTTACCACTAGCAATATCTGGGAAGCCCATATTACCATGTGTAAAATAAATAGCTAGTGGGAACCTGCTATATAGCACAGGTAGCTCAGCTGAGTGCTCTGAAATGACCTAGAGGGGTGGGAGGGAGGCTCACGAAGGGATATATGTGTATGTATAACTGATTTACTTTGTTGTATAGCAGAAACTAACACAACATTGTAAAACAATTATATTTCAATAATAAAATTTCTTAAAAATATGTATAACTGGAAATATATAAGAAAAAGAAAAAAGTAAATAGTTTAAAGGATTGGTTTTATTGGTAAGAAAGCTAAATGGGGATTTTGAAATATTCCTTTCTGCATACTTTTTATTTCTGGCCCCATAATGACCACTGGACTATATCTCTCTTTTAAAATTTAATTTTAATAATACATTGTGTTTAGCCCATTATTTCCCAAATATTATCATTTCAACATGTAAGCAATATAAAAACTATTAATGAGGTCATTTGCATTCTTTTTTTTTTCCCTAGTAAAGCCTTCAAAATCTGGTTTGTATTTTAGTTGCAGTTTTAAGCACATCTCAGTTTGGACTGGCTGCATTTCAAAGATTCCACAGCTGGTGGCTAGTGGCTATGCTATTGACAGTTCAGGTCTCTATCTTTATTAGGGCAGGTCTGCACATTTAACTCTATGGCTGGTTTAGCCCTACTGCTAAAGTCCAGTACTTTCACCATCTTTTCAAGGGGTTCTCTTCACTCTGGTTTGTTGGAGTGTCAGCATCCCCCACCCCTATGTCACCGCTGGGAATTGTTCTGCTTACAGCACCCATAGCTGTTCTTTGCTGGCTCTCAGAGTCTTATCTCTGCACGTGCACAGAGTAACAGCCAAAGATTTCGAAGACTCTCTGCACAGATTTCTGAAACTTTTTTTCTGTGTAACTTCCTTCTTTTCAGTACTCTGTTCTGAAAAGTGTGGCAACCTCAGCCTCCTAAATGCTACCCTCTGCCCCTCAACTTGATAAGAAGACTATTCTTTGCTTAGAGTTTCTCCTGTACCAGGGTCTGAAAAACGCTTGTGGGCAGAAGGTCTGAGTGGTCATAGGGGTCACCTCATTAGTTTCTCTCTTCTAAGAGACAATCTGTACTCTCTATTATCTGATTTTCTAGTTCTAGACAACAGTGGGGCAAGATGGTACTAGTTTGTCTTCATGGCCAGAAGCAGAAGTCCTATGGACACATCTCAGTTTATTGTGCTTCACTTTATTGCATTTTGCGGATATTGTGATTTTTACCAACAGGTTTTGTGGCAACCCTGCATCGAGCAAGACTATTGGCATCATATTTTTCTAACAGCATTTGCTCACTTCGTGCTCATTTTGGTAATTCTTGCAGTATCAATATCTTGGACTTTCTCACGATGATTATGTTCATTATGGTGATCTGTGATTAGAATCAAATCCCATACCCACCAGAGATGCTCAGAGGGCTCAAACAAACCTTGTGTGCATCAGGACCCAGAGACCTCACAGAGACTGAGACAGAACTGTGTTTGGGTGTCTCCTGAGGAGATGTGGTTCAGCAGTGGACTGCTGCAGGGACAGGGGCTCTGGGTGCAGTAGACCTGGGTATGGCATAAGCTTGTTGGAGGAGGTCGCCATTAACCCCACCATAGAGCCAACAGAACTTACACGGGACTGGGGAACAGACTCTGGGAGGGCACAAAGAGAACCTTGTGTGCATCAGGACCCAGGAGAAAGGAGCAGTGACCTCACAAGAGACTGACCCAGACTTGCCCATGAATGTCCATGTGTCTCTGGCGGAGGCGTGGGTCAGCAGTGGCCTACTGCAGAGTCGGGGGCACTGAGTGTAGCAGTGCGTGCATGGGGTCTTTTGAAGGAGGTCGCAATTATCTTCATTACCTCCACCATAGTTTGGCCTCAGGTCAAATAACAAGGAGGCAACACAGCCCCCATCTTCAACAAAAAATTGGATTAAAAATTTACTGAGCATGGCCCCACCCATCAGAGCAAGACCCAGTTTCCCCCTCAGTCAGTCTCTCCCATCAGGAAGCTTCCATAAGCCACTTACCCTTAAGGGCAAGACAGAGGGCAGACAGACTGAAAACCACAATCCAAGAAGACTAACCAATCTGATCACATGGACCACTGCCTTGTCTAACTCAATGAAACTACGAGCGATGCCATGTAGGGCCACCCAAGATGGATGGGTAATGGTGGAGAGTTCTGACAAAACATCCACTGGAGAAGGGCATGGCAAACCACTTCAGCATTCCCGCCTTGAGAACACCATGAACAGTATGAAAAGGCAAAAAGATAGGACACTGAAAGATGAACTCCCCAGGTCAGTAGGTGCCCAATATGCTACTGGAGATCAGTGGAGAAATAACTCCAGAAAGAATGAAGAGATGGAGCCAAAGCAACAACACCCAGTTGTGGATGTGACTGGTGATGGAAGTAAAGTCCGATGCTGTAAAGAGCAATATTGCATAGGAATCTGGAATGTTAGGTCCATGAGTCAAGGCAAATTGAAAGTGGTCAAACGAGATGGCAAGAGTGAACGTTGACATTTTAGGAACTAAAATGGACTGTAATGGGTGAATTTAACTCAGAGGAACATTATATCCACTACTGTGGGCAAGAATCCCTTGGAAGAAATGGAGTAGCCATCATAGTCAACAAGAAAGTCCAAAATGCAGTACTTGGATGCAATCACAAAAATGACAGAATGATCTCTGTTCGTTTACAAGGCAAACCATTCAATATCACAGTAATTCAAGACTATGCCCTGACCAGTAATGCTGAAGAAGTTGAAGTTGAACGGTTCTATGAAGACTTACAAGACCTTCTAGAACTAACACCCCAAAAAGATGTCCTTTTCATTATAGGGGACTGGAATGCAAAAGTAGAAACTCAAGAGATACCTGGAGTAGCAGGGAAATTTGGCCTTGGAGTACAGAATGAAGCAGGGCAAAGGCTAATAGAGTTTTGCCAAGAGAACGCACTGGTCATAGCAAGCACCCTCTTCCAACAACACAAGAGAAGACTCTACACATGGACATCACAAGATGGTCAATACCGAAATCAGATTGATTATACTCTTTGCAGCCAAAGATGGAGAAGCTCTATACAGTCAGTAAAATCAAGACCTGGAGCTGATTGTGGCTCAGATCATGAACTCCTTACTGCCAAATTCAGACTGAAACTGAAGAAAGTAGGGAAAACCACTAGACCATTCAGGTATGACCTAAATCAAATCCATTATGCCTATACAGTGGAAGTGAGAAATAGATTCAAGGGATTAGATCTGATAGACAGAGTGCCTGAAGAGCTATGGATGGAGGTTCATGACATTGTACAGGAGACAGGGATCAAGACCATCCCCAAGAAAAAGAAATGCCAAATGGCAAAATGGTTGTCTGAGGAGGCCTTACAAACAGTTGTGAAAAGAAGAGAAAAGAAAAGAAAAGGAGAAAAGGAAAGATATACCCATTTGAATGCAGAGTGCCAAAGAATGGCAAGGAGAGATAAGAAAACCTTCCTCAGTGATTAAGCAAAGAAATAGAGGAAAGCAATAGAATGGGAAAGACTAGAGATCTCTTCAAGAAAATTAGAGATACCAAGGGAACTTTTCTTGCAAAGATGAGCACAGAAAGGACAGAAATAGTATGGACCTAACACAAGCAGAAGATATTAAGAAGAGGTGGCAGGAATACACAGAAGAGCTGTAAAAAAAGATTTTCACAATCCAGATAATCACGATGGTGTGATCACTCACTTAGAGCCAGACATCCTAGAATCCAAAGTCAAGTGGATCTTAGGAAGCATCACTGTGAACAAAGCTAGTGGAGGTGGTGGAATTCCAGTGGAGCTATTTCAAATCCTAAAAGATGATGCTGTGAAAGTGCTGTGCTCAATATGCCAGCAAATTTGGAAAACTCATCAGTGGCCACAGGAGTGGAAAAGTACAGTTTTCATTCCAGTTCCAAAGAAAGGCAATGCCAAAGAATTCTCAAACTACCACACAATTGCGCTCATCTCACACACTAGCAACGTAATGCTCAAAATTTTCCAAACCAGGCTTCAATAGTACGTAAATCATGAAATTCCAGATGTTCAAGCTGGATTTAGAAAAGGCAGAGGAACCAGAGATCAAATTGCCAACATCTGTTGATCATTGAAAAAGCAAGAGAGTTCCAGAAAAACATCTACTGCTTTATTGACTACGCCAAAGCCTTTGACTGTGTGGATCACAATAAACACAATGGAACACAAAGAAAAATTCTGAAAGAGATGGGAATATCAGACCACCTGACCTACCTCCTGAGAAATCTCTATGCAGGTCAGTAAGCAACAGTTAGAACTGGACATGGAACAGCAGGCTGGTTCCAAATAGGGAAATGAGTACATCAAGGCTGGATATTGTCACCCTGCTTATTTAACTCATATGCAAAGTACATCATGAGAAAGCCTGGACTGAATGAAGCACAGGCTGGAATCAAGATTGCCAGGAGAATATCAATAACCTCAGTTATGCAGATGACACCTGATGGCAGAAAGTGAAGAAGAACTAAAGAGCCTCTTGATGAAAGTGAAAGAGGAGAGTGAAAATTTTGGCTTAAAATTCAACATTCAGAAAACTAAGGTCATGACATCTGGTCCCATCACTTCATGGCAAATAGATGGGAAAACAGTGACAGACTTTATTTTCTTGGGTTCCCAAATCACTGCAGATGGTGACTACAGCCATGAAATTAAAAGATGCTTGCACCTTGGAAGAAAAGTTTGACCAACGTAGACAACATATTAAAAAGCAGAGACATTACTTTGCCAACAAAGGTCTGTCTAGTCAAAGCTATGGTTTTTCCAGTAGTCATGTATGGATGTGAGAGTTGGACTATAAAGAAAGCTGAGCACTGAAGAATTGATGCTTTTGAACTGTGGTATTGGAGAAGACTTTTGAGAGTCCCTTGGACTGCAAGGAGATCCAACCAGTCCATCCTAAAGGAAATCAGTTCTAAATATTCATTGGAAGGACTGATGCTGAAGCTGAAACTTCAATGCTTTGGCCACCTGATGCGAAGAGTTGACTCGTTTGAAAAGATCCTGATGCTGGGAAATATTGAAGGCGGGAGGAGAAGGGGACAACAGAGGATGAGATGGTTGGATGGTATCAGCGACTCAATAGACATGAGTTTGAGTAAACTCCAGGAGTTGGTGATGGACAGGGAAGCCTGGTGTGCTGCAGTCCATGGGGCTGCAAAGGGTTGGACATGACTGAGTGACTGAACTGAACTGAATTGTGATCAGTGATCTCTGAAGTTGTGAAGAGTGAAAGTGAAAGTGTTAGTCGCTCAGTCATGTCCAACTCTTTGCAACCCCATGGACTGTAAAGCCCGCCAGGCAGGCTTCTCTGTCCATGAAATTCTCCAGGCAAGAATACTGCAATGTGTTGCCATTCCCTTCTCCAGGGGATCTTCCTGACTCAGGGATTGAACTTGGGTCTCCTGCATTGCAGGTCTTCCCTAATAGCTCAGTCAGTAAAGAATCTGCCTGCAATGCAGGAGACCTGGGTTCCATTCCTGGGTCAGGAAGATCCTCTGGAGAAGGAAATGGCAACCCACTCCAGCATTCTTGCCTGGAGGATCCCATGGACAAAGGAGCCTAGCAGGCTACAGTCCATGGGTTTGCAAAAGTCAGACATGACTTAGCAACTAAACCACTACCACTCCTGGATTGCAAGCAGATTCTTTACCATCTGAGCCATCTGCTGCCAATATATATATACATATTACTTGCTGAAGGTTCAGATGACGGTTAGCGTTTTTTACCAATAAAACATTTTAAAATTAGTGTCTGTAAATTTTTTTAGACATAATGCTAATGCACACTAAATAGACTAAAGTGTAGTATAAACATATCTTTTACATGCACTGGGTGACCCCATAATTTGTGCGACTCGCCTTTTTTTGCAATATTTGCTTTATTGCACTAATCTGAAACAGAGTCCACAATATCTCTGAGGTATGCCTTGTACTTTGCAAGGTGAACTTGAGTCATAAAACACCCTGTACCCTCTCTGGTGAGCTCCAATCCAAGAATTTCAGGTTCCTTTGGGAGGACGAGGGAAGTGAGAAGGTCTTTGGACTTGGTGGCATGGCTCTTTCCATCATAGTTTCACTGGAGTGTGACTGTTCCTAATAGTTACAACCATGCTCCAGAGTCTGAGGTGGCCCTTGGTTCAAGATCACCCTTACTGTAGTGAACATGGCCTGGTCCTCTTGGTGGTAGACATCATGCGAAAGTGTAGCACCCATGAGCTGGAGGGAGAAGGTTATTTATAGAAGGAGGTCAGAGATCACACAGTGAGACTTCCTTACACAAACAGCATGGTCTTCCTCATTGGCTTGCACATGGAGCTCTCCTAACTCTGATTTGATCAGAAATTTTTAGCTATCGAATCAGTTTCTGTACAGCTGTCTGGATAAGTTATAGAATCAATACAATTTAAAAATTTTTGCACGCTCACTCCTGAAAAGTATTTTATCTGAGTACAGAATTTTATATTCAGTTCAGTTCAGTTCCGTCGCTCAGTCGTGTCGGACTCTTTGCGACCCCATGAATCGCAGCACGCCAGGCCTCCCTGTCCATCACCAACTCCCAGAGTCCACCCAAACCCATGTCCATCGAATCGGTGATGCCATCCAGCCATCTCATCCTCTGTCGTCCCCTTCTCCTCCTGCCCCCCAATCCTTCCCAGCATTAGGGTCTTTTCCAATGAGTCAACTCTTCGCATGAGGTGGCCAAAGTATTGGAGTTTCAGCTTCAACATCAGTCCTTCCAATGAACACCCAGGACTGATCTCCTTTAGGATGGACTGGTTGGATCTCCTTGCAGTCCAAGGGACTCTCAAGAGTCTCCTCCAACACCACAGTTCAAAAGCATCAATTCTTCAGGATACTTGCAATTTTCCTTCATCTTTTTGAAAATGTTAATCTATTGTCTTCTTACATTTATTGCTGCTGAAGGAATGTCTATTGTTGGTCTAAATATCATTCCTTCAAAGATAATATTTATTTTTTAACTCTGATAAGTTTTAAAGTTTCCTCTACCTTTTCCTTGGTGTTCTGCTGTTTCACTATAATGAGCTTCAGTGAAGATTTATTTTTACTTAACTTATGTAATAAGTGTAAAATTTTTATCAGAAAGATAGGGCAGTAGTTTTTGTCCTGTCTGGAAAATTCTCAGCTATTTTCTCTTTCATAAGAGTTTCTTTTGAAACTCTTAGTATTATCTAGTGAAGTTTCTTGAGTATCTAACTTTTACTTTTTTATTTTTAATATATTTGTCTCGAAATGTTGCATTTCGGGGAAATTCCTCATTATTCTCTTTAACTATTTTTTTCTTACTAATCAGGTTGGAGTATTCTATCCACTTAGCTATATATTTTATTCTCTACGTTTTTCGTTCTTAACATTTCTAAGTGCTTCTTTCACATTTTCTCTTGTACTTATCTTATTTATGCTTGTTTTTCATTGGCAGTGTATAATAGATTTTATTCTACCATCTATCTCCTTATAGAGAAGAGGATCTTATAGTTATTTTTAAGTCTTTTTCAGAATTGCTTTGTTAACTTTAACTGAAGCTATTTCATACTGATTTTGAAGTGTGGCTCTTCTGGCAGGATTTTCTTCTTGTATTTTTGAGCTCTGTAGGTTCATTTTGAATAACAGATTCCCCCATTCCCCCCATTTCTCTGCAGTCTCATCTGTCTAATAGTTTTGCGGCTTCTTTTACCAGGGCTTCCAGAGTCCTCAGTTCTGAGACTGGATTTATAGATGTGTTGTGCAACTCACAGTCCTTGGTGACATTAGAGCTGTCGTATATTCAGTCAGACAGAGAAGCCTGGTGTACAGCAGTCCATGGGGTCACAAAGAGTTGGACACACCTTAACGACTGAACAACAACAATATTCAGTCATGCATCTAGAGGCAGCTTGGTTCAGCTCCATGTCCTGTGGTTATTGTACTTAGGACTTCGTAGCTCTCAACTTCATGTAAGCCATAGTCCCAGGCCATGTTTGGCAGAAGTTCTGTTTAGCTTTCTTTTGCCAGTCAGAAAGCTCTGCCTCATTCCCCGATTTTAAGAAGGGAGGCTGGCTCTTGTCCTTTGCCTCAAGTGGGGCATATTTATTGTTGACTAAACCCATGAACAAACCCTGCTTTCCTTCCAGGCATTGATCTCACAAAGCTTTAGCTTGTGTCCAGGTCATTAATTATCTTGCAGTTGATTTCCATTCTTCTAACAAAGAAGGGTTTCTTATTCTTTAGCCTGGCTGTGCCTTTCCGTTTTCCTTTTAAAGTGTGTTGTGGGTCATTGCTATTTGTTCAGACTGGGAGGGGGTGGCCCTCCAGAAGCGCGCTTACAATGCTAGGTTAACCCTAAGGCCCCAATTTTGTCATTAGGTGATCAGAAACAATGCTTTGTTTTACATTTTTAAGCTACAACTAACACTCGAGTTCTTTTCAGTTACACAGAACCCTTTGATAATAATAGAAGAACAGGGACTGTAGGGTTTCCCAAGTGGACCTGAGTTTTATTATTGTGATACATCTAGAGACCTCCAGATCTGGGATTAAATATTTATTTTTTCCACAAGGGTAGAAATGCATATTTTAATGTCTTTGAGACTTAGTTTCCCCATCTATAAAATGGGAACATTGTTTCAATATTTTGGAGTTTTATGATGAATAAATTAAACATGTATGAAGTATATGCCATGGTGCCTTGACTCTATACCTTGGAAGATAGTAATAAAAAAGTCCAACTGAGATGCGTAAGCAAAATGTAAATTGACTGGCATATTTTACTACCAGTTCAGAGATAGGGTGGGTTGAAGCGCTAATCTATTCCAGTGCCTCCAGTCATGATTTCCTATGATGCTCTTGGATTTACCATCTTCATATGGATCTACTTGTCAGACTGATAGAGATAAGCTGCTTGGACCTATCTGTGTATAACAGTTATGTAGGGGGGCAAGACATGCTGGTTGGCTAAATCCATGTGGCTCAATCTTGAGCCTGGGATAGGATCAGGTTTCCCTGTGTTGCCAAAGATGTAGTTGGGAGGAGGACCCTTGCTATGAAAGTAAAAGGGGGGTTCTCAGTAGGAGTGCTAGGATGTTTTGGGTACCCAACTCAAACTGACAATAGAAAAATACAGTATCAGGTTGGCCAAAAAGTTCGTTTGGGTTTTCCATAAAATGCTATGAACTTTTTGGCCAACCCAATACATTACAGGACAGGCAGTCCAAAGGTATGGCTCAGCGATATCATGAAGACTGCTTGGACCAGCTCACAAACATGAATTGTTCAATACTCAGGAAAGTTGTAAGCCACCTGTTAAATTGTTGGCAGCTTTATATTACTGTGGTGGAAGTAATTACTTTGCTTTTGAAATAGAAGAGATCAGTCTACTATGAAACCCAGTGAATTTCAGGAGACTCGCAAGTTTTGCTTAAAAGTTCTACATTTAATTTCTAGCCACCATTCCAAGCATCTGTCTGGTAACGCTTACACTGATAAAGACAGGACCAAGCTAAAGAGTGGGACACGTCTGAGAGACTAAGCAGAGCAAACAGAAGCTCTATCTTCTTCTCTTCCATGAGCATGTTTGAAAGGGACTTTCCTGGTGGTCCGGTGGTTAAGAGTCTGTGCTCCCAATGCAGGGAGTCCAGGTCCAACCCCTGGTTGAATTAGATCCCACATACCACAATTAAGAGTTTGCATGCTGCAAAGAAGATTGGAGATCCCACATGCCACAACTCAAGACCTGGCACAGTCAAATAAATGAATAATATAGTGTTAAAAAAGTGTTTGAAGAGAGGGGTTAGCTTTCTGACACCAACAGTAATCCTTTTTTTTTTAAATTATTTAATGAGAGGGAACTAATCTAGTGATAACATTAACCACCTTGTGAGACTTCTCCAGTCTTCAACCATCAGCTCCTATTGGAGCCACAAACCCAGAAACAGAGAGACTGGGTGCCACCAGTGGCCACCGAACCAAGAAAGCAGAGCCTCTCCTCTCCTTCCTGCTCACCTCATTCTCTCAGCTTTCTCCTCTTCCCATTCTTCTTTAGCAACAACTTGAAATCACCTTTCTCTTGCCCTTCCCTCTTCCCCATCCTTGTTCTTCTTTCCCTGCATCCCACGCTTTTGCTGTATTCTTTCCCTTCACCTTCTCTCACTTTCACATTGGATTCATCAGGAAAGTTGTGTAACCATAGCAAAAAATATTTTTTAATTAAAAACAAAGACTAAGAGTCTAGAGATTCAGGATATGTTGGCCCCAGAAAACATTTTTCATCAGTGTACTTTGGATCTACTGTGTGTATGGCACTAATAATCTTGTGGTGTCTGCCCTCCTAGACGAATAAGCTAACTTCAGCTACAAGGGGAAAAAAATCTCAGCTACAAAATTAAAGACCAAAGGACTGGTCCACTGGTCCTTCAAATGCATCTGTGGCGAGTGAGGATGGCTCAGAACATATCCATCAGTGAAACGAGCATCAGGGTCAGCAAGAGAAAATGATCAGGAAAATAACAAGGTCACACTTGGCTTTCAGGTGGCCAGAAGGTGGCAGTGTCTCTCCTAGTACTAACTGCCCTGCTTGTATAAAAGACATGCCTACAGAAACAAAGTGGTCATTTTGTGTTTTAATTCTTTTTTTTTTTTTTATTTTTCCTAGTACAGGCGCAGCACAGAATGGAGTCGTAGGTCAAGGACTCAATCTGAAATCAGATAAATCCAAGTTCAGATTCTAGTTCTGCCACTAACTAACTTACAATCTTGAATTTAATATCTCCATGTTTCCATTTCCTTGCCCTTCTTATGATGGAGAAGAACAAGAAGAAAATACCCAGGCAAGTGTAATAAATTATAATGCACTGCGGAACAGGTTCTTAACCATTAATGTGCATAGACTCACCTGAGGAAATTGTTTAAATGCATATTCCCCAGGTCTTTCTCCCAGAGATGTTCAGTAAGTCCAGGGCTGTGCCTAGGAAGGTGCATCCTTGATCAATAATCATGATGCTGAAGGCTCTTGGACCACAATTTAAGAAACTGCGTTATGCAAATATATAACAATAGAAAGAGAGATTAAGGCACAGAAGTTATTAACTTCCTATGTAATAGCACTAATTATTTTCTATTTTGAATAAAAGTTTTATGAAATCCTCTTTACTCATAGATTAATCAAATCACAGAATTGTATTTTGTTCATCCTTTGGTGTTCACAGCAAATATTTGGAAATATTTACTGTGTGGTAATCAGATCTAGGGGAGGGGGGCAAGATCCCCTGGAGGAGGGCATGACAACCCACTCCAGTATTCTTGCCTGGAGAATTCCATGGACAAAGGAGCCTGGCAGGCTAGAGTTCACAGGGTTGCAAAGAGTCAGACATGACTGAAGCGACTTAGAACATATGCAATCAGATCTAGGACAGTCTATAGAGCATCCTTGAAAGTTTTACCTCATTTACGGGTATATTTGGGTAATAGGACTTGGCAGACTCAACAGAATCATCTTGAGCTCTGCCTCTGGACTCCCATGGGCTTCTCTTTGCTTACAAATAAGTGACCCAGTGCCTTCTGATAATGGCTTCACCCTGCAGAAAGAGGTAGATGTGCAGGAAGTTTAGCAATGAAGTTTCAGGATCTCCTCAAGTTCTCTGTCACTGTGGCTGTCACAGACCTCCAGGACTTTCCGATCAGTACTGGCAGGATTTCCACACTATCGAAGCATGTGAGGATCATGGAAGAACTGTAAATCTGATTTAAATGTAGTATAGCAAATAAAGGAATGTGATACTGTCTTAGCTTGACCTAAAGTGTGATTCATTAATGCAGCACTTTTTGCACCCCATCCTGCCAAATCCTTCTTGTGCCAAGCACACTCTGCCCTTGGGCATTTTTCTGACTCCACTACTTTTTCTAGGGATGACCTATGCCTCACACCTTAGTCATCTTTTCACTGAGAAAGGACTTTCTTAAGAACATCGAATTTGGAAAGTCCCTTTCTGCACCCCTCTTTTTTTGTTTTCAGCTGAGATGAAATTCACATCAGATTATCCACTTGAAGTGTACAGTTCAGTGGCATTTAGTAATTCACAAAGTTGTGCAATCGCCATCTCTCTCTAGTTCCAAAACATTTCCATCACTCCCAGAGAAAACTCTGTATCCACGAAGGGGTCATTTCTCCCCCTCCCCAACTCCAGCCCCTGGAAACCACCAATTTGCTTTCTGTCTCTAAGGGTTTAACTCTTCTGGACATTTCATATAAATGAAATCACATAATATGTGGTCTTTTGTGTCTGCTTTCTTTCATGGAACTGTATGTCTAAGAATATTCAAGTGAAGCAGCAGATTTTAATTCTGTAGTGAAAAAAGGGAAAGCCACAGTCATCAAGACAGTGTGGTACTGGCACCAGGATAGAAATATAGATCAATGGAACAAAATAGAAAGCCCAGAGATCCCACGCACCTATGGGCACCTTATCTTCGACAAAGGAGGCAAGAGTATACAATGGAGAAAAGACAATCTCTTTTTTTATTGCTGGGAAAACTGGTTTGTAAAAGAATGAAACTAGAACACTTCCTAACACCATTACAAAAATAAACTTAGGGATTAAAGATCTAAACGTAAGACCAGAAACTATAAAACTCCTAGAGGAAAAACATAGGCAAAACACTCTCCGACATAAATCACAGCAGGATCCTCTATGACCCACCCCCCAGAATATTGGAAATAAAAGCAAAAATAAACAAATGGGACCTAATCAAAATTAAAAGCTTTTGCACAACAAAGGAAACTATAAGCAAGGTGAAAAGACAGCCTTCAGAATGGGAATAATAGCAAACGAAGCAACAGACAAACAATTAATCTCAAAAATATACAAGCAACTCCTGCAGCTGAATCCAGAAAAATAAACGACCCAATCAAAAAATGGGCCAAAGAACTAAACAGACATTTCTCCAAAGAAGACATACAGATGGCTAACTCCAACACATGAAAAGATGCTCAACATCACTCATTATTAGAGAAATGCAAATCAAAACCACAATGAGGTACCATTACACACCAGTCAGAATGGCCGCTATCCAAAAGTCTACAAGCAATAAATGCTGGAGAGGGTGTGGAGAAAAGGGAACCCTTTACACTGTTGGTGGGAATGCAAACTAGTACAGCCACTATGGAAACAGTCCCTTTCTGCCATATGACCCAGCAATCCCACTGCTAGGCATATACACCGAGGAAACCAGAATTGAAAGAGACGCGTGTACCCCAATGTTTATCGCAGCACTGTTTACAATAGCCAGGACATGGAAGCAACCTAGATGTCCATCGGCAGACGAATGGATAAGGAAGCTGTGGTACATATACACAATGGAATATTACTCAGCAATCGAATACATTTGAATCCGTTCTATTGAGATGGATGAAACTGGAGCCCATTATACAGAGTGAAGTGAGCCAGAAAGAAAAGCACCCAATACAGTATACTAATGCATGTATATGGAATTTGAAAGATGGTAATGGTAACCCTATATGTGAGACAGAATAAGAGACCCAGATGCATAGAACAGTCCTGTGGACTCTGAGGGAGAAGGTGAGGGTTGGACGTTCTGGGACAATAACATTGAAACATGTATATTGTCATATGTGAAGCAGAACACCATTCCATGTTCTATGCATGGGACGGATGCTCAGGGATGGAGCGTTGGGATGACACTGAGGGATGGGAGGGGGAGGGAGGTGGGAGGAGGGTTTGGGAGGGGGAGCACATGTGAATCCATGGCTGATTCATGTCGATGTATGGCAAAAAACTGCTACAATATTGTAAAGTAATTAGACCCCAACTAAAATAAAAAAAAAATAATAATAATTCTGTAGTGAAAAAAGGAAATGCAATATCTGCTAGTTCTTATCTGATAGTTATAATCAAAGATTTTTCTGATTTCTTCAGCTTCAGGTGACACACACAATGCTTGTCAGATTTATATTTCCTAGGGCAAGTTTTCTTTGGATAAAGATACAGAATAACACCTGAAACTAACACAACATTGTAAATCAGCTATACTCCAGTAAAAAAAAAAATCCAGAATACACGTGGCAACAATAATAGCTTTGTTAGGTCCTTGCATAGTCTTTCCTCAGTTTCTGCCCTTACCGTCAATAAAAGCAAGCATTTCAATATAGGCTTAGTGAGATTGTTTCCTGCAAGATGTGAGGCTGGAGGTCTCAGATGTGGAGAGATTTAAGGTAGTCGTACCTTTTTCATTTATGGAGAAATATTTCTGGTCCTGAGTATTCATTGGAAGGACTAATGCTGAAGCTGAAGCTCCAGTACTTTGACCACCTGATGCAAAGAACTGACTCATTGGTAAAGACCCTGATGCTAGGAAAGATTGAAGTCAGGAGGAGAAGGGGACGACAGAGGACAAGATGGTTGGATGGCATCACTGACTCGATGGCCATGAGTTTGAGCAAGCCCTGGGAGTTAGCAATGGACAGGGAGGCCTGGCGTGTTGCAGTCCATGGGGTTGCAAAGAGTCAGACATGACTGAGTGACTGAACTGACTGACTGACTGACTGATTACTGGTCCACTCAAGAATCCTTTTAAATTTTAATTCCATCAATGCATTTTATTCCGAAACTTTGAGGTATTATCCCCATTTTAAGGATGAAGAAACCAAGGCTTTAAGAAGATAAAGCTTTATACATATTTATACATCTTTCAGCTGACAACTCAGATTGAGTTTTTACATTCTAGAGAAAGTTATGAAATAAAGAGCAGTGTCATTTGCAGGAACTCTTAGTCACACCCACATCTCACTGGGAGCCTAATGAACTTTCACTGAAAGCAAACACGGGGCTGACATGAGATCTAGAGTCAGATGAAGAGGTGCCTGCCCTGACCTAGAGAAGACTCTCTCAGCTGACACTCAGTATAGATGAGTAGACCAGGCTCAAACTTTGCCAGATATCCTCTATGCCTCACTGCTTCTCACGAACTCTGTGTATGTGTATGTGAATTCCCTATTCTGTTTTTTTTTTAATTGGAGGATAATTGCTTTATAGTGTTATGTTGGCATCTGCCACAAACAAGGTGAATTAGCCATAAATAAACAAACAAACAAATATATATATATATACATATACATACATATATATATATATATATATATATATATATATATATATATATATATCCCTCCTTCTTGAGCATCCCTGCCCTTCCCATACCCTACTTCTCTTGGTCATCAACTCTATTCTGTTTCAAGTCCACAAAATGTACCAGTTCCTAATGAGAGCTGTAGTAGCATTCTTGTTTCTATATGATGCTTTCAAGACTGCACTTGACAAAATGTTTGAAATGGCAGCTAACTGACTTTACAACACACACATAGACCTTTAATGTTAAACTTTGTTAATTCAGGAAACATATGTTGAATATTTATACAACAATATACTTAGCACTCAGTTTGATGCTAAGGATATAGCAATGAATGAGATAGACATTGTTCTTACTTCACTAGTAAGAACTTATTTCATAGTGGAAATATATAGCAGAAAACATCTCCAGTAATTAAGTAAATAATTTCTTCTCTAATAAGGAATATCAAGAAAAAGTACAGGTGCTATGAACTGGTTTAACAGAGGAAAGTATTCTAGACTGGGATGAGGGTAGAAGACTAGGGAAGAGCTTCTCCAGGACACGATATCAAACTGTATTCTTCCATATCTAAATGTATCTCTAATGGATATGAACAGATATTCATGAAAAATTAAAACGTAGTTATCTCCAAGCAGTGAGCATTGGAATTATGTCGGATTATTTTTTTCAACACACACACACATATGAAATGAGTTATTTTTAAGGCATTTCCTATGTAAAGTACATACACACTTATTAAAAGTTAGATTTAAATACAATCAAATGAAAAACAGATCATCTCTGCTGATTTTGTATCCTTGACTCTGCAATTTTTACTAAATAAGGAGTTGTTTGATATCCACAGAGGCACTTAGAAACTCTCAGATGTTTTGTTTTTCCAAGAATTGGATTGCAAAATACCTATTACAAACTCAAATAATGACAGTCTGCTGGACCCTAATGGAAGCCATCGTACGAGGCTAGTCTTTCTGTAATAACAGGCAGAGAACTTCCTTTGTGATGTGCTCACTCAGGTCAGAGCACCTTTGCTGGATGAGTATGTCAAGGAGGCTCCTGGGCAGAGTTTCCATGCTGTCTTGAGGGAAAGGCAAGCCAAGCATGTAAAAGCACATTATGAGTGTACTTAGGCTGCATCCTCTTACTCCTGCAAATAACCCAGAATGTCAAGCAGGACATGACTGGGGTCATTTAACCTCTGTGGTAGTGAGTGTACATCAATCACCTTGTGGGGTAAGGTTAAAATGTAGAGGATGTTCTCATATGCAGATCCTAATGCACAGGTGTAATAGCTGAATTCCTAACATGGTTCTCCATTAGTGAATTCCAGTGATGATCCCCTGAGAAATATGGACCTAGAGAACCTGTAGATGTGCTTCCAGGAGCCTTGAGTCCTCTAGAATTATGTATTAAATTGAGCTTGTGTGTCAATTTTTCTAGGAAACAGCCCATCCTTTTCATCAGCTTTTCTAAAATCCAGGTTGGAAATGAATTACAAATCACCATCTTGAAGAGTATTGATTGGCGTGTGCTTCTTAAGGGCTAGGTGCTCATTGGACACTTCATTTCAACAAAAGCCTGTGAACTAAGTAATTTGCAAATGATAAAACTGAAGCTCAGAGAAGTTAAATAGTCCCTCCACCTGCTGCTTCAACAGCCCTGAATGAATTCATCTGTTTAAAGTGTACAGTTCAGGAGACTTCCCTGATGGCTCAGCGGTAAAGAATCTGCCTGCCAATGCAGGGCACGAAGGTTCCATCCCTGAGCCAGGAAGATCCCACATACCCCAGAGCAACCAAGCTCATGCACCACAACTACTGAGCCTGTGCTCTAGAGACGGGAACAACAACTACTGAAGCCATGCACCTTAGAGCCTTTAATGCCATAAGATGACATGCACCTTAGAGCCTTTAATGCCATAAGATGACATTCATCTTATGGGATGTGAAATGATATTGCATTGTAGTTTTGATTTTCAACTCCATAATGACTAACGATGTCCATCAAAATTTAGAGCCTATTGGCTATTTACACATCTATGGAGATATGACTACCCATATCGATTACCCACTTTTGACTTATTTGTCTTTTTATTATTAAGTTATTAATGCTTCTTTATAAATTCTAGAAGTCACTTATCAGGTCACTTATCATGCACCTTCTCTGCAATAAGAGAAGCCACGGAAATGAGAAGTTTTCACGCCTAAACTAGAAAGTAGTACCCCCTCTCCACAACTAGAGAAAAGCCATGCAGTAGTGAAGAACCAGCATAGTCGAAAAGTAATTAATTAAAAAAATTAAGTGTACAGTTCAATGGTTTTTGGTATATTCAAGGAATTGTTCAGCCACCACTATAATCTAAATTTATAACATTTTCATCACCTCACCAAAAAACTCATACTCATTAGCAATGAGTCCCCATGTCCAACCCTAGGTAGGCACTAATCTACTTTCTATCCCTATATCCTGGACATTGGATATCAGCGGAGTCATGCAATATGTTGCCTTTTGTGATTAGCTTTTTTTCCACTTAGCATAATATTTTCAAGTTTCATCCATGTTATACCATGTACAGTACTTCATTCCTTTTTGTGGATAAATACTGTATACAATTACATTGTATAGATATATCATGTTTTATGTATCAGTTGATGGATACTTGGGGGGCTTACACTTCTTGGCTATTACAAATAATGCTGTTTTGTACATTGATGAACTAGTTTTTGCGTGGACATATGTTGTCATTTCTCTTGGGTATATACCTAGAAATAGGTAGACTTGCTGGATCATATGTTAACTCTAGAGTTTACATTTTGATGAACTGTCCGACTTTTCTGGGAAGTGACTACACTACTTTACATTTCCAGTAGCAATCAATGTGGGTTCCAGTTTCTCCACATTCTCCTAATACTTGCTACTGTCTGTCTTTTTGATGACATTCATCTTATGGGATGTGAAATGATATTGCATTGTAGTTTTGATTTTCAACTCCATAATGACTAACGATGTCCATCAAAATTTAGAGCCTATTGGCTATTTACACATCTATGGAGATATGACTACCCATATCGATTACCCACTTTTGACTTATTTGTCTTTTTATTATTAAGTTATTAATGTTCTTTATAAATTCTAGGCTTGAGTCACTTATCAGATACATGATTTACAATATTTCTCCTATTCTTTGGGTTTTCTTTTCACTTTCTTCATATCATTTGCAGTCCAAAAATGTTTAATTTTAATACAGTCCACTTTACCTATTTTCTTATCTTGTCACTTGTGCTTTTGGTATTATATCTAAGAACCCACGGTTTAACCCAAGGTTACAAAGATTTATTCTTATGTTTTCCACTAATGATTTCATAGTTTTGTACCTTTAGGTTTATGTCTATTTTGGGATAATTTTGTTATATGGTGTGCAATAGGAGCCCAGCTTGATTTATCGGTTTGTGGATATGCCCAGTTGTCCCAGAATCATTTGTTGTTCTTTCCCCATTGAGGCACCTTGGCCTCAATCAATTGACAATAAATGTAAGGGTTTATTTACAAACTCTTAATTCTATTCTATCAATCTATATACCTATCCTTATGGCAGTACCACATGTCTTGATTACAGTATGTTTTGAAAGAGGAAAATATGAGTGTTCTTGCTTTATTCTTTTTGCCAAAGCAAAGTTTGCTTTGGCTTTTGAGGTCTCTTGCATTTCCATATAAATTTTAGGATCAGTTTTGTACATTTGTGAAAAAAAAACCATGTAACTGCAAGCCACATTTTATACTTTATCTCCCTCTTCTTTCTTGATATATATTAAACTCAGAATGTATATATTATTGGCAGACATATATGCTATTCAATATGCTGTGTTATTGAATAATGTTTCCACGTTCAATTTTAACCAGACTGTCATCAAACATAAATCTAATTGTGGTGTCAAAGAAGGAAAAACAAAATATCTGTATTATGGTCTTTCAAACCTATGGGAGCTTAATAATTTACAAAGTGTTGTGCTTCAAAGGCTTTCATATTATTGATGACTTGTTACTGTATAGCAAGCAGTTAAGCTTACATGCTTAAAGTCTAACATTTGAGATAAAAACTCAGAGAGTTTACTGTTAAATTTTGATGATTTATTTCTGAATGATGAAATGGGGATTGCAATCTGCTCTCAGGGAGCATTTTTTCATAAATAATATGTCTACCAATGAGAATTCATATTGTACATAATTGAGGCTCTTTTTTTTCTTCTAAACTATATTTTTCAGCATTCCAAAAGGACCCAGAGTCCTATGATTTTAAAAAATTACACAATAGGAAAGTTAAGGAGAAAGAATGCAAATAAAATATTTTTTCCAAGTAATGGAGTGTCTTGTTTATTAAATTCATTCAAGCAGTGCTAATGGAATGCATACCATCTATGCCAATAAGACAGCCAGGGTCTCAACTTCATGATGTCGATGGTCAAGTGCAGGAGACTTTCCTCCAAGTCTGCCAATTTAGTACTGTGGCCAAGAAATTCCTTCCAAAGTGTTCTGCATTTCTAGCAGTGTGGACTTGGCCAACACTTTAACCTCTCTGGGTATTAATTTCCTCACGTGTAAAATGCCTACAAGGTTATAATGATTAGATGATCTGAACAGAGCATCTGGCGTGCAGCAGTGACATAGTAAAGAAGAATAGGTTATGTATGGGGCACACATCATATACACCCTTTCAGCTGCCTTCAACTCCACATGTCTCCCAGGACCCCAGCTACTACTCCACTTGTCAAGTACAGTCCCCTAAACTCTGTTTGTCCTGTCGCTCTGCTGTTTAAGGCCACCCAGTAATTAGCGTTGAGTGTGTTGACTCAGCCTTTACTACCTGCCCTGTTGGTGTTTCCAGTTCTGGTCATCACTTCTAGATTTAGACAGAACACCATGTATCAGGGTTTGGGTCAAGCATCCCATGAGGTTACTGGAAAGACTGGATGACACAACCCAGGAGCATTTTCTCCTTGTGGGAAAAAATGTTGAATATGGCAAAACATCCATTGGGAGGAATCTGGGCAGATAAATCTTATTTCCCTCCTCTTTCCTCAAAAGATAGTCTCTCATTGCCATTCAGTTGGAGAACTTCCAAGTAGATAGATACTGCTCTGCTGAGCAACCCTTTGTGTCTTTTTATGACTTGTCATGGAGTAGTAGGTAGCATCATTTCTGATGGTTTCACATCCTTCCTTGCCCAGAATTCCCAGACACACATTTCAGCAGAGTTCAAGTTTAAATTTTATTGCCATTATTTTTTTCTTGGTCTAAGAATCATTTTCATGTAGATTTTGGGTAAGAAGTATCTAAGACCTGTGACACAAACATTGATTAACTAGTAGAACATTCCTGTCTTAAACAAAATTCCTATGTTCCTGGAAGTCATTTTTTCTTTTTTTTTTTTTTTTTGTAAATTAGACTCTCTTCTCTGGAAAGTTGGAAATGATAACATAAGAAAGGAAACATGCCAGTTGTTCTATCTTAACAAGAAATTATTTAAACTGGAAAAGTCAAGCATCCCCATCTTTTTCTCTCTCACTTCCCATATCCTATTTATCACTCGTGCTAGTCAATGAAATTTATCAACAATTTTAAACCATGTCCTTAGCCTTTGTCTCTTTATTCAGACCCTAGTCACTACACTTCTGGACAAAATGCTGAGTTGCTGGTTAACCGGTTTCCAATTTCATCTTATCTGAACCCATTTTCCAAACTGCTACCAGATCAGTCTTTCTAAAATATTAAGATAGATTGCTTTGCCATTCTACTCACAAATCCTCAATAACTCCTTATTGTCTTTTAGAGATAGCATTCAGGTTAAATTCATTTGCCCACTAGTATGATGTATTACAAGAGTATGATAAATATTGAAGAAGGAAATGCTAAGTACTATGAGAACAGGGAACAGGGAGAGTGGGCAATGTTTTATGAGAGGTATTGATATTTGAGCAATTTTTTTTTCAGGAACTAGATTTAGAAAGGGTCCAAACCACTGACTCTTCCCTGTCCTTTCTCCTACATAAGGATGTCTGCTCCAGCAGATGACAACGTTGTCCAGCAAGTTCCCCATTCCTCCCTGTGAGAGGGTGATGCATGTATGTCCCAGTGTGGCTGGTCATGTTGCTTCTGCTCCTTTATTTTATTTACTGCTGTGCTGGGTCTCTGTTGCGGTGAGTGGGCTTTCTCTAGTTGCAGTGAGTGAGGATGTGCAGGCTTCTCATTGTGGTGGCTTCTCTTGTTGCAGAACACAGTCTCTAGGCACATGAGCTTCAGTAGTTGCAGCTCGTGGGCTCTAGAGCACAAGCTCAGTAGTTGAGGCACTCAGGCTTTAGTTGCTCCATGGCATGTGGAATCTTCCTGGACCAGGGATTGAATTGTCCTCTGCATTGGCAGGCAGATTCTTATCCACTGAACCACCAGGGAAGTCCAACTTCTGCTGTTTCTTGCAGGAGGCCATCCTTTCCTGCCCCATTTGAAATGTAATCATCTTGGGCACATGATTTGTCTAATGAAGTGTGAGTGGAAACGTATGAATCTTCCAAGTAGAAGCTTTAAGGGCCAAAGTGTAGTTACCTCATTTCCTTTTGACCCTTTGCTGTGACATCACTAAGCTGCAGATAGAGGCTGCCCTTTCATTCTGGGTCCAGAACAAAGATTATTTGGAATAGAACTGCAGCTGACCCACAATGGGCAAGTGATAGGAACAAGAGATAAACTTTTGATGTTATTAAGTCTCTGAGATTTGGCGGGTTGATAGCTGTTGTAATTAAACCTAGTTTAAGCTGATCCCTATGATTACTTACAAGGTGTTTCAGTTATCGATTGTTGTTTACAATCCACCCTAAAACTAGTGGCTTAAAACGGCAATGATCATTTTGTTAGCTTACAAACCTACAACTTAGGCAGAGCTGGGGTTGGGGAGAGTTGAAGGTAGCATCTTTCTGTTCCCTGCAGTATAAATTAGTGCAGCTCAGTGGCTGAGGGCTGGACCACAAGATGGCTCACTCCCTCCCTCCTTTCCTTCTTCATGTGTCTGGTGGTTAAGGCTGGCTGCCATCTGGGATCTGAGCTGGACTGTGGTCAGAACACCAACATGCAGTTTTTTCATTCCCCTTCCTCCCAGAGTGATCGCTGGCTCTCACCAGCAAGCAACCCAAAAGAAGTAAGCAGAAGCTCCATCACTTTTGAAACCTAGCCTTAGCAATCACAGAATCACTTCTACATCTATACTACACACCCCACATCCTAAAAAAACAAAACCAAAAAGCAAAAAAAATTGTATTAGAGTTCTCCAGAGAAACAAAGCCGATATGGCAATCTATATGGTGAGAGAGAGAGAGTTTTAAGGGATTGACTCACGCAGACGTGGGGCTGACAGGTTTGCAATCTGCAGTGCAGGTAGGCAGGAATCTACACTGCAGTTTTGAGTCTAAAGGTGGTCCAGAGAAGAATTCTTTCAAATTTAAGTCAGAAGTTGCAAATTCCCCTGGAGAAACATAGCTCTAACCACGTGAGAGAGATTATCAGTTCTTTTTGTGATACAATGGTAACACTATCCATTCATGGACACTAGTGAAAAGTGGCTATCTTACAAAAAAACCTTCATAAGGCAAATGGGACAGAGGAGGTATAGAAAGTACATTCAATTTAAGATACTCTGATTACCCAGTAAGAAAAATCAAATAAATTTAATGGGAAAGGAAAAATTTTCTCAGAATATAGAGGTAAAAATGTGATTTGAGAGTTAAAAGGAGAAGATGGCAAACATTTGTCATTAAAATAACTTTAGAGTTGTGGTTACTATGCTCAAACATTAAATAGATTTATAGACTTAATCTAATTAATAAAACAGTCTAGGAAGGCATTACAGAATGTCATCTAACCGTGTCATGAGACCAAGGTGAAAGAACTCAGAGGTCAAGATTTTAAATCTGATCTCATAGAATGAGTATTTAACTTGAAATCTCCCACTGCCTTCATAAAAACTCAGAAAGAATGTGTGTGTAGGGGGTGTGGGGAAGGGTGTTAGTGCTTCTATCTAGGGCTCAAGAAGATTCAACTTAGAATTATGTAACCTCCAGTTCTTTATACTGGTACACAATTGCATTAAAGTTATCAGTTGTCAACCCAGAAAGTGAAACTTGTTGTAAATTTTGATGTATTTAACAATAAAATTGAATATAAAAATTATAAACACAGTTAAATATTTATATAACTACATAATTTAACTTAAGCTTATAAATAATTTGATATGTTTGAAATGAGGTCATCAAACATTAATCAAAGCCTCTCCTGGAAATAATAGTTCTTGTTTTACATAACATGTACTCAATTAGTAAATATACAAGATTGACAAAAGATATATAAAGACAAAGAAAATTAGATTTTTAAATTTTTGCTTTATAAATTAACTATTACAACTGGATTCAAGGTAACATCACATATTACTCAATTACACTTTCTCAAGTTGGACAGATAGCTAAAGTATAGGACTAGCAGTGTTAAGAAGATTCTCTTCCATTCCTACTATTCTCAATACTGAAAATGCGTTGCTGGCACCAAATTCTTCATTACATTAATTGGTTGGAATTCCTTACCGTTTTTTGAGTATAATTTACAACAGTCCTAGAGGGTGGAAAGTGCTGATTCTCAAATAATGCTATACCTTGTTTATTGTGCTTTGATTTTTTGTGTGGGGGTTTTTTTTGTTTTGTTTTTTGTTTTTGTAAATTGAAGGTTTGTGATAACCCTGCATTGCCAAATGATGGTTAGTATTTTTTAGAAATAAAGTATTTTTAAAAATAAAGTATGTGACAATGGTTTTTAGACATAATGCTATTACAAGCTTAACTGACTAAAGTATAGTATAAACATAACTTCTGTATGCACTGGGAAACCAAAAAGTTCATGTCACTTGCTTTATTGCAATATCTGTTTCATCGTGGTGGTCTAGCACTGAACCTACTATATCTCAGAGGTATGCCTGTATCTCAGAGGTAACTCAGGTAAGAGAAACCAGAAACATGTGCTCTAGGGCCAACTACTGAAAAACAAAAGAAAGATCTCTAATTACTAAACTTGAATCTTTAGAATCAAGTGAGATAAGAGCTCTACCTAAAGATGAAAGGTGTTTGCTACTTCATATGCACCAGCAGAGGAACAATTCATCAAGTACCATGTAAAACCATGGAACACAGTATCACAAAAAGAAAATAATAATTCTCCAGAAGCCATACTTAAAGTTATGGAATATTGTGATGTAACTGATAGAGAACTCAAAATGGCCGCTATGAAGAAACTAATGAGCTACAAGAAAATTTAGAGGCAGTTCAATGAACTCAGAAATAAAATTAATAAACAGATGGAATACTTTACTGAAGAGATTGAAACTCTAAAAAGAACCAAATAGAAATTATGGAGCTGAAGTATTTAATAAATGAGACAAAGAAACATTGGAAAGGATTGGAAATAGAGCAGACCATATGGAAGAAAGAATTAGTGAGTTGGAAGATAGAAATTTAGAAATGATACAAGTAGAAGAGAAGAAACAGCTAAGATCTAAGCCAATGGGACTTTCCTGGCAGTCCAATTGTTAAGACTTTACCTTCTAATGCAGGGAGTGCAGGTTTGATTCCTGGTCAGGGAGTTAAGATCCCACATGCCTCATGGCCAAAAAATCAGAACATAAACAACAGAAGCAATATTGTAACAAAGTCAATAAAGACTTTTGAAAAATGATCCACATCCAAAAAATCTAAAAAAATTAGAAGCTAAAATATGAAGAAATTCTATGAGGACTCTCTGACTCTATGAGGAAGGGAAACATAAGGATAATGGGTATCCCAGAAAGAAAAGAGAGGGAGAAGGAAGCAGAGAGTTTATTTAAGGAAACAGTAACTGAGAACTTTCCAAATTTGGGGGAGAAACATATACAAGTCTATGAAGCTAAGAGAACATCCAATTACCTCAACACAAAAAGACTTTCTCCAAAACACATTATAGTAAAATTATCAAAAGTTGATGACACACAAAGAATTTTGAAGGCAGACAGGGGAAAAAAGCAGTAACCTACAAAGGAAACCACAATAGACAATCAGCAGATTTCTCAGCAGAAACTCTACAAGGCCAGGAGACAATGGAATGACATACTTAAAATACTGAAAGATAATGGTGAAAATTATCTTACATACTTAAAATACTTGACATACTTAGAATACTGAAACTGTCTGCCAAAAATACTCTATCCAGCAAAGTTATCATTCAGATATAAAGGAGAAATATCCTTTTATTTTGGATCTGTCTTCTCATGCAAGGGAAACGAAAGCAAAAATAAGCAAATGGAACTACATTAAACTAAAAAGCTTCTGCACAGCCAAGGAAACTATTAATAAAGTTGAAAAGACAAGCTACTGAATGGGAGAATATATTTGCAAATGATATATCCAATAGGGGATTAATATTCAAATATGGAAAGCATTCAAACAACATAACAACAACAAAACCCCCCAAACAACCCAACTAAAAATGGACAGAAGATTTGAATAGACATTTCTGTAAAGAAGACACACAGATGGGAAACAGGTACATGAAAAGATGCTCAACATTGCTGTACTAGAAAACTGCAAATCACAACTATAATTGGAATTATAAAGGCTATTATCAAAAAGGATAGAAATAACAAATGTTGGAGAGAATGTAGAGAAAAAGAACACTTATATACTGTTGCTGGGGTGTAAGTTGGTGAAGTCACTGTGGCTGTATGAAGATTCCTCAAAAAATTAAGAATAGAACTATCTTATGATCCAGCCAATTAATATCCACCTCTGGGTATTTTTCTGAAATGAATAAAAACACTAGCTCAAAACAATATAGGCACCTCTATGTTCATTGCAGTATTATTAACAATAAACAAGAGATGGAGACAGCCTAAGAGTCCAAGGATAAAAGAATACAAAAGATGTAGTTGGTACACACACACACACACACACAATGGAATAGTACTCATTCAAGTTAGTTCGTTCAGTGGCACAGTCGTATCCAACTCTTTGTGATCCCATGAACCGCAGCATGCCAGGCCTCCCTGTCCATCACCAACTCCCGGAGTCTACCCAAACCCGTGTCCATCGAGTCGGTGATGCCATCCAGCCATCTCATCCTCTGTCATCCCCTTCTTCCTGCCCCCAATCCTTCCCAGCATTAGGGTCTTTTCCAATGAGTCAACTCTTCGCATGAGGTGGCCAAAGTATTGGAGTTTCAGCTTCAACATCAGTCCTTCCAAAGAACACGCAGGACTGATCTCCTTTAGGATGGACTGGTTGGATCTCCCTGCAGTCCAAGGGACTCTCAAGAGTCTTCTCCAACACCACAGTTCAAAAGCATCAATTCTTCGGCGCTCAGCTTTCTTCACCATCCAACTCTCACATCCATACATGACTACTGAAAAACCATAGCCTTGACTAGACGGACCTTTGTTGGCAAAGTAATGTCTCTGCTTTTAAATATGCTATCTAGGTTGGCCATAACCTTCCTTCCAAGGAGTAAGCGTCTTTTAATTTCTTGGCTGCAAACACCATCTGCAGTGATTTTGGAGCCCCCCAAAAATAAAGTCTGACACTGTTTCCACTGTTTCCCCATCTTTTTGCCATGAAGTGATGGGACCAGATGCCATGATCTTAGTTTTTTGAATGTTGAGCTTTAAGCCAACTCTTTTCACTCTCCTCTTTCACTTTCATCAAGAGGCTCTTTAGTTCTTCTTTGCTTTCTGCCATAAGGGTGGTGTCATTTGCATATCTGAGGTTATTGATATTTCTCCCGGCAATCTTGATTCCAGCTTGTGTTTCTTCCAGCCCAGCGTTTCTCATGATGTACTCTGCATATCAGTTAAATAAGCAGAGTGACAATATACAGGCTTGATGTACTCCTTTTCCTATTTGGAATCAGTCTGTTGTTCCATGTCCGGTTCTAACTGTTGCTGCCTGACCTGCATACAGGTTTCTCAAGAGACAGGTCAGGTGGTCTGGTATTCCCTTCTCTTTCAGAATTTTCCACAGTTTATTGTGATCCACACAGTCAAAGGTTTTGGCACAGTCAATAAAGCAGAAGTAAATGTCTTTCTGGAACTCTCTTGCTTTTTCGATGATCCACCCGATGTTGTCAATTTGATCTCTGGTTCCTCTGCCTTTTCTAAAACCAGCTTGAACATCTGAAAGTTCATGGTTCATGTATTGCTGAAGTCTGGCTTGGAGAATTTTGAGCATTACTTTACTAGCGTGTGAGATGAGTGCAATTGTGCGGTAGTTTGAGCATTCTTTGGCATTGCCTTTCTTTGGGATTGGGACGAAAACTGACCTTTTCCAGTCCTGTGGCCACTGCTGAGTTTTCCAAATTTGCTGGCATATTGAGTGCAGCACTTTCACAGCATCACCTTTGAGGATTTGAAATAGCTCAACTGGAATTCCATCACCTCCACTAGCTTTGTTTGTAGTGATGCATTCTAAGACCCACTTGACTTCACATTCCAGGATGTCTGGCTCTAGGTGAGTGATCACACCATCGTAATTATCTGGGTCATGAAGATCTTTTTTGTACAGTTCTCCTATGTATTCTTGCCACCTCTTCTTAATATCTTCTGCTTCTGTTAGGTCCATACCATTTCTGTCCTTTATCGAGCCCATCTTTGCATGAAAAGTTCTCTTGGTATCTCTAATTTTCTTAAAGGGATCTCTAGTCTTTCTCAATCTGTTGCTTTCCTCTATTTCTTTGCATTGATCGCTGAGGAAGGCTTTCTTATCTCTCCTTGCTATTCTTTGGAACTCTGCATTCAGATGGGAATATCTTTCCCTTTCTCCTTTGCTTTTGCTTCTCTTCTTTTCACAGCTATTTGCAAGGCCTCCTCAGACAGCCATTTCGCTTTTTTGCATTCTTTTCCATGGGGATGGTCTTGATCCCTGTCTCCTGTACAATGTCACAAACCTCTGTCCATAGTTCATCAGGCACTCTGTCTATCAGATCTAGTCCCTTAAATCTATTTGTCACTTCCACTGCATAATCATAAGGGATTTGATTTAGGTCATACCTGAATGGTCTAGTGGTTTTCCCTACTTTCTTCAATTTAAGTCTGAATTTGGCAATAAGGAGTTCATGATCTGAGCCACAGTCCATTCCCGGTCTTGTTTTTGCTGAGTGTATAGAGCTTCTCCATCTTTGGCTGCAAAGAATATAATCAATCTGATTTTGGTGTTGACCATCTGATGATGTCCATGTGTAGAATCTTCTCTTGTGTTGTTGGAAGAGGGTGCTTGCTATGACCAGTGCGTTCTCTTGGCAAAACTCTATTAGCCTTTGCCCTGCCTCATTCTGTACTCCAAGGCCAAATTTGCCTGTTACGCCAGGTGTTTCCTGACTTCCTACTTTTGCATTCCATTCCCCTATAATGAAAAGGACATCTTTTTTGGGTGTTAGTTCTAAAAAGTCTTTCAAAGATATCATTAAAAAGATAAAATCTTGCCATTAGCAAAAACATGAATGGACCTTAAGAATATGCAAACTGAAATCAGAGGGAGAGAGACAAAAAGCATGTGACTTCATTCACATGTGGACTATAAAAGAAATAAATATTTTAACAAACAAAAACAAATACATAGACACAGAGAACAGAGCAGTGGTTACCAGGGTGGGAGGGGTGGGAGGGGAAAGGCAAAATTAGTAAAGGGAGTTGACTGTAAGGGGAGGAGTGGAAAATGTGTACAGAAGTTGAAATATGTTGTACACATGAAATTTACATTATGTTATAAACCAATGTTACCTCAATAAAAAGTAGAGGAAACCAAGTGTATTATCACCTCAATTTTTTTGTAAACCTCTAAATCTGTTCTGAACTGAACTGAGCTGAATTTTGTTCTGGAAAACAAGGTTCAGTTAAAAAAAAATCATTGTCTTTCAAATACAAAACTTTCAGAAATGGAAACACTTCCACCAACTATTCTGATGGAAGTCCAGGTCCAACTAGAGAGCATGTGTGCTGAGGTTTGAGAGTGACTGGCAGGCTACAGTCCATGGGGTCTCAAGAGCCAGACAAGACTTAGCGACTAAACAACACCCCAGGAAGGCTATGCCCCTAAACTATTAGGAAATGAGCCAGTCATTTCACTTCTTGAGTTCGTAAAGACTTTTCTGAGCTAGAGACGTTAAATGTCTTATGTGTTTGGAAGCCTTGGAAGGATGTGTAGAGAAGAGAAATAGTGAAAAATATGGAATTATACCATTTCTTCTTTTTGTTTTCTGGGTGGTACATTTGACTTCTATCACAATTTGATTCTGTTAAACTTAAGTTAGAGGTTTGCCTTCCTTTTTATATTAAAACAGTTTTGTAACTGTCATCCCAAGCTAATCTTTTTCACTTTCCTCCTACTTGCTGTGTTGGGTGTAAGTTATCCTGGGGCTTGCCTCTTTTGTTGATGATGGATGTTGGATTGTAGCTGTGAGCTATATTCGTAGTGCCAAGAATTTGGGAATATTATAACTGAGTAAAAAGTTTGTTTCTATTTTGAAAAATTTAAATATAATCTAATAGGATATATATGGTACATGATACAATAATGTGACATTCATGTACTCACAACCAAAGTGTAACAAATATCAGCAGTTGTCATAAATGTTTCAAATATTTTAATAAAAGAGAAAAATCTTTAAAATATATGCCCCAGAAAAAAACTAAATGTATACACAATTTCCATCCTAAAAATTCATTATTATTGTACTTTGAGTGCAGTAGAAAGTTAATAAGGACAGCCTCAGCAAAAGAACAATAAAAAGTATAGTTCAAAGCTTTGAGAAATAGGAAATTAATAGAAATCTGTACTCTTGAGAGGAAGCAGAAAACATCATGTGTTTCCTCCTATAGTGTCAGTAAGTAATTTACTTCAAAAAGGATACAGAAGAGGGTAAAAAAGGATACAGAAAGACTAAAACACAACCATGAGTCTATCTTTCCTGGAAAAATACAATCTTATACACATACACACACACAAACATGCTAATTGGCCTCTGGGTTTTTCTTTCTGGAACTTCCAAAGTCATTTAGAGGTCAAATTTACTTCACTTCTAATTTTTTTGCCTCTTACTGTCTAAACAGCCATCCCCATATCATTTATTATTATAGCCCTTGACTTAGAGAGTTGAGTGATCCATTACATAACTTGATAGTGCTGTTAGTTCTTACCACTAATTGTTTCATAATTTTATATCTTATCTCCCCAGCTGGACTGTAAATTCTTTCATAAAAGCTCGGTGCTATGATTTTGAAGTCCCAGAGCTTAGTGACTCAAAGAGTTGTGCATCTTGTAAATCTTCAATAAACACAGGCTGAACTAGTATTTTTAATGCATATAATTATTGGTTTTTTGCATTTTTGTAAATGCCCTCTATTCCTGATACCATCACTAAATCCGGTTAACATTTAAAAGCCCAGCTCAAGTCCGTACTTCTCTAAGAAGCCTTTTCAGGTTCTGCAAACAACAAATATTGACATTTTTAATCCACACAGTTCTTATAGGGTAATAACTCATATGTTTTAGTTTATATGGTACATTGTACTTACATTTCAGTTATGCTGTAACTTAACATGTATATATTTGGTAATATGGACAATTACTACGGACAATTTGACCAGAGATCACAGCAAGTGTCCATCCTGAAGTCAGAGGCCATCCACTGACTGGTTATAGGACTTAATCATCAAGGTTATATAATGCCATGCATGGAGGATGCTCCATAAACATTTGTGGAATAACTTTAGTAATAAACCCTCCAACTCTCAGTTTTTTCATCTATTAAACACGTGCAACTGGATCTAACCTGGAGAAATTATTGTAAGAATTAAATGAGATAATGTGTTATATGTAACACATTACATTTAATATTAATTAATTACATATATTAAACAGAAAATGTTTATTTCAGGACATATCATTGGCATTTGCCTGCCTTTTAGTTTTCCATAGACTTAGTGAGTTTTCTTTTCATTTTTTCTTTTCCTTTGAAGGATAATGAACCCAGTTCACCTTTCATGCCTTCCCTCACTGTACACCACTTATTTCATTCACAGCACTTATGATGATGTATATTTTTTGGCGTGCCCATCACCTTATGGTCAATATATTTCTCTGGACATCCACACATCCAATACACTCTGTGTATTGTTCACCACCATGATCTGTGTGCACTTTACATCGAGGCTGACAACCCACGTGGATATTTTTCTGTGGGTTATGGAGTCTGAGCTACATAGCACAGGCGACACTGTGTCACTTGTGTGAGTCACCCTCAGGACAAAAAGAAACAATCTCGCTCCCACTCAGCCCCTAATAATGAGATAAGAAGGATAAATCATCCTTTCCTCTGAGGGGTGTTGGAGACACACTGGGAGGAATGGGTGGGAAATTCCACCCCCGTGCTGGGAAGTTCATTGGCCCCTGAGCAATGTCTTTTAGCTCCTTCAGGACAAAAAGACTCATTTCCTAAGGACCTTCTTAAGCAGGGATTTCCACTATTTGAGTGCATAAAAATATTTGAGTGCATAAAAAATCACCAAAGAGTTTGTTAAAAATGCTGCTGGTAAACTAATTTGTTAGGTGGTAGTGTTCAGGAATCTGCATGTATCAGTCACAACTCTCCTTCTCCCCATTATACTGATGCAGGTGGTTCTCTTCCCCGAATTCAGTAAGGATTGTTAGGCTACCAAAAACTCTCTTCTCGAGATTGGTCAGCATCTTCCTTGGCAGGGCCAGGTTAGTCCAAAAGCCCTATATAATACTAATTGGGTTGGTAGGATGATACCTTTATGGCTCAGCCGGGTGCTCTGCAACACTAACTCTAATAGAACCAAAAGCAATCATTGGAGTTAGTCACTTAGATCCTCAGCAGTTTAATAGATGAACTCAGGTCCCAGAAATTCTGCCCAGTTCCAGATGATGCACTTTTATTAGGGTTACATCCAGAAAAAGACAAAGCTGGGGAAGGGTTTAAAAACCATGACATATGCTAAGTGGCAGAAAAGACCCAAGGACTCTGAAGGCATTGGAATAGGAGCTGTCTTCATATAGGTGTAGCACTGCCATCATAATTGGGGGTGAGAGGCAATTACTGTGTGTGGCTCCAGAAGGCAAAACATATTTCTCCCTGCAGACTGTATCCTGATCTCCAGCCCACCCTTCAATGCATTCAACGCCATGGTTTGTCTCACATATATTCCTGGGATCATGATGACATCAATGTACAGCAAAAATTAAATTTCAGTAATGATCAAAATCTGATTAAATCTTTGAAGCTGAGAACAACACTTTAGTCTCTAGTCATTGGAAATAGTCCTAGTACTTTTCTCATCCTATATCCACGTCTTTGCTCACTCAATTTCCACTCTCTAGAGTGTTTTCCTTCTCTGCCTGGCGGCCTCATATTTATTATTAAAGTTAGACAATGCTTCTAAGAATTCCTCCTTGATTTCCAGGCAGAGCAAATTCTCCATGGGGCTCCTGCGATTTCGCATGTCTTATGAGTGAGGTATGATGTGTCCGTTTGTATCTGGCTGTCTTTTTAAGGGTGTTTATACAGCCAGCAGTCTTGGAAGATAGATAGAGTGTCTCTCTCTGAAGAGGAAAGAGTAGTACTTTCATACTGTATAGAATCAAAGATTCAGGCTCCCTAAACTCAAGGCAACTTCAGCTATGATGCAAACATCCAGATGGATATCTCCAAGTCACCTTTGTGGGAATTGCTGGGCAAGAGAAGTGACACAAACATGAAGTCCATGTTTGTGTCATGAGTAATAGAATTCTTTGTCTTCGATCCAGAAGTATGACTGATGTTTTCTCTCAGCTTCCACGAAAATGTGTTAGGCTAATTTGTTAGCTTGCAAGGAGAGTAAAAACTCTGATCCATCACAGTTCTCCATAAGTGGCCTTCCTGTCAACTGCTTTTATCATAGTATTATTCATATCCAGTGTTAAAATAATCAGTTTATATTGTGAAGGTTTCACTGGAAGAAAGTGACCGTTTTTGTGTTTTTGCTTGTATGTATAGCTCACGTGATTCAGTGAAGGTTTACAAATTAAAACAATTATCATTAGAAGAATTTTTTTGCCTCAGCTGAACTGAAGATTCAGTACACTGTATTGCACTGAAATGAATTCAGTTATTATTATTTGCCATCCCTCCCACAAAACACACTTGTTAAAAGTAAGGAAAATTTCTGAGAATAGAGAAGAGGTGAAAGTAAGGGTGAAACTATGAAAAAACTTAGGAGCAATTTAAGGACACGTATTTACAGATGGGAGAAAGATTCTGCAGGGGATGAGAAATGGGTGGGTTCAAGGGAACATTATTAAGCCCATCCATCCAAGGTGCCAACCAGGAACTCTCAATTTTTTCAACAAATTTTACCTACACTTGTTTCCTAATGGTCATTATCAACCCTCCTATGACTTCCCTAATCTAGCATCCTAAGCACTGAGAATATAGACCCAGAATCAGAAATATACTTCCCCCAACACACACATTCCTAATTAATATTGATAAACTATTCTAGCGTTGTTTTTTTTTTTCTAAACCATGAATCTGTTTCTCCACCTCGTTCTCCAGTTATCCATTACCAGTCAAGAGGGGTTGATATATGTTACAGTTGATATATGCCATTGCAGACAAGTCCCCCAGGAATGATTTTTAAAAATAGGATACAGATAAAAGATAAATCATTCCCAGAAGAGTAGCCCTGAATAAATGACAAGGCTTGTCATTCTAGCCCTGAAGAAGGACAATCAGAAAAGTAACTTTTAGGATCAAGAAGCAAACTCCTGCAGAGATGAGCACCAGACTCTACACAAAACCAGACACAATTGACCACAGCAGTCCTACAACCCTGTGGCTTTCCCACTTCCTTTGCCCTCCCTGCTGCAAAGTAGGGAGAAAAGTGCCTATAATATGAGAAACACACCAGAGGAATGTCTTCTAAATTCCATCTGGGGCACTGTCTACTCCACATCTGGAGCTTCTGAGGCATTGAGAAAATGCGCTGAATATCTCTGAGGAAATTTACCAAATGTGGTTTACCATGTGGTTGAGTGAAGATAGAGTGAAGATAGAGTTGGTCTATCTGCCAGATGGCCTCAGTGACCTCCCATGTCATGTGTTCTTGCCCATCAGCACCACAGCCTTTCCATGGAGGAGTATGTGGTTTGGCTCCATCTGCTTAGAGCCCACATTTTATGCTCCCACAATGAAGCACTTTGGATAATCATCCAATAATGAGATGATCATAAGGAAGCAGTTGAATTCCAAGGTCATGCTGTCTTCCCTGGATAACCTTGTGGTGCAGCAAAGATCATCATGTACTGTTTAAAGATGACGTCATCCTCATGAGGATGCCTGGCAAGAAGGGCCCCAAAAGTTTCACAGAATCCTGATAGTCAAGCATAAAACCACATATTTATTTATAAGAATGTTTGCTCCAGTATGATTCAGAATAGAAAAAGAATCTAAAGAAACTTGAAATTAACAATGATAAGGGTTCTGTTAAATAGTTTATTTGATGCCAGTATGTTGAAAGAGTACTATTTAAGTATTTTTTCTAATTTATTTATTTATCTATTTTTTTACTTTACAATATTGTATTGATTTTGCCATACATTGACATGAATCCGCCATGGGTGTACATGTATTCCCCTTCCAGAAACTGCCTCCCACCTCCCTCCCCATCCCATCCCTCTAGGTCATCCCGGTACACCAGCCCCAAGCACCAGGTATCATGCATCGAAACTGGACTGGCGATTCATTTCACATATGATAATTTACATGCTTCAGTGACATTTTCCCATATCATCCCACCCTCGCCTTCTCCCATAGCGTCCAAAATACAGTTCTATACATCTGTGTCTCTTTTGTTGTCTTGCACACAGGGTTATTTTTACTGATTTACTAAATTCCATATATATGTGTTAGTATACTGTACTGGTGTTTTTCTTTCTGGCTTACTTCACTCTGTATAATAGGCTCCAGTTTCATCTACCTCATTAGAACCGATTCAAATGTATTCTTTTCAATGGCTGAGTAATATTCCATTGTGTATATGTACCCCTGCTTCCTTATCCATTCGTCTGCTGATGGACATCTAGGCTGCTTCCATGTCCTGACTGTTATAAACAGTGCTGTGATGAACATTGGGGTACACGTGTCTCTTTCAATTCTGGTTTCCTTGGTGTGTATGCCCAGCAGTGGGATTGCTGGGTCATATGGCAGTTCTATTTCCAGTTTTTTGAGGAATCTCCACACTGTTCTCCATAGTGGCTGTACTAGTTTGCATTCCCACCAACAGTGAAATAGGGTTCCCTTTTCTCCACACCCTCTCCAGCATTTATTGCTTGTAGACTTTTGGATAGCCGCCATTTTGACTGGTGTGAAATGGTACCTCATTGTGGTTTTGATTTGCATTTCTCTAATAATGAGTGATGTTAAGCATCTTTTCATGTGTTTGTTAGCCATCTGTATGTCTTCTTTGGAGAAATGTCCGTTTAGTTCTTAGGCCCACTTTTTGATTGGGTCATTTATTTTTCGGGAATTGAGCTACAGGAGTTGCTTGTATATTTTTGAGATTAATTCTTTGTCCATTGCTTTGTTTGTTATTATTTTCTCCCATTCTGAAGGCTGTCTTTTCACCTTGCTTAGAGTTTCCTTTGTTGTGCAGAAGCTTTTAATTTTAATTAGGTCCCATTTGTTTATTTTTGCTTTTATTTCCAATATTCTGGGAGGTGGGTCATAGAGGATCCTGCTGTGATTTATGTCAGAGAGTGTTTTGCCTATGTTTTCCTCTAGGAGTTTTATAGTTTCTTGTCTTACATTTAGATCTTTAATACATTTTGAGTTTATTTAAAATCATGGTTAAATAGAAACTTATTCAAGTGAGAAAATATCTTTGAAATACTTTAGGAGATAAGTGAAAAAGTAAAAGTGAAAGTCACTCAGTCGTGTCTGACTCTTTGCGACCCCATGGACTATACAGTCCTTGGGATTCTCCAGGCCAGAATAATGGAGTGGATAGCCTTTCCCTTCCCCAGGGGATCTTCCCAACACAGGGATTGAACCCAGGTCTCCCACATTGCAGGCAGATTCTTTACCAGCTGAGCCACCAGGGAAGCTGCCTATTATTTACGTGAGAAATGAAAAGATCCAAGAATAACTAAGTCAATTTTGCAGAAGAAACATAAATCTGAAAGTCTTAAAGCACTAGATACAAAGGCTTGTTATAGAGCAGTTAATCAGTTTCAGTGGGGAAATGGTGCAAGAACAGACAAATAGACCAGTGGAACGGAAAGAAGAGTCCAGAAACAAACCACATGTGGTCACTCGATTACTCAGTGCAGTGGGGAAAAATTGGTCTTAATAAATGATGCTACGTCAAATGGATATACATATGAAAAAAAATTTCACCTCTACTTCTCAGTATAAACAAAATGAATTACAGATAGACAGATGTTATGACATGAAATAATAAAGTCTCAAGCCCGAAGTATAGAAAAAAGTCTTTATGACTTGGCAAAGATTTCCTAAATAAAATGCATTAGAAAGCACTAACCATAAGAAGCAAATACATTGGATTACATTATAGTTTAAGATATCAGTTCATCAAAAGACATCATCAGTGAAAAGACGAGCTTCAGAATGGGAGAAGATATCTGCAAAACTGATATTACAAAAAGGTTCATATACAGAATACATATATTTTTAAAACTCATAGAAAGGAAAAAATCAAGTTGTGGGAAAAACAGACAAAAGACATGAAAAAATGCTTCTCAAAAGGAAATATTCAAATGGCCAATCAACATAAGAAAAGGTGCTCATCTTTATAGGTTATTAGGTAAATGCTAATTAAAAACAAGTTAAATGTCAATTCACAATTACATGAATGGCTAAAATGAAAAAGACAAGGAGAACAACAACTCAAATATACATTGAGTAGAATGAATATATAAATTATGGTGTTTTCATACAACAACAGTAAAACAAAACATTATTGCTACATGCAACAATGTGTGATTTTCACAAATATAATACTGAATCAAAAAAGCCAGTAAATACTGCATGATTCCAGATATGTATAATTAGAAAACAAGAAAATCACTGTGTTATATAAGGATAGAGGTCAGCCTTAGAAGGATAATGCCTGGAAAAACCATGAAGATGTTGGCAATGTTTTATTTTTTAACTTGGATGCAGATTACCTGGTATGTTCATTTATTAAAAAAATCCTTAAGCTGTATACTTGTATGTGTTATACTTTAATATAATGTATACTGCTAGAAAAATTGCTGAAAAAACCATTTTTATGTTGTATTAAGTTACATAGTGCAAGTATATTAGAATATGATTTTTAAGAAAAAGATTAAAGATAACCCGACCTGGCCTCAAGTTTCTATGTGTGCTGAAGTGTTAAAATCTAGGTGGGACACAAGTTCCAAATATGTTTTCCTCTTTGAGTTTCCTGAGCTCTGACCCGGTTCTTCCAGTAAGTTCTTGACTTGGTTGCTATCTGATCTTTGTGATACAGTTCTCAGCTTCCTGCCTGCCTCCAGCTTGGCTCAGCCCCATATGTGACCCCAGGTCCTCACTCCGTGGACTGGATTCATTCATGTCCTATCTATGACTCCATCTCCTCGATTTTTACCACTCTATCAGCAGTCTCTGATAAGCTGTTAATCCGAATTTATCACTATTCAGATGAACACTGATAGGAAAAATAAAAATACTGAAGATTTATTTTACAGAAAACAATAGTTCTCTCTCTGGGTTCTAGCTTTTGTAAAGCTATGAGAAATGAAAAGTATAGAATCTTTATCACAGAAAAAAGACATTAGGGCAAGAGCTATAAAATCAAATACTCAAATGGGCCAGACAAATTAAAAATGATAAATTTCTGTAAATGAATTTATTTTCCTATTAAAAGAAAAACACATACTTACTTCCATTTTTTCTAAATTATACAGCTCTTAGTCTAAACTTGTGGTACAGGGAAATACGTATTTACTATATATTTGAAGAGTAACAGCAAATAAAATCATAAGGGCAACTCCTCTTAGGGCAGACATGAACAGGGGTAAAGTGTAGGGCTCATGACTTGCTGAAACAGGTAGCTGACATTCTGATCCACCATATGATGCTGTAGAAAAAATATAGATCTACTGCAAGCAGAGTTAGAACGTATATTTTTGAGTAAAATCCCCAACTCCTAAATTTTAATTAAAAACCATAAAAGACTCTGAAAGTCAAATAAAAAATGTTTGGGTCTGGATTTGGCCAATGAACTGTTAGCTTGTAACCCCTATTATGGGCTAGTTGCATATTCATTAAATTCATCCCTTTATTAAAAAAATTTCAGAGGAATATTCAAGATGACAATAACCAGACATGCTGGTGCAACAAACAAGTTTTGGACCAAACGTGGAAGGGTCAATTCAAGCACTAGTTCTCAGATCTAGAGATGGAAACGAGGTTTAGGTAAGTAAGCCAATTCATTCATTCACTCAATGAGCAGTTATTGAGTAGCTAATCCCCAGATGTGCTTCAATTTGGCTCAATTAGAATTATTTAATTATTCTGAAGTAAGCAACCAAATATAAGCAAATGCACAAACCAGGAAAACTTTTGGTCAAACGACAGGCCAAGACTTAAAATTCAGAAACCTTGACTCCTCTTTGGGAAAGCTTTTTGGCATCAGCTTTTATGGTAGTTACTTAGGGGTTAGTCCCGGAGCCTAGAAGAAATTAAAAGCCTCTTGAAGGCTGACCTTTCAAACCAAAGTCTAGCCATTACTCAATTCACATTCAAGATAGAGAAACAGAAGATAGAGAAAAAGTTCACTAGACACACACAGTTAAATAAATTCACGCAGAATAATATTTCGAAGTGGACATGCAGTTAAAGCTAAGATAGAGATACAAGGAAAAAGTGACATATTACCTAAGTCATCCTGCTATTCCATGTCCCAGTTTTTGTTCTGTTTTAAAGAAAAAGGCACAAAGAATAAAATGTCTGTCATCCCAGCAGCCTTTTTTTTCCTCCTTTCTGTAATAGGAAGAGAGTTGAGGTCATTATTCTTTCTTTTTTTTTTTATGTTGCTGCCTCTGGGGTATAGTTTTTCCTTACATATACACGCCAGTCTTTAATAAATATTTTGCTTCTCACAATACCACCCAAGGACTCAAACATTAATTATTTCAAATGACAGCAATTACTCTTTTATGTAACATCAGTTCTCCAAGCTACTCAGGGGCTTCCCAAAGATGTTGCAGCTGCCAATTCAAACCAGATTGAATGCAGAGCCGAAGTGAATTTTTTCCTGGAACCAAAGGGCGTCTTTCTGAACTTTGTTTACAGAATTTAATTTCTTCTCTCTTCAGTTCCAACAGAACTTGTGACAAAGAAATATGAAAACATTCTTTAGCAATTCTAAGGTCAAGACCATAGGACAAAAAGAGGCCCTGTGGTTTGTTCCTTCTATCAACATTTGGCGCAGAAGAAAAAGGATTGTTAAATTCCCCTGTACTGAGGTAGTCAAAATCATGTCTGATTCAGGAAAAGAAAACAAACAAAAAAAACTTGGATAGGATTTTGTTTACCTAGACCTCGCCCTCAATAGAAAGGAATGGAAATGCTCGGCAAGTTCCATCCATCCATGTTCCTTCTCTGTACCTGCTTCTTCTAGCCTAACATCTGCTTATTCACAGGCATCGGATGGCGGCTTGGTCAGCATAGCAAAAGGCTTCCTGTCTCCTGGATCTCTCAGCAGTGACAGTGTCTAGAAGATCATCTCTGAGGATCACTAGTATGATGGAAAAGGCTTAGATTTGGAGTCGGAATTCTTGCTGAACAAGACAATTTCAACAGCCTCAGTTTCCTTATCTGTATCATGAGAATAAAGACCCCAAACCATTATCTGTAGCTACAATCAACATTAGATGAAGAATATGAAATACCCAGAATGGTATCTTAGGCAAAGCAAGTTGAATCTGAATTCCTAAGAGAAATGCATCTTGAACATTTATCACAATGTTGTATGTTATTCACAAAACCGTAGAATCATCAACTTGAATTATTTCTCAATATGTGTCTCTTTTATTGGTTTGAAAAAGCCTGAATACTCTAGAGTTTTACTAAATTAAGCACATATTATTTTTTCAGAAGAGACTCAGGCTGCAAGTTATGCTTCTAGGAATACTAGTGTGCATGCATGCATACTAAGTTGCTTCTGTCGTGTCCGAGTCTTTGCGAACTTGTGGACCCTGAGCCCCACCGGGCTCCTCTGTCCATGGGATTCTCCAGGCAAGAATACTGGAATAGGTTGCCATGCCCTTCTCCAGGGGATTTTCCTGACCCAAGGATCAAACCCACGTCTTTTACATCTCTTGCATTGTGTTCTTGACCACTAGAGCCATCTGGGAAGCATGAATACTAGTATACAACAACTCAAACACATTCCCTCATACCCCCATGGACACATAAAAGTTTGATTTCAAGTCCAACTATCTAGAAAATTAATATGAAGGTCAAAATGGGACAGTTTTTCTAGTTGAAAACCCTGTTTATTTATTCTTTAATCCAAACATTTTACAATCTGAAAAAGAGGTTGATTATATTTTAAATATTCACTTTGGCCTATTTGGTTCTGTTTGGTTAGAGGGTGATGGGATTTGGCCAGGCTTTTTTCCCAGAATCAACAGTCATTCTCTGAGGAAGAGCAGATTCACTCACTGTCTTGAAACACTGATGGTCTGTACTATTCACCAGACTATCCGGGAAAACTGCATGCCTATAACCATTTTTTTTTAATCTTTTACTAACGTATAATATACGTACAGAAAAGTGTGCACATCATAAGAGGATGAAAGTGAAGTTGCCCAGTCATGTCCAATTCTTTGCTACCCCAAGGACTGTAGCCTACCAGGCTCTTCCATCCATGGGATTTTCCAGGCAAGAGTACTGGAGTGGGGTGCTATTTCCTTCTCCAGGGGATCTTCCCAACCCAGGGATTGAACTCAGGTCTCCTGCATTGCAAACAGATGCTTTACCATCTGAGCCACCAGAGAAGCCCTTCTTAAGAGTATAGCTCAGCAGAATTTTAACAAACTGATTACATCTATGTAACCAGGACCCAAATAAAAAAACAGAACACCAGGAACTCAGAAATCTCCTGATGCCCCTCCCCATCTCTGCCAATCCAGAGGGTAACCTTACAGCACACAGGGGTTTTACTAGTTTGTATATATTACATAAAATGGCTCATACATATGTGTGGCTTTTTGGTCTTACTCAACAGTATGTTTGTGAGACTGATTCATATTTTTGCACCTAACCGTAGATCAATGTAGCATTTCATTGTGTGACTGTATCAGTTGGTTTGCCTATTGTGCTGATGCATATTTGTCTTTTTTGTTCTTCCAGTTTGGGGCTTTTACAAGTAGTGCTGTAAAAAGTATTCTGGTGCTGGCCTTTTAATGAGAATATGTATGCATTTCTGTTGGTCACATACCTAGAAGTGGTATTTGAAATTTTAAAAATAAGCCTACCTTTATCTTTGGTAGATAATGCCCAACAGCCATTCAAAAATGGCTGTGCCTTTCAAAAAACAAAAAACAAAACAAAAATGGCTGTGCCAAAATCTACTCTTATGAACAATATATAAGAATTCTGATTGACCCACATCCTTGTCAACACTTGCTATTGTCAGCCTTTTTCATAGTAGGCTGTCTTCTGAGTGTATAGTTATAATATGGAAATCACACATGTGCATGCATGTATGTACTCAGTCATGTCCGACTCTTTGTGACCCCATGAACTGTAGCCTGCCAGGCTCCTCTGTCCATGGGATTTCCCAGGCAAGAGCACTGAAATGTTTTGCCATGCCCTCTTCCAAGAAGAAGTATAGTTGTAGAAGTAATTTCTAGGATCAAGAATCACACTCCCACAGAGAAGAGCTGCCTACATAATCTTCACAAAGTACAGACACATTTGACCACAGTATAGCTGTGAGCTATTGGTCATAGCTTACAGTTTTTGAAACCAAGTCTCAGATGTATTGAAGCCACAAATGAGCTGGTTATCTTTCCACAGAGTAATACTCTTCCTGTCCCGAAGTGGCACACCTAATGATTGCTAGCAACTTTGTAAATAGACGTTGGCCATTCACAAAGGCAACGAAAAAGAGTGAGTGGATGGATGACCACAAAGCCTTCAGGGAGATCAGAGAAAACTTTATGGGCTTTTCCAATGGTACTTTATAAATGTATCATTACTTGATACAAGAATTCCTTATATTTTATTGAGGTACTTGTTAAGCATAAAGTCTGGAACCAAGCTGCCAGGATCTGACTCCTGATTCTCCTATTTACTAGCTATGTTGAAACTCCAATACTTTGGCCACCTATGCGAAGAGCTGACTCATTTGAAAAGACCCTGATGCTGGGAAAGATTGAGGGCGGAAGGAGAAGGGGACAACAGAGGATGAGATGGTTGGATGGCATCACTGACTCGATGGACATGAGTTTGGGTAAACTCCAGGAGTTGGTGATGGACAGGGGGAGGCCTGGCGTGCTGTGGTCCATGGAGTCACAAAGAGTCGGACACGACTGAGTGACTGAACTGAAACTTACCTTGCCCAAGCTTTTTGGTCTCCCCAGTTTCCTCGTATGTAAAATGTGGAAAATAATAGTATATGATAAGAGTTGTCACGAAGATTACATGTGAGTTAAATGAGCTATATGAAGTGCTTAAAATACTGCTTAGCACATGGTAGGCATTATACAAATATTTGCCTCTATTTCATAATATTATGTCATGAAACTATACCCCACCACCTAAGAACCCTCCAATAGTCCCCCAAACCTGATATTATATGTGGACAGACTATAGCCAAAGGAGACGTTATCAGCCTTAGACCAAGTCAGGAGTCGTGAATTACCAAGTCAACCATGCTGATCAGTGTGACTTCTAGGATCTCTTGCATCTGTAAGATTCTCTAATTGTGAAATGGTGCCAAGAAGTGAGTAGTGAAATAAGAAACGTGGCTTAATATTTATGCTTGCTAGCTTTTTAATCTTGAAACTTCTTGCCTATTTCAAGGATGAAAGAGACCAAATAGAGAAGACTAATACCCTGAGTGCCTTGGGGTACTTATCCAGAAGTCAATCAAGAAATAAAGGTTAGTCTAACTAAGAAGTTTTATGTGTTGGGTGCATTGTCAATAATAATAAAAAAACAAAACTGCCCAATGATAAAGGGAAATTCAGTGTGTGGATAGTCAGGTTTCGGGCACATTGTTTCAGGAATGCCCTCCTCCATGCCTTAAGGTGACTGCCATTAGAATCATGGCTACATGTTTCCTGGTTCTCATCCAAAGACAGCGAGACCACCTCTTCCCATCATCAGTAAGCCAAATTCCTAGGCAGTACTACAACTCAACCTGAGAGACTGACTCAGAGGCAAAAACTATGCTGAAGAGGATAGGAATGACCAAATTGACTTAATGATGAGATGGCTGGATAGCATCACCGACTCAATGGACATGAGTTTGAGCAAGCTCCAGGAGTTGGTGATGGACAGGGAAGCCTGGAGTGCTGCAATCCATGGGGTCGCAAAGAGTCAGACATGACTGAGTGACTGAACTGAACTGAACTGATCTAATACAACCATGGTACACTCTGGAGCTTGGTATAAGGTAAGCCGTGCCAAAATCTCAATGTTGCTATGTTTGGACGAGGTGTGTAATAAATATGGGGAGAGGTGGGCATAAAATGATGTCCACATAATCAGAGGAGACCATATCATTAATTTGGATGTGGGAATTGGGAAGGGGCTGTACAATGGAATCACATTATGAAAAAGCAAGGAAAGGTCTTAGCGACAAGAAGTGAAGGTAAGGGTAAGAACTGGAGTCCCCTAAAAATCATACCTGAAGCCAGTTTTATTTAACCTGTTCTTCAGAAACAAGACTGAAGAATGGAGGAACCTCCAATCTTGCTGATTATAAACTTAATCTCATAGTAAAACACAGATTTGAGAATAAATTGTATGTAGAAAGACTGCTATATTGAGTGAGTAAAAAAATTGAAGATTTGTTTAAAGAACAGACATTGATGCTAATGCTATGCTCCAACTCTAAGCATCAACACTAACCACTTTCAGAGTTAAACGTGACTCAAATTCTCCTGAGTATGCCAGACTCTTTCTAGGCTCTCTGCCTTTATACAGGGACCTCCCTGTGACTGGAATGCCATTCCCTCCATCTCGCCTCTTGGAAAACTCTCATGCATCCTTTAGTACTCAATTTAAATGTCATCATTGATATAAAACTCTTCTTGATTTTCCCAAGAAGAAAGAGTCACTTCTGCCCTGTTTCATAGCAATTGCTATATGCCTCTAAACTTGCACTTAATTCACTGTGCTGAGATGGTTTATATAGTTGTCTCTGTGGCTTACATTTGTACTACTAGCCATGCAAGGCTACTTGCGTTAAATTAATTAAAATTTGAACTTCAGCTCTTTAGTCACTCTGGCCACATTTCACATGTTCAATAGCCATGTGTCTATTGACTATTATATCAGACAGCACAGAAGCACTATTTCCTTCACTGCAGAAAATGCTACAGGACAGCACTTCTGGACTAAAATATCCACAAGGATGCTAGTACTTTTTTTCATTCATCTCTGTCTACACAAGCTTAGCACCACATCTTGCATATGGCATATCCCTGGCATGTCCTGAATACATTTAACTAACTGATTAACTAATTGATAATGAACATAAAGATATTAGTTAATATTGTCAAGTACTAACTATATGGCTTGCCAGATGGCTCAGAAGTAAAGAATCTGCCCACCACGCAGGAGACTTGGGTTTGATCTCTGGGTGGGAAACATCCCCTAGAGAAGGAAATGGCAACCCACTCCAGTATTCTTGCGTGGGAAATCCCAAGGATAGAGGAGCCTGGTAGGCGTCCAAGGGGTCTCAAAGAGTCAGACAAGACTTAGCAACCAAATAGCAGCAACTAGCTAATATTCTAGACACTCTGATAGACTTAGAAAAGCAAGCTTTTATTTTTGAAAAGATAAAGTCTAAGAACAATATGACTTTGGTTTAAAACCATAATGGAAAAAAATATTTTTAAAAGGAATGTATATATATGAATAATTGAATCACTTGGCTGTACAGCAGAAATTAACACAACATTGTAAATCAATAATACTTCAATTTAAAAACAAAAGTAAGGAAATGGATAGTGAAGAGACTCTATTTCACTAAAACCTTCAAATATTAGCCTAAGGCAGTGTGAAATCAGAATTTCAAAGAATTAGTCATGGCAATGCTGTGCACCAAAAAAACAGATGAAATAATATGGATGATTCAGTTGAAATTAGCCATGTTGTTAGATAAACCACTCCTTTTAGGAGAATTACACATTTTTTACAAGATATAATACTTACTAGTCATTTGGGATGAACAATACAAAAGTCTGTAAAAGATGAAATAAAATGAGAAACAAGGAATGAATTTATGAATAAATTGTTGTTGTTTAGTCACTAAGTCATGTCTGACTCTTTGTGGGCCCATGAACTGTAGTTCTCCTGGCTCCTCTGTCCACGAGATACCCAGGCAAGAATACTAAAGTGGGTTGCCATTTCCTTCTCCAGGAGATCTTCCTGACCCAGGGACTGAACCCACATCTTCTGCTTGGCAGGTGGATTCTTTACCATTGAGCCACCTGGGAAGCCTCTAATGAATAAATAAATAGGTTTAAAAGTATAAATACATTCAAAAATCAATGTTGGAAAGTCTGGAACATCCATTGTACTTAGTATCTGGTCTGCATTTAGGACCGGATGAATCAATGCCTTCAACCATTGTGACACTTCTTTTTCTCTTTTCCTCTCTTTCTTTTCCTTTCCTTTCTTTCTCTCTTTTTGTCTTTGTATAGTTAACATAGGGTATGTTAACTTATTTATGATGTTAATTTAATTTATTTGACTTACAATATTATATTATTTTCAGGTGTACTAATATTTCAATATTTTTAAGAGATTACACACCATACAAAGTTATTACACTTTTATTGACCATATTCCTTGTGCTTTATGTCACACCCCTGACTTATCTATTTTACGGTGGTAGTTTGTACTCCTTAATCCCCTTCACCTATTTGGTCCACCCCCTCCCCCTTGGTGACCACTAGCTTGCTCTCTGTATCTGTGAGCCTGTTTCTATTTTGTTAAATTTGTTCGTTTGTTTTGTGTTTTAGGATCCACTTTTAAGTGAAAATATACAGTATTTGTCTTTCTCAGTCTGACTTATTTCTCTTGGCATAAAACTCCCTAGGTCCATCCATTGTGTTATTTCTTCTGATTAGTTTCAATTTGACCATTTAGAAGCTATATGACTTCAGTCTCTTTACCTGTAAATCAAGTCTATAGTACCTACTTCACTGGGCTTTGAGGATTAAACATGAGTGCTGTATATGATTAAAACAATAGTTTTGTAGGTAAGGAAAAATCAATAGTCTGGGTAAACTGTCTGTTAGACAGTGCATAGAAATAATGTCCTAAAGTCAGCTTTGAATTCAAGCCTCAGAAAAGACAAATAATTTGCACAAGGAAAAACTCTTTGAAATGGTCAGAGAATGTAGCTTCAACATCAGCCTGGAAATTTGAAATGCTCAACTTTAGAAAGGTTGGCCCCCACATGACAGAAAGCTGATGAATTAGCATGCACCCATTCCTAGTCTAACAGACTGATTTGATTCTCATCAGATATTGTTGTTCAACTGAGAGAGACTATTTCTGAATATTTGACAATAATTCTATAACCTCACAAAGATTTTCTACTTTTGCAAATAAAACCTCTAAATAATTCTGGAACCCTGCCCCTTCTTTAAGTCTGTATTTGGTCAATTGTTTTTGTTGGCATACACACACACACACACACACACACACACAAATATGTCAATTTCTATCACAAATGATTCTAGAAAAAAATATGTTCAGACCTTCTTACTCTTAATTTTTTGGTACACTACATGAAAGAAGCTTGCTAAATCTGATTAGCAGATAATCCTAAAAGCGTGAAATAGGTGCCTCTCATGCAGTATTTAAGGAAAAATTTCCTATTTCTTATTAAAAGAGATCCTTTCAAACATGTCTGAATTTTTAGAATGCACAAGCAATGGTACTTTCCTGCAGGAAACTCAATAATTCACTTGTAATCTGTAAGTTCACTGAAGGTAAATTTGCTGAATGAAACTGAAAGTGCCACCATTTCAATAGGAGGCTGTTTGTGGCAGTGATTAAACAGATCAACTTATTAAATCTAACACTGAGTGATTTAACCAATGTATTTATTGCAACAGTTAAAAGACCAGTTGTACACTCCATGCAGCCTAGCTGCTTAAACACCTATAGTTCCTCAATGGTTATTTTCAGACCAGATTGCTTACATTTTAGTCTCCTTTATAAACCATTTCAAGGTCCCAATTTGTATTAAAGACAACACTCATTCTATTTGGTACTTTAGCCAATAGAATATACTGTAAGGATAGACTCAATTTCAGTTAAAAGGGCTTTAATTATTACATAAGGAATGACCATGTTGAGTGTACAAATTAGGTTTGAATTTTATAGCCAAAGTTCCATGAAAATCATGGGCAATATTAAAGCTGCAAGTAAATGTCAACTTTTCTTTACTGAGCCAATATGCAAAGTTTGTTTTGAAGGCATCCATGTTTTGTTTTAAGCACCATTTCATCTGTCTTTGCAGCTATTAATATAAAACCTAATTCATGGCAAGATAACCTTGGATCACTGCTCTCTCCATCCTTTCTTTTCTTTCCCTTATCCCTTGGATTACTGCTCTTTCCATCTTTTCTGTTCTTTCCCATACTTTTCTCCTACTATCTCCTCACCAACCCTCATGGCTTTTCTCATCTTCAATACATGGGATACTTATTAGCATTTTCAAATCAATTAAAATAAAAGCCATCTGTATTTCAAACCCACTATGTTATAAACTGTCCACTCTAAAAGACTATGTTCAGGAAATGGAATGTTAGCTAAAATATATTTTCATTAATATACTATTCTTCATAGTTAAGATGAGGGCTTGGACTCTGGCCAGAATGTAAGCTCCCATGAGAACAAGAAGTTGTTTCTTACTATTTAATGGATATTTGAATTTTTTCTTACAATTCAGATACTATTACTATGGACTTTAATGACTGTAACAGCAAACATCTTCACATTTATCAACATTAACAAGTCATTCTAGAATATTCTATGTGCTAGGCAACACATATGACAGCTGCAAAATTGCAATTATAATCCCTTTATGAGTAGAGGGACAATCCCAATATAAAGTTGGGGGTTGGCACAGGCATAAAGAAAACAGAAGTTTGAGGGGATATGGTGGTAAATTTAAATTGGGTAAGTATTTTCAAACTCACAAAGGAGAATATGGAACATCCTTAAAGGGCTGATACAAATGTGAACAATTTGAATTCATCAACGATGAACATAATATAACTCCAAGCAGTAAGCAAATCCAAGGTGAGTTGGGTAAGGTTCCAAGGTTGGAGGTTGTAGTATTAAGAACCAGTAAAGATCTGCCTGCAATGAAGGAGAAACAGGAGACAAGGTTCGATCCCTGGGTTGGGAAGATCCCCCAGAGGAGGGCATGGCAACCCACTCCAATGTTCTTGCCTAGAAAATCCCATGGCTAGAGCCCATAGGGTTGCAAAGAGTCAGACATATGACTGTAGTGACTGAGCAAAGATATTGTAGAAAACCAAGGAGTAGGAAATAAAGGAGCAAGAGGCCCATTTTCTTAGATGGCTCTTTCTGAAAGGCTTCCCAAAGCTAAATCAATCTCTTGCTTCAGACTTCTGGCTTCGACCAACTTTGCAGTCTGAGTGACTCTCTCACCCCTCCCCCTGTTGATCTTTGTCTTGTCACACTGTTTACATCAGCCATAGCACTTACCATGATGTGACTTTATTATAATACGTCTTTTACTTCTCCTCACTGACGGGAGCTCCATGAGGTCAGCACTGTGTCAATCTTTTTCATCACTGTAATCCTCAGAGCCGTGCCCAGCACATAACTGTTGAATGATAGATTGATTAGTTGACTGAAGGAATGAAAAACTGAAAGAATTGATTTGCTTCAGGGGAGAAGCAATAAAACTAATGGATGAGATAGCAGCCGGAAAGATTAGTGTTCAAATTTGGGCTTGGCACAAGTACTGGCTATACGTGATCAAGTGACTCAAGGTCTCTGTCTCTCCATTGCCTTATTTATAATTTGGGTAATATTTCTTACCCTTCTCTGTAGTTGTGAAGACAAAGGAGATATTTTATGTGACAAGATTTGGCATAGTATTTGTATTAGTTATCTACTGTGTTGTTGTTTAGTCACTCAGTTGTGTTTGACTCTTTGTGATGCCATGGATTGTGGCCCACCATGCTCCTCTGGCCATGTGGTTTCCCAGGCAAGAATACCAGAGTGAGTTGCCATTTCCTTCTCCAAGGTATCTATTGCTGCGTAACAAATTGTAGTTAACCCTTGAATAACATGAGCTTGAACTGAGTGAGTCCACTTACACATGGATTTTTTTTCCATTAAGTACGTGCTACAGCACCACATGATCCAAGAATATGGAGGAACCATGGATAAGAAGCGCCAACTATAAATTATAATCAGATTTTCCAGTGACCAGAGGATAGGTGCCACTAAACCCTAGTGATGTTCAGGGTCAACTGTACCCCAAAACATGAAAACTGGAAACAAAGAACATTTATTATTTCACCAGTTCCATGGGTCAGGAATCTGGGAGGTGCTAAGCCAGGTCTCTCACCAGGCTGCAACTGAGATGATAGCTGAGGCTGAAGCCACCTTCGGGCCCATCTTGGAGGATCTGCTTCCAAGTTCACCCATGAGCTTCTCTGAGGACTGTCTCATAACATGGCAGCTGGCATCCCCCACAGTGAGCACTCCAAGAGAAAGCTGAGAGAGCTCAGGACAAATCACAGTCTTTATAATCTAATCTCAGAAGTGATATCCCACCATTTAGTCATGTTCTGTTTGTTCAAAGTGAGTTACTGGGTCTGCCTCACACTCAAGAGGAGGGGTTTCATCAGAGCAGGGGAGACTGGGATCAATGCGGCCATCTTAGAGGCTGCCTATCACAATGCCTGAACAGTAATAATAATAAGCTAACATTAAACATGGTTTACTGCCTGCCAGCAAAAGTACTTTATGTGTATTATCTATTTAATTCTCATACAGTGCTGTGAAGGAGGTAGAATTGTTAGCCTCATTTAATGGATGAGGAAACTGTGGTAAGCCCCAATGTTACTAGTAGCATCCTCAGGCTTTAAAACACAATAATCTGACCCCAGGATCATGGTCTTAACCTCATTGCTAAACTTCCTCCCAGAGAAGAGTTTAATAAACAGCAGCTGTTGCCATTCAATTCAAGGACCATGAGTGTAAAAGATGATTCAAGGAGCAGAGGCAAGGAAAGACCCAGAAGACAGGTAGCTGGATTCAAGAAACTGAAAGAAGGAGATGAAATGTCAGATCCAGGAGAAAACACAACAATTTCTTCTGGGTTAAGACAGTGATTAGGGCTATCAGGAGAGAATCTTGCTGGTTAAATGATACATGACTAACTCCAATAAAAAAGAGCTTTGGTGAAGACAGAATCATAGCTTTACAATACAGAACAGCATCGTAGGCATGGATCCCTGGGCAAGATTTTTAGAGCCTTAATTTGCCACGATATTATAATTTTTTTTTCTAGTGTAGGGGCATTCAGGGTAAAAGTTTTGGGACTCCCAGATTAAGTTATTGTTTGTGGCTGGAGGGGGAAAAAAAAGAGTATTTACAGAAATGGCATGTACCCTTTCATCTGTTTCCCTAAATATACAAATATATTTCAAAAAAAAAAATCTATGATTTAAGAGCCAAGTTTGCATCACATTCCTGGACAGGAAATAAGGACTCTGCACATGACACCTGGCAAACCGTCTCGCTATTCAGGACCTTCGGAACACTTGCTATGATCCTGCCAAAAGTGAGTTATTGAAGAGAGAAACAGCAGCCTCTCCCTTTTAAGCTAAACAAATGGTCAAAACATTTGGTTAGAGGACAGGAAACAGCAGATAAAGGTAATTTCATCTGAACTCATGCTTGCTAGCTATATCCAAAAAGTTTCAAAGGAAGCCACAGCTGGGGTTCAGATAATTATCCAATTTAAAATGAACTTTTTTCCCCCTTGATTTATTGGCTGCACTGGGTCTTTGCTGTTGCATAAGTTTTTTCTAGTTGCAGCGAGCAGGGGCTACTATCTAGATGCAGTTCTCAGGCTTCTTATTTAGATGGCTTCTCTTGTTGCGGAGCACAGGCTCTATAGTGAGGGCTTGGTGGCTCAGACGGTAAAGAATCTGCCCGCAATGCGGGAGACCCAGGTTTGATCCCTGGGTTGTGAAGATCCCCTGGAGAAGGAAATGACAACCCACTCCAATACTCTTGCCTGCAAAATCCCATGGACATGGGAGCCTGGTAGGCTACAGTCCATGGGGTCGCAAAGAGTCAGACATGACTGAGCGACTTCACTTTCCTAATAAGTAGTTGTGGCTTAGAATAAAGATGCACAGGAAAAACCTCTTTCAGGAATCCTCATGTTGTATTTATTACATTTCCCTTGTCCCAGAGCAGTTTCAATGAAACTTTTTATACATGAAGAGAAATTCATGTTGAAATTCTCGTAAAGGAGATCTCAGAGCTGTTGACAACTAGGGAACTCTATGATATTCTTTAGTACTCCTATAGCACTAGTTTTTGGAGAAGGCAATGGCAACCCCCTCCAATACTCTTGCCTGGAAAATCCCATGGACAGAGGACCCTGGTAGGCAACAGTCCATGGGGTTGCAAAGAGTCAGACATGACTGAGCGACTTCACTTTCTTTCACTTTCAGAGCACTAGTTTATACTTCACCATCAAAGTCAATATAAAACATTTAAATAGAAACCCTGTGAAGGCAGAGTTCAGTCTACCTCATCTTTGTATTCCGTGCTCCACCCAAGGTGCTCAGTGAGTTTCCAGGAACACTGAATGGTGATTGATAACACTACTTACTGTAGCAGCGGTGAAGTCTCCAATTGACAGGTCCACCTCCAGATACCTACACCCTCTACTTCTCACGACCTGAGCAAATCACAACCCACATTCAGGGGTCAGAAGCATCCACAGAAGTTTCTTTGGGAGTCCTGACTGATTCATGAAAGCACATGTCTGTTATTTAGTTAATTTGTTTGTTGAGCATCTTCATGTTGGTCAGTGTCCCAGGTGCTGAGGATCAAAAGATAAACAAGACACAACAGCTTTGCAAAAAAAGGGGCATATTTCATTTACACTAAAAACATGACTCCTTTCATAACATTTCTGTGTACATTCAGCTTGCCAGAAATATATCTGTTACTTACAGCTCTGTACATCTAGAGTCAAACAAACAAATAGTACTCAAAATCTATCACTTACCTATATAGAAAGTATATCTCATCTTTGCAAATGAAGTTGAACACACACAAATAGGCAGCTGTAGCAAAGCTGAAATGATAAGTACAGCCACTTTTCCAAAAATGATTGAAGTTCCAGATCTATTTTATTACTTGCCAGGCACATAAACTTGTACAAGTCATCTGTAAAAGGGGTGAATGAAATTTGTCCCACATTACTATAGTCCCAGCATCCAGCCTACAGTAAATACACAATAAATATTTCTTAAGTAAATCACCGAATAAACATGTGTCTTATCTATGTTATACAACATCTTCTTATTTTCTTAGAATATAAAAATCCCTGGGAGATCATCCTTTGGAACGGAAGGATGAAAGTGTAAAATCACTTTCATTCAACAAACATCTTTTGAACACTTAATATAACACATATAGTACATGCCAGAGCCTGTGCTGAGCTCCACGGATCAAGTGATGAGCAGACAGACTCACGCTGGAGGAAGGCAAATTACGAGATTATTTCAGAAATGCAAGTAATATCTAGAGTATTGTCATTTACTTTGAAAAGAATACACATGATATGCAGTCTGGCTCTGAAATTGCATCATTTCTCCTCAAGAGTGGCAACTGGTGAGAGTGCCAACTTTGAAAATGATCCTGTTTTCATCTATAGTAATTTTGCTTTTCTCTTTCTTCTAATCCTCTTTGTATTTTCTCTCTATATATATTTTTAGTCAAGCCACATGCTTTGAAATAATTCTTTTCAAGGATAACTTTCAAATATGTTTTATAACCAGCGGTTCAGGCAACAACCTGACACCGGTCATGGTGCTGAAACCCAGGTCTGGGAGTCTCTTGTTATTCTGCTTGTTACCTCTTTAGACACAAAGAGATTACGAAGAGATTCTGAGAAGGGAACTGAGGAGGGGGCTGCAGTGGCAGATGATGGAAGGATTTGGGTTCAGGATAGGATCTACCTATCCAAGCTATAAGGTAGTATTTCAACACTATAAATGGTACTGCCATGCCAGATGCGAAGTAAAGCATCTGCATAGTTAGTGTCTGGCTACAGCAGAGCTTCATGTAATGCGAAGCTTTAAGAATGTTTGCTCTGCTTCTATATACTCTGCAAAATGAAAACAATCACCATTAGGACCCATATTTCAAAGGAGCCATGCATGGACTTGCATATAAACTCTTGGCTTTTTATTAAAATGACAGCTTCTAGTTTGTGTTATACATAAAGTTGGGTAGAAATCACAGAGTCTTTGCTGTTTCCTATTCTCCCTGGAAATAGTGTTTTAAACTTTCTATGCCTACTTTCATACTGTTTACACCCATGGACCTAGTCCCGTGGATTTCCCAAAACAGCAAGTGGTGCACTAAAAGTACTAAGAAGCTAACATTTAAGTTATGATGATATCCTGTTTATGTGAATTGTTACTTATTTAAAAAATAGTCTGGGTTGCTTCTGGTTGTTTGGAGTAGGAGGAAAAATGAAGGAAAACAGGAATAACCTTGTTTGCCTTTAGTTCCAAAGGGGAGGCTGGTTTCACTATAAAGGATTGGGTAATACTGGAGGAGTCAAGGGGAGGCCCCTTTGGAAGGTGGTGTTCCTGAGACTTAGACAAATGAAAACAGCAAGGGCAATGAGGCCTCTCCATGAAGACAGGCAGCCTGGTGGGCGGTGGAGGGAAAGTCCACTGAGCACTCATCGTGAATGGCCAGAAGGACAAGAAATAATTCTGAGGAAAAATAAGGCAGAAAATGATCTTAACTCAGTTGGACTTCTGGTTTTGTCCCATATTAATGGTCATTGTAATCTTGCTTCATTACGTGCAATGAAAATATTTTTGTGTTGCTGACAAAATGAAGAAAATGGGAATTTGACCTATTGAAATAAAGTGATTGTTCCTTTCTTTCTCCCTTCTCCTTTCCCTGTTGTTTTCTTCCCTTTCTTCCCACTTCCTCCCATCCTTCTTCCTTTCCTTTTTCCCTCTTCTTCTCCTTCCTCTCTCTTTCCTCTGAGGGAAGGAAAGGGCTGTGTTCAGTTGTCTCCCATGAGGCTTAACTCACAGGGCCATCTGGTTTCTCTAGAAATTAAATCTCATTAGGAGCCAATGGGGAGAGGGCACTGGAGACCCACTCCAGTACTCTTGCCTGGAGAATCCCAGGGACGGCGGCGGGGGAGCCTGGTGGGCTCCCCCACAGAGTCGGACACGACTGACGCGACTTAGCAGCAGCAGCAGCAGCAGCAGCAGGAGCCAATGTGTCTCTACCACAGAAAACTAATTGCTTGAATAGATCCCTTTCCAAAACTGCAATATTTGGAAAGACTTTCCCATTTGTCATCCCTATTCATGCCTCTCTCCCCAACCCCTACCCAAACATACACGTGAAGATGACCTTCAGGTATAAAGCTAAGCTAAGAAGAAATCCATGACCTGCTTATTTTTAGAATAGAACAGACCATCAATGCTCTCACCACTGTTTTCACATTTTCTAGTGTAATACCTATCATAAAAGAGGCATCCAGAGAAAAAAAAATATTGAATAAATTATGACAAACTCATAAATGTGGTCTAAATACAGAGACTCTAAGTATGAACTTTCTTCAGTGTCACATTTCCATGGAACAGCTTCAGTTTCCTGGGTAGTTTCACAACAAAAGTAATTGCCTTTATCAAGTTTTATCATTTTTACAACAGATGTTTATTCATTGACAAGTGCTAGTAGGGATAAGTAGTGAGCAGAGAGTCAGATTCATTCATTTTCTTTTCAGCAAGCATTTATCATGTCAAACACTGTGTGCCAGATACAACTGTAAACAAGATAGAATCTGTTGGTGCCCTGGAAGAGCTTACCTTCTATTGGATTACTTAAGCCGCTCAGAGTGGGAATGGGCCAGACTGTCCAGAGCTAAGTGATTCTCTCCAATGTATTATTCAAAATTTTCATTACTACACACTGTGGATAGTCACTGTCTCTAGCTGAAAACTGCAGAAGTGAAAGTCATGAACACTAAACTTAAGACTGCAAGCAACTAGCACCTCTAAAGCAGCTAGGAAGGTGGTTTTACCTTCCAGAATCAGTGTCACTTCCTTATATTGGGGAAGTGATACTGCTTTAATGTGTATCTTTTTAGCCCCTAAAAAAATAAGTTGGAGCTTAAAATTTACTCCTTTTCCCCCTTAATAGCAATAATTAAAGAAAACCCTAAAGCTCGGACAACTGACACATATTCAGTAGTATGCATGCTATGACTGATTTTTCCCAGGAGTGAGCATAAATTTGCACTATTTTTACCACATTCATAGGCCCAGTTTTCTCTGTTAAACAATGGCTAACACGTGAAAATCAGCTCATGGGTGTGGTTCATGGCCTGGAACATGGTCAAGAGCTGCCCCCAAGGGACTGGCAATTATTTGTGGTGAGTCTGGAATCACAGTGCAATCTGTTCCTGGACCCACACCAGGACAGGCCTTGCCCAAGGAATTGTCTGTGTGTGCAACACACGGAAAGGAATTAAGACAGGCTGGGACCTGGGGTCTGCAACCCTTTGCTGTAAAGCTTGCACTTGGACAAACATCTCCTCAAACTACAAAATACAAAGAAACTACAAGTGACTAAAAATACCTGTGTGTTATGCAGTTGGGGCAATTTCTGGACAAAAGATACAAAAAGACCAAAAACTCCAACTGCCAATTCTGAAGAGCCAGTAGCATAAGCAGGGTACTGCACATGCCCTTTGCACTCAATACCACCCAAGGAGTAGACAAAAGACCTAAGCTACCCACCCCCACCTAACTCCTAGACACACCTCTACCCTCACCCTGTAAAGGAACCAGCTCGCCCCTCCCTCAGGGAGTGAGCAAGGGAATCTGTTGTATTTTTTGCTCTCTGGGAGAGAGATTCCCTTGGTTCCTTTACAGGGTGAGGGTAAGAGTGTGTCCAGCTGCAGGGGCCCCTAAGGCCTTGCCTGAGTTTCTTGTCTGGCTTCTAGTCAATTTCTATTGATTGTGGAAGGTCAAGAATCCTGGTTGGTATCAGAATGGCTTCAGATCAGACCGAAACAAACAAATGATTAAAAACCATGATGGCTAGAGTTTTTTTTATGAAATTATTGAACCAAAACAGAGCATCCAAGGACAAGAAGCTGGGACCGTTGAGGCCAAAATTTTTAAATAAATAATAAGGGGATGAGGGTACAAGGAAAGGTCAGTAATCCAATATCAAAGTTAGGTACCAACCCTGCCAATCAAAAGTGGTCCAGGTGTACTGATGCACAGTTAGATGTGCAAAGGTCTAAGAATGGGTTTGTGAACATCGAGCATGTTCTAAACTTCTTGTGCCCTGACGCAAAATGGTACATCATAGCCATATGTAGAAAGAATGGAACCAAAACAGTGTAGCCATTTTGGATGGGTTATTTGACTTTTCTGGGGGAAAATTTGCACTCAGTATCCCATTCTTAATTGCTGAACTTCCAAGTTCCTATCTTCTCCCCTTCCTAGAGTAAGTTATAACCGTTGTAATCATGAAGAAGGCTCTTAATCCATTTTTGTCCCTTTTATTTTTTTGAGCTCTGAATATTGTTTGAAATGGTGGTAAAGGACAGAAAAATCTAAATAATTGTGACTATCTGGAGGTCAACAGTGCTCTCAATCATTCAGATACTTGAATAAATCTAGGTTTTATTTTCCAGGCCAAGAACATATCAAGATGATTTAGTGTATTTTCCCTCTGTGTGTGTGGAATCATGTGTGTGTCAAATCAAACGTTGTTTGAGCACATTAATCAAATTCATTTTAGAGAAATAGAAAATAATGTATCCCTCTTTATCAAGATTCCCAAGATGTCTAACCCCTAGGAATAATTTTAAATTTAACTGTAATTTACAAGTTTCCAAGGAAAAATCTCCTCCAAATAAATTTGTTCACAACATGTCTTCTGACATTCCATCCATTTAGAGAGGCTTATGAGGAAGCTTGATTGAGCAAGCTTTAGATAGATAAGGCATCTTCATTCTCTGATAAAGACCCAAATCAACAAACCACCAAATAAATAAAAAGGAAGATAAAGCTGTGTTAGATGCAGCAGCCCCTAGTCTTACACTTGAATGTGCCTTAAGACTTAAGTTGAAAACATCATTGTAAATGTTTCCTGGCTGCCTCAGTTACATTCCAATTGGGTTTTTTCCCATGACTTTGTTACAGCACACGTCACTTTGCCATATAGCTATTTGCACATGTGGCAGAAATTTATTCCAAAGTACCAATAGCTGTATTCTCCACTTCCTACAGCTCTTCTTCCTCAAAGTCTGAGGTTGGCTAGGCCCTTTCCTTGTTCAAGAAACCATTTGAGAGTCAACCAATGCCTGGGGGGAAGGTCTCAGGGCAAAACCACAAAAGAAGAATCTCCGGGCTATGAATTTAAAAACTGAGAGGATGGGCTAAAACTGAAAGATTTGGAAGATAGATAATTGCTTTCTCTTTCTCCTTTTATCTACCAGACCAAGAAAATACTCTGTGGACCTGGGAAAGGGGAGAAGAAAGATATGCCAGGAAATGAGAATAAAGGAATAAGCAGAGAAGAGTGAAGTCAACATGAAGGTGTGATCCACCTTTATATGGGGAGAAAAGACACTGGCAGAGGGACTAGAAATCAGGAGTAAAGTGGTGTTGTGTGAGTCAAGGAGTGCAAGGAAAAGGAGACTGTGATCAGAGGATGGTTCACTCATTTTCCTGCTGTAGAACGTTCCCAGTAGGGGTAAAGAGCAGATATGGCCACAGATACATAAAGGATAATGAAAACAAAGGCCACTGCGTAGAGAATATCAAGGAATACTGACATGAGGGAATGACCTGAGTAACTGCACTACCATCTTATTTGCACAGCAAAAGGGTCTCCACCCTGCCTGTGAGTGGGACACCGGCTCTCCACTAATGGCACATCAGGGCAGAAAGGACTTGCTTCACTGAAACAGACACTGTCCTCTGCATAAAACAGTAAAGTGATGCAATGTACAGAAAGTAGAGTGGGATGCGACAGTGAGTGAATCTTCTAGCCTCGTGAGAAAAGTTAATGATGCAATCAGGGATGGGGGTAGAGCAGCTGGAGGACAGCTGAGGGCAGAGAAGTGAGTCATGGTAAGTCTTCAGGAAGGGCCACCAGGCTTTCATCACCCGCCCTCAGCCAGGGCTGGCCGAAGTTCTAAAAGTGTCCAAGAAGGCGACCCAGTTCCAAAGACCGTGTCACTTGTGGCAAACTTCAGCCTCTCTCCCTAAGTGTTTCTGGAAGTGTGGGAACAAACATCGTCTCTGGCCTCCGGAAGAATGTGCTAAGGCTGAATTGCTTTCAGTCTTGGAAGATGCTGGCGTCAGAGACTCTTATTTTCTCCAGTCATTAGAGTGTATTCAAAGCAGGGCATGTCAGCTTTTCCAGTTTCCTCAAACGTAGGTGATCAAACCTCTCCCACACATCTGTCTCCACTCAACTGTGCCAGGCAGCCTCAGGCAGCGGATGCTGTCAGTTCCCGTTTGTTAGCATCAATACTCATCAGCAAAATTCCTTTTGTCGCACACAGTAATTTATTCACATGTCCCAGGGATTGGGGCATGACATCTTGGGGTGAGGCAGGCATTATTTTGTCTAGCACACTCAGCTTACTCTATCTGTAAAGTGAGAGTAATAATACTACCTACCTTGCAAAGTTAATACACACAGATTGCTTCGGACAGTGTTTGGCATTCTCTTAAAGTTATAGCTTATTGTGCCAGAGTTGTACCCAGGTGAGATCCAGGAGGAGGGAGAGGATAGGGGGAAAGGACCGTGTTTTACAGCTCTGTGCAAAGAAAATGCTGTGAAGCTCAGAGCTAGGTCAATCTGAATTTGAATCCTTGCTTCATCACAGGTAGCTTCATCACCTTAGAAAATGAACATTTTTTGAGCCTCAGTTTCTTCATCTGGAAAAAGGAGACAGTAATAAAACTCAGCAGTGGCCATAGGACTGGAAAAGGTCAGTTTTAATCCCAATCCCAAAGAAAGGCAATGCCAAAGAATGCTCAAACTACCACACAATTGCACTCATCTCACATGCTAGTAAAGTAATGCTCAAAATTCTCCAAACCAGGATTCAGTAATACGTGAACTGTGAACTTCCAGATGTTCAAGCTGGTTTTAGAAAAGGCAGAGGAACCAGCGATCAAATTGCCAACATCTGCTGGATCATCAAAAAAGCAAGAGAGTTCCAGAAAAACATCTATTTCTGCTTTATTGACTATGCCAAATCCTTTGACTATGTGGATCACAATAAACTGTGGAAAATTCTTAAAGAGATGGGAATACCAGACCACCTGACCTGCCTCTTGAGAAACCTGTGTGCAGGTCAGGAAGCAACAGTTAGAACTGGACATGGAACAACAGACTGGTTCCAAATAGGAAAAGGAGTACATCAAGGCTATATATTGTCACCCTGCTTATTTAACTTATATGCAGTGTACATCATGAGAAACGCTGGGCTGGAAGAAACACAAGCTGGAATCAAGATTGCCGGGAGAAATATCAATAACCTCAGATATGCAGATGACACCACCCTTATAGCAGAAAGTGAAGAAGAACTAAAGAGCCTCTTGATGAAAGTGAGAGAGGAGAGTGCAAAAGTTGGCTTAAAGCTCAACATTCAGAAAACTAAGATCATGGCATCTGGTCCCATCACTTCATGGGAAATGGATGGGGAAACAATGGAAACAGTGTCAGACTTTATTTTTTTGGGCTCCAAAATCACTGCTGATGGTGATTTCAGCCATGAAATTAAAAGACGCTTATTCTTTGGAAGCAAAGTTATGACCAACCTAAATAGCATCTTAAAAAGCAGAGACATTACTTTGCCAACAAAGGTCCATCTAGCCAAGGCTATGGTTTTTCCAGTAGTCATGTATGGATGTGAGAGTTGGACGGTGAAGAAAGCTGAGCGCCAAAGAATTGATGCTTTTGAACTGTGGTATTGTAGAAGACTCTTGAGAGTCCCTTGGACTGCAAGGAGATCCAACCAGTTCATCCTAAAGGAGATCAGTCCTGGATATTCATTGGAAGGACTGATGTTGAAGCTGAAACTCCAATACTTTGGCCACCTGATGTGAAGAGCTGACTCAGTGGAAAAGACCCTGATGCTGGGTGGGATTGGGGGCAGAAGGAGAAGGGGACGACAGAGGATGAGATGGCTGGATGGCATCACTGACTCGATGGACATGAGTTTGGGTAAACTCTTGGAGTTGGTGATGGACAGGGAGGCCTGGCATGCTGCGATTCATGGGGTTACAAAGAGTTGGATACAACTGAGCAACTGAACTGAACTGAACTGAATATTCACCTTATGGAGTTTATAACTTCCCTGGTAGCTCAGATGGTAAAGCATTTGCCTGTAATACAGGAGACCCATGTTTGATCCCTGGGTCAGGAAGATACCCTGGAGAAGGGAATGCCTACCCACTCTAGTATTCTTGCCTGGAGAATTTCATGCATACAGGAGTCTAGCTAGCTACAGTCCATGGGATTGCAAAGAGTCAGACACAACTGAGAGACTAATACTTGACAGAGTCTATGGCAAGGTTAATCATGACAACATGTATAAAATGCCTGGTAAATAACAGTACATGATCAGGTAATAAGTCCACTTGTCCCCCCTTATCACTTTTTTTTCCTTATACTTATATAAGTGCCATGTCCTGGGATCTGTGACAATGCAGAACATAATGTGTCATCTTATATTCTACTATGAAATTACTAATATTACAATAGACTCATGATTTTTTTCCTGCAAGTTGAGTTTTCACCTTTCACTGTTACTTTTTCCCGATGAGTTCTACTTCCTTGCATTATTTTGGTTTCCATCTCCATTCATTAGATAATATTTACCATGGAAAGACAAATTCTTGGGAATAGATTCTGGAACCCCTAATAAGAATGCTAGACATTAGCATGTTCAAACTCATACACTGTGCACCCAAGTGTTTTTGAATCATTCACTGTTTTGAAATTACCCTTCACATGTATAAATTAACTCAATACAAATGCAGATAGATATAAGGCTGGTTCCTGGAAAGATCATGTAATCTTGTTCCTTTAGAAATCCAAGCATGATATACCCCAAAATATTTACTTATTATGATTAATTATCTTCCACATATTCTTCATGTTTGTATTAAAAATCTAGTAGGACAGTAGTTCTCAAATCTTGCTACCCATTGGAATCACGTGGGAGTCTTAAAAAGATACAGGTTTTTCTTTGTCATTTTCAAAGAGTGCAACTTAATTGATACAGGATTTGACCCGAGCACAGCATTGTTCCCAGATAATTTTAATGTTCAGCAAAGTTTGGAAACTGCTGTGTGAAGCTAGTACCTACCCAGGAGTCATTACAGAAAAGACATGTGTTTATATGTTATTCAGCTTGAGTTTCACCAATTCATTCAATAAATATTTGTATACTGAGAGATACTGCATTGTTAAAATGTATTATTTTTTGTAGTACTAATTCATCAGACGTGACTGAAGCGACTTAGCATGCAATTCATCTGTATTTTCTTTTATAGTTAGGAAGAGTGCCTCCACTCAAGGTGGAGCATAGAATTTGTAGTCAAATGAACTTTTTTTCAGTAAAAGGTCAACATTACAAACTATATGACAGAATAGCCTGTATGTCTTTTGTTTTTCTTAGAACACTCTGCTTTTAGCCACATACCAAAGTACGAAAGCAACCCAAGTGGAGGGCTCTATGCATGTGTGTGTGTTCACACATGTATATGTGTACATATTTCTGTTCAGGGACAGCCAGGCTTAGTTGGAGCTTGTAAAAGACACAATGACACAATTCTGTGTCACATTGGCCTCATCTGCTACTAACCTCAACCCCCTTTTACCTTTCATTTGTCTCTCCTCATCCCTACTCTTTGTGGAAATAGCAGTGCATCCATCACACAGCGGGTTATGGAATAGGTGCCCACATTTTTCAGATTTATTTATTTGACTGGGCGTGGTGGCAGAATACTGTTGGAATACATTTAATATGGAGCCAAAAGGACCTGCTAATATAAATAGTTGCCTTCAGCATTAGCTGGCTACCTGGCTACTTAAGGGAATCATTGGAAGAACTTAAAAAAACAAAACACTAATGCCAATGCCAGGGTCCCATCTAAACAAATAGATTCTGTTTCCGTTGTTTCGAGTGGAGACCAAATTTAGGGCATTCATATTTTGCCGTATTCTTCTTCTCCTTTCCTCCCTTCCTCCTCCTTCTCTCTCGCCTCTCCTCACTTCTTCCTCAAAGCTCCTTAGGTAGCAGTAATATAGAACTTGATATCAGAGCTGGAAGGAAAAGGTAATATATTTCTAGGCAATGATGGTCAAGGAAGGAAACATTACCACCTATATATGAGTGTAATAACCTGCACAGATAGAGCATAAAACAAATGAAAGTGCATTCATGAGGTTAAATCATATGAGGTCATTGCTTCTGCGTATGATCAGTTGAAATGAAGGGTTATTGGGTCAGCATCTACTGTGACCTGGGCGATGCAACAAAGGCCCGTCTAGTCAAAGGCTATGGTTTTTCCAGTGGTCATGTATGGATGTGACAATTGGACTATAAAGAGGGCTGAGTGCAGAAGAACTGATGCTTTTGAACTGTGGTGTTGGAGAAGACCCCTGAGTGTCCCTTGGACTACAAGGAGATCCAACCAGTCCATCCTAAGGGAAATCGGTCCCGGGTGTTCACTGGAAGGACTGATGTTAAAGTTGAAACTCCAGTATTTTGGCCACCTGATGCGAAGAGCTAACTCATTGGAAAAGACCCTGATGCTGGGAAAGATTGAAGGCAGGAGGAGAAGGGGATGCCAGAGGATGAGATGGCTGGATGGCATCATTGACTCGATGGACACAGGTTTGGGTGGACTCCGGGAGTTGGTGATGGACAGGGAGGCCTGGCGTGCTGTGGTTCATGGGGTCGCAAAGAGTCGGACACAACTGAGTGACTGAACTGAACTGAATTGATGCTACATGGGTCTTTGCTAATGTCTCCAATCTAGCAGTCCATTCAGTCAATTGTAACTCTTTCCCAACATGTCTGCTATTCCCATAATGCAGAATTTTTGATCCAGACATCCCCAGCTCTTTTTGTGTGCTCTCAGGGGTTGCCCAATAGAGTCTCACAGGTAGTTGGTGCTCATCGACTCTTTTTGGGTTGACTGTAGAAGTGAGCAATTAAATTAAATGCTGAGAGTCATGAAATATGCAGGAAAAGACACAGTTTAACTCCCACATTCATGGAATTTATAATCTCACGTAAGAGTCACATGAAAAATATATCCATGGCTTCCCAGGTGGTCTCCAATGTGGGAGACTTAAAAATCATGGATCCAATCCCTGGACTGGGAAGATTCCCTGGAGGAGGGCTTGGAAACTCACTCCAGTACTCTTGCCTGGAGAATCTCATGGATAGAGGAGCATGGCAGTTTACAGTCAATAGGGTCGCAAAGAGTAAGACAGGATTTAAGTGACATTATTGTTGTTGTTCAGTCACTCAGTCATGCCTGACTCTTTGCGACCCCATGGACTGTGGCACCCCAGGCTTCTTTGTCCTTCCATCTCCCAGAGTTTGCTCAAACTCATGTTCATTGAGCTGGTGATACCATCCAACCATCTTGTCCTCTGTCATCCCCTTTTCCTCCTACTTTCAATCTTTCCCATCATCAGGGTCTTTTACAATGAGTCAGCTCTTCTCATCAGGTGGCGAAAGTATTGTAGCTTCAGCTTCAGCATCAGTCCTTCCAATGAATATTCACAGTTGGTTTCCTTTAGGATGGACTGGTTTGATCTCCTTTCTTTCCAAGAGACTCGCAAGAGTCTTCTCCAAGACTCTGAGCCAGAGAATGCTCAGAAGGTGCAAACAAAACTCTGTGTGCCCCAAGACACAGGAAAAGGAGCAGTAATCTCCACAAGAGCCTGAGGCAGACCTGCCTTTGAGTATTTGAGTGTCTCCTGGGGAGACACAGGTCAGCAGTGTCCTGCCACAGGGACCAGGGCTCTGGCAGCATCAGTCCTGGGAGGCACAGCATGTGGCAGAAGTCCTCTTGGAGGAGGTCACCATTAACCCCACCTTAGAGCTGTCAAGCAGGTGACCCACAAACTGGATAATAATTATACTAAAGAAGTTCTCACACTGTTGTGAAAGTTCTAGTGCCCACAACAGATTTCCCAACCTGAGGATCCAGCAAAAGGACTGAGAACCTCCAGGGAATTTGACTTTGAAGATCAATGGAATTTGATTACAGAACTTACACAGGACTGAGGAAACAGAGACTATTGGAGGGCACAAACAAAATCTTTTTTGCACCAGGACCCAGGAGAAAGGAGCAGTGACCCCACAAGAGACTGAGCCAGACTTGCCTGTGAGTGTTTGGGAGTCTCCAATAGAAGCGTGGGTTGACAGTGGCCTGCCACAGGGTCAGGAACACTGACTGCAGCAGTCCTGGGAGGCGTGGCATGCTGGCATAAGTCCTTTTGCCGGTCGCCATTACCACCATTACCCCCACCATAGTTTGGCCTCAGGTCAAACTACAGGGAGGGAACACAGCCCCACTCATCAGCAGAAAATTAGATTAAAGATTTACTAAGCATGGCCTTGCCTACCAGGGCAAGATCCAGTTTTCCCCACAGCCATCCCTCCCATTAGGAGGCTTCCACAAGCCTCTTATCCTCATCCATCAGAGGGCAGACAGAATGAAAACCACAATCATGAAAACCAACCAAATTAATTACATGGATCACAGCCTTGTCTAACTCAATGAAAATATGAGCCAAGCCATGGAGGGCCACCCAAGATGGACAAGGGTCATGGTGGAGAGTTGTGACAAAATGTGGTCCACTGGAGAAGGGAATGACAAACCACTTCCTCATTCTTGCCTTGAGAACCCTGTGAATAGTATGAAGCGATTTAGCATGCAAAATTAGAAAGTAATATGAGACATCCTCCCCCCTAAAAATTTGTTAAAGCAATTGAGGGGCAAGATCTCCGGTCAAGAAGGGGAAAAATAATATGTATCACCATGGCTGATTTGCATTGTACAGCAGAAACCATAACAACATTGTAAAGCAATTTTCCTCCAATTAAAAAATAAATTTAAAAAAAGGGGGGAAAATAATCATGGGACTAAGGAGTTAAGGAGGAAGGCTTCGAGAAGGAAATAAAACTTAACCTCAGTATGGAAGTTGTGGCAGAATTTGAAGGATTCGAACAGTAGCAGGCATTGTGTAAAGTGAGAATTATAGTATGGAAATGATAGCAATGGATGCCCAGTATAACATCTGAGTAAGGATCTTGTTTTCTATGCAATTGACAAGAGCAACATAGATTTAAAAAAAAAAAAAAAAAAAAAAACCATGTGACAATAAACTCTCGATGAGTGGGATTTGTTCACCACTGCATTCTTAGTTCCTAGAAATGTGTGGTCTACAGTAGGTTCCTAATAAATATTTGTTGGATAAATGACTAACTGTATAAACAACTAACTGAGAAATGAAGGAAGGTATGAAGAATCGGTATTCATCAGGCATTTATTTATTGCTCAACATTTATTAAGTACCTACCACATGCCTGGTTATATGCTAGAAATTAGAGACACAAAGATGAATATAATTGTAGTTTCTACTGTCACATTCAGTGGTTCTTAAATTTTCATTTGCCTAAGAATCACCTAAGAAGTTTAGTAAAAATGAGGATTCTTGGGATTTACTCCGTAGATATCTCAGAGGTTCTGACTGAAAACGCTGGAGGTGGGGCTTAATATACATTTTCATAATTTTTCTTTCCCTGGATACCGAGTACTCTGAGGATTATACTTGGAGAAATTCTTGCCTAAGAGAAAAGATCTAACATGCACCTCACCAACGAAATCTCACAATAACTGTGAATATCAGGTAAAAGGTGCTCTCTCAGGGAATGACAGTGGTAGTATTACTGAACTGAGTCCTGAGTATTGAGTCGGCTTCTAGAGAGTCAGCATGAAAAGAAAGAAGGAACAGCAGGGAGGTATGAAAAAAACAGAACATTCAGAAAACGACAATTGGCTTGGTACAAAGATTTGATGTATCTTGGGATGCACCAATTTCTCTCAATAATCTTAATAGTATTTTGGCTGCTTGGCCTGGCATTGTTAGGAAAGAAAGGACAAGCAATGCTTAAATCTGCTTGATGTAAGTTCACAGATTAGTACAATTAGTAGGATGCTTACTTCTCTAATTACAGGACCTTTGGTTCTCCAGTGTTGGAAAAATTGAGCTCGAAAAAGCAGAACAAAACATATTCTTGGTACTGACTTCCTCTGTATCAGGAATGTTCTTTTGTTTAATCAAGAAAATGTGACCTTTCACTTTAATTATCAAGAAAGGAACACATTTCCAACGAAGTACGTTTCATTCTGATATACTTCTTAAAACAGGAGTTTGGGCTATTTATAAAAGACAGTTGAACCCATCCATTGGTCCATCCACATAAATCTGTAGGCTAATCTATAACTTTATTGTCTGGAAAGAACACAGAACATGATCCCAACATCTAGTTGTTTTTCTCTCATATTGATGCTCCTGATTCTCATTTTGACATCAAATCTGTGGTAAGAGAATTTTGTTATGCAAGTTATGCAAGAGTTATGCAAGAAGAGAGAAGCTAGCTGACAGAAAACTGCAATTCAGCTTGAGTCTATTGAGTATTAGTCTAATGCAAGACTCATCCTCCTGCATAATTTAGATGCTTCAGCTCAGGCAGGCTTTATGATTCCTCAGATATGAGACATGCTTAAGAAAAAGACTGTCAATCATAAACTGGGGAGATGCTAGGGACAAAAGCTCCCAGGCTACCCATCTCTGAAAATAATTATTAATTTAAAACACAGACATCATCTTCTGGGACTTCTACAACTGCAGAACATTTGGAGGGGCTGTTTTCTTAGCCATGTGGCTTGGATGTGGGGACACTATCTCCTCGGCTTCCTGGAGTGGATCATCACCGAGTCCCGCAAGGGGCTGACAGCACCAGCGCATGTTAGTAAGGGCCTTCAGAGGCTGGGGGGTGGGGAGTTGTTATTTCATCAACCACAGTAGACGAGGTTTCCAAGTGACCCAAAGGTAGGTTTTTCTCTTTTTTCAAGTTGAATTTCTTCTGCCACACTTAGCCAAGGCTCCACCCCAGGTCACTGACCTCCTATCTGAAAGAAGCATCATTTAGGGGTTGCCCACCCTACCTCAGCTGCTCCCTCCAAGCTTTCTCTCTCATGGGGGTGCAGCTACTCCAGCCTCCTGCAACATTTCATGGCTATTTTTTGAGGGACAAAATAGTTTCTTTCACATATACAACCTGCCACAAGATGCTGTTCCTTTTAACAATCAGAACAGTTGAGTGCTTCTACCTCATTGAATGCTCTTTTTTTTCTTTTGAAGTGTCTCCTGTTTCCACACCAAATATACTGGGTTTCACTGTGCTAGACAGTGAAAGCAAAAAGTGTTAGTCACTCAGTCACGTCCGATACTTTGCGAACCCATGGACTGGACTCAAGCCTGCCAGGCTCCTCTGTCCATGGGATTCTCCAGGCAAGAATACTGGAATGGGTTGCCATATCCTTCTTTAGGGGGTCTTCCCAACCCAGGGATTGAACCTGGGTCTCCCTCCTTGCAGGCAGATTCTTTACCATCTGAGCCACCAGACCACTGTTCCTTTTTATCCCTTTGAATTTAGAAACAAATTTAAAAGCCTAAGTTCTGACTTATTTTGGTGCCTGTGACCAAAAGTAGGGGCTTCATCTCCCATCACTAGGACCCTGTTTGTGGATGCTTGAACTTGAAGAGCTGAGTCACACTTAGGGAGCTTCTGAAGTATTTTTTATGTATAATCAAATCAATGGGAACTTGAAGGGAGAAGAAGGCATTTGATCCTTTCAACCCCAGTTGGGTCTGTCCCAAATCTCACTCATAGCATTTTGTAGTATGTTTCTTGGCGAAAGTTTAAACAATTATATAAGGCTTTCCCCTTCCTGTATGTGTGTGGTCACCATACAAATCCAGTAACTATGTATATCACCAGTCACCAACAACCTCTGCAGTACTACCAGGTTTTGCCCCCAAATGGCAGTTATTTAAACTTTCATGATGACATAATTCTTAAGGCTGGCCCTGAAAAGTCATGGAGTAATTGACAGCCTTTGTTTCTTGATCTACAAGGCAAGGTACCCTAGGCAGATGCTATTTGTGCATTGATCCGCATGAAGGATCCCTGCAGACAGTTTCCATTCAGGGCAATGGCTTCCTGCAGCTTTTTACCTAAGAGCATCTGTTCACCTTATATTTAGCCTATGCATAGAACAGCAAGAAATGTCAAATAGTAAGGTGTCAGGAAGGAGCCTTGCCTGTTGAGGAAGAAAAGATTTATTGTCCCTCTTGGGACAATTCTGAAGCATGTTTTGCACGCTTTTTTTTTCAGAGAGGGCCCAGTGGGATTGAATCCCAGTGACGCTCAGCCATCACCTGATGATGAACTTACCCTTCATTGGTTCTGCCCTGTCTCCCTTCATCCTGCTGTTGGTATGCTTTCTGGGATCACCTTCAGAATAAATTTACAGTGAAAACCTTATCTCTGGGTTTTCTCTAAGTAGTACCCAAATGAATACAGACCCCAAGCAAGTGTAGGACCTGTCCTAACCACAACCCAAATCATTCTCCTTAGAATCAGGAACTATAATACACAACGATCTATGGTTTCTTGCAGCATATTGCCTTGACTAGGGTTTCCAATGAACAGTTGATAGCACTCCTCATACTAGTGTTTCACGCTATCACCAGGGATTCCTACATTGGCAGGCAAAACAAAAAGACCATGAACCACACGAGTGTTCCTGCCTTCACCCAAGAAGGGCTCCAGGTCTTTAATAAAAGGTTTGTACACAAAGGTTGGGATGAACACCAACTTCTGGCCTTTTCTTGCAAGAGTTTCTTAGACATTTTTATTACATCCATACAAGGTTATTTATTCCTTATTCTTCATCAGGAGCATCAGCTCTTGAATGGTGTTTCTCCCAGGGGTTGTACTGCCTATGCAGGATATTTTCCACAACTTCTGCCCAACACTAACATAGTGTTTGGGGAATCCAGCCGAAGAAGAAAATCCCATGTGTGGTCCTTTAGGTCCTAAATCTCAGATGATTACGAGCTTTGGATAGCAGGCCTCCTGGAGATAGTTGCCCTTCCCACCCTACATGAGGTGCTCGGCCAACGCACTGCAGTTTTCTGAAGGGAGCTGCAGTCAAAGCTCAGGCCTCATGCCTCACCACCAGGCCAACCGTGCTTATACTCACATCTGCATCCCTAACTCAGACACCTCCTTCTGATGTCTCAGCCAAGGTACTTCCTAGGTGTGTTCCTTATCCACAGTCTTGGCTAAGTCACTTTTCTCCACTCTGATTCAGTACTTTCTCTACTCCTAGCCCATTCTCCTTTTCCTACCCCTGATCACCAGATTCATAAAGAGAAGGACCCCTTACTTAGGGGTCCTTCTACAGTGAGACCACTCTTCCCATCTGTACTGCGTGTCACATCTGATCCTAGCTGGGTGCTGTTCCATGGGAAAAGTTGGAACACTGGGAAGCCAGTGCTTCTCCTTCGGGCCTCTTGCTTGTGCAGTCACAGTAAGTGATTAAAGGCTTGATTGTCACTTTCAGTTTGGCTCATCACCCTAAGTGACCACTTTGACAGCTAGAAGCTCAACAACAATCTGCTGACCATCACGGCCCATGTTGGATACTCAGTTCATAGTGACCTGAGTTGGACACTTCGCTGTCACAGTAAAGGCATACACTTGGTTGGATTCTGGGGGAGGAAATGTCACCACAGATATGGCAAGGAAGGGCTCCTCCATTTTAGTATCAGAGTCATGATTCCAAAAGATAACCCCTAGATCTCCCGAGATCTCCTTAGCCTTTAGTGTTCGGCTTTTTTTTTTAAACTAGACTCCAATCCCCAATGTCTTAGTCTGGGTTTTTCCAGCACCTTCCTAATAATGTCTATAAATTTTTGATCATACTTCCTCATGGCCCTTTTTCTCCTATGCTGACATGAGGCAAATGCACTTTTGATCTAGATGCAAATTTCTTTTCGCCAAAATCTGCCAGAAATGCAGTCTCACCAAGCATACTGTGATTTTTGGCTTCACTAATATTTTGCAGGGTCACATTTCTCTAGGGTAAAAATTCCACTATGCACAACCTAGGGCTTCCCTGGTAGCTCAGCTGGTAATGAATCCATCTGCAAGGCAGGAGACCCCAGTTCCATTCCTGGGTCAGGAAGATCCCCTGGAGAAGGGACAGGTTATGCACTCCAGTAATCTTGCATTTCCCTGATGGTTCAGATGGTAAAGAATCCACCTGCAACGTGGGAGACCTGGGTTCAATCCCTGGGTTGGGAAGATCCCCTGGAGGAGGACATGGCAACCCACTCTAGTATTCTTGCCTGGAGAATTCCCATGGATAGAGGAGCCTGGTGGGCTACAGTCCACTGGGTTGCAAAAAGTCAGGCATAACTGATTGACTAAGCACATGCACAATCCTGGGATGTTTTCCAGCTGCCCACTCCAGGGTGTTCTCTCCTGGGAGTAGCTGTGACTGGCCAACATGTAGTTTCCAGCTCTCCTAGAAATTCTGTGGGGGTAAAAATGACTTTTTCAAATACCATGAGGGTAATTCTCACTTCCTTCCACCTCCAGTTTCCCCTCATACCACAGATTCTTCTATTTCTCTTCCTCTGAACTCCTTGAACTATTGCTCCCATATCAGAGTCAGCATGAACTTCTCCGTCTCCGCATTTCCCAGATCTGAGAGGAAGGAACCGACGAGGCAAACACTGAAGTGGGTGAGTTTGAGGAAGCTATGGCAAAATCTTGGAACACTTGCAAGTGAAGGATCTGTGTCCTCATACAACTATAAATGTAGGAAATGAGTCCACACTCCTTATCTACAAAGTAAGTATAAAGTAAGCATGGTCTTCTCATTTTACAGACAAAAGCATGGGTTTAGAGAGAGGTGATGCAAATTTCCCATTATCAAATACCTTAGAAGTTATGGAGTTGAGATTTAAACTCCTGTTGTACACCAATGCAGCTCTTCCAGTTAATTGATTTATTTGCTCATCATTTTGATGAAGAGTTGTATTGGTGTCGAGACCAAACCAGGAGTTTAAATCTCACCTCCACAACTTCCAAGGGGGTTGATAATGGGAAATTTAAATCACCTCTACTTACTTTATAGATTAGTTCAGTTCAGTCGTTTAGTGATGTCCGACTCTTTGTGACCCTATGGACTACAGCACACCAGGCTTCCCTGTCCATCACCAACTCCCGGAGCCTACCCAAACTCATGTCCATTGAGTTGGTGATGCCATCCAACCAACTCATCCTCTGTCATCCCCTTCTCCTCCTGCCTTCAATCTTTCCCAGCATCAGGGTCTTTTCCAAGGGGTCAGTTCTTCACATCAGGTGGCCAAAGTATTGGTGTTTCAGCTTCAACATCAGTCCTTCCAATGAATATTTAGGACTGATTGCCTTTAGGATGAACTGGTTGGATCTCCTTGCAGTCCAAGGGACTCTCAAGAGTCTTCTCTAACACCACAGCTCAAAAGCATCAGTTCTTCGGTGCTCAGCTTTCTTTTTAGTCCAATTGTCACATCTATACATGACTAATGAAAAAACCATAGCTTTGACTAGAAGGACCTTTGCTGGCAAAGTAATGTCTCTGCTTTTTAATATGCTATCTAGGTTGGTCATAGCTTTTCTTCCAAGGAGTAAGCACTTTTTAATTTCATGGCTGCAGTCACCATTTGCAGTGATTTTGGAATCCAAGAAAATGAAGTCTCTCACTGTTTGCATTGTTTCCCCATCTATTTGCCATGAAGTGATTGGACTGGATGCCATGATCTTAGTTTTCTGAATGTTGAGTTTTAAGCCAACTTTTTCACTCTCCTCTTTCACTTTCATCAGGAGGCTCTTTAGTTCTTCTTCACTTTCTGCCATAAAGGTGGTGTCATCTGCATATCTGAGGTTATTGATATAACTTTACTTTACAGATAAAGTGAGTAAAATGTTTAGCATCTGTGTCTAGGACACAGTGAGCACTTTATTGTATCTATCCTTACCCCTGGAAAAATTTTTAGCTGGAAATGCTTATTTCATGTTCCTGGCTCCCAGTCACATAGTCCATAAGAAACATTTCCTTGAAGGTTCCTAATAGATCAAGTGAACCCATCCTGCTTTTCTGCTCCATGAAGCTCCTTCTCTTACACTTGAAAATGTTTCTAAAGAGAGAGTACATTGTGGAGCATGAGCAGATAGTTGAAGATAAAGTTTGCATTGATTTAAAAACCTGTATGCCTGCAGGTGATTGATTTTTTTATTGACCTCTTTTTGTTTGTGTGAGCTCTTTTTATTTGTTTACTCTTTTATTTTAAAACTTCAGGATGCTCTCACTTGTTTTAGTTAATTACAGATATTTAGGGTCATTAACTTGAAAAGCCATAGCCTTTCAGCATCAAATTTCCTTGAATTTCACTTTTATTCCAACTGAAAAATTCAAAAACAATAAATCACAAGAGACCATGTTCCCTTCTTCTCAAAAGAAATACAAAAGAAACTTAAAAACACATGTTGATAGTTCTCATAAAAATAAAGTGTGCAAAATCATACATCAAGCATTTCACGTTCAGTCTCCATTTTAGATAAAATACTTATAAAGAAAAAAATACTTGTAAAGAGGCATAAATGTACTATGCACAAAGAATTTATTGTAATATTATGCATATTTTATTATGGGAAATTTCAAATATTAAAGTGGACAGAATAGGATAATGTATCCCCCATACCTCAGCTATTATCAACTAATGGCCAATCTTAATTTCTCTCTAGTCCCACCTGTTTTATTGAACTCTATTTAAAATGTGGTTTTATGGAAGAACAAAAGCAGATTACAGTTTCAACAGAGAGTGAGTAAATGAAATAGTTCCTGGTTTCTTATTTGGTACTGAGGTTGAAGGCAATTCATTGCCACTGAATCATAAGGCAAATTGTCCTCTTGAGTGAGGTCTCATTTTTTTAAAGCCAGTTTCCACAATCTGGGGCTTCCCTTGTGGATCAGCTGGTAAAGAATCCTCCTGCAATGTGGGAGACCTGAGTTCAATCCCTGGGTTGGGAAGATCCCCTAGAGAAGAGAAAGGCTACCCACTCCAGTATTCTGGGCTGGAGAATTCCATGGACTATACTGTCCATGGAGTCGGACATGACTGAGTGACTCTCACACTTCCACATTCTGAGAAAAATGAAGGGGAAATTAAAAATGCAAACGACTCTTGCTATAATTTTCAATGCATTTGGTCAGAACTTTAATTTTCTTCCTACCTTTACTAAATCATTTCCTCAATGTACTTCTCTAGGTTGCATTTGTTGACTTAATGAAAGAGAGGATTTCAAGAGTAGTGAAGTGATCACTTATAAGAAACAGGCCTACTGAATTTAACAATTGCAGGACATCCTGAAATTTTCATAAAACATTGTATTAATATACGTCGCCAAAAATATTACATGAATGGCAATACTGTGACATAATAGAGAAACAAATGGAGATAGCTTATACACTGATGTTGTATAAAATATATCATTTAGAAATTTTTCTCCACTATAACAACAACAGCCTCTGACATGAATATAGAATATTCCAATTTATCTCTTAAAACTACTCAATGTTTGTAGTCCTGAAAACTATACAATGTTAGACTAAGAGTAATGAATACAGGTTAAGAAAGGAGAACTGGCCAGAAGAACTCAGAGAGTGAAAGTCAAGACTGAAACATGGAAATAAAAATATCATTACAGAACAAAGCAAGACTTGAAACTCCAGACAGATTTTCAACTAGAGTCTAAGCTGAGTAAATCTAAAGAAATTCTCAATTTATGCCATGAAAATAACTGCACCCAAAGATGTTCTACCTTTTCATCATAAGCATTATCAATTCATTGTTAACTCACCACTTGGAAAATATTGCACAAAACCTCTCAGGCATATTATTTTAAATGTAGGAAAGGTACATTCCTTTTCTGTCCAAAGTGTGAATTCTCATACTGGAATGAATTAGTAACCAAGATCATTAAAATATTAAAAAAAATAAAAGAGACATGCCTCAGAAATTATGCATGCCAACTTCCTTGGCAGCTAGCCTGGGTGTAACTCATAGTCACTTTCATAGGCCCTGGAACAACTAACCTGGTCTTTTGTTTTGATGACATCTTCTTATGTGGAATATCCTTCTGTTCTCCAAAGAGAAATCTTACTTCCCAGAGTTTTAGTCTCTTCCTTCTCCCATTATCAGGACACTGGATTCCATTATCTTTGCCTGATGTCCTTTCTTTCATTACAACACATAAACAGAGGGAGCAACTGGGTACTGGCTGATGAGAAAGCTCTCAGATGCCTTTTCTGAGCAGCCTTCTCTCTCACACACCAGTACCTCAAATGATGCCACTGGAATCACTTCTGAGAGTTAACTGTCACCTGTCTTCACCTGACCTCAAAGGGTCAACTCAAGAAGTCTTACTTATTCCACTCCAATGCAATGGGAAATTCAGAAAGAGTGAGAATCTGACTTGAGGATAGGAACCAGTTCTCATCCATTTCCGTATACTCAGTATGTGCCTGGCATGTGATATGTGCTCAGTAAAAGGGCAGTGAAATAAAAATAAACAAAATAAAATATTTGATGAGGAAATGCTAAAATGAGGGAGAAAAGGTCTAGAAAGTGAAGACCAGAAATTCACCATCTTTACCTCTTTTCTACAGATGGTCCTTGAAGTTCAAACTCACTTTTCAGATGCCACCAAATGCTTTCTGGTAACATGTTTCTAAGAGCAAACTGCCCTGCTTCCTGGGTGCCAGTCTTCCAACCTCTCTCATCTAGATGTCCCTAATAATTAAGATGTCTCTCCAGGAACCTGGGTCTGCAAACTATTGCATAAGCAGAAAGTACTTTCTACCTGTCCGAGGAGTGAGAAGAAAATGGATCAGTCTACAGGGCAGTGGAAAGGGAGAAGGAAAGGAATTAGAAGTATGAATGGCAGAACTACTGCATACCTCTCTGAGGAAAACTTTGTGGAAAGTAAGCAGAAATGGGTAGTTTTTAAGGAAAACAATTTTGAGATCTCTGCTTGTTTCCACTGACTTTAAAACTCCAAAAATCAGAATAAACCCCCATATGCACTTTAGATTCAGCAACTTACTAGCATTTTGCCATGTTTCCTTTTCTCTCTCTCTCTCCCCCCCTCTTACCCTCATTCAAGTGGAATCCCATAGCAAAGTAATCTTGATCCCAATGTTTCACTGAACTTGATGAGAGAGCACTTTTAATTCATATTTGCATACATCCATTTTCCCCCCAAGTAATACTCATGTTTCCAGAGTAAGTCCAGTCCTGGCTCTACACAGCGGATGGAATCTAAAGCCCTATCCGTTTTCAGGCCCTGAACAGCCCAGACTCCTGATTATTTCATGGCTGTTTTTAATGACAATTGGAGAATATAAATAAGAAGGAAGAGGTGGGGGAATTCTCTGGTGGTCCAGTGGTAAAGAATCCAGCTGTCAATGCAGGGGACAGAGTTCAATCTCTGGTGCAGGAATAGTCCACATGCCGTGTAGCAACTAAGCCCGTGCACCACAACTAGAGAGCCCACTCTCTAGAGCTGGGGCTCCACAACAAGTGAAGCCATCACAATGAGAAGCCTGTGCACTGCAACTAGAGAGTAGCTCCCACTTGCTGCAACTAGAAAAGCCTGTGTGTTGCATCAAAAACCCAGTGTGTCCAAAAATAAACAAAGAAAAATAGGGAAGAGGTGAGGGGTGGAAAGCCAACACCTGTTGCCCCACATGCACATGGATTTGTAGAAAGAAGAATGTTTTTCCACATCTTCTTATCATCTTAAACTCACAGAAGACACCAAGGAGCAGCTAATATAAAAGTGTACACAGACCTAAAATCTGTGGACTTACCAACTGTTCTTCCCTACTGTAGAAGTTACCATTTGTCAGATTTTATTCTCCACTTAGAAATACGGAACAATCATGCAGAATCATTTAGGTCAACCACCGATCTTACAGATACAGGAAGTATAAGATCCAGAGAGAGGAAGTGACTTGCTAATGTTGGCATGGCTTGTAAATATCAGAGTCAGTACTTGGACAAGTGGTTTTCTGGGCTCAGTTTGGTGTCCTTTCTTCCATACCACTCCTTCTTTTCATAAAGCTTTCCTGGAAGTTTAATTTGATGTTCTGTCAAGTAAGGTACCTAAAATAACTTACCAAATTCACAGTTCATGAGTCAGCAATTACATGAGCAGGAGAAAAATAAACCAGAGGGAGAAATCTAATGACAAGTATTTTGGATAAATGACTCAAAGGCGTGAGGACACAATTCAGTTTATAAATTAATTTAAAATTTCTCCTTAAATAAGTCCAACACGACTGAGCACACACACATCATCATCATCTCCTTAAACAAACACTTTGGTTGAAATATATTGAGATGCTGTCCTCATGCTCCAGGCTGTGACTCAAGGCCACTTTCATTTTGGGAGGATCTAGCAAATGTGGTCCAAGAATTCTATACCATCCAAACTGTTGTACCTGAGTGAACAGAAACGAGAAGCATTGTCAAAGACTGAGTTTATCCTCACTCACCCTTGCTACAAAGGTGGTGAACATTGTAAATCAACTATACTTCAATTAAAATAAAGAAAAAATGGAATATGAGCAACAAGGTCTTATTGTATAGCACAGAGAACTATATTCAATATCTTATGATAAGCCATAATGGAAAAGAATATATTTTAAAAAAAAATTATATACATACCCTGATGCTGAGAAAGATTAAGGGCAGGAGGAGAAGGAGTTGACAGAGGATGAGATGATTGGATGACATCACCAACTCAATGGACATGAGTTTGATCAAACTCAAGGAGATAGTGAAGGGCAGGGAAGCCTGATGTGCTGTATTCCATGGGGTTGCAAAGGGTCGGACATGACTTAGTGACTAAACAACAATACATACGTATAAATGAATCATTTTGCTGTACAGCAGTAATTAACACAACATTGTAAATCAACTATACTTCAATTTAAAAATTAAAATTAAAAAAAGCAATGAATGAATATAGTTTGGGAAGAAGGGTTTGAATTCAGAAAGATGGTGTATTTTATATTTTCTGTTTATAGTCAAATATTTCAAAGGTGAAAATAAGAAAATAAAAAATCAAGCCGTACTGAAACTTAAAACAAAGTTAAACTAAAGATGGTCAAAAGGTACAATTTTCTAGTCATAAAGTAAATTAATCCTGGGACTATCACGTACAGGATCGTGGCTGTAATTAACAATACTGGACTGTATATTTGAAAGTTGCTAGGAGAGTACATCTGAAAAGTTCCCATCATTCAAAATATTTTGTAACTATGTGTGGTGATGGATGTTAACAAGATCTATTATTTTTAAATATATACAAATATCAAATCATTATACTGCACCCCTGAAACTAATATAATGCTAGAGGTCAATTTCATCTCAATGAAAATGGAGCTCTAATATACTCAATAATCTGGTGAGTATTTTTGTTAGAGGGCATATGACACATAGAGTTTAGAGAACTGGGGCTCCTGAGGAAAATAAATAAATGCTGACAAACTAACATAGCACATGAAACAGCTAATGGCAGTAAATCAGGCATCTTCCATCTAAGAGCAATTATGTTTTGCTGTTTTATTTATTCAGAAAACATGTCAATGTGCTAGAAACTAAGGATACAGATGAATTAAGCCTGGCTTTCATTCTCTGGGTCTTCCCTGGTGACTCAGACTGTAAGGAATCTGCCTGTAATGCAGGAGACCCAGGTTTGATACCTGGAGAAGGGAATGGCTACCCACCCCAATATTCTTGCCTAGAGAATTCCATGGACAGTGGAGCCTGGTGTGCTATATAGTCCATGGGGTCGCAAAGAGTCGGACATGACTGAGTAACACTTGCTTTACTTTGCTTCACTCTCAAGCTGATTAGGGAAATAGGACATGTCCATTGGAATTTCAATACAGACTGTAAGAAGGTTTTAATAGACTGTGTACTTGTAGACTGTGTACTTCCCTGGTGACCAGGAAGCAGAAAAAAAGTGTAACTCTCCACAGCACCATATATTCAGGCTGGGGCAACTAGAAAGTTGATTCTAATATTAGGTTTGTAAGATTTCAGTGGTAGCTGGAATCAGGAAGGAAATTAAATTTGTAGGAATGGGGTGTGGTGGAAAAATCTGATCTTAATAATCATGTTGTTTCCTTCTCTGGAGCTCATATTTCTATTCTATAAAAGGGAGCTTAAAAAATGTATTGACAGAATTACTGAGAAGATGCCAAGAATTAATATTGTAGCCCTTTTACTCCATTTAGCCATAAAGTGGCCCACAAAGGAGAATGCTAACTGGAAGGATTCATCCAAATCTTACGTTAATCTCTAACCCCTAAATCTCTAACTATCCATTCTTCATTGCCAATGCTCACTTCAATTCAATCATCATTTTTGAAGGCTTTCTTCACATCTGGTCTTAGCATATGAAGATTAATAACACACCCATTCTGTCACTGAGGAACGTCAAATTCTTTCTCTAAAAGTTTTCCCTGCAGTCATATAGCATCTTGTTTATATCTTTAGGATATAAATCTTTATTAATATCTTATGAAAATAATTATCCCACTGAACTTGGGGGGAGAGTTATCCTCATACCGCCAAATTACAAGCTTTCTTTGAGTGATGTCAACCTAATTCTTATTCAGTTTTGTATCCTCAAACTTGTATTTAAAAATGCCTGCCATAAAGCCATGCAAAATAATTGCTTTTGTTGTTGTTTATTTGTTTGTCTTTCTTGAATTGAAAGTGATCATAAAAATAATATTGAATGCAAAATCACTGGATTTATGTCACTGTAGTTCCAGTATTCCTAGAAGATTTTTTTTTTGTTTTATTCCCAACATACACAAATTGGTTTATGTATGATAGTTATCATCATTAAAGGATTCCATGCAATGGCTTGTGTTTGTTTAAGTGATATGGATTATTTATCAGATTAGGGTATCACTTCTATTTCTCTTCTGCCTTTCCACACCTAATTCCCTAGAACTAGTAGTCTCACAACAAACTGCCCTTTCTTTCCTATATGGAAGAATCATGGTTTATTTCTACCACTTCCTTTTCCTGACATAAACCCATTCCTAGTATAGTAGGTTTGGGGAACTTCCCTGGTGGTTCAGGGGTTAAGACTACCCCTTCCAAAGCAGGGGATGCAGCTTCGATCCCTGGTTGGGGAGCTAAGATCCCACATGCCTCATAGTTATAAAACCAAAACATAAAAACAGAAGTAACAGTGTAACAAGTTCAATAAAGACTTTAAACATGGTCTATGGTCCACATAGACCTGTAGAATCTCGTGGACAGGGGAGTGTGGTGGGCTACAGTCCATGAGATCGCAGAGTTGGACACGACTGAAGTGACTGAGAACATGGTCCACATAAAACAAAAAAAAAGATTCTTCAGGCCTCCCTGGTGGCTCAGTGGTGAAGAGTCCACCTGCCAATGCAGGAGAAATGCATTCAACCTCTGATCCAGGAGGATTCCACATGCCTTGAGGCAACTAGGCCTATGTGCCACAGCTACTGAGCCCACATGCTTCAACTACTGAAGCCCTCACACCCTAGAGCTTGCACTCTGCAACAAGAGAATCCATCACAATGGGAAGCTTGTGTACCTTACTAGGGAGTAGCCTCCATTCACTGCAACTAGAGAAAGCCAGGGCTTCTCAGTTGGCTCAGTAGTAAAAAACTTGCCTGAGAATGCAGGAGACATAAGAGATGTGGGTTTGATCCCTGGGTCAGGAAGATTTTCTGGAGGGGGAAATGGCAACCCACTCCAGTATTCTTGTCTGGAGAATCCCATGGACAGAGGAACCTGGTGGGCTATAGTGCATGGGGTCACAAAGAGTCAGATACGACTGCAGCGACTTAGCACATAGCAGAGAAAGCCCACACAGCAGTGAAGACCCAGCACAGCCATAAATAAATAAATAAAATAAAAATAAGCATTTTAAAAAATCTCGAAAAAAAGAAACTCAGTCTGTAGTTATAATGCCAAGCATTAGATAGACATTGCCTAAAGTTCTAAACTGGAGTATAAAACTTTGACTAATGGATCTCCAGCTAACTCTGACAGAAGCTGTACCTGAGAAAATAAAATGGACTTTTCAAGGGATAAAGAATCCTATGTAATATACATATTAGCTTCAGAAAATGAAAGGGTACACTTAAGCCCTCCTCAAATGTAACACTGTTTTTCATCCAGAAGCTTTATTATATGTGCAACTGCCTAGGGTTCAGTTGGGTAACAGAAAAAAATCTAACTTAATGTTATTTTTTTCAGCAAACATCTATTCATCTCTGCTGCTGCTGCTGCTAAGTTGCTTCAGTCGTGTCCGACTCTGTGCGACCCCATAGATGGCAGCCCAACAGGCTCCGCCATCCCTGGGATTCTCCAGGCAAGAATACTGGAGTGGGTTGCCATTTCCTTCTCCAGCGCATGAAAGGGAAAAGTGAAAGTGAAGTCACTCCGTCGTGTCCGACTCTTAGCGACCCCATGGACTGTAGCCTACCAGGCTCCTCCGTCCATGGGATTTTCCAGGCAAGAGTACCAGAGTGGGGTGCCATTGCCTTCTCCGCTGCTCATCTCTAGCCCAGATCGAAGTTCTATGTTTGCAGAGAGACAGGCTACAAAGGTAAATTAAATAGATTTATGTTCTCCACAAGAAGTTTACAGTCTTAAATTTATACTAAAGTGAATTAACCAATGGCAGGAACCAAGGGCACTATGGTAGGTTCATTGATTTGTGAGTAATTATCACAAAAGGAATACAATGCACAACAGGAGTTCAAAGAAGGAAGAGAGTGATAGTTTACGGTGAATGAGGTCAGATTCATGATCTCCAAAGAAGATTTAGCTTGGGGACCACGGACCAGGCTTGATCACTCAAGAGCTTTTGTGTAGCAGAGTTTTATTAAAGTACAAAAAGGGACAGATAAAGCTTCTGACATAGACATCGGAAGGGGGACCGAAGTGCCCCCACTTACTAGTCTTATCAAGGCCTAATATACTTTTACCAGACCCACTCCCACAACATACTTAAGATAACAAGTTTAGTCAAAGGTCCTTGTAAAGGAAAAACATGTCCTTGAGCAAGATACATTGTTATATTGACTAAGACAAAGCAATATAGAAAAAAAAAAGTTTGTCCTTTTCTCCTTGAGAGGCCCAGGCCCCTGTCTCCTTCTTGAGGGCTCTGGACCCTTTTCTCCTCCTTGGGGACCCTGGACTTCTTATCAACCTGCCTAGGAATTGACTCTCTCAAGAGACCATCTATATTTGGAGTAATCAAGGAAGAATCTAGGTGCATTTGAGTTGAACACTGAAGACATGGATACTATTGATATTTGGAGAGGAGTTATCAGAATGAAACCCTGAATGTTCACTGGGAGGACTGATGCTAAAGCTGAAGCTCCATTACTATGGCCACCTGATGCAAAGAGCTAACTCATTGCAAGAGACCCTGATGCGGGCAAAGACTGAAGGCAAAAGGAGAAGAGGGCGGCAGAGGGTGAGATGATTAGATAATATTACTGATTCAGTGGACATGAATTTGAGCAAATTCAAGGAGATAGTGAAGGACAAGGGAGCCTGGTGTGTTGCAGTCCATGGGTTGCAAAGATTCGTACATGACAGTGACTAAACAACAACAAACAGAGTGAAAATCCAGGCTTTAAGGGATAATGCAAACAAAGGTGTCCTAGTAAATAAGTACCAAGGCTTAACTGAATCCTAATTTGCCCATATTAACGTTTCACTAATTTTTCACTCATCTATATCACCAATTTTTCAAACAAATGTAACAGGTAGATCTCTTTGGAATGTGTCTGACTGCTTAGGAAATTTATTCATTCAGTTAACTCCTCCTATTCTGTGTTCAGAATTGTGCCAATTGATAAGAGTTAGAGAGATGGAAGCCACTGCCTGTTCTCAAGGTAACTGGTTTAGTTAGTGGGGAAGACAGATAAGTAAACAAGTTGCAAATCACACACATAACAGCACAATTTGAAATTTTCTGGACTTGGGAATAAAAAGTCAAGTGTGAAAGAAAATGATTTTTAATGACCCTCCCCAAAGAATCTATTAATCTTCAAAATTAAAAGAATTTGTTAAAAAATCTAGAATAGAGAACAATGGGGGTGAAGGGCAAAGGAACTCAAATGTCTAGAGTAAGAGGAAAAGGATAATGAGTCAGAAAAAAGTATTAAAAGAATCTTGGGTGAGTCTTGTTCTGAGAAGAGTAGGAGTTAAAAAGAAAAAAGAATTCCTCGGATTCAGACAAAGAAAACATTAGTGTCCAGAAAGATGGAAAGAGTGAATTCAAATGAAATAAGTGTGTATTCCAAGACTATGTATACCAGGAGTTGGCATGCATGTATACCATGCGATTTGGGGGTTTGAATATTAAACCCAAACATATGGACTCCATATGATTATATGATCCAATTAAAAGAACGGGCAGAGGAACTGAATAGATATTTTTCCCAAAGAAGGCACACAGATGGCCAAAAGGCACATGAAAAGGTGCTCAGCATCACTAATCATTTGGGAAACGCAAATCACAGTCATATTAACATATCACCTCACATCTGTTAGAATCACTATTATCAAGAAGACAAGAAATAACAACATTTGGTGAGGATGTGGAGAAAAAGGGAACCTTTGTACACTTCTGGAGAGAATGTAAGTTGATATAGACACTCTATAAAACAGTGTGGAGGTTCCTCAAAAATTAAAAATAGAACTATCATATGATACAGAAATTCCACTTCTGGGTATTTATTCAAGGGAAAAAACCCCACTAATTTGAAAGGAAATATGTATCTCATCGTTCTTTGCAGCATTATTTATGATAGTCAAGACATGGACACAACCTAAGTGTCCATCAACAGATGAATGGATAAAGATGTGGTATATATACACAATAGAATATCACTCGGCCATTAAAAAGAAGGAAGTTTTACCTTTTTTGACAGTCTGGGTGACTTTGAAAGCATTATGCTAAGAGAAATAAGTCAGACAAGAAAATAAACAAATAACATTTGATCTCCCTTGTATGTGGAATCAAAAACAAACAAACAAAACATCAGAGACACAGAGAACAGATTGGTGGTTGCCAGGGGCAGCGTGGGGCAGGGGGTAAGGTGTATGAAATAAGTAAAAGTGATCAAAAGGTACAAATGTTCAGTTATAAAATAAGTAAGTCTTGGGGATGTAATGTACAGCATGGTGACTGTAGTTAATACTGTAATCTATATTTGGAAGTTGATGAGGCCAAATCTTAAAAAAGCTCTCATCAGAAGAAAAAAATTGCAACAGTGTGTGTGATGAATGTTAATTGGAAACTGTGCTGATCACTGCAATATGTACAAATATTGAATCATTACATTCTATACCTAAAAGTAATATAATGTTTTAGGTCAATTATATCTCAAAAAAGGAGAATTAAAAAAACATAATAAAATATCCACAATGGGTGTTCCTTTTTGGGGAGCAGTTTTCCTCCAAGTGATAGCGATTTAGGAACCCAGAGTCCTTTCATTTTGTGCCCCCGTTATCTTCCATTTGTGGCTTCCAAAGTTGGCTGGGAGATTTTTAAGGATTTATCAGTAATACACATTACCTGTTACCTTCCACTGGCTAGAACTCAGTCATGTAGATACACCCATCTGTCAAGGAGGCTGAAAATTATAATTAGAACTGTATCCAAGAAGAAGGAAAAACAGATTTGGTAAAGAGTGAGCCATACACTCCATAGCACTGTGAAAAGTGAAAGTGTTAGTCACTCAGTGGTGTTCAACTCTCTGCAACCCCATGGATGGCATGCAGCCTGCCAGCATCCTCTGTCCATGGAATTCTCCAGGGAAGAGTACCGGAGTGGGTTGCCGTGCCCTCCTCCAGGGGATCTTCCCAACCCAGGGATCAAACCTAGGTCTCCCGCACTGCAGGCGGACTCTCAACCCACCAGTCCCAAATAAAGGTGCCTGTTTCCTACCCTCTATCCTCCTCATCTATGATCTAGCATGATTCAGTCTGGATGATAATAGTAACTGAAATCAACTTATTTGACTTCCTGGACATCCTGATTGGCTCAGATATTGACACATGACCCACATTGGTTCAGGGAGACTCAGTCCAATGACAGCACTGGAACTTTTGGCAACAACAATCTCTCTTTTCAGCATGGTTTCTGAGCTGTAAAGATATGAACCAGGACAAGTATTTTGTAGTGAGTAAACATTTTCTCAGACTTTATTTTCCTGGGCTCCAAAATCAATGCAGATGGTGACTGCAGCCATGAAATTAAAAGACACTTGTTTATTGGAAGAAAAGCTATGATAAACCTAGAGAGCATTTTAAAAAGCAGAGACATTACTTTGCCAACAAAGGTCCTTCTAGTCAAAGCTATGGTCTTTCCAGTAGTCATGTATGGACGTGAGAGCTGGACCAAAAAGAAAGCTGAATGCTGAAGAATTGAAGCTTTTGAACTGTGGTGTTGGAGAAGACTCTTGAGTCCCTTGGACTGCAAGGACATCAAACCAGTCAATCCTAAAGGAAATCAGTCCTGGATATTCGTTGGAAGGACTGATGCTGAAGCTGAAGCTCCAATAATTTGGCCACCTGATGCAAAGATCCTACTCATTAGAAAAGACCCTAATGCTGGGGAAGATTGAAGACAGGAGGAGAAGGGGATGACAGAGGACAAAATGATTGGATGGCACTCTGAGTCAAGGGACATGAGTTTGAGCAAGCTCTGGGAGATGGTGAAGGACAGGGAAGCCTGGTGTGCTACATTTCCTGGTGTTGCAAAGAGTGGGACATGACTGAATGACTGAACAACAACAAAACATTTTGTCAGTATGATGGGAGAGTCTGCCTGAGAATGAAGCTAACAAATAAGAAAGCAGAGCTGAGAGATAGAAAGAGATGGCTTTTAATGATATCCTTTGAGTGTATTTAGGCATGTCTGATGAGTCCTACTCCTGACTAAGATATCTAATAAATCCACAAAGTATTGTTTCTCTTGAACCTAGTTTAAACTGAGTTTCTGTCACTTATAAGCAAGAGGCTTAATAGAGGCCCACTGGCAAAATTCTGGAGCTCCCTCTTGCCCCTTTCTTCCTCCTGAAGTCCAATGACATAGACACACCTAGTCAGCTCTTTGTGAGAGCAGTCCCTCTGAGGTGAGTAAATGAACCCTTTGAGATGGGGCTGCCTGCGAGCCATCCAGTCTCCACATGGCTGAACTGTTCTCATTTGTGCATTTTGTTCGTTTCCTTTTGCTTTTACACGTAGGCATTGTTTTGAATAAAATGCAATGCATTTCTTTCTAAAGAGGTCAGAATCATTTTAACTAATTAAAATTTTGCTTCCTTTGTATATGCTTTTTGAAGATGAGTGATCTAATCAGGTCAGCACTGGAGAGTTTTGTTTCATCATAAGAGGCAATTTTCTGCAGTTATTCCTCCTTTAAGAGGCAGTAGGATCCCAAATGGTGATAGCTGAAGCTGAGCAAAAACGTTACGTGAGTCACATGCAGGAAGTGGTTACTGTAAGAATTTTGGGGTAGTCAGCAGGGACTGTTGCCATTGCCTCCACTTCATCTATTTTTACTCTGTTGAAATATAAGTCTAATATAAGGGTTCACTTGTCATTAGTGAAGTACCAAGTTGATGCCTCATGTCTGCAAATGTCAGATTTCAAGGAAAATACTAATGAGCTTACAAATACAGAAGGCAGAACAGGATGCTTGAATCTCATGAGAGACAGAGAGAGAGAACAAAACAGTTGTGCAAGTGTATTCAGGACGTCATTCCAAATATGGAAAATGCTACTTACAGAAGCAAAATCAGTTGGTACTATTTTGCAAGTCAACAGTAAACCAGACTAGCTTTCAGTTCAGTCGCTCAGTCGTGTCTGACTCTTTGCGACCCCCTGGACCGCAGCATACCAGACCTCCCTGTCCATCACCAACTCCCAGAGTTCACTCAAAGTCATGCCCAATGAGTCGGTGATGCCATCCAACCATCTCATCTGCTGTTGTCCCCTTCTCCTCCCACCTTCAATCTTTCCCAGCATCAGGGTCTTTTCAAATGAGTCAGTTCTTCCCATCAGGTGGCCAAAGTACTGGAATTTCAGCTTCAGCATCAGTCCTTGAATATTCAGGACTGATTTCCTTTAGGATGGACTGGTTGGATCTTCTTGCAGTCCAAGGGACTCTCAAGAGTCTTCTTCAACACCACATTTCAAAAGCATCAATTCTTCAGCGCTCAGCTTTCTTTATAGTCCAATTGTCACATTCATACATGACTACTGGAAAAGCCATAGCTTTGACTAGACAGACATTTGCTGGCAAAGTAATGTCTCTGCTTTTTAATATGCTATCTAGGCTGGTCATAACTTTTCTTCCAAGGAGCAAGCATCTTTTAATTTCATGGCTGCAGTCACCATCTGCAGTGATTTTGGAGCCCAAAAGAATAAAGTCTGGCACTGTTTCCATTGTTTCCCCATCTATTTCCCATGAAATGATGGGGCCAGATGCCATGATCTTAGTTTTCTGAATGTTGAGCTTTAAGCCAACTTTTTCACTCTCCTCTTTCACTTTCATCAAGAGGCTCTTTAGCTCTTCTTCAATTTCTGCCATAATTGTGGTGTCATCAGCATATCTGAGGTTATTGATATTTCTCCCAGCAATCTTGATTCCAGCTTGTGCTTCATTCAGTCCAGCATTTCTCATGATGTACTCTGCATACAAGTTAAATAAGCAGGGTGACAATATACAGCCTTGATGTACTTCTTTCCCGAGTCGGAACCAATGTGTTGTTCCATGTCCAGCTCTAACTGTTTCTTCTTGACTTGCATATAGATTTCTCAGGAGGCAGGTAAGGCAGTCTGGTATTCCTATCTCTTTAAGAATGTTCCACAGTTTGTTGTGATTTACACAGTCAAAGACTTTGGCATAGTCAATAAAGCAGAAGTAGATGTTTTTCTGGAACTCTCTTGCTTTTTTGATGATCCAACAGATGTTGGCAATTTGATCTCTGGTTCCTCTGCCTTTTCTAAATCCCGCTTGAACATCTGGATGTTCACAGTTCATGTACTGTTGAAGCCTGGCTTGGAGAATTTTGATTATTACTTTGCTAGTGTGTGAGATGAGCACAATTGTGCAGTAGTTTGAACATTCTTTGGTTTTGCCTTTCTTTGGGATTGGAATGAAGACTGAATTTTCCAGTCCTGTGGCCACTGCTGAGTTTTCCAAATTTGCTAGTATATTGAGTGCAGCACTTTCACAGCATCATCTTTTAGGATTTGAAATAGTTCAACTGGAATTCCATCACCTCCACTATCTTTTTTTGTAGTGATGCTTCCTAAGGCCCACTTGACTTTACATTCCAGGATGTCTGGCTAACTTTACCATTCAGTTATAGGGAGATAACAAGCCTGGTGTAATCAATTCATACAGAACAGAGAACAAGTATTTTTCATGGCCCAATTGTGGTGCAGCTTGTAAAGAATCCACCTGCAATGCAGGAAACCTGGGTTCAATCCCTGGGTTGGGAAGATTCCCTGGAGAAGGGAAGGGCTACCCACTCCAGTATTCTGGCCTGGAGAATTCCGTGGACTATATAGTCCATGGGGTTGCAGAGTCACACACGACTGAGCAACTTGCACTTCACTTCACTTCAATCTGTACTGAATTGGTGTGTGATTTTGGACTTTCCACGTTAGCAAGCAACTCAACAGCCATGTTGGTATAAAACTATCACTAGACAGAAACTCACAGCCTAGGCAACCACTCAGAATCACATACAAGAATAAAAATTCTTTTGAAACTATATACTTCTTTTTGTGACATGACAGATGTAGAAACCACAATTCTTACTTTTATGACATTTGAAGTCTTAACAATTCAATAGGCTCTGAGGCACAACACAGAATCCTAAACCAAGGTTGACACCTCAGTGCACTCAGAAGAATGATTAAGGCAAACAAGTGTTTTTCAAGTTTGATTATTTATCTAGCTTTGTATCAAAGGAATTATAAGAGAAAAATAAGCCATGTGTTCTATCCCTCTCACAAGCTTTTTGTTATCAAATATCAAGTTGCATAGAACAGATAGAAGTTATCCGTAACAGGAGAGATCACTGAGGGTGAAACAGAACCAATGTGAGACTAGCAGAACTGGTAGAATTTGGTTACTTTGGATGTGTAGAGAGAAGACTGTTATGGATTGGTGAGTGTGTGTGTGTGTTTTCATGTATTGTGTCCTGTGGGTTTTAGAGGCACCATAATGGCACCAATTTGACTGGAAGAAATAAATAGTGCTCAGGTTTTTATAGTGAAGTAGGTTCATATAAAAAAGGACCTGGGAGACAAGGCAGGAGGGTAGACACTTGATCAGGGAGGGAGCGATGAGTCAGTATAATTCACTGGAGAGGAGAGAGGGTGGTGTGTTACTTTCTGATGGCTGCTGTAGCAAGCTACCACAAACACAGTGGCTTAAAAACGGCACAAATCTTACAGGTTGAGAAATTAGTAATCCCAACAGAGTGCTGTATTTTTTCTGGAGGCTCTATGAAAGAATCTGTTTCTTTGCCTTTTACAGCTTCTAGAAGCTGCTCAGATTCCTTGGCTCATTGCCCCTTCTTCCATCTTCAAAACCATCAGTCATATCACTCCAACCTCTACCTCCAGCCCTCATATCCTTCTCTGACTCTTCTGCCTTTATCTTTTACCTTTTAAAGGACCTTTGTGATTATGCTGGAATCATCTGGATAATCCAGAATACTCTCCCTATGTTAAGACTCTTAACTTTATTACATTACATCACCCTCTTACCATGAAAGGTAGCACATTTGTAGGTTCTGTAGATAAGATATAAACACTTTGGTGCATTTAGAGCATTAATCTGCCTACCACCTATGGAACAGTGACTTAATCCCAACCCTGAGTTAGTAAATCACTATCAGCTTCTAAAAGTTGATGCTTATGCAAAGATGCAAAGTGGGAGAATATAACAGTCTTCATTACTTATAATGACTGCTCTTGGTACATCTCTGTGTTTCTGATATACATATCAATTCTAGAAACCAGCAGCATAGAAGAGAATACTGTACTATGGGCCCACCAAAGGCAATTCAGACTAGTCTAGCACATGAGAATTCTGCAGGCGTAAATAACCAGGATGGAGCATGGTTGCTGGTGAATGGAAAACTGAAGTACTTTGTTCAGAATGGAAAACTGAGACTTTAGGAAATGGTACAGACATATCTACAGTAAGTAACCACAGGAAGGAAGTAGATCATGTTAACAAATGCACTGAGTATTTAATTTCACTTCTCCTTTTACATGGGTGAAGTTTTTTTCCTTCATAAATTTTCAATGTAAGTTGTTATTTTGGTCACATGGATGAAGAAAATGTCCATGGATCTATTTCATTGCAGTGAGAGGTAATGCTATTTCTAAATGACTTCATAATGGCTAACTCAATCATTCTTTTAATGAATATATGCTGTAAACCAACTTGGTGACAAAAAAATGACATTTAATCCATAATCTTAGGATTTCATGGTCCAGTAATCTTCATGATAATTATGTGAGATAGATGTACCATTACTCACTTTTAAGTAAAAGAAGAAAGTCTCAAAAAGTTAAATAATTCATCCAAGGTTATTCAGCTGAGAAATGACAAGGAGGAATTTGAATGAACATTCACGCAAAGGTAAGGCCCATTTTCTTCCACTACATGATGTGGCTTTTTTCTGGGTTCAGACCCTTTTATAAAAAAGACTTTATACAGACTTAATACCTTGATATTTTTGGCTCCTAGTCTATCAAGTGTTTATATTCACTAAACCAAGGAGGGTTCATAACTGAAAAACTTTACAAACTTGTTATTTCCATCAGTCTTATGCAATATGGCCCTGTAATTTTGAAATTCATGGACTCACCTGTCAACTGTGGTTGTGGTGCTTTCCACCTTACACTGATGCGTATAGTTAATAATATAAAAAATAGGCAAGGGAATTTTACAGCCAGTAGTTGCAAAGAGTCAGACACAACTTACTGCCTGAACAAATTACCTCAGGTGGCTCAGTGGTAAAGAATCTACCTGCCAAGCTGGAGACTTGGGTTTGATCACTGAATCAGTAAGATCCCCTGGAGAAGAAAATGACAACTCCCTCCAGTATCCTTGCCTGGGAAATCCCATACACGGAGGAGCCTGATGGGCTACAGTCCATGGGGTCGCCTAAGAGTCAGACACGACTTAGCAACTAAACAGCAACAACATTAAATCTGTGGCACAGGGCTCACAGTAGGAGAAACTACTGATTAACTGGCTGACTGAATGACTGCCTCTCTCATTAGCTGTTGGGTCTGTGGCCGAGGCTGTGTCTTCACAACTCTCTAGCTCCGGCTCTGAACCAACATCTGTAGGTTTTCAGTAAATGTTTAGAAAAATGATTTATTCAGTCAAACTCCTACTCATTTTCAAGGGTCCCCCGTGCTACACTTCCACTTACCTCCTTTTGAAGTCTCTCTATTCACTAGCCAAACAGATGCAGAACATCACACACAAGGGTGCTGTTTACAGCGAAGTGCCAGAGTCATCTCAGACCAGATCCTGAAAGCCGTTTATAAAATATTCAGGAACTTAGCGAGTCAGCTGTTAAATTAGAGTAAAGTAAATTGCATAAACTTGAAATCATATAAATTATATTAAAAATAAACAAAACTCATCACTTCCTAATTATTTTACTGTATTTTTTATTATCCATGCCCTTGAAATTCTTTATGCCAATTTCAAGTGTACAGTGCAAATTTTATATAATCATGTACAACAGCTGTGAATCTCTTCTCAGCTCTACATTCAGTGATGTCACGTTGGAAGCTTAAAACAAGCCTTGGAGTTTTACAACATGGAAACTGGCAAACACTATAGGACAGAATGTGGTTTGTTGTTTTGCTGATTGTCTAGACTAGAGGTCAGTCACCTTTTTCTGTAAAGAGCCAGATTATAAATATTTTAAAGTTTACAAGCCATCCAACCACAACTAATCAACATATGCTATAGCTTAAAGGAAGTCATACACAACGTGGAAATAAATGAGTAAGCTTGTGTTCCAATAAAACGTTCTTTCAAGTAAGGCCAAGGTGTTTTGGGATGGTGGGTAGATTTGGTTGCAGTTTGACAACCCTTGGTCTAGTCTTAAGAAATGTTAACCTTGAGGGTTGAACTTAAAAGTTTAAACAGTGTCATAACTGTTATATTATGAGTAGTACCAAAAATTGAAGATTATTCTCCCAGTGTTCTAAAACTATTATCCAAGTTAGCAATGAAGTCAGTCACATATCTAACGAATGAGTGAAGTTCTAATATTTGTCTCTGCTGTTTCACTTTTACCTTACTCATTAACACTTATGAAAATATCAATAAACATCCCTATCAGAACTGTAGGGATGTCTGTAACTACATTTGGACTACAGATATGAGAGTTCAGCCAAAATCACTGAAGGCCTTCTTTGAGAATCAATTGGTTACATGGAATTTACAATGGAACATCATCTGAAAAAATATATATAACTGAATCACTTAGCTGTACCCCTGAAAAAAAGAATATTGCATATTTTATTGCTATTATATTTGTAAATTATATGCTACATATCCTTTATATCACTAAGATTTATAACAAGTATATGTATGCACAAGTGCTATGCCCTTGGTCCTCAGCTGTAATTCAATGTCTATTACTTAGAAGGTAAGATTTAGTTATATCTAAGTCTTCCAGTCAAATAACACTCCATGGACCCCCAACCTCAAATTAATATAGAAAAACCAAGTTTTATGAAAGCAGTTGTATACCTCATACAGATATTCCCATAGACAGAGGAGCCTGGTAGATTACAGTCCATGGGGTCAAAAAGAGTTGGACACAACTGAGCAACTTCACTTACAGATACTCCAAGGAGAGTTAAACTATATTCTGTGGAGAATTAAAAATTGCTTATGCAGTAGCTTGTCTTTAAAAGTCCTTCTAGACAAGCTTTATTACTGTTTGGTCTGTTGTACTTAATCCAGTTATCTTTTACTCTGTGGAAGCACAGCTGGCTTGATTAAATTACGCTCACAGAGTAGGTTGAAAACCAAAAGACAACATCCTGGAATAAGACAGCCTTAAAAGGGAGAGTCAGAATTTGGTCACTCACCCTCCTCCTCAGCTTTTTGAAGTCATTATCTTTGCCAGGAAAGATGTTGCTAGTTTGTTTAAATTATCTGAGACTAAAAGATTAGACAATAGTTTAGAACCACAACGCAGTTCTAATGAAGACAGAAAGAAGTGTATGACTCTTTGAAACCCCATGGACTGTAGCCCACCAGGTTTCTTTCTTTATTCATGGAATTTTCCAGGCAAGAATACTGCAGTGGGTAGCCATTCCCTTCTCCAGGGGATCTTTCCAACCCAGGGATTGAACTCAGATTTCCCGCATTGCAGGCAGATTATTTACCATCTGATTCACCAGGGATGCCCCTGATGAAGACACAATGGTAGAAGAAAAATCCTCTCCAGATATAGATAATAGAAAAAGGTAGGTAATAGGAAAAAAGAAAAGTATACCGACTGCAGCTCTGCTTTAGCACTCAAACTAGTGTGCAGGATAGGATGAGTGTGGTCAGATCAGTCTTTACCACTCCGAACAGGCTTCCCTGGGAAATTCTGGTGGTGCTACCAAGAAAATTCAGGCTACATTCCCGTAACTCCATTGTGTCAGAAACAAGACTCTGGCAGATACCATCTTGTATTGCCACTGTTTTCCTGTCTATTGTTCCATCTGTGAACAACTTGGCAGTAAGGGTGGTGACCTATTTATCTTTGTAATTCAGTTTCTGAAATAGTGGCTGAGGTGAAGTCAATGTTTCATAAAGATGCACCACCTGAATACGTGAAATTGAATTAGGGAGCTTCTGAGAAAGCTGGGTGCCCTGTTACCAGTTTCATGTTTTGATGTAATTTAAAAGTCTCATCCCACAATGCTATGAGAGCAATGAAGCAGAAATGACTAAAATAATTCTCCTGATTAAAAAAAAATTGAAACAAAGGGAGTTTAAATGTTTGCCTAAAGCCATAAATATGGTAGGTGGAAGAGTTAAGAATAAACTCCCAAACATAAATCAACTTTGAGAATCCTAATTATAATGTAGATTCAGAAAGTTTAGGAAAGAAAATTGAGCGTCATTTCAGCAATCAATGGATCACAGAAGTTGCAGATATAAGAAGGTTGGCTTTAAAAGAATAATAAGTTATTCAATTTTGAAGAAAATAATAATTAGTAGTTTTATTTTGGTTGTTTCAAGTTAGTTAGATGCCTAAAATTTCAATAATTAGTTTTATTCCATAGGGGCCATCTTAAGGAACAGTTTCTCTTTGCTTCATGTAAAGCAAAATGATTATTTCATCCTATTAACAAGGATTGGTTAATTTGATAACCTCAGCCCACTGTTAACATGTTCATTTGCCATGGAATGCAGGCCAGGCATACAGAGAATAGGGTTTGACAGTTGTAGTTCTGTTCTGGGAGAATAGTTCTCAGCCTTTGCTGGACTTCACATCACCTGAGGAATTTTTAATAGCACAGATGCCCAGGCCAGAAGCCAGAGCATTTTTATCAGAATCTTTGGGAGTGCCACCCAGGCATCAGAAGGCTCTTTGAGTGACATAAATGTGCAGCCAAAATTGAAAATCTCTTTATTAGTGGGTCTTAATGTAATAGTGACAACCAACATTTTGTCGAAAGGAGTGGAATGAAAAAGAAAATATAAGAGGGTATTCTGCGTAATAAGGATACGGTTTGTTTTAGTAAAACTTTAGTTTCACTTTTGTGTCTATGTGTGCTTGGACTGTGCTGCAATGTAAAACACATTCACTATATACTGTGTTCTAGAACATCCAATGAATGCTGATTTGGGTAGGTGAGACTCTGTGATTGGGTCTTAGGCAGAGATGGCAGGAAAAACATGTAGGGAGGGCATTGTTCTCATCTCCTTCTCTATTCCACATAAAACCAGGTTGGTGGGTCAATCTTTAGAAAATTAAGCTCATTTGATGAATTGGAAAACTGTCTCAGACTTCATGGTATAGGGAAAAATTTGTGCTTCAATGGAAAACTATGTATTGTCTCTAGTGTATCTTTCAAGGGTATCTTATTGTAATACTATGAAAGCTATTTTACAACTCTGAAAAATGATAGGTAATAGAAATGAATGCTTATCTTTAAGCATGCAAATTCTGTCTTGTCCAGGAGAGCTTCAATTGACTTACCTCCCCCACTTAGAAGAGGCTAAAGAGCAATGTCTGCCCACGCACATTCATTTCAACACTCGTTGGTTTCATAGGAATTTGTGCTTTGTTAATTTCCTTTGAGCCAGTTATAAAGCAGTGTGATTCCTTCATTATGAATTAAATAAAACATTTAACACATGTTCACTTCTCCATCTATGTAAGAGTCGTGATCTTATACCTTTTTTGAACATTAACTTTTAATAGTGATGATTCCCTCTTCAGAACAATGTGGCAGATCTTTGTATTTTGTGGTCTCCTCTCTCTGTGGGCCAAAAGGACACTAGTTCACGACCACATACCACTCTTGCAACCTGCCTCAGTGCAGCCACAAAACAGAATCTGAATTCACCACAGTTGTCAGGCTTGGATCTGACCCAGGAAAGTCATGCCCACGGCTAAGGTTAAGTAATACCGTGGTGGTGTATCTGTGGTTTCATGTAAAACAGAATGAACGCTGATGAAATCTTGGAAATCAAATTGTAAGGAAAACTGCTGAATTTACTAATTTATCTTTTCTATTTTTTTTCTAACAGGCTCAAATTTCAGTATATTTCCCAGTCATGTGATTTATTTATTTCAACGAGCATTAACAGAAAACTTTTTTCCCGCATCATGATATTAATAGAAAAGACACACTAAAAAAATCCCCCCTATAAAATACCCAGAAATTAAACAAATATCCTTTAAAATATACAGCTAAACTTTAAAGAAATAGAGAAAGGGATGCTAGAACAACTAGATATCCTCTACAAAAAAAATGTAGGCATAAACTTGACACCCTTTACAAAAATTAACTCAAAATGGATAGACATAAGCATAAAATGCAATACTGAAACTCCTAAAAGATAACACAGGAGAAAATCAATATGACCTTGGATAAGACGATGACTTTTGTTTTGTATTTCAGTTTGCATTTCATCATTACATTGCATTTCAGTCTTGTATTTCATCATTGCAACCAGTTTACAGACTGGTAGATAGATGCTTACAGACTAGCCACACTACCACATTACAATGAGGTTTTATACTTCTAACAGCTTTTCTATGGCTTGTCCTGTTTTCAGAGCCATCTAAAGCTTGAAATTCAAAATCAAAGTTTTTTTTTTTTTAATTACTTTCATTTCTCACTGATTTCTAAAATTCCCTACAGCCTATATTAACATTTAGTAAAAATGTTTTCTTTTTTCTTATGTAAGTATAGAGGTTCTCAACTTAGGATCTGTGTTGAAATTACCTGGGGAAGCCTTAAAAATCCTAATACCTGGGTCCCGACCCAAATATTTTTATTTGATTGATTTGGCATAAGGCCTGCCCAGGTAATAATATTATATAGGGTTTGATGGGGCTTCCCAGGTGGAGCTAGTGGTAAAGAACCCACCTGCCAATGTCGGAGACATTAAAGACTCGGGTTTGATCCCTGGGTCAGGAAGATTCCCTGGAAGAGGGCATGGCAACCCACTCCAGTAACCTTGCCTGGAGAATCCCATGGACAGAGCCTAATGGGCTACAGTCCATAGGGTTGCAAAGAGTCAGTCATTACTGAAGCGACTTAGCATGCATGCATATAAGATATCGTGATGACTTTTTAGATACAACACCAAAGTCATGATACACAAAAGAAATCATTTATAAACTACCCTTTGTTAAAATTAAAAGGCTTCTTCTCTGTGAAAAACACTGTCTAGAGAAATAAAATACAAATCACAGACTGGGGAAAAATATTTGCAAAAGACATGTCTGATAAAGGATCATTATCCAACCTGTACTAAAACTCTTAAAACTCAACAAGAAAACAAACCCAATTACAAAATGGTTGTGAGATCTCACCAAAGAAGATATCAGTTCAATCAGTTCAGTCACTCCGTTGTGTCTGATTCTTTGCGACCTCATGGATTGCAGCATGCCAGGCCTCCCTGTGCATCACCAACTCCAAGAACTTGCTCGAAATCAAGTCCATTGAGTCAGTGATGCCATCCAACCATCTCATCCTCTGTCATCCCCTTCTCCTCCTGCCTTCAATCTTTCCCAGCATCAGGGTCTTTTCCAATGAATTAGTTCTTCACATCAGGTGGCCAAAGTATTGGAGTTTCAGCTTCAGCATCAGTCCTTCCTGTGAATATTCAGGACTGATTTCCTTTAGAATTGACTGGTTGGGTCTCCTTGCAGTCCAAGGGACTCTCAAGAGTCTTCTCCAATACCACAGTTCAAAAGCATCAATTCTTCTGTGCTCAGCTTTCTTTATGGTTCAACTCTCACATCCATACATGACTACTGGAAAAACCATAGCTTTGCCTAGACAGACCTTTGTTGGCAAAGTAATATCTCAGCTTTTTGATATGCTATCTAGGTTGGTCATAGCTTTTCTTCCAAGGTGCAAGCATCTTTTAATTTCATGGCTGCAGTCAACATCTGCAGTGATTTCGGAGCCCGAGAAAATAAAGTCTGGCACTATTTCCATTGTTTCCCCATCTATTTGCCATGAAGTGATGGGACCAGATGCCATGATGTTTATTTTTTGAATGTTAAGTTTTAAGCCAACTTTCTCACTCTCCTCTTTCACTTTCATCAAGAGGCTCTTTAGTTCTTTTTCACTTTCTGCCATAAGGGTGGTGTCATCTGCATATCTGAGGTTATTGATATTTCTCCTAGCAATCTTGATTCCAGCTTGTTCTTCATCCAGCCCAGCATTTCACATGATGTACTCTGCATATAAGTTAAATAAGCAGAGTGACAATATACAGCCTTGATGTTCTCCTTTCCCAATTTGGAACCAGTCTGTTGTTCATGTCTGGTTTAACTGTTGCCTCTTGACCTGCATACAGGTTTCTCAGGAGGCAGGTCAGGTGGTCTGGTATTCCCATTTTTTTAAGAATGTTCCACAGTTTGTTGTGATCTACACAGTCAAAGACTTCGGTATAGTCAGTAAAGCAGAAGTAGATGTTTTTCTGGAACTCGCTTGCATTTTATATGATCCAACGGATGTTGGCAATTTGATCTCTGGTTCATCTGTCTTTTCTAAATCCAGCCTGAACATCTGGAATTTCACAGTTCACGTACTGTTGAAGCCTGGCTTGGAGAATTTTGATTATTACTTTGCTAGTTTGTTTGATGAGTGCAATTGTGCAGTAGTTTGAACATTCTTTGGCATTGCCTTTCTTTGGGATTGGAATAAGACTGAACTTTTTCAGTCCTGTGGCCACTGCTGAGTTTTCCAAATTTGCTAGCATATTGAGTGCAGCACTTTCACAGCATCATCTTTTAGGATTTGAAATAGCTCCACTGGAATTCCATCACCTCCACTAGCTTTGTTTGTAGTGATGCTTCCTAAGGCCCACTTGACTTTGCATTCCAGGATGTCTGGATCCAGCTTTGCAGGTAAGTGGAATTTGATTATAGAACTTCCACAGAATTGGGGAAACAGATTCTTGAAGGGCACAAACAAAACCTTGTGCACACCAGGAGCCAGGAGAAAGGAGCAGTGTCCCCACAAGCGACTGAGCCAGACTTGCCTGTGAGTGTCCAGGAGTCTCTGGTGGAGGCATGGATGGACAATGGCCTGCTGTGGGGTCGGGGGCACTGAATACAACACTGCTGGCATAAGCCCTTTTGAAGGAGGTCCCCTTACCCTCATTACCCCTATCACAGTTTGGCCTCAAGCCAAACAACAGGGAGGGAACACAGCCCTGCCCATCAGCAGAAAATTGGATTAATGATTTACCGAGCATGGCCCCATTCATCAAAACAAGACCCAGATTCCCCCATAGTCAGTCTCTCCCGTCAGGAAGCTTCCAGAAGCCTCTTATCCTTATCCATCAGAGGGCAGACAGAATGAAAGAAGATATACAGATGGCAAACAAACAGATGAAAAGATGCTGGACACCATATGTCCTTAAGAAATTGTAAATGAAAACAACATTGAGATATGCCACCACAGACCTATTAGAATGGTCAAAATCGAAAACACTGGCAACACTAAAAGCTCATGAGGTTATAAAGCAACAAGAACTCATTGTTGATAAGAATGCAAAACAGACAGCTTGGAAGACAGCTTCGCGGTTTCTTACAAAACTAAACAGACCTTTAAATATAATACACAGTAATTGTGCTCCTTGGCATTTACCCAAAGGAGCTGAAAACTTCTGTCCACACAAAAACTTGCACATGAATCTTCATAGCTGCTTTATTCATAATTGCCCAGAACAGAAAGCAACAAAGATGTCCTTCAGTAGGTGAGTGAATAAATAAACTGTAGTGCATCCAGACAATGGATGAACTAAACAATGAATTTCTAAAAAGAAATGAGCTATTTAACCATGAAAAGACACAGGGGAAACTTAAATGCAATTTACTAAGTTAAAGAAACCAATCTGCAAAAGCTGTATATTGTATGATTCCAACTCTATGATATTCTGGAAAAGCCACAACTATGGAAGCAGTAAAAAGATCAGTGGTTGCCAGGGGTTAAGAGGGAGGGTGGGACTATTTATAAGTGGGACATAGAGGATTTTCAGGGCAGTGAAACTCTTCTGTATGATACAATAATGAGGGATATATGTCATTATACCTTTGTCAAAACCCATAGAATGTGTCCACTAAAAAGATGTACAACTTGAGAGTTGTGAGTTAAGTTTTATTTGGAGCAAAATGAGGACTGCAGCCCGGGAGGCAGTATGTCAGATAGCTCTGAGAGACTGCTCCAAAGCAGCAGTGAGGGAAAGTCAATATATAAGGTTTTGGCGAAGGGGGAGTTCAATACCATGAAGCACTCATTTCACAAAGGGTTTTTTGTTAGTCATGAGGATCTGATATCACCATGAAGGGATTTAGTTCTTCTCTAGATATGAGGAGATGAAAGGATTGAGATCATAAAATCTGATCCTAAAAACATCCAACTATCTAAAGACCTGTCCCACCAGATTTCCTGGAGCACAGAGTGCTTCACTCCACCCTGAATTCTCTCAGGGGTTGTTGAAGGTCATCAGCTATAGCAGCATGGGGTTCAGTCTCTGTAGAGGCAGATGGCAAATGCCTTTGCTCTTCAGTCGTTGGCAATGCTCTTTCTGAGTGCCAATTTGTAGTTGACAAATGTACAACATGAAGAGTGAACTCTGATATAAACTGTGAACTTCGGGTGATCATGATGTGTCAACGTAGGTTTGTTGATTATAACAAATGTACTAGTCTGGCATGGGGAGTTGATAGTGGGGGAAGTTACTGAGGGGTGGTGAGGGGCAGGGGAAGGAGCAGGGTGTATATTAGGAATTTTCTGTGCTTTTCTCTCAGTTTTGCTGTGAACCTAAAATTGCTCTAAACAATAAGTTTAATTAAAAAAAAAAAAGAAAACAGGAAAATGAAATCAGTGTTAATCTTCCCACAAGGAAAATACCAATCTTAAGACTATTTTAAAAGTTATATACACCCAAATGCTCAAATGACAAATAATTCTAATCTTATACAAAACATACCATAGCATAAAAAATGAAGGAATGATCCACCATTCATTTCATTAATCTAGCACAATCTTGACACCAAGCTTCTGAACACAGAAACATGGACACTGGACCAAACCACACCTTATTGCCTTGTGTTATTGTAATTTGCACCGTTTCTTTGTACTCATTAGCAAGTTTATTCTTCCAGGAGTCTCCTGCTCAGGCAAATGGTTATTTGATTCTTCATTGTAGGAATTTCCCAGAAGACTCATCACCTCCTCAGTGTGAAACATTAACAGACAATTTACAACCTAAGAGTCTTTGAATCTTTTGCTGCCTCTCCACTAATCTTGGACCGTTTTATCTTAAATTCTTACCCAGTCCTAATCAGCCCTGCCTCCTTTAAAAGACTTCCCTTTAAATCAAACTTTCAATTTAACAAATTCTGATCTTACCTTCCATCTTCTCATAGTTATGGTCAAAGCTTTGCAGGGCTGGCATTCTCATGAAATTGTCAGTTTGTCTGATCAAAAGGCTGTGTTAGTAATGTTTGAGGAGCCATATTTTGACATTTTGGAAAGATAGTACTAAAAAGGAAACTTACAGGCCAATCTGATTCATGTGCTGTGCTCAGTCCCTCAGTCGTGTCCAACTCTTTGCAACCCTTTGGATGGTGGCCTGCCAGGCTCCCCTGTCCATAGATGGGGTTTTCAGGCAAGAATTCTGGAGTGGGTTGCCATTTCCTTCTCAAGGGGATCTGCCCAACCCAGGGATCAAGCCCACATTTCCTGTGTCTCCTGCATCGCAGGTGGATTCTTTACCTGCTGAGCTATCAGGGAAGTGGATAGATGCAAAAATCCTAAACAAATTCGCATATAACTGAACATAGTAATGTATAACAAGTAATATGTGATAACCAAGTTTGGTTTACCCTAAGAATGCAAAATTGGATTAATATTAAAATATCATTGTAATTTAACACATTAACAGATTAAAGGAGAAAAATTATACAATCAACTCAGTAGATGTAAAACATCTTTCAATAAAAATAATAGCCATTCAAAGAAAAGCAAGTCTCAGATCAAATCAGACATTTCTTAAACATACTTATCTATAAGATTCAAAATAGCTTATATAACCTGTTCTAAGCCCTGCACATGACCATATAGCCTTAGGTCAGTACATTACTAAGGATATGTAAAGTAAACATACCTACTAGTAAAACACTGAAAGCTTTCCTTGTAAGATCACCTTAAATAAGGGTAACTTTCATTATCATTTTTTCTATTCAACATTGCGCTAGAGGTCCTAGACGATGAGTAAGACAAAAAAAAATATATCGACTACAAAGGACACAATAAAAATCTCTTTAATAAGATGGTAAAATTACAATCTAAGAATTTGGCTGAATATAAAATCATAATAATAAATCATTTGCATTTCTATAAAATAGTGAGTAAGAAAAAGTTTGTCATTTACAATAACTTCTGTAAATATAAAGTACATGATAATAAATCTAACAAAAGTGCATAAAATATTTATGGAAAAAATTTTAAATTATATTCAAAAGTAGTAAAGACTAAGTAAATGATGAGATAAAGCAGGGTCAATATATTAAAAGATTTAATATCACAAAGTATTTACTCTCCTCAGATTCATCTAGGGATTCAAAGTGATTCCAATTAGAAAATCAGCAACATTTCTATTTTTTGTAGAAATTGACAAGATAATGTGTAAAATAAAAATTCTAAGATAGTCAAATGTCAGGGGACGTTTAACTTGAAGGAATCCGATATGTTGCACTTTTCTTCCTTGTGTGCCGTTTCTCAGGGATTCTCTGCTCCTTATCAGTTCCTTTTCCGGGAAGGAGTAGAGCTGGACGCAGTGCTCAGGACTGAGATCGTGGGAAAGGGCACCTGCTTGGATTCCTTTCAGTGACTCCCTTCAGTGACTCTTTCCTGCATCAGCGACCTTGTATGTATTAGACTATCCATTTTGTTGCAATTGATGGAATTTCATCCTTTGTAATGGCTGAGTAATCATTTTACTAAAGATATATAAGCCTGCATTTCTGCTAATAAAATACCCTTGTTCCACTAGAGACTTGGGTCCCCCGCATCCTTCTTTCTGTCTTCATTCTCTTCGGAGCGTGGAAACTTGCCGAGCTCACTTTCTCGCCCGGGCTTTCAAGACTTCCTTGAGAGGACGCCCTGTGCCTTTGTAAGTGGTACAAGTCCTGTGCAAGGGCTTTATTGGTTTTCCACGTAACCGGAGAGATACTGCTCTCTCTCTCTTTTTTCTCTCTTTCTTTTCGTCGACTCCGGTCCACCAGGCCTATGGTGGACCTATAAATGCCTATGGCAATTTAAGAGACCCAGAAGAGCCAAAACAAACAAACAGAAAGGGCAGAATGGGAAGATTATACTTTCCAATTAAAATCTTTGCTTTAAAGATATAGGAATAAAAACAGTAGGGTGCTGGTGTCGGGACAGAAAATAGATCCATGAAACAGACTAAAAGTCCAGCATTAGACTCACTTATGTTTGGTTAATTGTTCTTCAGCAGAAGTAAATTTGATTTAAAAATAAACATAATTTAATAATAAAGGTGAACTAAAATATTGGGCAGTTTATGCAAAATGAGAGTGACAAGATTTATAGCATTCCAAGGTCATTATACTATTTAGGTGGAGAAAAACAAATGTTAACTTACTTGACTTTCTAAAGGGAAGTATACATTTCCTAAACACTTAGCTTAACCACTAAAATAGAATGCAGTAGAAGTAAAATGCATGACTTACAATCACAAAGGGAAATAAAAGGAACTTGTTTAAAGTTCATCCAAAAGAGTACAGAAATAGATTTTTAAATAAAGCATAGAAAATTGTGTGTGTGTGTCGGCTAAATCAGTTCAGTCATGTCTGCCTCTGTGTATTCTTTCTCCAGGCAAGAATCCTGGAGTGGGTTGCTATGCCCTCCTCCAGGGTACCTTTCCAACCCGGGGGTCGAACCCACATTTCTTTTGTCTCCTGCATTGGCAGGAGGGTTCTTTACCACTATTGCCACCTGGAAAGAGGAGAGAAACACCACACTGTTCAGGAATAATAAGCAATTTTATGTTACTGATCTGAGACATGACATCTAATAAATGATGGTTTCTTCTTTATAGCCTTCTATGTAGAATGCCTTTTTTGGCAGGTTCCAGTCTATTTTATTGATGGTTGCTCAGCAGTTCTGATTTTGGTGTTCTTGAGGGAGGAGATGAGCTCAAGACCTTCTACATCTACATCTTGTCTTCTCCTTTTCACTTTAATGGATTCATGAACTGGGCAACTCTTTGACACTTACATGTCAAGGACCTCATTTCCTTCTCCATCTCAGCATGCAGCAACTCAGAAAAGGATCATTTTGAGATGGATTACCTCAATGGAATCAACCCATAATGGAAATTACCAGTTATTGCTGAAGAAGAATCTTTTTCTTCAAATACTCCTGTGTCTCCAAGGAGTTAGCATCTTAGTTAGCGTACATAAATTTATACATTCAGATTTGCAGATTGAGTGGATTTGGATGATCATTCATTTCTGTATCCTATCTAACCCTTAAGAATGAACACACCTGTTACCTCCTCCATAAATTTCCCTATATGATTTTCTTTTCCTTTGAGATGATAGTGTACTTTCCTTAAGAAATCTTCAGTTTTCTCCTTAGAACTCAACTTATTCATACCTCTATACTTCCAAAATTTCCAGGAAGACATAGCCTACGTCCATGTCATTTAGTTACAATACAAAACCCAGTCCCTTGCACATACAGGTGGTTGTTTTGAATAAGGTGATGGAATAGTTGTTAAACTTTCAGCAAATTACTCTTTCAAGATCATTTTAAAATAATACCTTGATTGTCTCTGTTAATGATGATTTGATTACACTTTTACACCAACGTTAATGACTTTTCTATTCTCTAAAAGAAAAGGAGAAATTTTAAATAAGCTTTTGAACATCTGTTGTTGTTGGTCAGTCTCTTAAGTCAGGTTTGACTCTTTGCAAAACTATGGACTGCAGCACGCTAGGCTTCCCTGTCCTTCACTAACTCCCAGAGTTTGTTCAAATTCTTGTCCATTAAATTGATGATGCTATCTAACCATCTCATCCTCTGTGGCCCCCTCATCTTCCTGCCTTCAATCTTTCCCAGCATCAGGGTCTTTTCCAATGAGTCAGCTCTTCACATCAGGTGGCCAAAGTATTGGAGCTTTAGCTTCAGCATCACTCCTTCCAATGAATATTCAGATTTAGGAGTTGAAACAGTGACATTTCAAGATGGTATGAACAAAGTCCACTGGCATACACATCTGCAAATTGTCTGCCACATCTATCTTGCATCTCAGGAGGTGTTACCTGCTGCTTCAGTACCAGGTGAGCACTGCCTGGAAAGCCCCTTACAGCTCAGGGATGTCACTAGCAGTGAGAAACTGGGAAGCTAGTAAAATCTTTCTGTGTACATTCCCATTACTGCCAGCATTCTCTTCTGTTTGGTATTTCCTACTGCACAAGACAGAATTTTTTTTCAGTGATTCCTTTTATTCTTCAGTTATGCCTCATCAGTAAATTAATCCAAATAGTAAATAAATCTGAATACTTAAGATGCTTCTCTCTCTCTTTTATAAATTTTCCATTAGCAAACTTCATCAAGTGATCTCAGAGTGGCATGTTTCATTTGTTGGTTAGGGAAAAAAGAAAAGAAAAATGTACAGAGTACTCCTTCCATAAGTGTACGGCACTCTACACTTTCACATCTATAGTTCAATCAATCTTCACAAAAACCCTGCTATAATAACATTAGTGTTGCTCAGTTCAGTTCAGTCGCTCAGTCGTGTCTGACTGTTTGTGACCCCATGAATTGCAGCACGCCAGGCCTCCCTGTCCATCACCAACTCCTGGAGTTTACCCAAACCCATGTCCATCGAGTCGGTGATGCCACCCAACCATCTCATCCTCTGTCGTCCCATTCTCCTCCTGCCCTCAATCCTTCCCAGCATTAGGGTCTTTTCCAGTGAGTCAACTCTTCGCATGACATGGCCAAAGTATTGGAGTTTCAGCTTCAGCGTCAGTCCTTCCAATGAACATCCAGGACTGATCTCCTTTAGGATGGACTGGTTGGATCTCCTTGCAGTCCAAGGGACTCTCAAGAGTCTTCTCCAAAACCACAGTTCAAAAGCATCAATTCTTCGGCGCTCAGCTTTCTTCACCGTCCAACTCTTACATCCATACATGACCACTGGAAAAACCATAGCCTTGACTAGACGGACCTTTGTTGGCAAAGTAATGTCTCTGCTTTTCCATATGCTATCTAGGTTGGTCATAACCTTCCTTCCAAGGAGTAAGCGTCTTTTAATTTCATGGCTGCAATCACCATCAGCAGTGATTTTGGAGCCCCCAAAAAATAAAGTCTGACACTGTTTCCACTGTTTCCCCATCTATTTGCCATGAAGTGATGGGACCAGATGCCATCATCTTAGTTTTCTGAACGTTGAGCTTTAAGCCAAGTTTTTCACTCTCCTCTTTCACTTTCATCAAGAGGCTCTTTAGTTCTTCTTCACTTTCTGCTATAAGGGTGGTGTCATCTTCATTTCTGAGGTTATTGATATTTCTCCCGGCAATCTTGATTCCAGCTTGTGTTTCTCCCAGCCCAGGGTTTCTCATGATGTACTCTGAATATAAGTTAAATAAGCAGGGTGACAATATACAGCCTTGACATACTCCTTTTTCTATTTGGAAGCAGTCTGTTGTTCCATGTCCAGTTCTAACTATTGCTTCCTGACCTGCATACAGGTTTCTCAAGAGACAGGTCAGATGGTCTGGTATCCCCATCTCTTTCAGAATTTTCCACAGCTTATTGTGATCCACACAGTCAAAGGCTTTGGCATACTCAAGAAAACAGAAATAGATGTTTTTCTGGAACTCTCTTGCTTTTTCGATGATCCAGCGGATATTGACAATTTGATCTCTGGTTCCTCTGCCTTTTCTAAAACCAGCTTGAACATCTTGGAGTTCACAGTTCACGTATTGCTGAAGCCTGGCTTGGAGAATTTTGAGCATTACTTTACTAGCGTGTGAGATGAGTGCAATTGTGTGGTAGTTTGAGCATTCTTTGGCATTGCCTTTCTTTGGGATTGGAATGAAAACTGACCTTTTCCAGTCCTATGGCCACTGCTGAGTTTTCCAGATTTGCTGGCATATAGAGTGCAGCACTTTCACAGCATCATCTTTCAGGATTTGAAATAGCTCAACTGGAATTCCATCACCTCCACTAGCTTTGTTCGTAGTGATGCTTTCTAAGGCCCACTTGACTTCACATTCCAGGATGTCTGGCTCTAGGTGATTGATCACACCATCGTGATTATCTGGGTCGTGAAGATCTTTTTTGTACAGTTCTTCTGTGTATTCTTGCCACCTCTTCTTGATATCTTCTGCTTCTGTTAGGTCCATACCATTTCTGTCCTTTATCGAGCCCATCTTTGCATGAAATGTTCCCTTGGTATCTCTAATTTTCTTGAAGAGATCTCTAGTCTTTCCCATTCTGTTGTTTTCCTCTATTTCTTTGCATTGATCACTGAGGAAGGCTTTCTTATCTCTCCTTGCTATTCTTTGGAACTCTGCATTCAGATAGGAATATCTTTCCTTTTCTCCTTTGCTTTTCCCTTCTCTTCTTTTCCCAGCTATTTGTAAGGCCTCCTCAGACAGCCATTTTGCTTTTTTGCATTTCTTTTCCATGGGGATGGTCTTGATCCCTGTCTCTGCTAATATAATATAATCAGTAACTAAAGTTTACTGATCTCTACATGAACTTTTTCACTTGATTTTCAAACCAACTATATGAAGCAGATATATTTCTTCTCCATGTTTTACAGATGAGAAGCAGTGAGTCCTAGCTGAGTTAAGAACCCAAGTAGGAAGTTCATGGCATTAAGACCTGAACTCTTGTTGGGAACAGGTTAGCAGAAGGAAGGAGTGGGAGGTTGGGGTTAGCAGATGTAAGCTAGTATATATAGAATGGATAAACAACAAGGTCCTACTGTATAGCACAGGCAACTATATTCAATATTTTACAATAAGCCATAATGGAAAAGAATATAATTATTGCAATATGTATAATTGAGTCACTTTGCTATACAGCAGAAACAACACAACACTGTAAACCAACAATACTTCAATAAAATTATTTTAAAATAATTAATTTTTTTTAATAATAAAGAAATAAATCCCCCTACTGATCCCTCTCTGTCTTCATCAGTTACGTTTCTTTCTCTCCTTCTCTTTACAGCACCACCTCTTGAAAGAGTCATCTGGACACATTCTCCTTGTTTCTCTTCTCCCTTTCACTCTTACACTCACTCTAAATAGGTTTTTGTCCCCAACATTCCAACAACAGTTTTTCCAGAGGACACCAGTGATTGCTAAGTTGCTAAATCTAGGGGTCATTTCACTTTCTGTCTCAACATCATTTTTTCTACCCTGAGATCCATCCTCGTTTTGTTCCCAGGAACCACACCCAGCCAATTACATTCTTACATGGCTCATAATCCCTTTCAATCTCTTTTGCTGGTAATTTCTCTTTCACATTTGTACATAATGGCATGCTGTAAGGTTTCATATTTGGATATTTTTCTCCTTTGTTTACAGCCACTCTCTGATGATCTTATTCACTGTAATGGCCTTAGTTGTATTTATTCATTTAACTTTGGCTGTGCTGGGTCTTCAGGGCTGCACGGGTTTTTCTCTAGTTGGGGTGACTAGGGGTTACTCTCTATTTGCAGTGCTAGGGCTTCTCACTACAGTGGCTTCTCTTGTTGGAGAGAATGGACTCTAGGGCGCATGGGCTTCAGTAGTTGCAGCCAGTGGGTTCAGTAATTGTGGCACATTGGCTTAGTTGCTCTACAGCATGTAGGATCTTCCCAGACCAGGTATCAAACTCATGTCTCCTGCATTGGTAGACAGATTCCTTACCACTGAGCTACCAGGTAAGCTGGGCTTTAATTTTAATGTCATCTATTAGGTGATGACTTCTCAGTTATTATCTCCAGCTTGGAACTTTTCTCTTAAATAACAAACCTGTGTGTCCAAATGACCATTGCCATCCGCAGCAATCTGCATAGCTTGCTCCCCACTTCCTTCATCTTGACTGGAAAAGTCACTTTCTCGGTGAAACCTGCCCTGAGCATCTTAAAATTCCGACCCCCTCTGCCAAACTATTTACATCCTCCTTTCCTGCTTTACTTTATCTTCGTAGCACTATCTAATGTATATTTAGTTATAGATCTTACTTATTATTTCTCCCCCTTGCCTTGAATATAAGCTCCAAGAGGCAATGGTTTCTGTCTTCTTTGTTCTTTACTATATCCCTCATGCCTACATTAGTGCATGGCATATATTGATAGCTATTGCTCAGTAATCACCAGTTGAATGCCTGATCCTATTTTCTAGCTGAAGGGACATGAGTTCTGGAACACAATTTCCCATGGTCATGGATCTAATAAACTGCAAAGCTTTGGACTGAACGCTATCCAATCAGACACCAAATGTCTTACTATTAGTATCATAGACTGCCTCTTTTTGAAAGAATTTTCTATGATCGTTTTAATACTTCAGCTTTCATTTGGGTAAATTATGTATCTGGGGGGTAGGGGATACTCAGCACTCCCCGCCTATATAGGACTACACTCTCTACCAAGACATGTTAAAACATAGTCAAGCAATATGGAAGGAAGTGTCAGGATGATATATCTTGCCTGAGGCATCCTGCTTTCAAGAGGTCCTGTTTCAGAGAACTTGATTCAGAGCTGAAAGGGAAATGTGTAATGCCCCTGCTTCATCCCTTCCTGTCACCCCCTCCTTCTTCTGCCCCCTCAAATAGTTCAAGGGAAGTTTTCCCACAGAACAAACATAGGAAGTAAAGGCTTGTCACATTCTACAGCTCCTCTAAAAAGTAAGATCTAGTTTAGAATATCAGGAATGTCTATTTTCTCGAAATAGACATTTAGAAGTTAATGTCCTTGCCTCTAAAGCAATTATACTCCAAAAAAATGATAATTGAGAGACTACCACTGACATATATACACTACCATGTGTAAAATACGTAGCAAGCTGGCAGCTGCCGTATAGCACAGGGAGCTCAGCTGGGTACTCTGTGACAACCTAGATGGGTGGGATGGGGGAGGGGTGGGAGGGAGACTCTAGAGGGAGGGGATATACGTATACTTATAGCTGATTCATGTTGTTGTAGAGCAGAAACCAATACAACATTGTAAAGCAATTATCCTCCAATTAAAAATAAAAAATAATTTTAAAAAAGAACAAATCTAAAACAAAAAGTCCTTGCCTCTCTAGCCACTTAGCCATAGGACTAGGATTGGTTGAAAGGGAGCACAATTTGTGCAAAAATATTACTCTCAGCCCTACCATTTTCCAGTGTTCAATCAGAACTTCTTTTAATTTTACTTTCCTTATCTTCTCGCATGGATTCTCTCGTGGTTCGATAGTAAAGAATCTGCCTGCAATGTGGGAGACCCAGGTTCGATCCCTGGGTTAGGAAGATCCCCTAGAGCAGGGAATGGCAACTCACTCCAGTATTCTTGCCTAGAGAATTCCATGGACAGAGGAGCCTGGCAGACTACAGTCCATGGGGTCACAAAGACTCGGACATGACTGAGTGACTACACTTCCTTATCTCTAAAATAGAAATAACAGTGCCACTTGAGAGAGTGGCTGCCACTATTAAAGAGAAAATGCACAAGCACTTAGGGCAAAGCTTACGAGCTGTCACGAAAGGCTATTTGTTTCTAACTGAAGTCAAACTGGATCTTATTGGTAGGATTTATGGCTGCTTATTCATTCCAGTAGTAGAGCAGATAGATTGGCTTCCTTGGAGGAAAAGAAAAGAGCTTTGCATAGATCTGATATGTGCCAAGTTGCTGTGTAAATAGTTTGCACGTATTATCAACGACTCTGTAAGGTAAGTGAAATTAGCTCCATCTCAGAGATGTGAAAACTCAGGTTCAAAGATGGTAAAGAATGGTTTCTGGCTTGTATTGTATAATCAGTAAGTAGCAGAATGAAGATTCTAATGCAAGTCTAACTTCAAAAAGCCCATCATTTGTACCAGAACAGCACCTCCACAAGCCTCTCAAATCCTTCCCCCACCATACAGTCTCCTTACGAGCTTTATGGCATGCTAACTATGAACTTAACTGTGAATATTTTTAGTATTCTTTGAGTTCTGTTCCTATGTGCTTCTCTGAAAGGATCAAAAATAAGGGAAGAATTCACAGAAGGACATCAGCAGGATCACCATATTCCTTGACTTGGGTTTCCTCTGCATTTCTTTCTCCATCTCTGTTCTAATCCCTCCAGTTTTTCTCTGTGCCTTGGGTGATACAGCATAATGCGTAAGAGATGGATTTAGCATCACACTTGGGTCTAAGTGCATCCTCCCTAACTAGTTGCCAGGGTATTGGGAAATGTTTAATTGAATCTCAATGTTCTCATCTAGAGAATGGGAATAATAATAGCTACTTGGTATTGAGATGAAGGATGGGAACAGCTTAACTGTGTTTTTCTCACTTTATAGTATGCCTACATGCGTGCACGCTCATGCTCAGTTGCTAAGTCATATCCAACTCTTTGAGACCCTAGGGACTGCCGCTTACCAGACTCCTCTGTCCATGGGATTTCCCAGGCAAGGATACTGGAGTGGGTTGCCATTTCCTCCTCCAGGGTATCTTCCTGACCCAGGAATAGAACCCAAGTCTCCTGCATCTCCTGCATTGGCAGGTGGATTCCTTACCATTGAGCCACCTGAGAAGCCCGGTATGCCTATAGCAAGTGTTTATTTGACAGAATAATTTAAATAAATTTGCTTTAAGCTTTGACATGAATCCCACAGGAGGTTTAAAAGGAAGAGTCTTTCCTGTCTCACAGCCCCAAAGCTTACATTCTTCTGAACATTTTCCCTTTCCTTTTACTCTTAGGCTTCTCTTTCTTCTGAGAAAGCAAGTGATCATCTAGTTACATTGTTCAATTTCAGATATTTAGTCTTAGATGCTTTCTCTCCTGGAGATTGCACTCACATTTTACAACAGTTTTCATAACGTTTGGGGCTGACTCTGTTTCTAGTCTATCTTACCAAAAGTAGTTGAAAGCAAGAGTCTCACTAGTTACTGATTGAATTATTAATCAGTATTATTGATGGAAGGGTGGTTGAACCATCTCTATGAAGCAATAATTCTCAAGCTTTGTTCACTGTCACATCATCATCACCTAGAAAATACTGCCACACAGCAGGAATGCAATAATAAACAAATGGACAAATGCTCTTTTTGACAATGTGCTTGTGGGGAAAAACACTGAGCAAGGCCCCCTAGTATACATACATGAACATATTAGTTATTATATTTGTATAAAATTTTATTACTATATATGTGTACACTAGAAGATACACACCAAAACAGAAACTAAAATGGATGAGATGGAAAGTTAGTAAGAATAAACGTTTTGCTATTATTTACTCATGTTTCAACAGTTCTCTCCTAAGACTTCAGAGGGAGCAGAGGCAAGGATGAGAGAAATACCAGTGGTAACTCCAAACCATTGTTAAGTTTCTCATCAATCTGTGCCCAGAAGCTTAAGCTTCCACAGTCACTAGTCCTTTCATTCTCTTCTTCTCTGCCCCCAATAAGGAACCCAAAGGCCTTTGCAGCGATAGATTTGCCCTGCATTCCTAGGAAAACCATGGTATTTCTTCATTGGCTGATCAAGAAGAAGGAAATGTTTATGTACTTTCCAGAGAATGTACGTAGAATTCTGTGTTTGTTTCCTCCAAAGTGCCAACAAAACAGTCAAAAAATTTATTACGGAGAACAAGATGGTGGAGGAGTAGGTGGACATGTAGTACATCTCTCCACTGATACATCAGGAATACACCTTCAGACACAGAAGTGCATGGAGAACACCAGCTGAGAGCAGACAGAAGTACCTGACCAGTAGAAAATAATACATAGAACCACATAAAACTTGGTAGGATGAAGAAACTAGGGGGAAAAACAGGAGTGTTAGTAGGACTGGGCCTGCCCTCAGCGGGTGGGGGAACTGAAGCAGGAGTCCTATCCCCACATCAGGGCAATTGTCTGAGTCAGAGGAGAAACATTTAAGGCTGAGAGTGAAACAGGTGATCTGTGGTAGCCTAAATGGAATGAGAATCAGACAGTCCTTGCCACAGCCATACGCACCCTGGACAGGGACGCAGGTCCCCTGGAAGGTGTAGCAGCTGGGAGCTGGAGTTTAGGGATTAAGGAGCAATCCCAGGGCGAGGGCTGCTGTTGACTATGGAGAGATGGATCAAGGGGATGTGAGGGAGGAGATTGTGGTGGAAAATGCCTGTGGAGGAAAGCCGGGCAGCCATGGAAGCAAGGTGATATTGCTGAGTCACGCGTAGAGGGTGGAGCTGTTAGGGGAAGCACACTAATTGAAACTGCCCACCCTAGCCAGGCACCATAGTAACCATTTGCATGAGTTGTTTCATGACAGGAGGTTCTGGTATGGAACACAACTAATAAGCCTCCACCAACCGGAAAAGTTCGGGAAAGGTCAAAAGGAGACGCCACATGTCCGACCACCTCCCAGAATCCTCCTCTCTGGCATCCATCTTGGCTGAACAATGCATACACCACCAGAAAGGACTCTGAATCAGAATGATTGGCTAAAGACAACCCAGAAACTAATCCCATCACCATAAAACCCAAGACTGCAAGCCATGTGACAGAACAGTTCTCCTGGGTTCCCTTACCCTCCTGCTCTCTGCCCAGGAGCCCTTTCCCAATAAAATCTCTTGCTTTGTCAGCACATGTGTCTCCCCAGACAATTCATTTCTGAGTATTAGACAAGAGCCCAATTTCAAGCCCTGAAAGGGGTCCCCCTTCCTGCAATAGCTGCACTACCTCCACATCTGACCCTCACAGGGGCAAACCCAAGTCCTCCAGGGCAGCCTCAGGAGCAAACCCCAGTGGACAACCCCCATGTGGAGGCAGAAATAAAACCACAATTGAAACCCAGAGGCAGCGTGGCTAAGGAAGAAGACCCAAAACCTTCCCATCAGCTGTACAAGCTGCAAATTAAATCCACATGATCAACTAGGCAGACTCTGTGTCTATGGAATATACAAAAGGACATTGAGAGCTCCCACAAAAGAAAACACACTAGTTCTGATAGCTGTGGACACTGGAGGCAAGAACACATAGGATTAGGACCAGATTAGAATCTGAGCTGCCCCCACAACAGATCCAGAGATCAGCACAGTGTTGGAGGGCATCCTAGGGAGGCGAGGTGGACTGTGACTCCCAGCAAGGGAAAGGACTCTGACAGCAGTGACTCAAGAAAAACATTTATGATTCTTATGTTTTGACTTGTTCTGTAGATTCTTTTGGATTTTTTTCTTTTTTTCCCCTTTTCCCCCTCCTCTGTTGGAGTTATTGATTTTATTGCCCCTATGAAATCTAATTAAGCTTTTGAGCTTTTTTTCCCCCTCAGTCACATTTTTTATTGTTATAAACCTCTGCCTCTACATTGGGGTTTTGCAGTTCCGTGGAGTTTTCCTTTTTCCTTTTCTCTCTTTTTAATTTTAATTTTTAATTTTTTAAACCTATTGTTATTTTTCTACATTTATTCCTTTGTTTGCTTTTCCTACTGTTCTTTTCCCCTTGCAGTTAACCTTTAGTGTATATAAATCTTCTTTATCTACCTCTATTTAACTTTGCATATCTAATCTTTGTTTTCTTTCTTTCCTTTCTCTCAAAATATTTGTTAGTTTTATTTTCACTGATTTATTCCCCAATTGACACCTTGCTTTAGTTTTGTTTTCCAGTTTGTGCTTTAGTTAGTTTTGTTCTTAACTGGTAGATATAATTTTTGCTTTCCTTTGTTTGCTGGATCAATCTGTTGTACTTTATTTTAGTTGGGTTATTTTGACTTTGCTTATGGGTATATATGTATATGTGTACATTCCATTATTTTAATTATTATTTAACTGATTTTGTAACTGCCATTTGTCTGGGGTTCATCTCTGGTTTCTCATTTTGGGGTATTTGTTTTAATCTCACTTAATGCAACAGCAAACCACTTGTGGAATCTTCATTACTGACCAGAGATCAAGCCCTGAGCCTTTGGAGTGGGAGCACTGACTCCAAGACCCTAGACTGCCAGGGAACTAACCCTAGGGAGTATCAAATAGTGAGAACTTACACAAAGGAAACACCTTGAATACAAGACCTGGCATCACCCAACCACCAGTAGCACCCCGTGCAGGACGCCTCATGCAAACAACAAACAGAACAAAAATACAAACCCGATCATCAGCAGACGGGAGGACCACCTCCCTCAGCCCTGCCCATCAGAGGAAGGACAAACAGACAAACAAAAACAGCGCAAACCTCACCCTATACAAAGCCAACACAAACCACTGGACCAAGCTTAGGAGGGCAGAAACCAAAAGGAAGAAAGAATTCAACCTTCAAGCCTGGGAAAAGGAGACCTCAAACACAATAAGTTAAAAAAAAAAGTGAAAAGGCAGAGAAATATTACACAAAAGAAGGAACAAATTAGAAACACAGAAGTCCAAATAAGTGAAGAGTAAATAGGCAAACTATCTGAAAAAGAATTCAGAATAATGATAGTAAAGATGATCAAAAACCCTGAAAACAGAATGGAAAAAATGCAAGCATCAATTAACAAAGACCTAGAAGAATTAAAGAACAAACATATAGAGACAAACAATGCAATGACTGAAATTAAAAATACTCTGGAAGGAATCAATAGCAGAATATCTGAAGCAGAAGAACGAATCAGTGAGCTGGAAGATAAAATGGTGGAAATAACTTCTGAAGAGCAGAATAAAGTAAAAAGAATGGGAAGAACTGAGTATAGTCACAGAGACCTCTGGGACAATATCAAACACACCACCATTCTTATTATAGGGGTCCCAGAAGAAGAAGAGAAAAAGAGAGAGTATGAGAAAAATTTTGAAGAGATTATAGTTGAAAATTTCCCCAACATGGAAGAGGAAATAGCCAATCAAGTCCAAGAGGTTCGAAGAGTCCCATACAGGATAAACCCAAGGAGAAACATACCAAGACACATACTAATCAAACTAAACAAGACTAAACACAAAGAAAGAATATTAAAAGCAGCAAGGGAAAAGCAACAAGTAACATACAAGGGAAACCCCAAATGTTTAATAACTGATCTTTCAGCAGAAACTCTGCAGGCCAGAAGGGAAGGGCAAAATATTTTCAATGTACTGAAATGGAAAAATCTACAACCAAGATTACTGTATCCGGCAAGGATCTGATTCAAAATTGATGGAGAAATAAAAAGCTTTTCAGACAAGCAAAAGTTAAGAGAATTCAGTACCACCAAACCAACTTTACAACAAATGTTAAAGGGACTTATATAGTCAAGAAATACAAGAGAAGAAAAAAGATCTACAAAATCAACCCCAAACAGTTAAGAAAATGGCAATAGGGACATATATAACAATAATTACTTTAAATGTAAATGGATCAAATGCTCCAACCAAGAGACACAGCCCGGCTGAATGGATACAAAAACAAGACCTATATATATATATATATATGCTGTCTACAAGGAACGCACTTCAGACCTAAAGACACATATAGACTGAAAGTTAGAGGATGGAAAAATATATTCCATGCCAACGAGAAGCAAAAGAAAGCTGGAGTAGCAATCCTCATATCAGACAAAACAGACCTTAAAATAAAGAAGATTACAAGAGATAAGGAAGGACACCACATAATATTCAAGGGGTCAATCCAAAAGGAACACATAACAATTGTAAATATCTATGCACCCAACATACAAGCACCTCAATACATGACAAACACTAACAGACATAAAAGGAGAAATTGACAGTAACACAATGATAGTAGGAGACTTTAACACCCCACGCACACCAATGGACAGATCATCAAAACAGAAAATTAATAAGGAAACACAAGTCTTAACTGATATATAAGATGAGATGGATTTCACTGATATCTTCAGGACTCAAATACAGAAGACTACACCTTCTTCTCGAGTGCACATGGAACATTCTCCAGGATAGACCACATTTTGGGTCACAAATCAAACCTCAGTAAATTTAAGAAAATTGAAATCGTATCAAGCATCTTCTCCGACCACAACGCTATGAGACTAGATATCAATTACAAGAAAAAAACTGCAAGAAACACAAACATATGGAGATTAAACAATATGTTTCTAAATAACCAACAGGTTACTGAAGAAATCAAAAGAGAAATCAAAATATTTCTAGAAACAAATGACAATGAAAACACGACACTCAAAACCTATGGGATGCAGCAAAAGCAATTCTAAGAGGGAAGTCTATAGCAATACAACCCTACCTCAAAAAACAAGAAAAACATCGAATAGACAACCTAACTTTACACCTAAAACAACTGGAAAAAGAACAACAAAAACAACAACAAAAAACCCCACAAAGTTAGTAGAAGGAGAGAAATCATAAAGATCTGAGCAGAAATAAATGAAAAAGAAATGAAAGAAACAATAGTAAAGATAAATAAAACTAAAACCTGGTTCTTTGGGAAGAGAAACAAAATTGACAAACCTTTGGCCAGACTCATCAAGAAAAAAAGAGAGAGGAATCAAATTAACAAAATTAGAAATTAAAAAGGAGAGATTACAACAGACAATGCAGAAAAACAAAAGATTATAAGAGACTGCTATGAACAATTATATGGCAATAAAATGGATAACCTGGAAGAAAAGGACAGATTCTTAGAAAAATTCAGTCTTCCAAGACTGAACCAGGAAGATATAGAAATTATGAGCCACTCAATTCAGTTCAGTTCAGTTCAGTCGCTCAGTCATGTCCAACTCTTTGCGACCCCAAGAACTGCAGCACGCCAGGCCTCCCTGTCCATCACCAACTCCCGGAGTCCACCCAAACCCATGTCCAACGAGTTGATGATGCCATCCAGCCATCTCATCCTCTGTCGTCCCCTTCTCCTCCTGCCCTCAATCTTTCCCAGCATCAGGGTCTTTTCCAATGAGTCAGCTCTTCGCATCAGGTGCCAAAGTATTGGAGTTTCAGCTTCAACATCAGCCCTTCCAATGAACACCCAGGACTGATCTCCTTTAGGATGGACTGGTTGGATCTCCTTGCAGTCCAAGGGACTCTCAAGAGTCTTCTCCAACACCACAGTTCAAAAGCATCAATTCTTCGGCGCTCAGCTTTCTTCACCATCCAACTCTCACATCCATACATGACTACTGAAAAAACCGTAGCCTTGACTAGACGGACCTTTGTTGGCAAAGTAATGTCTCTGCTTTTTAATATGCTATCTAGGTTGGTCGTAACTTTCCTTCCAAGGAGTGAGTGTCTTTTAATTTCATGGCTGCAGTGATTTTGGAGCCCAGAAAAATAAAGTCAGCCCCTGTTTCCACTGTTTCCCCACCTATCTGCCATGAAGTGATGGGACCAGATGCCATGATCTTAGTTTTCTGAACATTGAGCTTTAAGCCAACTTTCACTCTTCACTTTCACTTTCATCAAGAGGCTGTTTAGTTCTTCTTCACTTTCTGCCATAAGGGTGGTGTCATCTGCGTATCTGAGGTTATTGATATTTCTCCCAGCAATCTTGATTCCAGCTTGTGCTTCATCCAGCCCAGCGTTTCTTATGATGTACTCTGCATATAAGTTAAATTAGCAGGGTGACAATATACAGCCTTGATGTACTCCTTTTCCTATTTGGAACCAGTCTGTTGTTCCGTGTCTAGTTCTAAGCACTGAAATTGAAGCTGTGATAAAAAAATCTCCCCCAAAAACAAAAGCCCAGGACCAGATGGCTTCACAGGAGAATTCTAGCAAATATTTAGAGAAGAGCTAATGCCTATCCTTCTAAAACTCTTTCAAAAAACTGCAGAGACAGAAACACTTCCAAAATCACTCTATGAGGCCACCATCACCCTGATACCAAAACCAGACAAAGACAACACTAAAAAAGAAAACTACAGGCCAATATTACTGATGAGCATATATGGAAATATTCTCAACAAAAATTTAACAAACAGAATTCAACAACACATCAAAAAACTCGTACACCATGATCAAGCTAGGTTTATTCCAGCAATGCAAGGATTCTTCAATATATGAAAATCAATCAATGTGACATACCATATTAACAAATTGAAAGATAAAAACCATATGATCATCTCAATAGATGCATAAAAAGTCTTTGCCAAAATTCAGCACCCATTTATGATTAAAACTCTTCAAAAAATGGGCATAGAAGTAATTTACCTCAACAGAGTAAAGGCCATATATGATAAGCCTACAGCAAACATTATTCTCAATGGTGGAAAACTGAAAGCATCCCCCCTAAGATCAGGAATAAGACAAGGGTGTCCACTTTCCCCACTATTATTCAACATAGTTCTAGAAGTCTTAGCTACAGCAATCAGAGAAGAAAAAGAAATACAAGGAATCCAGATTGGAAAAGAACAAGTAAAGCTCTCACTGTTTGCAGATGATATGATACTGTACATAGAAAACCCTAAAGATAGTATCAGAAAATTACTAGAGCTAATCAGTGAATTTAGCAAAGTTGCAGGATACAAAATCAATCACAGAAATCACTTGCATTTCTATATACTAACAATGAAAAAGCAGAAAGAGAAATTAAGGAATCAATCCCATTCACCATTGCAACAAAAAGAATTAAATATCTAGAAATAAACTTACTTAAGGAGACAAAAGAACTGTACACAGAAAATTATAAGACACTAATGAAAGAAATCAAAGATAACATATTCCTGGGTAGGAATCCCATGTTCCTAGGTAGGGGGAATCAATATTGTGAAAATGACTATACTACCAAACACAATCTACACATTCAATGTGATCCCTATCAAATTACCAATGTCACTTTTCACAGAACTGGAACAAAAAATTTCACAATTCATATGGAAAACAAAAGACTCTGAATAGCCAAAGCAGTCTTGAGAAAGAAGAATGGAGCTGGAGAAATCAATCTTCCTGACTTCAGATTATACTACAAAGCTACAGTCATCAAGACAGTATCGTACTGGCACAAAAACAGAAATATAGACCAATGGAACAAGATAGAAAGCTCAGAAATAAACCTATGCACCTATGGGGACTGTATCTTTGACAAAGGAGGCAAGAATATACAATGGGGCAAAGACAGCCTCTTCAATAAATGGTGCTGGGAAAACTGGACAGCTACATGTAAAAGAATGAAATTAGAACACTTCCTAACACCAGATAGGATAAAGATAACACAAAGATAAACTCAAAATGGATTAAAGACCTAAGTGTAAGACCAGAAACTATAAAACTCTTAGAGGAAAATATAGGCAGAACACTCAATGACATAAATCAAAGCAAGATCCCCCATACCCACCTCCTAGAGTAAAGGAAATAAAAACAAAAGTAAACAAATGGGACCTGATTAAACTTAAAAGCCTTTGCACAGCAAAGGAAACTATAAGCAAGGTGAAAAGACAACCCTCAGAATGGGAGACAATAATAGCAAATGAAACAACTGACAAAGGATTAATTTCCAAAATATACAAGCAACTCATACAACTCAATACCAGAAAAACAAACAACCCAATCAAAAACTGGGAAAAAGACCTAAACAGACATTTCTCCAAAGAAGATATACAGATGGCTAACAAACACATGAAAATATGCTCAACATCACTCATTATTAGAGGAATGCAACTCAAGACTACAATGAGATATCATCGCACACTGGTCAGAATGTCCATCATCAAAAAGTCTACGAACTATGAATGCTGGAGAGGCTGTGGAGAAAAGGGAACACTCTTGCACATGTTGGTGGGAATGTGAATTGATACAGCCACTGTGGAAGATGGTATGGAGATTCCTTAAAAAACTAGGAATAAAATCACCATATGACTCAGCAATCCCACACCTAGGCATATATCCTGAGGAAACTAAAATTGAAAAAGACACATGTATCCCATTGTTCATTGCAGCACTATTTACAATAGCTAGAACATGGAAGCAAACTAGATGTCCATCGACAAATGAATGGATAAAGAAGTCATGATACATATACACAAAAGATTATTACTCAGTCATAAAAAGGAACGCCTTTGAGTCAGTTCTAATGAGGTGGATGAACCTAGATCCTATTATACAGAGTAAAGTGAGTCAGAAAGAGAAAGATAAATATCATATTCTAATGCATATATACGGAATCTAGAAAAATGGTTCTAAAGAATTTACTTACAGGGCAGCAATGGAGAAACAGGCAAAGAGAATAGACTTGTGGACATGGGGAGAGGGAAGGAGAGGGTGAGATGTATGGAAAGAGTAACATGGAAACTTACATTACCATATGTAAAATAGATAGCTAAAGGGAATTTGCTGTATGGCTAAGGAAACTCAAACTGGGGCCCTGTATCAACCTAGAGGGGTGGGATGGGGAGGGAGATATGAGGGAAGTTCAAAAGGGAGGGGATATATGTATGTCTATGGCTGATTCATGTTGAGGTTTGACAGAAAACAACAAAATTCTGTAATCCTTCAATAAAAAAATAAATAATTTTTAAAAAGTGTATTACACATATGTTATTTTCAGGTGCTAAAAATTAAGGAATCACTACAGTTTCACATGCCCCAGCTTCTCATCCTAAAACTACAGTTTCCAAGAGAGATGGAGGAGCCATCTTTCTCTCTGCTCCCTATATCTTCCTCTCCACCCTGAGAATCTTCAAAATCAAGGGTTCCTTACCTTAGAAGTCTGAGATGATCAGGTAATAGGGGGAGGAGGGATACTTTCAGGGTAAATCATAAGTGAAACAGAGAGAGGCAGGGCAGGAAATCAAGATCCATGAAGAGCTGGCTTGGAGGAAGTTTTTATTGAAATGAAATTGAAAGGTAAACAGAATTTCACTGATGGCAATAGGTTGATAGAAATCTTGAGAGCAAGAGAGATAAGACACAAGAATTTTATGGAGGAATCAGAAATGGGAATTTTACCACAGGATATAAATCGAGTCCTCATAAATGTTCTACAGGAAGTTCTAATAAACATTTGAAGCACATGTGTGCTCAGTTGTGTCTGACTCTTTGCGACTCCATAGATGGTAGTGGGCCAAGCTCCTCTGTCTATGGGATTTTCCAGGCAAGAATATTGGAGTGGTTTGCAATTTCCTATGCCAGAGGATCTTCCTGATCCAGGGATCAAACCCATCTCTAGCATCTCCTGCATTGACAGGCAGATTCTATTCCACTGTGCCACTTGGGAAGCCCACTGCAGACTGTTATTTTGAGTGAGATTCCATGCTAGACATTGTAAATCCCCTGCCCCACCCCACCCCTGTTTTTATTTATTTTATATGAGTAGTAATGAGGCACAAATCTTTTTTTAATCTCTTGAATAGACTAATGAAGTAATACATCAACATTCAAATAGTGTCTGAGACAAACTCAAATATTACTTTTCCTCACTTTGAACCAGAAGCATAGTATATCCATGCAACTACACTTTTACCCTCATGTGGCTCAGATGTATATTTCTCTACTGTGATAAATACTTATAAAATAAAATGTATTGATTAATAAATGCTATTTGGAAGCCAAAGGAAATCTTTTGAGTTCTGAGATCCATAGTTAGGAAAAATGCAAAGAGAGGAGCACATTGGTGACAGACAAGTCTGGAGTCATGCAGTTGCATCATTTAAACCCCATGGTGTGATGGAGCAGGTTAATCAATTAAGAAGCACAGAATCTGGCTGTTGAAATTCTACTTCTGTGTTTCCTATAAAAAGGATGGCCCACCTGCAACCCCAGAAAGAACTTCTTAATGGCCAAATAGCAGAGAAGACACACAGAACTGGAAGACTCTCAAAGCAAGACTGAAAAATGTTGAATTCAGATAGGACACCCTTAGGAAAAAGAAAATTTCACAGACTATCACTCACATTACCACCACTATCAAGCTTAAATCTCACATCCAGTTGGAAAATTAAAAAGTGGATACAATATTGATGACTCTAATCTCATACTATGCACTGATTTCTTTAAGTTGTAATACCTAAACTATTTCTAATTTGTCTCATTACATAAACTTTGTTTCTAAAAATAATATAGATAAAGATAGAAACAACCTAAATGCCCATCAGCAGACGAGTGGATAAAGAAGATATCTATTTCATATATGCAATGGAATAGTATTCAGTCGTAAGATGAAATCTTGCCATCTGTAACAACATGGATGGATCTTCAGGATGTAAGTGAAATAAGTCAGATGGAAAAAGACAAATACTGTACAATATCACTCATATGTGGAATCTGAAATAAAACAAAATGGGAACAAATGAACAAATCAAAAACAAACAAAAACAAACACATGGATACAGAGAACTGAGTGGTGGTCACCAGAGGAGATGGGGTGGGGAGGAGGGAGAAGTGGGTAAAGGGGGTCAAATGTATTATTTCGGATGGAATCTAAACTTTTGGTGGTGAGCACCCTGCAGTGTTTAATATTCTCACATAAGAGAGAAACATGTGAAGGTATTTTACAATTTAAAATAGCAACAAGTAGATAGGTAAGTTAGAGAGAGAAATGAAGAAATTACATTTAATTTTAAAAAGTAAGGAAAGAAGACAAGTAGGGATAAAGGAAAACATGCTGAAGACCCAGAGCAATGGAAAGTAGGTAAAAGGAGACTTTTGAGAACAGAGAGGGACGACTCAAGAAAACTTTTGGGAAATATCACCACGATCATTTGTGTGTCCCAAGCACATCTCAGACATTTCCTTGCTAGATTAAGCAAGTATTCCAATTTTGTTCAATTGATCAGAAAAAGAAAAAAAGATAGAAAAAAGACAATAGAGGCATCTGAACTCCTTAGGCAAGAAGGAGCCAGAGTTAGAAGTTGCTGTGAAATCAGTACCTTTGGATGAGTTTCAAAGATTGGTAAATGAGTCACCTATGTTAATTGCCTCATGGAAAGAATTGTTTCTGTTGGCAAGATAGGAAAAGGGATCAGCTACACTTTTATATGAGTGATTAGAAAATGTGGGTGGAAACTGAATGAGGCAAGACTGTTCATTCCAAACATCCAAGTGTCAGCAATCATCGCCAAATAGACACCACAAACTTTCTTTCTCAGGCTATGCTCCAGAGCCTGCTACATTGTATTGTATAGTTGATGCAATCACCTGTGAGATGATTCATTCAAAATTTCCTATCACTCCTCATTCAAAGTGCTGATGTTCTGTGAGGTAAGAGCTAGTTTCATCACCATTTCACAAGCAAAGATATTGAAGCACAAAAAGTTTAAATTATTCACAAGACTCCACACCTGGCAAGTGGTCCAGTGAAGCCTTTATCATTCTGTCTTCCCATTCTAGGGAAAAAGATGATCAGATCACCAGCTACCCAAAAAGGAGCAAGGGTTACCCCAGGAGGAGGAATGAGGGGCCAAAGACACTATTTCATTTTTTTTCAGCTTTGTATAAAGTCACATGAAAAAAAAAGAATTGGGAGAAAGACTGGAGAGAAGGTGGAGATGGAGGTGAAGAGATGTGGTACCTCATTGGACTTGATACCACAAACTTAGATGAGTGTGAAATTTAAAAGCCCTGAAACTGGTAGGGAACAGGATGAGGAGACCCTGGGAACTTGGTTGGTAGAAATTCTTTAAAGGATAAGGGAGGAACAGAAAGGAAGCAGGCACAAACCAATTCATTTCTGCCCAATCATCGACACATAAAATAATCTCCTAATATCAAATACATTATCATCCTCAGTGGAAGACTTTCAGAAGCTTTGTCATAGAAAGCTAGGATTGTATACAACATGAACAAAAATTAGAAACTATAGTCAATAAGAATGTATTAACACAAGACTCTAGGCTAGGCTTGGGGAATAAATATAAAATACATACATTCTAGATTCTTTGTCAGATTTTTTAAAAATCCAATTATATTCTTATCACTAAAAGCAATTGGTCCTATGTAAACTATTTTAGAAATTTTGCAAGGTATTTCATAAAATAAGTTCCAAAATTTGGAATAACTTTTTGTTTCACTTGGGTTACAATGATTAAAAGCCTTACTATGACATGTGTTAGAACTGTGACTTTTGGTTAATATCTTACTTCTGAGTTACAATTTTTTCATTGTTAAAACAAGGATGGCAAAATATATCTTGGAGTTCTCTTGAGGATACAGATAAAAATAAGATAATGTGTGTAAGAATGAGTTCTAATGGATGAATGGTACAGAAAACCAATGTAAGGCATGGGCTTTGCAGCCTGATGGACCTCACTCACTGCAGTGCAACCCTGGGCAATTTTCTTGATCCTCATAAACCTTTTCCCTTAACTTTAACATGGGAATAACAATAGAAATTTGTTAAAAAGGATCGAATGAGATAATGTTGCTATAGTATAGTATCTGTCACAGAGCAAGTACTCAAAATTGGTAGCTATCATTCACTAACATATTCCTTCAGTATTTATTTGTTGAGAGCCTATTATGAGACTAAGGATACAGAAATCAACAAAATATACTCCCAAATTCAAGAAATCCATGTTATAATAAAAGGGAATAGTCAATAAACAGAGAAACAAATGAATATCTACTATGTCAAGACATAATAAGCATAGTGAGGAAAATTAAAGAAGGAAAAAGGGTTATAGGGAGTGACAGAGGTACCAGTGTATATCAGGCCATCTGGGATGGCCTGATGAGACACCATCTAAGTAGAGACATGAAGGAAATGAGAGAAAGAGCCATGGAAATATTTAGAAGAATAGGGTTCTGAGAAGCAGAAGGAGAAACTGCAAAGGCTCTGAGGCAGGAATGTGTTTGCCATTGTCCAGGAACAGCAGAGGCCAACTGGCCTGGAAGAAAATGGACAAGCACAAAGTTGTTGAAAATGGTCCAGAAAGGAACAAGGAGCAGGAAAATGTAGGGCCTCATATGCTACGCAAAGGACTAGAATTTTACTATGAATGACATGAGAAGCTACTGAGATATTTTCATTTCAGGCACAATGGAAATGAAGGGGACGAGTGAGGAGAAAATTCTAAGAGCTCACATGAAAGATAATAGTAAGCTAGATGAAGTTCATACAGAAGTGGTCAGATGGAGTAGAGAAGTTGTCAGTTAGTGGAGAAGTGGTCAGATTCTGGATGGACTTTGTAGAAATAGCTGGCAGAATTTACTGATGGGTTACATGTGAATAAAAGAGATGTGAAAAATTAGCTGTGAATAAAAGAGAAGGCCCAAGAATTTCTCTTCTCAGCTGAGCAAGTAGAAAGAAATAAAGGTGTCATTTACTAAGATGGGAATGACCATGGAAAGGAGTTGTTCAGTCGCTCAGTCTCTGTGACCCCATGGCAAGGAGAGAGGCAAACACAGAAGAGTTCAGTTTTGGATACACTACAGTGAGAGATGCCTACTGGGCATTGAAGGTAAAGATGCCAGTTAGGTTATCTGGATATGTAAGCATAGATCAGAGCGAAATTCCAGGGCGGAAACATAAATTTGGGAGTTATCCATCAGAGGATTGGATGCATTTACTTAAAGGGTCCATGTTGATAGAGAAGGGAGATCAAAAGCTCCGAGGCATTTCAAAGCTTAGAGTTTGGTGGAACGAGGAACTAACAAAGGAGAATGAGGGGAGACAAGTGAGATGGGAAAAGACCTAGGAGAGAGAGTAAGTTGTGGAAGCCAAGGGATGAATGTGTTTCCAGAAGAAACAATCAGCTACTTCCAGTATGTAGGGTGAGGTGAAGTCAGAACCAGTCGCTGAATGTGGCAATGTAGAGGTTTTTGCTGCTGCTGCTGCTGCTGCTAAGTCGCTTCAGTCGTGTCTGACTCTGTGCGACCCCATAGACGGCAGCCCACCAGGCTCCGCCGTCCCTGGGATTCTCCAGGCAAGAACACTGGAGTGGGTTGCCATTTCCTTCTCCAGTGCATGAAAGGGGAAAGTGAAAGTGAAGTCGCTCAGTCGTGTCCGACTCTTAGCGACCCCATGGACTGTAGCCTACCAGGCTCCTCCGTCCATGGGATTTTCCAGGCAAGAGTACTGGAGTGGGGTGCCGTTGCCTTCTCCGGTAGAGGTTTTTAGTGACCTTAAAAAGCACTGTTCTGGTAGGAGGGGTGAGAGTGAAAGCTTTGATGAGTAGGTTCAAGGGAGAAGGAAGGAAAAGAATTGGAGACAAGGAAACAACACATTCAAGAAAGTTTGCTGCCAAATAAAGGAGAAATGGAGGCACTGAAAGGAAAATGAGAGAACTAAACTGGGAGGATGGGTTTAAGGAATTGATTTTGTTGTTGTTGTTGTTTATTTTTAAGATGGAGTCTACTGAAGCATGTCTGAAAGTTAATTGGAATGATCCAGTAAGAAGAGGAAAAATGAGGGACTCTAAAAAAAAAAAGAGGACCCAACTGCAAGAGCCTTGTCTTTGAGCACATCTATTTCTGCTTTTTTGGCTGTGCCAAAGCCTTTGACTGTGTGGATCACAATAAACTGTGGAAAATTCTGAAAGAGATGGGAATACCAGACCATCTGACCTGTCTCTTGAGAAACCTGTATGCAGGTCAGGAAGCAACAGTTAGAACTGGACATGGAACAACAGACTGGTTCCAAATAAGAGAAGGAGTACGTCAAGGCTGTATATTGTCACCCTGCTTATTTAACTGATATGCAAAGTACATCAAGAGAAACGCTGGGCTGGAGGAAGCACAATCTAGAATCAAGATTGCCGGGAGAAATTATCAATAACCTCAGATATGCAGATGACACCACTCTTATGGCAGAAAACGAAGAAGAACTAAAGAGCCTCTTGATGAAAGTGAAAGAGGAGAGTGAAAAAGTTGGCTTAAAGCTCAACGTTCAGAAAACTAAGATCATGGCATCTGGTCCCATCACTTCATGGGAAATAGATGGGGAAACAGTGGAAACAGTGTCAGACTTTATTTTGGGGAGCTCCAAAATCACTGCTGATGGTGGTTGCAGCCATGAAATTAAAAGACGCTTACTCCTTGGAAGGAAGGTTATGACCAACCTAGATAGCATATTGAAAAGCAGAGACATTACTTTGTCAACAAAGGTCCGTCTAGTCAAGGCTATGGTTTTTCCAGTGGTCATGTGTGGATGTGAGAGTTTGGCAGTGAAGAAAGCTGAGCGCCGCAGAATTGATGCCTTTGAACTGTGGTGTTGGAGAAGACTCTTGAGAGTCCCTTGGACTGCAAGGAGATCCAACCAGTCCATCCTAAAGGAGATCAGTCCTGGGTGTTCATTGGAAGGACTGATGTTGAAGCTGAAACTCCAATACTTTGGCCACTTCATGAGAAGAGTTGACTCATTGGGAAAGACCTTAATGCTGGGAAGGATTGGGGGCAGGAGGAGAAGGGGACAACAGAGGATGAGATGGTTGGATGGCATCACCGACTCGATGGACATGGGTTTGGGTAAACTCCAGGAGTTGGTGATGGACAGGGAGGCCTGGCGTGCTGCGATTCGTGGGGTCGCAAAGAGTCGGATGCGACTGAGGGACTGAACTGAACTGAACTGTCTTTGAGTGGGAGAGGGAAGATGGGATCCGGGAGAAAAATGTAGCCATAGGGCTGAGACAGGGATGTGGACCGCTCATCCCCAGAAGGCAGGAAAGCAAAACACTAGGCAGGTGGGTGGAAATACGTGGTGGTAGAACTATAAAAAGTATTTGTTCATATTGGTTCCTTTTTCTCAGTGAAACAAGAGGAAAGGTAATCAAATGGGATTGAAGAGAGTCATCTCAGATTTGGGGCTAATGATTGGGCTTGAGAAATAAAAAAGACCACTGGTCAGCAAAAAATGTCCTTTTGGAGTTAGAGATTGTTGTTCTGTCGCTAAGTGACATACTAACATTTTTGTTCCTAAGTTTATAACAGCATTTAATGGAATTTTTTTGAACTTATTTAAAACACATCCTTAAGAAATGCTTTTCCAACAGGATTTAGTTCTATGTTTGTTACTGGATGTATAAATTGATAATTCTTGGGAATGTAAGTGCAGTGTGTTGAATGATGTCTTTATTTCATGGATCTTTTTCAACCTTTACAAGTTGGTAATTTTTCTGGGCTCCAAAATCACTGCAGATGGTGATAGCAGCCATGAAATTAAAAGATGCTTATTCCTTGGAAGGAAAATTATGACCTATTGCAAAGTTAAAAAATAGAAAATAAACTAACTAAAAAAAACGAAAAAGAAAATTATGACCAACCTAGACAGCATATTAAAAAGCAGAGACATTACTTTGTCAACAAAGGTCTGTCTAGTCAAGGCTATGGTTTTTCCAGTGATCATGTATGGATGTGAGAGTTGGACCATAAAGAAAGCTGAGCACTGAAGAATTGATGCTTTTGAACTTTGGTGTTGGAGAAGACTCTTGAGAGTCCCTTGGACTGCAAGGAGATCCAATCAGTCCATCCTAAAGGAGATCAGTCCTGGGTGTTCATTGGAAGGGCTGATGTTGAAGCTGAAACTCCAATAATTTGGCCACCTCATGTGAAGAGCTGACTCATTTGAAAAGACCCCGGTGCTAGTAAAGATTGAGGGCAGGAGGAGAAGGGGACGACAGAGGATGAGATGGTTGGATGGCATCACCGACTCAATGGACATGGGTTAGGGTGGATTCGGGAGTTGGTGATGGACAGGGAGGCCTGGCGTACTGCGATTCATGGGGTCACAAAGAGTCGGACACGACTGAGTGACTGAACTGAACTGAATGCAGATATAAATTTTTTTTTCCTCAAACAGACTGGAATTAAGCAACAATAGACTCTAAAGTACTTAATTGTTTTATTTCTATATGAGACTCAATCCCAACAATTTTTCTAACAGATAGTAGGGCTCCATATGTTTCTAACCCTAGGGAAAATTCCTATTGGTACTAATTTAATGAAGATAATTAAGAAAGAAAGTAAACTTGAAAATACATTTATTCACTCTAAAAAGAAGGACTGGTTTAGAAGACACTGTCTACTTTTATGTATTTTAATATTTTGTTCATTTTTGTTTTACAATAAATAATTAATGACTAAATTAATTCATCTTTCAATAGTTTCTATATTTTACTGTCTGCATCAACATATAATTTTTTTGCCCTACGCATAAAGAAATGGGTCTATTCCCTGGTGACTCGGTGGTAAAGAATCCACTTGCGATGCAGAAGATGCAGGTTTGATCCCTGGATCAGGAAGATTCCCTGAAGAAGGAAATGGCAACCCATTCCAGTATTCTTGCCTGGAAAATCCCATGGTCAGAGGAGCCTGGCAGGCTACAGTTCATGGGGTCTCAAGAGTTAGACACGACTTAGCTACTAAACCACCACCAAGTTGATATTATTCAGAAGAAAAAATAGAAGAGAGATGAAAGACTGAATCCTGAGCCTGCAAAGCAATGAAACTGAAAATGTTACAGCATATGGTTTTTATTACTTTCCCAAAAGACCCCACATGTTTAACAGGAGAATGAACTAGACAGAAAGTGATTTGACTCCAGTTTCTCAATAAGTATGGCTTTTCTGATTCAAACAGGAATAAGGCCAATTACTTGCATGTTTTAGAGTCATATGAAAATGAAAGTGAAAGTTGCTCAGTCGAGTTCAACTCTTTGCGACCCTATGGACTATACAGTACATGGAATTCTCCAGGCCAGAATCTACCCACTGGAGTGGGTAGACTTTCCCTTCTCCAGGGGATTTTCCCAACCCAGGTATCCTGCATTGTAGGCAGATTCTTTACCAGCTGAGCCACAAGGGAAGCCCAAGAATACTGGAGTGGGTAGCCTATCACTTCTCCAGTGGATCTTCCCCCAGGAATCAAACCGGGGTCTCATGCATTGGGTGGATTCTTCACCAATTGAGCTATGAGGGAAGCCCATTTAGAGTCATATGGCCTCAAGGAAAACACATCATTAGGACATGAGCACCACTGGAATGAGAAAGACAGATCAGTCAAAAACTGATAACTATTACAAAGAACATTTTCATATAATTTAGACATGTGGAAGAGGGTTTCCAGAAAATATGACACCATATGAATGGGTCTGAATAAGTCATAAATTGGTTAAGGATAGTTTTCATATACATACTAAGACATTTTGATGTTTTATGCAAATTGATATTGTTCAATGGAAGGAAGGAAGGAAGGAAAGGGTTCACTTATTAATCATTTCTCTTCACCATTCGTTTCATCTTTTTCCATCTCATAGACTACTATTAACATCTTATTAACTATTAATAGTTAGCCATCATTAACTATTAATAACTTCCCTGCTGGCTCATATGTTAAAGAATCTGCCTGCAATGTGGAGACCTGGGTTCAGTCCCTGGGTTGGGAAGATCCCCTGGAGAATCCCCATGGACAGAGGAGCCTGGTGGGCTGCAGTCCGTGGGATCAACAAAGAGTCGGACACGACTAAGCAACTAACACTTCACTTCACTATTAACATCTTAAATTTAATGATGAAATATTTTTAAATGGCTTCCATTTAGGAATCCCATGGGTGCCCCTGTGGCCAGTGTGAGTGATAGCCCCTCTGTTATCAGAGCCTCCTATCTCAGTTGATAACCATCCAGCTCAAAGTTGATGAAATTCTGATGTCTTTTAATGAACAACATTATCTACTGAAAAAAGCACAACTCTTCTACAGGCTTGGCAACTAAAACTTGGAAGCTGCTCACAACAGTTGGGATTTCCTTTGGGAGTTAATGAAGATGAAAAAATAGAGACATGTTCCAGTGCTGAGCAGCCTCAGCACTGAGGGTGGTTGGATGTGTGTGTAGTGTGAGCAAAGGTGCTGGTTATATCTGGTTGCCTCTCCAAGCCAAAAGAGAGGTCCACATCACCGATTAGGTAGAATAGTCTTTTTTTCCAAGCCGGGGGCCAGGGGTGGGGGTGGGGGGTGAATTTCCAGATAGAATCGTTGAAATCCTCAGAAAGGACGAGAAAGTAATCTTGAGAGATTCCCCAAAATAGCTCCAGCAGAATGAAAGTGACATCCAATCATCCATAGAATGAAATCACATCTTGGTCAGTTGGATCTTAAATAAATAATCTCTTTTGTATTTTATGAAACGACTAAATATTTTATTTCTGACTTATCTCTAAAACTATTGGAGAAATATGTTTATGTGTGTGTGTGTTGAAAATTTAAGCCATTCAAAAGTAGATATTGAAGCCTCTTCTATCCTTTCTGTTTCTTAGAGGTAACTATTACTAATATTTAGGTACTTATGTTTTAACTATTCTTCTACCCTTACAGACATTTTTATAATGCAAATAAAATAATACTGTTCGACAATGTGCTTTTCTATTTTGTAACAAGTCATATCCTTCTTATCAGGCTATATAGGTCAACAGTTTTTTAATAACTGCAAAGTGCATCATATGGGAACACCTACATTTTTCTTGAAAGACATGTTTCCATTAGATTACATGGATGGTGGTTAGTTTTTTCTATTTTCTCTATTACATGACATAGAATATTGAACTTTTATATAAGCATTTTTGTACAGATGTAGAAATATTTGTTAGGATACATCCTAGAACTGAAAGAAATCAACAAATGAAACAGCTAAAATTATAATAGCTATTTTAATATCTGACAATTTGTTGGTATTTGTGTTTGACATTTGATTGATTTTAAATTTTAAAATATTTAAAAATAATAATTATAGTTTTGATTTGTTATTTATCAGTAAAGTTAATCTTGCAATGAACATAGGGTTGCCTGTAAGAGAAATGTAGACAGCATGTTAAAAATCAGAGACATTACTTTGCTGACAAAGGTCTGTCTAGTCAAAACTATGATTTTTCCAGTAGTCATGTATGGATGTGAGAGTTGGACCATAAAGAAAGCTGAGTGCTGAAGAATTGATGCTTTTGAACTGTGGTGTTGGAGAAGACTCTTGAGAGTCCCTTGGACTTCAAGATCAAACCAGTCCCAATTCTAAAGGAAATCAGTCCTGAATATTCATTGGAAGGACTGATGCTGAAACTGAAGCTCCAATACTTTGGCCACCTGGTGCGAAAAACTGACTCATTGGAAAAGATCCTGGTGCTAGTAAAGATTGAAGGCAGGAGGAGAAGGTGACAACAAAGGATGAGATGGTTGGATGACATCACCAACTCGATGGGCATGAGTTTGAGCAAGCTCTAGGAGTTGGTGAAGGACAGGGAAGCCTAGCGTGCTGCGGTCCATGGCTTTGCAAAGAGCCGGACATGACTGAGTTACTGAACTGAAAGTTAATCTTGGCTTCCCAGGTGATGCTAGTGGCAAAGAACCCATCTGCCAACGCAGGAGACATTAGAGACGTGGATTCAATCCCTGGGTCAGGAAAATCTCCTGGAGGAGGGCACAGAAACCCATTCCAGTATTCTTGCCTGGAGAATCCCATGGACAGAAGAGCCTGGTGGACTACAGTGTATAGGGTTGCAAAGAGTCGGACACGACTGAAGCAATTTAGCGCAGCATGGCATGACACAAGTAAATCTTACATGACAGTTATGTTCATATTATTAACCTATTTTTCTGCTTGTTTGTTTTATTGGTTTTTTAATAGACCTATATTTTCTGTATCTAGACTACAGTTTTTTCTGTTGTTCCTTCCTTTTAACTTTGCTTATGGTTTCTTTTGCCCTAACAACATGTCAAATTAGTCCTATTAGTCTTTACTTTCTTTTATAATTTATTGGCCAATGCCATATTTAGAAAAGGCTTCTCCACTACTAATAATACAAAAATACTTTTTCTATGTTTTATCTTTTCATGGAGTTTTGTATTTTCTATTTAGGTATTTTACCTACCTGTAATTTATTCATGGATGGTCTGAGAATCTAATTCTTTCCAAAATTCTTTCATAAATCATTTTATTTTTAGATAAATGCTTTATTGTATAGTGGTTAATAGCACAGGGTTTTTTATCCCCAAGGATCTTTACTGGAGATCCAACTCAGCCTTTTTCATTTCATGACTCTTGGCAGGTTATTTTCTAACTTTTAACTTTTTCATCTGTAAAATGTGGATATTCCACTACATACTGGAAGAGTTGGAAAGTTTCATAAGTTCAGTTCAGTTCAGTTCCTCAGTCATGTCCAACTCTGCAACCCCATGGACTGCAGCATGCCAGGCTTCCCTGTCCATCACCAACACCTGGAGCTTGCTCAAACTCATGTCCATCGAGTCGTTGATGCCATCCAACCATCTCATCCTCGGTCGTCCCTCTCTCCTCCCACCTTCAATCTTTCCCAGCATCAGGGTCTTTTCAAATGAGTCAGTTCTTCGCATCAGGTGGCCAAAGTATTGGAGTTTCAGCTTCAGCATTGGTCCTTCCAATGAATGCTGAGAGCTGATTTCCTTTAGGATTGACTGGTTTGATCTCCTTGCAGTCCAAGGGACTCTCAAGAGTCTTCTCCAGCACCACAGTTCAAAAGCATCAATTCTTTGTTGCTCAGCTTTCTTTATAGTCCAACTCTCACATCCTTACATGACTACTGGAAAAACCCTAGCCTTGACTAGATGGACCTTTGTCAGCAAAGCAATGTCTCTGCTTTGAAATATGCTGTCTAGTTTGGTCATAGCTTTCCTTCCAAGGAGCAAGCGTCTTTTAATTTCATGGCTGCAGTCACCATCTGCAGTGATTTTGGAACTCAAAAAAATAAAGTCTGTTACTGTTTCCATTGTTTCCCCGTCTATTTGCCATGAAATGATGGGACCGGATGCCATGATCCGCATTTTTTGAATGTTGAGGTTAAGCCACCTTTTTCACTCTCCTCTTTCACTTTGATCAAGAGGCTCTTTCAATTCCTCTTCACTTTCTGCCATAAGGGTGGTGTCATTTGCATATCTGAGGTTATTGATATTTCTCCCTGCAATCTTGATTCCAGCTTGTTTTTCATCCAGCCCAGAATTTCTCATGATATACTCTGCATATAAGTTAAGCAAGCAGGGTGACAATATACAGCGTTGATGTACTCCTTTCCCAATTTGGAACCAGCCTCCATGTCTAGCTCTAACTGTTGCTACTTGACCTGCATACAGGTTTCTCAGGAACCAGGTAAGGTGGTCTGGTATTCCCATCTCTTAAAGAATTTTCCACAATATGTTGTGATCTACACAGCACAGTGAAACTCAATGAAACTAGGAGCCATGCCATATAGAGCCACTCAAGATGGACAGGTCATGGTTGAGAGCTCTGACAAAACGTGGTCCACTGGAGAAGGGAATGGCAAACCACTTCAGTATTCTTGCCTTGAGAACCCCATGGACAGTATGAAAAGGCAAAAAGATAGGACACTGAAAAATGAACTCCCCAAGTTGGTAGGTGCCCAATATACAACTGGAGAAGAGTGGAGAAATAACTCCAGAAAGAATGAAGAGATGGAGTCAAGTGAAAACAACGCCCAGTTGTGGATGTAACCAGTGATGGAAGTAAAGTCCAATGTTGTAAAAAGCAATATTGCGTAGGAACCTGGAGTGTTAGGTCCATGAATCAAGATAAATCAGAAGTGGTCAAAGAGACGGCAAGAGTGAACATCGACATTTTAGGAATCAGTGAACTAAAGTGGATTGGAATGGGCAAATTTTAAGTTCCATAAGGATATCCATAAAAGCAGTTAGCACAAGACTGGGACATGAGAAGAGCTGAATAAATATCAGCTACTCTCATTATTATTATTTTCTTTTAAAATAAGTGTCACTGCAATCAATTTCTGTAATATTAGAAACTTCTTGCTGTTTAATTATTTTATGTTGGTTGATTGATTTACCGTTGAGTTAGTTGCCTTGCTTGTTTGGTTTGAATTGGATTCACCTTCATTTCCTTTTTTCTTTAATCAACTTTACTGAAGTATAGTTTGTATACTCCACATTTACCCTGTATATTTTAATTATTTTTACTACATTAACCAAGTTGTGCAACTGTCACCACCACAAAACTATTTGCAGCTAATCCCTATTCCTACTCTCCAGCCTTAGGCAAGTTCTGACCTAGTTTCTGTCTCCATGAATTAGCTTTTTCTGGATAGTTCATGTAAATGGAATCATAGAGGAAGTGGTCCTTTGTGATTGGCTTATTTCACATAGCATAATATTTCTGAACTTCATATTATAGCATATAACAGTGTTTCATTCCATAATATTGCTGAATAATATCATATTCTGTTGTATTGATATGGCATTTTTTAATCCATTTACAAGTTGGTGGACATTTGAGTTATTTTTAATTATTTTTGGCTACAATGGATAATGCTGCTGTGAATATATGTGTACAAGTCTTGGTGTGGTCATACATTTTCATTTTTCTTGGGAGTGGAATTGCTGGGTTGATGCTTAATATTTTTTAAGAAATTGCAAATTGTTTTCCAAAGTGGCCATAGCTTTTACATTACCACCAGCAATATATGAAGGTTTAAATTTTGCCATACTTTCTTGCTAACATTTGTTATTATCTATATTTTTGATTGAATTTATTTTAGTGGGTATGAAATAGCATAATAGTTTTGATTGGCATTTCATTAATGACTCATGATGATGTCTTTTCATGTTTATCAGCTATTCATATACTTTCTTTGAAATCCTTTCTGCATTTTTAAATTATATTAGTTGTCTTCTCGTTATTCAGTTTCAAGAGTTCTTTTTATGTTCAAGATACAAGACCTTCATTGGATATGAGATTTGCAAATATTTCCTTCCTGGCTGTGACTTGCCTTTTCGTTTTTAATGATGTCTTTGAAGTATAGAAGTTTTGAATTTTGAAGTTCAATTTATCATTTTTCTTTCATTTATAGATTGTAGTTTTGGTCTCATAGCTAGGAAATCTTTGCCTTATTCAATCTGTCAAATATTTTTCTTCTGTCTTCTAAAATTTTTATAGTTTTGACTCTTGCATTTAGGTTTGTGATACATTTTATTTTTTAATTTTTTAAATTTATTTATTTTTTAATTGAAAGATGATTGCTTTACAGAATTTTGTCGTTTTCTGTCAAATCTCAACATGAATCAGCCATACGTGTACATATATCCCCTCCCTTTTGAAACTTTCATTTCCTTTCTGGCAAAATGAAGGCAAAAGAAATTACTATCTACTACACAAGTCTTTCAACTTTTCTAGTCTATATCATAAAATCCATTAGGTAATAGCTTCAACTTTCTGCTGAGAAATGAATGCTAAAATGTTTTGCTACTTGCCTTACATTAAAAGCTGCTGATTTCCAATATTGTACCACACTTGGGGTTAAGTAATGGCAGGAACTAACAGAGAGCTCTGTTCATTTTCTTAATTTTTATTGCAATTATAGCATTATTTTAAGATTACCTGTAAATTTTTGTCTCCTCCACTAGTTTAACTGCAAGCATTCTAAGAGCAGAGATACCACCCCTAGTATGGTATCTGGCTCACTGTAGATGCTCAATAAATATTCCATAAATAGTGAATAGAAGTCCTGTTTTACATCTAATACATGTCTTGAAATGATAAAATTTTTAGCACAATCTTGTAAGTTAGGTGGTAATAGTCCCATTTCACAGATGGAGAAATTGAGTCCAGAGTTGATGAACTGAAGACTGAAAATATGCATGATGTAAATCACAGCCTTGGTATCTTCACTGCTGGTAGCACGGGCATGACTGGCCCTGGGCTGGGCATATATGGTAAGTGTGGGTCACAGGTTGGCACTTCTCAGGGGCAACTGCCCGGGATACTTCCTAGCAAGTCCAATGTTAGTGGTTTCCTTTCCATAAAATAGAACTGGGTCCTGTATGAGGCAAGACAACAAGCTTTCTGTGTGTCCCTGAGAAGCTAAAATAGACACCCATTTTCTCTATTGCTATTGCTGTTCAGTCACCAAGTTGTGTCCGACTCTTTGCGACCCCATGGACTGCAGCACACCAGGCCTCCCCGTCCCTCATCATCTCCCGGAGTTTGCCCAAGTTCATGCCCATTGAATTGGTGATGTCATTTTCTCTATGTGCAAGCAAACAAGGCTTACTCTCAGCAAATTGGATTGGAATTGCAATGTGGCTAGAGGTCAACTCCAATAGGTAGACAAATATGTTCTAACCTAGTTGCATAAAGGAAAAAGTGAGTAGGTGTCTGAAAAATTAACACTACCTGCAAGATGAATGATATTTTCCTGTATCTGATGGCTTTCTGCTTACCCTGGTTTCCTGCTGTACGTTTATAGCAGCCAAGCGGCAAAACAAGACTTGTCAGCAAACGGAAATTTACAACCAAACAGGAGAGGCCACTTACCAGAGAGCATGTCCCAACATTGCTCTGTCAGTGTCATAACATACATACTTGCCTATCTATGCGCAGACATGAATTTGAATTGATAACAATAAATTTGAATTCAGGTAATCTATTCGAGAGCTCTTGAATGGAAATTTTACTTGTGGTTTTTCCAGGAACTTCATGGTATTTGGACTTTTTTAACTTCTCTGGGAATAATATGTCTGCCAAGTCAAGGTTAAAGAGAATTTTAAGAAAAAATAAAGTTTGTCTATGTGAGAGACAAACTTCCACTATGGTGGAAAGGAGGCAACATGGCTACTCGTAGTGATGAGAAGGTGCTGGCGGCTGCCAGTGACTTTCATGGAGAGTCAGAAAGTACAGGAGGCAGAGGACAGGATGTGGGCACCAGCCAAGCAGAACCTGATGAAGAAAGAAAAATTAACTGTAAGGGACTTTCCTAGTGGTCAAGTGGTTAAGATTCCATGTCCCCCACTGCAGGGGGCATGGGCTCAATTGCTCGGGGAACTAAGATCCCATATGCCGTGTGGTTTGGCCAAAAACAAACAAAACTGACTGTAAGAGCCACTGCAGCCAGCACACAATGGATGGGAGTTGGGGTCGAGTTGAGCCAACTGAGTCTGGGTTATTTATGATTGCTATAATGAATGTAAGAAATATCCATAGAAGAATAATGGAAAAAAGTTTTAACAGAGAAAAACAAGAGTTTTAAAAGAAAAGGAGAGAAAGAAGATTCTGGTCATTATGCCTTCTGTGTTAGAGCATAAAGAAAGGGTCATGTGGCTGAGGATAGTAGCATGGTGAACTTTAAGGATCACTCATGGAGAAGGAGGCTATCAGGGGAGGAGACTCTAGAAGTCACCACAGGAGAAAAAAAATCCCTGGGAGGCATTTATCGAATGAAAACAAATGGAGTTAGAAACCATACCTCCCACTGCAGAAGTCCGTCTGTCCATCTGCTAAGGCACAGAACAAGGGACGTAAATAGAGTGCATTTGAGTTCTTAACATAAGGAGGAAAGCCTAATATGATAAATATCAATAATCAATTCTATTTTATTATATGGAATTCACATCCAAATGCGATAATAGAAAAAGGATATTCCTTTTTCAAAAGCATTGGTCTGATGAGGATTGTTGCAGCCAGTTGCAGAGTTGCTGCTTATTTTACTCAGAAGGAGATCATATCCCCCAGGGCTGTCTCCTATCTCCACTGAATAGGGCACTGTCTTGACTACCCCTTACTACTCCTTACTATCCCTTACAAATCTAATTGTTCAGCTGGTCTCATTTTGGTTCGGAAAAAAATTATTATGTTAGTAAAGGAGGAAAAGGGAATTCCCTAGCAATCTAGTGGTCAGGACTCCAGGCTTCCACTGCAGGGGGCATAGGTTCGATCCTTGGTTGGGGAAACTAAAATTCTACTAGCTTTGAGACCGGACAGACAAACTAAGTATCACAATAGAATTAATATTTTAAATAAGTCATTTAATTAGTATTTAGTAATAAAACTGAATTATTTTTCTCTATATGAAACAACTATATTTTAAACATATAAGCAGTTAAAATGTACTATGATTTTTAACACTGTATTTTGACTGTTTATCATTTTTAAATAATCTGCTAACTTCAGATTTTTTAAATGGGTTGAGCCTCTGTCAATCTCTGAAAGACGCTGGTGCTGAAATAAAGATGGTAGAGTATCAGTGCTTGTATACTTAGAAGAAATGCACAAATCTGATGATGGGGAATTATAAAAAATAGGAAAATATATAAATATTATGTGAATAAGTTCTAGAATTCCTACTTACCAGATAAAGGACATAAAAGTATATTACTGATAAAGATAGCTATTAATAAATAAATCAGCACAGAATGAAATATAGTCTCAACAGGAAACCTCTCCTACCTGAATATCTGGTTAAATTAACTAAAATTAGAGAATTTAATAAAATCATGATCTTAAGTTTGAAGCTTAGTTTCAGCCTCAAAGAAAGTAAAACTAAATAAAATGAAAATTATTCAAGGGTTGAATTATCCACATGAACTTTGGCACCTTAGTTTGAGTTTATGGGAACAAAGTCTGCTTGAATGATTCAAGTAGATAAGTCTCTTTCATTTTCCCCAAATGTCTTTAGGCTGTTCTAATAACACAACATGGCCAACATGACTCAGAGGAGAGAGCAGCATGTCCTGTCCTCCTACGTGAGTCTCATATTCCTGAGAAAGCCTTTTTTATAAGCATGAAAGACAACAAGAATCAAGACGAAATCCTGAAATAAGATTCTGAGAGCAATTATAATATTGAGTAAGCAAATAGCATTGCTGTGATAGAGCCAGGAAACAAACCATAGAAGAGATCTCTGCTTAATGCCAAAAATGAAGAATTTATTCAAGACAATTTTGGATATACATGAATGCAACAATCCTATCCTCCCAAAGGACTAGGAAATAAGAGGAATCAAGTTGCCCTTTAAGGATAAACTTCATTTTTAGGATGAAGAGGAAATAAATATTCAAAATCCATAAAAATAACTGCTTCAGGGAAACTAGCTATCTTGATGAAAAGTGAAAGTCGCTCAGTTGTGTCTGACTCTTTGCAACTCCATGGACCATACAGTCCATGAAATTCTCCAGGCCAGAATACTGGAGTAGGTAATGTTTCCCTTCTCCAGGGGATCTTCCCAACCCAGGAATCAAACCTAGGTCTCCTGCATTGCAGGTGGATTCTTTAACATCTGAGCTACAAGGGAATCTTGATGAAGAAGGGATAACAATTCAAGCAAAGCAAGAATGTAGAAACAAATGGGCTGGAAAATCTAAAAAGTGCAGTTTAGAGAAGCACAGATGGGCAAGGAGGCTCAGAATTAAGCACCTTGCACCTAGGTCAGCTCCCTGAATACTGAAATACTAGAAACTGTGTATCCTTGTAAAAGGGTGTTCCCCCTTGTTACAGAAAAAGTGGGCTACTTAATAAAAAGCCGGCACTGTCAGTAAAGCTAACGATCTGGGTTTACAGTTTAAACCAGATTCTGGGCAGCATATTGGATGCCATGCAGTGGTGATTCACTTTGAGTTGGCAAATATAAAGCCTTGTATTTCCAGCATCATGCCAGGTTCTCAGAGCAGAGTGATGAAAAAAGCAAAGATCCTCTCCTCCTGGAGCTTGCAACTCAATTTTATCCTGTAGGATTTCTTCATAGGCAGCCAGATGCCTTCCCAAACAACATCAATAAACCAAACATCTTTCAGACCCCAAAATATGTTAAGTCTCGTTAAAATTCCTGAGGGCACTGATGACCCATTAGAGGCCAATTATAAGAAGCCAGATCACACTCTCCCACTTCACAGAGAGCTCTTATACATGTCAGGTAATAAAAGATGATATTTTGTAGCCCTAAGCTATGGCACAAGAGAATACATAACTTTGTTCAAGAAGAGATTGGAAGAAATAAATATATTAGACATGATCCTAGGTGCTGCTGCTGCTAAGTCACCTCAGTCGTGTCCGACTCTGTGCGACCCCATAGATGGCAGCCCACCAGGCTCCGCCGTCCCTGGCATTCTCCAGGCAAGAACACTGGAGTGGGTTGCCATTTCCTTCTCCAATGCATGAAAGTGAAAAGTGAAAGTGAAGTCGCTCAGTCGTGTCTGACTCTTAGTGACCCCATGGACTGCAGCCTACCAGGCTCCTCCATCCATGGGATTTTCCAGGCAAGAGTACTGGAGTGGGGTGCCATTGCCTTCTCCGTGATCCTAGGTGATGAGTCTATAAAAAGCATCTGCAGTTGGGTAGAATGGGGGATGAGGGAGAAACAGCAGCTTCCTTTGGTGGTTGATTTCAAGAAATACAGTGTATCCTCTCTTCAGATATCTCTTAAGGCATAGAAATGGAATATTATACTGGATTCACTGGGGATTATCAATAAGAGCTTATTCACCCTTTACACAAAATAAAAGATGATGGTATGATTTCCTGGTTTGGTTGTATCAGAATTTTTGTCAGAAGTCTTGTTTTATATTTGTTAAACTGAACAGAATGTTGGATAATGTTTAAACATTACTTTTCATACTTGAAATAAACATTTATTTTCACAAATAGGCATGAAAGCATGCCTTCATTCTTTATTTCATGTAATGAAAATAGTAGAAGGAAATTAACAAAAAAGTTACTGCTTGAGGATGCATTGGGCATGTAAAAAATTGGAGGCATAAAAAAAGAGTTTGAAAACTAGGCATAGATCATGAGTCTGACTGGTAACAGAACTCAAACTTTAGGAAAGTAACAGTTTGTTTTAGTCGCTAAGTTGTGTCCAACTCTTTGAGATCCTCATGGACTGTAGTCAGGTTCCTCTGTCCATGGGATTTTTCAGGCAAGAATACTGGAGCAGGTTGTCGTTTCCCACTCCAGGTGATCTTCCTGACCCAGGGATGGAACCTGAATCTCCTGCATCTCCTGCATTGGCAGGCAGTACATCATTACTAACTATGGTATTCTAGTTTCTGTGAAGGATTTATCTCTCCATCTGCAAAGAGTTTATACCTGAACTTAAGTAGCCATTTTTCTTATGTAAGAATAACGGTAAATCTTCTATTAGGATAATTACTGTGAGAATGAGTCTGGACAATTGCATGGGGTTGAGATTAGGAGAGAGGGACTTGAGCAAACCTCTCTCAACTCAAAGACCTTCCCTATGCATCTCTCACATTAACCACAGGAGTCAGATATGGACAGCACTCTCTACTTGGAAAGAAATACTTAGCAGGCTGCTGTCACTGAAGAAAGGATGTCTTCTCATCGCACATGTGGAAGGAGCCTATAATGACTCCTGATTGGACCAGACCAGAATCTCAGAATACTCAGGTAGAAAAACTGCCCACCATTACATGACGTCTCTCCAAATAGTGCTCAGCTGGAATTGTAACTGGACCAAGAGCAGGGAAGTCTAGAAGCAGAAATAAATCAGAAACTGGTGTAGGAGCATTATTTGCCAAGAAATGTTAATAGATACCCTATGGAAAATGGGTTCTAGTCCAATAAACTTGAGAAATATTGCAAACTAAATAACCCTCTTGAACATTCACATTTCACGTGAGTACACTGAGGCTCTTCCTTAGTCATTATACTTGACACACAGTGGCTTTCATTCGATCCTTTAATCACACCAATATATTTTAGGATGTTAAAGGAGTGATTCTTTTTGCCTAGAATCCTCTTCCTTCTAAGCAAGCTCTTCCTTCAGAATCCTTATATTACATAAGGTCCAGGCTAGCATAAACTTTTCTTCCTGTTCATCATTAATTCCCTAGTGCATTGAAGTATCTGACACAAATTTAACACTAAGTGTTTGTGAATAAATTGTTGAAACAACATCTGTTGTTTCCTGTTTGGGACATAATATCCAGTTTCAATTTTTTTTTTTTTTGGACAGTGAGAAAATGTTGCCTCACAGAAGTACACTGATTTGCCATGTCATGACATTCACTGTCAGCACAAGGAAAAGCAAGATAGACATAGATCCCAGAATGAGGAAGGCATCAACATATTGAGTATTTCCTATGTGCTTTTTAATGTTAAAGCACACTGAGAACAACGGTTCCGCAACAGGGACCTTATCACTGCATTTCTTCAGATGAGGAAACCAAGGCTCAAGGAAGGACTTAAATTTGAACCCACATCCCAAGGAGCCCAAAGCTCACAACCTTATACTGTGCCACCCCTGCCTTTGTGTAGCAGAGGGATCTACCATGGCCTTAACCATCAGTGGTAAAAAGAAGCCTGTCCTAGCCAAGTGGACTTCAAGCGTCCTGTCACAGGCACAGAAGTACAAGGGCAGGGCATGCACAGGAACAAACTGCTGAACTAAGCCTTCTTAAACCCCACCTTTCAAACCTTCTTGGGATTTAAGAAGAATGAACTGGGAGGGAACAGCCGCTCTACAGATGGTAGGAGAACTGGGGAGACTTATCACTAAGACTTGTCCTGTTACTGAGACTTATTCTCCTTTCTATCCTCTACCCTTCTTCTCCGGGCTTGGGTCTGGAATCAGGATTAGTCAGTAGATAGGACCCCAGTGCCTTTGACTTGCAGTGTGTCTAGTGTGGGAGCCAGAAACAAGGCAGGTGACCATGAATACTTACAACAGAAGATTAACTTGAAGCAAACTAACAAGCTGAAAAGGGCTTCCCAGGTGGCGCTAATGGCAAAGAACCCACATGCCAATGCCAGCAAAGGAAGAAACGCGGGTTTGATCCCTGGGTTTGGAAGATCCCCTGGAGAAGGGCATAGCAACCCACTCCAGCGTTCTTGCATGGAGAATCCCATGGACAAAGGAGCCTGGTGGACTACAGTCCATAGGGTCCCAAAGAGGTGGACACAACCGAAGCAACTTAGCATGCATGTATGCAAGAAGCCTAAAACCCTCTACAGATATTCTAGTTTAATTATCCATTCAACTGACACACAAATAGGCAATGTAAGATCTATAGCATTCATTCAACAAAAACTCAATGATTGTTTGTCACATCCCAGGCACAGTGTTACATGATGGTGAGACAGTGGTGAACAGGACAGAGGAAGTTCCTGTCCTGGTCAATAAATGGTTCAAGCATGAATGAATGTGGGAATTAATGAGCACAGCTGAAGATGTGCAGGCTCTGAAGGGCTGCTGGCTCTGCTTCAAGTGGTCACTTTGGGGAAAAAAAAAAAAAATATATATATATATATTTCTGGGGAAAAACATTTGATTACCTCATCATTTCTCATCAAAGTGTTCATTTACCCTGGGTAAATTTGGTTTTGAGTTCTCCCCAAAGGAAGTTATTCTACATGTCTCTGGCAAGTCTAATCAAGCATCAGCTACTATCTGCTTCTACTTACCCTCCGTAAACTGACACCTGAGAAATTTATCTAGCCAACTTTGATTTAAAAGCCTTTTTCACTTTCAAGAGAAAATGTAATAAGACCTCTGCATCAGTCAGGGTGCTCCAGAGACACAGAATCAATAAAATACAGTTGTTTCCCCCTTCCCACCCACCCCCCGCTATCCAATAGCAGATTCCTCTGAAACCTTTTATGAGTCAAAACGGCGTACAGTGAAGAAACAATTACCGTAGGACACATCTTGCTAATGGATGCTCAACATAAACAGATAAAGCACGGATCCTCAGAGTTCAAAGCTACTGCGGCTGGTTGCCGAGATGCTGAGTGTAGTTCCCTGGCAAGGAGCTTGGCGGCGCTACACTAATCGCCCTGTACACGCTGAACACCATTTTCACTTTCTGTCTTTTTTCTGACAAGCAAAACATTTTGGTTATCAACTAGTGAAAACAGGTGTTAATATAAAGTGAAGTGAAAGTCGCTTAGTCATGTCCGGCTCTTTGCGACCCCATGGACTAAACAGTCCATGGAATTCTCCAGGCCAGATACTGGAGAGGGTAGCCGTTTCCTTCTCCAGGGGATCTTCTCAATCCAAGGATGGAACCCAGGTCTCCCGCATTGCAGGCGGATTCTTTACCAGCTGAGAGCCACAAGAGAAGTTTCATAAATAAAAGCAAAGCGGCATAAAGCAAACTTTTGAAAAGCAGGAACTACCTGTATGTGTGTATTTATAGAGAGCTTTATTTTTAAAGAATTGGTTCACGTGATTGTAGACACTGCCAAGTTTTAAATCTGTAAGGTAAGATTTCTTTGCTTCAGTGGGATGGAGAATTCCTTCTCTGAGAAATCTGTTTTTGCTCTTGAAGCTTTCTGCTGATTGGATGAGGCCCACACACATTATGGAGAGAAATCTCCTTACCTAAAGTCAACTGATTGTAATAATTACATCTTCAAAACACCCAGCAACAGCTAGACGAGTTGTTTTTGACCAAACAATTGGACACCATAGCCTAACCAAGCTGATATATAAAATTAATTTGCACAACCTCTTAAGTAACCAAAGCATTTTGTGTGACTTAACTGAAGCCTTTGGTTAAAGTATTGCTTTCTGCTTCTCAGCAATATTTCCAAACAAAGTCAAGTAAACTTCAGGGACTTTTTCAGTAAAATTAAGCAAGAGAAGTTAGCCAGAAAAAAAAAAAAGGACAAAGTTATGTTTTTACTGTTTGCAGAAGCACTACTCAAAACTCTACTGCTCTTCAAGGGAGTGATTGTGTGATATTCACTAAAATAAACAACACTCAAAATAGCCAGCCTAATTATTGCTGTCACCATAATATCCAGGATACCAGCAAAGACAGTGAATTTTCATAAGATGCTGGCTCCCTCAACAAAATCAGACCCAAAGAAACTATAGAAGAATATATAGACTTTAAGAATTAAAGAGAAGAAAAACAGATGCTAAAAAAGGAAGAGGAGATGAAAAAAAAATAAGGGGAAGAGGAAAAGGCAGGAGGCAGGGGAGTAGAGGAGGAAGAAAGTGAGGCAGAAGAGGTGATGAAGGGGAGGAGGAGAGCAGAAGAGAAGAAATCCTTGGGGAGATGGAAGACTGTTTCGAACTGGGATGTGTGTGTGTGTGTGTTGGCCAATGCTGTGAGTGACGACTACAGCCTTGGGTGGAGGGTGCCTAGCACTGTGAGGAGATCAGAGAAAAGTGGAATAAACTTCTACTCTTGCCTTTCCCCCTCCATTATCTTAGGACACTCCTTGTGTAACCCAAAAGTCTTAATTTTAAATTTACACTGTAACTGCATCTGTGACTTTAACCCTTTCCTGTTATTATAAACATACATAATTGCCTGGCTCAGGGAGATAACCCGAGGAACCCCCCTGTGAAAGACTGTGAGGAAGTAAAACTAACACATTCCCCTGCCTCAAGCTTGCCATTCTAGGGGACATTTGCAAGGATTGAATAGTCTTTTTACTTTGTTTTCTCAGTTCAGTTCAGTCACTCAGTCGTGTCCGACTCTTTGTGACCCCCTGGACTGCAGCACACCAGGCCTCCCTGTCCATAACCAACTCCCGGAGTTTACTCAAACTCACGTCCATTGAGTCGGTGATGCCATCCAACCAACTCATCTTCACGTCCCCTTCTCCTCCCATCTTCAATCTTTCCCAGCATCAGGGACTCATTTTCAAATCAGTCAGTTCTTTACATCAGCTGGCCAAAATATTGGAGTTTCAGCTTCAGCATCAGTCCTTCCAATGAACACCCAGGACTGATCTCCTTTAGGATGGACTGGTTGGATCTCCTTGCAGTCCAACAGACTCTCAAGAGTCTTCTCCAACACCACAGTTCAAAAGCATCGATTCTTTGGCGCTCAGCCTTCTTTATAGTCCAACTCTCACATCCATACATGACTACTGGAAAAACCATAGCCTTGACTAGACAGACCTTTGTCGGCAAAGTATGTCTTTGCTTTTTAATATGCTGTCTAGGTTGGTCATAACTTTTCTTCCAAGGAGTAAGCATCTTCTAATTTCATGGCTGCAGTCACTATCTGCAGTGATTTTGGAGCCCCAAAAATAAAGTCTGACACTGTTTCCACTGTTTCCCCATCTATTTGCCATGAAGTGATGGGACCAGATGCCATGATCTTAGTTTTCTGAACGTTGAGCTTTAAGCCAACTTTTTCACTCTCCTCTCTCACTTTCATCAAGAGGCTCTTTAGTTCTTCTTCGCTTTCTGCCAAAAGAGTGGTGTCATCTGCATATCTGAGGTTATTGGCATTTCTCCCAACAATCTTGATTCCAGCTTGTGCTTCTTCCAGCCCAGCGTTTCTCATGATGTACTCTGTATGTAAGTTGAATAAGCAGGGTGACAATGTACAGCCTTGATGTACTCATTTTCCTATTTGGAACCAGTCTGTTGTTCCATGTCCAGTTCTAACTGTTGCTTCCTGACCTGCACACAGGTTTCTCAAGAGACAGGTCAGGTGGTCTGGTATCCCCATCTCTTTCAGAATTTTCCACAGTTTGTGGTGATCCACACAGTCAAAGGCTTTGGCATAGTCAATAAAGCAGAAATAGTTGTTTTTCTGGAACTCTCTTGTTTTTTTTGATGATCCAATGGAGGTTGGCAATTTGATCTCTGGTTCCTCTGCCTTTTCTAAAACCAGCTTGAACATCTGGAAGTTCATGGTTTACATACTGTTGAAGCCTGGCTTAGAAAATTTTGAGCATTACTTTACTAGCATGTGAGATGAGTGCAACTGTGCGGTAGTTTGAGCATTCTTTGGCATTGTCTTTCTTTGGGACTGGAATGAAAACTGACCTTTTCCAGTCTTGTGGCCACTGCTGAGTTTTCTAAATTTGCTGGCATATTGAGTGCAGCACTTTCACAGCATCATCTTTTAGGATTTGAAATAGCTCAACTGGAATTCCGTCACCTCCACTAGCTTTGTTCATAGTGATGCTTCCTAAGGCCTACTTGACTTTGCATTCCAGGATGTCTGGCTGGTTTGAAAGCAAAGCCCTGCTGGTGATTGATGAGTTGCTGAAAGCTTGCTGGTGGGTGATTCCAGAGGAAATGGATTAACTCTGATTTTTTAAATCATGGGACTCATATCCTTCTCTCTCTCTCTACTCGACACTGACTAGAGCAGAGTTTCTCAAGTAATTACTATACAAAAAGAAGAGGAATAACACCCATTGTTTGCCAATAAAAAAATAAGGATTGGAAGAGTAAGGTAAATTGAAGTCATACATGGTTTCATATTTTCTTAAAGTTTTGATTTAAATTGAAACAGTAACTGGAAAAGCCAGAGGGTTTCCATCTCTGGCATGGTCAGTTTATTAGAAAAACGACTTAAGCAGTCGAGAGAGAAAGAGAGAGGTGAACACGTAGATTTTTTTTTTAACTTCATAGTAAGAGGTATTCAGGACTTCCCTGGTGGCTCAGATGGTAGAGAATCCACCTGCCATGCAGGAGACCCTGGTTCGATCCCTGGGTCAAGAAGATTTCCCTGGAGAAAGGAATGGCAACCCACTCCAGTATTCTTGCCTGGAAAATCCCATGGACAGAGGAGCCTGGCGGGCTACAGTCCATGGGGTCACAAAGAGTTGGACATGACTGAGTGACTAAGCACACATAAGAGATACACACCAAACCAAAAGGAATGGGAATGATTGTTGGGGGCCCAGAGAAATGATAACCACATGGCTTGTCTACTGGGGTGCCTTTGACAAGGGAGAGAGGGGAGGAGGTAAGAAGGGCAGAGACAATGAGTAAGGGGCCAGGGTTGCCAGCACTTGAACTATAACCCAGGTCTGTCTTACTCTGAAGTCAGGATTGCAGGGGTGGAAGGGCAGGCATGAATAGAACACAAGGTTTAGAAGAAGGGAGGAGAGGAAGGGGAGGCGGGAAAGAAGAAGAGCAGAGAAAAGAGAAAGTTGTGAAGTTAGAGGCCACAATATAGGGACATTTCATTATCAACAAGTGTCCCTAGAAGATTAAAAATAGATTGATAAGGCAACATTTGTTATACTCCTGAAATCTTGCAAAAGGAAGCAGAGGAGGAAGAAGAGGAGGAGGAGAAAGAACAACAATCAAGCAACAACTGAAGTATATATTCAGTAGAACTAAGAGATTTTAAAATGCTCCATAGCATTGACATGTGTACACTACCATGTGTAAAATAGATAGGAGTGGGAAGCTGCTGTATAACACAGGGAGCTCAGCTCGGTGCTCTGTAATGACTAGAGAGGTATGATAGGGAGGAGGGAGGCTCCAGAGGGAGGGGATACATGTACATATATGATTGATTCATATTGATGTACAGCAGAAACCAACAAAACATTGTAAAGCAATTATACTTAAATTAAAAAAAAAACTCCATCGGTGTAGCATCTTGAAATGTAGATGAAACTGGGAAGAAGTCACACAAAAGGAAGCATAAAGAATTGTAGGAGGAAAACGAACAAACAAACAAAAAAAGAATTGTAGGAGGGCTGAGCAGTGGCAGATCTTAGAACTCTTCCTAAAGGAGAAGAGTTCACTATGAAAGGCAGAAGCTATATCCCTTGTTGTCAATAAGATTTGAGGGAAAGATACAGGAATAGAAAAAGGAAATCAAAAGAAAACAGGAATGATGGAACAGATTAAGTATTTACAAGGATATAAAAATTATAATTTTTAACATTTTTTTCTGAAATAAAAGAAGTCCTAAATCTTCCTGTTGAAAGAATACCATATGCCCTGGAAAATGGCCCGATTTATTTGGATATGAAGACACATCCTAGTAAAGTTACTGCACATTACAGATAAAGAAACATTCCTTCAGACATCCAAGTCAGATGATCAAGCTCCTAAGAGGGGAGAAATATTGGTTTGGCCTTAGATTGTCCTTAGCAAAACTCAACTCCTGAAGAAGGTAGATCAAGATGGCAAAATAGTCAAGAAAACGGGTTGAATTTACTTACAAAAACAGAAAGAGACTTACAGACTTAGAAAATGAACTTAGGGTTGCCAGAGGGAAGGGATAGTTATGGAATTTGGGAAGGTCATGTGCACACTGCTATATTTAAAATGGATAACCAACAAGGACCTATTGTATAGCACATGTAATTCTGCTCAACGTTATATGGCAGCCTGGATGGGAGGAGGTTTCGGGGGAGAATAGATACATGTATATGTATGGCTGAGTGCCTTTGCTGTCACCTGAAACCACCACAGCATTGTTAATCAGCTATCCCCCAACACACACACACACAAAGTTTAAAGTTTGAAAAAGAAAGAAAGAAAATGGGAGCCAAAATTTTCATATCCATTCAAACTATTCTTCAAATTAAGAAAATGTGTTTAATACACAAAATAAGAAAGAATGAGTAGTGAAATAAGACAATCATGAAAAACTACTTTGCTGAACTTAATACAAATGAATTCACAAACATGGCTGAACTGAGTAATTTCCTAGGAAAATATTAATTTAAATGTAATTTGAAATATAACTTAGGAAATTGATAGATATGCAGAGAGCAAGCAGAGAAGAACTGCTCTTTCATCCAAAAATATACCAGGATCAGACATTATTTTATAGAGTTCAACAATTGGGACAAGGACAGTATTTCAATGTTACTTGCCTCAAAGCACAGAGAAAGAAGGAAAGCTCTCATATTCTTTTTATGAAATGAATGTAACATCAATACAAAAACTTGATAAACACCAACTGACTGGCCTTCCACTGTGCCTCCTTCTTCTTTATTTCTCCCTCCCACCTCTTTCTCTAGTCTCGTGATCCTCTCATCCCCATTCCTACATAGACCCACACCACAGTATTCAAACTCAGTAACGAATATTGGAGAAGAATTCTAAAACAGTATTGGCATAGCAAATCCAACAGCATACTGCAAGAATAATACCAATAGCACCAAAATAGTTTTTATTCCAGCTATTTAAGAATAGTTCAATATGATGAAATCTATTAGTTTAATTTATCAGACTATGAGACACAGTAATGAAGGGTTTTTAATAATCAGTATCAGTTCAGTTGCTCAGTGGTGTCCGACTCTTTGTGACCCCATGAACCGCAGCACACCAGGCTTCCCTCTCCATCACCCGACTCCCGGAGTCCACCCAAACCTATGTCCATTGAGTCGGTGATGCCATCCAACCATCTCATCCTCTGTCGTCCCCTTCTCCTCCTGCCCTCAATCTTTCCCAGTATGATGGTCTTTTCAAATGAGTCAGCTCTTCGCATGAGGTGGCCAAAGTATTGGAGTTTCAGCTTCAACATCAGTCCTTCCAATGAACACCCAGGACTGATCTCCTTTAGGATGGACTGGTTGGATCTCCTTGCAGTCCAAGGGACTCTCAAGAGTCTTCTTCAACACCACAGTTCAAAAGCATCAATTCTTCAGCGCTGAGCTTTCTTTATAGTCCAACTCTCACATCTATACATGACCACTGGAAAAACCACAGCCTTAAAAAATAGATCACATTAATAGGTTGTATCATCTCTGTAGACACTAAAGGGTATTTGACAAAAGCAATAACCTTTCTTTATTAAAAATAATAATAATGGTAAATTGGGAAAAGATGAATCATTCCTCATATGATAAAAGAAAATCTATCTCAGGCCCAACTAATATCACGCTTCTTGTAAGGAAAACATTGAAGAAGTTCCTACAAGAGTCAAGAAGTGGACAAGAATGTCTTCCTTCACTACTATTGTTTAACATTTGCTGGAGGTACCAGCAAGTCTATTATACAAGGAAGAAATTACAGATGTAATCAGAAAACAGGAGGTAAAACTATAATTACTTGCAGATAATATCATTGTAAATATAAAAAGCCTAAGAGAATAAACTGAAAGCAAATGAATACAATAAATATTTGGTACAGAGATGGGCATGCATTTGTTTAAAAATCAGTATCTTTCACCAAAACAAACAAGACTACATGGAAAGACATAAAGAGAGGGGGGAAAAGCATTAACAACAATAAAAGAAATGGCAAAATACTTAGGTATAAGATTATAAAAATTTTATATGATCCTGCTGACAAAATAATTAATCGGTAGTCAATCTAAGAAAGAAATGAAAATTTTTATTCGTGCCAACCTGAGGATTATAACCCAGAAGATAGTCTCTCAGCTCTGAGAACTATTCTGAAGAGGTAAAATGCAAACCAGTATGAATGTGATTTTAGTGAAGGGATGCATTCAATAAAGCACACATCTCAGTAGAAGGTTGCTGCTATACTGTTAATGATTCATTTTGCTGTACAGTAAAACCTAACACAACATTGTAAAGCAATTGTACTCCAATAAAAATTAATTTAAAAATAAATTAAGTCTAAGTAGCACTAGTGACTAGTGGCTACTATAATATATATGTGTGTGTGTGTGTGTGTATATATATATATATATATATATATATATATATATATAGTTGACTCATTGGAAAAGACCCTAATGCTGGGTAGGATTGGGGGCAGGAGGAGAAAGGGATGACAGAAGATGAGATGGTTGGATGGCATCACCGACTCGATGGACATGGGTTTGGATAGACTCCGGGAGTTGGCTATGGACAGAGAGGCCTGGCGTGCTGCAGTTCATGGGGTCACAAAGAATCGGACCCAACTGAGCGACTGAACTGAACTGAACTGAACACATATATATCGGTTCTAATTATGCTAATTTATAGATCTATTGTAGTAGCAGTAAATAAAACCAATGCAGTTTGGGAGAGATTGAAAGGACCCAAAACAAATCATTTGAAAGTTTTTTAAAGAAATATTAACAAACAAGACTGGTTAAAATTTTTTGGGAAAAAAAAAAGAGTAGCAATAAAAGATGACTAGCCCTACCATGTAAAACATATTATGAAGCTACAATAACTAACAGGTACTAAATAGGCTGACAGACAGAAAAAGAAGTAATGAATTCAATAAGAGGAGTCAGGATAACTGCATTGCTATTGGAAAATAAATAAAATTGGCTTCGACCCTCTATGTATATGTATGTGTGTATACATATGTATACCTATGAAATAGCACATATTATTTATATGTATAAATATGTATGTGTACCCTTTATATGTATATAAAATATTATATATGTGTATAAAATATTATATATATGTATATGTGTATAAAATATTAAACCACAAATGGCCAAAAAAAACAAGATTTCTTCATAATCTTGAGAGTAGTGGAGAAGACCTTTATAATTTGACTCAAAATCAAGAAATCATTAAAAAATTGAGAAGTTCAATTCTACTAAAAACAAATAAATAAATGACTTCGCTTGGGTAAAACTCACCATAAATAAATCAAAAATATAAATTAACAAGCTTGGAAAACTATTACCAATTCATTATAGCCTGAAACTTATGAGCGTGGAGCAGAGAAACATTTATTGTGAAGGCCAAGCAAGGAGAACAGATTGCTGGTACTCAAAAGACCCAAAATTGCTGATGGGTTGCAGGGAAGACTGTTTACAGGCTAATCCGAGGTGAGAGCTTCAGGATGTGTGATTTTCTTCTAATTGGCTGGTAATGAACTAACAGAGTGGTTTGAGGACTCTCAATGCTTAGCTTCCTGGTTCCAACCAGTCTGCGGTCCACAGGCTTGTGCTCAACCTGAGGCATGTTGAGCTGCATCCTTCATCGTTCACAGGGGCTGGGGAGCCTTGGTCCCTTTAGAAGAACTCAGAGACATGTATCAGAGTGCTGTACACATCTCTTGAGGAGAGCTATGACTCTGCTTTTTCGCTGCACTGTTGTTTCTTGACCACTTTTCTGTTTCTGCACTCTCTTACTTCCCTAGTTGGTAACTGTTTGAATCTGCCCTTTGGAGCTCAGCAAAGATCTAGTCAGCTGAAGACTTTCCCCCACAAATAAGGAATGGAGGATCCTGGAAGGCTTTTGCACCCAGGAAAGCCCCACAGAATCTGGCTTGGTTTCATTTCTTTTTTTCCTTCCAGTTTTGTTGAGATGTAACTGATATATAGCACTAAGTTTAAGGTGTACAGTATGATGATTTGACTTATATACATCATAAAATGACTATCACAATAAGTTAGTAAACATCCATCATCTCATTTGGATACAAAATAGGAAAAGAAAGAAAATTTTGTTTTCCTTATGATGAGAACTCTTAGGATTTACTCTTAACAAATTCCATATATAACTATAGCAGTGTTAATTATATTTATCATGTTGTATATTATATCCATACAATGTTTTTATCTCATAACTTAAAATTTGTTCCTTTTGACTACCTTCATCGAATTCCCCCTCTCCAGTACCCCTAGCCTTCCCCATGTTTCTGGTAACCACAGATCTTACCTCTTTATCTGTGAGTTTGTTGGAAAACAAGTATTTCTATACATTGCTGTGACAGTGCAAGTTGATAAACCATTGTGGAAAGCAATTGGTATGATTTATCAAAATTAAAAATGCAGAGATTTACACTTATCCTTGGGCAGGCTCTGAACCTTGACTACTGGTTAAAATCAACAGAAGAAACATTCTGTTAATATGGAGAAAATAGTTGTTTAGGTATCTAAGAAAAAACGAATTTATATCTTTATCTAACTTTTACTGATATGAATTTAAGAGGCTATATGAAATCCTAAGTGGAAAGTGCTGAAGACTTTAAAGAAAGTTACAAAGGAAACTGGAAAAGTATTTGGTGACATGCCCAAAGGTATCTTCCAATCTGGAGTTTCAATAATAATAAAATATCCCTAGGACCAATGTTGACATACAAAAAATCTCTTCTGGCTTACCCACTATCCTCCATTCACAGTTTATTTTAAGGGAATTTGTGTTAAAATTCTCATTACTAATAAAAAGAGAGAGAAAATACACTGAAGAGTTAACATAGGTTGCATTAGAATGCTAAGTTCAGAAAATGTTTTCTTTTTTTTCATATCCTAAATTCCTTCAGAGTGTTTACATTAAATGTATTGCATTTTGTTTTCTAATTTCTGAGTTAATATTACAGTTGTATAGTTTGAAAATATGCAATGATGAATACAGTAAAATCTTCTACCCGTTGCTGTCCCCATCAGACCATTTCCTACCCTTGGCACTTCCATAAGTACTGCTATTATTTTCTTGCGAATCTTTCCAGAGTCTCTTTATACATGTGTAGGCAAATAAGAATATGTATATACATGTATATATATATGTATATATACATATATTACATATACAGTATACACTTATTATATATATACATAGTTACACTACCTCTGAGCTCCCTGGTGGCTCAGATGGTGAAGAAACTGCCTGAGGTGCAGGAGACCCGGGTTCAATCTCTGGGTCGAGAAGATCCCCTGGTGAAGGGAATGTCTACCCACTCCAATATTCTTGCCTGGAGAATTCCATGGACAGAGGAGCCTGGCAGGCTATAGTCCATGGGGTCCTAGAGTCGGACATAACTGAGCAACTAACTATACAAATATATATGTATATATATACATATATATAGCCTTATTTTCTCCTTTACATGAAAGGTAACATCATAAATCTGCTAAGTGTCATCATTTCTATCACCATTTCCATCATGTTCCTAGTTCCCAATCTCCTGCCAAGTCCCACTTAGACACTCTATTGACTGACCTACTAGACTGTAAATTTCTGAGTGGTAAACAACGTGTCTTTGTCATGTGGTGTCAAGCTGAGTGCCTAATACTCAGTGATACTCAATACACCTTTGAGCTGAATGAGTATCTCATCACATTAGAAGAAGGCAGGAGGAGTCTGATCTGGCAGAGGGAAAATACAGAACAATTATTCAGGAGAGAGGGAGAGGGTTAAAGTGGCAAACCTGAGTATTTAAGGAACAGCAATCGAATGGGTCTCAAACATGGAAAGTCAGCCAGGTGGTGAGGGGACCATCCAGGGAACTAGAAAGGAACTAACATTTACTGGGCAGCCACTGAGTACCTGCATGGAAGAATCTGCAGGTGAGTAGATGTACCATTCCTTCTGCCAGTCACTGTGAAGAACACAAATGCCTATAAGACAGGATCTGGGTTGAGAAATCAAAGCACCATGAAGTCTCACTCCAGCCTTAGAGACTTACCAATGTAGATGGCCAGGTAAGACGTAGCTTAACATATATGTGATGAGCCAGGTCTGCAAATACTTCAAAAGCCAATGTTCACCCAAACTGACCCCAACTGAAAAATGTATGATGTTTCTTTCAGTTCCTGGTTTAGAACACAAACTCCACATGAGAAAATAGAAGATGCTTAGACAAAAGGGTAAAGACAGAGTATGGAAGATGGCCAGTGTCCACATGCCAGGATGCACAGCAAAGAGCAGCACATCTGAAAATTCAGGGCTGAAACTGAAGTTGAGGCCAAGGACCCACATGTTCAGAAATCAGCAGACAGCTCCTGACGGGGTAGGAAGGAATGTTGTGATGGGTTGCTGATCTATCTGAGAGGAGAGTTTGGAAATCCATTTATCACATATGAAAATTTAAGCCCTCTATGTCAGCAGTCCCCAACCTCATTGACACCAGGGACTGGTTTCATGAAAGACAATTTTTCCATGCAGCCCTGGAGGAGAAGGGGAACGTTTCCTTTTCACCTGCCGCTTACCTCCTGCTGTACTGCCTGGTTCCTAACAGGCCACAGACAGGTGCTGGTATCGGTCCATGGCCCAGGGGGCTGGGGGCCCCTGCTCTTTGTAATCCAGTTTACCACCCTCAAAATTTGGGGAGAAGCCATCACTGAAATGAACAGCAGAGGTCAATTTTTTGTGCTTTACCAATAAGAGAAATAACTTCAGATACCTCTCGGATTATATACCAAAGCTAAAGACGCTTTTTGACCTCAGAACATTCCTTGTGAGCTAAGCTTTCCTTGCAAACCATGTGACTCCCCCACTGCTTTCTCTGCAAAACTAGTGAGTTTTAATCACATATGTTTCCTTAAATTCTTTTATGACAATCATTTCCTTGAAGACAGCTTTTATTTTCTCTATTATTGACAGCACACGTGATGTTAAAAATTTAAGCCTAGCCTGAAGGTTGAGGAGGAACTAATCCAAGATCGTTCCATGGAATAACTGCACTCTGCCACCATTGGAACAACTCTCCAACACACACAGATTCAACTGAGTACGCCCATATGCCTGAGCACACACTCTCATACCCACACACCACACACCTATCACACCCAAATGCAAGCACAACCCTCTACATGCACCATACACAGACGCGAAACATTCCCACAGAGGAACATATGCACATGTGCACAGCACACACAGAAACCACCACCCACATGCACACACACCACACCACACACATACACAAGAGAGAATTACCTTCTACAGTTTACTTTTCTTTCTTTCACACATGATTATAAACAAAGAATACAAGTACTCTGTCCTTCTTAAATGAAATATAGTTGATTTCCAAAATTATGTTAGTTTCAGGTGTAGGGAGGGCATAGTGATTCAGTATGTTTGCAGACTATATATTATCCAACAAGGACTCTGTCTTATTCGTCTTTGATCTTTACGACTCCCCGACACCTAATTATGTATGACTGGCTAGAGCATAGTTTTTCCTCAGCAAAGGTTGAAATCTAGCAGCTGCCACTTGGAAAGCTAAAGGTGAGATTTTTTTTCTATGTGTGACCTATATTAAGTAATACTTTCTCTGGTTTACAGCTGGTTTGACTCCCAAATCCATTCATCACAAACTATGTAAAGAGTAACCTCAGAATTCCCTGGCAGTCCAGTGGTTAAGACTCTGTGTTTCCACTGCGGGGGGTGCAGTTTCAATTCCAAGTCAGGGAAATAAGATCCTATGTACCGTGTGGCATGGCCAACAAGAAAAAAAAAAAGGTAACCTCTGTTGAAAACAACAAACCATATAACAAAAGTTGAGAATATAGGTAAATTAGCTAGAATGTAGTACATGTGGATTTAAAGCTCAGTTCTGGCCCCTTATTAGCCATATGGCATTGAATGAGCTGAATAATATTCTCAAGCTTTGGTTTTCTCCACTTCCAAAACAAAGATGATATTAACAGTAACTTCCCCTAAAAACTGTCAAGATTAAATACTATAATGTGCTACACTAAAGTGTTTGGCACTCTCCCTAGTGTATAGTGAGTGCTGAATAAATATTAGCTATTTTTATTAGTTCTCAAAAGATATCAGGAGCTTTAAAGTCAGCCAGTGCAACTCTTGACTTTTGTGTGGAAACCAGCTGGAATCAATTCTGGAAGAAGAAAAGTCACAGTCATTTCAACAAGTAATGAAATGTTTCCATTAGCCTGAGGAATGCCAAGTGTGATGGAATCACACATTGGTTCATTTATCACGAATGAGGTTTGGGCCTTATTCACAGCAAATACATCCTAGAGTTGTTTTACTGCATAGTTATTGATAAAATTGGTGTTAATTAATTTAATTAATTAAGCAAATGGATAAAAGGGGCCTAGGAATGAAAACCTCATGGGGAATCCCTGGTCAACATTCAGTCAGATGCTCTCAGCAACATTTAAGAAACACTTTGAGGCCAAAATTCCCTCTTACATTTCTATGTATTTGGAACTATTTTCTTTACATATCTTTCCTTAAAAATAAGAGTAAAAGAAGGCAAATCAATGTTGCTTAAATTCATTCTAAGATGCTTTGAGGTGAGGAATGTGGAAGACGACTTGACTCTACCCAAAACCTCAGATTGACTCCAAGGACAAACCAAAAACTTTAGGTTAAATGCTGCCTGCTATGATCTGAATGTGTGTATCCTCCCCAGATTCACATGTTGAAATCATAACTCCCTAAAGATGATGGTATTAGGAGATGGGGCCTTTCAGCAGTTCTTAGGTGGTGAGCGCTCATGAATGAGATTAGTGTTCTCATGAAAAAGAGCCCACAGAGAACCCTGGCCCTTTGCACCATGTGGGGATACAGCGAGAGGTCACAGACTGTGAACCAGGAATAAGGCTCTCATCCAACCATGCTGGTGCCTCAATCTTGGACTTTCCAACCTCCAGAACTATGAGAGAGAAATTTCTTTTATCTAAATTTATTTTTTTATTTTAATTGGAGGCTAATTACTTTACAATATTGTGGTGGTTTTTGCCATACATTCACATGAATCAGCCATGGGTGTACATAAGACATGCAGTTGTGGTATTTAGTAGCCTGAATGGAATAAGACACTGCCAGAAAGAAACGAGGCATGAGAGGATCCTGGCTGAAGCTTCATTTTCAGATTTGTCCTATTTGTTTCCCCAGGAGAAAGAACATGAAGGGGACACAGGGAAAGCTTTCAGCTCTTGATTCCCAAGCTTTGGGTCAGATAGGAGCGCTTGTGTACACACGCACACACCAACTAAGGTCAGTTGAGTGGAAGGTAATGTAGCAGCCAATCAAAGAGAATCGTTCTGAACACCCAGGAGAAGGAACCTCATATCTCAGAGAAGAAAGCTCTAATCAGAGCACAGGAAAGTTTGTTGAGAGTGGTTAGCATTATGATCCCTGGCAGAGTTACATGACACCTCCCACAGCTTGCCTCTGCTGAGCACAGATCTTAATTTCTCATTAGAAGGGGCTGTTGATGGGAGTGGAGAGCCTGGTTCAGATCCAGCTAAACTGTTTTGGGAGCCAGTGCCCACTGGGAGACCATAAGGAGTCACCCACACAGAGAGAATGTACATGGGAAGAAGAAAGGAGAGGACACACGAAGGGAGATCGAAGGATCCAAATGCTGACCTTGTCTGCTCCAGGCTGCTGACCACACAGGGAGAAAGTAGGTGGCCTCTGGCAGCACTGGCTTGCTCACTCCAGACTGTGCTATTCAGCTGTCATTAGGAGCTGTCTGTAATTCCTTCTCACAATGTCCCAAGATTGGGAGTGTTTTGAGAGCATTTGTCACATTTCGCAACAAGTAGCAGAAGATCTGGAAGCAGGCCAGTCTTCTCTGGCATTTCTATAATTCTGGGACAACTTGGTCAGAAATCCATTTTTCGTTAGCTTGCTTTGCTGTACATGATTCACTTTTTGGAGGAACATCATTTTTCAGATATTTCTGGTTTTGTTATTATTTTATGCATATTTTACAGAGAAAATTGTGGTAATTGAACAACTGTACAACCTCTGTAAATTCATTTTCCCCTCTACTCATTATAAAGCCTCTGGATCTTGAATCTCTCATGTTTTTTCTGTTGTTGTTGTTATTGTTGTTCAGTTACTAAGTCGTGTTTGACTCTTTGCAACCCCATGGACTGCAGCATGCCAGGCTCCTCTGTCCTCCACTCTCTCCCAGAGCTTGCTCAAACTCATGTCCATTGTGTCAGTGATGCCATGCAACCATCTCATCCTCTGTTGCCCCCTTTTTCTCCTGCCCTCAATTTTTCCCAGCATCAGGGTCTTTGCCAATGAGTTGGCTCTTCACATTAAGTAGCCAAAGTATTGGAGCTTCAGCTTCAGCATTAGTCCTTTCAGTGAATATTCAGGGTGGATTTCCTTTAGAAGTGACTGGTTTGATCTCCTTGCAGTCCAAGGGACTCTGAAGAGTCTTCTCCAGCACCACAGTTCGAAAGTATCAATTCTTTGGTGCTCAGCCTTCTTTATGGTCCAGCTCTCATGGTACATGACTACTGGAAAAACCATAGCTTTGACCATATGGACCTTTGTGGGCAAAGTAATGCTTTTTCTGATAGCTACATTATGAATGTGGAGACTGAGGTTCTAGCTTTGTGTGCCGAGAAGGGAGCAGGAGACTTGGAACAAAATAGGACCAAATGGTTCAGTATTCTCAGTTCAGAGATCATAGCAACTTTATAGCACATAACTCCCACAAAGAGTGAGAAGCAAGTGTACTTCTATATTCTCTAGTAAATAGCTACTCGTCCTACACCCCTGAGTGTCTGCCTGTTGCCTTGGCTGCCCAGTCCTCCTCCCGCCTACCCTGCCCTTTTAGATGTCCCCATTATCTATTAGCTGAAGGCTCAGCAGGAGTCACCATAGCAGGAAGACGCCTACTCTTATGGGTTGGTGCCTGTGCTTTCCCCCAGGTAATAAGTTCTCCATTAAGCAGAACTCATCAGAACAACTTTTATTCAGTGAACACTGTGAGACTTCTTTCTTAAAAGGTGTGGGTTGGGGGTTGGCGGAGACTCATGAGAAAATTAAAAGAGTTTGCAACAATTAATTTTCTGACATCCGTGAATTTTCAGCCAGCTTCTTAGGCCATCTAGAGGCCCAACCAAGACTGAGTTTCAGAATCATGTTTCTTGTGGTTTGTTCAAAATAATAATTTCCTGGGATTCTAAGTTTAAAAAGGAGAGAGAGTTAAATGGTGAGAAGTAAAGAAAAAAGATCTCATTGTTGAGATAAGAATCCAAAATTGACCGTGTTAGAAGGATTAGCTTTAGCAGTTAGATCCTGTTGAGAAAGTACATGAATTTGACAGCAATTGAAAGTTGAAGAGGTGTTTTGATTTTACTAATGAAGCTTAGGCCAAAGGCCCTAGAGTCACAAAACACCTGGGTTTAAATACTGGTTTTGCCATGTACTTACCCATATGAACTTGGGTAAGTCACTGAACCTTGATAAGCCTGCTTCTGAATTGGTTAAATACGGACAATGCAAGTTCCACTCTCAAAGGTTACTGGGGGAATTAAAGCAATCAATGAATGCATGCCAAGTACTGAGCTTCAGCACCTAGCCTAGAGAAAAGTCTCCAGAATTGTAGCAGTTGTGATTACACTGATTTTGAATAATATTTATATTTCCCTTAATGTATAAATAATATATGCTTATGTTTTTAAAAATTTAAAAGAATGTAGAAAAAACAATTATAATCTTATCAGAGATTACATCTTTTAAAAATTTGATACATATTTTTTAGACTTAATATATTACAAAATATATCCTTTTTCTTGGGCTTCCCTTATGGCTCAGCTGGTAAAGAATCTGCCTGCAATGTGGGAGACCTGGCTTCGATCCCTAGGTTGGGAAGATCCCCTGGAGAAGGGAATAGCTACCCACTCCAGTATTCTGCCCTGGAGAATTCCATGGACTTATAGTTCATGGGGTCTCAAAGAGTCGGACATTTCATACAAATGCCAACAAAAATCTAGAAAGAACTTCTAGCCTTATGACTCGTTTAGTCCACAGGGCCCTCAACCAATCCTGCCACTGTCTAATTCCAATTTATCCTATCAGACAGTGGCAGGATTAGAGTCCAATTAACATTCTCAAAAGGGCAAGGATCACTCAGTCCTTGTCAAAATACCCACACACCCATCTTCTGCCAGAGAACTGCTGCAAACTGCCACAACCTACCTGCCAGGGAAAGAAAACACTTCCAGGCCCTTCCCATGACGGTGGCTCCTCCATCATGGATGTGTTTGTTAGCAGTTATTTGAGCAGAGCTCAGTCTTCCAGAGGAATAGTCATTTTCTTCTTGGGCTAATTTATAGTCATCTAGATACGCTTATGTAAGGGAGCAAAACTTGCCACCCCAAAATGTCTCTGGCATGTGAATTATTTTAAGCTAAAAACAATCAAGGCCTAAAGACTCAGGAAGAGATTTTGAGCTATCCCCTAACTGCCTAAAAAGAATTTTAGGCAGAGGGTCTGTGCCCACAATAGAGCTATGATCGAAGATATATGCAAAGATTATAGGCTGAGTGTGGTTGGAAAAACTCAGCAAGACCTGGAGATCAGAGTTCACTCTGGCCCATTGCACTACATGGCCCAGCAAACATTTGTTTACCATGTTTGGTAAACAAATGTTTGCTTTTCCATCTCTGTGTGAATTTCTTTCTCCCTTTTGAAGTCCCCAACCACTACTTGCAACATCCTCTTTTGTCTTTAGTTCAAGATGGTTTTTAAGGTAAGAGTTTAAATGGCAAGGAATAGAAAATTTTCTGGGCTTCTTGTAAGACTGACATTTGTTGATGGGGTCCTAGTGGTGACTGAAGGTAAAGGTATAAGAGTTGATGGAATTGAGGTGAAAGTTTAAAATTGGTGTATTTGAACTGTATTTACATGAGATGGCTGCATCTCCTTTACCTGACTGTATTGTGAGGATGGCCACCACTGTCTCACTGGGGAATACTTCCCCAGCCTGGTATTGTAAGACCAGGCCACTCAACCTACCTATGGGGAGAGAGCAAATTAGCCAAGATGGCATGTTCAGGCTCTCTCACTCCACAGCCTCTCACTCTTGCCCCACCTTTTTAAGTAAGGATAATGTAACAGCTGAGATCACTTACAGAACTGTGCATGTGCCTCATAAGTTACTCGCTTGGTCACAGGCTACTTTGTGTGGTAGGCCTGTGTGAGCTCCACCTAGAAAGCAGCAGCATTGCTGCTGTGTCGCAGGTATGTCTGTTGGATCAGCCATGAGATGAGAGAACATAGCATGTCTGCTGCTGCTTCAGCCCAGAGAGAATCCTGCTACGGCCGCTGTGCCAGCCAGGAGAGAGGTTGTGTTGTGTCAGGTTATGCTATGACTGCTGCTATGGCTGCTCTATCAGCCAGAAAAGAATAAACGTTTCTGCAGTTCCTACAGCTCCTCAAGTCTCCTTCCAGCCTCTTAGTGCAAACCTTGCCTACTCTAAGTTCAGGGAACAGTGAGGACAGTGAGATATAGTGAGATAATTGGCTTCATGAACAGGCTGAGCAATATACCACCCTTCAGGCAATGTTAATTGAACATGCTAATGGAAGCCAGTAGGCCTGCCTGAACCCATACAATGGAGGTAAAATCCCCTGGCTGATGTTCAAGGGCCAATAGGAGCAATAGTAGAGGCCTTTTTCCCCAAAAGTGAGTAGGTCTGGGGTTGACCTGTGTCCTCAGTAAGAGTGTCTTCGTTGCATGCCTTCTGAAAATTTTTTGAGGGCATGATACACTGAACCCTGAACTTCTAGAACATAGAAATCTTTCAGTTTCAATTTTAGTTGAAAATTTCCGTGCTAATATAAGAAGCAAATTAAGGAAAATCTAGTTGGATGAGCAGATCAGCTTTTGGGTACAATTTTGGTAGCAGTCCAGTTCCAGCTGTCCTTGTCTTACAAATCTCTCCAAAATCAGAACTGAAAACACAGTCCACAACGGGCTAAGGCTGAGCCAAGATGACTCAGTCAGGTAGAACCTAAAATTAAAGGGGGGTAAAAAGAGAAAGAGAGAGCCCTTTTTAAAGCATAAACTGCTGGAAATGTGCCCTCACCCAACATCTAATTCACAGATTCCTTAAGGATTTGTCAGAGACAAACACAAATTTTAAAATCTTTCTCACAAATAGCAAAAAGCCTTAGCCATCTGAGCTGATAAAATTGTTATTTATAAAAACTAGTAAGTTTTATATTATTTTACCTGATTTATGATTTAAGTTTTACAGTAAAAGTGATGAGGTCTCTGGTTATATAGGTATGTACCAGATACATCTTTCCATCTCTGGAAAATATTACCAAAATTAATTTATAAGAGCTCTATTCATGGGCTTATAAGTATGCACTTATGAACTAAATATTTCTAAATGTAATAGAAATTAATCCGAATGTTTTTCAAGTTCATGTGATCTAGGATTGATCTTTACAAATTTTAAAGTTATTGGTTTAATTAATACAGGCATGTTGTTAGGGTTATTGACATTAAATCTAATGCTTTTATTGTACCTGAAAGTGAAAGTGAAGTCACTCAGTCATGTCCAACTCTTTGCGACCCCATGGACGGTAGCCTACCGGGCTCTGCTGTCCATGGGATTTTCCAGGCAAGAATACTGGAGTGGGCTGCCATTTCCTTCTCCTAGGGATCTTCCCAACCCAGGGATCGAACCCGGGTCTCCTGCATTGCAGACAGATGCTTTACCATCTGAGCCACCAGGGAAGGCCTTTTTGTACCTAGGTTTAGCCAAATAAGGGCTTCCCTGATGGCTCTGTGAAGAATCTGCCTGCAATGCAGGAGATCTGGGTTCATCCACTGGGTTGGGAAGATCCCCTGGAGAAGAGAATGGCAACTCACCCCAGTATTCTTGCCTGGAGAATTCCATGGACAGAGGAGCCTGGTGGGCTACAGTCCATGGGGTCACAGAGTCGGACACGACTGAGCAACTAACATACTTTGTCAAATAAGATCATCTTAATTCTTACAAAATTTGTCAGCAAGAAAAATAGCTTTGGATGATGGATTTTGCTTAATTTCTCATAAAGTTTTCATGGGTAATCTAAACATAATTGTTAGGAACAAGTGATCTAGTTAGATATAAATAAGCTTAGACTTCTTCGGTATTTTAAAAATTTTTAATTGTAGGATAATTACAATATTGTGTTGATTTCTGCCATACATCCACATGAATCAACCATAGGTATACATATCTCCCCTCCCTCTTGGACCACCCTCCCACCTCACACCCCATCCCACCCGTCTAGGTTGTCACAGAGCACTGGATTTGAGCTCTCTGCATCATATAGCAAATTCCCACCAGCTATTTCTTTTACAAATGGTAATGTGTATGTTTCAATGCTACTCTCTCAAATTGTCCTACCCTTTCCTTCCCTCACTGTGTCCCTAAGTCTGTTCTCTATGTCTGCATCTCCTTCACTACTCTGCAAACAGGTTCATCAGTACCATCTTTCTAGATTGCATGTGTGCCTGCTTAGTTGCTTCAGTCATGTCTGACTCTTTGCGAACCCATGAACCATAGCCTGCCAGTCTCCTCTGTCCATGGAATTTTCCCAGTAAGAATACTGGAGTGTGTTGCTATGCCCTCTTCCAAGGGATCTTCCCAACCCAGGGATAAACCCCGTGTCTCCTGCATTGCAGGAATATTCTTTACTGCTGAGCAATTGGGGAGCCCCCTCTAGATTCCATATATATGTGTTAATATACTATATTTGTTTTTCTCTTTCTGACTTACTTCACTCTGTATAATAGGCTGTAAGTTCTTCCACCTCATTAGAACTGATTCATATAACACGTGTTCCTTTTCACAGCTGAGTAATTTCCATCATATATATGTACCACAGTTTCTTTATCCATTCATCTGTTGATGGACATCTAGGTTGCTTCCATGTTCTAGCTATTGTAAATAGTGCAAGCTAAGACTTTTTAGGTAAACTCTTTAAGAATAATTATGTTTTATGATATGCCTACTTATTTTTAAATTTCTTCAAATCCTTTTGGTAACTTAAAACATTATTTCTCTGTTTAGAGGATGAAGTATTCTCAAAATACAGATCTGTTTTAATAACAGATTATAAAGTTTCTCTACCTTTTAAGTAATCTGTTCTGCTGCTGCTGCTGCTGCTGCTGCTGCTGCTAAGTCACTTCCGTCATGTCCGACTCTGTGCGACCCCACAGACGGCAGCTCACTAGGCTCCACCGTCCTTGGGATTCTTCAGGCAAGAATACCGGAGTGGGTTGCTATTGCCTTCTCCAGTGCATGAAAGGGAAAAGTGAAAGTAAAGTCGTTCAATCCTGTCCGACTCTTAGCGACCCCATGGGCTGTAGCCTACCAGGCTCCTCCGTCCATGGGATTTTCCAGGCAAGATTACTGGAGTGGGTGCCATTGCCTTCTCCGAATCTGTTATTTTCTGTATTTACCTCCGAAGTCTTTTACTGTCATTTAGGTTAAGTAAGTATTCTTTCAGTTACGTATAATCCTATTTGACCAAGAGTTTTTAAATCTTTTGATATCTTTGACAAACTTCCCAAATAAAATTCTAAATGAAGTCCTTTTGCTCTCTAGTTAACTTTGGGATATTTCCAAGGGTCCCTGAAATGTCTCAAAGAGAGATGTTAAGTAATTAGGCTTATTTGGTATATTAAATTACATGGGAAGCATTGTCAAATGAGTGATTAAAAACCTTAGGTTATAATGTATAGGTAAATGTTGTTAATATAAATAATATTTATATTCTGGAACTTATAGAAAATGTCCTATGAGTTCTAGAAATTATAGGAAATTATCAAAATTTGGATATGTTCTAGTATAAGGTTATCAGTCATAATTCTAGTTATTATCTTAAAGTGTTGTGTGTCACAGAGATAACCAAATTTCTTTGTCATCGCACTGTAATCAGACCTTTAACCATGCCATTTTAATCTTTTGTCATTTATAGACAGTTACTGCTTTACTCTGATGCCTTTAAAAAAAAAATGCTTCATCTTCAAAAAGAGTCATAGGAAGAACTTTTTGACAAATAGAGATCTCTGGCAACTTTCAAATCATACCAATGAGTAGAGTTTGCATCACAGAGGAAAAAAAAACGGTTTCTATTTCTTTTTTTCTTAACTTATTTTTAACTGGATGATAATTGCTTTATAGTATTGTCTTGGCTTCTGCGATACAACAAGAATCAGCCATAAATATACCTAAGTTCCCTTCCTCTTGAACCTCCCCACCACTCCCCATCCCATCCATCTCTCTAGGTTGTCACAGAGTAGCTTGTTGAGCTCCTCGTGTTATGCAGCAACTTCCCATTAACTACCTATTTTTCATTTCTTGTAAGTCAAATTATACACCTTAAACTTATACATTGTTGTGTGTCAATTAGATCTCAAAATTGAAAGAAAAAAAAATGAAAGTAGGAAAGTTCAATCTAGAGATTCCTTATGAAAAGTTCCAACAAAGCATATTTTTTTAAAAGGCTAAATGGTCAATTGTTATTCTTGCTGGATTTATGTAAATAATCAAGCCAAGTTTAATGAAACTAAACTTATTTTGCAAATAAATTAGTCTCAGCTTGGCTATCTTCAATAGAAATGAGTGATTTTAAAAGAAAAAATGTATTTCCATAGAAACTAGAATACTAGTTGTAGATTAGATTCTAGTTTTCTCTACTGCCTTTGAAGTTTTGCTTTTCCACTTGTAAAATAGAGTGGATCCTGAATTTTTCTAGTTTCCTCAAAAAGTTGGCTACAACTCTTCAAGATAACATTTCCAATTTTTCTCCCACTCTTGACTTGGAATCATTAAGGACTAAAGCTGTCCTTTTTCTGAAACCCTAAAAACTGAAACTGAACAACATGATATAAACTAGAGAGACATCACAATAGCTGATGTTTAGACAGTCCTTGTGCCTGCTGACTCGCTAGTGGTGAAGAATCGTTTGCCAGTGCAGGAGACATAGGAGACGTGGCTTCGATCCCTAGGTTGGGAAGATTCCTCCAGAGGAGGGCATGGCAGCCGTCTCCAGTATTTTTGCCTAATGAATCCCATGGACAGAGGAGCCTGGTGGGCTACAGTTCACAGGGTCACTAAGAGTGCAAGCAACTCAAAAAGTTTACCTGAAAACCTGATGACACCATCAGAGACATTTCAAAGTATAAAGGATATTTCGACCTTAACATCTAGAAATCTCTGCTGGTAGCTCTTAGGACTCAGACACTGGGTTTATAATTTGCTCTAATCATTTACCTTTGTTTTTCTTTTGTCTCCTCAGTAATGCCTCTTGTTAAGTACCTGATTACTTGCACCTTAAGGGCCTAACTCTGACGTCCCAAACCACTATCGCAACAACCTCTTTGTCTTTAGCTGAAGATGATATGTAAGGTCAAGGTTTCAGTCAGTTTGGTGAATTACTCTGCTTTTCTGGGTCTCTCCCATGTGTACGTGTTATTAAACTCCTGATTTGCTCCTGTTAATCTGTCTCTTGTCAATTTAATTCTTAGACCAGCCAGAAGAATCTAGAATTGTAGAGGGAAATTTCTTCCTCCCTAACACTTACATCCATGTTTTCCTTCTCAGATCATATCTGGATAATAGAACAGCACTGATTATGACTTGATACTTTCTCCCCTCCTTTCCAAGCAGTGCTCTTGCTCTTCAGAGTCCCATCTGAGAAAATTTATCTGTTTGGGAAACAACCCAGCTACTTTACATGTTCCATCAGTTGTGATGAACTGTGTGTTATCAGTTGTGATCAATTCATAACTCTGTCATATTTCTGATGGCATAGTATAAAACATCAGAGCTTGAACAGAGTTAGAGATTGAGGTTTATAAATGAAAAATGGAAAGGGCCAAAGAGGAAGGTACATTGTACAAGGCTATATATGGTGGGGTAGTGTCATGGGATGAATAAAACCCACCATTTTTTAACTTCTATTCCAAAGCTCTTTACCACACAGCTTTATTAAATTAAAATATATTATTTATTCTTCATGAATAACCTTTACAGAAGATTATTTTCTAAGGATTCCATTAATAGAAGATTCCATCCATGAAAAAGAGATTCTCAAAGGAAGAAGGGAGTCAAGAAGAAATTGGAAGATTTTTAATGTTAATTAAAAGTGAGACAAATGTTCCAAAAAGTTTGAAAAGTTTCAGTAAGAAAACTCTCATTATGTGTTAAAAGTCTTCTTGGCAGGCATCCTCAGTTCCCTCAGAAATGTTTGCAAATTGTGTTTACATATTTTAATGAATTTTGTTGTGGGATTTCCATTCAGCTATTTCTGAGTAAAGCTGACAAGATTGAGAGGTAGCTGGGATGACAGATCTCATCAATATCCAGAGATACTTTAGCTGTAAAAGACTGCTCAGTATTTTGTTGAAACAAGGCTACAAAACAAATCAATGACACATGATAGGGCTAATTTACATTCCTGGGAAGATACAGCTTACTTCAAACATTCTGGAGGTGGGGGATAGAGGGTGGAGAGTACAAATAGAGTGGATCCTGAATAGATTACAAGTCTTTTTGTAATCTGCCCTCAGAGGCTTTTATCTGCTACATAGAATTTCAATCATTGCCTAAGGTATTAAAAAACTTTTTTTGACTTTGGAACTAATTGTGGAACTGATATTATTTAAGGTGATGGTTCCCTACCTTTAAGGTGATGTCACCCTACCCCACCATATATGGCCTTGTACAATGCTCCAATTAAAAATAAAATAATAATTAAAAAATCTAGAATAATTTTAAAAGATGATGTTTCTTCATTTTAAAAATTAATATTATAAAATCAAATCTGCTGTACCAACCTCTCTAGGCTTCCTTACAGACTAGTTGATTAGAATAACCCTCTGTACATGTGCATTATGTAAAAATGTCAATTGTTACCAAGATCTAAAAGCCAGGCCTTTAGAGTCATAATATTTAGCAACTTGGAAAATACCATAATCACTAAGGAATTTTGTTTTTCCATTCTGTCCTGCCAGTAGATTTCAATAGACTTGACTAATAAGATGGTTTTCTTTGAAAGAATGTAGTTATAGAGATTTGAGTTGTGCTCTGCTGTTACTCTTTTCACATTATTTTGAACACATTCTGACAACCGCTTGATACTTTTGGAACTCTTCCAGGCTTTTAATAGAGATGTGTCAAGTGAGCAAATCCAGGCTACAGCCACAACGCGGATCATCTTCCAGGCCTCTGCCCCTGTGGTCCCACAGCAGGTGGTGAGCTGGACCATCTGTAAGGTGAAAGTTACCACTCTGGGAGCCCCAGGAGAAATGGGGCTAATCTTAGGGCTGCCTTCAAGATGTGTGTTGTGATTCTTGGTTTGCCTAGAATTCACTAAACCTAGAAGTGTAGCTGTCACCTCCAGAAGCAAGCAGTTACCTTTCATCTCCTGCTCCTTTCATCCAGGGCAGTCAGGGCATCTTAAAATGTGCCCTGTGAACCACTTGTACAAGGACTCTTAGTCCTTACCCTGGACTTGCTGAATCAGAATGCTTAGAGCATGTCTCGAAGGAAAATTGTTTCCTCTGCCCATCTAGGTTCTTCTGGCTGATCTAAGAATTCAATTGACCTGAGACAGATTAATAGAAGAAAGTCTAACAAAAATTTAATAAAATGTACACATGGGAGAGAATCATTGAAAACCGAGCAGCTCACTGAAATGGCTGAATTGCTTGCCTTAAATATCATCTTCTGCTAAAGAAAAAAGAGGTTGCTGAGGTAGTGGTTTGGGACATCAGGCAATTCACATGGAGATGAAAAAGCAAATGTTTGGAAAACAAGTGTTTGCAGAGACACTGGGACACAGAGTGGGCTCTGATCTCCAGGTTCTGTTCCCCTCCGCCCCACCACATCCATTCCATATTCTAGCAAATATCTCTGGAGATAGCTCTATTCCTGTAACAGGACTTCTAAATTTCTTTAGACATTTACGGGGAAGGATAAAGTATCTTCCTGTATCTTTTGGGCCTTGATTGTTTTCAGTATGGAATAATCCACATACCAAAGAGACAATTTAAGGGGATAAGTTGTGCTCTCCTATAAGTACAACCTAGGAATCTATGTTTTCAGTTTCCGGGAGAGAATCTCATTCATTCTAAAATTTAAGAGCTATAGTTTTTCAGGTTCTTAAATCTGACTTCTAAGATGTATATGAACTAGATCTGATAATGTATCAGTGTAAAGTTTCATTAAGCTGGGAGATTCGTTGGTATGATGTATTTCATTCCTCATTATTAAAAAATAGTAAGAGGTACCTCCCCACATAGGTAATTATGAGGACAAAGGCAATGGCACCCTACTCCAGTCCTCTTGCCTGGGAAATCCCATGGACGGAGGAGCCTGCTAGGCTGCAGACCATGGGGTCGCTAAGAGTCGGACACGACTGAGCGACTTCACTTTCAATTTTCACCTTCATGCATTGGAGAAGGCAATGGCAACCCACTCCAGTGTTCTTGCCTGGAGAATCCCAGGGACAGGGGAGCCTGGCGGGCTGCCGTCTACGGGGTCGCACAGAGTTGGACACGACTGAAGCGACTTAGCAGCAAGGCACGTAAGACCCATATTCATTTACTTTCCTGATCTCACTTGATTTTAGATACATCCACTGGTTTTTCACTGTGTTCCTTAGAGACCTAAAGTCCCTCAGTTGTTCCCCAGAGGATATGTGTGGGTGGCACATCAAGTAGGTTCCATGTAACTATCTCCCATTCAACCATAAGAGCTCCAGTTTTCTCTACATTTTTTGTATTACATGTCCACATGAAATTTCAGTTAAGATAAGAAAGAAAATTTGTAAAATACCACCCTAGAATACATACATTGTCAAGGATTTCTCTCCAACAAAGAGTTTCTAACATTATATTCTGCCCTTCTTGTCTTTTTTGATGTTTCTGGTTAGTCAAAAGGAACACAGCTACCTGTGTTACATGTCATAAACTCTTTCCCCACCAGCTACGTCTTGAATAAAAAGTGTTTGAGCTCAAGGGAGCTGGAGGTAGTTAGAAATACTAACTTTCAGTAGAACTACGACGTTGGTATTTCACTTGGAAGAGGAAGCTTTTGGAACCCTGTCAAGTCACACAAGGAAATTTGGAATCACAAAGCTTAACTTCCATTTTCTAAGTTTTCTCTCTCATTCCAACCTACTCTAATCTTGATCTAGACTAATCTCTTGGCTAAACTCCACCCCAACCTGTAGATCAGAAACAACTTCCACCGAATCAAAAGATATTTCCACTTTCCAGAAAATTTGCCATTCACATCAAGAGCCTACTAAGTTTGTTCAATTGTTCCCAAGAAACCAGATGTTGAAAGTAAACAAGAAGAACTTCGTTTTCAGTCATCAGTTGATGTACATTAATGTGTGTGTTTCCACCAACATACACATATAGACACAAATGACTTCTGTCCTTTGGAGACCTTATCTGAAGACAAAGTAACACAGGGGACCACTTGAGGGGCGTAAGCACAGATTTCTTGGAGAATAAAATTATTTTTAAGTCCTTGAGAAGAACAGAGCATCCTATTCAGTTGGCTGGGCTGTCCACACTCCACCTCCCTCTGACTCTGTAGGACACCAGGGACCACACTTTACTTTTGGGTATGAGTACTGCTGGCCTTGGGGCAGTTCTTGTTGAAGCAATTCTTAATAGACAGCAACTACAATTCTGCCCTTTGCTGTTTATGTTGGCACTTGTAGATGAGATAAAGAATTAAGTAAAGGGCTATTTCTGGATGAGAAAATTTATAAAAACAAGGATTTATTCTACTAGAATACTCACTCAACTCTAGTTTAAAATCACTATAGCTTGTTAGTGAGTTAATCACTCACTTCAATGTTCTCCACATTGTTGCAGTGAATCTTTGGGTTTGGGAATTGAGAAAAGCAAAGGCTGTAGGTCTCTGTGACCTTTGAATGGGTTCAGTGATTTCCTTAGAAGGAAAGCTCAAACAGGGGCCAGAGCCTTAACTGACTTGTGAACCTGGACCTTTTGTTTGACATCTCTAGCCTCTTATTCCTGTTTCCTCGTTTATGAGACAAAAAGTAATCTCTCCAGCTTTACAAGGTTATAATACAGATCACAGTTTCTAACTGTGAAAGCTCTCTATTAAACCCTATATAAATGTAAGGGAGGCTCCCCCTGTGGCTCAGAGGTAGAGAATTTACCTGCAATGTAGGAGACGCAGTTACACAAGTTTGATCCCTGGGTTGGGAAGATCCCCTGGAGAAGGAAATGGCAACCCACTCCAGTATTCTCTCTGGGAAAATCCCAAGGACAGAGAATTCTAGCAGGCTATAGTCCATAGTGTCACAAAGAGTCAGAAATGACTGAGCATGAAAGCACAAACAAAATGGAAGAAAAGTATTCTAATCTTTTTGTAACTATTACTGAGGTAATTAAATGAAATAACTCACTGGGCCCAGCCCAGGTTGCAGACCCTTCTCAGATCCACTGAAAGATAGTGTTTCCACTGCCTCCAGCTGTCCTGAGTGTAAACATCATTGTTAAAGTTTTGCTTGAAGGGAAATATCTCTGGGGACCATAGTACTTAAGAAGTTAGCCTAGAGAAGAAGAAAACATGCTCTAGTGAAAGCTATTCTTCCTTTAACTTCCGGCTAAACTCAGACGTTTGCTGATTCATGGATAGAGGTGTATCTCACAGCCAAAAGAACAGAGCAATTTTCTGGAAAATGAGACATGAAAGGGTTTTTTTCATGAAAGACTGCCTCTCAGACTTCTAGTGGCTTCAGCACACACAAATACATAAAATAAATCTAAGGTGAACTCACAGAAAATAGCTCATTCATGCTTACATTTTATCATCACACTGCCAAATGTAGCCAGACAGTTTCTTTCACAGCAATTTTTTGGAAGGTGGCAGGCATGTAGGGGCATGTGGAAAGTAAATACTCGAGGGGTATGATCCAGGCATATCCATCACCATCGTATTGAGAAATCACACCACGTGATAAGAGGTAGTATGATCAAGTACCTTCAGGTCATTTGCTCAGAATCAAAAAAGCATGGAAAGCACCTCCAAAAATGATTTGGAGGAGGAATGCATGGGTGGTTACAAGCAAAATCCTCTCTCTATACTGAATAAAACCTATTAGCTGCTCCAGGGATTCCTCATACATGTCTGCAAGGTGTGCATTGCATACCTTGGGGAGGAGGGCACCATTCACATTGATATCTATGAAAAAGACACTCTCTGAACTTGTTCAGTACACAATCTGCATGATAGTACATGGATGACCTAGGAGAGCCCCTCTCTTATTTGAGAAAGAGAGGGGAGAGGAGAAATGTGGGGAAGAAAGAGGCTTACAGACTGAATGTGTGTCCAATTTCCACATACACTCTGGGCCCAATCATGTGCAAGTAATGTAACCTCTCTGAGTCTTGATTTCCTCCTCTGAAAAGTGAAAGTGAAGTAGCTAAGTCGTGTCTGACTCTGTGCGACCCCATAGATGGCAGCCCACCAGGGTCCCCCGTCCCTGGGATTCTCCAGGCAGGAACACTGGAGTGGGTTGCCATTTCCTTCTCCAATGCATGAAAGTGGAAAGTGAAAGTAAAGTCGCTCAGTTGTGTCCTACTCTTCGCAATCCCATGGACTGCAGCCTACCAGGCTCCTCCATCCATGGGATTTTTCAGGCAAAAGTACTGGAGTGGGGTGCCATCGCCTTAAGCTGATAACAAAAAGATTCTACAAAGTTGTTTGGTTAATGAGATAAGATCGTGTAGATTAAAGTGCCCGATCCATAGAAGAGACTCAGTTACTAACAACTATTAGTACTGACTCAGATTGTCAAGCAGATACTGGAAGAAATAGGCCTCCTTTGCTTATATAGAGAGATAATTATAATAATAATGACCCACAGTTAAGTAGTGTTTTATGTATTACTAGTAAAATTATCTTTTTGTGGGTACTATGAGTAGACCCATTTTACAGATTAGTTAATTCATTTTCCCAAAGACACAAAGTGGAAAAGCCAAGACTCAAATCCATTCTTTTCCTTAAAAGTCCAATTTCCCTATCTCATAGTGATTAAAGCAGGAAAAAAAGGGGGTTGTAGGAGGCATTTTGAAGGATGCTCTACTGGGAAAGTGATGTTGGCTACTGAGCTTCATTGGCAACAGGTTTCATGGACTTGCCCAAGTCTATTTAAGGTGCCTCCATCTTTCTTCAATGGCTGTCTTCAGATTGCTTTTGTACAATCCAGGAACAAAGAGAGAGATCAGCTCTCAGGCCACAGAGACAAACAAGGAGACGGGAATAGAAACACGTGGAATTTGAAAGTTGGCTCCAATATAAATTACTTCTGTTTCACTTGGAAATGTTTCTCATCTGATAACAGGTGTGCATGATATGCCAAGATTTGAACCAGATCAACAACTACAACAAAAGGCCAAAATATCGAAGGAGGCTATAGTACAATCATATTCCTTACCCTGACCTTGCCCAAAGTTCAAATCCCCACTCCACACCTAAAACAACATCATAGTTAAAACTCTCAGAGCTATCTGAGATGCTGCCTCCCGGGCTGCAGTCCTCATTTTGCCCCAAATAAAACTTAACTTGCAACTCTCAAATTGTACATCTTTTTTAGTCAACATCACATAGTTGGTATTCAATAAACTAGAAGTGCAAAATAACTGTAAAGTTTTCCGCTCCTTATACAACAGAGTTCAGAGTACATGAAGCAAAAACTGATAGAACTAAAATGAGAAATAGACACATTCACAATTATAAGCAGAAACTTCAAAAACTCACTTTAAAAAACTGACAGAACAAGTAGAAAGAAAATAAATAATAGGGGACTTGGATAACACTTCAATCAATTTGATGTAATTGACTATTACAGAATGCTCACCACACTAGAATAAATACTCTTTTCAAGTACTGTTATAGACTGAATGAATCCCCACCTCCTATATTCATAAGTTGAAATTCTAACCTTCAATGCAATGGCATTTGGAGTTGAGCTTTTGGGAGGTAATTAGGTGTTAATGAGGTCATGAGGGTTGGGCTTTCATAATGGGACTAGTGTCCTTACAAGAAGAGGAATAGAGTCCAGAGCATGCTCTGCATCACCTGAGAACATAGCAAGAAGGTGACCATCTCCAAGTGAGGAAGAGGACCCTTGCCAGGAACTGATCTGCCAGTGATCTTGGACCTCTCAGCGTCCAAAACTGTGAGAAATAAATAGCTGTTATTCAGACCACCTGGTCTATGGTATTGTGTTACAGTAGGCCAAACTAATGTGAGTACACATGAAACATTTCCTGATAGACCACATTCTAAACCACAAAACAAGCCTCCATGAATTTAAAACTACTCAAAACATACAAAGTGGATGTCATTAGTGAAAATGGAAGGTAAAGAACTCCGAAATTTCCCCCTCTTTAAAGATATTGGAAAAACTCTCAGAAACAACAACATTTTGGGGACCCTGGAAACTAACCAAAAGCTTAGGAGGCAGGAAAGTGCTTAATCAGGAAAAAGAAAATGGCTGAATCTTAACTTACCTTGGTCCAATCTCCCACTCCTGAGCTCAACATTATTCATTAGTCATTAGGGAATGCAAATCAAAACCACAATATCACTTCACACCCACCAGAATAACTATATGTTGTGTAAACCCTGAGGGTGGGTTTTTTTGTCTTTCTGTGATCTAAGCACCTGGCTTAAGTTTTGATTGCCAGAGGTACCCACTTCAAAGATGGCTATCTAGAATAAGCACATTGCCAGTTCCACAAGCTAGATAAAAAGCCAGACTGTCTTCCTCCACTGAGGCATCTTGAATTTAGAGCTCTTGGCTCATTTAAGGGTTTCCCTGATAGCTCAGTTGGTAAAGAATCCGCCTGCAATCCAGGAGATCTCAGTTTGATTCCTGGGTTGGGAAGATCCTCTGGAGAAGGGAAAGGGTACCTACTCCAGTATTCTGGCTTGGAGAATTCCATGGACTGTTTTTAAGTAACTGACTATTTGGACCACTTGCCCCTACACCATCCTATCTTGTGTTGCAAATTCATCAATAAAGAGTGAACCCACAAAACCCTAGGCTCCCACTCTTGACCACAAAAAAAGTCAAATCCTAGGTCTCTTTATTCTTGCTCTCTCTCAATCTCCATCCCCTACCTTATTATACTATATGAGTGGCCTTACTATATGGCTCCAGTTGTGCTGCATAATTCCCATTTCCTGTAAGTAAGAAACTTTATTTTTCAAAGTTTACTATCACTCTTACCAAAGGGCATCTTGCACTCATAATAAGAACTGCAAAGGCCAGTCCAATCTCAACATTGGTTATTGGTAGCCTGAGAATGGCACACAAAACACTGTAATTTTTAAAAATGAAAATAACAGGTATTAGGAAGATATGAAGAAATTGGAACTCTCATGCATTTCCAGTGGGAATATAAAGTGTACATTCATTTTGAAAACAGCTTGGCAGCTCCTCAATGATTAAACAGTTACTATATACCCCAGCTGGAGAAGGCAATGGCACCCCACTCTAGTACTCTTGCCTGGAAAATCCCACGGATGGAGGAGCCTGGTAGGCTTCAGTCCATGGGGTCGCAAAGATTTGGACACGACTGAGCGACTTCACTTTCACTTTTCACTCTCATGCATTGGAGAAGGAAATGGCAACCCACTCCAGTGTTCCTGCCTGGAGAATCCCAGGGACGGTGGAGCCTGATGGGCTGCCGTCTATGGGGTCGCACAGAGTCCAACACGAGTGAAGTGACTTAGAAGCAGCAGCAGCAGCAGCAGCATATGCCCCAGCAATTCCATTCCTAACTATTCTCCAGAGAAGTGAAAGCACATGTTCCCACAAAAAGTTGTACATGAATGTTTATAGATTACCTACATAGGCCTGTATCTATTAAAGACATTCAGTTTGATGGTAGGAGGGGTGGGGGGGATGGAATAATCCCACAAAAATACTCTAGGTCCATGGCTTCACTTAGACAACAATTAAGGAAAACATAGTACAAGTTCTATGTAAACTTTTATGTAACATTGAAAAGAATATTTTACAATTCATTCCATGAGGCTAGCATTATATTACTATTCTACCAGAAAAAAAAATAGAGGAAAAGAAAATATAGAACAATATTCCTCAAAACCATACATGAAAAATTCGTAACACAATTCTAGCTAATCTATCAATATAATGAAAAGATATTACATCATGACCATGCAGGATTTATAATAGGGATGTAAATTTGGTTTAACATTTCAAAATCAATCAATCTGATTCACCATATTAACAGGCCCAAAATCAAAACCATATAATCATCTCAAAAACACAGTAAAGGAATTGGTGAATATGCTTTCCACCATTCATTCTCATAAAAACTTGCAAAACTAGGAAGAAGTTCTTCAATCTGTTAAAAGGCATGTACAAAAAGCTGAGAGATAGTATCATACGTAATGATGAAAAAATGAACGCTTTTCCTCTAAGCTCAAATACAAGTCAAGGTTATCTTGTACTATTATTCTTATTTAACAATTTACTGGAAGTTCTATCCTGTTAACCAGAGCAATTAGGCATAAATAAGCCAGTGCAATAAGAATAAAAGGCATCCAGATAAGAAAGGAAAAAGAAAAAATTTTCCTAATTTGTATACATACCTCCTTTGTGTATTTCCACTCCATTTCAGATTCCAGTCTGTCAGAATTTGACTATCATCTTTATTCTGCAGGCTGGGATCTGGAATGGACTGGAAGCTCTCAAATGCAGCATCCTGCAGACAGACTGCAGTGATAATGTACACACCACCATCCATCCCATAGTAATTGCCAAGACAGAAATGTTGTTTTTAAGGATGCAAAGCAATCATACATGTAGAATGCCTGAACCATAGTAAGCAATTGCTGTTTAAGAGCTGTTACTATTATCATTCTTATCATCCTTATTTAATATCACACTGTAAGTGCTCCTGAAACCGTTGACTGAAGAGCTGGGGGTGAGGCCAGGGAGGCATACAGAGCAGTCCTGAGTGGGCTGATGTGTTGGGCTGTGCTCTGATGGCATGGTCAAAAAAAAAGCCCCCCTCCCGCCCCCAAAACAGGCCATTGATGTGGGTAAATCCAGGGTCCAGGGTCCATCCCTGGACCTCCAGACCACAGTTTCGGCTGTTTGCATAGCTGGCTGGCTGGCTGGCTGCTCAGAGACCAGGACTCATTCATGGGCCCCACTTCCGTAGTCCCTTACCAATTCTCTCTTTATTGCCCTTCAGAGAGTCACCAACCCATCTCAGCTGAAGACCGTATTTGAGTTGCACAAAGAAATTTCCTTTGCAAACGTCTTTCATTTGTGATCCCCTCTCCCTTTTGTCATTGATTTAGAAAAGGCAGAGGAACCAGAGATCAAATTGCCAACATCTGCTGGATCATCAGAAAAGCAAGAGAGTTTCAGAAAAACATCTATTTCTGCTTTGTTGACTATGCCAAAGCCTTTGACTGTGTGGATCACAACAAGCTGTGGAAAATTCTGAAAGAGATGGGGATATCAGACCACCTGACCTGCCTCTTGAGAAACCTGTATTCAGGTCAGGAAGCAACAGTTAGAACGGGACATGGAACAACAGACTGGTTCCAAATCGGGAAGGGAGTACATCAAGGCTGTATATTGTCACCCTGCTTATTTAACTCGCTTGCAGAGTACATCATGAGAAACATTGGGCTGGATGAAGCACAAGCTGGAATCAAGATTGCTGGGAGAAACATCAATATCCTCAGATATGCAGATGACACCACCCTTATGGCAGAAAGTGAAGAAGAACTAAAGAGCCTCTTGATGGAAGTGAAAGAGGAGAGTGGAAAAGTTGGCTTAAAGCTCAACATTTAGAAAACTAAGATCATGACATCTGGTCCCATCACTTCATGGCAAATAGATGGGGAAACAGTGGAAACAGTGACAGACTTTATTTGGTGGTGGGGGGCTCCAAAATCACTGCAGATGGTGACTACAGCCATGAAATTAGAAGATGTTTACTCCTCAGAAGAAAAGTTATGACCAACCTAGACAGCATATTAAAAAGCAGAAACATTACTTTGCTGACAAAGGTCCATCTAGTCAAGGCTATGGTTTTTCCAGTGGTCGTGTAAGGATGTGAGAGTTGGACTATAAAGAAAGCCAAGTGCCGAAGAATTGATGCTTTTGAACTATGGTGTTGGAAAAGACTCTTGAGAGTCCCTTGGACTGCAAGGAGATCCAACCAGTCCATCCTAAAGGAAATCAGTCCTGAATATTCATTGGAAGTGAAAGTGAAAGTCACTCAGTCGTGTCTGACTCTTTGTGACCCCATGGACTTAGTCCATGGAATTCTCCAGGTCAGAATACTGGAGTGGGTAGCCTTTTCCTTCTCCAGGGAATCTTCCCAACCCAGAGACTGAACCCAGGTCTCCCACATTGCAGGCGGATTCTTTACCAGCTGAGCCACAAGGGAAGCCAATTCACTGGAATGATTGATGCTAAAGCTGAAACTCCAATATTTTGGCCACCTGATGTGAAGAACTGAGTCATTTGAAAAGACCCTGAAGCTGGGAAGGATGAAGGTGGGAGGAGAAGTGGACGACAGAGGATGAGATGGTTGGATGGCATCACCAACTCAATGGACATGATTTTGAGTAAACTCAGGGAGTTGATGATGGACAGGGAGGCCTGGCATGCTGCAGTCCATGGGGTCACAAAGAGTTGGATATGGCTGAGCGACTGAACTGAACTGAACTGACACTGTTGGTCCTCCTATCCAGTCTTAAAACATCCTGCTGAGTAAGCCCAATTGTGGGTAATATAGGGAAAAGCTGCCTCTGGAAATGTCCTCCTGAATGAGTTCATCTTCCAGCCTCCCTTGATGACAGTATAAGCCCTGCTTGTAGGAAGCCGTCTTTTTCTTGCAGATAGAGGAACATGTTCACAAAGCAAAGACCAAATACAAACTCTTCTAAGCAAATTTTGGGCTTCCCTAGTGGTTTGGATGGTAAAGAATCTGCCTGCAATGTGGGAGACCCGGGTTCAATCCCTGGGCTGCGAAGATCCCCTGGAGAAGAGAATGGCTACCCACTCCAGTATTCTTTCCTGGAGAATTCTAGGGACAGAGGAGCCTCACAAGCTACAGTCCATGGGGTTGCAAAGAGTCAGACATGACTGAGCAACTAACACACACACACAAACAACTTTTGACTCATTTTTCTGCAAGAGCATGAGAATTTGACATGACAAAGTAAAAGTGAACTACTGAGGAAGAGTGACAACAAGTGTGGGTTCTGGAACCAGTTGGTCTGGTATGTGTCACGGCTCTGTGCATACTAGCTGAGTGATAAGCAGTAAGTTTCTTAACCTCTCTTTCACTGTGGGGTTGCTGTGAGAAATTAAATGAGTTACCATATGTACCATGAGTCAAATAAAGGCTGGCACACAGCACACATTTGATAAACATTAACTGGAGAACAAAACAAAACAAAAACGAAAGAATATGGCAACAATAGAGACACAACAGGAGACAGGGACAAGGAAAACACCAAGATTCATCAAATGGAAGATTAGGCCAGCGGAGGAAGTTGAGCTGTGTTAGCAAGCTGCTAACATCAGCAGAGACCTCATACCCATGGAGACTCCAATGTGCCACTGTTGGGCCCATTACCTGTTAGGATATAGAGATATGTCCTCTGTGGGGAAAGCAGGACTTGGGTGGGTGTGGGCTGCCAAACAGGCTTTGATTCAAAGTCTCTTTGATGGGGCTTAGGATGTCTTAGTACAAATTTGATCTGCAGTTATAAAACAGCATTGCTTGCCCACCTCAGGCAACAGAAGGTCAAGATGAGATTTATTGCTACTACCAATAAACAGTGACAGACTATTTTCTCGGGCTCCAAAATCACTGCAGATGCTGACTGCAGCCATGAAATTAAAGGACTCTTGCTCCTTGGAAGAAAAGCTAAGGCAAACCTAGACAGTTTATTAAAAAGCAGAGATGTCACTTTACCGACAAAGATCTGTCTAGTCAAAGCTATGGTTTTTCGAGTAGCCGTGTACAGATGTGAGAGATGGCCCATAAAGAAGACTGAGCACCAAAGAACTAATGTTTTAAAATTGTGGTGCTGGAGAAGACTCTTGATAGTCCCTTGGACAGCAAGGAGAACAAACCAGTCAATTCTAAAGGAAATCAACCCTGAATATTTATTGGAAGGACTGATGCTGAAGCTGAAGCTCCATTACTTTGGCCCCCTGATGCAAAGAGCCAACTCACTGGAAAAGACCCTGATACTGGGAAAGGCTGAGGACAGGAGAAGAAGGGGCGACAGAGGATGACATGGCTGGATGGCATCACCGACGCAATGGACGTGAGTTTGAGCAAACTCTGGGAGATGGACAGGGAAGGCTGGCACGCTGCAGTCCATGGAGTCACAAACAGTCAGACACAACTGAGCAACTAAAAAGCAACAACAATCAATACATAATGTTAAAACAATGTATGCTTCCCATTCTCCTAAGAACCACGGAGGATCAGTTTGTCCGTCTGGGCTGTGGAACTACACAGCCTCTGGCCATCACATATGATGTGCCTATTCATTGTTCACTGAAGAAAACCATCCATAACACCTAGACTGATTACACCAAAGAGATATCCTCATTCAGCCTAAAGGCAGAAGGACAGCACAGAACCCTCATGCTTTCATCAGCGTTCTCTTTGACAAGAACCAGAAAGCCATTTAAATAGTCAAGGAGAAGGATGTATTGGAAAGTCATGGAACAGGCAGGAAGTACAGCAGGGCTTACTCTCTGGAACCTGTGGAGTCCCCAAAGGTTCCACAATGGAGACTCTGGAGTTTCCATTTTGGAGAAATCAAAATGGCTGATGGCCCTTACTACTCTCTCTCCCCCACTCTCCTTCCCAGACTGTGTGTGTCTCATCTTTCCTCCTTGGAAATCTGCTCATCCTCCCTTTGTTCTGTGGATGAACTTTATCTGCATTTCCACGCACATGGCACAGGAGAGTAGACTTGTTTCGTTCCTAAATTCTTGGGAAATAATAATAATATTCCTATGTGGATCAGATTCCAACGTAGGTCCAGAAAGCTGCAGCCACAACAGAGGATCAGAGAGTCAAATATGGCTGCTCCTGAACTCTGGGGAGAGGTTAGAGGGACATGTGGGGAAGATCCTTAGAGAAAGCAATCTGGATTTTTCAAGTTCTCAAACAGGTCTTTTTCCACCTGAGGCTGACTCTTACATGTCAGGAATGCAGATAAGCAAAGGACAGTTCTTATACTGCCTATGCGTTTGCATTTGTGTCTATGATGTTATCATTAAGCCTCCTGCCATACTTTTTTCATGGCAAAATAGCTTCAAAACTAAAATTAAAATGTAAGGTCCTGGATTAACTTATCATCACTGTCATTGTTATCATCTACTATAACTGATATACAATAAACTACACATGTTTAAAGTACATGATTTAATAAATTTTGACATATGTATACACCTATGATATCAAACCCACAATTAAAGATACTGAACAGTCATCATTTCTAAAACTGTATCACGCCCTTTAGTGATCCATCTTTGCAGCCACTCTCCTTCCTCCAGACTACTACAGTCATACAAATTTCTGTCCTATGAATTCATTTACATTTTCTGGAATTTTATGTACATGGAACCATATGCTACGTGCTAAGTTGCTTTAGTCATGTCCGACTCTGTGCGACCCTATGGACTGTAGCCTGCCAGGCTTCTCTGTCCCTGGAACTTTTCAGGCAAGAATACTGGAGTGGGTTGCCATTTCCTCCTCCAGGGGATCATCCCAACCTGGAGATCAAACCCCACATCTCCTGCACTGGCAGGCAGGTCGTTTTGTTTTGTTTTTTTTTCACCACTAATGCCACCTGGGAAGCCCAGGAATATATATGAAATCATACAGTACACAATTTTTTGCCTGGCCTCCTTTACTCAGCATAATTATTTTGAGATTCATCTTTGTTTTTGTATGCATCAATAGTTCATTTTTGCTTATTGTTGAGTTGTATTTCATTGCACAGATGCCCCGAGACATTTTCTAAAACAAGATTTTCAGAGTTCACAGGAATAAAAGTTTACACCAGCTACCCATGAAGGAAAGCAAAATAGATCTCAGCAAAATTTGAAATGAACACTTCACTCAAGTTCCCACAAATCGGCAAAGTTGTTTATGTTGTGTTTATGCAAATGATTAATGAAGAATACAGATTGCAACGATTTCTAAGCAGTGTCCCATAATTGCAGTTCTGCTACTCAGCAAGAGATAGTCCCCAGGACCCAGGAGATGGGAGGGAAGCAGCAGGGAAAAGCAGGGAGAGCATGGGTCTTTGAGTTCTAACCCAGCTGTGTGACCCCAGGAGCATCACTTCCCATCTCTGAACCTCAGTTTCCTTATTCATAAAATAGGGAAACTGGACTGTGGTGTTTCAGCCTAAGCATTTGTAGAATCTCTGAGCTTGATGATGTCAGCACGTGAGCTATCTTCCCTTGGTGAGATCCTTTGATCTCAAGACAGATCAAACCCATTGCCAAGCATGGGCCACTTTTCCTTTTTGTATCCTAACAGGGAATTCAAACTGCTGAGTGCAAGGTGACTTCTTTGCAGTTACTGTCCAATTCCAAGAGGCTTCTTCTTTCAAGAGCCTTTCACGGCCAAATTCTACTCATCTAGCAGGCTGCAGCTCCTGGCTTGGAGTTTGTCCTTAGCACAGAAGGAAGAGCCCTCTCCTGGCGTGTCTCAGTCACTACTTCTGACTTTGGGACAAACACTACCGCTCCGGCTAATTCTACAAACTGTGCTACCCTGGGGCCAGCTTCTTCTACTTCTGGTCTCTCTGAGGCTTCCTGCTCCTCCTATTGTCCCCTGAGATTCATTCAGTAGGGCAGCAAGAGCCAGGGCATTCAGAGGAGAGGAATACAAGTAAAAGGAAGTCTGGAGCCCTAGATGCAGGAGCTTGATGGAGGAAGCCCTCCATCCATGGAGGAGTGTGGTCATGCAGAAATGGAAGGAGATGGTGACCGTATAGCCTTCATGCCTCCATAGGCGCCGAAGGTCCACGTCGTCCCACAGCCACTCAGCAACTTGCTGCTCTATCTCATTGGAGAATCACTGCAGCCTGAGGAAGTAGGCAAGGTCAGTTATTACCCCAAACTCCACCCAATTCACAGAGAAGCAGAGAGAGAAAAACTCATGCTCAGAGTGATCCAATGAGTTCTCCCAAAGCAGAAAATCAGGCAGCTCAACCCCAGGCATTTCAGACTCCAAGCCCTTGAATCTCCATGCCAGAGACATTTATTGACCTTTTTTCAAGTGTAAGATCCTTGAAGGGATCAAAGATCTGTAAGACAGGACTTCTTCTTTCAGAAACATTTTTTCCCTGGGAGAGAAGGCAGTTGCTTCACTAGAAGGCAGAGGGTAAAGTCACTGTTGTTGCTTTTCAGTCTCTAAATCACGTCGGACTCATAGCAACCTCACTGTAAGAAGTGCCAAAGAAGTGCTGCAGGCATGAGAAGGGGAAGCGAGGAAAACTTTGCTTTTCCTCTGGGCTGGACAGTTCAGGGACACCATGCGATCTGTGGATGAGAGACAACTCGAGTTTCTCTTCTTGTTTTGAGTAATGATCAAAAGGAACAGAAAAAAGAAATAAGCAAAAGATTTAAAAGAGAGGAAATGTTCTTAGGCCTTTATCCAAAGAATTTTTGTTCACAACTTCCTTTTACGCATTGATTTAATGCAAACCATTGAATGCATCCCAGCTGATAGGGAGAGAGAGAAAAAGACATTGAATGACTGACTTTGGGATTGGCATCCAAAAAAGGATTAACTGTGATTATATCTGGGGTGGAAGTAAGTTCATTAAATGGAGATGGACTTTACTTTTTACCTTACACTGTACCCTAGGTTTGACATTTTTCTATGAGCATGTATTGTTGTTGCTTAGTTTCTAAGTCATGTCTGACTCTTTTGAGACCCCATGGATGGTAGCCAGCCAGACTCATCTGTCCATGGGATTTCTCAAGCAAGAAGACTGCAGTGGGTAGCCATTTACTTCTCTAGGGGATCTTCCCGACTCAGGGATCAAACCTGTGTCTCCCGCATTGGCAGGTGGCTTCTTCACCACTGAGCCAAGAGGGACCCCATGAGCATGTATTACTTTTATGTTAAGACAGAAATCCATGTCTTCCTCTCCACCTCTCTCAACTTGTTTTGCAACACGATTATTATCTCTCACCTGAAATCATAACCCTTCTGTAACAACTTCTAACGAAGGAGCTACTATTTACAGTTTTTGCTCTAGGTGGAGCAGAGTGCTAAATTCTCTAAGTATCTTCCTTATTCCTCACCATAATTCTTCAAGTAGTTATTACTGCCTTCTTTTTCCAGATTAGGAAACTGGGCTTTAAATGAAGTAATCTGTTCAAACACACAAGTTCAAAAACTGTGGAGGAAGGATTGGAATCCAGGCAGAACCTGCAACAGTCCTAGCTAAAATCACCACTACCATTCTCTGCTGCCAGTTACCTTCTTCCACCAGATCTGATTATATCACCCCTTTGCTTAAGATCTGTGGAACTCTCCCTCATATCCTGCTCACCAACCATTGCCTAGCATATCATTTCCGAGTACAGTTTTCAATTCATCCAGGACTCATCATAAACCAACAAGTAATAGCAAGGCCTAACTTTCATTTCAAAGCAATTTTCCATACAATTTCCCAAGTCCCTGTGACAAGGGCAAATGAGCAAGCAGTTCTAGGCAGCTTCAACAGCTTGTCAAGCGGCAAGACAATATGCCTTAATGTTCCTTCCTTATTCACCCAGTGCTCAGAGCTCATATTATCTGTTTCTGTTATCTCATCTCTCTCTGATTTACAGTGCTGTTTCTTCTTCCGGGTATGTCCTTTACCCCACCTAGTGAATGCACACAAATCCTTCATGATTTCTAGTGTTCAAATGACTGGTCTTTCTTTGGGCTCCTGTAGCAATCTGTTAACACCCTCCCTGCATTATAGCACAAACTACATTAGATTAGATGCAATTGCTTGCCTGATTCTTTTTCCTACTATACTGTGACCTTCTCCAGAACAGACTGTGACTGATTCTCTTTCCTAGTAGACTGTGACCTGCTCTAGAACATGGGTTGTGAGCATGGCCTTAGTCAGGAAGCTGAAATTGATGGAGGAGAGGATGAATGAAGAAAAACATGATTAATGCCAAATCTGTGTTTCCACTGCTTCCAGGATTCATACAACACTGAACCAATATTTATCAAGAATGAGACATAGTACTAGGGGCACAGATAACTGATAAACAGGACAGAAATGGTAGTATGTGTGTGTATTTGAAGGAGTATATGTATATATGTATATATATATATATATGTATATGTATATATATATACACACACATATGCATATATATGGAGTATATATATATATATATGTATATACATATACATGTGTGTGTGTGTGTATATATATATGGTGGATGTACATATATAGTATCTCTGTGTGTATATATATATAATACATACATACACATATATATGTCACATTTGTACATATATATAAGTGTGTGTATATATATATATATATATATATACACACACATATATATACACATATTCATATTATGGGTACATATATATGTGTGTATGGGCTTCCCTAGTGGCTCAGTGGTAAAGAATCCACCTGCCAATGCAGGAGACACAAGTTCAATCCCTGGGTCAGGAAAATCTCTGAGAGAAGGAAACAGAGACCCCTTCCAGTATGCTTGCCTGGAGAATTCCCACAGACAGAGGAGCCTAGTGGGTTACAGTCTATGGGGGTTGCAAAAAGAGTCAGCAATGACTTAGTGACTAAACAACAACAATATACACGTGTATAGGGTTATAAAGTATGTTTGTACGTATATAGCGTTCATACATGTATTGTGTATGTTCATGCACACATATATAGTGGGCAAATACATGTCTGTGTCTGTATAACTGTATGTGGACATATAGTCTGTGTGTGGTAGGTACATGTATAGTGTGTACACATATGATGTGCATATATGCACACTCACATGGCCTATGCATGTTTAGGTGCCTGTGTGTTCACTAAAATGCAATGTGAGTGGAGATTTAGAGGGTACAGCAGAAGATGGTAGGAAGGGTAGCCAGTACACACAACATAGATGTTTTTTAATAAAATGAGGAGAAGCTTGAGGCTGCCTCTCTGCCAAGAGAGTGAGGAGAGTGAAGGAAGAAGAAACAGCTGGAGAATTAAGGACAACAGCTTAGAGAAAGTTCACTAACACTAAGCAAGAACCATATTCTAAAGGTTGGTGAGCAGACACAAATACCTTTAAAACAAAGCCGGGGAGGTGGAAAACCAAGGGGTGGGAAACCACTGGATTTGATCAATAGGAAGGTAGTAGTGAATAGGGAGTAAAAGCCTCAGGAAGAGGCAGGGCGATGACTCAGTGATGAGGAAGCAGAATCAGACAAACACAGACTTCTGTCTATTGCCAACACTTTGGCTTTGAAAGGATGATGAGAGAAGCAGCTTTGATAAAATCAGGATCAAAAACTTGGATTTTTTTTTTTTTTTTTGGTTCTCTGTAGATGGGAAAGGTCAAACATGTGTGTGGACAGAAGGTTACGATTCTGGTGCTGTCCCAGGGCTCACATTGTGAAGCATCATTTGCAGCAAACACAATAACAGTCAAGACCTCTAACCCTTATAGCACTCATGTATAGAAGCCCCAAATCTCTCACAACAGGTCTGGGAGGTAGGTTCTATAATTATCTACATTTTACAGATGAAGAAGCCAAGCACAGAGAGGTTAAGTAACTTGTCCAGAGTTGCTCAGCTAGTTAAGTCCCAAGTCAAGTCCCCTTCCCTCTCCCAGGCAATCTGATGTGCAATGAGAGATGCAGAAAATAGAGCCTTTGACATGCTTCATGCTTTCCCAAGTTCTGCCAAGACTGATCTGGCTTTCTCCCCTGCCAAACAGAGGCTTTGAATTTGGGGGGGGGGGGAAGCTGTGTTTGATGGGGGAGGAATAGCAGAGGGAGCCCATTTATTGGTATTGCAGAGTTTGCAGCTCAATTGCCAGTTGTGAATATTATCATAAGCATCATCCAAAGACAGTTACAGTACACACTATGAGACGTAAGTTCAAGAACTGCCTCCAACTCCAAGTATTTTATAATCTGGAGCAAGTCACTTAACTGGTGCAGGTACCAATTTTCCATTCATAACATGGAAAAATAATAATAAATTATTCTACATCCCTTAGAGTGCAGTTGTGAGGAGCAAGTGAAAGGATATGAGCAAGTTTAAGCAAATGTGCACTATTTCATTATTATTATTATTATTCTCTCAAAACTGAGAAATTGCTCATTCTCTCCACTTCCCCATTCCACTTCCAGAGGTATTAAAAACTGGTAAGACATCCAACTCTGAGAAAGTGTTTCTAAACCCAAGTAATTTCCATGTGTACAATTTGTCCTAAGTGGGAAATTCCCTTACACGGTGAGACAGGATGACCCATTTCAAAATTTCTCTGGAAGCGAGCTTTAATTAATTGTTATTATCCAAGATTTGCAGGCTGTTTTTGGATGCCTAAAGCTGCTCAAAGCAACTAATACTATATATTCTATACCAGTCTGTTCATCCTCCTTTTCTTTCTCCACATACCATGTGGATCATATTAATACACTAACTCCAGGGCAGCATTTTTCTCTCACTACCTGCTTCTGTGAATTTCACTTTTATTCATCCATATAGTCTTTAAGTCCCAGCATGGTCCTGCTGCAGATGATCAAGGAGGTGACTTCAGCAGAAGCCAACAAGGCACAGCCATTGGAAGGGACCGTGAGAAAATCAGCCAGGCAGCCAGGCAATCTGATTGTATTTTGCCAAATGTTTGGAGCACCAGTACAGAGTGTGGCTATTAAATCTTCAGATGGATTTTTTCATCTTTATGCAAGACAGTTTGGTGCATATATAATGAGCCTAGAGTTCCATGAAAAGCAGCTGTCCTTCAGATTTTTAAATTGTCTTGATTTTTTTTTAACTTTACCCTTTCTATCTAAACTATGTTCCAAAGATAAAATTAAAACAATAGGCAGCAGTAGAATGGGGTATATGATGGGTGACTGGTGTGTGGTCGGTTGTAAGCACATTTACTGTAATCTATGAAAACATCTGGGCCACAATCAATCTCCTTTGCAGGTGAGAAACTAGGGATCCAAGGCCAAATTACACTTTTTCTTTCTTTGAGAAAGGAGTATGAAATTTGCATGTATGGCTTCATAAATAAAAGTGAACATAAAAAAATTTCAAATTGCAGAGACAACCTGTGTGATGGTTATTTGTATTACATAGCTTTATGAAAGGTTGTTGGGGTGACGGGTGCTCATTCATAATCCCTTCCATATCTGCATGCAAGCTCAGTTGTGTCTGACTCTTCGCGATCCCATGGACTGCAGCCTGCCAGTCTCCTCTGTCCATGAAATTTTCCAGGCAAGAATACTGGAGTGGCTTCCCATTTGCTACTCGAGGCGATCTTCCTCACCCAGGGATAGAACCTGCAAGTCCTGCCTTGGCAAGAGGATTTTTTACCACTGCACCACCTGGAGCCCCTTTAAAGCAGACACTTGACAGTTTTGCAAAGCAAAAGACTTCACTAATTCTATTCATCCCCCAAGATAGCCCTTCTCTCCAAATAATGAAATGGTGACCCAGTGTTAATCTCGCTGTAAAATTTTACAGAGAGCAAAAACTTTTTAAATTTACTCTCTGTAAAATTTTATAGCGTAAGTCTCATTAGTTACCTGTTATGCAGAAATCAGCTGAAACACACCCAGAACAATGGTGTTTTCCCCTCTGTGAAATCTCTAGACCAAGACCAACACACAGATCCCTTCTCCTACTGCTTTCTTTCCTTCAAGTTCCATCACCACTGGACTCCTCTCTTTCCACAGCTGGGCTGATGCAGACTCATGAGCCTCTACCATCCCACTTCCCTCTTCCATTCCAGTTTTTATCAGCCAAACTACTAGTGAAAATGACAGAAGCCAGTACTTGTTGAGTTTAGGTGCTTTACTCCTTTTCAAGCACAAATAACATTTACTTCAATATAAATATACAAGTCTACAAAAATAGTTTTTAAAAGTACAATAATCTGAGTCACTGTCCAGCAGGACCATGCTTCATTTTTACAGTCAGAGATCAGATGCTCCATAAAAGTATATTCTTTTAGCCTAGTTCTAGGACACCTTCAAACAGTAAAATTCCTTGTTCTACAAACAAATCTTTTTAGAGATTATTTACATATGCCAATGATTTTGGATACTTTATACCCAGAAATCAAGGCTATTGAAGTGAGTTAGAATTCCACATCAAGAATACAACTGCTGATATACAAACATTACAATAAATTATCTTATTAGATTGTGAAAAATACATCAGATTTTCTCTGTAAGTTTCTAGCAGATAACAAGTTACCCACCGGAAAAAGAAACAACAAAAGAAAACCACCTCAAGTCCACCTCAAGTGTTTCTCTCCTGATTCAAGGGTGAAATGTCCCAGGTCTGAGGTGCACCCACACCTCATCGCAGCACGCACTATGCCGGGAGGGGTACATGTACATTACTTGGCGTGAGCAGACCTCAGAGTTCCCAGTATTTTGTCCCAGTGTGTGAAGTAAGGCGCGAAGTTGCAGTTAAACTGGGAGTGATGCAGGTCGTGGTGCACCACGCCCCCAAACCACCCGAAAGGTACCAGTCTATGCGTGGACCAGGGAAAGTCGTAGCCGGAGTGGTCCTCCACCGACAGCCAGATGTTGACCACGTGGAAGGTCAGGGTGGTGAGAGGGTGGCACTGGAGCAGCAAGATGTTCATCATGTCAAAGAAACCCAAGGAAAAGAGCTCCCCGACGCTCATGTACTGCGTGGCCAGCGCGAACGGGGACGAATTCTGATGGTGCGTCTTGTGGAAGGTCCGGTACAGCCAGGGCACCTTGTGATGCAGCAGATGCCACACGAAGAACTCGGTGTCGAAGAGCAGCAGGCAGAGCACCACGTGGCTCACCAGCTGGAACAGTTCGGGGGCTTCGGCGGGCAGGAGGGCCGGGCTGACAGCCCAGTGCAGCAGCGTCATGGGGAACACGAACACCACGTGCTGGTAGAGCGTCTGCCCCAGGCAGGGCAGCAGCTGCCGCGCAGACGGCGAGAAGTCCGGGTGAATCTTGTAGCGCCGCAACGCGGGCACCCAGGGGCACAGTACGTCCAGCACCACGAAGGGCAGGCAGAAGCCCACGTAGGTGGTGATGGAGAAAAAGACAGGAAAGAAGGGCGACTGAATGAGAGCCTCCCAGGTCCTCAGGCGGTCCCAGAGGGGCTGCAGGAGCAGCTGGCCAGAGCTGCAGAGGACGTGGAGCTCGGAGCGGTTGTGGCTGTTCATGATGAGGCTGTGTCGAGCAGCGCGGCTGCTCCGGTCCTAAGGCTTTTCTTAGGGCTTTCGACCCGCCCCCCGTGAGTCAGCCGCCGTTTTTCCTCCCTTTCCCGTCTTCGCGGAGCTTGCAAAGATAAATAATCCAAACAGAGTCGCGCTTAGTTGCTATAAATACTCGAGTACAGCTGCGTTCTATGGCATTCAGATATGCAATTACGCAATGGCACGTAGTAATTTCTATGCTCACAGGATTACGTTCTGATGTTTTAGGGGACGTCCAGTTTATACACGATACAATGCACAGAGCTTCAGTGCAGAGTTTCTACGAGTTTCGACAACTCGGTTTATGGGTTATCACCATCCCCAAACAAGAGAGAATATTTCTATCATCACCAGAAACAGCTCCTTTGCAACCAAGGCAGAATTACTTGTGTTTTTTAATACATATATTATTGCGTCTGTGTGTTTTAATAAAGACACAAATGTGACTGTATTTTTTTAAAAATCTCTAAAAAGCGACATACCTTTCCTATTTCGGATCTTTTCTTTCTGCCGGAGCACTCTATTGATCTAACTAGCAGCGATCCTCAAACTAACCTTTCTTAGACCGAACAGCGCGGGTCGCTGGCCGCGAGCCGTGGCGATCTGCGCAGGAAATCAGCCGGGAAGGGTAGCGGGTCGGGAACCTCCTCCAGTTCCCGTTATCTTTCCCGGGTCGGCTCGCGGAAAGCTCCAGACCCTACCGCACGCAGCCCTCGGAGGAGCTCCCCAAACCCGGCCAGAGGGTCGTCCCTTCGCGGTGCGCCCGAGTCGCCCAAAGCAGCGACGGGAACGGAAGGTACTGCGTCGAGAGAGGGGACTGCGGCGAGAGAGGAGACAGCGACTTTTATCCTTCGCGTTACCGAGAAAAAAAAAAAGTCAAGGGCTGGGTTTAACATCCAGAGCCTACCCATGCAAATCTGGCTAAAAGCCGCAGCATCTCATTTGGGATGAAAGCGGTGCAATCAGTAAGCCACCCACTTTGAGGGGAAAAGGGAATATTTTTGCATTCCCTGAAGCCTACGGGGAGGCTGTTGATTGAACAGATGATGTCGCGCCCTCCTAGCCCTTCCCTCTGCTGGCTCCGCGACGCCAACTTGCCCCACGTCCTTGACCCCACCATCCCCCAGACCATCCCTGGTGCTGCGAGCCCAACGGCGAGGCCACCCCCACCTCTGCGTTTCTCCGCCATCAGCTGTGGTCAACTGGCCGGGATTGAGCCTGAGAATGTCGGTATTAGGAGAGCTCAGATGGGTCATGGCTGGGCCGGGAGGCGGTGTGGGGTGTGTGCGTGACCCTGGGACTTGCAAGAAAAACAACCTCCTCGTTTGACCCAGGGGCCTGACGAAAGAGACGTCTAGAGGGTAGAAGTTTGGGATGGAAACTGAAGCCAGGGGTCATTCCTAATCCTAGCTTTGCCCATTCTTGTGTCTATGAGGCTGGGACCAGCGCCTCACTCCAGGAAGTTCTGCTTTATCTTAACCCCCCTTTCCAAAGGGAAATAACAATCATACCCATCTCACGAGGCTACTGCAAGCATTAAATGAGAAAATAGTAATAATAATATTGTTAAAGTTACTGTGTAATGTCTGCTAGACATTAAATGAGAAAATAGTAATACTATTGTTAAAGTTACCGTGTATTGTATGCTAGACATTAGCAAAGTGTTTTTTTTTTTAATAAATTTATTTATTTTAGTTGGGGGCTAATTACTTTACAATATTGTAGTAGTTTTTGCCATACATTGACATGAATCAGCCATGGGTTTACATGTGCTCCCCCTCCCGAACCCTCCTCCCACCTCCCTCCCCATCTCATCCCTCTGGGTCATCCCAATGCTCCAGCCCTGAGCATCCGTCCCATGCATACAACATGGAATGGTGTTCCGCTTCACATATGACAATATACATGTTTCAGTGTTATTGTCCCAGAACGTCCCACCCTCACCTTCTTCCTCAGAGTCCACAGGACTGTTCTATGCATCTGTGTCTCTTATTCTGTCTCGCATATAGGGTTATCATTACCATCTTTCAAATTCCATATATATGCATTAGTATACTGTATTGGTGCTTTTCTTTCTGGCTTACTTCACTCTGTATAATGGGCTCCAGTTTCATCCATCTCAATAGAACCGATTCAAATGTATTTTTTTAATGGCTGAGTAATATTCCATTGTGTATATGTACCACAGCTTCCTTATCCATTCGTCTGCTGATGGACATCTAGGTTGCTTCCATGTCCTGGCTATTGTAAACAGTGCTGCGATGAACATTGGGGTACACGCGTCTCTTTCAATTCTGGTTTCCTCGGTGTGTATGCCCAGCAGTGGGATTGCTGGGTCATACGGCAGTTCTATTCCCAGTTTTTTAAGGAATCTCCACACTGTTCTCCATAGTGGCTGTACTAGTTTGCATTCCCACCAACAGTGTAAGAGGGTTCCCTTTTCTCCACACCCTCTCCAGCATTTATTGCTTGTAGACTTTTGGATAGCAGCCATTCTGACTGGTGTGTAATGGTACCTCATTGTGGTTTTGATTTGCATTTCTCTAATAATGAGTGATGTTGAGCATCTTTTCATGTGTTTGTTAGCCATCTGTATGTCTTCTTTGGAGAAATGTCTGTTTAGTTCTTTGGTCCATTTTTTGATTGGGTCGTTTATTTTTCTGGAATTCAGCTGTAGGAGTTGCTTGTATGTTTTTTAGCAAAGTGTTTTACTTGAAGTGATTAAATGCAGTCCTTGGAAGAGCTGGGTTTGCCAGTTGCCAAGATTATTTTTGCCATAATCGTAACAGAAGTGAAAATATAGTGCCTGGAGCCCAGTTACAGAATGAAACACCTATTATTTTAAATGAGTACTCCACATTTTACCTAAGGAGTAATTGAGGAAGCTTGCAATTAAAATCAAAGTCATATAACAAGAAATAAAAGATATAAAGACATATGTTATACTACAAGGAAATAATAAGTACAACAAAAATACATACCAATATATGGGCCTAGAAATGAATGATATACAATAGTTCAATTCATAATATATACGGAGAAGGCAATGGCAACCCACTCCAGTACTCTTGCCTGGAAAATCCCATGGATGGAGGAACCTGGTAGGCTGCAGTCCATGGGGTCACGAAGAGTCTGACACGACTGAGCGACTTCACTTTCACTTTTCACTTTCATGCATTGGAGAAGGAAATGGCAACCCACTCCAGTGTTCTTGTCTGGAGAATGCCAGGGACGGCAGAGCCTGGTGGGCTGCTGTCTATGGGGTCGCACAGAGTCAGACACGACTGAAGTGACTTAGCAGCAGCAGCAGCATAATATATAATAATATATCAATATGTAAGTCTCAGACTTACAAATGAATTCTGTTCAGAAGCAAAATATCACTCACATTTGCCATCTACAAAAATTAAGTCAACCTTCAACTTTCTGTTCAGCACATGCTGTTCTTTTCTTGTGGTTTCAGCTTTATGCTGGAATGCTTTGGACTCTCTCACAGATTTTTTTAAGTGGGTGGCTTAATTTGGACTTCACTAATAGATTGCTATCAGGACTGTCTCCTTTGAGCCCCCAGTCTCAACCAACCTGTTCTTTTCCTTACTAGGTTCTTCTGTCCCTCTATCCCTAAACCTGTTAGAATATGCTCCGCAAAACACTGAGCAGCAAGACCTGGAAGCCACAGCGTCAGCCTGCTTGGCCCAGGCTCTCCCCTCTAACTTGCAGCACTTTGAAGAATAGCTACCAGCTTCTCCGCCTTTCCAGCCCACGAAGCTGCCCGAGTCCTCCTATACACAAATGTAGTTGTCTCAGGGAAAGCGGTCAGTTAAATTCTCATCAGTTGTCCACTCTGTGTCATGGAGGATGCTGAAAAGGTAGACACAACATTTTAACTAGTATCACTCAATTGACTCAAATAAAATTGAGCCCTATTTACTCTTGACTTAAGTAGTGCCATTTCCTAAACTGGCATGTACCTTTCCTAAACATGTACCTTTAAACACTTCTAACTTACACAAAATGTATTTAATTACTTGCTAAACGAATAGGTCTTTTTAGGGCACAGAGTCCACCTCCTAGGATTTTTTTTCCGCGATGTCAAGCATTATACCTTGCACGTAATGAGGTTCAAAAGATATCTGTGGGCTCAATGCTCATTTTAGGATATATTGGCTTTAAATTAAGGGTTAAAAAGGAATCATTTTTTCCGGGGCACTGGTTGATGTCATTTAGGTCTACTTACTTAGTGGGATGGTTTTCCATAGAAAGAGGTATTTCCTGATTTCTGATAGTATTAAGATTTTGGCCACATTATTTCTTCTGCTTCTCTAGTTAGTTTTGATTTCTTGTGTATTTTTGTCTTGGCGTGGTCTTTCTGACAGGATTGGAGGATAGTAATTCTTTCTTCCCTAGCTATCCTAGAGATCAAATCACTTTGCTGAGAGTACACCCACTAGGTGTGCACATATTTAACACAATCTCAAAGCTGTTTGGTACCAACTCACCACAAGACTGTGTAAAGCACCATCTCCCAGAAAATATAGAACATGTAATTGGAAAAACCTTTTATCAGTGATACAATTTCTTTTTATGAGTGACCTTTATGCTTTTTTTCTTTCCAAAATTAGGTAAGACTGTCTTGGCAACTATGTAACTGAAATGATTATTGTTAGATATCATAGATGAGACATGTTGTAACATCTTACAGCTGTAATCCATAAAATTTATAGAAGGTGATGATAAAGATCAAAATCTAACCCTCACTGTAAAAATGAAGACTCAGTCTCAGAAAAGTCAAGACTAGCTAGGGTTCAATAGGAGGTTACAGCCAAACTGAGAGCAGAACCCCATCAGTGTCAATTTCAAAACTGACACATGTACAGGAGGAGTTAGTTTTGGAATGGGAAATCGAAGATGCATTCATAGGGCAGTTTACAAAAGACTCCAAAAACCAAACAGTTTAATTACCAGCACCCAAACAGAAGGGGATGCTGATGATGGACATGGGGGGGCAATCTCTCCCCCAAGAGATTCCTTGATGCCCTATTTGATGTAGATGCTAATGCATATGTAGTTTTAAACACTACATTTCAATCCATCTGTGTCATGTGTAAATGAGTGCTTCTACTGAGACTGTTGGAACTCTCATCGACCTGCTTGAAATATAAGAGCATACAAAACCATCTCCTTTAAGAGGCATACCATTGCCTATAAAGCAGAGAAAATGCTCCCCTCACCCATCAAATGGATTGTTGTAAAGATCAAAGCCTTATGAGAAGGCTTCAAAACCCAGGAAGGCACAGGGTAAAAATACAAAGTATTTGTTGTAATACTACTAAAACAAGTTGACAGAGAAAGACTTTTACTTGCTTAGTTTAAAACAGACCTTGAAACTTGCACAGTACAATAAATACTCAATAAATATTCTTGAATGAATCACTAACAAACTTCTTAAAAAATCAGTATTATTGTAACCTGATGTCTTTCAGGAGTCACATTTTGAAAATCTCTCCATATATTAAAAAAAAAGTGAGTTACAATTATAGGGTATTTTAAATGTTTACATTTAACAAGTTAACACGTTTCATACCCACAAACACAAAATAATCATTGCTTGAAGATAATATCAACAGTTTTATTAAGTGTAAAGCCTCCATTAAAACATTCGAATCAGTTCTAATGAGGTGGATGAAACTGGGGCCTATTATACAGAGTGAAGTAAGCCAGAAAGAAAAACACCAATACAGTATACTAACACATATATATGGTATTTAGTCAATCGGTAAAGATAACCCTGTATGTGAGACATCAAAAGAGACACAGATAAATAGAACAGTATTATGGGCTCTATGGGAGAGGGCGAGGGTGGGATGATATGGGAGAATGGCATGGAAGCATGTACATTATCATATGTGAAACGAATCGCCAGTCCAGGTTCAATGCATGATACAGGGTTCTCGGGGCTGGTGCACTGGGATGACCTGGAGGGATGGGGTGGGGAGGGAGGTGGAAGGGGGGTTCTGGAAGGGGAAAACATGTACACCCATGGTGGATTCATGTCAATGTATGGCAAAACAAATACAATATTGTAAAGTTAAAAAATAGAAAATAAACTAATTAAAAAAAAAAACCTTCTCCACTTCCTCCCTCCTGTCTGAGTCTCTGACCACTCTTAACTATTAGGCAAATTTTTATTTTCATGCCCCATTTGGGACACAGTTATTCTTTGAGACAATTTTTCATATGTTATGCATTAGGCAAGAATTAGTTGGAATCTTGGATAGAAATGACCACAGACATGGTTGGTCTAACGGGTCCTCAAATTAACAACTGGCTCCTAAATCCACAAAGTTCTCTGCCTAGTCCAGAAAAGGTGAGGAAGCAAAGCCAAGAGTGCCCCCTTATGGTGAATGAAAAAAAAAATGACTTCATTCTCAATGGTGACTTCATGCACATGCATACGGGCTTTGCCCAAACACCCCAAGATCTTGGAGTTCCAAGCTGACAGAATGTTAACTAGTTCTCCTTGCCCTAGAGGTCTCTGGAGATCTTTGTGTTCTGCTCAAAAGAATATGTGTCAAACACAGTGGAAAACAACGGAGACAGAACTCCTCCCAACCTATTACAGGATTTCTCAAGGCACAAGGTCCAACCTTGTTCTGTACTCTCAGCCAACGGTGAAACAAAGCTACATGAATACAGTAGGGCTATAACGATATGAGAGCCTACACGACCGCATCAGGAGGAAGAGGCCAACAACAAAGGCAAATGCACCGTGGCCCCCAACCTTTCTGGCACTGGAGGCTGGTTTTATGGAAGATCATTTTTTCCATAGACTGGGGGTGATGAGGTGGTTTCAGGATGACTCAAACGCCTTTCATTTATTGTGCATTTTTTATTTCTAGTATTCTTACATTGTGATATATAATAAAATAATTATACAACTCACTATAACACAGAATCAGTGGGAGCCCTGAGCTTGGTTTCCTGCAACTAGACAGTCCAGTCTGGGGGTGATGGGAGATAGTGGCAGCTGCCCCCTCCAGCATTAGCATCACCACCTCGGCTCCACCTCAGGTCAGCAGCGGGCATTAGATTCGCATAAGGAGTGACGCAACCTAGATCGCTCACATACACAGTTCGTAGTCCCGTACAGTTCATAGTCCCGTTGGAGCTTTGACAGGAGGACAGGAGCGGAGCTCAGCTGGTAATGGGAGTGGTGGGAAACAGCTATAATTACAGATGAGACTTACACTCACTCCTTTACTGCTCACCTCTGCTGTGTGGCCAGGCTCCTAACAGGCTGTAGATACCTAACAGGTACCGGTCTGTGGCCTAGGGGGTTAGTGACCCTGGTGTAACTCAGTTGTAGTAAGAACTACCGTGCAACATCTCCACCTCTGGCTTGGCCCATGTACTGATGAAACATCCCCAAAGAAAACTTTGGCAAGGAGGTGAAGAGCAAAACGATAAAAGGTGGACTTTCTAGAACTTAGGCCCTGTTCATTCACTCCCATGTTCTGGGGAGTGGCAGATTTACTCCCCACAAGTTCACCGGGGCATCTGAGGGAGACTCCACGATAGCAACCAAAGAAGGGAAACCAAGTCACCTAAACCCGGAGCCATTCTCTGGCCAGCGCTCTCACTACTGGTGGGAAACAACAAAAATAGTCATGCTATTTCTGGCCCTATACTTAAGGATCTTGTGCCTGGTTGGAAAACCAGTTTGCCTTGGTCAAAGGAGAAAGAAGTGTTCTTTCTTAAGGGGAACATAAGACCAGCAGAAGAGTGTCATTCCCGTGGGGTCATATATCCTTCACATCTAGCACAACTCTACTCTTTTCTGTACAATTTTACTTTATTTGCCACGAAAAATCAGATTCCACTTCAGACCCTCCCAGGTGTTACTTGGGCATCTAATTTCATTCAGCTCAATGACAAAGTCTGCAATTTTTCACGCATTCTGTCACTCCACATATATTTATTGACTCACTAACACTCCAGGCTTTGTGTTAGGTTCTAGGTATACCAAGGTGAGTAAGATGGATCTTAAAGCTCACAGAGTAGTGGGAGAGATCACATTAGACCCCCAAATCTATGTTTTGGGAGCCCTGTGACGTTGCCTCTGCTAGCTTCAGTTGCTTCATTTGTTTCAAGAGAGAGGTTGATGGACAGAGCTTGAATCTAGGGTCCCGGCTGTAGCCACTACCTGCAGACGGGGTTAATGAGGGTTTAGTCTCCACTCACAGCCTCGATCGGCAAACCCTGAAGTTTCCAAGCCATCCCCCCACTCCTTAGGTTTAAGACCACTCTCCTCCCTATGGGAGAGGACCAAAGGTTCACGGGCGTATCAATGAGGTTTACAAGGAGTAAGGAGCGTGGGGAAAGACAAGAAAGAAAACATAAGTCCCGCTGAAAGAAGGAAGTCCAGAATGACTATTAAATAAAGGCAAACTCACACCTGCATACAATGCTTCAGGCCTGGGAGGCTGAGTTTTATTGACAAGTTTAAATAAGATCACTTGAATGTTATAAAGCAGCCTTATGTTGTCTGCACAGATTAACCAATACCAAGTATTGTTTATTATCGCAAAGCAACTCTATCAGAAAACCAGAGCAACTGTCACTGTTCATCTGACAGCACTGTAAGGAAACAGGGCTGCAAGAAAAGCAAGTGAATGTGGGTGTCCTGACATAGGGATGCAAGTCAGGAGTATTAAAAATCTGAACGAATAGAAAAGAAAAAAAAAAACAGTCCCTGAGCTTTAATCTGAAAACAACCATGTTCACATTCACATTTCTTTTGTGTGAAAATGAAGTAGGGCACTCCACTTGAGTGGCCTCAGGGCTTCTGCTCTACACATGCCATTGCTAGGCTCCAGCAGCTAGTGAAGTGAACACTGTAATTTCAGGAAAAATAGTGCTATCGTGTCTTCACAGGACTTTTCTTCTGAAACAAGTGGATTTATGGCCTGCCACAAAGAGTTCAAGCATATCAGTGGTTGAATCTATCAGTCTTTAAGTTCTAGTGGTTGTTGTTGATGAATGTAATTTATTTTTGAAGACTCCAGAAAATTATTTCCCTCAGTCTATTTAAACATTTGCTAAATAGCAGCTCTCGCCATTAGGCTTGATAAAATTCATCACAGGATCATTATAACTGGCACTGCTGAGATGTCACTGAAGTTGATTTTGTACCTACTACATGAGAACATGAGGAGGTGTCACTTAGATCTCTAAATACAAGGCCATTCGGCCGAGAGTCCTTTAAGGCAAGCAGGTAAGAACTGGGTACTTATACAATGAGCTTCTTTCAAGCCTGTGACAGATTATTTACTGATGAACAAGGCATCTTGAAAATTCCAACATGTGTCAATGTGTCCTGTGTTGAGAGTAAAAAGGCAATATAGTATATTCTAAATTGTAAGGATAAATGGAATGGTCATGATCATTTATGAATCATGTGTTTATGAATCAGTGTCATTTTTAAGACTGGCTGAGGCACCAGCTTTGTATTCGGCCATGATTAAATGAAAAAAGCAAAAGCATTTCTGATTCTAACTGGAGAGAATCAGGCATCTTCAACAGCATAATTTCCTTGGTTATAAAAATACAAAAGGCCTGGGAAAGGAAAACGAGTATTTTAGAGAAATTAAGCAAACACACTTAACATGACTTGACAGTAAATGTCTCCAGTCTGGCATTCACTGGTACTTCCTCATTAGATTTATAATTTCATTATAGAGTTTCCACGGGGCATCCAAGCCCCAGATAAAGTCAAGATGCTCCCACTCAGGAATGCGCTTGTGGTACACCAGGTTGGAGATCTGCATCTGTAAGAGGATGATGTCCTTGTCGTCTGCAAGCCAGTCCCGACCTCCGCTCCAGATAGCAGTCCTCACCAGCATGTCTTTCACGTTGTAAAGGGGAGGGGAACTCTGTAATGAAAACCCACAGAAAGCTCTGTCTCTGTTGTTTTAATTGACAAAAATGCAATCCCCTGAAAACACTGATTAGGAAATCTGATCCAAGAATAAAAGACTAAATTTTGAAAACTGCTCTCAGGTTACTTTTTTTTTTTTTTAATAAATTTATTTATTTTAGTTGGGGGCTAATTACTTTACAATATTGTAGTAGTTTTTGCCATACATTAACATGAATCAGCCGTGAGTTTACATGTGTTTCCCATCCTGAACCCCTCTCCCACCTCCCTCCCCATCCCATCCCTCTGGGTCATTCCATTGCCCCAGCCCTGAGCATTTGTCTCATGCATCGAACATGGAATGGTGTTCTGTTTCACATATGATAATATACATGTTTCAATGCTATTGTCCCACAACATCCCACCCTCACCTTCTCCCTCAGAGTCCATAAGACTGTTCTATGCATCTGTGTCTCTTATTCTGTCTCGCATATAGGATTATCGTTACCATCTTTCAAATTCCATATATATGCATTAGTATACTGTATTGGTGTTTGTCTTTCTGGCTTATTTCACTCGGGTTACTTTTTAACTTGCTACTGCCAGAACGAAAAAGAAGCCTAACCCAGAAGAAAAGAATACTATAATGACTGCTGGCTATTGAATTGTTACCCTGTGCTGGTAACATCCCTGGGAGGAAGGCATCATTCTCCCAGGTGGTTGATGCCAAGCTGTAAAACCAAACCAAGTGGTTGGGAAGGGGTTTTGAAGTCATTAGGGCTTCCCTTGTAGCTCAGTCGGTAAAGAATCTGCCTGCAGTACAGGAGACCCGGGTTCGATCCCTGGGTTGGGAAGATCCCCTAGAGAAGGAAATGGCAACCCACTCCAGTATCCTTGCCTGGAAAATCCCATGGACACAGGAGCCTGGTGGGCTGTAGTCCATGGGGTCACAAAGAGTTGGGCACAACTGAGTGACTAACAATTACTTTTGGAGTCATACCCCCAACCTCTCCTCCCTCTGGGGTGTGACACAGTCACAGAAATTCTCTAAGTCTCAGTTTCTTCTGCTTTAATAATAATAATGACATCTATGTCACACAGATATTCTGAGAATTAAGTAAGAAAAACATGAACATAGGGCCTCACACTTTAGACTCCTTAGCACTCAAAAAAAGGTCAATTTATTTGTATATGGAAGAAAAGGTTTAGGCAATGTAATTTGGTCAAATACCCCCACCACCACCAGCCACCAGCTAACAGTCCTAGATTTGTCTGACTCTAATATCTGTGCCTGATCACTATCCATGACATATGAGAAAGACGGTTGCACATACAGAGCCAGAGAAAGGACAGTGTCCAAAGAATGAACCAGGAAGCTTAAGCTGTTCTAGAATTGACCAGGGGAAAACAAAGGCTACCTAGTCAACCCTCCTGAACATTTCCCTAGCACCTGAGCCCAGCCAGAATTCTCATAACTCAGGCTGGCTTCTTTGATGAGTTTTCAGGGCCCATTTAAATTCTAAAGACTTTGAAGACTTTACCTGGTTGTAATGAAAGTAATTCTTGGCACTGCTTCCCCAGTCAAACGCTTGAAACTTCTGCAATCTAACAACCTAGACAGAAGATAATTGGGGCAGGGGAGAGTTATCTAACACAGAAATTTGATTTAACATCATAGGTTGCAAGAGTTAGCCACCTCCCCAGATACCAAATTTATTAGCTCAGTTCAGTCGCTCAGTCGTGTCCAACTCTGCGACCCCATGGACTGCAGCATGCCAGGCTTCCCTGTCCATCACCAACTCCCAAGTTTATACTGAAACCCAGGTTCACTCTTCATTTCCAAACTGATTTAAAATAAAATGGCATAATTTTTCTCTCCATTCCTATATGACTCAATTTCACACTGTATGATTGGAAAGTAGCTATTACATGACACAATAAAGCAGCTACACCTATGTGCTATAAACGATACTGGATCAACAGTGCGTCCACTGGATAAACTTTATGATGATATTCTTACTGAAATTTGAATCTTAAACTTTTCTAAAGAGTTAACTATCTTACTTGGGAAAGGAATATGTATTACAAATAATATATGGATTAATATACATTTATACATATTAATGTATATTTATATGGGTAAATATATTTATGTTAGTATGTAAATATATTAATTGTATTAGCAAACATATATAGCCTAATATTAACACTATATACTTCTATTAATATATGTTAATATATTTATATATAATTACAATCTCCATCATATTTCCTATAGCCATTCTATTTGATTAGTCAAATTACTTAACATTTTAATAATTTTTTAAAATATTTTTCTTGAGTACCAGTACCAGTATAATCACCAAACTGCACACCAGAACATTTCTAACCACTTGACGGTACTGGAGCCATGAAATGATGTTGTATGTGAAATGTAAATGTATGCTTATTTTAAATAGCATGATATGAAAATATTAATAAAAAGTCACTTATTCATAAATTCTGAAATAATGCAAATTCATACTTCCTCTATATCCCCCAATTAAAAATATGTGGAGAAACAAATTCAAAATGGGTGAACTAAGTGAATTGGAAACTGTTCATGTTTTGGCCAGAGGGTGGTTGCCTAGTAAATGGAAAAAATCTAGACATTTTTGCAGAACTGCTTTTGATTTATGAGAATACTAGAGTGGGTAGCCATTCCCTTCTGCAGGGGATCTTCCTGACCCTGGAATTGAACCTGGGTCTCCTGCATGACAGGCAAGTTCTTCACCGTCTGAGCCACCAGGGAAACCCCAGGAGAAGTTTTTAGCTCTTAACAACTGCATAAAATTCTACTGTTTCATGCAACAGAAAACAATGTGAGATGAGGTACTACAGGGGAAATATTTAGCATCTGCTTTTGTCATCACAAATGACAGATATTAATATCTGAAGCACGTTTAACAAGCAGAATAAGATATGAATTTATAGCACCTATTAGTGCATCTGTTCCCCAACTCTAATTGTCAGTGAAAATATATGAATGCAAGTTGTTCTGCTCCTGGAGACAGATATCAGTTTGTCCCTTTCTCACATATGTCTTGAAAGGGCATTTCAGAAGATGGGAAATGTGAAGAAGATTATTTATAGTAACAAAAATCTGTTAATAAGCTAACATTCAATGACAGATACTTAGTCAAATATATTATATTACAATATACACATAGTATGCCACTGTTGTGAATGTATATATAATAAAATAGAAAGAGAAAACTGTTTATAAACAATATTAAGTGGAGAAAAGTCAGAAAATAAAATTGAACATGCACTATGGTTATACTTAAGGTCAACCTTTCTAAAGTACCATACATATCTATAAGTCTTAAAGACATACTTATCCTCTGGTCATTAAGTCTACTAAGCCCATATCCTAAGAAACTCATCTCCCTAAGGTATAAGGACAGATCTCTAATTCAAGAATACTTATCCTAGGATGTTTCATTGCCCAAAAAACACTATCATTGTAATAATAAAAATAATAATAAATTCAAGCAATAAAAAGCTGTTCTCAGTTACAAATATTTCTAAGTGTAGTTATTGACCTGGAAAAGTATTTTTGACTATGGCACAGACTGTTATTTGTCCCCCAAGGACCCATTCTTGCCTTCTTCCTTTCAATAATAAAATTCCTAGGTTTTTTGCTAAGCACCTAGCTGCCAGGGTAGGAACGATATCCCTCATGGGCTTCCTTTCTGTGGGTTGAAACTGCCATGAACCAGACGGAAGAGGCCAAGGTCCCGGAGATGGTGAGCTACGCTGCAGGGAGCACTGGGTCCCTGCAGGACTTCCTGGAGCAGTAATCCCCCTGCCTCCACAATCATGTGCCACTGATGTCTGGACTGGATTCTGAGGAGGAAAACTATTTAGATGCTGTATTTTAGGGTCTCTGATACAGCAACTTAGCTTCTACCTAAGAAATACAATGCTACTTAATTCAATAAAAATAAAATAATTAAAAAGTGCACCTAGCATAATTCTTCTTTTGTAATGGAAACAACTATGCCAAAAAATTATAAGATATAATTTTCAGGACATGCCACCCCAAAACATGCCGCTTTGGCATAATGATGATGTGGAATTAAAGGCACTTGAAAAACAGCAGATGCAAGGAGGACACTGACCTTCCTTTTTCTTTCTGAAAGGAGACAACAAAACTCACATGTGAAAGAAGCCCTCCCTATATCAGGGGGAAGACAAATGTACAACACCAGAGCCTAAGAGAGGAGGCTGCGGGAATCTATACAGACAGACCTTGTAAAAATAACTCTCATATCCTGTAAGTCTCCTCAGATAGTTTAGTTACTTTTCCACAACTGCTACTCTTTGTTCAACCTAGTATATTAGCACTTCGGCAGTTTCTTCTTTGGGTCTTCATTTTTCTTGTGAGGACTCCCATGAACACAGAAAAAAATCCATATGCTTTACTCCTGTTAATGGGTCCCACAGCAGTCCCAGTCAGAAACCCTAAGAGGGTAAAGGAAAAATCATACCTCCCCTATAATACCCAAATACTAGTAGTAGTTATTGGTGGTAGACATACGGGTGATGTATTTTCTTCTTTGTACTCACAGATTTTTGAAAATTTCATAATGAACATATATATGTAATAAAAAATTACTAAATGTCTCTTACAGTGTTTTGCAGAGCCTAACTAATGTATATTTCTTAAGCAGCAGGTTTCAAACAATAGAGAACATCAGATCTTACAAGGTACTTATTAAAAAGCAGATCCCGGGGCCATACCCTCAGGAATTCTGATTCCCAACACTCCTTCGATAGACCCAAGTTATCTTAGAGTGCCCTAAGTAATTCTGAGGGCTTCCAGGGTGGCTCAGATGGTAAAGAATCTGCCTGCAATGCAGGAGACCTGGGTTCAATCCCTGGGTCAGAAAGATCCCCTGGAGAAGGGAAAGGCTACCCACTCTAGTATTCTGGCCTGGATAATGCCACGGACAGAGGAGCCTGGTGGTAGTGAAGAGTCGGACATGACTCAGCAACTAATACACACACAAGTAATTCTGAACAGCGCTGAAAGGATACATTAGGACCTGCCTTCTTCAAACAGGAGCAAGGACCTGGGCTCTGGGCACAGCCACCAAGGAGATTAGAAATTCTGGAAGAAATCTGAAACACGTGAGGCTTATACAAGAGGACAAGAAGATTTCAAGCTAAATTTAAAAATCCAGCAAAGAACTACGTTTAGAATTATTGAGAAGCGAATGTTAATTACTTAAACAAAAGATTCACTTCAAAAGGTACTATGAATACAATGGCCTTTAAGGGCCAAAACAAGCAACTATCTTCTTGACAAAGGGATGACACAGGGAGCAGAAGAGCAAAAGGGCAGGGCCACCTTCTGCAGGGAATCTGGACTTCAGAAAGATTCTTGGGGCACATTCCAATGCAGTTAGGACCTAAAACCACATGGTCACCCCCGGGCCTGAGAGCGCTGCTCATATCCACAGCCAGCAGCCTCTGACTCCCACGAGCTGTTTGAGAAAAGGGCTAGAAAGAGCAGGAGCCTGGCTTAGAGCCAGTCCAAGAGCTCCAGGCACACCCAGCACACAGGGGAGGCGTGCAGCATGAAAGGCTGAAGGAATGCCAACCTGGGGGGAAACGGGGGAATCTGACAGCCTTGGCCACCACACTCGCAGGGGCTCTGAGAAGCCAGGGCTGGGGGACCACCTGTGCTGTGCTGAGCCACAAGGGTACAGCACCTGGACGGCTCAGCATATGCTTTGAGGTCAGCTCAGTCATCCTCTGCACAAGGGAGCACTGACCTCTGAGATGACAAAAGCTGGGCCTTCCTGAAAAATGTCCATTAGGTTGAGGGTAAAAACGCTCACGCAGATCAGCATACATTGATGGCAGGGTATACAAAGAAAACCACCGACTAAACAGAGATGTGGTTGAGGAGAAAAGCAGGGGCCTGAATGGACACTTAGCAGTGAACATTTGAGGACTTTTGAAGGTTTTAGGACATTACTTCAGAGGTAAGTGTGTGCTCTTCTGCCTGTCACGAGTTCCCTGCCTTGCAGATGCCTCTCTTCTAAGCCAGACTCTGACACTGAGTCAATGATGCTTAGCACTGGGCCTCACAGTCACCATGGAGCTAAAAGCCTCACACCCCATCCTGCCTGGTTTGTAGGGACAAACCCAGGGGCAGGTGACCCATGGCACTCCCAACAGCCAGGGTTCCTGGGACATGAACATGCCAGTAAAGTCCTGAAGCAATGGGTCCCAAATCCTGTTGAATAGTAGAATCTAATGGGCAGAATTTTTAAAAAACATTTAAATTCTCACCACTCGGCACCAAAAGCAGTCCATCCTAAAGGAAATCAACCCTGAATATTCATTGGAAGGACTGATGCTGAAGCTGAAACTCCAATACTTTGGCCACCTGATGCGAAGAGCTGACTCATTGGAAAAGACCCTGATGCTGGGAAGATTGACGGCAGGAGGAGAAGGGGATGACAGAGGATGAAATGGTTGGATGGCATCACCAACTCGATGGACATGGGTTTGGGTGGACTCTGGGAGTTGGTGTTAACAGGGGCCTTTGGGGGTGATAGATATGTTTATTGTCTTGAGTGTGGTGATACATTTGCAGGTGTATATGGCAAAACAGACTACACTGTACACTTTAAATACTGTATGTCACTTATACCTAGATAAAGTTGTTTTTAAAAAACAAAAGTTTAGGCTCTCCAGTCCAAATGAATTGGAATCTCTAGGTATGGAACACAGGAGTCTTTGTGTTTTAAAGCATTATTGTTGTTATTGTTGTTCAGTCATTAAGTCAGGTCCAACTCTTTGCAACTGCATGGAATGCAGCATGTCAGGCTTCCCTGTCCTTCACTATCTCCCGGACTTTGTTCAAGCTCATGTTCACTGAATTGGTGATGCCATCCAATCATTTTATCCTCTGTTGCCCACTTCTCCTCCTGCCCTCAATCTTCCCCAGCATCAGGGTCATTTTCAATGAAGTGGATCTTCACATTAGGTGGCCAAAGTATTGGAGCTTCAGCATTAGTCCTTCCAATGAATATTCAGGGTTGATTTCCTTTACGATTGACTGACTTGATCTTCTCGCTGTCCGAGGGACTCATAGAGTTTTCTCCAGCACCACAGTTCAAAGCATCAATTCTTTGGCAGTCAGCCTTCTTTATGGTCCAATTCTCATCTCTGTACATGACTACTGGAAAAATCATAGCTTTGACTAGACAGACCTTTGTCAGCAAAGTGATGTCTCTGCTTTTTAATATGCCGTCTCTTTTTCTAAGGAGCAAGTATCTCTTAATTTCGTGGCTGTAGTCACCATCCACAGTGATTCTGGGGCCCACGAAAATAAAATCTGCCACTCTTTCCACTTTTTCCCTATCTGTTTGCCATGAAGTGATGGGCCTGGATGCCACATTCTTAATTTTTTGAAAATTGAGTTTTAAGCCGGCTTTATCACTCTTCTCTTTCACCTTCATCAAAAGGCTCTTTAGTTCCTCTTCACTTTCTGCCATAACGGAGGTGTCATCTGCATATCTGATGTTGTTATATTTCTCCCAGCAATCTTGATTTCAGCTTGTGATTCATCCAATCTGGCATTTCCCATGATGTACTCTGCATATAAGTTAAATAAGCAGGGTGACAATATACAGCCTTATTATACTCCTTTCCCATTTGGAACCAGTCTGTTGTTCCACGTCCAGTTCTAACTGTTGCTTCTTGACCTGCATACAGGTTTCTCAGGAGGCAGTTAAGGTGGTCTGGTATTCCCATCTCTTGAAGAATTTTCCACAGTTTGTTGTGATTCACATAGTCACACAGTGCACAGTCATTTTAGTGCAGTCAATGAAGTGGAAGTAGATGTTTTTCTGGAATTCCCTTGCTTTTTCTATGATCCAGTGGATGCTAGCAATTTTGATCTCTGGTTCCTCTTATAGCTTGTACATCTGGAAGTTCTTGGTTCATATACTAATGAAGCCTAGCTTGAAGAATTTTGAGCATTGCCTTGCTAGGATGTGAAATGAGAGCAAGTTCAAAAGCCTGGATAGTAGTTAGTCCACTTTGCAAGTGTGATCAGTCATGTCCAACTCTTTGCAACTCCATGCACTGTGGCCTGCCAGGCTCCTCTGTCCATGGGATTCTCCAGGCAAGAATACTGCAGTGGGTTGCTACTCATTTCTCCAGGGGATCTTCCCAACCCAGGGATCAAACCTGTGTCTCTCACATTAGCAGCTGGATTCTTTACCACTGAGCCACCTGGTAAACCCAGCTAATCCAACAGCTCTACGATAAACCTAATCCCCCTTACTTTTTAAAAACTGTATTCTATTAAAAAGTGTATTTTTAAAGGCAACTCACATGATTCTGATGCAGGCAGTGACTGCCAGATGTTTGGAAACTGCTATCCAAGACACCCACTGCATCTTGGTTTGGTACTTAAATGGTGAGTTATTTCATATTTAAAAAGGATCTGGGGGGAACATTGTACAAAAATAACATGCCCCAAGGGAGAAATAAGTCCTTGACATATTGTCAGGTGGAAAAAAAAATCAAGCTATAAGAGAGTAAGAAGAAATAAATCAATCTATTTCTATAATTATGATTTCTATCTATATCATTAACTACTACTTTCTGAAATGATATGCAGCCAGAAACAGTACAATGCAGAGACATTTCATATCCTTGGGTACACATTTTCTCTGTGGGGGATTACAGAATGATATTATCTTTCACCTTAAGAGAAACTTTATTATTATAGCCATATGTAATTTATACATTTTCTAGAATAAACATGCATATTTTTGTGATATGTGATCATACAATCAAAACTCTATATTAAAACTCAGTGACTCTCATTTATATCCATGATTGATTTAGCTGCTCATCCACTGATGTTTCAGGTAAACTGTGTTCATGGGTTAATGCTGAAACGCTCTGTGTGCTTAGCCGCTCAGTTATGTCCAACTGTTTGTGATCCCATAGACTGTAGCCCACCAGGCTTGTCTGTCCATGGGGATCCTCCAGGCAAGAGTACTGGAGTGGGTTGCCATGCCCTCCTCCAGGGGATCTTCCCAACTCAGGGATCGAACCTGTGTCTCCTGCAACAGCAGGCGGATTCTTTACCACTGAGCCACCAGGGAAGCCCTCAATAACTGTGTGGTGAATTTGCATGTAATGCAGTCTGCCCAAGGAAGGGTAACACAGACAACACTGACACAGCCCAGGTGTGTGAGCAGACTTTCTGTTTCTTGGAATGCACAGAACTTTCCAATGCTGATTTTCTACAACTTCCCACTGTGCTCCTGAAATGCCTACCTGGCTCCAGTGTAGCATGTTTTGAACAGAAGTTCCGGCAGGATTGTGTGTTGCATACACAGCCACTCTAGACTGCAAAAGAAATATGTGGAAATAAAGAATGAAAATAGCATGAAGGAGGCATTGATAATAAACATAGTTTACACTGGGAAGCATTAAAAACTACAGAGCCATAACCTCAAATACATGAGATTGAGAGCCAGAAAAAATTCTTTGACCACAAATATTAATACATCCTATAAAGATATGTAAAACCACACACACACAAAGGAAATACAACAACATAGTAACTGGGGGGCTGTACCAACTGAGATTACTGGTCATCTCTATTTCCTTCTGCATGTTTTCCTGAATTTCCAAAGTTTTCTATGACAATCACACTCTGCTCTTTATTCATCAGAAACAAGAAAAATCAACATCCCTTAAAAATTTCCTAGAGCTTTCATTTCAGAGTTTTAAAACTTATTTTCAAACTATAACACAATAAATTACAAACGCAATTTGTAATTACAATACATCAGCGCATCGCTGGCCAGGGGTTTACATTCTATAAAATGAGTAAATAAATGTATACGAATGGGTGTCTGTGTACCAATGGACACTCCAAAATTTAAACACACCTACATGTGTCTACTATTTTGAAGAAAAAATTCCTTAAAAAATACAAACATCAGAATTTAAACAATGACCAGTCTCCTCACTGCAGAGTTTTCACACAGGTGCAATGTAGGAAACTGACAAGCGCTGGCCAGAGCTAGCCACAGATGGTGATTCAGGCACCTGCCAAGGTGGATTCTGGTGCCTCTGAAATGAAATTCTTGAGAGCTCTACTGAGGTCACTGCTGCCTCTCCCACATCCTCAAACACAAAGACACATATTCGCAGATGAAATAAAATCACTGAACGTTTAAAGCAAGTGTTATTTGTAAACATACATACCATATTCAAATTTCTCTCATTAAATCCACACAGAACAAAAAAGACATTTCCGCAAAGCTCCTTCAGAATGACATGAGTGCAAATATGTGTACTCAGCCACTTCAAAAATGTACTCTGCGGAAAAAATTCTTTGGTCCCAAATAAATCCTATAAAATAAAAAGACTATCTCAGCATTTCATTACGATGTACTGGCCTCCATGTCCCACCTCCCAAGCAGACACATGCCACCTATCTCCACAAAGGGACTCAGATGAGAAAGGGCAACCAGTAGTCATTCAAACCAGGATACTTGTGTGATATGCTTACTAAGGCAACAGCAGATGTTACAGATGTTAAAGTCTCAAATGCAAAAACAAAGGCAGCAAATCAAATAGGTCCACAGAAGGCTTTTACAGTGGGAGAGGGTCTGAATGATACCTCATTCCAGGGCCATCCCCAAAGGGTTTCATCTGACATTGATAGAGGGCTAGTGACTTCTGAGAAAGAGTTGAAACTGTAATTGGTCAGCAATATGTCTCCTTAGAACACATATGCCTAATCCAATTCTACTGGCCAGTGCACCAAATCCTGTCCACTGCTTTTTGGGGCTTTTTAATACTTGATACAAAATTTACCATTTGAACCATTTTTCAGTGTTCAGTTCAGCATCAGTACATTCACACTGTTGTGTGACCAGCACCACTATCTATCGGTCTTCAGAACTCTTTCAGCATCTCAGACTGACACTCTGTACCCATTTAGCAATAAAGCCCCATGCCTCCTCTGTCAGCATGCCGTTTTTATAAAGCTTTATTAGAACCCAGCTGAGCTTATCTCTTTACACATTGTCTCCTGCTGTCTTCACATGATAATGGCAGAGTTCGCTGGTTGCAATGGCAATGATATAACCCATAAAGTCAAAAATATTTACAGAAAATGTTTGCTGACTTCTTGTGTACACCAGGCCTGATCAATGGCCCCTGGACCTGTGCTCAAGCATTTCCGGGGTAATCATCATGTCTTCCAGGCAGATCTTCACATATGTACATAACAGGAAACAGGAAAAAGATCTTCCTTATAGTGAATTCAAATTATCTCCTTGTAATTTACACTTTTGCTAATGCCCATCCAGAAGGATGAGCAGAATGAAAAATTCAAATGCTTACAAAGGAAATTTTATGGGTTGAATTGTGTCCCTTCCCCAAAAGACGTGTTGGAATCCTAATTCCCTTTATCTTACTATGTGACATATTTGGAAATAGGGTCTTTATCAAGGTACTCAAGTTACACAATTGGATACTGTCTACGTTAAAAAACAAATATGTTTCTCTCTGAACCTATACAGGTATGTAAATTCACCCACAAGGTCCATAGGAAAAGACCCCAAACTGAGCACCATGGTTAATTCTGAGAAAGGTACTAGGAGAAGCCTTGGTAGTTGAAGGTACTTTTGTTTGTAATCTCTAATCGTTTATAATGAAAACTGAAGCTTCTATTATCCAAGGTATTTAAAATAAATCTGGTTAGAGGGGCCCATATCTTATCTGCCTGTCTGACCACTGGTACAGAGAATCTGGATTCTGAGGTCAGAGAAGGGTCTGTATGTCCTGTGAACATATTTCTTAAATGGCCAAGAGATATGTATACATTAAGTATATATTCCTGTATGGGGTTTCAAATGTGTGTGTATAAATGAATCATGCCCAGAATATAGATAGTGCATCTGGCCTCAGCTGGTTCCCAATTTCTCATAAAAACTACTGCCTCCTGGAGTACAGCCTTGGTGCTTCACACATTGATCTCTGATGAAGTTATCAGCCTGTGCTTAGGGGTCATATAATAAAATATAATAGTAACAATGTCTTTAGATCACCATCATTGTGGCCAAGGTCAGGCACGTGGAAACTCCTGTCTCCCATCTCCTGCCTACTCCTCTATGCACAGGCCCATCCTATGGAATAAAGGGCAACTTCAAGGAGGTTTAAGCTGCCTTTCTCCTGGCCCTCCTAGAGCTCTCTTTCTTGGCGGGTGGGAAGCTGCACTGATGTGTTAACCATGAGAACAGGAGGCTCCAGTGTAGAGTTAAGGATACCTCCCCTGACTCCCCAGGATCTGGAAGTAGGGGTGAAGCAGGGAAGAAAAATCATGGAGAGAAGAAAACCCACTACTCCATTGGTAGGGTGGGAAGGCACACATTCTTCCACTAAACGCCAATTCTTCAGCACCAAAGGAAATCTGTGAAGGAAGGGAGTGGGGGTGGGGTGGGTCCAAATACCTTGAGAAAAAGATCTGGAATTCGTGATAATTTAACTAGAGGACTAGCCATGAACTTAGCTGAAGCCACAGGAGCCAGGGCAAAAAACATTTTAATCTTTTTGGCCAGCTCGGGGATCCGTGAAAACGCTATAAAACCTGTGAGAACAAAAGGAAAATAACAGAATTCCATCTTCTAGGACATCCCTCTGCAAAGGCAAGGGTGAGTATGCATGTCGCCCTCTAGTGGCAACTTGAGAATCACGCAAACAATAGTGAAAGTCGTTCAGGTTCAGTTGTGTCTGACTCTTTGCGACCCCATGGACTATTCAGTCCATGGAATTCTCCAGGCCAGAATACTGGAGTGGGTAGCCGATCCCTTCTCCGGGGATATTCCCAACTCAGGGATCAAACCCAGGTTTCTCACATTGGGCTTCCCTGGTAGCTCAGCTGGTAAAGTATCTGCCTGAAATGCAGGAGACCCCAGTTCAATTCCTGGGTTGGGAAGATCTGCTGGAGAAGGGATAGGCTGCCCACTCCAGTATTCTTGGGCTTCCCTGGTGGCTCAGCTGGTAAAGAATCCGCCTGCAATGTGGGATGCCTGGATTTGATCCCTGGGCTGGGAAGATACCCTGGAGAAGGGAATGGCTAACCACTCCAGTATTCTGGCCTGGAGAATTCCTTGGTCCATGGTGTCGCAAAGAGTAAGACACAGCTGAGTGACTTTCCCTTTCACTAGATATTGAGTATAGTTCCCTGTGCTATACAGTAGTACCTAGCTGATTATCTATGCAAGCGATGCCAGGAAGCAAAACTCTAGAAATGAGGGCCTCTGAATGCCACTGTTCCTAGGTGGCACAGTGGTAAAGAATCTGCCTTCCAACACATGAGACTCAAGAGACATAGGTTCAATCCCTGGGTTGGGAAGATCCCCTGGAGCATGGAATGGCTACCTACGGACTCCAGTATTCTAGCCTGGAAAATTCCATGGTCAGAGGAGCCTGGAGGGCTTATAGTCCATGGGGTTGCTAAGATTTGGACATGACTGAGCACACATGCACACACAGAACGCCTATGTGTGCACACACTGAGTTTGGTTAAATTAGTAAATCAAGTATTTGTTAAGTGCTTGTTTCGATTTTCAACCTAGATATACACTGGAAGAAATCCAAGTTGCTAGAGCCAGGAGATGTTTCCCATTCCTTTATGATGTAAGCCAGAGACTGAAGACTGTATTCCTAATAGTCCTTTCATCATTAAGAACGATGTACAAAGGTATTCAAAGCAATCACCATGGACTCAAAAGGAACTTACACATTTAGAATCCTCTAGCTCTAAAATATCTTTTAGCTTCCTCTTGGGTCACTTCTTGACTTAAACTTGGCCCCAGAATGTCAACTTTGAAAGCAGTGGGGCAAAGGACACAAATAAACAAATCAGGGAAGAAGGAATGTAGATGAAAAAGTGGTTAAGTCCATTAATAAGGGCAATTATGTCCGTGTCACTTTTTGCTTGAAGGCTCTCAAGCTGGCAAAGAGGGGAGGGGTGGTAATAAGAGCAAGGCTACTTGACCACATATCTGGAGACACTTTAAAGCATTACCTTTCATATCATAGTTTTCTTATAGGAAAGTATTCTAAGGAGATTGTGTGATAGGAACACAAAGATATTAGTCATAGCTTACCCTTAAAGGGGGAATTAAACCAATGATACAGGTCTCTAGTCCCTATTCAGGGGAACTCATTTGCTCAAATTATGGGCAATTTTTTTTTCTTGAAACTTTGCTAAATTTTGTTTCTGTTACAATGAACACATATTACTTTTATCATCAGCATAAATTAAAAATGCTGGTGACTTTTAAAAACTATAAATAAACCATATTATGGCATCCTTATAATTAGCTTTAATTTACTTCACTTAAAAAAATCAGCATACTTTCTTGTTTTCTTTATAAAAGTTCCTACATTTATAAAACTTCTTGTTATCTATCTACCCTCTCATATCCCCATAGTATTTAACTAGGAAGATATGTAATAGGCTGTGTGTGTGTGCATGCTCAGTCGTGTCCTACTCTTAGTGGCCCCCTGGACTGTAGCCCGCCAGGCTCCTCTGTCAAGGAATTTTCCAGGCAAGAATACTGGAGCGGGTTGCCATTTCCTACTCCAGGGGATCTTTCTGACTCAGGGACTCAATCCACATCTCTTGTATCTCCTGTTTCTCCTGCATTGGCAGGTAGACTCTTTACCACTAGTGCTACCTAGGAAGCCCCGTAATAGGCTGTGGCTTACATTAATTCCTTCAATCAAGGGAACGATATACACTATGTTTACCTGTTTATGTTTAAGTCTGAATTTCCAGAGAAGACTCAGTTTTACAAAAATTCTTTGCCCTTTTCATTATTTCTGCTTGGCATTAAAAAACAAACGCAAAACTCCATCTGAACTAACATTTTTTAATATTTCACTTTTAAGGGCAAACATAAATTCTGCAACAAGACATTTTATCAACCT